>OZ018324.1:6952744-9678210 GCA_963969495.1 Ceratothoa steindachneri
TATATATATATATATATATGTGTGTGGAAAACTCACAAAGTATCGCGTGAGTAAGCAATAAATGCCACACAGCCCACAGGGGAAAATAATACGAGGATTCCAAGTACTTTCGAACTTTATTTTGAGTTCTTTATCAAGGAATAACAGAAATATTGAAAATTGTAATATTTATAAGGATGATACAAAGGAAAGGGAACGCCCACAAAAAAGCAAAAAACCAATCAATAAAATGAAATAATATGGAATGGAAACCTAGACGGTATATTAATCCTCTTGTCAACCTTTAGTCTTTTGAATTTACCTGTTTTAATGATCTTATTTTGTATTTATCTCCGCTTATCCTAAGGTTTCCATTTCATATTATTTCATTTTGTTGATTGTTGAACTATTTTTTTTGTCTCACCCGTATTTTTAAGTAACTTAGTATCTCTGTAAATTTTAGATACTCGTATGAATCCACTTCATATAAAATGTTAGTCCACAATAATACAAGGAAGAAAAGGTGGAGTATATTCTATAGAATATTAAATTTGAAATTTACCTTACTTTGGGCATACTGGTAAATCTTTATCTACTGGAATTTACCAACATAAGTATAATATTAGAAGAGGTAAAATAAACAGCGCTTTATTTTTACATTTATCCGAAAATAACCACCCCATTGACTGTAACTCTGCAAAATTCCTTTATCATTCCGCTGATTTCACAAAAAGAAATATTGTCGAGTGTTCATTAATTGGCATCTTACCTAATATAAATATTTCCCCTAGCTTATTTAAACTTGACCCTGTTTTAAAAAAACTTGTACTAAATGAAATAACTACATAATGCAGCCTGTTGTCACTCTTTATTAGTGTAATATCATTCGCATTGCCTCCCCCACCACGTGTCTTTGCTGTGATCGTGGATTAACTCTTAGCCCTAAAAGTTTTCGTTCTAATGATAATCCTTTAAAATGTTTTTGTTTTTTTCACCCACCACATTTCATTTATATACACGGCGTTGTTGTGTGTATATCGTTTTAGGGATGCATATATCTGTTATTAGTTGCCTATTGTTCTTTTTATAGATATTTTATCCATTGGTTTGTACTATGTGATGGGCGTTCCCTTCGTATCTTTGTACGCTATATAAGGTTGTCTTCTCCATTTTCATGCTATTCCTTGAAAATGAACTTGCAAATATAGTTCGAAAGTGCTTGGATCCATCTTTTCCTTTTCCTGTGGGTTAATTTTCATATTATTGCTTTCCTCACGTGCCACTTTGTGAGTTTTTTCATTATATATATATTAGGGGAGGGTGGATGTGAAACGCCTTCCACCGGGTCCATGACGAAGTGTGATGTCTTGTGTGTGCGAAGATAGGAGACAGTGGTGTTGTGATTGGCTATGTGCGCAATGACCCACGGAGCCGGAGCTGTTCGCGCATATGTCTCAGACTCGAAGCACCGCCGGATAGGAAGAATCTCCCGGTAAGCGCCGAAATTGGCTGAGCCACGATGCCTTATCAACTTGTCTAGCAGAGGAGATCCTAATAAGTGGCTTTAATTTAAATGATCGACGTAGAATTTTGCAAATTAAAATTTACTCATTTTTTTTAAATTAATATTTTTCCTTCTAAAGCTAAATATTTCACTATGATATTTACAAAGAAATATTAGAAATAATTAGATATTGTGAAAAATAGATACTATATATTTTTAAAATGTTCATTTTTTTTACTGATTTGATACCTTGGTAATTTTTACGTTTCTCCGTTTCTCTCTCCTCTGCCATCTTCCAGTGTCAGTCAGTATTCCCTAAAAGCGTTTTCTTGTCGGTAATTTTCTTAATAATCGTAGGAAAAAAGGTATTTCGGAATGTAGTGGAACTAGAAGGTTATTTCATGAAGAGAGAAGTAGTAAATATAGTCTGATTGAAGAAACAAAAGAGGCTTTTTGGTGTCTTTGTAAAGAGTCATTTGTTTCTCGCTCCTATAATATTAAGCTGTTTTTTTTAGATCACTTTTCAAAATTTATGTTTAGGAACATGAGAAAAGGAATGAAATTATTCAGAGAAAAATAACGTAACACGAACAAAAACGTCCGAACTAATGAAGAATATTTATATTAAACAATAACACAACAGGTAATTCCAGTTATCATCTACTATTGCTTGTAACATCTGGAGAAACATGTTTCGCATTAAATGACGGGCGGTAATTAATTAAATGACGCATTTATGTTTTTTTAAAAATACCCAAACAACAATAATGATCTACTAATGAAAGGGGCTCGCCCCCTGATTTAATGAGAGGTAAGGAGGAGTGGTGTAAAAAAAAATGATAAGCAGAATGAAAGTAGAACAGAAAAATCATGTTAAGTTGGATGGATCATTGAGTCAGATGCTTCTTGATAGGCCCTGGTGACTTTTAACATCCCTTAAATTATGTTTTATATATATATATATATATATATATATATATATATATATATATATATATATATATATAGAATATGAGAGAGAGAGAGATAAAAAGAGAGAGGAACTGATAGTACATGTTTAAATGTGGATATGTATATTTCGAGCTAAGGATGCGTGCATAATTATTGGCAACGGCAGACACCAAATGTAATGATGTAGGACCCAATTTATATATTCCTTAAGGTTGAATCCGGTTTTGTTCTTATATTTAGCAAGAACATTCGGTTCTTTGGATGGTGCATTTAAATCCTTTAGAACAGATTTTAGTAAATAAATGTTAGTTTCGTGTACGAGTCAACTCTTATGCGAGTGAAAAATAGAAGCAAAAGGAAAGGTTTCCCGCCTAATGATTGCATAGGCATTTTGTATGTAAACAGTCACAAGGTTTTTCAAACGTTTTCAAAATGATTTTAGAGTAAGCTTTTGAACGTTCGAGATGGAGAAGTTCGCTGCTAATTTATGCCAGAGATTTGTGATTCGTTGTCACGACTTGGCCGCGGAAACCTTTCCTAAAGCGCAATGACGAAGACCGCTGAGCATTCAGAATTTACAAGAGGCCATATTGTTACATTGCACAAGGCCAGTTATGAATTTAGAAAAGTTTCCCCAATTACGAACATTCCAATTTCTTGTGTAAGGAACATTGGTTATTTTTCGGTTTATGCCCTCTCTTGTTTTTTTTTATAATTTATATATATATACGAGTATATGCAAAAGATCCACCAGGAAAATGAAAGGCAGATTCCAATTACTTTCGAACTTGTTCAGTTCATTATTAAGGAATAACGAAATTTTTTTTACAAAGGTGGTATATACGAGTATGTGTGACAGAGAAGAGCAATGCCCAGCCCATGTACAACCAAAGGACCCAAAATAGAAAAAGAATATCAAAGACCAAATAGATAAGGTCTACTTCCGGAACATTCCAACCTGTGCGCAAAGAATGTAGACATTTATGTAACTAAACTAAGTACTTACATACTCGATTGTGAATACATAAAAATAAACGAGAAAGACAAAACTAAATTAATAAATCAAAGTGTTAAGATTTAAAATGGACAATTTCGTTATAATTATGCCTTTTAATAACAGGGTTTAGTTTAAATAGACCAGGGGATATATTAAAATTAAGCGAGAAATTAGTGAATGAGCATTCAACAATATTTCTTTGAATAAAGTTTTCAGATTTGTAATTGAGTTTAGCCTAATTCCAATCGATAGGGTGAGTGTTTTCCGATAAATGGACGAAGAAAGCGCTGCTGCATTCCCCCCTCCTAATATTGTATATATGGTGCGTCAAGCGTACACTTAATGATTTTCCAGTTTGCCCAAAGTATTGTTTAGGGCAAACTGAACAATCAACTGAATAGACCCCCCTATCTTATTGTTATTATTATGAATCAACATGTTATACATGGTAGGCTGGTATTTGACTATAACAGAAATATTGAACTTATTCAAAAGGCGGGAAAGCAAGGAAAATTACTCAGAAAACAGTAAAAAAAGGGAGTTCATAAAATTGTATGCGGGAGGGATTTCCGTTCTATGTATAAAATGATTTTTTGGCTTAATCTAGGCATCTTGCAAGAAATTTATGAGGGTAACAAAGATTGGTACCAATTTCAAATATCTTAGAAATCTCACGATCCAAGAATTCCGGGCTAGTGACCCGCAACCCCCGGAGAAACATTGAAATAAATACAGACCGTTTGACTTTATCATTATGACCTGAGTAAAAATGAATATAAGAACAGGCATTGGTAGGCTTACGATAGACAGAAAAGTTAAATCCTAATGGAGTCCTATGAATAAGTAGATCTAAGAACGGGAGGATACCATCTTGTTCGAGTTCAGGTAAATTTAATAGAAGGAACCATAGAATTTAGTTGAGTAAGAAAACTATTAACATCCCTAGAAGAAGGCCACAAACAAATAATATTATCTATATATCGGAACCAAACAAGGAGAAAATCGATAATGGTGGGGAGTAAGGTAGTTTAAAAAAAATGTAATATATATGTTAGAAAGAACAGGGAATAAGCAAATTCCAATATCCAAACTAAATTTTAACATTAAAAGAAAACTTACAGTTTTTAGTACATATTGAGCTGAGTTCAATGAAAATATTAACTGGCAAAAGAATGCCAAAGTTATGCAATTTATCAATAAGGAAGGGGAAAAGGTCATTTACGGGTACTTTAGTAAAAAGAGAACAACATCGAAACTAACAAGGGAGAAGTTACTCGAGTAAGGGATGGAGTTGAGTTTTTCAATAAGGTCGTAACTGTTTTAATATGAGAATTAGAAATGGTACCAACAAAGGGAATAAGGTATGAAGTAAGCCACTTAGATATGGAATATGAAACTGAGCCAACATAACTAATAATAGGGCGCATAGGGTCATTAGGCTTATGGGTCTTTACAAGACTATATAAATATGTCAAATATTTGGCAAAAAAAATCTTTTTATAGAACGGAAATCCCTCCCGCATGCAATTTTAACAACTCCTTTTTTTTACTGTTTTCTGAGTAATTTTCCTTACTTTCCCACCTTTTGAATAAGTTCAATATTTCTGTTATAGTCAAATATCATCAATCTACCATGTATAAAATGTTGATTCATAATAATAACAATAGGATTTCGGGGGTCTATTCAGTTGATTGTTCAGTTTGCCATAAACAATACTTTGGGCAAACCGGTAAATGATTAAGTGTACGCTTGACGCACCATAAATATAATATTAGGAGGATGGAATGCAGCAGCGCTTTCTTTGTCCATTTATCGGAAAACACCCACCCTATCGATTGGAATTAGGCTAAACTCAATTACAAATCTAATTATTATCATCATCATTATCACTAACTCTATAATTTAAGAAGGAGATTTTTTTGTGTATTTGAATAAATATTTCATCTTAGTTTGGTTATGACTTATGTTTTTTATCAAAGTTATTTCTAATAATTCTTTTATAATATCAGAAAACAAAATGGCGAAGTTCAGAAATAAATATAAGTATCGAAATTTTGAGAATTTTTTAAACCTCAAAGAATTACAAATGGTGAAGTTCAGAAAATTTATTTTTATATATCTTCTTCTATAACTATATTTTAGCAACGTGATATTTTGAAAGGGGGGGGGGGAATTTAGTTTAAATTTCCTTTTTAAAATTATTATAATTGGCGAACTTCAGAAAATGTAGAAAAAATTAACCAAGGCTGTTTTTTTTTAGATTTTAAATTTTAATCTTAGTAGCGAAGCCATTGCCTGGTGACTTTATTTAAAGAAATATTGTTGAATGCTCATTCATTAATTCCTCGCCTAATTTTAATATATCCCTTGGACTTTTTAAACTAGACCCTGTTATTAAAAGGCTTATTTAGAACAAAGTTGTCCATTTTAAATCTTAGCCCGTTGATTTGTTAATTTAGTTATGCCACTCTTGTCTATTTTTATGTATTCACAATCGAGTATGTATGTACTTAGTTTAGTTACATAAATGTCTACATTCTTTGCGCAAAGGTTGGAATTTTCCGGAAGTAGACCTTATCTATTTGGTTTTATACTTCACATCTGTCTCTGATATTATTTTTCTATTTTGGTTCCTTTCGATGGTAGTTCTGGCGATGAGCGTCGTGGTCATTTTAGCGAAGAGCGCCTGATGACACAGGTTCATATCCAACTCCTTTATTCATTTTCATATAACGGTTAAAATAGTTTGCCCTATTGTCCGTTTCTACATATCTCCCATTTTCTTTCTTAAGCTTTAATGGTCCACGTAATTAATTTCGTTAGAGTTTTTCCGGCTTGTTTTACCAGTTTTCATTTCTTTGGGCCTTTAAATACAACTATTATATATCATGGTATCATGTGATTTTCGATTATATATATATATATATATATATATATATATATATTTATAAGGGTGTGCTATTAAGACAGATCAAAGTTAGCAGTAAATAAAACAGTGTTATTGGTGGAAATTTATTGATTTCACTATTGAATCATGTTATTTGAGTCATGGCAATTATGGGTGAAAAATAATATCACCTAAATGTCCGCCAAGGCTTCGGCGGCACACCTCCACTCGAAGAAATACGGCCCAATGATTCCGCTAGCAAAAAATGCAAACCAAACAGTGACCTTTTGTGGATGCAGTGGCTTTTCAACAATCTTCCTGGGATTTTCATCAGCCCAAATACGACAATTCTGCTTATTAACGAATCCACCAAGATGAAAATGGGCTTCATCACTAGAGATGATTTTTTGCGAAAAATCATCATCGGCTTGTCTTTGCTCGTGCCCCCAATTGACGAATGTACGGCGCTTCAAATGGTGAGCAGTCTTCAGTTCTTGGGTCAATTGAATTTTTTAAGCGTGTATAAACAAATCTTTTGTCAAAATTCGGTGTAACGTTGTTGTGGAGAGGTTCAATTCCTGCGCGCGATGACGAATAGAGGTGTCTGGATCTTCGGCCACATTCTCGCGCACTGCAGCAATGTTTTTTCAGGTGAACGGCGTAAACGAGCACGCGATGGCGTTTTCATATCTGCCACCAACCCCGTTTGTTTGAATTTACGAACAATTTTCCCAATCGCAAACTCGGTTGGTCGATTATGTTGACCCCAAAAATCGCGAAGTGCTCGAAATGCGTTTCTGTTTGAACGTCCATTTTCGTAATAGGCTTCGATAACTTTAACACGTTGTTCGATTGTTAATCTTTCCATGGTTGAAATTGCCAAAGACTGAAGTTGTTAAATCTGAAAGAAAAATAAAAAAATCATTAAACGCTTAAACTTAACTTACATTTAAAATCGGTCCAAGTTATTGGAACACCCGTTATATGTATATATATATATATATATATATATATATATATATATATATATATATATATATATATATATATATATATATATATATATATATGTGTGTGTGTGTGTGTGTGTTTAAAAACAAATGTTTTTTATTGGGCAAATTAAAAAAAAAGGAGGGGGGGGGGGTGTTAGGCTATTGCAATCGCATCATATTGTATTATATATATTTTTTTCACTTATTTTAGAAATAGGGCTTCACTCCCCCCCCCTCCCTACCCCCTTAGCCTCAACAAATAAAAAAAACAAAAAAACTTGTAAATATACCTACTTCGAAAAAGCCTATCCTTAGTTTCGAATTCAAAGGCGCGATTTGCAATTCTCGTTAGGCTTCTATTTGATTATATCGTGTTACGTAACCTGTTCGCACCCATATGTACACAATTATAGATAGCATTTTAATTAAAGAAAGAAATTTTTAAAGTGTTTTACAAAAAATAAAAAACTAAACTTTATAAACCCCTTCGTAACCGATTATTTTGAGGCGAAGACTTTACAAAAATAAAAAAATTAAAATTACTGGATTCTTTAAATTCGAAAATGGCGACCAATCTATTTTTTGTCATAACATGATAATTAGACATTTGCCCACATTAAGTACTGAAACTACTATATAGAGTATATCTATGATATATACTATATAGCATTTGCGTATTTGTAAAAAAATAGAGATATTTATAACAAAGCGCCCACGAAATTCGAGGGCGGGCATGAACCAAAAAATAACTGGAACATTATTATGAAGTATAAATCTAATGGTATCACAGTAAATCGTCCGCTTGAAGGTCCACCATTTAAACTGAGCCCGAGAGATGTTCGTTCTATGATGAAGACCAAAACAATCTTAAAACTTCACCAAGTAAATCTTGCAGCACGCGGCGGAGATTTACACGGTTCAACAGTACAAAGTAATTTACACCGGAAAGGATTTCATGGACGCGTCTTTAGAAGGAAGCCCGTATCGAAGAGAGCTCATAAAGAGGCCCTTTTGGTGTTCGCTACAGAGAATTGGGAGATAGCCAAGCTAAATGAGATAAAAAACAATGGTAAAGGTGATAAAAACGATCTCTTTGATAGAAACGACGAACGATACGTTTGTCGGATTATGTGGTTGGGATGTTTTCCTGCTGCTGGTACTGGCGCATTAAAACTGATAGATTGGACCATGAATTTCGAGCACTATCAGCTTATACCTGATGAAAACGTGAAGAAATCGTCAAGGAAACTTATTAGACTCAGAAGGCATTTTGCATTTCAACCAGACAGCGATCTCAAACACACCGACAAATCTACTCAGAAATATCTAACACAACATTACTTTACTCAAGCCCTCAAAACCCAGATTTAGAACTCATCGAACATCTGTGTAAGGAGCTGAAGAAGCGTGCGAGCGAGAGATTCAAGAGTGGTGGGAAATGATTGAAACCTAAAGTTTTATAAAAGGTAGAGAAGCGCGTGAGGTTAGGAAAGGATGGATGGGTTCATATGAGCTCTTGTAAGAGGTTGGGTAAGGTAGAGAAGCGTATGAATAGGTCTTAGCCTCTAGCTCTAGAAATAAGTTCAGTGTTTTATGAAGGCTAAAAGTGTGTGTGTGGGAGGGGGGATAAAGGAGGTATCCGATATACTTGTGATCAGTGATTCACGGAAGAGGAGAATGAAAGTATGTTTAACAGGACCTTGTGTGGTAGTTAGTTTAGGTTAGCGATTTTGAAAGGTGGTGAATGTGGCTGAAAGGAATGGAATTGTTGTGTTTTATATGTGAGTTAAATGAGGGTGGGAAAGGTGGATCGGGGGAGTTAGTGTCTAGATATAGAGACCTGTTAGGAATGGTCCAGAAAAGTGGTAGATGAGATGTGTGAGGGATTTCAGACAGGATTAATAAAAAAGGAGGAATATGAAACCGATTTGGTAGCGGCGAAATGTTAGCTTTAAAATAAATAGGCTGTAAATAAATGGGATATTACTAGATTTAAAACTAATAACAGTCTTAAAGAAGGTAGATTCAAAACTAATGACAGCTTAAAGAAGGTAGATTAAAAACTAATGGCAGCTTTAAAAGGTAGATTAAAAACTAATGGCAGCTTAAAGAAGGTAGATTAAAAACTAATGGCAGCTTAAAGAAGGTAGATTCAAAACTAATGACAGCTTAAAGAAGGTAGATTCAAAACTAATGGCAGCTTAAAGAAAGTAGATTCCAAACTAATGGCAGCTTAAAGAAGGTAGATTCAAAACAAATGGCAGCTTAGAGAAGGTAGATTAAAAACTAATGGCAACTTAAAGAAGGTAAATAAAATAATGGTAGATCAAAGAAGGTAGATTAAAACAATTGAAGTTTGATAAAATGCATATTAAAACTAATGCCAGTTTTAAAGAAGTAGATAAAAACTATAACAGTTTAAATTATTCAGGTTAAAAACTAATGGCAGTTTTAAAGAAGGTAGATTTAAAAACCAATGACAGTTTTACATAAGGTAGATTAAAAACGAATGGCAGTATAAAGAAGGTAGATTAAAAACTAATGGTAGTTTAACTAATTCAGATGGAAAAATAATGGCAGTTTAAATAATCAGATTAAAAACTAACAGCAGTTTTAAAGAAGGTAGATTATAAACTAATGGCATTTTTAAAGAAGGTAAATTAAAAAAACGAATGGCAGTTTGCAAGACTTACATATAGAATTACTAGCAGTCTGAAAGACTTAGATTTAGACATAATGTCAGTTTGCAAGGCATATATTTATAATTAATGGCAGTTTGGAAGATATGATTTAGACCTAATGTCAGTTTACAAGACTTAGATCTAGAACTAACGTCAGTTTGCGATACATGGCGTTATAACTGTCAGTTTGCAAGGCTTAGATTTAGAACTAATTTGAGTTTGCAAGACATAAATTTAGAACTAATGGTAGTTTGTAAGACATATTTAGAACTAATGGTAATTTACAAGACTCATATTTACAATTAATAGCAGTTTTTAATAATTAGAATTATAACTAATGGCAATTTACAAGACTTAGATTAAGAATTAATGGCATTTTGAAACACTTAGATCTAGAAGTAATGTCAGTTTCAAATTTATCGATTTAGGATTAATGCCAGTTTTCAAGACTTAGATTTTGACGTTTGCAAGACTTAGATCTCAAACTAATGTCAGTTTGCAAGACATATATTTAGAACTAATGGCAGTTTGCACGACTTAGATTTAGAACTAACGTCAGTTTACAGTACATGAATTTAGAACTAATGTCATTTTGGCAGACTTAGATTTAGAAATAATGTCAGTTTGCAAGACATATATTTAGGACTAGTGGCAATTTTAAAGACATAGATTTCAAAATAATGGGAGTTTATAATGTTTGGTTTAGAAATAATCGCATTTTGCAAGCCTTAGATTTCGAGTTCATGTCAGTTTGCAAGATTTAGATTTAGATCTATTGTCAGTTTGCAAGCCTTAGAGTTAGAAATAATGCCATATTGCAAGGCATAAATTTATAGCTAATGGCAGCTTGTAAGACTTAAAAAACTACAGTCAGATGAGTAGAAATGAACTAAATACGAGGGGCAGTCAATAAGTTTTGCAATTCGGATATAAGGAAACGAGATATGAGGAAAAGTGTTTTATTATTTTTCAATATAACTACCCTCGACTTCAATGCACTTGCGCCACTTGTCCCTGAGGCTTCGAATTCCCGACAACCAGAAATCTCCCGACTGCTGTTCAATCCACTCCTGGACGGCGAGCTGGACATCTTCATCGTTCCCAAACCGGCGTACAAGCAGAGCAGCCTTTAGCTGGCGGAATAACAAGTAGTCGCTAGGGGCCAGATCTGGACTGTAGGGGGAATGGTTGAGCTCCTCGAATCCGCACTCGTGCAACTCTGGCCTTGTGGACTTTAACGACGTTGGGGTCGATCACGGGGCGTGAGGTTTCTAGGGACCTAACGGGCAAAGACCTTCGTCATGGTCAAATTGTATTGGATAATTTTGATAACACTTCCATGTGATATTCCAAGTTCTCGCTCGATTTCTTCGACCTCCACCCGTCGATTTTCAATCATCATCCTCTCCACACGGGCCACATTGTCCTCGTTGGTCACGTCTGACGGGCGTCCTGGACGGGGGTCATCTTCAAGGGACCCACGACCACGGCGGAACTCCCTATTCCAGCGAGCAATGGTTGGATATGAAGGGGCGGTGTCGGTGTACACTGCAACCATGCGTTCATGGATCTCTTTTGCATTCTTGCCTTCCTTGGTCAAAAATTTGATCACTGCGCGGTGCTCAACCTTCTCCATTGTTGAAAGATTTGTGACTGACGATCTGCGATCAGCTACTGTTTCTTAAATAGACGAGGTAAGAGCGTGCAGCTACAGGTCCTGACTTGTCATAACTTGTCCTAACACCCCCACAAACAGCCATCCCCCTTCCTCTGTTTTGCCCTACAGATTCGCAAAACTTATTGACCGCCCCTCGTAGTTTAGTTAGGCAAAAAATTGGCTATTTGAAATAAAATTGACTAGGACTAATGCTAAAGACCCCAAATGTTCGTTAGTTACTTTAGCAAGCGAGAGTAAAGCTAATGTACTGCCTTTTAGATACAGTGGAGAGTTTTTAGAAAACAATGAAGATACAGCAAAGGTTTTTAATGCCAAACAAAAACCCTATTGAATATAATAAAGTTTTTTTGCAGCGCCCATCTGTTGACTCCATTACAACAGTATACATCGCCGTAATCCTGAATAATAAATTTATGTTAAGCTAGATTAATAACAACCCAACCAAAACACAAATCAAAAACAACCATAAAACAAACACAAAACCAAAGGCCCAAAACAAGCAAAAATAAGAAACAAAACAGCAATAAAAAATCGGTCGCTCGCTCCAGCTCCAGCATCGGGGGAGCCAACCCCTCTCGGGGGAGCATGTGACTAACACCAAAAAGAGTCCAATAAAATGGAGTATGTCATCCTCTTCGAAAAAGTCGGATAGTCCACAAGTCTGTGTGCACGAACTCGTCCCGAGTCCAAGGGACAATAAGTAGCGAGCACGCTCGCCCCGCTACCGGGAACGGTACCGTGCGCGAAGATTGAATGAAATTAAGAAATTAAAACCATGGAAGATAGCGAGTATAGAAAGTATTAATGGTTAGATACTAAAAAGAAACTACAGAGAGCTCAGTTTAGGCACTAAAAAGAATTTGATTCGGAAATCGCAAATGGGGGTGGCCTATTTTTTTTAAATAGGCTAGGGAAGATGTGAATAACGATAGAGCGGTGAGTTTAAGACTAATAATTTGTAAAACAAAGTTAAGAAGGTAATAGAATTTAATAGGCAGATTCACCCGCAGAAAGGTATAAGCCAAGGGGGTCATGCCAAAGTTCTGCGGTGGCACACAAAATATATAAGAGGTTTAAATTCACAGATTAAATGTTAATCCATTCAGAGAATAAAATTAATAATGCCACATAATAAAGTTACAAGAATAGTATTAAAAAAATAGTAATAGAATAAAAAAAAAATATATTAAAAAGTCTAGAAACAAAAAATCTGAGGGAGCACGTACCCCTCAGTTTCTATTGGCATGACGCTTATGGTATAAGGTATGGTATGGGTCAGCATGCTGTAGGTGACATCTGGAGGGTTACGTGACCTCCTGGCCTAATTGGGTGTAGAAGGATTATCAGCTCCATATCTTTCGCAGATTTCTACTTCCCTTTCTTTACAGATCTCTCCTTACACACTTGATTGGGTAGATGCCCTCGTTGGTTTTTGCATTAAAAAAAACATTAAAACAACCAGAAGTGTCACATGATCGAAATGATTCTTTCACGCAGGTTCGTATAACCAATCGCATAACCGCTATCTTTCCTATCTCATTTTCACAACACTTGTAAACCCTTCGGGGATACTAAACCCCGGAAAGGTTCAAAGACGGCTGGTTGGTGTCAAAATACCATACTATCCGATATCCCCAACCACTAACCACCCCTAAAAAGAACCACTCGCAGCTATATGTAGACTTGCCAGCGATTGCATTCGGATCTTTATGTATGTTTCATTATTCGGATCTGGTAAACTCGTCAACGTTGCAAGGGAAGGAGGAAGCAATTTACCCTTGCTACACTTAATCATGTGACACGTTTCGCTGAATTTCGTTCACAGAGTAGCCATTTAATATAATATTTGGTGGTAGATGTGTTTGGGGTATATTTAGTTATAAATAGACTAAATAAGACATTTAATAATAAAATTAATAAAATTTATTGATATTTTTAAGGTTATTGCCGTATTTCAAGCATAACTATCGAAACATTTTGACATGGTTTTGTTTCAAAACAAGGTTGTCAAGTTTCTGAAATGGTGCCTTTTCTTAGCTTGATATATTATATATTTACTTAATTTTTAGTTATGGATATCACAAGAATATTTGCATTGGCGATTGGTCAATTTATTTTTATCGCTATTGCGGTGTTTAGAGCAGTTTTATTGAAACATTTTGAAACGGTTTTGTTTTGAAATAGGATTGCCAAATTTCAAAAAACTTTGCCGTTTTTCAGCTTAACTAACCTTATATATTTATCTAATTTTTAATCATTAAAGTTACAAAAATATTCGCAGTAATATTTACTCATTTTCTTATATTTTTATCCCCATGATCAATTTCCAGCTGTTATGAAAAAATATAAAAATCAACGTGAAAGAGATTAGTTTGATCTCCAAAAGTCTTGCAGCCCTAATGCTTCCTTCTCATTTCACCACTACCCCTTTCCCCTAATATCCTCGTACACTACCTCTCACACACATCAATTTCCCTACTTCCCAACTGAACTGAACTGGCGTCTCAGGCGTTATCGGATAGACCCGGAAATTTCTATTAAATTGAGGCTCTTCTGAAGATGGCTTTTTATTGAATAGATAAGTTATACTTTATGTCGACATTATACATAATCTCTGTTATATATAATGTTAACAAACGCAGGAAGTCTACCTTCATTACAGGCTAATTCTTACTCCTGTAATTCAACTTACTCTTATAATTCTGTTAAGCTTTGCTACTACAGTATTTCTAGATTGCATCTTTCGCACGATTATCAAGTTTATCAGCGGTACTGATAAACCAACCTGCCTGTCCTGACCTTCATCAGGATGCTAATGTGAAATTTTATGCGAGATTTAAGCAAGTCCTTTAAAATAAAAGGGCCTTATTCCAGCAGGAAGGTTTGGAATCTATTCACCCATACTAAGGATTTTAAACATCGCTTAAAAGAAGTTTTAAATAAAGCGGAAATTCAGTTCTGAATGAGGGACACAATTATCCTTTATGACAACAATTGAAGCAATGGTTGGGTCCTTCTGCAGCAAGATGAATCCCATTTTATAATTGACAAATGCGATTCATCCCGCCGGAGTAATGAATCTGACAATGCTTATATTGAAGATTGCTTATACTCTGAGTGACTAGGATTAGCATTGTGATGTCTTCCATTACGCTGGTGTTTAGGTTTTGAACAATAAAAGGGCATACAAATGCTGAAGGTTAAAAAAACAAAGAAAATGCATGTTTTTAATTAAATAGATTAAAAAAACAATATATATACATATATACATATAGAATCTGAAAAAAGGGGATAATAAATATCGAGAAGTGCTCAATAAAAGTGAATTTAAATTTTCAAAATTAAGCTACATTTAGTTTTTAACAGAGACAGTAACTAAATTAATAACAAATGTGAAAAATAGGAAATTAAGAAATTTACAATAAAAATAAATAAATTTAATAATGAAAACTAACCTGTAGCCTTTTGAAGTTAAGATTGGCAATTGTGAATATTCGCAGCTCCTGATTTCCCGCGCGATTTTTTGGGCTACTTTTCTATCTATTTTCTTTTTGCCTCAGTGACTTCATTGTTTTGAGTCGTTATTTTAAGACGAGAATAAAAATTAACATTTTTTAGGCAGTTTCGAAATGTGTGGCTTCCATAATCACCACCACCCCGCCCGGGCAACTTTAAAAAAAACTGGTAATATTCCTAATTCGAAAGCTAAACATTAGATTGGAATGCAAAAATCGAGCAGACATTTTGAATTTGCACCGTTCGCGCTTCTCCCCAGCGCAACATAAGATTTACAGCAACGGAAAAAAACACCTTTGTTAACTGTAAGTTCAGAGTTAGAGTCGATCTTGTTTTAACTGATGGTTAATTAAAAATTCGTTTGTTTTATTATGGTCAGTTAGAAACAACTGGCGCCAAACACGAAGGGAAGCAGGGTAAAATGAACCGTTAACGCTTTTCATACTTCGATTCGGCTAACACAATTCCATGGCAAGAGGAAAAAGTTATTTTATTTAATAAAAATATAAAGAAAACTACGTCAAAAGACAAAATAGTGGCAGACATATATTATTTAGGCGATATTGTTAATAAACTTACGAAAATAAACATAGAAAATACCAAAAAAAACCCTACTTTTTACCCGTCTTTAGAAACACAAAAGAAAGTTAGGAAAATAAACGGCTCTGATTGGTTGATGACAGTGTATAATACAGAGCGCTGATTGGCCAGTGGGATAGCTGCAAAAAAATTAAAAACAATAGCAAAATAGCCCAAATATTTGGGCTATCATTCCATTCCCCAATCCACTTATCCGTAATTTCACAGCTTTACGTTCACAACATCTAAACTCATCGTACTTAGTCAGAATCCGCTCGTTCACTAACGACAATTGCGCTTCAGTATCAATCAAGTCACAGAAGAACCTTTCGCCAACTTTCACTCTCGCTTCCATCATATCAGGTCCTTCATGCTCGTAATACACAGAAGGAACAACCACACTAACATCAGCACTGACATACACACCGTCATCAACTCCCACATCATCAATCACTACACACTCATCTCCATCCAGACAATCATTCTTCTCCCTCATATACGAACACTTTTCAATCACCCAATTGTAATGGACACTGTTCAAGCACTGCAGATACACCAAATTAGCATTCGAACCCTTTACTTTCTAATCCTTGTACACAATCGGACTATCACCACCAAAGTGCACATAAACAATCACTCCATACAAACGACTCACTACAATCAACACTTCCTGAAACGGCGGACCCCTGGTATACACATCGCTCTCAATTCTTTCATAAAGTTCCGCACCCTCGCCATACCAATACTTTCAGGCTTCCTACATACTTCACTCATTACCTCCTTCCTTAAGTCATCCACACTATCGGGCACTCTCACATCTACTCCATCACTCTTCAAATCTTGCAAACCATTCCATACACTCTCAAACAAGGAATCACCCCCACCTTTACTCTCCTTTCCATTCATAATTCCTTTCGGCAAATACTCAGGATCCCTCACTCCACACACATTTTTATTATTCGTCTTAGGATACCTTGACATCAAATCAGCCACTCCATTCCGTTCACCAGGCTCATATTCAATCACATGGTCAAAATCACTTAAATCTTCCAAAGTCCTCGCAATCCTACTATCAGCCCATTTCATACTTTGCAAATACACAAGAGGTTGGTGATATGTTTTAATCACGAACCTCACAACATACAAAAACGGATGCAGCACTTTCAAACAATACCTTATCGAAGCCAACTCTCGCTCAACAGTCGAATACTTTCGCTCTGTCGCATTCATAGCCTTGGATACATACCCAATTATTCGCCTGATATTCTCTCCATTCAAACGCTGCTCTTGCATCAGAAAACCTCCCATACAGTACTTACTGGCATCCGTATACAATTCAAGCATCTTAGCATTCACACTATAGTCCGGGTATGCCAATTCAACATCTTCAGCCGCTGCCTCTTTCAGTCTCTCATACGCTTCATTCATCTTATAATTCCACCTGACAATCGTACTTCCTTTCTTGCCTATCCAATCAGTCAGAGGCTTACGTACACCCAAACAATCACGTATAAACTTTCGTTGAAACTCAATCAGACTCAGAAACGACTTCAGCCTTTTCACAGTTACCGGTTTCGGAAACATTCGCACCTTCCCAACATACCTTGGGGACTTTCGCAACCCATTCTCACTCACCATATGCCCAAGGAATTCCACTTCTTTCGCAAATCATTTACACTTCGCTACTTTCACCTTCACACACACCAACACTCTCCAACGTTCTCAACAAACCATTCACCAATCTCATATGCTCCTCAAAACTTTGTCATAATCATATTATCATCTATAAACACAATCACATTCTTACTCGAAAACCTACTCAACACAACATTCATTGTCCGCTGGAAGGCACCGGGAGCATTAGCCGACCCAAAACTGAGGTTCCGGAACTGATAATGCCTTTTCATAGAGGAAAAGGCAGTCACCGGCCGGCTTTCCTCAGCAATAGGCATCTGGTAATACCCCCGTACCAGATACAGCTTTTGTAAACCACTTCATCCCATGCATAATATACACAAACTCAGATACCACACACATCGGAAACTTCTCTTTCACAGTCCTTTCGTTTACCTTTCGATAATGCACACACAGACGCAATCTTCCATCTGGCTACGTACAGGCACAATCGGACTATTCCATGCACTCTCACCTTCTTCAATCACCCCCAATCGTTCTAATTCCACACACTGATCCTTAATCTCATCAGCAACCGGACGTGGGAAATGTCTCGGCTGCTGATAGATAATAGAGGGTCCTCTTTCAAGACAATCTTTAATTCCGGGAGCTTCGTAACCCCGAAATCCAGATCGCCCTTACACATCCTCCTTTCATACTCAGTCAAACATTCATCTAATTTCTCTATCCTTTTCACTTCATTATACGTCCACTCACAAGTTTTTTTTCATTCACGACACTCACCTTGACATCAGTACTCTACCATCTTTTCCTGCATGTAACTTATACACCCCATTTTTACCAATCTATCTCTCAATTTTATCACTCGCAGCATGCACAACCATACGGTTCACTTTAATAAAATCATACCCCCAAATCACACCATACTCACTACTTACCTTATCAACACAGAGAATTCACACTCATTAATCAACATACCATGCATTCGGACAGCTGACCTTACCATTCCAATCCCAGGTACTTTCATACCACCAACTCCTACCAAACTACCTTTACACTCAGACAGGAGGGCTTTATCACTCAGCTTGCCAAACACGTTCTTATATACCAAGCTCGTCTTGCACCCAGAATCTATTAAAGCCAAACACTCAATTCCGTTCAATTCAACCTTCATACTCAGAAACTCATACTTCCTACCTGACAGCACTTTCAGGCTAGACAGAATTACCAACACATTATTCGCAATCTTGCACCCGGAGAATTCTTCACTAAGTACCTTCTTAAAATTTAGTTTCCCGCTTCAGACTTTCCATTCACGCTTTGCACTCTTAGTCTAATCCAACACCTTTCACTAGAATGTCCTTCCATCGCACAATAGCTACATACATTCCTCTGGTCATAACACATCCTCGCATAATGACCAACCTTACCGCAATTGCCACAAACATACTTCATACTCCCCCCCCAGCAGTCACTCCACCATTAAAGTTCGGACAATCTCTCTTCAAATGTCTCCTCTCTTTAAATTCGAAACATTCCTTCACACTTTTCTTGACAGTCCTTTACCATATGACCTTTCTTTCCACACTCGAAACACGCACCAGACGTCCATCTGCATTTCGTCAACACATGTTGCTTCCTTCCACACCTATGGCATTCCACAATCCTTTTCACCCCATTCGACCTCTCATTCGCTAGGACATACCTCGGTTGCTCCCTCATATACCCACTCACACACTTACTAGTCATCTGTACCCTTCCATTTGCCCATCCAGTCTGCGGGCCCAGGAAGCTCGACATCACCCCAGCTGGCGCAGCCCTCATGGCATCCCGATAGCTGACAAACTGCTGGGGGTGGATGAAACTCCTGGGCTTCTTACCACTAACATTCACACTGTACCATCCATCCTCGTCCAAATCACTCTCTTCATCAAATCGCCCATCTTCCAGAAGCTCCAACACATCCATACAGCCTCATTCTCTCCTTTCTCTTCGCATTCATCTATTTATTTATCTTTCGCGGGACCGTATCAAGGAACTTTCTCATCAATTGGTACATTCATTCACACCATCATCACCATACTTCTTTCTCGCCATAGTCTCAAGCCTATGCGCATACATATTCACACTTTCACTCTTCCCCATGCGAGCCTTCTAAAATTAATTCCCCCTTTTATAATTCACACTCTCTTTCATTCGTTTCACTTGCTCAATCAATCGCTTTTTCACCACCTCATACCTTGGCTCACCCCCACTCGTGATTACGCGGAAAATCTTACACCTTTTCTTCCAAGCACTCGCCTAATACATTCATCCAATATCCCTTATTCGCTGGGTACTTAAGCTTACAATAAGGCTCAAATTCCCCGAAGAATTCATCCACACTCTTCCCACCATGCAACCTAAACTTATCAATCTTTGGCACTTCTCTTATCAAAATTTCCTTTCCTACATTTACCTCACTTTCGCTAGAGCTACTCTCGCTCTCATTCATACCAATCACACTATCACTCGCCGCTAAATCCGAGTAGAGATAGACCACACTCTTCCCTCTCACCTTCCGATCCTTCCCCTTTGACCCAGTCTTCCTTTCTCTGTTGCGTTCCACTCTCTTCCAAACTCCGCCCTTCCTATCACTCATTGTATCCTCTCTAGACTCGCACACACTCCCATTGATCCCATTAGTCTTATCCACTTCGGTCGGAGCAAAGGTCAGGGTCGAGGTCCTGGGGCCGGTCCTGACTCCTTCATCATGCTATAGAGGTCCTGCATCTTCGGTCGACCTTGTTTTGTCTCTCGTCCATTTCTTTCTTCATCCTAAATCTTCTCATCCATACTCATAATATCACTCCTCAATCCCTAAATCAGGCTCCTTAACTTTGTACATTCCTTCTCTTTCTGCCTCAACTCCAGCCTCAGTCACACAATCGCATCATGGAGTCCCTGCTCCACAGAAGCCATCCTCCCAGGTTAGTAAGAAAGGACAGAAAAAGGGAAAAACAATCAACTACGTCCAATCCGCTGACGAAATGCAATCCAATCCTGTCACGCTCCCAGGTTCGAGATCTCACGTCCCTATTCGGGCGCCAAATGTAGCCGGCACCGAACCTACACTCTAACCCCAATCTATCCAACCCGCATCCTACATTAAGTCGGACGTAAGCAATCGAGGGAGAAATAAACGGATTGTATATACAGTCTTTTATTTACAAAAGTAGGGATAAATATAGTCACAACGAGCCTATTATATATATATATATATATATATATATATATATATATATATATATATATATATATATATATATATATATATACACAAAAAATCCGCAATCCTATCTTGCGAATACTACCAATCAAATTATTTAATTATATATATATATATATATATATATATATATATATATATATATATATATATATATATATATATATATATATATATATATATATACATATATATATACACAAACAATCCTATCTTGCGAATACCACCAATCAAAAATATTTACAAATACAAATGAAGATACGAACAAAAGGAGGCCTTAGCTTACGTGGTACCTCGGTTTCCGATTTGTGGGTCCCCCCCGGGGGAAAATCTTGCCGGCAGTCACTCTTGTGCCCAAAATTGGGTGCGCGCGTTCTAGGGGCCTGGCGCCTCCGAGTTCAATTTACTACAGGATCCGGTCGCGTCCCTAAGCTATTAAATCCCCCCGTCCAACGAACTACGATTAAAGGACGTATCAAATTCGATCTAGATTACTGTATGTGAATGACGTATCACTGAAATAATGATTACTTAATAATGAAGTAACTGGTTTCCTATAAACTGAGGTTAAAAATGAGCCATTGTCTTGGTAAAACACACATCCATAGAAAATTTAATGTTACGATGTTTACAATTTAGAAAAAGTAATGCATGGTGCTTCTGCCTAAAAATTACATAGCAGTCATCAATGAATCGCTTAAGTAATAAAGATCTAAACTCCAACAAGCAATCATCCAGCCAACGCCCTTCATGAAAGTAAACGAAACTGTTAGCGAATGGCGGACCCAGCGGGAAGCCCATTGCCATTCCCTCGTGTTGGTGAAACATTTCACCTTCGAAAATAAACAGTATTTTGAACAGCAAGCTTAGAAAAGTTTTCAGAAATCAGTTTTATCAAGAACCAACACTTCCATAGATGATTTAGGTAGAGTATTGGATATAATGTTATGTTTCATCGACAGATATTTTAGTAATAGAGACTCTACATCAAAGGTGGTCATATAACAATCTTTTAAGTTTGCTTGGTTCGATTCCACGTCTTGCACGGTTTTTTTTTTGGCAATTAAGAAATAACTTTTTTCCGAAGAATAATTATTCCGTTTATCTTGTTTCTTTCCGGTATGACTCATTCAATTTCATCATTCTTTCGCGTTAATGATCTATATATATATATATATATATATATATATATATATATATATATATATATATATATATATGATTCAGGCTAATTTTGATGATTTTAATGTCTTCTCTTTTCAGGAGCATAATGTATCGGTAAACAGTCGACGGCTTTCGATAGCATACAGAGGATAGTTTTAGTTGAGAAATCGTTAGCTGACATGGAGGAATTGAAGCCATCTGAATATTGGAAAGGTACCTTCATTATGATGTTTCGCGCTGGGTATCAAAATGCCAACATCATTACTGGTGCTCAATGCTCTGTTAAAAATGTAATGGTTGTAAGAAGTGACATGGGCAGTTGCAACGGAGCCTACGGAGATACGGCCAGTAGAAAGGAACACAACAGGCGTTCTGAGTGCTTCTGCACGCCGTAATTCATCAAACAACTGCAAGACATAGGTTTTAGAAGATTTGAGCATGAAAATCCAGGCTTGGATTCATCGTCATGACGCTGGCTCTGAATGAAGATCTTCGCTACCACTCGTACAAGAGGTGCAAAGAAACAAATTCTAACAGCAAAGGCCAAGGACAACCGCTTGACGAAGGATACAAACATATTGAACAATATGAAACATCCTGTTGAGCTGAGGGCGATCTGGTTCTTGTCAGATGAAAAAAACCTCTGCCAGTTCAAGTTGAAAAACTCTCAGAACAACAAGTTGCTTGTCTATAATCCCGGCAACGTTCCACATACGAGTATCATGAAGACCAAGTTCTCCCAAACTGTAATGGTCTGTGGGTATGTCTCCAGTAAGGGTGACGCCATGGCACCCCATATCTTTGAGCATGGCCTTAGGCTCAATTCATACGGCTATGTGGAGCTGCTGCAGATTTTGATGAACTCCGGCCAGAGAAGTTTTCTGGTGGAAGTCCAAACCTTCGGAGAGAGTCAGAAGTGGTTTTCGAAGAATTTCTACAACTACACCAGCCCCACTTTCTCGCCCCCATACATCCCCCGATTGTAGTTTCATGGATTACTCTATGTGGGGCGCGGTTGAGAAAGACAGAAACCGCTCTGCTTGAAACTCCAAGGCCGAGCTGGTGGCCAAGATCAAGGAGGTGTTCAAGATCAATGAAGAACGCATGCGCTAGGTTCCGTTGCTGTCTTAAGGCCGTGTTGGAAGCTGAAGGCAGCTGCCTTGACTAAAGTGTTATCTCCCAGCCATAATCTTGTTGATATTTTTAAAATCTTTTTAAAGACATTTATTTTTTGCTGAGATATTGTTTTTTCTTTCTTTAAACCGTCAAATTTAATCTGAATACTCTGTGTATTGTATAATCGCCGCACATTCAACTCCTTTCTCGATTGTCTCTTGAATTTACAATTGTTTTCTCTCTCTCAAAGCTCTTCCGATCGCCCTAGTGAAGCGGGTCTTAAAAGCCCCTCTATTCCTGAGAAGTTATGTTCTTACGCGTAGCAGAGTATTTTAAGGCTTTGTTTTAACTGAGTTCGAAGTGATTCTCGCTTCTAGAGTGTGCTTGGTTCGATCTCACTCTTTGCACGGAGTAATAATTGCAAACAAATCCCACAGAAAAAATCAAATGCGATTTCCGAGTACTTTCTAACTTTATTCAGTTCATTATAAAGAAATGTAGCAAAAAATATTAACAAGGCCGAAATATTCAAGCATTTAAGAAAACGGAGAAGAACGAGATAGGATCATAGAGAAGTAAAACCAGAGAATTCTTATAATTAAATGCGAGAACACTTCAGTTCTATAGAAGTTTGGGGGGAAGAATTTAAGCAGATAGCAAGAATTTATTAGAGATATTGAGTTCTCGAAGATCTGTGAAATAAGCCACGACTATATCTGTTAGCTGATAAATTTCTTTGCTGTCTTTTCCGTTCCTCCCCGTCTCCTGAAATGCTCGATCGTTATTTAAGTTTGAGACAACCATATACAAAATGCTAGTTCACAATAATAATAAACTAGATTGTTCAGTTTGCCCTAAGATACTTTGAGCATACTGGAAAATCATTGTCCATTTAAACTTAAAAAAAAAACGAGGTAAGAAGAGATGAACGTAATAATGATTTCTTTGTTCATTTATCTGAATATCATCATCCTAATAATCGGAATTCTGCTCAATTTATTGACCATTCAAAAGATTTTGTGAAGCGCAATATTGTAGAATTCTCATTAATACTTTCGCTAATTTGTTAAATTTCTCCCGATCTTTTTAATTTTGATCCCATCCTAAAAAACTTATTTTAAATGAAATTTTGTAATTTAACAAATAGTTCTTGCTTTATTTTGTGCTAATTTAATAATGTGTGTTTATTTGTGCATTTTTTTGTTTATATGAAAAAAAAAATATTTAGATGTGTCGCCCAGCACTTGAATATTGCTGATTTCCATGGCACTCAGGAGGTACTTTTTATAGTTGAAGTTCTCCAGTAGGCCTAGCATATTAATTTCTTTTTCACTACTATTGGAAGTGGTTACTCACTTGAAGTAGCTGCAATAATGGTCTTCTTTGATTTGTTAGTAAACTTTTCTGTATTTCGACACAACTTGTAACAAATACTATTTTTGGTCCTCGTCATTAGTTAGCAATTTGTTGCAGTGCTCCATGAGTCTAACTCCTCTTTCAGCAATGTCATTAACAACTTTTAATCATTAACATTTTTAGCAATCCAAAAGCTTTCTGGTTGGGGGCAGGCCTCAACCGATATGTTAAAAAAGTTTGATGATTGCCTAAGTGTTTTGAAGAAAGATTGTGTTTGTTGTCACAAATTCCCAAAGGTGCTTCTTAACATAATTTTCATCGTTGATTTTGTTTTTCTTGGATCGATCAGAATCTGCTGGATTCTTCAAGCCATCTTTTATTTTTTTCTTTATCTTGAATGAAACACAATCATCAAAAAAACCAGCGTAATTATCTTTTCCTAAGGGATACCCGAGATGGTTTTTAAATTTATTCAAGGCAGCATTGACAATATTTTTCTTTGTTATTTTGCAGCAATGAAGTTCTTCAAGAAACTACAATTCATTCCGTGGGGCACTGGCTGCCTTTGGTGCAGAAAACCAGTGCTTTACAAGGATTAAAATCGCAAACTTGCATATTTCTTCCAAATTTTTTTGCTTCCTTGGTTGAAATTCTGAATTAGTTTTGAACAGGAAAATTTTCATGGAGTATATAAGATTTGCCATCCATCTAGCTCTGTGGTATGATCCAGGTTTTTTGAATTTCACATCACTAGGAGGAGTTTTTCTTATTATTAATATCTTTATATCTAAGAGTTCTGTGTAATCGCCTCGAATTTATCTTTCTTTGATCAGTTCCGTAGAATATTTCATCATTATATCTTTTTTTCCTGTCAGGATAATTTTCTAAGGTGTCAAATTTGGCTTGGTTTATGTTATTCCATAATTTTTTGAATTTTTTGAATAATGGAATATCAAGGCCAGAAAAAACTTGAAGAGCAGGCACCCCCACTGCCTCCAAAACAATTTCAAATGGGTAATTTCGGCAGGGAAGCCACAATAGGTCTCTCTAATCTTTGCTCAATTATTGTGCAAACTCTTTCTTTTAGACCTGTATTTCAAGTGGTGGTGTCAAAACACATACCTTTCACTTGATGTGTGATTTCCCAGTCAAGCATCATTTAATGAACTACTTCAACCATACATTTGCTAGTACCTTGAGGAATTTGAAGGACACCCACTCCAAGTAGCTGTTCTGTACCACTGTCTGATATTAAAAATTATCACACGATCCACGACCTATTCTCCTGATACGAGTATAACTTCAAGCAGTTTTCCATCCCGACAAACTATCAAGAGCTTCTCAGTTTGAAAATGTTTTCTCAAATTCTCACTGAATGTCTTTCTTGATTTTTGTCCAACTCGACGGATAGTAGAGTAACTGACATTATATAGTCTTCAGGGTTCTTCCCTATACTCGAAATGGTAGGAATAATTACGAGAGAGGCTGAGCAGTCACTTACCTTGGCAACATCCAAGGTGGAAAGAATATTTTCGTCCAATACTTTAGCCCTTTTCTTTGGATGACCTTTTGATGTTAAGAGTTTTGGTTCATGGTATAAATCTTCTACTTCGGTTTCACTTGAAACAAGGCTGGAACTAGTGCTACTTGTAAGAACAACTATTTCATTTCACTCAAAGGAGGGATGTCGTGCTTTTCCAATTATATCTTCTTCATTTGGCCGGTGGTCTTTGGAGGTGCGAACGAATAAGTTAAATGGATGAAATGTGTTGATTTTCTTGAAGGCACCTCCAGTAGGATCTCTTCTGTGTATCACTTCTCTCTCTCTCTCTCTCTATATATATATATATATATATATTATATATATATATATATATATATATATATATATATATATATATATATATATATATATATATATATATATATAAAGTTAAAGCGATTATTTTCCGATTTTCTTTGCATAAAAAAATGTACAGATGAGCAGTGACCAATTTCAGACCTTGCTTTTGAGGTCATGAGATTTATTTATTGGATTGTGGGTCATTTTGCTTATTTCTTTAATGGTTTTTGCACTATCTGCTTTTAGATCAAATGAATGCTGTTAAGTATAAACTTAATTGAAGTTGACAGTATTAGTGTGATAACTCAATGATAAGAATTAAATTCCACTACCACCGTCTTTAGAAATGAAAATGAAAAAAGGAAACGAGTTGGATGTAATTATTCATTATATGTTAATACACAGACAGTGATACAGTGCAATGATGCAGAGGGTTGGTAATAAGTATTCCTATAGATAATTGATGCAGACTTCATACAAAATTCGAGCTTTACATTTTAGTGAAGTGGTTTTAGAATAGTTGCGATTTTATTTCCGTTCACTCTCACGCGAAGGGTTCCAGAAGTAAGCCCCTATCATGCATTCATTATACTGGCGCTTGTAGCGTTCCTCTCGTCGTCATCGTCGGCTTCAGCTCGTGGAATTTAATATTACGAAACAAGGGGAAATTTCCTCACAAATTAA
The DNA here is from genome assembly GCA_963969495.1 of Ceratothoa steindachneri. Taxonomy (NCBI): domain Eukaryota; kingdom Metazoa; phylum Arthropoda; class Malacostraca; order Isopoda; family Cymothoidae; genus Ceratothoa; species Ceratothoa steindachneri. Next base: position 6,979,576 of record OZ018324.1, read on the forward strand.
CACGTTTTTTAATGTGCAACTCTATTTAATAGAACAGATAATGAGTTATTATTTAGATTAGGTTGAAGTTTTTTTAATATACGAACATGTTAATTTGTGAGGAAATTTCACATTGTTTTGTAAGATCAAAATCCACTGCCATTATGTTCCTATTTTATATAAATTCCCTCGTTGGATTTGGTCTCGGTATTTCAATGTATCCAATTCGGTGCAAATTTAATATTCAGGTTTCGCGATTTTTTTTTTATTTTTGGCGCATGTATTAAAAACTTTTTAATTTGTATATTTAATCTGTATTTTGTATTAATTCTTTAACACTGATGGTGGGATTTGTTATAATCCTGAAACGTTTGCAAAAAATGTTACGAAACTTCTTCGGCTCTGTCCTGGTTATCCTGTTTATATAAATGTATATATATATATATATATATATATATATATATATATATATATATATATATATATATATATATATATATATATATATATATATATATATATGTAAAGAAAGAGAAAATGCAAGGTTCTGCCCCTTTCTTTCTGTCTTCAAAATTGTTTTGAAAGGCAGAAAATAGATATGAAGAAAGCCCTGTGGTGGTTGTTATCACCCGCAGAACTTGCATTGGCTCCTTCTTCTTTGCATGTGACTTGGGGATGAGCCTTTAAATTGTGAGCGGGTAAGAAGATATGGTATAAAAATTCCTTGGAGGTTCCAAGCTTAGAGATATACTAGGTTTGATGGGGTAACATTTGGGCTCAGTAGAGTCACTGTGCCTGGTAGCTTAGCGGTAGAGCATCTGACTGGCAATCAGCAGACTCAGGTTCGAGTCCCGGCCAGAAATTTGAAACTTTTTTCCCCTGGCGTTATCTCTGTCTTCTCGGTAAAGGATTGCCTTCATTGTGCCGCCATCTGCTCTCTTTGATTCTAGTCTTCTTCTAATGTCCCTTTTTCTTACCTCTAAAAAACTCCTGTTTCTTGTCTCATTGCTCATTCGCGTTCAATTTCTCTTCTTGTACTATATATATATATATATATATATATATATATATATATAATCCTTATGGTAATATTCGTGTCTCTAATTCGGATTTTATCTCAGATTTTGACTTCTTTATTAGGTTAATATTTTGAACTGGCACTCCATCAATAGTAACCCCGGGAAAATCATGGTTAACAAATCCTTTTTAATTCTTGAAGTATATTATTGTCGAGGTATACCTGTATAGACTAGCTCGGCGCTCAGACTCTTACACGAGTACGGGGAGACAGCTGGCCGCTTGAGTAAAGAGCGCGAATTACGGTTGATCGGGTTTAGATTAATGGCTTGCCAAGTTGCAGTTCAAGGGATATATAAAGACAATACCCCAAAATATAATTTTAATATATTGTCGTAGAATAGGCTCTCGACGATATACCATATATAACTATTCGTTAAGGGAACTTTCTATATTTCGAGTGCGTGGTAATCTGATTGACCGAGGTTAGTTCAAAAAGGGGAGGGGGGGGGGCTGGAGAGGCTTATTGATCTTCAATATGCTCAAGAAGTGGAATGGAGCACAAGGATAAATAATATGGTTACCATTAATATAATATAGTTTTATTAATTAAACTATCAACAACACACAAAAAAATGTTTACATAAACGGGGAATGAGAAGGGTCGTGGGAATATCTAACTAATCTGAGGATTAAGATTTGGAGAGATTTAAAAAGGTAAACAAAAAAAAAAGGGGGGGGGGAATGGTTCGCTAAACCATTTAAAGCACAGGGTTGCGTTGACAAAAGGTTAAATGATTAAAGGTAATGCTCAGCTTACGTAATTACGAATTTGTTGTGCAGAAGAAGACGATGCGAAGGAATCTTCGGTCCAACTGGCGATTTCCAGCAGAAGGGTTCTTCGGGGGGTTTTCCTTAACGATGGGGAAGGACTGTCTTCGAGAAGTGAGAGCGAAGTGGGGCTCGGTAGTACGAGCGATCTTTATGACAGCAAATCGGAGATGTTCTAGATAAACAATGGAGGTTATTGTTGAAACCAAGCGTTCTCTTGAAGAACGTTAAACGAGGGGAATTAAATTATTCGGACGTGATGTCTTGGGAACGAGAACCGTTTCTTGACGAACGGGCTTAAAGAACAATGGCTGTTCTAACGTAGTTCTCTTTCTGAACAACAGGTGGGGGGGGGGAGAACCGTTTCTTGTCAAACGGGCTTAAAGAACAATGGCTGTTCTAACCTTGTTCTCTTTCTGAACAACAGGGGGGCCTTGCTGACTTGGCGTCTCGAAGGGCACGAACCTTGGCACCTAAGGGATATTGTCCTCTTCTGGAAAATAAGGGGTTTCTCGACAGAGTTCCTAGGGGCACAAGGGAGACCGGATCGCTTGATGCCTCGCGAAGATAATCTGGATCTGCCTCAATTGGGAAAAGCTACGGTATAAATAGCCGGAGCCATTCCATGGCGTAGGGGATAATTGAGTGGGGGCCTTCGGGGGAATGTCCCGGTGGCACCTGGGAAAATACCTTATCTGCCCATAAGCCTAATTCAATCTGGCGAGATCGATGTATGAAGGCGAAACGGGGGAGTGAACCTCCTTGATTAAACATCGGCTATGATGGGAGATAACGCGCTTCTGCTTCCTCTCGCAGGCAGGATGCACGTGGGTAAGCATGTGGGTGAGCATGGTTAACATGTGATAGAGGCTAAATTAAAGCAGCCTCAGACCGTTCTGTCACATATATATATATATATATACAAAAGGGGGAACAAATTACTTATGGTGGTTAAATTAATTAAATGATGATTAACGAGGTAATCTAGGGCTGACCATACACGATCACTTTACCTTCAAGCGCAGGCGAATTAGATGGGAGGAAGGGGAAGACGACGGCACAGGTCTTCTAGGTGATACTTCGGGAAGTCCTGACTAGGAAGACTTGAAGATGGGGTTGGATTACTTCGTGATGAAGAATTAAATTTTCTATGCTCCAGAGAAACGTAATCTCAACTCGAGACGATTCTGCTGATCGGAAGGGAGTCTCAGTGTCGAAAGAACGGGAATCTTGAAGGGGTGGTGAAGATGAGAGGGACGTACAACTCTTTGGGAAGAAGGGGACTCGATAGCTTTCCTCTGAACAGGGGCCAAATCTTAACGAAAAAAGTATATCTGCTGACGAGATCTTCGACGACGTACGACGACGAGTTACGAGGGGTCACGGGAAACAGACGGCAGTCCGGACGGAGTAGATAGCGGGCTTTTAATCTCCTCGAGAGATGGTGAGTTTCGGGTTAAATACACGGATGGCTGTTCCGCTAGACGCCACAGGGCTTTGCGGTCCCCAAGGGATCCTTGGCACCAGTCTAAGCAAACACAATTCATGATAACGCGTCGTTCAAGACGATCAAACTCGCCTCGTGATATGGGGGTAGAGTTAATATGGCTGCGCACGGCGTTATCGCAGTGGAGGGCGGCTGGGGGACGATCGGGTGATTAAGAGTGACGGATTCTTTCTTCCTCAACTTTCAAAAATTCTCACGCTGGTTCACGTGATCTTTAAGGAATAGAGGGATATCGCCAAGGGGCTTCCTCTCACGGTGGTCTTTCGAGGGCATTCCCTCACAATTACAAATCATATTAATGAAGGAAAAGATGCTGGTGATATATATTTAGATCTTAATAAGGTTTTCTACAAAATGTCTCATAAGAGACATTATTTAGAGACCTTCCGGGGCTCAAGGTTATTTTCGAAGCGGATAGAAGCCTGATCGAGGGTATGAAAGTTAATAGAGTTGTGTTAAATTGGGTGGAATGGAATTGACATGACTTAGTGTAATTTAATAGTGACTCTGCATAAGGCTGGGAAGTTAAACACTGAACTATAAAACCCATCCTTCATTGAAACCAGATGTAATGGAGATGTCGACGGAGATCTTGATTTTTGAATATGCATTCCTTCTTCTCCTTTCTGGAGAACTCTTCTTTCGTGGCTCTGAGATTGGTCAAGGGCAAGCGGCGTGGCTATGTGTATACTGAGTGGGGTGGGGGGAGGGGGGGCTCTTGTGTGTACAGAATTTTGAATTTAGTGCTTCACTGGCTGTGTGCACATCTTCGGTAAGGTTAGGATGGATGCGAGTATTGCATCCAGTCTATTCTTAGAACGTTGGTAACTAAGAAGAGTTAAGGAAGAAAGTGTCTTGGAAATATAGAGATCGAAAGAAGTTCCTAAGAATAGACTGAAAGAGGCTGACCTGAGATAGCTTATAGCGGGTAGAACATCGGAGACCAACGTCTGTCCTGAGGCTAAACTGGCGGGGGGGATGGTAGACCCGCTGTATTCCCGTGTATGGATCCTGGAGGAAGAGGCAGGGATTCGAGCCCTGCGAAACCTCCCCGTTGAATGCGGAAACTGGCTAATGGAATACCCCGGACGAAGGTTTCCCTGAGGTTAAGCTGATGGCACGGTCGGATTGCGCCGAAGATTGGGTGTGGAGAAGATAATGACAATTGTGACGAGGTGAGATTACATTTTTCTGTATTTTATTGTGAAACACGGCTGTCAGTTACCGTAGAATTACCGAATAGAAATCAATGACGTTTGGGTGTGCAAAATTACGAGGAGTCTGGATGGGGCACAATGGTGAGACTACAATAAACGCCAACAGTTTTGACACTATTATATTTTCTCATGTAAAAAAAATTAATATAACAAACCAAAGGTTGTATTTTATTTTTGTATGTTTGTATCAAAATTTGAAGGTGAAATATACAAAAGATTTAGACCGAAAATCATTTTATAAATAAATACAGTCAATTGATGCACGTAGCCAATATTTACAATGATGTCCTTTGTTCTTCAGTACTGCTTCAATTCGTTTTGGTATGTTGTAGACCAAATTTGTAATAATATCTAGACTGATATTGATTAATTTTTGTTCAATACGCAACAACAACTGCTCACAATTGGATAGCTTCTGTTTATCAAATGCCAGTCTGGTTATCGCCGACAAATTCTCTATTGGGTTCGAATCTGGCTAATTTTCGGGCCAAGGTCCCGAAAGTTCGTTGTTATTTTTAGCTGAGAACTTTGTTATTGATTTTGGTTTATGGCAAGGTACGCCATAATGCCTTAAAATACAGTTATCATTACTAAATTTGTCCTGAACTGTTTGGAAAAGATCCTGAGGCAGCACGCTTTGGTAGTAATTTGAGCTCATGGCAGTTTTATTGCCGAAATTGTTAGTCCTGCAGATTCATTATATTAGAAGCAGCCACAGACAGACATGGGAAGTTTCCGGCTGTCTCACCGTGGGCACGACACGGACGTGTGAAAACGCTTCCCTTTTCTCTTACTAACGAGGTATATGCCAGAAACTCAAAACGAACGCAAGAGAGCTACGTCAGCGAATATTACTTTGCATCAGTCTTCAATAATCTATTCTTAATATTTCTTAAAAGAGTAGAGCCAATCCGTAAGTATTTTCTGGTGAAATGAGGATTCTTCGCCGCTCTTTTGTACTCGAAACCTTTGACGAAAAGTGTCCACCTCACTGTGAGGCCTTAAGCGTTCACACATTCCTACTTCCAACAGTGAGCAAGCTTGGCATTAAAAACAATTCGATCCTTGACCTAGGACCTAACCAGGAACTGATCTTGGCGTTCAATTAAAGCTTTTGGGCGTCCATAATCCTTCTTGACTGGACTATAGTCAGTTTTTTTTAAAGAAATTAATGATCCTAAAGATGGTGCTTCATGATGCAATACCTTATTGCATTCCAGGTCACTATGGTGCAGAGCAAACTGGTTGCACGCTTTTCCTTGGAAAGAACAATTTCTGTAATTGAAAAATAGTAAAACATTTATTTTTACAAAGAATTATTAAGAAAAAGATTTTACTTACATAACATCACTCATTTAACCCATATTTATAATAATTTTACCTTTTTGATTGAATAACAAAGCTCTAGGGACTGAAACTCACTTCTTACAGGAACAGGACCAGAGCGTGATTTTGAATTCAGCGAAGGAATGCAAGTAAATTAAAAAAAAAACCGAATGAAAAGAATAAAAATATATATTTTTCTCAAAACATTTGGCCATGAGGAAATTTTGAATAAGATTGGCGCACACATTTTAGGCTACTACAGCCTGTAATACTTCTTTGTATCATTCTTATAGTATCCTAGGAGTAATATTTCGATATCCGAGGGGTTCTATCATGATTAATATATCACAAGATGTCAGTATTTCAACCTAAATCTTCAACTCAAGATTGTGATAGACCTCTCTCCGACATCGAAATATTACTGGGAGGACACTATTGAAACAATATGAAGAAGTATTGCATGCTTTATGTGCTTAAGACGCGTGCGTCACTCTTATTCAAAAGTACCCGCCACGACTGTAGTAGCTCCTGGAGGGTTTGAGGCTTCAGCAGGATGTTTTGGGGTGGTTTTCGGCATTGAGGGTAGGGATGGTGATAATGGACATAGAGTCAAGCTTGGAAGAAGCTGAAGATAGTCATTGGCTTCCTTCCACACGGAAGTGACAAGGTGACAGGCAACGATGGGCCTCATATTTGGACTTGTGGTGATACCAGCATCAAATATATGACTCACTCTCTCGATCTCCCGTTGGGGGAAGAGCCAGACCGAGTAAAGTACCGAGAGCGTGAGCGGAAGCCAGGACTCATGCCTGGAGCGAGCTTATACCCCGCAGCTCCTTGACTAAGTTTTGGACCGCTTATATGTATTTGTCCATCTTGTTTTCTATCGATGAGCTATCCTCCACGGCGGGAGAGCTGCATCAAACTCGATAGGTCGGTATATTATAGGCAGCAGGGGCGACTAGCTCCTGGTCACCTAACGCATGTCGAGTTAAGATGCTATCAGCAGTTTCTGCCAAGCATTTGACGGGTTTAAGGGGATGCCACATTTTTTCAGTAGTCACTTTTCAAATTCTTTGGTTTTGTATATCATTTTTGCAAATTTTATGCACTTTTTTATGGCATAGTTATTTTTTTAGCAACATGACAAGAACATAGTGAAAATTAAGATAATGCAAAATTGTATACATTCGTGGAGATTTTTCTTAGATATTTAAAGTTAATTTGTGAAAAAACAAACAAAACTACGCCATTGATTTTTATATATAATTTTATTGCAAATTTTATGCACTTTTTATAGTATATATTTTGATTTAGCAACATGACTAGAAGATAGAGAAAATTATGATAATGCAAAATTTTATACATTCGTGAAAATTATCTGTAGATTTTTAAAGTTGATTTGCGAACAAAACGCAAAACTATAACATACGATTTTAAATATTTGCTAAAAAAAGATGGCACCTAAGAACTGGTTTATATTTTTAGCATCATTCGAATATAGATTGAACTAAATTCCAGGGCATTCAGAAAACACTAGTATTCACCTAACACCCCCCCATCCGCACCTCCAACTGAGAACAAAGCCTATAGTTGACCTTGTCCGAGAAATTATGTGTTTTAGTCCACCATTAACATAAATTTTAATGGAACTAAAGAAAACTGATTTCAAATGATAACTAAATCATATGTATATGTTTTGGTTGTGAATTGAGTTCAATTGCTCAATTTTTAGTAAATTGTATAACCATTTATATGATATCAGGTTTCAAGGAGGAGGGATTCTGAAAGAACCCCCTGTATCTCAAAAAACCGCTCCGTAGGTTATTATGATTTTGGTAGGAATACAGGGGCTTTTAATGACCTTCAATTTCATATATGATAATCTAACGTAGTATAAAGTTAGGAAAATGAAGGTGGTTTTCCCTTAAGTTCCTGCATCGCCTCCAGGATGTATTTTACGTGAATAGGGAGACGAGTGAGGAAGAATCGACTTAGCCTTTTCACTGGGAAATCATCACCCACGTTGTCTTGGAGCTGCAGAAGGAGAGTTGTGGGCTTCTGCCCCATCAGGCTTGCTCTGCTTGGAACTCGAATAACGAGTACACTGCTTCCATAAAGTCTGTTGGTACTCGTAGATAAGAAAAGCCAGTCGGAATTTTATCATTGTGGAGGAGACATTTTGTGCCTCGAATGCCAGCTCGCAGAGACGAAATCAGTGTTTCAGGCTGTCTGGCAAATACTGATGCACTTGAATCGCTGAAGAGATTGCCATGTCCGTGGCAGAGGAATGCATCCTGTTTTCTCAAAGAACTATGCCGAGCAAGTGTGAAATCTGTTGAGTGATCTGGTTTCTTGATGAAAACTTGAGAGAGCGTAGATTGCTCCCGGGGCCACCAATAGTAACTCGCTTACTCGTTCTTTTTATTAACGAGGTCTGCAGTTATAATTCGTCTTGCTTGCTTCAGGCCAGGACCTTTGCAGCTCGCGTGAATGGAGAGCTTTCTTGAAGGTGGATGTAAAAGTTGGACCTAGCAGTAAAACGATGAATAGCAGTCAACCTATAATAGTCTCGGGTCTCTTCTAGGTGCGAACATTAATAGGCCGCGAATGTTTTGAAATAAGGATAAAATCCCCTTTCAGGGTATCTACCTCGTGCACTGAACACACGAGGTATCTCCAACAGTTCAGTGGACGTACATATTTCTTTTTTACTTGCGTAAATTTCCTCCTTTACTTCCTGCCGCATTTCCCGCCTTTACCAGCTAGTTTAGCTCTTCGTAACGGAGTGCGATTCCCACAAACTGAAGGGTCTGCCTGAATGGCCAAACTGATCGAATCGGTATAGAAAAGATAGAAGGGGGATGGCTATAGCGAGCCACAGAGATCGAGAAGCGAGCGAGAAAAATGGTGCAGCCAAAACTTCAAGGAGGAGATAGTTAGCGTTCCAGGTCGGTGGCTAGAGACCGGTGCGTCACGTATTGTGAGTGTGATTTGATAGTTAATTTAGTGTGGCAAAGGGATGGGTATAAGGCATGAGAAGTGAGATGAAGATGAAATGCCAGATTCATCATGCTGTTAACTTATGTGTAAATGGGTTGTCGCTCTGGGTAATCGTGGGCTACTAGATATCTTCTCAGTGCCCAGTCAGCGGACTGATTTGGTGCACCTTTATTTAGGTTGGGTCTCTAAAAAACTCATTCATTGCTCTCAGGAAACAGTATTTACTAATTTTTAGCTTTTCAAAATGGCAGGTAATGTCATAGTCATTTAGTTTATCTACAAAAACTAATCCCTTTAATCCTAAAAAATATCCTAGTAATCATAAAATCTGCTATTTTCGTTAATGATCAACATTTAGCTTGGAAAAATCTACATTGAACAAGGTCAACAGACCTAAGTCTCGTGCTCTCGATTATTTCAATAAATTTGAAAAACAAACAAACATCTTATCAATTAACAAACAAATCATCTGACTTTACGACCTTCAAAACTTTCAAAAACTTATTGAAAAGTAAAATGGTTGCCATCCGACCCACATAGCAACTTATAGAATCACGTCCACGTGACTAAAAAAGCAACTCATAAATTGCTCTAGGAAAACAACAGTTATCAATTTTAGTTTCTCAGTAATCATAAAATAGATCCTTATAATCCTACATTAGAAAGTGATGGTATCAGTAAAAAAAAATTAAAGATGTTTCATCAAATCTTGCTTTAATTCGTTCTTGGACATCAGCCGCCGACTTGTTTGTCAGACCATTCTTGCTTTGATTCGTTTTTGGACATCAGTCGCCGACTTGTTTGTCAGACCATTCTTGCTTTGATTCGTTTTTGGACATCAGTCGCCGACTTGTATGTCAGACCAGTCTTGCTTTGATTCGTTCTTGGACATCAGCTGCCCACTTGTTTGTCAGACCAGTCTTGCTTTGATTCGTTCTTGGACATCAGCCGCCCATTTGTTTGTCAGACCAGTCTTGCTTTGATTCGTTCTTGGACATCAGTCGCCGACTTGTTTGTCAGACCAGTCTTGCTTTCATTCGTTCTTGGACATCAGCCGCCGACTTGTTTGTCAGACCAGTCTTGCTTTGATCCGTTTTTGGACACCAGCCGCCGACTTATTTGTCAGACCAGTCTGTTCGCTCCAAAAGAAAGAAGCACTGGATTTACAGAAAGATCTCTAAGTGCGTGATCATCTCTAGCACTCATATCAACATTCATTAGGGCAGAAGCTCTTCTCTCCTCACTGTTATATAAGCACAAGAGTGTCTGGATTATCATTCGCTGAATGAATACCATGCTGAGCGCTTAATGATTGACAAAACAGCATCCACTGCAACTTTCTTTTACTTTGATGTTGAACCAACAGTGGTCGTACACGCCAAAAATGTATTCCACTATCTGCTTTAAGTTGTTGAGAGTTCTGCCATTAAGGCCATGTTTTAAAACCTATATTCGACAAAGCTTGTTTTCAGTTGTCAACCACCTAGATGGCTCACTGGACCAATTTCAAGAAGGGCCAGATCTAGGGAACGTTTTCCTGTATGTATGGCCTGTGTGATCCTATAACCGTACACTTGATCATTAGAGAGATCCTTTACGCCATTGTTACTCAAGTAAAGCTCGATTTGAAGCTCGGTTGCGGGGTCTAGAATCTTGCCAATATCAATTGTCCACTTGTTTTTAGACAGAATCTTCCCATTCAGTGTTGTGATCAAGTTTTGCAAGGGTAACTCGTTAGTGTGGATGGCACAAACCAACCAGATCAGTTTACCGCTAAGCTTGCCATCTATTCAATGTATGGAACCACCATCCCAACCAGTGTTAACCTTTGTAGAATAACTCTAATGTCCTCCAAGCTTTTATCAATGCTTTTCTTCATGAAATCAGCAAAACCTTTAACAGGTTTTGTGATTCTTTAGCCTTTTTCAGGAGTAAACTGGTAGAGATATATTCCACCTGTATCAATGCACTCGTAAACTTGCTCTTCTTTGATAATGATAAGGTACTGAAGATCTGAATTGTCTACTTTCAGCATAACCTTAGTTGTATCATAAAGGTTGTCATAGAAGATGCAGTCAATTCCACCCTTCTTACAAAATTCATCGAAATCCTGATTCAGGGATCTCATAACTTTTTCTTGGATCCTCTTGAATTTATTGTGATCAACTATAACTCTCTTGTCCTCTTCAGTGAGTGATCCAACCACCATCCATAAAGGCTGCAGTGGGGATGGCAGCTGTGGCACGCAGGCCGACACCAAATCGGATGCTATGCATAGCAACATTAGGTATTTCTAATGTGTTGTACTGTGGCTTTTTATTGGAAGTTCAAGATGTGCTTGGCATTTTTAATATTAATTCATAACTTCCAACCTTTCTATTTTGAGCTCAGCTATTTCTTTTATTTTAATCAGCAGAGAAAATTATCTTACCCGATGACATTGGAATATTAGCCCGCTTACTTGTCTATTTATATTCGGCAAACTCTTCATCTTTTATCGTCTTGCCGCTTCTGGTTTTTGACTTGTCATTTTTCTCAGGTAAATCAGGCAAACCAATGTGATGTGGTCCAATAGAACCAAACTTTTGGTTCTGACCTTTAATAATAGCAAGCTCCTTCACATGGATCGTCATCTCTCTAGAGCATGTACAATTACTGAGAGTCTCGTTTTTGCAGCCACATTAAAGCAGCTTTTCCTCTACTATCTTTTGATAGGTGACACCATCCATTTTCCCATCAATGATGTGGACTGCTCCTGTGCTATGTGCAGTAAAGCAGTCCCAAACAATGAGACTACCACCTCCGTGTTTCACGCTTGGGAAGGTGTGCTTAAGATCAAAGGCAGTTCGTTCTGAGCATGATTTTGTCCGAAAAATTCTATTTTAGTTTCATCTGACCATATAACATTGTTAAAAAATTAAGTTCAGTTCCCTTTTACAGATACTTTCTGAAAAGCTTTAAACGGTTCGTTACATACTTTTAATTAAGAATTGGAGTTTTGCAGGAAGTGAAAGAAATCAGATCAGTACGATGAAGCTCTCTACAAGTAGTTCTCTTACTCATTTTAGTCCCTGACAATTCCATATCGCTTTGTAGATCTGTCATAGCTTTCGAAGTATATAACGTCGAGACCAATCGCTAATCTTAAGAGGAGCACTGGCTTTTGTTAAGTGCAGGTAACAGCAGGTCCTCTTGGTACCAACTCCTGATCTGGTCTCGCGTCAGTGGGGCCTATGTATAACCTTTGTTGGGAGTGTGTACGTGACTAAATGCATGCCGGCTTTCAACTCGCCATCCAACTCCTCCCAGCCACTACGATGTTATTTTCTAGTGCGTCGTAAGCTACGTAGTAGTTTACCCTTACACCACCACGGAACAAGAATCTACTAGGAGTAGATTAACACATATTAATACAAAATAATAACATATATAAAAATGAAAAAAGGAAAGAACGGAAACCAAATGGAAATAATAATTAACAAGAGGGTCCGCTCAAGAGGTTATCGCCTAAGTTTTCTTTTCCAGTACTGTGGACAGCTCTAAACTTGTTTGCCTGAAGGGCTAATGCCCAACGGGGTAACTTGTCATTTTTCCCTTTAAACGAGCCTAAATACAAAATAGGCTTGTGCCCAACTTTTTTGAACAAATTCCTTACCACGAAAATAGAAATCAAACCTTGTGATGAAGAAAACAACTGCAAGACATTCTCTCTCGATGGTGGATTACCTCTTCTCTCGGTCAAGAAGTTTCTTACTGGCGACAGGATGTGGACATAGCTGACGATACTGTAGGAGAACAGCTCCCAGTCTATGAAGAGAAGCATCAGTCATCAAGACGCAGGTCACTTTGGGATCAGGCAACTGTATGGCAGGCTATGAGGATATGACAGCTTTCAGATGGCAGAAGCAGTCTAAGAAATCTTCGGTGCAGGGGATAGGTTCCGGGCTGGTCTTCCCTAACAGGTGGGAAAAGGGGCCCGTGTATTCTAAAGCCCGCGTGATAAACAGTTTGTAAAATAAAACTAGTCCAAGGAATGTTCCTAGCACCCCCTTACTCGTGAGTGGAGGTATGCTTGTTATAGCCTCAATCTTGCTATGCTGGGGTCGTAAAGATGTTCCGGCCAGAACGAAGCCGAGGTATTGGATGGAAGTCACTCTAAACCGACACTTCGACGGCTTGATTGTCAGATCGTGATCCCGTAGCCGTTCAAAGCGCGGTTGGGAGCTTCAAAATGTTCATCCCAGCATGCAGAGAACACGAAGATGTTATCAAAATAAAAGCATACGTTAGGTAGTCCAACTAACACAAGTTTCATCAAGCAGATGTAGGCGGCACAAACAGTAACCAATATGAAAGGCATACAGCAGAACTCCACCAAACCTAGATGAGTAGGAAAAGCAGTCAAAACTTTCGTCTAATAGAAAAGAGGTACCTCGTAGTAAGCATTGCAGAGGTCTAGTTCAATGAAGTACTTGGTGCCAGAAAACTTGTGAAGATCTTTTTCCGTGCTGCAACTAGGTTTAGCATCGAACTCGGTGACAGAATTCAGTTGGCGATAGTCAATGTCTATTATGTAGGAGCCATCAGTTTTCCTTACTATGGCGACAGTTGAACAATAAGGGGCGAATGATCGTCTGATAATCCCTTGCTGGAAGAGGATCTCAACCTCCTTCTCGAAGAAAGGCTTAAGATCGATAGGCACTAGATATACCCTGACTTCTACCATGCCTGTAGTTGGTAAAGCAATGTCATGGATATGGGGCGAGGTACATCAGGATTCAATGGAGAGCCCATCCTGATACCTACTCATAAGTTTCTGAAGCTGGGATTGTTGGTCCCAGTGGAGTGTTTCAACCTCAGGGCTGTCAGTTGAGGTAGGGTAAAGCATACCATCTGGTGTCAAGGGCAGTCGAAAACAAGCAGTGTATCCTTCCTCAACCACAGTCATCTTCTTTTTCTAGGAGCGGTAAGTTCTTTGAGGGTAGAAGTTTCGTCCAGTAAGTCCACCTGCTGCAACTGGGCGCTGGGGGGATATTTTTTTTTAACAGATTAGCATGATAAAGCCTGTGTCCTAGAGGAACCTCAATGAGATACTCCACCTTACCACGCCTCTCTAGTACCTTATAGGGTCAGTTCTACGTAACTAGCAGTTGACTGATATCACTAAGCAAGAGTCTCAACATTCGTCACCCGGCATGAATTGACGGTCTTGTGACTTGAGATCGAAGTAAGTCTTGTGCCGGGAACTGCTAATGTCAGCATTTTGGGCAGGAATCTGGGAACATTTGGCCAGCTTCTCCTGCAGTTCGATGAAGTAATGGAAGCTGGTCCATTCGTCTTCTTGGGGGGTGCGATCTTCCCATAGATCTCTCAGAACTGAGAGTGGAGTTCTGACTGGACAACCATACATTAGTTCAGAGGCCGAAAATCCAGTCCGGTCGCTCGGAAGGTGTCTGAGGGCAAACAAAGTTGGAATGAGATACTTATGCCACTCACGAGGCCTCTTGGCACATAACTTAAGGATGATAGCCTTTAGAGGTGCGTATAGCTCCTCGATCCTACCATTCTACTAGGGTGGAAAGGAGTGGTGAAGATGTATTTCACATCTAACAGCTTATGAAGTTCATTCATCAGGTTGGACATAAATTGGTTCATACGGTCCGACGGTATTTCTCGCGGAATCCCAACTCTGGAGAAACTGTCAGCAATGCTTCAGCGACGGATAGGGAGTCTATGTTCTTTAGGGGTACAACATCTGGAAAACTCGTAGCAAAATCAACGAGGATGAGGATGTGCCTAAGTCCGTCGAGAGATGCTGGAGAAAGTGGTCCAATCAAGTCGATGACAATGCGGGCAAATGGCTTAGTGATGATAGGCACGAGCTGTAGTGGAACTGATCCTACTCGTCCTTTCACCCCAAAGCGTTGATACTTTTCGCAGGAACGACATAAGTCTCTGATATCAGGTCTCATTCCAGGCCAATAAAACTGGTCTGCGACCTTCAGTTTATTCTTCCTTTGGGAAAAATTGGCAGCCAAGGGGCAACAAAGAGGATAATAGGCTGACAATCATGGATAGCAACCAAGGTTGACTTGCAACAGAGCAACTTGATGAATGGGCAACAGAAAGGATAATAGGCTGACAATCATGGGAAGCAACCAAGGTTGACTTGCCTACCTTATCTGTACGATCAGACGTCAAATATTTCGGGCAGAGGAGGCCGTCAACCATGACGAATTTTTAGCTAGACCCGTTCGTGACCTGGTAAATTTCTCCCGAGGCGGCTTTAGCTCTAGCGGCAGAGAGCGCTTCACAAGTAGTCTGAAGGCGACTGAAGTCATCAGGTGTCACAGAGAGGGGCTGGAGAGCAGGTATAACTAAGAGGCGAATGCACCTCATTTTTTCCTGCTCTGGTCTGGACTGCACATACTTGATGTGGTTTCGGTTTCAGAGAAGTGTTGATACTGTATGCAGAAGAATCTATTGGCAGAGTAAACTTGGCCGTTGTTAAGGGCGAAGCATCATATGCCGGACGTTGAATGGCAGAGTCCTCCAAGTGGAGGGAGACAACTTTGCCTACAGATGAAAAAGGCAAGCATTCAGTGACATTAGGATCTCTAATACCCTGAATATTATCAACTAAGATACTGGCAAATTTGATTGGAGCTCTGATAACGTCCCTCTAGCCTTCGTAATAAGGGCATCAAAGGTAGCAATAAACAAGAAGAAATGCATCCACTCGTTCCAAGTAGTCGGCAACGAAGATTGTTCTGCAGTTGGAGGCATCAGCATTGGGTAAGACGTCTTCTGAAAAAAACACACACATGAGCAACCGATGTCTCTAATAATGGTAGACAACCAAGCACCGTTGATGGTATCAGAGGCTTGGAAATGTGAGACACTTCGGTAGGATAGGCAAAATCCCATCTTATGTGGCTGCGCAGCGGACGTGCCATCCTTGAAGGCGCGGGGATTCCTTTGGCAACGAGGTCGAATGTGCCTAACCTCCCCACAGCCATGGCACGTCACGGATGATGAAGAGTCCTTTCGGTTGTTAGCAGAATTAGTTGCCACTGTTGTTACTTTAGGATACGGTTTGGATGGTCGAACAAAATTCCTAGTGCTGGGACTAGAAGTTCAGGGATGCGTAGGGTGAGTTGAGGTACACTCATCAGCTAGTTGAATAGCTTCTGGGTCGCCTTTCCTTGATAAAAACGCGTAAATATGGACGGAGGGAAGACAAGAACTGATCAAGAATCATAAACTCCTTCAATTCCTCAAAGGTCTTACCTATTCGAGAAGCTTCCAACCACGCCTGGAACAGTTGGATCAGATGGAAGGAAAACTGTTGGAATGTTTTCTCCTGTTGAAACCTTAGTGCTTAGGAACTCGAAAGGGTAACCATCAGGAGTCTTGTTAAATGTGGTCAGTAAGGCTTTCTTCAACAGGCCATAGTTATTGGTGATATCAGCAGACAGAGAAGTGTACATTTCAGCAGCCTTACCAGTAAGTAAGCTTCTTAGCCTCACTGCATAATTCTCAGGGTTCACTTCAAGTAACTCAACACCTCTTTCG
Organism: Ceratothoa steindachneri; assembly: GCA_963969495.1. Lineage (NCBI taxonomy): Eukaryota > Metazoa > Arthropoda > Malacostraca > Isopoda > Cymothoidae > Ceratothoa > Ceratothoa steindachneri. The sequence goes on from OZ018324.1 coordinate 6,996,031, forward strand.
AAGCGGTTGAGGTAGTAGGTAATGTCTTTTCCATCCTGCAATAGAGGGAGCTTAGGACGACTCACTGGATCATTAAACCGAGCAGAAGTAGGCTGCTGAGATACATAGATACGCGCCAATTCAATCTCATTCTCTACTTCAATCTTGGCCAGTTGGACCTTGGCCTCTTCTTCCTCCTTCTTACCTTGAAGTTCCGCAAGCTGGATGGGGCATGTTTTGGCGTTCCCTGTCACGCTCATTAGGTTCGAACCCTTGCTTTTGCAGAATATTGTGACCGATCTCTTTCCCTCCTTGGCCCAAGTTCACAGCTTACTTCTTAAGTTCTTTAAAAGAGGAGATCGTAGTCACAGAAAAGGGCGAGATACACACATAAATAAAAGTCAACAACGAAGAACACGATTAAAATAATGCTCCAAGCTACAAAACTAACGTACCTTAAATTACGATTAAATATAAAGTTAACTCTACAAGTAAAGAAAATAAAACAACCAGAGTTAAATAAAGGGCAAAAGCAAAGTTAAATAAAAGGACACCTAGAAAGTTGACTCTGCAAGAAAAGTAAATGCAACAAGCAAAGTTAACTAAATGACGCACTCTGCAAAGTATCAAACGTAACGAGTATGCAACAAAACACAGGCAAAAACACAGCCGTGTAAACAGAGGCAATAAACAAGCCTCAAATACACAAAAGGCTAATAATCCTAAGCAAACTAGGAACTCACTTCCCGGCCACAGACAGTGAATGCGCGTTCAAGGCGACTTACACGCGTAGGCAGATAACGGCGCCGATCCTGGAAAGGTCGCCATTGTAAACACAAGACGAGGAACTAAGTTCTCTCGGCTTAAAACAGAAATAAAGAGGTCCAACAGGAACGTGCTCAGATATCTGCCAGGGTAAAATAATACAATGAATGCTTCCTCAAATGTATTAAATAAGCAAAGTGCACAAATATCACAGGATTAAACCACTAACGACAACACGTCGGACAAGCGGTACAGGAATATATCCCCGTCTTACGTCCCTTTTAAATAACTGTAGCTCCCGATAACTAGAACCTAATGATGGGGCGCAAGATGAAAAGAAATACTCTAAATACCTGTCATGGAAGTAGTGAGGTGATACACAGATGGTAGTTGTCCTGGAAACACCGGAGAGTCGTAACGAGCCCAGATGTATCCGACTCCTGGTGGAGAGCGACAAAAACGGGTAAATGGGGAGCTTGCAACAGGTGCAGTGGCAGAGGTAATGGCGACAAGTACTGGCCGGGGTCTAGTAAGGCAGTGCAGGTAACAACAGGTCCTCTCGGTACCAACTCCTAATCGGCTCTCAATTTTTTCGCGTCATGGCGACCTATGTATAACCTTTGTTGGGAGTGTGTACGGGACTAAATGCATGCAGGTTTTCAACTCGCCACCCAGTGCCTCCCAGCCGCTAAGACTTTATTTTCTAGTGTGTCTTAAGCTGCATAGTAGTTTACTCCTAGAATTCCCTCCATTGAGACTGATGGCGGTCTTTAATCTTGTTCTTCACCTCAAAATTGCTTTGGCAATGAAATCTTGAAGAAAAAATCTGAAAAGAATTTTTCTCCAAATTGTTATGCCAGAAAATATTCCCACACTGTGACCTTCTCTATGCATGTTAGATCAGAGCAAATCGTCAACAGTATTTAAGTCTAGACAGCATGTCGGCCACTCCCCTGGTTCAATACAGTAGTACGTTGAATCGACTTTTATTCCACAATTGTTGAAGATTAAAGATTACCTTTCAAAAGAAATAGAAAGAGCAACCAAAATTGAATATATGAAGTATCTTTTATCACGGAAAAGTCAAAACGATGGAGGAAATCTTCGTACAAAATCATTTCTCTCCTTTGGCTTTGGCGTCCTACAAATCTTCGCTGCCAGCGACTTTGCTTCTTAAACAACTTTTAAGAATATAAATTAAATAACGATTATTTACACCAGGGGATTATGGTGAAGAATGATTAAATTTAACCTAGGAGAGTTTAGGTTCTTCCCTGTTGGAACTTGAGACGTAAAAAGTTGTACAAAATATTTAAAATTGAGTCTGAATATATAATAGTATATTTTGCTATCTTAAGTCTATTTATATGAAAACATATTGGCGTGGCTGTGAATTATCTCAGTGTTTAGGTGAGAGGAGTTTATGTGAGTTGGAAGCAAGCCAAGAGTCTTTAGTTCCCGTGGCCCGAGTTTTTTCTTAGAGAGAAAGGTGTTCGTGTTTTTGTATCTGTGATAAGGATGCCTTTAATATATTTATTGACATATGTGAGAGAAAAGAGATCTTAAGACGTATAGAAGAATTCTGCTTGTGAGCTTCATCTCGAAGGAAGGTAGGTTCTTATCAGAGATAGTTTATCACTTGAAATGTGATGGTATTTTCAAACGTTGATTATTCCAAGCAAGATATGGATCTTTATGACTTGGGGTTTTAAAGAGATGGAAGTATATCTACTTGCCTTACTGTTAGATTGACTTACAAGCATATGAAGAAGGATTTTACGACTGAATATTAAGATAGTGATCTCACTAGGAATGTTATCCGGCCAGTCCTACGGAAGTGTAAAATTTAGGGAAAGTTTCATAGTGTGGAAGTACCTGGAATATTGGGTGCCATAGAGTGTCATTCATCAAAGGAATGAAGTGATCTCTACAGAACACTCTGCCTTCTGAATGAAGGCAAGGTGTGCGGATGGGAAGTGTGTGTGGACTAATATTTTTTTAGATGTGCTTATGTTTGTTGTTGAAGTGGATAAACAGATAGGAATATTGTAATTTCACCAAAAAATACCTTGAAAATCAAAATATCTATTGGAATCAATTTCATTAGCCATTGAAACATGAAATGATCAAGCTATGTACAAATAATGACATATTATACATTATTCTGATATAACCTAAATGAGATGTCGATATTATGTATATCTATGGTGTGTTTGGCTGAAAATAATGAATTAAACATGGATTATATGATCAAATTGACTAATGAGTGTTGGGAACAAAATAAATACCATCGAATACATGAAATAAAGTAATTAACAAGGATATGATACATGATACATCAGACTGATAACATGGAGCCTAACAAATAAAATAATGTGTATGGAAAATAATATTAAATTTTCTGGGTGTATGTTATGAATGAGAGGATGCAAAATAATGACCAACGAGTGTATAGTAAAACGAATAAGAATAATAATATGGAATACATGGTAGATGAATCTTAATGGTGTATCCAATTCTTAATGACATTTTAACGGACTTTTCTTGGTGAAAGAGAGATGAGGAGATTAAAAGAGATTAGATCGAAACTGAGCAATAATTGTTAGATCAATTATCATGTTTATTTCAATATGTTGTAGTAAGCATGTAGTTGATCGTGTGAGGAGTATGTGTTTTGGATTCTATGTGAGTGCTTTGTGAGAGTCTGTTTGCGTTTCCTGTAACCTAGCTTTAATTGCCCTAGGTGATCGCGTATGTTCGTGTGTCGGTGTACTTTGGATTTTTGGCTGTTTACACAATTATTGGTCCATTCACGTTCATTTTTACTCATGTCTTTCCAAACGAACTTATCTGAGATATACTTGTGTGGAGTCTAGTTCCCAAATGACCTAAATTATGGTAGTATTCAAAGAAAAGTTTGCGGAATTCAGAGATTCAAGCGATACATAGATTTGTACAGGGCAAAGCAAACTTGAGAAATTAAAGTGAGCCATCATGATTTTCTTGCAAGGAATTTAATTAAAAATAGGTTGATTGAGAGGAATAGTTGAGTTAATAGATTAATATGAAAGAGTGAGACTTTAATTTTGTGACGTTAAATGATTGTGTTGCATGGATTGCATGTTGCACTCTTTGAGGGTCGTATGGGAAAGAGCATCTTTGGATTATCTTATCTAGCTATGTCTCGTATCTCATTAGTATATTGACTAATGAGCTCAAATACACGGGCTTCCATTGGAGATTGTCTCATCGTAATCGATTTTGCGGCTCCAATTATTGCCTTGCCCTCTTTCAAGACATGAGAGTCTGTGCACTCAGCATGTGTTGAAAATGTTTTATTATAAGAGGTATGGTAGTTAATTCCTTGCAAAATTAAGAATAATTTAATTCTGTCCCTCTATAGGTTTGGCTGAAAAAAACCGTACGTTATCCAATCTCCAGAAAAAATGTTACAAAAAGGCCCCAAACCCTAAATGGGAAGCATTGGTAATCAGACAAATGTGGTTGATTCGTTTTCAATAAAAGTGTGGCTTTTAATATGTCGTCCTTTTGGTATTAAAGGCGAATTTCCATTGCAATATTGAATTCGGATGACGTTCGAGTTTTTTAACGAATTTGTGAGAGGAATGAGAGGGGTCGCAACATATTTTTTAGCAATCTTATAAGAAAGTTGACTAAACCAATGAATCTCTTAAGTGTTGCATTGTTTTTAGTAGGAGATAATCGCTGATTGCAGCATTTTATCCTTGTGTGGATATGCCTTTGGAGTTAATTTTATATCCTAACAAATTAATGGATTCTACCTAGAAAAATGCATAATGCAATGTTGATATAGAAGGATATCCCCCTTTCCCCCCTTCTTTGCAATGCTTAGGACGTTGTCGGAATCCACGTGGTTAGCCAGACCCCACGCAGCCGAGTCACATGGCGAAGCAAGCCCAGATGCCCCCCCCCCCATCGTACGATCCAAGTAGAGTGTGGAGAACATCCCCTACGTGGTCGTAAATTCCAGCAGTTTTCCCGGCTGAGGCGCCGACCGTTTGGCGCCTCAGCTGTCCCCTGGGAATTACCCAAAGTGGGGGTTATTTTCCATCTCCCGCATGAGGAAACTCTCTATATTAAAACCCCTTAAACCTTTGAACAAAGGTAAAGAAAAAGGCTCGCTCGCAAGAAGACATCCCTCGTCCCAACTCGGTGTTTTTGTGTGTACCTAACCGATGGCTGGACACTCTCTTCCCGGTAAGGCATCCACAGTCAAACGGAGGCCTCTGCCCCGGTCGACTTCTGACGCAACTGCGCCGGATTACTCCTTCGAGTCCTCGAAGCACCCAGCCCCGTCGAAGTTACTCTGAGGTATTAATACCTCTTCTGAGAATCACCAAGGATTCCAGCTCCCCTCTCGATCCCTACCTAAGGTTAAAACTTACGCTTTCACAGTCCCAGAAGTAAGGTGGCGACTATACCCTTTCTTCTCACTTTTCATCTAACAAAGATCCCTCCTTTAAAGACATTGACAAGGTCGTCTCCCCGAGCCACCCCTTTCCCTCAAGCCTCCTTCAGGCCACTGTGGCCCTCCGATCCGTAAGCCCTCTTTTCCCCCTTTAATCTTATGAGCCCATTTGGATCTGAGCAGGTAGTTTGAAACTAATTAATAGAAATTAGACTTTCCCTCCGGTAACGATAAATCATTATCAAACATTTAATTTTCCTCTATATTTTTAATTTGTAAATAAAATTGATATTTTCTTATGTTTATCTGTAATTAACCTGAACGTCACTCTCGGCCTCGTTATTCAAATCTCGTCAACCTCGGACTCGACCTGATTAGTTAAGCATATTGACCCCCGTGCCTCAACCTCACCTTTCTAATCCGCGCATCAACGTAGCGTTCAGTCATTGGACGGTTCGCTTTAATAGCCTGAGCTCTCCCCCTTTATACTAATAATAGATATTATATTATATAGGGTGGCCCAAAAGTTACTTCACATTTTTAAAAATTAATAACACAAAAACTAATTAAGTTATAAAAGTGGGTGATATATAAAATGAAAGAGAAGATCTTGGATTTTTATTATTTAAATATAATATCCTTCAAATTTTCTCCATTATTGTTAAAACAAAGGCGGATTCTTTGCACCATATTTTCTATGACATTTTCCAAAACATCAGGAGTGATTTTGTCGATTTCTTCAATGATGTTTTGTTTCAATTAATTGAAGATTATTAGATTTATTTACGTATACCTTTTCTTTAAGGAATCCTCAAAGGAAAAAATCTGGAGGGGTGAAATCAGGTGATCGTGGTGGCCAAGAAACGTCACCTAAACGTGAAATTAACCGACTAGGGAAGGCTGCTCTTAGTGTTGCCATGGTCAACTAGTGTTTAACAACAGCCACAAACGTCAACTAGGATACGTCCAGTCAACTAGGAATTTCTCGAACATCATTGCAATGCATCCTAACAAAAGAATTGAAACTTCATCCATACAAAATTCAAATAACTTAACAATTAAATATTGCAGACCATCAAAAAAGAATAAACTTTGCACGCGCATTTTTGGGACTAACAAATGATCCGTCATTTACCTCACACCTAATCATGTCCGATGAAGCCCATTTTAACATTACTGGATACGTTAATAAACAAAATTGCAGATTATGGTGTGCTGAAACCCCCATCATAATTCACGAGCAGCCTTTTCACGCACAGAAAGTTACGGTATGGTGCGGCATAAGTAGTTCAAGAATCATTGGTCCCTACTTCTTCGAGGACGCTGACGGAAAAACAGTGACAGTAACAGGGGACACTTACAGACAAATGATACAAGATTATTTATTGCCAGAACTGGAAGATTTGGATATGCACGATATGTGGTTTCAACAAGATGGGGCGACACCACACACAGCGAGAGAAACAATGGCAACACTAAGAGCAGCCTTCCCTGGTCGGTTAATTTCACGGTTAGGGGACGTTTGTTGGCCACCACGATCACCTGATTTTACCCCTCCAGATTTTTCCTTTTGGGGATACCTTAAAGAAAAGGTATACGTAAATAAACCTAATAATCTTCAAGAATTGAAACAAAACATCATTTAAGAAATCGAGAAAATCACTCCTGATGTTTTGGAAAATGTCATGGAAAATATGTTGCAAATAATCCGTCTTTGTTTTAACAATAATGGAGAAAATTTGAAGGATATTATATTTAAATAATAAAAAGCCAAGATCTCCTACTTCATTTTATATATCAGCAAGTTTTATAGCTTATTAATTAGTTTTTGTGTTATTATTTTTTTAAAATGTGAATTAACTTTTGGGCCACCCGTTATATTCGGCTATTCCACGACAGTTGATTTATATGCCGAGCAATTTCACCTCCCCAAAGAGCTACTCTAAGTGTTTCAAATGTTGTGATTCCCATTTCTATGCAATGATAAGGTTATTGACATACATAAATGCAAAGTTAAGGTCACCCAGAATATGATAGATGTATCGTAGAATTGTTTGAGAAGATTTGAACATACCTTGTAGGAGAACATGGAGTTCGTAGAGACTAACGTGGTAACCATCGTTGTTTTTAAATTAATAACACTGACTTGCATTTGAAAATAAAGAATTTATTGCCTGAGGTTTTTAAAATGGTTCAGAATACAAAACTAAACTGAAGTCTGTGTGTCCCTCACGGACAGACCCAACGTGAAGAGGGAGGAAGCAAAAGTGGGGCTCAGGACAACCAACGCCAAGAAGGGAGAGAAATTGATTGAAACATGACTATCGGGAAACGATGGCATAAACAGACATATAGAGTTCATTCAACCCATACTACGATCTCCTACGTTAAAGATTTTTTTTAACCTAAAACTTATTTTAAAAAATATATTGGATATTTTTTCTCGTTTATTTATCCTAGTTTATGCTTATACTTAACGCTTTCTAGTCTCCTTATTCATTATCTTCAATCATTTAACAGACTGGGTCCTAAAAGGTTCTGGGTTCTAAAAAGTTCTACATTTTCTCTTCTCACCTTCTTCTCCGATACTATTTTAAGAGATGGGTGATTGGGGTCTGGTACTTTACCACTCTCCATCACAACTAAAAGTAGGGTGACGCTCCACTAAGTGTGACCTTGCCACGATATTTGCAGAAAATAAACATGACTCGATGTAAAGCCATTGTTTACATATAAAATATGACGATAAGAAAAACTAAAGAGAAAAAACATTTCCGAATAAACTTCAACCGCGTCTTAACAAATGTGGGCAAGCCCCCCCAAGTGAGACTTAAGTAAAGGATTTAACTCCAACCCCAACATGACGATAACACTCCTCATCATGAGGAAAAAATCGAATGAAAGCAGGAAGGCCTCCAATCTAAGACAACGAGCAACCATAAAATAACCATTAAAAATGGCTTCAGGAAGAGAAAACTAAAAATGGCAACCGAATTAGACCATCGAATAATGATAACGAAGATAAAGCAAACATGAACAATGAGACCCCACAAAAATACACTAAAAGAGGAGGAACAATGAGAACAGAGAATAATACACGATAATTACATGCAAACTGAACACGGATACAAAACAAAAACAAAAACCTTAAAACCTAAAAAAGAAAACAAAAACCTTAAGACCTAAGACCCTCCCAAAACGTTAAATCCTAAAAATGAAAAAGAAAACAAAAGCCTTAAAACATTAAAAAAACAAAAAAAAAACTTAAAACCTAAAAACAAAACAAAAATCTTAAAACATAAAATACAAAACAAAAGCCTTAAAACCTAAGACCCTCCAAAAACGTTAAATCCTAAAAATGAAAAACAAAACAAAACATGAAACAAAAATCCTTAAAACGTAAAAAACTGAAGAAAATCCTTAAAACATAAGACCCTCCCAAAACGTTAAATCCTAAATATGAAAAACAAAACGAAACATAAACAAAAGCCTTAGAACCTAAAAACAAAACAAAAAAAACTTAAAACCTAAAAACAAAACAAAAGCCTTAAAACCTAACACCTCCAAAAACGTTAAATCCTAAAAATGAAAAACAAAACGAAACATAAAACATAAGCCTTAAAACCTAAAAAACAAAAACCTTTAAACTTAAAAAACAAAACAATAACCTTAAAACCTGAAAAACTAAACAAAAGCCTTAAAACATAAGACCCTCCACAAACGTTAAATCCTAAAAATAAAATACCACACAAGACATAAAACAAAAGCCTTAAAACATAAAAACAAAAAAAAACATTAAAATAAAAAAAACCTTAAAACCTAAAATACCAAACAAAAGCCTTAAAATCTAAAAAAACTAAGCAAAAGCCTTAAAACCTAAGACCCTCCAAAACGTCAAAACCTAAAAATAAAAACAAAACAAAACATATAACAAAACCCTTAAAATCTAAAAAACTAAGCAAAAGCCTTAAAACCTAAGACCCTCTAAAAATGTTAAATCCTAAAAATGAAAAACAAAACGAAACATAAATCAAAAGCCATAAACTTAAAAAAACAGAAAAAAAACCTTAAAGCCTAAAAAAAGAAAACAAAAACTTCAAATCCTAAAAACAAATCCAAAGCTTTAATACCTAAGACCCTCCTAAAACGGCAAACATAAAAAGAAAACATAAAACATAAGTCTTAAAACCTAAAACACCAAAAAACCACTTAAAACTTAAAAAACAAAACAAAAGCCTTAAAACCTAAGACCTCCAAAAACGTTAAATCCTAAAAATGAAAAACAAAACGAAACATAAAACATAAGCCTTAAAACATAAAAACCAAAAAACATTAAAACAAAAAAAAAACCCTTAAAACCTAAAATACAAAACAAAAGCCTTAAAATCTAAAAAACTAAACAAAAGCCTTAAAACCTAAGACCCTCCAAAAACGTTAAAACCTAAAAATGAAAAACAAAACAAAAGCCTTAAAACCTAAAACGTTGAATAAAAACTCGGATATAAAACAAAAGCCTTTAAACCTAAAAAACATAAAAACTAATAACACATACCCCCCCAAAAAAAATTAAATATAAAAACCCATAAAACCAGAAACGTAAATAAATAAAAAGCTGAAAACAAAAACTTAATATTTACGTTTTGATGCCCATAAACACAAATAAAATTACATAAAAACGTAATTTAACGAGCTTATTTAACTCTCCCGAGACCAACAAAACATTTAAAAGAAGAAAAGGATAAAAATAACACTAACTCGTGGTTCGGAATCCACGTTAATCAGTAGGTCCAGTATACCACAAACTATGCCCCTCCTCTTTCAAACAGTTCCTTATACCTTTACCCCAGGACTTCCTGCTCTATCTCTTTTCCACAGAAACCCGAAAAAAGGACTTCAAATGTCGCATCGACAGCAATGCTGAAGTTGACATCTGAAATATTGTCTGCTCCCTCTCCCTCACCGTTTGCTCGCCCGAACCGAATACCTGCAGGAGTGAGTAACCGCGTCAATGGTGGAGGGTAGTGGCGAAATATCTTCCTATGTTTTCGCCTTATATCCGAAAACGTGCCTCTCATACCCACATAGCGCGTTGATCTCAAGGGGGAGTGGAAGGAGGGCTGTGGAGGAGAAACTACTGGCGCCACCTTGCTTTACATAGCCGGAAATGGGGAGGTTACAGCTGGGAACATCTGTCACTTTTCTAAAAAAAAACCAATATTTTAAGTTTAGTTTTGCCTCATCATTATGTTTACTGAACGTCAACTATTACAATATATATATATATATATATATATATATATATATATATATATATATATATATATATGCACATTTTGTTGAAGAACATGGTGTATTTCGCCTTAATTAATTTTCTTTTGGCAACTTTCAATTCTTCTAACTATCTTTTTATTTCATCTTGTAGATGGTGGATCACTTGTCCTGTATTGGTTTTTACCAAACACATTCATTTAAAAGAGAGATGAATACAGGACAAGTGATCCACCATCTACAAGATGAAATAAAAAGATAGTTAGAAGAATTGAAAGTTGCCAAAAGAAAATTAATTAAGGCGAAATACACCATGTTCTTCAACAAAATGTGCATATATATATATATATATATATATATATATATATATATATATATATATATATATATATATATATATATATAAGAGAAAGAGAAATTGGATGCGAATGAACAATGAGACAAGAAACAAGAGTTTTTTGCGGCCCAATGAAGTTAATCCTTTACCGAGAAGACAGAAATAACGCCAAAAGAAAAAAGTTTGAAATTTCTGGCCGAGACTCAAACCCGGCTCTGCTGATTGCCGGTAAGACGCTCTACCGTTAAGTTACCAGGCACAGTGACTCTACCTCGCCCAAAGTGTTACCCCATCAAACCCAGTATCTCCCTAAGCTAGGAACCTCCATGGAGGATGAGCCTTTAAATTGTGAGCGGGTCTGAAGATGTAGTATAAAAATTAGAGGCCGACCAGAGAAAGTTGTGGGAGAGATTATAGGAAGTGAGAAAGTGAGGAAGTCGGGTAAAAACACAGGCTGTCAGAAAGTGAAAAGAGGCTAAGCTGAGGACGGACGGGGCTTTGAGTCCCGTCAGCACGGTGCCAGTGAGGCAAATCACCGGGCTCCTTACGGGGTCTTCACCTAGAGTTCTTAATGGTATTCCTAAGAGCCATAAAACTGATTTAACTTTAAGGCCTATTTTTGCAGCATATAAGATCCCTTCATTTGCACTAGGCAAGCTTCCTGTCCCCGTTTTAGCCCCACTAACCTCCTACTAATTAGTTTATTCTTAATACTTTCGCATTTGTGTTGCGAAAGAGATTACACACTTTCCTGATGTAGACAAATACTTCATGGAGAGCTTTGATGTTGAGAGTTTTATCACTAATATTCCTCTTGCTGAAACAATTCGAATTTGTGTCAATTCCCTCTTTCGTAATTCCACCTGCGTAATTGGTTTAACTAAGACCTTTTTTAAAACTCTCTTTGAACTTGCTGTTTGTAATTCATTCTTTTTTTCAAATAACATTTTTATGAACAAATGCTAGATGAATGGTCTATAGGTCATTCGTTGGCAAATATTTTTAGGTCCTATTATGAAACTCTTTGGCTCGAAGATTGCCCCATTAATTTTCGTCCGGTCTTTTATAGGCGACACTTTTTATTAATTCGACGTCACTTTCTATACTCATCCTGAATTATTTAAATTCTAAGCATGCTATATTAAATTTTCTTGTGTGTTCGAAAAAAATAATAGCATCTCTTTTTTTGACGTGAAAATTACCCGAAAAGACAATCACTTTCCGTCAAATGTTTACTGAAAACCCACTTTTAGTAGCCTTGGATTCAATTTTTAGCTTTCGTGAGTTTAAATTTTAAATTAATGCCATTCATATCCTCACTCATAACGCGTATAATTTATGTTTAACTTTGCCTCTAATGGCTACCCCTAATCGCTTTTTTTAGAAACAAATTAGTCTGTTTCTTAATAAAAAAATACTCAAGGCTGCCTCCATTTCAAACCGTTAATAAATTAAAGGTCTTCCTTTCCTTACCAAACTTTGGTTCCCAAACCTTAAAACTCAAAAATGAATTGTTAAAAGAGTTGACATCGGCCTATCCTCAATTCTTACCTTGTATTGTTCTCATTAACGACTTAAGACTAGGATCACTTTTTAAGTTCAAAGATCAACCACCCACCAGTATGCGATCCTAAATTATATGGGTTTTTCGTTGTACGTGCAGTAGCACCGTATCATATGTACGGGCAACAAGGCGTACGCTTTACTCCCGCTTCATGCAGCATGTGGGTAGATCTGAGAGAACTGGTCTTCACCTTGGTAAATCTGATCCATCCCCAATTCGAAACCACATCTCGCAATGTGGCTTTAGGGCTACACTCGAGAACTACAGGATACTTGATGCGGTAAGCAACATCTCAGACCTTCACATTCTAGAGTCGCTTTACATTAAATAACTTCAACCCAGTCTAAATAATAACTCATTATATGCTCCATTATATAGAGTAATACATTAACAAACATGTTAATTTGTGGGTAAATTTCCCATTCATTTGAAAAAAATCAACTACACTGCCAATTATATTCTAATTTTATATCAATTCTCTCGTTCGGTTTCCTCTCCGTATTCGCCTTGTTCCTAATTCGTTTCAAATTTAACTTCCGGTTGCACGATTTTTGGCGCTTGTATTTTTTCGCATATTTTAAAACCTTTTGATGTAGGTACCTATTTTAATCTGTATTTTTTATTAATTCCATAGCACTGATAATGGGATCTGAAATAATCCTAAAACGTTTGCAATAATGCAATAAATGATACGAAGCGTCTTCGACTTTGTCCTAGTTATCATATAATATATATATATATATATATATATATATATATATATATATATATATATTGGTTAGGGCTTCTCCTATGGAGCTTCAATTTAATTTGAAGGATGAGCGAAAGGACGTATAAAGGGAAATTCATTTCATGTTCTTGATACAACGTTTCGGGTGAACTTTTCACCCATCTTCGAGTACTGGAAATACAAATCGTGGAAAACAATTTAAGTTAAGAGTCAAACAGATAATCAAAATGACGAATTAATACATTAAATACCTTGAATTTATGGAAAGTATTTAATGTATTAATTCGTCATTTTGATTATCTGTTTGACTCTTAACTTAAATTGTTTTCCACGATTTGTATTTCCAGTACTCGAAGATGGGTGAAAAGTTCACCCGAAACGTTGTATCAAGAAAATTAAATGAATTTCCCTTTATACGTCCTTTCGTTCATATATATATATATATATATATATATATATATATATATATATATATATATATATATATATATATACAAGCCGTGGCTTCGCTGCTGTTGGCGTCCGGCCTATTTGGCCTTTGAAACCGCCTTTTTCTATTCCTTTTTTATTTCGCATTTTTTGACTCTTTTCTTTAAACGCCAATTGAATTCCTTTTAAAGTAAAAGGAAAATAAATACACAATAAATACTTTATTTGTTAATTATAATTAACCCAAACGCTACAAAAAATAATTAATTTCTTTTAACAACCCGGAATTCTTTTTTTTCTTCTTCTTCTCCTTTCCTTATTATTATTATTCTCATCCTCTCCATCTTCTTTTATTCATCTCCTCCTCTTTCTCTTCATCTTCTCGTCCTACTCCTATTCATTCTGTTACGTCTCTTCCATTTCCTTCTTTCTTTTTGTCTTACTCTTCTTTTTTTCCTCTTCCGCCTGTCTTCTTCTTTTCGTTTATTCTCTTTATTATCAATCCATTATTCCACTCCTTCTTAACTCCTCTTCTTTCTTATTTTCATACTTCCTTTATTTCTTTTCTTCTCCTGTTCTTCAATCTTTACTTCTCTTCCTTCTATTTACTCTATACTTCGCGCCTCTACCTCTCCTCCTTCGCCTCTACTTCTTTTCTTCTTTTCCGTCTCTTCTTCTTCTCCTACTCTTCCTATTCTTTTTCTTCTTATCCACATCCAATTCTTAAACTTCTCTTTCTACTCCTACTCTTTTTCTTTTTTCACTTCTTTCTACTCTTCTCCTTCTTTCCTCATTCTTTTTCCTTTCCTCATCCTCACCTTTCTTCTCTTCTCATTCTCTTTCTCTTCTTCTTCTCATACATTTCTTTATATTTAATCCATCCCAAATCTCCCGTTTTTTAAATATATTATTAGGGACAAAACGAGAGGCTTCTTCCCTCCTCATTTTGCTGCACTCGTTTTTCGGTGCCACCAAATATTTCCTTCTGATAAAAATTAAAATTGAAAATCGATTTTAGAAAAAATTTCGATAAAAAATTCGAATATGGCAAAAAATAAAGGAAAAAAGCAGCCATGGTTAATTTTTTATCAATTTTCTTAACTTCACCAATTATAACAATAATAATAATACTAACAATAAAATAATAATAATGATAATAATATCTTGGCTTTAGAAAACTGCAAACCTTTCCAAGTCATTCATTAACTAAGCGAGAAAAATATTAGATACGATTTTTGACTTCTTTCCCCAAAATCCCGTTCTAAAAATATACATTGGGGAGAGATACAATAAGAATGAAGTCTGTCTGTCCATTTATGGGAAGAAAAAAATCCCGTTCTAACCCTCCCCCTCTCCTCTCTCCCTTTACCCCCACTCTCTCTCCTCTCCCTCACTCTCTCCCCCCTGCCTCTCTCCACCCCTAACTCTCTCCACCTCTCCTATTCCACCTCCCCTTTTATCTCCCTGTCTCTCTCTCTCCCCTCCATCTCTCCCATGTCTCTCTTCACGTCTCCCATTCTCCCTCCCCTTCTCTCCTCCTGTCTCCCCTGCCAATTCCCACCTCCCTCCCCCTATTTCTTCCCCTCCCTCTTTCTTCCCAACACATCTCTCCCCCACCCTACAAAAGACATTCAAACCAAGAGAAAATTATCCCCCCTCTTTCCCCTCTCTTTCCCTCTCTTTTTCCCTCTCGTCCCTCTCCCCCAATTATCCCCTCCCCCTCTTCTCTCCTATATCTCCCCTCATCTTTTCTCCCCTATCTCCTCCCCCTTTCCCTCCTCTCTCTCCTCTGTCCTCTTCTCCCCACTACAAAAAGACATTCAAACCGAGAGAATTTTTTTTTATCCCGTTCTTAAAATATAGTTATAGATAAGAGGCTCGATCTGTTTAGGTAGCCACAACGTTGGTCGCTCTTTACTAACGGTCAGTCACGCGTCAGCGTAAACTGCCGGGCTCTCGGGGTAAATATTTGCTCATTTTAACTATATTATATGATAGGGATTTAACTAAAAATTCCATTTACAGAACTGAAATACCTCCCGCATACAATTTTAAGAACTCCCTTGTTTTACCGTTTTCTGAGTCCATTTCCTCGCTTGGCCGCCTCTTGAAATGTTGAAATGTTCCAGTCATATTCAAGTATGAGTCAACTATGTACAAAATGTTGATTCAAAATAATATCAAAAATATAGGGGGAGGAGGGGGTATTCTGTCGATTGTGTCATTTGCCCTAAGCAATAATATTTGGCAAACCGGAAAATCATTAAATGTACGCTTGAATCAACATAAATACAATATTAGAAGAGGTGAAAGTAATATTGCTTTCTTTGTCCATTTATCGGAAAACACTCACCTTATCGATTGGAATTCAGCTAAATTTATTTACAAGTCTAATGACTTTATTCAAAGAAATATTGTTGAATGCTCATTCATTAATTCCACGTTTAATTTCAATATATCCCCCGATCTCTTTAAACTGGAGCCTGCAATTAAAAAGGCTAATTTGCAGCGAAATCGTCCATTTTAAATCTTAGCCCTTGGTTTACTAAATTTGTTATATTTCTTTTGTTTATTTCAATGTATTAATAATTGTATGTGTATGTACTCATAGCTGTGTGACCTGTATGTCTACATTCTTTTTTCCCACGTGGAACTTCAGGAAGAGATCTTATCTGCATGTCTTTACCCTTTGTATCCGGTATTTAATCCCATTTCTGATATTAATTTTCTATTTTGTGTCCTTTCTCTGTACATGGGCGGGGTACCGCTTTGTAGTCTATTATATATACCACCTTTGTAAAGTTATTCGTTATTCTTTGAGGATGAACTGAACAAGTTCGAAAATACTTGGAATCCATCTTTCATTTTTCTCTGGGATTTTTTGCATTTATTGCTCCATTCACGCGCTATTTTGTGAGTTTCTCATATATATATATATATATATATATATATATATATATATATAGTGGGGTGAAATAAGTATTCGTACACCTTCAAAATTCAATTATAATAGACTTCCAACCCATCAAACTTTATGAAATTTACACAATAGACGTATAGTAATGTAAAGTTAAAAGTTATGTGCACAAAACGGCATGAAACAGAATTGACATTCAGTAAATTTGAAATTAATGAAAATAGGGGTGAAAAAGAATCTGTACAGAAACCTAAACCTAATGATATTCCCTTTTAAGAAGACATCAGAGACATACTATTAGTTGTGACGGTGCAAAGAAGTTTTTTGAGGGTTGTAATTATATGTACTGCATTCAACAAGAGCTCAAGAAAAGATTGCAATGCCATTCCGCACTCGACGTTCATCAGTAAAGACGTTTTCATGGTAAAGAATAAAGAATACCCCAATGATCAGAAAAAGGCGATCCTGAAGCTCCATACTGATGGGCTGAGCTCCGGAAGATATCGGAGCAGCTGAAAATACCTTTCAGCACCATTGAACCTGTCATTCTGAAGTGGAGAAGGGTGGGAAACATCGACAACCTTCAGCGTTCAGGTGCTCCTCGGAATATTTCCCACAAAGCTTCTCGAGTAATACTCAATAAGGCTAGAGCTGTCCCTATAATGACCCGTAAGAGAATTCAAGATGACCTACTGGCGGCATGAACGTCGGTCACAAAATGAAGCATCAGTAATGAACCGAACCGGCATGATTTTAAGTCTCGCAAGCCAAGGAAGACATCCTCTGCTGCTGAAGAGACAGAGCTGTAAAGTTGAAGTTCGCACGCGAGCATTTGGAGAAACCTGCCGATTTCTAGGATAATGTCCTGTGGTCAGACGAGACAAAAATAGAATTGTTTGCCTGTAACGATGGCCGTCCTGTCTTGAGGAATGATGGCAGTGCCTACGACCCTAAGAACACCATCCCTACTGTGAAGATGGGGTAGGTAGCATCATTGTAGGGGGGTGTTTCTTATCTAAGGCTACCGGTAATATCCGCATCATAGATGGGACCATGAATTCGGCAATCTACAGATTTTAGAAGAACATCTGTTCGTTTCTGTAGAGAAGCTTAGACTTGGAGATGGATGGATCTTTCAACACGATAATGATCCGAAGCATACTGCGAAACTACTCGCGAATGGCCCCGTGAAGGCAATGTTAACGTTCTAGAATGGCAGAGTCAGTCGCCAGATTTGAGCCCAATAGAGAACTTGTGGCGAACATTGAAGAGCAAGATTCATTTGATGGGTCCCAAGAACATCTAGAATTGGAGTAAATTTCCAAATAAAAATGGGCCGAAAAACTGAGAAGAATGTTGCAGTGCACTAGTGAATACCACCAGGAAACGATTGATATCAGTGAAAGCCAACCAAGGTTAAGCAACTAAGTATTGATGACCAAATATTGATTTGTAAGAATACTCTTTTCATCCCTGTTTTCATCATTAATATCAATTTTACTGAATATCATTTCTGTCACATGCCTTTTTGTGCACATAACTTTTAACTTTATATATATTAATATGTAAACATATATATATATATATATATATATATATATATATATATATATATATATATATATATATATATATATATATGAAAAGGGCGCTCACAAAGTGCACGTGAGTCAAAGTTATGCAGACAGATGCACTCACAAAGGAAAAGTGAAAAACAATTCCGAGCGTTTTCGTCTTTATTCTTAAAGACCTTTTCAAGGAATGAACAGGAGGCTGGACATACATTGCCTCAAATAGTGGAAGGGAAGATTAGACTACCCACCTCTGAACCTTAATTACGAGGTACAAAATCCTGAAACAACTTTATTTGAGATTTTATGTATGTAGTGATAATGGGGTCTAGAGTGAACAAACCAGGGCTAAGATTGAAGTATGGGAACGCTTTAATGGAGATTTATTCTAATATATTTCTCGAAATATAATTACTGCATTTTATGACTGGTTTGTCAATGTTCCAGTTAATGCTATGGTTAAGATTGTACATACGAGGGGCGGTCAATAAGTTTTGCAAATTGGTAGGACAAAACAGAGGAAGGGAGATGGCTGTTTGTGGGGGTGTTAGGACAAGTTATGACAAGTCAGGACCTGTAGCTGCACGCTCTTGCCTCGTCTATTTAAGAAGCAGTACCTGATCACAGATCGTCAGTCACAAATATTTCAACAATGGACCAGGTTGAGCACCGCGCAGT
Organism: Ceratothoa steindachneri; assembly: GCA_963969495.1. Classification (NCBI taxonomy): domain Eukaryota; kingdom Metazoa; phylum Arthropoda; class Malacostraca; order Isopoda; family Cymothoidae; genus Ceratothoa; species Ceratothoa steindachneri. The sequence continues at coordinate 7,014,719 of OZ018324.1, forward strand.
GATCAGATTTTTGACCAAGGAAGGCAAGAATGCAAAAGAGATCCATGAACGCATGGTTGCAGTATATACTAACACCGCCCCTTACTATGCAACCATTGCTCTCTGGAATAGGGAGTTCCGCCATGGTCGTGAGTCTCTTGAGGATGACCCCCGTCCAGGACGCCCGTTAGACGTGACCAACGGGGACAATGTAGCCCGTGTGGAGAAGATGATCCTCGAAAATCGACGGGTGAAGGTCAAAGAAATCGAGCGAGAACTTGGAATATCACATGGAAGTGTTATCAACACTTCCATGATCGACTTCAACGTCGTCAAAGTTCGGAGGAGCTGCTGCTCCTGTACAACCAAGACCCAGCGGGATTCGAGTCACGCATTGTGACAGGTGATGAAACCTGGGTCCATCACTGGGATCCCGAGACCAAGTTCCAAAGCATGGCCTGGAAGCACAGGGGCTCTCCGACCTCCATCAAATTCTGGACCCAACCCTCAGCCGGGAAGATCATGGCCACCTTCTTCTGGGATTCTGAAGAAGTGTTGATGGTGGACTATGTGCCTCGTGGAAGGACTATCACAGGCCAATATTACGCCGAGGAACTGGCTGGGTTGAAGAAGTGCATCCGTCAAAAGCGGCGCGGCAAGTTGACACGAGGTTTCCTGCTTTTCCACGACAATGCCTCTGTCCACAAGGCCAGAGTTGCAGAAGCTGCCCTGCGCGAGTGCGGATTCGAGGAGCTCAACCATCCCCCCTACAGTCCAGATTTGGCCCTTAGCGACTACTTTTTATTTCGCCAGCTCAAGGCTGCACTGCGTGGACGCCGGTTTAGGGACGATGAAGATGTCTAGCTCGTCGTCCAGGATTCACTGTGGTTACGTACATTGGCTTGATGTTTCTTAACCCGGACATCCAATTCTTTTCCGGTTTGTCTATAACAACATTTTTGCAGCCTATCGAATAAAAAATGCCAGGTGGGGGGGAGGGATTTTTGACAAAGAGGCAATAAATTGTAGTCTCGTACTTCAAAATAAAATGTATGTTCAGAGGCTTAAGTAAACTAGGTAATTTAATGAAAATGTGGTTATAGGGTATAACTAATAAGTTTTTGGAATGAAACTTGGTGATATTAACATTAGTTTGATAATAGGAACGCTTGGCGGACTTATAGCAATTGTCTAGAAAATACAAAGGGTAGCACAGATTTATCCCTATTTTATATATTCTATCGACTTCTTTGTCTTGGTATTCTGGTGAGGCAATTCTAAGGGCACGCAAAAACATAGAAGAGAAAACACTTCGTTTGATGTTATTATGGTGGTTAGAATAAAAGTGTATAAAAGAGTCTATGGCTGTGGGTTTTCTATATATTTCATATTTGAAACAATGGTTTGTCCGATGAATTAGAATATTTAGGAGTGAGATCTTTTGCAACTTCCAAAGTAAATTTAATCGAGGGCACTCAACTGTTAATTTTAGTAAGTAATGTATTAATATTTAAATTCTTAGGCCACAGGCAAAGGATGTCATCAACATATCGCATCCAGTCTATGGGGGTTTTATTAATTTGGGGAAGTATTCTAGATTCGAAGAATTCCATGTATAGGTTTCCGAGTTCAGGGGACAAACAATTCCCCATTGCCATTCCGAAGGTTTGGCGATAAAATTTTCCATTAAAGGTAAATTTGCAATGAGTTTAATGAGGGTAGAAAAGGGTATAGGGAGAGCAACTGTGTCGAGTAGTTCTTCAAGGAAATTCAAGAGATCGGGTACGAGAACTTCAGTAAAGAGGGAACAAACATCGAAACTGACCAGGCTAAAATTAAGTTTACTAATGAGGCGCATATTATTGATAATGTGAATTAGAAATGGTCCCAACCAAAGGGCTTAGTAGAGAGGCTAACCATTTCGTTTTTAAGAATAAAGACGAAAGCGCTCGGAATCGAATCGTTTTTCACTTTTCCTTTGTGGGTATATCTGCATATATATATATATATATATATATATATATATATATATATATATATATATATATATATATATATATATATATAGTAGAACGGGTTTCCATTGTGAAGCCTGATCTTTAGTTTCACGAGGAAGTCAAGGATAAGGAAGATCCGGTTCATTTTTCTTTATTTTACAACGTTTCGAGCTTACTCGCTCATCTTCGGGTAATGACATACTATGAAATTAAAAAGGAATAAAAATTAATTAAATCCGGTTAAATAACGATATGACATTAAATGAGAAAGGATAAATAAAGTAACTTAGGTAAATGGAAAAAAGTGAGGCAAGACCCAATACCCCCCCCAAATTTTCTATAATAGAACTAATGAAAATGTGACATAAAAATTGTTTAAAAAAATAAAGAACCCCCTGGAGGCTAGATAAAAGGTTCATTTGGCAAACAGTCAGAAGAGGGAGAAAGAACAATTCACTATGGAAGACGTACCTTCAGTCACCGAGATCCGAAGCTAAAGTGATAGTGTACAGGGAAGAGGTTAATGAGGACAGATTTGATGGTGGGTGAGTTAGAGAATTTGAAGGGGAACTGAATTAGAATTGTGGTTAAGGGTAGGGAGGGGGTTATTATTTATTTATATAGATTATACAATCCCCTCATTTTCGATGGCTAATTTTTTTATTATTAGTTTTACTATTGTTGTTGATATTTTCTCCCGTGATGGAAAGCTGGTTCATTAATTGCGTATTTATGGCAGAATTGCAAAATAATTTTTCGTAAATATAATCTCATTTTTTGACAGTACTGACGTTTCAAATCCCTCCTCATTCGCCTTTCAAATAGCAACAGAGTAAAATAGATACAATGAAGGAGAGTTTATTTATGCTAGATGAATGTTAAAGGGGAAATTTCTGCCTGTATGATAGAATAAAGAGGTAGATGAACGATTGTTAATAATTTAAGTTTGGTTTTTGTTTTAAAATAACAAGGAATTGTAAAATTTTTAGATCATGGGGCTCGACTCAGGATTTATACGTTGTCGATACAAATCTTGGACTTGCCTATATGTGCAGGATCCTACTTCCGGTTTGCTAATTCCCCTCCTGTACGGTCCGACCGTCCCCAATGCTGCTGTGTGCCGAGGTTTCTTAACACTCCCCCCGCGCCCGATGCTTGATGCTGATGTATGCACCGATCATCGATTTTATAGTCGATTCCATATACGATAAGTCCCATGATTTACAAGTATTTATAAATAACAGAAAAGCGGCCTTAAAATGGGATTTGATCCTTCTGCTCATCTTTCGGTATAAATTTTGACTCAAGATCATTTACAGTCATTAGTTTTTTAGTAAAAGTAAGACTATTATGATGAATTAAGTTTGCGTAGCAGTAATGTTGTTTTTTTTTGCTGTAAATTTTAATAAGGAACCTTTTAATGCGTTTGTGCCCCCCTGACTCCAAGTAGCCATTATCTTCAAAGTTTTTTTTTTAGTTTAATTCAAGGTCTTTTAAATTAGATGTGGAACAAATGCGGTAGATTCGATAGATAAGACTTTAAAGAAAAGAATTTAAAGTTTTCTGGAATCAAGGTGGAAAAGCCAGTTCCTAACCCTGTAACCTTTAATTGTCTATAAAATTATATTTTGTAATATGCTCTAGATCGACTTATATCGATACCTAGAAAAGGGAGCCTACCATCTTTCTCTCTGTATCGTGTATTTTATGCTTTGGTGGCAAGATTTCAGTACAACAACTGCATCATCAACAAATCATCAGTAGTAGATAGGCTTAAATTCATCCGTGCAATTTTCAAGCCTAACTTGGTCGTGATAACAACAAAGTTAAGCCGAATGATAGGCCTAGATTGACTCTCTTTTGTACATAGAATTCTTTATTAAAAATTAAATATGAATTTAAAACAATAAGTTCTAAAGTGACTTAATTTATACAAATACAGATCGTTTCTTTCAGCGGGAGATTTGTAAATAAATTCTCTACGTCATAACTTATCATTATGACGTCATCAGCATCTAAACTGGTGAGTAGATTTTTTAAAGTTTGATATGAGTTACATAAAATATAGTCATTACAAGTAAGTTCAGAAAGTACAGGTATCAAATATTTTGATATTCTATGGATTTTAGGGGCTTTAGGTTAACCATATATGTAATATTCGTGGTATGAAAACTAGTTCTAAAGTTTTTGTCATGTTTTCACCACTCATATTTTTATATAGAAACTTAGGAATCCGAGTCTCAGTTTGGTAGCGTGAATACGGCGACTTTTACCCTAGTAGGCAGTCGATAGATGGCTTCTTAAAATAAAAAATAAATAAAAAATGATTCCTTGAATATTTTAAATTTAGTCCTGTCAGAAAGAATGAAATATAATTATAACGTACCTTCTTCTGGACTATATTTTCTTTTGCTACCAGTACTTTCCAAATTTCCCCGCAATGACTATATTATATGTAACTTATATGAATGTGTTGAAAATCTCTTCAACCCCTAAGCTCTGGATTGTAGCATCATAGGTAATGAAGATGCCTGAAAATGGAGGCCCTCTAAGTCATAGAGTTTGAAACGATCCTTTTTTTCCACTTTATTTAGTAAATCAGTTTATATTTCCTTATTCGGTTTCAATCGCTCTTTATTCCTTCTTTTTTAATCTATGTTTTTCCTTAGAAAAAGACGAAAGCGCTTGTGATTCAGTCTTTCCTTATTCTTATGGTTTATTAAAAATTAATCTCTCTCTCTCTCTATATATATATATATATATATATATATATATATCTTAAAAAGTGGACGTGAGTCAAAGTTATGTAGATACACCCACAAAGGAAAAGTGAAAAACGATTCCTAGCGCTTTCGTCTTTATTCTTAAAGACCTTTTCAAGGGATGAAAAAGAGACAGGACATACATTGCCTTAAATCAGGGTTGTCCAACCTTTTTTCCCAACGGGCCAAATTAGAAATTTAAGTATATTCACCGGGCCACAAAGTTACTTAAATATAAACTTTTTAAAGTCCATATATATATATATATATATATATATATATATATATATATATATATATATATATATATATATATATGCGGATATACCCACAAAGGAAAAGTGAAAAACGATTCCGAGCACTTTCGTCTTTATTCTTAAAGAGCTTTTTATGGAATGAACAAGAGGCAGGACATACATTGTATTAAAGAGTGGTAGGGGGAGGGGATTAGACTACCCACCTCTGCACCTTAATTAGGGGGTACAAAATCCTGAAACAACTTTATTTGAGATTTTATGTATGTAGTGATAAAGGGGTTCCCAAATTACAACCTTAGCCCCTACCACCTTCCACTCTTTAAGGCAATGTATGTCCTGCCTCTTGTACATTCCTTAAAAAGCTCTTTAAGAATAAAGACGAAAGCGCTCGGAATCATTTTTCACTTTTCCTTTGTGGGTATATCCGCATATATATATATATATATATATATATATATATATATATATATATATATATATATATATATATATATATATTCTTGTTTTGTGATTAAAAGTGTTTACCATTTGTCTTCGTAACTAAAGTAAATGAAAAGTGTCTATTTCTATCCCAAAACTTAGCACCTAAATTAAATATAAGTGACCTGAATGAAGCAAAAGGATCCTTAAAACGCCTTTGTTTGAGTTAATTTAATTAAGGCTTTTTCTAACACTGACAAAGAAACGGTAGAGAAAACAATCGGTGCAGGTCTAAGATGTAGGGGGATGATTAATAGCTATGGGAAGAATATTCAAGATACACTGGAAGATAATTTACGAATCTTCTTTAAATTAATTTTAGTGACTTATATAAACTTAGGTAAAATAATTAATAAATACCACCGAGGAAAATGTTTTGAGTAGCGGCGAACTCAATCGAACACGATGGTGGAGTTGAACGACCACCATCCTTAAGAACAATTAAACACTTTAAAAATAAACAAATAGTATATTTATATCCTATTAGGATTTTAATTACTCATAGTCATACCTGAAGATAGACTTTTTTTCCCTGAAGCAGTTGGGGGCTTGTTGTGAGGGGGGTGATTGGGATTGGATTTATTTTGCGACTTTTACAAATTCTGGAACTCAACTTTTTCGTCCACACAGCAACACGTCGCTATAAATTCCCTTCAGATAAGAAATAAAAGGAATAAGTGTCAATTTAGCATTTATGCCGTTCGTCTAAAAATATGTCTTGCAAATTTTTACTTCAGGACTTTCATTTTTTTTATACTTTTTGCAATAACTGTCGTATGTTTCTACATGTTTATTGTGTTCACTATATAAGTTTTTATGTCCATTAGTTAAAATTGGTTAAATGTAACAAAGCTTTCCAGCTCAATTTTGTTTTTACGTATTTCCTTTAACATTCGCCCATCAAGAATCATAAGTTCTCTTAAGTATACCTATTATTCTACCTCTTCTAAGCTTTTATGTCACTCTATACAAAATATTACTTTTTATGGATTAAGAGTGTTATTCCCCATTTGTTTGTAACTAAAGTAAATGGAAAATGTCTATTTCAATCCCCAAACTTTACTTTTGTAGGTAGGTCAGTGAATTTATAAATTTGCCCATTTAGAAAATAATGCTAAAGTACTATTAATTTAGAAGGAAAAAACTGAGAATATATAAAAAGCTGTAGGCTTTCATTTTTTTCCAAAGCATGGTAGAAAATTGTGAATCCTATTCTAAAAATCATTAGAAGGTTGTAGAATAATATTTGTTTTAAAGAAACCTTCCAAACTATTCTAGAAGACACCCCTGGAAACTTCTAGAACCTTGTGGAATATTTTGGAATATTATTTCAGAAATATTTCTACATGGATTCACAGATCTGCTACCATTTCAGCCTTAGCTACCCTAGTGAACATATCCGAAGAGAAATGTCATCAAGAGGCTGCAATCATTCTTCAGGTGCATTCTGTTATACCTGCGGACAGTTCATCAAAGCAATAGCAAAACCGTTCGATGCAACCGCCTCTATGGTAATGTGTTAGGCCTACAAAGCATACTCTGGCATGCCAGTTGGAGACCAAGACGAACCCTAAGCCAAGGTACCTCATTTGGCTTGTGAACACTGCAAGAAGCTTTGAAGGTAATAAAAATTGTTTGTTGTGAAGAGTAAAATATTATATGTAACAAGTATTTAATTATTAGGTTTTGTTTAAGCCAAAATAGTAATAAGGTATATATTTTTACTTTTACAGGATGGTATAGAAGGAAAAGAAGAGCCATGAGGTTTGCCCTTCCCAGGATTTGTCGTGAACCCACTGACCACTCGTGCACCTGCTCTTTAATATCCCGATTTTTCATCATCTATTTCACCAGTACCAAAGAGTGCTGATATACATGTTCCTACATCTCCAGAAACGAATAATTCATCCTCAGAAGAAAGCAATAAATCAGAAGATGAAAAGATCAGTGAAGATATAGACTAGTGTCGAAGATATGGCTGTTGAGAGGAATCGATAACTATCTAGATCAAAGAGGCCTCAATAACCTTGTCAGAGATCTTGGCTTGTCAAAATCAAATTCTGAACCTTTGATTTCCAGGCGCAAAGAGTGGGATTTGCTGGATGAAAACGTGCAAGTGACAAGCTAAAGGAAACTTCATAAATATTTCTAAAGTTTCTTTACTTATCAAGGTGGTCTATTTGATGCATTGGAATTGCATGTATAGCGTACGATAAGTGCAGGCGAGCGGCTTAAAAGCTTCGTTTGAATGACTCTGCTTTGAGACTCAGGATGGCCCAGTAGATTCGCCACTGGCTAACAGTGGTCCAGCGACGAGGGAAGCTGTTCGCAACTCGCATACACTATTATTTTTTCTTTGCCCTTTTCCTACTCTCCTCTATCAACACATGCAATCCATAGGAATGGAAGCTCTTCATTGACAACTCTTCAAGCATTAAAGCTGTACTTCTCCATAAGTGGAATAAGCATCCATCTTTTCTCTTGTCTCATACAGTATATTTCAAGGAGGACTAAAACAATGTCAAGCTTCCTCTACAAGCTTTTAATTGCAAGAAGTATGGCTGGGAAGTGATTGGAGACTTCAAAATGGTATCATTTTTAATGGGTCTCCAGGGAGGTTTTACCAAGTTTCAATGGCATGTTTGTTTTGGGGACAGTCGAGATACCAGAGTACATTACAACAAGAAACACTGATCAAAAAGGACCGAGTTCTCTGTTGGAGGGTATAATGTCAAGAATGAGCAATTGGTAGATCTCAAAAGTCGTTGTTCCTTCCATTGCATTTAAAATTGGATCTCATGAAGCATGTTTTTAGAGTTCTTAGCAAAGAGTCTGCAGCCTTCAAGTACCTTCCAAATTTCTTCCTCAAAGTCTTTGTGGCAAAGGTGAAAGCTAGTGTCTCTGTTGGACCATAAATCTGGAAAACCATAGTTTTCAGAATTTCCTGAAAAGCTTAGTAAAAAGGAAAAATAAGATTGGAAGAGTTTTGTTTAGGTGTGTCAAGGTTTTGGGGGCAAACACAAGGCTGACAATTTTGTAGAACTGGTTGAGAACTTACTGGAAAGCTTTGGCCAAATGTGTTGCAGGATGTCCCTGAAGGTGTACAGCCTTGATGCCAATCTTGAAAAGGTCAAGGAGAATATAGGAGCATACTTAGAAGAGCGCTTCCCGCAAGATATACTGAACTTTGAACTTAGACACCAAGGAGTATACAATGAAAACTTGATGGAAGGTTGCATTTGGGGGCTTGTACAGTATAGAGATTTACATTACGAACAGAAATCGAAGAAAATTGTTCACTTCTAACTTTTTCTATTTGTTTTTGTATATTTATAGTGGAATTTTCAATAAAATTGTATAAATTTAAATCTGTGATTTTGTTTTTAGCCCTACAAAGGAAATGAAACCGCAAATTTGCCTATTTTTAGTAAATATTTCATCATACAAGACACAAAAGCAAAGTTAAAAACAAATAATGGCTATTTTCTATTGTTTTTTAAAACACGGAGTTGGAATATAACAAATATAATAACTAAATAACTGAATATAATAGCTAAATAACTAAATAGACGAGTGTCATTTATATAGAAACGTATAGATGTCCATACTTTATAGCAGAATCTTTCATTCGAAAATAATTCTCCATTGTAATTATATTTTAATTCTGGAGGAACTTGTGTTTCACCAGCAATATTTAGATGACTAAGTAATTTAGTCTCTCGAACTATTTTATAATGATTTTTTTAAAAGTCTCCTTTGAAGGCCGATATGACAACAATTTCTGGTTTCGCGGAATTTTTCCTGGATTTGGAAATTCGATGTTAAAATTTTTTTTTATCAAATCCAAGCGTCGTGACTTCGTTAGCGATTCTGATTTTTCGCTGCACTTCCATTCAAGGCATAATTTGACTCAACTGATCTTTTTGCAGCAGATGTTAGTAAAAACAAGGTCTGCTGACCAAAGTCGCGTGTTCTTACTTATTTTGATTTATGACCTTAAGACCTTCAAAACTTTGAATAATTCCCGGACTAACCATTGGAGGACTTTGAAAATTATATCATTCGAAATAGAATGTAAAACAACATAAGGGTTTCAAATTTTGTTAGAATCGGTCGAATAGTTATGATGTTATTGCCAAACAGAATAATTCCGGTGCTAACCTTGGGAGGACCTTGACAACTACATCATTCGAAAGAGAATATAAAACAACATTAGGGTTTCCAATCTCGTTAGATTCTGCCTAATAGTTATGATGTTATTACCAAAACAATAAAAGCAAAAACGAGGACCGATGGACCAACCAACGGACCGACCGACATAGTGAGATATAGAGTCACACGTGACTAAAAAATACCTACCGATCTCTTATTGTGATTAAATGATTCCAAACTTTCGAAGCACTAATATTGAATGATATAAACAGTCATGGCAAAGGTTTGGCAGAAGCAAATTTCTTATCATCAAAAACCCTCTAAACAAAGAATATTGCTAAAATGTCCGCGATGAACTACGAAAGATTCTTGAACATTTTGGCGAGGATCCATTTGTTTTCCAGTATGATACTCACTTAAAAGTTTCTCCACCCTTGATCTGGGGGGTTTCACTGCCATGAACTTATATATGTAGTGGGGGTGCCAGAACCACTTCGTTAAGGGGTGCCTGATGAAAACTATATAGCCGTCTAAAATTAGAGAACAAAATACCCAAATCTACATTTGATTGAAAATACTCGTTTTATTTCATTGACATTTGCACATAATATTTGCCTCCAATCGACCCTGGATTTAGTGTGAAAGGTTCTTTCGCTCTTAAGGCAAATGGACCTAAAATTCCTATCTCCTTTTAAATTTTCAATCGCCCGAAAAAAAAATGAAAATAAGTAAACAGGAAACGTGTTTTTCTAATATAATTTCTTGAAACTAATGCTAAATATTCATAGTCACATGTCCATAATCATGGCTACTTTCACTGAAACTCACTCACACAGTCATCAATCTCTTCACTATCTTCTACTTCATCCCCGTTGAATTTTTCAAATCTCTGACCCTTTAGATTCGGCCATATTTCAACTGGTTTTCGAAGAGCAAAGCTGAGGATATCTGGAGAATTGAAGTAGATCATCATTAGAGTGTCAAGAGAAGAAGAGTTCAAACTACATCTGCTCTCAGTTTTTACCCGTTTCATTGCCGAGAATCCACGTTCACAATCGGCGGAGGTAGCAAGATGCGAAAGTAGAATGTCGATGAGAGGGAGCAGATTTGATAACTCTGCTCCATACTTACGATTCAGTTCCCGCCACATAAATGTCTCAAGATTTTGTATCCATTTCTTGCCTTATAATTTCTATTTAAGGATTGACCATTCATCTGAGATTTGATCTCTGTCAAATGCTTCCAAATACCGACGGAAATAATTTTTCAGGATGTGAATTTCTTTGTCCCCAAAACCTGGAAAAACATATTCAAATTGATATATTAATTTCATATTAACCAATCATTATTCCTAAAATATTTTATCTCTAATTTTCCCCCAATTGAATTTTATATTAAAATGAAATATAATTTCATATTAAAATATTTCAAACATTAAATATTAATATTTCTATTACGATTCGAAGTAATTGTTTAATAACTGAATTTAACACTCACTTGCAAAAGTAAAATATTAGAAGAATTAATTTATACCCGACTTTATCAGTTTTTAAATACCAATAATTTAATATCCAATAACAAAAACGGATCCTGACCCTCAAATGTACTGCCCAAAATTGCTGCTTTGCCCTTAATGGCTTTAGAATATCAAATTTTAGAACAAATCTTTTTATTTATACTTTCAGAAATAAAAATAAATGCACTTAATACGTAAAACTTTATAGTTAAACCAATAAACCTTTACTTTTAATCAATTTTTCTTCTTTATAATAGCAGGTGGTTTACCTTCAAGGTTTTCCACGTCAGGCCAGTTTTTAAAATCTGCAATACTCGTAGCTTCGACGACTTCTCCCTGAATGGATGTTATTCGCCTCTCAACAGATTCCAGAAGATTGACAATAAGCAGGTTTGAGGTACTCACGAAAGAAGAATCTGAGCAGTTTAAGATAAAGCCAGAATATTCATGACCATAAAAGACCATTGAAGATGAGGTCTCTCTTTCTTTTTGTATTTTTAAAGCAGTTATTATTGACGAAAGGAGTCCATGCACTCCTCCTAGAGACAATTCACGAGTTTGCAAGTTAAGCGATAACTTTACGAGTGGTTTGAGAACTATGTGAAGATACGGAGCCCACTTGATGATCGATATTTTTTTTCAAAATCCTGGTCATCCCTTTAGCTTCTCTCGTTTTGTCTCGTCTTCAGCAACTTATAAAATATTGTCGTAGAATAGGGTCAAGTTAACCCTTTCTGTGTTTACGAGTGCGTAGTAGATTTATACTATAAGCAGAGTGCAAATTACTGAATGTAGGTTGGCCACAGTCTACTATCTTGGAGGGTTCGGGATAACATACAAACGGGTACAAAAATAACTTTACTAATATGCAAATTAATATACTTTATAAGATTAAAAGGAGTTTTAATCCGAGCTATACAGACATTAGATGTACATAGGTCTCAGTGTCTAAAAGAAGGGGGGGAGGGACTTGGTGAGAACAGTCACCGTGCAAACAAACGAACAATATTGACCGAGGGACGCTCGAATCACTTTGAGCGTATCTTAAGTCGATAATGAAGGCTTTACGCTGGGGGGAGGGTAGAGAGAGCACTTACACAAGAGAGTTGCGCGTGGCTGTTACCTCGAAGATTTGGTCCGAGGGAGTAATCCTTGCCTTGGCACAAAGTTCAAACAATAGTCTCTTAACAATGACTATTACGGGCTGAACTTAAATCTTTTCTTTAGAATAATACGAATCAAGACTAAGCGAGCTGCGTTCGAGGAGCGGGAGGAAGCGGGTCGAGGTAGATTCACCTGAATTAACGAGAATACCGGGAGTTTGAAGGTTTCTGGGAAAATTTTGCCGAGTCCAACGGGACGCGAATTGCCGGTACGAACTGGCAAGTGCAGACGGCGGATACTGACGTGGCAGGGCGGGCGGCGGATACTGAATTCCTGCTCTGGCGCTGGAAAATTTATAGGGATCGTAGGGGGTTCCCCCCTCCGTCAGAAGGGGAGGGTTCTAGGGTCAGATGCATCGGCAGACGAGAATAATCTCGGCCTTTTAGCGCGAGAGCAGGAAAGTTCCTAAGTCGGCTAGGCGAACTTTGTCCGACTTCAGATGGGACCTTCTGAGCTCTCAAACTTCTCTCAGATTCCTGTGATGGCGGCATTTCAGGTCACGGCAGCGTCTCATGGCATCAATTATTTCCCACCTCCATTAGCGCAGACTTAAGGGGTAGCCCAGGTGTATGTTTTCTCTCTTTCTCCATTGAAGGGCAAGGCGGTGTGTATCTTCCTCTCTCTTCCAGATCTCTCACACTCCCCCATCCCTAAATGGAACTTCAGGGGAAGAAGTGACATCGGAGAATTATTAGTGAGAGAGGAATATAACCTAAAGTTGTATGACAATAGCGGATAAAGTCAAGAATACCTAGGACAAATTTTCAAAATGGAGCCAAAGTACAAAATAGTGGAGCTAGGGGGGGGGAGGTATACAATACACATACACAAGGTTATACAATGCTACGACATGGTTGCCGAAGGATATTATTTTTTAATATGATACCATTAATTGGGGCTCACTGGCGCGAGGGTCAGTTATCCTACGATCATACAAAACAAAAACAAAAAATAAGGATATAAAAGCAATTCATTGTACACATATAAACAAACAAAAAAACAAAAATATATATGCATAGGATACGCATTTTCTAATTATATGGTTGAATATACGTACTTATTTCATGAACAAAATTAATAGATGTATTAAAAAAGGAAATGGCTCGGAATTAGTTTGGAGAAGGATATAACGGGGTCCTACTTAAACTATCAAAAATACAGTTATCGGTGCCGTTTAAGTAAAAAAATGTGGAATTGGAATTCCTGGAGAAAAAGGCTTCAACGCATCAAACTACCGTTATTATTTTTGACGTTACGTAGGTGTGATACCAGTTTGTGGTCCGTTTCCACTACAAATTACTTGCCTAATAAATACATTCTGAATTTACAGATTTCCCAAATGATAGTGAGTGCCTCTCTCTCAATTACCGCATATTATTTTCTCAGGCGCGAGGAATTTTCTGCTTGCGTGAACGATGGGGAAACTTTCGCCGTTATCCTAATACTGGAGGACACATCCTATACCATCATTACTTGCCTCGGTGCGAATGCCAAACAGTTTGTCTGAGTTAGGGAGGCGAAGGATAGGGGTGGATGCCAACTTCTCCTGGAGTTTTTGACGCTGTGAGTTGAGAGTGGCGTCCACTCGAGGCGTTCGGGGCCTTCTTCTTTAATAGCTTGCAGAGGGGGCGAAAACAGACGCAAATTTAGGTAGGAAGCGACGATAGAACGATGCAGAGCCTATGAAGAATCGCAGCTGCTTTTTATTAGTGAGCAACGGCATACTAACGATGGTCCGGATCTTTTCTTGCTGGGGGTGGGGGGGCAAATTGATTATTCCCGATATGGAAGCCGAGGTAATCAAGAGTGCCAAAAGCGAAATGGCGCTTGCCGGGGCCAATTGTCAAGTTGTTTTCCCGGAAGCGATACAGAAGGGCTTAAAGCGTGGTCACTTGTTGATCCCAATCTTCGGTGGCAACATAAACATTATCGAAATTGAAGGTAACGTTGGCTAAGCCTTCGAAAATCCTCATCATCATCCGGTTATAATTTCTGCAAGCTGTCACCCTACCGAAAGGGGCTGCTGGAACTGCATAAGGCACTTCTCATTGGGAAAAGCAGTAAATTTATTCACTCTCTCTCAGAGGGATCTAATAATAGGCCTTGTATAAATCCAACTCGGAGATGAACTTGGCCTTCTTAAAAAGGTGGAGGTTCTGATCTATTGTGGGGATTCGTTCGGTATCGAATATGGTAACCGAATTTAGCTTTCTAAAATCGATGCCCATTCGATAAGGACCATCGGCTTTCTTTAACATGACAACCGTGGAACAGTAGCTCGATTCCAAAGGTTGGATGATCGACAACCTTAGAAGTTATCCACTTCATTAGTGAATGCTTCCCGGAGGTGTATAGGCAGGGGGTAGGGTTTTGAACAGATGGGTTCCAGGGTGGCTAGCTTTAAATTGTGCTAAAAGTAGGGTAGCACAACCGAGGATCTCGGTGATGACGTCCTCAAGATGAATCAGGAGCGCTTGTAGTTGATCCTTTTGAATAGATGGTAACTGTTTGCATATCTTAATTTCCGCAGGTGGGGAATTATTAAAGTCGCGCAAGACATGCAACGGGTATTCCTTGTTTTGCTCCACGCAGGCGACTTGGATTCCGCAAAAGGGGTCTAGGGGGTTACCAGATTCCATGGAGAATTCTTCGTCGATTGCAACTATCTGATTGATGCTCGCGCGCCGGTGGTACCGCTTAAGCTTATTAATATGCAAGAGTTTTCTTCCTGAGGAGGTTTCAATAAGGTAATCAACGAGGCCACGCTTCTCGACTATGGGGTAGGGGCCCTTCCAATGGCTCAACAATTTGTTGCTGCCTGCGGGAAGGAGAAGCAAAGCTTCTTTTCCGGTGTTAAATTTCCTTTCTCTGGACTTGCAATCGAAATATGTCTTATACTTGTCAAAACTGATATCGGCGTTCTGAGACGCAATTTCAGCGCACTTTTCCAGCCTCTTTCTTAAATCCAGTAGATACGAGTAAGAAGTCTGGATATTTTTATCCAATTTGTGATTGGAATAAAGTTCCTCTAGGATACTCAGGGGGCCTCTGATATTTCTACCATATAAAAGTTCAAAAGGGGCAAATTCCAATGTACGATGGGGAATTTCACGGTAGGCAAAGAGGGCTACCGGAAGGAAGCGGTCCCATTCTGTCGGCTGATCTGCACACAATTTCCTGAGAATGGCCTTGAGGCTTCCATTTAGCCTCTCGCACATTCCATTCACACTCGGTTGAAAAGGAGTGGCAAACAGGTGCTTCATCATCATTAATTTACCAACGTGCTCCATTAATTCGGAAGTGAATTGACGAAAACGATCTGATTGGATTTCTATG
This sequence comes from Ceratothoa steindachneri, assembly GCA_963969495.1. Classification (NCBI taxonomy): domain Eukaryota; kingdom Metazoa; phylum Arthropoda; class Malacostraca; order Isopoda; family Cymothoidae; genus Ceratothoa; species Ceratothoa steindachneri. The sequence continues at coordinate 7,030,362 of OZ018324.1, forward strand.
GGCAGGCCCACACGGGAAAAATATGGAAATAAGGGCTTCGGCCCGGAGATGATATCGATTTTCTTGAGTAGTACAGCCTCGAGTAATCGAGTGGCAAAGTCGACCAGCGTTAAGACGTAACTATGTCCTTCGCTCGACGGGGAGTGGATCGGTCCGATTAGGTCGATAGCTAGCCGGGAAAAGTGTTCATAGATTAAGAGTCCCTTCCTCAAGGGCACAGGTATGACCCGTCCTTTTATTGCTGTATTTTGGCAAATGTTGCACGAACGACAATATCGCAGAATTTCGTCGGTCGCGCCAGGCCAATAAAAATATTTGAAGATCTTCTCAGCGGTCTTCGTGTGACTAAAATAACCAGCAAATAGGCTATCGTGATAGCGGGAAGGTTCCTAATTCGGCGAGGCGAACTTTGCCCGACTACAGATGTGACCTTCTGAGCTCTCAAACTTGTCGCAGCTTCCTGTGATGGCGGCATTTCGGTCTCCACGGTGTCTCATAATTTCGCACCTCCATTAGCGCAGACAAAAAGGGTCGTCTAGATGTCTTTTGTCTCTCTCTCTCCATTGAAGGGCAAGGCGGTGTGTATCTTCCTCTCTCTCTCTCTCAGATCTCTGAAAAATATAATATATCATATATCTTATTTTAATATCTTATCTTAATATATTTCCATTTTAAATAAAAAGTTATTAAAAAATAAAAATTACCTTAGAAAAATGATGCGCGAATCCCGAAAATCTTTTCATTAAAATTTCTATCACCCTCCGAAGATGCTGCAACCATCGCGTGCCGCCAATTCTTTTGAGAGAATTAGGCGCTTGGCTGTATTTTTGGCTGACTTTTTTGTAAAATACTTTATGTGATTTTAGGAAAAGAAGCAACTTATAAAGACATTCAGCGTTTTTCATTGAGTCTTTAAGACAAAGTTCAATGCGATGACTTACGCAAAACTCCATTTGTTTCACCTATCATCACTCAGGCTCCATCAGCTGCAATTCCAACGAGTCTTTGTGACCAGATAGTGTGATTTTCTCCTGTAATCTTTTCATGATTTGCTTGATGGTTTCCACTATTTCATCAGCAATCTCCCATGTCACAGATTGGATTCTAAAGAAGTGGACAAATATTTCTCCTTCATGGAGCAAATCGACAATAATCTCTTCTTCAAGGGCTGAAGCATCTGTTGATCCATCGGACATCAACGAGAAAAAGAAGGTCTTCTCTTAAAACTATATTTTAACCTTTCTCTTTCAATAATTGCAATGGCTTCAGTAAATTATTTTCCCTTTTTTCTGTTATTATATTGCTTACCAACATCCACCAATTTCTTTGCTTTGTCAAGCTTACACATGTTTTCAAATTTGATGTAAGGTTTACACTGTAGAACAATGTAAGTGAGAATTTCGAAATAGAAAGGTGAATTTGTTGATTTTCTTTCTTAATTCGATTGAGGGGGGAGGGGCACTAGGCTGAATCTAGGAAATTAGGAAAATTTCCGACTATCATTTAGCCAAGAATGGACCACTATTGATCATGGTTTGCTACTGAGGTTGATATCAGTCACTTTTTTCTGGTTAGAGAGGGTTATAAATCCTATTAATTTATGGATAACATTTTAATTGTGCTATAGAATACCCCCAATTATTGTGTAATTGGATAATCTGAACTAATAAAGTTTACGAACCACAAATGTTCCTTCGAACAAAACCTTTAGTCTGGATCGTAAAATTTTGATCTCTTATAAGAAGAGAATCTTAATTATTTATTATTAACATCAAATAATGCAACTTAAATTTGATTCAGAATATGAGTTCAAACATTTATTTCTTTTCAATACCTTTATTTTTAGAAATAACAATCTTCTGCATCTCTTCTTCTTAAACTTTTCGACCCCTTAAAATTGACCCATTTCTCTGTGTTTTCCCACATGCAGTTTGAGGGCACCTGGGCTTAACACAATGTCTGTGTAAAAGGATCTTATGACAAAGTTTAAAGAAAGAAAGTTGGGATGGTGTCCTTTGGTGCCTGCGCTACTTGAGCAGCATTGTCTTCGTTGAAGTAGGCCCTTTGGCAAAGACGAAGAATATTGAATACATGGAAGTGTTGTCATATAGCATTGGTTAAACAATAATTTGTAAATATATAGGAATTTCAACCTGTATCTTGTATATGTTTTTTTTAACTCGGGAAACGTTGGATACCTTATTCTGCTCGTATTGTATATACAACAAAAACTCTATCAGCGTATGTCTGTATGCAGAACAATGTGCAAATATTAGGTCTATTGAAAAAGTATGGTACCTTAAAATTATAAAAGAATATAACAAGTTTCCTCAAAATCTGGAAATTGGTTAACAAGTTAGTTTTTTTTTCTTTTGACTCTTCCTGAAAATTTTTTGCATAATAAGAAAATAAATGGATATAATAAAACCTCTTTCAAAGACTTATTTAAAAAAAGATTCCCTTTATATTTAATTTAAGTTATTAAAAAACAATTATGATGAAGTAAATTTAACAATATTATATTATCTCAATTTTAGTGAAATGGGCTTAAAAAAAGGTGTATATGTTTTCTGTGCGGATGAAAAGTGGATTAAAATTTTGAAAAATAAAAGAATCGTACCGATCAACAATCGAACATCTTTCTTTGATATTAGTAAAATATGCTTGTTGATAGATCGGAGCAAATAAGATACAAGGCTAGTTTCAGAATATCACAAACAACACTTCAGCTGTTCAACGAGTAACAAAAAAAATGACACAAGATATTTCTTGTATGCACAAAGAGAAATACAATAACAATAACAAAGAAACAAGAAAATGAAAAAGAGAAATGTTGGAAACAAAGTTTTCGCACATCTTTTATTGACAATGATTTAAAACGAAACAATGCAGCGAAAGAAACATCAATGTACAATGCAATCACCGTTATTTTCGAGCACCTCCTTCTAATGACGGGATAGATCATGGATGCCTTTGTTGTAAAATTCAGACGATTTCCGATCGGAGAAGTCTCCAGCTGCAGTTTTCAGTTGGTCATCATTTGTCAACATTTTGCCATTCAAAAAGTTCTGAAGTACCTAGAATAGATGGTAGTCTGTTGGTGCCAAGTCTGTCGAGTACGTTGAGTCGAGGGTGAATTTCCTACCCCAGCTCCAGGAGTTATTCACGGGTATGATTTGCAACGTGTGGTCGGGCGTTATCATGAAGAAACATGACATCTGTCAATTCTGGTCGTTTCTGCGCAATTGCCTCTGCCACCTGTTGTAGTTGTTAACTATAATTGAGCGTCAATAGACTGATTGTGTTCTAATATCTCCCAGTAAATAACCCCCTTCACATCTCACCTGACACAAACAATAAGCTTCTTTTAGTATCGGTCGGGTTTTGCCTGAAGTTGCGCAGGCGCACCTTTGTCGGTCCAGCTTCTTTTGCGTGCCAGGCTGGAGTTAGATACAATTTCTTATCTGCAGTAACAACTTTGTTCAGATAATTAAAATGACGTTTCTGGACACTGGTGTCATGCAGACGTATAGGTGCCGCTGATGGTCTAAGTCAGTCAGTTTACGTGGAATCCATACGTCGACTTTGCTGACTGTTCCCATTTCTTCTAAATAATACAAAATGGGTGTATGGCTGACGCTACACCCTTTAGCCAACTCGCGTGATGTCGGATCTGAATCAGCTTTGACACAGGAGCACAAACAATCATTGTCGATGATTGAGGGCCGACCGCTTCTTGGCTGATCTTAGAGATCGAATTGGCCACACTGAAACTTTTTAAACCAATCGTAGGCTGTGCGACGACTTATTGTGTATTCTCCAAATGCTTGGTTATTACAACATTGTGATTGGGCAGAGTTTAGGCCGGGCTTGTAATCATACAGGAAAAGAATAAATACATTGTTGTTCATTGGATGGATAATTTTTGAAACCTTGGATATGCTAGCGGGTGACTCACTAGTACTACGCAGTAGCCTAGGCTTTACTAGGCCTTGTTTGAAAGTGCATAGTGACCTAGTCTAACTAGTCTCTTGTTCAATGTGCACTTTCAAGCGATGCCTAGGAAAGAACTTTGAAAATAAGGTCTGCTGACCAAAAAGTCTCGTGCCTTCACTTATTCTGACCTTACGACCTTCAAAACTTTTAATAATTCCAGGACTAACCTTAGGAAGAGCTTGGAAATTTTATCTTTCAAAAGAGAATGTAAAATAACATAAGGATTTCAAAATTCGGTAGAATCAGCTGAATAGTTATGATGTTATTACCAAAACAAAATAATTCCTGGGCTAATCTTGGGACGACTTTGGCAATTATATTATTGGAAGGATAATGCAAAACAATATAAGTGTTTCAAATTTCGTTAGAATCGGCCGAATAGTTATGATGTTATTGCCAAAACAAAATAATTCCCTGGCTAACCTGGGGAGGACCCTGTCAATTATATCATATGAAAGAGAATGTAAACAACATAAGGGTTTCAAATTTCGTTAGAATCGAGCTAGAGAGGCAGTCGTACCTTGGGACTATGCATTGTGAAGCTGTGATGGGCTGTGGTTATTTGTTATCGCATGTGTTCACCCCAGGATGTTTTATCGAACGTGTTGTTTTAGCGGACAGGTCTTGTGTACCTGTTACTTATGCCATGTGGTAGACTGCCGCATTTTAAAGTTAGAGCGTAGTGCGCGAGCGGTGGTTTTCTTCCTAGGAACCTTGTGTCCAGGCTCTCAGGCTTCTTTCGCCGTTTGTACAAGTGATGGGAGTGTTTGTAGTGTGACTGTCTTGATCTGTTGGTGTAGTGTGGATGGTGTTGTGTCTTGTTTTGGGATTGGTGAGGCCACGGGAGTAGTAGGTGCTATTGATAAGGAGCGATGGGATAGCGTGTGGCTTGTGTATGTCCAGGTGTTGGGTGTTGTATCGGACGTTCGTTTTTATGTTCATCGATTAGGGCAAATAGTCTCACTGAAGATTATCTGAGCCATACCGTGCGCAGCGAGACGTTGATTGAGTATATGTTAGTATTGTCGGTGGTTATCCCTTGACAATTTTTTAGCCTCCGCTGAGTGGTCGGCAAATGTTAGTTAATCTTGGGTGTAGTGAAGATTTTGTCTGAAGATAGTGATTGGGTGGTAAAGGGGAGGGTGTGCGCAGAAGGAGGGTGGAGTGTGCATAAGGATAGGACAGGGAGTGTGGTGGGATGAGTGGAAACTACCGAAGATGAGGTAGGATTTGGGTTATGGGGAGGATCTACAGGAGGAATAGGACCAGGGAGAGGGAAGGGATCGACGGAAAGAGAGGTTGGAACGACGGAAGGAAGGTTAGGATTGGTTGGTGGAGAGACAGGTACGATGGGATAAGAGGCGGAGTCGATGAGAGAAGCGATAGTATCAATGGATAGAGGCAGAGTCGATGGGAGAAGACACAGGATCGATATGAATAGAGACAGGATCGATGGGATAAGAGACATAATCGATGAGAGGAGAGACAGGATCGATAGAAGTACAGAACTACAGAACTACAGAATCTAGGACCAACAAAGACCCTAAGGTCCGCTCGAGGCTAGTCCGCTACACTACATCCGAAACTACGATACACACTTATCTACGAGTGTATCTCTAACATGCTATATTATTTTTATTTTTTTTTTAATATATAATCTACTGTACACACTTATCTACATGTGTACAATGTCAGGCATATTAACTACTTCAACCTAGGGGGGGGTGATAGAAAGTTTTTCTTCTCAACTTCCGCAGCCCTCGACTGCTAGTGGTGAAAATTTAGTTATAGGATAGGCGGAAAAGAAAATGGATATCTAAACTACACATGCAAGAGAAATCGCTGGCATCATTTTTAGTCATCATTTTTACTCTCGTTGTTCCTCCGCTCCAAACTCCTTTTGCAAAGACGTTATTATTTACTGTGCTCAGACTACGTTATATTTATACTATTTAAGTGCGCGTCGAGACGGTTTTTAAACATATTTACCGACCTACTATCCACTACGTTGGTGGGTAGCTTATTCCAAATTTGAGTAATTTTAAACGTAAAATAGTTTTGGGCTATACTAGTGTTAAATCGCTTGTTCACTAATTTTAATCCGTGTTGCCGAGTATTTCCCCTATGATCCAATTCGAACAAATTCCTATAATCAACGTTTGAAAATCCTTTCTCTATTTTAAATACTTCAATTAGCTGGCCACGTAATCTTCTGCCTTCGAGAGATGGCAAATCTAATGCCCTGAGTCTTTCCTCATAGGGCCTGTTTCTCAGCTCGGGAATTAATTTTGTAGCCCTACGCTGCACTCTTTCTAATTGCGCGATATCTTTGTTTAAGTATGGAGCCCAAAATTGAACCGCATATTCAAGCAGTGGACGCACAAGTGATTTATACAATGGTAAAATTATCTCTTTGGATTTGAACGTGAAATTACGCGCGATATAACCCAGCACACGATTTGCTTTTTTACATGCATCCGCGCATTGTTTCGTGACTTTGAAGTCATCCGAGACTAAAACTCCCAGGTCTTTTTCCAATTTAACTACGTCGAGGACCTGGCCTTTCATGGTATACTCTACCCTCAAATTATGGCAACCCAAATGCATCACCTTACATTTACTTAAATTAAACTGCATTTGCCACTTATCCGCCCATCTGACAATCAAGTTTAGGTCCTTTTGTAATTCTTCTGCATTCAATCTTACATAGGCACGGTTGCCCAGCTTCGTGTCGTCAGAAAATTTAGAAATCGTACTAAATACGCCATAATCCAAATCGTTTAAATATATTAGAAACAATAATGGGCCAAGAACGGAGCCTTGTGGCACTCCACTACTGACGTTGACCCAATCAGAACATTCACCATTTATAACTACTCGCTGCGAACGATCCTTCAGCCAATTTCTAATCCAATTTAATATCTTACCCTTCACACCGATTGCTTTAACTTTCATTAATAATCTCTCGTGCGGAACGGTGTCAAACGCCTTTTTAAAGTCTAGATAGATTACATCTACAGCTTTGCTTTCGTCGTAAACGCAAATCATTTTATGGAAGAATTCGAGCAAATTTGTCAAGCACGATCTCGCCCGCCTAAACCCATGTTGGGAATCTTTAATCAGATTATTTAGCTCGAGGTGGCACACTATTCTATCTCTAATTACCGATTCTAAAAGCTTTCCAACTACCGAAGTTAGACTAATAGGACGAAAATTCGTTGCTTCGTATCTATTCCCATTCTTAAATATTGGTGTAACGTTTGCACGCTTGAAGTCTACAGGGACTACGCCATCTTCTAATGAGCGATTGAAAATTGCACGCAACGGCTTCGCAAGCTCATTCTTAAGTTCCTTTAAATGAGTGGGGTAAACGCCATCGGGCCCGGGTGATTTCGACTTTTTCATCAGGTTAATATATTTAAGAATTTCCACTTCATTAACCGTTATATCGGATATGCAAATATCACTATTATCTACTTCTTCCACTAACGATCCTAATTGGGACGAATCTTCAATAGTAAAGACGCTTGTGAAATGTTCATTCAAAATTTTAGACATTTCCGCCGGAATTTCCGTCAAACGACCATCTTTGTCTTTAATCGGCCCTATTGAACCTTTTAAGGGTTTCCTACTGTTTACATAGCCGTAAAACCGTTTCGGTTCCTTCTTTGAATCCTTCGCCAGTTTTATTTCATATTTCCGCTTCGCATCTCTAACCGCCCGTTTAACTTCTCTTCGAGAATCTATGTAATTTTGCCGACTTATAAATGACTCGTTGTTCTTATGTATTTGAAATTTTCTATTTCGGTCCTTAATTAAGCTTAATATTAGTGGGCTAACCCACGGCGCTCTCATCGACTTCCCGCTCTTACGGCGCACATACTTTACTAAGTCAAAATTTACACTAAGGAGTGTACGCCGAAGCTCAGTGTACATTTCTCCTACCGACCTATTCTCGAAGCGCATTCCCTAGTCTACATCCTTAATCCTTTCGCGAAAAGTATCAAAATCACAGCTACCAAAACGTGGCATGAGCTGTGTACTAATTTTTACATCTACACACGTGTTAACCACGAATCTAATCGCATTATGGTCACTCGAGGCTAAATGCTCTCCTACACAAACATTTTCTACCAGTGACTCCTCAGTCGCCATGATTAAATCGAGGATATTATTATCACGAGTTGGTTCCTCCACTTTTTGAACGAGAAAATTCTCCAGAATAAAGTTTAGTAGTCTCTCCCCAGCTTTATCTGACGTTAGGTTACTATAATTAACGTTTGGATAGTTAAAATCGCCGCAGACTAATGTGGTCCCTTTTCTAACCCAAGATGAAAGCATATCAAAGAGTGCAGCATCTTCTCTTTCTATTTGCGATGGAGGACGATATATGACGGCTAAATTAATTTTATATTTTGCATTACAACATAATTGGATTAATAAGGCCTCACTTCTCATATCTGCCGTAGACGAGTCGATCGTTATAGCGTTTGAGTCATCTTTTATATACACTAATACGCCCCCTCCTCTACCAGTTTGTCTATTTGTATAATGAATTTTATAACCTGGTATATCAAATTCGCAAACACTGATCCCCGAATGTGTATCTATCCAAGTCTCGCTTAAGAATACGAGATCGTAGTCTCCCTCTAGAATTACGGCTTTTATTTCGGCAAGTTTATTTTTTAAGCTACGAACATTTGAATATATACATTTCAATTTGCGCTTTAGGTGGACTCCTCTATCACACGCGAATCGGTTCCGTTTCCCTGCTCCCCAATACTCATTGCCCCTTCAAGCGAGGAACGGTCCGACGCATGGGCATCACGTGGCCCCGCAACTCTCCTACTTAATATGCTACGTACTGACTGGTCTAAAATCCTACCCAGCCGACTGTTTCCCACATCGCTTAAATGAATTCCGTCCGTTTGATAAAGTGAAGGTTGGTCTTGGAATTTATCCCAAACGTTAAAGAAGCTAACTCCAGTATCGCGACACAAGCGCTTAAGGCACTCGTTTGTATATATAGCACGGGACTGCAGACGCAACGTGGATTTTAGTCGGGGTAAAATGCCAATTATTCCTACGTTATCCGCTTTAACTTTCGCAGTATGAATCAGAGTCTTAGCGCGGTTTACTATTCCTTCTGGGGTGCTGTCGTATCTGTGCACATCATTCCCCCCTACGAGCGTGAGGATCGTACGCCCGTCACGTGTTTGGTCCAATTTTTCAATTTCACTAACTACTTTATCTATGCGGCCACCAGGAAAGCAAAATCGTTTTCGTTTTGACGGGTTTCGCGCTGTGAATTCCGGCTCTTGGTTTTTAATTAGAGAATCCCCAATTAGTACAGTTTCTTCTTCCCCTTCGATAGGAGTTAGCAGTGCGAAGGGGTTTGAGCATGGTAATGTGAAATGTTGTTCCCTCGATGGTCTAGCCCCATTTCTAACGGGCCTAAATTGCGAATCTTGGGGTCTATATTGTGAATCCTGGTGTCCAAACGAGTTCAAAATCCTTTGTTGCTGGTCAACAATTGTCTGATGATTCATACGAGTAGGCCGATTGTCGCGATTTCTATTTTCCCTCCCACGCATGTCATGAATGGTATAATTTAGACTCGAATTTAATTCGTCGACTTTACGGTTGGTCGATATAACGTCCCTCGCGACGGAATTTAGTTCTAATTTAATTTCGCTAATCGCGTTAGCAAACTTACGCTCCAACGCATCGTTTAACATACAAAAACGGCAAATTCTAGTTTGTTCCATGTTAGAAGGAACGTAAATTTCCTTATTAAAGGAAGCCCCACAACTCGAACATTCAAACTTGATCACGGGCATTGTCGATTTCTAGAATACGTATGAAGATAAATAAAATTAACACAGCGAATAAGACGGCCAATCGATGGGAGAAGGGACACTATCGATGGGAGAAGAGACAGAATCGATGAGAGAAGAGGCAGGATCGATAGGAGTAGAGACATAATCGATGTCAGAAGGGACAGCATTGATGGGAGAAGAGACAAGATCGATAGAAGTAGAGACATAATCGATGTCAGAAGGGACAGCATTGATGGGAGAAGAGACAAGATCGATAGGAGTAGAAACAGAATCGATGAGAGAAGGGGCAGGATCGATATGGGAAGAAACAGGATCATTAGAGGAAGAGATTAGAGCGTTAGGAGAAGGGATGGGGGTGACCGGAGGAGGAATAGGATCTAGGGGATGATCGACGGGAGAAGGAGTTTGGACGGCATGAAGAATAGGAGTGGTAGGAGAGGGGGTAGGGTCGAGGGGAGGATAAGCAAGCGCAGCAAATGAATTGATAGGAGTGAGAGGACCGCCGTCTTATATACACATGGGACTGAGCATAATTCTGACAATAGTTCAAGCTCGTCGCTGATTGTCAGTTTTCTGCAGAGTCAGGGCCAGTGTTGGAGCGGTCCATCTCCGCAAAGATGTTCTTCTGCATATTTCCACGGTAAAAGAGGCAGAGGACAGGGAAAACCACTTACTCGGCCACGTTCCGGCTTATGTTGAAGAAGCTGGAGTTGGTGTTCGGGCATTTTGACGTGGCTATGAATGCCGCTTCCAATGCTTTCCTCCTCCTGCTGTTGGATGCATACGCGACTGCTCTCGGCTCCCTCCAGCTGATGCGAGGGTCGGCATGTCGCAGGTGTTCGGTGAGAGGGCTGCTGAACCACCCCGCCCGAATGTCCTGCTTGAGCTCCTTCACTCTGGTGTCCACGCTCCTGTGTGTCTAACCAAAGTAAGCCTGGTGGCAGTCACTGTAGGGCACCCTGTATACTATGGAGTTCTTATTGATCTCCGTCGGTAGTTTGGAGTGGCATATGTCTCCAACTTTTAATATCGGCTTCAAGGGCGACTCTTCATATTTCTTCCTATTGCGAGCGCACCCTCCAAATGGCAGACTGGACCCCCGTGAAGCTGCTGGTGCAGATTCTACACGTGCATTTCCTAAGCTACGCGCCTCCTGACTCCTTAAACATGGAACTAAAGAAAATTATGGAGGTGAGTGGCTTGGAACCCCTAAACTTTCCCTCCAACCCTCCTTCTAATAAAGTTCTAGTCTTTCAAGCTGTAGTTCCCACCCCAACCGCCACGACAGTGCCAAAGATTACGGTCGAGGAGGTGAGCCCAGATCCTAAAGAGTGGGAATCAGTGGACGGAGAACTGGAAACGGCTGGACCCTCCACTGAGCAGCCCAGCCCAAAAGTTCATCCATGAAAATAGAAGATGAAACCCCAGCGCATACAGTGAAGACAAAGAAACTACCAAAGCATAGTCACTCGATGCCAGGCAAATCAATCTGGTCATCGCAGTGAACAAAAACAGCACCCAGACTAGGACCTTGACCACCGAAGCCATCGCAACATGTATTCGCAATGGTTCTTTAAGTGCTACTACGACAATCCAACAGAGGAAGAGGTAGTTAAGACCACCCTGCTGGAAAAAAGGTAAAACTATACGACTCGTCACTCAAATTCCACGAGCTGAGTCTGTACAAAAAGCTTCGTTCCGGCAGGTCTTACAGCACTCCTAAGTACCACGAGTCTCCAACTAAGCCTAGAAAGTAAATATGGCAAGGATGGGCCTACGATAACACCAGCTGTTCAGTTGTTCAATATTTACAGAAAAATTGACCAGGATATCTTACTTCTTTCCGAAACTGGGGTAAGAGACGACGATTTTATCAAGATCTTTAGTTTCAGCGTCATACAAAAGAACCTGACTGACGAGAGATTTGATGGAGCGGCAATTGCGGTAAGGTCAGAACTATAATTTTTGAATGGGAGATAGATAGACGAGTTGTTCCTGTCAGTTACTCTCAAAACCTACATAGGGGAGGAACATTGAGCTCGGTTCGGGGTACCAGCAACCAAGGAGAAGGTATCTTCCGATTCACGACCTATTCACCCTGTTCGGGAAAGCCCACCCCATCATCGTCGCTGGCGACCTCAACGCCGAAACAAGAATCGCTGGCTACACCCAAACGGACAGTCGAGGGAAGAACCTAGACTTGCTTCTGCGTGTAGGGGCACAGCAGAGAGGATAACGCCTACCTCCCGACGTTTATGTACCCAGGGACAGCCACTAACACGGACATCGTGCTTACAGATCCTAACTTCTTCTTCCACTATTTTATGTATCCTGACCGCTTTACACCTAGTGGCCATATCCCTATGGTCATCGCGGTGGCTACCGTGCCCATTCTTATCACCTCGCCACTGGGGAAGAACTTTGCGGCTGCAGACTGGGATGCCTACAGGAGATCATTTCGAGATGAGATTCCCGAGATGGATGATGCCACGCAAGAGGTGATCGACGAAGAGATGTCCAACATCTTTGACAGCTTTGGGATTGCGGATAATATAATCCCGATCACAAGGCACAAGGTCTAGGACCAACAGAATCTAGGACCAACAAAGACCCTAAGGTCCGCTCGAGGCTAGTCCGCTACACTACATCCGAAACTACGATACACACTTATCTACGAGTGTATCTCTAACATGCTATATTATTTTTATTTTTTTTTTAATATATAATCTACTGTACACACTTATCTACATGTGTACAATGTCAGGCATATTAACTACTTCAACCTAGGGGGGGGTGATAGAAAGTTTTTCTTCTCAACTTCCGCAGCCCTCGACTGCTAGTGGTGAAAATTTAGTTATAGGATAGGCGGAAAAGAAAATGGATATCTAAACTACACATGCAAGAGAAATCGCTGGCATCATTTTTAGTCATCATTTTTACTCTCGTTGTTCCTCCGCTCCAAACTCCTTTTGCAAAGACGTTATTATTTACTGTGCTCAGACTACGTTATATTTATACTATTTAAGTGCGCGTCGAGACGGTTTTTAAACATATTTACCGACCTACTATCCACTACGTTGGTGGGTAGCTTATTCCAAATTTGAGTAATTTTAAACGTAAAATAGTTTTGGGCTATACTAGTGTTAAATCGCTTGTTCACTAATTTTAATCCGTGTTGCCGAGTATTTCCCCTATGATCCAATTCGAACAAATTCCTATAATCAACGTTTGAAAATCCTTTCTCTATTTTAAATACTTCAATTAGCTGGCCACGTAATCTTCTGCCTTCGAGAGATGGCAAATCTAATGCCCTGAGTCTTTCCTCATAGGGCCTGTTTCTCAGCTCGGGAATTAATTTTGTAGCCCTACGCTGCACTCTTTCTAATTGCGCGATATCTTTGTTTAAGTATGGAGCCCAAAATTGAACCGCATATTCAAGCAGTGGACGCACAAGTGATTTATACAATGGTAAAATTATCTCTTTGGATTTGAACGTGAAATTACGCGCGATATAACCCAGCACACGATTTGCTTTTTTACATGCATCCGCGCATTGTTTCGTGACTTTGAAGTCATCCGAGACTAAAACTCCCAGGTCTTTTTCCAATTTAACTACGTCGAGGACCTGGCCTTTCATGGTATACTCTACCCTCAAATTATGGCAACCCAAATGCATCACCTTACATTTACTTAAATTAAACTGCATTTGCCACTTATCCGCCCATCTGACAATCAAGTTTAGGTCCTTTTGTAATTCTTCTGCATTCAATCTTACATAGGCACGGTTGCCCAGCTTCGTGTCGTCAGAAAATTTAGAAATCGTACTAAATACGCCATAATCCAAATCGTTTAAATATATTAGAAACAATAATGGGCCAAGAACGGAGCCTTGTGGCACTCCACTACTGACGTTGACCCAATCAGAACATTCACCATTTATAACTACTCGCTGCGAACGATCCTTCAGCCAATTTCTAATCCAATTTAATATCTTACCCTTCACACCGATTGCTTTAACTTTCATTAATAATCTCTCGTGCGGAACGGTGTCAAACGCCTTTTTAAAGTCTAGATAGATTACATCTACAGCTTTGCTTTCGTCGTAAACGCAAATCATTTTATGGAAGAATTCGAGCAAATTTGTCAAGCACGATCTCGCCCGCCTAAACCCATGTTGGGAATCTTTAATCAGATTATTTAGCTCGAGGTGGCACACTATTCTATCTCTAATTACCGATTCTAAAAGCTTTCCAACTACCGAAGTTAGACTAATAGGACGAAAATTCGTTGCTTCGTATCTATTCCCATTCTTAAATATTGGTGTAACGTTTGCACGCTTGAAGTCTACAGGGACTACGCCATCTTCTAATGAGCGATTGAAAATTGCACGCAACGGCTTCGCAAGCTCATTCTTAAGTTCCTTTAAATGAGTGGGGTAAACGCCATCGGGCCCGGGTGATTTCGACTTTTTCATCAGGTTAATATATTTAAGAATTTCCACTTCATTAACCGTTATATCGGATATGCAAATATCACTATTATCTACTTCTTCCACTAACGATCCTAATTGGGACGAATCTTCAATAGTAAAGACGCTTGTGAAATGTTCATTCAAAATTTTAGACATTTCCGCCGGAATTTCCGTCAAACGACCATCTTTGTCTTTAATCGGCCCTATTGAACCTTTTAAGGGTTTCCTACTGTTTACATAGCCGTAAAACCGTTTCGGTTCCTTCTTTGAATCCTTCGCCAGTTTTATTTCATATTTCCGCTTCGCATCTCTAACCGCCCGTTTAACTTCTCTTCGAGAATCTATGTAATTTTGCCGACTTATAAATGACTCGTTGTTCTTATGTATTTGAAATTTTCTATTTCGGTCCTTAATTAAGCTTAATATTAGTGGGCTAACCCACGGCGCTCTCATCGACTTCCCGCTCTTACGGCGCACATACTTTACTAAGTCAAAATTTACACTAAGGAGTGTACGCCGAAGCTCAGTGTACATTTCTCCTACCGACCTATTCTCGAAGCGCATTCCCTAGTCTACATCCTTAATCCTTTCGCGAAAAGTATCAAAATCACAGCTACCAAAACGTGGCATGAGCTGTGTACTAATTTTTACATCTACACACGTGTTAACCACGAATCTAATCGCATTATGGTCACTCGAGGCTAAATGCTCTCCTACACAAACATTTTCTACCAGTGACTCCTCAGTCGCCATGATTAAATCGAGGATATTATTATCACGAGTTGGTTCCTCCACTTTTTGAACGAGAAAATTCTCCAGAATAAAGTTTAGTAGTCTCTCCCCAGCTTTATCTGACGTTAGGTTACTATAATTAACGTTTGGATAGTTAAAATCGCCGCAGACTAATGTGGTCCCTTTTCTAACCCAAGATGAAAGCATATCAAAGAGTGCAGCATCTTCTCTTTCTATTTGCGATGGAGGACGATATATGACGGCTAAATTAATTTTATATTTTGCATTACAACATAATTGGATTAATAAGGCCTCACTTCTCATATCTGCCGTAGACGAGTCGATCGTTATAGCGTTTGAGTCATCTTTTATATACACTAATACGCCCCCTCCTCTACCAGTTTGTCTATTTGTATAATGAATTTTATAACCTGGTATATCAAATTCGCAAACACTGATCCCCGAATGTGTATCTATCCAAGTCTCGCTTAAGAATACGAGATCGTAGTCTCCCTCTAGAATTACGGCTTTTATTTCGGCAAGTTTATTTTTTAAGCTACGAACATTTGAATATATACATTTCAATTTGCGCTTTAGGTGGACTCCTCTATCACACGCGAATCGGTTCCGTTTCCCTGCTCCCCAATACTCATTGCCCCTTCAAGCGAGGAACGGTCCGGCGCATGGGCATCACGTGGCCCCGCAACTCTCCTACTTAATATGCTACGTACTGACTGGTCTAAAATCCTACCCAGCCGACTGTTTCCCACATCGCTTAAATGAATTCCGTCCGTTTGATAAAGTGAAGGTTGGTCTTGGAATTTATCCCAAACGTTAAAGAAGCTAACTCCAGTATCGCGACACAAGCGCTTAAGGCACTCGTTTGTATATATAGCACGGGACTGCAGACGCAACGTGGATTTTAGTCGGGGTAAAATGCCAATTATTCCTACGTTATCCGCTTTAACTTTCGCAGTATGAATCAGAGTCTTAGCGCGGTTTACTATTCCTTCTGGGGTGCTGTCGTATCTGTGCACATCATTCCCCCCTACGAGCGTGAGGATCGTACGCCCGTCACGTGTTTGGTCCAATTTTTCAATTTCACTAACTACTTTATCTATGCGGCCACCAGGAAAGCAAAATCGTTTTCGTTTTGACGGGTTTCGCGCTGTGAATTCCGGCTCTTGGTTTTTAATTAGAGAATCCCCAATTAGTACAGTTTCTTCTTCCCCTTCGATAGGAGTTAGCAGTGCGAAGGGGTTTGAGCATGGTAATGTGAAATGTTGTTCCCTCGATGGTCTAGCCCCATTTCTAACGGGCCTAAATTGCGAATCTTGGGGTCTATATTGTGAATCCTGGTGTCCAAACGAGTTCAAAATCCTTTGTTGCTGGTCAACAATTGTCTGATGATTCATACGAGTAGGCCGATTGTCGCGATTTCTATTTTCCCTCCCACGCATGTCATGAATGGTATAATTTAGACTCGAATTTAATTCGTCGACTTTACGGTTGGTCGATATAACGTCCCTCGCGACGGAATTTAGTTCTAATTTAATTTCGCTAATCGCGTTAGCAAACTTACGCTCCAACGCATCGTTTAACATACAAAAACGGCAAATTCTAGTTTGTTCCATGTTAGAAGGAACGTAAATTTCCTTATTAAAGGAAGCCCCACAACTCGAACATTCAAACTTGATCACGGGCATTGTCGATTTCTAGAATACGTATGAAGATAAATAAAATTAACACAGCGAATAAGACGGCCAATCGATGGGAGAAGGGACACTATCGATGGGAGAAGAGACAGAATCGATGAGAGAAGAGGCAGGATCGATAGGAGTAGAGACATAATCGATGTCAGAAGGGACAGCATTGATGGGAGAAGAGACAAGATCGATAGAAGTAGAGACATAATCGATGTCAGAAGGGACAGCATTGATGGGAGAAGAGACAAGATCGATAGGAGTAGAAACAGAATCGATGAGAGAAGGGGCAGGATCGATATGGGAAGAAACAGGATCATTAGAGGAAGAGATTAGAGCGTTAGGAGAAGGGATGGGGGTGACCGGAGGAGGAATAGGATCTAGGGGATGATCGACGGGAGAAGGAGTTTGGACGGCATGAAGAATAGGAGTGGTAGGAGAGGGGGTAGGGTCGAGGGGAGGATAAGCAAGCGCAGCAAATGAATTGATAGGAGTGAGAGGACCGCCGTCTTATATACACATGGGACTGAGCATAATTCTGACAATAGTTCAAGCTCGTCGCTGATTGTCAGTTTTCTGCAGAGTCAGGGCCAGTGTTGGAGCGGTCCATCTCCGCAAAGATGTTCTTCTGCATATTTCCACGGTAAAAGAGGCAGAGGACAGGGAAAACCACTTACTCGGCCACGTTCCGGCTTATGTTGAAGAAGCTGGAGTTGGTGTTCGGGCATTTTGACGTGGCTATGAATGCCGCTTCCAATGCTTTCCTCCTCCTGCTGTTGGATGCATACGCGACTGCTCTCGGCTCCCTCCAGCTGATGCGAGGGTCGGCATGTCGCAGGTGTTCGGTGAGAGGGCTGCTGAACCACCCCGCCCGAATGTCCTGCTTGAGCTCCTTCACTCTGGTGTCCACGCTCCTGTGTGTCTAACCAAAGTAAGCCTGGTGGCAGTCACTGTAGGGCACCCTGTATACTATGGAGTTCTTATTGATCTCCGTCGGTAGTTTGGAGTGGCATATGTCTCCAACTTTTAATATCGGCTTCAAGGGCGACTCTTCATATTTCTTCCTATTGCGAGCGCACCCTCCAAATGGCAGACTGGACCCCCGTGAAGCTGCTGGTGCAGATTCTACACGTGCATTTCCTAAGCTACGCGCCTCCTGACTCCTTAAACATGGAACTAAAGAAAATTATGGAGGTGAGTGGCTTGGAACCCCTAAACTTTCCCTCCAACCCTCCTTCTAATAAAGTTCTAGTCTTTCAAGCTGTAGTTCCCACCCCAACCGCCACGACAGTGCCAAAGATTACGGTCGAGGAGGTGAGCCCAGATCCTAAAGAGTGGGAATCAGTGGACGGAGAACTGGAAACGGCTGGACCCTCCACTGAGCAGCCCAGCCCAAAAGTTCATCCATGAAAATAGAAGATGAAACCCCAGCGCATACAGTTAAGACAAAGAAACTACCAAAGCATAGTCACTCGATGCCAGGCAAATCAATCTGGTCATCGCAGTGAACAAAAACAGCACCCAGACTAGGACCTTGACCACCGAAGCCATCGCAACATGTATTCGCAATGGTTCTTTAAGTGCTACTACGACAATCCAACAGAGGAAGAGGTAGTTAAGACCACCCTGCTGGAAAAAAGGTAAAACTATACGACTCGTCACTCAAATTCCACGAGCTGAGTCTGTACAAAAAGCTTCGTTCCGGCAGGTCTTACAGCACTCCTAAGTACCACGAGTCTCCAACTAAGCCTAGAAAGTAAATATGGCAAGGATGGGCCTACGATAACACCAGCTGTTCAGTTGTTCAATATTTACAGAAAAATTGACCAGGATATCTTACTTCTTTCCGAAACTGGGGTAAGAGACGACGATTTTATCAAGATCTTTAGTTTCAGCGTCATACAAAAGAACCTGACTGACGAGAGATTTGATGGAGCGGCAATTGCGGTAAGGTCAGAACTATAATTTTTGAATGGGAGATAGATAGACGAGTTGTTCCTGTCAGTTACTCTCAAAACCTACATAGGGGAGGAACATTGAGCTCGGTTCGGGGTACCAGCAACCAAGGAGAAGGTATCTTCCGATTCACGACCTATTCACCCTGTTCGGGAAAGCCCACCCCATCATCGTCGCTGGCGACCTCAACGCCGAAACAAGAATCGCTGGCTACACCCAAACGGACAGTCGAGGGAAGAACCTAGACTTGCTTCTGCGTGTAGGGGCACAGCAGAGAGGATAACGCCTACCTCCCGACGTTTATGTACCCAGGGACAGCCACTAACACGGACATCGTGCTTACAGATCCTAACTTCTTCTTCCACTATTTTATGTATCCTGACCGCTTTACACCTAGTGGCCATATCCCTATGGTCATCGCGGTGGCTACCGTGCCCATTCTTATCACCTCGCCACTGGGGAAGAACTTTGCGGCTGCAGACTGGGATGCCTACAGGAGATCATTTCGAGATGAGATTCCCGAGATGGATGATGCCACGCAAGAGGTGATCGACGAAGAGATGTCCAACATCTTTGACAGCTTTGGGATTGCGGATAATATAATCCCGATCACAAGGCACAAGGTTTTGATGGATCCAAATCAAGAGATCATCCTGAAACAGCGATTTGAGCAGATTGGCGACAACGTCCGGCCTACTAGATACGCCAGCCTAATAGACTTTGCGATGGTCTAGCAGCTCAGACAGCAAGTGAACGTTGCTCTGTTACGGGTGTTTAAAGAAAAATGAGACTGCACGATCTACAAACTGGATATTGAGGACAATCCAAGAAGATTTAAGAAATTCATCAGCAAGATGAGAGGACGACTAATATCGAAGGCTTACTTTTCTATAGTGCACCTTAAAAAGTGCGCCAGAACTCCACATGAAAAATTTGAGCTTTTTGGAGAAATCTGGAGCGAATAGTTTGCATCTCCGAAGAAGAGGAGGAAAACTTCGATCTGGACTTCGAGGACAAAGTACTGGAGCACATAGAGAGGCACTACTGGAGGTTCACTCCGCACAGGACCGCAAACCTTAACAGGTTGAGAGAGTGTACCCTGGAAGGTATGGCAATCTCCCAAGAATAGCTAATTATAGCAATCTCCAGCTTTAAACAAAAGGCTCCTGGCCTAAACCTAATAACAGGAAAGCACTTAAATGAGTCCCCGGCGAAGACAAAAAAAGAGACTTTTGAACCTTTTCACTGCGCCATTAACAGCAGAATATTTCTCAGACAGCCTAAAGACTTTCAAAATGATCTTTATTACCAAACCAGGGAACCCAATGATCAAGTGATAAACTACAGGCCACTCTCACTTCTCGAGATAATTGGGAAAGTATTCGAAAGGCTCCTGAGCAACAAACTGTTCCCCTATCTGCCGTTACACTTACTGCAGAACGCCGAACAACCTGGCTTTCGCAAGAGAAGGAACACGGAGATTGAAATCGTTTTAATATACCAGCATGCGGCCAAGGGGCTTGCCTCTGCCTGCATGATAGATGTGGTCTGCCGGGACGTGAAAAAAGCCTTCGACAAGGTGTGAATCGACGGAACTAGGTACAAGATCTCAAGACTCGGGATTTCACCTCATTTCGAAAAAATCCTGCACAGCTACCTCACAGGCAGGAGAGCGGTCATAGCCTTTGGGAACAACGTCGGAGCACCATTTGACTTGCTATCCGGAGTTCCTCAAGGAGGGTGTCTGAGTACCACCCTCTTTATGGTGTATATTAGGCATTTGCGAAACCGCTGCTTCCCTGAACCCTCAACGTACAATACGCGGACGACATCACCAGATTGTGAATGGCCAAAACCAGATCTGGAAGAGTGATGTCGAAGGCGAGTGCAGCCGAGGCCCAGAAAATCTCTAAGTACGAAGAGAAGTGGAAGATGCAAAAAAATCAAGCAAAATTCCCCGCAGTCGCGATTGAGAGACGGAAGACGCAGCCCATCTGACTGGAAAAACTCAACTATTAATTATTCTCTCGAGCGCAATCATCATAGGCTTCAAGATCTCCAAACACGGCACAGGAAGCCGTATAAACTCAAAAGTTCAAGTTACGAAACTAGAACTCAACAAACTACACAGATTTCGTAACCTAAGCTTAAAAAATAAGAAGAAACTGTATACAGTCCTGGTGAGAACCAATCTGCTGTACCCATCAGTTCCTTTAAACACATCATCAAGAAGTAGGATGATTCAGATGCAAATGGTGCAACCTATGGCCCTACGCTTCTTTTAACACATCACATTGGACGACTACATCTCCTCAATGGAGCTGTCCGGGAGAACTGGAAGAGAGACAGTTAATGTATTCTTGAATTCTCGAAGCACCGCCATCTGGGACAGTCTGGAGGCAACTCTCCCAACAGGTACTGGAGAAGACTTGCTCGAACCACAGGACCGGTCGAGGTACAAGTCTTAAATACCTCCAGCGAGGTTGGTGGCCACACTGGCTATCTACAGGTAACTGTAAACAACTTAATTGTGACCTAAAAATGAATAAATAAATGTGAACAAAAGTAATAAAATAACGAAAAGAAGCTTAAGTATCACTTTGTGAAATAAAAATATAAACAAATATAATGAAATAGACTCTAGAAAATGTGATTCTTGATGATTTTATTTGCTGTAATTATAACGAAACTAATTGTTAAACTATTATTACAAATAGAATATTATATAAAATTTCTATTGATACTCTTATTACTTACTTTTTCAGCATCAATTTATTTATAATGAATTATATTACTCTTGAGATGGTCCGATCCCCAGGCATACTTGCGACCTCCCCTGTACTTAAATTTCACCACATCCCTCTCTACCCCTGTTCCCCAATCCAAGGAAACGAGGAGGACGTCCCCTTTTCAAAATCTTTGTACGAGTATATGAATAAATAAATAAAAAAAATTTCTTGGCTTAGTTTCTTGTTACTCTGATGAAGCTCTAAAGAACCATGTACCACTCGTGTTTTCTCCTATTACACATCTCCATCCATTTGTTGTTAAATACGCCCATCAATATATATATATATATATATATATATATATATATATATATATATATATATATATATATATATATATATATATATATATATATATATATATATATATATATATATATATATATATATATTGTGCGGGTAGTATAAAGCTAAAATTGACAACCGACGCTACATCAAGTATTTGAGTTTTCAAACGAGGTCTGCTGATCAAAAAATCACGTGCTCTCACTTATTCTGATTTTTCTTACGACCTTGAAAACTTTCAATAATTCAAAGACTAACCTTAGGAGAACCTTGATAGTTGTATCAATCGAAAGAGAATGTAAAATAATATGAGGGTTTTAAATTTCGTTAGAATCGGCCGAATAGTTATGATGTTATTGCCAAAACAAAATAATTCACAGGCTAAAAAACTTAGGAGGACTTTGACAATTATATCAATCGAAAGAGAATGTAAAACAACAAAAGGGTTTTCAATTTTGTTAGAATCAGCAAAATAGTTGAAATTTTATTACAAAAAAAAGCAAAACGGGAACCGACCGACCTACATAGTGAAATGTAGAGTCGCATGCGACTAAATATTGACCACTCCTTCAAAGAGGAGTGGATCAATCGATTTTTATATAGTCTACCTCGCTTACCGTCACAGAACACGGACATCCTGTCCTCCAGGACCTGATGCAGTGTCGGTTGTAAATTTTTGCTTTATAGTAACAGCACCATTTGTCTCGAGTTTCCCGAATTTTACCCATATATACATATATATATATATATATATATATATATATATATATATATATATATATATATATATATTGATGGGCGTATTTAACAACAAATGGATAGGTGTAATAAGAGAAGCCACGAGTGGTACAAGGTTCTTTAGAGCTTCCTCAGAGTAATATGAAACTCAGACAAGAAATTTATTTTATTTATTTATTCATATAGAAAGATGTTTATATTTTTTTAGTTATATTCGTAAAATTTTGGTCAGTGTTATCTAATGACATTTTCTGTCGATCTCAATCTATGACCCCACCTGTGGCCTCGATGATAGCTTCCAGGTGACATAGGAACCTACCAAAGGTTCTTCTTCGTCACTATCGCATGTTTATCTTGGCCCTCTGCTCTCGTTCCACTGCGCCCAACACACAGATGTCGAGGGGGTTGCAGTCGGGACAAGTTCGGAGGCCAAATGCCAGGTGTTGTGCGATCGAAGAAGTTCATTGACAGCTAAGCTTGGGTCCTTCGGTTGGTGAGGCAGGGCGCAGAGTCTTTCTGCCACACGTAATACCTCCTGCAGCTGCCCGATCCATCAACTCCTGAGGCCCTCAGGAAAGAAGTAGAGTGGCATGACCTCAACTTCACTGCTTACAATACCGAAAACCAAGATTGTCGCTGGAAGTTTCATCTGCATGAGTATGGGCACGTCATTGGGTACGACAGAGATCAACTTGTTGTTCCAGGAGTTGATCTTCTGTTCTTGGCAAAAATCCTTATGGTCGAAAAAGAACCACACCATATCTGGCTCTAACGGGTGTTTAAACTTGTTGATCTACTTCTTGGTATGCTAAGGTCGCTTTTCCTGCATAGCCATGGACAGAAATTGTCCTTTCCTCTTCTCGAATGAAAAGTAGCGAATGTCCTTACCCACTACCAGCCTGATGAGCTTTCATCCACACCTTGTACCCTTGTAATGTCATAAATTGACTTTCTGGGATCATTGGTGATGACTACCTAGATTTCAGCAATGAATTCCAGAGTTCTAATGGCGTCATATCGTCGACCATGGCTTCTCCTCTCTGATGTCGCTTCGTAGTTGAATCCTGAATCTTCCAACTCCGTTCTGACCTTTTCCACCACCCGTCTTCTGATGTTGAGTAAGTCATGAAATCTCCTCGTTTGTCCTTCCGGCGCTGATTTTAAGGACTTCATGTCTCCTCCATAAATTGGTGGTGGGGGAGGGAGGGTTCAAAATTTGCATAGTCAATTATTCTGCAAACAATAAAGCAAAAATAGTTTTTGTATTTAAGAAGAAAAAGACCGACAAAGAAAGTAAAAAAAAGAAGCATATATATATATATATATATATATATATATATATATATATATATATATATATATATATATATATATATATAGTACAAAAGAAAGAAGAATTCGACGCGAATGAGCGAATGAGACAAGAAACCGGAGTTTTCTTAAAGGCAAGAGAAAGGGACATTAGAAGAACCCAGAATCAAAGAGAGCTTTTGAAAATGTCTGGGCGGGACTCGAACCCGGGTCTGCTGATTGCCGGTCAGATGCTTTACTGCTAAGCTACCAGGCACAGTAACTATATTTGATGGGGTAACGCTTTGGGCGAAATATAGTTACTGTTCCTGGTAGCTTAGCGGTAAAGCATCTCTTTGATTCTGGGTTCTTCTAATATCCCTTTCTCTTGCCTTTAAAAAACTCCGGTTTCTTGTCTCATTCGCTCATTCGCGTCCAATTTTCTCTTTCTCTTGTACTCTTTGTATTTATAGTCAGCTACACCAGGTTTCTGCATCTTTCTTTCTGTCTTCAAATTTATTTGAAAGGCAGAAAATAAAAATGGCGTAGCCCTCTGGTGGTTGTATTATCACCCGCAGATCCTGTAGTTGCTCCTTCTTTATATATATATATATATATATATATATATATATATATATATATATATATATATATATATATATATATATACTGGTAATTGATTTGTTCCTTGGGAATCTGATATGTAGCAGGAATATGAAGACCCAGGTGATTACACTAATCATTTATTGGCTGGACGTTTCGGACCTTTACTAGGACCATCTTCAGCGACTATGTCGACTAATGAGAATGGGAAGGAACATTAATTGATAACAGTTAAAAGAATGCATTAAATAATGGCGAAAAAAGCGGAAGAAGGCAAGTTAAAATAATAAAATTGACAATTATTATAATTAAAGTAAAAACACTAATAACAATATATAGAATTAAATAATATTACCCAGTGTGATTTAAAAAAAAAATACAAAAATAATAGAAAGTGAAATTATAACATAAACTGACTTGAATATCACATATTAAAAGTTACTGAAGTAAACAAAAAATAACCTATTATATTAAATTGTAAAAAACAAAACAAAACGAAAACAAATCAGAATGAACAAAGTGACTAACCTTTATCGTGCCGAGAAAGATGACCGCGACGTCGGTGCACCTTTGACACAATCTTTTGCTTATTTATGTACAACCATTTATTTATGTAAGCTGATAAGTACCACTCGACCTTTCCATGCCCGTAAATACTGCCAAACTAGTCCATGAGTAAGTGTACAAAAATTCCTGTCTGTATGTATAATAGGGTGATTACTTTTTTACAACCTCATATCCCTGTGTCATAATTTGATGAGCTTTAATTAAAGATTATATAAAATCTTACTTTTAAGGGGATTTGATAAAAAAACCTGACGGAAAAAATTATTTTAAAAATTTTATTTGTCAACTTTTTTGTCCAGTTTTTGAAGTCACTTGGCAGCATATACAAAATTGACACAAGCTTATGAGTCAAATGTATGTATAACATTATAAAGGGTTATCAAACACACAAGGAAGTAGATTAATTACAATAATGTCATTGGACAGGATGAATCTCGATGATAGGTTGTCCTTGTTGCGGCAGGACCCGTGCAAGTCTTGTATAACTTTGACCGCACGCTCACAGCACTGGTTGCTTCGGGCAATATTGATTGGAGATTCATCTGTTTTCCATTGGGTTTTCAAGCATTTAAGACCTGTTGGGTATTCATTCAGAGCTACAGATATTTCATAAAAATCTTCAGTGGGTGCTGAACCAATGGTTAGCCCATGAGTAAGAAATCAATGAACAGATTTTGCGCAGCCTGCTCCGGGTGTCAGGCATCAGAATGAAAGCAAGAAGGGCTAGAAT
This sequence comes from Ceratothoa steindachneri, assembly GCA_963969495.1. NCBI lineage: Eukaryota > Metazoa > Arthropoda > Malacostraca > Isopoda > Cymothoidae > Ceratothoa > Ceratothoa steindachneri. The sequence continues at coordinate 7,056,062 of OZ018324.1, forward strand.
GGCACGAGAGTTCCAACGTGCATTGTTGATGTTTCAGATCTTTTGAAACTTTACCAAGGGGACCTCATTCCTCTCATTGAAGTGACGGAAGACACGCGTAAGGTGTACGAAAAACTTCATGTCGTCTCCCCAGCCGCCTGTTCCGTTCATCTCAGTTTTACCGTTGCTGAAGGTTGCTTTCAATTTATCATAATTGCTCATCAAATCCTACACAAATAAGTACTCTATTTTTGGTGATTTAGTCGACCCATGGAGCTCATCGTCCATGACAACGCGAAGAATCCGATCCAGGACATGGTGCTAGCAACTGATGAATTTGAGTTTGGGGTGACCATTATCTTCGAACATTTGCTGCAGTCGAACAACAACGCCTGTCTTTTTGCTGGTATTCACGCTTGTTGTGTCGGCAACAAGCATAACAATTGATCCCCACACGTTAAACTCCTCTAACACACCCTGGAGCCCTTTTGCAATTGTTACATCTTTCCCATCCTTCAATTTGAGCCCAGCCAACTTTATTTCTTTCGCTTCATTCTTGAGGACCACGACCTGATATTCAAAGTCCTTAATGCGTTTGCCGTCAAAGTGTAAGCTCCACTTTTCCAGATGAAGCGTGCTCACCAAGTGCTTCTTCACCTGAGCAGCTCTCGTGTAGATGGCCTTGTAGATTGCTGACTGACATAGGGTTGGGATTTCAATGCCATCACCAGAAAGCTGGCGACATACCTTTGCTGCTCTGTGGGACGAGAGCTTTGAGCTTGTAGCAAGGAGTCTTGCTAAGCCTGTTGGGTTATGCTTCCTTTTCCTCGTTGATGCTGCATTCTCATCCTCCCAAGAACTGTAACTGTCTTCGCTGTTATTGGATGAGTCCGCGCTAGTTTTGGAACATCAGGGGAAAGTGGGGACACAGTCGCTTCCATTGCCTTCTTTCGCCTGGATGGGTGGATGGTCTTGGCATTAGCAGGTAGGTTTACCGGTGGAATAACCAACCTGGCCTTTGGTCAAAATTGGCTGTTTATAGAGGTTCTCATCTTCTTTGCACAACCAGTTGCCTTACACCTTGGTCACGTCAAACAGTTCATTCAAAGAATTATAGTTTTGTTTCTTTCTGCAGTACTCATAGTCTTTCAGAAGGTTTTCTAGTTTTGCACAAATGGCTTGATCAGATACATGCGGGAAGTTCAATGTTTTGCTCCATAGGGCTTTTAGCTCCACAACCATTAGGCCGATCCTCTCCCTCCGTTCTTTGGCGGTGGATTTAAGAAATTTGAAGCGTCCAACGACGTGGATTTTCAGGGGCATGCGACTCCGTTCACTTAAGGGTGCTTCATAAACTGCCACGTTGCCTCTTCTTGATGTTGCTCGAAACTGGACTAAGTTATTTGTCCAGGTTTTCTTGTTCTTCTCCGTGTTAAAAAAGCTCTTCTTGAACAACATGTTTTGTACTCAGCAACTGAAATAGAAAATAAACCTAAATATTAAATAGGTAACAAATTAAAGAAACTGTTATTGAGCTTTTATATATTTTTTTAAAAAACAAGCAAATTACAATTATAAAAAATAAAAGAAAAACCAAACACTAATAAAATATTATATGCCATTATATTATATAATTAGTGAGAGAGTTAAATGTAGCTTACCAAATAATACCAAGATCTCTTTACAATAAACGCTGGAGAATACACAACAATTATAATAAGGCAATAATAATATCAACGATGTTAAAACTGAACTAGTAAATACCCTCTTTAAACATCTCGCCTATATACCGCACACGGAATGGGTGAAGAAAATTCTAGAACTCTACAGAAATCGCCCAAGCGATGACGTGATGGTTTTCTGGAAAATTCTATACAATTCTATGGTACATAAATTATCGCACAAGTCTCTTTGATGACTATTACATTTCAAAGTGGTTTGTGCGTGACCTTTTTCAATATTTCAATGGAATAAAAGTAATTTTTGTCATTAATAGGCAAAAGTTCATTCATTCGTGCTACAGGAAATAATTTTTGATAAAAAAGTCAAAAAGTCATCACCCTAATGTATAAGTTCATGTAAGTTTTAGTGTGTCAAAATGGTCTCACTATCACTACTCTGACCGCAAGAAGTTTCTGGTTCCAAATCGACAACCAACATCAAGAGGATTCCTCCTCATCTTTGCCCCCACTACTACAGGCTGATTTTCCGTAATTATCGAGGTTGGCAACGTTCTTGAGCGTTACGCGCCATTATGCTCTTCTAAGTCCCTAGTAATCCCTAGCATGATCAGGTTAGGCAAGTAGATTACACTGGTCAACAAAGTTTTTGTTGCATTTATATAAAACACTTGGTATTACCTAATTTCTTGCGCTGATTTCAGATCTAAATTAGATTTTTCCTCAGTGCTTTACTTTTGCTGCAATCAAGGTTTTTGAAAATCTCTAAATTTCGTCATCATCACATTGACGTCGTAGTGTATCAGGAAAATATGTGATGAAATATGTTATATAACTCTTTAATATAGCTGGGTAATAAAAATGAAAATGCAAGATAGTATATATCTATTCAAGATCACGATTTGAAACACTTTCCCAAATAAACAATGGTTATAGTTTATATAAAACTGATTGGTAGATAAGACATTTGTTACTATGAGGAGGCAAAGTTGAAATGCAGTCTACTCAGGCATGAATTTCCGCTGGTAGCTCTTGCGTTTGTGGACTGTCTCAGGGCATTCTCGTTTAATGCTCCAGCAGTAATCTGCCATCATATGTTTGTCCCATCTCCCTTGGTAACGCTCTTCCATGGTCTTGAGGTCCTGATGGAACCGCTCGTCTTGCTCCTCACTTACTCCTCCTAGGTTCTCAGGGAATCTATCAAGATGACTGTACAGATAATGGGGTTTGACACTCATGTTACAGCCTTAATATTACCGAGAAAGTTTGCCATCACCGCCACAAATAAAAGCCATGCAGTCCTTTCTTTGTCATTCATTTTCTGGCAAATTCTTGATCATGTACAAGTGCACGAATCTGTTGTCCATCAAAACAGCTGCCTTGATCTTCTCGAAAGACAAACCAGGGAGGACAGAATATATGTGTTGGAAGCGTTTCCCGTCAGTATTCAACGCCTTGACAAATTGCCTCATCAAGCATAGCTTGATATGGAGCCGAGGAAAACTATTCTTTTTTCGACTCACAATTAGATCGTTGACAATATTCGGCATACCTGCTTCTAGAGCCTCACGTATGGGTCACTCCTTCTGGTTCCAGTGGTTTCTAGAGCTCAGCTGTCCCACGTGCAAAGATAGCAGGGATACTTAGTAAATCCTTTTTGTTGACCTAGGAGGAAATGAACCCTTTTGAGGTCCAGACAAATTGTCCAGTTGTGCTTGTGTTACTTTAGTAGGTCAATCACAATTTTAATGTCATTATGTTCCTCTTGTAAATACACAGAATGTTCAATTGAAACAACTGAAGAAACTGTCATTATGGAGTAGAACACACTTCATACTGCGCTTAGAACTATCTATAAATAATCGCCAGTCATTTGGATTGTATACTGGCATCCCTAATTACTGGAGAAGACCTAAGATATTATGGCGATAAACAAAGTTATTCTCCTCTGTAAAAAATCGTACAAAAACCTCCTCTCGATTTCGGAAGTATGAAACTTTAGTTGTATGGCTCAGCTGATTCTTTTCTTGCAGCTCCATTTTTGGAGAGACCAAAATCACGCACAAGGTCATTCAGCCCTGGTTGACTAAATCGCTGAGGAGTTAATGACTCTGGTGTCTCATAAGAAGGATCGCCGGATTCTGAAATTATTTCTTAACTTTCATCAGCAATCTATTGTTACCCACATCTTCAGATGGAAGAAAGCCTTTAAAAACTGGGATTTGGAGCTCATCAGAGTGCAGAGTAGGTCGGATTGCTGAGGGGATACTAAGATATGAGTTATGTCTTTTTTCATGCCAATGCCCTTTGTATTGACCAGACAAAATAGCAATCGGTTGTGTGGTCCGTCGGTTCTCGCCAGGTCATGGGAATTCCGAAAGGTGAACCCTTTACGTCTCCCTTTTGTCCAGTCACGCAGCATTTTCTCTCAGTTATGACTCACAGTATGTGGGGCCCATTTCTTGTCTTGGGCGCCAATGAGTAAGTCCAAAGAACGCTTTATAAGAACGCCTCACAATTGATGTTATATTACGCCTTTGACGAATAAGCGTGAAGCATCCACAAATATGACAGAAAGCGTCCGGCTTGCTCACACATTGACCTCTTCTTGTAGCCATGATCAGATCTGAAAGAAAAACAAAACAATTTTAATATCTTTGTTGATAACATAAACGTGTAAATAATTAATTTGACCACAAACGGCTAGAGTGAAAAACTGAAAATTGCTTGAAAACTTGAGCATCTAGAGCTGAAACGTTTTCAGATTTGAATTTAGCAGGTCAAAAACAATAAGATCGAGTAAAAGAATCTTATGTAATTGATATTTCGAAAAGATTTGTTAACCAGTGTTATCTTTATATTTTCACTTCTCCAAATTTTATCACTCTATTTCAAACATTTCTCTTCGCACTTTTTTTTCTCCAGATACCCTTGTTCTTCCTAGTTCGAGGGTAAAAACTATAAAAAAAGGACACAAAACAACCATAGCCATATAAAAACAACCGAAAAATATAAAACACAACGGAAGCAATAAAAAACCCGAAACAATATAAAAACAACCAAAGCAATATAAAAACAAGCGAAACAATATAAAAAACAACCGAACCAATATAAAAACTCCCCGAAAAAAATAAAAACAACCAAAGCAATATACATAGTGTCCCAGAAAAAAAGTTAACCGTACTTTAAATTAGTATAACTCAAAACCTATTAGAGATTTTTGAGTCCTGCAAAACAAAACAAATTTAACAACTATTTATCTGTCGATTCTGGAAATTTCATTAAATTTACTTTTACAATATTGATACACTAATGGGTTTAGTGGAGGCTATCAAAATTATGTTTGCGCAATGAAGTAAAATAATGAAACTTTGAAATTTAAAATCAACAAATATATTCAAATCCATTTTTAACAAAAACACCTATTCACATGGGTAATACAAATTCATTTTTTAATTTTATAAGCACCGTTTCCTTCCACATGTCCTCCATTTCTTTTCAAGCACAATTGCGCCTTTGAACGCATTGATTGAACAACTTTTTTGATTAACTTGTGATTTTCCTTAAGTCTATTGACTTCACGTGTGATACTATCTCTTACCTGGTTGATGCTTTGTGGTGGAGTAGAATGCACTTTATTCTTTAGATATCCCCATAAGAAATAGTCGCACGGTGTTAAGTCAGGGAATCTTGGGGGCCTTCAATTGCATGATTTAGCGTGACAAGGCGGTTGTCAAACGTTTCTCTTAATTTTGTTCTTAGAACAAGCTGTCTATGAGCTGGTGCGCCGTCCTTATCCACCAAAGTCTATTGAATTGATTGCCGTAAATCTAGCGGAGTTCCGGGAAGATCCTTTCGTTGATCATGCTCAGGTAGGCAGCACCATTCAACTTATTTTCGTAAAACAATGGGCAGACAAGATAGCCATTCTCGCATATTCCGATCCACAGAGACACTTTCTGCTGACAAATACGTGTGTCAAATTTGAATGCTGGGGGGTGGTTTAGCGGTGCATATTGCCGAATGTTATGGCTATTTACCTTTCCATTCATGAAAAAGGCTGCCTCGTCACCAATCACAATGTTTTCCAAGAAACGAGCAGGTTTATGGGAAGGCCATTCGACAAATTGTCTACGACGAGGAAAATCAGTTTCAAGAAGCTGGTGCCTTGCATGTATCTTATAGGGATGCATTTTAAGTCATGTTTAATAATGCGGTTAAATGATGACTTTGACAGTTGTAACCCATTCTTTCTGACTGATACATGTGGATTTTGAAGAAGTGTCATCTGAACATTTTCGATATTTTCTGTTGTTCTTAAGGTTCTCATACGACCCGAACGACCTTTATTTAGATTTAAGCATGTTCCTTCATGTTGGTATTTGCGAACATTTTTCCAAATTCTGGGTTTGCTTGGTGGGTGCCTACCTGGAAAACGTGGTTCAAATGAATCTTGCACTTGTTTAATACTGCCAGTCTTAATAAATTTCGTGACTACAAATACGCGTTGATCTTTTGTTAACAGCATGATTAAAAAGGTTTTATGGAAGTAAACCTTTACACAGAAACGCTTTGATTGGCTTAGTAAGCAATAATGACGAAACAATACCACATCGTGGCTGAAAAACCAATGTAAAATGGCCTAAGCTATGCTTGAAGACTTGCACAAAGACCTAGGCTACCTAGGCTCCCTACGTTTCTCTTGAAAGTGTACGAGGGCCTAGCCTTCCTAGGCATCGTTTCATTATTTTACTTCCTCGCGCAAACATATTTTTGATAGCCTCCACAAAACCCATTAGTGTATCAATATCATATTAGGGAATTTAATGAAATTTCGAAAATCGACAGATAAATAGTTGTTAAATAAAACGCCCTTTGCAGGACCCAGAAATCTCCAATAGTTTTTGAGTTATACTAATTCAAAGTACGGTTAACTTTTTTCTGGGACAACCAGTATAAAAACAAGGGAAGCTATATCAAAGCAACCAAAACAATATACCAACATCAAAGAAATAGAAAAAAGCGAAATAATCTAAAAACAACCCAAGTAATATAAAATCAAGCGAATCAATATAAAAACAACTAAAGCAATATAAAACAACCAAAGCAATATAATAACAACCGAATCCATATAAAAACAACCGAAACAATATTAAAACACTTGGTGCAATATAAACCAATATAAAAACACCCGAAACCATATTGAAAAAGGAACGAATATATAACAAGAGGGAAATTCCCTCCAATGACTTGCGGCGTTTTGTGAGAAGATGATAAATGGTTATTGCATTGATGGTTTCCCATGGTTCAAATCACTTACAAGTGGCTTTGAATGGCTAAATAAGGCTTCTGCCACTAGGTGGCGCCACCCAGCGCCAAATCCGATGGCAGAATGAAATCTCCATCGTGAATAACCATATGTCCCATGGTCATATGGGTCATTTCATGGCTCTAAATGGGTACAATTAAACTTTACTCCTTTTGAAAAAAAACCCGACGCCTAGACCTGGCGCTTCGCCGCAGGTAAAAACATTGGTGTGTTTGGCCTATCGATACAGTGGAAAATAGGTGGTCTCTTGCGGCCATAACAGTCGGTGGTTGCAACGTTGGTGGATGAAAGTGGCCATGAAAGGCGCAACCGAATGCTCCGATGAGTGCCATCGTCGGCCTGTGTCAAAACTGGGGCTCAGGAGAAATCTGCCTTCATGAATGGGCGGCTGTTTCTGGGTTCTCTCTGGAAGGTGATGGCCTTGGACTTCAAAGCACTCCAGAAAACTCCCCCTCCCCCCTTAGTGTGAGAGGAAAACGGGCCCATGAGGGTAGCGTATCCTGCATCATAAAAGAATGCGATAGCATATCCTGCATTATTAATGAATGCAATAGCGTATCCTGCATCATAAAAGAGTGCGATAGCGTATCCCGCATCAAAAATAAATGTGGCAGCGTAGTCTGTATCATTAGCTCGTATTGAGCTAATCAACTGAGCGGGCAAACAATACGGGCAAACTCAGAAAAGTAATCACAAAAGAGGTCTACACAGTCGATACGTACACGCGCTTGTCGTAGAGTTGAGGGCGTGATTAAACTTGACGATGATCAACGAATGAAATGCTGAGAATGAGTTGTGCGACCAAGAAGGGGATGAGATGAAACCACCGTGGATATCCTGGGGGGCGACAATCGGAGCCATGGTCAGACGGAAATACCAGAAGTGAAGGTATCGCCAGAAGAAATGTAGAATTCGGTCACTTTGGAACGAATTCATCAAGCAGACGAAACTGACCAAGGCGGAAGAGGGAGACTTTAACAAGAGAGAAAGTCCATCCAATGACTTGCGCCGTTTTGTGAGAAGATGATAAATGGTTATTGCATTGATGGTTTCCCATGGTTCAAATCCTTACAAGTGCCTTTGAATGGCTAAACGAGGCTTCTGCCACTAGATGGCGCCACCCAGCGCCAAATCCGATGGCAGATTTGAAATCTCCATCGTGAATAACCATATGTCCCATGGTCATATGGGTCATTTCATGGCTCTAAATGGGTACAATTGAACTTTATTCCTTTTGAAAAAAAAGCGAGGCCTAGACGGAAAAAAACAACAGAAGCATTATTAAAACAACCGAAAAAATATAAAAAACAACCGAAACAATATAAAAACAACATAATCAATATCAAAACAACCGATGAAATAGAAAACAACCGAAAAAATACAAAAATATCCGAGGCAATAGAAAAACAACCGAAACAATATAAAACAAGTAAAGCTATATAAAACACCTGAAAATATTAAAAAAACGAAACGATAAGAAAACAACCGAAGCAATATAAAAACAACAAAACAATATAAAACAACGGAAACAATATAAAACACCCGAAGCATTATAAAAACACCCGTAACAATATAAAACAAGGGAATCAATATATAGAAACAACAGGAGCAATATCAAAATAATCGAAACCATATAACAAAAACCGAAGCCAGAGAAAAACAACTGAAACAATCTAAAAACAAAGCAAATAATATAAAAAAACGAAGCAATATAAAAACAACCGAAACATTATAAGAAAAACTAAAGCATTATAAAAACAACCAAAATAATGTAAAAAACAAACTAAAACAATAGAAAAACCACTGAGGCAATATAAAACACCAGAAAAAATATAAAATAACCGAGGCAATTTATAAAAAAACAGAAGCAATTTAAAAATACGTGAAACAATATAAAATCAACCCGATTAATATAAAAACAACCGAAGTAATAGAAAACTAACCGAAAAAATATATAAACAACCGAAACAATGGAAAAACAAACAAAGCAATAGAAAAACAAGCGAAACAATATAAAAACAGCTGAGGTAATATATAACCACCTAAAAACAAAACAAAACCGAAATAACATAAAAAAACCAAAGCAATCTCAAAACACAAATCAATATAAAACAAGGGAATCAATATATAAAAACAAAAGATGCTATATTATAATAACCAAAACAGTATAACAACAACCGAAGCAAGAGAAAAACAACCGAAACAATCTAAAAAGCAAACACAGCAATATAAAAAAATCGAAACAATATAAACACAGAGAAGCAATATAAAAACAACCGAAGCAATACTAAACAACCGAAACAATATAAAAACAAACAAAACAATATAAATACAACCGAAGCAATATCTAAACAACCAAAACAAAATAACAACAATCGAAGCAATAGAAAACAACAGCAAACAATCGAAACTATAAAAGCGATCGAAAACAATCGAACCAATATAAAAAACAACCGAAGCAATATAAAATTAACTGAAACAAAAAAGGCAAGAGAAAAACAACTAATACAATCTAAAAACAGCTCAAATAATATGAAAAACAAAGCAATATAAAACTACCTAAGCAATATAAAAACAACCGAAGCAATATAAAAGCACCTGAAACAATATGAAAACAACCGAAAAATATTTAAAAAACAGCTGAAAGAATGTAAAAACAATCAAAGCAATATAAAAACACCTGAAGAAATATAAAATAACAGAAGAAATATCTAAAAACAACCGAAGCAATATCTAAACAACCAAAAAATAACAACAATCAAAGTAATAGAAAACAACCGAAAACAATCGAAACAATATATAACCGACCGAAAACAATCGAACTAATATAAAAACAACCGAAGCAATATTAAATTAATTGAAACAAAAAAAGGCAAGAGAAAAACAACCGATACAATCTAAAAACAACTCAAATAATATGAAAAAAACAAAGCAATATAAAACTACCTAAGCAATATAAAGAACAACCGAAGCAATATAAAAGCACCTGAAGTAATAGGAAAAAAAACAAAAAATATAAAAACAAATGGAAGAATGTAAAACAACCAAAGCAATATAAAAACACCTGAAGAAATATAAAATAACAGAAGCAACATCTAAAAACAACGGAAGCAATATCAAAACAACCGAAACAATATAACGACATCGAAGCAATAGAAAACAACCTAAGCAATATAAAAACAACCGAAGCAATATCAAAAACAACCGAAGAAATATAAAAACAACCTAAGCAATATAAATACAACCGAAGCAATATAAACGCAACCGAACCAATAAACTCCCCCGACTCAGGTCTCATGCCATTTCGTCTTCTTCACAGCCGTAATTCCATATCTAAATCGCCCTATATTTTTGTGTCTCCAAATTTCCATTTTTCGTTTGTCCTATTGTTTTTTATTTACTTCTTCTAGCAATTGTTATGTTAATCGTCAATCCGCCGACTATTGTGGAAATAACGTTTCCCCAAGACTGCACGTTTAATGCTCTCAAACTCTAGACAATTTCCCGCTTTCTTAACTTAGAATCTGCGCATGCGCAGCTTCGGTCGGGCCCATTGATTCGCTCTGCGTGGCATCATGCTGAAATATGGCTCGTTATTATTTCTTCAAAGCCAGGGGATTTTAAAATCGAGATTACTTCTGTTCAAGCGTTTGTTTCTAACGAAGGCAAAATAAATTTATACATCTTCCCGCACTAGATTTGTGTCCTGATATGGGCATCAATTTGGATGCGGTATGGTGAACGCGTACTGCCATTGTTCTGGCGAATTTCTTATCGAAGGGAAAGAGATCAATTGTTCGCATCAAATGAGATTGCAGCAGCGAATCTCAGATAAACATTGCTTTATTTGATAAACGAATGAAATTTAGGTTCAACGACGTCACCAATTTGCTTCTAACAAATAACTAATAAAAGTATAATCCTCCGCTTTCCGTGGCACTAATAGGGGCTCTTCTGAAAAGTTAGCTCATCTATTCATATTATTATTACTACCATTGTTATTATTATGGGTGTGAGCGGATAAGGGAAATAAAATTACGCGCTAGTGGTTGAATGATATATGGCGTTAATTAATTACACTGGTCAGAAAAAGGTAGCTAATTTTCATCATTAAGGATTTAAGGTTAAAAATTCTAAACCTATTTTAGATGCAGATTGCAAATTTTCAGTCCGTTTGAACATAAGCAGTCTTAATCTTTTCTACATTTACATAAATTAACTGTAACTACATAATGCATGGGTGGAGCGCAATAGAAGTAACTTTATTTTATTAATTAAAAGTGGATAAAACTACAGAAAGTTAAATAATTCTGATTCCTTGGTAGAAGCTAAAAATAACGAATACTATCCAAAGCGACATGCTAAAAATGTTTGATCTTCTTTGTCAATCTTCCCAAGCTATAAGCACCGAAGTTTGGACCTTCACCGTTGCTATTAAAGGTTCGTTCCTTTAAAACACCAGTAATCTGAAGAAAATTCCTTCATTTAAGCAACCCTGGCATCGATGTACCAGTGCGTGAATGGCCTGAAGGAAGGTTGTACTCCAAGGTTGTCCTCGAAACATTCGATATTAATGGAGGAAATGAACATTGAAGGACATAACTCCCACAACAGCATGGGACTTCGGGAGATTTTTCTGCGCGCTCTTTAAAATCAAAAGAGTGTTTGTTTCGCAAGAAATGTTCACAGAGCCAAGAAGAAAGAAAGAATCAAAGCCTGTAGCTCCAAGTCATCTTGATGTGCAGCGAAGTTGTGGACATGTTTACAAATTTCCAGGAAGTTCTAGAATGGTTGAGAGACGCACGTGCTTTGACACGTACCGCGCTCGAGAGATTGCTGTAGGGTAGGTAGCGCCATCCGTTCCTTGTATCGTGGACGAGATCCCCTGACCTGATAATGAAATGCATATAAAAATCAAAATGACAAAGGCTGGAGAGCCCGAATGCACCAGTGTTTGGTCTTTGTTTATAGAATGCTTCGTGACTTCGGGGGTGGGGAGGCCAGTTCCCCGTTGGGAGTATGTGAATATGAGTACCCCAAAGGCAGGGTTCCGAAAGGGAGAAGAAGATGGACATGTTATTCTGTGAAGACCGCAAGGAAATGATAGCGATGTTGTGATTGGCTATAGGCTGATGATGCGAATGGCAGCTGCCTATCACCGCGGAGAATAGCCCCAGCGCTTCCCTCAATAGCCGGGCAGTCCCTCCTAATGCAATGACGTTTTTTGACCGCTCTCGCCTGGATTGAATACGACACCTTGGCGTCAGAATTCCAACGCCCTTTCTACTAGGCTAGCGAGGGAAATTAGGGCCAAAATTACATCACGTACATTGCAAAAACATCAGTAGTGAAAATTAGTTAACTTGCGCTCTTTAGTGAGGTCAGCCCTTCCTTTCCCTAGTCGCATAATGAAATAACATAAAGAATAGTAAGACAATTAATGGCCACCAGGCAAATTCTTCCCTGGGGGTGGGGGAGAGTAAGAAAATATAGCAATGTGTTTTATAACTAAACATTGAGCGTATAGAGTCAACCGTGGTCCATGGGAAAGCCACCCGTACTGTGTCAGGGTGAGTGTGGAATGGAAACCATTTCGACGTGCTTGCTAGACGGAAGAGTGATGGGTTGTGTGTGCGAAGGAAAAAAGTGAAAGAGTGCGATTGGTTATGTGTGTGATTGAGTGTCGAGCTCTCTATCAGCGCCGAATTTGTGCACCTATTTTCGCAAAAATACAAACCTAAAACCGACGAGGGCATCTCTTACAGAAAATATGTAAGGAAAGATTCGTTACAAGTGGTCAAGTTAGGCGAAGTGAAATGTGTAGTAGACAGCCGCATTTCAACAGAGAGCCATTAGGGTCGAGAGGAAACGCATGCGCAGGCGTTGGGCTCGCAATCCCCGAGATGTCAGCTACAGCATGGTTTCCTATGCTACATCTAACACCCCTTCGCGGATGAGGGAGGGGGGGCAGGATGATAAAAGGATGGGAAGAATGCAGACATTTTAAAAACCAGAACTCCAGCCGGATCCAGAGGGGGGTCTGAACCAGTCGCCCCTCCCCACCCTTCCACCACTAACCAGTGATGAGCGGTCGAAAGCTGGTCGGTGACTAGCCTGCGATATTGGCGGCCGTCTAAGAAGCTTCTAAAGAAGATGACAGTAAAAGGGTAAGATTAAAGTGACTGAAAGCTGAAAGGAATAAAACACAGGTAGTCTTAATCTAGTTCTAGAGCGCAGGAATAGTGGGGCAAGGAGGGCGCATTGCTCCAACATCTGTCAGGTGCAAGTTAACACGGGGTAACTCCTTGCGAATCCCAAAGAAAATAATTTGCCCCTCCCCCCTTTTTGCTGGGGCGATAAATATAGTCTTCCACTACACAATTATGGGTAGATCATTTGATCAGTTTTTAAATTTAATGGAAATTGCTAAAGAAGAATTCGGGTGATAAACTTATAAAAGTGTAAGTAATATTCATTATCAAGATGACAAAAAAAAATTACATATATTTATATGAACCAGTTAAGAAAAAAGTGCCTGGTTGAAACTCCTCAAAATGCTTTGAGTGACTGTTCGAGGAGATTTTTAAGAAAGGGCGAAATAGCCCGGTCCCGAATATTGTGGGGTAAAAGACACTTTCTAGATTTAAGCCTCGTTTGCATTGCGGTACGTATTGAAGGGAGTTTTGCAATCTTCTTTAATTGCGAAGTAAAAGTTAATTTAATGTATTATTGCTATGAATATTTTACCCCATTATTAGCTAAGATTAATGAGCATTGCGGGTACTAGGTATTCATGGTACACGGAGCTACATCATATTGTGCTAAATATATTTGAGTTTCTAAAAGAAATATTGCTTTCTTTTAATTAAACCAGGAGGGAGTTCATCTTGTTGACTTAAGTCCTGTTGACTATTTGGTCTGGTCTGTCATAGTGGGGGACTCTTTGTGACTCAAGTCAATTACAGGAAGAAATTTTGGAAGAATTTTGCTAAAGATTCAATTTTCAGGACAATAACAAATTCTAAAACAAGATTGATTGAGCATAAATTAAGCATTTATTTTGTATTATTTCGAACTCATACATGGTTTATGATAGACAAACGACAAAAATCGGTCTGCTTTGGGGAGAAACACCCCATACAATAGGGCTATTTACTTATAAGTTATTTTCTATAGTGATTTTTGCGATGAAATTGGCCTTTTTATTAAAATTCCATATTAGAATAAAAGTTATAGAGATATTTTAAGATTAGACATCGTCATCTTCTGATAATATTTTAACATATCAGATCATGACTGAGAGGAAGTGACCAATGAGTCATTTCATTGTATTTTACGTACCTATCAGCACAAACATAATCCAACCTTCCTCGCCCTTTGGATCATGACCGAAAACCAATTTTAGTCGCCTTCACACGATTCTATAAAAGTTACTATGTCGGTTCGTAGTTCGGTCGCTCGGATCATGATGTTTTACTTTTCAATGAGTTTTTTTGGCAATAACATCGTAATTATTCGGCAAATTATAACGAAATTTGAAACCCTTATGCTGTTTTACCTTTTCTTTCAAATGATATAATTGCTAAGGTCCTCCCAAGGTTAGCCCGGGAATAATTTTGTTTTGGCAATAACATAATAACTATTCGGCCGATTCTAACGAAATTTAAAACCCTTATGTTGTTTTACCTTCTCTTTCGAATGGTATAATTGCTAAGGTCCTCCCAAGGTTAGCCCGGGAATTATTTTTTTTTGCAATAACATAATAACTATTCGGCCGATTCTAACGAAATTTGAAATCCTTATGCTATTTTACATTCTCTTTCGAATGGTATAATTGCTAAGGTCCTCCCAAGGTTAGCCCGGGAATAATTTTGTTTTGGCAATAACATAATAACTATTCGGCCGATTCTAACGAAATTTAAAACCCTTATGTTGTTTTACATTCTCTTTCGAATGGTATAATTGCTAAGGTCCTCTCTAAGTTACCTCGGGAATTATTGAAAGTTCTGTAGGTCGTAAGGTCATATGATCATAAGGCCATAAGTCAGAATAATTGAGAGCACGTGACTTAGGTCAGTTGACTTTGTTAAACTGTAGGAAGTTACAACCCCACCCACCAACATACACCATAACCTTCTGAGAAGCCGCTCTTCTAAATGACATATATATATATCGGTCATCTAAATGACCAATCTCTCATCTTATTTGGAACTATATCTTCCCTTAAAATTTACTTATCCTGTAAATATCTCTGTAATTTAGAACTTTAAATAAATCAATTATAAATAAAAATGATTAATCTTTAATATTATATCAATATTCATCAATAATTATTATTGCCAATATTATACTAAAATATAATAAACCCCCAATTTTCCCTGTTGGATTTTATTTTCTATTTAATTGACTCCCAATTAAAGTCCGTTCCCTTCCCCTCCTACGATCTCGATGTGAACTCCATTTAAAGGAAAAAAGGAAACATTCAAATAGGGTGTAAAACGTCGGGGGAATCAAGGAAAAACATTAGATTATTATTGAAACTCGATCGAACATTAACTAAACATGAGATTTGTTTAAAAGTTCCCCTCTGTAAATATTTCGATAATGGGGAAGCGAGAGATTTAAAAAGAAAACCCATTGAGATGAGTTCAGACCCCTTTGACGTCACGCTGAGGACCCTTTGATCAGCTCGGCTGCGGCCCTTATAAAACAAAGAAAAAAAGATGGGGCTAATGAAGACTGGCGTAGTGGTACATCGAGTTAACCCTATTAACATCACGACGCGTTAATCTTCATTATAAGGGTTCGTTAATGGGCACCATGACACAGAGAACGATAGAGAGAGAAAACAAGCTGATAATTCCTACTGGGAAGTCTTCATGAAGCATCGTGGCTGATTAGAATGAGCGTCTACTTCGTGTCCTTTAGCTGCTAGGTCGTGACGTACTCATTCAAGGAATAGTAACTTACTGTTATAGGAACTTATTTGAGGGAGAAGAACTTAAGATAGGTTATGAATTATTTAAGGTATAAGAAGGGAGGTCAGGAACATATTTGAGCTATAGTAACTTGATGAATATAGTAACCTATCTGATATAGAGAAAGACAGTGATTAGGACGAGCATATATATACATATATTTAAATTGCGCAAGGAATTTAGTACAACCCTGTATATTTAAATTGCATAAATATTTTACGACCAGGTTGTATAATTAAATTGCAGAAATATTTTACGATCAGCAAGCGTGTGGTAGTCGGGGTGCTCCCGAGGAGAGGTCCAAGACTCGATGAACGTCTCTTTAAACCAGCGCCTGGCCGATTTGTGTACGGCAGAGGGGGTCATTTTGTGGACCAGTACCGCACCTTTTATAACATAAATGATCTCTACCAAAGGGATGGGGTACATCGTTCCTTTAAAGGAAAGGCCCTTCTGTCGAACATGATCCAGGATGTCGTAGAGAGGACCCAAAGGAGTATCCGGCCCAGAGTGAGGGCGGACGTACGCCAGTACGCCCGTGTCATTCCTGGAACGACCTACTCAGAGGTCGCAAAAACGGATGCCTCCTCGCAAACAAACAAGCCGGAAAACGGAAGAGCGTAGGGAGTCCTACATTCGGGTACTCCTTGAAAGTTCTTCTGTTTAATGCACAGGTCAATCAGGAACAAACTTCTTGAACTTTGTGGCCTCGTAGCGACGGAAGAACCTGAAATGGTAGCCTTAACAGAGTCATGGGTAAAAACCTCAAACCGAGATTTTGAAGGTGAAGTCACGATTCCCGGTTACCAGCTCTTCCAAAAAGATAGGCCAGCCAGAGAGGGTGGCCGTCTGATGTTGTATGTCAAGGATACTCTCAACTTGACGGATTGCAACATCGTATCCGACCATAAACTACTAGGTGTTGACCTAGAGATAGTTCCTGTTAGATACAGGACCCTGGTGCTTTACAGACCCCCTGCCCAACCTTTAGAACAGGAAAGGAGTCTGTACCAGCTGTTTGGCGAACTTGTGAAAGACAGAGGGTGTATCACCATGGGTGACTTCAATACCCATGTTGCCTGGGAAACGAGAGAACTCTGTGGCGAGAACGCACTACTCCTGGAGTTCGCGAACAACGAGTTCCTAACTCAATGGGTGAGAGAGCCAACGAGAGAAGACAATATCCTCGACTTGGTTTTCACCTCTGAGGATGACATCGTTGATGACCTCTCTGTTGGCAAAGAGCTCGGTGACAGTGACCACCGACTAATTAGATTTGTAGTCAAAGTCCCGAAGACAGGGCCTGCAACTAGTAAATAAAGGAAACTCGATTTAAGAAGAGCAGGCTTTGCAGGTTTTCGTGCTGGACTGACTGACGCGAGACTAGAAGTGTTCAATGCTGTTGATGACTCGTGGAAGAGTTTCAAAACCACATTCATGAGTCTTCAATCGCGTTTTATCCCTCTGAAATTCCCCCGTCGGTCTTCTGTTCAACCAAAGTGGTTTAATCGAGAAATCGGCCAACTGCTTAGGGAGAAAAGAAATGTGTACCGGCAATCGAAGATCTCGGGTGACTTTGACGAATACCGGAGGCTAGCCAGGAAAGGGAAGTCCAGCATAAGGGCGGCTAAGCAATCTGAGGAACTCCGAGTGGCGAGACTCTGTAAAGAGAATCCCAAGAAGTTTTTTGGATATGTAAACAGCCGTAAACCAATCCGTCGAACGATTGGCCCTTTGAGGAATGAGGAGGGGACATTAAAGCACTCAGCTGCAGAAAATGCTAACCCCCTCAACGACTACTTCTCTTCAGTGTTAACTGAAAAGTGTAGTCCCATCCCCCAGCCAACGAGTTCCTACTCGGGGGAAAAGCTGGAGGATATGGACTTCACCGAAGAAGAAATAGAAAAGAAGATCATTGACCTAGTGACGAATAAGTCACCTGGCCCGGATGGGTTTCTACCTAAAGTGTTGAAAGAAGTGCGCTATCAAGTGTCGTGACACCTGAGCGCAATCTTCAGCATGTCAATCCGAACCGAATGCGTTCCTAGAGACTGGCGTGAAGCGGAGGTGACTCCTATCTCTGAAGAAAGGAGACCGTAGCCAACCGTCGAACTACCGACCTATCAGTCTGACTTCGATAGTCGGTAAGCTCATGGAAAGCATCATGGTGGACAAAGTGACGTAGTATTTAGATTCAAATTTGCTACTGAGGAGTTCCCAACACGGCTTCCGAAGGCAACGGTCATGCCTGACGAACCTTGGAGAATTCTTCCACTTTGTCTTCAATGTGCACGATCGGGACAAGGCGGTGGATGTGGTCTACTTAGACTTTTAGTAAGCCTTTGATAAGGTACCACACCACCGCCTTCTCCTGAAAGTGCGAGCGCTGAGCATAGACGGAAAAGTAGCCGGCTGGATCGAGAACTGGCTAAGTGACAGACGGCAACGGGTGGTGGTGAATGTACAGGCTTCTGAGTGGGTGCCCGTTACTAGCGGGGTGATTCAAGGTTCTGTCCTGGGACCACTACTATTCATCATCTACGTCAACGACATGGACGGTGACATGGTTGCCAAGATTTCCAAATTTGCCGACGATACCAAGCTTGGTATGAACGTTGCAAAGGATGGAAATACTGCCCGCCTGCAGGAAGATCTTGGGAAGATTGGGGAGTGGTCGGACACGTGGCAAATGCCTTTTAACGTGAACAAATGCAAAGTGATGCATATCGGCCACAGAAACCCCCAATCTCAGTATATCCTTAAGGGCACTGCTATTGAATCCACCGACACTGAGAAGGACTTAGGTGTAACAATCACTAGTGACCTTAAGTTTTCGAAACAGTGCATTGAGGCGGAGAAAAAGGCCCAAAGGATGCTAGGCTATATAAAGCACCAGTTTGGATATCGGAACAAGGAGATTGTACTGTGTTTGTACAACTCACTTGTCCGACCGCACCTGAGTATGCCGTACAATTTTGGAGTCCTTCATTTAGAAAGGACATCGCGAGAGTGGAACGCGTACAAGCCAGGGTAACCAAACTGATTCCCTCTATCAGACATAAAAGTTATGAAGATAGATTAAGGGAATTAGATTTGTTCTCGTTGGGAACCCGTAGACTGCGTGGTCAGCTCATCGAAGTTTTCAAAATACTTCGAGGGTTCGACAATGTTGATTACAGGGATATTTTCACACTTGTTGAGAGCAGAACAAGAAATCACGGCTTTAAACTTGAACTGAAGCGTTACAACCGCGATCTGTGTGGAATTTTTTTCACGTACAGTATCTGCTGTAGTTTAAACGCACTTCCATTGGAAGTTGTCAACAGTGAATCTGTTGACCAGTTCAAGTCAAGGCTAGACAGGGTCTTGAAAAATGGCCGTTTAAGGACGCAAAGCATTTGAGCAGAGATGTGCCCGCTCGACTGCTAGTCCAAAGGTACCCTCATTGAATGGACCGAAAGGTCTTCTAGGCTACTTTCTTTCCTTGTTACTCCTTGTTACTTTACGACCAGCCTGTTTATTTGAATTGTACATGGATTTTGGGACCAGCCTATATATTTAACATCAAACAATGACTTTGGGACCATTCTCTACATATATTCGAATTGCACAAGGACTTTATGACCAGTCTGTATAGTTGAGTTGAACAAGGACTTTAGAACCAGCCTGTATAGTTGAATTGAACAAGGACTTTAGAACTAGCCTGTATATTTTAATTGCACAGAGACTTAAACACCATCTTGTACTTGATCCTAACACGTTTAGATCTTCTTGGTCTGAATTTTGTCCTTTTTTGTTAAAAGATCGCCAAAATCGTGCCCCCTCCCCCCGGCCTCTTTTTTAATGTTATAAAAAATAATCAGCCTAAGACCATTATGTCCAAGTAATCCATCCCCATTTAATGTCATACATTGTAAAATAATCTTCCAAAGGGTTATTGAACCCAATTTATACAGCTGCAGTTTATACCTGCTTCGGGCAGACAATCTGATGGAAACTTTTCGTTTCTACGTTTGTTTTGAACCTTGACTTACGCACCTCACATTATTTACTTCTTTTATTCTCCTACTACTTTATCTTCTACATACACATGTTTACGCTTCCTAAATAGCCCTTACATACATCCCACTTTGCCCTTACACTAATTTCCTTGCACTCTGCAACTTACACTCAACTATCAACTTATTTTGTGTGCTTTAAAATAGTTGTCTTATGCGCTCTTATGTACTTCTACATAAATTCACAGACACACAATTAACTTCATCTATGCCTCGCCCGCTTTTCTAAAAAACCCCACATTCCTTAGCAATATGGTTTTCTGCCATTTTCCTTTTCATTCATCTCCTCTTTTATTTTCATTATTTTGCTACTTGGCCATGTTTAAGACATAAATCCTTACTCCACCTCAATTAACACATTGTCACCTTTTTGTGCAATGAAAAATCCCCCCTCCCCACAACAAGCCTCCAGTTTCTGCCTGTTTCATTTTTCCTGTTCCTCTCTTTTCCTCCTATTTTCTCTCTTCTCACACTCTCTTCCACTTACTTTAAAGCCGCTTTCATACCGACATTTAAGAGGCTTTTAAACTAACCACACCCTGGATTCCTCATACTCCCTCCTCATCCACAGCTGCCCCCCTCGCATTGACACGTTCCGTTGCCAGTCTCTCATTTTTCAGACCGACAGAGCGAAGGCGTTCCTATCTCCGCTGGCCAAATAAGAATAGGGAAAAATAAGGGACAGGGTACAATTTACACCGTTCGAACCCAACTTTGGAAAGGTGGGATTAAACAATCTTCCTACCGACCCCATTCGGGGCGACCATTCTCGAAGGGGAAGGGAGCGATCAGTGAGTGTATTCTATTACGGGTAGACTTTGAGCTTAGCAAATTGCTATTGAATGGTTTTTTTTATGGTATGGGGTAACATTTTCGGATTATAGGGAGAGAAGGCATTTAATAAGTGAAGTGTTTACTGTGATAGGTATAGGAATGTTGGAATTGAGAGTAAAACCCAAACTAAAAAACAAAACATGAAGAACGTAAACAATAAAACTATGTTGGCTTGCGAAATTACTTTTCGATCCGTTTCCTAGGCAACGCTCGTGTTGAGAACGAATTTTGGTTTGCTTAGAAATGGATGAAAATCCTTTCCTTGCGACTCTAGTTGTAATCTTCTGTGGATAACAGTGAAGATACTCTAAAAAAACCCTATAGTTAAGAAAATTGGCTGTAGATAATAATGAAGATATTCTAAACAAATCCTTTACTAAACAAACTTGGCTGTAGATAACAATGAAGATATTAAAATAAATCACTTACTAAGGAAACTTGGATGTAGATAACAAAGAAGATATTCTAAAAAAATCATTTAGTAAAGAAAATTGGTTCTACCTAGATAACAATGAAGATATTATAAAAAATCATTTAGAAAAACATACTTGGCTGTAGATAACAGTGAAGAAATTCTAAAAAAAAGCCTTTAGTAAACAAACTTGGCTGTAGATAACAATGAAAATATTGCAAATAAATCCTTTACTAAACAAACTTGGCTGTAGATAACAGTTAAGATATTCTAAAAATCTTTTAGTAAAGAAAATTAGCTGTAGATAAAAGTGAAGATATTTTAAAAGAATCCTTTACTAATTAAATTTGGCTGTAGATAACAATGGAGATATTCTAAAAAATCCTTTACTAAACAAACTTGCCGTAGATAATAGTGAACATATTTTTAAAAAATCATTTTGTAAAGAAAATTAGCTGTAGATAACAGAAAGGATATTCCTTTTATCTATGGATCTCTTCAGCAGATCCAATTATTAGATGGTCAAGAAATTAATATAGTTTTTTAAATGGAAAGTAAAACAATTTGGAATATACCAACAAAATAAAACATTTATTCCGCAGTTCCTTCATTATCGGCGATTTTCAGCCATAGTTTGGATAAGTAGTGGATTCCTATCTCGAAGAATTTAATTGGGTAGGATGAAATATATGATTTGGAAGGAACCTCATTTGGAAGGAAACACACTCTGTGGTCCAATGATAAACATCTCGACCGCAGCTTCCGTTGACTCCCTCATCGTTGGTTGTAAACTGCACTTGGAAATGTTTCGACGAGCGTCGAGTCCCACCATCTTTATCTTCTGGTTGTAAACTTGAATATGAGAATGAACCTTTCGGTGGACGCTGGATTCTACTGCATTCATGGCCATGTGGGTTTCTTGATACGTAGATTTATAATTATTTTTTTTATCCTATAATCTTTTTAACTATTTCTGCTGTTCCTAATTATCCTCTTTTAGCTCATGTACCTGTCAACATTTTCCACTAGTACACTTTTCTTCCGCAGCGCACGGTAAGTTGAAAGGTCTCTGAGGGTCGTAAAAAGACACTAAAATATCGCCTCATTAGTTTACACCCCCCGGAACCACGCAGAAGGGCTGCCTTTTGATGCTGAACGGGAAGGAGGAGGGAGAAAGAGGCTCAGAAATATTGAGCCCCTCCCGGTTCCCCCAAACCTGAGATGGTAGATTCGGATTGTGTACCTTTAGCACATTTTTGTTCTCTGGAACTACAACCCTTTCTTTAAGAATACCATAATCCAAAAGATTTCACGGGTAGATGCGTTTTAAATGTCTCAGACACTTTTAAAAACAAAATAATTGATTCATCTTAGAAACGTTGGTAACTGTATGACGTCAAGGTTTATGACGTCACAGACTGTTTGTCTGAGCAAAACCTTCCAAGAAAAGATTTGAAGCCATGGTATTCCCGTTGTCAGCATAGTTTTTCATCCCTATCATAATGTTCACCACCACATTCCAATACAAAGCGGAGGTGACACTCTCACCTTACTCACTTATACTTATCAAGCAGAAACCCCTCCCTCCACCTTTCCTCTGCCTTTTTTTCACACCACAGGCCCTTGATTGCGATAGGTGAAGTGTTTTATCATCTGGTCCACTAAAGGTTCACTTCTACGCAGAAGGTGCCAGGCACGCACTCTTACAAATCGCCTCGATGCACAACCATCATGCCCATATCACGCAAAATGAACTCTGTCAGTCTTCTCTCTCTCAAACATTCATTCACAATATAAATCAACCTTTCAAGATGTCTATCATTATGATGGCATCGAAGGAGCCTCAGTTCAGAGGAGTGGCATAACAAAGGAGGCAAAGTCGAAGGAGAGTCAAATTTATTTCAAGATATAAAACCACACTTTAGTATAATCAGTTTATTACCTTACCTTAGTAGTTTTGGTATCTCAATGTACAGTAGAAGATGGTACTAGATACCGAAACTAGTCCTGTAATGTCATAAACTGATTCTAATAAAGTGTTGTTTTTATATCTTGAAATAAATTCAGGCTATTGTAATTTTTTCTGCATATATATATATATATATATATATATATATATATATATATATATATATATATATATATATATATATATATATATATATATATATATATATATATATATATATCTTCTATATCTTCATTCTATCTTCATTTTATCTTCATTCTATCAATTTAAATTCTGCTAGATTTATTCACTATTCACAAGATTGCCAAGCGCAATATTGTGGAATACTCCTTTATTACTATTTCTCTTAATATTAATATTTCTCCCGGTCTCCTAAGCTTCATCCCATCCTAAAAACTTATTTTAAATTAAATTGTGAATTTTAACAATAGTCCTTTATTTTGTATTTATTTAATATTTTTTTTATACGTGCATCTTTGTATTTATATTTTATGTGATGTCTCCATCTCAATTTATCTATCTTTCTCTCTCTCTCTCTCTGGTACTTTGGTGGAGATTTTATTTATATGATTTTACCCTTCTTCTACCTGCTGTTAATCCCTCTTCTCGATATTTTGTTTTATTTTTCCGTCTTATTACTCATCTCCTCTGTGTTTTTAACTTTGCGTTTTGGCATCCGTAGGCGGAGCTTCGCTTACTTTTCCTATCTATATATAATGATTCTTATTAATATTTTTACTATATTCCTCGTTAATGAACTGAATATAGTTCGAAAGTATTCGGAAAAAGGAAACAGTATTTCCAAGTACTTTCAAATTTTATTCAGTTCCTTCTCAAGGAAAAGTATTAGAAATTATATATGTTAAAGAAAGATTTAGCGCCGACTCTTAAACAATTAACTAATTGCCGATGGAGAAGGGGCGAGGGAGTGATTAGGAGAGGAGAAGAAATGTTGAAGTTATCAAGAGTAGGTAGCGAGGTTAAAGCACCGCACACCTCCCCAAAAAACGCAGTTTCCAGATTTAAAAGATTTGGGCGAAATATTACATTTGTTATAAAGCTATTGAAAGAACAGGCAAAAATATTTCTATTAACAAAGTTATTAAAATGGTAGATAAATTTAACCAAATTTCATTTGAGTAAGTAGGCATTCATTATTAAACTCTTT
Organism: Ceratothoa steindachneri; assembly: GCA_963969495.1. Lineage (NCBI taxonomy): Eukaryota > Metazoa > Arthropoda > Malacostraca > Isopoda > Cymothoidae > Ceratothoa > Ceratothoa steindachneri. Next base: position 7,080,468 of record OZ018324.1, read on the forward strand.
AAGAGGTAAAGAAAGTTGCTTGCCTGTCTGCCTATATTGTTTACTGGAGCTAACTAGAATATTGGACCGACCATAAGCATGCTTATATTTTTTGAGGTATTATAAACAAGTCTTTTATTTATTGTGGAATCATAATGAAATGCAACAAAAATGTTAGAGTTTTTGAAAAGACGAGGAGGGACAGTAAAAAATAAAAGAAAATGTTGAACAGGTACATTTTTATCATTACAAGAGTTCAGTAAAATCCGTACTATAGGTCGTTTTAGTAGAGTTGAGATAATTTACAAGAAGAGTAACACAATTTATCACCGATCTCAAAGATATTCGAGAATTAAAGCTTCGTATATTCTGGGTTCACGATGCGTAAATCACGTAAAACCTGGACGGAAAAACTGAGCGTTTAACTTTATGGCTATGCGCGAAATAAAAGTGAAAATAAGAGCTAGAATTTGTAGGTGTGCGATAGAGTGAATATTGAAAACCATTCGAGGTTCTATAAATAAATAAATAAAAAAATATGTAGGGCAGGATTCTATTATTTTCAACCTAAAAGGAAAATTCAATAAAATCAACGAATGAATTCAGTTTAGTAAGAAAACAATGTAGGTTTCTTTTTAATTAGGACACAAATAAATCACTTCATCAATGTATCTGTACCAAACAATGGGAAAAACTATGATAGGAGGGAAAAAGTCTTATTTCGAATAACTACATACATAAATAGAAAGAACGGATGAAAAACAATTTCCCGCGGCTAATCCAAACTTTTGAAGAAAAAATGATTTCCATTGAACGAAACCTTCCAATTTTTAATACACAATGAAATGAACTCCTGAAAATAGTAACAAATAAGCCAAGGTCAACATTGCGCAATTTATCGATAAGAAAATTAAAGAGAAGATCTTCAACTGGCAATTTGGTAAACAGAGCAGAAATCGGAACTAACAAAAATATAAAGTTAGTAGAATACGAGATGGCATAAAGTTTAGTAATAAGGTCATAACTATTAGTTACATATCAATGATAAATAGTTCCCCAAATGGAGTAAGGAATGAAGTAAGCAACTTTTTTTTACGCCTTAATCAACATTAGTACAAATATAAAACAAAGATATCACAATTATGACTTTTTTTTTGTCCCTATGTCTAATAATGACCACTTAATCAAGTGGAAGTATGTTAAATTTATCTACCATTATAAAACATTTATTAAAAGAAATATTGTTGACTGGTGTTTGATTAGCTACTTTCACATTTGAAATATTTCATCTGGAACTTTTGAATTCTTTGGCACTGCAATTCATACATTTCTTTTCAATATTTTATTGATATACGATTATGTCTGGTTTATATGTTATTTAATTGTTATAGTTTTATATTTACTTTGCTCTTATTTATTTCTTTTTTCTTTATTTACCCCTCCTCTCTTCTTACCTACCTTTATCTTATAGACTCTCTTCCGCGTTAATTTCTTTATTGCTCCTGGCTGTGTGATTGCCCACTTCTTGTTTCTGGCTTGACCTCGCTCCCAGCTCCTGATATCTTCCGTCATGTCTTTCTCTCATCTTTTTCCTCTCTCTTTCTTTCTCTTTTGGTGATTAATTGCAATGTAAGAGGCGGCGCTAAACTTTTCTTTCACTTATAAAATTTATACTCTGGTAATAAATTTCTCATAGTTTTCTTTGAAAACAAAGTGAATAGAGTTTGAAAAAAAATCTCGTTACTTTCACTGCTCGATATTGCATACATTAATAACCTCACGTGCTACTCTGCGGGTTCATATATATATATATATATATATATATATATATATATATATATATATATATATATATATATATATATATATATATATATATATATATATATGTGTGTGTGTGTGTGTATTAAATAGAAATACAACAATAATTCTCCGGGAGAGTGATCGACGGCGACTGCGCATAGCCTAAGCCGTCGCTATATGGAAACGAAAACCACAAATAAACCACCAGCTCCAGCCAGAAACCAGTTTGCCCACCACGCGAGGTCTTAATACCAGCCGCATTACATCATAGCCCAGCTTACCGTTTACGTTGCCTCCTTTGCTGATCATTACAAATTACAAATCGGTGTAAGGGTGTCTATGTGTGTGTAGGGGACAAAATAGGTGTGTGGAAAATAGACAGAAATAAAAGTGGTGTAAAGAGAAAGTAGTGTGAGAGATTTGCAAAGGGATGCAAGGCGCCTGGTGGTCAGGCCTATCGTTTTCATTATTTTTATGTTTTGTGAGTTTTTTTGGTTGTTGTTGATATAGATTTTATTATTATAGCGTTTAAGCCATTTGTCTTAAACATCCTGATATACTTTGGATGTGTTGTGAGCATTTGCTGTTGTTTGTAATAAGTTATTTTAAACTTTGGTGCTTAGTACTTTTGTAATTATATAATTTGTGCTGTGTGTACTTCTGTATTTTATGTTTCTTCATTCTTCTTTCTTCGTGTTCGTTTGGTTTTAATGAGTCTTGTTTAGTATGATTTTTATCAAGATCAGTGGTTCTTTTCATAAATCGTAGTTTCTTTACTCATATTTGGTTTAAGGTCATATCATTTGGCAATTAACACTTTTATCATGCGTAGAGCGACGCTTCATCTCCGCTAGCCTAGTGGCTAGCGGAGCTTGGAAATCTGGCGTGACTTACAGCTCTTCTGTTCTGGTTAATCATTGGAATGATTTTATCATTCAATTATCGATAAACCAGGTCTTGTATTTTCCTTGACCGTTCTTCAATGACAATGTTAATGGGACTTAACCCCGCTTCTCTGTGCAGCTCTTCTTGGCGTCTTCTTTCTCACTTGCGTGTACCCGTAAGTAGGCACACGTGTTTATTCTGCACGACTTGCAGTCTCCTCTCTCGTGTCCTCGAGACACATGTGAGGACGGAAGCTGGGTAGGGCACCGTAGATCTTACAATTGCATTCTAGATCTTCTTCTTGTTGCTCTCACGAAGATTTCTAAACATTTATAGACTTATAACTGCAGTCGAGGCCTTAAAAATTCTATCAGCGACGTGCTTCTTGTATTCGGATGAAGTAATCTTCATTCCGAGTACATTGCACTCCGTGGTGTAGGGATAGCGTCGATCCCCCACCCTGACACCAGAAAGCAGCCTCCTGCCAATGGGGACTATTTTGATTTTTTCTTGATTCGTTCGAATCTTCCATTGTGACTCGTAGCTGTTTAATCTTTCGATTTCTGCCGCTGTCATACGAGCTTGAATAGGCGTGTTCCTCCAAGGACAATGATTACCTGACTGATATAATCAGCGGTATTGAATTTTGAGGCAAGGGGGGTTCGCAGGGGCTGCGACGTGTAAATCGAGTAGAGAGTGGGGGACATACACCTCCCCTGCGGTAATTCTCTCTCTCAAGGTTGGGTCCTTTCTGTGCTTTAGCAAGAAAATTATCACTGCTTTTTTATCTGCATCTGGAAAGTATCTCCTGTTTATACACGCGTTAAAATATTCTTCTCATCCCTTCGATGACGTTGGCTGGTGCCTTTTCAAAGTTTACCTTCGTAAGCCCCGATTTTCCTGGGGCTTTATGACGGAATGAGCGGAGCGCGCCGTATAGTTCCTCTTCGGTAATTTTGGCGTCTCTGTCGCGCTGTCTATCCACCTGGTGGTGAGGATGCGTCTTATGAATTTGGGTATTAAGCTCGTCTAGGATGTCGCTTTCGAACTCTATATCATAATCTTCGCTTTCTTCTTAAGTTATACTGAATATTGTTTCCCATTAGCATCGGAATATTTCTTCGAAATTTCTTTCTTCTGTTTCTAATGTTTCGTCTTCTTTTAATATACCATTTTCTTGTTTTTCTCAGTTGATCCTTTGAGACGAATGATTTTATTCCAAAAATCTTTGGAGATGCATCATCTTCGAAGCTCTCGATCACATCGTCCCAACCTCTCCACTGTTGTTCGAGGATCAACTGGTTGAGCTCTTCTTTGATCTCTTTACTTCGTTGTATTGAATCAATTGATGCGTTTATGATGTTGATTTCATATAATAATTTCAGTTCACGGTATAAATCCTTCATGTATTCAATCCACTTGTAGGTTGAAATGGACTTATACTCGGATTTAGGGATACAAGTTATATCCACGTTGATAAGATGGTCGTCGAGTGCCTCGTTGATCTCCTCGAGAATTGCTTCATCCAAGTTTGGCGGATGGTAGGTCGGCTTCGAGGAATCGCGCGTACCATGCCCAGTCCGCTTTTTTGTAGTTTTTTCTAACTCCAGCTGGGACTTGTATATGGTTCCTGTTGATGGTGAGTAGAATCCCTATATGGTCACTAAATGGTACCTGGACTGGTTATATGTAGTAATTTAACGGCAACTGACGATTGGCCAGACATGTCTGGTTTCGTTGCACTTCTTTCTCTGACAAAGGTGGGGAAGTCGGGGCCTATTCGCTGGACAATATTTCTGTCCAGCAAAGTGTTTAGGTTCCTTTCGATTTCATTGAAGGCCCTGCAGCCAGACTCCGCACATCTGGCGTTCAGGTCCCCCAATATTATAGTGGGGGTTCTTCTGCCAAATAGGCCAGTGAGAGATTGTAACGGTAAATAATCTTTTCTTCGTGGCTGGTAGCCGGCAGCTATGGCCAAATTTCCGATGTCGAGTTCAAGATTTTTAATTTTTGTATACGCTTTTATTTTGTCAATCTAAACATTGTGTAATCCTCATATAATTTCTCAAATTTGATTGGTCAAAAACAAATATTCTTATGTCAAGATCAAATGATTTTTATTTTTTGATCTAAACAATTATTCTAGCTTTATAATTTTTCTCATTTCTGATTGGTCCTAAAACATAGTCTTATGTTAAGATAATAATGCTTATATAAAACCCAATTTTGTAGATCTTTCTCAGTGCCGGTCCAGAAGATGACCTTTGACAAGGTTGAAAGATGTCTCGGCTAATAACGATATGCCACTTGTCAGCATTTTCCCCCCCACCTTTCGCTTTCTGAAAAGAGTCTTTGAAAATGTTAAAAAGCTGGAAGCAGCCATCGATGTCGATTTTAACATATCTTGTATACAACATGGCCTCCTACCACCTTTAATATATATATATATATATATATATATATATATATATATATATATATATCGTAACATTATTGCATACGTTTCAGGATTATAACAAATCCCATCATCAGTGCTGAAGAATCAATAAAATACACATTAAAATATGTACATATAAAGTTTTTCTAATACATGCGAAAGAAAATCGTACAACCTGAGGCATAAATTTGAAACGAAGTTAATAAAATGATAATACGGAGAAGAAAACCAACGAGGAAATGATATGAAAAGGAAAAAAAATAATGAATTTATTAATGTGTTAATGTGTAACTATATTAAAATGAATAGATAAGGAGTTATTATTCAAAGAAAGGTTGAAGTTTTTGAATGGAAAACGACTCTAGCAGGTAAAAGTCAGAGATGTTGTTTACCGCATCAAGTTACCTGTATTTCTAGAGTGTAGGTCTAGAGCAGGGGTGGGCAACCTTTTTAAGTGGGTGTGCCAAAATTGGCCAAATCTTTGCTACAAAATTTTCTCACGTGCCAATCTTGACTAAAACAAAATGAAAGGATATAAAATTAAAGATGATCTTTTTATTCATTCCCAACCCTTCATGATGCATAAAAATTACAAGGAAAAGATAGTCATTTTACCTAAAAATATACATATTATCATATTATATTAAAAAGAATTGAATATTTATCATTTCAAGAAGAAAACAACAAATCCAAACTAGAGAAAGAAAAATTGTGGACCTTTTCATTTATTTACCATCAATGAGACTTCTGCTGCTGCCTCACTGATACCATAATTTATAACAGGTTGTACACAATACGGTTGCTATATAAAATAAATTGGAGATACATTTATTAAGTTTTCTTAAGTTAAGCATTTGGCTTTGCGTGTCGGTAGAAGTCGTTGGCGTGCCACGTTTACACGCGTGCCAAAGGTTGCCCGGGTCTGGACTCTAGAGCCACCCTACTAGAGGTAGTTTCGAATTGAGGATCGATCAGGTTTACCAAGGTGAAGACCAGTTCTCTCAGATCTACCCATATGCTGCATGAAGCGGAAGTAAAGCATAGGCCTTGTTGCCCGTACATATGATACAGTGCTACTGCACGTACAACGAAAAACCCATATAATTTAGGACCGCATACTGGTGGGTGGTTGATCTTTCAACTTAAAAAGTGATCCTAGTCTTAAGTCGTTAATGAGAACAATACAAGGTAAGAATTGAGGATAGGCCGATGTCAACTGTTTTAACAATTCATTTTTAAGTTTCTAAAACACATACAAATAAAAAGCAGGTAGTTTTTTGAGGGTGAAAATGGCCGTAGCGTTTTAAATACTTTTCACGGAAAATTGGCACACCAGTTTCTGGTGTGCCAATTTCCCATATTTGAGGTAGTTCGGTTTAAAGGGCAAAACCGACACACGCACCCCGATGAAGGGCTGGTGGAAATGCTAGAGTAGATGAAATCTAAATTAGGGCAAAATTAACCTAATCAATTTCAATAATAATATTTTTTTATAATTATATTTTTTAATGAAACTCTTTGGAATTATTTCTTTGATACGATATTTATGTCACTCCTTTGAACGGATTCCTTTTTAACACTGAACATTCCATGACACTCATGTATATTTTCTTCGCAAGTCGCTTCCTGTTTCTTCTTCCATGCACATCCCACCTCAGGAAACTCTCAGTCACAAGCTCATCTTTCCCTTCTTTACACCGTAAACTCTTCTTATCTACTTGTTCCTCACTCTAACTTTTGCCCACCAACTATCCGTCTCAAGTGAGCCATTTGCACTCCTTCACTCGGAATCTTTTCTTTCATACCATAATCTCACTCCGTTACACCAATGTTGGTAAATTATACTCTTCTCATGGAGGTTTCTGGCACATTCTATACACCACCCCTTAGTATCATCAACGTTTTAATCACCCTAGAGACAATCCTAGCATCCATAACCATACCAATAAATTCTGCTTCTTTACTCTCATCGCTTATACATTTTTCAACCTCGCACATCTTCACTCACAGACATTTATTACTTCATGCATTTAATTTTAGCCCCTTCTTCGCATATTCCATGTGTAAAAAGATTTCACCTAACCATTTTTTAGTATAAAAATGGCCAGATTTATCAGAAAGATCTCATCAAATGTAGTAGTCGTGGGACCGACAAATGCGCAGTCACAAATTGTTTGTTTACCTTTCAATCCTATGTCATCATTTTCGTGTTATTCTTTATTCGATTAGAAGATTCAAGCTTTATATTAAGTTAATATTATTTTCGTATTCACTGTGTTGAACCCCCGCCCCCTCTTTTACTCAAACGCTCATATATACATACATAGACGTTTAGAGAAGGAAATACATTTTTAACAATGAAAGTACATTATTGATACTTTGTAGACTTCTCTTTAACTTCTCTTAGGGCTGTAACTCGATTAGGTATAGAATTAATAAGTTCTGAGCTTACAGCTTGTGCTATTACCGACCATCTTTTGGTATATGACACTAAGCAACTTTCCCCCTCTTCCTGGTTCGGTGGACTTTCCCGGAAAGACTTGTCTAATATTCCCCACAGATATTCTATTGAGTTAATTTCAGGAAACTGACTCGGCTAACGAATCCTTCCCTTTCCTTTGCTGCAGTATAAAAGGGATCTCCATCTCCCATGAATACAAAACCTTCTTTTTCAAGCTGACCAGTTGAATACGATGGTAAAAGGTCCCTCTTTAAGAATGGAAATTTAATTCTCCGAGTTGATATTGCCAACACACACATAATCAACTCTGACCTTCACTGATTGCAAATTACTACCCATACACTAACGGGAAGTCAACCATGTTTCACCGTTGGTTTTAACTTGTTTATGTTACACTCCTGACGGAGTAATCTCCAAACTCATACACCTCCAGTGCCTGAAAATAGAGCAAACCTTTATTCCTCTGAAAAATATTATGCTGTGCCAAAGTTCCAAAGCCTTGTCGTTCATTTCTTCAGCCTACTGATCCCTTTACTTAATATTGGTCATAGTTCAAAGAGGCGTTCACTTGGCTGCACTTCCACAATATCCAAGAAAGTGCAGGTCAGTTACTGATGTTTTGGGGCTTATTTCGAATCTTTCTGCAAATTGAGAAGTTTTTACCCGAGGATTGTTCTAAATGGATCTTCGACTAGCACAAAGATATCTTTTGCAATTCCATGAAACTAGTGGCATTCCAAGATACTTAGGACAACCCACCCACAAAGATTGACTAATAATCCGCCCTCCTTGAAAATCTGAAATTTCCTTTGAATTTTAGTTATAGGAATCTTAATTAATCGCAATATTAAAATCAGAAAAGATGAAAACAAACACTAATCATAATAATTGCAATAAATGGATTAGAAACATTTAATCATAAAACTGTGCGTGTGTATTTATTACTAAAAAGGTTTTACACCGGGGAGACAGAATTATTACTTAGCCGAAGTAAACGTTTAAACAATTGATCTTTTATGAATTTATTACAAAACGATCGACATTTTAATAAATTTATTATGAAACGATAGACGTTTTAGGGATTCCTTACAAAAGCATCGAAGTTTAATAATTCTATTACAAAACCATTGACGTTCTAATTAATTTATTAGCAAACGGTCGACATTTTAATGAACGATCGATCTATGGACATTTTATTTATTTTATTATAAAACGTCGACGTTTAAATGAAATATTTAAGGTTTAATGTTTTTTTTTAACGCTCGAAGTTTTAAGAAATTTGTTACAACACCATCGACGTTTTAATGATTTTATTAAAAAACGATCGATGTTTTAATTAAATTATTATAAAAGATTTAATGCTTTAATAAATTTATGAAAGCATCAAATTTACTGAATTTCTTACAAAACGATAGACGTTTTAATGAATTTCTTACAAAACGATAGACGTTTTAATGAATTTCTTACTAAACGATAGACGTTTTACTGAATTTCTTACAAAACGATAGACGTTTTAATGAATTTCTTACTAAACGATAGACGTTTTACTGAATTTCTTACAAAACGATAGACGTTTTAATGAATTTCTTACAAAACGATAGACGTTTTAATGAATTTATTACAAACCGATCGACGTTTTAATGAATTTATTTCAGAGCAATTGACGTTTTAATTAATTCTTTTTTACAAAAAATCAACGTTATATTCAGATGCTTACAAAAAGATTAACGTTGCAATGATTTTGTCAGAAAATCATCAACGTTTCACTCGTTTTTCAAAAACCGATCGAAGGCTTAATGAATTTATTCCCCGACTATTTTGATATTTTTAGGATCTTATCACAAAAATATCGACATTTTAATAAATTCTTACAAAAAGATCGACTTTCTAATGATTTATTACTAAATGATCGACGTTATAATGAGTATATTACAAAACGATTAACATTTTAATGCTTTATTTATTAAGCTTGATCAGCATTTTAATAAATTTATTACAAACGATTGACATTTTCATGAATTAATTACAAAACGATTAAAGTAGTTTTAATGATTTTATCCCAAAACGATCGACGTGTTAAAGAGTTTATTACCAAACGATTGACGATCGCTGTTTTATGATTTTATTACAAAACGATGGACCTTTTAAGGCTCTTTTGATAAAAAAGATCAATATTTTAATTAATTTCTTTCAGAACGATCATTGCTTTAATGATTTTATTATAAAAATAGCTTTTTCTCACCGAGAACAATTTAGGACAAAGGAATGTCACTTTTAGCTGACTTTTAGACTGAAGTTTGAGTGAAAAAAAATGGAGTCAATTGGAATAAGATAAAGTATATTGACAAGCTGTGAAGGATGGATCGAATCTGGTTACATCTTGAATTTGATTTGAAACTCTGCTGTATTAAAAAGATTAGCCGTCTTATTCGCTGTGTTAATTTTATTTATCTTCATCCGTATTCTAGAAATCGACAATGCCCGTGATCAAGTTTGAATGTTCGAGTTGTGGGGCTTCCTTTAATAAGGAAATTTACGTTCCTTCTAGCATGGAGCAAACTAGAATTTGCCGTTTCTGTATGTTAAACGATGCATTGGAGCGTAAGTTTGCTAACGCTATTAGCGAAATTAAATTAGAACTAAATTCCGTCGCGAGGGACGTTATATCGACCAACTGTAAAGTCGACGAATTAAATTCGAGTCTAAATTCTACCATTCATGATATGCGTGGGAGGGAAAATAGAAATTGCGACAACCGGCCTACTCATATGAATCATCAGGCAATTGTTGACCAGCAACAAAGGATTTTGAACTCGTTTGGACCCCAGGATTCACAATATAGACCCCAATATTCGCAATTTAGGCCCGTTAGAAATGGGGCTAGACCATCGAGGGAACAGCATTTCACATTACCATGTTCGAACCCCTTCGCACACCTAACTCCTATCGAAGGGGAAGAAGAAACTGTACTAATTGGGGATTCTTTAATTAGAAACCAAGAGCCGGAATTCACAGCGCGAAACCCGTCAAAACGAAAACGATTTTGCTTTCCTGGTGGCCGCATAGATAAAGTAGTTAGTGAAATTGAAAAATTGGACCAAACACGTGGCGGGCGTCCGATCCTCACGCTGGTAGGGGGAAATGATGTGCACAGATACGACAGCACCCCAGATAGAGTAGTAAACCGCGCTAAGACTCTGATTCATACTGCGAAAGTTAAAGCGGATAACGTAGGAATAATTGGCATTTTACCCCGACTAAAATCCACGTTGCGTCTGCAGTCCCGAGCTATATATACAAACGAGTGCCTTAAGCGCTTGTGTCGCGATACTGGAGTTAGCTTCTTTAACGTTTGGGATAAATTCCAAGACCAACCTTCACTTTATCAAACGGACAGAATCCATTTAAGCGATGTGGGGAACAGTCGGCTGGGTAGGATTTTAGACCAGTCAGTACGTAGCATGTTAAGTAGGAGAGTTGCGGGGCCACGTGATGCCTATGCGCCGGACCGGTCCTCGCTTGAAGGGGCAATGAGTATTGGGGAGCAGGGAAACGGAACCGATTCGCGTGTGATAGAGGAGTCCACCTAAAGCGCAAATTGAAATGTATATATTCAAATGTTCGTAGCTTAAAAAATAAATTTGCCGAAATAAAAGCCGTAATTCTAGAGGGAGACTACGATCTCGTATTCTTAAGTGAGATTTGGATAGATACACATTCGGGGATCAGTGTTTGCGAATTTGATATACCAGGTTATAAAATTCATTATACAAATAGACAAACTGGTAGAGGAGGGGGCGTATTAGTGTATATAAAAGATGACTTAAACGCTATAACGATCGACTCGTCTACGGCAGATATGAGAAGTGAGGCCTTATTAATCCAATTATGTTGTAATGCAAAGAATAAAATTAATTTAGCTGTCATATATCGTCCTCCATCGCAAATAGAAAGAGAAGATGCTGCACTCTTTGATATGCTTTCATCTTGGGTTAGAAAAGGAACCACATTAGTCTGCGGCGATTTTAACTATCCAAACGTTAATTATAGTAACCTAACGTCAGATAAAGCTGGGAAGAGACTACTAAACTTTATTCTGGAGAATTTTCTCGTTTAAAAAGTGGAGGAACCAACTCATGATAATAATATCCTCGATTTAATCATGGCGACTGACGAGTCATTGGTAGAAAATGTTTGTGTAGGAGAGCATTTAGCCTCGAGTGACCATAATGCGATTAGATTCGTAGTAAACACGTGTGTAGAAGTAAAAATTAGTACACAGCTCATGCCATGTTTTGGTAGATGTAATGTTGATACTTTTCGCGAAAGGATTAAGGATGTAGACTGGGGAATGCGCTTCGAGAATAGGTCAGTAGGAGAAATGTACACTGAGCTTCGGCGTACACTCCTTAGTGTAAATTTCGACTTAGTAAAGTATGTGCGCCGTAAGAGCGGGAAGTCGATGAGAGCGCCATGGGTTAGCCCACTAATATTAAGCTTAATTAAGGACCGAAATAGAAAATTTCAAATACAAAATGAGTCATTTATAAGTCGGCAAAATTACATAGATTCTCGAAGAGAAGTTAAACGGGCGGTTAGAAATGCGAAGCGGAAATACAGAATGAAATAAAACTCTCAAAGGATTCGAAGAAGGAACCGAAACGGTTTTACGGCTATGTAAACAGTAGGAAACCCTTAAAAGGTTCAATAGGGCCGATTAAAGACAAAGATGGTCGCTTGACGGAATTTCCGGCGGAAATGTCTAAAATTTTAAATGAACATTTCACAAGCATCTTTACTGTTGAAGATTCGTCCGAATTAGGATCGTTAGTTGAAGAAGTAGATAATAGTGATATTTGCATATCCGATATAACAGTTAATGAAGTGGAAATTCTTAAATATATTAACCTGATGAAAAAGTCGAAATCACCCGGCCCCGATGGCGTTTACCCCACTCATTTAAAGGAACTTAAGAATGAGCTTGCGAAGCCGTTGCGTGCAATTTTCAATCGCTCATTAGAAGATGGCGTAGTCCCTGTAGACTTCAAGCGTGCAAACGTTACACCAATATTTAAGAATGGGAATAGATACGAAGCAACGAATTTTCGTCCTATTAGTCTAACTTCGGTAGTTGGAAAGCTTTTAGAATCGGTAATTAGAGATAGAATAGTGAGCCACCTCGAGCTAAATAATCTGATTAAAGATTCCCAACATGGGTTTAGGCGGGCGAGATCGTGCTTGACAAATTTGCTCGAATTCTTCCATAAAATGATTTGCGTTTACGACGAAAGCAAAGCTGTAGATGTAATCTATCTAGACTTTAAAAAGGCTTTTGACACCGTTCCGCACGAGAGATTATTAATGAAAGTTAAAGCAATCGGTGTGAAGGGTAAGATATTAAATTGGATTAGAAATTGGCTGAAGGATCGTTCGCAGCGAGTAGTTATAAATGGTGAATGTTCTGATTGGGTCAACGTCAGTAGTGGAGTGCCACAAGGCTCAGTTCTTGGCCCATTATTGTTTCTAATATATATAAACGATTTGGATAATGGCGTATTTAGTACGATTTCTAAATTTGCTGACGACACGAAGCTGGGCAACCGTGCCTATGTAAGATCGGATGTAGATAAATTACAAAAGGACCTAAACTTGATTGTCAGATGGGCGGATAAGTGGCAAATGCAGTTTAATTCAAGTAAATGTAAGGTGATGCATTTGGGTTGCCATAATTTGAGGGTAGAGTATACCATGAAAGGCCAGGTCCTCGACGTGGTTAAATTGGAAAAAGACCTGGGAGTTTTAGTTTCGGATGACTTCAAAGTCACGAAACAATGCGCGGATGCATGTAAAAAAGCAAATCGTGTGCTGGGTTATATCGCGCGTAATTTCACGTTCAAATCCAAAGATATAATTTTACCGTTATATAAATCACTAGTGCGTCCACTGCTCGAATATGCGGTTCAATTTTGGGCTCCATACTTAAACAAAGATATCGCGCAATTAGAAAGAGTGCAGCGTAGGGCTACAAAATTAATTCCCGAGCTGAGAAACAGGCCGTACGAGGAAAGACTCAGGGCATTAGATTTGCCATCTCTCGAAGGCAGAAGATTACGTGGACAGCTAATTGAAGTATTTAAAATAGAGAAAGGATTTTCAAACGTTGATTATAGAAATTTGTTCGAGTTGGATCATAGGGGAAACACTCGCCAACACGGATTAAAATTAGTGAACAAGCGATTTAACACTAGTATAGCCCAAAACTATTTTACGTTTAAAATTACTCAAATTTGGAATAGGCTACCAATCCACGTAGTAGATAGTAGGTCGGTAAATATGTTTAAAAACCGTCTCGACGCGCACTTAAATAGTATAAATATAACGTAGTCTGAGCACAGTAAATAAAAACGTCTTGCAAAAGGAGTTTGGAGCGGAGGAACAACGAGAGTAAAAATGATGACTAAAAATGATGCCAGCGATTTCTCTTGCATGGGTAGTTTAGATATCCATTTTCTTTTCCGCCTATCCTATAAATAGTCTTACTATCCTAAAATTAGATTTTCACCACTAGCAGTCGAGGGCTCCGGAAGTTGAGAAGAAAAACTTTCTATCACCCCCCCACCCCTAGGTTGAAGGAGTTAATATGCATGACAATGTACACATGTAGATAAGTGTGTACAGTAGTTTATATATTAAAATAAAAAAAAATAAAATGAAAAAAAATAAATATATAGCATGTTAGAGATACACTCGTAGATAAGTGTGTATCGTAGTTATGGATGTAGTGTAGCGGACTAGCCTCGAGCGGACCTTAGGGTCTTTGCTGGTCCTAGATTCTGTAGTTCTGTAGTTCTTACATGAATGAAGTGAAGCCTGATGAATGTGCGGAAATGGGCACGACTGGTAATGAGAAACCGAATGGAAAGCATGAATTTCCTAAGATCTCTTAAATTAATCTCCACAACCAGTTTTATACAAATGCATAAAATTGTCTAATTTACCACAGCAATCTATAATAGACCAATGAAGGTTGTGATACATTGTTAAGACGAATCGGAGAACGTCAAGGAAAAGGTTTGTTCTTCTTATTCTACTAACCTGAGGGGAAGAGAGACAGAGTGACGTCAGAAGCGAACTATCCCGAGAATTCCCGAGAGGAGACTGATAAGTGCTTTTTGTCTCTCTGAAATGTGACTTTTAGCGACGCTCTAAACAATGATTACCTGTTCTTCGCTTAGCGATGTCTGTTGGAGTGGTATGGTTGCCCTTTTGGCAAAGTGGAAGTTTTATTGGAGTGTAAAATAAGGAGATATATAAGTATAGGAATTTGCCATATATTTATATAGCAACAGCAGGGCACCAATAACTGATGTTTATTTCTTATTTCTTTATTAGTACGCCAACGTTTCACAGACCAGCATCATCATCATGGTACTAGAAAATATGCAAAGAACCAAACATTTTAGGGGAATATAACATATGTTGTATTATTTAAGTAAAGACAAATTAATTCTAACTTAGTATAATAATTATGCAGCTGTTTTCGCTTCCAAAATCGCAGGTACTGAAACCCGGCGAATGATCAAGATATCATTTCTTACGCTGTGGCAACGTCGCATGAATGATAAAGATATCCTTTGCTGCGCTGCGGCAACGTTGCATGAATGATCAAGGAATCATTTGCTTCACTGTGGCAATGTCGGTGAAATGATCGATATATGATTGCTCGGCTACGGCACCATTACACGAATGATTATGATATCATTTGCTGCACTGAGGCACCGTCCAAAGAATGATTAAGTTATCATTTGCTGCCCTGCGGCCACGTCCCGCAAATGAGTAATATATCATTTGCTGTGCTGCAGCACAGTCGCACTAATGACCAAAATAGCATTTGCTTCGCTGCGGTACTGTCGTAAAATTAATCAAGATATGATTTACTGCGTTGAGTCACCGTCGCACGAATCATCAAGATATCATTTAATGCGCTGTGACACCGTCGCACGAATGATAAAGATTTCATTTGCTAGGCTGCCGCACTGTCGCACGAATCATCATTTGCTGGCCTGCTGTACCGTGGCACGAATGATCAATATATCATTTGATGCACTGTTGCACTTCGATACTGTCACACGAATGATTAAGATAGGACTTGCTGCGCTTAGGCACCGTGGAGAGAATGATCAATATATCATTTAATGTGCTGCGGCACCGTGGAGAGAATGATCAATATATCATTTAATGTGCTGCGGCACCGTGAAGAGAATGATCAATATATCATTTAATGTGCTGCGCCACCGTGGCACGAATGATCAAGATATCAATGGTGTGCTGCGGGACCATCGCAGAGATGTTTAAGATATCATTTGCTGCGGTGCAGAAGCGTCGACGAATGATCAAGATATTTTCTGCACTACGGCACCCTCGATTGAAAACTCAAGATATCATTTGCTCCGATACGGCATCGTCGTACGAATGGGCAAGATAGCATTTGCTGCACTGCGGTACCGTCGCAGGAATTATGAAGATATCATTCAATGCGCTTTAGCAAAGTCGCACGAATCATCATTATATTATCCACTGCGCTGTGGCGCCGTCGCACGAGTGGTGATATCATTTGCTACGCTGCCTCAACGTCGCACGAATGATCCAGATATCGTTTGTTGTACTGGGGTACCGTTGCATGAATGATTAAGCTATTCTTTGCTGAGCGGCACTGCTGCACGAATGATAAAAATTAAATTTACTCCGCTGCCTTACCATCGCACGAATGATCAAGATATGATTTGCTGCGCTTTGGCACCGTCGTATGAATGATCAAGATATAATTTACTGCGCTTCGTTACCGTGGCAATAATGATCAATATATCATTTACTGCGCTGCAGCAGCGTTTCACGAATGATCAAGATATCATTTGCTACCCTGCGGATACGTCGCACGAATGAAAGAGATATCTTTGCTGCAATGCGGCACCATCGCTTTAGAAATAAAGATATTATTTGCTCTGCTTCGAAATTGTCGCACAAATGATCAAGATCTCATTTGCTTTGCTGCAGCATCGTCAACGAATGATTAAGTTATCATTTGCTTCGCTGCAGTGCTATGTCACAAATTACCAAGATATTATTTGCTGTACTGCGGCACCATTGCACGAATGATCTAGCTATATTTTGGAGCGCTGCGGTATCATCGCATAAATGATCAAGATACCATTCGCTTCGCTGTAGCAGCGTCGCGCAAATGTTTGGGATATCATTTGTTCGGCTAGGGGACCGTTGCACGAATCACCAAGATAATTTGCTGCGCCGTGGCATCTTCACACGAAAGATCAATATATTATATAGTGCGCTGCGGTAAGGTCGCATTAGTAATCAATATATCAATTGCTGCGCTGCGGTATCGTCGCACGAATGATCAAGATATCATTTGCTTCCCTGCAGCAGCGTCGTGCAAATGATCAAGATATCATTTGCTGTGCTATGGGGCAGTTAAATGATGTACCAAGATATCATTTGCTGCGCTGCGGCACCGTAGCACGAATGATCAAGATATCATCTAATGCGCTGCGGTACCGTCGCACGAATGTCAATATATCATTTGCTGCGCTGCGGTATCATCGCACGAGTGATCAAGATATCGTTTGCTGTGCTGCAGCAGCGTCGCGAAAATGATCCATATATCATTTGCTGCACTGCGGCACCATCGCACGAATGATAAATATATCATTCACTATGCTGGGGCTCCGTCACACGCATGATCAAGATATCATTTGCTGCGCTGCGGTAAGGTCACACAAATAACCAATATATAATTTGCTGCGCTGCGGTATCGTCACATGAATGATCAAGATATCATTTGCTGCGATGCGGCACCGCCAAAGCAATGATCAAGATATCATTTACTGTGTTGCAGCATCGTTACACGAATGATCAAGATATTATTTACTTCGCTGCGGCAGCGTGGAACGAAGGATCAAGATATCTCCTGCGTTATGGCATCGTCGCACGATGATCAAGATAGCATTTGTTGCGCTGCTGTACCATCGCAGAAATGATCAAGATATTTTTTGCTGCGCTGCGGCAAAGTTGCACAAACGATCATGATATCATTTTCTTCACTGTGGCACCGTTCGTCGAATGATCAAGATATCATTCAATGCGCTTTTTCCGCCGCACGAAAGATTAAGATATCATTTGATGCGCTGCGGCACCGTGGCACGAAGGATCAAGATATCATTTGCTGCGTTGCGGTATCGCTTCACGAATGATCAAAATATTTTTTCTGCGCTGTGGCACTGCTGCACGAATGATCAAGATACCATTGTCTCTGCTGCGGTACTGCCGCAGTAATGATGAAGATAAAATTTCTTGCACTGTGGTAACGTCGCAAGAACGTTCAATATATCATTTGCTGCACTGCGGCACTGGCGCACGTCTGTCAACACTGTGCCGCTTCGCACAACTCTAAGTACAAAAGTTGATAGATTATTTATTTAAATCCTGCCATTTATCGTCCATAACCCCCAAGGAAAGGGATTTGGTGTTTGATATTGTTTGTTTGTTCTTTTTTGTGCCCTTTAACAATCACTTTCAAGGCGGTAGTTGCAGGAGTTTAATTAGGCTGCTAACCACCGCTCGCTCCAGCCTATGTCAGTCGGTTCAAAGGAGATCTGAATTGGGGCTCCTAACTTGACTAACCTTACTCAGTGTGGGTTAACTATGCTATGGAATAAAATGAAGGAGTGTCCTACTCAGCTAAATAACAACCGAACAATTGATGCAAATGTCCACGAGGGAAAACAACTGGGTGCTAGGTCATGTCAACACATCTCATATATCATTGGTAGCTAGACAATTTCTCACTTCGAAAAACGCGAGTGGAGGGGGGGGGAGTAGCAGGGGATTGTAGCTGATATCTATAGAATTGTCTGCCATCCAGACCCCACCACCCGCAGTTTAAACACCCTTGCTCAAAGCTTGCAAGAGGATCTGCAGTTATCTATCTTTCACACAGTTTGGTGGTGTCTTTGAGTAGCACTAAATTCTGTTTACCTGTAAAGAATACAGTAGTTTGTAGTTATCTATATCAGGCATGGATTTATATTATATTCTCCATTATCTTATGCCCGTATTTATCCCAGCCTCTTTGCCCAATTCTTGGATGAAATGATATGGGGGGTAGAATCTACATGCTTATTACGAGATAGTGTTCGGCTGCTTAGTTAGCAAAATACAATAGACGAATGAATAAACAATAGATGAAACAATAAATAAAAGGAATCGGATCATTCGTGTAATAGACATTCGAAACTGTAAGCTCACAAGAGAATATATTTCGGGGGTAATTTAAATATTGAATACTTGAATACTGAATACTTAGCATTCCTTTTCCCTCATGAAAAGAAAGTACAGTTCCTTTATTTTACAAACATATAAAAATGAACTCATAGTAAAATAGGAACTCTGTCCCTTACCTGACATAACTTTGCTTTACAAATCCAATCTTTTAGGAGCTAATCCTCTAGTTGACCTATCGGGAAGAACTCTGTGTGCAACAGGATTTTGGTTCGAAGGAACTGTAGGTTGTATTGGCTGTTCACCAATAATGGAAGGAATTGATTGCTGTGTACTATTATGTTCTGCGAAAGAATATTGTCCTATGGGTATACTCTGTGATTGAATTGTCCAGGAGGGCTTCAGCCCATCAATGTGTCTCTTTGTTACATTTCCATTTACATTATAGTTCATATTACCCACTTGACTTTCAATGGTTCCTGATACCCATTTGTTTGATCTAACCATAACTGCGGATGATGGTTTAAATTCTCTGGCTTTACCAACAGCATTGAACTGTTTCCAGCCTTTGCTGGAAACATCAAGTCTGACTTAGTTCCGATCCTACTCCCTATTAATAAAAGGGATGGTGACATGCCCGTGGTTGCATGCGGAATTGTCCTGCGGGATAACAAAAACTTAGTGCTCTTAGCATGTAATCGTGTTCAACAGTGAGCTCTGATCATACTGACAGAAATGGGTTAAAATCTTCGCTTGTTAGTAATGAGTCCCTTCCAGTAATTAGGCCTTGTAATAAATACCTTTGGATGTGTAGGATCGACAGTTAGTAAACAAAATATGGACGAATGAATAAACAATCGATGGAACAATAAATGAAAGGAATCGAATCCTTTATGTAAAAGACATTTGAAACTTTAAGCTCATAAGAGAGAATATATTTTAGGGGTAACTTAAATATTGAATATTTAATACTTAACAAGTTTCAATTCCTCCATCTTCCGATTCCCAACTACGTGTCTCTGCCAGAGTCGCTCCCTCAGGCTGATATCGAATCCTTCTCTTTAAAAACTGATACGTAAATATAATACGTTGCTGGAAAGACTCAACCCCTTAAAAGGACGTCATTGAATAAGTTTATTACAATAAGGATTTCCTCGGGACCTTGATTCTGAAGGATAAGATAGAGAAAGAAAGCGCGGCACATCGGGAGATCTTGACATGAGAATATCACGGAAGATCCACTCAGAGACAGCTCGAGCAGCTTGTCCAAGTGTCAATAGTCAGTTGATACTTATTCATGGCATACTTCCAACCTTTGTTTCAATGGACCAGGATTGTAGCATACTGGAGTTTAAACAAAAGTAGGCAAAATAATTGTTATAATGGCCCTCATGTTTGAATGCCCTTCTCTGTATACTTCATTTAGAACGGATTTTGCTTGCAAAGGCATAAGGGTTGCTAGCAGTCCCTTGGTATTTATTACAAGGCCATACTTTCAACCTTTATTTCAATTGTTATAATGGCTCAAAGGCTAGATGCCCTTCTCTGTATTCTTCATTTAGATTTGTGTTTTTGTCTATATGCGTACGTGATTTTACAGGAAGGTGGAGTAGATACTCGAATTTTAGGTTAAAATACCCGAAAAGTGTGCGGTTGTTTCAGTAGATGAATTATTACAATAAAACATAGAAACATTTCAAGGTGGTTCTTTGTAATCGTCATACTACGACCAGTAACAAAGATGGATGCTCTTCCCTTTATTACAGGGGTCGAAACTGATTCATAATCTATTGAGTGAAATCGGAAAAGGGAGAGGACAGACTTAGTATAAAAAAACATTATAATAAACAGTTTTATGACAGTGTAGTTAGCGCACATCAGTGCCACTATGAATAGAAAATACTATTGACGCTTTTATTTAGTGATTCCTTTAGAAATGAATTTTTACCGCACTCGGAATTCTTTTTTTGTTGTCGGTTTTTTCCTTTAGTTATTCCACACACCTCAACTTTACACAGGTCCTGATGAATGCACAAAGGCCATGAGCACCAAAGTTCAGGTAATGACGTGATAGTGAAAACGTCATAGTTAAGACTTCATAATTAAAACACTCTAGTTAAGACGTAATAATTAAAACGCCATAATTATGACGACATGATTAAAACGCCGTAGTCAAGACGTCATAATTTAAACAACATAGTTAATAGGTCATGATTAAAACACTATAGGTAGGACGTAATAATTAAAAACCATAGTTAAGACGTCATAAGGAAAATACCATAGTTAAGACATCAAAATTAAAACAAATAATTATGACGTCATAATTAAAATCCTATAATTATGGCGTCATAATTAAAACAACAGAGTTAGAACATCATAATTAAAACACTATAGTTAAGACGTAATAATTAAAACATCATACCTGAGACCTCATAATTAAAACACCATAGTTAAGACGTCATAATTAAAACACCATAATTAAGATGTCATAATTGAAACAATGCTTAAGGCGTAATAATTAAAAACCATAGTTAAAACGTCATAATTAAAACACCTTAATTAAAACGTCACAATTAAAAACCATAGTTAATACGTCATAATGAAAACACCATAGTTAATACGTCATAATTAAAACACCATAGTTAAGACGTTATAATTAAAATCCAGAGTTAAGACTTCAAAATTAAAACATCATAATTATTACGACATAATTAAAACATCATATTTAAGACCTCATAATTAAAACACAATAGTTAAGGTGTCATAATTAAAACGATAAAAAATCTCTCTCCCTCGTCTTTTTTCAACCTTTCCTAGTCACGGATTATTATGTTCAGCACCTACAAAATTCCATCCATATACCCACAAGGGGGCGTTGGGTTTATCTTAGGCAGCCATGCTGCAGCTGTCATCTGAAGGATTGTGTGCTCTCTCGGCACCATCGCACGCAGGTGCGTTCCCTCTCGGGCCAAATCCCCGCAGGAGGAGTTAGATTTATCTACCACACATTTTTATATCCTTCATCATCACCACTTTCTAGCACCTCCTTACACACTTAAGGCAGGAGATGCCTTCGTTGGTTTTCGCTTTAAATAAAAAAAACATTCTAATCGCGAATCTTTGCAAAGATTAATGTTTTCATGTTTTATATTTTGCACCGATTTACCCCCGTCTGTTACGTATCTCAGTGGGGGTATAAAATTTACTGTGGAGTCCACATGTTGCTAGGGAATAGGGAAGACCCCTCAAGTCGACTTAAGTTCCGTCATTATCCGATCACTAAACCGACAAATTGTGCCTTAACCTGGGTTATAAGTGAAGGGATGTTGCCACTCTGCTAGATCCGTGGCTAGTGGTAACATCCAAGACTCTGAATTCTCCCCTCGTGACCCGCCTCACTTTGCTGATTGTTTGGGGGTCTATCGCGGAGTGTAGGAGTGTGGAAGCGCCCCTCCTTGATTAATGATCTTCATCACACCCCTATCTTCTCTACCAAGCCTTCTGCAACGCGGCTTTAAACTGAAATTTGTGTGGACGTTTCCAACCATTCCTTTACTGTGGCACACCTGTCGTTGCTACGGGATTAAGAACTCCGTTAGGTTAGGTTTGGTTAGGTTAGGTAGTCTAAGTTAGCTTAAAGGTAGGTTAGGTAGATTAAGTTAAGGTTATCCTATGTAGGTTAGGTTATGTTACCTAATAGAGGTTAAGTTAGGTCAGTTCGGGTTAGGTGGGGTAAGTTAAAGTTATGGTATGTAGGTTAGGTTAGGTAGGTGAAGGTTACGCTATTTAGGTTAGGTTATTCAGGTAAGTTAGCTCAGATCATTTAAGGTTAGGTTGGCAAGGTTATGTAATTTGGTTAGGTCAATTTCATGTTAGGTAGGATAGGTTAGGTTAGGTCAGGTTAGGTAAGTTAATTTATCGATATGTAGGTTAGGTTAGGTCAATCTGATGTTAAGTTAGGTTAGGTCAGGTTAGGTAAGTTAATTTATCGATATGTAGGTTAGGTTAAATCAATCTGAAGTTAAGTTAGGTTAGGTTACTTTGAATAAGGAAATAAATTTGTATAGAAACAAGTTCTGGTAACCAAAGTTGCGTGCTCGTACTTATTCTGATTTATGACCTTACAACCTTCTAAACTTTTAATAATTCCGGGACTAACCTTGGGTGGGCCATGGCAATTATATCATTCAAATGAGAATGTAAAACAACATAAGGGTTTCAAATTTCGTTAGAATCGGCTAAATAGTTATGATGTTATTGCCAAAAGAAAATAATTCCCTGGCTAACCTTGGGATGACCTTGCCAATTATATTTTTGGAAAGAGCACGTAAAGCAACATAACGGTTTCAAATTTCGTTATAATCGGCTGAATAGTTACAATGTTATTACAAAAAAAAAAAAAATGGGAACCGGCGGACCGACCGACATAGTGAGATATAGAGTCACACGCGACTAAAAATTACGATAAAATATTAGTCAATCTTATTCACTCTCTGATTAATATTGTATTACGCTTCCCCCGTATAAATGGTCCTGGTCTTGGAGAGTTACGAAACTTCAGTTTCTCTAGCTGCCTCCCCAAACAATGAACATTGGGGCGCCTAACAACATCTGGCAACCGCACGGAATTCGAACCATAAGGTTATTATTTCTAAAAGAGCGGCTTCGCTTCCCTTATCTCCTTTAAATGCGGTTGACCTTCACAGCCCCCGCTATTATTAATCAGCTAGTAGTATTCACAATTCGAAAGCCTCGCTTTAGATTCGAATTCAAAGGCGATTGCCAGACGTTGTTAGGCGCTCCACTGTTCATTGTTTCTTATGAAGTGTTTTTTGACTTCAGTCATATAAGCCCCGCCCCGAATGCTATTTAAATCAATCATATTTTCTTTAATATTAAGTAATATAAAATGTCCATATCATATTTTAATTTAGAAAAAACTCCCTTAAAAATGATATACTATGATGCGATTTCAATTAACAATGTGGCTGTATACTAAATATTACCCAACCCCTTCTCTAAAGATTTCTCTTCAAAAACCCAAACCTTTCTGGGTAATGATCCCCTCGTTGGTTATCGTTTTTAATTAAGTAAATTAGACTCGGTTTGTTTCCTCACTGACCTAACTCTTGTCCCTTGCTCTTTGCAGGTTGTGCAGCAACTGGGTTGGACCTCTAGCCCAGCCCTGCATTTGCTCCAATGACAAACAAAGAGAAAGCGCCCCATTTGCCCGGGCGGAAATGGAAGAGCCACTCCTTCCTGGGCCGCGCCCCTCACCGGTGCTCATGCAAGTCCCCCAACTTGAGCCGGATCCTCCTGATTCTTCCTCGGGAATTCTGCTTCACATTCCGTCCCAGCCGATTCGCGCTCCTGCTTCTCCTGCTCACCTTCCAGCTCGGTTCCAAGGGGGAGCTGCAGTCGAGCAGTTACCGAAGGGGGACTCACTCCTCCTCCGTCGGGGGAAGTTTCTCCCCTGCAGCGAGACCCCCCGAAATCACCGTGGGCATAATTCTTCCCTACATGCTCTTCGGACGTCGGAAATACAAGCAAGCCATCGGTATGGGTATCTCGCCTTTTAGCTCCAAACTCGGCAAGTACAAGTTCGTGAACGACGGCTTCCACGAGAAGTTGTTCAAGCTCGAGCCATCGCCTCACGGTGAGTCATGGTTTGTTACTCTTGCTGGGAGATAGATATTCTTGGGAAATATTTTTAAAGTTACCCAAATTATTATTTCTTATTCTTTCAAATAGGTTTCAGAGATAGTTAGATAAATATATAATCATTTTATGCCAAGTAAAAGTAATGTTTCATAACACAAGTAGGAAAATTAATTCTAGGCCTATTTATTTTAAATTATGCAAATTTTAAGGCGATTATTTGTGTGATATCGCTGATTAAAAATTAAATAAATAAATGAAGTTAATTAAGCTGGAAAAAAAGGGGAAATTTGTCGAGCCTGTTCTGAAACTAAACAGCTTCAAAATGTTTCGACAGTACTTCTTGAAATACCGAAATAACGATTATCGAAATAACTTTTTTGTTTATTTTTTGCTTAAGCGCTAAGTTGCATTTTTGCAACTGTAGTTTCAATTATCCCTGGAGAGATTTTTAGCCTAAAAACATTAATACGGTGCGTGTTTAATAGCTAAAAAATATACTTTTAACCTCTTATAAACTTGGTACAAACTCTCTAAATGTTTGATTTACAAAGCATTTAGAATTGAAAAAGATACAGGCATTCTTCTTTTATATTAAACACCTCTGTCCCAAACATTTACTTAGTGTCCCCTATGCTGTTCTCTCTCTGATTGCCCCCCACTGAGTTAACCTGTGGTTAGATGACGTATTAACTTCCTTGTTAGGCAAAAAATAATAAAAAAAACTTAAAACCACCCCTGAAATGGACGCCACCTATCAACTCGCGAAGACTCAGAAACGGCACAACATACCTTAAAGAACTGTCTGGTTCTGCCCTCGTTATGGAGTAAAATAAATTGAATTACCGTCCCATTAGTAGGTGGAGGGATAATAGTGAACTAAAACAGAGGTAAAAAATATCCCAATGGTAAATTTTGGTCACCTATGGCTTCTCTCGAGACCAAACCATTCGTGGGCGTTCTCTGCTGGAGATCGCAGTCTCCCCTCAGAAAAATAGGGCCGACTTTTCTTAATAAAAGAGTAAATGGACGAGAACGAGGTCGGAGCGGAGTTTCAAAGCTCGTCAAATGGGCCGTAACTATCGAGGGGAAAAGAGGAGAGCGGAAGATGCGAGAATGCAACGGGGAAAGAGGGAGAATAATACTGATTGAGTTAAAAAAGAGGTATGCACAACATAAAGAGAGAGAATAATATTGACTGAATTAAAAAAGAAAGTAAACACAACAGAAAAGAGGGAATAATACTGACTGAATTAAAAAAACAGAAGAAAATCACACGCAAAAAGGGAGAATAATACTAACTGAATTAAAAAAGAAGATAAGTACAACAGAAATGGGAAGAATAATACTGACCAATTAACCAGTGGGAGAATAATATTGACTGAATTAAAAAGAAGATAGACACATCAGAAAGGTAGAGAATAATATTGACTGAATTATTAAGATGGTAGGCACAACACAAACGCCATTGCCCCTAATCTTAGGCAACAAAGTACATTTCCTTGTACTTAGCAGCCGCGGTAAGCTAATTGACCCTTTAGCATTGCACCGGTAGTAGCCAATGCAGTTAGTAACAAGCTAAACCAGGCGAAATCCCTTCTGTCCTCAACTGTAACTCGTCCACTCACTCCCACAGATAACACTATTCAACAAAAATTTCATTCTTTTGGAATGAAATGCTCTGATTCTAGAGTAATCGAAGGTGATGAGCTCCAATATGGCATCAGGATGTCCCTTATACATTATTTGTTTATTTCTATCAATTAAATTTATGTATTGTTACAACATATTTCGTATTTTTCTTGCAAAATGATCAATTATATATTTCCAATTCTGTTCTTGCAGTAATTCTTAATCACATTGACAGTGTTGAAACATGGAACGCTGCAAAAGTGTAAACGAACCTGACCTTATTTTGTTACATTTGTGGAACATCCATCCCGAAAAGATTCAAGAAACCCATCAAGATTCTGTTCGAGTCAACTAGAAAAGCTACTTGGAATGTCCGTTAACCGACCGAGACAAGGAATGGCCCCTCGAATAGCGTGTAAGTCCTGCGTTAATCATCTGAGTAAATGGCTTCATAGAAAGAGAAGTTCAGGTATGTCGCTTCACTGCACCAATGGTAGGACGAGAGGTCAAAGACCATAGCAACGATTGCTACTTCTGTCTTCTAAATATTAAAGAAATAAATACTAATGCACGAGGTACAGTACTGTAGTCCCAATATCGCTTCTGCAATCCACTACAGAACTACCAGTTCCAACCCCATTTGCTTAGCAGGAACTTCAACTAGCGAACCCCCTCCTTGATCTCATAAGGTACCTTGATCCGTATAAAGAAAAGATAGAGCTCCTGGGAATAAAACTGAAGCAGCGTAACTTGCTGCAAGATGGAGTACGCATCATGACAGCGCGTTATCGGCATAAACAACTACCTGCTTGTTTCAAAATGCCACAACCTTTGCTACTGTGATGAAGCAGTGTCTCTCATGTAACAACTCTACAAGTCTGAATTATAGAAACCTGATGATTGGAGGTTGTTCATAGAGTCAGAAAAGGATAATCTAAAAGCAGTCCTACACAAGGGGAATTCTCTTCCTTCCGTGCTAACAGCACATGCAAAGCACCAGTGGAAAATCTGCCGGGACATCAAAGTAATCAGTCTACTTCTGGGTCTTTAGATCGGTTATACAAAACACCTGTGCTTTATGTGCTTGAGGCTCAGTATGACTGATGCCGACCGCTACGTTAGAAAAGAATAGCTGGCAAGATCAAAAGATCAACCCGGAAGATTCATCTGTCTTAGCAAACCCCTTGCGGATCCAGCAAAGATATTGTTGCCTCATTGCATCTTAAGCTGAGTGGCGAAATATTTCATACAATGGATAAACTGGTACTGGGTTTCAGTACCTGTCTATGTAGCTGGGTGGTGTGGTATCTGAAATCCCGTTAAAAGCGGATGTCTTGAATAGTCTTCAGACCCACATGCTGGTTAATGTGGGTGATTTCACCTAGAGTTTTAACCCGCTAAAGAAGAAGGTATGTAAATCATTCGTGGGTGTTTCAGTGAATTAAAAACAAACACATGTAGACAACTACGAAGAAATTGTGGTAGCCAATTAAGAAGTTCTGGATTCACGGCTATCCTTAGAACTTCATTTCTTCCATTCCCGCCTCGATTTCTTCCCAGAAAACCCGGGAGCCATTTGTGGTGAGCACGGGGGAAGGTTTCACCAAGATATTGCTATAATGGAGAGCAGGTATCGAGGCAACTTCATTCCCATCATGGTGAGCGACCCCCGCTGGATACTGAACAAGCGAACAAGGTCAACAGACCTAGGTCGCGTGCTCCCAATTATTCTTACTTGTGACCTGATGACCTTACAACCTTCAAAACGTTCAATAATTCCCGGACTAACCTTGTTAGGAACGTAACAATTATATCATTCTAAAGGGAATGTAAAACAACATAAGGGTTTAAAATTTCGTTAGAATCGCCCGAATAGTTATGATGTTATGTCCAAAACAAAATAATTCCCGGGCTAACCTTGGGAGGACTTTAGCAATTATATCATTAGAAAGAGAATGTAAAACAACATAAGGGTTTCAAATATATTTAGAATCGGCCGAACGGTTATCACTCGACCGACCGAACTACGGACCGACATAGTGACTTATAGAGGCGCTTGCACGCGACTAAAGAGCAAAGTTCCAAACTATTTTTAGAATTCAACACATTGCTTACCAGGTAAGCCTTGTCTTCCTCAATATATGAAACAAAGCTGAAACGAGTCATGCCACATTGAATATGTTTGTAGTCATTCAGAAAACCTGGTCCGACACCAGAAAATGAATATCAGCATTGAAATCAGTGCTATAATATTAGTTAGAGTCACATATTCATGAATCAGAATATTATAGATGTTTCTTACATGTACACACAAAGAAGGAAACCAATCCTTCAAGATGGTTATAGCTATTTTCAATCACGGTAAAGTTATTTCAAATGAAACGAATTAAAGTGGAAACATCGGTAAATTTGCCGTAAACGAAAACCTTAGAACATGAAATCATTCTTCCACTTGAGATAAAGAAGAATCTGATATCAACGTCCCAATAAAAGAAGAATTCTCACCAATTTCAGAAAACAACGAATGCAATTTTAAGGCACTTGGACGAGCTTGAGGACATTTTATAGAGCTAATTACGATTCCTCTACAAAATATTGAAGCGACAAATCCATTGGCGTGGTAAACAATTTAATTAAACTCCTTTTCAAAGAAAATAAAAGACAGGAGAGAATTACAGGCTAATCAGTCTTGTATCAGCAATAAGCGAAAAAAGACATAACCAACAGGCTAATACAAAGATCGCTTAGCATCCACCAACACGACAGCCATGTTGCACAAGTAATTACAGCAACTATGTTTTTCCCAAACAGCTAAACAATTGTTGTAACAAATTACTGAATGCAAATTGCCTGTGTTCTCGAAAATACCTATGATTGAGTACTTAAGGTGCTCAGAAAATAACGATTTATATGGCCTATTTTAACTTAATCGCTTACATAGTCAGGCCCTAATTAATAAGAAGATACAAATCGAAAAACGAGTTAAAAAATGTGAACAAACCAATCTTATATAAAATGAATTAGAAATTGCGGATATACTAGAACTCTAAATTGAATAAAAGAGACATTAATGAGACATTTATGGGACATTCTCTTATTATTTAATTCCCAAACCTACAAAAATATGTTAATAATAACATACTTTTCATAATTCAGTTACACAACTGGCTAGAAATTACAAAATAATGAATAAACATTTTCTTGATCATAGAGAAAATACAGTAAAAATATTTGGATAACAAAATTAGGGTAAAGAAGGACAGCCGAGATACATATTTCGAAACAAAATATCTCTTCTCTTTAAACGTAACGTGTTGAATAAAGGCCCTTTTCTTATTCTGGCGCAGGTCAAGGAAACAAGGACATTGAACGCATAAAGCACTAAAAGATTGAAGACATCAAAGATAAATAACGTTTTATATTCGCAAACCAACAAGTTCTGAAAACACAAACCGTGACAATTACAAGTTCTAGAACTCATAACCCTCTTGTCCCAGGTTATGCTGTGGATATTGTTTCTATAGTTATTTGTGATTATTTTAAATTGTGGATGATATATTTGACCGTAATAACTCTAAAAACTTTTAATGAGGAGTTTATGTCATAGGTTCTCAACCGGTGGGGCGCGCATCCCCTAGTAGTACGTAACAAGGTCGCGTAGGGATACGCGATGTTGAATTAAAGATGGTTAATATTTGGGTTGTGTAGAAAAATTATATTGGTTTATTGACTTTAAGTGGGCAATTCTCTCTCTCTCTCTCTCTCTCTCTCTCTCTCTCTATATATATATATATATATATATATATATATATATATATATATATATATATATATATATATATATGAGGAATTAAACCACATTCTCCGAAGACAATTTAATTCAGAACAGTTTCGGTGTATAATGCCTAGACTTAATTTGGATCTTCCCATTTCTACGAGTAAATTTATCGATTTAGTTGAATTATGTCTCTCTGACAATGTGTTTCGAGTAAATAATGAGTTTTATAGACAAATATTTGGCCTTAGCATGGAAAATAGTTTATCTCCGATATTGGCATGTCTCTTCATGGTACATTTTGAGACTGAACTCCTTCCCACAATTTCTCCCCCTAACTTTATATGGTTAAGGTACATTGACGATGTATTTTCTGTATAGCCTAATGGCCATGATTTTGATAACTTTTTTAATCATTTGAATAATTTGCATGTCTCCATCAAATTTAAATATGAATGGGAATATGATAATATATTACACTTTTTAGATGTCCTCATTAATAAAGATCACCATGAATTAAAATTTGACGTTTATAGGAAACCAACCCACTCGAATGCCTATATGCATTATTTTTCGTTTCACGATAATACTGTTAAAAAATCGGTAATTTCTAACCTTTTCCTTAGAGCATATAAAATATGTCATCCTTCCTATTTAGATGAAGAAATTGTTATTATCAGGACCATTTTTTCTAATTTGTATTACCCCGATTGGTTCATATCGTCTGCCCATTTTGCAGCTAGGAAAACATTCTATGGTAATAAGCCTTCCCGCACTAAGGACTTCAACAAATGTATAACATTGCCATTTAATAATAAATTAAATAGTTTAAAGGACATATTTGAAAAAGCGGGTATTAATCTAGCCTTTAAATATAATAATTCCTTAAACCAATTGATGATTGCCAGGAAACCCAAAGAACATCATAACATAGGAGTATATGCAATACCATGCAACGATTGCCATAAAGTTTATATAGGGAAAACGGGGAGAAATCTCGACAAGAGATTGTATGAACACAAAAGAGATATTAGAGTGGGCAGCGAAAGCAGTGGAATATTTTGCCATGTTAGAGACTTAAATCATTCGATCGATTTCAATGGAAGTAAAATGGTATTTAAATCGGCTAACTATGTTAAGACAAAATAGTAGTAAAATGTCAGCCCTTCAATATGTTTAGGCCTACCCCCCCCCCCCCTGATTAGCCACAAGTAGGGGATTGGGGAAAAAAAGAGGGGATCTTTCACGACCTGACCCTGTGTTATGTTTGTAAGCACTTTTCTTATATTTTCTATCCTGTGTCAGTTGAAAAAAGGTGTAAGATACACCGAAACTGTTCTGAATTAAATTGTCTTCGGAGAATGTGGTTTAATTCCTCATCTTTTCTTGCGATATTGCATTAATTTTCATCATATATATATATATATATATATATATATATATATATATATATATATATATATATATGTATAATGTATATATATATATATATATATATATATATATATATATAGCAAAACCTAAAAGTTTCTAAATATATTAATATGCAAAATATAAATAAAAATTCAAACCACGATGAATCTTTTATTGATGTCCATTATTCCTTGAGGAGAGATAAGTCAGGTGCTAGAACTGCTCGGTGCTTTGCAGGGAGGACACGTTTGGTTAAATGAGAACCATAAGAATTAAGAGACTCATTTTTGCTGAATTGTTTTAATTCCTTCATTCTTTAATATTCATCCACTCTTTGGTCGTCTGCGGCAGATTCCCATTTACAATTTCCTCGTAGCAATTTATCACCGATTAAATGTTTTTGTATATACATAGTTTAAATAAATTCTTTTGGCTTTGTCATAAAGTTAGTTCGATATGCATGTGGCATAAGGATTATCACGACAGCAACCGCCCTCCCTTCATTAGATATTTGAGTGTTGATCTTGTGTATGCTGGTAAGTAGACAGCTGTTGCTAACTGATAGATGCCACTTATCACCGGCTAGATTAAACACTAAATGGTACTCAAGCTGTTGTTATTATTATTTATTATTATAATGACTAAAATAATAATAATTTGTGTTATTATTATTACTTTAAAAACATTTTAAAACGTACCTGTTAATTAATGTTAGATGCATAACTCCTTTTTACGTCAATTAAGATATTTTTAATTTTAATTTTTTTCTTATTTATTTTATTAAGTACAAATAAAACTGTATGTGTTTTTTTTACAGTAATTAAATAGAGTAAAAATGGAACAGAAATAGTGCGATATTTTATAAATAGTTTTCCCTTAAACTTAAAAAGAAAACGAATATTTCTCTAAAATCGAGCCCTAAGTTACCAAGTTAAGGCCGTTTCTCGCACCCCTATTTGTAGAAATTTCCTGCATAATATGAGATAAATTGACATACACAAATATTTTATCATAGTCTTTTATTAAATAAATTAATCTTTTCATAGTTGATTTAATTATTAAAAAGCTACATAGAACTATTTCCCCTCCTAAATTCTACTTCTAAATTTAGATATTTAAAAATTTTAATGAAGTTTATCTTTTTTTCTTCTTTCTATCCTATTTATCTTTCTCATTGACAAATTGGTTCCCTTAGTGGTATTTTTTTATATGATGTCATTTGACTATCAAAGTGGGCATGAATTAAATCAATAAATAATAATAATAAAGTTCATAAAAGGAGATAGCTTGATAATAAATTACTCTTAGTAATAATTTTTTTTCCTAAATAGAAAAGGCTTAATAATAATATTAATAATAATAATAATTATTGTCCTAAATGCAGATGAGATAATATTGCGAGAAGAGCCAATGGTTGTTGGACCAAACCAGTCCTAACCTTGAATGCCTCGACTTAGTAAGACGCTCACATTAATGACCGAGATAAAAAATGGAAATAGAAAAGAAGATTCCGAGCGCTTTCGTCTTTATTAAAAATGCCTCATTCAGGAAAATGAGGAACAAATCGATATAAATCGAGCTTTGTTCTCACCTTTTTATTATTAACTTTATAAAACCCCAAAGTAGCAAAATCTTATTGCAATGAAGCCAACCCTCACTGTTAGACATGGCGCCTAGGAGGAGCGGCTCCCGGCGCTAATGCCCCGAGTCCCAAAAACTAGATTGAGACTACCTTGGCTTTTCCCCTTCTAGACATTTTAGAAACTTTTGCCTGTTTCTTTAGCATATTTTCACCCCCACCCCCCTCTCCTTTCCTTCCGCTAACATCTGGACGGGTATCATGTCCCCCCCCCCTCCTACCGGCTGCACTGCAGCAGGATCTGCGGCTATACATCTTCTATACATTTTCAATTTCCCCAACTTCACCCCTTTATTTACTGATCACCCCTAAGTAACTTTCTGTTTGAGGCCTCGCTGCTATTGCGCTTCAAAATCGAGTAAAATAGATTTCTGAATAAAGCTTGTTTAATAAAGACGAAATTGCTTGGAATCTCATTTTCTTTTCCCTGTTGGTAATTTACATAGAAACTTAGAAAACGACCTGGAAGAAGGTGAATATAATAATTAACTTCCACTAGGATTCGAACCAGGTACCTCTTGATTGCCCCCCATCCCTCTCCCTAAAGAGAGACCTAGGTCAAGTTCTTTGTTCTGAACGTATTTATACAGTTCAAATTTACAGTGATGTAGAAAAATGCTAAGTGTTAAGTAGGATGTAGGATGGGGTAAAACACCTCATCTACCCAATTTTATAATTTCATGGGTTTGTTCTGCACTGTGAGCACCCATCTACCATGGTCAAAATTGTTGGCATGGCCAAATTTTGTAGTCTCGATGCTTTAATGTTTCCGTTTATTTAGCTACAGCATTCAAGTGTCATCTTCCGGAACAACCAGTGAATGACATCTGGGATCTGGTTGGAGGTCAACTTGAAGGGTAAATCTTGAGTGATGTTTATCCATTCTTGATTTAAACCAAAATAAACCAAGGTCAGCGGACCAAAGGCGCGTGCTCTCAATTATTCCAACTTATGACTCTGTGACCTTACGACCTTCAGAACTTTCGAAAACTCATTGAAAAGTAAAATGATTACCACCCGACTGACCGACCTACGAACCGATATCGAAACGGTCAAACTTCAGAAAACCTACGCCGTATTTTTAGTATTATAAAAGTACTAATGGTATTTTTAGTCATCCTATAGAGTTGCGTTAGGCATTGATGGAGATAATATTGAAATTAAAATAAGTCCACTCTACCTTCTACTGCTGTGGCTAGAAACCACGAATTTCACACAATGGCGACATTTAATTTGCACTTAATTCACACATTGGCAACCTGGAGGGAAGCACTTATAACATCGCTGCTTTTGATTGTAACGTCAAAACCCCGTGTGTCTAAGTTTGTGCAAGAGTCGTATGACTTTTGCGTATTTAAATTTTAAGCTTTAATAAGACTTTTGATAATTTCTCGGTCATTTTATAGAGCTTTGTAGAGTTGATGGCCTCAGTTTGAAAGCGAAGTGTTGCGACAGGAGTGGGAACGAAGCGCGGCTTGATTATTATGTCCCCAGCACTAACTAGTAAGTTTGGTTTGTCTTTGGATTCGAACATAATGCTAGGCTTTCGAATTGTTAATACTACTAGATGTTTTAGATTAGGTTTCGTTGTACTACTTGTTCCTGAGGCTTGAGCGGAGCAAGCGGGGGGGATATGGGGTAGTAGATCCCCGCCCATAATGGCAACCCATAGAACGGCTCGATAACGGCTTGCATTAACCAAATGCATATATGAATAATCTGTAAATAAATAGTAAGCAGTTCTTTTTAAGATATAATCACTGCAAATAGTCATACTCAGAGTGCTAGTAGCTTAAAAATAAGTGCTCTCCTCGCCTAAACGAAGCCGTAGATGAGGACTAGAATGCATAAAAAACACCATTAGTACTGTTTTTACTACAAAAATCAGGGCGTAGATTTCTTTGAAGTTTCACCTTAGTAACTTATAGAGATCGCTTGCACGCGACTAAAAATTAAAAACTGTAACTATTTTTTTATAAACAGGTCAATTTGGGAGGGTATGATACACAACACTTAAACCCCTAAATTTAATGTACTTTTTGAATGGTCAGATTATTGTGTTAATTTTCTATGGTAGTTGCACCGAACAATCCTGTCATTTAGTGCCAAGAATGTCAGAACATTCGAATTAAACTTATGGCTCTTTCTTAACATGAATACCCTATCCTCTCTCTACACTTCGCCAAAACACTCCATTCAAATGCTTCGATTGCTATTGCAGTTTCTATTAATTGGTGTTGATCCTTGTGCCTGGAGCTTAAACAATTTTTGATGAATTTCCATTGCAGCTAAACTGCAATAATGCAAGCACCTCGAAAAATCGCCCTCCAAAACAAGCAGGGCTACGGGCCCAGAGAAAAGGTGGATTGCTTTGATCTTAGTGGGGGTATAAAGGGAACGGGAAAGTGGGTACTTTTATTGATAACTGTGCCTCCAGCCACCTTGTGGGGGTGTGGGCGGGAGAAGAGTCTTTGGTAAATAACGTCGATGAAAAACAGAAAAGAAATTAAGGCAAAAATCATTAAAAAATCTTTGTGTTTGAGCGGATTAAATAAGACAACTTGACTCTGTCCATGGCTGAAGGGGTTGTACCAAATGCGCTAAATAATAATAATAGTTATGTGTTTATTTGCTCAAGATTTGGTAAAAAATATTAATTACAATAGGGATGTGCCATGGCCGAGTTTAAACAGGCTTTCGCAAGTTGAAGCATAGTTAAGCGACATTGGGTAAGTCTAGCTGCTGGATGGAAATATCAATTTTGTGGATGGTGTATATATTAATCATAATTAACTTCTAGAATTAATGAAAAAAATGGGAACAATAGTCGAAAAATAGACACAAACAGCTAAAAAAATATATAAATAACTATAAAATTCCATACGACGGCAACTGAGTACAATGGACCTAAAAAAACAAGTCGAAATCAGCTAAAGGAAAAACAGACACATTGAGATTAAAGTCATCATAGCCCTCGGTTTGGGGGAAGTGGATTCATGTAGGATCAGGGCCGTTGGAGGAATTTAAAAAAAAGGGGGCTAAAAATATATTTTTTTCCCCAAAAGTATCGAAGATAAAGTCTCTTTTCCATCACAATCTATAATTCTTCATTCCCACATGAAATCGTCTTCCTTGATGCAATAAAAGACGGATTGACGAGTTTTGTATCCAGTCTAAAGATTTTCTGCTTTGAGGTAAACGATCTGTTGAAGCTCTTCAGTATTCTGCAATGCTTTGAGATTCGAGATTTACTCTGGCTGTTAAATTGCGCTAAAAATGCCATACCTCACAGAGTAATATTTTTATGGCGACGTCGCTTCTCAGTATTACTACTGAGTACACTCGGTACACTGGTGATGAAATTAATCTCCATAAGAGAATTCGGTTTCTTACATATATTACAGAACACTCCATTAGCCAACTTCAAGTTTTTATTAGTTATTTTAAGGATGTTTTTTAAGTAGCACTATCTATAAGCCCACACTCAGAGGTGTCGAGATGCCATGACATAGCAGA
The DNA here is from genome assembly GCA_963969495.1 of Ceratothoa steindachneri. NCBI lineage: Eukaryota > Metazoa > Arthropoda > Malacostraca > Isopoda > Cymothoidae > Ceratothoa > Ceratothoa steindachneri. Next base: position 7,116,958 of record OZ018324.1, read on the forward strand.
AGCATTTGACAGCAAATATGGAACTGGAAAATTTGAATGGTAATTATTAATTCTTTGAATTAATAATTACTATTCAAATTTTACAGTTCCAAATTTTATGCCAAATGCTTCCAGCATCTCGTGACATCACTACCACTTTTGTCACGCAATAGATTGTTTATGTCTATTGTAATGTCTTTTTAAAGTCTTTACATGAATTTGGTATTATTGACTCCATCGAGTTTGAGCGAAATTCTTGAGTGTGGTGACTAGTGCCTCGCCTCGAGGGGTACTTTGGCCATGGCTTCTAGTAGAAAAGATTGTCGCTTGAAGAATTGAAAGAATCATATACGGATTCACTGATTTCCAATCCACTTCCTATGGTTGAAATATTGTTAGTTGAACTTGCCGCAAGATTAAGGCAATATTGTTGGCTGAACGTACAAGATTAAGGCAAATTTAAGGCAATATTGTTGGCTAAACTTAAAGCAATATTAAGGCAATATTGTTGGTTGAACTTGCAGCAAGATGAAGGCACTATTTTAGGCTGAAGAGGGACTTAGAAGCAAAATCCCTGCACTCAAAGGAAAGTTCCAGAGGATTTTAGACATATGCAAATCTGGCCCCAAAGTGTATGAAACGGTTGAATCATTATTATTGATCTTTTCAAGTTCATGCATGATGTAAGCCGGACTTAGTCATGCTAAAAATGGTTTAACTATGTGAAGAAATCCTTTTGATCAAGAAAATAGTGGACATTAAAGATTGAATCTCACAAAGCCTATAAACATGCATCAATCCCATCTTTCATATGTGATATGTGGTGCGTGTTTTTATCATTAAATAAATTGATATCTAAATTTAATTGATCCGAGGGGGATTTTGTTAATACTTATATTTTATGTAGGGGTTTCGGTTCAAAAGGCTTAGGAAACCAAGGGGTACTATCATTACCATAGCGGGTATAAAAAAGTGCTGTTACATTCGTTAAGACGTTATTAACATAGGGCACAATGAGGGTTATGAGGCAGCTTGACTCGTTTTTTACTGTTTTAACATAGAAATATCTGTTAAAATTGTAATATTAATTAATTTGGCCGCCCTCGGCCTGAGAACGCGCTCCAGGCCGCGCATACGTTGCGAATGAAGTTTTTCCTCTTGCTGGCCCACACGCGGTTAGCGGGAGATTTGAGGTCGTGGACGTTGCTATGGCACCCATTAGAGGCCTAACCATCAACATGCGACCTTACGCTTTATTCGGGGGTATTGAGGTCGGGCGAATGCGGTGGTCCAAACTCTTTCGACCCCAGCCACTTTTGCACGGCCTTGGCCGTGTGGGACAATGCACCGTCCTGCTGAAAGACGTAGTCCGCCACTTTCGGGATTTTTCTCACCAAGGACAGGACTTTCGTGGCCAAGATGTCCCTGTACTTGGTCACGATGAGCCTGTAACTTGCCCTAGACCACACCGGTGGCATCTTCTCGACATTTGATTTCACGACGTCGAGCATCATCACGGATCCCTGGTCCTTGGTCATGGCAAGGTATCGGACCTCGGAAACATCCTGGCTGAAGCTTACCGTGCAGTCGTTCTACTTATTGATTACCGGATCGACAGTGAAGGCTTTTTCATCAGAAAACAGAGAATTCGTTTGCCACGACTCTTCAAGTCGTTGAAAAGGCGACGACAGCACTCCCGACGTTCTTCTCACATACCATCGATGAGGATAAGCCTTTCCACGCCCGTCGAGATCTTGTTGTCACCGACATGTTCTTCTTCGCGAGAGTAGTCATTTTGAACTTAGAGACACTTTTGAATGCCTTTCTCACAGCCAAACGGTTGATAACTTGAGGTCGGCCTGAACGAGGTCGATCTTTGAGGTCTTACCCTTTCTTGAGCCTCACTGCGAACGGCAATCCGGCTGACTTTGAGCCGCTTGGCGATGTCGTAAATATTTTGGCAGAACTCTTTCTATCACACACGCAAACCTCTCCAAAGATACACCCCCTCCCTAGTGTAACATAGCTTTTGCAAAACCTAAGACATTAACAAATCAAAGTGGTCCCAGTACATATCGCTGTGGGACTCCACTGGATACCGACTTTCACCCCCATTTAATTACGTCAATTACTCTCTGTTGTTCCACTTAGATAAATATGATATTTGACTATTTTACATTTAACGATTGATTAAATTAATTAATAATTAAGAGAGATAGACTAATTAACCTGTAGTTTCTAAAGCAATGTCGATGACTAATTTGAAAATCGGAGTTACATTGGCTAGTTTGTCTATTTCTCTATCTCCCCTTCTTCAACCTATCCATTAAATATTTTTATTAGTCTAACAATGGCTTCTTATAATTGTTTAATATGCAGAAAAATTTTATCTATCCCAGGTTCTTTGGTATATTTAAGTTTATCTATGCCCCCCAAAACTTCATTGATATGGTATTCAGTACTAAACGCCACTCAAATACCATCTGTAGCTCGACAACTGGAATATTTTATCAGTTTTCTTGGTTAGTACTGAGAAAGCCATTGATTCATTAATACTTTCTATCAACTATCCCTGAATTTTTGTAATATAGAAATACTTTAATTTGGGATTCTATTGTTTATATCTATATACAACATTATTTGATAGCCATGAGTTTCCTTCTTTTCCGCAGTCCCCTTTTTTCTTTCCAAACTTCAATTAATTTTTCAGCAATTGAGAAAACTTTCCTCTCAGAATTTTGGTAAAATTTTCTAATTCTGACGTTATTGTAGTAGAGTCGATTCTTGCCACTTGAAGTATAGGGTGCAGTGGGCAATTTCTCGCAGCTGGCAACTGAATTCCGTTTATGCTTGTTGTCTGGCGTCGGTTCTCTCTTCTTCGTAATAGACTCAGTTGTAAATCATATGTGAAGGAAGCAATACCATGGCTGAATTCTAGCATCCAAATTTTTGGAGTAGCAAGAGGTGCTGTTTGATATTCAGGTCGGGAGCTCCAATGCGAATATCTCCGAGCGTTTGGGTATCAATCTGAGGACGGTGCAGAGGATCGAAATTGAGTTGGATGAGTCAGGCTGTGGGTATGAGGGTACGGCGGATTGGAACCCCTCACTCTAAGAGTTCTGATACGAGGAAAACCACCGAATTTATTGCAGACATCCAAGCTATTATTGACAACAATCCTAGTAACCTAATTGTAGAGGTATAAGAGTTTAGTATATATATATATATATATATATATATATATATATATATATATATATATATATATATATATATATATATATATATATATATGTATCGAGGCCAAGGAAATAATAACAAAAGACATCTGGGTTTAGCTTTGCCCCTCCGATGGTCTCCGGTAACATAGGAGAACGGGCAAAAGGGTAAATGTTACGAGACAGATTCCTAACTTCAGCTCAAAAGGCAGGCCCTTCGAGGGTGTACTTATAAACAATCCATTCGAAGGTGCAAACTGCCGATTTCGTATTACCTTCTCTCAGAGCTACAAGACGCCAAGCGCAGGAGACCAACCTGAGGTCTCACCTTGCGAGTGCCCCCTCCACCTCCCCATTACCCCGCGGGAGTAATTTGGGTATATAACAGGTGACCCGAGGAAACGTGTCTTTTCGTTCGTTCTAACCGAATAGACAAGTAAGTCACCGGTTGAGAGATTTTTCGAGTTCGAGAAGGAAACAGAAAAATCCCCGGTAAAAAGTTTGCTGCAAGTTAAGGAGAACTTGCAGTCCTTGTACAAAACCAGATTGTACCAAGGAAGCTCGGCGCCTTTCGAGCCCCAAGATTATTGAGTATCAAGCTACCCAGTTTGAGGACGCCAAATCTTACTCTATCTGAGTTGGACAAACCCCAACTAGATAGAAAAAAAAGATAACAACGATTTCATCTCGTCCGGAAGAAAAGTAAAAGGATTAAGCTTTCACTTGAGCATCCACCCACCCCGGATCCCTCGTGACGTCACCCGTCAAATCAACACGCAGGTTGACGAACGCCATCTATTGAACAAACAACCAACTCCGACCAAAATCTCCGAGGATAGTCTAACTGGTCGCGGGTATTTAGTATCCATTACCTTATGTAAGTAGAGAATATCCTGTTGTTTATGTCTCCGTGCATAATAATTAGTTTATTGGATGTCTGACCAAGGACAAAGATAATGACTTAAAAATTGTTCCCCCCGTAAAATCCTATCTCGTATCGAGCCTTGAGAGCTCACCCAGTAGTCCCATTTCCTTTTTTAAGTGTATTAGATCTGTATTTGTTTTATGTTATTTAGTGAGAGGGTTTGTGTTCATTAAAGTCTATTTTTTTAGTAAAAGTACTGTTTTAATTATCCTCGAACGAGTTAAAGTGGCAATATTTGATAAAGTCAAGAAAGAAACCCCTTTTATTCATTCACTAGAATAAAAATAAAGATTAGCACTCTTAGAGAACGATCCTCAAGCGATCACCGAGGCCCGAACCTACGCCTCAATTCAAAGTTTATTTGGTTTATTAAAAATTAATAAAACAAATATATATATATATATATATATATATATATATATATATATATATATATAATCTCGGCTAACCTACAACACTAATGAAGTTCACAGCCATGGAGTGTCAGAGTCTCTGCATCAGGACATCCACTAGTAATTCCACAGGTTGAGACAGGGACAGCATCTGTGGCAGAAGATGAAGGTAAAACAGAATGAAGAGAACAAACTGAAGCTTCCACTCAAGCCTTTGGATCTTCTCAGACGATAAAAATTTCTGCCAGGACCAACCAGGTGGTGAACCTCGCAAACCAAATTCTGGTTTGATGTGTGACCCAAAGATGTACCGAAAGTCATGAAGACCAATTTCTAGGTCTACATCATGTTGTTCAGGGTGGTGGGTAGCAAGAGCAAAAGTTAGTTCCCCGTTTATTTTCCCGGAGGGCTACCATCAATTGCCTGTAGGAGTTGGTTTGTCCCTAAATCCAGGAGGTAGCCGTTGAAAGGGTGTAGGTGTGGCAGAAAAACCCTGCACCATGTTACACAAACAGAAGGACCCAGTCTTGACTTTAAGACAATTTCTTCGACCACATCACTCCGAACATCTCGCCTCCCAACTCGTCAGAATACAACCCCCTGTGTGGGCTAGGGTTGAGAAAGAGAGAGACCAATAAAGCTCCCTGCACCACCAAGGTTGAGTTTAGGTCCAGAATCACCACAGTTTTCACAGCGTTTATAAATGGAACCGTCGAGAAGGCCTGAAACAGATTTCGACCAACCTGAAAGTACTGTTTGAGGCCGACGATGATTTCATTCAATAAAATGAACAGTACAAAAATTCATCAAATCTTTAAAATGCAACTTTATAGATATATCTGTATAAATGATATCTATGTGCTATTTTCTTTCATATCAAAGTTAGTCGACAAATAACCCACCACACCCCGTAGAGTGCCTCTAGTTTCTGTATAATTTATTTAACAATCTCTCGGGAAATTGAGAAACAACACTTGTAAACTTTTGAGTTATAAAAACAAACATTTTGGCAATGTTTCCATATCTCCATTTTTATACTGACCCAATTAATGGAGTCTTTATATAATGCTCTTCGAAGCAGATCTTTCTCTCCAGAAAGAGGCAATTTGTGACTTTCCAGTGAAGTTGGAGAAATCGGTATGAAATGGAGATAGTCGCTCCCAATTCATTGTCGTCGGAACCTATATCACATGTTGAAGACAAATGATCTTCAATCTATCCCTGGCTATTAGTTACGTAAATACGTTTTAGGTACTTGTTTTCACTTAATTGTTCAAACGTAAATATCATTCAAGCTCTCGTTGGGTATTAGATTCTTGAATACTTCTTGGATACTTTTTTTCGAAACATTACTAGAACCTATCTCTAGATCCTAAGGACAAGTTCTTTCAAGGTATCGCTGGCTGTTGGATTCTTGGGTATTAGATTGTTGAATACTTGTTTTCGAATCGTTGCTAGAACCTATTTCTAGATCAAGAGCACAAGTTCCTTCCAGGTATCGCTAGCTGTTAAATTCTTGGGTATTAGATTCTTGAATACTTTTTGTGGATACTTGTTTTCGAATCATTACTAGAATCTATCTCTAGATCCTGAGCACAAATTCTTTCAAGGTATCGCTAACTATTAGATTCTTGAATACTTCTTGGATACTCGTTTTCTAATCATTGCTAGAACCATCTCTAGATCCTGAGCATAAGTTCCTTCAAGGTATAGCTAACTGTTAGATTCTTGAACACTTGTTGTATAATTGTTTTCAATTAATTGCTGGAACCTATCTTGAGACCATAAGGACAAGTTTCCTTCAAGTTCTCACTGGATGTTAAATTCTTGAATACCTGTTGGATACTTGTTTTCAATTCATTGGTTGTTTTAACCTATCGCTAGATAATGAGCACAAATTTCCTTCAAGCTCTCACTGGATGTTAGAGCCAGGAATACTTGTTGGACACTTGTCTGAATTTATTGCTCGAACCTATCTCGGGATCCGGAGCACAAATCTCCTTCAGGCTCTCACTGGCTGTTAGATTCTTGAATAATTTTGGGATACTTGTTTCAATTTATTGCTCAAACCTCTCACGAGATCATGAGCACAAGTTTCCTTCAAGCTATCGCTGGCTAGTAGATTCATGAATACTTGTTTGATACTGGTTTTCAATTAATTTCTCGAACCTATCTCGAGATCATATGCAAAGGTTTCCTTCAAGCTATCTCTGGCGGTTAGATTCTTGAATACCTTTTAGATTGTTTGCTCGAACTTATCTAGATATTGTGAGTAAAGGTTTCCTTCAAGCTATCGCTGGCTGTTAGATAATTAAAGACTCTTGGATACTTGTCAATTCATTGCTCAAACTTATCTTGAGACCATGAGGATAAGTTTCCTTCAAGCTATCTCTGCCTGTTAGATTTTCTTGAATAACTTTTGGATACTTGCTACAAATCATTGCTCGAAATTATATCTAAAGCATAAGCAAAAGTTTCCTCCAATCTCTCACTGACTGTTTGATTGTTTAATACTTTTGGATACTTGTTTCAATTTATTGCTCGAACCTATCTCTTGATCCTGAGCACAAGTTTCCTTCAATCTTTCGCTTCTGTTATACTCTTGAATACTTGTTTGATACTTGCTGTCTATTCATTGCTCGAACCCATCTCGAGATCATTAGGACAAATTTCCTTCAATCTCTCTCTGACTGTTTGATTGTTTAATAATTGTTGGACACTTGTTTCAATTAATTGCTCGAACCGATCTCTAGATCGTGAGCACAAGTTTCCTTCAATCTTTTTCTGTCTGTTATATTCTTGAATACTTGTTTGATACTTGTTGTCAATTCATTGTTCGAACCTATCTCGAGATCATGAGGACAAATTTCCTTAAGGCTCTCACTGACTATGAGATTCTTGAATACTTGTTGGACACTTGTTTCAATTAATTGCTCGAACCGATCTCTAGATCGTGAGCACAAGTTTCTTTTACGCTCTCGTTGTTTGTTAGTTTCTTGATTACTTGATGGTTCCATGTTTTCAATTGATTGCTCGTACCTATCGCTTGATCCTTGTACAAGTTTACTTCAAGGTATCGCTGTCTATTAGATCCTTGAATATTTGTTGTATATTTGTTTTCAATTCATTGCTCTAACCTATCTCTAGATCTTGAGCACAAATTGACTTCAAGTTATCGTTGTCCGTTAGATTCTTGAATACTTGTTTTCAACTCATTGCTCTAACCTATCTCGAGATCCTGAGCACAACTTTCCTTCAATCTATCACTTCCTGTTAGATTAATGAATACTTGTTAGATACTTGTTTTCAATTCATTGATCGAACCTATCTTTAGATCCTGAACACATATTTATTTCAAGCTATCGATGGCTGATGTCAGTTTGATATCATTTATGTCTGTATTTTATCCTTTGACTACGCTGGTTTCGAGACTTCACTACCATCATTTATATAATGAGATTATATAAATACTGCTTCTTGGGTTTGCCTGTAAGGAAATGTACATATTTTTCTTTTATTTAAATAAGCTGAGAGGTTTAATCCTCGGGTTGATATGTGATATGATAACGCTAATTCATGAATCATGTCTATCAAAGTTGATTCCATCTAGAACTAAATATGAACAAAAAAACTTTAATGAATGGAGCCTATTAATTATCTAGATAAGAAAGCTTTCAAAATTATGTAGTTTCTAAAGGTTCTTAATAAGGTCGTATTATACACTACACTTCTCAAACATTTTATACAATTACACAAAACAGTGTCCAGGGGGAGGGGGGGAATAAAAGTGATTCATTGATTAATTGCGCCTCCTCGCCCCCTCCATTTTCAATAGTGTATGAGGTCCCTTATCGGATAATGAAATTCACATTAAGATCAAACTGACTATCGCTGGTAAACCTAAGAGCACTAGGGCCAGATCCTCTTTCAGGAGGTGCAGCAAGAATGGTAGTATTCTCTTTTACTACTAACCAGCAAGACGGAAACCTTTCAACCTTCCGTGGACCAAGGTAGAGCCACCCATCAGGGGAGTATGGATCTAGAAACCCCTTCAGGAGGTTTCGGGGGAGAAGTTGGCTCGTTGTCTCTTCGAAGGCAGAGGAGGGGGAATTGACAGTGGTGTTGTGATTTGATATACGTATGCTGACGTATGTCGCTGGAACTGTATCCGCGCATGCCTCCCACTCACTCGACACAAAACCTGATTGGTGGCAGCTCCCTGCACCCACTGATATTTTTTGTGTCCGTTCGATGGGACTCGAACCGGGTAATCAAGCATGGAAATCCGTAAACAATACTATAATACCAACCCCATGAATAATTGCCTATGAATTCTCTAAATTTTAGCCAGCAGCATCTCAGCAACCTCCCCCCTCCCCTCTCCCTCCCAAACACAACCCAAATTTTAGAGGGAATATAATAGCCAATTTAAGGAAGAAATCAAATAGGCGTCACCTAGTTACTCTCTGCCATTTCCCCTTCTTCATCGCAATCAAAATATTCCCTGCAAACCTTTTGTATGGTTCTATATCTCTCCGAGATGGATCCAAATAGTATAAATCATCCCGATAACAACGAGTATTTCACAAATTTTTTAAAACAAACCCTAGAAATCCAATTTCCTCAGGGGAGTTCGTACAAACCGCTTAGATTCAACCAGTACCTACCATCAATGCAACACCATCGTTTATAAAGGAATTATCTGGACTAATAGGATACATTTTTAAGAGAAAACACACTCGAGTAATTTTCTTTATTTATCCATTTGTAAGAGAAGACATTTACAACCTACACTTAGATTTTGAGTTCTCAGCATCCTACTGACCTCTTTCTAGGCCTCCAGACAATTCATGTAGCTTTTTAATATTATTACTCGTTCTACACTATCATCCCTGAATCCTTTTACTCCTTAGTTGAATCAAAGTTATAAAGAAACCTTCATGTTATAATGTATACCTTAACTTTTAGACAAATATGTGCGTTAGCGACAAACATAACGAATAATACCACATAAACTAATAATGTATTGGTTTTGTTTCACTTTGTTTTGTGCTCTTTTAAAGACACTTGCCGACCCACTTAAACTAGAGATTAATAGACATTAATTGACATTAATCGGTCATGCGAAACCATATCGAGTAAAAAAGGGAAATTTAGTTGACTATTTTTTTTTTACTCGAATTTAAAGCAGGTCCTCATGAAGACATTTGGGTCGCGAGGGTAAAGTGCTACCTCTGGTGCCGGGAGAGTGTGCCGTTCCTGCAGGTTTCTGTTGTAGTAAGGGTCTACCAAGGCGAATCGCAAGTCTCTAAGTATCCACGAAGCCAACAATTCAAAGACCAAATAGTGTGTTTTCATCCAAATAATGTTGTCACTTTATACATGTCCAAAAATAGACATCCTAAAACTAGTAGGCCACCCAGTCTTTGTCGAATCATATACAAACTGGCCATGTTCTAAACTAACTTGGATGTAAATATCATAAAGGCACTCCTACAATCGATACGATTCAGCGACTCAATTCCAGGTTGGGGACTCAAATGCGAACAGGGCTCGTATGTGGCACTCACTTAATTTTGCCTCAGACCTCACCGAGAACCACTTCTCTATCTTTTCTCTCAACCAACACAATTTTACACCTACTCCTGTGACCTCTGTCTAATAAAAAAAAATAATGGTGGTTACATTTTGATTATTCTACTTGGAGTTTTGCATACCTATAGGAAAATTAATCAAATATACCATTTGAGTCGCGTTTTGTCCTACGAACTATCCAGAGCTCTGCAGTGATATTCATCGGCCTCCTTTTCTCTGACCCACCTCTAGTTATCACCATTCTTTTGTTGATATAGAATTTCCCTATTTTCTCGCTTTTATTTCAATTACCTTTGGTATTCTTATGTATATTAACTTTCCTATCTGCTATGTATATTTCAAATAGTGATCTGGGCTATTTACGGGTATTATGTATATAAAGAATTGCCCCCTTTCATCGTTGTTATTTCATTCGCCTTCTGTATTTGAATATTTATTTTTCCTATATACCATGGAAATTTCAAATAAAGATGACCTGGAGCTCCAACGGAGAAAGGGAAAAACCAAAAGGTTTTCTGCACCTTGAGTGAAAAAGTTTGTATAAATATGTATCTAATCGAAACTATTTCCCCATTAAATTTCTATCATGACTTTTGTGTCCTTCTTCCTAACATCTCTTCAACCGAATTTTCCTGGGGATCAAATGAAGAGGGTTCCTGCTAAGGTTCACTACGCCTTACTTTGGGGAAATTCTGAGCGCAATGGTATTCGAGCTATCTTGCTTTTTATTGTGTGGAAACTGTGTACGATTAGTAGGATATTAGGCAAAAATATATGGATAATTTCCCCTCTATGGTAACTACCAAGTCCACTGAAAACAGGAGGAACCTCAAATCAATCCAGTGAAAATATATATTTCTTCTTTCTTGAAGTCGTTTACCAGCCATTTGCCAAATTTGCCTCTTTTACCTAAGGGATAAGTTCACGCAGCGGATGCGTCACAAGAGAGTCAAACGAGTTCTTCTAAGCTACTTTACAAATAAAACGCTGGCTCTTCTTTACTTGGTTGAATTAGGGATGGCTTATGTTTACTAGTTTTTAAATGAACTAGTTTGTGTTTCATCACTGTTACAGCGACCTTATAAAAGTACTTCCCTGCGTGGAGAAAATTAGTAAAGATCAACCATCTCGAAGATGACTGGAAGGCCATCTATAACAGACCAAGTAAAATTTACGTGTACCATAGAACAAATATAACTTAATCTAACACGCCTTTGTGGTAAATTAGTTATATTTTACCACATTTACACCTTTTCTCGGTCAGTATATACATATCTTTGCCGGGTCATCTTAGAGATGGTTTAAATTTGTTGGCTTAATTAAGATGGCTTATCATTTCTAGCACAATTAAGAGACGACCTATCTTAACTATTAATCACTGAGATCGTTTATCTTTACTCGATCCTTTTCCTTTAGTTTAGATATGGCTCATCTACTCCCTAACTCCCTTCATTAAATGTAGTTTACCTTCTTATTCTGTCAATTTTGGCTTTATTCGCATAAAAGAGGGTCTACATAAATAACATCTGCGATGGTCTGATAATAAGAATACAATTCTGATCTTAAACTTCAGAATTAAAATCGCTCGGTTGCAAAACCATGAAAAGATCGGCATCGGAAGAAGAACCGGAAGATTATCTTTGATTACTAAAAAGAATACGCGATTCCGATTAATCGTGCCAGGGGCAGGCACTAGGCGAACTTCGACAGACCGAAGACTCGGCAGCCTCCAACAACCCCTCTGCTGCCTTGTAGGGATACCTCTTTAGGTAAAGGTTAGAGGAAGGATAACCTCGATAATAAAACCAGGACTGGGGGCGACTAGAGGCGAGCACCAGCAGACCGGTGTCTCGGCAGCCTCCTACATCCGAAGATGAAGCCTGGTCATCTTGAGCCCTCTTCTGCCACCAGGAATCCTCTCCCCTTGGTCAAGATACGGGTCTGAAGTGAGCGCGTGCCTTCTTACTCGTTTAAATCGAGTGCAGGTTTGATGTCCTCAGCAAACCGACCCTGACCGAGGTCGGAGACCGCCCTGAGGACATCCGTCATCATCGACCTCGATGGACTTCCCTAAGCTAAAGCTAGGCTAAGCTAAGCCCCTTAGCAAGCACAAATAGAGCGGCGAATAAGCCCTGTCTAAACTAAGTCCTCGGCTAAGGGATTTCCGAGTGGACTCTAGCATTTTTACGCTGAGCTTAGCGAATCTCCCCACCGATATTTTATTTTCTTCTCTCCACCTTAGTTCCACCACCGGGGAAAAGTCAACAAGCATTAATAAAAGGAAATTTACTAAAAATAATATAAAAGACTAAATAAATCATTTATTTCAGTCACTTTTTCTTTTTAGAAAACAATTCAATTAAAATTTCAGTTACTTATTGGAGACATCTTTGAGCCGGAATCAAAAAAGACGCACTGTCCAATTGCGCTCATTAGTCCTTATATTCATTTTAACGACGTCCTACCAACTTCCTGTGTTCTCCCTAACCTCCTCCACTTCCCCGAGATGTGTCAAGTGTGGCATGGGCAGCCAGGCAGCAACTCTCATGTGTAGAACTACGTCGATACAGTTTTTACCACTTTTTTAATTCAGTTTTATCACCTCTTCGATTCAGGTTTTTAAATAACTTTTCAATTTAGGTTTTTACCACTTCTTCGATTCAAGTTTTCAATCACGTTTTAGATTCATCTTTTTACCACTTCTTCGATTCAGTTTTTGCCACTTATTCGATTCATTTGATAGCTTTTCGATTTAGTTTTTGCCACTTATTCGATTCATTTGATAGCTTTTCGATTTATGTTTTTACCACTTATTCGATTCGAGTTTTTCAATCGCCTTTTAGATTGATAAATTTACCACTTCTTCGATTCAACTTTTCAATAACTTTTTAGATTGACGTTTTACCACTTCTTCAATTCAATCTTTCAATCACTTTTTAGATTCATGTATTTATCACTACTTAGATTCAGTTTTCGCCACTTATTTGATTTATTTTTTTAAATAACTTTTGTGATTCATGTTTTTATCATTCTTATATTAAAGGTTTCAATAATTTTTTAGATTTAGTTTTTTACCACTATTTCGGTTCAAGGTTTCAGTTACTTTTTACATTTATATTTTTACCACTTCTCTAATTGATTTTGCCACTTATTCGTTTCATGTTTTTTTTTAATTCCTTTTTAGATTAATGTTTTACCACTTCTTCGTTTTGAGTTTTTCAATCACTTTTTTGATTCATGTTTTTACCACTCCTATTTATTTTTTGCCAGTTATTCGATTCAGGTTTTTACCACCTCTTCGAATCAGGTTTTGCCACTTATTCATTCAGGTTTTTAATTCAATTTTCAACTCGGGGTTTTACCACTTCTTCGTTTCGAGTTATTCAGTCTCTCTTTAGATTTATGTTTTTACCCTTCTTCGCTTAATTTTTTTGCCACTTCTTCGATTGTTTTTACCAATTTATTTTTTAACACGTAATAATGTAAACAGATTGAATTAATTTGATGATTCGCACTTTTTAATTTAATTTTTAATCTTTCCTAATTATTTTAAACAACCAGATGTCCTGCGATCATGCTAACAATGGCAACAAACGGCCAACTTCATGGTTTGATTACAATTGAACAGATATTAAATTATCGTACGCCTGGCAACAATTGACCATTATTTATTTGGATAATTTTACAGCAGCAAAATAATAGTAGGCGAACCGTTATAGCCCATTTTTAGGGAAAAAAATGTTTGGGGAAAGGGTGAGGTATAACAAATAATGATTCTTAAGAGAAAAATGAAGACATAGGTGATGATGGACATTATTCTTTATTAAAATCAAACGTTGAGGACCAATTCTTATTCTATTTTCAGTGGTTATAACATTAAAGACATACATTGTAATATATTATATTTATTAGACACTATTAAATAATTAGTACTTAAGGGATAATAAATGTCGTACACTAAAATGGGTAGAGCAAAGAAGTGAACACGATTATGTACAATAATGGGAATTCCAGTGAAAGTGCGGATGATAAACATTACAAGATTACACTTAACTGTCAGTGTGCTGAGAGCAACTGATTGGATGAATATAATATATCTAGATGGTGAAGGAGAGAATGGTATTTGGTGGAATGTCAGTGAAGTGGTTGGTTGGACGGTACAAGGGGCGGTCAATAAGTTTTGCGAATCGGTAGGGAAAAATAGAGGAAGGGAGATGTCTCTTTATGGGGGTGTTAGGACAGGTTATGACAAGTCAGGACCTGCAGCCGCACGCTCCTGCCTCGTCTATTTAAGAAGCAGTAGCTGATCGCAGATCGGCAGTCACAAATTTTTCAACAATGGAGAAGGTTGAGCACCGCGCAGTGATCAAATTTTGGACCAAGGAAGTCAAGAATGCAAAAGAGATCCATGAACGCATGGTTGCAGTGTACACCGACGCCGCCCCTTCCTATGCAACCATTGCTCGCTGGAATAGGGAGTTCCGCCATTGTCGTGAGTCCCTTGAAGATGACCCCCGCCCAGGACGCCCGTCATACGTGATCAACGAGGACAATGTGGCCCATGTGGAGAGGATGATCCTCGAAAATCGACGGGTCAAGGTCAAAGAAATCGAGCGAGAACTTGGAATATCACATGGAAGTGTTATCAACATCATCCACGACAATTTAGCCATGACCAAGGTCTCTGCCCGTTGGGTCCCTAGAAACCTTACGCGCCATGATCGACTTCAACGTCGTCAAAGTCCACAAGGCCAGAGTTGCACAAGCTGCCCTGCGCGAGTGCGGATTCGAGGAGCTAAACCATCCTCCGCTACAGTCCAGATCTGGCCCCTAGCGACTACTTTTTATTCCGCCAGCTCAAGGCTGCAGTGCGTGGACGCCGGTTTGGTGACGATGAAGATGTCCAGCTCGCCGTCCAGGAGTGGATTGAACAGCAGTCGGGAGATTTCTGGTTGTCGGGAATTCGAAGACTCAGGGACAAATCGCGCAAGTGCATTGAAGTCGAGGGTAGTTATATTGAAAAATAATAAAACATTTTTCCTCATATCTTGTTTCCTTATATCCGAATTGCAAAACTTATCGACCGCCCTTCGTATGTTTACCGAGTCATTAATTTAAAGGTTAAAGCGTTGTCATTTAATTCAGGACTTATTTTTTTTATATAAATTCAAGTCTTTTTAAGTCTACGGAGTCTGACGCTTTCTGAAATACAGAAAAATTACTGGTATTAATTGAGTAATCACTATTTGTACTATTTAAACGTAACAGAAGAGTGTTCTGATTTAGAAATAGGACGGCCAGTTCTATATAAAATCCCTAAATGCTTTGAAAATTGTCAGTTGCAGTTATACGGTGATTAGACCAGTCTGGAGACTATTGAAGGTCGCGCACGTTAATAAATAAACAACTAAAGAACTTATACGTTGTGGGATAAGAGCTTTAAACTGAAATAACAGGATATAGATATATATATATATATATATATAATTAGGTAAAAGGCCATGTTGTATGCATGTACTATTGAAGTCCACAGCTGTGGCAGCGTTATTAATTTTAACTTGTATTTTCTTAATATTTCTTACAAGTTTTTTTACGGGGTCTTCAAAGCGAGAAAAAACATCCGTGAATGACATTCTTTATTCCTAGACGTCTTTTGACCCTGTTAGGTCATCTTCAGGTAATGAACAGAAATTGAATTATTTTGGGGGTTCATTGGATATATTAAGACATAAAAATATAGACCAGTAGGAGAAAGGTGAGAGGGTATAGTGGTGAAAGGGGTTTGAAAATTATACTAAAGATAAGTCTAGTATGAGTTTGAAAGATTTTTGTTCCCTGGTGGAAGGGTACCTCCAGCAAAAGATAAGTATAGCGTATAGAGTAGCATAGTAAGTTAGTTGTTAAGATCCCTGGTCATAGGGTATCACTGGCATTGTATAAATGTATACTTAGGTTTTTGATGTCAAAGTTGGTTGGCATTCAAGCCTTTGTAGTGGATGGCTGCGAGCCCGTCACTACGGTTAGTCAAATTTAGGGGTTTTGTCGTAATTCGAGTTGTTATTTTGGGGTTTGTTATGTCAATATGGGTTTGGTGTCATGGTTCAGTAAGAATTTCTTCGCTTCACGGCTGGCCTTAGATACTACGCTCGCACTGTAGCGTAGTTGTATTTGGTAGGTGCGTGTTATATGCTCTCTCAAATTTAGCTCCGAGAGGGGAAATGGTTGGGGTTCTTCCCTTGCCGGATCTTTTCTTTGGATACCCGGAGTCCGAGAGAACAATGTAAGTGTCTGTTGTGAATTTGATGAGTCCTCGGAAAAGAGCCTGTTTAACTAGATCTTCTGGTATGTCGGCCGTGTAGTCCCATTTGTACTGTCCGGCCCTTAGGCCATCAACAATATCATCTGGGTCTGCCTCGTCCGGAAACTGGTTTCCTTCGGCAGCATATACCCTGAGGTTAATCATCCTCGAGTAGTACATGTAACTGGGTTCCCAAGTTTTCGATGACGAGGACCTACTTGGTCGACGTGACTGCGAAGCCTTTTTAGGGCGAGGCGTATGCTCTACCTTCTTGGGCCTTACAGCCTGAGCTTCCTCCCGCTCGACTCGTGAAACCTTTTGAGTTTTCTCTGTTGTGTGTGTGTGTCCGTGTGTTTGTTTGGAGCATTCTGCCGGGCAGCCGTAGCCTGGACTCAAGGATACTGTTCAAGGGCATTACTCGAACCCTGGGCTTTTTGACGGCTCTTCTCGTTCTGTGGTTGGAGATTTACTCTAAGAACTTCATTCAACGGAGGGTTTGGAGGAAACTACATTTCCCCGATGCCGTATTTAACGAGCATGGTATTCAACTCCTTTGCGAAGGTACCAGGCCGGGTTAGGTTGGGAATTAACAGAAATATAATTATTCACAAATTGCTACACTATACACAGGCTTTCTACATGAACATAAGTATTACAAAAATTGGCCAATCATGGCGCGGGAAATTTATAAGGGAAAACTAAGCGCTACAAGAAACATAAAATTGGAAGGCTCAGATTGTCTGACATCATTTCAGATCACGGGATTAACCTTGAAACTCACAAACTAAAAATATGGAACTATGAGGTAATAGCGACTAACCACACAAATGAATCAAATGACAGAGGAGCAATTGCTATAAAAAATGAGTAGAGTACGAGACAAAACAAGGACTAACCGATTCTTACCTCGCAATCGAGGTTAAAATGGAACTAATTAACATAATAATTGCTACAGGCTACCAACCACCGCGACGTCTTGGTCTCCCAATAAATAACTTTGTGAGAATATTTAATAATAGACTACCAGCCTTGTTTGTGGGAGATCTAAACGCGAAGTGCTCAGATACCGGCTAAAAAAGGAGGACCAAACAGGCAAGGACCTACAAACTCTTATTGAAAGAAGAATATTGCGAAGACTGGGACCACACTTCCCAACATACATCGTAAACACAACGGCAACTACTCCAGATATCTGCCTTGCAAACTACAATTTACTTTTTAACTACCATATGAAACCTGTTGATGTTCTCGGCAGCGACCATATAGCAACGCTATTAACCATAAACCAGCAACCAATACAAATACACGCTAAACAGTGAAAGGTGTATCATAAAGCTGACTGGGGAAAATACAGACAGGAATTGAATGACTACGAACCGAATAGATTAAATGAAGCCACTTTAGAGGAAACCGAAGATGAGTTAGAGAAAATAAGGACGCAGATACAAACAGCCGACGAAATCGGTATAGCAAGAAACACCTTCAAAACTATTAAATACTTTATATGGACAGACGAAAGGAAGACTAAGAATGCAGAAATTAAAACGATAAACGAGGACATCATAACAAATGAAATATCAAGAGAAAATACCGTAATCTGAGAACAGGAAATACTTAGCGCAATATCGGACAAACAAAGAGAATATTGGGACATACCGTTCAAAATATTGACAACGAGCTATTGCCCCGAGAATTTGGGAAAAAGATAAAAAGAATGGGAAATACTAAAGGAAAAGAGAAAATAAAGATTAAGGACAGAGACGGGAAATTAATCGAAGATGAACGCGAGATTGAAAGACTTTTCAGGGAACACTGGAAAGGAGTGTTCAACGTAAGCGAAGAGGCAAACGAAAAGTAATGGCACAGACTTCGAAAACCAGATAGTTGACGAACCAAATGAACGGATTGAGAGGATTTTTCCACATCACTACGTAGAAGAGGAACGGTATGCGAACGAAAGATTAAACACCGATATCACAATCGAGGAATTAAAGAACACTACCTCCAATTTTATACAAAAGGCCCCTTGAAAATCGGGACTCATCAGGAAAAATATACTCGAGAGAATAATGAACGTGTTTAACACATGTAAATACACGGGCTACTAATTCTCCGATGAGTTAAAGATAGCCAAAATGATATTCATACCGAAGTCGGGAAAACCGCCTTCGGAGGTCGAAAACTTCCGACCAATATCCCTTCTCGACTTTATCGGGAAGGTGTTTGAAAAATTCCTGAGCAGAAGATTAAATGAATATCTCACAGAAAACAATCTCTGGAACAATCAACAATTCGGCTTCAGAAAGAACAGGAATACGGAGATGGCCCTCAGTGTGATTAAAAAAAAAATAAGGAAAGTGAAAGGAGAGAAATGCAGTATGCACATTGTATGCTGGGACGTATCGAAGCATTCGATACAGTCTGGCAAAGAGGCATACAACATAAAATTCTAAATCTGGAAATGAACAACAATCTGGAAAGAATTTTAGGCGAGTAGGTCATGGAAAGATATGCATACATAGATACGAGGAATTACCAAGGTTAAGATTCAAGCTTATGTGGGCCTCGCTCAGGGAGGGTGTTTAAGTTCTTCGCTATACTCAGTGTATACCTTGGACATTCACGCACTCAGGAGAGAGGGCTGTGTGGACATACAATACGCAGATGATTTCACTCAATTAATTCCCTGCGTTTATCGGAACCCACAGATGCAGACCAGAGTAACGGCAACATAAATAGAAAATCTAAACGAGTATGAACGCAAATGGAAAATTAAAACGAATAAATATAGATTCAAAATCATACTAATGTATCGCAAAAACTATCCGAGTTTACGTAGATGAAGAGCGATACAGGTATAGAGGTGAAGGCAAGATTTTAGGCCTAACTATTACCAAAAATGGTTACAAGAAAAACGTGACCGAAGGAATAAACAAAGCACGAGGCATGCTAACTTTACTCTAGCGATTAAGGAATCTAAACAGGAAAAATAAGAGAAAGATCTACTAGGCCATGATACAGCCTACTTTGATATATCCAAGAAAAGCCATGTATACGGTTTCAAGAAGCAATCTAATAAGAATGCAACGTATACAAGAATAAGGCAGTATACATAATTACGAACACAAGATGATTAGAGAGGAAAAAACAAAGAGACTTACACAACGAAACAAAAATAAAGCCATTAAAAAAAAAATTAAATAAGAGCCAAATAAATAATAGAAAAAACACAAGAAGAAATAGGAGAGGAACTAAATAATCAAAGAGCACGAGGGGTAGGATGGAGAAACATATTCTGTTACCTACTACTAAAAAGAAAGCGGACCAAAGGGAAGAGGAGGAGATTTACGTGTAAACGAAATAAGGAAACCCGATTGTGACAAAAAACTTTCACGAATAATGACAAACTCACTGGATTGGACTTGATACCCACAAGGAATAACAAAAATAACGAAAAAGTGCAAATGAATGCAAAAGGAAAAACACCATGAATAAAGAAGAGAAAATAAACAAATAAATAACCAAAAAACATGAGCCCACACAACAGATACATAATACGAGAATTATGCTACAAATAATCATAGAAATTCGAGTTATTAACATAGCAAGAAAACAAATAACGCTAACAACGGTTTGAACGCCTATCTCATACACACATAACATAAAAACAAAACAACCACAGAAATAAACAAACACACACACTTTAACTCTAACTTATTTCGAACTCAACTCTAAAATTAGTTTATAGTACAGAGATTAGCGTGACCTCCACGCAACTCGCACCTCTCTGCAAACCTCCAACTTGCTTCCACTTCAATCATCTTCCTCCTTACCGCTATCAAGGATGGGTCAAACACTAACACCAGGGACAGGTAACAGCAAATAGTAACAATTAAAAGCTAGGAAAACATAAAAACACCGGGGTTCGGGTCCCACGCTAAGCAGGTCCACAGGCCAACTTGGTCAACTTTCAAGCCTTTGACTTTATCTCAGTCTGTCCTATCCCTACTTATTTCTTCTTCTTCTTTTCTTCTGACTATCTTCATTCTGCCCGCTGAGTCCTCATTCCGCCCGCTGAGTCCTCATTCCGCCCGCTGAGTCCTCATTCCGCCCGCTGAGTCCTTCATTCCGCCCGCTGAGTCCTCACTGAAAAGACTTGTTATCTCTGTGCTCCTGCTTAATTCATCTGTGCCCATAAATTTCGTTTTCTGAGTAACTTAATAATTATAGATACTTCCTGCGCTCATATAATATTAGTCGCTGTATTAAAAAGATTGGCCGTCTTATTCGCTGTGTTAATTTTATTTATCTTCATACGTATTCTAGAAATCGACAATGCCCGTGATCAAGTTTGAATGTTCGAGTTGTGGGGCTTCCTTTAATAAGGAAATTTACGTTCCTTCTAACATGGAACAAACTAGAATTTGCCGTTTTTGTATGTTAAACGATGCGTTGGAGCGTAAGTTTGCTAACGCGATTAGCGAAATTAAATTAGAACTAAATTCCGTCGCGAGGGACGTTATATCGACCAACCGTAAAGTCGACGAATTAAATTCGAGTCTAAATTCTACCATTCATGACATGCGTGGGAGGGAAAATAGAAATCGCGACAATCGGCCTACTCGTATGAATCATCAGACAATTGTTGACCAGCAACAAAGGATTTTGAACTCGTTTGGACCCCAGGATTCACAATATAGACCCCAAGATTCGCAATTTAGGCCCGTTAGAAATGGGGCTAGACCATCGAGGGAACAACATTTCACATTACCATGCTCAAACCCCTTCGCACTGCTAACTCCTATCGAAGGGGAAGAAGAAACTGTACTAATTGGGGATTCTCTAATTAAAAACCAAGAGCCGGAATTCACAGCGCGAAACCCGTCAAAACGAAAACGATTTTGCTTTCCTGGTGGCCGCATAGATAAAGTAGTTAGGGAAATTGAAAAATTGGACCAAACACGTGACGGGCGTACGATCCTCACGCTCGTAGGGGGGAATGATGTGCACAGATACGACAGCACCCCAGAAGGAATAGTAAACCGCGCTAAGACTCTGATTCATACTGCGAAAGTTAAAGCGGATAACGTAGGAATAATT
Source organism: Ceratothoa steindachneri (assembly GCA_963969495.1). Lineage (NCBI taxonomy): Eukaryota > Metazoa > Arthropoda > Malacostraca > Isopoda > Cymothoidae > Ceratothoa > Ceratothoa steindachneri. The sequence continues at coordinate 7,138,465 of OZ018324.1, forward strand.
GGCATTTTACCCCGACTAAAATCCACGTTGCGTCTGCAGTCCCGTGCTATATATACAAACGAGTGCCTTAAGCGCTTGTGTCGCGACACTGGAGTTAGCTTCTTTAACGTTTGGGATAAATTCCAAGACCAACCTTCACTTTATCAAACGGACGGAATTCATTTAAGCGATGTGGGAAACAGTCGGCTGGGTAGGATTTTAGACCAGTCAGTACGTAGCATATTAAGTAGGAGAGTTGCGGGGCCACGTGATGCCCATGCGCCAGACCGTTCCTCGCTTGAAGGGGCAATGAGTATTGGGGAGCAGGGAAACGGAACAGATTCGCGTGTGATAGAGGAGTCCACCTAAAGCGCAAATTGAAATGTATATATTCAAATGTTCGTAGCTTAAAAAATAAATTTGCCGAAATAAAAGCCGTAATTCTAGTGGGAGACTACGATCTCGTATTCTTAAGCGAGACTTGGATAGATACACATTCGGGGATCAGTGTTTGCGAATTTGATATACCAGGTTATAAAATTCATTATACAAATAGACAAAGTGGTAGAGGAGGGGGCGTATTAGTGTATATAAAAGATGACTTAAACGCTATAACGATCGACTCGTCTACGGCAGATATGAGAAGTGAGGCCTTATTAATCCAATTATGTTGTAATGCAAAATATAAAATTAATTTAGCCGTCATATATCGTCCTCCATCGCAAATAGAAAGAGAAGATGCTGCACTCTTTGATATGCTTTCATCTTGGGTTAGAAAAGGAACCACATTAGTCTGCGGCGATTTTAACTATCCAAACGTTAATTATAGTAACCTAACGTCAAATAAAGCTGGGGAGAGACTACTAAACTTTATTCTGGAGAATTTTCTCGTTCAAAAAGTGGAGGAACCAACTCGTGATAATTATATCCTCGATTTAATCATGGCGACTGACGTGTCACTGGTAGAAAATGTTGGTGTAGGAGAGCATTTAGCATCGAGTGACCATAATGCGATTAGATTCGTGGTTAACACGTGTGTAGATGTAAAAATTAGTACACAGCTCATGCCACGTTTTGGTAGCTGTGATTTTGATACTTTTCGCGAAAGGATTAAGGATGTAGACTGGGGAATGCGCTTCGAGAATAGGTCGGTAGGAGAAATGTACACTGAGCTTCGGCGTACACTCCTTAGTGTAAATTTCGACTTAGTAAAGTATGTGCGCCGTAAGAGCGGGAAGTCGATGAGAGCGCCGTGGGTTAGCCCACTAATATTAAGCTTAATTAAGGACAGAAATAGAAAATTTCAAATACATAAGAACAAAGAGTCATTTATAAGTCGGCAAAATTACATAGATTCTCGAAGAGAAGTTAAACGGGCGGTTAGAGATGCGAAGCGGAAATATGAAATAAAACTGGCGAAGGATTCAAAGAAGGAACCGAAACGGTTTTACGGCTATGTAAACAGTAGGAAACCCTTAAAAGGTTCAATAGGGCCGATTAAAGACAAAGATGGTCGTTTGACGGAAATTCCGGCGGAAATGTCTAAAATTTTAAATGAACATTTCACAAGCGTCTTTACTATTGAAGATTGGTCCCAATTAGGATCGTTAGTTGAAGAAGTAGATAATAGTGATATTTGCATATCCGATATAACGGTTAATGAAGTGGAAATTCTTAAATATATTAACCTGATGAAAAAGTCGAAATCACCCGGGCCCGATGGCGTTTACCCCACTCATTTAAAGGAACTTAAGAATGAGCTTGCGAAGCCGTTGCGTGCAATTTTCAATCGCTCATTAGAAGATGGCGTAGTCCCTGTAGACTTCAAGCGTGCAAACGTTACACCAATATTTAAGAATGGGAATAGATACGAAGCAACGAATTTTCGTCCTATTAGTCTAACTTCGGTAGTTGGAAAGCTTTTAGAATCGGTAATTAGAGATAGAATAGTGTACCACCTCGAGCTAAATAATCTGATTAAAGATTCCCAACATGGGTTTAGGCGGGCGAGATCGTGCTTGACAAATTTGCTCGAATTCTTCCATAAAATGATTTGCGTTTACGACGAAATCAAAGCTGTAGATGTAATCTATCTAGACTTTAAAAAGGCGTTTGACACCGTTCCGCACGAGAGATTATTAATGAAAGTTAAAGCAGTCGGTGTAAAGGGTAAGATATTAAATTGGATTAGAAATTGGCTGAAGGATCGTTCGCAGCGAGTAGTTATAAATGGTGAATGTTCAGATTGGGTCAACGTCAGTAGTGGAGTGCCACAAGGCTCCGTTCTTGGCCCATTATTATTTCTAATATATATAAACGATTTGGATAATGGCGTATTTAGTACGATTTCTAAATTTGCTGACGACACGAAGCTGGGCAACCGTGCCTATGTAAGATCGGATGTAGAAAAATTACAAAAGGACCTAAACTTGATTGTCAGATGGGCGGATAAGTGGCAAATGCAGTTTAATTTAAGTAAATGTAAGGTGATGCATTTGGGTTGCCATAATTTGAGGGTAGAGTATACCATGAAAGGCCAGGTCCTCGACGTAGTTAAATTGGAAAAAGACCTGGGAGTTTTAGTCTCGGATGACTTCAAAGTCACGAAACAATGCGCGGATGCATGTAAAAAAGCAAATCGTGTGCTGGGTTATATCGCGCGTAATTTCACGTTCAAATCCAAAGAGATAATTTTACCATTGTATAAATCACTTGTGCGTCCACTGCTCGAATATGCGGTTCAATTTTGGGCTCCATACTTAAACAAAGATATCGCGCAATTAGAAAGAGTGCAGCGTAGGGCTACAAAATTAATTCCCGAGCTGAGAAACAGGCCCTATGAGGAAAGACTCAGGGCATTAGATTTGCCATCTCTCGAAGGCAGAAGATTACGTGGCCAGCTAATTGAAGTATTTAAAATATTGAAAGGATTTTCAAACGTTGATTATAGGAATTTGTTCGAATTGGATCATAGGGAAAATACTCGGCAACACGGATTAAAATTAGTGAACAAGCGATTTAACACTAGTATAGCCCAAAACTATTTTACGTTTAAAATTACTCAAATTTGGAATAGGCTACCCACCCACGTAGTGGATAGTAGGTCGGTAAATATGTTTAAAAACCGTCTCGACGCGCACTTAAATAGTATAAATATAACGTAGTCTGAGCACAGTAAATAATAACGTCTTTGCAAAAAGGAGTTTGGAGCGGAGGAACAACGAGAGTAAAAATGATGCCAGCGATTTCTCTTGCATGTGTAGTTTAGAAATCCATTTTCTTTTCCGCCTATCCTATAACTAGATTTTCACCACTAGCAGTCGAGGGCTGCGGAAGTTGAGAAGAAAAACTTTCTATCACCCCCCCTTAGGTTGAAGTAGTTAATATGCCTGACATTGTACACATGTAGATAAGTGTGTACAGTAGATTATATATTTAAAAAAAAAAAAAATATATATATAAAAAAATAGCATGTTAGAGATACACTCGTAGATAAGTGTGTATCGTAGTTTCGGATGTAGTGTAGCGGACTAGCCTCGAGCGGACCTTAGGGTCTTTGTTGGTTCTAGATTCTGTAGTTCTGTATTTTTCTCTCCGATCTAGTTCTCTGGCAAATAAGGCAAAGGAAAATGAGAGTTTGCAAACGTGCTTCTTTTAACGGCAGTCAACTCGGAGACGCCGAGATGTCGGGAGTATGATTTCTGGCTGGATTTGCACGTTAATTGCCGGTTTCTTATTTGAATAATGACGGCTTCGGCCATCCGCATTCTTTTGCGGTTTTGGAGTCTCAGAATGATGGAGGTGTCCTTATTCAGTTTTTCACGGGTTGCGGTAGTACCATGGGAGTAAGTGTTTTTTATTAATCGCACCACCTTGAAGGTGAGTTGTCAGTCGCCTTGACAGGGTTGTAGAGGTTACGCCGATATACTTTGAATTTCGGTGTTCGCAGTCACCGTCGGAGGGAAACATCTGTTCTTCATGATGCAACTACTTGTTTTCTTGGTCTTGTAGTATATAATCAGATTTATATCCGTATTAGGGTGGGTTGGGGTCACATTACGATGGATAATGGCTTTGAAAGCCTTTTCGTATTCACGATAGCCGGTGTTCATATTAGGCTTGTAATAAAGGTCGATATTATTCTTATTCGGAGTAAACCTGACGCCAAGCCCAGCAGTCAGTTTCATTTCATCTTTTATGGTAGCATCGATGCATTCTTGTGGGTAGCCGTTGTTGACGAGAACTCGGGAAACCCTCTTAAGTTTGAGATCAACAGCCGTCCACGAGGATGAATGGGAAATTGCCCTGTTAACTAAGGCATTGATGACTGATCTCTTGTAAAGTTCAGGACACTCAGAAGAACCGTTTAATAACGCTGCCACTTGTAATATTTCTTACAAAGTTTTTAACGGGGTCTTCGAGGCGAGAAAAAACACCCGGGAATGACATTCCTTATCCCTAGACGTCTTTCGACCGTGCTAGGTTATCTTTAGGGAATGAACAGAAATGAAATTATTCACAAGACAAGACAAAGTAGTATAGAAAGAAAAGGCGAGGGATTCCTATGTATATCCAGGAGGTCGTTTCAGTCGAAGAGAAGCGGTTCGAAAATTAACTCAAGAGGAGATAGGAAGAGATTAAAGGCCGGTGGCTATACACCGGTGCTGAGTATATAGCGATGTTATGTGATAGTGTGGTGTTTGGACTGTTGAGATTGGAGGATCGGTTCGGGAGGGTCTAAATCCTGCTAGATCGGCGGCTTGCCTAGATCCTCGAGACGTGGTGTCTTAGTGTCTGGGACACGTTGGCGCGGCATCGTCTCTACAGAATCAAGGAAAACGTATTGCGATGCTGCTATTTAGGTGTACTGTGGTTCTAGCAGCTAGTGGTTTCTTGCTGCTGGGAATTTGCGTTCCCAAGCAGCATCATACTGTATGTGGTGAACGTGGTTGTAAATAGAGTGTCTCTCAAGTTTTCCCAGTTGTCGAGTTCGTCTCGTGAAGGTGTGTGTATTTAGAGGAGTGAGTTAGTTTGTGTCGACATTCTCTTATACAAAGGAGAGCGACAGGGGCGCTTCAGAGCTGAGTTCTGTATGCGCTGTGCACTCCTCTGGCAAGTGTGGCTTGCGGCCATTAGTTTAAATGGTGCATATGTAAGTATTGGTCTGATTAGTATTTTGTATTTGTAGTTGCATCTTTTTACTGCTGGGGTAAGATCTCTTCAGTATGTTGTTCATTCGTTTGGCTTTTGGCTGGTATGGTGTTTTGGTGTGTGTGAAAGTGCAAGGACCTGTCAAATGTTGCCCCTAGTATTTTTGTTGTGGGTTTGTATGTAAGTCTTATGGGGACTGGGTACTGTTGGTCGGGTATGGGATCGTGTATCTAGATGTTTTGCATGTAGTGGTCTTGCACGCCATATAGTGTCATCTGTGTCTTCTGAAGATTAGTGGTTATGAGCCACGTATCCTCGTACTTTGTCTATTCATTTAGTATGTCATGGTACACGCTAGAGACGAGAATGGACTCGTCGTCTGCGTACGACAGTGTGTGTTTGCAATTTACTTCGGGGAGTGGATTGTCATTTGTATAAATTATGAAAAATATGGGTGCCAGTACGCTGCCCTGTGGTACCCCAGCAGTGGGGTGAATAGGCGTGTTGTTGTAAAACATTCTAACATTCCCTATCCGCAAGGTAGTGCGATAGGAGCTTTCTGGTGCAGAGAGGCAGCTCCGTATTGTTGGCTAGTTTAAAACGAAGCCCCGCGCACCACACTTTGTCAAAGGCCTTCTCGACATCCTTGCTGATAATGAGTGTTTTTGTCGTGCTTTTTGTATGATGGTGTGAATGATAGTGGTCACCGAGCTGGTAAACCGGTCCCCCCTGAAGCCATACTGACAAGGGAAGAACCAGTTTCCTTCCTCCAGATAGCTCCGTAGGCGGTTATTCACTATGCGTTCTAATATTTTTCATAGTTGCTCTATGAAAGCAATAGGCCTGTAACTGTTTGGTTGTTTTGGATCTTTGTGTTGTTTATAAGGTAGAATGTTGTGTGAGGCCTTGAATATTTTCGGAAAATATCCAGAGGCGAGAGATGCATTGTGAAAGTGTTTTAATGTCCGGTAGATGTTTATGACAGGTGATGGATGATTGTGGTTGGGAGGCACGTTTACGTGTGGCTTTGATGTAGTGTTTTGTTTCCTCGATATAGACTGGGGTAGTTAATGTGGTTGAGTTGTCGAGCACCTCCATTCAGATCAAGGGGGCCGGCTCCTGCTCATTGACATGGAGCCTGCACCATTCCTGAACAAGCTGAAAGTGATCTTGTGCGACTGGTTTGGGTTAGCTATGTGAGTGTACTTGGTCCCAGTGGGACCTGAATGCATCGAGGATATCATTCGTGTTTGTAAGTGTCTGATTGTTTACCTGTCGTTTTATGGGCTTGGGAGGGTCCGTTCCCATCATACTCCTGATGCGCCCCCATAAGAAGGAGGGGTCAGCGCAGCGAGCGTCTTCCGCCGTACGGATGACCTCGCCCCATTGACGGTATCTGTCCAGCAGCACGCACTCGTTGGTTTCTGCCATAGTGGTTGTTGTATATCGTGATGAGGTGATGAGTCTTTGTGTATGTATGGAGAAGGTGAAGTGTTTTATGCGTTTGTATGTTTTGCGTGGCGTGTAGGTGTCGCGGGAAGTTTTATGGGGTCTATGATTGCCTTCCAGTGGATCTGGTACCCTGGAGGTTGAGGTTATGTGGTATGTGTGTGGTTATGTGGTTACCGAACTCTACCCAGTTCGTGTTACTTGCATTGTAGTCGTATAAGCGTGGTGTGAGGATTAGTATAGGACGAGTAGATATCAGAAGGCATATAGGGATGTGGTTGGATAATACACTGGCACCCGGGGCTATGTGTGCGTAGTCTTGTGGCGTGGTCATTACGGAGGACTACGCCTGGGGATAACGTCACCCCGCGCTGACCGAAGAAGGTGACGAAGGCCGGGCCAATGTGTTCACAGCGAAAACGCTGCAAGGCACGGACCAGGTAGCTCCCCTCTTCATTTGTGGTGTTGGAGAAGAATGTGGGATGATGTGCGTTTAGGTCCCCAAGGAAGAAGAGTGGAACATTATAGTTTCATAACGCCCAGAGTGGGACATCAATGTGTAACTGTAGACGGGGTGGTCTGTAGTGTGTGGCAATTAAGATTGGTCCAGTGTCTCTGCCTATTTTGCAGGCCATGAAGGAGTCGTCTGTGGTGTCTACGAGGGTATGGTGTATTTGGCGTTTTATTAGGATCGCCGAGCCAATTGTAACGCCTGTGGGGTTAGATATGTCTAATAGCCTGCAATGCGAAGCCTAGTGCCAGGAGAATGAAGACTGGTAGAGTTCAGGAGTAATAAGGAGTAACAAGGAAAGTAAGTACCCTTGAAGACCTTACGGTCCATTCAAAGAGGGTACCTTTGGACTAGAAATCGAGCAGGCACATGGCTGCTCAATTGTTTGGCGTCCCTAAACGGACACTTTTCAAGACTTTGTCTAGTCTTGACTTGAACTGGTCAACAGATTCACTGTTGACAACTTCCACTGGAAGTGCGCTCCACTTACCGCAGATACTGTAAGTGAAAAAATTTCCACACAGATTTCGGTTGTAACGCTTCAGTTCAAGTTTGAAGCCGTGATTGCGCGTTCTGTTCTCACTCAGTGTGAAAATATCCCGGTAGTAAACATTGTCGAACCCTCGAAGTATTTTGAAGACTTCGATGAGCTGACCACGCAGTCTACGGGTTTCCAGCGAGAACAGATCTAATTCCCTTAGTCTATCCTCATAACTTTTATGTCGGATAGAGGGAATCAGCTTGGTTGCTCTGGCTTGTACGCGTTCCAACCTTTCGATATCCTTTCGAAACGAAGGACTCCAAAATTGTACGGCATACTCCAGGTGCGGCCGAACGAGGGAGTTGTACAGACAAAGTACTATCTTCTTGCTACGGCATCCAAACTTGCTTCTTGCTGTATGTTTAGTACCCAGTTGGAGACGTGTGTCATACACCGCGCCAACTGCGCACGTTTAGTTGTACTACGCTCAAGCGACCTATTCTGGGCGAGGGCGTAGTTGTGGTGAACCGATCTTGCGACTTCCTAAGTCCTGACACTATGGGTTATGGAGGAAGGGGGGCGCAGCGACCTTCACGCTTTATGTTTTCTATGTTTGGTTGGTGTGTGGAGGCGATATAAGTTTTGTGAGCGTAATAAGGTTAGTATGTAGGGTAGTTTTGTGGGTCTGGATGGGTGCAGCGTGTGTGTATGCTTGAAGGGGGGAGGTGAGTTGAAGGTGTGAGGAGATGTGGGTGCAGGTGCCAGTGTTGCGGGTGTTAGTTTTCCACTGGGAGTAGGGGCTGAAGTGGTTATGGGTATAGAGGCAGAAGGAGTCAGTGTGGGGGCAGTGAAGGAGGGAGTGGAAGTCAGAGTGGGTGGTGAAGAAGTGAAGACAAAAGATGGAACAAGGGTTGGAGTGGTCAGGGGTAGAAGGGCTGAGGGAGGCATAGTAGGGTGAGAGGAGGAGGAAGTGGAAGTCGGAGCGGGTGGTGAAGGGATGAGAACAGAAGATGGAGAAGGGGTGCAGATGGAGAGTCGGGAGTTGTTAAGGGGGATCGTGGAGGATGCCGGAGGGTGGGGGGAGGGTTATCTATAGGTGGCCATGTACGGTATTGATGCGTGGTCTTGGAATGTTTGTTGGGGTGGCCAGAAGGGGTTGACTTCTGTTGTGGTGGAATTGATAAGTATTAAATATTGACTCCGGAATGACAATGCGCTCTATTCCATTAGCCTTGAAGAGCTGGTTCAGAAAATTGGCGTAGAGAAAAGTCACTTCCAGCCCTATCTCGTGCCAGCCGTGAGAACATAGTGGCGTGGTTTATCATGAAGTCAGTGTTGTGTGTGTTTGGTGGTGGTATGTGTGAAGTTTGCACGTGTGCAACTACGGGCGGAATATATGTATGATCGGGTTGTATGTGTGTCAATGGTGTGTGATTAGGTTCAAGGTGTATGTGTTCGTGCGTAGTAGGTGTAGTGTGGGAAAGGGTATGCAAGCCGTCCTTTGCTCCGCAAGTGGCAGCGAAGGATCTCGTGAGGATGGGTGGAGTGGGAGCAGGCATGGTTTGTGTAGGGGTTAAATTGTGGTCTGCGCATCTCCGAAATGGCCCAAGCCCGCTTTTCGGCGAGATATGGACACTTCAGATTAATTGCGGTGTGATTGCCACGGCAGTTGATGCAGGGGAGTGTTGTGTTAGTGCGGGAAGTGTGAAAGTGACCTTTATCACTGCATGTCGAGCAGATATGTTCTGCTAAACAAGTGTTTGTGTGTGCCCGCTTTGTAGCAGCGGAGACATTGTTGGGGGCGTATGTTATGTTGTTGCTCGATTGCTTGGGGATGTGTGAGTGTGCCCAGGACTTTACTGTCCTGGTTGATTATTCTGTCTGCGTTTTCTTTGTCTGCAATGGTTAGTACAGCCCATTGTTTGGTGCTGTTGTAATGTAGTTCGAGGATGACCTCCGTGCTCTATTCTGACTTGAACTCGGCCAGGAGATCCTCATCTGTGAACTCTTGCCATAGTTGGTTGGCACGGCGAATCCATACCCGATGTCGACGAATAATCGCGTCTGGCAGCAGCGTGTGATGTTGCTTTTCCGCCAGAGTGATTTTTGCGCTTCTATGAAAATTCAGATGCCTTGAATATGAGAATATGTGCCGTGGGGATGGTTGAGATATTTGTGATGGGGGTGTCAAGTGTGTCGGAGGGTTTGAGTGTTTCAGATATGGATGTGTGCATGTTTTGTTGTCTATGTTCATGAGGCGGAGAGTTGTCTCAATGCTCATGGTGTGTATAGTAAGTGAGTGTTATGGAATTGCTGCCTTAGTAGACTCTTCTTGATTGGAGAGAGGGGAGGTCCTTCCCGCCCCGCCGATGACCACCCAATGAACTCGACTCAGGATGTCGTGAAATGATATGAGTGTGGACCTGGATGGGATCCTCAGAGGGCGTGAAAACATGGCGGACTGGAGTCCGAATTAACTGACTACAGTCAGGGGTGCCGCCCCTTCTATTGGGTTTGGGGTATTTCTCGGTTACATCCAACATAGCACAGATTGGTGGTAACTCCCTCTATGATCTTGGATGGTACCGCAGGGTAGGGTATTAATTCTCCCCGCGTTCGTAACCGAGTCCCATTCCAGGTTATTGCTTCGTTTGGTTCCGCAGTGGGAGAGTCCTCAAACCTCCTTTCCCCAAAGTTCTCAATTATGCCCCCTCTAACTAGATGGGGATCGTTGTGACTGAACTATGTGTGCGAGTCAACTTTAGGGAGCAGTTATATCAGGGTAGGGGGGGGAGAGGTTTAGCAAATCATATCAGTGACGATTTGTAGGGAAATAAAGGTATTTTTATTAGGAGGGGTGGGATGGGAGATTGTGGGAGATACAGTGCTGACTGGCTGTCGAGTATGCCTCCAAGATCAGGGAAGGTCTTTGAGAATTAATGCGGCTGAAGGCGTTTAGGTTTCCTCACCGATTCCTTTGCCTCCTGATCGAGGTAATGAGATGATTTATATATAAATCTGATTATATACTACAGGACCAAGAAAATAAGTAGTTGCATCATGAAGAACAGCTGTCTCCCTCCGACGAGCGAATTTCAAGAGACTAACGTCGTGTACGAATATTCGAGCCATGTCGGTGACTGCGAAAATCGCAATTCAAAGTACATCGGCGTAACCTCCACAACCCGGTAAAAGAGACTAACAGCTCACCTTGAAGATGGCGTGATTAAAAAACACGTCAACTATCATGGCACTACCCTAATCCGTGAAAAGCTGAATAAGGACACCTCTATCATCCTGAGACTCCAAAAGCGCAAAAGATTGCGGATGGCCGAAGCTGTCATTATTCAAATAAGAAACCGGCAATTAACGTGCAAATCCAGCCAGAAATCATACTCCCGACATCTCGGCGTCTCCGAGTTGACCGCCGTTATGAGATGTGTGTATGAGATAGGCGTTCAAACCGCTCTTAGCGTTATTTGTTTTCCTGCTATGTTAATAACTCGAGTTTTTATGATTATTTGTAGCATAATTCTCGTATTATGTATCTGTTGTGTAGGCTCATGTTCTTTGGTTATTTATTTGTTTATTTTCTCTTCTTTATTCATGTTGCTTTTCCTTTTTCATTTATTTGCACTTGTTGGTTATTTTTGTCATTCCTTGTGGGTATCAAGTCCAATCCGGTGAGTTTGTCATTATTCGTGAAAGTTTTTTGTCACAAGCGGGTTTCCTTATTTCGTTTACACGTAAATCTCCTCCTCTTCCCTTTGGTCCGCTTTCTTTTTAGTAGTAGGTAACAGAATATGTTTCTCCATCCTACCCCTCGTGCTCTTTGATTATTTAGTTCCTCTCCTATTTCTTCTTGTGTTTTTCTATGACTTTTGGGGTCTTTTTTCAATTATTTTGTTTAATGGTTTTATTTTCGCTTCGATGTGTAAGTCTCTTTTTTTCCCTCTCTAATCGTCGCGTGTTCGTAATTATGCATACTGCCTTATTCTGTTTACGTTGCATTCTTATTATATTGCTTCTTGAAACCGTATACATGGCTATTCTTGGATATATCAAAGTAGGCTGTATCATGGCCTAGTAGATCTTTCTCTTATTTTTCATGTTTAGATTCCTTAATCTACGTAAAGTTAGCATGCTTCGTGCTTTGTTTATTCTTTCGGTCACGTGTTTCTTGTAACCATTTTTGGAAATAGTTAGGCCTAAAATCTTGCCTTCACCTCTATACCTGTATCGCTCTCCATCTACGTAAAAGTTAGATAGTTTTTTGCGATACCTAAATATAATTTTAAACTTATCGTTATTCGTTTTAATTTTCCATTTGCGTTCATACTCGTTTAGGCTTTCTATTTCTGTTGCCGTTACTCTCGCCTGCATCTGTGAGTTTCAATAAACACAGGGAATTAATTGAGGGAAAAAATTATCTGCGTATTGTATGTCCACACAGCCCTCGCTCCTGGGTGGTGGAATGTCCGAGGTATACACTGAGTATAGCGAAGGACTTAAACACCCTCCCTGAGCGAGGCCCGCATTAAGCTTGAATCTTAACCTTGGTAATTCCTCATATCTATGTATGCATTTCTTTCCATGACCTAGTCGCATAAAATTCTTTCCAAATACATGTTCATTTATAGCCGTTAAACACGTTCCTTATCCCGTCGAGTATATTATCCAGTGATTTTATATAATTTTTTTTTGGTGAGGCCCAATTTTCCAGGCACCTTTTGTTTAAAATTTTAGATGGTATTCTTCAATTCCTCGATTGTGATTTGGCGTTAAATCCATTGTTCGTATACCGTTCCTCTTCTACGTAGTGATATGGGAAAGTCCTCTCAATCCGTTTATTTAGTTCGTTAATTATTTAGTTCCCGAAGTTTATATCGTAGTTTTCGTTTTCTTCTTCGCCGAAGTTGAACACTCCTTTCCTGTGTTTCCTGAACAATTTTTCAATCTCGCGTTCATCTTCGATTAATTTCCCGTTTCTGTCATTAATCTTTATTTTCTCTTTACCTTAAGTTCTTCCCATTCTTTTTATCTCTTCCAAAATTCTCGGGACAATAGTTCGTTGTCAATATTTTGAACGGCTATGTTCCACTATTCTCTTTGTTTGTCCGTTATCGCGCTTAGTAGTTCCCTCTTCTTCGTTCTCAGGTTGCGAGATTTTTCCCTCGAATTTCCATTTGTTATTATGTCCTCGTTTATCTCTTTTATTTCTGCATTCTTGGTTTTCATTTCGTTTGTCCATATAAAGTATTTAACTGTTTTGTATGTGTTTCTGAGTATTGCATTCTCGTCAGCTGTTTGTATTCGCTTCATTATTTTTTCCATCTCGACGTCGATTGCTTCTAAAGTAGCTTTTTTTTTAGTCTGTTTGGTGCGTAGTCATTCAATTTTTGTATGTATTCATTTCTTGTATGTATGGTATGCCTTCACTTTTTTAGCGGATATTTGTATTGGTTGCTGATCCACGGTTCCATGTTGTAGTTAAAAGGAATGATATTGTTTGCTAGGCAGATGTTGTTGTCGCTGTTCTGTCTTTAATTAGCGTTGGGTACTCTGGTCCTAGTCTTCTTATCATCCGTCTGTCTATTAGAGCTTGTAGGTCTTTTCCTGTTTGGTTTCTGTTCCTATATCCTGTGTACGATAATCTTGCGTTCAGGAATCCCCAAAACAAAGTTGGAGGGGTTTGCTAAATATTCTCACAAAGTTATTTATTGGGAATCACGGTCGTCGCGGTGGTTGGTATCCCTTAGCGATTATTATATTTGTTAATTCCATTTTGACCTCAATTGCGAGATAATATTCGGGTAGTACTTGTTTTGTTTTGTACTCTATTCCTTTCTTTATTGCTATTGCTGTTCCGTTGTGTTGTTCGTTTATGTCGTTAGAAGCTATTACGTCATAGTTCCATATTTTCAATTTGTACGTCTCGAGGTTAATTCCGTGATCTAATATTTAGACTATGTCGAGATCTATTTTTTCTGAATATATTTCCATGTGTGTTTTCTTTATCTTTCCATCCGTTCGTATTTGTATGTAGAATTCTTAATTTTCTGTTCTCCATTTTGTCTGTTTGCTATTAAGCGGTTCTTCTTTTATGGGAGAGTGGAGATTTAACGATTATTTACTTGTATCTTTTTCTTGTGGTTCTGCTTTTCCTTTCTGTTCTCGCCGAGATTTGGGTCTTTTCCATCTCTCATTTCGTGGCTGCTGTTTCCATGTCCTGTCACGCGGTGAGGCATCCTTGGTCGATTTCCTTTTTTGCTTTTTGTTTTTACTCGTACTTTCTTTTGTGCTTTTTTTATTGTTCTCCTCGGTGCTGCTCTCTGATTCTGTTTCTTCGCTCTTTGTGTCATTTTCTTGTTCTGATTCGCTATCATTTATTTTCGCTTCTTCAATGAGTGTCTTTTTCGTGTCCTCAGAGATCTTAATGTTGAATATGGCCGATGAATCAATGTCATTAGGGAATTTCATTGGTTCCAGCCCGTTTTCCTTGAGCATGGAGTTTAACGTTGGGGCATATGTTCCCTGATGTGCGATATTCCTGACGTGTGAGTGGAGAATCCACTTCAGTATTTTTACGTTTAGAGTCCCGTCGATTGTAACTTGAGGGTTTGGCCGTTAAGCTTAGCTGGCGCTGATGCATATGTAGAATTTCGTGAATCATCTTTTTGTTGGTGGATTTCAGTTTCTTTTCTCCTTATAATTTCTTTTCTTTTCGGGCATGACATAGCCATTGTTCTATGGCTTCCTCCACAATTTACACATTTTTTTATTATTATTTGAGCAGTTCCTCCATGAATGGGGGCCACTGCACTCCGAGCATATCTCTTCCTTTTGGGGGCAGTTGCCAGTTATGTGATCTTCCATCTTATGACACCTGCAGCAAATTGGAATATTGTGGTACTGATCCCGTTGAATATTGCTGACGGGGATTCTCATACTGTATGCGAGAAGTCCCTTTTGTGATGATTTTGTGGCAATCTCTGTAGACTCGCACACGATTTTAAAAACATTTAATTTAATTATGACGTGAGTCTTCAGCCATGTTTGAGGCGCTTGCCTTAATTCATCAGGTGTATGTTCTCCAAACCAAGACTCGATTTTTCTGCAGACGATAATTCGAGTGGCGATTATCTGTGGAGGTACTTTTGCTTCTAGGTCTATTTTACGGAGGGCGATCGTGCCGCCCGCAGATGCAAGTAGTAGTTCGACGCCATTGTTATCAGCACAAATTAATACGAATCCCAGGCTTTGAACGACGTCTCGCGGTTTTCCTTTAATTCCCGTTCGGTATAACTGAGAGGGGCAGTCTCTTGGTGAAATCTGGCGGGTCTATTATCACCGCTAACCGGGCTCCTTCTCTGGCCCCCTAACGGGATCTCCTTCAAGAGATCACTATACCCTACTATCGACTGTTTCTGGGACCTTACTGGTGGTCGAGTTATACTGTGCTAAGCAGAAGTACAGTTTTAAAAAAATTGCTAAAGACAGTGATAGTTAGAGGCAGAAAATTGCGGAAATCACCGCTTTGTGGTGATGTTCCGCGAATCGGAAACAGGAGATCTCTCCGATCAGTCCGATTCGGGCATATATTTCTTCTCTCTTCTGCCTCTTTTTTTATGAATAGGAGGTCATATGTAGAAAAATGCTTCCTGTTTCACAAAGTTATTCAAGACAAATAGTTGTCGTAACTTAGCAGTGCGTAGATCGCTGTGATTAGTCAGATGAACTGAGCCCTCCTATAGTGAGACAATGGACAATGGATATAATAAGTTGTGAAAGGAAGGTATATGCGCACATATAAGATTATAATTGCACTTATATATGCACATATATATAATAGTAGGAGATGGATAGATAGGGATAAATTTCCCTGGTGACGATCATGGAGGGAAGTCACACCCGTCTCTATGTATACCGGCTGCATTTCTGATACCCAAACCCTCGAGTGGCGGCACCCCCGGTTAGCGATGGTTGATTCCGCGCTAACCAACAAAAAGTCCACCATACAATCACTCCTCCTCCTGAGGGCCTCTCTGGGTTCATCCATCATCATTTCATCCACCCATTCGGCAGTTCACGCTCATGGAAGCTTGCTTACAACGGGGAGGGGGTTGCCCCTCTCAAGCGCTCTACTAACAAAGAAAATAATTGAGACCCACAGAATAGGACACAAGGATTCGGAGGAAAGAACCAGCTAAATACACGAAGAAGGAGCGACCCTACAGTGGTTACCCTCCACAAGCCCCCCCCCCCCCCGGACAAAATGGCTGAAAAGGGGACCACCCGGGTCCTGCTGCGGGCCATTAGTGGTCACAGAAGACCGAGCAGGGGGAAGACATTTGAAGTTGTCTTTGGGCGACTAAAGATTGCCATGATCAGGCTACTCGAGGTCCACGCCGGTTACTTCGCGATATGCGAAAAGGAAAAAGATGTCGAGGCAATGACCAAAGAAGAGGCAGCCGAAGTGCTACGTGAGATATGCCTGTAGCCCGCCATCCCTCCGCAGATCCAGACGCACAGGAGCGTTATCTGTCGGAGGTTGGACCCTTGGATCGGAAACATTCCAAGATGAGATTAAGGAGGAGATAGTTAAGAATCAGAAATGGTCAAAGGTTACCGAATAATTAAATTTAAAAACAAGAGAGACAATAACGACTACAAGCATGTGTTCAAGATCATCTTCAGCGATACATCTATGGCTAAAAGGGCGAAGGAGGTCAAACTCCTACTTTTTAACGCCAAAATCAGCGGGGAACTGATTGAGAGGGAAGTATTCGACCCTATACAATTCTGCTTCCGCTGTTATAATATGGAGACTCACGTAACCAGAAACTGTCAAGCGCCCTAGGAGACTTCTTCTAAATTTAGTGAACCATGACACCACTGGAAGGACTGCAAGAACCCCCGCGAGAAGTGCGCAAACTGTGGGCAAGGCCATCGTTCCATGGCAACGGCCTGTCCCATGAAAAATGAATTAAGTAAGAAGATGCTACAAAGCAAACAGGAGGAAACAAGGAAAGCGAACACAACATAAGCACAGGTCGCCAAGGTGGTATACACTGGGACAGAAAATAAAAAGACCTATCTTAAAATACGAAATGAGAATTCAACAAAAATATTTACTTGTATCCTATATGCGCACGTCAGGAACTTGACGCAACCTGGGACATTTTCGAAAGAGCTGAACCAGATGCTTGCGAAGAACGGCATAAGCGAGATATGGTTCCTCGGCGACCCTAAATTAGGGGATGTCTTTCAACTGCAAATGGTTCCAAACCAAAAACCTGAAGAGGCGCAAGCAGAGGAGAGACAAGAAGCAAAACCAAAAGAGGTGGTCAGAAGACCGGATCCGAGAATAGAGGCAATAAAAGAAAGGGAGGCTGCTGCCAAAATGGCAAATCTTTCCAAACAAACTAAGAAAAAACAAAATAAGGTAGCAGAAGGGGAATCTTCAGATTCCACAGACTCCTCGGACTCCTCAGAAACACAAAAATTACAACCAAAGAAGGTCGCCGGGTGAAAGGAGGAAAGAGAGAGGCTAAGAGACCGCTCGATGCAGATGAGATACCCTTTCAGTATATGCATCTGAGCAGGTCCCCTTACCAAAGGACATGGATAGAAACAAAATCTTTGTTGACATCAGAAAAAGGTTCTATAAGTGGGAGTACGACGCACAATGCGACGAACAATCTGTCGAGGAGGTAATCATCAACCAAAATGTTACCGTTTACCGGGAAGCATTTGAAGAACTCACCATAGCAGAATTTAAAAAAAAAAGAGAAGCTGGAAAAAGCGCCCCGCTACCAAGAAACACTAGAAGCCCCCCCCCCCGCATATGGCTACCGCATATGGCAACATATTTCGTGTACTCGACCCCAACATCATCTTGATCACAGAACATGGTATCAACACAACATCCTGTCAACTGAAGATGCCGGGCTACAGAGTTGTCACTAAATAAAATTCTCAAGGGACGGTTGACGGTGCTGCCGTCGCCATCAAAAGGAATCTCTCGTTCAAGCGCCTTCCAGAAGTGGACGAGTCTTTTGTGGCGGTAGAATTTCAGACACTAGTGAGCAGTGGCGGACTATCAACCACCTCGACGAGCGTACCTGCCCCTCGACAATTTCTACACCTTGTTCGGGCACGGCCGGATGGCATTCCTTGGGAGTGACCTCAACGCCAGATGCCGAACGGCTGGCTATGGAAATACGAACAACAGAGGCCATAACTTGGAAATAATTATGCGTCGGAAGAATATCCAGAGGATAGGACCGGACCTTCCGACCTATATCAACTCTCGGGCAGCGACCATATAGCGATCTTGACCCCCGTCTCGCTCACACCGATCCTTGGCGAATTTGAACCAGTTTACCTAAGCAAAGCTACACTAGAGAAGATTGATGGAGAGCTGGAGGGGATAACAGCCTCCTTCACCTAGGCTGACCGCGAGTGTGTACTTAGGGCAGGGTACAAAACTCCTCCTAAACCAGATGGATTGAGGAGATGAAAGAGATCGCTAGGGAGCACAGGGAGGTGTATGAAGAAATCCCAAGGGCAGGTACGAGTTGGGAAAGAAGCTCGCTGCTACGACGCCTGAGTGAAGAACTTAAACAGGCTATAAACCAACAAAAGGCCGAAATCTGGGACGGCCTTATAGCCAGGGTAGACAGCGAGGTGAACCCCGAAAAATTCTGGCGACTCGTGAAGAAATTAAAAGGCCTTCTAAGTAGGAAAAAAGACTTGTATCAAGGAGGGCGATGACTACTTGGAGTATCAGGCGGCCCTGGAAGAGAAGTTTTGCACGTTCTGGAAGGAAATCTTTTCAATTACACCTGAGGATGATGCGGAATTCGACCAGTAATTCAAAGGTGAGTTGATTGATGATCTTAATCTAATAATACATCGAACGCACCCATAAGCCCACGTCAACGAAGGAGGGGGGGGGGGTGGAATACCATGGCTGACCGATAACAACAGAAGAGGTCATGGCAACTGTAAGAAGCTTTAAACAAAAGGCACCAGGCTGGACGGGCATCACTAAAAATAATTTGGTGCATGCCCCCCCCACCATATCATTCAAGGAATTACGAACATCTATAACGCTTCCCTGAATACGGGCTACTTCCCCGACTGTATAAAAATGGCAAAAATCATTTTTATTACCAAAGGGAAGAAGGCGCCATATAAACTGGCGGATTACAGACCAATATCCTTCTTAGAGTTCGCGGGCAAGGTCTACGAGAAGCTTCTAGCTAATAGGCTGCAAGACCAGCTAACCGAGCTAGAAGCCCACAACCCTCAGCAACATATGTTCGGCAAAAGAAGGGGACTGACACAGCCCTCGCCCTTCTCGCCGAAAAACTCGCCCATTGTAAAGCTCAAGGGAAATACGTAGACGTGGTGTTGCGTGATGTACAAATGGTTTTCGATAAGGTTTGGCTGAGAGGTCTACAACACAAGATCTTAGGCCTCAATCGAAACCCAGTCATAGAAAGGGTCCTCTGTAACTACATTATGGAAAGGAAAGCCAAAATCTCGATCGAGGGCTACAGACGACCCGAGTTTGAACTCGAGGCGGGTGTTCCACAGGGTAGCCATCTAAGTCCAACGTTGTACCTGGTCTACACATTGGACTTACCTGCTCCAGTTGGAGAGGATGTGATGTACTTGCAATTTGCAGATGACATAACGCAAATCATCCCCAGTTCATATAGGAACACACGCAGGAGTTCAAGCAAGGGAGACAGCTGCCGAGAGAATATGGAAAATTAAGAACAACTGATGAAAGTTCCAAATCCTTCTAGCATACCGCCAGAAACTTGATGAATTCATAGTTGACGACGAACTTTACCCGTACTCCAATGAGGGTAAAATCCTAGGTCTGCGCATCAGTAAAACAGGGTATACGACGCATATCAACAACCGAATCTCACTAGCTAAGAGATAGCTTGGAAAACTGTACAGGTTCAAAAGCCTCAGCGCCAATAACATCAGAAAGCTATACACTGCCCTAGGGTGCCCAACACTGTTGTACCAGGCAGTAGTAATGCAGGCGGCTAGTTCTGCCTCTCTCAGACTGATTGAGACGGTACAGAACAAAGCTGCCCTGTTGATAGCTGGCGCACGCACGGTGGACCGAATTCGGCAGACGGAACTGCACGCAAGGTCAGGACTGAAGCCATTGAATATTGTCCTCACGACGTTAGGGAGAAAAACCTGGGAAAAGGTAGAAGAAGAGATACACCCGCTGATAAATACCAACCTCGACATTCCACAACCCCTACCAGGAAGAGTACCAGAAGAGCTTTATTCCCAAGTGGAAGGTTGTGCTCCCGGGAAGAACAAAACGAAGCATCCACCTAAATAAGACAACCGATTACTCCAACGTATTAAGAAGATACGAGGGGTGGTCAATAAGTTTTGCGAATCGGTAGGACAAAACAGAGGAAGGGGGATGGCTGTTTGTGGGGGTGTTAGGACAAGTTATGGCAAGTCAAGACCTGCAGCCACCCGCTTCTGCCTCGTCTATTTAAGAAGCAGTAGCTGATCGCAGATCATCAGTCACAAATTTTTCAACAATGGAGAAGGTTGAGCACCTCGCACTGATCAAATTTTTGACCAAGGAAGGCAAAAATGCAAAAGAGATCCATGAACGCATGGTTGCAGTGAAAACCGACACCGCCCCTTCCTATGCAACCATTGCTCGCTGGAATAGGGAGTTACGCCAGGGTCGTGAGTCCTTTGAAGATGACCCCTGTCCAGGACGCCCGTCAGACGTGACCAAGAAGGACAATGTGGCCCGTGTGGAGAGGATGATCCTGGAAAATCGACGTGTGAAGGTCGAAGAAATCGAGCTAGAACTTGGAATATCACATGGAAATGTTATCAACATCATCCATGACAATTTGGCCATGACCAAGGTCTCTGCCCGTTGGGTCTCTAGAAATCTCACGCCCCATGATCGACTTCAACGTCGTCAAAGTCCACAAGGCCAGAGTTTCACAAGCTGCCTTGCGGGGGTTTGGATTCGAGGAGCTCAACCATCCCCCCTACAGTCCAGATATGGCCCCCTAGCGACTACTTTTTATTCCGCCAGCTCAAAGCTGCACTGTGTGGACGCCCGTTTTGAAGGCGGTGAAGATGTCCAGCTCGCCGTCCAGGACTGGATTGAACAGCAGTCGGGAGATTTCTGGTTGTCCGCAATTCGAAGCCTCAGGGACAAGTGGCGCAAGTGCATTGAAGTCGAGAGTAGTTATATTGAAAAATAATAAAACACTTTTCCTCATATCTCATTTCCTTATATCCGAATTGCAAAACTTTTTGACCGCCCCTCATATCCCGAATTAAGACACAAGAATAAAAGAATAAAAATAACATTAAGTAAATAAATAAATAAAGAGGCGAAGTGACTAAAAATTAACAACTAAACCAAAACTTAAATAAACAAATAAAAAGAGGCGAAGTTTCCAAAAAACTAAATAAAAACCCAAGTAAATAAATAAATAAAAATAGGAGAAGTGCCCATGATTAATTAATAAATTAAAACTCGAATAAATAAAGAAATATATAAATAAAAAGAGGCGAAGTGCCCAAATAAATCGAAGAAAAAAATAATAAAACTAAAATTGAAACGAAGAAAGAGGCGAAGTGACCACATAAGAGCAAAACGATAATAAAAATAAATAAAATATAAATTAAAAACGAAAGATAAAGAATAAGCAAAATCATATTTGAAAGGCTTGAATGCCATCTTGACGGAGGAAAATGTATATTTATATACATATATATTTATGCAACTAAATAAAAAAGCGAGGGAAAAAAAGAAAAAAGAAAAATTGAGGAAAGAGAGTGAGAAAAAATAAAAAAGAAAAATTGAGGAAAGAGAGTGAGAAAAAAATAAAAAAGAAAAATTGAGGAAAGAGAGTGAGAAAAAAATAAAAAAGAAAAATTGAGGAAAGAGAGTGAGAAAAAAAGAAAAAAGAAAAATTGAGGAAAGAGAGTGAGAAAAAATAAAAAAAGAAAAATTGAGGAAAGAGAGTGAGAAAAAAATAAAAAAGAAAAATTGAGGAAAGAGTGAGAAAAAAATAAAAAAGAAAAATTGAGGAAAGAGAGTGAGAAAAAAAGAAAAAAGAAAAATTGAGGAAAGAGAGTGAGAAAAAATAAAAAAAGAAAAATTGAGGAAAGAGAGTGAGAAAAAAATAAAAAAGAAAAATTGAGGAAAGAGAGTGAGAAAAAAATAAAAAAGAAAAATTGAGGAAAGAGAGTGAGAAAAAAATAAAAAAGAAAAATTGAGGAAAGAGAGTGAGAAAAAAATAAAAAATAAAAATTGAGGAAAGAGAGTGAGAAAAAAATAAAAAAGAAAAATTGAGGAAAGAGAGTGAGAAAAAAATAAAAAAGAAAAATTGAGGAAAGAGAGTGAGAAAAAAAGAAAAAAGGAAAATTGAGGAAAGAGAGTGAGAAAAAATAAAAAAAGAAAAATTGAGGAAAGAGAGTGAGAAAAAAATAAAAAATAAAAATTGAGGAAAGAGAGTGAGAAAAAAATAAAAAAGAAAAATTGAGGAAAGAGAGTGAGAAAAAAATAAAAAAGAAAAATTGAGGAAAGAGTGAGAAAAAAATAAAAAATAAAAATTGAGGAAAGAGAGTGAGAAAAAAATAAAAAAGAAAAATTGTGGAAAGAGAGTGAGAAAAAAATAAAAAAGAAAAATTGAGGAAAGAGAGTGAGAAAAAAATAAAAAAATAAAAATTGAGGAAAGAGAGTGAGAAAAAAATAAAAAAGAAAAATTGAGGAAAGAGAGTGAGAAAAAAATAAAAAAGAAAAATTGAGGAAAGAGAGTGAGAAAAAAATAAAAAAGAAAAATTGAGGAAAGAGAGTGAGAAAAAAATAAAAAAAGAAAAATTGAGGAAAGAGAGTGAGAAAAAAATAAAAAAGAAAAATTGAGGAAGAGAGTGAGAAAAAAATAAAAAAGAAAAATTGAGGAAAGAGAGTGAGAAAAAAATAAAAAAGAAAAATTGAGGAAAGAGAGTGAGAAAAAAATAAAAAAGAAAAATTGAGGAAAGAGAGTGAGAAAAAAATAAAAAAGAAAAATTGAGGAAAGAGAGTAAGAAAAAAAGAAAAATTGAGGAAAGAGAGTGAGAAAAAAATAAAAAAATAAAAATTGAGGAAAGAGAGTGAGAAAAAAATAAAAAAGAAAAATTGAGGAAAGAGAGTGAGAAAAAAATAAAAAAATAAAAATTGAGGAAAGAGAGTGAGAAAAAAATAAAAAATAAAAATTGAGGAAAGAGAGTGAGAAAAAAATAAAAAAGAAAAATTGAGGAAAGAGAGTGAGAAAAAAATAAAAAAGAAAAATTGAGGAAAGAGAGTGAGAAAAAAATAAAAAAGAAAAATTGAGGAAAGAGAGTGAGAAAAAAATAAAAAAGAAAAATTGAGGAAAGAGAGTGAGAAAAAAATAAAAAAGCAAAATTGAGGAAAGATAGTGAGAAAAAAATAAAAAAGAAAAATTGAGGAAAGAGAGTGAGAAAAAAATAAAAAAAGAAAAATTGAGGAAAGAGAGTGAGAAAAAAATAAAAAATAAAAATTGAGGAAAGAGAGTGAGAAAAAAATAAAAAAGAAAAATTGAGGAAAGAGAGTGAGAAAAAAATAAAAAAGAAAAATTGAGGAAAGAGAGTGAGAAAAAAATAAAAAAGAAAAATTGAGGAAAGAGAGTGAGAAAAAAATAAAAAAGAAAAATTGAGGAGAGTGAGAAAAAAATAAAAAAATAAAAATTGAGGAAAGAGAGTGAGAAAAAAATAAAAAATAAAAATTGAGGAAAGAGAGTGAGAAAAAAATAAAAAAGAAAAATTGAGGAAAGAGAGTGAGAAAAAAATAAAAAAATAAAAATTGAGGAAAGAGAGTGAGAAAAAAATAAAAAATAAAAATTGAGGAAAGAGAGTGAGAAAAAAATAAAAAAGAAAAATTGAGGAAAGTGAGAAAAAAATAAAAAAATAAAAATTGAGGAGAGTGAGAAAAAAATAAAAAAATAAAAATTGAGGAAAGAGAGTGAGAAAAAAATAAAAAAATAAAAATTGAGGAAAGAGAGTGAGAAAAAAATAAAAAAGAAAAATTGAGGAAAGAGAGTGAGAAAAAAATAAAAAAGAAAAATTGAGGAAAGAGAGTGAGAAAAAAATAAAAAATAAAAATTGAGGAAAGAGAGTGAGAAAAAAATAAAAAAATAAAAATTGAGGAAAGAGAGTGAGAAAAAAATAAAAAAATAAAAATTGAGGAAAGAGAGTGAGAAAAAAATAAAAAAGAAAAATTGAGGAAAGAGATTGAGAAAAAAATAAAAAATAAAAATTGAGGAAAGAGAGTGAGAAAAAAATAAAAAAAGAAAAATTGAGGAAAGAGAGTGAGAAAAAAATAAAAAAGAAAAATTGAGGAAAGAGAGTGAGAAAAAAATAAATAAAGAAATAAAGGAGATAAAACAAAGAAGAAAACGACGGTCGCTAGAGTGACCGACCCAGCTGCCAGACACTAGACTGGCAGTGCAAAAATAGACTGAAATAAAGGAATAAAAACAGAGCAAAATGCATGAGATGCCCTCCACACCAAGGCCAGCTAAAAGATCTTCTTCACCACTGTATATTATTACTACAACGAATTTCAACACTTGTTACATCATCATCATTCCATTTCTGTTCATTCCCTGAAGATGACCCAACACGGTCGAAAGACGTCCAGGCATAAAGAATGTCATTCGCGGATGTTTTTAACGCCTCGAAGAAGATCCCGTTCCAAAACTTGTAAGGAATATTAAGAAAATACCAGTTAAAATTAAAAACGCTGCCACAGCTGTGGCCTTCAATAGTACATGCATACAACATGGACATATACCTAATTATATATATATATATATATTATTTTATGGCTAGAAATAATCAAATACTAGCCTAGTCTAGTAATCATGAGGTCTAGGTGTCTGTATGGCTTAGCCTAACACGGGCTTACATTTCAACCTGTTTTAGGCGTCATTCTTTTGGCGATTGATTTTGTATTATTATTGGTAAATAATTTAATGGGACTTATATTAAAAGACGAATATTAGGAAACTGTCAAAAAAGAATATTTGCAACATTATGTTGGGAGCTTGTAAAAGGCCACAATGTTAAATTAACAGCAGAATTTTTATGTCAACTAGACGGTGAAGGGACACAGTGAGACGGTGCCAAAGATGGTTTCAGAATTTTCGCTGCAGAAACGTTTGTTTTAAATATGAATTTGATCAAAGTCTTTTTAAAATATTATCAAAAGAAAATCCGTTAGTAGCAATTAAATAATTGAGTAAAAAAAAATACATTCAACCCATTCCACTGTGCATCTTAATTTAAAGAAAATACATAAAATTTCACGAAAGGTTCATTGGATTCCTCACAACTTGTCAGAGTTACACTTAGAAACGAAGATTCGACATACGTAGGTGAGTCAAAAAGTTCTCAGACAAATGCCAGATTATTGAAATGTTCGATTTTGTACAAGTAAATACAGGGTCAAACACGACTTTCATGTTTTCTGAACAATTCCTACAAAATTCGTCATTCAATTTGTCGAGACTCTTTGTATTAGATGTGCTTCAAAAAGGTTACTTTTTTGAACCCATAAAATGGCAAATTTTGAGATAAGAGCGAACATTAAATTCCTGACTAAACTTGATTGGAAGCCTGTTAAGATTATTGACGCTCTACAACAGGTTTATGGTGACTCTTCGCCATGTAGAGCGGTAGTTTACGACTGGATTAAGCGCTTCAAGGGGGGCAGAGAAGAAGTTGAAGATGATCCACGTGAAGGGAGACCCTCCACCTCCCTTAACCCAGAAAATGTCGAGCTTGTGAGGAATCTAGTGGATAAAGATCGCCGTATTACTATTAATGAAGTTGCCAATGCATGTGAAATCTCTCATGGCTCAGCATTTGGAATTCTAACTGAAAATCTTGGCCTGAGCAAGCTTTCAGCACGTTAGGTCCCAAAAGCGTTGCGAGAAGACCAGCTGAATCATAGGGCCAACCTTTCTTTGGCTATTTTGACCAAGATTGAAGCAAACGAGGATAGTTTTTTTGAGCGCCTCGTAACGGGAGATGAAACTTGGGTGTATCAGTTTGATCCTGAAAGTAAAAATCAATCAAAAGAGTGGCACCCAAGGGGGGCAGCAGGGCCTATCAAGTTCAAGACAGAGAGGTCCGTTAAGAAGATAATGGCTACAGTTTTTGGGGATTCGGAGGGAATTATTTTAATAGACTTCTTAGAAGGACAAAAAACTGTTACATCCAGCTATTACGAAGGAGTTTTAAGGAAGCTGAAAACTTCAATAGCCAAAAAACGACGAGGAAAGCTCCACAAGCAAATCTTGTTCCACCATGACAATGCCCCTGCACATTCGTCCAAAGCTGTGAGATCTCAGCTACGGGAATTTCGATGGGAAACTTTTGCTCATCCCCCTTATAGCCCTGATTTAGCACCCTCTGACTTTTTTGTTTCCAAATTTAAAGGGACACCTAAAAGGAACCCGGTTTCAATCATTAGATGAAGCAAAAAAGCAGGTCATTACTTGGTGCCAGGGACAACCCCGTGAATTCTACAAAGATGGTCTTTACCGTTGGATTCATAGATTAAGAAAGTGTATAGATGTTAATGGAGCTTATGTAGAAAAATGATTACAGTATTATTACAAATAAAAATTTTATGCCATTTATCTGAGAACTTTTTGACTCCCCCTCGTATGTTCATGACTCTGTTCTCGACCAAAGGTGAACCATTTTTAGTATGAGTGTTACAAAACGACAAAAAATGGATTATGTAGAATAAAATTAAATGTAGAATAATTTTAAATGTTCTACACAATGGATTAGTCCTGAGGACAAAACACAATGATCTAGCCGAACAGGGGTCTCATCCACGGAAGTCTCTTGTGCGTTTGCTGAGATATGAATTGGATAATCCACTTTAAACTTCTTACTTCAGACTATAACTAAAGAAATTTACAGTGCCCAATATCAGACTATAACTAAAGAAGTTTACAGTGCCCCACTTCAGACTATAACTAAAGAAGTTTACAGTGCCCAACTTCAGACTATAACTAAAGAAGTTTACAGTGCCCAACTTCAGACTATAACTAAAGAAGTTTACAGTGCCCAACTTCAGACTATAACTAAAGAAGTTTACAGTGCCCAACTTCAGACTATAACTAAAGAAGTTTACAGTGCCCAACTTCAGACTATAACTAAAGAAGTTTACAGTGCCCAACTTCAGACTATAACTAAAGAAGTTTACAGTGCCCAGCTGGCCCCTTTACATGCAGCACTTGAAGAGAAAAAAGAGGTAGCATTGCTCAATAGAAAAAAAGAGTGCTCTTTCATGAAGACAAAGCGCGACCTCATATCGAAAGAGATACCAAATAAAAGCTAAACTATTTTGATTAGCTACTGATGAGCAACCTCCGTACTCACCGACTAAGCCCCATCAGATTACTATCTTTTTAGTTGTTGAGCGAATCATCTAAAGGGAATGAAGATGTCATCAACAAAAAAGGTCGTAAATTCATAAAGAACTTTTTAACTCAAAATCAAACGATTTTTCAAACATCTCATGAAAAGTTAATAAAAAGGAGACGTAGCAGAACTTGGTGGACATTATATTACTAATTCAATTAATAAATAAATACCGATTTAAATATAAATAACTTCATACGTTTGTGTCTAACTATAAAATAAAGATATAAAAAAATATCTTAATTTTTTGCAACACGGCAATTCTTAGTTCATGTTTTAGGTTAAATTGATTATTTTCTTTTAAGATCGTTCATGACCGAAAACCTTTGTTCACGCAAGTTTGTTGCTCTAAATGGAAGCAAGGCATTGGGCGCAATTCTAATTAGGTCAAGGTATCCATTTTTAAGTCCAATCTTCCAACTCTCGAAAGTTTTTTCTTGAAAAAACTTTTCGAATTGGATTTTCAGCAACTGTTCTTAAAATTCTTTATTTAAGAGATTATTAAATTAAATAAATTATGCTTCTAAATTCTTTGGGTATGTAGGAATAAGTTTTTTCCCCAAGATAAATTTGATTCATGTTGAATAATTAAAGTTAGAAGTATTTCTAACTATCTCGATTTCAAAATTTTCTCCATAAAGAGCTTTTTTTGCTGATGGATAAAACAACAACCCTATTTTAAAGAAGCAACAAATTTAGACTACTTTTTCCAAAATATTGGTCAAATGCAGTAACCAGATCTATTTCAAAACAAATCTCTAAACTTTGAGCTCAATCATTTTTCTCAAATGACTTCTAAGCTCATCTTTAACGACAATGTCTCTCTTAAGTGCTTTAATCGTGAGAAACAGCGAACTACTCCGTCATATAAGAGTCTTCTATTTTTTCTGTCCATCTTTTACAAACTATACCAAAGATTCTACCTTTGAAAGGAGTAGATTTAAGGAGATTAACAACACAAATGATAGCTTGCAATACTTCATTTATCTGCTGTTCGAATGTCCTTGTTGCAATGGCTTGCCCATTTATACAACAAATGGTATTAAAACCGATTGACTGTCCTGTGTATCGCATACGATTTATAAAGTGTGGGCTTCATACGCTTGAGAATTAAATACGTTTCATATTTAGAGGGAATGTGTAGCGAGTAAACTTTGCTGTATTCAACTGTGTGATTTATACTACATATAATTCTAAATATTTTTTTCATACTTGTCCAAGCACAAAGCTTATGGCAAAAATTTAACGTAGAGTAGGGGTCATTACCCCTAAAAAAGGAGTCAAGAGCACCACGATAGAAATAACAGCTTAAATGATACGGAGTAATTACAATTATATTTTTACATTCCACACATTCGGTTGATAAGGAGTTTATCCGTATAAAGTCAAAAATTCACTTTGAAATGATAAAGACTGAAGATGAAACGTAATTTTCTTCACTTTTTTTCTAAAGCCTTTTTATGATGCTATTAATTCATCTTTACCATCTGTAGTAATAATATTTCTGCAAATACCCCACAATGGTTTGTTTTCCTGAAAAAAAATATTTACTTCTGAGAAAATGACTTTTCCCGTACTCCGCTCTTTCAGTGAGAGTGGAAAAGCAATTCTTCATTAAAGACATCTTATGTGTACGTACAGACATGTGCAGATCAAATTTACAAGGACGCAAAGGTTTAGTGAAACTGCGGGCCTCAAACCATCCTTTTGAAAAGGAAGAAAAATTGAGATAATTGCCAGTGGCGGTTTCTTCGGGTAAGGAGATCGGTGATACAACAGCCGTATCCGCGACGCTCTCTCCAGAGCCCCACTATTGATCATCAATCCATCTTCCTTGCACATTCACTATCTTTCGCAGATAGAAGTCTAATCATCAACCCAAGCTGTAAACTTATAATGCACCCATACATTATACTATATGTTATGAAACCTAGAAGCTAGATGATGTTGCTAACATCATTACTGCCATTGATTTGCAAAACAAACATGTCACACATTACAATCCGTTATACTGTTTTTTTTTATTTTTCCAATATTCAGGCTCCCTTTTGTATGCGTCTAGCAACCGAATTATCTGATAAAGGGTCGCTCTCAACTTCTCACATTCTCTTATGGTTTACTATTATGTACCTATCTTCCTAGTGGGTTTGTAAATATATCTTACTAATTTTATTATAATCCCGTAAAGTGAATTGATTAGTGTAAGATTTTTATGTTGCAATAAAAATATCGTATTGGTTTCACTACAGGTTTCCATTCTAAAAGTCTCTTAAATCAAAATGCATTAAGCTCTCATTATCGAGAATTTGTGGGCAAGATTCATTATTAATAATCGTTCATATATATCCATATTCAAACAGTGATTGCCGTTTTCTAGACTAGAAGTAGCAGTATTACCCTAGATGTCAGTTCTTTTTTGCTAAAATTTGCAGCATCAATATTTTCTGAAGTTTTTGGATATAATTTATTTATCCAAATTATGGCGAATTTATGTTAGAAAATATGTAAATAGAAACCTAAGGAAATAATTCCAGAATGAATCACGATTCATAAATATGATACAATGAAAAATACAATCGATTTATTAGACGATTAACCTGATTGAAGATACAAACCGCTCAAAAATAACTAAAATTTCTTAACATAGCAATTGTATGGTGTTGGCTGTTGGAAGATGACGTCATAGCCTTCCTAGAGTTGCCATATGTTGCCACAAAGGCCTTTACTTTAAAACAATTCGAAATATTGTTCACTTATAAAATAAATTACTAAGCAAAAAATATTATTTAGTAAAAATTAGATGATAACTAATGCCATGATATAAGATTAATAATATTACTCATATAGTCTTACGATATATGATACCATTTAGTAGCAACAGAGGACAGCTGAGGCCTAGGAAAAAACGAGGTAGTGATGCTCCGAAATTTCAATGATTCACCTCATGCCGCATCATACCACATGAGCTTTACTTTTTAAACCGTGGGAATTATCGGATTGCTTTGTTTTACTTAGAAAGGTGAGAGTAATAATCAATTGATAATTACAATTTTGAGCATCACTTAATGCAAAACCAATGATAAATAAATCGCCAATGCTCCCCGCGTACCCTCCAATGGTGCGCGTGGAGAGGTTGAAAAACACTGCTTTAGAGCATCTAAAGACTTGAACCAATTAATTGATAGAGGATTTACTGCGTTGCTATTAATATTGTTATGTCTATCAGTCACCATCAAGCGGTAGATCATCATGAAGGTACTTCGGATTGGCAATGGCCCCCTTCGTATGAATCAGCTGGGGGCCCGTGCGGCTTCAGTTCGTTCAAGCGTTTATGAATAAAAACGAAAGAATCCAACGGGGGGGCATGGTTTGACACGGTTTTGCACCAATGATGCATACCGTCTGGCGTCCATCTCAGTGGAGACCAAGAGTTTAAGGTAAATTCAAACCACAGGTTTCTCGAGTCCGTGGTTATCACCGCAATAGGCAAATGACCCTAATCATGACCTCAATGCAATGAAAAACACACTTTATGTAGCTTAACTTCGCTTGCACCGTTTCCACCCAACCAAAATAGGGAATGTCCTCTCGCTGGTCAGTGACAGGGACACGGGGAGTGTGGTAGATAGATAGAAATTAATCGAGTGGTTAAGAGTTAGATAGGCACATCAACCCAGAATACCTAGATCGATTAGATTGGGAACTCAAAATATAAACTGTCAAAATGTTCCCTCTGATTTTCCTAGCCCTCTTTGTTCGATCCTCAGTCAACAAGTTGGAGTCACAGGGATAGAAGAAAGAGATTCAACGAAGGATATTGAGATGGAAACCCAGAGCTGATTGGATTCTGAGAACGATACCCATACACACACGAATTCGAGTGAGGGTTTTTCTGTTTTTTTTTCTTCCGCGCTGTGGCGTCCAGGGGCAGAAGTAAATTTATTGGACGATTTTGAGGATATATATATATATATATATATATATATATATATATATATATATATATATATATATATATATATATATATATATATATATGTATATATATATATATATATATATATATATATATATATATATATATATATATATATATATATATATATATATATATATATATATATATATATATATATGGTATATGCATCAGGGGAAACATAGTAGGCCCCTATTGGCCTATTTGGGGTGTCATAGTTATTGGGTTGTCCCCTAAATTCTTGGATAAATGTTGGCCAGCTATAATAAACTTCGGAATTGGCATCTGCCTTTCAAGTAGAAGGAAGACGACTCTAAAACTTGACTGGTTTGTGAAAAAGGGGCTTTTTATCTTTTTCGTCTAAACCCCCTTTTTTATTTCGTATTCAGGGCCCCATTTTGCACTTCGGTTTTCTCCCTGGATCGTGGATGTCATCTAATAGTGAAATATTAGGTTGAGGAATAAATTCTTGCGTTTTTATAATGTTGTGTTGATTTAAGTTTTGTTGGCGTGATTTGTGCACATATTAAGAAATGATAATAAATAATGAGAGCAAAATTTGCAAAGGTTAGGCTACGTCTCTTAACAGGGTAGACTATTAGGCTTTTGCTTAGGCTACGTCTTGAAGTTGAGTAATAAGTCATTGCGGTTTATTTCAAAGTTGTGTTAATTTAATTTTTGTTCTGTACCCTCAAAATGGAATGTCAAGTTGAAAGAAAGGCGCATTTTCGACACTTGTTTTTATTCATTTTCAATCGAAACGGGAACAATGCAAACGCAGCCAAAGCTCGTCGCGATATTTGTGTTGTGTACGGAGCAAATGTTTTATTAGAAAGGACAGCTCAATGGTGGTTTTCACGTTTCAAAACCGGTCATTTCAATCTTAATGACGAAGAACGTTCTGGTCGCCCCATTAAGTTGGATGGAGATCGATTGAACGACCTTCTTCATGAAAATCCTCGTCAATCGACTAGAGAATTGGCTGTACAATTGGCGTGTGATCAGAAAACTGTAGTGAATCACCTTCATTCGATGGGAAAAGTTAAAACACTCGGTGCATGGGTTCCGCACGCTTTGAGCGAAAGAAACAAACTTCAACGCTCCATGATTACCGCAGGTTTGCTTGCCCGTCACAAGGCTACTCGTGGATATAAGGACAGATTTCTTCACCGCATCATCTCTGGCGACGAAAAGTGGTGTGTTTATGTCAACATGAACCATTGAAAACAATGGCTTAGCCCCAATCAAAACCACCTCCGCGATTAAAGCAAGAACTTCATCTTCGAAAGACGATGCTGTGTGTGTGGTGGGATTGTGAAGGCATCATTCTTTATGAACTCCTTGTGAACAACGAGATTGTCAATTCAAAACTCTACGTTCAACAAATGTATCGACTCGCCGAAGCTATTCGTGAAAAGCGACCTCGTCGACGTTATGGAGTCCTTCTGCAATACAACAATGCCAATATGAAAAAAAGACGCCATCCAAACGCTTAATTGGGAAATCATGCCCCATCCTCCATATTCGCTAGACTTGGCTCCATCGGATTTCCATTTGTTCCGATTGCTCTCCAACAATTTGCGCGGCGTTATGTTCAATACTGATGTGGAATTAAGAACCTGGTTAGACGAATTCTTCGAGTCAAAATCCAGAGATTTTTATTGCAGAGGAATCGAAAAACTAGTTGAAAGTTGGGAAGAACTCGTAAATAACAACGGAGAATACATTATTGATTAAATTGCATATTGTTATCAATTAAAAATGAAGTTTTCTAAAATTGTTAATGGTAATAAAAAAAATTGATAAAACCGCAAGAACCTATTCCCCCCATCTACGGTGATAGGACAGGGAGAATATTCCCCCCACCTTTGAGTCTGAAGATGACGTCCGTCTCGGCGGAGGCTCAATGATTCCAAAGAGGGGGTTCTGATTCGAACGAAGGGTTCCGATTCAAACTAGCAGCTTCTGATTCGAACGAGGGGTTCCGATTCAAACTAACGGCTTCTGATTCGACCGAGGGAGGTTCAGATACGAACTAGGGAAATTCTGATTCCAATGGGGGTTCTAAATCTAACGATGAGGCTGTGTTTAGAACGTGGTGGTTCTGATTTAAACGATGGTTCTTATTCGGACGAAGTTTGTGGTTCTGATTAGAATGAGTAGGTACTAATTTGAACCAAAGGTCCTACTTTGATCTAGGTGGTTCTAATTCGAACGATATGTTCTGAATCACATGAGATGGTTCTAATCCGAACGAAGGTGTTCTTATTCAAATGAACCGGTTCTAATTCAAACGAAGGATTCAAATTCGAAAAGAGGAAGGTTCTCATTCGAAAGCAGGGCTTCTGATTCAAACGAGGAAGTTGTGATTCAAACGAGGAAGCAGTGATTCAAACGAGGGTATTCTGATTCGAATGAGTGGGTTCTAATTCTAAGAGGGTATTCTGATTCGAATGAGTGGGTTCTAATTCTAACGAGGGTATTCTGATTCGAATGAGTGGGTTCTAATTCTAAGAGGGTATTCTGATTCGAATGAGTGGGTTCTAATTCTAACGAGGGTATTCTGATTCGAATGAATGGGTTCTAATTCTAACGAGGGTATTCTGATTCGAATGAGTGGGTTCTAATTCTAACGAGGGGTTTCTGATTCGAATGAGTGGGTTCTAATTCTAACGAGGGTATTCTGATTCGAATGAGTGGGTTCTAATTCTAACTAGGGTATTCTGATTCGAATGAGTGGGTTCTAATTCTAACGAGGGTATTCTGATTCGAATGAGTGGGTTCTAATTCTAACGAGGGTATTCTGATTCGAATGAGTGGGTTCTAATTCTAACGAGGGGTTTCTGATTCGAATGAGTGGGTTCTAATTCTAACGAGGGTATTCTGATTCGAATGAGTGGGTTCTAGTTCTAACGAGGGTATTCTGATTCGAATGAGTGGGTTCTAATTCTAACGAGGGTATTCTGATTCGAATGAGTGGGTTCTAATTCTAACGAGGGGTTTCTGATTCGAATGGGTGGGTTCTAATTCTAACGAGGGTATTCTGATTCGAATGAGTGGGTTCTAATTCTAACTAGGGTATTCTGATTCGAATGAGTGGGTTCTAATTCTAACGAGGGTATTCTGATTCGAATGAGTGGGTTCTAATTCTAACGAGGGTATTCTGATTCGAATGAGTGGGTTCTAATTCTAAGAGGGTATTCTGATTCGAATGAGTGGGTTCTAATTCTAACGAGGGTATTCTGATTCGAATGAGTGGGTTCTAATTCTAACGAGGGGTTTCTGATTCGAATGAGTGGGTTCTAATTCTAAGAGGGTATTCTGATTCGAATGAGTGGGTTCTAATTCTAACAAGGTGGTTCCCATTCGAAATAGGGTTTTTTATATTTTAACGCAGGGCTCTAATTCGAACGAGGGTTTCTGATTCGGATGAGGTGGTTCTGATACGAACGAGGGAGGTTTTGATTTCAACGAAGTCGTTCTTATTCGAGCGAAGGGGTTCTAATTCGAATCAGTGAGGTTCTTATTTTAACGAAGTAGTTCTGACTCGAACGAAGGGGTTATAATTTGAAGAATGTGGTTCTGATTCGGGTAAGGTGTTTCGGATTGGAAAGCGGGGATTCCAAATCGAACGAGGGAGTTATAAATGTGGGGGTTCTAAGGGTGAGGGGTCTGATTCGAACGAGGAGGTTCTCTTCTCTTGGCTGTTTGACGCTAAGCGCAAACGGCCGCGGTCGATTGACCCGTCGATTGACCAAATTTGGACGCGGTAGGGAAGGTTAGTTAACACACCCTATCCCTACACTACGCGCGTAGTACAAGCCCCCCCCTCCCCACCAAACTGGGTTTCCAATTGGGGATGACACATTCTGATCGAATGGCTGCTCTTATCATCTTCCATTTCCACATCGCTACTTCTGACTCTTCTCATTATATCCCCCCCCCCTCCCCTCCGCCACTCATCTCCCCGGGACCCCTCTTTGTATCACGATAATTAATCAATGAGGGGAAGGGGGCATCAGATTCAAGGGTGACGTATCGAGGAAAAGGGGGGAGGGGGTGTTATGTGAGGGTTTGTCACTCGAGGTGGATTGAGGGTGGTAATTGAGTGTCAACATTTACTCCCCTCTCGAGAGTGAGGGGAGGGGATTGGAAAATGCCCTGAATGTCAAGAGAAGTCAAATAGCGGGGGAGGGGGGGGGCAATCATCAACCGCAACCTTAGCGCTTAAAATAAGAGCGTCCCCCCCTTCGATTGTTACCTTTATTTTTATTTCTTTTCATTCATATCCATCACCAGTCTGACTCATTTTCCAATTGTCATCAGTTTCTCCACAAAAGTTTGGTCGGGGTGCATCAGCGCTACTCACTCTCGGGTGCGAGAGTTCTCAGGTGAGCGGCCCATATCCGTGTTTAGTTACCGTTTTAAACCTCCGCTGGGTACGGTGTGGGTCTTCGTCCTGACCCAAATATATGATCATTAGGAAATTATTATTATTACTATTATAATAACTCTACGAATACTGAGTTAAATAGTTGGAGTTTAAATGTCCGTCTCTGGTATAAGGCTTTTTAAAATTATTTATTCGATATATATATATATATATATATATTAGCCCTGTTCAAAATATCATATGTTGCAAAAACCTTTGTCCCATATGTTGTTTTGGTTCCACTCAAAAAGTAAAAGATCCGTGCCAAATTTGATTGAAATCGGACATTGCTTAGGGGTCTCCTACAAAGCAACAATTTTTCAAAAACAAACATAAAAGGAAACCAATAATTAACAAATATGAAAAAAGAAGTCATAATATATTTCCTTTCGCACGCAGAGAAGTACAAATAGAATGACATCACTGAGAAATGAAACAAGACAAAAAACAGTTCCGAAAGGACCTCCTTGCTTTATTCGGAGTCCGATCGCTCGGGCTTCAGTAGGGCTGCCTTGGAGGTCGTGGGACACCCCCTCCTGTCCTTGGCCACCACATTCAGAAGGAACGGCTTCTGAGCTTCTTCTCGAGTGGTGGCCGCGTTGAAGGTGGTCATCAGGGCCACTCCCCGCTCGGCAACGTCGTTGACCACCTTCACCTGTTCAATCGCCCTCTTCATCTTACAGGAGAGAGGATCCCCCTCCCAACTGGCGGAGGTCTTAGCCAAGAGTGTGGCCAGTTCCTCTCTTTGTCCTGAGAGCAGGAGATCCAGTGCCTTTCTCGACCGCGAACTCTGAAAGAGGCTTGTTGGGTTTGAAGCCATTTTCGTCCGGACGTTTCCTTCCCTTTCCCTCCCTCTTCATGTTCTGGACCATAGAGGTCTTCTCTTCCTTTGCAACTCTTTCGTCGAAGAGAGAGAAAGAGGCACCAAGTCTTCTGACACGTACCAGAGATGGCGCTTGAAAGTCTTTAGGGCCCTTTCAGCAACGCGCTTATTGGGGATTCCTCTGCAAAGTTCCCTTATGAAGAGGAGATCGTTGTAGGGAGCATAGGAAGGAACCATGTCCTGTTTCACAGAATGGGATAGAGGAGGGCGACGAAAAGGTACACATGTTCCATGGCTCGAATTTCTTGAGAGGTCAGCCGAAACTAAGACCTGAAGAGGAAAATCCTGAGGACTTAGATTCCCTTCGAAATCCATCTCGCTTGATGAAACGTTCCTGGTGCCCTCATATTGAAAGTCGTCCCAATATCGCCTCCCAAGAAGATGTAGGAGAGAACCAAGAGCTCCTTGTAGTCGTCTCTCGGATGGCTTTCTTGTTCGATGTCACTCTTGAACTCGCTCAAAGCTGTCTCCCTCGAATCAGACAGCTCGCCTCTCAAGAGAGGAAGGAGGCTTTCTTCATCCATAGAGGATGTCTAAGATTTTTGGTCGGGGAAGTCCCACTGCTCCTGGAACCGGACGAAGAGAGGGACGTTATGCCAGCTAGATGGTCCATAACAGTGTTTGAAAACGTCCCCAAGGATCACTTCAAGGATGTAGTACCTGCACGCAAACCAAAGGAGATTCCTTCCCAGACCCTCCTGAATCTTGATGCAGGTTCCTTCAATGGAACCCGTGTTCAAGCTAGTAGTGTCAAACACGATTCCTTGAATGCGTGCCTCCAGTCCAACGTCGGATACTCCCTTGAGGGCAGCCTTCTCCCAAATCGCCATGACTCCCTCCACGGTCTCCTTCGAAGCCTTGGCCTTTGTTTTCTTTTCCACACCGTGGTAGAAGTAGAATTTTCGGAGCACGCGACTCTTTGAGGGGTGACGGATCGCGGTGATGTTCTCCTCAGGTTGACCGATCAACCACCACTGATGGCCAATAGAAACCATCGCACCTGTGTAAGTACAAATGGGAATATTGAAGTTTTCTGTTCTGTTAGTCATAGTGACTGAAAATGATAAATTTCAATTCCCCAACAACAAGTAATGTTCGTACCAATTTACCACCAGATGAATAAAGAAGTTGGTGACCTCTAGACACTAAACAAACACTTCCAAAGGCCAATCCACTTGAATAACTGCCAACGTCAACTCAATAATGGACCAGGTGGTGGCCGCATAGAGGAAGAGGAGAATCTGTCGCTCTGGGGGACCTTTATATCTTATCCGATTGAGTTCAAATTTTATGCGCATCTTTCTGACTCCAAGTGGAACAATAACAATATGTGGCCTGAAGTCTCCCACAACTTTTATATATTTTCATATTATGAACTTAAACATCCCTAATATATATATATATATATATATATATATATATATATATATATATATATATATATATATATATATATATATATATATATATATATATATATATATATATATATATATTTCTAACTTCGTTCTCTCTTAGTGCATAGACGCGCGCCGACGAAACTTGTGTGAATCATTGCAGACTTGATTAAAGTTAAATTTTCTCTATCTAAAAGGATATTTATTTAGTTATTCGCTATAACATACAAAACTGATACCTTAATAATTGTTTTATTAAGGAATATAATCCTGTTTTGCAAATTATACCTCCTTTAATCACGAAATTAATCATTAATTAAGTTGAAATACTGGGTTGTAACTCCATAGTTTATTTCCTGAAAAGACGCAGGTTTACGCATAGTGCATATATATATATATATATATATATATATATATATATATATATATATATATATATATATATATATATATATATATATATATATATATATATATATCACATGACATGTGATATATAGATGTATTTAAAGGCCCAAGGAAAATGGATGACACAACCCGGAAAAACGCTAAGGAGAATATTACATGTACCAATGAAAGCTTAGGAAGGAAAATGGGAGTTGTAGAGAACGGAAAGATAAGGCAAACTATTTTGACTCTTATATGAAAATAAATAAAGAAGTTGGATTTGAACTTGTGTCATCAAGCACTCATCGTTTATATGACCAAGACGCTCATCGCAAAGCTACCAGCCTCAACTCCAAAAAGGGTTGATTCAAGAAGCCTTTTGAATAACGAAGTGTAGGTTTTTATCCAGTGGGAGACAAGACAAGAGCTTTTCTAGTAGAAGGGGCACGGGCTTTTTTGTTTGCAATAATTGAAAATTACATGACGCATGATATATAGATGTATTTAAAGGCCCAAGAAAAATGGAAATTGGTAACACAACCCGGAAAAACTCTAAGGAGAATATTACATGTACCAATGAAAGCTTAAGAAGGGAAATGGGAGATGTAGAGAACGGAAAGATAGGGCAAACTATTTATTTACATATAACGGTGGTTATTGTTATGACCCGCAGAACTTGTATTTACTCTTCCTTTGTATGCGACATGGACAATGAGCCTTTAAATTGTGAGCGGATAAGAGGATGTGGTATAAAAGTTCCTTGGAAGTTCCTAGCTTAGGGAGATACTTGGCTTGATGGGGTAACGCTTTGGGCGAAATATAGTTACTGTCCTTGGTAGTTTAGCGGTAGAGCATATGACCGGCAATCAGCAGACCCGGAGTCGAGTCCGGGCTAGGAATTAAAATTTTTTTTTTTCCCTGGTGTTATTTCTGTCTTCTCGGTAAAGGATTGCCTTCATTGTACCGCCCTCTGCTCTCTATGATTCTAGTCTTCTTCTAATGTCCTTTTCTCTTGCCTTTAAAAAACTCCTGTGTATTGTCTCATTGCTCATTCCTGTCTAATTTTCCCTTTCTCTTGTACTATATATATATATATATATATATATATATATATATATATATATATTAGTGTAGTTTAGCAGTCTTTACTTAATGCAAATTTTGTTGAAGACCATTGTGTATTTCGCCTTAATTAATTTCCTTTGGCAACTTTCTCTTCTTCTAACTATCTTTTTTATTCCATCTTGTAGATGGTGGATCACTTGTCCTGTATTCATCTCTTTTTTAAATGAATGTGTTTGGTAAAAAACAAACTAAATTGCTGAGCTTTCGATCTTATTCGATCATCTTCGGAGCGTTTGATATGTTCTTGCCTCCTTTACTGATGTAATGAGTGGAGTGAAGTTCTGACAGAATGAAAGAAAACGAGTTTTAAGGGGTATATATTCCGCCTAGGTTTAGCATAACGATAGAGGAAACGGGCTAGTCCGGTGAGTGAAATTTGAAAATAATTTTAATGTGCGATTCCAGCTTGTCGCTTGACTGTTGATGTACGGCTTATCTTCGTTTATTAATATGGCTTCTAAGATGTTCAGCCTAGCTTTATTAGCCTCTTTTCTTCTAATAACGGTGTTATTAACGAGCATACCTCTCGTTAGGTCAATTTTGTTATGAGCACTCTCCATATGATTTTAGGCCCTCCGCTTTGCAGATGCATAGTTAAACGTCTCGAAATTGTAGTAGTTGGCATGCCAATATATTTTGTTATAAAGCTTAGTCTTTTTCTGGGCAGATGAACTCGTAAACTATGTTGGTTAACTTGAGATTCGAGGAGTTTAGGCACCTGTTGTTTTTCATCAAGAGATTGCTGGATTTTTTTATTATAAATGATGAGTTGAATTTTAGCCATTTTATTTTTAACCTTAATGTTACGGTTAATAATCTCCTTGATGTTTTTTTCATCTATTTTATTGGCCGTGGACATCTGGTTTCTGTAATACATTTTGATGCTGTTGACTTCTCCCTGATTACTTTCAAATTTTCCGCATCTTTGCAATGATTATTTAAAAATGATTGAAGTTGTTTGTCAATCATGCTGTTTGAGAAACCGTTGTTCACGAGTGTTTGTTTTACTCGTGCTATCTCTTGGTGGAAAAGTTCCCACATAGAGCGGCACTTATAAGCTCGGCGGATGTATGAGCCGATTACGCTTATTTTATACCTTTCTGGGCATTCACTCTCCTCATTGAGGCATCTTCCCATGTCCGTACTCTTTCTATGTACTTTTGTGATGTAGCTACCCTTGTTATTTTGACCCTCAACGTCCAAGAAAGGGAGTTTATTGACCGTGCTCAATTCATAACCAAAGGGAAACACAAAATTAACGCAGCACCTTCCGTCTGAAGATGCCTTAGGAAAGGTGAAAGCTCACGGCTAAAACTCAAATTAGTTGTAAAAAATAAAAAAGATCTTCCTCAACTGATCTTTAATATCCAACCAGATACAAAAAAAATTGCATTCGCCAGTTGGAACGTTCCAAAATAAAATTGATAAAATCAAAATACAACCTGGTCTTTAAAAAAACATGTACCGATGAGAAGCTGCTCCCAACATACACCAATATATTTATATATATATATATATATATATATATATAT
The DNA here is from genome assembly GCA_963969495.1 of Ceratothoa steindachneri. Taxonomy (NCBI): domain Eukaryota; kingdom Metazoa; phylum Arthropoda; class Malacostraca; order Isopoda; family Cymothoidae; genus Ceratothoa; species Ceratothoa steindachneri. The sequence continues at coordinate 7,179,298 of OZ018324.1, forward strand.
ATATATATATATATATATATATATATGCGTAAAAATCACGAGAGGTAACACGTGAATAAGTATAAATATTTGGTCACCAGATTAACTGGTCAAAAGCAGATACTATAATGCATGTAAATGATTTTATTAGCAGAAATATCTTTGAATCGTTCCTAATCTCCAGCACAAAGGAGAGAAAATGTAAATATTAGGTTCGGTTTGTTTTCTTTAGATCCAGTCCTATCTTTATTCCCCAAATCAAACTTATCAGAGGTCATAAAAAATATGACCATCTGATTTCATAGGGAAAACATTGCTTTGTATAAATACAGTGTTTCTCTATTTCATAAACCATTGTGAGTTTGAAAATGTTATTAAGATAACCAAAGTACTAGCTACAATCAATCTTTCTCTTTTTCCCTACGTGATACAGCATATATATATATATATATATATATATATATATATATATATATATATATATATATATGATAGAACGGGTTGAGGCCGCTTAATTTCAACCACTATCACATGTTATTTAAAACCACGATGCTACCCACGTGCATCTTCGCTTTGAAGCCTGGGGCCTTATCGCAGCCACCTGAGTCAATGTTTAAACAAGGAGGTTTATCTTCCCCCTTTTGCCCCATGCACCGACCTCGCCAGATTGAATTAGGCTTATGGGCAGATAAGGCATTGTTCTCAGGCTCGGCTGTGCATTCCCTCGAAGCCCCCACTCCATTGTCCCCCACGCCAAGGGGATCTCCCGACTATTTATTTGGAAACTTTACCACTAAGATCAGATTGGTGATCCAGATTTTCGTCGCGAAACATCACTACGACCCACTCTCACCTTGTGCGCCAAGGGACCTCGACCTCGAGATTCACCATCACTTGTCCAGAAGAAGGACAATATCCCTTGAGTGCCAAGGTTCGAGCCTTCGTGACGCCAAGTCCACAAGGCTTCCCCTGTTGTTCAGAAAGAGAACAACGTTAGAACAGCATTGTTCGTTCGAGCCCGTTGACAAGAAACGGTTCTCATCCCCCCCCCACCCTGTTGTTCAGAAGAGAACAACGTAGAACAGCCATTGTTCGTTTGAGCCCGTTCGCCAAGAAACGGTTCTCACCCTTCCCCTGTTGTTCAGAAAGAAAGAGAACAACGTTGGAACAGCCATTGTTCGTTCGAGCCCGTTGACAAGAAACGGTTCTCATCCCCCCCCCCCACCCTGTTGTTCAGAAGAGAACAACGTAGAACAGCCATTGTTCGTTTGAGCCCGTTCGCCAAGAAACGGTTCTCACCCTTCCCCTGTTGTTCAGAAAGAAAGAGAACAACGTTGGAACAGCCATTGTTCGTTCGAACCCGTTGACAAGAAACGGTTCTCACCCCCCCCCCCCTGTTGTTCAGAAGAGAACAACTTAGAACAGCCATTGTTCGTTTGAGCCCGTTCGCCAAGAAACGGTTCTCACCCTTCCTCCTTGTTGTTCAGAAGAGAACAACATTAGAACAGCCATTGTTCTCGAGCCCGTAGACAAGAGACGGTTCTCACCCCCCCTGTGTTTAGAAGAGAACAACGTAGAACAGCCATTGTTCTTCAAGTCGTTCGTCAAGAAACAGTTCTCATTCCCAAGACGCCACGTCAGGATCATTTAATTCCCCCCCCTTCGGCTGGAACTCGCCAGCGGACCGAAAATTCCTTCACGTCGCCTTCCTCTGCACAACAAGTATAATTACGTAAGCCGAACGTTACCTTGAGTATTTAGCCCTTTTGTCAACTCTATCCTGTGCTTTAAATGGTTTAGCGAACCATTCCATCCCTTTAAATTTATATTTGTTTTACCTTTTTAAATCTCTTAATCCTCGGATTAGCTAGATTCCCAACGACCCTTCCCTTCTCTGTTTATGTCAATATTTTCCGTTTTGTGTGTTGTTGATAGTTTTTTATTAATAAAACTCTATTTTATTAATGATAGCAATATTATTATCCTTGAGCTCAGTTCCACTTCTTAGCATTTCGAAGATACATAATATCAGCCAGCCTAGACATCCACGCACTCTAAAGATAATTAAATAAGTTCCCTCAACGAATAGTTATATATGGTATATCGTCGAGAGAGAGTCCATTCTACGACAATATATATATATATATATATATATATATATATATATATATATATATATCAGGCACGTGCCGTGAGTGAATTTAAGGTAGGCAGAAACGGTGAAGATCCTGTAATTAATTTTAACAATTCCTACCTTCAGCCGACAATTTACTTTATAACGGTGTTCTTCATAAAATGAATTGCGACACCCTAACAGTTTCTGCCTACCTTGAATTCACTCATGACACGTGTCTGATATGTATATATATATATATATATATATATATATATATATATATATATATATATATTATTAAAGACGATTGTATATCTAGCCTCGATTAATTTTCTTTGGAAACTTTCTATTTTTCTTATTGTCTTCTTTTGTCCATCTTGTAAATGGTAGATTACTTCTCCAACGTTCATCTCTCTTTTTTAAGTAACCGCCTTTGGCAATTATAGCAGAAAAGATGGCCACGGAAACAGCGCGAGGCAACAGAGTAAACATAATATTCCGCGATGTTGCAAAACTTTCGATAACGTGTGGTTACCCGGCCTGAAAACTAAGAACAGGAGCTTTAATTTAGATATCAATCTTTACAAAATGGTCTTCAGTTACCTAAACGAAAGAACCCCGTATCATAAATAAACGGCCGAAAGGTCTACCCAATCGATTTACAAACGGGTGTCCCTCAGGGAGGAGGCCTATCTCCAACGTTGTACGCTATATATGTACACCAAAGACCTACCACATCCAACACACGAGCGTGCGATGTACAACCAACTATCAGATGACATCACGCAGATAACACTGGGTAACACTAATTTTGTTTTTTTAAATGTTTTTAGTGTTTCCTAAGGTGGTTTTATCTCCTGACCCGTACCCCAGACATTTCTTTATATTAGCATAATTTCTTATATCTATCAAACGGTCGAGGGTAGAGAAAAAGTAAAATATATTTGGAGTCAGCTCAAAATTTAGTATTTAGAACACTAAAGAAAATAAGAGAAACAAAAATAATGTGAAAATTTGCTAACCAGTGTAATCACTAGTGACTGAAAAACTTTCAGAGACATATCACAAAGAACGGCAAAAGAGATGAAAAACCTGAATAACTACGAGAAGAAGAAGAAAATTAAAACCAACAAAGACAAATTCAGATTAATCCCAGTAAATCGAGTAGATGGGCTGGCATATCCATACTCCACAGAAGGACGCGTCCTCGGACTGAAGCTAACAACAACTGGATACATCGCCCATCCAACACAGAAGATCTCGGAAGCAAAAAGCAACCCTATCATCGCTGTTTTGATTCCGCAATCTCTTAGGAAACAATAAAAGAAAACTATACATGACCCAAGTTCGCTCCAAGCTTCTCTACGTAATGATATCGACGAATACACCTATAGCGTACGAGAAGTTCCCGGCGAGCGGCTTAAAGGCTTCGTTTGAATGAGTCTTTTTGAGACTCAGGATGGCCGAGTGGATTCGCCGCTGGCTAACAGTGGTCCAGCGACGCAGGAAGCTGTTCGCAACTCGCCTACGCTATTATTTTTTCTGTGCCCCTTTTCCTATTCCCCTCTATCAACACACTCAAAAAGGCTAAAAAACAAAAACAAAACTGAGCCGCAATATTAATTACAAATACAAGAAGACAGGATCATATAACAACAGAAGAACTCCATCGAAGAACCACAATGGAACCCCTAAATATAGTACTACAGAACCGCCCAAGGAAACTGTGGGAAAATCTGAAAAACATAATACGACAAAATGAACTAAACAAAATCACTACCGGAAAATGAAATCCGCCGAATCCAATACAAGCAAAGATTCAACGGAAGACGTAAAAGAACAATAAATGATACGAATCCGATCTACGAATAAAAAGAATTACAAGACACGAACGAGACAACCAAAGATGTAATCAAAACTAGATAAGAAAGCCCGGAATAGAATCAACCGAATGTGACTGCAAATAATGCAAACAAAATGAGAAACTCGATGAGGAAACAAGAGAATAAAGAATAATAATAAAAATTTCTTTTAAAAAAAACCTACTTAAAAAATGCGCAAAAGCACAAAAAACAAAACTAAGCAAAATTACAAAGTAAACAAATGCTCAAATGAGCAAAATGAAAAAAAGGCTATAATGTTGAAAATGAAAACCATAATACATTACACACCAAAAGGCAAAATGAAATTAAAAAGAAAAGTGTCAGCCAGGCAACCTGGCACAAATCATTATCATCGTCACCGTATCACCTTCATTTATCATCCTCTACTTACAACCATCCCATCAACATTCATTTATCATCCTCTACTTATAACCATCCCATCAACATTCATTTATCATCCTCTACTTACAATCATCCCATCAACATTCTCACACCATACGTAATATTTTCTAACTAACCCATCCTTCCCTCTACATTCTCCACTTATATATATATATATATATATATATATATATATATATATATATATATATATATATATATATATATATATATATATATATATATATATATATAATTCATCAAAGTCCAGAGCGAGAGCTGCATTGTTTAATGATATTAAAGGTAGTAATATATATAGAAAATATTTTGAGTCAACTTTAATTGACTCAACCGTTAAACGTAAGATGAACCCTGTCATCCTTCCGAAGGACAAACTAGAAAATCCTGCATTGATAGACATATTTTACCAAGCAATAATGAAAACAGGCTACAAGGAGGACGAGTAGATTCTCAAAGCCATTATCCACCGCAGCCTTTTCGCCGCCAACCACGACCACGCAATAAACTTGGTCATTCATTATAAGACTATAAAAACACGAACCCTCGTTTTGAAGAAGAGTTTTTTCCCTGCAATATCGGTGACTGCGTTCACCGCATAGGGATGACTTTCACAACCTTGTCGCGCAGGTTGACAATGCACCTTCAGGATGGGGCTATCAAGAGCCACGTTACAATGCATCATACGCCAATCACAAGAGAAATGCTAGTCCAGAACACCTCCATTATTTTCCAGATTCTGACTGCCGAAATCTACCATAGGCTGAGGCGGTTATGATCTCCCAAAGCAGATCTACAATCAACATACAACTTCAGCCAGAAACTATCCTCCCAACGAGTCGCCGCCTGAATCTGCCATGCTTCCACTTGGAACCACAACTCACCTAAACATTTGCATCCTCTTGTTTAGTCTCAACATTTCAAAACTCTTAGCTTTTTGTTTTCAAACATAAGAATCTAGCCTTAAATTCTTCGTTAAATTCTACATAAGGATATAACCTTACCTTTTTGAGTTAGCTGATTGGTCGGTTATCTCACGGTTATGTTCAAAATATTTTCTATATATATTATCTTAAATATCATGTTGACCATTTTGACCTGAAGATGACCTACTGTTTAGTCGAAAGACGTCTAGGCAAATAAAGTTATGCCTCTTCTGAGTAATTTTCCTTGCCTATAGTCATCAATTGAAATTAGAATTTAAGGTATAAAAGAAGCAGCAATTTAAATAAAATAAACAATGCAGCCCTCGCTGTGAACTTTAATGAATCCTGCATAAAAAATCGCGTAATTCCAATATATATATATATATATATATATATATATATATATATATATATATATATATATATATATATATATGAATTGCATTCATCTTTATCGTTCTTTTGCGCTACTTTGAGAGATATTATATATATATATATATATATATATATATATATATATATATATGAAATGTAGTTAAGTAGGGCCAATAGTAAGAATTCTTTAAACCGCTAGAAAAGTTTCCTAGAGTTCCTCAACCCTCTTCAGGATCACCGCCCATACGACTGGTCAACCACACATTTCTCTAAAAAGAGAAATTTCAAGAATCCTTTTCGTAATCGACAGCGTTTACTTTAACAGAAAACGAAAATGTGAATGTTCTCGCGGTTCTTCATGTTTACATTCCAGTTTTCTTTTAAAGTAAAAGCTATCTTATATCCGGTTGGAAAGAAAGTAATGTCAGATTTTTTAGAATAAAACTTTATATAGTATTTATTGACGCAGTGCTTCTTATGATCGTTTAGGAATGCTATAATGAGTAATTTATAGCTTTTTATTTCAGATTATAAAGATATTTTTCATAATATTCTTCGGTTTTCACCACTATATCCACCTAACTAAGCATCTCATTAGACATGTCTTATCTATGAGTTTTATAAAGGTGTCGATGCAAGTACAGCGGCAAAATCTACTGAGAGCCATTATGGGAATGATGCACTAAATGAAACAAGTTGCAAGAAGTGTTTTTTCCGTTTCTAAATTGGGGATTTCAGTATAAAAGACGTACCAAAAATGGTCGTCCAAAAGAACTTGATTCAAAAGAGTTGGAAGCTGATGCCACAGCAAATCCTGTTATACCTTCTAAGGACTCAGAGAACAATTTAATGTTCATAAATTGTTCATAAATTGAGATATTTTCAATCTCTGTTTTGTGTAATGTAGCATCAAATATTTTGGATTATATGAAGCTAGCTGTTTTTACTAAACTTCCTAAATTATTTGTGATTTTACAAAAAATATATGTTCTTGGACATTACTGCATAATTCATGTCGCCTGAAAAATGCTTAAGTTTTTATATTTATGAATGGTTTGTAACTCTTAATATGCAGGTAACAAAAGATCCACGCCTCCTTATCGTCAAGAATTATTTAGAAACCAAAACCTTAATGCAAATACAGAACTATTTAGAACACGAATTTCCCCAGAGAGAATCTTCAAATAAACTTACTATTTAGAAAACTGTTGAATAGTTTAAAACAAAGGGAACTATTTTCAAATTAAATAAAGGATATTTAGGACTACTGAAAACTATAAAGAACGAAGACAACATTTAGTGTGTTCTTTAGTTATTAGTAGAATACCCTAAAGTATCCTACAGAAGAAATGGTACGGGACTTACACAAATATCATTTCTTGGAATTGTTATTAAAGAATAGCAATTCTATCTATTTATAAGCGTTATGTTATTGAACACCAACTCCTTGAAACTAATTTTCCTTGGCGTCTCAGATTTGTTCATTGGTTTCTCGGACGTCCAGGAAGATTCATTGAACAGTTAAGTGTTAGAGATGAGGCTGTATTCCATATGAAGGATCAAGTAAACAAGCAAAACTCCCGGCACTATGCATCAAGAAACCAACCGCCCGAAGATCATGTGTACGAAAGGAGTATCTGTAGAGAAAAGTTGTCTTTGTTGGTGGACTGTGTCGCATTTTTTTTTAATCGGTCAAATTTTTATTAATGGTAAATTAAATTGTCCAACTTACCTATAAATTTTAAGTCATGATATTATTCCACAATTACATGTTCTTTATGGAGCCAGATTCGATCACGTTTGGTGGTTTCAAGACGCTGCACCTTTCCCCATAACACTGAATAATAAGAATCGGTTGCAGGAAGTATTCCAAAAACGGATAATTGCCGTGGAGCATAAGACCGAATGGCCTCCGAGAAGTCTTGATTTTATCCCGTGTGATTTCTTTTTATGGGATCATTTAAGAATTACACAACTGAAATTTGATGATTTGAGGAATCGCATACTAAATGAAATAACGATCTTAACGGACAGAGCAGATGTTATCGGACGAGTGATGAAGGCGATGAGGGATAGAGCCCATGTCTTTATAAATAGAAATGGTCGTCAAGTTGAATAAGGATATAGGTTTGCAATAAACCATAAAAAAGGCTAACTCATATTCAGGATTGATTAATTTGAGATTATCATCATCATCATCATCACTAACTCTATAATTGTATAACGGGATTTTTGAAGTTGGGTGAAAAATTAATGTTTTTTTTCCTTAGTGCAATTTCAGTTGTGTAATTGCAAATCGTGAAGTTCAGAAAATGTATTAAAATTAAGGGATGAATGTTTTTTTTTAGTATATAAAAGCAATTTCAGGTGAAAAAAGCTCATTTTTTTTTTAGACCAAAACCCCGTAGGTATATTTAAACTTTTATCAAAGTTATTTCTAATAATTCTTCTATAATATATAAAAAAAATGGTGAAGTTCAGAAATAAATTTAAGTATCGAAATTTTGAGAATTTTTTATAACCCAAAGAATTACAAATGGTGAAGTTCAGAAAATTTATTTTTATATATCTTCTATAACTATATTTTAGCAACGTGATATTTTGAAAGGAGAGGAATTTAGTTTAGAGTTCCTTTTTAAAATTATTATAATGGGCGAAGTTCAGAAAATTTATAAAAATTTAACCATAGGTGTTTTTTTTTAGATTTTAGATTTTAATCTTAGTAGCGAAGCGCAATACGGGAGAGCAGTGGCGAAGCCATGGCTGTTGGTTTTTATTATTAAATCAATATCACAGACATTGTTGTCACACTAACCAAATTGTGCACAAATGAGAGGGCGCTCCGGCATCCCCCGCCGCCGGCGCCAGACCTTCGGTGCCCTGAGTGTGGCCGTCAGTGTGGATCACGCATCGACCTTCACAGTCATCGTCGCACCCATCGTCGAAGACCGCCCTGAGGACATCCGTCATCATCGACCTCGATGGACTTCCCATGCAAAGCAAGCTTAAATACTAAAATGTGATTTAGACCAAAACCCCGTAGGTATATTTAAACTTTTATCAAAGTTATTTCTAATAATTCTTCTATAATATATAAAAAAAATGGTGAAGTTCAGAAATAAATTTAAGTATCGAAATTTTGAGAATTTTTTATAACCCAAAGAATTACAAATGGTGAAGTTCAGAAAATTTATTTTTATATATCTTCTATAACTATATTTTAGCAACGTGATATTTTGAAAGGAGAGGAATTTAGTTTAGAGTTCCTTTTTAAAATTATTATAATGGGCGAAGTTCAGAAAATTTATAAAAATTTAACCATAGGTGTTTTTTTTTAGATTTTAGATTTTAATCTTAGTAGCGAAGCGCAATACGGGAGAGCAGTGGCGAAGCCATGGCTGTTGGTTTTTATTATTAAATCAATATCACAGACATTGTTGTCACACTAACCAAATTGTGCACAAATGAGAGGGCGCTCCGGCATCCCCCGCCGCCGGCGCCAGACCTTCGGTGCCCTGAGTGTGGCCGTCAGTGTGGATCACGCATCGACCTTCACAGTCATCGTCGCACCCATCGTCGAAGACCGCCCTGAGGACATCCGTCATCATCGACCTCGATGGACTTCCCATGCAAAGCAAGCTTAAATACTAAAATGTTTGCCTGCAGAGCTATTTATGTTGTGAAGTAGGACTGATTTTACACCAAACAAAATAAAGGGTTTCCAAATATCTCAATTTATGAAAAAATTATTTTGTGATTCACTCTGTTTATCCTAAAATTGGAAATTAGTTTTGTTCCAACCTATTCTATCTAGCACAGTCAAGGTCCAAAGACGATTAATCTTTTTATAGAAAAAGGTAATAGAACTAATCAAACGTTGCATTTTGTATTATTATGTTTATATCACAATTCGAAGGTGAAATAGACAAAAGTTTAGAGCCCCAACCCATTTTATTAATAAATACAGTCAACTGATGCGTGCAGTCAATATTTAGAATGATGTGCCTGGTTCTTCAGGACAGCCTCAATTCGTTTTGGGACGCTGGAGACCAAATTTGTGATGATATCTTGACTGATAGTGCTCTATTTATATTCAATAGGCACCCGCACCCACCCACAATTGAATGGCTTCTGTTTAGCAATCGCCAATTTTATTATCGCCCACACATTCTGTATTGGTTTGAAATCTGGCGAATTTCCTGGTCAAGGTCGCAAACTTTCGATGGTATTTTCAACCAATATATTTGTTATTGCTTTTTCTTTCTAAAGAATGGGCGCCATTATACATAAAAATACAGTTATCATCTCAAAATTGGTCCTTCCTGAACTGTTGCAAAAAAGTGCTGATGTAGCGCCTTTTGCTACCATTTTGAGTTCATGGCATTGTCTGGGGGCAAAGTTGTTTGTACCCCACTTCCCCCAGACGAGAAGCAGCCCAAGATATGGAAATTGCCCGAATGCTTCACCGTGAGTACGTCATAAGGCTCGTGAAGCGTCCCCTTTCTCTACTCCAACGAGATATCTTCCAGAAGCTTCCTATAAACGGAAGGAAGCTTCATCCGAGAATATCACTTTGTCACACTCTTCAATCGCCCATTTTTTTTATATTTCTTACAAAAATGGAGACTATTCATAAGATACTTATTGGTCATATTAAGCTTCTTCGCAACCTTTATCGACTTAACACCATTTTTAGAAAAGTGACTGTGTCACTGTATGCGGTGAAGCGTTCATACCTGCTTCTTTCCAATCGTGAGCAAGCTCGACACTGGAGGCAACCCGATCCGTGAGATAGGACGTTACCAGCAGTAGGACATCTTGGCGTTCATTGAAGCTCTTTGTTGTGTAGAATACTTCTTCACAGGAGTATAATCAGTAATTTTAAAGTCTTTAATGATCCTAACTATGGTGTTCCTTGGTTCAATGCCCTCAGCCACTATCTCCTTTAATTTCAGGACTCTTTGGTGCAAAACAACAATCGTTGCATGCTTTGCTTTCGAAAAAACCTTTTCTGGAATTGAAAAAGAACCAAACATTTATTTTTACCAAAATATTACGAAATAAATTATAATTACACAATATCATTCATTTAACCCCAATTTGTCATCATTTTACCCTTTGGATCAATAGCAAGGATCCAGGGAGTGAAACTCACCTCTTACAGGAACAGACCAGAGCGCGATTTTGGAATCAGCGAAGGAATGCTGTTTTTTACCTTTTCATTTTTGAAATTCTGATTTTTTAACAAACCTGAGCTACTTTAAATATCAGAATACTTATTTACATTATGCAGATTTTAAAACGAATTGAAAATATATAAATATATATTAGTCTTAAAACCGTTTGCCCCGACGGCATATATATATATATATGTATATATATATATATATATATATATATATATATATATATATATATATATATATATATATATATATATATATATGAAAGAAACACAAAGTACCAAATGGGGTTAGCAACGAATGCAATGTCCCGCAGGAAAAGGTGTTTCAGAGTACTTTCGAACATAATTCAGTTCCTTATCATGAATTTCTACAATAAAAATTAATATAACAATATTATATATAAGAAAGAAAAATAAAGCACCGCATAAGACAAGAAATAACCAATTAAGAAGTAGATGCCTGAAGCCCTATACAACATCAAGATTTATCAAAAGCAGATACCAAGGACCTTGATACCTGCCCCTGATAAATCTCACATTCACCATTCATCAGAATTTAATTTCTATTGTCTCTCTCTTGTCAGCTTCGATGTCGCTGGTCTTTTGGCTACGGTTCAGATAGATAGTGGCTTATCCGCTGAACTCCCGCGTTGAATAAGAAAATTGAAGCTAGAATTTAAGGAGTTGAGTCTGTTGAAGATCGCGTGGAATTATTTCTGTCCTCTGGCCATGTTGAAAAGATATCTTAAATATAGCGAGAAAATAGACAGGTTGAATAGAAATTTTGGGGGGAAGAGGGGAAGCTATCCCTCTGCCCCAAATTGTCTCTATTCAAGCTGTCTATTTTCTCGTCTCGGCAAAAATATGCCTCAGGTAGGGGCAGCCACCTTTTCACAAATTTTGTGTATTTTTTTATCGAGAAATTAGAAACCCAATCCTTTCCTACAATTACTATACTTTCAACCTACTATGGCTTAGCCGTTAATGTTCGTTTATGCCCACTCTCTTCATATATATATATATATATATATATATATATATATATATATATATATATATATATATATATATATATATATATGTTTAAAAACAATTATTTTTTAATGTAGACAATGTTTTTTCATAGGCAAATTGAAAAAATTGCTCTTTTGTTTGTTTTTTTTTGCTAGGCTACTTCAGTCGCACCATATTGTATTATATATAATTTTTAAGGTAATGTTGAAATGGGGGGTGGGATCATATGTATATAGATTACGGACCCCATATGGAGAATAAGTACCCCAACTTTAGCCTTATGTAGATTAAGGACCCCAACTTTGGTCCTTATGCAGATTACAGACTCCATTCTTGCCAAAATGAAGAATACAAAACTCAACTAAAATTGATAAAACAAACTTTAATATATATATTTTTTTAATTTAACTGAAGGATTAGGTTAGTTTTCGTGTTTTTACTACACTAGTATAAAAAAGTTGTCTTTGATTAATTAAAATGTTATTATAAAAGTTCATATTTATTATAAGTTTAATTAAAAGAATATTGTGAACTAATGGTATTACAAAAATGTATTGTTTATGTGCCTTCCACGCCACATAAATTCATCTAAGTATGAATTTATGTGTAGTCTCCTACAACCATGCAGATTTCATCCAACTTTTTTGCCTATTCCAATAGCTTTCGATGGTTTGTATGTGTACTTGAGTAATTGGGTCAATAAAACAAATCGAATGATTCACTTTCCTGTGAGTAAATCCAATATCTTGTTGAATAGGCCTGTAAGCCTTCCATTCGTCACTATGAATTACAGTTCCCGATTTTACTATTTTTTTTGTATAATTGGTAGTAACATTTCTGCATTTTTCTTTTCCCCAATCTCCATATATCCTACAGCAGGTTTATTGCTTGTGTCAACAAGACCAAAAACCTATAATGGCCTGCTCGGAAATCTTCCACGATGGTGCTTGGGTTTGTGTGAAAAACATGACTCGTCTATTTTTACAATAATCCCCGGACCACCAAGTAGTACTGGATTATCTTCAAAATATTTAGAACAAATGTTTAGAAAAAAACTAAATATATCCACGATAGTGTTTTCTGAAACATTAAGCTGATTCATTGTATTTTTTTAAGCTCTTTCACTCCAAGGATAAATAGCGAATATCCCCATGTCTTCAGAGGTAGCTTTGATTGACTAAAAGAAGATTTAGAACGTATTGATGTACTTTTTTTGTATTTAGTGACGTCTGTAATTTGACATTTCCATATAAATTTGTCTAGAGATGAACACTTCATTTCAATTTCGAGAAGGCGCTGCTGTTTCATCCCGTTAATAACCGTTAAAGTCTCTTCAGTTGATATTAGAGGGCCTGCGACATCTTGGAAAATAGATTTATTCATGATGGGTAAATTGTTCAGAATACTAAAAATATATTTTTTAGGGGATGAAATTATTACTTCAATTATTATTTTAAAAATGACTGATGAAAATTTAAAGACTAAAAAAAAATTTCTATTAGAAATTTAACAAGAAGGTATAAAAACCTAATAAACCAGCAATGACTTCGCTACTCGCCCCTACGGGGGGGAGCTTGCGCTTCGCTACTAAGATTAAAATTTAAAATCTACAAAAAAGCAGCCATGGTTAAATTTTTATAAATTTTCTGAACTTCGCCAATTCTAATAATTTTAAAAAGGAACTCTAAACTATTTTCCCCCTTTCAAAATATCACGTTGCTAAAATATAGTTATAGAAGATATATAAAAATAAATTTTCTGAACTTCACCATTTGTAATTCTTTGGGTTATAAAAAATTCACAAAATTTCGATACTTATATTTATTTCTGAACTTCACCATTTTGTTTTTTTTATATTATAAAAGAATTATTAGAATTAACTTTGATAAAAATTTTAAATATACCTACGAGGTTTTGGTCTAAAAGAAGAGCTATTTTCACCTGAAATTTCTTTTATATAAAAAAGAAACCAAACATCCATCCTTTAATTTCAATACATTTTCTGAACTTCACAATTTGTAATTATTTTTTTTTAAAAAACGCCAAAAACATAAGTCATTTGTCCACTAAGGAAAAAAACCCCCATTTATTAATTTTTCAAGAAATCTTCAAAAATTACGGTATACAATTATAGAGTTAGTGATGATGAAGATGATGATGATGATGAAGAAGAAGATGATGGTGATGATGATGATGATTAACCCAATGGAGAATACAGACCCAGGAAAAAAAATGAATAATATTTTATTTCGGTGAAGCAACTTTTCAAATATTGAAATTTAACGAGAATCTATAAAAAACCTAATTAAAATGGCCATACGGAGAAGACGGACCCCAAACATCCCCTGATATGAATACATACCCCCAAACAAGGCTACGGTCCGTAATCTACATATGATCTGGGGGGAGGGGGCTTCAATTTAAAATAAAATTCGTAATATTCCTAATTCGAAAGCCTAACATTAGATTCAAATTCAAAAGGCGATTGTTAAATGTCCATATATTTTAATTAAAGAAATTCACTTCAAAATGATATACAATACATTAAAATGTGATCCAAAATTCACAATAACTCTCCCAAGATGGCAACCAATCTATTTTTTGCCATACCATCATAATTAGAAATTTGCCTACATTAGAAGTTTGTCCACTATGTAGCATTTGCGTATTTTTTTTTCTATATAGAGATATTTATAACAAAGCGTCCACAAATTTCGAGGTTGGGCATAAACCCAACATTAATTAATAACGTGCTTCCATTTCTCGTCTTCAATGTGATAATAATTCCCACGACTCCTTCACAGTCTATTGAAACCGACTTACCCTTGAATCATACCTTCAGTTCCTCCTTTGCTAACACTCCCCCACCAAACGAGGAGGTTTACCATTTGCTTTTTCTATCAGCATACACGATTTGTGAACCTCTTCGTCAGGATGAAGTGAATCACTCAAACTATACGCTTATACTTCTCTACTACTCCTTGTTAATTGAAACTTGCCACTTGGATGTCCGGTCAACATCTTTCTCTCTAAGAAACGTCACACAAACTAGAATTAACGATAAATTTCGCTTCTTTTTCATAAAAAAATAACACCAAAGAATTTGTAAACACTTGCCAGATTTCATTTTCTTCCCCTTTTACCCTTGATTTTTCGTCCCTCGCTGACCCAGGACTATATATTATCGTATGTGGTGGTTGCTAGAAATTCTGTGTGGGCGAAACGGGCCGCTTACGATCCTAACGCATCTCCGAATACCGACCGTGGTGACCTTCGCCGAGAAAATAGCTATCGAGCGTCGTAAATCAGTCAATAATCTCACCCCTCCCACAATGAATTCGATAAATCAAAACTTATTTATAGATGTGACTCAAAAATAAAATAGTTGAAGCCGCACTGATCCATGATTTACCTAATTTTAACCATGTCGAAGGAAGTTTCCGCCCTAGTTCCTTCCTACAAGATGGGTTTGATTGACAAATAACTCCCAAATTAGAATTCCGCTACACACTGATTATTATAGGCTATCTCTTCCTTCGCTAGGTTGGTCAATAATCTATTTATTCTTAACTTTAATTTGGCTCATCAATGACTTTTTACTTTATTCTATTTTTTCTATTTTTTATTTTTTAAAACGGCTGGTATAGGAGGTCGAACCCATTAGTTTTATCTGTTATTAATCTTGGTCTAATGATGGGAACCAGTCACTTTCGAAAAAAAACATTTATTTAGCTTATTTCCTATTCTCGGATCGTAGCGATCGAATCGATATGATTTTTAATCAATAAATCTAACTGCTATTATTTTTTGGCATTGCATATATTATTTAATTAAGTTGAAATTCTGGTTTTGCAACTCAAATAAGTTTCTTGCTCTGAGAGCAGAACCGCAAAATCATATTTTTTTGTGAGAACTCTAACGGAAAAGATGGTGGGGGCGTTTAAATGGTGCAAAAGATGACTCTAGAGAGAAAGCCAATTTCTCTGGGGACACTTGGGTCGCTAGAAAATGCTGCTCCTCCAGATTAGGTAGACGTTGTGAAGCCGCTTCATTAACTTTAAAAATTCGTCCTTTCTCCATTACTTTTTTCTCCCAGATTAGTTTATAAAGGAATCCATTTTAAAATTATTTGTAAAAGGCACACAACTTCTCCCTATCCCTATGGCACGTGAGCCATAAATACATTATGTTAAACACTTTCACTAGGATTATATGCAGAACCTAGCTGAAGAGAAGAACCTATGCTCTTGTTATTATTATCTGCTGTTGGTGTTGTTCTTCACATATGTTTTTCTTATTTTGTTTGATTTATGCTGTTATCTCTCTCATTCTTTTACATATATAGCACTCTCAATCTATCCCATAATGTGTCTATGTGAGTGTTTCTTTTATTATCTTTCTCTTCATTGGGAATATTTTTATTTTCAAAAGAAACTCAGAAAAATCTTGAACATGATTTATTATTTTTATATTTTAAATTATTATCTATTGCTGGAATTGTTTTTGCTCTTCTTCTTCTGTGGCTTCTTCTTCCGGTTGCAAATGAAGGTATAACAGAAAATATTACAATCAACATATGTTGCATTTATGGAGCTGCAATTTAGATTTATTTTCTTGTTTTTATGAGGTCAAAAATGACTGAGCTTCCTGTTTAAATAATAGGTATGTCCAAGATATATATTCGGAGTTACAACGAGTTTTTATAAGTTAGAGCTTAAAGGTTGGGGGGGCATATTCCTTACAGTGGCGGCAACAAAAAAAGTGACATGTGACAATTCGGGGAAAATGAAACAGAAAAATGTAACTTACATATTTTATTATGAATATTTCATGAAAGTTAATACTTGGTCATGTTGCCCTTGCACTTGATGACCATTCTGAGTCGATTGGGCATTGATTCAGCGAGGTTTGCGAAGTAGGTGGGGTCGATCGTAACCCAGATCTTCTTCAGTGATTCTATCAGGTCCTTGATGCTGCCGGATGCTGTCTCTTGAACTTTGGATTTCATCAGATTCCAAGCATTCTCAATAGGATTTAGGTCCGGGGAATTACCAGGCCACTCCAAAACACTAATATTATTATCATTGAAGAACCTTTTTACTAACTGGGACCTGTGAGCAGGGGCACCATCATGCATGAAAAATTCACACCGATGAATTTCCCAAAATGGCAGCATGTGCTGCTTCAAAACTTCGAGATAGTTAGTCCCCCTCATGGTTACATTCTTGGGAAGGAAGTACAGACCTCCTCTGCCCTTGTTTCCACTAAAGGCACCCCACACCATCACACTATCAGGGTGCTTCACAGTTTTCACGGTATATTTTGGGTCATACCGAGACACATTGCTGGGACGACGCACGATCTTTGACTCTCCTCTGACCAGCCTAAAGGTGCTTTCATCACTGAACATCACCTTCTTCCAATGGGCAGCTGTCCAATGTTTATAGGTCTTGCAAAAATTGAGCCTTTTCATCTTCATAGCCTTGGTAAGAAGTGGCTTCTTGGCAGCGCGGCGAGCCGGTAGGCCTAAGTCCTTCTGTAAGCGATGACGGATGGTCCTGAGGGCGACGTTCTGGAGAAGGTCTGGGTGTTTTTTCTTGATTGAAGCGGAGGTTACAGAAGGGTCTGACATCACTTCACGCCTTAGGATATTATTAGTCCTTGGAGATGTCTTCCTAGCTGCACCAGTGCCCTCCTTCCTCTTTGGTATGGTACCTGGTGGCAATAACTCAGCTGCCCGTTTTAGGCGATAAATCGTATTTCTTGAGGTTCCTAAATCTGCTGCTACATCAATAAAAGACTTTCCCTGCTCTAATAGGGTCAAGGCACGGCTTTTCTCTGTCATAGAAAGCTTTTTCCGCCCCATTGTATCCACTTGCACAGAAGTTATAGCACGTCAAATGTAGGCACGAATGCAGGAAATCAGCACGCTGGAGCGTTGTACACCAAAACCTCACTGTACGAGCTCAAACGAGACAGTGAGTTCCAATAAAGCGCAGTTCTGTTGTCTTAGCTCAGGAGAGTCATCCACTCGTGGCATAAGCCCCGCCCCTTTTCATTGGCTTGTTGGCAAGTAAAATCGTGAAAGCGATTTTATGTATCGATTTCTATTGCCAATATTCAATGTCACTTTTTTTGTTGCCGCCACTGTAAATGTAGTTGCGGTCACTCTAGATTTAGAGTTAATTAAATAAATACGCTGAAACCATCGTAAATCAAAATACCCCCCCTGAATCCGCAAAAAACCCTCGTTTTGAGAGCGAAACACATGCTACCAATCTTTAAAAAATCATTTTTTTTTTCCTTAAAATTTTAAGAGCTCATCTGGCGACTGCCTCCTTGGGCTTTAGTCCCCCTATTCAACGCTGCCTAGGCTACTTTAAAATAAGATGCAAAAAAAAAAAAACAAAACAAAAACAAACCAACAATAAAAATAAAAAAAAGGAAATAGGCAACAAGCATGAAGCAAGCTCCCGCGTCGGGGGGAGGTCCGCCTTCCCCCGGCGCAGGAACGTGCGACCAACTAAAATAACAAAAATAACAAAAACACAACTAGTTAAATAAAGGGGAGAAGGCCGGCCTCCCCCCAAAAGTCCACCAGTCAATGTGCACGAACTCGTCCCGAGGACAAGGGACAGGCGGTAGCGACCCCGCCCATTCCGGTACTGGGACAGGTAACGTGCGCGGAGATCGCCCAGACTAGGATATTCAACAAGAATGTGCCGAACAGTCTAGGGAACAACGCAGTCTTCACGGTAGGGTGCTGGCGAGCACTCCATCAAATGGCGGTGCATCGCACGAGTGTGTCCAATTCAGAGACGACAGAAAGTAACCTGAAACCTTCGCGGCATTGGAGGCTAGGTCCATGGGAACAGTTGCGGCGCAATGGCACGCAACTTTAAGTTCCCCTCGACCGTCTCCAATCTTCTTTGCCAAGCAATCCGGAGAGCTGCCCGTATTCCTGCCATGTAGTCGGTGTGAGGAAGAGCGAAACGCTGGTCCGTTCGCCGAGTCCTCGCGGAATCTTTGGCGCCCTGATCGGCGCGCTTAAAAAATCAACGAATCGGAAGTAATTTGAGTAGAATTTCTATTATATGGTAGGCTGGTAAAGCGGAACGATAAGAAGACAAGAAAGAAGTAGGACCCCCCCCCCCCCACACACAAAACTCCAAGCGTGAGGTTAAACGTGTCTGAAGATAAATAAAGAGTGAAAAGCCCATAAGAGGCTATAAACTGATTAGGAGTAAAGAACGATGCTTGTTACCGACAATCCCTAATGAATAGTAATTATATTAAACGAAAACTTCGTCAGTGTTCTTAAAGCTGAAGGCGCATCACAGCTATTCGTACTAAGCAAATGAATTGACTTTGGGAGAACAACAAAGTCTCTCCGAGACGCTAGTAAATGATTGGAGGCAGTTGCATATATAATCAGGATGAAACGATCGAAGGTACCCTAGGCTGATTACTCACATAGGATCTTCTGGAAGAGGCATTTATTCCTGTGGCTCCAGGATTTTGAAATCAGAGTTATCCTTCTCTTAGGTGGACTCCCTGCCATGGCTACCAGCTCTACCTACTCGCCCCCACCGTGATAAATAGTGTCAAAATTTACCTAAAGGAGTTAAAAATGTATTAGTAAAACCGCTGTGTACTGGGTAGTTCCAGTAGAGCTTAAAGGAGCTGATGTCAACCAAATCTTTAAAAATAGAGAAACCCGATCCTACTAACTTTAGTCTGATTAGTTTAAGGATAATAATTAGTAAAGCCAGATAATCAATAATTGAAGATCACCTCAAGTTAAGTAATTTAATTGAGGGCAAAACTTGGACTTTAGCGAGATCGTTCATGTTTAACTAATTTACTAGATTTTTTCATAAAATAGTATCTACCTACGATCAGTACAAAGCAGTAAGTATTATTTAGACTTTCAAATTACCTAGGGTTCCACACAATCACCTCTTACTGAAACTTAACGCGCACGGAATAAGAGGAAAATGTTTAAATGGGTAGAAAATTGGCCCTCAAATCGTTCACACGACTTGTCTATGTAGAGAAAAATTAACTGGACCCAAAACACGAGGGGAGTACTTCAATACTCTGTACTGAGTCCACTGTTGTTCCATGTATATACAGTATTAATAAGTTTGATTATAGATTGATTAATAAAATCTCAAAATTTGCAGATATACAATGTGGCGCAACTACAGGAGTTCCTGGATAAAATTGTCGATTGGGCGAATATATATCCGATGAACTTTAACCTACAAAAATGTAAGGTTATGTACTTAGGATATCGAAATTTAAAAGCGGAATACCAAACGAACAGCCAAATTCTAGAGTCGTCTACCCCACCGGACCAAATGTGTTTTTTTTCATTTTGGCGGACTTCAACGTGTTAAAACAAAGCGTCAAAAATACTAAAACAAGCAAATATGTTTGGGATACATTCCCCGTAACTTCCCCCTAACTCGAAAAATAGCATTCAGCCTCTCCATAAATCTGTCGTCCTTCCTCATCTTGAATACTCAGTACACATCTCGCCCTCTGAATAAAGACACAGAGCTTTTACATTGGGTGTAACGAAACGTAACCAAACCAATTCCCAATCTTAAATCTAAACCCTACGAAGAAAACTTTCGATTCTTAGACCTAAGATTACTTGCAGGTAGGCTATTATATAAAAGAAACTGATTGAAGTGTTTAAAATATTAAAAGGATTCAATGATATTTAATATAGACTACTATCCGAGATGAAAAATAGACCAAATACTTGTCAAAATTGATTTCAAATTGGTAAACAAACCCTTCATGCTCCAACACTCCATAGATCTAAAATTACTTCAACTAGAAAATAATATAATTCTAAATTATTCTACCTAATCCAGTATTTTAAAGAACGATAGTTAATTGGTTTCGAAATTGAATTTAAGAGTATTGTCCAACATTTAATTTTACCTGGTAGTAAACACGAATAAGAACCTCAGTATATGTTTAAAAATCGAGGAACAATTTTCAAATGTAATTATTACAAGGCAAAACGCGCTGGTGTGAGCGCCTACTGAAGAAGACGGATAGCAAGGAAAATGAAAAACAGAATTGATGTTAGGAAAGAATAAAGAAAACGAAGTATGCTTACAAATATGTAAGTCTTCCATATTCTTTTCGTTCTTCTCAATCACTGTACACCTTTGATCGCTGGTATTCCTATTCTTTTCTTAACATCTCTTTTTGAGGTAGTGCAAATGGTTTTGTGTGTAGTGTATTCCTTGCATGGGTCATAGGTACACACGTAGATAAGTGTACATCAGTAATCCAAAAGTACAAAAAAAAGGAAATCGAAAAAAACACATTATTTTACTCTTTGTAAACATGTGGAGAAGAGTATCACCATGCCTTGACCTACCATTAGAGCAATGGGATGAAATTCTGACACTATAAAACTGTAAGTGTGTATAATAACCTGGTTAGTCTTTTGATGTAGCTTGCTGGAAAAAATATACCTGTTGAATAGTGGCGGGGATTTGAACCGTTACTCTCAAGCGCCCATCGTTCCTAGAGTTGTCTTAATCCACGTTTCCACAATCCCCATTCATCCATTTTTTAAGGAAGTGCAGATGGTGGCCAGGTGCGTTAAGTCATGGGCGCTTGACAGTACAGAGGTTTGAATCCCAACCACTGTTCAACGGGTATAATTTGATTTAGCTTGTTTGCTAGAGATTTTCTCTACCCTTACCCTAACTAACCTTGAGTGGACTTTATGGTGTTTGCTACCCTTCATTCTCAAGTTCTCTGATTCTTCTTATTGAATCCGAAGGGGCAAGTATGGCCATCTCGCACAACTTCCACCCATGAGTCTACGAGGGAGAGGTCGAGGGAGAGGTGAAGTTCGTACTTGATCTCATTTCGGGACGTTTATAATCTCTCCCTCCCGTTTGCTGACACACAGTGTCCAAGGTTAAGTCGCAGCATTGGAGGATCGGCCCATGAGAAGAGTCGAAGAGCGATAACCTGAGGTTTAAAATTACTCTATGACGTGTCCCATATTCTTTGTTATCCAGCGCAAAGTGCTGTATTGTTTCCTAAAATATAGTTAGTGTAGCAAAGAGCGAAACGTTAGTCGGGTAGATGAATCTGTGTAAACAGTTTGGCCCCGTCGTCAAGGCGCTCGTTCTTAGCAATCCACACAGTCCAGTACATTAGCAGAAGTCAATCTCAACACCACTCAGATGTACATTAGCCTTGAGGGAGTTTTCTATGTCTCATAGGCAGTTAATGTGAGCTGTGAGTTTGTATGGATTAAAAAAGACCTACGAACTGAACACGGAGCGTGATAGTTAGAAATGAGCCTGTGCATTTGCAACCAGCGCGGGCATAGAGAGAGGCGCAGCACCTGAAAGTCCCTGCCGGCTTCTCCCCCCTGATTCTATCCTCCAATCCTTGTACCTTCTACTGAACGACAACTTGTCTTTGCTGTTTTTTCTTAATGATCAGTGGCTTCTTTGCTGCTCTCCTTGACGCAAGACTGTTAACCAGAATTCCTCATCTCACCAATTAAACAGATGCAGGCACAGCCGCCTGCTGCCACCCCTGAGCAGATTCCACACTAGTAGTCATACGATTACGAATCTGTCTTCTTTAGAGCACCTGCACCCGTCTCTTTTCATATCTTGGTGGTCTGGTGGTAGGTAGACAGTTTTTACAGGCGTATTAGTCATAGTAACAATTTTTGCATATAAGCGGCCATTTAAGTGCACGAGTTTCCTTGGCAGAAACTATTATTGGCACAAAAAAAAATGATGCCAAAATTTCCGTTCCACGTCTACAGTGTTTAGGGCGATGGTCTCTGTGAGAATGGTTGTGTGCCGTTCACTCACTTACGTTATGGTAACAATTAGGTGGTTAAATATAGTTGTTTGGCCATTTAATTTTGTCTGAGGGTACATTAGTCAGAATTAGGATTCGAAGATAAGTTTCATTTTTCGTAATATATCCAAGTATAAAGACACTATAAAAGGCCCAGAAAAGGTCACATAATAGATACATATAGTGTAAATATGCATAATTATACACCATATATATTTATATAATTATTTTGGATATAAATAGATGTCTCGGCCAAAACTTTTAGCCATGACTAGAACTTGTTCTCATGCGTTTGTAAAGAATTTAAAATGCTGCCTAAAGTTTGGTAAACAAAGAGACAAATTTTCTCGCGGTCAAAATTAGCCCAAATTGATTCCCAATTGTTGTCGTTCTAAATTTTAACCCAACGAGGCTTCGCCTTGTTCTTAGATAAACTAGGATGATTCAGATATTGAAGAAGCCTGCAGCGTATAGCGATGATTAGGCATTCCCTTTTACCTTAAAAAAGAAACTTCATTTCTTTTGCAAAATGAATGGAACTTAATGAATTGACAGAGTCGGAGCTACACTGACATATATTCACTCAAACAGAGTCACAAACGTACATTCACACAAAATTCTTTAAACCAGACAAAACACTGATAAAATCCTTACTGGAAGCGACTCGAACAGTCGTGGGGAAATATCATATAATTCCTCCGTCCCTTTTTTTCATAGGAAATGGCCCACTGAAATTGATCAAGAAAGGAATGTTTTGGACTGTCATAAATGGATTAATTTTTCATACGCACGCCTATTCGCTAAGTTATTGTCGATGTTCATTTATTTGCATATATACTGTATTAATCCTGAATTTTTATTTTATTTTAATCTTATTCCTTCCTCTCTCGGCTGGGTGTCTATGATGCAATTCTTACTGACTAAAGTCCACCAAATCTCCTAACGACTCTGACCTCAGTAGGAGTGCAACGTAAGATTCAGGGAATTACTCGCTTCGCTCGAGCAGTCTGTTCGCACATACCCTCTCTCTTATTGAGTCGCAAACATTAAAATTTTTATAGTAATAAATCTGCACATAGTTACTCTCTCTGTCTCTCTCTGTCTCTTTTTTTTTCTCTCTCTCTCTCTTTCTCTCGGCAACCCACGTCAAAACAAACTATTAGTTTAATTTCTTAAGAATATATATTTTTTAAATAGAAAAAAAATAAAAATGGAAAAGTCATACCTACCCTTTCCCCCTCCAGTCTCTATTTATCCACCCCTCTCATTTACTCTTTTACACAAAACAAAGGCATAAAGTAGATTATAAATAAAAAAACTAACGCAAAGTAGTGTAAATACGTATAATGAGATAGGGGAATGGCTGTTACCTATCACTATCATTCATCCATTTACATACTACTCACTACAGTGACGACAAACATTCAATGGTGACATCGTATAGGGGTGGCATCTTCGACAGAGCTATCGGCTCCTTAATCCAAGGACTACGTCGAACTCCCGGAGTTTCCTAGCCCTGAAGCCGAAACTTTACACAATAAACCATCGTGTATCAGCGCACTATGTAATGTGTACGACGAACCGTGACATCTCCCTTGCATCGACCAGAATGCTCCATATAAGGAACCTGCAGAAGGCATCATCAGTCACCAACCGACAAATGTGACGGATCGAATCCAACATCCTCCTCAGCGAAGCGTTGATCAAATACAAGAACCATGGTGAGAGTCATACCATATCAAGGAGAGTTCAATTTAGGAAAGGTTCCAGGTCGAAATTCCCGCGACTAGCGGTATGTTTCAGTATATAGAAAGAAGCGTTTCAGATCGAACCTTGGTTGCCATTTACTGTACCATTAGGCACCAGGTTGCAGGAAATAGGGGTTGTGCATTTCTTCTGTTTAGTGAATTGTGAAAAAGCAGCGAGTGTTGTGACTTGTGGTACCTTAATTTGAAAACAGTGTCCTTTTATACTTTGTAGTTTTGGCTCTGGAAATTTCCAAGAATTTCAGAGAGTGCCGCTGTTCATTTTTTCTATTTCTGCGCATGCGCAGCAAGGCCTAAGCTGAAGTTGCCATATGGCACCACCCCCTCTCCATTCATATATGTACGTTTTATAGCAAATAATCTTCCGATATCAAAATTACTCAAAACAAGTGTACTTCGCGATGACAAGCAATACTTATACTATTGGTATAATGGATTCTGTAACGGAAGAAGTAATTGCAACTGGACACAAGAAAAATCCCCTACCACTGACTTCATTGCGCAATCCAACGTTCGAATTCCTTCATTCAAATTACAAGAAGGGTAAACTGCAGACATTTTGCAGCCAGTTGCATTAGGGAAAATATGGACCACAAAAGAAAAGCTTATTGAAAAACTGATTCTGCATTTCTCAACATCGAATACACCAGTATCAACTCCTCAATCAACGTCAGGAGATAGACGAGAGAAGGAAAACGAAGGACCACTCACTGACCTCATCGAAAGATTTGAGATTTTTATGCGAGAGACGAATGATAACCTTTATGTTATGAAGAACAGTTTAGCGGAGAAGGAGAGAGAAATTAATGAACTTAAAACTACGCCCTTTTTGGCTGAAGAAAAAATCAGAAGTTTACAAGAAGGATTAGGCAATGAGGAACAAGCGTAGGATGATGACAAAAGTCTTTCTGAGGGGAAAACTCTACTTATTTGAGATTCTTGCTTGAGGGAAATAAAGAACAGCGACTTGCGGGAAAATGTTATATTAAGGACTATTCCAGATGTTAATATGGCCTTAATAAGATCTTGGATCAATGAAAAACTTGCTCATTCTATTAATATATTGCGGCACGCAAGACTTGTTGAACGAGGAAACTACACTAGAGGGAATTTATACAGGACCTTGAGACGCTAGTTACCGACCTTAAACGGAACTCTTGAAAATACTTCAATTAAAGTCTGTGAGTTGGTTCCCAGTTTAAAATCAACAGAGATTGCTTGCAAGGTCAATCAATTTAATTCAAAATTAGAAGAGCGGTGCGAGTTTAATGGGGTTGTTTTTGTAAAAAACGAATGCATACTTTAAACTAGAAACAGGTGAAATAGATACATTTTGTTATGAAGATGCAGATAAGTTAGGTTGTGACATATCAAGAAGAGTCGGGGCTACCAGACTATTGGATGCCATCTCTTCTAAAAGCGATGGTAATTATGTCTGTAATATTTGGAGGTTCATTAAGCAAGGATCCGTTGGTAGAAGATACATGAGGAAAACATCAGCAAACCAGTACAATAGAGGAGGTAGCAACAATATGATTAGCCCATATGTAATGAATAGAAAGAGATCTAAACATCAGAATGGGAATTATTACTCTACAGAGCTAATGATCATGGCTATGGGAGAGATGGAGCTAAGCATAGACAAGTAAATCCAATGTTAAACTATGTTCAAGAGTACAACAATATAGTAAATAGAAATAGGAGGGGCTGCTATAACTGCGGGGAATTTAATCATGTTCGATATAATTGCACATACGACCACATGATAAAATTAACTTGTGCCCTGAGTATGGCCCTAAGAACAAACTTTGCAGTAACAATCACCCTTAGGTTACTGGCCAAGATGATAGCGCCTTAGTCTCTAATGATCTACTTAATATTTTCGACATAAATGCCCAGCCCCTACTAGCGCAGAATAGATATTTTATGTATATGTGAGACGTGGCTTTATTCTGGCATCGGTAATGAATTTATCAATATCCCTTCATATAATTTATACAGAGAAGATATTGGTCGTGGAGGGGGTGTCTGTGTATACGTGAAGGACCATTTAAAAGTAAAAGAAATAAAAAAATTGTATCGAGATTCAAGAGGGGGTGGAATGTAAATGGTTGTTAGTACAACATCGTTACTTTTCGTCCTTTACAATAGGCCGTTTGTATCGTCACCCTAAAGCAAGTGTGGATATATTTGATTATATTTTGGATGTTTTTAGGAACATTCTTTTACTTAATAAGTCCATTTTTATTTTCGGGGACTTTAAAGATGATTTTCTGAGGCATAAAAAACAAAATGACAAAACTAATTAAAAACTTGAAATAGGAACAATTAGTCTCTAAACCTGCCCGTATTACCCCAAACTCGGCTACTTTAATTGACTTAAGTGATTACAAATAATAAAAATATGATAGCAGCTTTGGATGTATTACCTTGTCCGGTTGCAGACCACTAAACATTAAAAAACCGAGGAAGTCTCAAAAACTACTCAAGTGAGAAAATTTATAACGTTTTAATGAAAAAGTTGGTACTTTAAATTTTATTTTAAACACCGACGACGTTGATAAACAAGTAAATATTTTTAATAATGTCTTGCTTCAGTGCATTAATAGCTGTGCACCATTAGTAACGAGGGAGATATCACGGCCCCCAGCCCAATGGATAACACAAGATACAAAGGTTTCAATGAAAGAAAGAGATGTTACAAAGGCGAACCCAAACAGAGAAGTGTAACACATTCCTAAGAGAAAATTATAAAGACCCAAAAGGAAATTAACTCATTGATTAATGTAAGCAGAAGAGATTATTATAGAGAAGAATTTAAAAAAAATAACAATGACATTGCAGCATCTTGGAAAATAGTTAAGAAAATGATTTCTAACGATTGTAATGTAAACTCCAAACACCACAAAATACACACGATTTGTCCACTTGGGCATAAAATTGCAACGAGTTCTTTTCAGATGTGGGGAAATTAACTTTTGAGAAAACACAAGAACTTGAAAGATGTAACTATGCCCCTATGATGCTTATCAAAATAATGGACATAAGGATAATATACGATATTTTAACCTGTCCCAAAAGAATACGAGATAGTTATTATAACTATTAGAGACAAATCAATTTAACGCCAGTGTTTCTGATGGTATTTCTCTCCAGTTTGTTAGAGATTCATTGTTTATTATTGCTTATTAGCTTAATATAATAATTAATACTTTTATAGTCACCGAAACCTACCCTAATACATGGAAATACTCTCATGTTATTCCTGCATTCAAGGGGGTAGACTCTGAAGATGTGTCTAACTATAGACCAAGTGTAGGCCATGAATGGTCTTTTGCAGTCTCCTTCTTTTCTTATGTTCTTAGTATTTTTGCTTCCTGTGATATCTAAAATTATAGAAAGAAATGTAGCCACTCAGTTATCAACATACCTTGAGGTGAATAATCTTCTTTCCAACAGCCAGCACCGGTTTAGACCCAAACTATTTACGGAGACAGCTCTTCTCAAAATATCTGATAGAATATACTATAATATGGATAATAAAAAAATCTCTCTTTTACTGCTTTTGGACCTTTCGAAAGCTTTTGATAGTGTCCATCATAAGATAATTCTACAAAAATGTCAGGTGTTGAACATAGAAACATACTGGTTCTCTAGCTACTTGGGTAACCGATTCCAATCTGTTAAACTAGATAATATAATATCATCTCTGAAAAGGGTCAATTTTGGGATCCCTTAGGGTTCAGTACTGGGCCCAGTTCTATTGAATGTTTACGTTAATGACCTTGTAACATCTTTGCCTAATCGCTTTGTGGTTCAGTACGCTGACGATATACAAATTCTTCGGGAGGGTAAGATTGAAGATCTGAAAGATTTAATTAAGAGAACTGAAGAGATACTCAGACTAACCAAGCTATATTATCTTACGAATGGATTATTACTTAACGAGAGGAAAACTCAGTGTATTTTTAATGGATCTTGGCAATACATCAATCAAATAAATAATAATATTACCATAAACTTCGATGGAACTGAAATAAAACCTATGGAAAATCTGGGCATAGATTGCGATCGATTTATTTCATTTGATTTTCATATTGACCAGGTGTACAAGAAAGTAATGGAAGTGCTCATTTATTTAAATAGAATAAAAGACTCCTTTGAACCTAAGACACGCATTATTGTTGTACAAACCTTAGCTTTAAGCCTTATTAATTATTGGTTTACCAGGCTTACACTTCGCTACTAAGATTAAAATTTAAAATCTGAAAAAAGCAGCCATGGTTAAATTTTTATAAATTTTCTGAACTTCACCATTTGTAATTCTTTGGGTTTTAAAAAAATTCACAAAATTTCGATACTTATATTTATTTCTGAACTTTACCATTTTATTTTTTGATATAAAAGAATTATTAGAAATAACTTTGCTAAAAAACATAAGTCATAACCAAACTAAGATGAAATTATTATTCAAATACTCAAATAAATCCCATTCTTAAATTATAGAGTTAGTGTTGACGACGACGATGATGATGATGATAGTGATTATATGGGGAAGCACTAGTAATGTACATCTAAATAAAATTCAAAAGCTCCAAAATTTTGCTGCTGATGGAAAAGCTGGTAAATTTGAGCCTATCACTCACTCCCTTTCTTAATGAACTTGGATGGCTGCGAGTCAGGAAAGATATGAATATGAGGTTTGCTGCTTAGTTTTTAAGCTTCCAAGAAAGTACGTACCTGGACGACTCTACAATTTTGTAACAGTCAACTCAATAACCGGATTATTTACTAGCCATGCTAATGACTTGGCTGTCAGAGGACAAACGGATGCGGTTCAAGGAAAATGGGCCTTAAAGGTCCCCGCTTATGGAATAGCTTTCAGACTGCGATTAGAAATACAGGTTCATTAACGTCTTTTAAAACTAATCTTAAGAAAAGACTTTTAAATAAATGAATATAGAATTTTAGTCGTATAGTGTTGATGCTGATCATTGATAATACTAGTGCACATTTGGAATAAGTTATATTGTGTTCTCTTGTGAATTTCTCAGTTGTATCGTGTTGATGCCGGTAATTGACAATAATAATCTACATTTGAAATAAGTTTTAATTTTACTCTGATTTAGCAGCTTTTTTTACCTGGATATTCATGGAAGTTTTATGCAGCAACCGAGGCTACGATATAGTTTTAAATTGGATTTTAAGTTTCAATCATCTAATGAATAATTTTGCTAAACAAGTAATTATATAATTAGGAAAACAGACAAAAGTTTGGTAAATACCTTATTAAGTACATAATCATCAATGTAATTTTGAAAATAAAGTTATTTGATTTGATTTAATTTGATTTGAGGAATAGAGTGGGATTGGCAATGTTAATACATGCAGACATGGTTGAACCGTGTGAGCATTTTTCTGTTCACCCTCATCGAGCCTTACTCCATTCCGTGCCCCTCCCCCCACCTCTGAATCACTCATAACTAATGGAACAGTTATAACTTATGAATGACTCAAAACTTATGGCTGTCTGGACTTATAGATGACTCGGAACATGTACATCAGTTAGAACTTATGAATGACGATGAACTTATGGATTAGTTAGAAAGTTATGAATGACTAAGAACATGTGCATCAGTTAGAACTTATGGATCAGTTAGAAGTTATGAATGACTCAGAACTTATGAATCAGTCTGGCTTTATCGATCATTCAGGCCTTATGGATCAGTTGGGACTTATGAATGACCCAGAACCTATGCAACAGTTAGAACCTATGAATAACTCAGAACTTATGTTTCAGTCAGGAATTATAGATAACTCACAACTTATGGATCAGTTAGAACTTATGAATGAGTCAGAACTTATGAATCAGTCAAGATTATGGATGACTGAGAACCTATTGCTTAGTCAGGATTTATCAATCAATCAGGCGTTATGGATGAGTCTGAACTTATGAATGACTCAAGATTTATGGATCATTTAGAACTTCTGAATAGCTCAGAATTTATTGATCAGTTGAAACTTATGAATGACTCAGAAGTTATGAATCAGTCAGAATTTATGAATGACTCAAAACTTATAGCTCAGTCAGGATTTATCAATCTATCAGGCCTTAATGGTGATTCAGAACTTGTGGAAGAGTTAGAACTTATGAATGACTCAGAATCTATGGCTCAGTCAGGGTTTATTAATCAATCAGGCCTTATGGATCAGTCAGGACTTATGGATGACTCAGAACTTATGGATGACTCAGAACTTATGGATCAGTTAGAACTTATGAATGACTAAGAACATACGGATCAGTTAAAACTTATGAATCAGTCAGGCCCTTTGGATCAGTGAGGCTTAATCGATCAATCAGGCCTTATGAATCAGTCATGATTTATGGGTGACTCAGAACTTATGGATCAGTTATAGCTTATAAATGACTCAGAACTTATAGATCAGTTATAACTTATAGATAACTCATAACTTATGGATCAATTAAGACTTATGGTGGACTCAGAACTTATGGATCAGTCCGGATTTATGGATGACTCAGAATTATGGATGAATCAGGACCTATTGTTTAATCGAAAATCCTGCATCAGTCAGGCCTTGTTTATCAGTCAGGATATATTGATCACTGAAGACTTTCCCTTTACGCAGAACCTATGAGCCAGTCACTGTTCCCCACTGTCCTCAATACAATACCAGTATTGTTTTTTTATAACTGAGGTGGTAATGAAAGATTTGTAAATCAATGCCCGGGTACCAAGACATTAATTTTTACTCGTCGAAAAACCCTTGGGAGAACGAACGGGTACATGAGCACACATGTGAATAAAGTTGTGATGGAGAGTTATGGGGTGGAATGGAGCAAGCAAGAAGAATGGAGGGGAATAGATTTGTGAAAAAGAATATACGATAGTGTGTCATGGTGAGAGAATGGCTGGAGTCGCGTAACAGGGGGAAGGAGTTAATTGCAATTATTTGATCAATGTGTATTTAAGATAAAAAGGGGTGACTGAGGAGGGAATCGATAATGTTTTCTATAGCGAATGTGCTCTTTTTTGTCAGTCTGCGGGGCATTTTTAATCTAATTTTATTTCCCAGTTTTGTCAAAGTGATTAACCTCATTATTTCGATCTATCCAGCTGGCTTATCTTCATTAAAGTCGGTAATATTTGCTTTAACAGTACTTATTACCTCTTTTTTCGATAATATCCTGTTCTTTCACACATTTTGCTTTTTTCGTCCATACCCTCAGTCTTCCTCTTTTTCTGGAGGATATAGTTGAGGTATGGGGATTTTTTGGGTTAGCCCGGCTCATGAGAACCCTTTGTTCTGTGTTTGCCATTACATTCCTTGTTCTTTGTAGTCAAGTCGTTTGTGGTTATGAAATCAAATTGTCAATTGTTGTAAAAGAACTCGAGGGTAACGAGAGCAGAAAGATTTAAATGAGTATGTTGTGGAGACTTTGGTGGATCATATCTTCCAACCTTAAAAAAAAATTTGATATGGGAGAGAAGAGTCTGAAATTTGGGTATGAAATGGATTTGGGTTGAACTCAGTAGAAGACGAGGAGTCAGAAGTACTAAGAGGTCATTACTGTTTTCTAAGCAGTGTTTAAATTACAAAAGTAAAGAAGTTATAGTAGGGTAAATTGCAATGTAAGAAGTGATAGTATACAATCATTATAGCAATTATTATCCACATTCACATTACATCGGTCATACCTAGGCGACGCTAGACGTAGATGAAGAGCAAGGCCCAGGTGTACTCGATGCAGTGTATGGTGTCTACTAATTGTAATAACACCTGCATATCGTGGTTATGTTTAATACCTACAGTCGTATGTCATGGTGCAGAGTACTATAATGGTATAATTGCCACATTTACACATTATATCAACATGCTAAAGGCAGTGCAAAGGTGAGCAACAAAGACCATCCCTGAAGCACCTGAAATATGGAGATAGACTGAGGGTACTGAATATCTTTTCATTTGGATCAAGAAGTGTGAGAAAGGGTATGAATGAGCTCTGAAAAAAAGCCATGTCTGGATCGAAAAATTGAATATTGGCAAGTTGTTTGGGGGAGAAGTAATTGGAATAGAGGGTAACAACTTGAAAACTACAAAAAAAAGTGTATTTTGGATTTAAATAACTATTATGTATTTTCCCCTAAAAGGACAGGTCAGGCGAGGAAGACACGGGGACGGGTTGAGTTTACTTTGTGTATCAATTCCATGTAATATAATGTAATATCGATATGATCATGTAATTTAATATTGATAGCATCATGTAATGGAAGAATCGATAGCATCATGTAATGTAATATCGGTAGTATCATGCAATGTAATATCAATAGCATCATGTAATGTAATAATGATATCATCAGGTAATGTAATATCGATAGTATTATATAATGTAATATCGATATCATGTAGTGTACATCGATAACATCAGGTAATATTATATCGATACATCATATAATGTAATATTGATATCATCATATAATGTAATATTGACAACATCATGTAATGTAATATCAATAGTATCATGTAATCTAATATCAATAGCATCATTTAATGTGATATCGATAGCATCATATAATGTAATATCGATAGCATCATGTGATGGAATATTGATACTATCATGAATTTTTTTATCGATATCATAATGTAATGTAATATCGATAATATCATGTAATGTACATCGATACCATCAATTAATGCATTATCAATATCATCATGTAATGTGATGGGGGCCTAGCGAATGAGGTAAGGTCAGGAAATATGATGGCAATGAGAGCAGTCAAGAGGGAAGAGAACCTTCAGGCAGAGGGTAATATTGCAAATCAAGAATATGAGACAATGATTAAGTAGTTAATTGCCAGACAGAATATGAACATTCCATGTAAGGAAATTAGAACCAAGTCTGTCGACCCTAATTGGATGTCAGATAAAATTAAGCATTATATCGGCATTAAAAAGGGGCATTTGGAGGAAAATAAAAAAAATATGTGAGGGTTAATTAAGGCAGAGATATAATGAGACAACTCGAGAGATTAAAAAGCTAATTAGGGGGGGGAAGAGAAATTATGAAATTAAAGTGGCAAATAAGGCAAAGGAAGATCCCCAAAGTCTTGTTCAATTATACAGAACTAAGACTAAAGATAAAATAGGCCCACTTAAAACTACAGGTCGAGAGTTAGAGAGTGATAATAATGGCTAGGATGTTAAATAAGTATTATCTTTCAGTATTTACACTTGAGGATATTCTAATTATACTTTAGAGGATCTTGATTTTCAAGGCTAATGAGAAGGAGAAATTATAGGATATTTTAATGACAAAGGAGATAGTCTGAAAAGAAATAGCTAGAATTAAATTTAGTAAAACAACATGCCCTGATGCAGTTTTTCCTAGAATTTTGAAAGAATGTAAAGATGTGTTAAGTGAGGCCCTAGCATGCGTATTTCGAAAATCGTTAGTCACTAGCATTGTCCCAACGGCTTGAAAGAAAGCTAATATGATACCTCTATTTTAGAATGGGGACAAAACGATATGTAGAATTATCGCCCTGCGAGTTTGACATCATTGGTGGGGAAAATGACAAGCATAAGTTGATTAAAGCATCTCAACACAGCTTGACTAGGGATAAATCGTGTTTGACTAATTTAATTTCTTTTTATAGAAAAGTGCAAGATGCTGTCGATAGAGATGAGAATTACGATATTGTTTATTAGGATTTTATTAAAGCTTTTGACAAGGTGACACCCTGACAACTTTTGAAGAAAGTTAAAGCGCTTTGGATCGATGGGAGTATTTTTAGGTGGATTCAGGCGTGGTTTAGTGAAGGACAACAAATTAGTTAATAAAGACGGGATTAAATCTGAGTGGTTGAATGTTACCAGTACGGTTCCTCAGCGCTCGCTCTTGGGTGCGTTGTTATTCTTGGTTTATATTAATGATCTTGACTTTGATATAAGTAGCAACCTGAGCAAGTTTGCCAATGATACTAAGCTAGGTGGGATTATAAGGTCCTACTCTGTTGGTAAAGTATTAAGAGTACAAGATGAGTTAAGTATTCTATCCCAATGGGCAGAGAAATGGCAAATGAAATGTAATAAGCGATGGTAGTGTACTTAGTATAGGGAGGTGTAATGCACTGAATAATTAATAAACTGAATGCAAGAGTTTGAGTAAGGTCAGAATGCGAAAGAAACTTAGGTGTGCTGGTAAGTACTTATCTACTGCTTCTATATTTAAGTGCATAAGTGCTAGAAATAAACCTATATGGTATTGGGGTTTATTTGGAGGAGTGTAAATACTAGGAGCACTGATCTCAGGCTGAAACTGTAATTGTCATTAGTTAAGTCTCATCTTGACTATGCAGAGCAATTTGGGTCATCCTATTATAGGGGGATATTGGTTTGCTTGAGTCAAGGCAAAGGAGGATGACTAAGATGATTCATGGGTTGACGAGCTTGAGTCAATGCAAAGGCGCATAACTAAGATGATTCATGGGTTGAGGAGCTTGAGTCAATACAAAGAAGGCTGACTAAGATGATTCATGGGTTGAGGAACTTAAATCAATACAAAAAAGGCTGACTAAGATGATTCGTGGGTTGAGGAGGTTGAGGATGGCTAAGATGATTCATGGGTTGACGAGTTTGAGTCAATGAAAAGGAGGATGACTAAGATGATTCATAGGTTGAGGAGCTTGAGTCAATGCAAAGGAGGATGACTAAGATGATTCATGGGATGACGAGCTTGAGTCAATGCAAAGGAGGATGACTAAGATGATTCATGGGTTGAGGAGCTTGAGTCAATACAAAGGAGGATACCTAAGATGATTCATGAGTTGAGGATCTTACCTTATGGTGTAAGGCTTAGAAGACTAAATCTTCATACATTAGAAAGGAGCGGAGTTTGAGGGGACTTGATGGAAGTCTTCAAGTGAGTAAAAGGTTATTATAGGGGAGACATAGGGAAGACATAAGTAAGGTTCTTATTTTTATTGAACAAGATAAGACACATAACAATGGATTTAAGCTGGACAAGTTTAGAAAATTGATTGGTAGACATTGATTTACAAATAGAGTGGTGGATAAATAGAATAGGCCTAATAATCTTGTGATTAAATCAATCACCCTTCAGAGTTTTAGGAATAAATTGGATAGAGTTATGAATGAGGATGCTAGATGGTAGAGTGGATTTGGTGAAGGTGTAATAAGGTACCGAACCGCCTTACAGTCTATACCTTACCTAGTTGTGGGACTGAAGAGGATGGTGGGAACAGGAGATCGCTCGTATAGGCAATTGATAAGCCTATCGCAAAATCCTAGGTTTATCTTCTTATGTAATGTACACCGAAACCATCAAGTAATGTGATATCATCGTGTAGTTTAATATCGATATCATCATGAAATGTAAAATCGATATCATCACTTAGTGTAATATCGATTTCATCATGTAGTGTAATATCGATATCATAATGTAATGTAATATTGATACCGTCATGTAATATATTATCGATATCACCATATAATGTAATATGGATACTATCAGCTAATGTAATATCGATATCATCATCTACTTTAATATCGATGTCATCATGTAATATCGATATCATCATGTAATGTAATCAAAATCAACCACGAACGTCTGTAAAAAGAGATCTGTAAAGAAAGTGATGAAGTTAAGGGAAGGGTAAATGTATGCAAGATATTACACCTCAAATCCCCAAATGCGCTCGTTTAAATCGGGAGACAATCCATTCTTCCAGATGTCAGCTGCGACATGATGGCCACTGCAAGACCTGAAACCCCTTTTGCAGGGAGCACACTGAGGTCAGGAGGGGGTGCCATTGATCCAGATTTAAGGGGTAATGGATGATTCCGTCCTGCCCCCCCCGGGAGGGAGCTTGTACTAGTATGTCACCTCAACGAATGACTCTTGATCGGGTGTGCCCTGCTCCGTTGCCCCTCCTTCCTTCATTCCACCGCTGCACCTCCTTTCATGCTCCTCCCCGAGCTACACCTCACACCTGTTCTTTCTCTCATTACCTCTTTCACCACTTCACCCCGTTCTTCTCTCCTTCACTTGCGCCCCCCCCCCTACCCCGCGAAGGGGATCTGACATGCGCGCAATCCCAGTTCCTCAGATTTCTCGCCTATGTCCTCCTGCACCATATTTTCATTACCCACAACTTCACCACCTTTCACCTCCCTTAACTTCATCAATTTCTTTACCAACCCCTCTTTGTAATCTCTTTGGCAGTGATGCCCTCGTTGGTTTTCGCTTCATTCGAAAAGTTAAACTTTGACCTTTTCTCCAAAAGGTGCGGTCGACGTGCATCAGCGCCATGAATTACTCACCATCACACCCGACTTTCACACCGCTGGATAAAGCTTGCCAACCCTTTTCCGTGAAATATTAACAAATAATAATATTATTATTATTATTTTATCATCATTATTATTTTATTATCATTATTATTTTATATCATCATTATTATTTTATTATCATTATTATTTTATATCATCATTATTATTCTATCATCATTATTTTATCTCATTATTATTTTATCTCATCATCATTTTATCTCATTAATATTTTATTGTCATTATTTATTTTATTGTCATTATTATTTTATTGTCATTATTATTATATTATCATTATTATTTTATAGGCATTATTATTTTTTTGTCATTATTAATTGATCTCATTATTATTTGATC
Organism: Ceratothoa steindachneri; assembly: GCA_963969495.1. Taxonomy (NCBI): domain Eukaryota; kingdom Metazoa; phylum Arthropoda; class Malacostraca; order Isopoda; family Cymothoidae; genus Ceratothoa; species Ceratothoa steindachneri. Next base: position 7,216,533 of record OZ018324.1, read on the forward strand.
TCATTATTATTTTATCTCATTAATATTTTATTGTCATTATTATTTTATTGACATTATTATTTGATCTTATTATTATTTTATCTCATTAATATTTTATTGTCATTATTATTTTATTGTCATTATTATTTTATTGTCATTATTATTTTATCTCATTATTATTTGATCTCATTATTATTTGATCTCATTATTATTTTATCTCATTAATATTTTATTGTCATTATTATTTTATTGTCATTATTATTTTATCTCATTATTATTTTATCTCATTATTATTTGATCTCATTATTATTTGATCTCATTATTATTTTATCTCATTATTATTTGATCTAATTATTATTTTATCTCATTAATATTTTATTGTCATTATTATTTTATCTCATTATTATTTGATCTCATTATTAGTTGATCTCATTATTATTTGATCTCATTATTATTTTATCTCATTAATATTTTATTGTCATTGTTATTTTATTGTCATTATTATTTTATCTCATTATTATTTGATTTCATTATTATTTTACCACATTAATATTTTATTGTCATTATTATTTTATCATCATTATTTTATCTCATTATTATTATATCTCATTATTATTTTATTGTCATCATCGTTTTATTGTCATTATTAGTTTATTGTCATTATCATTTTGTTTTTTATTATTATTTTATTGTCATTATTATTTCATCATCATTATTTTATCTCATTATTATTTTATCTCATTAATATTTTATTGTCATTATTATTTTATTGTCATTATTTTATCTCATTATTATTTTATCTCATTATTATTTTATCTCATTAATATTTTATTTTCATTATTATTTTTTCATTATTATTTTATCTCATTATTATTTTATCTCATTATTATTTTATCGCCATTATTATTTTATTGTCATTATCATTTTATTGTCATTATTAATTTATTGTCATTATCATTTTGTTTTCATTATTATTTTATTGTCATTACTATTTTATTGTCATTATCATTTGTTGTCATTATTATTTTATTGTCAGCATTATTTTTATCATTATTATTTCACTGTTCCCCAAAGTAGTGATGTCGCGCACCAACGCTCTTTAAGCCAGCCATTCTTTCCCCTTCATGGCGCTGGAGCAAATACAGGCCGTAGCTGTAGTTCGGTTAAAATAATTAAATGAATAAATAATTAAATAATCAAATAAATGAATCAATAAATTTAATGAATAATGAATAAAAACAGAATAAATAAATGAGTAATAAAGAATAAATGAGAAGCTAAATAATTAATATAAATAATACAATAAACGAATAAATGTGTATCTCTGCCAACTGTATTTTGGTTCTTCGCAGAAATTTTGACGACGCTGTGCGACCAGTTCCTGCCGAGCAACGTCTCCGCCATCATCTACGTGACGAGCGACGAGACCTACGGACGCTCCACCGCCTCGGCCCAGTATTTCCTCCAGCTCGCCGGGTACCTTGGCATCCCCGTCATTGCGTGGAACGCCGACAATTCGGGCCTCCAGCAGGTAACATCCTTGCCTTTCCACGTACTTAAGCCCCCCAAAGTGGGAGCCTTGGGGAGAAGTGCGCGTCATCCATGGTGTCACTAGAATTACCTTTTTGGGGTCGGGCAATTATGGTTGTGTACTTGTTTTTTACGTTCTCATTTTCCGTAACTTCACACCCAGCTAGAGGTTTTTGTTTCTGTTGTGGAAGAAAAATATGGAAAAGAGAGTTGCGCGTCTCCTCCTTTCAAACCATTCATTGATCTGATTGGGGGGCTAGGGTTGATTTCAACGCAGTTTCGCTTTGCCGAACTCAAGAAATTTTAGCAGAAATTCCCTCCGTTGGTTTTTGTTATTTAAAAAGCTATATTAATAGCCATATAATAAACACAAAAATTTAGAAAATTCTAACCTAACCGAACCACTTATTCACTAGTAGTAGTCAGTGACTAAATATCAGACATTCTACAACCATGATATCGGTTGATATTATATTGGATTATATTTCGCTTCTATCGTCTAGTAATCGTCTATATAATTTAACTATATTTCCCTAAATCAAGTTTAAACTTTGTAGGACCTAAATTGCATGAGATCACCTAACTTAGTTCTATTTTCTAGTTCAATGATATTAAGTGTTGGCAGGGAGAGACATAGAGTTGCAAGAAAGATTCTAGTGTCACCTTGCAGGTTAGATGGAAGGGAGCACTTGCATTGTAGATGTAGTAATGTATCCGAAGGTAGAACTTGGCACTCGGTGGAAAGATATTGTTTAGTTTACTCGGATTGCAATAATACACACTCAACGAGGGGAGAAAGGGAAAAGATTAAACGTTCGCTAATCTTGACAAACGAATATAAAAGAATCAGTAACCAGATGCAGAAGGAATTGATTTTTGGCTCGAGTGACGTCACGCTGATGGATATGATTTGGGCTCTTTCACCATACGACTCGACCGTCGTAACCGTACCCAGATTTCGACATGGAAAAGAGTTATCTGAGTCTTTTGGCGATGCGTTTAACGACCTAAATTATCCCCTATAAACCATGGGACTTGCCAGATTCCTCGATAATCTGGTTCATGTTATCGAGCCTTTGTCGCTATCTTTATTTCCAACGAAGGTCGTCTAGATGAGGAGAAATCAACGAGTAGCGATTATGGTGATGGTTTACAGTATGGTAGCAACTAATTTAAACAATATGTAGTGACTTATTTGCACATTTTTTCACCATACTATATTAAAAGATGGTTCCATTTAGTGTAAAAAAAAAAAAAGATTTCAGGTTGTCATTTAAACTACAATGAACGCGTTAGTATCTTGCCGTTACTATAGCAATGACTACAACCATCATACTGCATCCGGCATTCCTAGGGAAAACGCTCCTCACCCACGCAAAGCAGGTGGCTGCCAATTGTATCCTATAGTTCCCCCTGTCCCCCCCCCCTACTTCACACTGAGTGAAAACTCCCCTCTACTGACACGGTATCAGTGTTAAAATAGGCCAAAAGAAGTTTATGGTTCTTCGATTCTTCATTAGTCTATTGGATACAGACACATGGTCAGCCTGGATGAAGAGGGTCCCGCAGGGGTGCTCGAACCGTTGCTATAGTAACCGCATGAGTGTCATTGAGGGTTACAGATGCTATAGTAACCACAGGAAGTGTCGAGGAATATTAGCGTTGCTATAGTGAACGCATGCGGTGTCGAAGGTGTTTACCGTTGGTATAATAACCATGGAGTGTCGGGGAAGGTTACTGTTGCTATAGTAACCACATTCAGTGTCGAGGAGGTTACCGTAGCGATAGTAAACCATGCAGTGTCGAGTAGGTTTAACGTTGCTATAGTAACAACATTTCCTATGGCATAATCTTTATGAGGGGGACGAAGTGAATTTACAAAATGTAAAAAAAACATAACTCGGATGGTAGTAATTGGGTGTGTGAGAAATGCGGTTATCCGCAAATTCAGTTGAGCCAGTTTCAGGCAATGCGGTCTTATGTTGTTATGTTTTTAGTAGTTTTAAATTAGGATCATGAGGGAGTTCGAGTTCAGCATCTCGATGTCTCAACTCCACGACGAGAGATATGGGAGGAACCCAGTAATGGATGTGGGTGAGGAGCTCAATGAAGTCTGTGAGTGAGGAACCTACAGGAGGTTATAAGTGAACAACCAAATAAAGGATATAAGTGAGGAACCCACTAAAGGATATAGGTGAAGAACCCACTAAAGAATATCAGTGAGGAACCCACAGGAGGTAATAACTGAAGAACCCGCTAAAGGATATAATTAAAGGACCCACTAGAGGATGTAAGTGAAGAAACCAATAAAGGATCTAAGTAAGGAACCCAGTAAATTTTATAAGTAAGGATCCCATTGAATGTTATAAGTGAAGAACCCACTAAAGGATATAAGTGGGAAACCCACTAAATGTTATAGATGAAGAACCCACTAAAGGATATGAGTGAGGAACCCACAGGAAGTAATAACTGAAGAAACCGCTAAAGGATAAAATTGAAGGACCCACTAGAGGATGTAAGTAAAGAAACCAATAAAGGATATAAATGAGGAACATACTAAATGTTATAAGTGGAGAACCCACTAATGGATATAAGAGAGGAACCCACAGGAGGTAATAATTGAAGAACCCGCTAAAGGAGAAAATTAAGGGACCCACTAGAGGATGTAAGTCAGGAAACCAATAAAGGATCTAAGTAAGTAACCCACTAAATGTTATAAGTGAGGATCCGACTAAATTTTATAAGTGAAGAACCCACTAAAGGATATAAGTGATGAACCCACTAAAGGATATAAGTGAGGAACCCACAGGAGGTAATAATTAAAGAACCCGCTAAAGGAGAAAATTAAAGGACCCACTAGAGGATGTAAGTGAAGAAACCAATAAAGGATCTAAGTAAGGAGCCCACTAAATGTAATAAGTGAGGATCCCACTAAATGTTATAAGTGAAGAACCCACTAAAGGATATAAGTGATGAACCCACTAAAGGATATAAGTGAGGAACCTACAGGAGGTAATAATTGAAGAACCCGCTTAAGGAAAAAATTGAAGGACCCACTAGAGGATGTAAGTGAAGAAACCAATAAAGGATCTAAGTGAGGAACCGACTAAATGTTATAGGTGAAGAACCCAAAAAAGGATATAGGTGAGGAACCCACAAAATGTTATAACTGAAGAACCCACTAAAGGATCTAAGTGAGCAACCCACTAAATGTTATAAGTGGAGAACCCACTAAAGGATATAAGTGAGGAACCCACTAAATGTTATAACTGAAGAACCCAATAAAGGATCTAAGTGAGGAACCCACTAAATGTTATAAGTAAAGAACCCACTAAAGGATATAAGTAAGGAACCCAAAAGAGGTAATTACTGAAGAACCCGCTAAAGGATAAAATTGAAGGACCCACTAGAGGATGTAAGTGAAGAAACCAATAAAGGATCTAAGTAAGGAACCCACTAAATTTTATAAGTGAGGATCCCATTAAATGTTATAAGTGAAGAACCCACTGAAGGCTTAAGTGAGGAACCCACTAAAGGATATAAGTGAGAAACCCACTAAATGTTATAGGTGAAGAACCCAATAAAGTATATAAGTGAGGAACCCAAAGGAAGTAATAACTGAAGAAACCGCTAAAGGATAAAATTGAAGGACCCACTAGAGGATGTAAGTAGAGAAACCAATAAAGGATATAAATGAGGAACCTACTAAATGTTATAAGCGAAGAACCCACTAAAGGATATAAGTGATGAACCCACAGGAGGTAATAATTGAAGAACCCGCTAAAGGAGAAAATTGAAGGACCCATAAGAGGATGTAAGTGAATAAACCAATAAAGGATCTAAGTGAGGAACCGACTAAATGTTATAACTGAAGAACCCACTAAAGGATCTAAGTGAGGAACTCACTAAATGTTATAAGTGAAGAACCCACTAAAGGATATAAGTGAGGAACCCACAGGAGGTAATAATTGAAGAACCCGCTAAAGGAGAAAATTGAAGGACCCACTAGAGGATGTAAGTAAAGAAACCAATAAAGGATCTAAGTAAGGAACCCACTAAATGTTATAGGTGAAGAACCCACTAAAGGATATAAGTGAGGAACCCACAGGAGGTAATAATTGAAGAACCCGCTGAAGGAGAAAATTGAAGGACCCACTAGAGGATGTAAGTGAAGAAACCAATAAAGGATCTAAGAAAGGAACCCACTAAATGTTATAGGTGAAGAACCCACTGAAGGATATAAGTGAGGAACCCACAGGAGGTAATAATTGAAGAACCCGCTGAAGGAGAAAATTGAAGGACCCACTAGAGGATGTAAGTGAAGAAACCAATAAAAGATCTAAGTAAGGAACATACTAAATGTTATAAGTGAGGATCCCACTAAATGTAATAAGTGAAGAACCCACTAAAGGATATAAGTGATGAAACCACTAAATGATATAAGTGAGGAACCCAGTAAAGGATATAGGTGAGGAATCCACAGGAGGTAATAATTGAAGAACCCGCTAAAGGAGAAAATTGAAGGACCCAATAGAAGATGTAAGTGAGGAAACCAATAAAGGATCTAAGTAAGGAACCCACTAAATGTTATAAGTGAGGATCCGACTAAATTTCATAAGTGAAGAACCCACTAAAGGATATAAGTGATGAACCCACTAAAGGATATAAGTGAGGAACCCACAGGAGGTAATAAATAAAGAACCCGCTAAAGGAGAAAATTAAAGGACCCACTAGAGGATGTAAGTGAAGAAACCAATAAAGGATCTAAGTAAGGAGCCCACTAAATGTAATAAGTGAGGATCCCACTAAATGTTATAAGTGAAGAACCCACTAAAGGATATAAGTGATGAACCCACTAAAGGATATAAGTGAGGAACCTACAGGAGGTAATAATTGAAGAACCCGCTTAAGGAAAAAATTGAAGGACCCACTAGAAGATGTAAGTGAAGAAACCAATAAAGGATCTAAGTGAGGAACCGACTAAATGTTATAGGTGAAGAACCAAAAAAAGGATAAAAGTGAGGAACCCACAAAATGTTATAACTGAAGAACCCACTAAAGGAACTAAGTGAGCAAGCCACTAAATGTTATAAGTGAAGAACCCACTAAAGGATATAAGTGAGGAACCCACTAAATGTTATAACTGAAGAACCCAATAAAGGATCTAAGTGAGGAACCCACTAAATATTATAAGTGTAGAACCCACTAAAGTATATAAGTAAGGAACCCACAAGAGGTAATTACTGAAGAACCCGCTAAAGGATAAAATTGAAGGACCCACTAGAGGATGTAAGTGAAGAAACCAATAAAGGATCTAAGTAAGGAACCCACTAAATATAATAAGTGAGGATCCCATTAAATGTTATAAGTGAAGAACCCACTGAAGGCTTAAGTGAGGAACCCACTAAAGGATATAAGTGAGAAACCCACTAAATGTTATAGGTGAAGAACCCACTAAAGGATATAAGTGAGGAACCCAAAGGAAGTAATAACTGAAGAAAACGCTGAAGGATAAAATTGAAGGACCCACTAGAGGATGTAAGTAGAAAAACAAATAAAGGATATAAATGAGGAACCTACTAAATGTTATAAGTGAAGAACCCACTAATGGATATAAGTGAGGAACCCACAGGAGGAAATAATTGAAGAACCCGCTGAAGGAGAAAATTGAAGGACGCACTAGAGGATGTAAGTGAGGAAACCAATAAAGGATCTAAGTAAGGAACCCACTAAATGTTATATGTGAGGATCCCACTAAATGTTATAAGTGAAGAACCCACTAAAGGATATAAGTGATAAACCCACTAAAGGATATAAGTGATGAACCCACAGGAGGTAATATTTGAAGAACCCGCTAAAGGAGAAAATTGAAGGACCCATAAGAGGATGTAAGTGGATAAACCAATAAAGGATCTAAGTGAGGAACCGACTAAATGTTATAACTGAAGAACCCACTAAAGGATCTAAGTGAGGAACTCACTAAATGTTATAAGTGAAGAACCCACTAAAGGATATAAGTGAGGAACCCACAGGAGGTAATAATTGAAGAACCCGCTAAAGGAGAAAATTGAAGGACCCACTAGAGGATGTAAGTAAAGAAACCAATAAAGGATCTAAGAAAGGAACCCACTAAATGTTATAGGTGAAGAACCCACTAAAGGATATAAGTGAGGAACCCACAGGAGGTAATAAGAGAAGAACCCGCTGAAGGAGAAAATTGAAGGACCCACTAGAGGATGTAAGTGAAGAAACCAATAAAGGATCTAAGTAAGGAACCCACTAAATGTTATAGGTGAAGAACCCACTAAAGGATATAAGTGAGGAACCCACAGGAGGTAATATTTGAAGAACCCGCTGAAGGAGAAAATTGAAGGACCCACTAGAGGATGTAAGTGAAGAAACCAATAAAGGATCTAAGTAAGGAACATACTAAATGTTATAAGTGAGGATCCCACTAAATGTAATAAGTGAAGAACCCACTAAAGGATATAAGTAATGAAACCACTAAATGATATAAGTGAGGAACCCACTAAAGGATATAGGTGAGGAATCCACAGGAGGTAATAATTGAAGAACCCTCTAAAGGAGAAAATTGAAGGACCCAATAGAAGATGTAAGTGAGGAAACCAATAAAGGATCTAAGTAAGGAACCCACTAAATTTTATAAGTGAGGATCCCACTAAATGTTATAAGTGAAGAACCCACTAAGGAATATAAGTGAGAAACCCACTAAAGGATATAAGTGAGGAACCCACAGGAGGTAATAATTGAAGAACCCGCTAAAGGAGAAAATTGAAGGACCCACTAGAGGATGTAAGTGAGAAACCAATAAAGGATCTAAGTGAGGAACCGACTAAATGTTATAACTGAAGAACCCACTAAAGGATCTAAGTAAGGAACCCTGCTAAATGTTATAAGTGAGGATCCCACTAAATGTTATAAGTGAAGAACCCACTAAGGGATATAAGTGAGAAACCCACTAAAGGATATAAGTAAGGAACCCACAGGATGTAATAATTGAAGAACCCGCTAAAGGAGAAAATTGAAGGACCCATATGAGGATGTAAGTGAATAAACCAATAAAGGATCTAAGTGAGGAACCCACTAAATGTTATAAGTTCGGATCCCACTAAATATTATAAGTGAAGAACCCACTAAAGGGTATAAGTGAGGAACCCACAGGAGGTAATAACTGAAGAACCCACTATAGGATAAAATTGAAGGACCCACTAGATGATGTAAGTGAAAAACTGATAAATGATATAAATGAGGAACCTACTAAATGTTATAAGTGAAGAACCCACGAAAGGATATAAGTGAGGAACCCACAGGAGGTAATAATTGAAGAACCCGCTAAAGGAGAAAATTTAAGGACGCACCTGAGGATGTAAGTGAGGAAACCAATAAAGGATCTAAGTAAGGAACCCACTAAATGTTATAAGTGAGGATCCTACTAAATGTTATAAGTGAAGAACCCACTAAAGGATATAAGTGATGAACCCACTAAAGAATATAAGTGAGGAACCCACAGGAGGTAATAATTGAAGAAGCCGCTAAAGGAGAAAATTGAAGGACCCATATGAGGATGTAAGTGAATAAACCAATAAAGGATCTAAGTGAGGAACCCACTAAATGTTATAAGTTCGGATCCCACTAAATATTATAAGTAAAGAACCCACTAAAGGGTATAAGTGAGGAACCCACAGGAGGTAATAACTGAAGAACCCACTATAGGATAAAATTGAAGGACCCACTAGATGATGTAAGTGAAAAACTGATAAATGATATAAATGAGGAACCTACTAAATGTTATAAGTGAAGAACCCACCAATGGATATAAGTGAAGAACCCACAGGAGGTAATAAATGAAGAACCCGCTAAAGGATAAAATTGAAGGACCGACTAGGGGATGTCAGTAAGGATCCCACTAAATGTTATAAGTGAAGAACCCACTAAATGATATAGGTGAGAAACCCACTAAATGTTATAAGTGAAGAACCCACTAAAGGATATAAGTGAGGAACCCACAGAAGTAATAACTGAAGAAACCGCTAAAGGATAAAATTGAAGGACCCACTAGAGGATGTAAGTGAGGAAACTAATAAAGGATCTAAGTAAGGAACATACTAAATGTTATAAATGAGGATCACACTAAATATTATAAGTGAAGAACCCACTAAAGGATATAAGTGATGAACCCACTAAAAGATATAAGTAACGAACCCACAGGAGGTAATAATTGAAGAACCCGTAAAGGAGAAAATTAAAGGACCCACTAGAGGATGCAAGTGAAAAAAACCAATAAAGGATCTAAGTGAGGAACCCCCTTAATGTTATAAGTGAAGATCCCACTAAATGTTATAAGTGAAAAACCCACTAAGGGATATAAGTGAGAAACCCACTAAATGTTATAAAAGAAGAACCCACTAAAGGATATAAGTGAGGAACCCACAGGAGGTAATAATTGAAGAACCCGCTAAAGGAGAAAATTAAAGGACCCACTAGAGGATGTAAGTGAAAAAAACCAATAAAGGATCTAAGTGAGGAACCCCCTTAATGTTATAAGTGAAGATCCCACTTAATTTTATAAGTGAAAAACCCACTAAGGGATATAAGTGAGAAACCCACTAAATGTTATAAAAGAAGAACCCACTAAAGGATATAAGTGAGGAACCCACAGGAGGTAATAATTGAAGAACCCGCTAAAGGAGAAAATTGAAGGACCAACTAGATGATATAGGTGGGGAAACCAATAAAGGATCTAAGTAAGGAACCCACTAAATGTTATAAGTGAGGATCCTACTAAATGTTATAAGTGAAGAACCCACTAAAGGATATAAGTGATGAACCCACTAAAGAATATAAGTGAGGAACCCACAGGAGGTAATAATTGAAAAAGCCGCTAAAGGAGAAAATTGAAGGACCCATATGAGGATGTAAGTGAATAAACCAATAAAGGATCTAAGTGAGGAACCCACTAAATGTTATAAGTTCGGATCCCACTAAATATTATAAGTGAAGAACCCACTAAAGGGTATAAGTGAGGAACCCACAGGAGGTAATAACTGAAGAACCCACTATAGGATAAAATTGAAGGACCCACTAGATGATGTAAGTGAAAAACTGATAAATGATATAAATGAGCAACCTACTAAATGTTATAAGTGAAGAACCCACGAAAGGATATAAGTGAGGAACCCACAGGAGGTAATAATTGAAGAACCCGCTAAAGGAGAAAATTAAGGGACGCACCTGAGGATGTAAGTGAGGAAACCAATAAAGGATCTAAGTAAGGAACCCACTAAATGTTCTAAGTGAGGATCCTACTAAATGTTATAAGTGAAGAACCCACTAAAGGATATAAGTGATGAACCCACTAAAGAATATAAGTGAGGAACCCACAGGAGGTAATAATTGAAGAAGCCGCTAAAGGAGAAAATTGAAGGACCCATATGAGGATGTAAGTGAATAAACCAATAAAGGATCTAAGTTAGGAACCCACTAAATGTTATAAGTTCGGATCCCACTAAATATTATAAGTGAAGAACCCACTAAAGGGTATAAGTGAGGAACCCACAGGAGGTAATAACTGAAGAACCCACTATAGGATAAAATTGAAGGACCCACTAGATAATGTAAGTGAAAAACTGATAAATGATATAAATGAGGAACCTACTAAATGTTATAAGTGAAGAACCCACTAATGGATATAAGTGAAGAACCCACAGGAGGTAATAACTGAAGAACCCGCTAAAGGATAAAATTGAAGGACCGACTAGGGGATGTCAGTAAGGATCCCACTAAATGTTATAAGTGAAGAACCCACTAAATGATATAAGTGAGAAACCCACTAAATGTTATAAGTGAAGAACCCACTAAAGGATATAAGTGAGGAACCCACAGAAGTAATAACTGAAGAAACCGCTAAAAGATAAAATTGAAGGACCCACTAGAGGATGTAAGTGAGGAAACTAATAAAGGATCTAAGTAAGGAACATACTAAATGTTATAAATGAGGATCACACTAAATGTTATAAGTGAAGAACCCACTAAAGGATATAAGTGATGAACCCACTAAAAGATATAAGTGAGGAACCCACAGGAGGTAATAATTGAAGAACCCGCTAAAGGAGAAAATTAAAGGACCCACTAGAGGATGTAAGTGAAAAAAACAATAAAGGATCTAAGTGAGGAACCCCCTTAATGTTATAAGTGAGGATCCCACTAAATGTTATAAGTGAAGAACCCACTAAGGGATATAAGTGAGAAACCCACTAAATGTTATAAAAGAAGAACCCACTAAAGGATATAAGTGAGGAACCCACAGGAGGTAATAATTGAAGAACCCGCTAAAGGAGAAAATTGAAGGACCAACTAGATGATATAGGTGGGGAAACCAATAAAGGATCTAAGTAAGTAACCCACTAAATGTTATAAGTGAGGATCCTACTAAATGTTATAAGTGAAGAACCCACTAAAGGATATAAGTGATGAACCCACTAAAGAATATAACTGAGGAACCCACAGGAGGTAATAATTGAAGAAGCTGCTAAAGGAGAAAATTGAAGGACCCATATGAGGATGTAAGTGAATAAACCAATAAAGGATCTAAGTGAGGAACCCACTAAATGTTATAAGTTCGGATCCCACTAAATATTATAAGTGAAGAACCCACTAAAGGGTATAAGTGAGGAACCCACAGGAGGTAATAACTGAAGAACCCACTATAGGATAAAATTGAAGGACCCACTAGATGATGTAAGTGAAAAACTGATAAATGATATAAATGAGGAACCTACTAAATGTTATAAGTGAAGAACCCACTAATGGATATAAGTGAAGAACCCACAGGAGGTAATAACTGAAGAACCCGCTAACGGATAAAATTGAAGGACCGACTAGGGGATGTCAGTAAGGATCCCACTAAATGTTATAAGTGAAGAACCCACTAAATGATATAAGTGAGCAACCCACTAAATGTTATAAGTGAAGAACCCACGAAAGGATATAAGTAAGGAACCCACAGGAGGTAATAATTGAAGAACCCGCTAAAGGAGAAAATTGAAGGACCCACTAGAGGATGTAAGTGAGGAAACTAATAAAGGATCTAAGTAAGGAACATACTAAATGTTATAAATGAGGATCACACTAAATGTTATAAGTGAAGAACCCACTAAAGGATATAAGTGATGAACCCACTAAAATATATAAGTGAGGAACCCACAGGAGGTAATAATTGAAGAACCCGCTAAAGGAGAAAATTAAAGGACCCACTAGAGGATGTAAGTGAAAAAACAATAAAGGATCTAAGTGAGGAACCCCCTTAATGTTATAAGTGAGGATCCCACTAAATGTTATAAGTGAAGAACCCACTAAGGGATATAAGTGAGAAACCCACTAAATGTTATAAAAGAAGAACCCACGAAAGGATATAAGTGAGGAACCCACAAGAGGCAATAATTAAAGACCCGCTTAAGGATTAAATTTAAGGACCCACTAGAAGATGTAAGTGAAGAAACCAATAAAGGATCTAAGTGATGAACCCACTAAATGTTATAACTCAAGAACCTCCTAAAAAATCTAAGTGAGGAACCCACTAAATGCTATAAGTGAAGAACCCACGAAAGGATATAAGTGAGGAACCCACAGGAGGTAATAATTGAAGAACCCGCTAAAGAAGAAAATTGAAGGACCCACAAGAGGATGTAAGTGAGGAAACCAATAAAGGATCTAAGTAAGGAACCCACTAAATGTTATAAGTGAGGATCCCACTAAATGTTATAAGTGAAGAACTCACTAAAGGATATAAGTGAAAAACCCACTAATGGATATAAGTGAGGAACCCACAGGAGGTAATAATTGAAGAACCCGCTAAAGGAGAAAATTGAAGGACCCACTAGAGGATGTAAGTGAGGAAACCAATAAAGGATCTAAGTAAGGAACATACTAAATGTTATAAGTGAGGATCCCACTAAATGTTATAACTCAAGAACCTACTAAAAAATCTAAGTGAGGAACCCACTAAATGCTATAAGTGAAGAACCCACGAAAGGATATAAGTGAGGAACCCACAGGAGGTAATAATTGAAGAACCCGCTAAAGAAGAAAATTGAAGGACCCACAAGAGGATGTAAGTGAGGAAACCAATAAAGGATCTAAGTAAGGAACATACTAAATGTTATAAGTGAGGATCCCACTAAATGTTATAAGTGAAGAACTCACTAAAGGATATAAGTGAAAAACCCACTAATGGATATAAGTGAGGAACCCACAGGAGGTAATAATTGAAGAACCCGCTAAAGGAGAAAATTGAAGGACCCACTAGAGGATGTAAGTGAGGAAACCAATAAAGGATCTAAGTAAGGAACATACTAAATGTTATAAGTGAGGATCCCACTAAATGTTATAACTCAAGAACCTACTAAAAAATCTAAGTGAGGAACCCACTAAATGCTATAAGTGAAGAACCCACGAAAGGATATAAGTGAGGAACCCACAGGAGGTAATAATTGAAGAACCCGCTAAAGAAGAAAATTGAAGGACCCACAAGAGGATGTAAGTGAGGAAACCAATAAAGGATCTAAGTAAGGAACCCACTAAATGTTATAAGTGAGGATCCCACTAAATGTTATAAGTGAAGAACTCACTAAAGGATATAAGTGAAAAACCCACTAATGGATATAAGTGAGGAACCCACAGGAGGTAATAATTGAAGAACCCGCTAAAGGAGAAAATTGAAGGACCCACTAGAGGATGTAAGTGAGGAAACCAATAAAGGATCTAAGTAAGGAACATACTAAATGTTATAAGTGAGGATCCCACTAAATGTTATAACTCAAGAACCTACTAAAAAATCTAAGTGAGGAACCCACTAAATGCTATAAGTGAAGAACCCACGAAAGGATATAAGTGAGGAACCCACAGGAGGTAATAATTGAAGAACCCGCTAAAGAAGAAAATTGAAGGACCCACAAGAGGATGTAAGTGAGGAAACCAATAAAGGATCTAAGTAAGGAACCCACTAAATGTTATAAGTGAGGATCCCACTAAATGTTATAAGTGAAGAACTCACTAAAGGTTATAAGTGAAAAACCCACTAATGGATATAAGTGAGGAACCCACAGGAGGTAATAATTGAAGAACCCGCTAAAGGAGAAAATTGAAGGACCCACTAGAGGATGTAAGTGAGGAAACCAATAAAGGATCTAAGTAAGGAACCCACTAAATGTTATAAGTGAGGATCCCACTAAATGTTATAAGTGAAGAACCTACTAAAGGATATAAGTGATGAACCCACTAAAGGATATATGTATTTTTTTATTTAAAAGAGCCCAACAACGAGGTTAAAAGTCACCGTAATCACCTTATAGCCTACTGCTAGAGTAGATTAAAGAAATATGTGCCAAAACCAAATACCCAAAACACAAAGCAAAAAACAAAGGCAAAAAGCGATCAAACAGAAACAAAACAAGCAGCAAAGAAGGAAGCACGCTTCTGCGTATTGGGGAGGACCACCCCCTGCCCCCTCGGCGCAGGAACATGCAACCTATAACAAACAGGTCACTAAAGTGGAGGAGGCCAGCCTCCTCCAAAAAGTCGTATTGTCCACAAGTCCGTGTTTAAAAATCAGTCCCTAGTACAAGGGACAAGCAGTAGCGACCGCGCCCATCCCGGTACCGGGACAGGAAGCGTGCGCGGAGATCGCCCAGACTGGGACATTCAACAAGAATGTGCCGAACAGTCTGGGGGACAACGCATTCTTCACAGTAAGGTGCAGGCGAGCGTTCCATCAGATAACGGTGCGTCCCGCGAGTGTGTCCGATTCGGAGACGACAGAAAGCAACCTGAATCCGTCGCGGCATTGGGGGGTAGGTCAATGGATGAAGATATAAATGAATAACCCAATGAAGGATATTAGGGAAGAGAGAGGCCAGTGTACGGATGGAGGAGACAGGCGGCACTGACCTCTCAAAATAGAACTGACAGAAAAATCAAGAGAAAAATGGCCGGTCGTTGAACCTGGATCAATTTCCGGCGGAAATTGAAAAGTCAAAGATTTTATCATCAAATAATCCGGAGTCCTTTGTAGGAGGGTTGGCGAGTGCCCCCCATCCCTCATCCTTTCCTGGCTATCATCAATATAGTTTTACTTTTCCCCAACTAAATCTGGCTTAATAAACCTCTTGTCCGAGATGCCCATCTTGGTTTTAGGACTTGGAATTATAAAATTCTAGTAATAATATGACGTCATCGGATACATGAGTTTAGATCATTTTAAAAATAATCATAGTCAATACCAACGATTACATCTGTGGTGAGAAATTTTGACCAAGGTGTATTTTAGAAAATGGTAGAGGTCATAGGTAAGCGAAAACGTGTTCAAGGTGGGCATGCAACTCTCATCAACCTTACTTAGTAAACAGATTGAGTCAATACAAAGAAGGCTGACTAAGTTGATTCATGGGTTGAGGAGCTTGAGTCAATACAAAGAAGGTTGACTAAGATGATTCATGGGTTGAGGAGCTTGAGTCAATACAAAGGCGGCTAACTAAGATGATTCATGAGTTGAGGATCTTACCTTATGGTGTAAGGCTTAGGAGACTAAATCTTAATACGTTAGAAAGCAGAATAGTTCGAGGGATCTTGATTGTAATCTTTAAGTGGGTAAAGGGTTATTATAGAGGAGACATAGGGAAGGTTCTTATTTTTAGTGAATGAGATAGGACACATAGCAATGGATTTAAGCTTGGTGGGTTTAGGAAAGAGATTGGTAGACATTGATTTACAAATCGATTGGTGGATGAATAGAATAGACTCACTAGTAATGTCATAGAAGAGTCCTCCCTACGGACTTTTAAGAATAGATTGGATAGATTTATAGATGAAGATGCTAGGTGGCTTAGTGCATTTTGTCGAGTTGTAATAAAGTACCGACCGCCTTATATTCTATTCATTCCCTAGTTACTGGTACTGAACTGGGTGTTAGGGGAAGAAGTTGCCTCCTATAGGTTATTGATAGCCTTTTGCAAACTCCTTCATTTCTTGTGTTCTTGTTATGTTGTTAATTTATCTGATGCGACCAATTTCGCAGAACATGGTCAACATGATGTAGGTGAAATAGGCTTCTATTAACTTCTAGTAATGAAAATGACAAAAAGAATTCTCAAAGAGTATTTTTCAAGCCTATGAGGTATTCAGAAACGTCGACTACTTGAAAGAATACCATGTATAGCATAAAGTAGTGGATAGTATGTATCGTGCTTGTTTGCAACTTAGGTAAGCAGTGGATTTTAGCAGTTTGGCGCCAATTTGAACGTACCATCATTGGTCCAGGTTATACAGCTTTTAAGGTCATTTTAAGGTCAAAGAAACCCGTAAAACATTTAAGAGTTTTGCGAGTACCGAATCACGCCCGCTATTTTAGAATCCTCCAGTTTCCAAAGCTTCCCATCTCTAACTGCCCATGCAATGAGAAAGTCCAGAAAGGTTTGCGCCTTTGTTCTATGTAGCACCATGACTCTCCTGGAATTTATTGTACCCGTTGTCTAAACTTTGCTCTTCTATGAAGAACCCTATGATCTTTAATTGTGGGCTCTATTATTTGATTATAGAGCTCTTGCTAGCCGAGTGGTTACCGCGTTGGTCCGCTTACGTCGCGGTACCGGGTTCGATCCCGGCATGAGCAGAGGCAAACATCAGCGCACGTAGAGATCTGGCTACCAATTGGCGGAGACACTGTCCTCAGACCTGTATTAGGGTGGGTAGATCTTACACCTCTCACCTCACACATAGCCAATCACAACACTGCTTTCTTTCCTCTCCCGTCTTCGCAGCACAACGCGCACACACTGTCTATTCTGAGGAATCTTGCCGATGGGTATCTATATCCACATACCTTTGACGGGGAACAGGTCCCTCTTTTCCAGGGCGATGAAGGTTCCACCTGAACACTGTTTGGTGCCAATACATATTACTTCCTGGCACCTCTCCCCAAAGAGGACCGGGTCCTGATGCCCTTGGGCTCACGATGGTCATACTGACCTTTATGTCTATTTCATTATCCGATCAGGATCTGCTTGGATAAAGGCCGGTTAGAGAACCACTACTGCTACTAGTATTTGATTATGGTGTCGCATTGAAAACCTAATTCTACGTTCATGGCACTTGCAGGAAGTGAACACTTTAACTTCTCACCATTTGTAAAAGTCTCACAGAGGAAATTTATCTTTGGTCAGGATTTTATAGTCTCTATGTTTCTCGCAGACGTAAGCAATTTTCTTGCTCGCGTGGTGTCGCCTGTTCTCGGCGGTGGTGAATGTCACCCCCAAGGTTGAATGTTTGATACTCAATGGTGAAAACAGGTAATGTTACCTCAAAAAACAATGAGGAGACGGCATCATATGAGGAATGTGGACGTCAAAGAAATCCCTAACGTATAGATTCTTCGGATGAACTATTTTAACGTCGGAATTCTTCAATTGTGACAATTGGCAAAATGGACGGAGATAAATGTGGAGAAGGGGAGACGCAAATGTAGATGTGAACTCATTCACTGATATTTTTTCGGTACTTATTTATGGATGGGTGGCAGCAGTTGCGAAAGATTTGGCCGAAATCTTTTGTTAGGTAAGCTTAATTATAGCTAGGTTAGGATAGGATGGGTTAAGTTAGGTTAAGTAGGTTAGATTATGTAGGTTAGGTTAGCCTAATTATAGCTAGGTTTGGTTAGGTTAGACTCACTTGGCCTAGGTAGGTCTAGGAAAGATTAGGTTATGATTAGGTTTGGTTTAATTCAACTTGTTCTTGGTTCAAAGGGCAAACTCTTTCAGAACCAGATTTTAAACCTTTCCCTCAGTTTGGTTATGCAACGTTACTTTCCCTAGTTAGGCCTCGTAAATTTCCAGTCTATTATAAGTTGTATAATTTTTCGCTCGTTTTAATTCCCTTTTTCTAAGAAACCTTAGAATGAAAAGCTGGGATTTACGATCTATTGAGGAAAATTGTATCTCATTTCGTCGAAATGAATATGGAAGAACGGAGACGCACTGAAGTTCTATTTCGGTAATAGAATCCAGTGCGGTCAAACTTCAGAAAACCTATGCCGTAATTTTAGTGTTATAAAAGTACTGATACTCTTTATTGGCATTCCAGTCATCATATAGGGTTGCGTTTTGGCGTGGAAAGTATCAACATATTTCTTTAGATACTAGGCATTGATGGGGTTAATAGTGATATAAAAATAAGTCCACCATACCTTCCACTGTTGTGGCCAGAAACGATGTATTTCACACATTGGCAACATTTAATTCGCACTTAATTCACACATTGGCAAACCTGGATACAAGTATTTATAAGAGCGCCGCTTTCGATTTTCGCGCAAAACACGGATGTCTAACGTTCTTAATGGAGTCATGTGGTTTTGGGTATTTAAATTTTTAATCTTCAATAAGACTTCTCATAATTCCTCCGTAAGTTTAATAGACTTGTGTTGAATTTATAGTCTCATTTTGAAAGCGAAGGGTTGCGAGAGGTGCGGCTTGATTATAATTTCTCCAGCAGTAAATAGTTAGTTTGTTTTGTATTTGGATTCGAACCTAATGCTAAGCTTTCAAACTTTTAATACTACTAGTTGTTTCAGATAAGGTTTTTCGTTGCACTACTTGATCCTGAGACGCGAGAGCAAGCGAGGGAGGGTATGGGGGTGAGCTCACCATAATGGCAACCCGTAGTGCGGCTCGATAATCGCTTCCAGTAACCAAAGCATATACGAATGATCTATAAATAAATAGTAAGTACGTAGAAACAGTAAAAATTGTGGTTTTAGGCATTTTAGTCATTTTAGTCATTTACGGATTCGTTTTCGCGCGGAAAGCAGTTATTAGTCGCGTATGAGTCTATTCGCGGGCGACTCTACATCTCACTATGTCGGTCGGTTGTCGGTCGGTCAGTCCCCGTTTTGCTTTTTTTATGTTTTGCTAATGACATAGTAACTAACAATTTGGCCGATTCTAACAAAATTTGAAACCCTTATGTTGTTTTACATTCTCTTTCGAATTATCACCTACACAACCTACAGCACCACAACAACCACCTACACCACAACCGCCTGCACCACCTACGCCTACACCACCTACCCCCACACCTACACCACAACCGCCTGCACCACTTACGCTTAAATCACATACGCCCCCCACCACCTACGCCTACACCACCTACCCCACCGCTACCTATACCACCACCAACTACACCACCACCACCTACCTCACTACCACCTACACCACTACCACCTCCATCAGTACACCCTACACCACCACCACCACCACTTGCATCACCTACACCATCACCACCCACATCACTACCACCTCCACCACTACAACCTACACCACCACCACTTACATCATTTACACCTCCACCACTTACACCACCCACAGCACCACTACATACACCACCACTACATACACCACCACAACCTACACCACCTACATCACTTACACCACCCCCACCCAAGTTTATCCCAGGAATTATTTTGTTTTGTCAATAAGATCATAACTTTTCAGCAGATACTAACGAAATTTAAGACCCTTATGTTGTTTTGTATCCTCTTTCGAATGATAAAATTGACAAGGTCTTCCCAAGGTTAGCCCGGGAATTATTCGCGGGGGGGAGGGGGAATAACATCATGATTAATCTAGCTGATTCTAACGAAGTTTGAAACCCTTATGTTGTTTTATATTCTCTTTCGAATGATATAATTATCAAGGTCCTGCCAAGGTTAGTCGTTGAAGTATTGAATGTTTTAAGGTTGTAAGGTCTTAAATTAGAATAAGTGAGGGCACGCGACTTTTGGTCAGTTGACCTTGTTTTTAAGATAGTATCACTGCAAATAGAGTCGTACTCAGAGTGTTAGTATCTTAAAAAATTGAAATTAGCATCTTTAGTACTGTTTTTACCACAAAAAACACTGCGTAGGTTTTCTGAAGTTTCACCCCCAGTGTTGTTTAACTTTCGATAAGGCTGTACGAAAGTAAACTTGAGAATAGACAACTACACTTTTTCACCCTCAAAAAGAAAAAAAAAATGAATTTCAAATTTTAAAAGTTGACTTTTATATTTAAAAGAATGAACTTCAAATTTAAAAAGTTGACCCTCAAATTAAAATATTTCGATTTCAAGTTAAAAGTTACCTTCATTTTAAAAAAAAACCTGGATTTAAATTTTTTTTTAATTGACTTTCAAATCTGAAAAGTTGATTTTTAAATTAAAATAAATGAATTTTCCCCGTAACCCGTATTTATGCTCAATCCGCTGTATTTGGGTAGGGAGTCGAGCCGAGGCTTTTGCGACCATTAGGCCATTTTAAGGCCCAATGGTCCCACTTTGGTTGGCCATGTGCTGTAAGGTCGTTCCTTGCTTTCCTTCTCCAAGCCGTGTGACCTGGAGGAGGTGTTGAGTCTATCTTATATTTCAGTAACTTTAATCTTTTTACAGGATATTATTTCTTTTTTTTTCATAAATCTCTTAATTTTATACAGGTACAAAATACCAGTATTGCATATTTGCATTCTAAAATATTTTCCGACTGCAGTATTTGAAAAAGTACTCAATTGGTTACTGAGAGGGCTGAGTTATGCATAGCAACTGTTGCTAGGGGCGCGAAAGAGCTGTCAATGAGGATATGATTAGGAGAAATCCCACAAGCTATGAAAATTGGCTCTCTAAGGTCACGGTAGAGAGTTGGCCGAAATGTTGGAACGTTCGGAAGATGACTGATGGAGAAATTTATTTTTTCTAATTTTAAGCTGTTTATCATTACAAACGCAAATGGTAAGCAATACTGTAGATATGATTCTTACAAATGTTTTTATATATACAAAAATGGTTCTTATGAAGAAATAAGTGCCTGAGAAGCGAAAACACTAGGTTATTTTTGCGTAGATTGTGACGAAATTAGAGCTGTTTGCGTCATACAAATTCAGATGATATTACATGTTTTAATTGAATTTCATTTGTTTTAAATTATAGTCATTTTTTATGTTGAAAGTCAACATTTTTAAGTTGAAGATCAACATTTAAAAATTTAAATCAAATATTTTAATTTGAAAGTCAACTTTTAAAATTTGAAGTTCAATATTTAAAAAATATGAAAGTCAACTTTTTAAATTTGAAGTTCAATATTTTTAAAATATGAAAGTCAACCTTTTAAATTTGAAGTTCATTTTTTTAATATGAAAGTCAACTTTTTAAATTAGAAGTTCAATATTTTTAAAATATGAAAGTCAACCTTTTAAATTTGAAGTTCCTTTTTTAATATGAAAGTCAACTTTTTAAATTTGAAGTTCAATTTTTTAATATGAAAGTCAACTTTTTAAATTTGAAGTTCATTTTTAAAAAAATATGAAAGTCAACTTAACAAATTTGAAGGGTTTTTTTTTTAATTTGAGGGTGAAAAGGTGTAGTTTGTGAATTCACTCACACATTTCTCACGACGGTTCGTTTCATTTAAAGTTAGAGCAAACAGTGTTAAAACGGCGCTCCTCTGTAATTGGTGGTAACGCTATGATCATTTGAAGTTGACGGAAGTACGTTTAAGAAATGCAAAAACAACGCCAGTTGTGTACTTCCACAGCAAAAGGTGTACAGTGACATATACCGAGAAACGAAAGAACCTTTCATTTAATTGTGGACCGAACCGTCAGTCAAATAGCTGAAACCATTAAAAATACCATCAAAGAGGGATCTGTCATCTATTCCGATTCATGGCTTTCATATTACAACCACCACAGTCGAAACTGCTGTGGTCTCTCGCTTTAAAGTTAATCAAAAGTACCACTTTTTTATGCGGTAAACACAAGCAAAGCATCAAAATATTAGGCGGAAACGCGAGATGGCGGAACAAAACCACTCACGCACAAAAGTAGACCACTCCTCTTCTATGAATTTGTAGGGAAGGTACACTGAATTGAAGACTAGTAGCCGGAAATTAACCATTAAGGTAACTAACTGAAAAATAACAGAATTTAGTAAGCATATAACAAACAATGAAGGAACGAGTGACCCTCCACTCTATTAACAAATAATTAACCAATTTTAAACTGATTACACCTTTTCGACGAATATCAGACCTTATTAATTTAGGTGCAACTACAAGCAGATATCAGTTTACGTGTTGTGCAATTGCAATTGCGATAACAACTTCCTGTAAGTTATTTGCAGAAAAAACTTTGGATCATATGAAGAATCCCCCGCCCCTGGGGGCTAGATTCTTCATATAAACAAGCTTGGAGTCGATGCTTTTCACATGCTCAGTCACAGAATATTCGGCCGAGACCTCATTAGTAGATCTGCTGACCTAATTCCACCTGTGACCGGGCTAGATTGAGTATATTAACCTACCAGTGGGTTTATCTATTCAGTCTGAAGTACCACATGGCCTCTGATACATTCAAGTCTGCCATACTTACTTTGTTAACCGAAAATTAATTGGCTTAAACAACACAGACTGTTAAAAACTGAAATGGCAATTTGGGGATAATCAGATCAACTCGACGAGGAATGCTCAACCTATGGATGTATAAGTTAGGTTAGGTTAGGTTAAGTTAGTTTTATCTTACTTAACTGGAACAAACATAAATCTCGCGTAAAGATGATGGGAGACTGCAAACAATAGTTCCTTTATTCACACTTGCAGTAATTTATGTGATGTGACCGATTTTCTAATAATGCTTATGAGAATCTATGTATATATATTTCCGTTCCGTAGCCCACATGGCATACAACTTTAATAAAATTTTCGTGGGAACCCGGTGGGCCCCGGCTTTCCCACATGAATTGCACACATGCACACAACACGCAAGAGCAACTAGGGATATTTACGGTCTCGTGGCCGGCTGTTGCTAAGAGAAAGATAAAGAAAGAAAGAGAGAGAGAGAGAGAGAGAGAGAGAGTAGATAGCACATATAAAGGAGGTATATAAAGAGAAAGAGATAGATAGATAAATAGATAGAGATAGAGAGAAAGAAAGAGAGAGAGAGAGAGAGAGAGAGAGAGAGTTTCTGCTGTGTTTCGCCAGATAAGGTTGTCCTTATCTCCTTTTTGCTTTCCGCCGGAAGCAACTTTCCCTTAAAACTCATTCCTTTCTAAGCAAGGGAAACATCAGACTGCCTCAATTTGTTGAGAATAAGTGAGCTCGTGGCGAACCAAAAAGTTCAGTTCAGATCAATTAAGACCATTCTCCGATCCACTTCCTCCAAGGGCCGAGAAGACGAGAAATACCGACTCGCTCAAGAGACGCCCTTACCTGAATCCTAGAATCACAGGTCACGGTCGTAATTAATCGTTACCCTTTCCTCACCGACGAGCGACACTAATCAAAGGGTACCTCTACTCTCGTTTGTTTGAGAGGTAAATAAAAGCAAAGGCAAACATGTCCTACTAGTAAGCGATTTAGTGTTGGAACCGACAATTTTACTCCCACCGGTGCCGTTTTGCAAACTATCTTTCTTTGGTCATTGCTTGGAATAAAGGTTGATTAGATGTACATGCTGCGCTTAACTCACTGCTTTTACGATGAAACTTATCGAAGATACTACTCCTTTCCAAATGGATGGATTGCGTATATCCTCTCCCTGTACCAGGAGAGAGAGAGCCATAGTTATATATCAGACTGCGAAGCCATCTTTGAGATAGATACATAGAGTCGTGAGTAATAAGGTGAAATACCCTCATACAATCTATGTATCACTGACAGCCGCTGCGATCGTTCGTGATTTAATCTTATCCCCTCCCACTACCCACGAAATCAGGCACTCAAACAGAGGTTGATAGCGCGAACTACCTCTTCCAAGCACAAACGTTTAATGTAGTTCATGTCGCAGAATGAGCTTACCGACATGATACGCACGGATAGGAAGACTTCGAATGAACCCAGTCAAATGTACCTTTGGGGACTCGGAGATTACCGTTCTTGGCATCGTGTCACAAAGGATGCTATCTCCTTTAACGATGTAAAAATTGAGAGCATAAAGAAGTTAGCAAACTGCGTACCCTTCACACAATTAGCTAGTTCTTTGAGATAGTCTATTTTTAGCGCGGTACTATTTCACACTGTGAGCAGCTTTAAACTAACTTAAATACACCTCTCAAGGAGGGAACTCGAAAGAACTCTCCAGTCATATGGGTAGATGAGACAGGCAAGGCTTTTATTAAGGTCAAAAGCGTTTTGGCAGCCCATACATGCTAAGACCATGTGAACTCTTCTGGCGAACTTTCCCACAAAACGGGTGCATCGGCTGACGGTGTGGCAGCAGAGAGAATATGAGTATAGATAGAGTCCTTTATCGTGAGTCGTGAAATATTTCCGTCATCACGTGGCAGTGCGATCTTTCACCGTATGTATATACAGAACATCCGACACTCCTCTCCACGTTTCAGACTACTACTACAAATCGAAATTTTCCAAGCGAATGTCGCCAACTCGAAGAGATTTCGCAATTCACGAACGATATTCGCCGTATTTAGGGGAAATACAATGTAGTATCATATGCTTTATCTCACCTAGCCAACATAGAAATCGAGTCTCCATCTACAGCTATCTATTACCAAGCATTTGCAATCACTCAGAACGGGGTTATCAAACTCGCTCTTCTACTTGAGCTCCCCGGTGCACACAAATTTGAAAATGTCACATTCGGTGAATTACCGAACTTAGTGCAACGTCTTTACAGAAAAACAACGGCTGTAAATATTTTTAGCCTTCCTTGAGGCTGTTTTTGCTGCCCTGACCCACCTTATTCAAGCAGATATTAAAATTACCCAAGGCGTTTGCATCGAGGTTCAATTGGCCGGGGATCAAAAAAAGGCGTTCGTGCGGCACCGATTCTTCGCTTTGCATCAGTGGGTTGGAAATTTTTTAAAGGTGTCCATTTTTGTCACTTGAGTAAACTGACGTCCATGTTCTTCTATGGTTAAATCTATGAGAGTGGAATTTGACATGAAATTTCCCCAGAATAACATACCGTGTGGGAATTCATCAGGAACCTAAATCCCAAAGTAGGGTAATTCATTTTTATCATCATCAACTCCCTCACCGTTAATTATGCCAGGCGTCCAACAGCGCTAAAATGAAAAATGCTAAAAAAGCATAAAAGTTTGACGCTTTGTCTTTTGTTCATTCTTCCCCTCTCTCTGTCTCTGTCTGTCTGTCTGCCTCTCTCTCTCTCTCTCTTCCTTATTTTCGAAGACCTGGAATCCTCTTTCAACCATCTTTTTATTTAATATCTAATTAACTAACTTTAGTTCTCAGCATTTCTGATCAATCTCGATATGAAATGAATGAATGTATAGGAATGAATTGCTCAATGTAACAAGTAATCTTGGTTGCAGATTAAAAGTTGAGTTCACAAAATATGTGTTAGCTTTACCAAGAAAGTCATTAAGTTTCAGAATATGAAAGTTTTTTAAACTTTAGACGAAGTCTTTCGGCAGCAATATATCATATGTTGGAATTGAATTAAAATACTTTATGATTTTTTTTACCAAACGAAACTAAAAGGCAAAGTTTTCGTACACTCAAAAGACTTAGTCTTCATACACCCAAATAATTAAACAGAATAACTGAAAATTAAAAACCCCTGTTTAGGAGAATGAGGAAATTCGCCTTTGCTTTGAAATATTCAAGAAGTTTGGGAAGTTCACAAACTCCGTCCTCCAAGGTCAGTTTGAGAATATAATAAGGTCATTCATCGACCTTTATCAATTCCATGATATAAACTTTCCAGTTTGGTCTTGACTCACTCACCCTTAGGTTAGTGGTTCTTAAGTCATCATACTTAACCCAGTTATCATTAGACTTTAAAGAAACTACATCGTGGCCTGAGTTTAATTGAGCACCAATATGCTCAATAGCTGCAAAGCGTCATATATTTTCAGGCCTTCTCCGGTCGGTATTTGTACATCTGCCAATGGTGTTGATTCTGCATCAATCTTTGTGGAAAGCGTTTTTCGTCCCAAATTCCGCAACTCAAACCTTTTAAACTGAATGATGAGGAAATTTGGGGGAACCAAGTAAAATATGTGAGTTTGGAGCATGATGTGGCTTGGCAGGCATCCAAATATCTATCAATGCCATTTTCAGTAGAATTGAAATACTTTTGTATGGCATTCTTTGCATTGAACTTGTTTTTTCCTTCTCTATCTCGTTTTCTGCTTGTAATTTGAATTGGGGCAATAGACATTTGGATGGTGGTAGTGGGTCCCTCTTGACAGCCTGCACATGAGATTTGCTCCTTAATTTGATGCCACAAAAAAGATAATGATGGACTGATTTGGATAAGACTAGACACGCATTGTGCCTCATCGTGGTGCTTTTCCACTTCAATGGGTGATGTTATTCCTATTATTCTTAGCATAAGGTGTTTTAAAGATATCTTCCCGTTAACATTTGACTCTGGATCTGGAACCAGATGCTCCACATCCCATGTTGTAGGCATTGAAATTGTTGTAATGTTATTAAACATGAAAGTAAATATGCGTAGACCATGAGGTTGCACATCCACCAACCTTCCTATTTTTTAAATTTAGTCCCTTGACTTGGCATAAATTTGATATTTGGGGGTTTAATTTAAAATAACGGTGAAATTCCCCCATAACTGATTCTATTCTTGAGATCAATTCGGTTGATGGGAGATTTATTTCTTTGGCAAAGGTCAGAAATGCGGCCATAGACTCGAATTAATATACATAGTGGATCTTAAATTACGAATTTCGTTCATCTATTTTTCATTTATTAATTTGCGTCATTTATGCGATTTGTTTATGACCTAACAATAATATTTGTTATAAATAGAGAAGACCTGTTCGTATATCCTCTTCTTAGTGATATAAAAGTGAAGGTGCTGAGATTAATAGCTAATCTTTAAGGATTTTTTATTTAAAGTGAAAGAATGACAAAAATGATTATTCTCTTCCATCTCTGAGCTTTAGGAGTGGGAGGGGAAGTCTACGGGATTGTGAACCATACTTTTACGTTCTTTTGAATTAAAAAAAATACATTAAAAATCCTCATGGCTAAACTATTTAAGCTAAAGCCTTGGTGCTTGGTTTCATTAACTATCAAATTATCTTTTTTGAGGGGATGGGGGTACTAGTGCCGTAGATGGGATCATTAGGATCCCATGATTTCCTCAAGATTTCCCAAACTCTTCAAGCAAAAAAGGAAAACCTGATTCCTCCACTGGGACAAAAATCGGCCTAAGAAAAGTTAAAACTTTTCGCCGATTTTTCCGAAAAGAGGTTTAGGAAATTGACAAAGATTAGGGACGTCAAACCACATAAATGCCTCATAGCCGGCAGAACTAAGTTGGACCGCTACGGACTCATTCCCTACTGCAACCCTCATAAAACTCCCGTAAGGGCCTTCAAGTTTATATTTAATAGATATGAGCTCTTTGTACGATCTATCTCTAGGTGATTAATAACACACCCTTCCGGCCCCAGAATTTGGGGTTGAGAAGATCGGCTCTTTCATTTTCCTCATAAACCATTCTCGCTTTTCTCTCCACCGGGACCGGAGTTTATTTAAGACGTTTATGCGTTGGAAAAACTCGATCAAACCGAGGCCTTAATGACGAGCCTCTCAGAATCGCCTTTTAAGGTCTGCCGCATTTTGAAAGTTTAATTGGAAAATACACGATTTAATGGGAAATACAGGATTTGGAAATAAAAGTTTAATGGAGGTAAATACCTCGAGTCGACTACAGATGAAATTACTTGGCGCGGGCGAAACTCGCAGTAGGATGATTGTCAACCGCAGCCTAGTGCCGATTTTATCCAGAGACTTTTAAAATTTTATTTACTTTTTTTCATTCTATTTTACACCCTTAGTTAAACAAGCACCGCCTTTCTTGCTGTAAAGGATAAGGGGACAGAAGGATTGCACACCCTAAGAGGGTTACCCGCCTGATGTATCTTGTAAAACAATTCATTTCTACTAACTTCACCACACTGCGATCTACCTTTTAACTATTTTCTATCTCGGGTGCCTTCGTTGGTTTGCGCCTGATTTTTTTTAGCAAGAAAATCCCAACCAATGTTTGTTTCGTTCCAAAAAGCTAGTCCCTGAGAAAATATATATTTATCCCTCGGCTATTAGTGTTACACGGCTCATATATACCCGAAGAAAAATGAAAACGGGACTCCCACTTTGCCTTTTATTCACGGAGGCAGTTTAAGCGAATTTAAAGTGAGTTTTCTTTTTCCTCGGAGCAATTATAACCATTTCGTCCCAGGGAATAATTGTGAACTTTCTCTCTACCTAATTTTAGTTCCCTCTGGAGGATTACCACACTATATTAATTTGATGAATATTTGGGATTAATATGATGTAAATGGTGATGACGAAGAAAATAATGATGATGTAATTAGTGATGACAAAGAAAATGATGATGATGTACTTGGTGGTGACGAAGAAAATGTGATGATGTAATTGGTGATGGCGAAGAAAATTATGAAGATGTAATTAGTGATGACGAAGAAAATGATGATGATGTACTTGGTGATGACGAAGAAAATGATGATGATGTACTTGGTGATGACGAAGAAAATGATGATGATGTACTTGGTGATGACGAATAAAATGTGATGACGACGAAAATGATGATGATGTAATTGGTAATGGCGAAGAAAAGGATGATGATGTAATTGGTGATAACGAAGAAAATGATGATGATGTTCGTGCAATGATGAATAAAATGTGATGATGTAATTGGTGATGACGAAGAAAATGATGATGATGTACTTGGGGATGACGAAGAAAATATGATGATGTAATTGGTGATGACGAAGAAAATGATGATGATGTACTTGGTGATGACGAATAAAAGTGATGATGTACTTGGTGATGACGAAGAAAATGATGATGATGTACTTGGTGATGACGAATAAAATGTGATGGCGAAGAAAATGATGATGATGTAATTGGTAATGGCGAAGAAAATGATGATGATGCAATTGGTGATGACGAAGAAAATGTGATGATGTACTTGGTGATGACGAATAAAATGTGATGATGTAATTGGTATGACGAAGAAAATGATGATGATGTACTTGGTGATGACGAAGAAAATGATGATGATGTACTTGGTGATGACGAAGAAAATGATGATGATGTACTTGGTGATGACGAATAAAATGTGATGATGTAATTGCTGATGACGAAGAAAATTATGATGATGTACTTGGTGATGACGAAGAAAATGATGATGATGTACTTGGTGATGACGAAGAAAATGATGATGATGTACTTGGTGAAGAACGAAGAAAATGATGATGATGATGTAATTGGTGATAGCGAAGAAAATGATGATGATGTAATTGGTGATGACGAATAAAATGTGATGATGTACTTGGTGATGACGAAGAAAATGTGATGATGTAATTGGTGATGGCGAATAAAATGATGAAGATGATGTACTTGGTGATGACGAATAAAATGATGATGATGTACTTGGTGATGACGAAAAAAATTTGATGTAATTTATGATGACGAAGAAAATGATGATGATGTACTTGGTGATAACGAATAAAATGATGATGATGTACATGGTGATGACGAATAAAATGATATAATGTACTTGGTGATGACGAAGAAAATGATGATGATGATGTAATTGGTAATGGCGAAGAAAATGATGATGATGTAATTGGTGATGACGAAGAAAATGTGATGATGTAATTGGTGATGACGAAGAAAATGATGATGATGTACTTGGTGATGTCGAAGAAAATGATGATGATGTACTTGGTGATGACGAATAAAATGATGATAATGTACTTGGTGATGACGAAGAAAATGATGATGATGTACTTGGTGATGACGAATAAAATGATGATAATGTACTTGGTGATGACGAATAAAATGTGATAATGTACTTGGTGATGACGAAGAAAATGATGATGATGATGTAATTGGTAATGGCGAAGAAAATGTGATGATGTAATTGGTGATGAGGAAGAAAATGATGATGATGTACTTGGTGATGACAAAGAAAATGATGATTATGTACTTGGTGATGACGAATAAAATGTGATGATGTAATTGGTGATGACGAAGAAAATGATGATGATGTAATTGGTAATGGCGAAGAAAATGTGATGATGTAATTGGTGATGACGAATAAAATGATGAAGATGTATTGGTGATGACGAAGAAAATGATGATGATGTATTTGGTGATGACGAATAAAATGTGATCATGTAATTGGTGATGACGAAGAAAATAATGATGATGTACTTGGTGATGACGAAGAAAATGATGATGATGATGTAATTGGTAATGGCGAAGAAAATGTGATGATGTAATTGGTGATGAGGAAGAAAATGATGATGATGTACTTGGTGATGACAAAGAAAATGATGATTATGTACTTGGTGATGACGAATAAAATGTGATGATGTAATTGGTGATGACGAAGAAAATGATGATGATGTAATTGGTAATGGCGAAGAAAATGTGATGATGTAATTGGTGATGACGAATAAAATGATGATGATGTATTGGTGATGACGAAGAAAATGATGATGATGTATTTGGTGATGACGAATAAAATGTGATCATGTAATTGGTGATGACGAAGAAAATAATGATGATGTACTTGGTGATGACGAAGAAAATGATGATGATGTACTGTGTGATGACGAAGAAAATGAGGATGTAATTGGTGATGACGAAGAAAATGATGATGATGTACTTGGTGATGACGAATAAAATGTGATGATATAATTGGTGATGACGAAGAAAATGATAATGATGTACTTGGTGATGACTAAAAAAATGATGATGATATACTTGGTGATGACGAATAAAATGTGATGATGTAATTGGTGATGACGAATAAAATTATGATGATGTACTTGGTGATGACGAAGAAAATGATGATGATGTACTTGGTGATGACGAAGAAAATGATGATGATGTACTTGGTGATGACGAATAAAATGTGATGAAAAGAAAATGATGATGTTGTAATTGGTAATGGCGAAGAAAATGATGTTGATGTACTTGGTGATGACGAAGAAAATGTGATGATGTAATTGGTGATGGTGAAGAAAATGATGAAGATGTAATTGGTATGATGAAGAAAATGATGATGATGTACTTGGTGATGAGGAATTAAATGTGATGATGTAATTGGTGATGACGAAGAAAATGATGATGATGTAATTGCTGATGACGAAGAAAATGATGATGATGATGTACTTGGTGATGACGAATAAAATGATGATGATGTACTTGGTGATGACGAATAAAATGTGATAATGTACTTGGTGATGACGAAGAAAATTATGATGATGATGTAATTGGTAATGGCGAAGAAAATGATGATGTAATTGGTGATGACGAATAAAATGTCATGATGTAATTGGTGATGAGGAAGAAAATGATGATGATGTACTTGGTGATGACGAAGAAAATGATGATGATGTAATTGGTGATGACGAAGAAAATGATGATGATGTACTTGGTGATGACGAAGAAAATGATGATGATGTACTTGGTGATGACGAATAAAATGTGATGATGTAATTGGTGATGACAAAGAAAATGATGATGATGTACTTGGTGATGACGAAGAAAATGATGATGATGTACTTGGTGGTGACGAATAAAATGTGATGACGAAGAAAATGATGATGATGATGTAATTGGTAATGACGTAGAAAATGATGAAGATGTAATTGGTGATGACGAAGAAAATGATTATGATGTACTTGGTAATGACGAAGAAAGTGATGATGATGTAATTGGTGATGAAGAAGAAAATTATGATGATGTAATTGGTGATGGCGAATAAAGTGGTGATGATGTAATTGGTGATGACGAATAAAGTGATAATGATATAATTGGTGATGACGAATAAAGTGATAATGATATAATTGGTGATGACGAAGAAAATTATGATGATGTAATTGGTGATGGCGAATAAAGTGGTGATGATGTAATTGGTGATGACGAATAAAGTGATAATGATATAATTGGTGTTGACGAATAAAGTGATAATGATATAATTGGTGATGACGAAGAAAATTATGATGATGTAATTTGTGATGACGAGGAAAGTGATGAGGAAAAAGGAAGAAAATAATTTGTAAAATTCCAGCGGCGCTGTTTCCTAATATGACCGACCGGAATGACGGACTGACAGAGGAGCAAGTATGTAAACAGGAGGGGGGGGGGGGGGCGAGGGGCGTACTGGAGTCATCTTTTAGGGGGATGATCTCTGACCTAGAAGAGACGCCACAGCATACAGCGCCCAATATGCCCGGGGTGGACCCCTGACCTGGTAAATAGGGAGAGAAGCTTTGACCTTACTAGGCCATAGAGAGGGAGGAGGAGGAATTTTGGTAGCGTTGATGCAAGCCGATACCTTCTTGTATGCAAGCTGTTAAACGAAAAGTTGCAAGCTTAAAAGGTGTGTGAGTGGTAGGGAGGGTGCTTTCAGTTTGGAAGCTGAGCCTCACATGGCTACCAATTGGCAACCACAGGCCATAATCGAGAACCCCCTTCCTTACCATTATTCAGAATGGTTAAGGTTCGCTGAGACAAAGGAACCTTAAAGGCTCGTTCACACGACACTTACATGGTGGCTCCACCATATGGTTGCATTAATTTAACCTTTCATACATGGTCGCAATACCACGTTTGGTCAGATTTGTGGCCTAATTTGCGCGCGCGGCGAAGCTGGACGCGGTGCCACCTGTTTCCATGGGAACCGAGGGAGGTTTTCCCGCGAGACGCGACGTTCAGGGCAACCAGCCAAGATTGAGCTCGGTTGGTGGCATGAATGGGGGTTGGGAAAAGGTGGTGGCGCCACCTTGTTGGCATCTTCTGAACGGGCCTTAATTGGTTGTCGTATCCAGGGCAATGACAGAGCTACAACCCAACCTTTGACCTCACATCTCTCAATGGAATAGGGGCGAGAACATGGCGAATAAAGAGTGCCAATAAAGCGCTTTCTACATACATGTGTGATGTACGTACACATGCGTGCGTATAAGCATGTAGGCATTCTTTGAACTAAATAAAGCTCAACCCATCACAAATCGGTTCGTGATGATGTTGGAGATGGCAAGATGTGTACGTATATACAAAGTTAATCGCTGGTAGGGCTGGAATGGCACGCAACTCTCCTGGCACCACTACTGTTCTTTTTTTTTACATTCACACTAAGCTTTACCCAATTCGCTCTCAGGGAAGTAAGTTATCGCATAGCTCATATGTGCTCACTCACCTATGCTAATCCCCCATGAACATTTGCCCATTTAGCACGAAGCTAAGCCAACATCCCATCCTTTAAAAGTCCATTAATGGGGTCATCTTAAAAATAGTCGAGGTTCAAGTCCACTTAAAACTTCAAATCGGGGCGGTGGTAAAAGCCAGATAAATCTTCGAAAGGGGGAGAAACTAAAGTCGACTTAAAATTTTGATGGGGAAGGTGAAGTCTATTTAAACGTCTACTTAAACTTTCAAAAGGGGGGAAGTTAAAATTTACTGGTACTTTTTAAAGTGGTGGAATTAAAATCTACTCGAACTTTCAGAAGAGGCGCAGTAAAAAATTACTTAAACTTTTAAAAGAGACGGAGTTAAAATTTACTAAACTTTCAGAAGGGGCGGAATCAGAATTTATTTAAACTTTCAAACGGGCCAGAGATGAAATCTACTTCAAATATTAGAAGGAGCGAAGTTGAAATTTAGTTAAACTTTCAGAAAGGAGAGTTAAAATTTAGCGAATTTTTAAAAGGAGCGACTTAAAATTTACATAAACTTTCAGAAGGGACGGCGTTAAAATTTACTTAAATTTTAAAAGGCGCAGAGTTAAAATCTACTCGAACTTTTGGAACAAGCTGAGTTAAAATCTATTGAAAATTTCAGAAGGGGGCAGAGTTAATATCTCCCTAAAATTTCAGAAGGGTTGGAGTTAAAATCTATTTAAAAATTTAGAAAGGGTGAGGTAAAATTCTTCTTAAAATTTTAGAAGCGGTGGAGCTTAAAACTATTTAAAATTTCAGAAAAAGCCGAAATTAATAGTTACATATTTTTTTTAATGCCGAGGAGTTAAAACCTACTTAAAATTTCAGAGGGAGCGGGGTTAAAATATATTTAAAATTTCATACGTGGCAGAGTTAAAATCTACTAAAATTTCATAAATACCGGAGGTAAATTTATTTAAACTTTCGGAAAGGGCGGATTTAAAATTTACTTAAACTTTCAAAAGGGATGAGTTCAAATTTACTTAAACTTTCAAAAGGGATGAGTTCAAATTTACTTAAACTTTTAAAAGGGGCAGAGTTAAAATTTAATTAAACTTTCAAAAAGGGCGGAGAATTTACTTAAACTTTCAGAAGGGGGGTAAAAATTTACTTAAACTTTAAGAACGACGGAGTTAAAATTTACTTAAACTTTCTAAAGGGTGAGAGTTAAAATCTAGTTAAATTTATAGTTGAGGCTGAGTTAAAATCTACGTAAAATTTCAGAAAGGGTGGAGATAAAATCTACTGAAAATTTCAGGAAGGACGGAGTTTAAATCTACTTAAAAACTGAGAAAGGAGGGGTTAAATGTCTTCTTAAATTTTAGAAGGGGGTGAGTTTAAAATCTACTTAATATTACCTAAAAAAGGCGAAGTTATAATCTACTTAAAAATTTAAAGGGAACAGAGTTAAAAATCTATTTAAAATTTAATAAGGGGAGCAGTTAAAACCTACTTAATTTTTTAAGGGGGAGGGGAGTTAAAATCTACTTAAATTGTCATAAATACCGGAGTTAAAATTTACTTATACTCAGAGAAGGGGCGGATTTAAACTGTACCTAAACTTTTAAAAGGGGCTGAGTTCAAATCTACCTAAAATTTCAGAAGTGGAGGAGTTAAAATTTACTTAAACTTTCCGAAGGGGTAGGTTAAAATTTACTGAAACTTTCAGAAGGGCGGAGTTAAATTTTACTTAAATTTTCAGAAGAGGCGAGTTAAACATTACTGAAACATCCACAAGGGATAGAGTAAAGATTTACTTAAACTTTCAAAAGGAGTGGAGTTAAAATCTACTTAAACTTTCAGAAGGGGGAGAGTTAAATTCGACTTAAAATTTCAGTAGGGTTGGAGTTAAAATTTACTTAAACTTTCAGAAGGGAGACAGTTAAAATCTATTTAAAAATTCATAAATGGCTGCCTTAAATCTACTTAAAAATTGAGTAGGGCGAAGTTAAAATCTACTTAAAATTTTAAACGGAGCTGAGTTAAAATATACTTAAAATTTAATAAGAGCAGAGTTCAAATCTACTTAAAACTTTAAACGAAGCTGAGCTAGAATCTACTTGAAATTTAAGAAGGGCAGCAGTTAAAATCTACTTAAACTTTTAGAATGGCGGTAGTTAAAATCTTCTTAAAATTTCACAAGGGGCAGAGTAAAAATCTATTTAAAATATAATAAATGGCGTAGTTAAAATCTACTTAAAACTTTATAAGGAGCAAACTTAAAATCTACTTAAAAATTCAGAAGGGGAAGAGTTAAAATCTACTTATAATTTCAGACGGAACAAAGTAAAAATCTACTTAAAATATCATAAAGAGCGGAGTTAAAATCTACTTAAAATTTTATAAGGGGCGGAGTTAAAATCGACTTAACTTTTCAGAACGGGCGGAGTCAAAATCTACTTTAAAATTTCATAAATGGCGGAGTTAAAAATCTACTTAAAATTTTATATGGGGGAAAGTTAAAATCTACTTAAATTTTTTTAAAAGGCGGAGTTAAAATCTACTTACATTTTCGGAAAGGGGGGCTAAAGTCTCCTTAAACTTTCAGATAGTCCTGTTAAAACTTCAGATGATGCGAATCCCCTCACCTATCTACTGAAGCTGAGCTCAGCGACTCCGTTATTGAATGCTCTTTTCTTACCCTCTGCTGACGAGAGAAAAGGGGGGGAGGGGGGGCGAAGCCAACGTAAAACCGTTGATTTGCACTGAACCGGGGATGGAATTTCGATCAAACCAGCAACTTTCAGTTTCCTCTCAGTACAAAACCTAATGCTTTTTTCGCTAACATCTAAGCTCCCTATCACAAACTAGATTGACACTACCTGTGCTTTATACCTTCCAAACATCTTTATTTACCCTTTATCGACCAATTTTTAGAGTATCTTTTCACCTAGTGGGTAATTTTGGCAGGTTAGCCACTGAAAGGCTTTCGTCCCTTCATCCGTTGTGGCCTGGAGGGAGGGGTGGTGTCACCCCGCTTTTTTAGTTCCAGTTATGGGTGGGGATGGGTAGCATGTATTCCAATCTTACCCTACTACACTCCTCCCGCCCCCATTCCTTTTCCTTGTCTATCATGAGTAACAATGCTGAGATTTTGAGGACTATGTGCCCTCCCGGCCCCAATACTGAAAGGAGAATCTGCAGCTATGTATATATCTTCCACACACTTTCGCTTCCTCCATCTCATCACCTTCTGTACACATCTGTCCATGCACACTTTCTGCGGGAGATGCCCTCGTTAGTTGTCGTTATAAATTAAAGTAAAAAAGTCTCAACTCCGCTGAGCCTTGACCCTTCCCCTTCAACTTCTTTCACAACACAGCGCCACTTTTCTCTTTCCTTCTTTCACTCCGTGGTCGATATACGCGCTCCTGACCGCCCATCTTTCACTGATCCTACCCCTCCTCCCTCACACCACCTTCATTCTTACCCCTCAGATAAGCCCCCCACCCCCTTCGACCAGCTGCACTCTCTCACCTTCGACTACACTTTCTAAACTTCACTCACCTTCCACGTTACACCCTCCCTGAGCAGGGTTTGGCTCCATCGCTCTAGTTTGCCGTGTCATCATGCGAATTTAAGCCCCTCCCATCCTGCCTTGTTAAATAGATCCAAAAGGGTTGGCCGGGGCTGGGAGGGTAGGACCCGAATCTTCCTCCACCACCACACGCTCATTGCGGAAGAACGGTCGCAACATTCTCAGCGGGATTCGAACCGAGCGAAGTGGAGTCCATCTCAACTCCATCTGACGGCTAATTTTACCCAATGTGCCTCAACACTGCTCAGCGTAGGAAGCGTCGCCTCTCTTTGATTCGGTTGTAGGCAGGAACTAGCTGGAATTCCCCCTTTAGTTAGGAATGGGCAAAGGAGTATAACTTTAGGGGCTGGGGGAGACCTATATTGTAGAATTGAGTCTTGCTCACATTAAAGAAAGGCAAATGTGGAACCAGAAATGAAAATATAAGCAACAAACAATATAATCAAGTAATATAAGGAATATAGACAAACGAAATAAACAACAATAAACAACCGCTGCGCTCAAGCATGGTTGTGTCAGGTTTAGAAACAACTGGAAAGAGTGAACGATCATACTTGCGAGTTAATAACTTCAAAAAATGTATTTCTACCCTATTAAAAACTAATTATTCTCAAATGATAAAAAAATAAAATGTGCGGAGTTAATTTTAGACTTTTTAAAAAAAAAAAATGCCCACTTTTAAGAAGGACATTTTTTTCTAAATCGACAAAATACATAAGTGAAAAAATAATTGAAAATTATTTTTAGGGAAAATAGATGTAGAAATTTAAAAGAATAACGTAAGAAAAGTTAAATGAGGCTCAAAAATCATTCATATTGAAGTAAAGGTTAATTAATCACAACAAAATAATATATATATATATATATATATATATATATATATATATATATTAACTGTGTAAAAAGTGTCTAATATATAGCGTACTGATATTATATTTTTACTTGTGCCACGTACTGCGTAGAATTTAGAATTTGTTTATTCTATATTAATCCAATGTACAGTATAAATATATTACATTTTATATCTTAATGACAAGTAAGAATAATTACTTTATACATATATATATATATATATATATATATATATATATATATATATATATATATATATATATATATATATATATATATATAAATACATACAAAGATTAGTTATGGGCCCAGAATAAGTCGGTGACTTTTAGGGCAGAAACTTAAAACTTAAGACTAACAGCTAAATAAGCATAACATAATCAAGACTAAAAATCCCTTCATGTTTACGAACAGAGAACGCCTTTGTTATAGAAAAATATAAACAACTCAGTATACATTTGAGAACCTAACCATTGTAGAGATTCAAATAACAAATAATTATAGAATTTAAATTTACAGATAAATTAAAAAACGATAGATTTTTAGTGATTATTTCAAAAGATCTGTAGTTAACATACGATAACATATTTAAAAATATTCATAATAATACATATATATAATTTTCTTTCAGTTATGCACTAATATCATTATTGGCGTGTCTATGACTCTATGGTTTCACGCGCATTCAACAGAAAAACACACATACATCCTCATTGTCTATTGAAGGCAGTTTTAAATGAATAGATAGCAAATGATATTGGATTGTTCGTGAACTGGATTCGTCAAACTAATTATAACTCTTAATAAAGATAAAAGCGAATTAATAGGTAGAGGACGAGGAATTTTCAGATCTAAAACTACTGAAACAGCGAGAAACAAATTTTAGTGAAAGAACTAATTCAATTTCTGCGAGATTGGGAACGACCTTCGTATTTTGCACTTCTTATTTCAAGCGATTCAATAAAGTTTGAAATTGGAGGCTTTCCATAGAACTCGACTTTCTAGGCGTCATGAGAATTTCAGACAATGTAAAAAGCCCGTTTGAAAACCACTATAAAATCGCTACTAAAGTGAAGATGTAAAAAATAATTTGTGTTCACTGATGCAAAAGGCAAAATAAGATAGTTTAAGTTCTTAAAGAAAACGGAGATTCACTCGTATCGGGTTTCTCACAAAACCTCACGTGCGGGAAACTAACTAATCGCTTTGGCAGGAATTTCATGGAAAGGAAAACAAGAAATTTCATTCTAGAAAACAAAAGTAAATAGGAAGGAAAACTAATGTACAAAGTGATGATTTGCCGTTGGTAAAGCAAGAAGTAGTCTCCTCCACACTGGAACGAGCAGGCCTGAGAGAGGATCCCCATCCACACTAAGCAAGTGACTGTAAACATTAGGCGGCCAAACTTACAGCCCTAAAATGAACTGTATCAATTTAGTATTTTAACCTTGAGTTTTGCTGTCGCAGCATTTGTTTCCCTCCTGCTCCCACGGGTGGATGAAAACGATCCCGTGTCTCTAGGGATGGATGAAAACGATCCCGTGTCTCTAGGAGTGGATGAAAACGATCCCGTGTCTCTAGGGGTGGATGAAAACGATCCCGTGTCCCAAGGGATGGATAAAAACGATCCCGTGTCCCTAGGAGTCGATTAAAACGATCACGTGTCCCTAGGGGTGGATGAAAACGATCTCGTGTCCCTATGGGTAGATGAAAACAATCCTGTGTCCCTAGGGCTGGATGAAAACGATCCCGTATCCCTAGATGTGGATGAAAACGATCCCGTGTCCCTATGGGTGGATGAAAACGATCCCGGATCCCCACTGGTGGATGAAAACGATCCCGTGTCCCTAAGGGTGGATGGAAACGATCCCTTGTCCCTAAAGGTGGATGACAATGATCCCGTGTCCCTTGGGGTGGATGAAAACGATCCCGGATCCCCACGGGTGGATGAAAACGATCCCGTGTCCCTAGAGGTGGATGAAAACGATCGCGTGTCCCTAGATGTGGACGAAAACGATCCCGTGTCCCCAAGGGTGGATGAAAACGATCCCGTGTCTCTACAAGTGGATGAAAACGATCCCGTGTCCCCACAGGTGGATGAAAGTGACCCCATGTCCCAACGGATGGATGAAAAGACCTCGTATCTTCAGGGATGAATGAAACGATCTCATGTCCCCACGGGTGAATGAAAACTTCCCAACGGATGGAAGAAAACGAGCTCCTGTCTTCACGGATGGATGAAACGATCTCATGTCCCCACGGGTGAATGAAAACTTCCCAACGGATGGAAGAAAACGAGCTCCTGTCTTCACGGATGGATGAAACGATCTCATGTCCCCACGGGTGAATGAAAACGATCCCATGTCCCAACAAATGGAAGAAAATGATCTCGTGTCCACAACGGTGCATGAAAACGATCTCATGTCCCAACAGATGGAAGAAAATGATCTCGTGTCCACAACGGTGGATGAAAACGATCCCGTGTACCCAGGGATGGATGAAAACGATTCCGTGTCCGCAAGGGTGGGCTAAAACGAACATATGTCCCCACCGGTGGATGAAAACGATCCAATGTACCCACGGGTGAGTGCAAGCTACCCCATGTCCCCACGGATGGATGAAAACGATCCCATGTACCCAGGGGTGGATGAAAACGATCCAGGATCTCCACGGAGGATGAAAACGACCCCTTGTCCTAACGGGTGGATGATAACGATCCCATGTACCCAGGGGTGGATGAAAACGATCCCGTGCCCCCAAGGGTGGGTTAAAAAGGCCCCCATGGCCCAACGGATGGATTAAAACGATCCCATGTCACCACTGGTGGATGGAAACGATCCCGTGTCCCCAACGGTGGATGAAAACAACAACATGCCCCCAATGATGGATGAAAACGACCCCTTGTCCCCACGGATGGAGGAAAACGATCCCAATTCCCCACGCTTGGATGAAAACGATCCCAAGTTCCGACGGATGGATGAAAACGATCCCAAGTTCCGACGGATGGATGAAAACGAACCCAAGTCCCGACGGGGGTGATGAAAAACCTCCTACATCCCCACTGGTGGATGAAAACGACTCCCTGTACCTACAGGTGGGTAAAATAAAAACTATGTCCCCACGGATGGATGAAAACGATCCCATGTCCGCACGCCTGGATGAAAACAATCCCAAGTCCTGATGGATGGATGAAAACGATTCCAAGTCCCGATGGGTGGATGAAAACGATCCCAAGTCCCGATGGATGGATGAAAACAATCCTAAGTCCCGATGGATGTATGAAAACGATCCCAAGTCCCGATGGATGGATGAAAACGATCCCAAATCCCGATGGGTGGATGAAAACGATCCCAATTCCCCACGCTTGGATGAAAACGATCCCAAGTCCTGATGGATGGATGAAAACGATTCCAAGTCCCGATGGGTGGATGAAAACGATCCCAAGTCCCGATGGATGGATGAAAACGAACCCAAGTCCCAATGGATAGATGAAAACAATCCTAAGTCCCGATGGATGTATGAAAACGATCCCAAGTCCCGATGGATGGATAAAAACGATCCCAAATCCCAATGGATGGATGAAAACGATCCCAAGTCCTAATGGATGGATGAAAACGATCCCAAATCCCAATGGATAGATAAAAACAATCCCAATTCCCCACGCTTGGATGAAAACAATCCCAAGTCGCAATGGATGGATGAAAACGATCCCAAGTCCCGATGGATGGATGAAAACGATCCCAAATCACAATGGATGGATGAAAACGATCCCAAGTCCCGATGGATGAATGAAAACGATCCCAAATCCCAATGAATGGATAAAAACAATCCCAAGTCCCGATGGATGGATGAAAACAATCCCAAGTCGCAATGGATGGATGAAAACGATCCCAAGTCCCAATAGATGGATGAAAACAATCCTAAGTCCTGATGGATGGATGAAAACGATCCCAAGTCCCGACGGGTGGATGAAAAAGATCTCGTGTAATGCAACGTCAAAAGTGAAGGTTAAAATACCTAATTGATCCAGTTCTTTTTAGTGCTGTTAAATTGGTCGATTAGATACCGTCACCTGCTTAGTGTGGATAGGGAGCGTCCCCCAGGCGTGCCCGATGTTCTGTGGAGGAGACTACTCATTGCTCTTCTAACCGCATCCAAAAGTAAAGTGAGGTGAGTGTGCTTCGTCGGCCCGTCAAATAATGGGTCATTTTTTGATTGCCGTCAGCTGGAGCTCTTCACCATTCCTTGAGACTTAAATTTATCTATAAAAACAAAGTCCTAATTTTATCAGAAAAGGATAATGTTCCCTTCATTTCGCTGCTGCCTGGGAGCAAAAGGATAGATAACTGCAAATACGAATCCCTCTTAGAGAGGTTATGCTAACCAAACAGATTAATTCACTGTCAATGAACTTTAGTTTTCCTCTCCAAATGTTTTCTTGAATACCAGGTTTACCAGTTTTATTATGCACCGCTATAACTTGCGATAGCAGTTTTGCGTAGTGGGATGGAGATTGAAATTAAGCTAAGGATGTGCCATTTTATTTAGACAGATACAGATTAATAGTGAATTTAGCTGTGAGATTCCGACTTTCTTCAAACATCTTCAGAGGGTAAGTCTTATTCGTGGCGGTGGTGATGTTCCGTTACCATGAAGCTTGCCTCCTTTACCCGTAGAGTGGTTGAGGGACGTTCGGGATTAGTAGGGAAAGAAGTTTGGTGTCGTTATTATGTGCTTTGATAGGTCAAAGTTATAGATAGTGTACACTTGTAGGAGAAGAGTTGTACGCTACGTTTGTACGCTGGATGTTTAGATTGGGAGTCATGTATTTAATTTCGTTCGCTATAAGATTGTATGAGAAAGGTATCCATCTTACCAAGTGAACTTCTCATAGATACCGGCAATAAATACTGGAGTCCACTAACAACCATTTGGTAAAAATAAAACACAAATTAACACATACAAACAAAAGTAAATGAAACAGTAGAGTAATTATATATAAACTTCAATGTAAACTTGAAGAACAACACAAGATCAATAATTAGGGAAAGTAATATTACATTTTTTATTCATCAAAGTATCCGTATTTTGTTTTGATAACCGCAGAGAATATTATTGCCCTGTTATTTACCAAAGAAACCAAATATTCTTGTGTCATTTGATTCTCCCATCCAATCGAAGAGTCTCATAGTATCTGTTGGTTGCTTCTCTCTCTCTCGTCTGTCAAGATAATCCCAGATGAGTTTGATAGGATTGCAATCAGGAAATTGAGGTGGCCAATCCATGAATGTAAGCTGGCCTTTCTGGTTTTTTCTCTCAACATAACTACGATACACCGTGATAAAAAAATCATTATCGTCCTCCAAAATCAAATTTTGACTGATAAAACAAATTCCAGATGTGATGGCATATCCCTACCAAATTGAATGATCTAATTTATTTGATATTTTATAAAAATCTCTCACAATATTGCCAGCAAAGAAACCAAACAAAATTAGACTACATCCACTGTGCTTCACTTTAGACACAATACACTGCTAAATATTTTAACTCGGTATCGAACTTTCAAATAAGAAAGAAGATGCAGTGTACGGATTTTTTTAAAAAGCTACGTCTTCCTTCTTACAATACAAAAACTTTCAAACTTGCAGTCATAGTTCCAAAGAACCATTTTCCACTAATCGATCGCGCAGATTTTTGCTTCTTAACCTAAGCTAACCTCTTTTCTCTATTAAAATCATTCCCTCTACCTCAAAGCCTAGCTTCTCTATACCTCCTCTTCACCGTTGTGGCGGGGGCGTTTGCTCGATTGGAGCTGTTTCATTGCTGGAGCTTGAAGGAGGCGGTTAAAGAGAGACATCACTCTAATGAACTAATCTTGTTATTCTGAGGATCTTTCTGGGCACTCCTGTCCGATGTCTTTCCTGTAGTATTCCTGTCGTTTCAATTTTATTGTAAGTTTGGAGATATTTATTTTTTCATTTAACATTCCTTAATTGGGTAAATGATGCTTCGCCCTTCTAAAATTGGATTTTGAGCTCTCGGGGCCCATAAAGACCGAAATTGAAGATAATTTGAAGCTGGATCAAACGTAAATGATTTTTAAAAAGATATGAAGACGATTATTAAAAAATGTGAATATAAAAAAGTCGCTTGCTCTCACTAATTCGGATTTATGACCTTACGACCTTCAAAACTTTAAATAAATTCCGGGACTAACCTTCGGAGGACATTAGCGATTCTATCATTCGAAAGAGAATGTAAAACAACAGAAGGGTTTCAAATTTCTGTAGAACGTAGCCTAAAATAGAATAGCCTGGCTGTGCCGGGGCAAACCTAGTTTAGCTTAGTATAATCTAGCATAGTATAGCCTACTTTATCCTAACTTAGCTTAGTATAGC
The DNA here is from genome assembly GCA_963969495.1 of Ceratothoa steindachneri. Classification (NCBI taxonomy): domain Eukaryota; kingdom Metazoa; phylum Arthropoda; class Malacostraca; order Isopoda; family Cymothoidae; genus Ceratothoa; species Ceratothoa steindachneri. The sequence goes on from OZ018324.1 coordinate 7,261,137, forward strand.
CTAGCCTATCGTATCCTAGTATAGCTTAGCCTAGTCTAGTAGACCATAGTCGAACCTAGCATATTATAGTATAGCCTAGCTTAGCCTAGCCTAGTATAGCCTTGCCAAGCGTAGAATTCCCTAGTGTAGCCTAGCTTACTATCGCCTTGCCTAGCCTAATCAGGTATTGCTTAGCATTGTATGCCAGAGTAGGGCGGGTCATACTTTGGGGCAACCATATATTTTCCTTAAATCCTTTAATGAGGGGTATTTAAATGATAGATTTTCCGGTGTAGATTTTGAAAAAGAACTTTATTTTCTTATACAATTGCTCCTACCTACATCAATTTTCACTTAAATAAAAGTAAACTTTTCCCTTTCGTCACGAACTTATGTAACCTACTTTTATTTAATCCAAGTACACACAAACACAAGTAATCTTAAATGTACATATTTATTGAGTGAGAAAAGTGTATGCAAAGCTCCACATATATCTGCATGAGTCACTTTGTGACATATTCAAAAGTTAAACTTCACCAGAGCACACAAATCTTGCTTTGACTCATTCCTGGACATCAGACGTCTACTTTCCTCTTGTGCCCTGATTCCTCCATCCCTCTTTTCATGTGAGAAATACTTACAAGAAGCCTCAGTCACCATTCTTACAACCCTATCAATGTTCTGTGTGTGACAAGGCCAGTCAGGTACTTTCATAGGAGAGTTAATGAAGTTTTTCAATTTAGAAGTACTTAAGGAGCAAGTGAGAGGTGGTTCAGAGACATCCTCTGAACAATTGATCAAATCTCCAATCCTGGTAGCATCACAATTGATGTCTGGTGTCCTTCTAAGCCTTACAAAGGAGTCTCCCAGTTGAGTATCTGTGTCCCCTTCTTCCCTGATGGTTTGGATTTTTTTCACCCCTTCAGTTCTCTCCGCCTGATCTTCAGAGCATAGGAGGGTTTGGAGGATGGCTTCACTGTATCCATACCAAACTGATCTCTTAACAGTTGTCAAAACAATATCCAACACCTCCTTCCTCTGAGACTTAAGGCGGTGAAGTTGATAAAGAATGTGCCTAGCTCTCTCGGTCAAAGAGTGCTTAATCTTAACGTTAAACCATCATGGGTAATAGACACCAATGATGAACTCAACAATCAGTCATAGATTCTTAAAGGCTTTTCCTTTGAGCTCATGCTTTGACACCCACAGCCGAAGAAGTCTGTTAGCTGTGGCCAGCCAGCGACTGTGATTTATTGGTCCTATTTCCAATAGAGAAAACCCTGTAGGAAGCACTCCATCTCTGATGCCGATACAATTCTATACCCTAGTTTTGCTCAGTGGAAAGATCTTGAACCACTTCCTAAGGTATCTTGATAAGAGGAGGACCTAAAGATATTTGAGTAAAATTTGGGTTGATATCCAAGTCTGTAACAGAGTCAATGAGCTTTCCTATTGGTCCGAAATATCTGTTGTCAGATAGTGTTGGGCCATCCAGGTTGATAATTAGATGACGGAGATGGAGTTCCCCAATGTGCAGGTTACCGACCAACCAAACAAGCTTTCTGCACAAATGGAGCTCCATTTTTCGCATTACTCTAGCATTTACACCTGTGTTTACATTCCTGGGGTCTCCTCCAATGGCCATTAAGCTTTTATCCAAACCCCTTTCCCTCAGCCATCCAAACATAGCCTTAGCGATCTTCTCTGCATGTGATTCTTCTTTTGTAGCTTTTTCTGGGACAAAGTGGAAGAGGTTATTGCTCCCAGGCTCACTGAAGACAGTGTAATGCTCCTCTTTTGTTTTTGCTAGAAACAATTTTTCACTTCTCTCTGCTTCCATCATAAAATTTGTCTCATCAATTTTTCCATCAAAGAGAACTCAAGAAATTCTCCCATCCTTCCTTAAGTTTTCCTCAAACTCATTTTCAATAACTGTCCTTAGCTTTTCCTGTGCTCTCTTAACTTTATTCTTATCAATTACATTACTTGTATCTTCCTCAGTAATGAATCCAGCATCTATTAAAGCTGCTGTTGCTATAGCTGCAGTTGGTCTCAATCCGACACCATACCTTATACTAGCAGAAGCAATATTTGGAATTTCATCATAATTCTTTCTATTCCTGGTGGAAGATTCCGGCTCTTGGACAGCTTCAAAAGTTACTTCATCACCCAAACTGTTGTTACGATCAGAATTTTCTGCCACCAGATCTTCACCTTCTGCCAAAAAATAATCGATTTCTTTTCTTGCTGCTTTTTCTGCTAAAACGGCGCTTTCCTCCCTACTTTTTCTCTTTCTTTCTGCTATCCTTTCTTTTTCTTTCCTTTCTGAAGCTCTTAATTGTCTATTATGCTCTGGAATATCAGGACCTCCAATTTGAAAGGTACCTTTACTTCTAACTTTCTCCTTTTGTCCTTTAATAAAGGCCAGTTCCCTAGTAGGTATTTTTTTTTCTCTTTACTACAGCAGCAGTTAATGTGGGCTTCAGTCTCACAGCCATTACAACCTACTTCTCCACAACCTGAAATTTGACATTTGCATGTCAATATATCAAATAACTTATCTAGTTTTGCAATGAACCTCTTTTTTTACTTCAATTTTTCCTTTGACAAGGGAAACTTTTACTGCCGCCTTCCCCCCACCCCTTCTTAAGCTTTGATATTATTGTGACCTTTTGATTTTCAACAAGTGGTTTGAAGAGAGCATTATCTTTCGTCCACTGATTAATCAAGCCCTGATACATGTTTTTTTACCAGCTGGTTCACTTCATAATTTCTCCGGTCATCTTCACTTTGCTCCCTCAGGTAGATGCCGTACCTCAAAATATCTCATATTGTTGGTAACTCAGACTCCATCAGCCCTTGCCCAGTCCCAACAAAATTAGTCAGATGAGAACTTGATTTGGACCTTGTCTTTATTTTCGCCATTGTCACACTAATGAAAGGTATATCTGCAAATGAAAAGATAGCACTTAGATTAAGAAATAATCTCTACCAAATATTTATATGTTATTCTAAAATGATCCACAGCCTTTACTAGCATTCAAATAAAATGTAAATGCTCTATAAACAGTTACCAGTTGCAATAGTTACCAGAACTGGCAATACTATTGGAATATTGCCTTCCACTGAATGATGAGTACTGGCTACTTGCAATTTTGGAGTTAGACCAAACTAAATTAAGGGTCATTTTTAACAGGTTTCCTACTTCTCATGTCTCTCTAATACATTTTTAAATTTTTTTTACACAAATATCCTTCAGACTACATAAAAGTATTGATCAAAGAAAACGGTAAATTTGATCTTTTATGGGTAACTAAAATAATAGTAAAATATAATAAATGACCCAGAACTAACAATATTTCAACTTCAAATTGATGTAGGTTAGATCAATCAGAATTTAACGATTCTGCCAAAAGTTTGTTCTTTTCACCAATATTCATCATTTGAATACCCCTCATCACCAGTTTCATAAAACTCTAGAGTATGACCCACCCTAATGCCAGAGCCTAGACTAATGTTAACTAGAGTAGCCTAGCCTAGTATAACTAAGCTAGAATAAGCTACTATAACCTAGAAAATATATCCTTGCATACCATAGCCTAACTTAGCATACTATAAGCTCGCTTGTTATAGCCTATCCTAGCATAACCACACCTAATATAATAGAGCCAAGCGTATCGTATTATAGCCTAACCTAATATATCCTAGACTAGTATTGCATACCATACCATAGACTATAATACCTTGCATAGCTTAGCCTATTATAGCCTTGGTTAGCTAGCCTATCGTAGCCTAACATAGTATTACCTAGCATAGCAAAGAATAGCCCTTCTTAGGCTATTATACTTTAGCCTAACTAGCATAGCATAGTATAGCCCTGTCTAGCCTAGTATAGCTTAGGATAGCTTAGACAAACATAGTATAACCTAGCCTAGCATTAACTATTCTAGACAAGTATAGCCTATAATATCCTATTATATCCTAAGCAAGCATAGCTTCGCATTATCTAACCTAACATACTATATGCTATCCTAGCATGGCATTTTATAGACTAAATTAGCATATTATATCTTATAGCATATTATAGCCTAGACTAGTCTAGCAGAGTATCGGCCAAATAGTTATGATGTCGTGGCCAAAACAAAATAATTCCAGGGCTAACCTTGAGAGGATTTTGACAATTATATTATTCGAAAGAGAATGAAAAATGTATGGGTTTCAAATTTCGTTAGAATCAACCGAATAGTTATGATGTTATTGCAAAACAAAATAATCCCCGTAATAAACTTGGGAGGACTTTGGCAATTATAGCATTCGGAAGAGAATGTAAAACAACACAAGGGTTTCAAATTTCGTTAGAATCGACTGAATATTTACGATGTTATTACAAATCAAAGCAAAAAGCAAAACGGGGACCGACCGACTGACCGCCATAGTGAAATGTAGAATCGCTCGTTACTAGACTCGTACGCGACTAAAAACGTTAATGATATTTAGTGTAAAAAATATTATACCATGATCCGTTTATGATATTTACGATAGAATTATAGATATAAATTTTAGAAAAATATTTTTAAAATTATCCAACAGATCTTGTTGTAAGAAAGCATTGATTTTTTTTTTAGAAATGTAAAAATTAAAGATAAAACTAAAAACTTTTGCTTTTTAATAACAATTTCTAACTGCATTCTCTAGCGATTTTTTTGTGGTTCCAAAATTTATTGCCGGTATATATATATATATATATATATATATATATATATATATATATATATATATATATATATATATATATATATATATATATATATATATATATATATATATCAGGAGGAATATGAAGACACATGTGATCGCTCTAAACATTTATTTATTTGCCGGACGTTTCGGTCTTTAGCAATGATCATCTTCAGCTGATTGAACTCTAATACGAATACAAGAAATTTTAAGAATTAGATGACAAAATTGCCAAAATAGTACACACAATTCAATATTAGTTACAATATAAAAAATTTGTAAAACTCAACAAGAGAGGAAACAGAAATGTAACCAGAATGATAAGCAAGTAGTTAAATATAAGTTAATTTACAGATATATGATACTGAAAAATAATGTGAAACAGTTGAATGCGAGGGATAAAGCGCTCGATAAATACGAGTTTAACTATGAAAGTAAAATTTAATATTCGAAACTAAATCAAACAACAAATATGAATAATAAACATGAATCAAACTCAATAGGAATAAAATAAATTTGTTTTTAAAACTAATACCCTATTGAGTTTGATTCATGTTTATTATTCATATTTGTCGTCTAATTTAATTTCAAATTTTAAATTTTCCTTTCTTGATTAAACTCGTATTTATCGATCGCTTTATCCCTTGCATTTAACTGTTGTTTTTAACGTATTTTTTTCAAATGGAAAGATGGTATATGTCACCTAAAGACAATAGCAATCAACAAGCAGAAAAGAACATCATTAAACTCTACTATAAGCCCATCATGAGCACAGCCTACAAAACAGATGAAAAACTTATAAAGGAAGTCATAAACAGAGGAGTTAAAGCAACACAAAATGAGAAGAATGTATCATTCATAATTTACTACACCTTTATCTTCATAATGAGAAACAACCCAGGACCTCACCTAACACCCAAGCAGAGAAGTCGACTGATATATAAATATACTTGTAAAATGGGAGACTATGAACTCCAACCTTATTCATATATCGGAATGACGGAAACAAAACTAACACGAATAATGACCTATCATTTAAGCAATGGTGCCCCGGGACACATAGGTTGGAAAAACATGGAAAACAACTGGACTGAAAGTCACTTGAAGAGAACACCGAAATCTTAGCACACGCTCCGAACCGAAGACAGTTGCTTATATTAGAGGCCATATACATAATGAAAAAACAGGTAAAATTAAATATTAAAACAAAAATACAATTCATCTTGCCTTTCTCCCGTCCACCTGCCCCTAATAATAATCCCTCCCCATCTTTATCCTGTGACCATTATAGAGTCTTAAACATTTGCATGTACCTTCACGTGTTTAAAGAAATTCCATTTCCTATAAATATGTTCGTATAAATGTTAAAACAACTAATCACATATATAAAGCTGCGTATCTTATTCCCTAGTCACAACTATTTAGCCTTTGAAAATGATATGTGTATATATCGGAAATCGGAACGCGTCAGGCCAATATATAGTTTCGTTTTGCTTTGTGAACCAGTTTTTGGCCCTCGTGCGTCACGACCTTCTAATGAATTTGGGAGAACTAATCCATCGGTTAAGCCAAGACCAAAAGCGGAATATAAGACATTGCGAGACTCTAAATGAAAACAATTAACAATAAGTTAGCAGTCGCATTCAATAAAATATGTTACGAAGAAAATATATATGTATATATATATATATATATATATATATATATATATATATATATATATATATATATATATATATATATATATATATATTAAGTTCCTTAATAAAGTTCGAAAGTACTTGGAAACACCTTTTCATTTTTTCCTGCGGGACATTGCATTCATATATGTATATATATATATATATATATACTTAAAGTCCCAAGAAATGAGAACTGGTATCACAACCCGGAAAAATGCCAGGGAAAACTATTTTTAACCGTTATATGAAAATGAATAAAGGATTTGGATTCGAACCTGTGTCATCAAGTGCTCATCGCTATTATGACCACGACGCTCATCGACTGAGCTAACATCCTCACTTCTTTGGCCTTTAAATACATCTATTATATATCACGTTTCATGTGATTTTCAATTATATATATATATATATATATATGTGTGTGTGTGTGTGTGTGTGTGTAAAAAATTCCACAGGAAAATGAAAGGCGGATTCCAAGTACTTTCGAACTTGTTCAGTTCATTATCAAGCAATAACGAAATTTTTTTACAAACGTGGTATATGTATGTATAACAGGAGAGCAATGCCCCGCCCATGTACAGCGAAAGGACTAAACTAAGTACTTACATACCCGATTATGAATACATAAAAATAAACGAGAAAGAGATAACTAAATCAATAAAGCAAAGGCCTTTTAATAACAGGGGCCAGTTTAAAAAGACCGGGGGATATATTAAAATTAAGCGAGAAATTAGTGAATGAGCATTCAACAATATTTCTTTGAATAAAGTTTTCAGATTTGTAAATAAATTTAGCCTAATTCCAATCGATAGGGTGAGTGTTTTCCGATAAATGGACAAAGAAAGCGCTGCGGAATTCCCCCCCCTCCTAATATTGCATTAATGTTGCGTCAAGCGTACATTTAATGATTTTCCAGTTTGCCCAAAGTATTGCTTAGGGCAAACTGAACAATCGGCAGAATATCCCCCTCCCCCCTATACAATTGTTATTATTATGAATCAACATTTTGCACATGGTAGATTGATACTTGACTATAACAGAAATATTGAACTTATGCAAAAGGCGGGGAAGAAAGGAAAAAGACTCAGAAAACGGTAAAGAAAAAGGGAGTTCTTAAAATTGTATGCGCGAGGGATTTCCGTTCTATGTTCCTAATTTTTGTGCGAATTTCATTTTTATGGGCACCCGATTTGTCAATTTAATTATTGCATTGATTTTGTATTAACATTATTTATTTCTCTTCTTCTCTCATTGCCCCTCTCCCCTACGTATCTTTTTACTTCTCGTGTCTCTCCTAATCTTCCTCTTTAGACTATCGCTTTATCCATTAATCTTTTTAACCCTTTTGGCTCTGTTCTTGACTCTTTCTTGCTTCTCGGTTTCACCTTGCTACCTTTGTTATAGCTAAATATTAATGTGAATTTACCCATTCCTCTCCTACTTACTCATTGGTGATTTCTTGTCTTAGAGGCGGTCCTTTATCCTTTATTAGCTTATATATACCCTTCTTATTATATTATTTTTTATTTTCTCGTGTAGTTATCCTTGAGAATGAACTGAATAAAGTTCGAAAGTACTTGGAAGCACCTTTTCATTTTTCCAGCGTGACATTGCATTCATATATATATATATATATATATATATATATATATATATATATGGTTGAGGAATAAGTTCTTGCGGTTTTAGCAAATTTATTCATTACCATTAACAATTTTAGAAAAACTTCATTTTTAATTGATAATAATATGCAATTTAATCAATAATGTATCTTCCATTGTTATTTACGACTTCTTCCCAACGTTCAACTAGTTTTTCGATGTCTCTGCATTAAAAATCTCATGAATTTGACTCGAAGAATTCGTCTAACCAGGTTCTTAATTCCACATCAGTATTGAATAAAACGCCGCGCAAATTGTTGGAGAGCAATCGGAACAGATGGAAATCCGATGGAGCCAAGTCTAGCGAATATGGAGGATGGGGCATGATTTCCCAATTAAGCGTTTGGATGGCGTCTTTTGTCATATTCGCAATGTGAGGACGAGCATTGTCGTGTTACAGAAGGACACCATGACGTCGATGAGGTCGCTTTTCACGAATAGCTTCGGCGAGTCGATACATTTATTGAATGTAGAGTTCTGCATTGACAATCTCGTTGTTCGCTAAGGAGCTCATAAAGAATGATGCCTTCACAATCCCACCACACACACAGCATCGTCTTTCGTGGATGAAGTCCTTGCTTTAATCGTGGAAGTGTTTTTTTATTGGGGCTAAGCTATTGTTTTCAATGGTTCATGTTGACATAAACACACCACTTTTCGTCGCCAGAGATGATGCGGTGAAGAAATCTGTCCTTATATCCACGAGTAGCCTTGTGACGAGCAAGCAAACCTGCGGCAATCGTGGAGCGTTGAAGTCTGTTGCTTTCACTCAAAGCGTGCGGAACCTATGCACCGAGTTTTTAAACTTTCCCCATCGAATGAAGGTGATTCACTACAGTTTTCTGATCACACGCCAATTGTACAGCCAATTCTTTAGTCGATTGACGAGGATGTTTATGAAGAAGGTCGTTCAATCGATGTTCATCCAACTTAATGGCGCGACCAGAACGTTCTTCGTCATTAGGATTGAAATGACCGTTTTTCAAACGTGAAAACCACCATTGACCTGTCCTTTCTGATAAAGCATTTTCTCCGTACACAGCACAAATATCGCGACGAGCTTTGGCTGCGTTTGCATTGTTCCCGTCTCGATTGAAAATGAATAACAACAAGTGTCTAAAATGCGCCTTTCTTTCAACTTGACATTCTATTTTGAGGGTACAGAACAAAAATTAAATTAACACAACTTTTAAATAAACCGCAATGACTTATTACTCAACTTCAAGACGTAGCCTAAGCAAAAGCCTAATAGTCTACGCTGTTAAGAGACGTAGCCTAACCTTTGCAAATTTTGCTCTCATTATTTATTATTATTTCTTAATATGTGCACAAATCACGTCAACAAAACTTAAATCAACACAACATTAAAAAAACAGGAACTTATTCCTCAACCTAATATATATATTCCGAGCGCTTATTTAAATTCTGACAACTTCAAGTAGCGAACAATAGAGGAATTCTTCTTCTTCTAATCGGCTTCTTCCTGCCCGGGGTCGCCGTTCTTCATGAGTCGTTTACACTTCGGTAAAAGACTCACGCATTTAGGTTTTGGCTGAGACTTTACGGACGGCTGCCCTTCCTGACTCCAACAAAAGAGGAATGAATAATATTAAAATAAACAATAAAGGTCTCACAAAAAGAAGGACACAAAATGCAATCGCTAACGTTTTATTCAAACAAATGACAGTTCGGAAAATTAATTGAAAACAGAAGTAGCGGCAAAGCGGCTGTTGTCGCGCCGTGGGAAGAATCGGCAGAAAACGGAACCGTTGGCATTCTTCTTTTGCTGTTTGTTATGTTTCTTTTCTCTCTCTCTCTCTCTCTCTCTCTCTCTCTCTCTCTCTCTCTCTCTTTCTATATATATATATATATATATATATATATATATATATATATATATATATATATATATATATATATATATATATATATATATATATATATATATATATATATATATATATATATATATATATATATATATATATCTGTTGACCAGTTCAAGTCAAGACTAGACAAAGTCTTGAAAAGTGGCCGTTTAGGGACGCAAAACAATTGAGCAGCCATTTGCCCGCTCGATTGCTAGTCCAAAGGTACCCTTCTTGAATGGACTGTAAGGTCTCCTAGGGTACTTTTTTTTCCTTGTTACTCCTTGTTACTCTCTCTCCCAGTGGTGGTGGTGGTGGTGGAGTAATAATGGTGATAATAGTGGTGATGGTTGTGGTATAGTCGTACTGGTGGTGTTGTATAAATGATGGTGGTAGTAGTTGTGGTGGTGTAGTAGTAGAGGTGGTCGTGGTGTTGTAGAATTTATAGTGGTGGTGGTGTAGTAGTAGAAGTGGTCGTGGTGTTGTAGAAATGATAGTGGTGGTGGTGTAGTAGTAGAAGTGGTCGTGGTGTTGTAGAATTGATAGTGGTGGTGGTGTAGTAGTAGAAGTGGTCGTGGTGTTGTAGAAGTGATAGTGGTGGTAGTAGTTGTGGTGGTGTAGTAGTAGAGGTAGTCGTGGTTTTGTAGAATTGATAGTGGTGGTGGTGTAGTAGTAGAAGTGGTCGTGGTGTTGTAGAAGTGATGATGAGGATGGTGTAGTAGTATTGGTGGTGGTGGTGGTGGTGGTTGTAGTCTCCAACTCCAAACAGAACCCAAGAACCCATAGAACAGTTAATCTCAAACAAGAATCGAATCGGCATTTCTGGAATTAAAAAAAGATTTAAAAAATCCTCGCGGATAAACTCTTGAAGTGAGAGACTTCTTTTTAGTCTCATTCAACAGATCATTATCAAAGCCTTTGGGGGCCTTCGTCCCGTTGATGGGACCCTTAGAATGCGTGGATTTCCCCAAGATTTCTGAAATGCCTCAAATGAAAGAGGAAAACCTCGTTTCTCCACCGGGACAAAATCGGCAAAAGAAAAGTTATTACTTTTCTGTCAATTTTTCCGACAAGGAATCGCACAGAGAAATATCAATACATACTTATACATAAAATAGGCGAAAATAAAAGATACATATAAACATAAATATACCCATATACGTATATAAAAATATGTACAAATATAGTAACAATATTTGATATTTAAGAATGGAATGAAAAAAACATATATATATATATATATATATATATATATATATATATATATGCAAAAAAAAAACAGGAAAATGAAAGGCTGATTCCAAGTACTTTCGAATTTGTTCAGTTGATTTTCATGGAATAACAAAGTAATTAACAGAGGTCCAGTTTAAATAGACAGGGGAATAATTTCAAATTAGGCGAGGAATTAATGAATGAGCATTCAACAATATTTCTTTGAATAAAGTCATCAGATTTGTAAATATATTTAGCCGAATTCCAATTGGTAGGGGGACTGTTTTCCGATAAATGGATAAAGAAAACATTATTACTTTCTCCTCTTCTAATATTGTATTTATGTTGGGTTAAGAGTACAATTAATGATTTACCGGTTTACCCCAAATCATTGCTTAGGGCAAACGGCTCAATCGACACAATAAGCCCTCCCTATACTATTGTTATTATTTTGAATCAACTTTTTGTGCATGGTTGACTCATACTTGAATAAGACAGAAACATTTCAACATTTCAAGAGGTTGAGAAGCAAATAAAATGACTCAGAAAACGGTAAAACAAGAGTGTACCTAAAATTGTATGCGGGAGGGATTTGAATTCTGTTAAACGATTTTACATGGACGAAAGGACTGTGATTTATTTTTAATTACAATGCCATGGGCTGAATAAAAATAAATGTAAGCATTAACTGGTTGGTTTTCTGCAGATTTTTTTATTTGAAACCAATATCTGTTCGTTTAGTTAATATATTTAAGAATAGTAAGACTTTTCTTTTCTTTAGTGGACTTAATTGAAGGTACTATGTTGTTCCAGGATGAATGAAAGCCTTCAAAATTGTGTTGTATGGGCCATAAACAGATTAAGTTGTTTATTTATGGGTACCAAACAGCATTTTGCGGTAGACGTAAAGGAAGTTATGCTCCTACAAACAAGGTCTGCTGACCTAAAAGTCACATGGTCTTATTCTGATTTATGACCTTATGACCTTCAAAACTTTCTATAATTCCCGGACTAACCTTGGGAGGACATTGACGATTCTATCATTCGAAAGAGAATATAAAACAACATAAGGGTTTCAAATTTCGTTAGAACCTAGCCTTAAATAAAATAGCTTGGATGTGCCGGGCACAACCTAACCTATTATACCCTAGCATAGTATAGCCTACTTCATCCTACCTTATCTTAGTATAGCCTAACCTATCGTATTCTAGTATAGCTCAGCCTAGCTTAGTAGACCCTAGTCTAACCTAGCTATTATAGTATAGCCTAGCTTAGCCCTAGCCTATTATAGCCTTGCCCAGAGTAGCATTGCCTAGTGTAGCCTAGCTTACTATAGCCAAGCCTAGCCTAACCAAGTATAGCTTAGCATTGCATGCCAGATCCTAGCCTAGTATAGCCAAGCTAGAATAGGCTACTATAGCCTAGCCAATATATCCTTGCATACGATAGCCGAGCCTAGCCTAGCATACTATAGGCTAGCTTTTTATAGCCAACCTAGCATAACTACACATAACATAATAGAGCCAAGCGTAGCATATTATAGCCTAGGCTAGTATATCTTAGACTAGTATAGCATACCATATCCTAGACTAACATAATCTTGCATAGCTTAACTTATTATATCCTTGGTTAGCTAGCCTATATTAGCCTAGCATAGTACAGGGTGACCCCCTAAACGGGCCTGCACACACTTTATGCGATATATCCTTCATTCATTCACTAATCACCCTTACTTTGCAGGACATGACAGAAGCAACGCCTGTGAACACAACTAGAGCTCAATGGGAGCTCCAATAAAGAATATACTGCGTCAAACATTACTACAATACAGGCTCGTTCAAGAAAGTGAAGGTCACTTTAGTGCATCAATTCGAATGTGAAAAAGACCCCTCCAAAAGCAGAATTCAGGACGCCCCAGAAAGTGTACAGCTGAGCTCGTCGAGAGCGTCAGAGAGTCAGTTCACCAGAGTCCAAAACGCTATGTGCGCAAGCGAAGTCTGTCCCTAGGTATATCCAGTTAGAATTGCATAAGAGAGCGCTAGTAATAGATGTGAAGGCATACCCATAAAGAATACAAACGAAGCAGATCCTTACAGTTATAGACAAGGAGCAGAGAAAGGCTATGGTAGTCAAGATACTGGAGAAGGATCAGGAGACCCCAACTTTCTTTAACCTCCTTTGGACCTCAGTTGAAGCTCACTTCCTTCTTGAAGGAAAAGTATGGACTGCAATCTCATTTAGAGGTATAATCGAACCATTCTTCTTCGAGGACTCTGGCGTGACAGTGACAGTCACCAAGGAGCGGTATGTTGAGGTCCTCAAAACCTTCAAGAAGGAGCTGCTAATGTGGAAGTTCTGGTTCCAGCAAGATGGAACAAGCTCTCACACCTAAAACCTGTCCCGAGATTTGCTGAAAGAGAACTTTGGTTGGCCGTGTGATCAGTCTCAAGACTAATTTTGAGTGGGTACTTCACAGCCCTGACCTTAGCCCCCCCCCCCCATATTTTTTTTTCTCTGAGGCTACCTTAAAGACAGAGTACACGCAGGGAGACCCAGGACCGTCAGGGAACTTAAGGAAGCCATCAGGGAGGAGAGCAGAGCCATTAGTCGGTTGGTTTGTAAGGACGTCATGGACAACTTTGTGCTGCGCCTCAAGAAATGCACATAGCTAAATGGAGGTCATCTCGAACATGTGCTCTAGAAGAAGAAAAGTCCAAAGACTCTCATGTTTTGATATGATGTTTTGAAACACAATAAACTAGTTATCATCCAAGTTTCGTTTAATCCTTGCAGAAAATTAAGAAATGAGGCCTATCGAAATTTGGGGACCGTTTTGGGGGTGGGGGTGACCCTGTATTACCTTGTATAGCAGAGCATGACCTCCCTAACGTATTATACTTTAGGCCTACACTAGCATAGCATAGTATCACCATGTCTAGCCTAGTATAGCTTAACATAGCTTAGCCTAGCCTAGTATAACCTAGCCTAGCATTAACTATCTTAGACAAGTATAGCCTATACTATCCTATTTTACCCTAGGCAAGCATAGCTTAGTATTGTCTAGCCCAGGGGTGGGGAAACTTTTTGTGCATAAAGGCCATCTTACAATTCATCATCACTCATAAAGGCCGCATAGAAAAATATGTTAAAGTTATTTTATCCCTTAAGTAATTTATTGATAATCTAATACAAAAGACAGTTTTATAGAAATCGAAAGCATAATAATTTCAAATATTTCTATTTAAGTAAGTACTTTTTATACATGTAATATGTAAATGAAAAATATCGAAATCGTAGAATTTTCAAACATTTTATTTATGTAAGAAGTTTTCAAAATAATAAGTAAATGAATAATATCTAAAGCATGACATTTTCAAATTATTTTAATTAAGAGAGAAGGTTCTTTGTATTCAAGGAACAAGTAAAGGAATAATAATCTTATAAAAATATAGCATATAAACATCGAGGATATAATATTTTCAAATATTCAATATACAGTAGGCAAGCATGTACATTTTTTATACAAATTAATGACTTCTTTGAGTTTGCTTCTTTTGAGAAAGCATTTTGATATCAGGCTCTAACATAGTGGTTCTTAGTCTCAATAGGTCCACCAAATGCTCATCTGTCAACTGTGTTTTCATTGAATTCTTGATTAGCGCCAAGTACGAAAATGTGGATTCACAACAGTATGTTGAAGAAAAACAGGAAATCAGTGGTCGTGAATGTTCACGAAGACGGGGATATTCTATCGCGTTTTTCCAAATTTCGACGGGATTTTTTCTCTTGTCAAACAGAGACTTCAGGATATTATCCTCAGACATTTCAATAAGCCCCATTTGCAACTCTTCAGGAGCCTCTGATACATTAATTAAGTGAGGTTGAAAAGCAAGTTTCAGAGTGATGTTATGCTTTTCAAAATCATTGAATCTTTTATTGTATTCTTCTATCAATGTGTCTAAAACCGACTCATATTTTTCAAAATATCCATAGATATCTTCATTTTCACTCATTACCTTCGTAAGCTGGGGAAAGTGTTCTTCTGAAAGTTTTGATTGAGCCAAAAGGGACTTGAAATACGACAGTTTCTTTCTAACTGCCTGAACCTTTTGCCACATATCATATATACATTTATTTCTGCCTTGCAGTGAAATGTTTAACTCATTTTGTTTTGACATCACATCACATAAAAAGGCAACATCTCTGTAAAAGTTGGATCTGATAAATCACAATACTTGTTGTTTTCTTTGAAAAAGTTAATAATTTGCCTTCGTAAAGACAAAATCTTGACCAATACTTTCCCTTGCGACAACCAGCGTGCTTTTGAGTGATATGGCAAATTTGTCATCCATCATCAGCATGTTTCGAAATTGACGATGTTTTGAGGCATTCACTCGAATATAGTTAACAATGTTTATAACCTTTTGCAAAGTGTCATTTAAAGTAACAGATTTTGCACAGAGATTTTGCTGATGTAAAATACAATGAAAAGAAATCAGTACATTTGGTTCTTGGGTTTCTCTCTTAAGATGTCCAATAAATCCCTCATTTTTAGCCATCCTAGCTGGGGCAGCATCAGTGAACACACTTACCAAATTAGTAAAATTTAGTCCTATTATATGACATTGCTCTTGGAAGTTGTTAAAAATTTCTATCCCCATGTCCTTTTAAGGGTGCATAAAGAAAGCAATTCTTCATATAATGAAAATCATCTGTTATGGTACGAATAAAATACAATAATTGTGCTGAATCAGTGGAATCTGTTGATTCATCCAAAGCTACTGAGTAATATATATTCTCTTTTTTTTATTATATTTTTCAATTATTCTGTTAAATTTCAGGCAAATTCATGTTCTCGCTCTGTGTTAGTCCTTCTTGAATATATCCTACCACATCTACAATACATTCCTTTATGAGTTCTGCATCGCTGAATGGCTTACCTTTTTTTCCAAGCAAATATGCAACTTTACAGCTTGCTTCTGTCCTAGCATTCCCTTGATGTAACACAGACTGGGAAAAATGATCTTTGCTTCTGATTCCATCTTTCAATTTCTGTAGTGCTATCTTTCGAAGCTCAACCTCAAATTTGGCATATTTATTGTCTTTATGAAGAGCATAATGTTGCTGTGCTTTGAATTTCTTAACTGTTACAATTGCAATATCACAAAGAAAGCAAGACATTTTGCCTCCAGTATTCACTAAAGAATATTGCAGTTCCCATTCTTCATTAAAGATTCTGTTTTCTTCTTTCAAAGTCCGTTTGAACTTTATTGACATAATTATGGGCCAAAAAGAAATGTATTTATTATGAAAAGCCATAAAAAAGGTTAATAATGAATTAGTAAGGCCAGCCGCACACTGTCCCAGACAATCAGTCTTAGACAAAACATCGATAAACCTGCATCCACAACCATGTTATAATAATTATAATTATTATTATTATAACAACAACAATATAGATTAGTTATATTTTTTTCTGTGATTAGTATTATTATTTATCATTACCTAATTGTTGCAGAAACTGACTCAGTCTCACAAAACAAGTCGATATGAAGTAAGCCACGACAACACAATTACTGAGTAGAGTACGTAGTTATTCGGAGTAGCACAGACCACAGTGAGGAGGCGGACGAGACAGGAACTCTTCCTGTATCATAAGTGAAATCACTCACTCCCACTAGGCTAGTGTAACTTACACGGAAACATTGCCTTTATATAGCAGTTGCTTTAAGTTTAGATTCACTGAATTTAAGAAAAATGCTTCCAATCTCTGGGAGCGACATCACTAAACACATAACTTTCCTTTTATTTATGTGTGTGTGCATAATGGTTTTAGACAAAATGTTCAATGTCAGAAAAGAAATATATATCAAAAGGCCATAGAAGGCCGCACCTGATGGTCCAGAAGGCCACAGGTTCCCCATCCCTGGTCTAGCCTAACATACTATAATGCTATCCTAGCATAACATTTTATAACCTAAATTAGCATATTATATCTAACCCTTGTATATTATATCTTAGCATAGTATTGCTAGGCCTATAATAGCCTAGCATTGTATAGCTTATTCTAGGCTTGCCTAGCAGAGTATAGCATATTATAACCTAGTTTATTCTAGCAAAAGATCGGC
This sequence comes from Ceratothoa steindachneri, assembly GCA_963969495.1. NCBI lineage: Eukaryota > Metazoa > Arthropoda > Malacostraca > Isopoda > Cymothoidae > Ceratothoa > Ceratothoa steindachneri. Next base: position 7,278,404 of record OZ018324.1, read on the forward strand.
CGAAGAGTTATGATGTTATGGCCAAAACAAAATAATTCCCGGGCTAACCTTGGTAAGACCTTGGGTATTAATGATTTAAAAAGAGAATGTAAAACAACATAAAGGTTTCAAATTTCGTTAGAATGGACCAAATAGTTATGATGTTATTGCCTAAACAAAATAATTCCCGGGCTAACCTTGGAAGGACTTCGACAATTATAACATTCGAAAGAGAATGTTAAACAACATAAGGTTTTTAAATTTCGTTAGAATCGGCCGAATAGTTAGGATGTTATTACAAAAAATAAAACAAAACGGTGACCGACCGACATAGTGAGATGTAGAATCGCACGAGACCAAAAATCCACGGTTAAATTTGAAAATACAGGAGAGAGAGGAATTCCCTTAGGTAAGGGAATTTTTTTTCAAAATATTCTTGATTAGGAATGTAGTTGTTATTTAAGATTCGTAATATAATTAAATCAATGATATTGTTTTGTTGAGTTCAAAATTATGTTTATCCAATTCACTTGACAAAAACTTAAGTAAATTATCTACTGGGATTTTGTTAGAAAGAGAAGACACATTAAATCTAACATGAATATAGTTATTTAATGTATGTGGGAAGCTCTGAATTTTTTTCATTTAGCTCAACGTTGTTATTTAGGTCTGAAAAAGAGAGAGTGCCTACAATTGGGGAGAGTATTTTTACTAACAACTTAGAAGGTTTTATTTATAAAATCCCATGTAAAGATTTCCCAAAATATTATATCAGCCAAACAGGACTTAAGCAAAAGACTGAGTAAGCATAAATATAACGTGAAAACAGATTAAACTTCTAATTCATTATTTTGACATTATATTAAAAATCGTAAAATAGATTGGGAAAACGCGGTTACCATTTTTAAAAAATTGGTCTTATGTACAACGAAGTAATATGGAATCAGCAACGATAAAATTTACCTAGGCTTCTAATATTAACTGCAGTGAGACTTTATAATTTATAAGATTTAATACTAAAGATGATAATGAAGATTAAAAAATAAAACAGTCAGATTCTGAAAAAAATGTTGTTCTTATGTACACACACACATACATACACACACACACACATATATATATATATATATATATATATATATATATATATATATATATATATATATATGGTTGTTAACAATGTTTACACACAAATTTTATTGACAATGATTTACAACGAAAAAATACAGCAAAATATACATATGATTGAACAATGTAATCACCGTTATTTTCGAGCACCTCCTTCCAATGACGGGATAGATCATGGATGCCTTTGTTGTAAAATTCAAGCGATTTCCGATCAGAAAAGTCTCCAGCTGCAGTTTTCAGTTGGTCATCATTTGTCAACATTTTGCCATTCAAAAAGTTCTGAAGTGCCTGGAATAGATGGTAGTCTGATGGTGCCAAGTCAGGCGAGTACGGTAGGTGAGGGAGAACTTCCTACCCCAGCTTCAGGAGTTTGTCACGGGTATGATTTGCAACGTGTGGTTGGGCGTTATCATGAAGAAACATGACATTAGATAATTCTGGTCGTTTCTGCGCAATTGCATCTGCCCCCTGTTGTAGTTGTTGACTGTATAATTGAGCGTCAATAGACTGATTGCGTTCCAACATTTCCAGGTAAATCACTCCCAGGTACACCTTTGTTCTTTTGCGTGCCATGTTCGAGTTACATACCATTTCACATCTGCAGTAGCCACTTTGTTTGGCTAATCAAACCGACGTTTCTTGGACAATAGTGTCATGCAGGTGTTTATGCGGCGCTGACGGTCGAAGTCGGTCAGTTTATATGGAATCCATATGTCCAGTTTGCTTACTTTTCCAATTTCCTCTAAATGATGCAAAATGGCTGGATGACTGACGCTAAGCCTTTAAGCTAGCTTGCGTGATGTCAAATGTGGATCAGCTTTGGCAGAGGCGCACAAACGATCATTGTCCATAAGAAGAGTCTGTCACTTCTCGGCTGATGTTGGAGATAGAATTGGCTGTGCTGAAACTTCTTAAGCCAATCGTAGTCTGTGCGACGACTTATTGTGTCTTTTCTACATGCTTGATTGATACGACGTTGCGAATAAGCAGCGCTTAGCCCGCACTTATAATCCTACAGTAAAAGAATAGGTTGCTGTTCACGAGAAAGAGTCATTTGATGGGTAATTTTGAAACTTTTGATATCATATAAAGTGTCTGACAGATACTGTGTAGTTGCCTAGGCTTTCCCTAGGCCTCGCTTGAAAGTGCATAGTGATCTAGTCTACCGAAGCACTAGGTCACTGTGCACTTTCAAGAGAGACCTAGGAAAGACTAGGCCACTACACACTAACTAGTCGTACACTCTGTATAAATCTATAAATAAACTTTTAAAAACAGTTTGTGCGTTAACTTTATTTCCTACCTAATATATATATATATATATATATATATATATATATATATATATATATATATATATATATATATATATAGTGTGTGCAATAAATATCCGATGCATGGTCAAAAGATAGTTACCCAACAGCAAAGTAATCGAAAATATATATATATTATATATATATATTTTCACGGTGAATGTAAGGACACATAGGAGGCTGAGGTACATGTGATTTATTTATGGAACAACGTTTTGGACGTATCATCCATCTTCAGGTTCTAAAACATAAATTAATCTAATGCAGTTAAACAATATTAAAAATATTAAAAATAACTAGGTTAAGACTATGCAGGTAAATCAAAAATTAGAAAATAACTCAGGAATTTAAAAGTCAAGAGAATCAAATTATCAATCTAATATAACACTATTGACACGAAAAAAAAGAAGCAAAAACACAAAAGTAAACAATTACAGTATAATATTGCTTACCGATGAAGTTCAGGAGAAATCACAAAGTGAAGAAATTATAAAGGATGTGGCTTAAAGAAGGATAGGAATTTGATCGGTTGGTTGTTAAATAAGAGAAGGTTGGTTGGTTGTTGAATGAGGTAATTAAAATTAAGAAATAAGAAGAGGAACAGCGGTATTATCTATGTTGAGTGTAGGAGATTTTGTACGTATTAGTAGGGATTCCAAAATTCTTAGACTATATTCATTGTTATTATGAACAATTATTTTGAAGTTATCTATGGAACATTCTGTCTTGCATTGTATACTATGATTTCTTATTACAGAAGCTTCCTTCTTAGACAATATTTTTCCAGTGCGATGGCTTATTTCCATGTGAGAACAAAACCTTTCTTTCAATGAGCGAACCGTACTACCAATATAGGTTCCTTGCAAACAACAAGGACAAGTAAAAGCGTAAACAACACGGCTGCTCATTTATAGAGGAAGTTTGTCTTTTGACGAGAAGAAACTTCCTATGGAAAGTGGGTTGACAAAAGTGATTTTGAAGTTGGTATGAAAGAAATATTTTTTGAGTAATTTGTTGCATTTTCTAGTGAATAATTTATTGTAAGGTCCCATTTCAGGTACTACGAATTTTTTTACGTTTTTGGGAACATTATATGAGAGAAAGGATGGAGAGTAAATTTTGGTAAGAAAATTATTGATTAGTTTGTCAACCAAAGGTGGGGGGTAACAATTATTTTTAAAATAAAACTTTAGAGTCTGGAATTCATTGTGCATTACAGAATAATTGGAGGACAGATGGTAACCTATATATATTAGAGATTTAATTGCACTGAGTTTATGTGACAAGTCACAATGGATGAAAAAATTTATTCCTAGGCCACTAAAGGTAGGCTTTCTGTATATTGAGGTAGTTAGTTTGTCGGGTTTTTTCTATAATGACGTCTAGAAAAGGAAGTTGATAGTTACTCTCTAATTCAATGGTAAATTTAATGTTGGGATGATAAGAGTTTATAAAATTTAAAAAATGGTGGGCATGTTCTATATTATCAAACATAGCAAAGGAGTCGTCAACATACCTACGATAAAATATGGGTTTGAAATCTAAAGGGCAATGTTTCATAAAGTTGTTTTCAAGATGAATCCTGAAAATATTAGCTGCTATTGGATCAATTGGTGAGCCCATTCCTACTCCATCTATATGTTGGGAAACCTTGTTATTAAATAAAAAAGTTCGTTATTAAAGAGAAAATAGGAATTGGAAACGGATAAATCAAGAAGAAAACGAAATTGTGCTTGGTCAAATTGTAGAAAATGTTGAGAAAAAGTGAAAGTTTTGTGTAAAATGATGTCAATTGTTTCTTGTAGTGGAATGTTTGTGAATAGATTTGTAATGTCAAAGCTTGCCATGGTATACTTATGAGGAGTAGGAAGGCTGGAGATTTGCTCAAGTAAGTCATAGGAATTACGGAAAATGTATTTATTTGTTGTAATGGGAGAAAGAAGAGGAACCAAATATTTTGCTACGGCATAGGAAGGTGTGTTTATAGCAGAAAAAAAATGGGTCGCAATTCCAATTCCTATTTTCTCTTTAATAACGAACTTTACCGTTAGGTCCAACTTTTGCTAATATCTTCCTCTGTTTCCATGAAACCTCTTGGCTCCAAGCTTGCCCCAAAGAATTCGCCCCAGTATTTTATAGGCGTTTCATTGACGACTGCATAATCTTGTTTCGTAAAGAACAACAGGCATCTAAATTTCTTGAATTCCTTAACAAGCAGCACCCTAAAATACAATTCACTATGGACATAGAAAACGATGGCTGCCTGTCTTATTTAGACATCAAGTTAACCCGCACCCCCACCGGATTATCTACAAGTGTTTTTCGCAAAGCCACTTGGACTGGCCTATCAACAAGCTTCTTTAGCTTTATTCCACGTTTTTTTAAAACTAATACTATTGACACCCTGCTACATAGAGCATTTAAAATATGCTCTAATTACAAACTATTACATGAAGAGTTTTCTTTTCTTAAGAATTTTTTTCAAGAAAATCGCATAAGGAAATGTCTTGATCATTCATTTCCTTAATCCGACTGAAGATAAAGCCACCGTTAATAAACTTTTACACTTCTGGTCGGTACCCTTCTTTGGCCCACAAACATCAAAGATGAGTGTTGAAATAAGCTCGATTATCCAAAGAAATCTGCCCTTTTTGGACCTCAAAATAATCCCCCCAAACCAATATACAATAGGCTCGCTCTTTCGTCATAAAGATCGCCTTCCTTATGAGTGTCGCTCATCTCTCGTATATAATTACTTGTGTCCATCGTGCGATGCGACCTATATTGGCTCTACCAGCCGAACTCTCCATTCAAGAGTTGAACAGCACGCCGGGAGACCCTGCCGTACGGGTTTGCCCCTAGCCAAACCTGACTATTCTATCATCCGACTCCACGCCAATTCTTGCAATTTACAGGTAAAACTCGAAGACTTTTCTATAGTCTCTACAGCTAATAACCCTCTCTAATTTACGAATCCTTGAATCCATATATATTTTAGATAGTAAACCCACACTTAACGACCAAACTTCGTCTTTCCCATTACATATTACACGTTAGTTTAAATTAATGTCTCCCTTACTTTGCCACTTCCATGTTAATTTGTGTAATGTTGCTATTACCAATGCAATTCCATCAATTATCGTTGTAGTATCATGATTTATACAAAAAAGTGACTTGTAAGACCATTTTCCTTATGTTACCTATCCAATGTCAATTAGAATTGCTTTGTATTTATACTAAATATAATTCCAGTACCCAAAAGATGAGGATGGCCCTCGAAACGTTGGTTGAAATTAAATGAAGAAAGAAAAATGCATTTCTTTTCTGCTGCCCTCGTTCTCTTATATATATATATATATATATATATATATATATATATATATATATATATATATATATATATATATATATATATATATATATATACATATATATATATACATATATATATATATATATATATATATATATATATATATATATATATATATATATATATATATATATATTGTTGGACTTCACGACGTAAATGTGAGAATGTTTGGAGCAAGTAAAAATCCGGAAACACTCTGTAGTTCTTTATTAACGTTTCGTCTTTCAGCTTCTTCAGAATAGAGCTACAGAAGAAAGGAGATCGCTCTCTATATATTTAGGCAGATGTCTCCCCGGGTCACGGCTCCTCGTCCTCAGTCGGCTTCTTCGGGTTGGTTGGTTGATGTTCTCGGATTCCGATCTTCTGGCCTCATTTCTTATGACCTTAGCCGCACCATTAGCCACCGGAAGAACCCGCCCCGGTGATTGGTTGGCTTGTCGGAGATAATATGCACCCCTTTAATCATTCATCTCTCTCTCTTTGCTAAAACCTTATGAATTACTTTGATCCCACCTCAATTAGGCAAATGACCGTATTCATCGATAGGTACTACCATTGCGTTTGATGTTCTATGGCCTCTAATGTCCCTCTTAGGCTCATTAATCCTAATCTTAATATCAGGAAGAGATATTGAGACTAGGATTAATGCCTTTTTTTGCCATTTTATCTCCCTGAAGATTTCTTCTAGACAGGGCGTGAACAATTTCGGAGAGATGGTATCTCATTGTCTTACACATTTCTCTAATTGAAAGATGCCTGCCTCCTTATGCATTCTATTGTACGTTCTACAATCTTTGTATATGCGTTCTTTGATATTTATTCTAGACTGGATCTATTCTTTAAGGCTTCTATGATCACTGGTCTTTCTGTTAAATCAAGTATTTTGTTGTTCAATCGTTGAGAAACCTTTTCTTAAACTAGATTATTCTCTCGATTGTTTGTCATTTAGCTTGTTTTGCAGTATGTGTGCCGATAAGAATCCTGTGAAATACACACACGAGAGAAGACTGATTGGTCTGTAGTTTGTAACGTCTGTTTGATCGCCTTTTTTGTGTAGAATAATTATTATAGTAAGTGTCTGTCCTCCATAATCTTGCCTTGCTTTAGATATTCATTAAAGAGGGAAGTTAATTTTCCCACAATGATATCTCCAGAATCTTTCAACAAGTACTAAGAGATGATATTCTGTCCTGGTGATTTGTCGCTCTTCCTATGTTTGATCGCAATTTAAAATTCTGATATGAGAATAACTACGCCATTTTTGAGTGCTGTTGGTTGGTTATGGTTATTAATGGTGTTGTTGCTTTAGTACAATTTTTCATAGTACTCCTTAATTTTTTTAACTACTCTATCTTGAACCTTGATTGTGCCGTCTTCCTCTCTTATAGAAACGATGTTAAATTTTCGTATTTGAATTCTCTTTTCAGCCATTTTAGTCCCATTCCTTTCTTTTTAGTGCCATCAACAATAGTTATATTATATTTCCTGACGTCAGTTCGATGCTTCTTTTAATGAGCTTGTTAAATTCTGCTTATTCAACTTATTGGTTTGTGTTTGTTTACTTTAATGTCTTTTCCCGAGCGCTTTCGTCTTTATTCTTAAAGACCTTTTCAAGGAATGAACAGGAGGCTGGACATACATTGCCTTAAATAGTGGAAGGAGGGATTAGACTACCCACCTCTGAACCTTAATTTGGGGGTACAAAATCTTGAAACCAATTTGAGATTTTATGTAAGTAGTGATAATGGGGGGTCCTTAGTGAACAAACCAGGGCTTAAGCTTCAAATATCGGAACGAGTTAATGGAGATACATTCTAATAAATTTCTCGGAATATAATTACTGCATTTAATGACTGGTTTGGCACTGTTCCAGTTAATGCTATGGTTAAGATTGTACACATGTAGAGAAAGCGCAGATTGTTCACTGTGATTACGTACATTGGCTCGATGTACGTAATCGTTTTTCACTTTTCCTTTGTGGGTGTATCTGAAATAACTTTGACTCACGTGCACTTTGTGAACTTTTTTGATTATATATATATATATATATATATATATATATATATATATATATATATATATATATATATATATATGTGTGTGTGTCAGAATAGAAAATAAAGTAAGAAGAATGCTGAGTCGGCATTTAAGAAGAGCCCGCCCAGCCCGCTCTCCTCTTTATCACCTGTCATTGATTTTAGCCTTTTTAGCTTGCGAAGCTATTAGGTATAGCATAAGAAATTGGGTCAGTAATATATATATATATATATATATATATATATATATATATATATATATATATATATCCGACAGAAATAGCGAAAAAGTATGAAAAAATGAGAAATATTGGAAGTCGTTGGTATAGATTTATTTTATTTAGTGGACAGAAACCATTCCAACCAGAGAGGACCTTTTCCTTGAGGGAATGAGCAGAAAATAAGAGTAGAATCGGGAAAGTTTACAAACTTCCAAGGAAAAACTTCTTCAAAGCTGAACTTCATTCACAAGAACACATGACTTGAATTATAATTATCACCGGAAGAGGAATTTTCTTATTAGTACAGAAACGGTTGCCTGAAAATAATACAGGTCACTCAGTGTCTCATATGTAACATATAAGTACTTATATAACTTAGAACCAATAAATTAGCACAAATACTCGTCTGCGATCAACCACCTTAACATACAGTAGTGTCTTTAACATTATTTGCATCCTGTTCAACAATCAAATACGGAATTTCTATCAACCTGGCATTCGTAGACTATGAAAAGAGACTTTAGCTCATGGAAACATATGTTTCCGTTGTAAGAACAAACGCTACACACTGTATTAACAAGGAACTAGCAAGTCCTACATTTAAATACTCTCTTATACACTAAAAACCACCCGGAAAATGGAAACATCTTATAACGACACTTTGCGTTTCTATTCTCAAAGACCTCTTCGGAGAATGAGCGTAGAAGTATGGTGTAAGGTTTATATGTGGGAGATGGCGGGGATCTTTTTAAGTTTGAAGCCACTTGGGAGAAGAAAGATTATATTAAATATTTTTTTTATTTTCATTAAATGCAAGCTGATGGTATCTAAAGAGAAGACACTGGGTTTATTTATTAAAGATGTCAAGGAAATTTATGCAAACACTTTCTAAAATGGTTTACGAAACTGTATCGCTGCATTTGGAAATATAATGGATGCTCACCTAATTAATTACATGATGAAATTTGGCCGAGTGTACAAATAAGGTGCTCTGTGCGTTTATAATTACGTATATTAGCTTGTTATTTAACGCGTACATGCGCTAAACCTTTATTTGACTAACCTGCGTATACTTTTGGACATCTATACATTTTATTGAAGATACAATGCCAGGTTGGAAAGTGAGTTTTTTTTGCAATAGCCAAGGTCTATTTGTAAACATCATTGATATCAAAGTGCCGGAGGAGTTGTACAAGATATTTAAATGTTTGATTCAAAGGGAGGCAAAGATATCTATAACGTTGAAAGAATTTTGCTTAGCGGATGATAAAACGTTCTTTTTGTTCAGTCTTTTACAAATATCTAATCAATAAGGAAGATAGCCATGATTTTAACATATAAAAATTCGAAATTTCATTATCTGTGAAGTCGGGAGAGACAATTATCATAGCACGTAAACTACGTCGTTTGAAAATGTTATGGTGATTTTAATATAAATAAACATGAACATTTTAGAGGTTAGATTAGCTATACACTTTGTATTTGAAATCGTAGGGGCTCTATGAATGAACATATCCTTAAACCAAATCATACCATTCTTTTCTTTCTCAACAGCGAACTTTTTAAAATTTATGACTATTCGAGAATTAGACTTCAATTCCTATATAAAATTGTTAGATCACAAACAAAACATGTCATCAACGTACCTAAACTAAAATTAGGGGGTGTTTGTGAATAAATGTAAGTAGCTTAGTTCAAAGAACCCAATATATAAGTTTGCATCGACTTAAGAGAGGCAATTTGCTATGGTAATACTAGACTTCTGACGATAGAATTTTCCAATGAAAGTAAACTTGAAATCATTAATACAAAGGAAAGTGAGATGGATGAGAATCTCGGAATCAAATCGGAGAGAATATTTAAAAAAAATGTTTATTGAGGAATTTGATCAAATTACAGACGAGGACTTTTGTAAATTGTGAACACATCAAAACTAACCAAATGTAATCATTTGAATACGTTCATGTATCTATTCTACTGATTAAATCAATCTTATTAATGATATTGATATGGTTCATAATTAGGAACTAAGAATATGGGCGAACTATTTACATAATGTATAAGAAACAGCTCCCAATAAGGCTAAGCTAACGTGTGTGACCAAACCATAGAGAATTGTGAGATGAGGAAGCATTGGATGTCCTAAATTTGTTGAGTTCTGGGTACCCTTTTAGGAGGTCAGGAACCTGTCATTCTGTACTCCATTAAATATCATGAGTGTTCAAAAGTATACGTAAGTCAGTCAGCTAAAGATTTACATCTATGTATGCATTAAACATTTAGGTAATGCCCTGTTTGCACACATATCCACATTTGCTCGTGTAATTAATTGGGAGAGTACCTATTCCACTTCAAAATGTAGCGATACGGTTTCAGGAAACATTTTATTAAGCGTTTGCATAAATTTCATTAACAACTTTAAAAAAACCTTGGTATCTTCTCTTTCGATCTCATCATCATGTATTTAATCCAAGTAAAAAAAAGAAGATTTATTTAATATACTCTTTCTAGTCACATTTGGCTTCAAACTTGATAAGACTTCGGCCCTATCTCACATTTAGACATTCTCCAATACTTCTGCGCTCATTCCCCGAAGAGGTCTTTCACAAGAGAGACGAAAGCGCTCAAAATCAGAGCTTTCCTTTTCCCGTTGCGTTTTAGTGTCATTATTTTACGTGCTAATTGTGAGTTTGTTTGTCATACTCTCATATGTATACAGTCACGCAACTTGCTCATTTAGACTCCATTCAGTAGAAAAATAGAAATATAGGAAACAGAGAGAGCCCTACCCACCAAAAAACCCTGCTTGTAGCAGCGCTTGCGGAGATTTTTTTGCCAACGTCTTTGGGACAAAAAGGAAGCATAATTAGTTAAAGATATTTAAGTCCCTGGAATTTGAAAGCAATATCTTCTCTAGTGTACACTTATAGCAAAGTTCTCAACACGAGAACTTTTCAAAGACCAAAATGAATGATCAATCATTATATTTAGAGAAAATCAAACCAGACGCTTAATTGACGATCCAATGTTAGAACAAGTACAAGAATACTCAGTCCAGTTTGCGACTCTTGATTAGAACAAGGGAAGGAAAATAACTAGAATGAAATTATGTTGGAGATTAATTGGAAAGTTCAGCTACATCTTCATAATCGACGTGCAAGCGAAACTTGAACAATGAACATGACAAGAGAACCTTAGGACAACTCTATGAAACATGGGGCAAAGGTATATGAAATACCTCTCTACAAGGATATATATGGTAAAAAGATGAAATGTCCTGAAGTGGAAATAGGCAAAATACAATAAAATAAGTAACCATAAAAGATAGACGAAAGAATTAATAAAAGGAATCCTTTCTTACATAAAGGCACAGGAGACGATCTCACAAGGATTAGGTAAATGAAAATCGCTTAAAAACAGGAGTATCGGTCAAATTCGGGAGTTCCTCCGTGATCTGTAGGAACTCCTTGGGCAGAGAGACCTTTGGTCATCAATGGGATGATTTGCTTACATACATGTATGTAGAGTTGCCACAAATAGTCATGTCCCATTTTGCGCCGAGTTCGACAAATGACAATTTAATGTATTTTTAGTTGATAAGAGATGGAGTGATTGTAGTATGTTTAGTTATAAATATACTTGATGACATTAAATCAATAAAATAAATTAAATTTAGTGATATTTTTAATATTATTGCGGTATTTCAAGCCTTTCTGAAGAAACATTTTGATAGGGTTTTGTTTCATAACAAGGTTGCCAAATTTCTGAAATGTCGCCTTTTCTTTGCTTATTAGCTTTATATATTAATTTGTATATTTATTTAATTTTTAGTCATAGATATCACAAAAATATTTACATTAACAATTAGCTATTTTTAGTCTATCGTTATAATTAATTTTCCACTCTGTGTGAGGACAAATTTTATTACTTGGCACCTCAGCTCGGCAAAGAAAAGCGACATGATGCAAGCCTATTCGCGAGGCTTTATTAAACATATATTAAAATAATTATATCGGAATTAACTTATTGTCCAAAACATTTTGAATATAGGAAACTGTACATTTCAACGTCCGGTACATTTCCTCTAAATAAAATGAAAGTTACCCATATTGATGCAAATGAAAGTTGTTTTCTTTTTAGCACAGGACAATTTTCGGAGCTTCACGCTCCAATCTTTAGCTCCACAAACGTGACAATGTTTCTCTTTTTGTATATAAGAAATGTTTTAGGTCAAAATTATCAGTGTTTGTACAGCTGAAGGATGGACTGTGATGCTACGAAAATAGTCCTCTAGTTTGTGACCCCAGCACAGAAAGTGAGCTTAAAACAACGCTTCCATTTCGATTGAACTCTCAACGTCTACAATATACAAATAGAGCGAACAATAACATTGGTTTCTCTTTCCATTTATGGTACTCGCAGTTTCATTTATTTAATTCCTAATCTGTTTTGTAACTGCGGCGAAGCAAGCAAATCTCGTGTTGTATTCATCTCCTGTCCGCAACGAGTCTCTGACTCATTATAGCCAGCTAAAACCAATGCTATCAAAGCAAATTGAGGTCACTGAATTCAAATATGATATAAGTTGACCACCAGGTGCCGCCACCTAGTGGATAGAGGTGCTAAATATGCCATTTTCGCCGCAGGTTCACTAGTTCATGTCCCTCTATATCTCTATGTCGGCGGTCAGTCCGTCCGTCGACCCACATTTTGCTTTTTTATTGTTTTGGTAATAACATTGTAACTATTCGGCCTATTCTAACGAAATTTGAAACCCTGATGTTGTTTTACATTGTCTTTCGAAAGATTTAATTGTTAAAGTCCTCCTAAAGTTAGCTAGGGAATTATACTTGAAAGTTTTGAAGGTCGTAAGATCATAAATCAGAATAAGTAAGAGGACGCGACTTTGGTCAGCAGACCTTGTTTTTTATCCGTTTGTTGTGGTAAAAAGTGTTTAATAGATTGGGAATTTTGAGGTGATTAAATATATAAAGGCATAAGAGTCAAGCAAAACCTCAAAAAATATGATTTTTTTTTTAATGAGCCTATTTATCAAGGCGATAATTTCATTAAATTTAATGAAACTAATTTTTCCCGATGGGGGACAAGCCGGACTAAAGTAATTATCTCGATTAATGACAAGCGATACTCTTTAAATGGCCATTTAAAAAAAAAATGCATGTGAGAGATGGAAATGAACAAGGATTTATTGAGTAGCAATTATTTTGGACCCATCGAACAACTCAATCGCTATTAATTATCAAGGATAAAAAATCAATAACTAATTAATTACTTGCAAAGTGGTTGTCTTAAGACTTTGATCCTCCTTGATAACCGCAAGCAGGTTTAAGGGTCATGCAAATCTCGTGTTGTGTTCATCTTCTGTCCGAAACGAGTCGCTGACTCATTATAGCCAGCTAAAACCAATGCTACCAAAGCAAACTGAGGTCACTGAATTCAAATATGATATAAGTTGACCATCAGGTGGTGCCACCTAGTGGCTAGAGGTGCTAATTGGGCCATTTTCGCCACATGTTCACTAAATCATGTCCCTCTAGTATATCTTATCAAAACGTGGTAATTGAAGTTATGTTCTGCCAAGGAAATTTTAAAATAATTTCGTAAAATTAGTTCAAAAGTGAGATTTGGCCTTAATTTTGTGAACTTTGAAGTCAGAGTTGCCGGACAATTTCCGGTGTGACTTATTTTGGAGAGAATTAAAATTCGTTTGGAAATGTATAAATAAATCCTCTCTAAAGGGAAGACGGATAATTTGTCCCCGTTGGCAACTCTGAATTCCGCGCATGCGTGGTTTTCTATTCTTCCTAACATAGTCGGCTCAGCTGTGCATCGTCTGTTGAGAAATTAATAAAATGGCTGAATTGACAAATCCCGAAACTTCAGAACAAGCAAGCTCCAAAGCATAGATTTTCAAGGAGGATCAGGAAATAATTGGGTGAGTCAGGCTGTGGTTACGAGGGTACAGCGGCTCGGATAAGTCAGTCTAAGTGTTCTGATTCGAAAAGAACCCTCGAATTAGTCGAGCGGAGATCGAGACCATCATTGACAACGATCGTATCGAGTCATTTAGGTCCATAGCCAAAGACAAGTGAGTGCCAGGTCTCTCATCAGGCAGTTAGTGCATGAGGGCACCCGTTACCACTGACGCAAGATGATCAAGGTCCAGCTTCTATCACAGAGGATGAAGGAGGAGAAGCAAAAGAAACGTGTTGTGAAACTCGTGAACAAGCTGAACCATCACCTCAAGACTGGTTTCCTTCTCAGGCGGAAGGAATTTCTGCCAGGACAAACCAGGTGGTGAACCTCGCAAACCAAACGCTGGTTTGATGTGTGAGCCAAAGATGTACCGAGAGTGATGAAGACCAAGTTCTAGGTCCACATTATGTTGTTCAGGGTGGTGGGGAGCAAGAGCGACGTTATTCCCCCGATTACCCTCCAGAATAAGTACATCATTTGGCTGTAGGAGTTATTATTGTGCTAGATCCAGGAGATGGTGGTTGAAAGCCTGTAGGAGTTATTCTCTTACTGGATCCAGGATGGGGTTGTTGAAAGCCTGTAGGAGTTATTGTTGTGCTGGATCCAGGGGGTGGTCCTTGAAAGCCTGTAGTAGTTATTGTTGTGCTGAGTCCAGGAGTTGGTCATTTAAAGCCTGTAGGACTTGTTGTTGTGCTGGATCCAGGAGCGGGTCCTTGAAAGCCTCTAGGAGTTATTGTTTTGCTGGATCCCGGAGGTGGTCGTTGAAAGCCTGTAGGAATAATTGTTGTGCTATATCCTGGAGGTGGTCTTTGAAAGCCTGTAGGAGTTATTGTTGTGCTGGATCCAGGAGATGGTTGTTAAAAGCCTGAAGGAGTTATTGGCATGATGGATCCAGGAGGTGGTCGTTCAAAGCCTGTAGGAGTTATTCTTGTGCTGGATCCAGGAGGTGGTCGTTGGAACCATGTAGGACTTATTGTTGTACTGGATCCAGGAGATGGTCGTTGAAATCCTGTAGGATTTATTGTTGTGCTGGATCCAGGAGGTGGTCGTTGAAAGCCTGTAGGTGTGGCAGCAGGTCTCTGCACCGTGTCGCACAAGCACAAGGGGCCAGTAATGATTGTCAGACAATTTCTTCGACCACATCACTCCAAATATCTCGCCTGCAACCCCTTAGATCGTTTTGTGCGGTCTGTGGTGGAAAGGGGGAGAGATCCCAACAGTTTACGCCTTGTTAAAGAGGGCGACCCTCGTGAAGGCGTGCAGCAGCAGCAGGTTCCGACGCCCTCTTAAGCTGTGGTGGATGCTGGCGGCGATTTCATTCAATAAAACGTAAAATAGAGACTACAATCTTTCGGGTCTTTAGGATGTACCTGGTAAATATAAAATATTTACTAGGTACATCTTAAAACCTGAGAGATTTTACTCTCCATTTTATATTTTATTGAATGTTTTTAATGAACTCTTTGTGTTATTTATTTTTATATTGAAGTTAAGCGACAAATTGTCCACCGCACCTTTAGATAAGTGTCATCTATGAGGGATTCTTCATTTATCAAACTGACATGCGGAGATTAAGGGGGATTGTCAGCCTAGCCCCCTCCCCACACCGCCCTAGACCGTTGATTTCTATTAGCGAGGAACATTTTTATGAATTCTCAAATTTATCGAGCGTGACTCTTTGAATCGCAATAAAATTAAATTGAAATTACTTTAAATTGCTCAGCCATTAGAGTGAAATTGTTTTGCAGTGCAATGACAGGTCGAGAATGGGTTCAGTGTACAATGAAAACTAGACTGAAGCCCTTCCTCCCCCTTCCCAATTTCCTCCAATCATCAATTGTTTTAGGAATCCAAGTGGGGTGGGGGGTGGGGGTGGATTCCTAAAATGATGATGATTGCAGTAAATGGAAAAGTCCTATGGTTTAATAAAAGCCACCTGGTACAACACCGATGTACTCCAAGGACCCTACCCCCAGAAAAAAACGAAGCCCCCATCACATAAAAACAGTTCACACGAGCCGAAGGAAACCCCTTTCACAGCATACATAAGTGCGCTATGGCAATGCTCAGATGCGGTTGCCATCGACACCTGAACACATAAAAAAACCCACACCGAGATATCTACCCTCACCCATAACACTAACAATACTGTATACAATACATATAAGGGGGTTGTTCAAAAGGTTCGCGGAAAATATGAATTAACAAAAAAAATCATCAAATTTTAATTCTTGTCCCGGAAAGATAAACTCCCATGACAATGTTAGGATGTGTGGTAGATTACCAATGTAGAAACATGTTTAAAAAAGAACCACATCTAAGGCACATTGACCCGTTAAAAGGGAACCAAGAATGAATATCGAATTAATGGTGGATGTGAAAAAGAGTGGATTCAATGAATCTACGGATTGCCCCCCCCAAAGGTTTCCTAATACATCGATGATCTCATTTTTACTCCACTGCAGCTTCACCAAATCATTATCTATTTGTATACATCATAACATCACCATGTGAACTTATCTTCTCGGAATTAAAATTCAAATTTTAGGATTTTTTTTTATTCAAACTTTCCGCGAACTTTCTGAACGACCCCCTCAAAGTCAAAACATGCGTCACACTTGCACACCTCTAACAACATTTTCAGATAGAGAAGAGCTTAATTTCTGGATAACCCTGTAGGCAGAGATCGTCCATGACACTGACTGTGGACAGAACCCCAAGCGGGGGACAACTTAATTAAGACCCTATACCATATTCAGGAAGGGCTGATGTCCTTTCAGAGGTAAAGGACCTATAAAAAAAATGAAATCGATCGGAATCACATTTTTCTCATTCTAGGGAGTAATCTTTATCCTAATAAGTATATGAGTTTATCTTTCCTTAGCCACTCTTGAATTTTCATCGTGGCTCAGCTCCCCGACCAGATAATGAAATTCATATAAAAATCAAAATGACAATTCGTAGGCATACCACGCACAACAGGGTGCCTGTTGCCCGCATATACTCGTGAATCAGACTAAATCGACTATCCGATTATAGCGGGTGACATCTGTCGAGGTATGCCCGTATAGACCCGCTCGGAGTAAGGGCGCATACACATGCACGGGCAGATAACCGACCCGAGGCCGTCTGCGAGATAGTTTAGGGCAATTAAAGGAGTGGAAGGCCGCCTCCTTGATTCTTAGAGTGCGTTTACGATTGATCGCGATTTATCTAATGTCTTGAAAATTTGCAGTTCAAAGTATATATAAATATCAAGACCCCAAAATATAATTTTAATATACATATATATATATATATATATATATATATATATATATATATATATATATATATAATAAACGAGGATATATATACGAGAGGCAGTCAATAAGTTTTGCGATTCGGTTGGGCAAAACAGAGGAAGGGGGATGGCTGTTTGTGAGGGTGTTAGGACAAGTTATGACAAGTCAGGACCTGCAGCCGCACGCTCCTGCCTCGTCTATTTAAGAAGCAGTAGCTGATCGCCGATCGTCAGTCACAAATTTTTCAACATTGGAGAAGGTTGAGCACCGCGCAGTGATCTAATTTTTGACCAAGGAAGGCAAGAATGCAAAAGAGATCCATGAACGCATGGTTGCAGTGTACACCGACACCGCTGGAATAGGAAGTTCCGCCATGGTCGTTAGTCCCTTAAAGATGACCCCCGTCCAGGAAGCCCGTAAGACGTCACCAACGAGGACAATGTGGCCCGTGTGGAGAGGATGATCCTCGAAAATCGACGGGTGAAGGTTGAAGAAATCGAGCGAGAACTTGGAATATCACATGAAAGTGTTGTCAACATCATCCACAACAATTTGGCCATGACCAAGGTCTCTGCCCTTTGGGTCCCTAGAAACCTCACGAAACCTCACGCCCCATGATCGACTTCAACGTCGTCAAAGTTAGGAGGAGCTGCTGCTCCTGTACAACCAAGACCTGGCGGGATTCGAGTCACGCATAGTGACAGGTGATGAAACTTGGGTCCATCACTGGGATCCCGAGACCAAGCTCGAAACCATGGCCTGGAAGCACAGGGGCTCACTGACCCCCATCAAGTTCCGGACCCAACCCTCAGCCGGGAAGATCATGGCCATCATCTTCCGGGATTCTAAGAAAATGTTAATGGTGGACTATGCGCCTCGTGGAAGGGCCATCACAGGCCAATATTACGCTGAGGAACTGGTTGAGTTGAAGAAGTGAATCCGTCAAAAGCAGCGCGGTAAGTTTACACGCGGTGTCCTGCTCCTCCACGACAATGTCCCTGTCCACAAGGCCAGAATTGCACAAGCTGCTCTGCGCGAGTGCGGATTTCAAGAGCTCAACCATCCCCTCTACAGTCCAGATCTGGCCCCTAGCGACTACTTTTTATTCCGCTAGCTCAAGGCTGCACTGCGTGGACGCCGGTTTGGGGACGATGAAGATGTCCAGCTCGCCGTCCAGGAGTGAATTGAACAGCAGTCGGAAGATTTCTGGTTGTCGGGCATTCGAAGCCTCAGGGACAAGTGGCGCAAGTGCATTGAAGTCGAGGGTAGTAAATATTGAAAAATAATAAAAGAATTTTCTTCATATCTCGTTTCCTTATATCCGAATTGAAAAACTTATTGACCGCCCCTCGTATATATATATATATATATATATATATATATATATATATATATATATATATATATAGGAGGCTGAGGTACATGTGATTTATTTATAGAACAACGTTTCAGGAGTATCACCCATCTTCAGGTTCTAAAACATAAATTAATCTAATACAGTTAAAGAATATTAACATATTAAAAATAATTAGGTTAAGACTATGTAGGTATATCAAAAATAAGAAAATAACTCAGGAATTTAAAAGTCAAGAGAATCAAATTATCAATCTAATATAACACTATTGAAACGAAAAAAACAAAAAACAAAAGTAAATAATTACAGTATAATATTGCTTACCGATAACTCACGAATTTAAAAGGCAAGAGAATCAAATTATCAATCAAATGTAATCACTATTGACACGAAAAAAAAGAAGCAAAAACACAAAAGTAAAAAATTACAGTATAATATTGCTTACCGATGAAGTTCAGGAGAAATCACAAAGTGAAGAAATTATAAAGGATGTGGCTTAAAGAAGGATAGGAATTTGATTGGTTGGTTGTTAAATAAGAGAAGGTTGGTTGGTTATTGAATGAGGTAATTAAAATTAAGAAATGAGAAGGGGAACAGCGGTATTATCTATGTTGAGTGTAGGAGATTTTGTACCTATTAGTAGGGATTCCAAAATTCTTAGACTATATTCATTGTTATTATGACCAATTATTTTGAGGTTATCTATGGAACATTCTGTCTTGCATTGTATACTATGATTTCTTATTACAGAAGCTTCCTTCTTAGACAATATTTTTCCAGTGCGATGGCTTATTCCCATGTGAGAACAAAACCTCTCTTTCAATGAGCGAACCGTACTACCAATATAGGTTACTTGCAAACAACAAAGACAAGGAAAAGCGTAAACAACACGAGACGGGAAAAGATAGAAATCAGGGCCTCCGTAGAGGTCACACTATCTATCCTTTTAAGGGGGACTGCGTTTGGGAATCTCGTCACAAAATCAACAAGCGGGAGGACGTATGAGTGTCCTTCGCTAGACGAGGAGTGAATTAGGCCAATTAAGTCTATGACCACTCTAAAGAAAGACTCCGAAACAATTGGGGGTCTTCAGGAGGGGGGCAGGTGGTATACGATCTTTTGCTGTAGTTTTTTTACAAATGCCACACGATCTGCAAAACTCGGCAATTTCTTTGACAACACCGGACCAAAAGAAATAACTGAAAATTCTCTGAGCGGTTTTATTATGGCTAAAATGACCAGCCAGTAATCCATCGTGGGCAATTGGAGGACTTGGGGAACATGCAAACGGGGGATACATAAGGAGCGAGTTGTGGATTTATCCTCAGCTGAGCTGGAGGGAAAAAGGAGTCCGTCACTAACGAGGTAGGCGACCTTCCTTTGAAGGTGGGCAGATCATCGTTCGTCATTTCTCGCTTTTTCCCACATGGGCTGGAGGGTGGGGAACTTCTGAGTGCTTGCAAATGTTTCGTTCTGAAGAGATGCAAATTCTGGGGCATAAGGGGATTCTAATGGCGCGGTGGGCCTAGTATCCTTTAGAGCCTGGGCCCTCGTGATAACCTGCTGTTCGACTGGGTTAGGGGAGAGCTTTGAGCGCTGGCCGACTAACACGGCGCAGCACTTAATGGGAGCTGCTATTATTTCGGCCCAACCAGTCAAGTATTTACATTCGAGATAGCGGCGGACCACGGGGAACCGATTTGCACGCCCCAAGTAGTCATGGACTACTGCTAATTTATCGTGGTCGGGGCTCACTGGCGGGAGCAACTTTTCTCAGATTACGATGCAAGTGCAGTCGGTGTCTCTTACGAGGGTTGACACCCTGCAATGGCAATGGTTCCGTTTTCGAACTCAAGCTCACCAGGGGAGCTTTTGTTAAGCAAGAAATTGACTTGCTGTCGCAGGGGACTACTTATTGGGGAAGTTGCTGGCACTTTAGGGCACGCGGGCGGATAAGAGAGAGGCACATATCTGATGGACTTGCTGAATAGGAGCGGAACGGAATTGGGAGTTTTGGGGAGAGTTGGTCTCACATGACCAGGAACGCCGCAGGAAAAATAAACGACGGGCCTTCGAGGGTTATCCGACGCTGGGAGATTAATGATGAGGGGCTTAATATCCCTCGATTCCGGCGGGGGGTGGTACTTGGGTTTGGAGGGACCAGGAACTTTCACAAACTTGTGCGAGTTCTTCGGGGGGAACTTGAGAGATGTTTCCTTTACCTTTGGGGATGGGGGCTGCGATTTCTTGGGGTCTATTGGATATAGCTTGTGGCTTGACGCGTGCACATCCACCTCTTCGGTACATTCCTTGATAGAAGACACGCGTCTATCCTTCACGAATGCGCCGATTTTGGAGGGTAGAGCAGCCATCAACTGATGCCGTAAAACGAATTCAAATAGGGGCTCGTAGTCGCGGTGGACTTAGGCGAGTCCAAGCAGAATTGAAAAGTCCTCTGGAGGATGAATCCAACTTGGCGGTAGGTGTGGCCGGGCAGTATCCTCGCCTGCCGGAACTTTGCCCTATAGCAATCAGGATTCATATTAATAGCCGAAAATAGCTCCGAATTGATGGTTTAGTAGTCGAGGGCGGCTTCGTCGGGGAGTGAAATGAAAATCTCCCGAAGGTGGGTATTGAGGAGGGGGAGTAGTCGAGCGACTCTATCGGCTTCAATATCCCAATGGTTCACTTCGAAAATTTGCTCAAAGTGAGTTAAGTAGACGATGAAATCCTCGCCTTACTTAAACATTGGCAACTTTACTGATGGGGTTTGGGGGGATTTATTCCTCGAGCTAACGGAAAGGGTTTCCAATTGGTTTCTGTTTAGCTCGCGTTCATGCTGACGAATTCTTTTTCTTTCTTCCATCTGTGTCTGCTCTCTTTCTCTTTTCTCTTCAGCTTCTCTTTGTTCTTTTTCTCTTTTTTCTGCCCTTTCATTTCTTTCTTACTCTTAAATATAAGCAATTAGATCCTTGCCGGATTATCAAAGTATCTCTCCTTGCTGTCGGAAGCGTTCAGATGACGACATCTTGCCGGTGTAAGAAAGATTATGGGGCTCTTACGATCGTACCAAAAATCCTAACGGAGATTTACTCACACAATGATTGTACACAATCAATAAAGAAAAGAAAATAAGTTATAATTCAAAAAATTATCCCTATATGACCAGAAATTATATGGCCTTTTAATCCTGCTCGGTGATTAGTAGGGGTTTTCGGGAGAGATCGTCTCCCAAAAAAACCCACACACAGCAAAAAATGATCAATCAAAGAAAAAAATTACGAATTTGTCCCACTATCTTTGGATATCCTTGAACGAACTTGGCAAACTGGTTAATGAAAAACTTGAACTGGGGAGAAGACTTAAAAAGAAAAAGAGTTCTTTCAATACAAAATAACCGAAGTTACCTGACCCCAGATTTTAATATAATGATATATATATATATATATATATATATATATATATATATATATATATATATATATATATATATATATATATATATATATATATATATATATATATATATATATATATATATATATATATATATATATATATATATATATATATATATATATATATATATATCCACATAGAGCTCGGCCGTGAAGCCTGCATTTAATATTGAGGAGTAATCCTAGAGCCACGAGAAACGGATGCAACATCTTTTAATTTTTCACAACGTTTCGAAAACTACAAGTTTTCATCTTCAGGCTAGAATAAGTTTACAAAGTTAATACATATGAAGAAAACTTGAAAAGGCCAACAAGACATTATTTTAAAAGCTGACCAATTATAAAATATCAGTAAAATGTAATATAAGTAAACAATTTTAATATGGCTTGACAACAGTTAGATTTGCTTTAAAACTGACTAAAAAAATTAGTTAATAAATTTAAAGTTTATTGCAGAAATTAATTAAAAACTATGAGAAATTGACCTGGCATTAGTTAAAAATAATAAATTTAAACTTTGTTTTTATTTTTTTAAATACTGTAAGAGTTAAAAAACATTTAATATAAAAACGGTAAATTTGGGTACTTACTAAAGTGGATCCATCCTAGAGAGTGAATGGTGGGTTTAACAAGGGGCTAGTATTTATAGGTTACAGTGGCGCTTGGTTTGTTAAAAAACAACTAACAAACTATAGTTAAAATTAGTTAATTGATAAATATATATATATATATATATATATATATATATATATATATATATATATATATATATATATATATATATGTCGAGGCATGTCTGTGTAGACCAACTCGGATTAAAGGCGCATACACATGCACGGGCAGATAACCGACCTGAGGCCGTCTGCGATATGCTTTGGTTTGGAGCAATAGAAGGAGTGGAAGGGCGCCTCCTTGATTTTGGGAGCGTTTACGATTGGTCGGGATTTATCTAATGGCTTGCCAAGTTGCAGTTCAAGGATATATAAATATGTACAAAAAGGGGAAAAAAATGTGCTTTATAAAGATAATTAATTGGATCGTGACAGTTTGAAATATGACAGAGCTTAGCGGGAAGTGCAAAATTATCGTTATTTCGAATAATCGATATTATTTAAGTTTGAGCGGGAAGTCACTTCAAAAGGGGATGCAGGTGATGATTGACAGGGTGTGTAATCAGGGGATTACAACGCAGAATCGATTTACCTTTGAGCTTAGAGGTGTTCGGAGGTGGAAGACCAACGTCACAGGTCTTCGAGGAGATACTTGTGTGAGTTCTGACGAGAAGGACTCGTAAATGGCGGTTTCAGTACTTTTTGTTGAAGAACGAGATTTGCTCTGCTGCAGAGAGATGGAACCTCAAACACGATACGGTTCTGCGGTACGGCAGGGAGTCTCAAACACGGGGCGCGAGAGTCTTGAAGGTGGGTCCGTCATGAGGGGGGCCGTACAGTTCTCCGGAAAGAAGGTGGCTCGATGAGCTTTCCTCTCAACAGGGGCCAAAGCTTCACGAAGAGCGATCTGCTGGTAAGATCTTAACGACGAGGTACGACTCGAACAGGGGTTGCGAGACTTCGCCTGGGAACAGACAAACGGTCTGAACGGAGGGACTGTCAAACTCTTAATCTCCACGAGGAATGACGGACGCAGGGTTAAATAGCCAGGTGGACGTCCCCAGAGAATTCTCGACGTCACTTTATGCAAACTTATTTCGAGATAACAAGTTGGATCAGACCGCGAAGTTTGCCTCAGGATATGGGGTTGAGTTTATACGGCCGCGTTAGCGAGGGAAGGAACTATTTTTGAGGCATCGGGGCAAGAATTCGGCGTTATCGAGGGGAAGGGAGAGCAAGGTGTGTCCCGCATAAGCAAATACAGCCGGGTCAGGCGACTCAACGCGGGACTGCTTCCTTCTCGATGATTCTGAAATTCTCATGCCAAGGGGCACGTGGTTTGGAGCGAAGGGGCTGAAACTGGTATTCGAGGGGCATCCTCTCACAACATCAGAATATTGATTTTATTTAGGGGTTTTTGTTCGAGCTAATACTTTATTTGTTTGGTGTTTGAGGCAAAGAAACATAACTGATATCGTCTATATTATCTCTTTAGGTCAGGGCATCATTATTTATTTACTTGGTTAAGCTGTTAATTAAGGCAAAGAAACATAAGTAGTATCGTAAATAATACTCGATTCGGCGCTGTCCGAGGTTTATTTCCTTGATTGAATCCAAATTTAAGGGAGACATAAAACAACGGCCGATCGCTGACTCACAAGAGATATAGAAAGAAATAGTCATCCGTTGTAATAATGATTGACATTGATTAATTGTTGAAAGATGGTCAATTGTATCCGAAAAGTAGTGAAGTTAGTGGAATTGAAGAGTAGAGGGGAGGTACATAAAACGACCACATGAGGTACTAGGACTGAATCCAGGTTGAGTTCTATTTACTCCAAAATGATCCAGGGTTGCTTCGATCACTGGATCCTTCACTCCATTACACCATCGAGACCATTTTACCTTGCAAGTGTGGTGCAAGATCGCACTTGGGTTATCTTTTTGTATTTTTTATCTGTGTTCGTACCTTTAGGCCTGTGTTCGTATTTAAATTGCTTAATCGTACTTGCGAGGGATTGTCAACATTCACGTCTTTACTTTTACTTTAGTACCTCTGAGTGTATTCTGGATTATTTGTTCGCTCTATCGAATCTTTGATCGTACTTCTGAGACCTAGTTTGTAATTAAGATTATCTGTTCGTATTTTGCATCACTGGTGGTAACTTTGAGTCTATCATCATACTGCTGATTATTGTTCGTATCTTGGTTCGTATTTTTAAATAGTTCGTTCTTTCGAGCATATGGCAACTTTGGTAATTCCACAAATCAAAGACTCTACCGTTTTTTCAGAAAACGACTTTGTGTATTCTCTGTAGCATCCCCTTTTTCGAGTTGGTAGCACCTGAAATTAGCATTTTCCGTGTGATTAGCACCAGAAAGTAGTATTTTCCGAGTCATTAATACCTAAAAGTAGTATTTTCCAAGTAATTAGCACATAAAAATAGTATTTTCCGAGTCATTAGCACATGAATGTAGTATTTTTCGAGTTATTAGCACCTGGAAGAGGTATTTTCCGACGTGTTAACACCTAAAAGTAGTATTTTCCGAGTCATTAGCACCCGAACGTAGTATCTTTCGAGTCGTTAGCACCTGAAAGTAGTATTTTCCCTGTCATTAGCACATGAACCTAGTATTTCCCGAGTCATTAGCACCTGAAATTACTCTTTTTTACAAAAGGCCATCACAACCTGAGTTTCGGAATCGCATCATCACATTGATTTCGCTCGAATAAACTTCCTTTGGGTCTCTTTCTCGGCCATTCCGGAGATGAATTTTAAAACCTAAAACGCCATTCTGGGAATCATTTGGGCTTGAAAACTTTGGTCGAGCATAGTCAATAGAGGCTCAGCGCTGTCTTGTCTACTCTCGCTAAACTTACCTTTACAACAGTCATCATTGACCCTTTGAATAAAATAACTAAAAACTAACCTCGTTTTAAAAAATATCCTGCCCCTAACATACATCGTAATTATTAGCGTCTCATCTCAACATGATTTTAACCCTCATCGTGGGGAATTGACTATAAATGCCCTCGTTGGTTACACAGGCTTCTTATCTTTTCTCAATATAAATACAGAATTATCATTATTATTCCACTTTCCTAGAAAATAGGGTTACAGACCCATCGTCTTCCCATTAAGTTAGAAACACACCCGTACCAACTCGGAACTCCCCCCCCCCCTTCGACGTAGTCCATACCCATAGACCCTCCCTTATCGACCTAAAACACCCATAACACCTCAGAAATTATTATTTCCGTTTTCCTTCGGAAATTCCCCCCCCCCTACACCTACCTGCCATATTGCCCTATACCTTGCTCTTCCTGGAACTTTCCTTTTCCATAGAATACCTTCACTCCCATACCCCAACATTGGTACCAACATACAAGTATGTACGTTCCTGCATCAACTCAAAACCATGGTTCGGAATCTTCCTCAGCCGTACCCTCACTGACGATACCCACTATATACGTAGAGCATCACACTCGTTCAAGTCGTAGTTACACCACGTGTTGTAATATTACACCCCAGACCCGATCTTTTCGCTCATGTACGTTCACCTCACTCTTTTTGTCTAGTTACTTTCAGACCGTCCTTCGTTAACTGATTCAATCAAAATATCCTGTCACTTTCAGCCACTAACAGCAACCAGGTCATCAACATAAGACAACATAGCCACCCCCCTCAGCTTACCTTAATCTTCATTAACCTCACATAAATGCCGAGCCCCTTGCCCCCACCCCGAGAAATCTTTCACCGAGCGCAGGTCTTTCATTCGTAGAGAAATTTTGCATCTCATCCAACAGCTTACAATTTCAACCTCACATTTTAGAATCTATCGTAGCGCTTCGCTATCGACATTAATATTATATCGTTTTCTCTTGTTCTGTACACATTATACCTTACACCCTATCCTTTCTGATCCAGCTACCACAATTCATACAGAGTCAGAGAATAAAAGAAACCACAACTGGTACTAGGTTCTCTATTAGTGTCGTTTCGCTCCTCGGAGCTTCCTCAGAGTAACAAGAAACTAAAGACAAGAAACAAATTCAGTGATTTATTAAAGAATGAATAAACAAATTAGTTTTTACACACATGTAAAATAAATAGTTAACAGTAGGGAAAAATAGAAAATTGAGCGGAGAATAGAAAGTTGTAAGTAGAAGTATAAAAGAAAGGCTCCAGGAGACAATGGAAGTCAAATTATTTATTCGATAGATTCTTATTTTTTTATATATACATACCAGGAAATGGTTTCGCAGCTCTTCCCCGGGGGGAGCTTGCGCTTCGCTGCTAAGATTAAAATTTAAAATCTAAAAAAAAGCAGCCATGGTTAAATTTTTATAAATTTTCTGAACTTCGTCAATTAAAATAATTTTAAAAAGGAACTCGAAACTAAATTCCCCCCCTTTCAAAATATCACCATTTGTAATTCTTTGAGTTTTAAAAAATTCACAAAATTTCGATACTTATATTTATTTCTGAACTTCATCATTTTCTTTTTTGATATTATAAAAGAATTATTAGAAATAACTTTGATAAAAAACATAAGTCATAACCAAACTAAGAATCTCCTTCTTAAAATATAGAGTTAGTGACATGTTAAAATGGAAAATTTATAATTTATAGGTTCATAGTTATTTACATATTTTTAAGATTTCTTAATATTTGATGTATTTTTTTTAGAACTTTGTTTTTTTTTATATAATTCATGTGATAATATACAACATATGTATTTACAAAACACTATATTAGTCTAGTTATTTTATATTCGATCACATTATGTTGTTCCCTTTGTTTTAGTTATTCAGTCATTTCGTTGCTTAAATCACTTTTATTCAGTTTATTATAATCACTTTAATTTAGTTAATTGGTCACTTTTATGTTAATCACTTTTATTTATGTCACTTTAATTGGGTTATTTATTTACTTTTATTTTAAACACTTTAATTTACATTACTATAGTTATTTTATTATTACATAATCGTTATATTTTAATTACTTTGTTAATTTAGTTGTTTAGTCACTTATATTATTATTTCAATCACTTTTATTCCTTTTCATTCTTTTACGTCACTTTTGCGCGTTTGTTTACTCGTCTACTTTAGACGTTTTCTGTCCACTTTTGATATTTTGGTATGTGTACATGTTGAGGGTAGGGACACCGCATGATTCTGGAATAAACATTGCGCCCTCCATTAGTAGTCCTGTAACTTCCTTTGGAGCAATTTTTTTTAGGTAAAATAATTGAGGAAGTGTGGAGTAGGTGTGATAGGAGTGAAATAGGTAGATTTGTTCGTTCTGGTGATGAGTTAATCACTTTCATTTTTGACCTTATTTTTTCTTATTTTTCTCCTTTGCCGACAGTGTTCCCATTGCTGGCTAAGGTGACCAACAGAGCCGATAAGATTCATCCGTTAATACTTATATATATATATATATATATATATATATATATATATATATATATATATATATATATATATATATATATGAGAAACTCACAAAGTAGCGCGTGAGCAGAGCAATAAATGCAAAAATTCCTTGAAAATGAACTGAACAAGTTCTAAAGTACTTGGGATCCGCCTTTCATTTTCCTATGTGATTTTTTTGCGTATATATATATATATATATATATATATATATATATATATATATATATATATATATATATATATATATATATATATATATATATATTATGGCAGGTTTTATTGTAGACTAGTGTTAATAATTTTCTTTTCAATCTTCTCGATTTGTCTTATATTCGCCTTTTCTTCATTGTTCAACCCGTGAATAAGCCTACTGAAGTTTATTAGAGACTGATATTTATTAATTGCACAAAGGTAGAAGGAAATTAATGCTCTTTAGCACTTTCTTCTATTGTACTGACGCGTTTCGATACGACAAGTATCATCTTCAGAGTTAATACATATATTTCAGTTTATATGTTATAAAGAATGTGTTAACAAACTGACGAAAGGAACGTAGACACGTCTAGGCGAACTAGCAGGCTGACGTGCAGATAGGGACTGGTCGAGGAAGTGTGAGTGGCCGATGAGGGAGGATTGAGGTTAAATTGCTTGCCAGAGGTGATTAGCGGGTAGAGGCAACTGTTCTAAATGTACCTGGTCCCTCGATTTCCTCGTATTGCAGATGGTAGGATTTCATGGATGTTAGATTGTATATTTAGACTTGGTTGTTTTTCTTGAATATATATTGCTTCAAAGGGGAGTAATTGCCATCTGTTGGGAGCATAGTCTAAATTTTTGTGTTTTCTTCTATCATTTTTCTGTTAAGGCCACTTACATGTATTTTTTGTGTCTGTTCTTTAAGTGCACCATCGTTTAGGTGGTATTATATTCTTCTTGAGAGTGTGGTTTCGGTCATTCCGATATAAGTGTTAGGTAAGAGCTCATAGTCTCCTAAAGTACATGTTTACTCATATCAGATGGGTCCGTTGTTTGGGTTGAGATGGAGGTTTGGGGTTATTTTTCATGAAAAGGGTTGATGTCCATCTATTTTGATAGTGGATGGTTAGTGCGATCTTTTTTTCGGCATTCGTGGGTTTTATTCCTCTGTTAATAATGTCCTTGATTGCTCCCTCGTCTGCATGGTGCTCTGTGCTCATAGTGTTCTTGTAAAAGAGTTCTATAATATTTTCCTTGTCTGTATTCCGGTTCTTCTGGAGTTCAGACAGGTACCATCGGTCCATTTTAATTATTACAGCTGTCTGTATTTCTTTATTGGAGAATCCGTTTTTAACGAGTACCTGGGTGGCTTTCTCAAGTTCATTGTGTGTATGCTTCAATGTAGTGCGATGGGTGAAGGTACGATTGCTATACGATGTGATCACGCTTGTTTGGTAGCGTTTAGAGCATTCGCTGTCTGCATTCATGCAAAGTCACGGATTGGTAGCTTTAACATATGCTTTGGTCGTTATTGTTTCATTAATACAGGGGGACTCCCCCAAAATGGGCCCCAACTTTCGATAGGCCTCATTTCT
Organism: Ceratothoa steindachneri; assembly: GCA_963969495.1. NCBI lineage: Eukaryota > Metazoa > Arthropoda > Malacostraca > Isopoda > Cymothoidae > Ceratothoa > Ceratothoa steindachneri. The sequence continues at coordinate 7,308,169 of OZ018324.1, forward strand.
TAATTTTCTGCAAGGATTGAATGAAACTTTGGTGATAACTAGTTTATCGTGTTTAAAAAAACATCATATCAAAACATGAGAGTCTTTGGACTTTTATTTTTTATTCTAGAGCACATGTTCAAGATGACCTCCATTCTTGGTGACTGGCACTGTCGCGCCAGATTCCTCAAAGAAGAATGGTCCGATGATGCCTCTGGCTGAGATTGCAGTTTATCTGGTTCACTTAGTGGAGTGTAGGGGCTTGGTGACTACCTGTGCATTTCTTGAGGCGCAGCACAAATTTGTCCATAACGTCCTTACAAAGCGACAAACTAATGGCTCTGATCTCCCCCCTGAGTTCCGTGATGGTCCTGGGTCTCCCTGTGTACACTCTCTCTTTAAGTCAGCCCCAGAGAAAGAAATTTGGGAGGCTAAGGTCTGGGCTGTGAAGTGACCACGCAAAATCAGCCTTGAGACTGATCACACGGCCACCAAAGTTCTCTTTCAGCCAATCTCGGGATAGGTTTGAGGTGTGAAAGCTTATTCCATCTTGCTGAAACCAGAACTTTCCCATAAACGACGGGAATAGGGCCTGCAGGCCCCTCTTGAAGGTTTTGAGGACCTCAACATACCGCTTCTTGGTGACTGACACTGTCGCGCCAGATTCCTCGAAGAATGGTCCGATGATGCCTCTGGCTGAGATTGCAGTCCATACGGTTCACTTAGTGGAGTGTTGGGGCTTAGTAGCTACCTCATTTGGTCTTCTGGAGGTCCCCGAAAAGACATTTGTCTTCGAGTTTACCTTTCCTTCAAGATTGAAGTGAACTTCATCTGAGGTCCAAAGGAGGTTTAGGGAAAGTTGGGGGTCTCCTGAATATTCTCCAGTATCTTTACTGCCATAGCCATTCTCTGTTCCTTGCCTGAGGCTGTAAGGGTCTGTTTCGTCTGTATTCTGTATCGGTAGGCCTTTACATCCATTACTAGCACTCTTCTGCAAGTCTCACGGGATATACCGAGGGACTGACTTCGCTTGCGCACAGAGCGTTTTGAACTCTGCTGAACCAACTCTCTGACGCTCTCGACCAGCTCAGTTGTATGCTTGCTGGGGCGTCCTGAATGGCTTTGACGGTTGTCACTGGCTGCATTGAAGTTCTCCACTGTCCCATAGTCCTTGAAGTGGTCCACCCAGTCCTGAATTATGCTCTTGGAGGGGGCTTTTTCACATTCAAACTGATGGCCGAAAGTGACCTGTGCTTTCTTAAACGAGCCTGTCTTTTAGTAATGTTTGACGCAGTATATTTTTTGCTGGAGCTCTCATTGGAATCTAGTTGTGTTCACAGGCGTTGCTTCTCTCATGTATTGCAAAGTAAGGGTGATAGTGATTGAATGAAGGATATATCACAAAAAGTGTGTGCAGGCCCGTTTTTCTCTTTTGGTCGTGAAGATTTCTAAAAATGGTAATTGATTGTTTTGGCTTTCTTCGATGTAGTTGAAGAACAAAGTCTTTAAAGGTTCTTTCCAGCTTCAATTTGGGACCGGTCGAAAAAAAGGTTTTCTCAAGAGTACCAAAGGCCCACATCTACGACATTTACAATAATGTACAAATATTAATGTGCCTACTGGACTGTTTCCCTAATACGGTCGTTCCTTCTCGCGCCATCTATTAGCAGGGTGGGCATGTTTTTAACTCTCTGCATTGTCCTAAGAGAGGCACAACTAGCCATCTGCAATACTACTGCCGGTTACGCTAGGACGGAGCGTAGCAAGGCAGTGTATAGCTGCTTCTTATTTCGCGCGTTGAGATCTCGGAACCTGTAAAGTTTCCGAAGCTCTCTTTTGGCTAGAGAGACTGGAGTTGACGTGGGCTTTGCAACCTGACTTGGTGATACGTAAGCCCAGGACTTTTCCATGGATCTGAGTACGGGTAGAGGTCGTCGTCAACGATGACATTGTCTAGTTTCCGACGGTTCATTGTGAGGATCTGGAATTTCTGGTGGTTGGTCTTTATTTTTCACTTCCTCTCATATCTCTTGATATTATTGACTTCGACAGCTGTCTCCTTTGCTTGTCCCTTAGCCTTCCCGTAGGAACTAGGGACGATTTGAGTCATGTCCTCTGCGAGTTGCTGATACATCGCATAGTCCCATATTGGAGCAGTGTATGAGGCAGTCCATACACTGACGAATCAGCGACGAGCTTAGACGATGATCAGAGTAATGTGAAGTCCTATATGTATATAAGCCGACAGTCCCGTTCGATTGTTGTCTTAGTTTCTTGTAACTCTGATGAAGTTTCAGAGGAACGAAACTTCAGTAATTAAGAACCTTGTACCACCTGTGGTTTCTCTTATTTCCCATCTCTATTTGTTGTCAAAGACACCCATCGACAATACAAACACTCGATTTACATGAGACTTACCCGCTCTAACTTTCCCTTGCCAATCCCTTACCACCCCCATCTGTTATACTTCCTAGACAAGCAAAATTTGACCATAAACCTTGCCGAGAAATTTAAACAGACTTATTCTCTTGCAATCATTGCATTCATGTTTCTCCCAATTAGCCTAGTGCAGTGGTACTATCACGTCATTTTTATACTCAGGCACTGTTGCTCTTTGAGATGCATTGCATTCACTACCAGATCTACTTCATAACACAATTACCATTTTTTGAGGATATCAGCCATCACGCGATCTATTCCAGTAGCCTTTTCATAGTACTAACTACCTCTTGCAAGCTTTTCACTTCCATACTCTAAAAAACACCTGTTATTTAGATTCGCTTCCTCCTATAACAAACTCTGTTTTCAAGTCCTCTCCCCTACCAATCTTTTAAGTTCATACAATTATTCTTCTTATTTTCCTTTAAAACAACTTCACGTTCCCATCCGGATCTTCATTCCACTATCATCCAAATGCTTTATTTTCATCTTCGTTACCTCGATTCATCACTCCTTCAGCCTCCATGTGTGCATTCATCCGCATTTCCCTGACGTGTAGGTCTTCACTTTTGAGCATTTACAAATACACTTTCCTTTCCTCTTACTGTACGTTTCACATCGTCATTTCACCGTCCAGATTTTTCATTCTCTTTCAAATTTATCACACCTATATAGAGCCTTTGCCTTATCTACTATTACTACCTTAAACTTGTCCCACATTTAGTCTATTAAACATTGTCACATACTCTTTCCTCTCTCATTTATTCAGCACCCTTTAATATCCGACTTTTCTTTTTTATTGCGTCTTCACAACTTGGTAGAGAAGCATCCTCAGATTAGGACATAATCGAATTCCCCTCGACATAAACACACCTTTTATATGAGCAATCAAATTAAAATGAAATTCGAGGTAAAAGGATGTGAGGTTGCATCTTATAAAGTAAGAAGGAAATTACCCCATTACACAATCCTCTAAATGTTAAGTACAGCGTGAGTACTCATGGTAAGGTTGGATACCCATAGCAGGAAGGTGGTTTTCTAAATACTAGACATAGGTTGATATCAATCGAGTACATCTTCCACAATGAGCCTTCTTTGGTATCGATGGCAATGGATTATTGTGCACTATGACGTCATTCTTCAAAATAAAATCAAGATCCACTTTTTATTAAAAAGTAAACAAACACTTGTTTGGTGGATTGAGTAAATTAGTCTATCATCAACGGTTACTAACAACAATTTCTCTTTGATCTTCCGAGCGCAATCAGACACAAAATATGGAAAAGAAATGATGATAAAATGGGTCGAAATATAATTGCAAATAATGATCTTTTGAGAAAAAAATTCGAAAGAATTTTCCGAGATTTCACTCTTCTTAAGTTAGCCTATAATTATGCTCAATTTTTTAGGCATTCGAAGTAAATATTTAGAACTTTATTCTTTACAAACAGCCTTGATTTCTTAACCAACAGCTCGGGCCGTAATTTATCCCCAAAGATACCATTAGAATGAGACTTAGGTAGGCCTAGATTGAATCACTCTCAAAATATTTTGCCACCAAATCTAACGTCAAATCCCCCATAAAAACAAAATAATTTGACGAAATAGTCCACCAGGGCCCAATGAATCTGCCCCATCCCATCTCTGCTCCGAAATAGACATATCAATCTACATATCTACAATATATGACACAAAATCTCGCACCCTTATATTCTTATGTTTATTGGATATTTTCACGCTTGGATGCGAAAACATGACCATCTTTTTTTTATATATAAGGTCACGATTAAGAAGGGACGTGAAACCATTATATAAATTATTGGCATGGAAAATCTACGTTAAAGATAAAGGACGTTTTGGGGATAAAATATTGCTCTCATGATCGGAGAAGCATATTGAAAATCTTCGCCCTTAAACGCCATCTATCGGCAATCGACTTTTATAGCTCTGTTAGCGCCCCTTACGAAAGATGGCGTTGTTTTGAAAGGGGTATTTTTCTGATGACGTCAGAATGATCGTTACAAGGTATCTCCCAACTTAGGCTTAACATATTAGAGAGGATTTTACCGAAGACATCTTGCCCCCGCTCGTACACACACAAAAGCCGGGATGCTGTATCAAATTATATTTTATTATAGGTGAATTTACACTATACGATGAATATTTATCTTAAAAATAATGAAAATAATATTACTTTAGAGATGAAGATTTCGAAAATAGAAACATAATGTGGAAGATTTAGGCGTATGGCAACCACTTTAAATTGACATAATGTACGTTTCGGCGTTGTGTCAATTTTAAAGTAACTTGATGTTGGCGTAAAAGAAACGTGTGGGTTTGACGGTGAAATCTCAGAATCACGGAGATTTCCTTCATTTATTACTATGGCCATACCGTCCAATACTAAGCGAAGGAATCCAAGGTAATCCAGCCCATCCCACAACTCTACCAATGGAATTCGAGTTACCGTCTTATGATGATAATATCTCTTGTAAGAACTTGTTTACTGAACTTTAACCGTACCCTTCTCTATCCACAATCTGGTGTTAACTCGCTCCGCATTTTTAACCTGGCACTCAAACGACCATAGACGATGCGACTTCATACCCGTTTTCCAGCTTGGCACTCATGCCCTCAACGTACATTTGAGGGCTTTTCTTGCCCAAATGCACTCGTTAAATGATGGATGAAGCGGAGAACGGAGGCGACTGATGAGGAAGAACCCGATATCAAGTCCCATAAAAGTGGGCGCGGCCCATTATTACAACTCCTTAGGGAAATATCTCCCCTCCAACCCCAACGAAAACCAACGAGAAGGCTCTGCCAGGATTTTTACTCACGTGCGAGTCTAGTCGCGGGCACTTTAAAATCTTAATATGTCGGACGGTCAGTCGGTCCCCATTTTGCATTTTTTGTAATAACATCATAACTATTCGGCGGATTGTAAGGAAATTTGAAACCCTTATGTTGTTTTACATTCTCTTTCGAACGATATAATTGCTAAAGTCCTCCCAAGTTTAGCCAAGGAATTATTTTGTTTTGGCAATAACATCATAAATATTCTGGCGATTCTAACGAAATTTGAAACCCTTCTGTTGTTTTACATTCTTTTTCGAATGATATAACTTGCAAGGTACTCCTAAGGTCAGTCTTTGAATTATTGAAAGTTCTGAAGGTCGTAAGGTCATAAATCAGAATAAGTGAGAGCACGCGACTTTTTGGTCAGCAGACCTTGTTTTTAACGAAACAATCAAGGGAATTACCACCAAAAAGGTTCAAACCTAAATTAGTGGTAAATATGAAAAGTAAAAATACGTTGAAGATTACTCCCACTAGGAGACGACATGGTGTCTTAGGGGACTAGGGGCACGCAATTCTCGTATCTTAAGTGGCTTACTAAGGGGCTTCTTTTTCTCGCAGGCATCGCGGAGTGGGATGCTCCTCCAAATGGCACCTACCATCCACCACCAGGTGGCAGCCATGTTGTCCATCTTGGTTAGATACCAGTGGCACGCCTTCACCGTCGTGACGTCATACATAGCGGGTCATAAAGACTTCGTTCAAGGCATCCGGGACCAGGTGCACAAATTTAACGATCCCGCCGATCACTCCACTCCCAATTTCAAGTAAGTCTCAATTCTTACCCAGGGACGAACCTACGGGAACAATGAAACTCTATGGGTTCCGAGTGATTTCGTTTATTTCACCTAAAGATATTAAAAAAAAGGCAAGGACTCGGAATCTTTTTTTTTACTTTCTCGGTCTTTATTTCTCATCGTATGTGGATTGTAGCCAATTGGTTAGCGCAGGGATATTATAGGGGAGGAGCGCTCGAGGGTACGACGAAGGGTTCGAACACCGCCCTAATAATTACTTTCTTGAACGGGTAAATTTTAGATTATTTTATTCCCTTTGCTTTCTCTCGTTCTCTCTCTCTCTCTCTCTCTCTCTCTCTCTCTCTCTCTCTCTTCTTTAATCTATGTTTGATCCTTGTTTGGTCCTATGAAAAGACGACATCCCTTGTGTATCATTCTTTTCTTATTTCATATATATATATATATATATATATATATATATATATATATATATATATATATATATATATATATATATATATATATCAAGCATGCTGTAGAGATGAACATTTTTATTTAGACGTTTCGCGATTTTGGCCTCATACTCGTAGTATGCACAGGGAATATAAATTTTTTCCATTCAATTTTGAATCCTATGAAAAGAGTAAAATTGATCAAATTAAGGTGAGTTAATTTATGCAAGGGAAGAGCTCTGCCTCTATAATATAATTTGGAGGGAGCTAGCCGTTTTATTTGTAATTTCTATTTGGTTGTGGTTTTAAAATGAAGAGGAATTCTAAAATTCTTAGATTATTGGGAGTTGTTGGGATTTAGGAGTTGTCGATGGAAACCTGGAACTTACCAATTTGCGCTTGATGCCTAATAGACGATGGGTTCGGTTTGATTAGGACGAATCCCTCACGCCTCGCTCGCTCTTGATGCTACTGTAAGCGACAGTGGATCAATCTCATAATCCATTCAATCTACCACAAGTCGCATGGTAACAACGGTATTTAGAAATATTCGAAGAGTCGCATTGAAATCGGATTTTATCCTTATAATTGAAGTAAGAGGCAATGGAGGCGAATTTTTAAGTATAAAGTTTATTTTAAGTATATTTAGAACAAATGTGGTAGGCTCGATAGATAAGAGTTTTTAAAGAAGGGAATTTAAAGTTTTCTGGGATCAAGCTGCAGAAGCCACTCCGAGGCCTGTAAAAGTTGATTTCCCTTAAACTGATATTTCGAATGTGCTGCAGATCGAATTATATGAATCGATATTCAGAAAATGGATCCTACCATTTATCTCTATGGCTAAGGTATTTTAGAGACATTCTGCTCGAAAGCGGGAGGATATGGGCTTGGGGGAATTAAGGGGACGTGTAGGAATGAGCTTGGGAGATCACAGGGGGAGGATTTGAGTGAGCTTCTAAATACCCAGCGAATGGGTGATCGGCGGCCCACGAGTTTTCTTGAGCACCTGAAAGAGTTACGAGTAATTCGTACGTACAATGAGAGCGTTAGCTCCTTGAAATATATATATATATATATATATATATATATATATATATATATATATATATATATATATATATATATATATATATATATATATATATATATATATATATATATATATATATATATATATATATTATTGTTGAAGTTCTTGTTTACTCTTTTAAAATATCGTAAGATAACCATATGAGGTGTTTCCAGGCTATTCAAATAAGCGCTTAAATGAGACGTCTTTCGACCCTACTAAGTCGTCTTCGAGGACACAATGGTGGTTAGACTTTTCTTCGAAGAGATATATAAATCAGGCGATGGCCCTCCCATTTTTCCTCCGCGGTGGGGCACAATGGGAGACGACCCCCTGTCGAACCCTCTCTGCCCCGAACCGTTGAAAAGTAAACTATAGTAATTGATCTCAGTTGACTTACTACTTTTAGAGCGAGATGGGCGGATAGAATGGAATATTTCTATTATTTAGACATACTGATTAACGTGGAATCCGATCCGCAACCTGCTCTTACTTTTCCCATTTTATTCCGGGTTTTTTTTGGAGGGGGGGCTCGGGTTCTAGTGGTCTATAATCAACTTATTTTACAGTTCTCGACTGAGGCAACCAATCTTTGTACTCATTTAATCTTTTCATTTTTTTCTATTTTGTAGCATTCATGGCGTCCATATCTTTGTTAAGTTACTACTAAGTTGTGTAGTGTTATGTTTGTTCTGATGCTTTTTCATGTAGCGTTTTATGTATTGTACAGTTTGATTTATTTTAATCCTTCCGGTTACTTTGTTTTATTCTATCTTGTATTTATTTTACTATAGCAGCTTTGTGTTGCACTGATTTTGCTATAATCACTCTAATTCACTATTTTACTATTGATTGGGTGTTTTAGTCATAATTGGTATGGAATGTCACATTTTGTTGAACTCTTTAGGAGTTTCGATAATGTTTGCTTAATTTTCACTAAATGTATTACGATGTTTCCATTAATTTTCGTTGATATCTTCCACTCCGGAATCTGGAGTTGAAAAGTGTTTACTTTTGGTGGCTTCATTTTCTGCAAAAACGCGTGGAAAATTGTTGATTTTCCTCCAGGAATTTATTTTCCGCTCTTTTCTGATAATGGTGAGCAGTTCGGTGTTTGTTTCTCTACGCATCCCTTATTCCTTCCTCACTTCTTCATCTGTGGGTTAAAAGGTAGTGAGCTCTATTTGGAACTCTCTGGAGTTTCCTTTTTAATATTGTTGTGGTGTTTAGTATGATGCACAATTTTCTTTGGAAAAAGGAGGTAAGATAATTATAAGGTAAAGTATGTAGAAATCGAGTGTAAAAATAGAAGAAAAACATAAGGTTTGCATAGAGTTCCACTGACAACGGGACATCTGGCTAATCTATATTTTCTTGTTTATAATTAGGTTAAATTACCTATTTTTGTGTTTACGTTTATACTTCTCTTTCTTCACGGTTTAAGTGTTGCTTGTTTTTCTTTTTTCGCTCTTTCTTTAGCCTTTTCCTGTCTCTCTCTTTTTCCGTTAGCAGGTTTCCTAAAGATATGGGTTTTAAGATAGCTTCTAGTTCTGGGGATCTGTAGTTCTCCTTAGAATATCATTTCCTCTATGAGTTTATTGTATTTTTGTCGTGGTCCAACGAGTATCATTAATTCTAGATTGCGCTCTCTATTCCTTCAGGATCTTGTTAAGATTAGGCTCTGGGGAAATTGTGTGGCGTAGTAAAAAAAACAAAAAAAACGTTTATTTCTTGGTCCATTCTGTTTTAGTTGTTTTTTTGTTTTTTAATGGCGCCCAACCTTTCGATTTCTTCCTGGATTTCGTCGAGTTCCTGATCTTTGGGGATTTTTGGCGTTGCGTCTTACTTCTCTTTAGGCTGGTCTCTACAGTCCCTGATTCTGTCTTTTTAGCGTTTGATGCTTGGTGTACTTTGGGTTTTTTTTTCAGGCGTCTCTTTTTTTTCTTTATTTGTGAGGGCGTGGAATATGTCTTTTCCTTTCTCCCTTCACCTTCGTCTTCTGTTGCGTCGGGGATGGGGGCGTGTTTGGTCCCATCTTTTTGTGTGTACGATTTTCTCATCTGTACGTGCTTTTTTGTTTTCTGGTTTTGCCATTTTGGCGACGTGCGCGTAAATTAACATCGCCATCACTTCCATACATTGGGTACTGGTCGAGAGTTGCTGGATCTCGGCAGTGCAAGGTTGTGCTCGTATCTTCGTCGCGATTCCCGAATAAGACAGGTGTGTCGCTTTCTGTTTTCGGAGGCCTTTACCCTCTCGGTCTTGACTAATGCCTTTTCCTGGGGCACCTTTTGGCTAGCTCTGAATGGCGACCGGCCACAGTTGGTACACTTATTCTGTTCCTTAGGGTATTCGTACTCGAAGTGGACGAGCGTGCCGCACTCGGAGTAATGCTTTTGACCTGTCGGGCATTGCCTCGTCTTTCGTCTCGAGGCCTTCCATTTGGAATCACCTCATATTTGTTTTATTGTGCACAAAGTCTTCCTTCTCCAATTGTCCCATGGTCACGCTCCAATTGAAATCAAGGAGACCAGTCTCCAGGACAATAATTACCTTAATTCTCCTCGATGGTTGACAGAATTTAATATATATCTAATTGAACCTTGGTCCATTCCTCTTGGTATTGGTATTCTTCAAGGATGTCTTCGGTTCGCTGTTCCTAAATCATGGAGTCTCAACTGCCTACAGACAACACCTCTTTGGCCCATGATCTCCTATGGGATTAAAGGCTCGATGTTTAGGTCTTTTAGTTGTGCTGTCTTTTCTAGGTTAAATAAAGTCCCCGCTCATGGTCTGTGTCACCAAGAATTCGAATCCTTTGAGAGATTCTAATAGCGTTACCAGCGTCCTATTTCGTTCACCGTGAAAGGTTTCGGTAATTGTTATCCCCGGTGGGCTTGCAGCACCCTCAGTAAAAGCAGTTTCCATCTTTCTTTCTCCATATTACCCTGTAACAATCTTTTTGGTCATCTATTCCGTAGCAGGGATAGGATGGGTGGTTTAGGCAGACAAAAAATTATGTCCGACCTATCAATAAGAATCTCTTTATGGATCCCCAAGGCGATGTTGGATGGATGAGATTTGGTGGCAAATATTGGCATGATATTCTGCTTCGAGCTTAAGCGAGGTCAAAGCCGATGGAGGTCAAAGCCGATGGAGGTCAAAGCCACCAACCCAATCGCCAAACTCAATCATATCACCCCAAAATATCGTAGATTAGTACCTTGAATCTTGAAAGAGAAAGATAGAATAAGGGGAGGAATTTGGAAAATAGAAGGAGGGTAAAAGCGAAAAAAGGAAGGAAATGGTAGTCAGATATGTATGTGTGTGGGTGCCCGGTGAAAGGGCCATCTCCATTTGTTATTTTGTTTATTTTTTCGCATTTGTTAATGTTGTCTCATTGTGGGATCATTTAATTATTTTGTATTTGTTATTGACATTCTAATTTGTCCCATTTTGGGATTTCTTAATTAAAATATTATTGTTTCGCATTTTTTTCTTTCCATTTAGTTGTACTATGGTACAGGCTCCGTTATTCTAGTGCTTGAAAGGTATCTTTTGTATACACCCCCCTCTGCTTCTGGGTCTAGAGCCGCTAAGTTCTCCATAGAGAGAATAGCCTCTAGTCTTGCCCAGATGTCTCGACACTTTTTATAGAGATATGTGGTGGCTCAAGACCTGTTTCTTCATGGAGGCTTCTCGAGGTCCGATACTCATACCACCTAGCGTTAGTAATAAGCCAGAAGCCTCGATTTTGAACTCTCTGGAGTCTTGTCATATTTTTCCTTGACGCCGCGTTAAGCGGAACAGCAGGGTACACCAGTTTAGACCTGACTAGACTGGTATACAACTTCTTTTTATTGGTTGTGTTGAGGTTTCTGAATCGGAGAAATTTGTCGAGTTCAGTGTTGGCGTATCCAATCCTGGAGCTGACGTGTCTGTTCATGCTATTACTGGCAAGTTTGTAGCCGAGGACTGACACGTGAGGTGAGTAGTCAATTTCGGAGTTTTCTAGATTGAGAGGGACGGAACGACGTCTCCCTATTGCGGTTGCTGAGAATTTTGATACGTTGGTCTGTATTCTCCAGCTTTTCTCGAACCTGGAGAATCTCTTAGCTTCTGATGTCGTAGCTCTGGCCATTATCCTCGCAAAATGTGTTGTCCGAACCACAACTTGGGTAATATCATCCGCATATTCGATATTGGCAGTTCTTCCATCAGTTGGTCTGGAGACGTCTCTCGTAAAGATGTTGTAGAGAGTGGAGCTGAGGCATCCTCCCTGAGGGACGCCGGACAGGAGCTCGAAGGGTACCCCTGTATATTTCTCGAAGGCAATGACTGCTTGCTTCTTGTTAAAGTAGCTACAGAGGATCTTTTCGAAATGGGAGGTGAGTCTTGGTCGCTAGATTTTGTACTTCAGGCCGTCGATCCAAACTTTGTCAAGGGCCTTCTTTACGTCTTTGCAAACGACGTCGATCCAGCACCCCTTGGCCCGCCCTACTGCTGCTTGTTGAAGATGTGAGCTATTGTTGTTTCCCTGGTTCGGTGACTTCTGAATCCGTGCTGTTCCTCGTTTAAGAGAGAGGGCTCTGACAGGTGTTTTGATAGTCTGCTATTGAGAATTTTCTCAAAAACCTTCCCAATGTTCTCCAGCAATGAGATATGTCTGAAATTCATGACCTAGTTTGCTAGCTTCCCAGGCTAGGGATTAAAATCATTTTCGAGGTTTCCAGGCCATCTGGGAAATATCCCATTGCAAGGGAAAATTGAGTAGGTTCAACAGCCTAGTCCGAAATTTTTCGGGTGCCTTCTTCATGGTGATTTGCCTGAAGCCTGGGGTTTTAGCTTAAATGAAGCGATTACTTCCCACAATTCCGCACTGGTGATGGGGTTCCACTCTTGAGAGTTGCTATGTAGATGGTAAAGGTTCGAGGTTCCATAAGGGTCGAACCCACCCTCCCTCATCTCCATGTACTCGAGAACCTGATCCTAGAAGCCTATGTCAAAGTTTTCCTCCTCTTCATCCCGTGGTACCTTCGTGCGAAATTTCAGTTGAGCCATGGGAACGGGAGTTCCCCTTTAGTCTTTTTACTGTTTCCCAGAAAGATTTAGGATTCCTGTCAGTGTCTAAATTTTCAATTAGACGGATCCACTTCTCCCTCAGTTCGTGCGCCAGCGTGGTGTTCAGCTGTCCCCTGAGGTGTTGAAAGAGTCGGAAATCCATGGGCCTGGTGTTGCCCATGTCGAGGACGCGGTTGTAGACATCAGCGAAGCGCTGTTGGAGCACCACTCTCTCTTGTGTAGGGGTTGTTGACAGTGTGATTTTGTGAGAGGTTGTCGGGATAGCTATCGCGTCTGCGTTTTAAATGCAGGCATTAATAGGAGTAAGTTCATCGTCGAGGTCTGTCTCAGATTCACCGTCCAAGTCAGGGAGGTCCAATTGTAACGCCCTCCTGTATGCTTCCCAGTTAGTCTTCGAGAAGTCTTTCCGTGGAGCAACAGGAACTGGAATAGAAGCAGCTGCTGTGGTGATTAACATGGGAATGTGATAGCTAGGTGTCAGCGGTCCTGGATTGATGAATTGGTGGAAGAGGAAGGCAGCCGACCCTGGATACAGGAATGTAGGGCAGTCCGGCCCAATGCGCTCAGCGATATCCCTTCCTAGCAAGAGGTCAAAATTCTTACCTCTTGCGTTTGTCCTTGCATTGCCCGTTTCTCTGTTCCTAGCGTTCAGGTCCCCGGGGAACAACAGTGGGTGTTCTTTCCTGAAAGGGTTATACATGTCGTAGTAGGGCAAGCATGAACGGCGGGGAGGTTGATAGCCCGTGGCAAATTCGATGTTACCCAGAGAGCACCTCAGTATGATCGATAGAAAAGATTCGTCCATTGGATTCCCTGGTCTGTACTGCAGATCTTTCTCGAACGCTATTATAGTTTCGTCGAACCTCTCTTCTGTGACGTTCCTTTGGATAACGTTGTATCCGAAGATCTTCTGCTTGTCGTCATCCCTGATTCCAGTTTCTGACAACAGAAGAATGTCCGGATCCAGTTCTCGGTAGACATTGCACGGCTGTTGTTTATTCACCTGTCACCCATGCACGTTGTGTCCTAGAATAGTTAGCCTTTTTATAGATGCCATCGTGTGTGTGTGAGCTGCTTGAAGGCTTTTGGTTGTTGGGGCTGCCCAATCGTAGCTTTTTGAAGAAGGATGGCTCGTAGAGTTTGAAGTTGTCGTCGTAGAGCGTTACTCTGCATTTCATTAGGGCTGTCTTGACCGATTCTTCTTCTTCGGGTGAGTCATAGCACCACTTGATGTGGCCTCTTTTGACTCCTGAGGCCACCTCGTCGATGGATATCTCTCTTTATTGAGTGGTGAGTTTGTTAAGGGCGATGGTGAGTTTGATATCCCTTCCGTCGAGCTCGTGTTCTTCCTGCTGTGGTAGTCGTTCTGTTTCCTCTTCTTGTTTTCCGAGTTATTCTTTGTATCTCTTTTTGTTCTTCTTTTGTCTGGGCGAGGCAGGCAGCTGTATTTGGCTCGCTGCAGGCTCATGTCCAGTCGCTGTAAGTATATCCTCGTGGGTTTTTGCTTCTTTTGTTGACTTGACTAGTTCTGCTTGTGCTCCCTTGGTGCATGTTGCCGAGAGAACTTTGTCTGACTGTGGGTTATCCGGGAAGGTGATAGATTTCAGGCCATTTGCAGCCAGCATCTTGTTCATCTCGATATTAAATGAACCCGGGCAGGCTAGGTTCATCACATGCGCGTGAAGAATGCATGCTAGCATTTCAGGAGGGGTCGCATCGGTTAGATGTATGACTATTTAGGGTGGGCCGGCGTTGTGTTTATTTGCGGTGGGGTCTTGGCGGCTGTTTCGTAAGAGATGTTCGGCCTGTCAGCCGCTACTCTCTTCTTTCTTAGGTGTTCCTTCCTGACTGGGCACACCATGCTCTAGGTACGGTGGGTCCAGCGCAGTAAATGCACATTTTCTTGTGTTAACGCAGTGCATCCAGTCGTGGCCGGTTTGTGCGCACTCGAGGCAGATCTTAGCGTCCTTCTTGGATTGAAAACCCACAGACGCGTCGTGGTGGGGATGCTCCCGAGGTGGGGTCCAAGCCGGACTGCCCACTTGAGAAACATCTCGCTGAACCGGCGCCTTGCAGACCTCTGTACAGCGGAGGGTGTCTTTTTGTCGACCCGTACGCCATATTCTATGGTAGAAAAGACCTCTCCTAAAGGGATGGGGTGCATCTCTCCTTTAAGGGCAAGGCTTTCCTAGCCAACCTCATGCAGGATGTCGTGGAGCGCACCCAAAGGATTGCTTGGCCCATTGGGAAGGCGGACGTACGCCAGTACGCCCAAGTCACTCCCCAAACAACCTTCTCGGAGGTTGTCAAAAATTGTGCCACCACGACAACCAAGAAGCCGGGAAACGGAAGAGTATAGAAGGTCCTACATTTGAAGACTCCTTGAA
The DNA here is from genome assembly GCA_963969495.1 of Ceratothoa steindachneri. NCBI lineage: Eukaryota > Metazoa > Arthropoda > Malacostraca > Isopoda > Cymothoidae > Ceratothoa > Ceratothoa steindachneri. Next base: position 7,323,173 of record OZ018324.1, read on the forward strand.
AGTTCTTCTGTTCAATGCGAGGTCAATCAGGAACAAGTCTCCTGAGCTCCGTGGCCTCGTAGCGACGAAAGAACCCAAAATGGTAGCCATAACAGAATCGTGGATAAAAACCGCGAAACGAGACTTTGAAGGCGAATTCACGGTTCCTGGCTACCAACTCTTCCACAAAGATAGGCCAGACAGAGAGAGCGGCGGTGTAATGTTGTATGTCAAGGATACAATCGAATTTACGAACTCCAACATTATATCCGACCACGAGCTCCTAGGCGTTGACTTAGAGATAGGTCCTGTCAGATACAGGACCCTGCTGCTTTACAAACCCCCTTCCAATCCCATTGAGAATGACAGGGAACTGTACCAGCTGCTGGGTGAGCTTGTTCAAGGCAGAGTGTGCATCGTTATGGGCGACTTCAACAGACAAGTTGACAGGGAAACCAGAGCAGCCTGTGGCGAGAGCGCGCTACTCCTGGAGTTCGCCAACAACGAGTTCCTCACTCAATGGGTCAGAGAACCGACGAGAGGAGACAATATCCTCGACTTGGTCTTTACCTCTGAGGATGCTATCGTTGAGGATGTCTCTGTAGGCGAAGAGCTCGGTGGCAGTGATCACCAGCTAGTTAGATTCACCGTCAAGATCCCGAAGGTAAGGTCTGTTGCCAGTCAATCAAGGAAACTTGACTTGAGAAGAGCAGACTTTGCAAGCCTTCGTGTGGGCTGACTGATGTAAGGCTAGTGGTATGCGAGGATGTTAAGGATTCGTTGAACAACTTCCAAAATAAGTTCATGAGTCTTCAATCGCGTTTCATCCCTCTGAAATGTCTCCGTCGGTCTTCTGTTCAACAAAGTGGTTTAATCGAGAAATCGGCCAACTGCTTAGGGAGAATAGAAATGCATACCGACGATCGAAGATCTCGGGTGCTTTTGACGAGTACCGGAGGCTAGCCAGGAGAGTGAAGTCCAGCATAAGGGCGGCTAAGTGGTCTGAGGAACTCCGACTGGCGAGATTCTGCAAGGAGAATCTCAAGTAGTTCTTCGGCTATGTAAATAGCCGTAAACCAATATATCGTAGGATTCGGCCCTTAGTAAACGAGGAGGATGCATTAACTCCCTCAGATGCAGAAAATGCTAACCTGCTCAATGACTACTTCTCTTCAGTGTTTACTGAAGAGTGTGGTCCCATCCTCCAGCCCACGGATTCCTACTCGGGGGAAAAGCTGGAGGCAATGGACTTCACCGAAGGAGAAATAAAGAAAAAGATCACTGACCTAAAGACGAATAAGTCCTCTGGACCGAACGGGTTTCTATCCAAGGTGTTGAAGGAAGTGTGCTATGAAGTATTACGACATCTGTGCGCTATCTTTAACATGTCATTCCGGACCGGATGCGTTCCTAGAGACTAGCCTGAAGCGGAGGTGACTCCGATCTTCAAGAAAGGAGACCCACAGCCATCCGTCAAACTACCGACCCATCAGTTTGACTTCGATAGTCGGTAAACTCATGGAAAGCATGATAGTGGACAAGATAACGTCTTGTTTTGAGTCAAACCTGCTACTGAAGAGTCATTAGGAAGGGAGATACTAGTGTACTCACTAATCTCGCCCAAAAGCGAAATTAAGACCCCCAAAACTGAAACTCCAGAGTATACAAAATATAGCTCTTTATATTATTATAAACAAAAAGGAAGATAGCAAAGAAGTTAGACAAGTCTATACCAACAAGAAGGAATGGAACTACTCAATATCAAGAAAAGAGCAGAGAAAATAGAGACGAAAATAGACTCCTTTCTCCAATATTTGCAGTTCAAACTAGCATCAGACCAGAAACCTCTCTTAACACTCGATTCTCGAGCGGTCGACATCAGCTGAGAGTTGAGGAGGCACCGTTGTTTACCTTAAAGTAAGTCAATACCAATACGAAACATCACGAATAAAGCAGCTCCAAACCGTGCAATAAACGAACTAAAAAAAAATCATACTCAATAAAGATGTAAACTCTAACACAAAAAACTGACAAGACAACCAAACCAGATAACCGATAATATAATCGAAGAAGTCAGCCTAAAGTGACCTATACTACCAAAATATGAACTAACCCATAAGTGATATACATACGTTATAAGTGTAAAATAGTAACTCAAAACTAAACAATAGTGAAATAATCAACCTAGAATTAAGTGAAGTGACAAAACAAAGTAATTCCCGGGCTAACTTTTGACCTTGTTTATTTATATCATTCGAAAGAGAATGTAAAACCACATAAGGGTTTCAAATTTCGTTAAAATCGGCTGAATAGTTACAATGTTATTACCAAAACAAAACAAAACGGGAACCGACCGACTGACAGTGAGATATAGTCACCTGCGACTAGACTCGCATGCGACCAAAAATTCTATCAGTTCTGTATTTGGGTATTATACCTGTAAAAATAATCTTATTACCTTTATTTGTCTGAAGGTTTTGTTAAATCTTCGTTTATTAATTCTCTTAGAGCTTACTCGGTGTTTACTTAACATAACATTCATGGATAACCAAAGAAAGCTACAAGCGCCTATCAAAGGTCATTACAGTTCACCTTAAATACCTTCATAAACTATGCCCTAAGGATGTTGTCCATAACATCGCCTTGAAGTTATCACCATTTAAGGCTTTCAAAAGTTAACATAGGATTCAGGGATGTTAAAAGACAACAAGGGTCTATCAAAGGTCGTAGGACATACGAATCAATTCATCTTAACTCCTATCCATAAACTACATCCACGGATAGTTTCTTACCATCGCCTTTAGTTATCATCATTCAAGGCATCATTTAATGCAAAGGAAATGTAATTTCGTATTATTAGTTTGCTGCAATCGTAAGCGGTCATCTCTTGAAAAGGCAAAGCTTCGAACTGAAATAAATTTAAAATTGCATTTCTTCAAATATCTAACTTGAAATGTAAGTTTGCCCATTAATAATTTTGTTTATATATGGAGTGTAATTTAATAGTAATGATATAATTGAAAATATATGATTTTCTGTTATTGAAAAAGATAATTTAATGAAATAAAACTTTGTTCGACTAAATAAATTAATGTATTTAAGTTTATATTTCGATGCAGGTTATGTTAGTTTTATGCCTCGTTTAATTACCAAATGTTGGAACTTCATTCAGTGTTTGTAGCATGACCAGTGTATGTTATTTTTAATGTTTTCCCCCTGTTTCAGTTGAATCAAGCGTTCAACTCCATATTAACATAATACCTTATACAAAAAGGTCGATGGTCTTGCCATACGATATTCTATGCCTTCTCTAAATGCAGATTTTTTATGTGTAATTTCTAAAACAAGCTATTTAACTCAATTATTCGAAATATAGAACCTATATACTACAAAAGATTTGTGGATAATATCTTTGCCGTCTTTAATACAGTGAACAAACCCAAGAATTTTTCCAAATTTTAAACAACTTCCATCTAAATATCTCCTATCTTTTGGAAATAGAAAAGTGTCTCTACTTTTTTTATATGTATTAATAACCAGAATTAATAAAATATAAAAACTGAAATCTACAGAAAAACACATTTTCATCTCTAGGACTAAATTATTTCAACTTCTGTGATATATTATATAAAATTACATTCATAAAAACTTTACTTTACAGAGGCTTCCAAATTACATCCGACTTCTTTGCAATGCATACAAAATTTAAGTTCGTAACCAAATATTTTGACAACAATTCATTTTCTGTAGGACTTGTTGAAAACACTATAAGCCATTTTTAAACAGAATATACAAACCCATTAGTAAACCCTTTACTATCCTCAAAGTAAAACGCTACCTCTTATTACTCGAAATAGGGCATTTGAACAAGTCTAAATATTAGCCTCACCCAAATCTTCAGGACTCATTTTTATCATGTCAATATACAACTACTTTTCCTAAACAAAAAATACAATAGTTTTTTTTTCAAAACAAAAGACAAACTCCCTTTACGGTTGCGTATTGATGCCATATTCGAGTTCACATGCCATGGTTGTTCTATGAAAAACTACATTGACAGCCCTAGAGTAACACTGGAGGCGAGTGTTTCAGCTCACTTTAGTATTAGCAAAGAATAAAGTGCGTCAGTAGTTTGAGGCTATTTGTAGGAATTTAGAAAAATACGCAAGGCACATCAGAAAAAAAGATGTATTTAAATTATAATTGAGACAAATAATCTAGAGAATCCTTATACCACACATAATTCAATGATTCCACTCTTACCCTCAATGACTGCTTCAATTCGTAGTTTGAAGCGTTGTCATGTCCGAATCAGTTGACCTTTATGAATTTCTGACGTATCTTTATTATAACAGACTTGAGGGATTGAATGGTCTTATAGGCGTGTTGATTGACCTCTATTTCGACGACGGCTCAAACGCAGTAGTCCATTGGATTGAGGTCGGGTGAGCTAGGAGACCATGTCTGGGAGAACATGGTTGAGGAAATTGTCGCGCATCCAAGTTTGCGTTGTTCTAGCCTTATGAGAGGGTGCAGGCTTGTTGGAAGGTATAAGGTCTTCTGATGAGTAATCTGTCTACCCAGGGCCCCCCAACCTTCTCCGCAACCTCTGTGTAGGCAGCAGTATTGACTGTTAAGCCCTCTGAAATAAAGTAAGGGTGCGTGCCCTTTCCCTCATTGATAAAACGACTCGCATAACCATCACAGTTGCTGGAAACCTGGTATGCATTGCAGTCGGAACCTTACTTGACATTATGCATTACCATCTCCCATTCTTTGGGTTGACCTTTTAGTTGTGGCCGAAGTTTTCTCATCAGAGAACGACCAAAGCATTCCAGCTTCTTGATATTTCGACAAGGAGAGCGAACGCTTTGAACGAATCAAAGCTTCCCTTTCGTCTTACCTGATATAAATTGACCTCTTCGAATCAAATACGATTTGTTACGGATATTATCATGCACATCTTTTCTGATGGCGCGTTCTGAAACCTTGAGGTCATTTACAAAGGCTCTGAAGTATTTCCTGTTCCTTTTTCACAAATTATGATATATTGATCGTATTATAACCATTTTCATGTGTTTTGCATTATGCTGCTTATGCTGGATGGCTATCAGCATTCCCAAGGACTTTATTAACTTTGGCACCGAAGGATCGAGCAACTTTCATAAGGCGAGAAATCTCTGTATCATTGTGCTGAGCTTTTATGGCAGCGATTACAGCGGGCCTTTTCTTTTGCTTCGTCACTTTAGTGTCATTCATTAATCATCAGAAAAAAATAGTTATAAGAAAGTTAGAGCTATAAAGACTGATGTCCTCAAAATACTGACGCACCCTATATTATATATATATATATATATATATATATATATATATATATATATATGAAATGAAAAACTCACAAAGCATCACGTGAGGGTGGCAAATGAATGCAATAACCTGCAGGAAAAAATGAAAAGGTGTTTCCAAGTACTTTCGAACTTTATTAAGTTCCTTAGTTTGACCTTACTACCTGCTTCTTGTAATCCTTAATGTGTTTTTTTACCTTCCCCCTTCCCTCTTCCTCATTGGTGATTTCTTACTTTTGAGGCGGTCTTTCATACTTTTCTTTCGTATATATACCTCTAATATAATACTATTTTTTGTAGTTATCCTTGATAAGGAACTTAATAAAGTTCGAAAGTACTCGGAAACACCTTTTTCCTTTTTCCTGCGGGACATTACATTCATTACTAGCCTAACGTGCTACTTTGTGAGTTATTCATTTCATATATATATATATATATATATATATATATATATATATATATATATATATATATATATATAATTTTTCTTCGGAAATGTTATTTCCTAATTCGAAGAAATTCCGTACAGGGATCGGATTCGAACCGTACACATTGAGGCAGCGAGCAACCGCGTTGATCTCAATTCAACAGTCCCTTAGACCACTCGGCTACGCAGAAGAAAAAAATCTTCCGAATAAATAAGCTTTGAATCCCACCCCTCTACGGAATATTTGCGAATTAGGAAATACCATTTCCGAAGATTTTATATATATATATATATATATATATATACAGAGGAGTTGCGCGTTTGTTGTCATGGCTTATGTGTCCCGTTATCTCAGTCGGTCGAGCACTGGTCTAGATAACCAGAGGTCTGAGGTTCGAGTCCTTGTCGGGCAATGTTATTTCTCTTTGATTTTTTTCCTTTGGGTCACCTCCAGTAGGATCTCTTATCTCTTGTTTCTGTGTATCACTTCTCTACACATACTGATATCGAGCGTTTAAGCTTGGGGGTGGATGTGTGCTAGTTTGCGCCACAACCACACGGGCCGATAGCTTTCGGTCGCTCAAAGAAGGGATGTCGGGGTATATATATATATATATATATATATATATATATATATATATATATATATATATATATATATATATATATATATATATATATATATATATATATATATATATATATATATTAGTGTAGTTTAGCAGTCTTTACTGAATGCAAATTCTGTTGAAGACCATTGTGTATTTCGCCTTAATTAATTTCCTTTGGCAACTTTCTCTTCTTCTATCTTTTTTATTCCATCTTGTAGATAGATGGTGGATCACTTGTCCTGTTTTCATCTCTCTTGAAATGAATGTGTTTGTTTTTTACCAAACACATTCTACAAGATGGAATAAAAAAGATAGTTGGAAGAGAAAGTTGATAAAGGAAATTAATTAAGGCGAAATACACAATGGTCTTCAACAAAATTTGCTTATATATATATATATATATATATATATATATATATATATATATATATATATATATATATATATATATATATATATATATATATATATATATATATAAATGCTCAAGATGAAAGTAATTTGTAAAGGGGATATAAAAGTAAGTTTGAAACTAAATTTGAGGTTATAAATTAAGACTACACAAAATTAAACAAGATTAAATTTATTAAATGAACACCAATTAATTCCCGCGCCTAAAAAGCTCACCTTACAGACTGAAAAGTCGAAGAAGACTGAAAAGATAAACAGAATTACTAACCAAATTAATTAGTTTTCGGTGCTGGGCAAATTATTAGTTAGTTGGGATTACACAATTGAAAGTGGGAAGGGGGATAAGTCACTATTTAGAGAGGGATTCTATCGATTGATGGACAATGATTCGTGTATCCTCAGAGACGTAGGATCTTGAGTAGAATCCAATATTTTAAAATTATTCATAGATACTTTGGCTTTACAAAAAAAATGTTGTGTTGGCGAATAGCCTAATTTTCTTTTTTACAAAGTGGATTGTCTGTTCTAAGGCTAATCCCAAGATGTGAACAGTCTCTGGCCTTTAATGAACGCACGGTGATTCCTATGTATGTCCCTTGGTTACACCCAGGGCAATTGAAGTTATATACCACCATGATTCTGCTTTCGGGCGAGAGTCTTTCCTTAGAGTTAAAAACATTCCTAATTTAAATTTATTAACAAAAACGATTGTAAATTTAGTGTGTAAATAAAACCTTTTTAATTATTTACAAATTTGGGCGTGGACAGTTTTGTTTAATGGGCCCAGTTCAGGGAGCATAAAATATCTTTTATTTTGGGGGACATTAATTGTTAGGAATTTCAGAAAATATATGTTATTAAAATAATTCAATATTGATTTGTATATAAAGAAGGAGGGATATCCATTATTGGTGAAATATTGAGGTAAAAATTCGAATTCTATATGCATCAACCAGAAGTTGGATGATAAATAATCGGTAAGCGTGGCTTTATAGGTCGCCAAATATGGGGTAGCCAGATATAGGTTTGGCGTAAGTAGGCTTGTTTTGATTGCAAGGCGATCCTATAAGGGTGTGGTAAAGTGGCTTGCTTACAGGTTTCTTGACGTACGGTCCGAGGGGTATTAACCGATTAAGGTTTGCAAGTAAAAGGCTCCTTTGTGCAAGGAATTAAACACTTGTATTTTTATACTACTTTGAAATGCTTACACTCACGGTAAAGATTTAATTTGCGCAACAGAATATTTTAAATCGGGTTATAATGGCAAGAACAAGAATAATGGAGATTCGCAGAGCGGTGAATTAATAGTCTAATAATCAATCAATGAATGGGTTAATAATAATCTATAATAATAATAATTATGATAATTATCTTTGAATGAGAATGTTCTCTTATTTATACCGGGCATCATTTTGGAGGCGACGCGTAGCTCCACCTTCCTTTGGTCGCAGAGGCGGTGCTTAGCTACCTGTCAGCACAGCGGAGCCTGTGATTGGTAGGAGCCTAGCCCGTGATTGGCTGAAATTCTCCACTTCGTATCTTAATTTGGGGTTCTCTCCCCTGCGAGTTTATCACAGAGACTCCGTTTGCTTAAAGCTAAGATGCCCTTTATCAAATTTTACATTAAGGCAAAACATCTTTTGTCGCCGGCTCTGTCCCCATTCCAGACAGCTCTAATTACTATGTTTGCCTATCTGCTTTCACACTCGGGTGCAATAGCCTTAATGGTAGTCGGGTCTCCATCCAGATATTCTAATCAGATTTCGCTGGTTCACAAACTGTCTCTCACCGACCTTCTTTATTTGACCCCTTGACCTGGCAAAATGTATATCTGTCCTTCTCTCTCTCTCTCTCTCTCTCTCTCTCTCTCTCTATATATATATATATATATATATATATATATATATATATATATATATATATATATATATATATATGATGAAAATTAATGCAATATCGCAAGAAAAGATGAGGAATTAAACCACATTCTCCGAAGACAATTTAATTCAGAACAGTTTCGGTGTATCTCAGACCCTTTTTCAACTGACACTGGGCAGAAAATATAAGAGAAAAGCATAACACAAGATCCCCTCTTTTTCTCCCCAATCCCCTACTTGTGGCTAATCAGGAGGGGGGGTTAGGCCTAAACATATTGAAGGGCTGACATTTTACTATTTTGTTTATTTGCTTTCTTATTACAGGATTAAAAGAAAATTGACCCTCAGATAGATTTTAATTAGGAACTGACGATATCAAGCTCGATTCTACGATTCTTCTCTTAACATAGTCAGCCGATTTAAATACCATTTTACTTCCATTGAAATCGATCGAATGATTCAAGTCTCTAACATGGCAAAATATTCCACTGCTTTGGCTGCCCACTCTAATATCTCTTTTGTGTTCATACAATCTCTTGTCTAGATTTCTCCCCGTTTTCCCTATATAAACTTTATGGCAATCGTTGCATGGTATTGCATATACTCTTATCTTATGATGTTCTTTGGGTTTCCTGGCAATCATCAATTGGTTTAAGGAATTATTATATTTAAAGGCTAGATTAATACCTGCTTTTCCAAATATGTCCTTTAAACTATTTAATTTATTATTAAATGGCAATGTTATACATTTGTTGAAGTAATTAGTGCGGGAAAGCTTATTACCATAGAATGTTTTCCTAGCTGCAAAATGGGCAGACGATATGAACCAATCGGGGTAATACAAATTAGAAAAAATGTTCCTGATAATGACAATTTCTTCATCTAAATAGAAAGGATGACATATTTTGTATGCTCTAAGGAAAAGGTTAGAAATTACCGATTTTTTAACAGTATTATCGTGAAACGAAAAATAATATATATAGGCATTCGAGTGGGCTGGTTTCCTATACACGTCAAGTTTTAATTCATGGTGATCTTTATTAATGAGGACATCTAAAAAGGGCAATCTATTATCATATTCCCATTCATATTTAAATTTGATGGAGACATGCAAATTATTCAAATTATTAAAAAAGGTATCAAAATCATGGCCATTAGGCCATGCAGAAAATACATCGTCAATGTACCTTAACCATATAAAGTTAGGGGGAAAATTGTGGGAAAGAGTTGTCTCAAAATGTACCATGGAGAGACATGCCAATATCGGAGATAATGGAAAATGCTAAGGCCAAATATTTTATCTATAAAACTCATTATTTACTCGAAACACATTGTCAGAGAGACATAATTAAACTAAATCGATAAATTTACTCGTAGAAATGGGAAGATCCAAATTAAGTCTAAGCATGATTTCCCGCAGAAGGCCCAAGGCCACAAGTAGGGGATTGGGGATAAAAAAGAGGGGATCTTTCACGACCTGAACCTGTGTTATGTTTGTAAGCACTTTTCTTATATTTTCTATCCAGTGTCAGTTGAAAAAGGGTGTAAGATACACCGAAACTGTTCTGAATTAAATTGTCTTCGGAGAATGTGGTTTAATTCCTCATATATATATATATATATATATATATATATATATATATATATATATATATATATATATATATATATGTATATTTCTTTCTTTGTGTGCGCAGTCATTGCTCACTACAGCTTAATAGGGTAGTTATTGTTTTTAATTTGTAAGAGAGATCAAAGCCACTGAAAATTTTTAAACCAAGCCCAGTAAAAGTAGATTTACGATAAACCAAGGTAAGAAAAATTTGCCCGATCGAGAGATCAGAAGGTCTAGAAATGGGAGAGAGTTCCTAAGTTCTTTATCTTGTTCAAGTTGAATATGTGGGTGTAGCTGGTTTAAGTATGTAATGCAGTTGATTGATTGTTGTTCTTATTTGAAAATAGGGAAGGTGTCATGAATTCTAGTTTAAAATCTTCATCTTGTAAATTTTGTGTGGTCTTAATTTATAACCTCAAATTTAGTTTCAAACTTTTATATCCCCTTTACAAATCGCTGTTTTTGTTATATAGTACCTCGAAGATCGGCTTGTATAGCTTAAAACGTCAGAATATATGAATCCTGTCTTAATTGTACTTTCATCCTGAGCCTGAAGATCAGCCTCTTTAGGAGCAACCCTTCACGATACATATATCAGTGTCGTGGGGTAACCCTGGAAGATGAAGAAGTAATTAAAGTTTTACAAAAATATATATGTTAATTGGGTAATACTTCAGATTCGGGGCGCACGGTAGGTGGCGCTGTTAGTAGGCTACAATTTTGGGTTACAATATATCTCTTATGACGTCAGACGGTAGCTTCAGATGTGACCAATCACTGCGTTATATTTTTTTGTTGTTTAGGGCATTTGTAACTTTTAGTCTGTATTATTTACTAAATATCTGCGCCTCTGCTCGTTTATAGTTTTGGTAACACTTCAGATTCGGGGCGCACGGTAGATGGCGCTGTTAGTCGGCGATAATTTTGGCTACAATATATCTCTTATGACGTCAGACGGTAGCGTCAGATGTGAACAATCACGGCGTAATATTCTTTTGTATATGAGTATATACTGGGGGGCTGCGCCCCCATACCCCCCCAATTGATTGAAACTCAGGATCATCGCAGGATAGTCCTCCTGCAGTGATATCTCCCCCACGAGCAGTCCCCTTGAATTTACTGGGGGTTTTTTTCTCCCCAACAGCTTTTTACTGGCAGAAAAACCTGACCTAATAACAAACAATTCTTACTTTTATAGTTTCTTGATTAGTTTATGCGCCTTTAGATAATCTAAAAGTTTTTCGCGATCATACAAAGTAAAGCCGAATTCGAATAACAAAGAAGCACATGGAGACCTCGAAAACACAATAACGAAACAAAAACATTTGCAAAACGGGTCCTATTTATAAGCTACGATGTTGCCAGTAAGAAGCTGTTATCGTTTGCAGCAAACAAAAAATACGAAAACAAAACAAAAAACACTAAAAGAGATCAAGAAACCTTACCTAACTTAGAAAAAAAACTATAAACGAGCAGAGCGTAGATATTTAGTAAATAATAGACTAAAAGTTACAAATCCCCAAAACAACAAAAAAATATAACGCAGTGATTGTCACATCTGACGCTACCGTCTGACGTCATAAGAGATATGCTGTAGCCCAAAATTGTAGCCGACTAACAGCGCCATCTACCGTGCGCCCCGAATCTGAAGTATTACCGTTAATTGAAGTATATATGTTGTTTATTAAATTAACTATAAAATTGTAGGCTACTCACTTTATTTAAACGTTATTTTTTTAAACTTTATTTAAATTTTAAAAAAGCTTCTGTAAGTATGCACAACATGCTAGCCAAGATGTTTTATCATATTGGCATACATTGTATTTGCGAGTGCAGCACTTTGTTTTGGATGACAGATCTAGTATTGGCGTAGGCCTACCTCTCTTAATAATAGTTTCTCTTTAATTATAAGTCATCGCACTAAACTTCCTTTTTAATAATTTTTCAAAATGCAATCGCATTTTCTCCCAACTTCACTTGCATCCATTATGTTTAAAAGAGGGGTATCCTCATTCCGCCCGCTGAGTCCTCACTGAAAAGACGTGTTATCTCTGTGCTCCTGCTTAATTCATCTGTGCCCATAAATTTCGTTTTCTGAGTAACTTAATAATTATAGATACTTCCTGCGCTCATATAATATTAGTCGCTGTATTAAAAAGATTGGCCGTCTTATTCGGTGTTAATTTTATTTATCTTCATACATGTTCTAGAAATCGACAATGCCCGTGATCAAGTTTGAATGTTCGAGTTGTGGGGCTTCCTTTAATAAGGAAATTTACGTTCCTTCTAGCATGGAGCAAACTAGAATTTGCCGTTTCTGTATGTTAAACGATGCATTGGAGCGTAAGTTTGCTAACGCTATTAGCGAAATTAAATTAGAACTAAATTCCGTCGCGAGGGACGTTATATCGACCAACTGTAAAGTCGACGAATTAAATTCGAGTCTAAATTCTACCATTCATGACATGCGTGGGAGGGAAAATAGAAATCGCGACAACCGGCCTACTCGTATGAATCATCCGGCAATTGTTGACCAGCAACAAAGGATTTTGAACTCGTTTGGACCCCAGGATTCACAATATAGACCCCAAGATTCGCAATTTAGGCCCGTTAGAAATGGGGCTAGACCATCGAGGGAACAACATTTCACATTACCATGCTCAAACCCCTTCGCACTGCTAACTCCTATCGAAGGGGAAGAAGAAACTGTACTAATTGGGGATTCTCTAATTAAAAACCAAGAGCCGGAATTCACAGCGCGAAACCCGTCAAAACGAAAACGATTTTGCTTTCCTGGTGGCCGCATAGATAAAGTAGTTAGTGAAATTGAAAAATTGGACCAAACACGTGACGGGCGTACGATCCTCACGCTCGTAGGGGGAAATGATGTGCACAGATACGACAGCACCCCAGAAGGAATAGTAAACCGCGCTAAGACTCTGATTCATACTGCGAAAGTTAAAGCGGATAACGTAGGAATAATTGGTATTTTACCCCGACTAAAATCCACGTTGCGTTTGCAGTCCCGTGCTATATATACAAACGAGTGCCTTAAGCGCTTGTGTCGCGATACTGGAGTTAGCTTCTTTAACGTTTGGGATAAATTTCAAGACCAACCTTCACTTTATCAAACGGACGGTATCCATTTAAGCGATGTGGGGAACAGTCGGCTGGGTAGGATTTTAGACCAGTCAGTACGTATCATGTTAAGTAGGAGAGTTGCGGGGCCACGTGATGCCCATGCGCTGGACCGGTCCTCGCTTGAAGGGGCAATGAGTATTGGGGAGCAGGGAAACGGAACCGATTCGCGTGTGATAGAGGAGTCCACCTAAAGCGCAAATTGAAATGTATATATTCAAATGTTCGTAGCTTAAAAAATAAACTTGCCGAAATAAAAGCCGTAATTCTAGAGGGAGACTACGATCTCGTATTCTTAAGTGAGACTTGGATAGATACACATTCGGGGATCAGTGTTTGCGAATTTGATATACCAGGTTATAAAATTCATTATACAAATAGACAAACTGGTAGAGGAGGCGGCGTATTAGTGTATATAAAAGATGACTTAAACGCTATAACGATCGACTCGTCTACGGCAGATATGAGAAGTGAGGCCTTATTAATCCAATTATGTTGTAATGCAAAATATAAAATTAATTTAGCCGTCATATATCGTCCTCCATCGCAAATAGAAAGAGAAGATGCTGCACTCTTTGATATGCTTTCATCTTGGGTTAGAAAAGGAACCACATTAGTCTGCGGCGATTTTAACTATCCAAACGTTAATTATAGTAACCTAACGTCAAATAAAGCTGGGGAGAGACTACTAAACTTTATTCTGGAGAATTTTCTCGTTCAAAAAGTGGAGGAACCAACTCGTGATAATAATATCCTCGATTTAATCATGGCGACTGACGAGTCACTGGTAGAAAATGTTTGTGTAGGAGAGCATTTAGCCTCGAGTGACCATAATGCGATTAGATTCGTGGTTAACACGTGTGTAGATGTAAAAATTAGTACACAGCTCATGCCACGTTTTGGTAGCTGTGATTTTGATACTTTTCGCGAAAGGATTAAGGATGTAGACTGGGGAATGCGCTTCGAGAATAGGTCAGTAGGAGAAATGTACACTGAGCTTCGGCGTACACTCCTTAGTGTAAATTTCGACTTGGTAAAGTATGTGCGCCGTAAGAGCGGGAAGTCGATGAGAGCGCCGTGGGTTAGCCCACTAATATTAAGCTTAATTAAGGACCGAAATAGAAAATTTCAAATACATAAGAACAACGAGTCATTTATAAGTCGGCAAAATTACATAGATTCTCGAAGAGAAGTTAAACGGGCGGTTAGAGATGCGAAGCGGAAATATGAAATAAAACTGGCGAAGGATTCAAAGAAGGAACCGAAACGGTTTTACGGCTATGTAAACAGTAGGAAACCCTTAAAAGGTTCAATAGGGCCGATTAAAGACAAAGATGGTCGTTTGACGGAATTTCCGGCGGAAATGTCTAAAATTTTAAATGAACATTTCACAAGCGTCTTTACTGTTGAAGATTCGTCCCAATTAGGATCGTTAGTTGAAGAAGTAGATAATAGTGATATTTGCATATCCGATATAACGGTTAATGAAGTGGAAATTCTTAAATATATTAACCTGATGAAAAAGTCGAAATCACCCGGGCCCGATGGCGTTTACCCCACTCATTTAAAGGAACTTAAGAATGAGCTTGCGAAGCCGTTGCGTGCAATTTTCAATCGCTCATTAGAAGATGGCGTAGTCCCTGTAGACTTCAAGCGTGCGAACGTTACACCAATATTTAAGAATGGGAATAGATACGAAGCAACGAATTTTCGTCCTATTAGTCTAACTTCGGTAGTTGGAAAGCTTTTAGAATCGGTAATTAGAGATAGAATAGTGTGCCACCTCGAGCTAAATAATCTGATTAAAGATTCCCAACATGGGTTTAGGCGGGCGAGATCGTGCTTGACAAATTTGCTCGAATTCTTCCATAAAATGATTTGCGTTTACGACGAAAGCAAAGCTGTAGATGTAATCTATCTAGACTTTAAAAAGGCGTTTGACACCGTTCCGCACGAGAGATTATTAATGAAAGTTAAAGCAATCGGTGTGAAGGGTAAGATATTAAATTGGATTAGAAATTGGCTGAAGGATCGTTCGCAGCGAGTAGTTATAAATGGTGAATGTTCTGATTGGGTCAACGTCAGTAGTGGAGTGCCACAAGGCTCCGTTCTTGGCCCATTATTGTTTCTAATATATATAAACGATTTGGATAATGGCGTATTTAGTACGATTTCTAAATTTGCTGACGACACGAAGCTGGGCAACCGTGCCTATGTAAGATCGGATGTAGAAAAATTACAAAAGGACCTAAACTTGATTGTCAGATGGGCGGATAAGTGGCAAATGCAGTTTAATTTAAGTAAATGTAAGGTGATGCATTTGGGTTGCCATAATTTGAGGGTAGAGTATACCATGAAAGGCCAGGTCCTCGACGTAGTTAAATTGGAAAAAGACCTGGGAGTTTTAGTCTCGGATGACTTCAAAGTCACGAAACAATGCGCGGATGCATGTAAAAAAGCAAATCGTGTGCTGGGTTATATCGCGCGTAATTTCACGTTCAAATCCAAAGAGATAATTTTACCATTGTATAAATCACTTGTGCGTCCACTGCTCGAATATGCGGTTCAATTTTGGGCTCCATACCTAAAAAAAGATATCGCGCAATTAGAAAGAGTGCAGCGTAGGGCTACAAAATTAATTCCCGAGCTGAGAAACAGGCCCTATGAGGATAGACTCAGGGCATTAGATTTGCCATCTCTCGAAGGCAGAAGATTACGTGGCCAGCTAATAGAAGTATTTAAAATATTGAAAGGATTTTCAAACGTTGATTATAGGAATTTGTTCGAATTGGATCATAGGGGAAACACTCGGCAACACGGATTAAAATTAGTCAACAAGCGATTTAACACTAGTATAGCCCAAAACTATTTTACGTTTAAAATTACTCAAATTTGGAATAGGCTACCCACCCACGTAGTGGATAGTAGGTCGGTAAATATGTTTAAAAACCGTCTCGACGCGCACTTAAATAGTATAAATATAACGTAGTCTGAGCACAGTAAAGAATAACGTCTTTGCAAAAGGAGTTTGGAGCGGAGGAACAACGAGAGTAAAAATGATGACTAAAAATGATGCCAGCGATTTTTCTTGCATGTGTAGTTTAGATATCCATTTTCTTTTCCGCCTATCCTATAACTAGATTTTCACCACTAGCAGTCGAGGGCTGCGGAAGTTGAGAAGAAAAACTTTCTATCACCCCCCCCTAGGTTGAAGTAGTTAATATGCATGACATTGTACACATGTAGATAAGTGTGTACAGTAGATTATATATTTAAAAAAAAAATATATATATAGCATGTTAGAGATACACTCGTAGATAAGTGTGTATCGTAGTTTCGGATGTAGTGTAGCGGACTAGCCTCGAGCGGACCTTAGGGTCTTTGCTGGTCCTAGATTCTGTAGTTCTGTAGTACTGTCTGATGGCTACTGATCTCAAAGATACGAAGGTGCCTATGGTAGGCCCACCAGAATCCCGGAAATATTAAAAAATGCTTAAGATATAAGAGCTTAACCATACTAGAGATTTTACTATTTAGCTGTTTTCTTTCTCAGAACCAGTATTTAAATATAACCTAAAAATTTGTTTAAGCTTCAGAGCATAAATAATGGTTACGTCATTGTGTTCCTAGATTCTGGCAATACGGCAGGGTTGCCAGATGCAAGCAGATGGCTGCAAAGCTAAATTTGCTTTCTTTGCCATGTTCAAATAAGTTATTTTTTTCTTAATTCCAATACGGCGTTGAAATATCTAAATAAAAATCATAAAACTCTTAATGATTGTATATTATTGCTAAGAAACGCAAAACATCTTTTAAACTATTCATTCCAAAGCACCCTCCAAAAAGAGAACTATTATTGAAATTAAGAGAGACTAAAAAAAAAAATAGAGTAGAATTCTCGATGAAAAGGATTCATTTCTCCAATTGGATTTGGGTGCATCAGGGTGTAACGCCAGTTCGATTGAAAGTGAACGGAACTGTATACACTATACAAGTATGCGCAAGCCTAAATGTGTGAAGAAAATTGTTTCTGCTGTCATATTAATTGTTGGGGTGTAATTTCTTTTTCTTTTCTTCTTAAATGGGGGAAGCATTGCTTCCCTTGCTTCCATTGAATGCACGCCACTGATATATATATATATATATATATATATATATATATATATATATATATATATATTATATATATATATATATATATATATATATATATATATATATATATATATATATATATATATATATATATATATATATATTTGTCATTGATTTGTTCCTTGGGAATCTAATACGTAGTAGGAATATGAAGACCCAAGACATTTCACTAATCATTTTTTCGCCGGACGTTTCGGTTCACTAGGACCATAAACAGTTAGAAGCTTGCCTTACATAATGGCTATAAAAGCGGGTGAAGGCAAGTTAAATCAATAAAATTGACAATTATTGAAATGAAAGTAAAAACACAAATAACATTATATAGATATAATTAATTGATACTATACAGTGTAAAGTTTATGTTAAAACTTCACTTCTTCCTATTATTTTTCAAAATTACACTGTATAATATCAATTAATTCTATACAATGTTATTTGTGGTTTACTTTCATCCTCAATAATTGCGTTCCTCTTTTTATTATTATATTTTTCTTTCCATTCCATTTATTGATGCAATATAAAAATCTTCTAGTCTTTTTTTTTTAAAGGTCAGAAACCTGAAGTGCAAAATGGTTCCTGCATATGTGATAGGGTGTTATTAAAGTAACTGAGAATGGCTATCGTTGAATGCTAGAAAATGACGGTTAAATCTCCTTTAAGACCTCTTGCTTCTAGTTGTTTTTCTTAAAGTTGTTATCTTCCCATGAAAGATAAACACTTTAAATAGTCACATATTCGTCATTGCTATTCTTTGATTTCCCAGGGTTATTTCCGTTTCCGCTTCGTACGCAATAAAAAGGATTTATAGAGTTTATTTACATGCTGTGAAGGTTCGTTAATGGCACCTGCGCTTTTAAAAAAAAAGACACTTTAAAGATACATTGTGATCTCTCCCATGACGCCTCGTTCTGGAAGAGAAACCTTAATGGATGATGATCTTTTGAAAGAAACTGTTGAATAAGATCCTCGTCAAAGCAGCAGAGACTTGGTACCAAACCTGAATGTGTCATGTTCAAGTGTCCACGTACATTGCTTCAGAGGATTATTGCCAGCAACTTGGAAAGGAAGAATTTCAATGGGCAACTTTAGTAAACAGAAAAAGGGCCTATTCAACATAACAATACAAGGACTCACTGCAAGACAAACCCAAGAAAAGATAAAGGTGTTACATAGCCTCCTCTATTTACTTTTTGTCTCTGATGTTGGTCGCATGATCCTGCGCTGGGGGAAGGCGGGCCTCTCCCCGACGCGGGAGCCTCCTTCTTTCCTTTTCTTGTCATTGTTTTTTTTTGTTTGTTTTTTGTTTTTTGGTGAATTATAAAGTAACCTAGTACTACAGATGGGCACTGTTTAAAAAAATTAAAATACTCACCGGATTTAGGATTTAAAGAATATTACTTATTTCGATTGCTATAACATTTCCTAAATGGCTTAAAATTTCGAAACCAACATTTCGTTGAAAAACTTGACTTTTTTTTCAAAAAGAAAGGTTAATTTTTTAAATCAAGATTCGAAAACATGCCTTTCCATTGTGTTGCAGTTATTGATAATGATCATTTTATCGATAAATAGCTTAATTAAACTTCACTGGCATTTGTTTTCTCCTAGATAAAAGAGGTAATTACTTTCCTATCACCCGAATATATTTTTGAACTATCAATTTGCGGGATTTGTTTGGTAACGAATGCATTAGTTGAAGCGTCAAGAATTGTTGCCATTAGTAATTAGAGAGAGAAAAACATCTTATGTAATTCTTAAAATTCATTGTACGGTTGAAAGATGAAGCAGGTATCATCGAACCTACAATAAAGATCGAATAAATAATTGATTTAGCATTGATTTGTTTTTGTTTTTTTGCTTATAAAACATTAATGATCTATCTACTAGCAAACATAAGTCCTCTTCTTCTATGGACTTCAACCAATGACCATTCACTTCTTAGGAGAAATTCCTCTTTTCCCATCACATGTTAACATTTTTGTTTTGAGGTTAAAAGCCTTCTGCGAACTACATATGTCGCCCCTCCCCCCTCCTCCCTAAATAGAAATGGTTTTGCCAAGGATCTGTCTCTTGGTGAGTGTTTTAGCACCGTTTATTCTTTTGTTAGTTTTGTACAAGCGATGTCTCTCTGTGTGGGTTTTCTTTTACCACCGATCTGTCTCTTGAGAGTGGTTTTGCCTACCATCTAACTATTGGCACCGATTTTACCATAGATGTGTCACTTGGTAGGATTTTAACACCGTAATGTCTCTTGTTAGCGGTTTTACCTAACATCTAACCCCCAGTATTTGTTTATCACAGATGTATCTCTAGTGGTGTTTTACCTCCGATATGTCTCTTGGTCGCGGTTTTACCACTGTTCATTCTCTTGCTGTTTTTCTACCACCAATCTGTCCCTTGATAGGGGTCTAACCTACCATCTAACTCTCGGTATGAGTTTTTAAGTGCAAAAACCAACGAAGGCATCTACGCCGAAAATTTGTAAGGGAAAATGTGTAAATAAATGTGTGAAAGAAGAGGAAGTGAACATGTGCGAAGATATATAACCGCAGTGCCTGTGGGCTGGGCATCGGGGCAGGGAGAGCGAGGTCTTCCAGATGTCATATGTATCATGTTAGCCCATGTCACACTTAACAACCTCCTGCAAGAAATCACTGGGTTCTGCCCCGTAAGGGGCGCAGCGATTTGCCATCCTGGCCGCCGTGCTGACGGGACTCAGCACCCCGTCCGGCCCCAGCTTAGCCTCTCTTCCTTCCTTCAAAACACTTGTTTCCTCTCTTTTCACACAACCTCTCCCACAACTTTCTCTGGTCAGCCTCTAATTTCACAGGGTAGATGATGACCTTCTTCTCGGCCAACTGTCCTGGGTCGGGTCTGAGGGGGAAGAGGACAATGTTCCCTAACCCCTGAGCTCCGGTCTAGGGTGGTTGGTTCTTAACAACCTGCTTCATCCCCACCCATACCTTCCTCAAATCCCTTTTCCTCTCGTCTTCAAAATCTATCTTTTTTACGCCGTGTCTAAGGTGGAGCCGACATGCCGATGGACTGCCAGGCCACCAGGCGGGAGGAGTGGTCCCAAATGGTTGCGCCTGGATCTGCCAGGCCTGTAAGCACCTCTTGCAGTGCAGGTAACTGCAAGAGGTAGTGAGCTATTGCGTCCCGTGTAAAAAAGAGGGTCACCATGCCCAATGATGAAGATAAAAAAAACCCAACCCCCAACTTCCCCTGAAACAGCGACGGAGCCGCCCTCGGGCAGCTCCAGAAAAAAATGGAGGTCCCCCCCCCTGTGCTTGCGCAGGGGACCCACAAATATTTCTCTAACCGGAGAGGAGGCTTACTCCTCTCCTTCGCCTACGGGTGCAGGGGACTCATCCTCACTACCTTCTCTGGAGGTGCTTTCGGGAGACCTCCCTTTTTCCAGCGGCAGTCCCCTCTTTTCTTTCCAAGGGGACTGCCAAGAAAGCCAGCAGGCAGCCCTTAGCCAGCCGCTACCCATCGAAGCGGCTCGGTAGGGCAAACCCCTACACTCTTCGTTACGTTTGACTGTGACAAGCTCCCTGAGTCGGTGCGTGCCGGTTGGTACCGCTACCGCGTGAAGGCATTCGTGCCACTGCCGCGGCGGTGCTATTACTGTCACCGCTTTGGCGATATGAATCGCTCATGTAGACGTGCAAAGTCGGGGTCACCCGAAGTCTGTGTAAATTGCTCCAAGGTGGCACACGATAAGTCCAAATCGTGTGTGGCCAAGTGTGTCAATTGCGGAGAGCCGCACCCTGCTTCTTCGAAGCAATGTGGTGCATATCTCCTAGAGAAAGAAATCCTGGCCGTTCAGGCCCAGGATTAACTCTCATTCCGCGAGGCTAAGGACTTGGTCCTGGCGCGCCCGGCTCTGCCTGGAACGTCATATGCCTCAATAGTTAGAAAGGCACCCTCTGCTCCTGGCCCATCCAGGCCAACGAGCACGGTTGTTTCCGCGCCCATTCGGAGCCCTTCTGCGGGCTCTACCCAACCCGGGCGCTCCCCTGGTAGAGCCGCACCCTGCTTCTTCAAAGCAATGTGGTGCATATCTCCTAGAGAAAGAAATCCTGGCCGTTCAGGCCCAGGATTAACTCTCATTCCGCGAGGCTAAGGACTTGGTCCTGGCGCGCCCGGCTCTGCCTGGAACGTCATATGCCTCAATAGTTAGAAAGGCACCCTCTGCTCCTGGCCCATCCAGGCCAACGAGCACGGTTGTTTCCGTGCCCATTCGGAGCCCTTCTGCGGGCTCTACCCAACCCGGGCGCTCCCCTGGTAGAGCTGGCGGCAAAAAGGGTTCATACCCTGCCCCGGCTAAAACCAGGGCTTCCCCCTCTTCCCCCAGCGTGACCGTTTCCCGTCAGGCAAAACGGTCACGTGCCTCCACCAAGTCGTTAGACTCACAGGAGGCAACACCCCTGAAGATGGTCGCTAGGCCATTTTCCGGGATTCCTAAAGCTGTTCCCCGAAAGGAGGACAGCAACAAAAGAGCTTCGGCCCCTTCACCCACGCCCCGAGGTAGAGCGAGTGGCTCGGAGACGGTGGTTCCTCGAAAAGAGGGCCCCCCGCCTCCGAAGCCACAACGCACGCCTAAGGTTTCGAGGCGGAGGGAGGAAAAGACTCGCATGGCGAGCCCAACCTTCCCCAATAAGTCCTTGAAGGCGACAGCGCCTTCAGCGCTTTGTCCGCTTAACAGTGCCCGGGAAGCGTACCGCCATTCCCGTGAGGGTCTTCAGTTCGAGAAGGGCCCCCGCGTGTCCTCCGAGCTAGGCCTGGAGGGCATATTCCTTTAATGGAATTGCCGTGGACTCCGGGCCAACTGGGAGGAGCTGCGTATGCTCGTCTCGTCCCGTTCCCCGTTAGCTATCTTTTTGCAGAAGACCATGCTAGGCGCGTGCCCCCTGCCAGAGCCCCCCTGGGGCATAAGGGTCTTGCGACCCCACCACCGCGGGATGGCCGGGCTGGGGGATGCGCGGTTTACACTCGGCATGAGGGCTCCGTTCTTCCTTTCTCTTTAGATACCTCCTTTCAGGCAGTGGCTGTGCAGCTGCACCTGGATAGGAGGTATACTATCATTTCTGCGTACATTCCACCGTCAGCTGACTTCGACGCGGGGGACTTCCGCCGCGTCGTGGCACGGTTGCCGAGGCCCTATCTCTTGCTTGGAGATCTGAACGGCAGGCATCCTCTCTAGGGAAATTACTCCATAAATCCCAGGGGACAAGTCCTTGCCGATCTGATCGAAGAGCTTGAGATGGGTGTCCTAAACGTGGATGAGTTTACGCATCACTGTCCGAGAACCGCTTCATTTTCTTGCCTTGACCTATCTTTGTGCTCTTCGGATGCACAGCCTGATTTGGATTAGGGGTGGTCGATGACCTCCATGGTAGTGATCACTTTCCCATTCAAATATCATTTTCAGGGCAACTGCCGCCTGAGAGATCACCTCGGTGGTGCTTGGCGCGGGCGCGGTGGCCTGCATTTCAGGAAATGACTCAATTCTCTATCTCAGTCGAGGAGTTTAGGTCGGTAGATGAGGCCGTTGAATTCTCCAGCAACCTCATCGCCGTGGGCCTGACTACTATTCCTAGGACGTCTGGCCGTTTTGCACGCCGACCACTCCCATGGTGGTCGGCCGACTGTGAGACGGCCTTCAAACAGAAGCGTTATGCCTACATGCGCTATAAGCGCCGCCCGAACGATTTTTACTGTCGCTGAATTTCGTCGGGCTAGGGCTAGGTTCCGGTATATTTCGAAGAAGCCCGCCACTCTTCTTGGCGGGCATACGTGTCTTCACTTAACGGGAAGACCCCTTTAGCTGAGGTGTGGAAGCGAGTCAAAAGGATTCGGGGCAAGTTCTCGCAGGACCCCCCTCCCGTTCTCTAGGAGAATGGGACCGCAACCTCGGACCCCGCGTCCGTGGCGGAATCCTTAGCGATCGCTTTTTTCGCATTCTCTAGCCGGGATCCTGCTCCGCCAGCATTCAATGCACGTCGTGATGTCGCGGAAGGCCGCCGGCTGGACTTTACCTCCAGAGGCGAAGAAGACTTCAACGACAAGTTTACTATGAGTGAGTTGCGCTCCGCTCTCGCTTCGTGCGCAGACACCGCCCATGGCCTGAACGATGTCCCATACGCCATGCTTCGACACCTGGGTGAGCGAGGCATGGCCTTTCTGTTAGATTTGTTCAACATGATCTGGGTGGAGGGTCTTCTCCCAGACTCCTGGCAAATCGATACTGTGCTCGCCTTTCGCAAACCGTGAAGAGATCACTCTACTCCGACCGGTTTCCGCCTAATATCTCTAACCTCTTGCGTGTGCATGTTGATGGAGAAATTGGTAAATGTTAGATTAGCCTTTTTCCTGGACAGCGGAGGCCATCTGTCTTCCGCACAGTGCGGCTTCAGCAAGTTCCACTCCACGTCGGATGCTCTGCTCCGACTGGAAAATGCCGTCTGCGAGGCTTTCCTTCATAGACAGCACTACGCCACGGTGTTTTTCGATCTGGAGAAGGCCTATGATACCGGATGGCGATGCGGTATCATGGAGACTCTCCACACGATGGGGGCGAGGGTACGCCTCCCAATGTTTATATCTGAATTTCTGCGAGATCGTCGATTCCGGGTACGGGTGGGGGGGGAGCCCTCTCCGGCCCAAAGGAGCAGGAAGAGGGTGTCCCACAGGGAAGTGTCCTCAGTGTCACACTCTTTGCCCTGAGCATCAACGGCATCACCTCAGTGCTGCCGGAAGATGTTCTCGCTACGCTCTACGTGGACGACCTTTTGATCTTTCTCGGCGCAGCCCAGATGCCAACTCTGGAGCGTTGACTCCAGACCTGTGCCGAAGCGCACAGGTTACGGTTTTCTTTGGCCAAGACTAAGGTGGTGCACTTCTGTTACCATCCACGGCTTCACCCTGATCCAGATTTGTTTCTTAATGGGGTGCGCATAGATGTGGTGGAATCTCACCGTTTCCTTGGTCTTGTATTCGACCGACGCCTTACCTGGGAGGCTCATATTCGCAGCCTTAGGGTCTCCTTTGTTCTTTCGAAGCTCGACTACGGATGCGAGTTTTATGCATCCGCAGCCGAGCGTTTATTGCGGAAGGTGGATTCGATCCACCACACCGGCCTTCGCCTTGCGACCGGTGCTTTCCGCACTTTCCCTATTGAGAGCCTGTTGGTCGATCCTGGGGAGATGCCACTCGCTCTGCGCCACGTGCAGTGCATCACCAACCTGTACGCGCGAGCCCGGCGCCTACCTCAGTCGCCAACAGCTCTCACTGCTTCCGCAGCTGATCTCGATGGTGCCTTTGCCGCCGAGAAACGCCAGTCATACCCTAAGCCCTTTGGGTTTATGGCCAGGAAACTCCTTCGAGAGCTAGATATAGCTCTCGGGCCGGTGGCGGCCTTGGTTCTGCCCAGGACGCGACCCTGGAGGGTACCAGATTTGGCTATTTGTCGCCACGCCTCTGCTCCCAAAGCTTGTATGGAGCCGGGAGTATTGCGTTCGACCTTTTTAGAGCACACATCGTGTCACGCTGGAACCGTGCCAGTGTATACGGATGGCTCCAAGTCCCAATAGGTGGTCGGCTTTCACGCCGTATCCCCTCTGTTTGAAGTCAGCGGGGCTCTACCAGGCGCTGCGTCTGTCTTCACGGCCGAGCTGGTGGCAATATACCACTCGGTATGGGAGATTACGCAAAGTGCCTGGTTCGGAGACCGGATTGTGATCTATAGCGACTCACAAATCGCCCTGAGGTCTCTCGGGGTATTGGAATCTCCGGATCCCCTGGTTCGCGATATACGTGACCCCACGGTTTTGGCGAGCCGGGCAGATGTCGAGATTATCTTCTGCTGGGTTCCTGGACATGTAGGAATTGCGGGAAATGAGCGCGCCGATGAGGGCGCCAAAGAGTCCGCGAGGACTCTACGACCGGACCAGCGTTTCGCTCTTCCTCACACCGACTACATGGCAGGAATACGGGCAGCTCTTCGGACTGCTTGTCAAAGAAGATGGGAGACGGTCGAAGAGAACTTAAAGTTGCGTACCATTGCGCCGCCACCGTTTCCATGGACCTTTCCTTCAATGCCGCGACGGCTGCAGGTCGCTTTCTGTCGTCTCCGAATCGGACACGCTCGTGTGACGCATCGCTATTTGATGGAGCGCTCGCCTGCGCCGTACTGCGACGACTGCGTTGTCCCACAGACTGTTGTAGGAACGCATTCGGTCCAGATTGACATGTTGAAGATTGCGTTCAGGTGTCGTGGCATTTGATCGCGCACTTCTTTCAACACTTTAGGTAGAAACCCATCCGGGCCAGGTGACCTATTCGTCATTATGTCAGTGATCTTCTTTTCTATTTCTCCTTCATTGAAGTCCATATCCTCCAGCTTTTTTCCGAGTAGGAACTCGTTGGCTGGTAGATGCGACCACACTCTCCAGTAAACACTGAAGAGAAGTAGTCGTGGAGGAAGTTAGCATTTTCTGAAGCTGAGTGCTTTAATGTCCCCTCTTCATTCCTCAAAGGGCCAATCGTTCGACGGATTGGTTTACGGCTATTTACATAGCCGAAGAACTCCTTGGGATTCTCCTTGCAGAGTCTCGCCACTCGGAGTTCCTCAGACCGCTTAGCTGCCCTTATGCTGGATTTCACTCTTCTGGCTAGCCTCCGGTACTCGTCAAAGGCACCCGAGATCTTTGATCGCCGGTACGCATTTTTCTTCTCCCAAAGCAGTTGGCCGATTTCTCGATTAAACCACTTTGGTTGAACAGAAGACCGACGGAGGCATTTCAGAGGGATGCAACTAGATTGAAGACTCATGAACTTATTTTTGAAATTGTTCCACGAATCCTCAACCTCTTCGCATACCGCTAGCCTTACATCAGTCAGCCCAGCACGAAGGCTTGCAAAGTCTGCTCTTCTCAAGTCAAGTTTCCTTGATTGACCAGCAACAGACCTTACCTTCGGGATCTTTACGCTAAATCTAACTAGCTGGTGATCACTACCACCGAGCTCTTCGCCTACAGAGACATACTTAACGATATCATCCTCAGAGGTGAAGGCCAAGTCGAGGATATTGTTTCCTCTCGTCGGTTCTCTGACAAATGATTATTCAATCGGTTTAGGAGCTCGCGTGGAGAGAGAGAGAGAGAGAGAGAGAGAGAGAGAGAGAGAGAGAGAGAGAGAGAGAGAGAGAGAGAGAGTTTCTTCAAGGTTGATGTGAGGGTTCGCACTTGCGTGGAGCGAGGGTGGCAGCGAGCGTTGTATATATGACAATTGTCTATTGATTCTGCTCTCCCTCCCGTACGTCCAGATTATCTAAGCCTTGAACGTGTGAGGTTACCAGTTTCCGCCACCATGGGGGTAATCTGCGATCGCTAGCTGAGCCACTAGTCTCCTAAGTAAAACCTTGTGAAAGGTTGCGCTGACATATAAGTAAATTACATTTTATTTATATCTTTTATGTCGTTGTTGTTGTTTTTCCATACTCCAGAAGTTCAAGTTTGTTCAATATGATCTACCAGTTCTAAAACAAAGCTGAACACATGTTTTGGAATATCTTTTTTTTAACTACCTTTTTGGGGGGTAAAACTATGAAGTATGATTGTGTTATTCTATATCTATAGTTTCTTGTATCTAAGAGGACGAGATTATGGCATGCCACTGGTGGCCATCGCTAGATGGCAGCCATAAAAAATCGAAGACTACGGACATTTGTACAAAGACAACCCAACCTACCATACACTGAAGCACTGTTTTAAACATATAATTCACCATGTTCCCGGTTCACATCATGATGTTTAGGTGGTCTGTATCTAGGGGGTAGATTTATGCCTCCCGTTTATCTTCCCGGTGGCCATCAGATGCAGTACGTAGGGTTACCTCGAGTGCCTGGAGGACTTGGTGTTGCCCTGAGTCCAGCTAGTGATCCTGGAAGCCCGTAGGTGTGGCACCAGGACTCTGCGCCATGCCACACAAGCAGAAGGACCCAATCTAGTCTGTCGGACGATTTCTTTGACCATATCACTCCAAACATCTGACCTCCCAACTCCCTAGACTGCAACCACCTGGGCTATTATGTGTGAGGCGTAGTTGAGAGAGTAACCAACGAGTGCTCGTGCACCCCTTCCAAGGTGGAGCTTAGGTCCAGAATCACGACAGTTTTCACCGTTAAGTAGAGGGAGCATCGAGAAAGCCTACAACAGGTTCCGACGCCGTCTGTAGGATGTGCTTGAGGCCGCTGACGGTGATTTAATTGAATGAAATGAAAAGTAAAGCGATCCTCCAAGTCTTTAACATCCAATTTTGGTGAATATAAATGAACTCTGTGTCATTTTCTTTTATAAGTTAGGCAACAAAGTTCCCACCCGACACTGTACATTAATCTACTAAAAGGGTCAGAACTAACAAGAAAAAATCACTATCATTAAGGTTTCGACGGGTTAAATTGGCAAAATGGAAGAAAGGAAGAAAAAATTAATTGGAAGTCTCCTCGAGTCCGGCAACACAATAGCCAACATTGAGAGTCGCGAACGAGGAAGAAGAGGTCATAAGAGGATTGTTGCCTTGAATTTGGAAATATCGGGAAAGAAAGAGTGACTCTGGTGCTCTGAAAGGATACGACTCCCAGGCAGTTATATGACATAGAAAGGATTCACAGGCAGTTACATGACTCAGAAAGAACTCCTAGGATGCAGTTATCTGTCTCCTAAGGAATTATCAGGTAGTTACATTGCTCAGAAGGAATTCCCAGATAGGTGCATGGGTCAGAAGGGACTCCCCGGTAGTTAATGACTCAGAATGGATTCACTAGAAGTTTCCTAACTCTGAAAGGACTGCAAGGAAGATACATGACTTAGAAGGGACACCTAGTCAGTTATGTGATTCAAAATGAAATTTCAGGCAGTTAGGTTACTCAGGCAGTTATTTGACTCCTAAGGGGCTCCCAGAAAGCTGCATGACCTAGAAGGGACTTCCACGCAGTTACATCCCTCAGCAGTGACTCCCAGGTACTCCCATTACTCAGAAAGGACAGCTAGGCAGTTATGTGAATCAGGAGGGACTCCTAAATACTTATTTTACTCATAATGGACTCCCAGGCGGTTATATGACTGAAAAGGGACTCCCAGGCAGTTATCTGACTCCTAAGGGAATATTAGGTATTTCTGTACATGGCTCATACAGAATTCCAAGACAGTTGCATGAGACAGAAGGAACGCCCAGGAAATTACATGACTCAGAAGTCATTACTAAGTAGTTGCATGAATCAGAGGGGTCCCTAGGTAGTAATGTAAAGGAGAAGAGACTCCGAAGCAGTTACATGCCTAAGATATGACTTGCAGGCAGTTACATTACTCTAACGAGACTTCTAGGCAGCTCTGTGACTCACTATGGATACTCAGGCAGTTTCTCGACTTATAAGAGATTCAAAGGAAGTTATATGACTCGGAATGGAATCCCACGCAGTAATTTCACCCAAAAAGGACTCCCAAGCAGGTGCATCACCCATAATTGAATCCTAGTTAGTTACATGACTCTGAAGGCAATTCAATGCAGTTGCATGTCTCGGAAAGAAATGACTTCCAGGTAGTTACATAAATGACTTAGCAGGGCCTACTATCCAGATTGCTGTCTCAAAAGTTACTCGTAGGTAGCTACATGACTCAG
Source organism: Ceratothoa steindachneri (assembly GCA_963969495.1). Lineage (NCBI taxonomy): Eukaryota > Metazoa > Arthropoda > Malacostraca > Isopoda > Cymothoidae > Ceratothoa > Ceratothoa steindachneri. Next base: position 7,352,416 of record OZ018324.1, read on the forward strand.
AAGTGATTCTGAGTTAGTTGCACGATTCAGAAAGGAATCCACAGAATCAGATACCTGACTCCTAAGGGATTATCAGGTAATTACATGGCTCAGAAAGAATTCTTACACAGTTGCAAGACTCAGAACCGACTTTCAGGCAGTTACGTGACTCAGAATGGACTCCTAGGCAGTTACATGTATTAGAAGGGACCCCTATGCATTTATTTTACTAAAAACGGACTCACAGACAGTTATGTTACTCATACAAGATTCCCATGTAGTTATGTGACTCAGAATGGATTCTCAGGTACTTACTTGACTCAGAAGGGACTTCCATGCAGTTTCATGTTTTAGAAGTGACTCTCCGGCAGTTACTTGACTCAAAAGGGACTCCTAGGCAGTTAAATGGATCATAAGTCATTCCCCGGTAATTGCATGACTCAGAAGGGACTCCCAGCAGGAGGTTACGTGAATCTAAGGGATTCTGGGGTAGCTACATGGATCAAAAGGAATTACAATACAGTTCCGTGACTCAGTAGTGATTTTCATGCAGGCGCATGGCTCAAAAATGACTCCTAGAAAGTTAAATGACTCAGAAGGAAGTCATGTATTTTCATCCCTCAGAATTGGCTCCCAATCAGTTTCACAGCTCAGAAGGGACTCACGGGCAGTTACGTGACTCGGGAGGGATGAAGAGATTAGTAGTATTTCTTGAGACTGGAAGGAACTGCACTGCCTGACAGTTCGAGGCATTAGAATCAGTTAAAAACTGATTTACAACTAATAAAGCTCTATGAGCATACGCGTTCTGTGAGTCACGAAGAAAAGGGGTCGCGCTAATAAAAACACTCCCAGTGAAGATCGCACGATGACAATGAAGGACGATTTGAAACATCAGTCCATATTTCACGTCAAGTTCCCAATAATGTGACCCTGAAGCGTCTCGCCTGACTGCTGCACCTTAGTTAAGAGAGGTGGGACTCGCAGCTCGCAGTTCTTGAATGCTGAAAATACCGACCTGACGAACTGGCCTCGCCAGAGCCATGATTTAAACCCGATAGAAAACCTATGAAAGTGGGGAGGATGTTATGGCTCTGAAACCCACGAATGGTTAAGATGTCAGGCAAAGATTGAAATAAATTAAATAAAATCATGGCTGAAGAACAACGACAACAACATAAACAAGCGAACTAAAAAAAGAGAAAAGAGTATGGATTGCCCATACTCATGCCATATTTCCCCGATATTATGAAATCTGTTTATGGAGGATTTTGAAAAGCACCTCCTTCTCCCCATTTTGTACAATCCCATAACATGGTTCCACTATGTAGACGATATATGTGCCACATGGCCTATCAATGATAATAGATTTGATTATTTCTTTGAAAAATTGAATAAGATCCACCCAACTATTACATTTAAAGTAGAATGGGAACTGAACAACTCATTGCTGTTTCTTGATGTAAAGATATCTAAAATAAACGACAAAGCAAATTGTTCCGTCTACCGGAAACCAACTAATTCTAATGCCTATATTCATTATTTCTCGTGTCATGATGTATCCGTTAAAAGGTCTGTAGTTTCTTTCATGTTCCTGAGAGCATATCTCATTTGTGATCCTTGTTTCTTGCAAGACGAAATTAATACAATCATCTCAATATTCATTGAACTACAATATCCCCTTTGGTTCATAGAAAAGTGTCACTATAAATAAAGCTAGGACCATCTATTACTCCCCAGCTAATTATAGATGTGACAAATATTATGTTACCTCTCCATACCTCCCCTAGTTAATCAATTTCAAAAAGTTGGCACGGACCAACAACATAAATATTGCGTTTCAGTACGCAAATACGATCAGAAATAGCCTATCCAAAAATAGATAGATCGATAAAAAACAGGGAGTTTATTTTATTCCCTGCAAATCATGTAATGAAGTATATATCGGTGAAAGCAGCAGATATTCCAAGCGAATGAATGAACACAAATGCGATATGCGACGTGGTTCCCTCTCCTCGAGTTTATTTCTACATATGTCCAATGAAAATCATCAAATTGATATTGATAATGCTAAAATAGTCTATAAGTCACACAATTATATACATCGACGCTTAATTGAATCGGCATTTATAAAAGAAATTTCCAACTTTAATACTTCCAACGGCCAATTCAATACTAATACCTTAATAAGCAAGAAATTCATACTTCCGTTTCTCAAAAATGCCTCTACATTCCCGCATCATCCACCTTAGCGCCACTGATTTGTGTTATATATATATATATATATATATATATATATATATATATATATATATATATATATATATTAACAAATATATTTACATTCCTTATTTTTGTATTCAAATTTATAAATGCCAATTAATCTATACATTCCCATTTCCTTATTCCAATTATAGACATATTATTTTAAATGTGTTGAGTATGCTGGGATTTAATAAGACCACTGCGCGTCCAATTGGTGGAGGTTCTCGCTGAGCCTATTGAATCCTGCAATTTGGTGCCAGTAGCCTACCTATTACATAATCCGATCACCACTGAGTATTTCCATTTGGACAGAGTTCGGGTTCAGGTAGCCATGGTGCTTTGGTCGACTGTATGGCATCCTAGAATCACTTAGCACCAAGGTATGATAATAGGTGATCACCCACCCTGATCATAGTGGACCCACCTATCTCTACTTCTCTTTATTACATAATCGCCAACCTCCTTCCAAACTTCAGAAATTCTGCCTGCTTGGTGCACTTGCATCCCCTTCTGAGCCTTAGTTGAGTGGCAGTATATACTGTGATATCCTTACCTCCTGCGAGGGCTGAAAGCCCTATGACTAGGGCAAGTATTAAGTACAGGTTGTGATGGGCCGACGGCTCTGCTCACCTTCCTCCAGTACACCTAGTAGGTGGCTACACCGACACCATCCTTTATGTTGAAAGTTCCAGGACAATTTCGCCTAAATGGCTGGCCAGGTTGGCAAAGCCCATCACCTTGGAGCGGGACTGACTATATTTGGAAACGAGCATATTCTGGAACTCCTCAAGCTATAGAGACTTCTCTTAACCTTCCAAACCATTGAAAGGTCATAGTTTCTTCTTTCATGGTTGTAGAAGTCTAAATACCTCCATGCATTAGTACATACATAAATACACCAACACAGCTGCGTGCCCCCCCCCCTCTTATTCGAATTTGTCTTTTCGCATAGAATCCCTTTCACCCTTTTTCGCGACTTTGAGACAACCAAATTCGCGGCCGGCCACACAGGAAAATGTCTGCCTCAAAAGACACCTGCCAGCCGACGAAGGCCCGAGTTTCTTCGCGCCGTCATAAACCTGCGACTTAAGACGAGGAAAGCTCGGATGGCGCCGAGGTATGAATGTTTGGCATGTCCTGGCGGCAGAGGAAAGGTCTTTTCACGCAACGATAGAAATTTTATGAGAATCCGGTGCTCTTTCTCGATTTTAGCTCTTGAGGGAAATAAAAGAGGAAATTCTCCCTGGAGTCAGGCAGAAGATCTTGGACCTACCTTGTGTGTGGAGCTAGTCCCATAAAGGAAACAGTTGGCCCGTTGCAAGGAAGAAACTTCTTGGAATTTGTTGTTGCCGTCACGGTACTTGTAGGTGCTAAACTTCTCGCAGGCATCCCCCTTCAGAGTCACAGGTTACACAGGACCTCCCTCTGCGGATTACCCTAGCCGCAGCTAGGTAATAATTTTTGGCTACCCACTCCAGGTGCCAATAATCGAAACGGACACTTCGAGGAGAAGAATTCTGATTTGAGTCACAGTTTGCCCCGCCTTCGCGATCCGGCCTAAGATCATTATATTAGGATTCTAGTTTAGGATTACCCCTACATTCGGTAACCTCGGAGGACCGGGCTAAGTGCGAACATCGTCAGAAGAAGAAGACATTCTCCAAATACATACGAACTCAAAGGTATAGGTAAAGTGAATTATTCCCTCCCCTAACTTCACCAGTTTAATCGTTAACTAGAATTTCCATCCCGAGCTCATAACCCTCGAGTATTACAAATGATTAATTTAGTGCTTAATTCCATGATATTATTCAAATCATTCTGTTGGGTGCAATTAAGACACAAGCATCCTAGTTAGTAGATTTCAAGTGTAATCCCCACGACATTATATAGACTTACCAATTCAGTACGAAGATTAATCCTATTTTATACATATACGAGGGGCAGTCAATAAGTTTTGCGAATCGGTAGGGCAGAACAGAGGAAGGAGGATAGCTGTTTGTGGGGGTGTTAGAACAAGTTATGACAAGTCAGGACCTGCAGCCGCACGCTCCTCCCTCGTCTATTTAAGAAGCAGCAGCTGATCGCAGATCATCAGTTACAAATTTTTTCAACAATGGAGAAGGTTGAGCACCGCGCAGTGATCAAATTTTTGACCAAGGAAGGCAAGAATGCAAAAGAGATCCATCAATGCATGGTTGCAATGTACTCGGACAACGCCCCTTCCTATGCAACCATTGCTCGCTGGAATAGGGAGTTCCGCCATGGTCGTGAGTCCCTTGAAGATGAGCGCCGTCCAGGATGCCCGTCAGACATGACCAACGAGGACAATGTGGCCCGTGTGGAGAGGATGATCCTCGAAATTCGACGGGTGAAGGTCGAAGAAATCGAGCGAGAACTTGGAATATCACATGAAAGTGTTATCAACATCATCCACGACAATTTGGCCATGGCCAAGGTCTGTGCCCGTTGGGTCCGTAGAAACCTCCCGCCCCATGATCGACTTCAACGTCGTCAAAGTCCACAAGGCCAGAGTTGCACAAGCTGCCCTGCGCGAGTGTGGATTCTTGGAGCTCAACCATCCCCCCTACAGTCCAGATCTGGCCCCTAGCGACTGTGTGGACGCCGGTTTGGGGACGATGAAAACGTCCAGCTCGCTGTCCTGGAGTGGATTGAACAGCAGTCGGGAGATTTCTGGTTGTCGGGCATTCGAAGCCTCAGGGACAAGTGGCGCAAGTGCATTGAAGTCGAGGGTAGTTATATTGAAAAATAATAAAACACTTTTCCTCATATCTCGTTTCCTTATATCCGAATTTCAAAACTTATTGACCGCCCCTCATATATGCTATTTCATATTTCCAATTTATGTACAATAAAGTTTATTTTTGTATCTGTGTTTTTTAACTATTTTTGACGATCCTCTGGCAATTGATAAGCAATCCACTCGGCTCAATTCTCAATATTACAAAAGTCCACCCATGACTGGCTTTTACTGAATGAAAACACAGTCAGCGGATCATTATCTTAATTTTGATCAAAAGGGAAGCACCGGGGTTATTATTATTTACCAGAAGTAGCTACGTTAGGTGTATTGGTTACACTTCACTCCACTTTACCTTCGTGCGGGATTAAAATAGATGACAAGGAAGTGGGACTGGGATTACCCACTCACTAACCCTCGTCAATGGGCTTTTTTTCTTTTTACTTTGATCATGGTGGCAACCGAAGGCAGAAGTGTAAAAGCGTAATGATTTCCGCCTTCGAGCGCAGCTTCCTTCTCCCTAGGGTTCGGGAAGGATAAGGGAAATCGAGGCACCCCTTAGAGCGGTGGAGTAGCTACCCTCTCGTAATCGCCATGCAATAAAGGGCTTTCCCCTTTGTCATTTTGGAGCCGCTTTCCTGAAAAGGAGGTGGACCTCGTTTGCTTTCTCAGTGGCTCCTCCAACCCTCTTCTACTGGAGAGGAGTCTTACTCCTCTCCTAGGATTATGGGTGCGATGGAGCTCCCCTCCTTTACTATTACAAGGGACTGCCAAGAGATCGGTCCAAAATCAACTGCTCCCGGTGCGAACAGCTCGATAGGACTAACCCCCTTTAGAGGACAAGGGATAGCAAGGCCCACCGGTCTGTGCCACCCAAAGTCTTGCACTCCTTTATCTACAGTTTGCAAGGGGTGGGCGTGCCTGGCTCTCTCTCTTCCCTGATGGATGTGGGTTCACCAGCTAGAGTTGACACACCCAAAAGTACCTCAAATGGGATCCTAGATGCCTTGGGAGGGGTGGGGGGGGGACACACGATGGTACCTCCTTAGATAGATATGGTCCCAGAGGTGACCCAGCTCCAGATGACAGGATCTTTTATGGGGTCTAATCCGGGCTAGGTGCCGAACACCGAACCTGAGTCCGCCCCTATGTAAGCTTCTCCTCAGACGGATCGGGCCCTCGAGGACTCACAGGGAGAGGAAGGATCCCCTCCCCCCTGGTTCCCCTTTTACAGTCTAGACCTTCTCCATTTCAGATAAGGATCTCACTGAGGCCGGTCCAACCGGCCTTAAGGGTTCCTTCACGCGGTAGAGAGAAGCGGGTTCATTCCTCGCCCTTTTCTCCCCAAAAGACTAAGAGGAGTAAAGGTTCCTCTCACTCTGCAGGGATCCGGGGACGGACGTATCCGCTGCCGTTTCGCAAGCGACCAGGCCAATATTAGCACGTCTGGCCCCGAGGCGCCCTCGGTGGAGGGGGTACCGAATCCTCGAATACGAGGGGCCCATCATTGTGAGACTACCTGGCGTTTTCGAGCCCGCTGACTTCAAACGCTTTCTGGTTATTCGCCCTACTATGGCAGCCTATTAGCGAAGGGCAACGTGATCCAGCAGAGTAGAGCCTTAGCTAGCGTGATAATTAGGAAGCCGGAGGTGACCCAAGACGTCGGATCCCTCTGAAGCGGTCTTGATTTGTTCTTTTCGGACACTTAATTGCCGCTGGGGAATTTGACGCCGTCTTCTACCATGTACTTCATGAAAGGAGTGGCTTATGTGAGCAAACTCGAGGACTACTATATAGATGAATCACTGAAGGCAATACAATGGAATGCAGCGGTGAGACTATTCATGGGTTTTTCAAATTCTGCTTCCCAAATGGACGGTATCAACAAGGTAGCTTTTGGAGCCCCGGCACCAAAGACCCCCACAGGTCAAAGGTTTGGAAGCAAGAGGAGAGAAAGGCTCGTACTTTGAGCCAACTTTCTCGCGCAAGCACTCAAAGGCCGCAGCGCCTTCTGCGCTTTCTGCCGTCAACAGTCCCCGGATTTCTGAGTCCAAGAAAGCTAAGACCATCATTCCATTGAGTCTTTTCTCATCGATGATGTCAGTGCATCTCCTTGTAACTATTCCTGGAGGGATTTTCTTTCTTTTATTGGATTACTGTCGACTCTGGGCTAATTGGGAGGAGTTGTGAGCAGGCAGAGACCTACGAAGTGGGAAGGGGGCAGAAAAGAAGATGATACTATGAACTACATATGACGAGAAGAAAATGGCACTAAGAACAATGACTAAAAGAAAATGGCACTGTGAACTATAGTGGAATAAACTGGCCCTATGAACTATAGTGGAATAAAATGGCACTATGAAATATGACGAAAATAAAATAGTACTATGAAATATGGTGAAAAGAAAATGGCACTATAAACTATGGCAAAATAAAATGGCACTATTGACTATGGTGAAAAAGAAATGCCACTATGAACTTTGGTGAAATATAATGGCACTATGAACTATAGCGAAACGATAAGTGGCACTATAAACTATGGTGAAAAGATAACGGCACTATGATCTATGGCTAAAATAAAATGGCACTATGTACTCTGGTGAAAATAAAATGGCACTATTAACTATAGTGAAAAGAAAATTGCACTATGAGCCATGGCGAAAAGAAAATGGCACTATGAACTATGGTGAAACGAAAATATTAGTATGAGCTTTCGCGGAAGAGAGAATGGCACTATGAACTATGGTGAAAATAAAATGGCACTATGAACTATAGCGAAAGAAAATGGCACTATGAACTATGGTAAAAAGATAAGGCAATATGAACTATGGCAAAAAGAAAATAGCACTATGAAATATGGTGAAACGAAAATAGCACTATGAAAAGAAGATGGCAATATAAACTATGGAGAAAATAAAATGGCACTATGAACAAAATGGCTCTATGAACTATGATGAAAAGAAGTCCAAGTGGTGAAAATGATATTGACCTCTAGTGTTGATGGGGGAATTATTCCACACTTGGTGATTATTATTAACAAGGTAATTTCACGAGTTTTACAATGTGGGTATAGAAAAAAAAAGCCAATGTGGATATAATTGGCTTTAAGGAAGTAAACAATGTGTTTGTCGTGGTATACGGCCGAGTACGTACGTACGTTTGCTCCATACATGAGTAACTCCGTTCCACTTGTCTCTAAGAGCGCTTTAACTTAATTTGATTCTTTAACCCGGGAGGATTTGTGTTATGATATATTTATTGCCATGTGCATCGTTCGAGGATCTAATTAAACAACTAGGGCAAAAATATACTTTTAATTACATAAAAATGAAATATTAAAGCTTTAAATATACTAATGCTATAATAAGAGGATCTAATAAAACTTAATACTACCAATGAGTAATACAAGATGGTTGACGCAAAATTCACTTTCGCACGAAATGGTAACTAACGAACATGAATAAGTTTTGGATTCCTTTTACCTTTAACTAAGAGGGAGTCTGAAGTTGGGCGACCTTGAACGTGAACCTCCTCGATGAGATGATCCGAGGTGCGTTGGATTAGAGCTTTTCTCGCGGCCGTGAGGATGACTGAGAAAACAGTTGATTCTTATCACTGGGTGAAAGAGACGCGTGCTGAGTCTATTCGGGAAGAACAGCTGATGTTTGTCCGAGGGGGGGGGGGGTATGGGGTGAGGCGAGACTTCTTGACTTGAAGATGTTGGTTAGGGGTTCTTGGATGGACGGAAGTTATTCTGATCCCTGTGTTATAAATTCGAGCTTCTCGATGATGAAACTTGACCAAGAGGTGAATCTTTTCTCTAGTGGGACTTAACATTCGTATTCCTCAATGGTGAGGGGTATCTCTGTTTTGATTCAGAAAATTGAGATAGGTGATTTCTCTGAACGAGAATGGTATGGGAGTGGATCTCGATAGCACTGGTCTACGCTTCAAAGCGACCAAAGGAACTGCCTTGGGGAGCTAAATCCCTCTCGGTTCCACTGTCTTCTTGATTCCCGGTTTGTCTCCACGACTCGTCTTCTTCTCTCGATTGCTATGCGGATCCTTCTTTCATTTCTCAAGATCGAGCTATATATACGTCGATTATCCCCTGGGGGAGGGAAGGAGAGACGATGACCCACAGTTAAGCTTCTCTCCTAGGGCATAAATTTTCAACGTTGTGACAATTAGCCCCTTCTGGTTTACACAAGAGAAAGTTAGATTTCGTCTATTTTGGCAGAAATAGACATAAACAATCGGAGGGGGCAGTGAGTCTGTTCATAGATTTTTATTCTAAAGGCTCTCACACCCTCCTATGTTTATGTTAACGGACTACGAAATCTGCTGATTTTAATCCTTCTTTGCGAGCGACGCTCGGGGATCTTTGGGGCAGCGGGGCAAAAGAGGAGGGGGAAAGGGTAAAGTATCGGCCCAGGAGGAGAGTAATAGTTGACGCTGTCTAAACAAACTAGCGTCTGTTTGTCCTCGTGATATTTATTTCCCCACAGTGTTGTAGCATTGAAAAGATAAATTTAAAAGAGATTTTCAGTGTAGTGAGGAGCCTGAGATGGGGGAAAGAACCTGGAGTAGATGATAGTAACAGAGTGGCGAGATTGCAAGCGAGCGGATTATAAGTTGGGGTTCTTTGTTTTGTTTGTTTACTTACGATGGCAGAGTCGACTAAGCCGCGCGTACACGAGTCCCATTGACGCGGGGAAGAAGTTCGCAACGCGCCGCACGCTCCTTTCATTCTTTAATCTTCATCGCCCTTCTTCCAACACTTATCCGTCTACAATCTACAGGAAGAATCACTTCCGAGGTTTATCTATCCTACCGATCTGTATCTCACACATTCCCCCTCCCTTAACTAAACCACTTTTCAAACTTCCCTTCCAAACCTCTCTATTTCAGATGCTCCTCGACAATAGTTTTGGTGGGAATCACATACATTTACTCTTGGAAGGGTTGTTTTGACCTTTATTTCCGCCTTTTTATATTCCCACTGAGCCTCAAAGATCAGACAATCTCTGAGGGGTCCCTTCGCCCAATGGTGTACTTTTTGATGAAGAAACAAAGTTTCTCAAAGTTTCTTTCCTAATTCCTCGAAGGAGAAAGTTTCTCGCAGTTTCTCCCTCTTAACACTTCCAAACAAATCGCCACAGTTCAACTTTTTAAAAGACATGACTGCAATGTATTTAAGTAAGAGAACAAAACTACCATCAAACATGACTAGAAGTTACCCCTGCATAGTTAAAGGTTATTAAGAATGTAGGTAGAACAGTAATCGCACCATTATCTACCAAAGTCAGCGTTGAGTGTTTTGAACGCCAAATTCTTCTGTTTGGACAAACATACTCATTTATGCAATATATTATTTATTGTTAACAAAGTCATTTAGGAATTCTTCTTGATTGCTTAGTCAAGTGGCCGCAGCTCGTGTGAATGTAGAACTTGCAGGTAGAAAGTGAAAGCCTTTGTTGGCGAGGAGCGAGGGTGGCAGCGAGTATCGAGGCGATGAAAACACGATCCATGACTCGCATCTCTCTCAGTGCCACTAAAATAGGCTTGCAAAGCGTGAATTTGCTAGGTTTCACCATCCTATGGGATGCCAGCGGTGAGTGGCTGCGCCACATGACCGTGGATTTGGCAGAAGCAATTTTCTTTAGAAGAACATTTTAGATAGGGGACTTTCTAGCATTTTAATTTTTCTAGTATTTTAATAGTTTTCTAGTATTTTGATATATTTATATCCGTGTGATATGCCTCATTTTATTCTATCATTCCATTTTATTGCCATTGGTTTCGAGTGTATGGACCTACGCAATGTTTATAACTTCTTTAATAAATAAGTCAGGTTAACGGTGGCTTGATTATTCATGTAGGTAGTACTCTTTTGCAGGTTGTGGCCTATTAATTAGTCTGATTATAGGTAGTCGGAGTTGGTAGTATAGTAACTCGAGGAATCTGAGTCAGAGTTAGTGGTATCGTAACTTGAAGAGTCGGAGTTGGAGCCAAATGTTTTGTGCTCCAACTCCAGCCACATGGACTTGATCAATTAGAGTTTTTCTTATCATTGAGAAACTAACCTAACCCAACCTAACCATATTAGAGAAAAACTTATAAAAATCACGTGAGGTTAAGAATACACACGACCCACAGGAAAAAAAAATCGAAACAGTCTCACTTCTAGTAATTCCTGAATGCGGTCTTAATAAATAAAACGAAAGGGCTCGGAATAAAAATCTGCGAGTCTCGGGTTCGAATCCGAGAGATAGCGGACACACACGCAAAAAGAAATCGGCATTAATAGTGATCTGCCGCTAATCATGCGTTGCGTCGAGTCTGAGGCATTAAAGCAGTTAGCTCCGGTCATCTATGCCACCAAACACACCCAAGCCAATCATAACACATCACTCTTCCGTCCCGGAACCTGCTGAAGAGATATCCATCTCCACACTTCCCTGACGCGGAACGGGTGGCTATCCCTTGGGCCATGACCCTTTCCCCACTATTACCTACCACCTTCCCCTCCCACAATGACTGATCTCATACGACTATGAGCTTATTACCGATTGTCAGTCCGATCTTAATGTGAATTTCATTATCCAGATTGAAAAGAGACGGGGGGACAAATACAAAATTACCCTACGGGTAATCTTCACAGTAACCATATATGTTCTAAGTTGGCGTAGCGTAGCTAACATCTAGCCCATCGGCTTCCGGTAGTACCCCACTTTGATCCCTCTGGCAACAAGCCAACAAAACTACGCATCGTCTAAAGGTACACAAATAGAGGCCTACTACCATTAGGAGCGGAGGGAGAGGGGGGGGGTACTTGAATAGGTAGGTTACCACTCATGTAGGCATCATACAATGGTAAAAATAAGACCTCCAAAGTGCAAACAGACACCGCCACCCTGTCGTTAGAAGTCCTCTCACTAAAGCGCTCCTGGTAAGGGTTGTCGTGCAAACAAGGATACGGGTATGGGTTGACGTGACAACGGGGTTATAGGTATGAGTTGCCTTCGAAACAAGGATACGGGTATGGATTGCCGTAGAAACGGGGTTATAGGTATGGGAATAGGTTACCTTGGAAACAGAGATACGGGTATGGATTGCCGTGGGTATGGGTTGCCGTGGAAACGTGGGTGCGCTTATAAGTTACTATAGAAACACTGGTTCAGGTGTTAGTTGATATGAAAACAAGGGTTCAGGTATGGGTGGCATGGAAACAAGGATTGAGATATGGGTCGCCGTAGAAACGGGAATACCGGTCGTGGTTGCCGTGGAGACCTAGTCATAGGCATAGGTTACCGTGGAAACGGGGTTACATGCTGGGGTTGACACGGAGATAGGCCTGCGAAGAGAGTGTCAACCTAGGTTAGAATTCCCACATTGATTCCTAATATCTATCTAAAGGTCTTGAGAGATAGACGTTCTCTTATGCGTGGCGCCAAGTAGTCTCCTCCTTGCACAAGTTTCACGGATCGTAACTTCATCACTTTCTTCACTAACTACTCGTCCGCAAATTCGCAAAATGCCCTCGTTGGTTTTCATTTCTTAGTTTAATGTAGATAACAACAACAATAATAAAAGATGTTATATAGTTCAGGACAGGCCTCAGGATACCCGGGAAAGCAAACAAGGGCTCGTTTGGAATAACACCCCTGTTCTCCCGCGCCCATTACACTTCTTATTTTTCACTAATCAAGCTTTGCCCCTTCCATACATTTTCACGTCCCCTAACTTTACCATTTTTCCGAAACTGTGGTAAAAGAGAAATACACAAAAGGAACTATGAGAAGGAACGAGCGCCGTATGCCAATTTAAGTGGGTAGAGTCCTTTCAGGATGCTGAAGGTGGATTTAATGACTCAATTAAAACATTTAATAAACATTTTGTGAATGTACTTTTATTGTCGCAGATTTGGCACCTCGCCAGGTGGCCAAATTTTAAACACATTCAATACGGAAAAGTATTGAGTGTCTTAATCTCGAATTATCTAAAATGTTCAAAACACTGTACTCTAGCGTCCTAAAAAGCGTCATTTTGAGTAATTCTTGGGTTATTTGTTGTTTCCTAATTCTGCAAACTATTCCTCTCATTGGTTTAGTTATATTTATAGACAAAACGCAACACCACTTCTTCTCGGGACCTGTATTCTGAGGTCTTTTGAACAACCCTGTTGATGTCCTTTTCTCAATCGCCTTCAGGAAATCCCATAAAGGCCTCCTAGAATCCAGAGACGTGATTGTCCATATGCGCCATTCCCCGACGCAAGACCGGGAAGGAGGACAATTTCGTCTGTGGCAAACAATAATTTCCCCTTAGCAAATATAGGCTTTAAGACTCAATAATCCACTCAGCCCCCCAAAAAGGAAAACGAAAATTATTATTAACGCCAAAATGTGGAGATGGTAGGTTTCTGTGATGAAAGAAACTTGCGTTGGGAAACGACCTTGTGCCAGCGCAAGTATGTGCATACAACAAGGAGTAACAACAATAGACATGGTTTGGGCTAAGAACAAAGGAAGGAAGAATGTATGATTTATTTGTTCCTAGAAAGAATATGTTGTGGGAGATTCTGGGTGTAAAAGATGTAAATAGTATGAGAATATTCTGCCACATAATTGTGCTATGTGAGGCTAATTGGTTAGGATATGGATGAGGAAATTTGAAGAAAGTTCAAAGGAAGAGAGAATCAAAAGTGAGAGGGAGGGAGAAGAGTATATGAGAATTCCTGAAAGTGAGAGAGAGGAAGTAAGTGTGAAAATCTAAAATATAAAATTGTGGAACTAATTTAAATTAGTGATAAAAGGTAATTAATGTCATGGCTGTCTGTAGGTGTACTAGTATTGGTAGGAGAAATTTGATTTCAGTGACGATGTGAAACGTGTAGGGAAAGATACAGATGTAAACATATAAGGAACAAAAAAAGAGGAAACGAATGATTAACCAGATTTAGAAGCAGCTATTGAAGCAGTTAGAGATCAGATGAATGAGGATTTAGATAAGAACAGAAAGCTATTCTAAGATGTGAAAAACCTAAAGAGGAATAGAGCGTGAATAACAAAGATAAGAAATAAATGGTACTTGTAAACATTAAAGAGGGAAAAGGTAAATAGCCAAAGTACTTTCATGAGTTTTACAATGTGGGTGTGGAAAATGAAGCGAATGTGAATGTCAGAAATCAGAGAGAGAGAGAGGGGAGGGGGGAAGATGCACGCGGCCGCGCCTTTCAACGAGAGAGAGAGAGAGAGAGAGAAATAGAGAGAAAACAGACACCTGATCCACCCTTTTTGTCTGCGCTCATGAAGGTGCGAAATCACGAGATGCCGTGGTGGCCTGAAAGCCCGTCATCGCGGAAAGCTGTGAGAAACTTGAAGGTCCCATTGGGAGTCGGACAAAGTTCGCCTCGCCGGCTTAGGAACTTTCCCGCGATCGTGCTAATAGGGTGAGACTACCCTCGCCTGGCAATGCGCTGGACGCTGGAACCCTCCCCTTCGGGTGAAGGAGGGAAACAACCCATTCGACCCCAATATAAATCCCCCCAGCGCCAGAATTGGAAGGGAGTATCCGCCGCCTGCTCGCCCCGTCAGTATCCGCTGTCTGCACTTCCCCGTTCGTAACCGCTATTCGTATCCTGTTAGACTCTGCACAATTCCTCGCAGAACCTCTCAAGCTCCGGGTATTCTCGTCTAATTCGTGTGAGCTTACCCGTACTCGTTTTTAACCGCTCCTCGAACGCAACGCGCCCAGTCTTGATTCGTTGTTATAAAGTCGAAGGCAAGATCTAAGTTCATCCCGTTAGTAGTCATTATCAAAGACTATTATTTGAACTTTGCGCTAAGGCAAGAATTGCTCCCTAGGGCCAAATCTTCGAGGTAACCGCAACGCGCAACTCTCTTGTGAAAGTGCTCTCTCTACCCCCCCCCCTCCCCCTTCCTCCTCATTGTAAGTCTCCATCGTCGGCGTCGTGTACGTTCAAGGTCATTCGAGCGACTCTTCAGTCAGTATTGTTCGTTTGTGTGTACGGCGACCGTCCCCGCCAATCTCCTCCCCGCCTTAAGTCGCTGAGACTCGTGTACGTCTAATGTGTCATATAGGTTGCTTCAAAACCCGTTTTTAACCTTTGTTAAAAGAATATTAATTGGCATACTAATAAAGTTATTTTTGTATTCATTTTTCTATACTCCGAGAACCTTCCAAGATAGCTGACTATTTGGCCAACCTAAAATTCGGTTAATTTGCATTCTGTATTATAAATCTCTCACGCATACAGCCGTCATCTTTCTCGGCTGAGAAACGCAGGAAGGGTTGAACTCAGCCCTATTCTACGACAGTGAATATGATCCGCGTGGCGAAGTAAACAGGTTGTTGTAACATTGAAAAGATAAATTTACAAGAGATTTTCAGTGCAGTGAGGAGCCTGAGATGGGGAAAATCACCTGGAATAGATAATAGTCATAGAGTTGCTAAAAAACTGTGGTGATTGTGTTATGAAATAGGTCTGGTAGCTTTGTTGTAAGGCATTTTAATAAAAGAGTGCCTGAGTACTGGAAGAATGGTAAAACGGCGATTTAGAGGGTGTGTCAAAAGTCGCCATGGATATAAAATATAGAAGTTCTCATGCCTATAGAATAATCCCTAAACGTAAAAATTAGGTAGCGAAGGATCTATAAATATCCCATGACGTGTTTTCAGACCATATCGTAAAATCCACCAAAGAGGGAACTCTTGTTTCTCTTGTATATATTATTAGCTATATATCCCATATTTCCTAGTCGATCTAAAAAGATCAATTCAAAACAGTAATTTAATACTTTACCTCTTGCTATTATAACATAAAACGGTGCCACATATTGTTGTATACTAACCGCACCATCTGCTAATATTTTTCCAATTTGCCCAAAAAGTGTTCAACAGAGATACCCAAAGAAATTATTGATAATTTTACGTTTTCTGTTCAAACAGCGGAAGTCAAAGTATTGAGATACTGTTTCGAATGGATCTTTTCAGATCCGCTAGAAACAGGTGAGTGAAACTTGATCTTCCCTGTCGATGACTAGGGCGTTTTCTAGGGTGCTTTAGAAGCTGGTGGTGACGCATACTACTATATACTAACCGCACCATCAGTTAATATTTTTCCAATGTATCACAACCTTTGGGAAAACTTGTCTAATGGCAAATGAAATGAAGGTGAATGCAAGAAGTGTAGTAGGCAAGTAGTATGGATAAATTATGTTTGGATGTATAAGAAGGATAACTAAGAAGTTGATAGGGAATGGAAAAGTAGAGTTTAGAGTGTGTATGACAGTGTGGCTCAAGTATTTACAGTGAAGCAGCTGAGAAAACAAGGAATGAGAGATGTAGAGTGAATGTTGGGATTGTGCATCTGGAGAAAGCTTACGATCGTGTGATAGAGAAAATTTATGGCAGGTGCTAAGAATGTATAGAGTGAGTGGTAAACTATTGGGTTGTGTGAAGAGTACCGGGTATTATAAAAGTCATGTTACACTTGTTAAGATGCTCTCAACGAAGGACACAATGATAGTTTTGGTGCAATTAGACACGTGTTTAAATTGTAATATTAATCTATGTGGCTGCTCTCGGCGGCGAGCAAGCCCTCCAAGTTGCAGATGAAGTCCTTCTTCATTCTGGCACACACGCGGTTGACGGAGGACTTCAGCTGGTTGGCGTTGCCGTGGCGCACCTTGCAGGCTTTGGCTTCGACTTGCGCCCACACGCTGTAGTCGAGGGAATTGAGGTCGAATCCAAGTACTCTTGCAAATCCTTGGCCGTGTGGTTCTGCTGAAAGACGTGGTCCGCCTTCATCGTGATCTTTTTCACCCAAGGCAGGACTTTCGTGGTCAAGATTTCCCTGTAACCGGCCGCAAACCACACCGGTGGCATCTTCTCTCGCCATTCGAAGCCACGATGCCGAGTATCATCACGGATACCGAGTTCTTAGTCTTAGAGACGTAGCGGACCTCGGAGACGTCCTGGCCTTCAAGGGTTTTTCATCAGAAAAAAATGATAATTCGATTAAGATGAATCTTTAAGCCGATGAGAAAGCGACGACGGCGCTCCCGACATTGTTCTCGTATAGAGTCGGTCAGCAGAGGCTTTTCCACGGACTTCAAGCTCCTGCCACCCTCCTCCTTGATAGCCCTGGACACCTTGGCCACCGAAATGTTCTTCTTCTTCACGAGCGCTGTCATTTTGAGCTTCGGAGATCTTTCGAGGGCCCTTTTCACAACCAAATGGTTGACAACTTCAGGTCTGCCTGAACGAGGTTGATCTTTGAGGTCTTCTCCGTTCTTAAGCTTCTGCACGACTCTGTGGTGGGTCATCCGGCTCACGTTTAGCCGCTTGGCCATGTCGGACTTGTTGTGGCCCGCGCGCGGGTGAGCGGAGTTCTAGATTCATTTCACTTACATCTCGACACACCTACACACGATGAAAACAAGTTTTAATCACACGTACTGGAAAAGTAGACCTTTAAGTTTGTTCGACGGAGCTTTTTCTATCAAACGCGTAAGCTTCTCGAAAGATCAAAACCAAGTGTAACAGAACTTTTGCAATGCTCGGTACTTTCGTTAGAAGTAAAGCGTGCGTTAAGATGAAAGATTGCCAGAGTGACTTGTTTACCATAGGTGAGTTTGTGAGACAAAGTTGTGCAATGACACCATGGTTGTTTAATATCTTTATGGATGGAGAACTGAGAAAGGCATGAATAAGAATGAGGGGGAGTGTAAGATTTATGTGAAATGGTCCGGGAGTGTGGTTCTATATACGATAGTATATGCTGTAAGTGTGTGAGAAGAGATTTGTAAAAGTTGCTAGAAGCGTTGAATTGGTTATATATGAGCAAGAAGGAGGTGACTAAATGTAAATGCGGAAAAGAGTAAGATTGTATTTGGGGGTGAAGTTAGGCTGGTTTGGGATATTAGAGTCGATGGTTGGATGTGCAGATGAATCAAATAGTGATTATATGGTTTTTAAATGTTAGGAAATTGACTAGAATGGACCAGGAAGGTTCGTGAGAGCATGTTGGTGCCAACGTTGGTGTAAGGAAGTGTGAGTATGAAATGGAAGTGAAATGACATAACGAGAATGAAAGTAAATAGACAATTCAAGGGGGATTCTGGGAGGGGGTGGACAGAGGGAGGATGGGTAAGGAATGGTTATGGTATGAATGAGAGTGTGTTTTGAGGGGGTGTGGCCCTGTAATGAGTGGAAATAGACTTGTGGGGTGATGGGAGAATGAATGTGTGTAAGAAGGGGTATGTGTATGTGGAAACCCGAGAAGAAGGAGGAGGGGGGTTGTTTGTTTGAATGAGTGTTTGAGGGAGGGAGTGTGGGTGACTGGTGAGGAGGGTGATGATAGGTGTGAATGGACGGGTTGGAGGTTGCAGGGTCTGTGACAGGGGCCCCCTACCGGCGTGGTAAACAGTAAACAATGGGGTGGAAGTGAGTGAAGAGTTTTATAATAGCTTTGATGTGCACGACCAAAACCATTAAAGAAAGGGGTTGTGGATGATTCTGATGATTATTTTGTATTATTTGGCGCCGGTCGTAAAAGGCAACTAAATCCGGATATGGGTGCGCTGACCTGTAAAACTCCTCCCCAAAAAGCCTTTATCCTGAATGCGCTATGGGCAATGTCGCTCGCCTCGTCCTGCCATGCCAGTATCGATGTTGATGCACGCCAACCTCACATCGTGAAAGATGTTATGACTATAATTAATTACACTCGGTGCCCCTTTCCCCGCCCTTGCCGCTAAGGGGTTTGTTTCATGGGGTTTATCTTCTGGTCGCAGGTTCGCCATCATCGACACAGTGGAAGTGGAGAAGCCGCAGGAGGACTTGGGCCGGTTGGCGAACAGCGAGGCCCGCATCATGCTCCTGTACTCGACGGAGGGTGAAGGTCAGGAGATCATGAAGGTGGCGGAGAAGCTTGACCTCACCGGCAAGAATTACGTGTGGATCGTGACCCAATCCGTCATCACCACCAACGACGAGAAGAGGATGACCTTCCCCGTCGGCATGCTCGGTCAGTTCTCGTTTCGCAGAGTCTTCTTTAATACTATCACACTTTTAAATGTTACTATTACTCGGGTAAACGCTCTTTATTTACCTTAGAATTGATGATAAAATAATAATAATGAAAAAAGGAAGCAATAATAAATTATATAATAATAATGAAACAAATGCTAGTAATATATCACACTTTTGAATATTACTATTAGTGCCGTAAATGGTCTTTATTTACAGAGGAACTGGTGATAAAGTTATAATAAGAATAGGAAGTAATAATCAATTAAAATAATTTTAATAATCAACCGAAAGTGAGAATAAATTAATGAGACTAAAAAATAATAATAGTAATAGGAAGTTCACAGTACTAAATGTAATAGTTTTGAAATAATTATAACAGTAGTATTCCTAAGATTAGTCCTAACCACATCAATTAGTAAACCGTTAGTTAGTCCTTATTCTAATAGAATATTTAAATAACAATCTAACTCAAGGAATAGAAGTTCAAAGCTATTGTAATTCGGCTTTATGTGTGGAAAAAATATGAACAGTTGTAAGGTAGCAAAGGTTACAACCCACACTGGTTCGAGCACCCTGTAAGACTCTCTTCGTCCTCTTCAGGAAAGGTTAGGTTTCTTTAAACCGCTCTTAACAATTTCGAAAATGTGTTCATAACCTAAATAAACCCTACCTCCTCTCACCCCCTCTCCTCTCACCCCCATCCTCACTCCTCCTCAGTTGTACCCAGTACCACTACTTACACTCACATTAACACCATGCGTTGGTGCCTAGCCACCGACCTTTCAATTCTCTCTAAATCCTTTTCTTAAGCGTTTCCTCTTCTACTACACGATCCCCTTCGGTCTTCCACAGTGATCCCTCTTCTGTCCTCTCTTTTCAAATTCGATTCGATTCAAGATGTAAAAATATATGAAGGAAATATTTCAAAAAAAGAGGGCTTGCGCCTCCTAATAATCAGGTGATTCCTATAGAGTAGGTGATAATTATATATATATCGATCTGATGATCAGCATAGTTGAACCGGCGGTACTCTTTCGAAAGATTCAAATTTGGGAGGAGATCAAATAAATCCTCCAGTCCCTCTTAGTAAACATTCTTTCTATGTATTTTTTGTATCTCTTTTAGTTATTATTTTAAAACATATTTGTCTTTCAATAGTAAGGAAAACTACACTGTACGCAGATTGGTGGTCTATTGGATAGTCATTTGTTTGGCGTGGATGAAGGGCGTTTCCCAGACATGCCTGAGGTAGCGTGAAGGTGGCTATCCATTGCTATAATAACAACCTTTATGTATTTCTTTCTAATATGAAATAGAGGTCGTTTTCTTAAAAAAAACAGATTTCATTTACATTGAATTATTACGCTAATATTACGAAATTTACTTAGTTACACACGCACACACACACACACACATATATATATATATATATATATATATATATATATATATATATATATATATATATATATATATATATATATATATATATAAATGTCACACCAGCCCTGTCCTCAAAGATGTAAGAACTCAAACAAGGAATAAGCCAGGAATTTCTCGAAAATAAAAAAAACTCCACTTTGATAGCTGTCAGCAGGTAAAGCTCTCATCCTTCACTAACATGGTCATCCATTACACTGACGCACTGCCTATTTGCCAATATCACCAGAGATAATAATATTTATGCAAAGTATAATAGAAAATCAATTACATGATATTTCTATTTTCGGAAATCCAAATTTCTGAGAAAATTAATGCGAAAATTCCTCAGATTAATCGAGCTTATAGATTAATCGGGGTAGGGGAAGGAAATGAGATTGACACGACAGGAAAATCTGCGTTTACTGGGAACGGAACGCTACAAAACTACAGAAATACAGAGAAGTAAGGAATCTATATACAATATACAAACACATGGACATTCATGGTCTGAACGTGCATTTTAATTTAATACTTACAAAGGGTTATTTCATAATGTATCTCTAGATATCTTTGTTTTTTTAATCTACACATATGCACAAAATACACTACTTTGTAAGTTCTTCAAGTTCGTATATGTAGGGATCGGAGTGTTCGCAATCGACTGTCCGCAGCCCATTTCATGGCAAGGAATAATAACACCTATGATCTTTTAGAGAGAACTTTATAGAAAAATAAAGCTTATTATTAGCGATATTCAATTGTAATCGGCCAATTTTAAAGATGAATGGTTGTGGTACGAAAAATTGGTTGAACAATAATGAATTTATTGCAAAATGAAAAAAATGGTTCATGTCCGGCCAATTCAAGCATAGAACTATTTTTAGAAGTACATTATCAGATATAGGAATCCAATCATTATCCTGCCTTCGGATTGGTTATCACTAGTCACGTGACAGTATTCAAAGTCGCTCATTTGATAGGGACATAAAAACAAAGGAAGCCTATCTTTTTGCAACTTAATCTTATTACTAAATTAAGTTTTGATAAAAGAACTAAATTCCAAGCAAGAAAAAAGTATTTGTTAATGGAACATCAAATAAAATGAATGCAAGAAGGACTAAATGCATGAGAAATACATATCATCACCGTCACTATGGGAAATAGAGGGATTGTAACTAGTAAATCATCTTCGACAAATCTTTTTTCATGATAGATTTCGAAAAAATCTCTTGAAGCCATTCTCGCGCGAATATACACATCTCTTTTATCATGACCACCAGTTTTACCGCATTCCCTTGTTAATTCACGAATCAGGCGACCCACCGATTGGATGTGGGTTGAGAAATATGGCAATTCAAATTTTCTGAGAAACAAATCCGGAAGTTTGGCGATGGTGAGGTCGCAAGTGAGGGTAGACTCATAAATTGTAACTTCCTAATCGATGAGTTCAACAATGGTGTTGAGTTTACATTGAAGTTGACTGAAGGAGGAACGAATTTTCTTACCAATTTGTCACCAACATCGCTCATTTGGCGAAGGTCCATGATCTTGCGAACGGCGAAGACGCGGAGATTTGGATCATTGTCGCAGAGGAAAGAGACGAGCAGATTTTCTGGGTGCGCGTTCCATGATTTGATGTAAGGGAAATTATGTCTCGCGTTGAATGAGGAAGAAGGCGGAGCATTTTATTTGAAAAAGAATGTGATTCATGGCGTTAGAAATGTGTGGTCGAGTTTTGATAACAATAATGTAGTTGGTGACGATGTAGGGGATGATATTGTGCAGGTTCTTCTTAACTTTACCTTTAAAAGGATGCTTGGAGAGGTAAGTTGGGCAAAGGCGACAGGCTAAAGTCAACCACCTTGAGTGGGAAATAGGTCCTAGCTTCAAAGTTTTCAGTTGCAGATCAATTTTCCAGATGCGAATGGATTCGGCGACGAGGAAAAGGTAGTTCTGATCAGAGGACAAATCCAACAACACATTATTTGTCTTCGGAATTTCTGGTCCATCTGTGATCGGAACGAACACTTCATCCCATTATAACTGTTCGGCCTTTGACAAAGACTTCCCTATTGGTCCCTTGTAAGAATAATTGCCTGTGGTAGGTCCGTCGACGGTTTGACATTGATGAGGAAGGCCAAGTTTCTTTGTATGGAAGCCACAAATTGAACGACCAATGGAATTTTTCACCTCTCGATCTTCAATCTTTATCAAGATGCCGCCATCTCTCTCTCTCTCTATCTCTCTGACAAATACATGTCATTTACTGTCTGTCACTCAAATCAACAAGAGAAATATAGGATAACTATATCGTTGTGTTGCGAGATCTGAGAGTGGCGACGGCTTAGACGGTCCGATAACATTATTTGAGCCACTTTGAGGATTAGCGTGTTTACTTGCTTTTGGCATTTTTGTCAATATATACAATTAATTTCGAATGATGAAATGGATTTACATATGTCACTTGTTACAGTCTTCGCATTTTTTCTATTTATGGAGTAAGTGATAAAATATATGATAGGTTTGATAGGAGTGAAATAGGTTTGTAGGTATACCCCAACAAAGGTAACACACAGTCGAAAGAACATCGTTATTCCCAAGGGGAAGAAATCGCGCAAGAGAAAGTATATGACCAATTTACACTTAAAAATAAACAAGAAATAAACAAAAGCTGCGAATGGCCTAAAAGTAAAAAAATGTAGGAAAACAACCAAACAAGAAAAGTGTAAATAAAAGAGGTAAGGTGTTAAAACCTAAAAAAAAACAAGGATAACAACAAAACAAAAAAGTGTCAATAAAAGAGGCGAAATGGCCAAAACTAGAAAATGGAGGAAAACAACAAAATAAACACGTAAATAAAAGAGGCGAAGTAACCTGATAAAATTGATTTGGCTTAATAACTACTCTAACTGTAGTAAAATACATGGCCATGGGGACTGCGTAGGGGCTGCAATTTTACTATCATCTTGGGTGGTGTCATTGGAATTTAATATGTAACTTCAAAAGGCTATGGAAAGAAATTCTAAGAAGCAATCTGAAAATTTGATCTCCAACTTGAACAACATCAATCGTGCAAAGAGCTGCATTAATTGTTGCAAATGCTTTTCTTCGTTTTAACTCGCCATCAGCAAGTCGTTTACATATGCAAACGGCAAATCTAAATCTCTCAAAATATGGCTGTAGTGATTCTGAGCTCGTATTGCAAAGTGCGTTGTGGCATTAGGATCCACTCAAAACGTCCTAATGGCGTGCTAATGTTTATCCTTTCTCTCGAGACAGATATCCAATGTATCTGTAAGAACGCATTGCTCAAATCAACCTTCGAAAATACCTTGCAGTCACGTAAATTTGCTGCATAATCGGTCAAACTAGGCAAATAATACGGATCCTTTTTTGTCATTGAATTTACTAATCCGTAGTCGCAAGCGATCGTCTATGAGAAATTCGATTTTGGACTAAGTTGATAAGACTTAAAAAGTAAATCATGAAAGGACGAATTTTCTCATGGAAAAGTATTGAATTATATCCCTATTAACGGCAAGAAATTTAGTCGAGATCATTCTGGGCCTACATGCGAGAGGTAGACCTGCGGTTATAATTTGGTGGAGAGAAAACGTTGTAAGAATGGAAACGTTCACTACCCTAACTTTACAACTTCCGTTTCTCAGCTTATACAAATCACAAAAATCTGAGAGGACGGCACTCAACGGTGAAAATTTGGAAATTGATAAAGACGTAAAACGCCACTCCCTTAGATTTGAGTCTCTACTTCTATTAATTCCGTACTTAAGTTTCCTTACTAGATTATGGTGAAGGTAAAAATTGGCACCGATATTCGCGATTTTCACCTCACACATTAAAAATTTCAATACGAAGTTTCGTCGGAGTCCGAGGGAGAGGATCAATATCCTCTCTCCATATTTCTTGATGGCAGAGGAGAGCGAAGATCTCATTGGCTTCCATGTCAGAAGTTGATGATGATATAAATGAGATGAATGAAACCTGTTCCTATGAGAAACCGCCTGCTTGAGAAGGCAAGCGTTCATGGGAGCGGTAGAAGTTCCCTTTTCAAGGCCCTGATTCGCGAATTATTTGTGGTACCAACCCACTCCAGTGTACAAATCTGGGTTGTTTTGGCATGGGGGATGGGGTCTTAATCTGGAATGGGCCCTTGTTTGTTGGAATTTTTACAGACACTTCGAGAGTGCAGAAACATGGATCTGTCATTGAGCTCACTGATGCTTGCAACTCAAGATGCGATTGTGGAAGGGGGTCTCTTCGATTTGTGTGGACTTGGCTAACATCTCACCCATTATACGTGATAATGGGCAGGGGTACTTGAGAATTGCAGAATTGATTCGCCTAAAAGAAAGGGTTGTTGGGATAGCTCAAAATGAGAGATAAGTGTCAATAACGTGGCACCAGTCTACTGTGATTGATTGTGATTCTCTCTCTTAGAGGAAAGGTAAGTTATATGGGTAAACCAAGGTGTTGAGAGTCTTTTTGGAACTCTGTGAAAGAAATAGTGTTAATGGAGGCATTCTGTTTGTCTCTTTGTTCGTGCCCCGTTTCAAAACTACCCCCAAATCCAATATTGGAACAAGTTCAAAATCTTTCCCCAAATCCAATGAACATAACGTTTTTTTATGAGCCACAAAAAGACACCGCCCTCATTGACTATGGGAAATCTCAACGAATTTATTAAAATAAGAGTGATTCTTTTTTAATTATGTATATAATAAAGTTTTCAATTTCCAAGTACTTAATAAAATGTCCGTCTTCGAACAACTCCATTAAAATTCGGCTTTTAATAAAAATATAGCTCCTTAGACTTTTTAGGGTCTACCTAAAAAGAGCCAAACAGGGTGTTTACTTTAGATAATTTAAAATTCACTGGAGCGACCCCCCTCATTGGGGGTGTCATATATTTCACTAAGGGGAGGGAGCCGTATAGAATCCGGACCCAGAGATTCGGCGGCATTATTCTCTCGATAAGCGGCATCAATCATCATCTTTGACGAAGACCCAAAGTCCATTTTTCGTTAAAATCGTTGACAACTTACCAAAGGAAATTGATTTATCTCACTATCGTCATTCATTCGGTCCGCAGTCACGAGGAACGCTGGAATCCGTTTAGGATCCCTAAATTGAGTTGAACGAAGCCCCAACCCCCCAAAAAAATATTAGTTTGGGGGAAAAAGAACCGAGGAGATACACAAGTGTCTGGAGGGGTTTGGCCCAAGACCTTTTTAACCTACAATACTGAGACAGGAAAGGCAAGTTTGAATCCTAAGGGACAAGTTGAAAAAAAAACACGACGAACCTGCAATTGAAATTTCGAAAGGAATTTCTTATACAAAAAGTGATGCCGTTGGGCGAACGTAAATTCGTGTAAACACTAGGATGGGACTCAAAGGAGACTATTCGCAAGATATGGCAGTCGAAATTACACAACAAGCCTGAGATTCCTGCTCCCCCCACCCCTCAATCCTTCTAAGGAGAGAGGTAGCCTCACGAGGAGATATATATATATATATATATATATATATATATATATATATATATATATTATGAAAATTAACCCACAGGAAAATAAAAAGATGAATCCAAGCACTTTCGAACCATATTTGCAAGTTCATTTTCAAGGAATAGCATGAAAATGGAGAAGACAACCTTATATAGGGTACAAAGAGACGAAGGGAACGCCCATCACATAGTACAAACCAATGGAAAACTCTTAGACCTAAATGTTTTCGTTCTAATGATAATCCTTTAAAATGTTTTTTGTTTTTTTACCCCCACCATATTCCATTCATATACACGGCGCTCGTATGTGTATATCGTTTTAGGGATGCATATGGCTATTATTAGCTGCCTATTGTTTTTTTTATTGGTATTTTTGTCTCGTTTTTGTGTTTTTCCATTGGTTTGTACTATGTGATGGGCGTTCCCTTGTATCTTTGTGTATATATATATATATATATATATATATATATATATATATATATATATATAGAATATAATAATAATAATAATAATAACGGCTTTCTATGACGGTAAACGAGGCTAACATTAAGGGGTAACCTTGAAACCATTTTTTTTTGACTGGTGGATGAGCTATTATGCTATAATGTGGTTTCCCAGTGCGAGGATGAAAAGATTTCACGCTGGACCCGAAGTAGATCAGTTGTCTAATAATCCACTACATTAACCGTACCTGTAGAGAAATGGCTACATTAAGCATCCTGGAGGAGTGTAGGTACATTAAAGCCCCCCCCCCCTCATGAGGAGAAGCGTGGGAAAGGTAGCCAGCGAAACTACTTACCATGTGTGATCTCTCCGCCGCTGTTGGCCGTTGGAGCTAACATCTGTTTTAAGGCGACCACCTAAGGTCCTTAAACGACGCTCTAACGATCCAATCACCTACGAGACCCATAAACCCGTGGTTATGGAAAAAAAAGCGGTGCGAGTCAGAAGGCATGCCAAGTATCGGTGCGGTTGCGAGCCTCTAATTTGCGAGCTGACTTGGGCACCCCAGTGCCACCTCAGGAATTCTCGCTCTCCCCAGATGCTAACTCACCATTCGCCCCCCCCCCCTTTGCCTCTGTGGCCTGGTCACTTCCCCCTTTAGATGGGGTGGCAATCCGCCTATAAATAAGCCCCGCAAAGAAAGAGAGGGAGGATTATCAGAAGTCGATACGCCAGAGTAGGATTAGTTCGTGAAGATCGATCCATCGGCCAGACAAGAAGATTATTAGAAGTCGATTTGCCAGAAGAAAGATTAGTTCGTGAAGATCGATCTTTCAGCCAGACAAGAAGATTAGAAGTCGATACGCCAGAAGAAGGGTTAGTTCGTGAAGATCGATCCTTCAGCCATACAAGACTATTTCCGTGAGAAACGATAGGATCAGATTGAGAAAATCGATCCCCCCTTTCAGGGCCGTATTAACCTAAATAGTCAAGTTTTATATCGGTGCCATACCGAAGAAGCCTTTTCAGTCTGCAAAGAAGTCCGACTGAAGAAAAGCGAAGCCGCTCACCCTCGAGCGACTCTCACATCTCAAGCTCCGTAAGAGTGAGAGGAGAAGAACCCAGCCCCAACGAGCTCCCGTTCTTTAATTACGTGGAAGAATCAGCCCCCGTCACAGGAAGCAAGCAATCCCTCCTCGATGAAAATTCAACCAGCGGCCACAACACTTCAAAGCGAGAGATAAGTCCTCCAGCGACATCCAGCAATCCCTAATACCTACCTGTAAGTATAGTAGAAGTTTAGTACGTCCCACGTTTTAAAGGAGAGTAGAAACCATTGTTCTTGAACCTAGGTCATATGTGTTTGTAGACGAGAGTACGTTAATTTAATGTTTAACGCTAATCAAATAGAGTCGCGATAAAAAATTACTAATCGGCAATTGGTATGTTTACGGGAAGCCTATTTGTTTATTTTTTGTCATTGAAAGATCTTTGATGCCAAAGATAGAAATGTGTTAACTGTTGGTTTGTAATAGTTAAGTGTTTCATTTGAAATACATGTTTATTTTGGTAGATTCTGGTGTTTCCTCTTATCCTTATGTGTTTAAAAATTGCTCTTCCTTAAGAACAAAACTACTGAATTAGCACTCTTAGAACAAAGCCTACTTCATCATAGAAGTAACTCACGCCCCTTAAAGCATACCACTACTAAAAGGGTGTCAAAGAGTATTGTGATCAAAACCAAGGGTCATTCTACGACAGTACCAATTTGTCGTTTCTTTTTCCATCTCTCGAATGTATTTGGCTAAGATAACCCTGTTAATATATTAATTATAATAATAACGGTTTTTTATGAGGACAAACGAGGCTAACATAAAGGGGTACTATGCGCAGAGTAAAATTAATCTCAGAATTTTAATTAGTTTACTCTTCGCATCGTCCCTTTATGTTTTTACGGGCTTTACGAGTTGTTAGTCCTGAATATATGGATTCTGAATTCTCCACATTCTTTGAAATTGGCCATAAACTATGTTACCCTTATTCCTTTATTCTAAACTGTCTTTCCTCTGCAAAAAAGACGTTCTATAATACAGCTCCTGCTATCCCTTTTAATGTTGAAAACATTTTGGTTTAACCCTTCTCTGTTTGTTTCATTGACCTTGCCCGTCTTTTAAAAAACTTTAACATTTCAGTCGCTTTCAAATACTAGTCAACTATAAAAAACATTCTAGTTCACAATAATTGTAATAATATTGGTGGAGTCTATTCGGTCGAATGTTCTGTTTGTCCAAGTAAGTATTTTGGACAGACAGGAAAGCAATTATCTGTCCTTATTAATCAGCATAAATACAATGTTAGGAGAGCTGTCAATAATAATGCGTTTTTGTGCATATGTCCCAAAATAACCACTTAATTAATTGGAATTCAGCAAAATTTATTCTGAGCTCAAATGACTCAAATAAAAGAAACCTTGTTGAATGTTCATGTATAAGCAAATTTAATAACTTTAACATTTCCCCTGACCTTTTTAAAATTGATGCTGTTATGAAAAAACCCATTCTTAAAGAAATTAGTTTCGACTTATGTTCCTAATTCTTTTGCAATTTTCATTTTTATGCGTACCCGATTTGTCAATTTAATTATTGCATTTATTTTGTATTAACATTATTTTATTTCTCTTCTTCTCTCATTGCCCCTCTCCCCTACGTATCTTTTTACTTCTCGTGTCTCTCCTAATCTTCCTCTTTAGACTATCGCTTTATCCATTAATCTTTTTAACCCTTTTGGCTCTGTTCTTGACTCTTTCTTGCTTCTCGGTTTCACCTTGCTACCTTTGTTATAGCTAAATCTTAATGTGAATTTACCCATTCCTTTCCTACTTACTCATTGGTGATTTCTTGTCTTAGAGGCGGTCCTTTATCTTTTATTAGCTCATATATACCCTTATTATATTATGTTGTGATACCAATTTGCATTTTTTGGGGAGTATATATATATATATATATATATATATATATATATATATATATATATATATATATATATATATATATATATATATATATATATGGTAGGAATATCATGACGTATAGGTGAGAATGGGAGGAGAAAGTAAAAACTGGAAAGTACACTGAAGTTCTTTATTGACGTTTCGTGGAGTTATCCTTGAGAATGAACTGAATAAAGCTCGAAAGTACTTGGAAGAACCTTTTCATTTTTCAGTGTACTTTCTAGGTTTTCACTTCCCCCTCCCATTCTCAAATATATATATATATATATATATATATATATATATATATATATATATATATATATATATATATATATATATATATATATATATATATATATATATCGGCCACAATTAAATGGTCACATTAGTGATGATGGTGAAGCAATTAATGATGCTGAAGAGATTAATTATGATTAATCCATTAAAAAAGGTTGAATGATTAATTACTTACCATTAAAGATCCTAAGATCCACTCGAGGCCGTCCAAAAGAGGAAGGAAGGATCATAATAGATACAAAAATTGTGGCTCGATTCTGGATTCCACGCAATGACTGGCGTTATTTCAAAAACTGACCTGGGCAAGTTATTCCATAGTTAAATAGCACTGTACGAGAACAAAATCTGTGCTAACCTCGAAGTAATTTTGTTAACTGTTTGAATCCTTTATTTCTAGTAGCCACTCAATAATCTAATTCTAGTGTTTAAAGTCCTTCGATTAATCGTCTGTGTAAACGATGATTGTCCAGTGAAGCGAGATTAAGATCTCTTCGTACGATTTATTTCTATGCTCTTATGTCCTTATTGGCAGTCGCCAGAGGGCACCTAAATAAATAATTGTAAGCTCAAAATTAGTCTTGTCACTGTACGCTCTATATGGTTTAAGGTTGCTACGTCCTTGTGACATATACTGAGGTCCAACAAGCTTTATACAAGAAGAGCCAAAGATCGAAAGATAGTTACCTAGTATCGTGGTAGGACCTTCCATAGATTGAAAAAGTGCAACAAGTGAACGAGGTATCGATTAAACAAGTGGACCAAAGACATCTGGGTAAGCGATGACCCATGTCATCTCGATAGCTCTTCACAAGTGGACGAAAGACCTCTGGAGAGATTTTACCCTTCCATACATGTTTACAGTCCCCTGATACTGGCTATTGCAAAATTCCTGTTACACTCGTTATGAGGTCAATTTTTGAGGTCTTTCCCGTTCTTGGGACTGTCCGCAACTGTCATCCGGCTGACGTTGAGCCGCTTGGCGATGTCGGACTTGTTGTGTCACCCGCGCAAAGGGAGCTGAGAACTCGATTCTTTTCACTTCCATCTCGTCACAACTGCACACAATGGAAAAGATGTTTTAATGACACGTGCTGGAGAGGTAAAAGTTTGGGTTTGTTTGAAGGAACCTTTTCTATCACACACGTAAACCTCTCAAACCATAAAAAACACTTGTAACAGAACTTGTGCAAACTCGGTAACTGTAAGATCTTGAGTGCGAATATCCATGGCCAGTGGCCACCCAATCCCATAGATGCTCTATTAGGTTCATGTCTGGTGAACGTGGTGGCCACAACTGTTCGTAGAAGCTCTCCATAGTGACTCTCGAACCAATTCTTGGGCAACTTGGCATCACGGAATACCCCATGATTGTTGGGTTACATGAAGTTCATAGATAGATGCAAGTCATGCAAGAAGGTACAGTAGCCGTCACCGTTCAATGACGTGTTTAGGCAGATCAGCGGACCCAACCCATTCCATGTAAACACAACCAACACCAGTATGGAACCACCACCAAATTGCACTGCATCTTGTTGACAATTGGGGTTCAAGACTCAATGCGTCTCCGCCAAGGCCGAACCATCAACCTGAAACAATTGGAACCGCGACTCATTGGACCACATCACATGTTGCTAGTCATTCAAGGGTCAAAGAGCCACATCACGAGCCTAGGTGCGGTGCTGTGTCCAGTGTCGTGTCGTGGTACCAACAGGACACTTTGGTACGTCTTCCGTTCTCACATCCCATGTAAGACAAAAGACGCTGCAGTGATCTGCTGGAGATGCGTTGGGTACATCTATACTGAATGTGGATTAGATTTGAGCCAATGTTGCTAGCCAGTTTCCATCAAAAATTCTAGCCAGACGCCCCTAGCTTTGATCATTAACTAAGCCTATAATGCTTAAATGTGTGTATAGTACACAATATTTGAGCTAGATAACCAAAAGGCACTAAAAATAATGGTTTCAAGCTAGTAAAGATAAGTAAGTTAATAATGCCTAAACGTCTATAGCACAATATTTGAGCTAGATAACCAAAGAGCACTAGAAATAATGGTTTTAAACTAGTACCAAAAAATAGTTTGAATAATGTGATGTGAGTGAGTGAACTAAACATTGGTAAACATGAACGCACGTAGTAGAAGAGAGATAACAAATACTATATAAGGAAAATCTTAATAAAATTTATTATATTTATTTATTCTAAATATTTTATCTTTACGTCGTCTTCTAAAGGAAGGTTGGTAGAATATTTTATAGAATTCCCGGAAGAGAGGGAAAATGTATGTACGCGCAGTTGCCACAATTAATCATATCAAACATTATCCTGAATTTGGTTCAAAGAATGACAGTTTAATATGGTATTAATTGATGAGAGATAGAGTTTTAGGGTATATTTAGTTATAAAGACACTAGATAGGTAATTTCGTCATAAAATAAAGTAAATATCGTGAAATCTTTTTACGTTATTGCGGTATTTCTAGCAGTATTGTCGAGACATTTTTAAACGGTTTTGTTTCAAAACAGGGGTGCCAAATTTCGCCAAATATTTCCTTTTTTCAGCTTTATTAATTGTTTATATATTTATTTAATTGCTAATTATTAATATTCACAATAACATTTGGCTATTTTTAAATTTTGAAACCTAAAATTAGTTTTCTAACCTGTTATGAAAAATATTATTATTTGGCAATATAGTACAGCAAAGCCTAGCGGCATTCAGCCTAAACTATTCAAGGATTTATAGTACATATGAATAATTATATCATAGATAACTTACCTTTGTCCGAAAACCTTTGAAAATGTGACCTAATTTGAGCAATTGTAGATTACGAAATTGGCTTCTTAACTTTCGTAATTCAGGCACAGTTAAAAACATTTGATCGTAATTATTCTTAAAAATGAGAGTAAAAAATTAGATCAAAATCGAATACAAGCTAAAAGCCTCTGTCTCTTCCTCTAAAAAAAATAATATTGAGAAAGCTGGACCTCAACGCGAAATCGTAGCATGTGCTAGGATTTCGGCATTCTTTTCGAGTGAATTCCGGTCCAATTGTGTTTCTTGTTTCCCTAAGGTGTACGTTTTGAGGAAACCATTGTTTAAATGGTAAGTCATTCTTCGTGTTAGCATGACTTGCTTCTGTCATTCTGATATTTGAATGAGGTAGGAGCTCACAGTCTCCCATTTTGCAAGTTTATTCATATATTAAATAACACTTGCAAACTGCCGGCAGCCACTTATATTAGAAGTCTTATATATAAAAGAAAAAAAAGCCCAAATTAAGTACACAAACAAACATACAATTAATTCTGCCTTTCTCAAGTCTGCTCGCCCAGAATAATATTCTCTGCCCATCTTAATCCCGTGTCCAATATAAATTAACCATTTTAAACAGTCTCAACCGTCATTTCAATGTACCTTCGTGTGTTTCAGAAATTACATTGCCTATAAGTATGTTCGTATATTTGGTAACATCTAACTAATCATGCATATAGAGCTCTGTCTTCAATTCCTTAGTTACATACAACCTTCCATCTTGCAAAATGATACATGTGGGTATCAAAACGCGTCAGGCTGCAAAAATTGGGTTTTGCAAGAATATGATTCATACT
Source organism: Ceratothoa steindachneri (assembly GCA_963969495.1). NCBI lineage: Eukaryota > Metazoa > Arthropoda > Malacostraca > Isopoda > Cymothoidae > Ceratothoa > Ceratothoa steindachneri. The sequence goes on from OZ018324.1 coordinate 7,385,774, forward strand.
AAATTCACAGAGTCGCTTTCAATAAAATATGCTAGGAAGAGAAGAGAATCTTTCTGCCGAACTATATATATATATATATATATATATATATATATATATATATATATATATATATATATATATATATATATAACCTAAGAGTTAAAAACATTTAATATAAAAACGGTTAATTTTGGTACTTACTAAAGTGGATCCATCCTAGAGAGTGAATGGTGGGTTTACAGTGACGCTTGAGAGAGAGGAACATCAACTAACTAAACAGTAGTTAAAAACAAAGATATTGCACTTAAATCTTCATTGAGTGTAGGTTTGTAGTGTTTGATATATAAAGATTCGACGGTTCTTAGGGAATGTTGGTTGTTGTTAAAGGAAAATTTATATTTTTTTCTAGCTTTCAAATCCCCTAGAATATGCGTTTGACGAAAGAGCAACGAGAATTGAAATCATGCTGATGGCTGGGTCGGGAAGTAGTCGCATGGTTGCAATGATCTTTAACAGAAAACATGGAACGAACATCACACACGACACTGTGGCAAAACCTATTAATAAGTTTCAGAAAACTGGAAATGTTGCAGATCAACCGCGAAGTTGTCCAAGACGTACAGCCACCGATGAAGACACAACAGCTACGATACTTACAGCGCTTACACGGAGTCACAGAAAAAGTACACGACGGTTGTCAGCAGAAAGTGGTGTCAACAGATTGAGTATCAGGCGCATTTTGAAAGCAAACAAATGGCATCCATACAAATTGCATATGGCGCAGCATTTGAGTGAAGACGACCCGGATAGACGGAAGGAATTCTGTGAATAGTCATTGTTAAAAGTGAACGAGGATGAAAACTTTTCAACTAAGATGTTGATTTCCATCTTTGGGGGCACTTGAACGCCATGGTGTATCAGGTAAAGATACGAGACATAAATCATCTAAAGAAACGTATCACCAACGCTATTACAAACATAACTTCAACTATGCCAATGCGTGTTCATCAACAGTGGGAAACACGTATTAAAATGGGTTTTCAAAACAATGGCAACCATGTAGAGCATATTAGATAAATAAAGGGGTTGTCCATAATAAAAAAAATATTTCCTTATGTATGGAAACTTACGGCCCACCCTATATATATATATATATATATATATATATATATATATATATATATATATATATATATAATATATATATATATATATATATATATATATATATTTATATATATATATATATATATATATATATGTATATATATATATATATATATATATATATATATATATATATATATATATTTATATATATATATATATATATATATATATATATATATATATATATATATATATATATTATATTCAATATAGGCAGTGATGGTATGCGGTTAGTGTAGTAATGAGTAGCCAACTTTACAGTGCATCGGGTACCCTAGGGGACGCTCCTCCTCCACGCAGAGCAAGCGACTGTACCCAAATGACCAATCTACCAACGACCTCTGTCTCCACGACAAAAGCCAAGGTAAAAATAGTCAATTGGTACAGTTCTTTTTTATGGTTGTTAAAGTCGCCTATTGGATACAGTCACTTGCTTAGTGTGGATGGGAAATTTCCCCCATGGGCAGCCGTTGCAGTATGAAGGTGGCTCCTCGTTGCTATACCAACCGCATATATACAAAATGTATACCGAGCGTATCTGCACAAGACATGGTGTGACTTGTGGTATAGAAAAACTCAATGGCGATAGCAATGTTTAAGCTTTTGCGCCCATTATTAGGGTGAAAGGCACTGCCCCTAATCTCAATAAAAACCTCGACTTCAATGTATACTCCTCTTTTTTTTCACTTATCCTATATGAAGAGTTCTCTGCTCCTGTTTTCTGCACTATTGCACAGGTTTGAGTTGAAAATGGTTCACAGATTTAGGCCATATCATTAATTGCTTCGCACTAAACTTGTATAGGAAGATAAAAATAATTAATTTTAATGCATATAAACAAGCTCGACTCATAATGCTTAAAGAATACATCATTATACCATAAAAAACTACAAACATATAAACAATGCTCACAGATTTGAGTCAACTTAATTGTTTCGCAGTAAACGTTTTTATAAAGATAAAAATTTATCATTTTAATACATATAAACAAGCTCGACTCACCGTCGTTAAAGAATACATCATAATTAAAAAGAAAGTCAACAACTCAGAAGAACTTCAAAGCAACAATTTGCCTTCGCTCAAAAGAAAAGGGATAATTAGGAATTTTGTTCAAGGAAATTTTCACAAAAAGAAATTTCGTTTCGCATTTCTCATCTCATTCCTCACTTAGGGACGATTTAATTGTTACCTACTTAAAAATAATTAGCATACGCCGATGCGGACCTTTCCACCAGAATGTTTAGACTTACGATTAAAAAAAAGGTGATGTTAGGGAATGTGAAAGTGAGTGTAATGTACATACCAAGAGTACTTTAAAGAGTACTAGAGTTTTGGAACGGGAGGGGACGCAACTCTTCAGAAGGGTGCTTAAGAGAAACAAGGTTTTTTTGCTTGTAGGACCAAACTAATCTCGCTCCTCGAAGATTATTCGAGCCCATTTATTCGATTAGGTCACTGCACAACCTTATTAAGCGCGAGAGAGTTGCGCACCCTTTAGGCTTCGAATGTTTATGCGCATCGAATGCTTATTGGTATGGAATGCTTATGGGCATCGCCTTCTTAGGGCGATATAACTTAGCTTTGGGTATGATGGGGTTCGTATCCCTGGAAAAGGTGACCGCGTCTTTCCCGGTTTTCGAATGAGGTCACAACTTATTGGGATTCCACACTGTATCACTCCAAATCGCAATTCTATAAAAGATTGTTTTTTATTACAAATTCTATTTATTAATTACTGAACCTAACCTTATTTATCCTCGGTTATTTACCAAACCTATCTTGACCTAACCTAGGTTACTTACCCAACCTAACCTAGGTCAAGTGATATTAGAACGAGTACTAAAGCTGCATTAAATAGCTCTGTCAATTCTAATAGCCAAGTGTTTGAATCAAGGTCGCCACCGAATTTCGTCTCTTATAAAATTACTTAATACAGAATACTTTTCCCTTTCTACCCACAAAGGGGTGTTAGCTACAGCTAACATCTGATGAGCATTTATTTCAGAATGTTTAACGCCCTCTTTCAACCTTTTGGGGGGTCTATACAGACGCGTAAATGATCGTAGAAGATTTAAAAAGAGAGGCTAAACACGACCCAAGATAGAGCATCAGTTTCTCTAGTGGCACTGGGGTCAGGAGGGCATGCCCTTCCTACCCAACGCGCGCAGGAAGACCTGCAACTATCTTCCACACATTTTAACTTCCTCTTTCTTCATTTTCTTTCCATATCTCTCCTTACAAACTCTCCGGTGATGCCTTCGTTGGTTTTCGCTTTAAAATAAAAAAACACAGCAACAACACCGCGTTTAATTGATACTTTATTTATTGTTTTCTTTTCTCCTTCCATTCACTCTAATCTCCTTTCCTCCTCCTTCCCTCTTTTTCCTTTCCGCCTATATTTCCCTGTCCTCGACTCGCTTTAAGAGGAGCTTATAGTCTCTCTGGTCTTTAATTCTTTAAAGATCAAATTAGAATCTATAATTTAAGCTCCTTTAAAATTTGTAAATGGTTCTATTAGTTCGCCACGCAACCTTCCCCTATACATACATTTCGAAGTTGTTAGTTCTGCCTCATCATTTCAACACTCCGTAGCTTGAAATGGCACTTCTACAATTAGGGGATTTAGAACTTTATGCAAAAGGGTAATAAAACTTAATTAATCTCATTGATCTTAGAACCTCTACTGTCAATATTGACAAATTTGAACGATCAAGTGCTCAAAAGTCGATTGACTACTTTTTATTTTAATGGCAGCTGCAATTTTTGCGTTCTATTGGCAGTTGTAAATTCTTATTTTAATGGTAGTTGCACTTTCGCATTTCATTTGGAGGGTAGTTCCGCATTTTAATGGTAGCAGAAACTTAGCACTTTAATAAAAAGCTTTCATCTTTCGCATTTTAATGGCAGCTGCAGTTTATCATTTTAATGGCAATGCTTTTTCGCATTTAATGGCAGTTGCAGTTCTGCATTTTAATGAGAGCATCGGTTTCGCATTTTAATGGGAGTCTCAAATTTTAATCGCACTTTCACATTTCAATGGCAGCTGCATTTTCGCATATCCTTAGACTGAACTTGGTCCTGTAAGTGGCCATGATAATGGCAGTCAATAATTTTATCTCTCTATTTTGTTTTTCTCCGCCGAACGCATCCTATTAAAGAATTGAACCACCCGCCTTCTATAGCCATGGTGTTGATAATGATGTTGATGATAGTTGGTCTCTTTGTTTACAATAGTGATGATATTTGAGGTACGAACTCTTTCATCTTCCTAAGGAAGTCACTGAACAATCTCGACACCTTTTTTACCAATCTCTCTGATCCAACTTTCGGGCGATGAAGCCTGAAGAAGGATTTGGTCTCTCACTGCTGAGAGAAAGCCTCTCTCATATTTCTGATTATTTGTCGATCTTGTGCTATTTGTTTACACAATTATTGGCATCATTTTTGAAGATCTCCATCTTGTTTATTTTTCTTCTTTCCGGTCGTCTTCTATCAACTTGAGTCCAATCGGTATTTTTCTGGTCCATCTATGGTCTTAGAATTCTGCCATCCGTATCGCCCACCTCCATTTCAGATTTCTTATAGTTTCCACTATATTCCTAAGTTTGGTTTGTCCACGTATCCAAGTGGCTGATTTTCTGTCACGCCAAGTTACCCCTCATAATGAATTCATCGGCTCTTTATGTTGTTCTAAGTTTGAATGTAAGTGTTTTGCTCAAGTCCCAAGTTTCTGTTCCATATTTCATAGGTGGGATTTTGCATTTGTTCTATACTTCGCTTTTCAGCCACATGGGCAATTATCTTTTGAAGATGAGGTTTCCCTTTCCAGAGGCTTTTCAGACCAGAGTGATTCTGTATTTGATTTCTTGATCTTTTTCCGGTAGCATTGTAATCTGTTGATGTATGTAGATAGGTATATTTGTCTACCATTTAATTTTTCTCGTTGTCAATTGTTTGTGTGTTTCATGTTGACCTCTGATTGGTTTGGCACGACTTTTGTTTTTCCAAGATTAATTTTGTGACCGAGTCTTTTGCTTGCAAGGTTAAATTCTTGATTCATTGTTTGAATCCCTTCTCGGTTATCAGCTATGGATACAAAATCATCTGCGAATCTCAGGTGGTTTAGGTAATCACCTGAAGATTCTTCTAAACAGAAGAGGAACAATTTCGGTGAGATGATATCTCTTTGTTTTACACCTTTGTGCAATTGAATGATGGCTTACTCATTATGCATTCTAATATAGGATCTGCAATTATGGGATATGTGTTCTATGATATATATTTAGACCTCATCTTTACCTTGATTCTTCAAGGCAGTTATGATCGCTAGTGTTTCTATGAATCAAAAGCTTTGCGTTAGTCTAAAAATATCAATTACAGATAGATATTTTATACTCTAAAGTTTTATAAATGAGTTGGGTGAGAGTATGAAAGTAGGCAATAATTGGGAAACCTTTTCTGAAGTCACTTTTTCTCTTAAGTTTTCGTTATCAGGCTGGTTTTTCAGTCTATTTGTTATTATGGACTTGTGAAGAGTTTATAGAGAGCCAAAGGAATGGTGAAAGGTCTTTAGTTAGTAAAGTCCGTTTGGTTGTCTCTTTTGTGTCCAAGGATTATTATGGCATTGTGCTAGTCCTCAGAAATCTTGCCTTCTTTAAAATATTTAGTGAAGAAGATAATTTGTCTACAATAACTTTTCCAGAATCTTTCAGCAAATCTGAAGTGATGTTATCTGGACCTTGTGATTTGTCCTTTTTCATTTTCTTGATAGCAGTTATCATTTTTGATTTAAGAAAGGCTGGGACATTGTAGGGTGTATTTGGTTGGTTGTGGTTCTAGATGGTGTTGATTGAGTACAACTTATAGTACTCTTTTGTTCTTTGAACTATTCTTTCTCGATTCTTTATGATTATACCTTCGTCTTTTATAACTACTCAATGAGATTTTCCTTTAGAAGTCTTTTTTTAGCCATTTTAGACCCATTTCATTCTTGATGTCGTTGGGTTTGAAATTGTAGGCATTCGTGTTTTGAATGACAGCTCTTCTCTCTCTCTCTCTCTCTATTCTCTCTCTTTCTTTCTCTCTCTCTCTATATATATAGAGAGAGAGGGAGAGAGAAAGAGAGAGAAAGAGGAAGAAAGAGAGAGGGTGTGGTGTGGTGTGGCGAGTAATTTGTCGCCGTTGGAGATACTCTGAATTCAACGCATGCGTCTGGTGTCGGTTCTCTCTTCTTCCTATCATAGTAAACTCAGTTGTGGATCGTATGTGATCTTAACAATACCATTACTTAATTTAATCCTTCAAAAATTTGGAAAAGGCACGCTATGCTGCTTGGTATTCACACGGAGAGCTCCAATACGAAGATCTCCAAGTGCCTGGCAGTCAACTTAAGGACGTGCAGAGGATTAAGAAAGAGTCGGATGAGTCATGCTGTGACCTTTCAGGGTATGTTTGCTCGGAAACCTCAGTCTAATCGATTCCAGCAAATCAATGAGGTCCATGGCCTGGCATCAGGCCGCGATAGGGTATCTCGTTAAGCAGTTAGCGCGTGCGGACATCCGCTACTACCCATACAAGACGAGAAAGGCCAACGCTTCTTTCGCAGAAGATAGAGGACACGCAGAAGGAAGGTGTTGCCAAGCTTGTGAACAAACTGAATCTTCCCCTTAAGTTTGGCATGCTTTGGATCTTCTCAGACGAGAAGAATAACATAACATAAGTTCACGGATGACAAAAGCCACAAGGGCCTATCAAAGGTCATCCGCATCTGTCAAAACCCACCTACCCACCCTTAGAATGGATCCCCTGACCAGGTGGTGAACTCGCAAAACAACCGCTGGCTCGCTGTGTTCTCTAAAGATGCACCGAAAGTCATGAATACCAAGTTCCAAGTGGAGAGTAGCCAGGACCACGTTGTCCCCCCCCACCCCCGTTTATCTTCCCAGGAGGATACATACAACAAGTGCCTGGAAGTGTTGGTGTTTCCCTGGATCCAGTAGGTGGCCGCTGGAAGGCTGTACATGTTGCAGTAAGACTCTGCGTCATGCTACACCAGCAGGATGACCCAGGATTGGCTATCAGACAATTTCTTTGACCACATCCCTCCGAATATCCAGCCTCTACACTCCCCAGAATGCTAACCCTCTTGACTAGTATGAGTGGAGCATGGTTGAGAGAGAGACCAATAATTTCCCATGTACCACCCAGGATAACCACATTTTTGACTTAGTTAGCCAAGGGTACCTTCGAAAAGGCTTGTAGCAGGTTCCAACGCCGCCTGGTGGATCTGGTTAAAACCGACGTCGATTTCATGGAGTAAAACGAATATTACCACAATCCTTCAAGTTTTAAGCATGTAGTTTTGGCAAATATATCTGTATAGCTGAACTCATTGGAGTATTTTCTTTTATATTCAAGTTAGACAACCAATTGCACACCCTTTTGTTTCAATCAGTGCAACTTCTCTTCCTCTAATACATAGTTTGAGTACGTGAGACGACACGTCAGTTCAACGTGTTATTTTCTTTTTTCACTTTTGGGTATCACGTCACAGTCGGATTTCTGGAAATATGATTACTAGAATGGATCAACACTTTAGAACATCCCACTTGATCACTTTGTTCGTTGCGCCAATGTACAGTTGTCAAATTAATTTCGTCACATTTTCCAAAATGTTTCAGACAAAATGGTATAATTATGTATGTGTTCAATAAAACCTCTAATAGTTTTGACTACCGCTATAAATTGTTATGCTGTGTTGCTAAGTAATATCTTTCATAACAGAGGTTGGAAAATGAATATCTTTTGAGAATAAATGTACTATCGAATATATTTTGATGATAAATGTACAATCGAATATATTTTGATAATAAATGTACTATCGAATATATTTTGATGATAAATGTACTATCGAATATCTTTTGATGATAAATGTACTATCGAATATCTTTTGATAATAAATGTACTATCGAATATATTTTGATGATAAATGTACTATCGAATATCTTTTGATAATAAATGTACTATCGAATATCTTTTGATAATAAATGTACTATCGAATATATTTTGATGATAAATGTACTATCAAATATATTTTGATAATAAATGTACTATCGAATATCTTTTGATAATAAATGTACTATCGAATATATTTTAATGATAAATGTACTATCGAATATCTTTTGATAATAAATGTACTATCGAATATATTTTGATGATAAATGTACAATCGAATATATTTTGATGATAAATGTACTATCGAATATCTTTTGATAATAAATGTACTATCGAATATATTTTGATGATAAATGTACTATCGAATATCTTTTGATAATAAATGTACTATCGAATATATTTTGATGATAAATGTACTATCGAATATATTTTGATGATAAATGTACTATCGAATATATTTTGATAATAAATGTACTATCGAATATCTTTTGATAATAAATGTACTATCGAATATATTTTGATAATAAATGTACTATCGAATATCTTTTGATAATAAATGTACTATCGAATATATTTTGATGATAAATGTACAATCGAATATATTTTGATGATAAATTTACTATCGAATATCTTTTGATAATAAATGTACTATCGAATATATTTTGATGATAAATGTACTATCGAATATATTTTGATGATAAATGTACTATCGAATATATTTTGATGATAAATGTACTATCGAATATATTTTGATGATAAATGTACTATCGAATATATTTTGATGATGAATGTACTATCGATTTTTTATTATAAATGTACTATTTGAATATATTTTGATGATAAATGTACTATCGAATATATTTTGATGATAAATGTACAATCGAATATATTTTTATGATAAATGTACTATCGAATATATTTTGATGATAAATGTACTATCGAATATATTTTGACGACAAATGTACTATCGAATATATTTTGACGATACATGTAAAAACGAATATATTTTGATGATAAATGTACTATCGAATATATTATGATGATAAATGTACTATCGAATATATTTTGATGATAAATGTACTATCGAATATATTTTGATGATGAATGTACTATCGATTTTTTATTATAAATGTACTATTTGAATATATTTTGATGATAAATGTACTATCGAATATATTTTGATGATAAATGTACAATCGAATATATTTTTATGATAAATGTACTATCCAATATATTTTGATGATAAATGTACTATCGAATATATTTTGACGACAAATGTACTATCGAATATATTTTGACGATACATGTAAAAACGAATATATTTTGATGATAAATGTACTATCGAATATATATTTATGATAAATGTACTATCGAATATATTTTGATGATAAATGTACTATCGAATATCTTTTGATAATAAATGTACTATCGAATATATTTTAATGATAAATATACTATCGAATATCTTTTGATAATAAATGTACTATCGAATATATTTTGATGATAAATGTACTATCGAATATATTTATAACTAAATATTACCCAAACACTCCACTCCATCATTCATCAAATAATAATATATTAAAATGTCGCTCTGATCGAAAGTGAGCATACAGTGTGACATGAATAATTATGTGGCAACTTTATATGACATTCAATCACAACATCCACCTTGTTTCAGCAACTCCACCTCTAATACATCTCTGTCAGACAGTCATGTTTTAATCGAAGCTCAACCCGACACTGGTACATTACATTCATGTGACTTCATCCTATCTTTTCCTCTCTGGTGCCAGCATTTCAATCGCAACATTCCACCTCTTTTCAGCAACTCAACCTTAAAGATGTCCAACTTTAATTCATCTCTGTCAGACATGTCATGCTTAAATACTCCGGAACGCTATATCTTATCACGCTTCCAAAATACTGCTGACACCTTTCTGCCACATCTCATATTAACCTTTTATTGATAGATCAGCTATTTCTTCGTTCATCTCTCACACAGCAAGAATATTTCACACATTTATTTATTTATGTATGGATTCGTGCATGCGTGTGTATGTATGTATTGTAAAAGTGAAAGACAAATGTGGGCATCAGAGACAGAAAGATTTTGATTAGGTTTCTGGTAAATGTGATGAAGTTAAGGAAGGTGAAATTGTGTGGAAGATACACAGCCCGAGTTACTAGAGATACTAGAGAGAACGGGCGCACAACTCTCCCGAAACTGTTGATTCGTCGTACTGGCTCCAAATAGTCTCCTCCTTGTACAGGCTCCCAGTAGTCTCCTCCTCGTTTCTCAGAACATATCATAATTTTATCACTTACACCCACTTTACCACTTTTGGCTGAACCTACCCTCTCAAACCTCCTGGCAACGATGTCTTCGTTGTGTTTTGTTTTTATCTTTATTAATAAAACAAACCCCTAAGTTCAGTCGGAGATTCCACTCATATGGTAGCATTTCTCTTTTCCCGCGGGAGGTGCAACGGCCTGTTCATGGGTCTAACCAGGGATGGGAGAGAATGAGGGAGGAGAGAGAGAAAGAGGAAACCCCAGCAATATTCACTATAGAAGGAAACCGAGAGTTAACATCATAAAATACAATACAACTGTTGTTGAAGACAGCATCAAAGGACGAAAGAGGTCTAAAATGACTAAGAGACTTCTAAAGGAAAATCTCATTTAGTAGCTATGAAAGAGGAAAGTACAATCATAAAGAATCGAGAGAGAATAGTTGAAAGAACAAAGGAGTACTATAAAAAGTTGTACTCAATCAACACCATTCAGAACCACAACTAGCCAACAACACCCTATAATGTTCCAGCCGTTCTTAAATCAGAAATTAAAATTTCAATCAAGAAAATGAAAAAAGACAAATCACCAGGTCCAGATAACTTTACTTCGGATTTGCTGAAAGATTCTGGAAACGTCATTGTGGGCAAATTACCTTGCCTCTTCACTAAATATTTTAAAGAAGGCAAGATTTCTGAGGACTGGCACAATGCCATAATAATCATTGGATACAAAAGAGGCAATCAAAAGCAATTTATGGCTAATATTCGTTTAAGGCAAGAACGACTTTTCAAGTTTCAAAACGATAAACGTTCTTAATTCTTAAAATGATATTCACTGATGTCATTGTCACCTTACAGAACTTAAATATAACGTAGTTATTAATTTTACGATAATATGTTATTTTTTGGCTAAATTTGAATCTTTCCGCACCATTTCCTTCAACTTTTGGCCTGACTAGTTAGCCAATAGCATGCTATGTTATACCTGCAGACGATCTACACATGTGTATTCTGACTGATTAGCAATACTACGCTTCGTTAGATTTCGGTCGGTTCACGCATGGCTGTCTCTTCAGTTGATATATTAGAATGGGGTGAGGTGATTGTTGTAAGTCACAATACCAAATAATACGTGAAGACTTTGAGGACGATATTCAAGCCTTAGAAATATATCAGGCTCAGGGTATAATTCCCCAAGTTATTAAATTCCCTCCATGTAGGGATTGTAAATTTAGGCAAGATCGAAGTTTTTTTTTATTTTAACATAATTGCAAAGGATTCGAAAGGCCGTAAAACCACATGCAAATTTTCGGTTATTGCGTTTAAGGGCACGTGTCTTTCTAATGCCCGCATTCGACCAAGTGCTAGCTAGCCTCTTGTTTATAAACTGTTTTCTGCACAAAACTTTGCTTCCGCGAGAAGCTGAGTAAAATATCGTTAGGGTAAGGTAAGGTAAGGTTAGGTTCGGTCTGGTTCTGATTCTTGATCTTTTAAATGAATTTGTAAATGTGTTTTGTGATGCAGTTTGAATGTGTACTTTTCACATCTGAAACTCGTTTTTGCTGGAAATACTTATTTTTCCTATCTTGGACCTTCAGCCGATTATGGGAAAAGTATGCATTTCCAGATCTGAAAAATACACATAAAACTGCATAAGAAAAACATATTTTTAAATTCCTTAGAAGAGATGTCTTAGAACGAATATTTACCGAATTACAAACTACAGACCAATAACCTTCTTTCGGGTGTCCCTAAACTCTTCACGGGATTTCTTACCACCAAACAGACTGCTCGCACCAGGTCCGCTTCGCAGGAACTCATTTGAGCTCGCGAATTATCTTTCGCGCACGCACTTATCAACCGGAGAAGGCACTTCGTTTTACTTGAAGTCTCACTTCATCGAGAAGGACACCAAAAGAAGCTACGGTCTCGCTAATTCATAAGGGAGCCAGACACTCTCTTCTCTACTTTTTTCTTCCTCTATTCACCTGCATCCTCTATTCCTCTCCCATCATATCACCGATTTCTCCCTTACGGGGCACTAAATGAGAGTATAACTTTTTTCATCGGCCTGTCATATTTTAATGTCTGTCTAAGTTCACCACTCTTCACTGCCTCACAGCCCTAATGTCTGGTTCGGGAAGCTGTCACTTATAGACTACTTCAAACTTTGCCCTTCACTTCAAAAAGCATAATTTGAGGTTCTGAGAAAGCTGTTTTGAGGACGAGCCCACGGCGGAATTTGGGGTCATAGGAATAACGAACAATGGGACGACAATGAAATCTCAGGGAGGGGGGAGGGGGCAAACCACCCACTCGTGGGCCGTAAAAGAGCGCAGATGGACATATAATCGTCTTTGTGTACGCTAGAGACAGCATCGATAACCAAATCCCTGAGAGGGCGGACCCCCTGTGGTGGGAGTTGATTTAACCAGTATATAATATAAAATCCGTCATGAGATAACCCTCGGGAGGGTCCTACCCGAGTCCATTCATCCAATCACCCATCATCTAATTCATGGTAGTAACTCCATAACAGAAAGATAAAACAAACAAAAGAGGCAGGAGATACTCTCCAAATCAACGCCTAAAAAAAAAAGAAATACTTTTCTCGAGGCAAATAACTCTGGTCAACGATTTTTGAAAAGTTGTGTTCTTCTTAAATGAGATTAGTTAATTCTTATGTATTTTCATGCACTAAATCCAATTATCACCTTGAAAAATGCTTATTGGCTATAGGTTTAGAGATACGTGGCATGTAATATTTGATTATTTTATTATAACGTACATTATGTGTCATTATGTTTTAAACTCTAATCCATATCCACTCTCTGCTTTCTTGCTGAAGAATCGTCTCTTGCTAATGTCCAGCAATAATCTGCAAGCATTATTGTGCTTCATTTGCCCTGGTACTGCTTTTTCATGGTTGAAATATCTTGGTGAAACCTTTCGCCATGTTCGTCACTACTTGCCCCACATTTCGCTGGAAAAAAGCCTAAATGTAAGTCCAAAAAGTGGATTTTAAGTGACCTGTTACATCCTATGTTCTTGTAAGCCTTGGTGAGGTTTTCCACCAATTCAGTTTCCTTCCCTTCTGTTTCCGAGAAATCCCTTCGCCAGTAACTTGAATCCTTCCCTAGCAGCTTTCTCCTCCCCATGAAGGGCTAATTCAAAGTCACCATCATTAAGAAGCTCTCGAATCTGAGGACCGATGAAAACTCTCTTTTTTTATCTTAGCGTCGCTCAGTGAGGGGAATTTTGATGTTAAATACCATGCAGAAATAAAAACTGTTGGTATGGTCTATTGGCTCCCGCCACGTCATTGGCACAGCAAAAAAAAACATTCCTTTCCTCTTCCTGTTAAACTATTGGTCCATGTTAGTAGCACAAGTATTGCAGTATATGTGAAGAGCCTAGTTCTTATCCTGGTCACCAATCTTGCATCCAAATATAGGTGATAGAACTTTCTAGCCATACTAATTCTGTGATGCAAAGGTCAACCCACTACAAATGTAGCAGAAGTTGTCTGCCTTATTCACACAAGTACGAGGCATCTGAAAGAAGAAAACAACAAATATTTAGTAAATTTATTCATAAATTTATCATTATAATACAGAGCATGACAACGTAGCAGAAATGTTTATCATATCATTCAGGAGGAAAAGAAAATTAATATAAAATTCTTCACATGCATATCAATAGCTTGCTCAATGAATATTTATTATAAGTTTAAAAAGTGTTTAACTAGGAAAATCACCTACCTTTCACCTCAAAATGTAAACTTGCACAGCACAGCCACCTTCTATGACTGCTGGAACAGTACTTAAGGGCAATGAGACTATGAGTGTGGTAAGAAACACACTGCCGCAAGCATGTTTTAACCTGTTTTGACACGTTGGTGTATCTTGAAAAGTAGAGCTAACAAACAATTTTAACCATGATATCATTATCAGCGACCTAAAATTTGTTGGAAATTACTACTCTGGTCTCGGAAGCATTTTGGTTGTTGTGTAATAAACAAGTCAGAATTTCTACAATCAAGAACTCAACAGGAAAAGGAGGACAACGATTAGGGGGACGGGTCTCCGCCAAGAGCTAATGAAAGATATGAAAATATGAAAGGAGCCGAGAGGGTCCCGCTCAGGGTCCTTGAGGGTCAATTCAAGCCTACGAGAGAATGGACGTTGCACATCATATAGCAGAGATCGGAGCCGTGGCATTATAACTGAATGATTAACATAATGGCTGTTTCTCTGTGCGATACGGAAAAATATTTGGACAACTTACTCAACGAAAAAGCCACAAAAAATTAGGAAGATTGGACTCGCTGCACAAACGTCCTCCGCTTTCACGTCTAAATGATCGGTGATCTGCAGCAACCTCGAAAATAAACCGCAATCTTAAGTTAAAGACCATGAAGCTCATAAAGTCCAAGAAACCTTCAGTCTAAGAACGCATATGTGTTCATGGTAATTCTCAAAGAAACAGAAATGGTTACAAAAGTCTCGGAACACGGAATATTAGCGTTCTACACGAAGATTAGTCCAGACCAGATAGAGGGAGAAGCCTTTATCTCTCTCCAAGTCAGTTTCAAGTGTTACGCACTGGACCAACACACGACGAAGGAATGTGCCTTCCAAGGAAAGTGTTCTGAGTGCGCAAGCCTAGAATACAGGTGGCAAGACTGCAAACGTTCGGCCCCCAAAAGCCTCAATTACAGAACCCCCGCACCGTACTCTCGTAATATCGTTCTCAATGAAAAGGCAAATTACCAAAACCAAGAAAGCAGCGATGATTGAGAAGAAAGTTAGACAGAAAACAACCACGTACGCAGCAGCTACAACATCGAGGCCCGCTCCAGAACAGAAAAATAGTCATGAATATCTAGGGCAAGATGAAGCCAGACTTCATATTGTGCATTTTACTCGCTCACTTCGTAAACATGCCTGCACCCGGTACGTGCGCCGACGAATTATATAACACGCTCACGTAGTACGGCCTAATAACGATGTGGGTTACCGACAACCCATCTTAGAACGAACTCTATAGAATACCGATGACCCATGAACAAAAAACAAACAACAAACAGTAACCCAAGAAATCCCGCCTAATGGTAACAAATAGAAAACGTCACAATGTCCACAGATGACGAAAGAGATAAGCGGATAGATAAAAAAAAATCACGAACAGCTAGAAAAAAAATAGCTAAAATTTTAATAATAAAATCTACGAGTTTCAATCTACTCCACTCCCTACGAGTTTGAATCTACTCCACTCCCTAGGGTAAACATGCAGAAAGACATAAGAGAAAGGAGTGACAAAAGAAAAAATTAAATGGAACTACGACTCGGCGGTACAACAAGGCACTGAAACAAGGCCTTACTGAAATATCGCCAAAGTCTTGCTTTACTCAATTCTCAGATTAATTAAAAAAACAAACGCTCAGGCCATGTAAAATCACCGACAAAGACAGAGAAGGGCAAAGCAGACAACCCCCCCACCCCCTCCTAAAATTATGTAGATTAAGACGTAAGCTATCTAAATAACATCAAGATCTTTACCCTGAACGTAGAAGGCTGAAAAACAAAAAAGACTTATGTAGAGCAACATAATCAGAAACAAGGTAAACATAACTAAGTCACGTGCTCTTAATTATTCTGACTTATGAGCTTACAACCTTCAAAACTTTTAATAATTCCAGGACTAACCTTGGAAGGACCTTGTCAATTATATAATTCAAAAGAAAAAGCAAAACAACATAAGAGTTTCAAATTTCGTTAGAATCGGCCGAATAGCTTCGATGTTATTGCGAAAAAAACTCATTGATAAGTAAAATGGTTACAATCCGACCAACATAGCAACTTATAGAGTTGCGTTCGAGAGACTAAAAATAGAGCAAGAAATTACAGAACAGGAAGTATACATCAAAGTTATAATTTATACCATACTAGCCACAAATCCTCCCCCAACACTTTACAACGGAACAGCAGTGGCAATCAGAAAAGAACTACCTTTCTCAGAAATAAAAGACCTAGAAGATACATACATAGCTATCAATCAACATGACCATAAAAAAACCTTGTAATAGCGGGATCATATCAACCTCCCTGAAGGTGTTATCTTCCGATTCCCAACTTCATCAGTATCTTCCGTCGCCCATCATCAACAGCCCCTCTTTGGAACCTAACTACAAGGTGCAGGGAGGCGGAATGCACAACCTGTACCATCGGTACCGTAAAAACCCTAGAACTTCTCAAGTAGAACGTAGTGCAAATTGAAAGGCACTTACGTCTCAAATTCTTAACATGGAGGTCCTCACCCACGCCAGATATTATTTTAATAAACCAGAACTTCATGTTTAATCACCATACGACTCCAGCTCCGGATTACCTTCCGATCACATCGGGTTTATAACATGAATCCTCACCTTCACGATCCAAATAAAAATGCCGCAAAGAAAATCACTACACAAAACTAATTGGGATACATACAAGAGCATCTCGCACCTCGAAAATACCATTAAACTTATAATAGAAACCGACACCCCCAAATACCAAAGGCAAACTACAAGATAATCCTAGCACAGACATGGAACAACGAAATAAAAACTAAAATAGATAACATATAAAACACCATCGAAGAAATCAACAACATGGAAACAAAACAAAAATGAACACAACCTGGAATAACCTCATGGCGAAAAGGAACACAAAGATACCAGAAAGTTGTGGAACCAATATAGGAAACTATAAGTTATAAACCAAATTAAAATATAATGGAACTAAAAAGGGGGCCGTACCTGATAACCAACAACAGAGAGATAGAACGATTCCGGAGACCCTGGTCAAAGATCTCCATCATTCAGGAAGAGCACCAAAACTTCAAAAAAACATTCAAACAATAAGTCACATAACATCTAAAGGAGAAAGAGACCAAGCTCTCATCTTACCAAGGGGTAAATGAAGACCGTGAGCATAGGAATGAATGAAGGCCCTTTACATTTACACTCATTTACCACAGCTCTAAATTAACTTCAGCAAAAAAAGCCAAGAAATAAGTGTAATGACTAAACACTACATTAAAAATGTACCAAACATTACACACACGATAGTCAAAATCTTCAACGCATGGCTAAATATGGGATACTTCCCATCCGTTTTAAAGAAAGGAAGGGTGATCTTCTTACCCAAGCTCGGCAAACCCCCAAAACACACGTAAAGCAACCAACCATCTCATTTTTGAAGTTAACCGGAAAACTCTCTAAAACATCTTTAACGAAAACCTAAAGGAGCCACTTAGAAGACAACGATGTGTCCCAAGGCTGAAAATAAAACTAGCCCAACTCCATTTGTAAAACGAACTCAACCGAATCCTCTGTAATTACTTTGAGGAAAGAAAAGAAAAAAAATACCATTAACGAGGCTGGAGGACCTCAAGGGGGTTGTCTTAGTCTCACCCTCTGCACCGTGTACCCCAAATACCTCCGGAAACCAACCGAAGAATACGCTATTTTCGCCCGCCTTGGGGACGACATCTCACAGGTTATTTATATCAAATAACTATAAAAACCCGAGAGACATAGCGTACCGAAGGTCACGTGAAATAGAAAGAAACCCGCTGATGATTTCGAGAAAAGAAATGAAATCAAAACAAACACTAATAATTCAAAATAGTCCCATTAAACAGAAAAAAAAATCTCATCGAATAATCGCTGACAACCTCTCTTGTCCATATAACATAGAGCGCAAAGTCTTCAGCGTTAAAATAACAAAGTAAGGATACCATGCGCATAACAACGAACGATTATCGGGCAAAAGGAGTCCACTTTACCCTTAAAAGGTTTTGAGGCCTCTTCGAGGCCAAAAGAAAACCTTAACTCCCTTTCGTACGACCAATATTAACATACCTATCAATTCCCATCCATTTTTTAGACCAACAGAGTTTAGAACTAAGCGACTCAATTTATAACAAACACATCCAGAGGTGACAGACTCTCGTCTCGAGACCTTTACCTAAGAACCAGCCTGAAACCGCTAAACCAAGTCCAATTTGGGGCAAGAAAGATGAAAACTTCACAAACTATAGAGTGTAATAACTGAACAAGAAAATAGAACGCTAACTTCAAAAAAAAAGGAAAAAAGCAGTAGAAAGAAGACCTAAGAAGCAACAGAACCAATCTTCAGTTAACAAGATAACCGAATAGAGCAAACTTCAAAGACAAAACAAATAAAAAAGAAAACAAATGCGCAAACTCTGAGAACAAAGGCTAAAATGCTGAAAAAATAAAATTAAAATATCACCAAACAAAATATAAAAGGAAAAGACTCAGCCGCAAAATTAATCTTGGAAAAACAAAAGTCGTGCTAAACCAATCAGAGGTCAACATGATACACACAAACAATTGACAACGAGAAAAATTAAATGGTAGACAAATATACCTATCTACATACATCAACAGATTACAATGCTACCGGGAAAAGATCAAGAAATCGAATACAGAATCACTCTGGTCTGAAAAGCCTCTGGAAAGGGAAACCTCATCTTCAAAAGATAATTGCCCATGTGGCTGAAAAGCGAAGTATAGAACAAATGCAAAATCCCACCTATGAAATATGGAACAGAAACTTGGGACTTGAGCAAAACACTTACATTCAAACTTAGAACAACATAAAGAGGCCATGAATTCATTATGAGGGGTAACTTGGCGTGACAGAAAATCAGCCACTTGGATACGTGGACAAACCAAACTTAGGAATATAGTGGAAACTATAAGGAATCTGAAATAAAGGTGGGCGATGCGGATGGCAGAATTCTAAGACCATAGATGGACCAGAAAAATACCGATTGGACTCAAGTTGATAGAAGACGACCGAAAAGAAGCAAAATAAACAAGATGGAGATCTTTAAAAAAGATGCCAATAATTGTGTAAACAAATAGCACAAGATCGACAAATAATCAGAAATATGAGAGAGGCTTTCTCTCAGCAGTGAGAGGCCAAATCCTTCTTCACAGGTATTGAAAGCATGAAGGTTGAAAGGAGAACTATAATAACAATTCAGTTTAAAGTGCTTACCACCTCACAGCATCATTTACACGTGAAAGCAGAACGGTCTGAATAACGAATCGCCACCTTTTTATAGCTGCTGATCGGCTGTAACTATCTCGGAAGAAGGAATTTTTCAAGTCTGAAAGCTTGGAATAATAAACATCTTAAGGACTTCTACAAATCTAAAGCTTGAAATAATATACATCTTAAGGACTTGTACAAGTCCGAAAGCTTGGAATAATAAATATCTTAAGGACTTGTACAAGCCTGAAAGCTTGCAATAATAAACATCTTAAGGAGTTGGAAAAGTCGATAGCCTTCTTAACCTAGACAAGAACTCTTAAGGGAGATTATCCTCCATAGACCTCATTTCATCAGCTACTCGTAGATAAATACCATTATGGATGTTTAGACCTTTAATCCTTGGTTTCACCACATAGACGATAGACAAGTAAGCTTAAGGAGGTTTCTCTTCCCCAGCCATCGTTTCAGCACGTAGACAAGTACCCTTACGGGGTTATCCTCCCTAACCCTCGTTTCACTACGTAGACAAGTATCATTATGTGAGGCTTTCCTACCCAGCCCCCAGCCTTCATTTTACCACGTAGATAAGTATCCTCTTGCGTGTTGAACCCGCCCTAGCTTCGTTTTACTAAGTAGATATGTACCCTTAAGGAGGATTATCCTCAATAACGCTCGTTTCACCAAGTAGAAAGTAGCCTTATAGAGATTTATCCCCACGAGCCCTCTTACTATCACGTAGACAAGTATCCGTAAAGAAGATTGTTCTCCACAGCCATCTATACCATATATAAAAGAATCCTTATGGTGTTTTGTCCCCTTTTGCCCTTGTTTACATGGAAGATAAGTACCCTTTCCATTAAATGTTGAGACAGTATTTTTTGGTTCGTGGTAGTAGATTTCGGCAATCTCACTTTCAATCTTTGGACTTCTATACAATGGATGTTTAATGGGTGTTAATAACACCTAAAAACATGATAAGGATAAAGAGGTTAACATGATTTAATTCAGTGATACTTGACTTCTGCAAACGAATGGCTTCATTAGTGCTTGCGCGGTCGAATAGATGGAACTCTTCAATATAAACTTGAGAGTTTATTGTTTATCAGAAAATTGAGAGTTGGCGCTCGGTTGAGTTAAAATATCCCCCACACAACTGAGTGTGGGTTAAGCTTTCGCAGGTCTGGTAAGGAAGAGAATGAATGAATATGCGATAGAGTTCAGATTGGTAGCTGTTTATAGTGATGTCACACCGATGGGTGAGGCTTGCTTTGCCCCATGGCAGATCTAGGTGTTCAGCTCAAATTCCTGTTTATGCTATAGAAAATGTTCTGCCATTCCCTTGATAATGGGAGCGTGCAAGCCTGCATTAAACTAACTTTTTAATTGTGTCAACAATCATTCAACCTTAATCTATCATAATACTTTTTCATACTCTTATAGACTTTATCGATTCTTAAATCCTTGAAAGATAATGCCTCGTTCTAAGCAATTATAAGGTTTTAAATCAATGAAAGCCAGCGGGTTTACTGAGAACTAGGCCGATTTACTTTCTTATTGTTATCTTACCATTTAAAATTATTATCCAGAAGGTTTTTGAAGTATTTATAGAATCGTTAGCAACAATCGTTTGAGAAAGACAATTTCGAGGAAGGAAATATTCCTATGAAAAGAGTTGGTAATTTCAAACGTGTGCGCGAAGCTTCCATCTGCAAGTTCTGTTGGCATCCAATTGAAATGTTTTCCATCCGAATATTGTCAAAATCGTTCACTTTCTAATCTTCATCTTAGTAATAATTTGGAGAAATACGAGGATCATATGGCTAATTCTGACCCTCAAACATGTTTAGGGTCCTAATTCTACAGCACTTAACCTAACCGACTTAACTCTCTAATTCTACGGCACTTAACCTAACCGACTTAACTCTCTAATTCTACAGCACTTAACCCTCAAACATGTTTAGGGTCCTAATTCTACAGCACCTAACCTAACCGACTTAACCCTCTAATTTTATAGCATTTAATCCTCAAACATGTTTAAGGTCCTAATTCTGCAGCACTTAACCTAACCTACTTAGCCCTCTAATTCTACAGCACTTAACTCTCAAACATGTTTAGGGTCTTAATTCTACAGCACTTAACCTAACAGACTTAAACGTCTAATTCTACAGCCCTTAACGCTCAAACATGTTTAGAGTCCTAATTCTACAGCACTTAACCTAACCGACTTAACCCTCAAACATGTTTAGGGTCCTAATTATACAGTACTTAACCTAACCGACTACATATTCATGTTAGTTTATGTATGAACTCTTACCAAAGCACTCTTAGCATTTCGCATAGCTTCACTGGAAGTAAGATGAATATTTAAAACAAATTTTTATAAACATGGTTAAATTCTGCATATTTCTAATGAGTTATGTCTCCCGTTTCGGTATGAAAAACAATATCGACCATATGTTCACCTGTACTGAGTCTGCATACATTCACTGTACTGAGTCTGCATACATTTACTGACCTGAGTCTGCATACATTTACTGTACTGAATCTGCATACATTTATTGTACTGAGTCTGCATACATTTACTGTACTGAGTCTGTATACATTTACTGTACTGAGTCTGCATACATTTACTGTACTGAGTCTGCATACATTTACTGTACTGAGTCTGCATACATTTACTGTACTGAGTCTGCATACATTTACTGTACTGAGTCTGCATACATTTACTGTACTGAGTTTGCATACATTTACTGTACTGAGTCTGCATACATTTACTGTACTGAGTCTGCATACATTTACTGTACTGAGTCTGCATACATTTACTGTACTGAGTCTGCATACATTTACTGTACTGAGTCTGCATACATTTACTGTACTGAGTTTGCATACATTTACTGTACTGAGTCTGCATACATTTACTGTACTGAGTCTGCATACATTTACTGTACTGAGTCTGCATACATTTACTGTACTGAGTCTGCATACATTTACTGTACTGAGTCTGCATACATTTACTGTACTGAGTTTGCATACATTTACTGTACTGAGTCTGCATACATTTACTGTACTGAGTCTGCATACATTTACTGTACTGAGTCTGCATACATTTACTAAACTGAGTCTGCATACATTTGCTGTACTGAGTCTGCATACATTTACTAAACTGAGTCTGCATACATTTAAGCGCTCCTCGAAATTTCCGAGAACTCTCTCACAGACGTGTAGCTCGATACCTCCAATCACACGTCTGATTTCAGCCTTGAGTTCAGGAATCGCGCGTGGTTTGTTGACGTCTACCTGTGAATTCACATAATCCCATAAGAACAAATCACTAGGGATTTCAGGACCTTGGTGGCCATTCCTGGTAACTATGCAAGGATGTCACTCATTGTGGAATTTTTTCGTGTAGTAATGCAAGCGTTTAGCGCGAAGTGGGGCAGGTTGCTCCATCCTGCCCAGAGGATGCCAATCTCCCTATCTTCCAATTTCAACCATAACTGAGTGTAGATCATGTCTCGGTATCGTTCTCACTTAATGGTAACTGCATTCTCCTTATCATCTTCAAAGAAGAACGGTCCCAGCACTCCCCCTGCCCCCAAACCACATCACACAGTCACTTTCAGTGGATGCATTTCACTCTCTTTCATTATTCGAAGATTTTAATTTCTCCAAATCAGTTCCGTTTATTAACAAATTCACTCAAGTGGAAATGGGCGTCGTCACTGAAGATGATTTTCTTTGCAAAATTTTCGTCGTCTGCAGGTCAATCCACAACCCAGTGAACGAATTGCTTCCGCTTCCTGTAGTCAGGTGGCTGAAGATGCTGCTTAAGTTGAACTTTGTACGGATGCATATGAAGATCTTTATGCAGAATTCAATGTAATGAAGTGTTCGGGATGTCCAACTGCTGCGAACGTCGGCAAATCGATTTCCCCGGACTCAGAGTGACACTGTCTCGCACAACAGCAATTTATTGCTCTGTCCGACAAGAACGATTCCAGCCAGGTGATTTGGCATTTGCAACTGAACCAGTTGTTTTAAACTTCATTATTAGTCTGCGAACCGGAGACTCGTTGGCTGCTTCATTTCTTCCCATAATTGTACCAGGGGTTCGAACTGTTTGCGTCGCACTTTCTTCTTTTTGGTGAAATGTCTTCACGATGAGAACATAATGCTCAGTTGTAAACTGCCCCATGACACATGTACACAAGTATCATGAAAAACAAACAAAAAACTATTAATCTGAGTGAAGAGAGAGCAAACATGATAAAAGCATGCCTCTAAACTTCAAAAGACAAAAGTGTCACCCACTTCAAATTCAGCGCCCTCTATGGAACATCTTTTACAATTGGAGGCATAATGAAGCTACATATCACATATACAGCTAAAGTCACTCTAGACGGGAAAATCCTCCAGAATGATTCCTGTTCTTTGTGTGGTTCATCGTTAGAGGAAGTTCTGAGTCATGTCGATTTCAGGGCAGCTGTCATACGGTAGAAATACCACTGATTCGGATTTCACATTAGATAGTAGGTTCCCTAAATAGAATTAAAAGCTTTGTAAATTAGTGTAAGTCGGTGATAAACCTCTATCATTAATATATATATATATATATATATATATATATATATATATATATATATATATACATATATATATATATATATATATATATATATATATATATATATATATATATATATATATATATACGAGGGGCGGTCAATAAGTTTTGTGAATCGGTAGGGCAAAACAGAGGAAGGGGGGTGGCTTTTTGTGGGGGTGTTAGGACAAGTTATGACAAGTCAGGACCTGCAGCCGCACGCTCCTGCCTCGTCTATTTAAGAAGCAATAGCTGATCGCAGATCGTCAGTCACAAATTTTTTTCAACAATGGAGAAGTTTGAGCATCGCGCAGTGATCAAACTTTTGACCAAGGAAGGCAAGAATGCAAAAGAGATCCATGAACGCATGGTTGCAGTGTACACTGACACCGCCCCTTCCTATGCAACCATTGCTCGCTGGAATAGGAAGTTCCGCCATGGTCGTGAGTCCCTTGAAGATGACCCCGTCCAGGACGCCCGTCAGGCGGGACCAACGAGGACAATGTGGCTCGTGTGGATAGGATGATCCTCTAAAATCGACGGGTGAAGGTCGAAGAAATCGAGCGAGAACTTGGAATATCACATGGAAGTGTTATCAACATCATCCACGACAATTTTGCCATGACCAAGGTCTCTGCCCGTTGGGTCCCTAGAAACCTCACGCCCCATGATCGACTTCAATGTCATCAAAGTCCACACGGCCAGAGTTGCACAAGCTGCCCTGCGCGAGTGCGGATTCGATGAGCTCAACCATCCCCTCTACAGTCCAGATCTGGCCCCTAGCGACTACTTTTTATTCCGCCAGCTCAAGGTTGCACTGCGTGGACGCTGGTTTGGAGACAATGAAGATGTCCAGCTCACCGTCCAGGAGTGAATTGAACAGCAGTCGGGAGATTTCTGGTTGTCCCGGAATTCGAAGCCTCAGGGACAAGTGGTGCGAGTGCATTGAAGTCGAGGGTAGTTATATTGAAAAATAATAAAACACTTTTTCTCATATCTCGTTTCCTTATATCCGAATTGCAAAACTTATTGACCACCCCTCGTATATATATGAATCCAGCAAAGCGCAAGAAACAGAAAAACAGGATAATTTTTCTTCGGAAAAAGTTATTTCCTAATTTGAAAAATTCCGTACAGGGGTGTGATTCGAACCAAGCACTCTGAGACAGCGAGCAACCGCTTTGATCTCAATTAAACCACCCCTTAGACCACTCGGCTACGCGGAAGACAAAAATTTCCGAATAAACCTGCTTTTAAGGTACGTTTGACATGGTCAATCGGTACTATGAAAGAGGGAAATTAATTGGGAATTCAAAGGACAAAGGAGAAATTGAAGTAAACACGCGCGAATATACAATGAAATATATATATATATATATATATATATATATATATATATATATATATATATATATATATATATATATATATATATATATATATATATATATATATATATATATATATACACTAGCAAAGGTACCCGGTGTTGTCCGGGTAAAAAAGAGCTTTCGAAAATAAAGTAAGACAGATTTTATCTTTTTGATTTTCTATTCTTCATAAACAATATTCTCATTCTACAGCGCTACAGAACTTCTTGGTACACAATATTCTTAGTTTTACCTTGTGGAGCATATTATAATTATTATTTTCATTATTATTATTCTTATTATTCTTATTATTATTCTATTCTTATTCTCATTTTTATTCTCTAACCCAACCTAACCTAACCTAACCTAACAACCAAGTGGCGCCACCTTTGCTAAATCTGAGTAGCCTATATTATCCCCGGGTCAAGTTTAATCCCAATGGTGCATATTCGTGGTGAAAATCATATATCAATTCCTCTTCTTTCCCTCTCTCGCAGGTGTCCACTTCGACACGACCCGAGACGCGTCCATTAGTGAAATTTCCCAATCCATCCGCGTGTTCGGCTATGGCACTCTCCACTTCTTGGAGGACACCCGCAACAAGCACGTCTCCCTCAATTCAAGAATCTCTTGCGATGGATCGGCTTCAGCCAAATGGACAAGTGGCGATAATTTTTATCGGTACGTTCATCTGTGTGTGTGTATGTGTACGTTCAGGTTTATCTTTCGTTCTGGGAGGTGAGGTGGAATAAATTTTAAACTTGACATCCTTATACATATTTACAGAAACTCAGAAGGTGACGGTTACAAAATAACCAATAATTACAAGTTACAAGTCTTTATTTGCCATTGAACCTATTTGTAAATGAAACTATGTTTATAATTATTATCAAAATATGTTTTAGGGTTCGAGTTTCTTTTATAGTTTTTCTCGCTCGGATTTTAAACAACTTTTAAATTGAAATTTTAAAGATTCATTTGTTAACTTTGATAACCCTATTTATCATCTGATGAATTGCTATAGATTCCCCCGTGAGTCTATCTAAAGATGTTCATGATTCATATCAAATCGTTTTTAATACTTGCCATTTCCAATTATTATGGCAACTAATTATGCTGTTGGTAGCAATTGCCAAACAGGCACCTATAAAAAAATGCCATTCACAATTCAAGTATTATTAATTACAGGCGTTTTTGTACATCTAACTGGCAGCTTTTGAACATCCATCCTACGAACGTTTTTTTTTTTTAAATTTCTAGACTATCCACACTCCGAAATTAGCTACACGATGGGAACAGAAATATTCCCTTCCATTTTGGAGGTAAAGATATTTCAATTATTGAAGAAAATTTTAAAATTCAAAGGACTATACCGTCAACCCTTCTTTTCAGTCATTGGGATTAATTCTTTCCAGTTTTGGGAACATGCCCGAAGGTCTTACCTCTAAGAAATTTTCTTCATCGAAGAAGTTTTTATTTAATTCTGTATTCCATAATGCATTCACAGCCCTATAATTTACTATACGAAAAATTCCTTCGCTGCTCGGTATATTAACGATGCCATTCAGGAATTTCGAAATAAAATTTATAATACCCAAAACTCTAATATATCAATGGTCTTAATAATAAAGATCCTTCCTTTTGCCTGATATAGGTTTATCAATAGGGAATTCAAATCGCAGTGCGGGAAATGATTAATAACACTTTTACCCTTCCAAATTTCGATAGTTTTTGTTACCTAAAGAAACGATCGGTCTCAATTTATCCCTAAAGGACATCTTTTGCGTTACGTAAAATTAAAGTGGGTATATAGGCAGTATTGTGTGTAATCGTGTGCCTCGTTTTCGTACACACATGGAAATAATTCAGTATACAAGAAACTCCTTAAACAAGAACGAGTCTTCTCAAATTGTTAACCACCCATACAATTTAAAACTAAGGTGAGTCTAAAAGATCTAAATTACCACCTTCGTTTGCAAATACAAAGTGTCTTTGAGTTAATAAACATCAAAACAACATCCACCTCTACAAACTATACTCAAACGATGCCAACTATTCCTCCCCTCTTGCCCCAAGCCAACATTCAGAATCACATACACACTGAAATCACTCACCGCTCTATTCGTGCACTCGCCAACAACACACAACTACACATTCACTACCCTCACATACAACATTTGAAGCCTGCTTGCATCGCGAGGACAGGCTGCTCCTGGACAGATAGAAATGTAAGTACCACCCAGCCCTCCCGAGCTACTATGAAATGGTGGGCGACTCCATCGTGGACGTTTGTCCAGGTTGTGGCAGCTCCAGCCACACCATAACATACATAATGGACGACTACATAAGCCACAAACACCCCACGCAAATAACGCAACATACACTCAGTAGTTAGTTTGCAGGAGAGCCGGGTTCGGGCCATGGCTTTCCTTAGGACTTCGGGGCTCTTTGCCCATGCGGCCCTAGACCAAGCAACAACAACAACGACAACAACTAACTGCAGCACTGAACTCATCCTCTCCTTTTCTTCTTCACTCCATTTAAAACATCTTTCCAAATCTTTCAGTCAGCCAATTTCCTCACCTTTGCTGGGTGTCGTGGAACATCTAAAAAGAGGTTGATTTGTGGAAATAATCGTAAAATGTGTTTAAATAAAATCATACCCATTGAAATCAGTGCGGGGTTCGAACCTCTGTTGGAATTTGCTCCTCCTTCAAGCCAAGGCTTCAAACCATATTAGCATCCGGTTCGATCATCCCCCTTTTCATTGAGGCGAGCCTACAATGGTTTGCTTCTTCGATGCCCTACTTCAAATAATCTTTTAGGAGAAGTTGGATGGTAGCTGATGGGTTCAACGCATTGACTCGAAGAACGACCATCGTTTAGTAGCACAGGTTCAAACCCCCAACCATTGTCAATGGGTATAATAATAATATTTTACAAAAAAACAATGAATATTTACGACATTCAATCACGTTTTGCATTATTCCTTTTATACGCAACTATTTTATTTAATATTGTAATCTCATTATGCCAAGAAAGCTCAACATTCTTACAAACATCCACCTTGTCCGATGTTTATCAGGACCTCGTTGGTTCTCGTTTTTTTATTAACATTCATCTTTCATTTTGGTCACTTGTTAGGACCCAACAACAACTCTGCTTCCTCATTGGCAGTACGGAGTGCCACAAGGAGAATCGTGCCTCAAAATGGCTCACACAAGGGGAATCATCTCGGGTCATGTTTGTTACAATTCAGCCCCTCCATCTTTCATCTCTCGTAAGCTATATTTTTTAACGGACGCAACACCCTCTTTCACCCCTACTTGGGTCTAAGCAGCCCTGAAAATGAAAATACGACAAACAGCCGAAGTCATGGGAAGAAAGAGAACTAACATAGTAGTAGTAGTTGCACTTACCCATTACGGGGGCGTTCTTTCCAGAAAATGGCACCAAGGACCTCTCCGCAAGGAGACCCCACGTTCGTTGCATTCATGGGATTATTATACAAAGACCAGCCTCCTGGCTCAATTATCTGTCCAATTGAACCTGAGCTGTAGTCAAATTTAGCTTTTTTTTCACGACCCGCAGCTGACATCACGATTGGGGATTATCCTCAATCCTCCATTTTAGTGGGGGGGGAGGGTTAGAGGACCTCGGATTGGGGAATGAATCTAGAAATGACCCCGAGTTTTTTCCTCCTCCTTCAGATTCCTGAAGAACGTCTCCATCCCCTACGACAAGGTGGAGAGTGATGAACAGAAACGCCCCTTGGAACGGCCTCCCTTAACCTTCCAGAACGACGGCACCCGCAGGGACATCGAGCTCAAAATAATGAACCTGCGAGACAGCCCGGGAGACTCCCGCAAGTGGGAGGAGGTTAGTCGGGAGAACATCGTACCCATTGGCTGAGTCAGAGAGGAAGAATAACGAGGGGCATTTCATTAAAAACTTGGGGAGACATCCGGATAGAAAGTGGTGAATATAGAAGTGAAAATCCGTGTAAGATGTATAGTCACATATCCACCTATAGGCTTTGGGGAGTGGAGGGCTCGCATTAATTCAGATGTTATCCGCAGCAATATTGGTCATTGTATACGTAACACCCCTTCCGGGGGAAAGAAAGAATTAAAACTAAAAAAGCCCTCAAATCAGAGCATCTTTCCTCTTGGCTTAACGTGACCTCTCTTTCGAGAACGATAAGGTAAGGGACACAAAAGTGCTAAAAATAATAAATATGGAATATAGACCTAGAGTTGTAGGCAAGAATATAAACCTAGAGTTGGAACCAGTGATATACACCTATCCTTGTGGAGGACCTTAGCAATTATATCATTCGAAAGAGATTGTAAAGAAACATAAGGGTTTCAAATTTCGTTAGAATCGGCCGAAGAGTTATGATGTTATTGACAAAACAAAATAATTCCCGGGCTAATCTTGGTGAGACATTGGCAATTATATCATTCGAAAGAGATTTTAAAACAACATAAGGGTTTCAAATTTCGTTAGAATCGGCCAAATAGTTATGATGTTTTTGCCGAAACCAACTAATCCCTGGGCTCACCCTGGGAAGACATTGACAATTATATCAATGAAAGAGAATGTAAACAACATAAGGGTTTCAAATTTCGTTAGAATCGGCCAAATAGTTATGATGTTATTGCCAAAACAAAATAATCCCAGATTAACCTTCGGAAGACCTTGGCAATTATATCATTCGAAAGAGAATGTAAAACAACACAACGGTTTCTAACTTCGTTAGAATCGGCGGAATAGTTACATTGTTATTACCAAAAAATAAAAAAGCCAAACGGGGACCGACCGACATAATGAGATATAGTCTCCTGCGACTAAGCGCACGCGACTAAAAAACGTACAGTTGGAAGCAGAAATATAAGCCTAAGGCTGAAGGCAAGGAAGGATATAAACCTAGAGTTGGAGGCGAGAATATAAGCCAAGAACTGGTGTCGGAAATATAAACCTAGGCTTCTAGCCAGTGATATAAACCTTCAGTTATAGCCATGAATATAAACATAGAATTTGAGTTAGGAATATAACCTAGGGTTGAAGGCAAGGATATAAACCTAGATTTGGAGGCATAGATCTAGAGCCTAGAGTTGGAAGGCAGCAATATATACGTAGAATTGGAGGCAGGAAAGTTTGCTTCTGTCAAAAATAAGGTTAAATAATCTTTCAGTATCGAAAAGAATAATTAATATCTTCGGAAAAAAAGTTTAATCAATCTATTGGTCCTTAAAATAAAGACTAATTTATTAGTTTCGATACTTAAGATATTAAGTTATCTTCTCTGAATAGTAAGAATAATTAATTCATTACTTTCAAAATGTTAACTACTTAATCGATTGTTTCTTTAAACCAAAATCTAATTAATCTCTTAATTCGAAATTAAGAATAATTTAGTTATTAGCTTCCTAAAGGAACTAGACTAATTAATCTAATAATTCGACAGGTAATAATAATAAGCATGTTTGTTTATAAAAAAAAAGTTAAGTTAATCTCTTCCCCTAAAAAATAGAGTAGTTAGTATATTACTTTTGCTAAATAAAACTAATTGAGCGAACTTTTGAAACAGCATGGATAGCTAACTTAATATTAAATATTTAAGGGGAAAATTAATTGATTTATCAGCTTCGTAAAGCAAAACTAATTAATCTATTAATTTTGAAATATAATGAATTTATTAGCTTAAAATTATGAAGCCCATTCATATACTACTTTAAAAACTTCCTTATAACAACAAAAGGTAGATAGAGCTAAGTCAAGGTAACTACGAATAAGCAACTACTAGGAGACGCGACGCACTACCAGAAGAAACTAAACTAAAAGGTAAAGGGGACCAATACGATTTAAGTGGTTATATATTTAAAGAGGGGGGCACACTAGAGCCCACTGCAAACACAGCTTCCTGCGTTTAAGGAGGTTTAGCCACATTGCTCCTAGACTGTGGAATGACCTGCCCTCTTTCATATGCTCATCCCTCACCCTTGATACCTTCCTCCGTTGGTAGAAGAGCGCTCTGTGAAGGCGCATGTTCGTGTAGAGCGCCTCACAGAAACCATATCACTATTATTATTAGTTATTGCTACTCGTTGGAAGGAGACCCGGTTCGGGTTGACGATAGTGGCACGTACCATTGTACCTACTAATGGTTCGGATCCCTGGTAAAATAAAATGGCCCACTGAGATAGGCATTAAAAGGTGGGATTTTGTGGTGAAACAGGTAGTGAAACATATTGTAAAACTAGTTGTGTAAGGAAGACTGTATTGTGAGGGCGCTTTTGTTGATTTACTCTACCGTGCAGGAGAGAAAAGCCGAGCTTGGAATTTCTTTTTCTAGATTGAGGTGCAAAATACAGTTCCTCGACGGGCGTCGAAATAGGAATTATCATGGGAATTGAAATGGGAATTAAGTGGGAATTAAAATTGGAATTTAAATGGGAATTAAAATTGGAATTTAAATGGGAAATATAATGGCAATTTAAGTGTGAATTTTTTCTAACTTTTCGTATATATATATATATATATATATATATATATATATATATATATATAAAAACAGCGAAGAAAATGAGGAGTGAGGAGAGAGGGAATCCGATGCAAAGGTCTCAAAATGAGGCTCCTCATGAAAGTGGTGAAGTTGGGGAAAAGAAAATATGTGAAAAGTACATAGCTCGAATGCTTTAAATAGGAAACTACTTGACGCGCTACGTATCTGCGGTGGTGGGCAACTCTTAAACCTGGCAACAGTACACAACGAAGATAGGTCCCATTGAGAAGGCGGGGGGTTTTAAGCAAAAACCAACGAGAGCATCTGCGTCAAAAGATTCGTGGAATAAATGTATGAAAATTGGGAAAGTGAAGATGTGTAAAATTGGTGAAAATAGGGGAAGTGGAGCTGTGTAAAAGTGATGAAAATGAGGAAAGTAAAGATGTATGGAAGTTGTATGGTATTAGGGCGAGATACCCATCAAAAAATTGTGTGCGTTAGGGCAAAGAGGGCACGCGAATGAGTGTATTGGGAGTTGGAAATCATGCAACTGCGCGTGTTGGGGTCTGCAGGTCACGCAAGCCCTTCGAAAGCGAGGCAGGTGAGTACATCGAATGTGAGGCTTTAAAATGGCGCCCTCTTTTGCAAGGAAACATAAAAGGGGCCAGATCTTTTGCTACACGGTCGCCATGAGGCCCCCTCCCCCTGTCTAGGGGCTTTAAGGACCAGGAGCGAAAATTTGGCATCTTTGAGAAGTTATATAGAAAAGACCAGCTCGAGTAGTTGAAAGAGAGAGATACTTGGAGCAGTGGAGGACGCGCAACTCTCCTCGTTAGACCTTAAAAGAAATTGCAAAAATATTTTCAATTCCTTAGCCGTGGTCACAACTGAGATAGGTGTGAGACAGTAAATCGGCTTTAAAGCCGACTCAATCTGCATCGTATTCCCCCCCCCCCTTTCACAAAGACCCAACATTTAGGGTCATTCTCTCAGCTAAAAAGGTGATATCGGTGCACATCAACCCCAAAACAGGGGTTAGCAGTACGGAATTAGCGTCACTGGCTTATTAGCGGAATATATCGAAAATAGACTTTAAGATTCGAGTTCTCGATCTGCGCTGAAGACGCTCTGAGGGGTGTCCAGCCCCACCTATTTGTCATCGTTTAAAAAACGCCATTGGTAATCATCCCCCCCCCCCTCCCCGTCTGCCACAATTAGTCTACTTTTACGACCCGAATCAGAGGACTTTTGGGTGAGAAAAAATCTTAAAATTCTAAAATATAATTTTAATTAAATTTCTCTCTTAAAATTTACACTTGATAGATTATTCATAGAATTCTAAAAAAAATAATGGAAATTAAATTTCCCATTTAAAATTTTACATTTGGTAAATTATTTTTAATTTTGATATTTTGGAAACCATGGTAACCGATCAAAATGTTAATCCTGCAAATGTTTCTTTTTAACCTCACTTACCTTAAACGAAAAGGTAATATATTTGCTATAATGCTTAAATATTAAATAACTTAGATTATTTATATATTAAGTGTATTTATTACCTAACGAGTAATGGTAGAAACATTAATTACTGGAGAACACGTATTTTATTGAATGATATCTGACACTTGATTGTAAGTCATTTTTGTGCGCTGAAAACGAATTTCACCTCGGTTTGGTGATATCAGGTCCTGATTCTTGTAAACAGCCCGTGCACCATTTTCCAGGAGTAAAAATGAAGTCATGCGTTAACATTATTTCCAATTTTCATGAATGCATGCAGTTCAAACTATTGTAAAATTACATTATAACGATAGAAATGACTTAAAATATAACAAAACAGAGAGATATGAAGCTTTCACTCTGGTAAAATATTTATTTTATAGGACTTTGTAAAGTATTTTGGTTGTTGCCGGCAGGTCTCTTTTCAAGCACCATCAATAATCAACCATCATGTGCCAATCCCAGCGTCCTTGATAACGTTCCTCCATAATTTTAATATCTTGGCGGAATTTCTCCCCTTGTTCGTCACTTACAGCACCTAAATTACTTGGAAATGGTCAGGATGACTATTCAAAAAATGCATTTTTATGCTCATATTACAACCTAGCTCTTTATAGGCCCTTAAAAGTTTTCTTACGACTTCTTCGTAGTTATCTGCTCTAAATTTCCTAGAAAGCTTTTAATCAAGTCCGCGAATAAGAACCAGGCCTTTTTTCGCGTTCATTCAAGACATTAGGAAAACTTCTGTCATTAATTAATGTTCTTATTTGTGGACCGTCGAAAACTCCAGTTTTGATTTTTTCATAACTTAAACTTGGCAATTTTGAAATTACGTGCTAGAAACACTCGCTGTTTGTATCTAAACTTTTACATAGTGTTCCATGAGACCTAGTTTGATATGCAGAGGAGGAAAAATGATTTTATCTCTGCTCACTAAAGGTGGAATAATTACATTTTTTCCTCGGACAATAAGTGATGTTCGTGCTGGGCAGATTTGTTTGAAATAATGTTCTTCCTTAGCTCTGCTGTCTCATAAGCAAAGGAAACAGGAATATTTAGTATACCCTGCTTGTTGCCCTAGCAGAAAATTGACCTTTTAAGTCAACACATATGATCCACTCGTTCTCCCTATATTTGATTAGTTTTAAAACAGTTTCTAAATACTCATACTTTTCTTTTAATGTTGTTAAGCGCCGAATCAGTATCGAGCTGTATAGATTGACATTATGCAGCAACACACACTTAAGACGTCCTTTGGAACTGTCTAAAAACAAACACCAATCACTTGTATTGTTTTGTCAATTTATAAAGGTATTTCAATTCCTTATTTTCAAATTCTGAAATATAAAAACAGACAATAGTTTAAATAGGTACTAATAGA
The DNA here is from genome assembly GCA_963969495.1 of Ceratothoa steindachneri. Classification (NCBI taxonomy): domain Eukaryota; kingdom Metazoa; phylum Arthropoda; class Malacostraca; order Isopoda; family Cymothoidae; genus Ceratothoa; species Ceratothoa steindachneri. The sequence goes on from OZ018324.1 coordinate 7,420,610, forward strand.
TAATTATAATGTGCAACTGCAAAATGACTTAGCAAGTATTGAGAAATTATCCTTTTTATGAATATGATGAAAGAGGAAGTGTGTTGAACAAAATCAGGACCTGATAGAGAAAAACGAAGCAAAGATTCTTGCTCAGCGCCTCCAAATTACTGTCAAATCTAAGTCAATAAACAAAAAGTTGAAATTTTTTCCCCAGTGATTATTCCAATATAATATTCATGAAACTTGGTTCCGTATAAGCTGCCAAAGTCGATATGTAACTTAGAATGGCCTTCATTTGAAATATAGGATACTTAAGCATTCCTCTTTCAAAACTAGAACTTCCCTCTAAAAGAAAACATATGCAAAAATTTAACTATCCTCTTTACCTAACTCTTTTTCTGTCCTGTTTTCTTCTACCAATAATTTGGACTTAAAATTCTCCAAGCACTCTTCATTGAAGCATTAAATCTTAATCTAAACCATTACACTTTGTTCTCTCAAATTTAATACAGTTTTACATGTTGGCTGCCGGTGTGACCCGCCTGGCATCTCTCATGTCTTATTGCCCCGCGTCCGATGCCGGGCAGGTCACAAGAAGTTTTTGCTTGGGCTTTATTTTTTCTAGGCAAAATGTTTATAATGCTTTTAAAAGCCATCTACCACCTCGGAACTAGCGATTTTTTCATGAGAGAAATTTGCAAAGTGGTATCTTTATATCCAAGGAAATAATCGAGTTAGTTATTAATGATGTTTATTTATTTTAGAATACATTAGAAAAATTCAAACAAATAAGGTCTTGAAGTATTTTCTACAACTTTCAAGCAAATAAAGTTTGCCTTTGAATATTACGAATATAATCTAGAATAAACTTTTCAAACCCAAAAACTATATTTAGAAAAAAAAAATGAAAATCAATATAAATTTGAACAAAAATATAGAAAGTTTCCTTTATTAGTTAATTTTATCTATACTAAAGTAAATATAATATACCCTTTAGTGGCTTTTCCTAAACCATTTCACTTCTGCATTATTAGGTCCTTTCCCTTGTTTCATGAGAAATACTCTTTACACCTGCTGATTAATAAGCACCTTGTTAGTATTGATATTTTTCTCATGAACACTTTGATCATATATATCGTCTATAACCATAAAATTGAATATATCGATAGGTGTAAAAACATTTGGGGACTATGATCCATTTAATACAGAATTAATTGCAACGTCATTGACCTAGATATTATTTCAGAGATGTTCCATCTACCATGTCCCAAACATTTGACTGCAATGAAACATCATCAAGCTAATGAGAATTGACTCTTTGGCTAATCAGAGGCATTTGTCTTTCTTAACCTGACATAAATGAGTCTGTAGATTAATGACTCTAATGGTTAAACTCATCAGAACTAGAATTATGCCTTAACAAGGAGTTATCATCATGATCACTTTCGGAGCTTTGAGATGTTCCTTTTAGACTTTTAGAGGAAGAAGATCCATAGAAAATTTACTTGTGAACATTTTTATTTATTAGTATTACATATACGGATTTATGATTTCTAAATTCATCATCTCGAATGAAAAGAAATATCAATTATTGTAAATTCTAAGAAAAAAAATATGGACGCCTGCGGGTCTCGCGGCACATGTGAAATACTATATTACTTAAGTGCCGTGTGACCTGCCAGTATCCAAACTTACACAACCACAGTAGTATACCCTAAGACCATTAAATATGTACATAAACAAAATAAAAATTAAAAGGAAAAAATTAGAGTATGTCCATTAGCACTTGAGTAGAAAAAAAGCGAAAATCCCTCCGGCAATCAACTTGTCAAACACATTCTTATTTAAAACAAACAAACAAACAACCAACTCAAGACGTTAATTTACACTGATGCTTAAGATTTAGTCTATGTTCAGTTGCTTTTGGATACTCAGAGATAAAGGAAGTTTCCATTTCAATTAATTTAGTTATTTTTTTTTAATTTATTATCATTATTATATGAAAAAAAATTAAAAGTTTTAATTCATCTTTCGTTCTTGCACATTATACCTGCCCTCAATTTATATTTAGTAATCATCCGGTTTTTTTATCACTCTTTAGCTGCTACTTTTTATTCCGTTTTCTCTTTCTTGTGGTGAAGTTGGATATATATATATATATATATATATATATATATATATATATATATATATATATATATATATATATATATATTGCATGAAAGACTCGACGTATAGGTGAGAATGGATGGGGAGAAAGAAAAGTCCAGACACTACACAGAGCTCTTTATTGACGTTTCGCCTCTTGGCTTCCTCAGAATGGAACTGACAAGAGAGATGGAAGATCGCCGCTCCACCATTCGTAGAGTTAGTCTGGGTCGCGGTCACTTGCTCTTCCCCGGCCGTTTCCCCCTCGTCTCGACCCTTTCGCCACTTCATTAATGAGCCTTGCCACACCTGTCGCCAGCTTGAAGAAACCGTCCCGTTGATTTGTCGACCAATAGGAGAGAATATATGTAGCCTCAATAATCCTACTCTCACGTTTTGATAAACCTTTTTGAACTACACTCACCCCATCCCATTTGGGTAAATGTGTAGTGTCTGGACTTTTCTTTCTCCCCATCCATTCTCACATATTTATATATATATATATATATATATATATATATATATATATATATATATATATATATATATGAAAAAAGCTCACAAAGTGCACGTGAGTCAAAGTTATGCAGATACACCCACAAAGGAAAGGTGAAAAACGATTCCGAGCGCTTTCGTCTTTATTCTTAAAGACCTTTTCAAGGAATGAACAGGAGGCTGGACAAACATCGCCCTAAATAGTGGAAGTGGGGATTGGACTACCCACCTCTGAGCATTAATTAGGGGGTTCAAAATCCTGAAACAACTTTATTCGAGATTTTATGTATGTAGTGATAATGGGGTGCTTAATGAACAAACCAGGGCTTAAGCTTCAAATATCGGAACGCGTTAATGGAGATTCATTCTAATATATTTTTCGATATATAATTACTGCAATTCATGACTGATTTGGCACTGCTCCAGTTAATGCTATGGTTAAGATTGTAAATATGTAAAAAAAGCGCAGATTGTTCACTGTGATTACATACATTAGCTTGATGTTGCTGAACCCGGACATCTAGTTCTTTCCCGGTTTGTCCTTTATAACATTTTTGGCAGTTGTTGCAGCTTATCGAATAGACAATGCCAGGCATTGTTTTTATATATATATATATATATATATATATATATATATATATATATATATATATATTAGTGTAGTTGGGTAGCAGTCTTTCCTGAATGCAAATTTTGTTGAAGACCATTGTGTATTTCGCCTTGATTAATTTCCTTTGGCAACTTTCTCTTCTTCTATCTTTTTTTATTCCATCTCGTAGATAGTTAGAAGAAGAGAAAGTTGCTAAAGGAAAAATTAATCAAGGCGAAATACACAATGGTCTTCAACAATATATATATATATATATATATATATATATATATATATATATACAGGTTCTATTGAAGTCCACAGCTGTGGTAGCGTTATTAATTTTAACTTGTATTTTCTTAATATTTCTTATTAAGTTTCTTAACGGATGTTTTTCTCGCCTCGAAAACCACGTTAAAATTAATAACGCTGCAACAGCTGTGGGTGGACTTCAATAGAATCTGCATATATATATATATATATATATATATATATATATATATATATATATATATATATATATATATATATATATATATATATATATATATATATATAAATATATATTTATATATGTATATATATATATGTATATATATATATATATATATATATATATATATATATATATATATATATATATATATATATATATATATATATATATATATTTATATATGCAGCACGACTGAGAAGAAGGGGGAGATAGTTAGAATATAGCATGTGGTATGGATTTTTTTTAAGGGGAGATGAAAGTTGTGTATGTGTGTTAAGAGGGTTTTACAGTTGTCAGGATACTGGCTGATTTTCTTCCTTTGGAAAGTCTTCTTTCTTCTATTTCTTGTGTGTTTTTTCTCTTTGTCAGTTCATTTCTAATTCATTTTCCTTCTTGTATTTATTTTTTTCTTTAAGAGTTTTGAGTCGAGTGCCTTCTCAGGTAACGTTAATTCTAATTCTTTCATAGTTTATTTGTTTTGCGTATTTGTTTGTGTTTACTCATTCTTGTTTTGTTTGCTTCTAATTCTGCTATGGTTCTTTCTTGATTATCGCTTTGTTTCTATTTCAGGCATTCATGCCTTTATTTGAAGTTATTTTTGGTTAATTTTGTTTTTGGTCTTATTTGGTTATTGGCTCTTCCTCTCTTCGGAGGTGACGCCTGGTGCTTCAGAAGGATTTGTGTTGGGAGTTATGATTTTCCACGATGAGTTGTCTGCTCCTTTCTGTGTGTTTTTCCTCGATCTTTTGCCAGACCTTTTTGGTCCGTTCTTCTAATATTTTGTTGATTGGAATTAGTCCGGTTGTGTCGATAATTTCCTCCATTTTTTCCCTTTCTCTTCTTCTAGTGTTTGTAATTACATAGGCCGCTTTGTTGTGGACCCTTTGCAGTTGCTTTTTATTACTTTTTCTTGTGGTGTGAATTGAGATGGGAGGATACACCAATACCGATTCTACGAATGCTTTATATAATGTCCTTTTTCGTTTCCGATCAAGATTTCTAAGAGTGTATAATAGCATTATTCCCATTTTGGCTTTGCCAATTCTTTCCTTTATGTGTGCTTGATATCCTCTTTTCCCCATTTGTAGACCTAGTTCCTTTCCTTCCCACGTGTATGCGTATTCTACCCCGTCGATGGTTAATCGGTCTTTTTTGAGTCTCATTATAGGGATGATTTTGAATTTGTTCATATTAGTTTTAATTTTCCATTTTTTCTCGTAATTATTTATATTTTTTATTTCCCGTTCTGTAGTTCTTGCCTGCCATCTGGGGTTCGTCGTGCGTGTAGAGATCACCTGGCTGATGTCATCGGCGTACTGTATGTTCATACACCGTGGCGTTAGTGGAGGAGGGGGGGTCGGCAGTATAGATGGCATATAAGGTGGGGCTCTTGCACCCTCCTTGTGGGACCCCAATTTGGAGTTGGAAGGTGGGTCATTCGTATTCCTCGATGTTGATGTATGCCGCACTGTTTGATATGTAATCAGCCAGTATTCTCTTCGTCCAGATGCCGAGATCGATTTGAAGGAGTTTATGTTTCAGTCCTTCAACCCATACCTTATCGAAGGCCTCCTTGACATCCCGTAGTACCACATCCACGTACCCTTATTGCGATTGCCATGGTCGAGTCCCAGTCTTTTCTGAATCCGTACTGATGTGTGTTTAGTTTTCCATTTTCTTCTAGGTGTTTGGCTAGTTTGTTGTTTATTATTTTTTCAAAAACTTCACCCAGAAAGTTCAGGAGCGATATTGATCTATAACAGGAGACCATGCTTGGTGGTTTGCCTGGTTTGGGTAGAAATACCATTTTTGCTACCTTGAACACTTCCGGGAAGGCTCCTATATAAGGTACGCGTGGAATATGTCCGTAATATTTCTTAATATGTTTTCTGGTGCCTTGTCGTAATTCCATTTAGTTAGTCCTGTTTTGCCGGGAGCTTTTTGTTTGAATGAGCCGATTGTGTCTTTAAGTTCCTGCAGTGTGATCGTTGCTCCTACTCCCGCCTGATGGTTTGTTCGTAGGTCAACTCTTCTCTTCGGTGTTAGCCTATGTATATTTGTTCTTATATTCCCATTTACTATTTCCTCAGTCTCTCTGTCGTATCTTTCATTGTCTTCTTCTTCTATTGTGTAAATTTTGCTACAATGGTTTCTGAATTTTTGTTCTGTTTCTTCGCTATTCCTTAAGTATTCACCTTGTTCGTTTATTATTCTTATCGGCTTTTTTGGTGGTTGACCTTTTATTTTCTTGATTAACCTCCAAGCCCCACTTGGGGTTTGTGTGTTTTTTCCTTTTTTTGTAAAGTTGTCCCAGTTTTCTTCTTGTTTCTTTTCTATGAGGACGATCATTTCTCTTTTGACTCTTATCAGTTATTTGGTCCTTGTTCTCTTATTTATGTATATTTTTCTTTCATTTTTCTAGCTTTTCTCTTCATTTCTTCGGTCCATTTAGGATGTGGAAGAGTTCTGTACCTTATCCTTGGAAACACTTGAATCGTCTGCCTTACTGATGCTGTCTATTAATGATTTGAGTGTCTCTTCCAGTTCTTCATGGGTTTGTCCTTCTAGGTCTTGCTGCGTGTGACTTTGCAGCATTGTTACATATTTTACCCGGTCTGCTTTCCTGTATGATTTTTGTGGCTTAATTGGCTGCACTCGATTGTGGTTGATGGTCATCAGAATGCCAATGTGGTCGCTGCATGGAATTTTTATTGGTTCCATGTGAATATTGTAAGTTTTCGTTGGTTAGTATTATATCTGGTTTTATGGATGCTTTTCGGGTGATGTATGTTGGGAATTCCGGGCCGGCTCTCGTTATTATTTTCCTCTCCATTAGCAGTTCTAGGTTCCTTCCTGCGTTGTTTGTTGTTTTATGAGTGGTTTAGGTTAAGAAAAGACACATGATTAATAACCGGGATGCGGCTGGTTAAGTAGCGTTTAGGTTGAATCGAATCGATGTATATAGAAAGAACAGAGAGGGATCACTGTGTAACACAGGCGGTGAGGTAGTCGTGGAGGTAAAGGGTACGGAAATAACTTGAAAGGGGATAGGAAGAGTTGATAGGTCGGTGGCTAGACACCGATGCGTGGTGTAGTTGGGTGTATCTCTGGGTGTTCATGACTGGACGACGGTTCGGGGGTAGTCAAGAAGGAGATCGTGTCTGCATAGTCGGAAATGCGTCAGTCATGGTGCTTTTAACTTATAGGTAGAATGGTATCGGTGGCGGGTGGTCATGGGCTGCGGGGTATCGCAGTGCCATCGCAACATACAGTCTTGCGTGTAATACGGTGTATATGGGGCCTCTGGCGAGTTTCTCGAGTTGTTTTGTGAGTCCAGTGTGAGCTTATGTGTTGAAGGGTGCTATTTTTGTTGTTTTCGTGTAGTGAGGACATTCTCGCGTAAATGGGAGAGTGGTAAGCGCGCTTCAGAGCAGAGTTCTGAATGCGCTGAGCCTTCTTCTGCCACGTGACACTCGCAGCTACGAGTGACAGTGGGGTGTACGTGAGAAGAGGGCGCACAATTGTTTCATATAGGTGTGACTGTAGTTTCTTGGCCCAAGGATAGAACCTGCGCAGCATTTTGTTTGTGCGTGCGTCTCTTGCTTGTATTATGTGCTGGTGTATATTGAACCTAAGGAACTTGTCAAAAGTTACCCCAAGGAATTTTGTCTGTTGTGTGTCGTCGAGCCTTGTTGGGTTTAGGTGGTTCTTGTTTGGTGGCTGATTGCCACGAATCATCTTCTGATGATTCGTGGCAATCAGCCATTTATTCTCGTACTCTGTCTTTTCGTCTAGTATTATTTGTGCGTGGTGCGCGATCTCGTCTGGTCAGCGGCTGCTGACGAGAATGGTCTCGTCATCGGCGTAGGACACTGTGTAGGTGTGAGGGCAGTTCTCGAGGTGATTAAAATAACATAATACACAATAACGTAGTTATAAACATAAAAAGTGATTATAAGAACTATTGCACAGTAAATGAAAAGGATTTCAGCTGAAGCTTTCATTAAGTCTCGTTGTGGTAAAGGCGGTTTATTTTAGGAAGACATTTTAACATGAGAATCTTTTCCTTCGATCGTGGGATCGAAATCTCTCTATTGACGAGTAGAAGGAGGGTGCCTCAAGGACTAGAGCCCACTACATAGTTGGGCCCCATGAGTTCGGCCCCCTAGGACTGTAAGAGAGTTCCCCTCCGCACAATATGGGTGAGAACTAAACCGTCAAGAACAGCCGTGATCTATAAACATATCAATGTAGTCCTCATCGGGCTAATTAACACCCTGACTGGCTACGCGTCAATCTGCCACACCATGGAGAATGTGGAACGGCTGGTCTCGAACGAGGCCGAGGTCCACCTCCAAAAATTCGGACTAGAGGCAAACATCCCAAAAGAAATATTAGTGTAACGAACTGTTATTCTTCGGCGGCTTGTCTCACTCTTCACTGACAACACCTGTGAAAAAATCAAGGCAGAGATGTCAGCGAAGCAGACATGGGCCAACATTTTAAAGGTGGAAAATTTCGGCAAAGGAAAGAGTATAGTGAAGATCATCTTCTCGAAAATCGAGATGGCGAGAAGAGCCAAGAAAGATGGGTTGCTTGGGTTTTACCTAAGGGTATCACCTGAGCAAATCGAAACAGAAGAGTACATACCGATCAACTGCTGCTACAAATGCTATGGAGTCGAAAAGCATTTAACAAAGGACTGCAGGGAGACGGTAGTTGCATGCTCCAACTGCGCCAAATCTGGGCACAGTTGGAAAGATTTCACGGAGGGGGAAGCAAAAGTGCGTCAACTGTGGAGGGGACCATAGGGCCTTGGCCATGAGGTCCTCTATCCGCGAAGAAACCATCCGTACAAAACGGGATAATATAAAAAAAAGGAAAAAGAGGCAAGAAGCAAGACCAACTACGCTCAAGCGGCGACCCCGAAGCTGGTGATACCAGAGACGGGTAAAGATATCATGACAATGATCATCTTTGCTCACATGGCTAACCTGGCTAACCCCGCCTCCTTTTCCGAAAAACTTAACCGTCTTCTGGAGAAGAACGGAGTTACCAAAAAACTCTGGTTCCCCGAAAATCCAAACTCGGCGGGAATACTTAATATCCAGTTTACCGACGAATCCCAACGGGAGCCTCAACCAAATGAGGAGCCGACGCAATCCCCTACCGAAGGACCAAAAATAACGGAAGAAACTTCGGAAGCAGAGGGATAAACGAAGAAAGGCGCAAAAAAGAAAAGAAAAAAGGAAAGAAGAAGAAAAGAAACAGAGGAAAAGACAAACGAACAAAATTCGTCGGACGAAGAAGAAGCGCACGAAGAGGAATACACGGAGGTCCCCCTCACCGACAACAAGGAAGTACTCGAGAGCGGTTACTTCTTCAACGGCAAGGACGTGGGCCTCAAGGTATTTGGCTCTCCCCTATGCCCACCCCCCAAGAGATGACCCAGAATTTCTCCTACTTAGCATTGCCAAGGGGGAATTCAAGTGGACCTTCGAGGGACCTTTTTCACCGGACGAAATTGCAGCATTGATGTTGAAGGGCACGGTGTTCATCCCTCCATCGGACGTGAACATGTCAACATTCAAAGCCATAAAAAGTGGGCAAAAAGCGATCGAAATAAAATGCAAAATACAAGTGTATAAAATATAACGATAAGCCCAAAGGTGAATTAAATAAATAATGATAAAATAATTGATAATATCAGTGATTTGGAAAAGTGTACATAGAAAGTGTGTGTTAATTAATTTACGAAATATATCTATTATCAAATTATCTATTGTGAATTAATCAAATAAGTGACTTAAAATTAGATTAGAACTATCAGCTGGACTGAAATAGAATACTAAAACGGTTTTTACAACAAACGCGTAGAAATAATGTAAAGTAATTAAAATATGTAGTTAACGTTAGAAATATATAATAATGTGTAAATATATATGTAAATCTTTAGGAATATTCTTTTATAACTATAAACTATTAACTCTTATGATTAAATGTGAAATTTCTATTGTATAGAGCTAAAAAATTTGATTTCCACGACTCCGGGAACCTTTATCTTCTATACTTATACTTATAACTATCTCTTCTCTGCCAAATTCTATTTTCCACACTGTCCGCTATATATTTACATTTATGTAATCTCTCTTTGTAATTCATTCTTAATAAACCGTGAAACCGTGAAAGCAATAACTCGTAGTGTTATTCCAGACTGTTGGAGAACCATGCTTCGAGGAAGAGGAACTCTGCTCTTCTTATTTGTGGATCGTCCGAATATTCTGGTTCCCTCCAAATTCATGTGGTGTTGTTGGTTTCTCTGATGTGAGGAGATTGCCGAGAGTGGGTCATTCCTTAGGATTGCCCTCTGGTGTTCCTTTATCCTCGTTCGTAGTTGTTTTCCTGTTTGTCCTATGTATATCGCTGGGCATTCGTGGCATTCAACTCCGTACACAACCTCAGGAGCTGCCAAGTGTAGGCAATGAATGGTCTTTTGCAGTCTCCTTCTTTTCTTATGTTCTTATATTCTTCAACGGTTTGTTTGTCTTTCACCTTTGTCAGTTTCTAGCGTATGTTATTCGTGGGTTTGTGTGTTTCCTCTATGTTGTATGGACGGAGGAGTCTTGCTGTTATTTCTGATGTCCTTTGTATGTATGGGAGGTGATTCTTTTGCATTCGGTTCCATCGTCGTTTCTGTATCTTGGTCTCCGTGTTGACTTAATAAATCGGTCATGGTAGTTGTTGGCGCAGAAGACTTCCCTGAGATGTATCTTTTCGCGTTTCTGTAGCTACGGGTTGCTGTAGTGTGTTCTGGCCCTTTTATACAAAGTGTTAACCGTGCTTTTGTGTGTATGAAGGGGTTAACACTGTTAAAGTCCAAAACACGGTATGTGTGTCTTCTTTCTGTATACCATTGTGTGCAGAGTACCATCATTAGAGCGCATCACCAGAACATCCAAGAATGGCAGTTTAGCGTCTTGCTCTAACTCGATAGTGAACTGTATTTCAGGAAAGATGCTGTTGATGTGGTTATGGAAATTCGTTGCTTCTTATTTACGAATAATAACGAACGTGTCATCGAAGTACCTTAGCCATAGTTTTGGTGTGAGGGGGCCAGTGGAGCGAGTTTTTCAAACCTCTGCTTTACGAGTTCTGCTACGATGACCGAAATCCGAGATCCCATCAGTGTGCCTTTCCTTTGGTGGTAGGTGATATCATTGTATATGAAACCCGTCGAATCTAAACAGAAGTCAAGGAAGCGTAGGTATTAGTCTTTATTGAGTCTTTTGTCTTGGAAGTACCTCTGCTCCTCTTCGATGGCAATTGAGACCGTCTCTCTCGCGAGGTCCAAGGGTATGGATGTGAACAAAGAAGTTACATGAAATGAGAGCAGGATTTCTTCCTCATTTAGTGTTATCCCCTAAATCCTGCTAAGGAAGTCAACCGCGTTGTTTAATCTGTGTGCAGAGGCTAGGGTCAGGGGTCTGAATTCTTGTACCAGCCACTTGGATAGGCAATACGTGGGTGCCCCCTAAAGGAAACGATGGGTCTCAAGGAGATGTTTTCTTTAATGATTTTTGGAAGTCCATAAAAACGTGGTAGTATTGAACCCTGTGATTTGGTCTTCTGGTGTTGCTCCTCTCTTAGCAATTTCTGACGGTGGAGGTTGTTGAGGTGTCTCGTATGCTGTCCTTCGGTTCGTGATGTGAGATCAACTAGAAGGGGTTGGTACGTGGCTGCATTGTCAAGTAGGGACTTTGCCTTCTGATGGTAATCCTGTTTGTCCATCACCACCTTTGTCAGCCGGGATGATTACAATATCTTTGCCTCTTTGAAGGTTGCGAAAAGCACATTGCTCAGAATATGAGAATGGACTCATGGTCGGTGTTTGTAGTGAGCCGGTAATTCTCTCTCTAATTGTGTTCTTCGTTTCGTCGTTGACGTTCATGTGCGTCACGGTGACTTCTTATTAGACAGTTATGTAGAAAAAGGAGTTGTTCCGCTGTTGTGTCTTTCCTACGCCAAAACTTCTCCAACTTCGTCAAAACATTGAGCGCTTCATTACCTAAGACTGTTATTATGTCACGAAAAGGCTCAGTCGTGCTTATCATTTGCCTCAGCATGTTTCCTGAGCTACAAGTTTTTCGTAGCTCACCTTCGACCGCGGTTGTTGAAGGATCTAACGGAGAAAAAAAACTCATCTTGTCACTAGTCATAACCAATGCGACTTAACTTTGCTCAACTTGAAAGGGGAGGTTGAACTAATTAGGAACCCTGCGGTTTTCCGAGGGTTCATCTTATCTCTATGTTTTTGCGTTCGGCCTCAAAACACCTCACTGGGTTCGAGTATATATATATATATATATTTAGGGGGTCATTTGACACGATTGGGTTCCATTTGGTCTTGAAGTAACAGCTTTTGAATTCATTTTAACGAGAATTTCATCCCTACTTTCTCCCTAAATTCCCCAAAAGAGTTGGAATAAACAAATGCATCAGACGAGTAGCGGGGAAAAGAGGTCTGCAACAAAGAAAGGAGGTCTGCAGCAGGGAAAGGAGGCTCCCAACGACTGAACACAATACGGAAGACAAATGAGGCTTTCACCGCCCTCTTATCTCTTCCCAGACCCAATTGGGGTGAAAGGGGCTAAAGAGATCGGTGCGGGGAGAAGAGCACTCCCAGTCGAGGTGGGAAGGGAAAGGAAAGAAACGAAATTGATCAACAAGTCAAAGGGAAATTGAGATCCACGACCACTTGTTAATTAGCAGCGGCGAACAATAAAAATTCATTTTCGCGTAAAGGAAACGTGTTTAAACTCGAGGGATTTTGTTGACTCAAGGGTAAAGAAGGAAAGGGGAGTGGAAAGTAAGGATAAGAAATGAAGTCACAAAAATAGTGAATATAAGGAAGAGGAAAATGAGGTCACCTTTATTTCGATTCACCTTTCTTATCTCTTTTTCTCTCTATAAAATTTTTCTCTTTCTCATTTTCTCGTTTTCTCTCATTCATTTTGATCACTATCTATTTTGTTTATTCTTTTTCATTTTCTATATTTCCTTTTCTTTTTCTCCCTCTCGAATTTCGTTATATCTCTTTATTTCCTTTTCTCAATTTCGCTTTCTCTTTTCTTTTCTCTCTTTTTATTTTACCCTCTCAAATTCTCTATTTTCTTTTATCTCTTTCTTTTAGTCCATATCTTTTTCTTTCTTTCTCTTTTCTATTTCTCTCTTTCCATTTCTCTATTTTATTTTCTCTCTTTCCTTTTCTATATTTCCTTTTCTCTCTTTCCCTTTTCTATTTGATTTTCTCTTGTCTTTTCTATATTTCATTTCTATGTATCTAGCTCTTCCCCTCCCCCCCCCCGTCTCTCTCTCTATCTAATGACTGGAGATATGAAATACATATAACGCCAATATTTAAAATGGGCTGCAAAGAGCGCATTGAAAATTATCGACCGATTAATTTTAGTTCAGTTGTTCGAAAAATTCTAGAATCAATTTTATTTCCGAGAAAATAATATTGCATTTAGAATCAAAAGAATTGCTTAGAGAATCTCAACATAGATTGGGAAGAAAGTGGTCTTTGCTCCCAAATTTCCTGGACTTCTTCCAAAATGTATTTAAGCAATAGATGATTAGACGTCGATTGATATCATATACCTTTATTTTCAAATCCGTTCGATACATTTCCACCTAAATTGTTGATGGTGAAAATTAGAAGACAACGATGAAGGGAAAGATTCGAGACTGGGTTGAAGAATGGCTTGCGAATAGATACCAGAGAGTAGTAATCAATGGGTCTGACTCTAATTGGACCAAAGCTTCAAGTGGAGTACCTCAAGGATCTGTATTGGGCTTTTTGTTTTTCATAATGTACATTAATGATCTAGACATAGGTCTCATGTCAAAAAATTAAAAATTCGCCGATGACGCAAACTTTAAAAAAACGAGTAATAAATTAAAACGATGTAAACGAATTTCAAAAAGATACTAATCGTATAGAAAAATGGTCAAGAAAATTGAAACTACGAGGGGCCGTCAATAAGTTTTGCGAATGGGTAGGGCAAAACAGAGGAAGGAGGATGGCTGTTTGTGGGGATGTTAGGACAAGTTAAGACAAGTCAGGACCTGCAGCCGCATGCTCCTGCCTCGTCTATTTAAGAAGCAGTAGCTGATCGCAAATCGTCAGTCACAAATTTTTCAACAATGGAGAAGGTTGAGCACCGCGCAGTGAACAAATTTTTGACCAAGGAAGGCAAAAATGCAAAAGAGATCTATGAACGCATGGTTGCAGTGTACACCGACACCGCCCTTTCCTATGCAACCATTGCTCGCTGGAATATGGAGTTCCGCGCCATGGTCGTGAGTCCCTTGAAGATGACCCCCGTCCAGGACGCCCGTCAAGCGTGACCAACGAGGACAATGTGGCCCGTGTGGAGAGGATCATCCTCGAAAATCGACGGGTAAAGGTCGAAGAAATCGAGCGAGAACTTGGAATATCACATGGAAGTGTTATCAACATCATCCACCACAATCTGGTCATGACCAAGGTCTCTTTCCGTTTGGTCCCTAGAAACCTCACGCCCCATGATCGTCTTCAATGTCGTCAAAGTCCACAAGGCCAGAGTTGCACAAGCTGCCCTGCGCGAGTGCGGATTCGATGAGCTCAACCTTTTCCCCTACAGTCCAGATCTGGCCCCCTAGCGACTACTTTTTATTCCGCCAGCTCAAGGCTGCACTGCGTGGACGCCGGTTTGGGGACGATGAAGATGTCCAGCTCGCCGTCCAGGAGTGGATTGAACAGCAGTCGGGAATTTTCTGGTTGTCGGGAATTCGAAGCCTCAGGGACAAGTGGCGCAAGTGCATTGAAGTCGAGGGTAGTTATATTGAAAAAATAATAAAACACTTGTACCTCATATCTCGTTTCCTTATATCCGAATTGCAAAACTTATTGACCGCCCCTCGTACCTTTGCCTCGACTAAATAATGCAGCAATTTAAATTCAGAAATTAAACCATAGTTATGAATTTATACAACACATTGGTTCGCCCCCATTTAGAGTCTTGTGCCCAGTTTTGGTCCCCACTTTTAAATAAGGATATTGAAAAGCTTAAGAAAGTGCAGGCCAGGGCAAACAAACTAATAACATCCTTAAGAAACCATAAATATCAAACAAGATTGAAAAAAAAATTAATCTTTTTACCCTGTAAACAAGGAGAATGCGAGGGCAACTCCTGAAATACTTTAAAATATTAAAAAGATTTACAATGTAGAAGCTAAAACATGGTTCAAGTTGCATGACAATGCTACTAGGAACAATGGGATGAAACTAGTAGTGATGCGTTTCAGTACAAATGTAAGCGAAAGTTTTTTTGGGTATAAAATTGTCAACCCTTGGAAACCTCCACAGGAAGTAACATCAAGCAATACAGTGAATACTTTTAAGAAAAGATTAGACAGGATTATAAATTGCAAATTGTAATGGCAAAGGACAAGATTCCAATCATCGTAGTATTATATTTAATGTAGCGTACCGCTGTTAGTTTATTATTGTTGGCAATGTTGATATTGATACTGTTGTTTTTTATTATTATTGTTATAACTACGTAGGTTTCAAAGAGGTATACATAAAAAAATTCTGGTTGTCTTTTATTTCAACTCATTCAGGAGAGAGAGAGAGAGAGTAAGTAACAAGGAGTAACAAGGAAAAGAGGTACCCTAGTTGAACTTACGATCCATTCAAAGAGGGTACCTTTAAGTGAACACTTGGGCAGGCGCAGGCCTCTAAAGGGTCAGATTGACGCTCTAGAAGAGAGAGAGAGAGAGAGAGAGAGAGAGAGAGAGAGAGAGAGAGTGAGAGAGAGAGAGATCTTTTCATGTTCCCGTGCGGTGGGTGGGAGAGTACAGTGAGGAGAACATTCATCCTTACCCTTCACTTTGCTCTCAACTAACAAAACAATATGTGTAGAGGTTAGGTTAGGTTAGGTTAGGGGCCTTACGCAAGCATATTCTCGGTATGGATCGAAAAGTCTTTTAAGGTACTTGCTTTACTTGTAAATCCTTGTAACTATCTCTCTCTTATCTCTAATATCTACCATGTAATCTCTAATCTACCTTTATACTCTCTAATTTTTACTTTCTTATTTCTAATATGTGCTCTCTAAACTATGCTCTTTAATCTCTAATCAGTACATACTCTCTAAACTCTACTCTACACATTAATCTCTACTCTCTGATCTCTAAACTCTATTTTCTAATCTCTCTCTTTTCTCTCTGAACTGCTCTTTATCCTCTCTTGCAGCAAAGTTCATCGATGATACCAAATTCTCCTTCAAATACAAACATAAGCGCCTCCTCTCGCCCCCCCCCCCCTCCCTCCCTAGATTCGGGAAAGTTAGAAGAAAAAAAACAACAAAAAAAAACCCCGCAAATAACCCGCTTCCTTTCCGCCTTACCTTCATTAAAGTCATTGCCATCATTTCTGATAATTTAGCCCCTAATTTGTTTCCCCCATTTTGGTCCAACCATTCAAACTCACCAGGGGAATGAGGGGAACCTTCATGTTTCGATGCACATATATGACGTCAGTTTGCCATCACTAACAAACGGAACCGTAGATATCAAAGAAATAGCAGAAACATGAAATGACGGCCTAGAATCTCACAGATACGCATTTAATAGCACATTTTCATTGGAAATTCATCGGAAATTCACCAGAATTTCATTTTGCTTAGTAAAGGACTGCGAGCACCGCTGTCAGAACCCAGCCAATTTGAAAGTCTTAGGTGAATTTTAGTTCACCTTTCGAAGAGATAAATACTCTTTTCATCGCAAAGTAATAACTAAATGAGGTCATAAGCACCTCACTGCTCCCGTCCATCGTCCTGCGTGGGAACCTGCGCGGATGTCTGCCATTCATTGATTTCGTCTTAACTATGCCGGACACTTGGACTGACATAATTAAGGGCTTATGGGAAAACTGGTTTGAGGACTAGCCCACAGCGGAAGCATAAGTCAGAAATTTTCTCGAAATTGGGGCATAACTGTGAGTCCCGGACAGAGGAGATATCCTCATCGCCCGGGGACCCGGCCAGCATCATAGAAGGAAGTAACACCCCTGTCTCTGTAGTTGGATGCGGTTATGGCCTAAGTACTCGAGAGGGGATGGAAAAACTTAAGCGGCCGTTGATTCGACCGCTACTGCATCAAGTCCACCATAACTCATCCCTCTTGAAGTTCCCGTTCGAGATCCATCCCATCCATCCATCATCCATCATCCTGGCAGCAACCGAGCGGGGGACCAACTGGAAAATGGACGGGAGCGTTTACTCCATTTTTATTTTTACTCATTCACGAACCTACCTTCATTATCCGTTACCTCCTATACCACCTCATCACTTTTTTCTCACCATAAACACCATACTTTACACTTTGGTTTCAGAAAAGAAGACAACATAGAGAACATATTAGAAAGACGTGGAAGACTATGGAGACTCTCACTAAGAGGGTCCCTCTACGGTGCATACCTGGAATGAAGGCACATGAAAAGAGCAAGCTTTGCGAGACGCTATTGCTGAACTGAGAGTAGCCCTCGTTAAGCTGATCGAAGTTTCCTCTGGCTTTATCGCCATATGTGTGGAAACCAAGGATGTCGACCGTCTCCTGTCCGAAGAGGGAGCCGAAGTACTAAAATCAATTTCCTCGAAGCAAAGACATCCCCACAAGGGGCAGCCAACCGCAGCATTATCCGTCGCAAAGTTGAAAGCTGGATTGGTGAGCACTCTGCTGAAGAACTAAAAAATGAAATAGAAAGACAACACTCATGGGCGAAGGTCAAAGAATTGATCAAATTCCGCGACCACACGCATGTTTTTAAAGTGACCTTTCTATCGACCGAAATGGCACACAAAGCCACAACGGAAGGACTCCTCGTTTTCAACACGAGGATCCCTGGATGCAACATCGAACAGGAAAAGTTCCATAGCATCCAGATGTGCCTTGTGTGTTACAAGTTGGAAAGACACACGACGACGAACTGCCCCGAAAATGGAAAACTGTGGTGCAGCGAATGTGCCACAGAATGACACCGCTACGATACCTGCAAAAGCACACAGGAAAAACGTATGAACTGTAAAGGCGTATATAGGACGATGGCCCTAAACTGCCCAAAGAGGAAAGACATCATAAAAAAGATGGAGTAAGAAGAAATGAAGAAAAAAATAAATACGTACGCAAGAACAGTCAAGAAAAGCGAAGGGACGCTACCAACGATGGCATCCCCATCCCAAATAAACTTCACCAATGACTTCAGTACAAAAATCCTGATTTGCATCAAGCATGTAAACATGGCTAACGTGATAAAGCCTGAGTGCTATAACCAGGTCCTAAACGCGCTACTGAAGGCAAACAACCTGCCTTTGGTCATTCTGCCAGCGACCCCTGAATGCTCCAAGGTATTTAAGGATTAATCATTAGGAGCAACACAAATATCAAATATGGATGGGAAGAAGCAATGGAAGCACCCTCATCAGAGGAGTCCGAGGAGGAAGAAGAAGAAGAAGACAAGGAAGATTAAGAACAAGAAGACGATGAAACCACCTCTTCGGACAGTGATGATTGCCCATGAACTTGTACATGAGCGACGAAGAGTAAGTCAAAAACTCCTAGTCCTCCACCGAAGAGTGAAAAGCCTGGGCACACTAAAACTGCCATACCGGACAAGAAGAAGAAAAAGAACAGGAGAAAACATAGGTAATTACGTCATATCATGGAACTGAGCGCACTGAGAATACTGGAAATCAACACCAACGGTTGGATTACAAAAAGGACTCTTTACGGAAAATTATTCAGAGAAATTGACGCATATGTCATCTTGATTTCAGAATATGGGATCGACACACGTAATTCTGAAATGGAAATCTGGAATTACGATGCGTTAATCACAAATCACTCAGAAGAGCGGTACTACGGTGCCGCTATTACCATAAAAAAGGGATCAAGTACAAGCCAATCAATAATCTCGAAGAATCCTATCTCGCAATTGAGGTCGAACTTGACATTGGGAAGTTGGTCATCGCTGCCGGGTTTCAACTGCCTAGGAGATGATACTTACTGGTCCATTCTCTCTCTGGCCTGTTTGGCAGAAGAGCCCCCACCATATTAATAGGAAATCTGGACGCCAGATGTCGGGAATCCGACTACAGGACCTTCAATGGAAGTGGAAGGTGCCTAGACACTATGCTAGACAGAAACATGGTCCAGCGGATAGGCCCAGACTTTCCCACCTTTGTCAGAGGAAGAAGTGCCACAAAACCAGACATATGTCTGGCCAATGTCAGCTACTGTTCAATTACTACATGGAACCAGTCCAGGTACCATGTAGTGACCATATAGGGATCCTAATCACCATCAACAAGAACCCTATACAGGTCCCAGCTGTAGTTAGAAAAGACTACAGAAGAGCCGACTGGGCACGGTACGCGCATCTTCTCGAGACCTACCATCCTCCCAACCTTAATGAGGCAATTCTCGAGGAGATTGCCGAGGTACTCGACGACCTTAATAACCATCTCATCAATGCGGATAGAGCTTGTATCTCGAAAACCCAGTATAAGTCCATCTTAACCTACAGGTGAACTGGATACATGAAAGAACTGTAATATATGTAATCAACATCAGAAATGCATCGATTGCCTCAATACAGCGAAGTAAAGAGATCAAATAATTGCTCAACCAGTTGATCCTCGAACAACAGTGGAGATGTTGGGGCGGTGCGATGGAGAGTCTCGTTCGAGATGCATCTCCCAAAGATTTCTGGAATAAAATCAGGCGTTTCAAAGGATCAACTGGGAAAAGGAAGAAAATAGAAATATTAAAGGAAGAAGGAACCATCGAAACAGAACAAAGAAGAATAGAAGAAATATTCGGACGTTATTGGGAAAAATTCTCCAGTATATCCGAAGAAGAAAACGAAGATTTTGATCTGGAGTTCGAGAACAACATTGTAGACGAGTTAACACATAAATACATAGGACGCATCCTCACAACCAGGTGGAAAGACAACGCGACGGAGATGCCGAGATCACCGATGAAGAACTACTCGGCGCGCTCCGCTCATTCCACTAGAAAGCCACAGGACAATCGGGTCTTACGAAGCTAAACTTCGAAAAGGCACCAGCGAACGTCGTCGAGGGAATGATAACAATTTTTAACGCGTGTCTAAATACGGGATACATTCCCGATGCTTATAAAACGGCAAAGATGATCTTGTTGCCAATGCACGGAAAGGACTCAACGTTGAGAGAGAGCTACCGGCCAATTTCACTTCTAGAATTTGGCTACAACACATACCAATATGGGTTTAGAAAAAAGCGAAGTACGGAGATGGCGATAAACGTCATCACCCAAAAGCAAGCACAAGCCAAACGAGAAAAGAGTTACGTGGACATTGTTTGTCGGGATGTTTCAGAGGCGTTTGATAAAGTGCGGCAACGTAGTATGAAGTTTAAGATCATACTGCTGGGCCGCTCTCTATGTCATAGAGAGCAGCGTGTGTCAGTTTAGGGTGCACGGACGGACCGAAGTTTCCGCTTAATGTACCCCTCTTCCCTCAACATTCAATACGCCGATGATTTCAGCTAGATAATCACATGTCCATGGAGGAATGCGCCGTGACAAGCTCGTATGACAGCAGCCGAAATCTAAAGATTGAACAACTACGATACTCAATAGAAGATCATAACGAACCAAGAGAAATTCAAAGTAGTCCCCATTGGCAGGAGACTACTCGCAGATGTCAGAGTGGGAGATAGACACTATCCCTACACCACGGAGTACAATGTACTCGGAATGAAAATTACTTGAACCGGGTACAGGAAGCACGTCGATGATAGGATTTCTAAAGCCTCGGTCGCAGTCAGGACTCTGTATATGTTTAGAAATCTACGTGAAGGCAACAAAAAAAAAAAATACAAAGCTCTTGTTAGATTTACGTTGTTATACCCCGCTTCCGCCCTTTCTTGTGTCTCAAAAACAAACAAGAGTCGACTACAAACAGTGCAAAATAAATGTGTGTACCTAATTACAGGTAAACGTAGGCGAAAAAGAAGACGCCAAGAAGATCTCCACAGAGAGGCGGGAATAACACCCATTAACAAAGTCATAGAAGAACGGACTTGGAAAATGCAAGAACTGGTTAATCAGGAACTGGATGAGGATATCACTCATATGATTAACCAGAACAGAAGATGTATATGTCGCGCTAGATTTCCAAGCTCCGCTAAACTAGTGGCTGGCGGAGACGAAGTGCCATTTTACGCATGAGGAGAATGTAAAATTCAACAAACTCGATTCAAGAAAACTCATCGATTTTGACCAACGCACACCGAACAAGACTATCAAACCAAACGTGACGCGAAGAAAGAAGAAAAGAAAAAACAGAAAACACCGATACACACAGAGAAGAAGAAAAATAAAATACAATAAACACTAAGCACATGTTTAAAGTAATATATTACAAAACTATAATAAATGCACATTACATACCCAAAAACATTAAAAAATTTTAAGAAAAATGGCTTAAACGCCATAAAACAAAAACCTTAACGAAAACCACAAAGGAAACACATAACAATAACATTTGTAATAGGCCTGAGCACCAGGTGCCTAGCACCCCTTTGCACCCTACCACACTTCTTTCACTTTTCACCACCTCTCTATTTTCAGCTATCAATCCACATACCCCCTTTTTTTCCCTTTTGCATATACACACACTTACATCAATTCGCAGAAACATAAAATATATAAAAAAAAAATCTATATTTTTATAAGGAATATACTAATTACATTCATGCTCCAGCTCATATCTGGAGGACTTCGTACCCTCCCCGCCCCAAGGCTTGCAGGAAGATATTCTGTCGAGATGCTTTCGTTGGTTTTAGATTCATATTATAAAATATTACATTAAGGTATCAATAATATTTTCCTTATTATAACTGTCGAGGAGTAGGCCGAGGGGTGGTTGGAGTTTTCCCCGACTCTAATATATATATATATATATATATATATATATATATATATATATATATATCCTATTATCCCGAATGCGGAGGGGTCGTCGTACTACTTCTTATACTTCGTTCGGTCCGTGCCCTGAATGGGTTTATTGACTCAGAGTGCTTAGAGGTTGGCTAGTGAGGGGTTGGAATGAACTTTGCCAGCAAGCGACCCAAAGGAAGTTAGATACACAACAATATAAAAATAAAGTTTTAATGAACACTAAACAAGAATAAAAACAAATATATATATATATATATATATATATATATATATATATATATATATATATATATATATATATATATATATATATATACAAATAAGGTGCTTTGAGAGATAAATTAATAAATGAATCACGGATATCTCACTTGGCTTGTAAATAACTATTCACTATGTAAATCCCTATACACTTGTAATGCTGGTAACCTTCGCGGTGAAGTTGGGGAATGTGAAAGGGATGGGTTACCTTGTAACCTGATGTTCGGGTGGCGCTGGTGAGTGAAGGTGGTGAGGTAAGGGGTGGAGACGATGAGTTAGGTTCTCCAGGGACTGACTTGATCCCACAATTCCGTCACGATTCTGCTGGAAGAAGGAATCTTCGGTGCCTCTGTGAGGGGGGGGTGGGGGGAGCGAAGTGATCTATCGACTCGTAGGGTCACTAAGAAAAGCTGGGAAGTAGTTTTCTCGCTTAGGGAACCAGAGTGAGGCTGTTTGTAGCTTCGGCTCTGAACGTGAGTACGAGCTTGGGTCCGCACTGAATTGCAGACCAATGGGGTAAAGAGCCTCCATAACTGGGACCGATCTCCTCTCGGAAGACTTGATGCTTCGACGAATTACCACTACACCGATAGATGGCAATTCCTGCCCCGCCAGACGCTGTGCAAGCTCTACTACTGAGGGTTAAAAGAATTTATCTTTTATACTCGAACCTCGGGAGAGGTTCTCATGGTGCCGGAAGTAGATTAGATGTCAAGCTACTCCATTTCGTCCTTTATAAACTTCCGGCAACCATTGGAAGCGAAGATGGGCTTCCATCTATCGATAACCAGTCGAGGAAGGGACTCGGTGGTTAGCTGAAATGGCCGGCGGTTTCTTCCAGCGGGAGACCATCAGATATCGGGCCGCAAGTAGAAGGTTTGATAACCCGGCCCGCCCAGAAGGGGGGTGGGAAAAACTTGAGAGCATTATGCTATTCTCCTACAATAGCACTTTATCAAAATAATATAAACAAATTAACATTAACACTTAGCATAAGGGAAGTGAGAATTCCGAGAACTTTCTTTCTTTTTTTTAATTTGACCTCATGATTCTTAATAACTGAGTACTCTTCCTAGGTTTATGAGGACTCCCCCAGCCCTCCTTATACCTTGTCTCACTCTTGTTTTTTTGGTATATAAGATCCTACTATCAGTTTGGTCCAATATCTTTTGAAGATCATATTAAAGACGAAAGTACTTGGAATCACTATTTTCCTTACAGACCGGGTTTAATTCTGCTGTCACGTGTATTTTTGTGATTCTTTATCACACTGAAACAAAATATAGTAGAAAAGTATCATTTTCTAAATTGTAATTAGTGAGGAAGTTAAATTTAACAAGTATTTTTAACCCGTGAAAAATTGTGGAAAAGAGGGAACCAAATATGGCGGCATTTTTTTTTCTAGTTTCCTTTTGAATTCACATAACCTTTACCATTGTTCCTAAAAAAAATGGTGGTCGGCTCACATCAACACCAAGCAATGAACTTGTAGCTTATCATTGCCCCCCC
This sequence comes from Ceratothoa steindachneri, assembly GCA_963969495.1. Lineage (NCBI taxonomy): Eukaryota > Metazoa > Arthropoda > Malacostraca > Isopoda > Cymothoidae > Ceratothoa > Ceratothoa steindachneri. The sequence goes on from OZ018324.1 coordinate 7,444,144, forward strand.
CCCTCGCGAGTGGCAATTAATTAAGTTCAATAAATTGGCACTGATGCTGTAGGAAGTCCGAGGCGTGAAAACAAACTCCACTGCTCTAATTGCTACCCATTCTTTGGCGTAACAACGGTACTCTTCACCTGTTGGCATATGAGCCATATGTGGTACACGAGCAGTTTGAAATCATTCTCTCGTGTGCTGTTAAGAAATATCCCCCTTAAGTGGTAGAACATTAGGGGTGAGATTCGTAGAAATTTGGCTCGCTTCGCCTTTTGTGTGTAATGGTGGTCAACGCGTCGATTGACATGAAAGATGAATGGACGGGAATAGATTTTTGAAGTTAGGCAGGAAGGATGAGGGCAGTGGGGAAAGTGGATGAGATTGGATACGTTAGATATGCATAGAGAGGGTTTTTTTGTGGGGGGAGGAAGGCAAGGGCCGTTGTTTCTAGGGATAAAACCTGATAAGGGAAGGGGGGCATAAAAAAATAGGTATATTTAGGATGCTTGCGTTAGATGAGACGAACATGAAATGGAACCCATAAATGAACGAGATGCAATATACCCCCCCCCCTCCACATCTATTGAGTGAAGAGCCAATTTAGCGTGAAAATAATGATGGGGGGCGGGGGTCTGTGCTTGATAACCCATAGAAGAGTGGTTGGATGGGCATTTTTTAGTTGCAGTGATGTGCCACGACCACACAGTATGGATAAACGGTTATAAGATTAAGTTTAGACCACTTAGAAAACTAAAAAAAAAATTACAACATTTCTAAGTTATAATTCAGAAAAGTTTCCTTTGAAAAACTTCATATGAAGATAAAGTTTGGGATTTCCAATTAAAAATTTGAATAGGAAAAGTAATAAATTAAATTAAATTATCGTATTCTTAGTATCCATGAATTTAGAGATTAATTTTGGACTAGAATAACGCTTCCATCTTTAGGCCAACTCGAAACAAGTTTCCAAGCACACTATGATAGTGTTCTATTTGTCTTTCTGTTTTCTTAGATGTGAGTTCGCGTAGTTTTTGCCAAATGAGAAAGAGAAAGGTTACGAATCCATTCACAAGCGCCATCTCTTGGCGACAGAATATTATTCTTAATTAACATCATAATATTAGAGGAAACACTAAATGAAAGAAGCTCTTATTCAGTGCGGCTAGCTGTTGCATAAATGCTTTTGCCTTAGATAGCGACGCAATAGTCAGTACGTGCATAAATTTGTTTTTGAATTGGATTGAAGCAATATGGACTGATCGTACGGGTTAAGCCTGGCGCAGATTGGAACTCTCAAGCTAAAGGGAATGTAATGAAGAGGCAGAAGGTTTATCTTATATTGGTTGGACCATTAGGTCAACCCATTGTCGCATCGAGCAGCATCGGGGAAGGTCAACCCGCACGGGGCTGATTCTAAACAAACCAGATTCCTCGCCCATACGAGATTACAGCAAAGTCTTAAATTAATATGGATAACTTTCAAATAATTAGTCATAGCTCCCATCCCAACAAACTACGAATATTACAATCACTCAAATCCTAAAACTGCATCAAATCTTTATATTGTATCATGAATTAGTGAAATTTTTATTTTGGTATTAGCAGCTTATCCTAAATTGCACTATTCAATTTTAGTATTTTATGAAAAAGATAAATTTTAACCCTTTATTATCTCAGTTTCTTAGTGCCGATGATGAGGCTAAGACCTCAAAACGTTCAAACCCACACAAATAAAGATGCTTTTATCAACAATAGCGTGCTTGGTTTGCACCTTCCTATTGAAACTCCGATTTGGAAGAAGCTCGACAGTTCATGATATATATATATATATATATATATATATATATATATATATATATATATATATATATATATATATATATATATATATATATATATATATATATCTTTCATGAACGGGAAAGAATGATGAAATGAATCCAGCAAACCGCAAGAAACAGAAAAACAGGATTATTTTTCTTCGAAAATATTAATACTTAAACCGTGTATGGGACGGTTTAATTGAGATCAAAGCGGTTGCTCGCTGCTCCAGTGTGTACAGTTCGAATCCCACCCGTGCACGGAATTTTTGCGAATTAGGAAATAATATTTTTGAAGAAAAATGGTCCTGTTTTTCTGTTTCTTGCTGTTTGGTGTATATATATATATATATATATATATATATATATATATATATATATATATATATATATATATATATATATATATATATATATATAGTAGCATAGTTACCCGGCGTTGCTCGGGATAAAAATTCCTGTCGCAAATAAATACAGATGTATATTGTTAAAAATTCTTATATTGTGGCACAAAATATCTTTAATAATAATAATAATGATAATGATAAGCCATGGCCTGGCCACTTCCTCGGAGGCTGGACTCCGGCCTCTTTGGCTTTCCTAAACCCCTTTTTCAGCCACTTTTCATAAGGGATTTAATAATTTGTTCCCCCCCCCTCCCTTGAGCTCCCTAAAAGGAAAGGAAATACATAAATAAGATATTTTTTTCTTTAAAGTTCCAAAGATTTTTATTTATGTAATTCCTAATAAAAAGCCCGTATTATAAATAAGGGTTTTGACTATTTGTTTAAACACCTTCTTCCCCTTGATCTCATAAAAAAGAGAGAGAGAGAGGATGGGCAAAAGAAAGGAAGATTGGAATATATATATATATATATATATATATATATATATATATATATATAGGGTGTCGCAAAAAAAAGAAACCTACTTTTAAATCAATATATCTCTGAAAGATAGTTTCTAAAATCTTAATTTTGTTTGTCTATCTTTTGTGCATCTATGTTGAAAATTTTATAAACTTGCATGTATAATTGTAAATTCTGCAATGAAGTAGATAAAAGACATAAAAAGTGTGCTTGCGCAAGCAGGTAAAATACAGAATCAAACTTCAAATCGACATATTTCAAAACCATTTAGTAGAAGGGAGCAGAAAATAATACAATTTAATTTATAATATTTATTCCAAAAACATAGTAAATTATTATTTATAATAATTTACTAATTTCTTTCTACACATAATTGCATCCTTCTTCGCATTTCTGCCATAATTCTTTGAACTAAATCCTGATTTTCTTTTAGTAAATCAAGTTCATTTCTAGTTCTTTGCTTCAAATCGTCTCTGTTTTCTGGTGAAGAAAAGTACACTTTACTCTTGAGATGCCCCCCCTTTAAAAAATCGCAAGGTGTTAAGTCCGCAGATCTGGATGACCACTCAATTGGATGGTTCAATGAAATAATGTGGGTATAAAAAATGCCCCTCAGCAATTCCCGCTCAGCACGAGTTCTATGTGCTGGAGCGCCATCTTGAATCCACCACAGCATATTAAATCTGTTTCCATAAATTTGATGCAGTTCAGGAACTATCCTTTCTGTAATCAGGTTCAGGTATCGATCTCCAGTCAAGTTATTCTCGTAGAAAAAAGGGCCCACTTGACGTCCGTTTCCACACATTCCAACCCACACAGAAACTTTTCCCTGGATATGCCTACATTAAAGTTAAAATTTGGAGTATTGCTTTGTGGCGCATACTGGTGAATGTTATGATTGTTGACTCTTCCATTCATATGAAATGCAGCTTTATCACCGATTACAATGTTTTCCAAGAAGCGAACATTTCTTTCCAGGCGGCGAGGTCAATCTTGTTAGAAGAGTTCTTGCCTTACATGCATTTTGTAAGGATACCTTTTGAAATCGCGTTTAATGATTCGGTGAAACGTTTCCTTACTGATGTACAAACCATTTTTTTCTGACTGATATTCTCGGATCCTGAATAAGCTTTTCTTGAACAAGATTAATGTTTTCTTGTGTCCGTTCTGTTCTCCTGCGACCCGATCGATTTTTGTTTAAATTTAAACTTGTTCCTTCACTCTTGTACTTAGGGTGCTTGAAGAATGAATAATAATGAAGGCTTAAATTGACTGGTGGCGATTCTCCAACAACGTCTTAGCAGGAACTAGGCTAATAATTTTGGTAAGCCTAGTAAGCTAAGGCTAGGCTAAGCCTAGGCTTTAGACAATTGTATTTTTCTTCTGCTCCCTTCTACGAAGTGGTTTTGAAATATGTCGATTTGAAGTTTGATTCTGTATTTTACCTGCTTGCGCAAGCACACTTTTTATGTCTTTCATCTACTTCATTGCAGAATTTACAATTATACATGCAAGTTTATAAAATTTTCAACATAGATGCAAAAAATATAGAAAAACAAAATTAAGATTTTAGAAACTATCTATCTTTAATACTTTAAGAGATATATTAATTTAAATGTCGGGGGGTTTTTGCGACCCCCTGTATAATTAATACTTCAAATAAATCCACTCGTCTTGATCCCATTTGCATAGTTGAGAGCTCCGATACACAAATAAAATTAAACAGAGAAAATTGGTGAAATCTTTATTTCCCCTTAAGTTAAGTTATGGTAATTTTGTTCCGTTTTTACTTTGGAAAAGAAACTAACTTCATTTCCGACCATCACTGAAGCTCCATCTGTTGTTAATGAAAAAAAAAAGTTTAAATTTCTTCTGTGACTTTTCAGTTCATTCTAAATATAAAAACTTTTGGTTATTAAAGTAGTTTTTCAGTATTATTATTTAAAGAAATAGTAGGCTGGTGAGTCATAACGACCTATTTATTGAGCTGTATCTCATATTTATATACCGATGCTATCGTCAAAAAACATGTAAATGACATTTTTGTTATTAAAAACCTCCGTAAAACTGCGTCTTCCTTCTCTTTCCATCGTTAATTTTTTTTTTTTACATAAATTTCTTTAATAAGTCCCGTAGATGGGTCATCAACTTCTTCATCTCCCTAATAAATGCTTACCGTGCATTAAGAATGGCCAAATTTCTGAGATACAGTGTACTCGTAAACACCTAACTACAATATTCTTCAAAAAAGATGTATTTTTGAAACTGTTTCAGCTTCAATAGAGGTACTCATTCCCATCTTTTTTCGTCTATCGGACGAGTTTATCATATTCTAAATATCTCGCATTTTAATTAATCAATTTAAATTCGATTGAAACAAGAAACAAAACCTTTTTAGGCTAAATCCTACAGATGCAATGTTCTTCACAACTTCGAAAAATGAACGCAAGTACCAGTTCAAATTAGAACGTTAACAAATATCCATAGTGCAAATAAAAATGTATATGTACTATTTCAAATAAAAACGCTAACAAATAGGTATGGTGAAAATATAAACGTATATGTACCATTTCAAATAAGAACGTTAACAAATAGGTATGGTGCAAATAAAAAAGAATATGTAACATTTCAAATAAGAACGTTAACAAATAGGTATGGTGCAAATAAAAAAGAATATGTAACATTTCAAATAAGAACGTTAACAAATAGGTATGGTGCAAATAAAAAAGAATATGTACCATTTCAAATAAGAACGTTAACAAATAGGTATAGTGCAAATAAAAGAGAATATGTACCATTTCAAATAAGAACGTTAACAAATAGGTATAGTGCAAATAAAAGAGAATATGTACCATTTCAAATAAGAACGTTAACAAATAGGTATAGTGCAAATAAAAGAGAATATGTACCAGTTCAATTAACAACGCAAAGATTTCTTTCTTGGTGCAATTTAAGACCATGGACTTCATAGACCGCCTGTGTGCCAGCTGGGGAACTTCTTCAGTGAATAGTTGCGTTTGGATGACACACAGGGAGCCAGAGGGTAGCGATGTTTTAAATCTAATATCTCTGTATAGTTTTACTATACACAAGTACATGTGGATGTTTATGCCGCCATATAATGTCAATCCTACTGTAATTAATCCCAATTCCGATACATTAACTGAGATTAATAGCATTTAAGTTATTTATCTTTGTTATTATTCGTATATTATACATGTGTTTATTCTTTATTGGGGGATTGGTTCTCTTAAATGCTTTCTAAATTTATGGTGCAATTATGTTTGTCGGGGCAACGCCGGGTGCTAGTGTTCTTATCACCACCATTCTCGTGAAACAGTGTGCCCTCATGGAGCGGCTGTTACTGCTCAGCCTTTTCTTCAAATTCTCTTTGATCATTTGGCAGCATTTGGTAATACCGATGGTCCCCATAGATTCCTAAGGGCTCATGGAACCGTCATTAACTGGTTCCTCTCGGACCTATCACACCCTGTATTCAGATCAAAGTGATATATCGAGACCGGTTTAAGTGACTGACGGTGTTTTGCAAGGCTCGGTGTTTGGCCCCCTCCATTTTCATACGTCGCTTCGGTCTATCATTTATTTTCGGCGCTGATAATACGTAATTATAAATCACCCTCATTTTGCAGCCTCGTTTTATTAAGATCATTTATCCGCGTATATCATTACTGAATACCTGTCAGGCAATTTACTGAAACTAAATGTTCTAGTTAAGGTTTAGCTTGCCGTAAAGCTAGTGCTGTTTTTTTTTTTTAATCTTGGGTGTCCCCAGTTCCAATTATCGACACCGTAACAAATAAATGCAATAAACCACATTTAAAAAGAAAACGGAATAATTTTTCCTACAGTAATATTTATTACCTTTTTTCGAAAAAATCCGTGCAGGAAAGAGATTCGAACCATGGGCACTGAGGCAGCGAGCAGCGCTTTGATCACAGTACACTGCATAGTGTACTAACGGCATACTTTTAACTGTGATCAAAGCGGTGCTCGCTGCCTCAGTGTCCATGGTTCGAATCCCTTCCCTGCACGGATTTTTTCGAAAAAAAGGGTAATAAATATTACTGTAGGAAAAATTATTCTGTTTTCTCTTTTAATGTGGTTTATTGCATTCATTTTCATCATTTTCTCGCGCTACTTTGAGAGATATTACATACACCGTAACAAATATAGATGTCATCTTTGATGGTGACATGTGGCTTATGTCGCTAATGCGTGCGATTCGTCACTTTCCTTCACTCGTAATCTTAGCCTTATCCGCTTCCACCTTGATTGTGTGGAATGAAGTCTCTGCTGCTATACACCACTCCCCTTGCCTCGGTCCTTTCAAGCGTACCCTCAAGACCCATATCTTCCTTCAAACATTTTCTTAGATGGTAAACAAGCCTTGAAAAGGACCACGCCAAAAAATCGTATGGTTATTATCCTAATAGTGATATTAAAGTAAATCCAAGACTATTAAATTTTATCTATTGCCTCTAATATCCGTGTGTGTTTATTAGTATTTATGGCCTTAATGTCAACCATCTGTGTGTACCTGAGGTTTAAATCTAACCAGTTTGACATTTTATTCCGTTCTGAGACTCGAACTTAAGACAAGGCCTATTTCCAAGAGCCTAGCGCCTGATTTTTAAAGGCCTATTCCCATAACACGTAGTGGTATCCTAAGGGCGAAAGAAATGGCTCTATATATTAAGAATTGCCATTCCTCCTCTCATAAACTTCGAAAGAAGGTGTCTGTCATAAAATGTTAGTTGTTAAAGTATCTGGTAGCGATCCAAATTTTATCTATTTCTTTTTATCGCACTTCTGACATCGATAATAGCCCTTTGAGTTGTCTCTTCTCCAGAATGGCATATTTGCGTGAATCTGAGAGAAGATTTTAATGGACATCAAAAATAATGCCCAAACACGATGTTTACGACTAATTGCCGTGAATTATTGTTTCTCGATTTATCACTGTTATTAAAGTATAACATTATTACTGAGGCTACTAGTGAAAGTAGCTATTTTTGTACAGGTTTAGTCACAGCGAAGGTCATTTCCCTTGTTACTTCTTTAGACCACAACCTTAAATGTTGGATCTATCTGTATCTATAAGACATTCGATCTGTTCTGGCGGCCCCAACGTTCTTCGCTTATAACTAACGGTCATTCACGCATACGCGAAAGCTGCCAGGCGCACGGTGCGAAACGTTTACTCATTATGGATATATTATATGACGAGCAGATATACCGTTGTAACTTGGGTCAAATGTGCGTTCGGAAATAAAGTAAAACGTATTTTTATCCCGGGCAATGCCCGGGTTTGGATGTCCTTCTGTAGGGGGTAGGGGGAGTGTGAAGGACTTATATATTGCTTTCATATGTGGGTGAGTGTGAGCGAGGTTTGGTGCACACGGTTGAAGGAACGTAAAGGACGGAGGTATTGTTTGTATGTGTGGGTGAGTTTGAGCGAGGTTTGGTGCAGACGGTTGAAGGAAAGTAAAGGACGGAGGTATTGTTTGTATGTGTGGGTGAGTGTGAGCGAGGTTTGGTGCACAAGGTTGGAGGAGAGTGAAGGGTGGATGTATTGCTTCTATGTGTGGGTGAGTGTGAGCGAGGTTTGGTGCACAAGGTTGGGGGAGAGTGAAGGGCGGATGTATTGCTTCTATGTGTGGGTGAGTGTGAGCGAGGTTTGGTGTACAAGGTTGGAGGAGAGTGAAGGGCGGATGTATTGCTTGTATGTGTGGGTGAGTGTGAGCGAGTTTGGTGCAGAAGGTTGAAGGAAAGTGAAGGACGGATGTATTGCTTGTATGTGTGGGTAAGTGTGAGCGAGTTTAGTACAGAAGGTTGAAGGAAAGTGAAGAACAGATGTATTGCTTGCATGTGTGGGTCAGTGTGAGCGAGGTTTGGTGCACACGTTTGAAGAAAAGTAAAGGACGGAGGTATTGTTTGTATGTGTGGGTGAGTGTGAGCGAGGTTTGGTGCACAAGGTTGGAGGAGAGTGAAGGGTGGATGTATTGCTTGTATTTGTGGGTCAGTGTGAGCGAGTTTTAGGGCATAAGGTTGGAGGAGAGTGAAGGGCGGATGTATTGCTTGCATTTGTGGGTGAGTGTGAGCGAGGTTTGGTGCAGAAGGTTGGAGGAAAGTGAAGGACTGAGGTATTGCTTGTATGTGTCTGTGAGTGTGAGCGAGTTTTGGTGCATAAGGTTGGAGGAGAGTGAAGGAGGATGTATTGCTTGCATGTGTGGGTGAGTGTGAACGAGGTTTGGTGCATAAGGTTGGAGGAAAGTGAAGGATGGATGTATTGCTTCCATGTGTGGGAAGGTTTACTGCACACGGTTGGAGAAGAGTGAAGGGCGTATGTATTGCATGTACGTGTGGGTGAGTGTGAGTGAGGTTTAGTGCACAAGGTTGGAGGATAATGAAGGACGGATGTATTGCTTCTATATGTGGGTGAGTGTGAGCGAGATTTGGTGCACAAAGTTGGGGGCGAGTAAAGGATGGATGTAGTGCTTGTATGTGTAAGTGAGTGATTCCTTGGATTGACCGAATATTGTTCATGGGAGTGGTTGGAGTGTTTATTTTTATGTCCTTTCTGAAACTCAGCTCTCTATCGAGTGTGGCACTGAACAATATGGGTTTTATTTAAGTGGAAAGGCATGTTTGTTAAAGTGACGCAGATGTGTCTGTTGTACTCCCATTTTACCTTGTGAAGAGTGTTGCAGATGGTTATTTGGTTCATTTGCACAGCGTTCGAATATACTGATGCAGAGTTGTTGATTGCAAACTGCTTAGTTGTGGTTAAGGTGTTGTGGGAAAATGGAGATGTCATCGACGTACGTTTACATCGTTATGTTGTGGGTGTGGAGCGGAGTCGCATGGGGGAAAAGGTTGAAGATGGTGCGGGTTAGAGAACGGGTCTCCTTGTGTATGTGTTCGCGATAGCTTTCCCTGCTATATTTTTCTTGTTGATGTGTCTGTGTAACGTGTGAAAGACTTTGGTTATGTTGAATATTGTCATTTCTGTCCTGAGTTAGGATGTGGGTTGGTTGAAACTTTTTTGAAGGAGTTGGGTGATACTAACTAGAGTGGTTAAGTTAAGTGTAATGGATGGAAACCGTGTTGGGATGCATCGACTGGTACGTCCAAGTTTTTTTTTTTAGTAATAGCTGTTCCATGATATTTGAAGTAGCATAGAGTAGGGAGATTGTGTGGTATGATGCAAGGCATTAGGTAGTTAGTTTGCCTTTAAGAATGGGTATTATACAGGGTGACCCCCCCCCTTCAAACGGGCTTGCACACACTTTTTGTGTTATATCCTTCATCCATTCACTAATAACCCTTAATTTGCAGGGCATTACAGAAGCAACGCCTGTAAACACAACTAGATCTCAATGGGAGCTCCAGCAAAGAATATACTCCGTCAAACATTACCACAAGACAGGCTCGTTCAAGAAAGTGCAGGACACTTCCGTGCATCAGTTCAAATGTGAAAAGTAACCTCCAAGAGCAGAATTCAAGACTGGGTTGACCACGTCGAGAACTATGGGACAGTGGAGAACCTCAATACAGCCACTAACAACCGTTCAAGCCATTCAGGACGCTCCAGGTAGCGTACAGTTGAGCTGGTCGAGAGGGTCAGAGAGTCACTTCAGCAGAGTCCAAAACGCTCTGTGTGCAAGCGTAGTCAGTCCCTCGGTATATCCGTGAGACTTGCAGGAGAGTTCTAGTAATGGATGTAAAGGCCTACCCATGCAGAATACAGACGAAGCAGACCCTTACAGCCTCAAACAAGGAGCATAGAAAGGCTATGGCAGTCAAGATACTGGAAAAGATTCAGGAGACTTAAACTTTCCTTAACCTCCTTTGGACCTCAGGTGAAGCTCACTTCCATCTTGAAAGAAAGATAAAGTCGAAGACAAATGTCTTCCGGGGGACCTCCAGAACAAATGAGGTAGCCACCAAACCCCTACACTCCCACTCCCCTAAGTGCACGGTATGGACTGCAATTTCAGCTATAGGCATCATCGGACCATTCATTTTCGAGGAATCTGGCGCGACAGTAACAATCACCAAGAAGCGGTATGTTGAGGTCCTCAAAACCTTCAAGAGGGAGCTGCTGACCCTGTCCCTGTAACTTATGTGGAAGTTCTGGTTCCAGCAAGATGGAACAACCTCTCACACCTCAAACTTGTCCCGAGATTGGCTGTAATAGAACTTTGGTGACCCTGTGATCAGTCTCAAGACTGATTTTGAGTGGGAAGCTCACAGCCTAGACCTTAGCTCCCAGATTTCTTTCTCTGGGGCTACCTTAGAGACAAAGTATACGCAGGGAGACGCAGGACCATCACGCAACTCAGAAAAGCTATAAAGGAGGAGATCAGAGCCATTAGTCGGTCGGTTTGTAAGGACGTTATGGGCAACTTTGTGCTACGCCTTAAGAAATGCACAGAGCAAAATGGAGGTCATCTTGAACACGTGCTCTAGAATAAAGAAAAGTCCAAAGACCCTCATGTTTTGATCTGATTTTTTTAAACACAATAAACTAGTGATCACCAAAGTTTCATTCAATCCTGGCAGAAAATTAAGAAATGAGGCCTATCGAAAGTTGAGGCCCGGTTTTTTTTGGGGGTGGGGCGGTGACCCTGTATGAACAAATTTCGGGCATTTGTAAGAGAGTTATGGGAAAGTGGTTGAAAATTTTTCAGAGGGTTCTTTTATTTTCATAATCTCCCTTAAGTCTTGCGTTGATCGGAATGATATCTCTAATGATCTTCTTATTTTGATTTGCAGCAGCATCATTTATACTAAACTCAATAGTCATCTGAACCAGAATAATTTATCATACAGTTCGTCCAAATTTTTAAGATTCCGACTAAAATATAAAACTCGGTTTAATGATAATGGTAGACAAACATATGTAAAAGGAGGAATCATCCAAGGAGTTATCTGCTAATAGCTTTGATGACCGAATTCTGAGGTAATGTGTAGTTGATGGAAGTGTCATCCTGCCAAGAGAACTTTTATTAGATGTTATGGATTGCACCTAAATCTTCCATTTTCGGTAATTACTCTCGACATTACGTAAAGTAATGATTCAGATATATAACATTCATAGGGTAAAGCAAATATTTTTGCTATGTTCAATAAGTAGCAATTAATGAAAAACTAGAGAATAAAGAACAGCAAAAAACATGGATCCGGACAAGGGTATCCCAAAACGAACTAGGTTAGCTACCAGGTGCTCGAAAACTTCTTTAACTCTTTTAGTAGTCCGAGAAAGGTGGTACACACTTATCTGCATGCGTATCAATTAAAATCATGCTTCTTTTTTTACTAATTCTAAAACTAAGGTGCAGAAATATCTACATGAGTACCGTATGATCGGCCAAGGCTCTCATGTATGTACCTTAAGACAATCGCTCAATCATTCAAAACATAGGATAAGAAAGATCGTCTTCTACCGCAAGGCCTCGCCTGCTAGTTTCGATAGGAATTTAGAGGACAATCAGGAAATAACCCAGAAAATGTCTTTACATACATGATTTACAGGGGCCTAAATGCTGTCATTATTTTAAATGTTTTTCTGACAACATATACTGATTTTTCATTGGACCTTCTGTGGTTCCTACTTAATTTAGCCTATAGGCTATAAGAGAATTACGGAGATTTACGGTCTTGTAGGTTGTCTCCATATGGACGCTAAAAAGATGTCCTTACTACTAGGTGAATATTACATTCGGAAAATACTCAGGTCAATTTTGAATCATATTTAATGACGTGATTCCGACTGCTCAGTTTGGTAGTCTATTCCGCGTTTGTGTAATTTTATAACTGAAGTAATTTTGGGCTAAGGCCGTGTTGAAGCCCTTGTTTACTACTTTAATCCATTTTAACGAGTGTTGTCCTATCATCTATCTCGAATATTAATATATAATTTATATTACTGAATCCTTTTAAGATATAAACACTTTGATCAGTTGCCCACGTAATCACATACTTAGAAGGGCTAAAAATCTTACAGACCCAAGTCCTTCACCCGGTAGATTCCTAAGCTCAGAAATTATTTGGGTTGACCTACATTAGAGCCTTTCTAACAGCACTACGTCTTTATTCAGGACCAAAATGGCACTACGAATTCGATATGACGACAGATGAGGGATTTATATAGAGACAAAATGATATATTTTGATTTAAGAATGAAGTTTCTCTCAGTGTATCTCATCATCTGGTTTGCTTTCTTAGTAGCTTTGGTGCTTTGCCTTGACACTGAAATTTTCCGAAATTAAAACCCCTTTGGTACTTTTCTAAGGTAACTTGCCCGGTGGTTCGGTATTCCGGCTTTATATTTCGGCCTCCTTGCATTTACAGCTGTTAAAGTTCATCCACCATTTATCCGCCCACTCGACTATTTTATCCATGTCTCGTCGGAGTTCCGCAATATTGCATGTAAAAGCGTTTTTTCCACACATTTGCCTCTACTTTTCTGAGGCAAACCTAAAATATTTTGCATTTATAAATAGTGAATTAAAAATTATGCTTCTTCATTTAGATAGTTATGAAAAAAAGCTTTCCTATTCTAAAAAAAAAAAAAATGCTATTTTGATAGAAAAATTCATTACCGTTTTACCAAAGATTTATGAGGGCTTAAATCTGTGAAGGAATCTGCCTTCCTTCCTGATGTATATATATATATATATATATATATATATATATATATATATGCAATATCCTGCAGGAAAATGAAAAGGTGCTTCCAAGTACTTTCGAACTTTAGTCAGTTCATTCTCGTAGTTATTCTTGAGAATGAACTGAATAAAGTTCGAAAGTACTTAGAAGCACCTTTTTATTTTTCTTGCGGGACATTGCATTCATTGCGAACTTCACGTGCTACTTTGTGAGTTAATCATTTCATATGTGTATATATATATATATATATATATATATATATATATATATATATATATATATATATATATATATATATATTAATAGAATGCCCTCGTGATGCATTCGCGTCGATTTCTGTTCATTTGCAAGAAACACTTAATTAGAGTAATAAATAATATATAATAAACTACATTTGAATGGAAATTACTCTCCGATTCCTAGTATTTTGATTACATCTCTTATCAATAGAACCCCCTAAATATATGTTGATGTACAGTTTAATGACTTCAGATTATGGTTTCTGGCCTATCGCAGGGTAGTTGTCTTAGCCAGCATCTATTTAAATGATTTTTGTCATGGTTTAGAGACTAAGGTTTCTCATGTGTTGATAATGCTATAAAGATCTTTTCTAACCCATCTCGGAATGATAGGGCTCAGTTATTCTCTTTATAGACATGAAAGAAATCACTTCAGTAAAGTCGCGCGTATAAAACTGAACTTTTCAAAGGCATAAGCCATGGCAATTCGATCGTCCTTGACCTTTAAACCTTCTATGCTCTGATCTTGTTATTCATAGTTCTCTTGGCTATTTGGAATATTTTTTCATTTTTTTTGTTAATTTTGACGAAAACTAACTTGCGAACAAAATTTACGCGTTTGTGTTTCTTAAATTTCTCCACAAATGTTAGTATTTTGGACCTGTTTTGAAACTTTTAATATGTCTCTTTAATTTTTTTATTCTTCCATGCTTTAGCTATCTTACGTACCTGGGTATTAGCAGTAAAATGCCTTTTGCAACTTTCTGCCAGCAATTTAACACTTAACTGTTTGATAACTACTTAAAAAATAACTTTGTCCTCGAGGAGAAATTAGTTCACTGTATGTACATATGACATAGAGTCTTTTACAACAATACACATCCATTACATTATTTTCTCACTGACTTGCTCAATTCCTTCCATAATACTAAGCAGACAGTTATCAAAACAGTTGAACCTTCTAACCTGTTTGATTTGATAGTAATTTAGTGGTTAAACTGTTTCATCCATGCTTCGACTATCGTAGAATAATCGTTTCACCCATACAAATAATTAAATTAGTCGTCAATATCTTCTTGTTTAAAATTAATATTTTGGTATTTTATATTTTAATTCATTTTGTACTGTTCATTTACTTCCATTTACCTTTTAAATTATTTCGTTTGTTTTAAGTTCCATTTATAATCTTTTTTTCATCAAAACTTTATTTCCATTGTGGTGGTTTTGGGGATAAATTGTCATTTAGCTTTTCCAGTTGGATGGACACTTGCCAGTCAATAATAATAATCACATACTCCGAAGATGAGAGGTAGAATACTGCAGATTATAAATAAAAATGTCAGTTAAAAAATGAGGAAGCTATGAAGTTATATAATGTTTATTTCCGCCTCAAAGCGATGAATATATATTGGCAGTGATCAAAATTAAGGTCTTAATATAAATGTGTTGAGAGAGACCAAAAGAAAAGTTACAAACTTCATTTTGAGGGTAGAGTTTAGATCAAAGATTTTCGATACCCTCGACAAGATTGATGAATTTAGTATTTTGTATGCATTTGTCATCATACTTTAGTATTTTGTATGCATTTTTCATCATACTTTAGTATTTTGTATGCATTTATCATGGCACAACTATGACTTGTATATATTTAATCGCATTAAAAATACATGTGTATTTGATTAGTACGATAATACATTTATGTGTATTTATAAAGATTTAGATCTATATATATACTTCTGTTAAATTTACATAAACACATAGTTGAAATTAAACATTTTTGAGAATAAATCCTTTAAGGCCTTTTTAGCAGAATTTCTGATTCCTCCGAACTTTCAAGAAAAGCGATGAAATCGAAGTCGGTGCACAGGAAGTGCCATTCGTCATATGATTCTTAGCTCAAATTTTTGCCACATCAACTCAGACTTGAAAGAAGCAAGGGACTAGCATCCGTCCAGTCATTCATACTCAAGTATATGAACACTAAGGAACATTGCAACAGTGAAAAATGTGTAAAGAAGTGAAGGAAGCCAAATTATAACTAAATGATTTTTATAACAGTGCACTGGAGATTAGATTGATCCACACCCTACTAATAAGCAAATATGTTAAGGTTTGGCTGCAAATGGAGTTAATGTTTCAGAGATGACAATGCAGAGATTCCTACACCAAAATGACCTTCACTGTTATCAGGTTAGAAAAAAGCAATATTTCGTAACGATCACGTTGCCAAAAGGTTCGCGTTTCCAAAGGAGAGCATTCATGGAGATAAAATAGCTTGGGAAATATTATTATAGGACGCCAAAACCAAAATATAATCTTTGGCCAGAATTGCCGAAGAGATGATTTTCGAGTTTTTGAGGTGCTTCTTCCGACAAACACCATAAAAGCCGTAAATCAGAGAGGAGAAATCATAATGCTATGACGCTCGTCTGCTGCCAATGGTACAATAACACCTTTTAAAATAGAGAGAAGAAGACCTTCTACTGTCATCATAAACACTACATTTGGGCTGGTAGCTTTAGTTTCTAAAGGACAACAACCAATTATCTGATTTATTTAGGGAAGAAATGGTTCGTAGATTCCAAAAGTAATGCTGATATTTTGATGTAATTCAAAAAGCACTTCCACCAAAAAATACCCAACAAAGATGAGCACTGATGGTTTGAACTGTAAAGAGGAATGGAATCAAATTTCTAGTGAAGAATGCTGTTAGTTAATAAAAAAACTATGACAAACGTTTAACAAATGTAATTGAAAATAAATATAATGCAATCAAATATTCATCAGTGATTTTTTTAGGTTTTCAATTTAGTAATATTCCTGAAAAAAAAAATTCGAGCGTCCGGAAGTCTTAGCATTAGATGTTTGTATCCACTTGGAATGAATATGTAATATTAACTATATCACCAAAATATTTCAAATATTAATCGAATAAATAATTTTAAAAAGCACCAGCAACGTTTGTTAAAATTTATGCTGCTCCCAATTCGAGATTTTAATTCAGAAAAAGGAGGCAAAGTGGGTGGTAATTTAGGTAATCAAAATATTTATAGGATTAGATTTCATTACTCCTGATCTTTTATTTGAAGGAAATAGGAACCCTGTTATTCGGGGACACCAACTTAAGATAAAGTAGTTTGTACACATTGATGACAGAAAATTAGTCTATTATTAATAGGATTAATATATAGAATGACGTTCTCATCAGTGTTGATTTAAACACTTATAAGGCCTACTTTGAGACAAGGCAAGGGCTATGGCAGAGAGGAAATAAATGGGGCCTCGATGTTATTTTCTCTTATTTCTTTCTTATTTTCTTGTACTTAATAGGGAAGTCTCTTTTTTTTTGTCTTTAACACAAACCTATTTGGTTACATCTCCCCGCCCCCTCCATCCCCGATTAAATTTGATCCTATATTTCATCTCCTTCCCCCAACTTATCCCAACAAATTCTCAGAATTACTCGAAATTATGGCGGGCTTTAAGCTTATAATCTTATACTTTACAAAAAAAGATACTAAACCTTAAAAGTTAAAATATGCAACGATAAATTCTCTAGAAACAAAACTTTAAGTAGAACCTCCAACTATACAATTTTAATTTCTACCAAGATTGTGACAATTTATGTATGACCCAATATGGAAAATATCTAACGAATAACATTTGAGAGGGTTCAATAAATTAATAATTTAGCTTTAATATTAGGTTATCCGGAAAGTTTGTGGTGTTTTGAAAAAACAAAAAAAATAATTTAAGTAAATTTAATAATTTTTATAGTAGACATTTTGTTTGACAATATGTTCTAATTTTGGGAGGGGTTAAAAAAAAATTCTTTGAAACAGGAACAATTTTTAGGCAATATATTTTGAGATAACGAAACACTCCTTAATGACGAAAATTTGGGATAAGCTAGCCTAATTAGCAGTGACGGCTCGTGTATAGGCACTGCAGAACTGCAGCATCCCCTATTTCCACTCGATATTATCAAAAACATTCAATATAATGCGTCCTTTTTCTTTATACTTGTGCATTATATAATCCTTAAGCAAGCTTAATGTCAGTAGCCATCCCTTAGTTTATGAAAACAATACAAAAATTCTTGTATAAAACTGTGCGCTTCACAGTTTCATCAGCGTGGAGTTTAGCTGTTGTGCGCATGCTCACATGACCGAGATAGGAAGCTGCACGCTAGGGAGAGAGAGCACTGTGGCTCATGCAGTGCTGGTGTACTGGTGGAAGGTAGTGTTTCCTTTTGACTCCGAGTGTGTTGTGCTTAAAATTGTGTTTATATTCTTGAATGTGATAAGGTGTAGAATTTAATTCATATGTCTTTTCGGTTCTTTTATTTTATGAATTCTGAAAGACAAAATGCACTTACAGTGCTTTCAATGGCGAAAGAAATAACTCTGTAGTCATACAGAGATCAATGAGAAAATAATTAATCTTTTCGCGCAAACTAAAACAAGAAGAATAGATTTCGTTTTTAAATGAATGGATCAAGCTTGAACTGCAATAATTTAGGTTATTAGTAAGTAAAAAATGTTTGAGTTTGTTCTGTTTAGGATTTTATCAAGTTTATCTATAAATTTTCATTTATATCTTTATTTCCTTTTACACAATATTAAAAACAATGCTAGAAAATTTCTGATGCAGCACCCGCACTAATTGTAGCTACGAGCCACCACTGCTAGTTAGGCTATTAACTAGCACTAATTAACATATTTCAGCTACTATTTAGGACCAAGATAGCCTATTTAGGCTATTAATTATGACTCTGAGGCCTATTTAAACTATAAACGAAGAGTAGGTTATCCTATTTAAGCTATTAACATAGACAAGTTTATTCTCTTTAGGGTATTAACTAGGACCAGGTTAGCCTATTTACACTATTAACTCGGACTAGGCTAGTCAAAATTTATATAACAAAACGGTATTTATAAATTTGATTAAATATATTTTACCTAAATATTTCTAGAATTTTCAAAACGTGACGAAATTTTCGAATGACCTAATGGAACAGAAAAGAAGTTCCAAATTGGCACTCTTGTGTCCCCATCAAATAGAGGTGGGTAGGGGTGAAGACGTGATTGGAATGATATCTCTGATTCCGATGTTTTAATAATCTTGGATTCTTCCGAGATTGATTAATCGTCTCGTCGCTTGACGCCATTAGGCCGCATAATGTGTGCATCTGAGATGTTTGAACTAGGATCTGGCTAGACCTCACCACCACGCCTTCATAGAGTTAATTTACTGTTTTTTTATAATTATTATTATTATTATTATTATTATTATATTTAAACTGTATAAATGTTAGACAATATTCAAAATAAAGTTTACCTAAGATGATTACTCCGCCACTTAAGAGACCTTCACGTGGGACACTCGTTAGGGGAAACAAGGTTATGTAGGGACTTCATTATGTGGTGCTATTGAAATGATTACCCATCCCCACACTGCATCGACCAAGCCTAGGGAACACTCCTCATCCAAGCAAAGCAAATGATTGTACCCAAATGTTCCCCTAACTATTTTAACTGCATATTTTAACCAGTTTTGGCACCGAGGTACAAGAAATTTTCCACCCCTTTCTGCAAGTTTAATTACAATGTACACAGCGATAATATGCGGGCACTAGAGCCCCCACTTGGTGAGAACCACCGTGTCCCCGATAGCAAGATTGCATGTTAAAATAGCCAATTGAAACGATTATTCTAAGGATTGATAGAATGGTCCATTGGCGGGGGTCAGGAGCCTCCTCAAAGATGCCCAATGATATGTCGAGGGGGGCTCAATATTCCATCGTATTCCATACCCTCCCAGGTTGCAGTTGGACTTCGTTCTAGTAAAAGTAGAAATAGGATAAATATAATATAAAATCTTTAAACTCTTAACCATTTGAGTGTTATTCAACCCTTTATCTGACCCCAGTGTTACTTCTACTATTTATCTCATTCGAGTGTTACTTCTACCATTTATCTCATTCGAGTGTTGTTTATACCCTTTATTTCATTCGAGTGTTGTTTATACCCTTTATTTCATCCGAGTGTTGTTTATACCCTTTATTTCATCCGAGTGTTTCTTCTACCATTTATCTCATTCGAGTGTTACTTCAACCCTTTATCGCATTCGTGTTTTACTTCAACCCTTTATCGCATTCGTGTGTTACTCTACCATTTATCTCATCCGAGTGTTACTTCTACCATTTATCTCATCCGAGTGTTACTTCTACCATTTATCTCATTCGAGTGTTACTTCTACCATTTATCTCATCTGAGTGTTACTTTTACTCTTCTTAAATTACAGAGTTAGTGAGGATAATGATTACATTATTAATTGCATTAAATACCACCTACCTACTTCTATTTAATTTATTTAGTGTTTGGTCCACTGCCAAAGCTTTTCTACCCAATAGTTAAATCACACTGGGGGGGGGGGGGGGGGGAATGAGTCGTTTGAAAGTCGTGACTTTAAATTTCCGGAACTCGGTTGTGTTTCGCCGTATTTACCCCCTTCACTATTTGACAACCGACCATTTTCTGATAGGGGCTTTTCTCTCTTGAATAAATGCCTACCAACTATTTTCTGGTAGTGGCTTTTCTGCCAATATTGGTAATTTAATCCCGGTTTGTTTGACCGTTTGTCATTACTTCGACAAAGGCCCTTTGCCGCCTTTTTCATTAAAGTCTCCTCTTATGTGAAGCACTTGCTGGCTTCCTTCCCGCCTTTACCCTACCTTGATTTTCCTATCGGAGATCGGTCACATAATTCCACAACCTTATATACCATGTTTGTCTTTGTGTATTCTTTTAAGTCAATTTGGCTACCTTTTTGCTTTCCATTCGGGGACAAAGTCCTCTGACCCAATAATGAAATTTACATAAAGATGCGAATGACAATCGCTAGCAAACCCTGGAGAACTATCGGTCAGTCATCGTTGTAAGAGAATGTAGAGATAGTAGAGGTACTGATCTCTGCCACCAGCGCGAGGGCAAGATCTTTTTCATGGCTCAAGTGATAGCCATGCGTTCCAGGCCAGGGCAGTGTAAAGATGCAACCCCTTACGGTAGATTACAGAACGGAAGAGTTATGTGTTCTGTGCGTGAAGACAGGAAGATGGAAGAGACATTAAAAAATAAACTTTGTATGACGGTTTATTGCAGGTCAAACTTTTGGTTGATATTTTGAATATTAAACATTGTACAAACGTGAAACTTGGTTCACTGAAATACCCTTGGTAGGTACCTACTCAGTTAACATTTCAATCGTATTAATAAGATACATACAAAGTTATGTTGAATTATGTATCTTGATGTGCTTTCAACTGTGTCACGCTTTATTGCAGCGGTACGAAAATGCTAATTTAAGGTAATGAAACAAAGTATTATCGTTATATTATCATTTTATTGTAATAATGAAACACGCTACCGAAGAATAGCAGCCAAATATATGAAACAAATACAATTAAATTGTTGGTTCTGTACTTTATTTGTTTACGTAACTTCCTTGTTTAGTAATGATATCACACAGTCTTTTGTCCATAGGAGCTGTTAGCCGACTAATCTGGGAAGATGTTATGGTACCAGCAACTGTTTTTATCTTCTCCCACAGGACATCCTTCGATGAAAACTGGATACCTCCTTCATATACTTTCCTCTTCATGGTCGACCAGAACTGTTCGATAGGGTTTTGGTCAGGAAAACAAGGAGGCCAGGTTATAAGTGATTGCCTGTGATTCCCAAAGTTGTGAGGTACGAAATTGTAGCCTTGGCTGAATGCGAAGTAGCATTAGCATGCATAAAAATAAATCGCCGTCGACGTGAGAGTGGCAGATTATATAACCTAACCAGGCTGCAAAATGCTCCTCCAGAAACGCGGTGTAGGAGTTGCTGGTGAGTTTGACTTCTTCTGGAACTCGAAAAGGCCCGACAAGTTCATTTCCTATGATTTGCGCCCAAAACATGACGCCACCACCTCCCTTTTGACACCGAATGCGATGCGGGCGAGAGGCTCCAAGAGGTACCCAAACTTTGGCCCATGCATCGGGGCCTTCCAGAGTAGCTATGGCCTCATCCGTGAAGAAGACATCTTGGAAATTGATCTTCATGCACTTCCGTGCCCAATCAATACGCTTCTCTTTGTGATTCTTTCTCAGAATGAGTCTAGCGACGCGCTTAACACTTCTGGCCATCTTTTTAAGGATCCTACACCGGGTGCTTCTAGACAAAGGAGCAACTCCAGCACTTTCAAATATTGCAGCACTTGTGCTACCGAGGTCTTTTCTGACTTGTCTACCTATTTTTCGGATGTCACGCTGGGATGCACTTTTTCTCGTACCTTTATCTTGCCTTGTTTTGGTGATGGGGTTTTCCACATACACCTTCAATGTTCTTGTATCCCGACCAAGTTCCTGGGCTGATTCTCCAACAGATGAGCCTTCTGCGAGACCTGCAGCAATCCGCGTCTTCTCTGTAGCTGTCAGACGTCGTTTCAGAGGCATTTTCGTACCGCTGCAACAAAGGGTGACACAGTTGAAAGCACATCAAAATACATAAATCAACATAACTTTGTATGTATCTTATCAATACGATTGAAATGTTAACTGCGTACGTACCTACCTAGGATATTTCAGTGGACCAAGTTTCACGTTTGTACAATGTTTAATATTCAAAATATCAGCCAAAGTTTTGACCTGCAATAAAGCGTGATACCCAGTTTATGTATTTTTTATTTTTTTACATTCGTTTTTAAAGTTTACGTAATAGAAATAATTATTCTACTATTTAAATTATTGCAGGTTTATTAAAGAAAGTCAGAATTCCCCAAAAATATAAGAAAAAATTTCATTCCTTTCCTGAATCCAAAATCGTACTCTGGTCCTCTTCCTTTAAGAAGTGGAGTTTTGCTATTCGATCAAAAGGATAAAATGATAAGACATATGGGTTAAATGAATGATATTTTGTAATTATAAACTATTTCGTAATAATTTGGGGTAAAAGTAAATGTTTGAATCTTATTAATTCCAGGTTCTTTCGAAAGTAAAGCATGCAACTATTGTTGTTCTGTATCAAAGTAACTTGAAATACGAGGAGGTAATTATTAGGGTTTTGCATCAAGAAGCATTATCTTTAAGATCATTAATGCCTTTGAAAAAAATTGGTTTATCTCCTGTAAAGAAGTCTTTTGGACGCCCATGAGCTTCAAATGAACGCCAGAATCGCCACCTGCTAAGGTCCCAGCTCAAGGATCAGGTTGTTGCCACTGCTAAGCTTGCTCACGATTGGAAAGAGGCAAGTGCGCGCAGCGTGACGCGGAGACTTTTCGGCAAATTTCTCAAGTCGAGAAGGGCTGCGAAAAAGCTTCATCTTACCAGGAAGAACTTTAAGGATTGGCTCCCCTTTACTAGGAAATATGAAGAATGAACTGTTGAAGACTGGAGTAAAGTCATCTACTCTGATGAAGCTCCTCTCCGCTTATTTGGAGCTTATCGGAGATCCATTGTTAGGGGGAGAAAAATGAGGCGCTTTTATGAATCCTGTGTTGTGTCCACGGTTATGCATCCGGCCATTGTCCACGTCTAGGTCTGCTTCTTATCTAAGGAAAGGGGAACACTAACAATTTTTGCCCAAGAACTGCCATTAACTACAAAAAAAGGGTACAAAAACGTGCTTCATCAGCAACTTTTTCCAACAGTCCAGGACAATTTTGTCGATGATAACTGTATTTTTCAGTATGATTATGTACCTTCTAACAAAGCAAAAGCAAAGAAAAAGTTCTAAGCTAAAAATAACACCGAACCTTTGGACTTTTATCGGGGAATTCGCCAGATTTGAACCCAAGAGGGAATTTGTGGGCGATAATCAAACTAGCGGTTGATAAAAACAAGCCATCCAATTGTGAATAGTTTCTGGTGATTATTGATCAAAATGGAGCGATATCAGTCAAGATATCGGCACAAATTTGGTCTCCAGCAAACCAAAGAGAATTGAAGCTGTCCCAAAGAACAAGGAACATCACTGTAAATATTGATTGGGTACCTGAATTAACTGTATTTTTTAATAAAATCGGTTTGGGTTCTAAATTTTCTTATATTTTACCTTCAATTTATTATACAAACATACTAAAACAAAATTTAATGTTTATTAAACCTATCAATTTTCTTAAGCGAAAAATATAGTAGTCTCAAAACCTTTGTCGTTAACTAGGCAGATGACATCGTTAATAATTTCAGGTCATAATTATTTTCAACGAAGCGGCGAATAGAATTATTTCCTCTGTTTATACATGACTCCATGGCAATAATTTATCCTTAAATATCTCAGTCATCCTATATGATTTGAACAAACAAACAACAAAAACAAATAACATCTACAAATTAGTGGTAATCCAAGTAAACAAGTCAAAAGCTTCAATATCATTTGTATAATAAACTCAAACTTCAGCATCATAGTAATCACGTACAAACTAAAATGTTTTACCTCATCCATATCTTACCCAACTCGAGGCGTACACTTTGAAAAATAGCCTTCGTACCTTGCATTTTCCCTTCCGTTATTCTCTCCTTTCCTGCGGAATTGAAATCTAGGGTTAGTGTGTGTGTGTGTGTGTGTGTGTGTGTGTTATAAGCCTTCTTTTCCTCTTACAAAAGAGAATTGTTCGAATACTTGGGAATGAAGATTTTTTAGCACACTCATCTTCATTATTTCAGAGGCTTCGAAATCACATCGCTCTCTGACCGTTTTATTTAAAGGAGCAGGCAATGGGTTCGCTACTAAGATTAAAATTTAAAAAAAATAGCAGCCATGGTTAAATTTTTATAAATTTTCTGAACTTCGCCAATTATAATCATTGTAAAAAGAAACTCGAAACTAAATTTCCTCCCTTTCAAAATATCACGTTGCTAAAATATAATTATAGAAGAAGATATATAGAAAATAAATTTTCTGAACTTCACCATTTGTAATTCTTTGGGTTTTAAAAATTCACAAAATTTCGATACTTATATTTATTTCTGAACTTCATCATTTTGTTTTTTTATATTATAAAAGAATTATCAGAAATAACTTTGATAAAAAACATAAGTCATAACCAAACTAAGATGAAATTATTATTCAAATACTAAAAAAAAATCCCCTTCTTAAATTATAGAGTTAGGGATGATGATGATGATGAGGACGATGATGACTAGAAAATAATTGTAAAAAATATTTTACTACGTTGATATGCCCTTAATCGCCTCGTATTTTCTAGTTGCTAGAAATTGATACCCAGCCTTGAGATGTGATTTTCTCTTAAACTCAAACTCTTTACTTACAATAACGAGACTTTCTGTGACTTATCAAGGTGTCTGAAGTGGACTGCCCTTGACCTGCGCGTAGTGAGATCCCTCAATATCTTTATAAAAGGCCCAAAGATAATCTATAGGCTGGTCCGAAACTCTTGTCACCAAAAAGTAATAAGAAAATAGAGGAAAAATATAATAATATTAAACATATGTACTGGTTTTAGTGTGTTCATCTTCAATAGAGGAACAATATTATAATATCAAACACATGTGAAATAGAAAATTAAAACAATATTTACGGAAGGTGAAAACACTTTCGGACCACCTTATACTTAACTTAGCATGTTACCTACTCACGTCATTCTACCTTCCCTTTAACCTCTTTGCGATCGGTGTACCCTTCCCTTAACCTATTTGTGACCTTCCCTTTAACCTCTTTGCGATCGTTGTCCCCCCTCCTTAACCTATTTGTGACTTTCCCTCACTAAACAGAACACATTCTCCGTATAATATATACATATATTTCCATATTCTTTACTTCTAGTATCGTCTTAAGCTCATAGCCATATTTTGATATACCGATTTCTCAATTTAATTAACAAACGCTCTAAGAAGTTGATGCAATTCTTGGAACTTGATTTAATATATTGTGTGGTTACTCTACATGACTAAATTGTTCCAATTCTTACCATGGAAAGCAAAAGCTTGTAGTTTCCATGTTGTCATTAATGTAGAAAGTTTGCCCTACCAATAGTTTTCTACATTGACGATCAATATCCGTCATAAAACTGCATTAAATTGGAAATTCCGCTGTTGTATATAATAATGTTACAATCTGCTGTCAAACAAACTGCTCACCTATATAGAATTTTTATTTTATTTTACAGTACCATACAAAACTAGAGAACAAAATACCAAAATCTAATTTTTCTTTTAGATTTCTTGTTAAATTTCCCTGAAAATTACACAAAAATATTCTTTAACATTTGCCTCTGATCGTGCCAAAGTTTAATTTCATAGAACAACGGATAAAGAAAGTTAGAAAGAATGTAATACGAATTTGACATTTGCCTCTGATCGTGTCAAAGTTTAATTTCATAGAACAACGGATAAAGAAAGTTAGAAAGAGTGTAATACGAATTTGATAAAAAGGATGCGTCCACAACTAGAAAACGAGAAATTTCAATGAAACATTAACTAGAAACAAAACATAATCATTCTCATGAATAATTGAACAAAATATTAATAAGAATTATGCAGGCATTTGTTCTGAATGACTTGAACACATCTTTCTTCAATTTTTCGCACTACTCGGGCGTGAATACATTCTATTCTTCTTCCAATCTTTGCCAGAGATCTTCCCCATTCGTCGTTTTCAGAACAACAACCTTAGTTACCTAATATCTTCCATAGGTTTTGTATCGCCTTTAAATCATGGCTCCGCGCAGGCGAGTTTATCACGTCGATATTTTCAGGATTCAAGACATGCGTCGCCGTCTTTGCCGTGTGTAACCGAGAATTGTCCTGGATTAAAACTGTCGTAGATTGGCCGAGTTTATAAATTCTTTATTTATTTATTATGATTAACAAAAATGAGTCGTACGTTCGTACTTCCAGTGATCGCTTCAGGATCGGTCTTTAAGAGCGCTTTTCTTATCTTTATTCTACGAAATACTGCCAACGCAACTCGTTCAAGGATAATTTAAAAACTTCAACCAAAAATAGACTTTTATTGAACATTAATCAAATCACACAAAATTACTATATACACGTACAAGATACATATAAAAAAATGTTTTTTAAGTCCCGCTATCAATATTCGGTTCTTAGTGGTTTAACGGGAGAACAATCTACTTTAAACAACTTCGTATTTAAGATATATAAATAATCTACGAGGGGCGGTCAATAGGTTTTGCAATTCGGAGATAAGGAAACGAGATATGAGGAAAAGTGTTTTGTTATTTATCAATATAACTACCCTCGACTTCAATGCACTTGCGCCACTTGTCCCTGAGGCTTCGAATCCCCGACAACCAGAAATCTCCCGACTGCTGTTCAATCCACTCCTGGACGGCGAGCTGGACATCTTCATCGTCCCCAAACCGGCGTCCACGCAGTGCAGCCTTGAGCTGGCGGAATAAAAGGTAGTCGCTAGGGGATCCCAATGATGCACCCACATTTCATCACCTGTCACTATGCGTGAATCGAATCCCGCCGGGTCTTGGTTGTACAGAAGCAGCAGCTCCTCCGAACTTTGACGACGTTGAAGTCGATCATGGGGCGTGAAGTTTCTAGGGACCCAACGGGCAGAGACCTTGGTCATGGCCAAATTGTAGTGGATGATGTTGATAACACTTCCAAGTTCTCGCTCGATTTCTTCGACCTTCACCCGTCGATTTTCGAAGATCATTTTCTCCACACGGGCACATTGTCCTCGTCGGTCACGTCTGACGGGCGTTCTGGACGAGGGTCATCTTCAAGGGACTCACGACCATGGCGGAACTCCCTATTCAAGCGAGCAATGTTTGCATAGGAAGGGGCAGTGTCGGTGTACACTGCAACCATGTGTTCATGGATCTCTTTTGCATTTTTGCCTTCCTTGGTCAAAAATTTGATCACTACGCGGTGCTCCTCAACCTTCTCCATTGTTGAAAAAAAATTTGTGACTGACGATCTGCAATCAGCTACTGCTTCTTAAGTAGACAAGGCAGGAGCATGCGGATGCAGGTCCTGAATTGTCATAGCTTGTCCTAACACCCCCACAAACAGCCATCTCCCTTCCTTGTTTTGCCCTACCGATTCGCAAAACTTATTGACCGCCCCTCGTACTTTAAACGATCACGGGGACATAAAAATAGTGTAGCTTACTCACATTATATTATGACGTTTCAACCAGATGATCCCAACGAAATACCTTTACTCGATTCTTGTCCTGTGAGACGTTGAGAGGATGATTTATTATTTTCTCAAGAGATGGCGTTATGTTGAATAAGGGGTGGGCGAGTGACGTCACACGGAAATTGGAGTAGGCGAAGTAGAATCAAAACAAAAAAACGCCAATGATTCCTTGGGTTCGTCGGACGTTGGTGACCTTGAAACGAGTTTCTTCAGACGAGCGTGGACTATGTTTGATGTTTTCTATCTAGTTTGGGGTTGTCAAACTCAGATAGAGTAAGAATAATTGACGATCTTCGAGTACTCGAGCTGTGTCGAGAGTATTTGTAGTTTAGATCCTTTAACGATTCTTGGGCACGAACTGTTCCGTGACTACTTGGAACAATCTGATAATGTTCAAGAAACTGCAAATCTTTCTTAACTTGCAATGAAACTCTCTGCCGGTGACTTCTCTATCTCTTTACTAAAACGAAAAAGCCCCATTTTCTCCTGTCGACCTGTTTTATACGTCAATTACCCCCGCGGGGTAATTTGAGGTGTAGGGGCGCAAGGTGAGACCTAACGGAGTTCTCCCTTTTTGGCGTCTGTTGTTTCTCTTACCTCGGCATTTTGAAATTAGGGAAAACCGACCACTATTGATCCGACAGAAGTGTGGTATCAATTCTCTCGTACTTTAGTGTCGTGTGGTTCTGGGGATAGCGTATTACGAGGTCCACAGTTTGCATTTTTGACTTTCGTATTTATAAATAACCCCTCGGCGGGTCGGAATTTTGAGTCGAGGTCAGGAATCTGTCTCCTAAATTTTCAATTTTGTCCGTTCTTGCATGTTACCGGAGACCGGTTAGAGGGGCAAAGAGAAACCCAGGTGGCCTTTGTTATTACTTCATTATTTCTCCTCGCCATGGGGGAGGCCTCGATATATATGTACATTCGCAATTTCTTAACGGTATTTCTTTAACTCCCATATCTCTACCAAAACAGGCACACGTACTCTGAATATTCGGAGAGATCGGATCATATGTTTCTGAAGCAGATTCTTATATAATACATCGTTTACTTTACTGCTTAAACGGACTAGCGGACAGAATCCATGGCTTGAAAACATGTCCCACACCATAACGCTACCATCTGAAAATACCACCGTCTTTTATGTTTATGTGGAATTTCACATGCACAACGCCTTACATGTTGCTTCAGATCCAATCGAAACCAAATTAATTTGCTTTCGTTGATGAAAGACCTTTAGCACTTTTCAGCACTCTAGAGGACATGCTGAGTAGCGAAGGCAAACCTGGCTGCTTTTTTCTTCCTACTTATGAACTGTTTCGTAGCAGCGACATGAGAGAGGTTAACGAGACACATTCAGGCTCAGGTTATTGGAAACTTGACTTGAAATATTGACTGCTGTTTCAAATCATCTTTCATTCACATCGTTGCATTGCGCGATCTTCCTTGGAAGTGTTTTTTAGTGCGATCCCTTTTCTTCGCGACTCATAGAACGCGGTATCCTAATGGAGCTGTATTTTGCTTACATCACTTTTAACTTATTATAATGCCAGGAACCGTCAGACAATGCCATTTATTCACTCATTCAACAGACAACCTGCTTTCAGAAAATTTGTAGACCTTAGCTCGCCCCACCATCATGATAAAGAAGAAATTACTCCAATAGCTGGCTAAAATACACATGGGATAGAATTACTATGCTTACGCAACGAACTTTTACCTGCAAACTGAAATTCATAAGTAATCGTTTTTTAATTTTAGACTCTTTCTTCAAGTGCACAATTCTTTACTCAGATTTTTTTTTTTAGCAATATTGTATAAAATGAAATTAAACTCTTGGGGAAAATTTCAGCGAATATTTTCTGTAATTTTCATGAAAATTAAAAAGGAAAGTATTTTGTTCTCAAAGTTATGGACGATGCTGTATGTTCCCCCAGTGGGCAGAGAAGGATGGTGAAACAAACATAAGAAGAATATAGAGAAATAAAATAATCATAGAGATCAAGGATTAAATGAACGGAATAACGGACTTCTATAACAATATATGGTATGGAATAGGCATCAATAATCAAAAGGAGCCACCGTGCCACGAGGTACAAACTCATTTTATTTTTATTTATTTTTATTGATTTATATTTATTCCATATTAATCCAATGTACAGTATAAACATATTACATTTTAAATCTTAATGACAAGTTACAATAAGTACTTATACATACTTGTATATATGTATATAAATACAAATATTAGTTATGGGCCCAAAATAAGTCAGTGACTTTTAGGGCAGAAACTTAAAACTTAAGACTAAGCATAACATTATCAAGAATAAAATCCCTTCATGTTTATAAAAATATAAACAACTTAGTATACATTTGAGAACCTAACCATTGTAAAGATTGCAAATAACGAATAATTATATTATTTAAATTTAGAGATAAATTAAAAAACTATTTTATTTCCAGCGATTATTTCAAAAGATCTGTAGTTAACATAGTCAACAGTCTTATATAAATAATAACATATTTATAATGTATAAATCAAAGCAATAGTACACAGTATAATAGTGTACGGTAACAAATAAATACACAATAACAAAAACTGAATAGAAATTTAGTAAGCCGTAATTATATTGTTTTTAAGAGCTTTTTTGAATTGAGCTAAATTGGTTTGGGGTTTGATATTGTCGTCCAAGCCATTCCATATTTTGATAGATTTGTACAGAAAGCTACATTGTGATTTTGATTTTGAATACAAGGGTGAAATAAATTTTGTTCTATTGCGGGTTTGGTGATTATGGGTATTATCAGCTGTTTGTAACATATTAAATACATAGTTATTATAGGAACAATTTATTGTTTTGTAAAGGAATAAGGATGTTTGAAAAACAAAGAGCTCATTTAATTTTAGAATTCTGGATTCTATAAAATATCGATTAGTGTGCTATTTGTAGTCGAGTTGATGGATGGCTCGAATTGCTTTTTTCTGTAATATGACTAACTTATTGAGATAATTTTGATATTTTCCATACCAACTCTCTATGCCATATGTCAAGTAAGGTTGCACCATTGTCATATATAAAGAGTGGAGAATAGATTTAGGAAGAAACTTATTTAATTTATATAATATTCCAATCGATTTTGATAGTTTTGTTGAGATATGCGTAATATGTTGTTTAAAACTCAGATTTTTGTCAATAAAGATGCCTAGGAATTTGATATAAGTAGTTTCATAGATTATTCCGTCGCCCATTTTAATATGGGGCAATTCAATAGATTTTTTGTAAGAGAAAAGAATATATTTGGTTTTATCTACATTTATTGATAGTTTATTAACATTAAGCCACCTGAAGACATTTCCGAGTTCTTTATTTATTGTAGATGCAATGTTGCTCGGTTTGTCATATGGCAAGGGAGTTGATAAGGCACTATCATCCGCGAATAATATAAATTTAAACAGAGAAGATGATTTAACAATATCATTAATATATATTAAAAATAACAGTGGCCCTAGCACGGAGCCTTGTGGGACCATAGTTGTAATATTAAGGTGGGATGAGTCTTAACCATTGACGGAGACAAATTGCTTTCTTTCAGTTAAATATGATTTGAACCAATTTTGACAGTTGCCTCTAATTCCGTACATAGCTAATTTTGACAGTAGAATATTATGGTTGACACAATCGAAAGCTTTTTAGAAATCGAGAACAATTGAGAATACAATGTGGCCTTTTTCAATGTAATCATATAAATTTTGAAGGTGGTTAATTATCGCGTGAATCGTTGATTTCTGACGTCTAAAACCATATTGGTGTTTATACAACAGTGAATTAGATTCCAGAAATTTATAAAGTTTATTGAATGCTATTTTTTCAAATATTTTACTGAACATTGAAAGACATGAAATAGGGCGGTAATTGCTGACGTTTGTGAGGTCTCCGGCCTTTAAGAAGGGTGTTACCCGAGCAACTTTTAATACACTTGGGAATATACCCGGCGTAAATGATTTATTAATTATTGCTGATAAAATTGGAGCAACTATATCAGAGATGTATTTTAAAATTTTAGTGGAGATTGAATTAATACCTGATTTTTTATTTTTTAGTGAACTAATGATTTTTTTTATATCGGCTACGCTTACAGGAGAAAAGAACAAGGAATTTGGTACATAAATCTCATTAAAATACGAAAGAAAAGATTTATCGACTATTTTGCAGGAGTCTGAGATTTTTTTACCTACGTTGACAAAATATTTATTGAATTCATTCGCTTTTTCCTTATTGTCATCAATGGTTTACCGTCAATGATAATTTGTTTAATTTGGTTTGTTCCTTTAGTAATTTCAGGTTTTATCACATAATTGATTAATTTCCAAGTTTGTTTTATATTGTTTTTCGTTTGATTAAATCGTTCATGGTAATAATTTTTCTTGGCTATTTTAATTTGGTTAGTAACTTGATTTCGAAAACTTTTATATGTGTGTTCTGGAATTTGACTAAGCTTATAAAGAGAAAAGTATTTTTGACGTTTTTTGATGTTATTTATAATTGCGTTTGTTATCCAAGGTTTTGTTTTGTGCTTATATGATATGGTTTTATATTTTAGAGGACAATTAAGTTTAAAAGCATCGTCTAGCCTTGAAATTAACTCTTCGGTAGCAGAATCGATGCAATTTATATAGGAAATTTCATATAGATTCTGATTTAGAACATAGTTATAGAAGTTTGATAAGGTATTTTCGTTAATTATGCGGTAGGTTATTGTACGGTTTTGATGAATATTGTTCGAGTTGAAAAAAGACTTTTGGATCATGAATATAGGAAGATGGTCCGATATGTCACAAAGGAGAATACCGGAAGAGTAATTTTCGGGGTGGACTCTGAAAATATTGTCAATTAGTGTTGCTGAGTTTTGGGTTATTCTTGTCGGCTTTGTTATAATTGGAAGTAAGGAATGAGAATAAAAAGTATTGAGGAAGGACTGAGTTGATGCGTGGTTTTCAAAGTTTAATAGATCGAAGTTAAAATCTCCTGTAATTATTATGTCATCATAGTTTGTAACATTGAAGTAATTGATTAATTCAGTAATCTTATCTATAAACATCTCAGGGTCACCAGAAAGAGGTCTATATACGGTTCCAATGATTATTGTTTTACCATTTGATTTTACTTCGATAAATTAAGTTTCAATATAGTTATAGGAAATACTAATTTCGTCAACTTTTTTAGTATTGAGTCTGTCAGATATATACACGCTTATACCTCCCCCTATCTTGTTTACGTCGCGTAGTGAATGAAAAGAGCTATAGTTTGGGAAACTGATAAGGTGTTGTTTATTATTTGCTAGCCAGCTCTCGGTGAATGCCAAAACGGAAAATTTATAATTAAGTGTTGACAAAAATATTGAAAATTCATCAATGTTTGCGTGCAATGATCGAATATTAAGATTTAAAATGGACAGGTCTGTTTTTTCAAATGAAAATGTAGTGCTAAATTTATCATAATCGTAGTATTGGTTTCTTACGTTATTTTCTTTAAAATTTGGATATAATTCAGCAAAATGGTTTATGTCTGGATCGATATTATTGAAGTGATCGAGTTGTTCAAACATAAAGGAATTTAAAAATTAAAGGTTAGAAATTGAAATTACGTATAAAATATCTATAAACAGTTAAAATACTATTTTTATGATAAATTTAATAAGAGGAAAAGGAATAAAGTATGTAATACAATTGAAATAAAAGTAAGTGAATGCTAGGTCAAACATGGTTTGTTTGTTATTGTTTTTCTCATCTAAAGCAGTAATATCCCCGAAGGTATTATTACTGATCGTTCCAGAGATTCTCACCATTAAAGTCTGAAAGCGTCGAATTGAGGTGTTCCGACAGAAATTTTTGGAGGGCAGCTCGGGTATTGATAACTATACGTAGGTCACGGCGACCGAAGGGTGATGGCAGGAAAACGTTGATGAATCCATCTCTGGTAGTACAGCCGGCGATCTTTGTGGAGAATTTCTTTTAAGCTTGGCGGAGGACAAAAAAGATTTTGTTGCGATTTGGAGTCAGTTGTTCGTTTACATAGAATGAAGGTTTGAATTCTTTGCATGCTGAGAAGATGTCACGCTTCAGATCACTTCTGCGCAACTTCACAATTATGTTTCTTTTGTCGGGACCTTGTACTTTAGGCTTGGGACCTAGACGATGAGCAACAGAGATGTCGGATTCTTGCATATGTATGTGGCAGTTATCTTTAATAAGTTTGTGGATGATATTGCTGCAGTTTTCATTATTGGTAGCTTCAGGTATATTGCCGGAGAATATAATCGTATCTCGTCTTTCATAAGCATCGGAAGAATCAACCTTTTCTTTCCATTTTTCGATTTTTGATCTCATTTGTTCGTTAGATTTTTCGAGAGAGATCATTTTTTGTTCTTGTTTGGCAAAAGATGATTCAAAAAACTTAAAGAGAACGTTCATAATGTCTTTGGCATCACCTGATAGCGTAGATGAGGAAATATGGGTCTGCAGTTCATTAAAATTAACTGGTTCATTTAATTCAGTTTTTCCTCTTGTAATTGGAGTATTTTTTTCTTTGTCTGCCTTCTTGAGAGTAGGAGGAGCCATTATTTTTAAGGATGAATGGAGAAATGTGACAACAGTGCTTATGTGCTATGGGAATTTGTTTAATTACTGGGAGGAACAGTAATGTTTAATTGTTAAAATTTTTACTTTGAAGGTTGTTAGGTTTTGATTGATGAGTGATTGTTTTAATTTATTAATTCAAAGAGTGAAGAGATTAGTTAAACAAGATGGACGTGGCAGTGCTGCACATCTAATCACTCAGTTGAGTTTAGGCCTAATGGCTTTCAAAACAGACTCAGTGGGAACATGGGAATTTTCGACGTAATGCGGTTATATCACTTTATATGTCCAAATAAATTAACTTACATACGTAGATTTATAATTTTTAGTAATCAATGCAGTTTAAAAACACTGGTATTCACTTTTATTCGATAAATAGGCAATATCACTGTTTGTTGATGAAAACAAAGATTGATATGGTATGGACTAGGCACTCACTAATGAAAAAGAGCCACCGTGCCACGAGGTACAAACTCATAACCATATATGGTATGGACTAGGCACTCACTAATGAAAAAGAGCCACCGTGCCACGAGGTACAAACTCATAACCATATATGGTATGGACTAGGCACTCACTAATGAAAAAGAGCCACCGTGCCACGAGGTACAAACTCATAACCATATATGGTATGGACTAGGCACTCACTAATGAAAAAGAGTCACCGTGCCACGAGGTACAAACTCATAACCATATATGGTATGGACTAGGCACTCACTAATGAAAAAGAGCCACCGTGCCATGAGGTACAAACTCATAACTATATATGGTATGGACTAGGCACTCACTAATGAAAAAGAGCCACCGGGCCACGAGGTACAAACCCATAACCATATATGGTATGTGTCGTAGAATAGACTCTTGATGATATACCATATATAACTATTCGTTGAGGAAATTATTCTAATATTTCGAGTGCGTGGTAATCTGATTGACCGAGGTTATTTATCTTCAAATATGCTTAAGAAGTGGAACTGAGCTCAAGGATAATAATATGGCTATCATTAATAAAATAGAGTTTTATTAATTAAACTATCAACAACACACAAAAAGAAAATGTTTACATAAACGGAGAAATGGAAAGGGTCGTGGGAATATTTGACTAATCCGAGGATTAAGATTTGGAGAGATTTAAAAAGGTAAACAAATAAAAATTAAAGGGGGAGAATGGTTCGTTAAACCATTTAAAACACAGGGTAGGGTTGACAAAAGGTTAGATAATTAAAAGTAATGCTCAGCTTACGTAATTACAAAGTTGTTGTAAAGAGGAAGACGATGCGAAGGAATCTTCGGTCCACTGGCGAGTTCCAGCAGAAGGGTTCTTCGGGGGTTGTCCTTAGCGAAGGGAAAGGACTGTCTTCGAAGAGTGAAAGCGAAGTCGGACTCGGAGATACGAGCGATCTTTGTGAAAGCAAATCGGGGATGTTCTAGATGAACAATGGAGGTTATCGTTGAAACCAATCGTTCTCTTGTAGAACGTTACAAAGGGGGAATTAAATTATCCTGACGTGATATCTTGGGAATGAGAACCGTTTCTTGACGAACGGGCTTGAAGAACTATGGCTGTTCTAACATTGTTCTCTTTCTGAATAACAGGGGGGGTGAGAAACGTCTCTGGTCAACGGGCTCAAAGAACAATGGCTGTTCTAACGTTGTTCTCTTTCTGAACAACAGGGGGGAGGGGGAGAATCGTTTCTTGTCAAAGGGCTCAAAGAACAATGGCTGTTCTAACGTTGTTCTCTTTCTGAACAACAGAAGGGGTGGGTGAGAACCGTCTCTTGTCAACGGGCTCAAAGAACAATGGCTGTTCTAACGTTGTTCTCTTTCTGAAATACAGAGGGGGAGGGGGAGAACCGTTTCTTGTCAACGGGCTCAAAGAACAATGGCTGTTCTAACGTTGTTCTCTTCCTGAACAACAGGGGGGGCCTTATTGACTTGGCGTTTTGAAGGCACGAACCTTGGCACTCAAGGGATATTGTCCTCTTCTGGACAATAACGTGGTTCTCGAGGTAAAGCTCCCTGGTACACAAGGTGAGACCGGATCGGCGTGATGTCTCGCGAAGATAAACTGGATCTGATCTGTTTTTATTGGGAAATGTTATTTATAAGTACCCGGAGCCATCCCCTTGGCGTAGGGGACAATTGAGTGGGAGGCTCGGGAGGATGCCTCGGTCGCGCCTGGGAAAATACCTTATCTGCCCATTAGCCTAACTCAATCTGGCGGGATCGCCGTGTGGAGGCAAAACGGGGGAATAACCTCCTTGGTTAAATATTGAATCAGGTGGCGATAACGCGCCCTGCTTCTTCTCGCAGATGTAAGTGGGTAGCAATGTTTCTAACCATGTGATAGCGGCTGAATTTAAGCAGCCTCAGACCGTTCTATCACAGTATGGAATAGGCACTCAATAATCAAAAAGAGCCACCGAGCTACGAGGTACAATCCCATCCTAATGGGATCAAATCCTTAGCCCAAAGTTACCCGGCAAAATAAAGCAAAATTTAGAATTAAAAAAAAAAAAATTAGCTGAGCAATTTACTTTAGTCAACGTCTTTTAATCGGATTAATTATATAAATGTTTTAAAACAACAAATATTTTTATATCTAATGAGCACTTCTAAAAATTAACTGTTCCTTTAACAAAACGCCGGTGCTTAGTTAAGCAACACCACGAATGAGTAGCAGGTTATATCTGGATAACGTGCCCTCCAGACCCGAACACTGGAGGTGGATATCCGGTTGTATATCTTTTACTGTTTCATTAATTTTGATTAAAAAAAACTTGAGCGCAAACTCTTGGCTGGCTTCCTTTTGGTGGCCTTTTGTGGTCACTTGTAACCTATTTTCTAACTCAGAGGGAAAGTATGTAAAGACTGAAATTTGATATCTTAATCTTCTCTGATTTCACTGGTCAACAACCAAAATGCTTCCGAGACCAGAGTAGCCATTTCCAACTAATTTCAGGTCGCTGATAATGAATATCATGGTTAAAATTATTTGTTAGCGTTACATTTCAAGATACACGTACGTGTTACAATATGTTCCAACAGCCTTGCGGCAGTGTGTTTCTTACCACACTCACAGTCTCACTGCCCTTAAGTATTGTTCCAGCAGTCATAGAAGGTGGTTGTGCTATGCAGGTTTACAGTTTGGCGTGAAAGGTAGGTGATTATAGTAATTTTATTTTCATACTTAATGATATAAATACCTATGTTAGTGTATAATTTTAATTTATGAATAGATTTTCTGTTTATCTTCTAATTGTTTGTTGTTTTCTTCTTTCAGATGCCTCGTACTTGTGTGAATAAGGCAAACAACTTCTAGTACATTTGTGATAGGGTGACCTTTGTACCACAGAAGCGCCGTATAACTGCTATGGCTAGAACGGCATATCACCTATATTTTAGATGCAAGATTGGTGACCAGGATAAGAACTGGGCTCCTCACATACGCTGCAACACTTGAGCTACTAACTTTCATCAATAGCTGAACAGGAAGATGAAAGAAATGCCTTTTGCTGGGCCAAGGATGTCGTGGGAGCCAACGGACCATACCAACAATTGTTATTTCTGTATGGTACCTCCAGTACAAAATGGCTTGTAAAAGAACAAAAAAAAGGAGTCCATTGAATATCCAAACATTCCATCAGCTATTCGCCCCGTTCTATATGGAGAAGATCTACCTGTTCTTGATGCACCAACTTCGGTATCCTTCGAGTCAGATGAGGAAAGTGGTAAAGAGGAAGCAGAGATGAATGACAGTGCTGGATTACAGATTAACCCAAATTTTGATTAAGCACACTCTGCTACGCCATATCTCATAACACAAGGGAAACTCCATGACATTGTCAGGGATCTGTAACTACCCGAGAATAAGGCAGAGCTGCTAGCCTCTCGTCTTCTACAGTGGAATATCTTAACAGCTGATGTGAAAATTTCAAAACTTCTTGACCATCAGCAGCAGTTTAACGATTTCATCTGTTGCTGACGGTCACGAAATTATTATTTTTTTAGTGTTTGTTGTGTATAATTGCTTTCCTTAACACTTTACCTGTCTAAGGATTTGACCAGCTACCTCTATAAACAACCGCAAGTCGCATGAGATCAGGACTTGAAGAGTCTTGGGCATTTATGCGCGATAAATGGGACGATCGGTTTTTCCCCAATAACCTTTTCCACCTTGTGCTGATCAACCTCCTGCGGCTTTTCTCGGATGCATATGGCTGTACCTCTTCGGCAGGTTGTACGCCCATCTGGCAAGGCTGTTTTTGTCAAACTCCAGCCACCCTATAAAGCAAGAACAAATACAACTCTAGAGTGGTTAGTCATTTCCAAGTGGATTTGGCCCCATCAACCCACTTGGATAAAATCATGTTATGGAACAACCCCACTTGGATGCAATCATCGTATGGAACAACCCCCACTTGGATGCAATAGAAAAGAATAAAATAGAAGAAAGGGTGTGAGAGAGTGTAAAAGGCTAGTGCGTCCAGAGCTATCGAGCCCCATCTTCTTTCTTCTGGCCCACTGTCGGGCCTAGAAGTGAGGAGAAGGGGCGAGAGAACCCGGACTCCTCCTATTCCCCCTTTCTCCACTCCCTGTGCCTTGCGGCACCGGTGAGGGGGTAACAGGGGAAAAAGGAGGAGGACAGAGAGAGGAAGAGGAAAGGGAGCGATAATATAGCAAGAAACTAATAAAAAAGCAAACAGATGACCTAGGTGGTCTTGACCCTACATCTAATACGCGTTGCTAATACCAGGGTGTGTATCACCCATCCACGTATATTTGTAGAGCCCGTTAAGAAAGACAGTAACCAAGAGTTAGTGAGAAATGGAAGGAAGTTAGAGGCATGTGGTGACCCGCAAGATGCTTGGAGGTCAAGCTAATCTCTGTCTATTTTAATTAGTTAGAAGTTGGGGTTATAGTTATAGAAGAAGTACTTGAGATCCAGGTGTCTGTGCTTTCCGTTTTTGTTACTTATTAATTATAGTTGGCGTTCAAACCGTTATTAGTGTGTGTTTGTTTTTAAGTAGAATTTGTTTGTTTTTCTCGCATGTTGTGTTGTATTCTAACTAACTATTCTTGCATGTATGTTTTCCCTTTTATCTTTTCGCTTTCACATTTGCTGTTCCTTAAAGGTTTTTTTTACCCTTCCCTTCGTCGCATATCGGTTCTCTTAACCGTTTGTCTAATCTGGTATTTTATCTGTTAATCGGTTGTCAAATTCGTTGCTGTATCTCTTTAT
The DNA here is from genome assembly GCA_963969495.1 of Ceratothoa steindachneri. Taxonomy (NCBI): domain Eukaryota; kingdom Metazoa; phylum Arthropoda; class Malacostraca; order Isopoda; family Cymothoidae; genus Ceratothoa; species Ceratothoa steindachneri. The sequence continues at coordinate 7,483,819 of OZ018324.1, forward strand.
CTGTTGTCCAATCCCCAATCCGGCGATGTATCCTTCCTGCTACGTGTAGATGTCTTCTTATTCTTCGTCCTCATTTCCGATTCTCACCTGCTTGAGAAGAGTCGCTGAGGCCTCCAGTCTATTCCTAGTTCTATTTGAGTTGAAAGTTCGTCTCCAATTTCGTCATGTGTCCTTTCGATGACTCCTTTTGCTCTCTTCATGATTATCCTAGTTAAGGGCTCGACGTTGGCTTCTCTGTGTAGTTCTTCTATCCTTCTCCTCTCTGCCCTCCTTGTATTTGTCACTAGGTACATTGCTTTGTTCTGGATTCTTTGTAGTTCGAGCAGTTTAGTTCTTGACAATGTACACAGCCTCCCTCCACTCTAAACTTGTCCCTCGGGGCAGTATCACAGAAAGCGCGGCCCCACTTAATTGCTGTAGCGTTGGCGGATCTTACAGCACATGCTGTAAGATCAAAGGTTTTCTCTCTTAATCTCACATGCGGTCGGAGGGAGCAGAGATTATTTGCTCTCGGGAAGCAATTAACAGCAAAAACATTTTTTTCTCGTTTTAATTAACAATGAAATGAAGGAGAGGGGGAATCTAAATTAATGTATACACGTTTGAGGAGAGAACAGCCATTCAACAATTCGAATTTAATCTCTTTTGAAATTTTTTTAAAAATATAAACCCTAAAAAAGTCAAATAAAAAAAATGAATCTCACGTGTGAGAAATTTGCCATATAAAGATCAAAAGAAAAAAAATGATCGCAGTTGTGGGAAATTTCCCACGAAAGGAATTAAATTATTTCTTTCCGTTTCATTTCGTTTATATGGCAAATTTTCCAAGTTTTTTATTTTTACTTTTGGTGTTTATATTGAATATCATACAAATGGGATTAAATTCGTAGTTTGTAGCGTCTTTTGGAGAATTCTCCATATGAAGACCATAAATACCAACTAATCTAACATGTGGGAAATTTCGCACGAGAGAAAAAGTAAAATTTAGCCCCTCTTTTAAGAAAGCTCCAATGTGAAAATTAAAAATAGGAAATGAACCCATCTTGTGAGAAATTTATCAAATGAAGAACATGAAAAAGATTTCAATCCTTTATGTAGAACTATAATTAAGAATTTAGCACCCACTTGTCTTAAGTGTCTCAAATGGAGACTAAAATACGAATTTCATTTTTTGGGGGAGAAATTTCCCAGATGAACAAAAAAGTAACAATTAGTCGCTCTTGGGAAGAAATTTCCCATATCGAGATGATAAGTAAGGATTTAATCCCTCTAGTGGGAAATTTCCCGTAAGAATAAAAGTAAGAATTTTATCTCCTGTGTAGCAATTTTTCATAAGTCAACAAGGACGGATTTGTTCTTGCTTGTGAGAAATTTTCATATGACGAACAAGAGTATGAATTTCATCCTTCCTACAGGAAAATTCCCCATATGAAGATCGAACCTTTTTGTGAATAAACGGCCTCTCTGCAGCTACCCTGTCGATCCAGGCCTTCACCACCTCGCTTATGACAAGGATGTAGCCGTCGGTATTCAGCTTGAGGCCCTCAGGGAAGAGGTGGAGTATCATGACGTCACCTCCACTGCTTACACCAAAAAACATGATTGTCCCTAGAAATTTCCACTGCATTGACTCTAGACACATCCTTTGGTACGACACAGAGTCACCTGTTGTTCTGAGAGCTGATCTTCTGGTCTTGATAGAAATCCTTACCGTGGAAAAAGAACCACATCATGTCTGATTCAAACGGGTGTTTAAACTTGTTGATCTGTTTCTTGGTGTGTTCGAGTCGCTTTTCCTGTATCAGATTGGATAGAAATTATCTCTTCCTCATCCAGTATGTAAAATAGTGAATGTCCTTATGCACCAACAGCCTGATGAACTTTTCATCCACACCTTTCTTCATTGTAATGGCACGAATCGACATTTTAGGATCATTGTTGATGATTGCCTTGATTTCAGTGACGAATTCCGTCCATCGTCGACCATCGGTTTTCCTCTCTACTGTCGCCTCGTAGTCGAATCTTGAATCTTCTAGTTCCTTTCTGACCTTTTCCACCATCCTTTTGCTGACGTTGAGGAAGTCAGAAATCTCCTTATTTATCCTTCCATGCCTCTTCCACTATTTGGTGGGGTTAAAAATTTCCTTAGTCAAATATTATGCCAAAAAATAAAGAAAACATGTTTATGTTTTTAAGAAGAAAAAGATTTCCACAACGAAGATAGGAAAAATATGCGTTTTCCACAAGACCCCAAACCTGAACATTTTAAGGAAACTGTCCAATATGAGACCCAAAATCGCTCCTGTGAAAATTGCCCCAATCTAAACACGAAGAAGAAATTTAATCCTTTTCGTGGGAAAATTCATATATGAAGACTCAATTACCAATTTAGTCGCTCCTGTTTTAAAAATACACCTTCATTATTCAATTTCCGATTGTGAGGTCTGCGTGCATTCTCGCCCCTAATCTTTTTTATTTTACCAAAAAAATAGACTTAAACTACTACTTTTATTCTTCTTGTGGGGAAATTCCCTTTGCCGCACATCAACGTGGAATAGCTTCTCCGTTCTCCTGACCATTCACGTAGGATTTAAGGCCAGAACGATACGTTAAACGGAGTTATCTTCGAACTTAGAGCGAGGTCGGACGCCTCCAAACCTCGTTTCTGTAAATTATGTTCCTTCTACATATTTTCACATTCTCCATCTTCATCATTTATTTACAAACATTATGGTCAGAGGTGGTATCGTTCGTTTTCCCCTGTCAGGTTTAAGTAAATAAAAACACGTCGAGGATATATTTTTTTAAATATATTTTTTTGTTAAATATATTTTTTTAAATATATTTCTCTTGTCTCTTTTCACTTCCCTTCTTTAGGCAGAGGTGGGTCTCTGCGGCACATAATTGACACCGGTGAAAAAGCTTTGTGCTGGTCATGTGGTTTCCAGTACAAATATTATAGTTCTAGTAGAGTTCTTCATGCAGTTCTCCTACAAAAATTGTTTACTAAGCAGTGAAAAGTACGGTTATAGGGCGAAAATTGCGGTTCTCATACCTGATTCTAGGTAGAAGATCTAAACTCCGCATACCTGGTTCTAGGTACGAAATTTAAAAGCGTCGTACCTGGTTCTTATTACTATATCTAAACTCCTACTACCTGGCTCTAGGTAAGAGATCTAAAATCGTCGTACCTGGTTCTATGTAAGTGCGAGATCTAAAATTTAAGTTCTAACCTAACAAGAAAATGACCGTTATATGAATCTCTTTGGTGTTATGTGAAATCCGTCATCCATTAGGAAAAGTCATTTTTCCTCTGCTTTTTTTTGTTGTTGATCTGCGTAATTTATTCCGGTGATGCGGATGCCCAGGCTTTCCTGGCCACGGGGGACACTTCTGATCCTGCCAAGAGGTGCGCGCTGGATGGAGTGGGAGACCAAGTGCACACTAAACAAGTGCGCGCGCTGGTGTTCAACGTCCGCCCACACCTTCACCTCTATCATTATCATGCTCATTGCCATCACTCCTAACTCACGGACCTCGCACCCCAATCTCCTGGATAGAAGTAGAGTCAACGATAAGGAAAATCGATGTTTTGGTGAGAAAAACCTCAAACCAGTGTGAGAATTGCACTTCTTGCGATGAAACTGGTGTTCTACTAAATTCGTCTAGTTATGAGCGCAGGTTGAATTTGAGTTGTGAAATGTTCATAAAGTCAGACGAGGTTCCCCGAGTGGACGGTGAAAGTCACATAAAGATCAGATTAACAATCGCTGGCAAACCAGTGGGAAGGGACTTTGAAGCGGGATTAGATAACGTTGGCTGACAGAAAGGGAAGTTAGTGATTCAGCTTCCGGAGAATCTAGACTCGGTAACCCTTTGGGCAAGTGCCAATGCAACGGGAAATTAAAGTTTACACTTTACAATGTTTGTCATCTCTACGTTTGGCCCAGAACATTCTTTGGGAAGTCATTTATTCGCACTCTCTCATACTCATTCTCTCTTCGCTCACACAATTTATCTCTCCCTCAATCTTTGTCTATTTACAACAATCTCTCTTTCCCCGAATGTATCTCTCTCTCTCTCTCTCTCACTAAACATAAAATATGCCTCTCCCTCTCACACACACAATATATATATATATATATATATATATATATATATCTTTCTTTTTCTCTCTTTCTCTCTCAATCTCTTTCACACACTATCTTACTTCTTACACTCTCTCGCACGCATTTTGTGGTAATCCCCTTGACAAATCAGCAGCCAAATAATTCCCACTATATATTTTACTTTTCCTGTGTCTTTTTTGATAGCCCTTAAGGGATGGATGCTATTGCAGGAATATGTCCCCTGCTACACCTTAAATCTGGATGACCGGGACTCCTTCCTGCCTCCAATTGTACACCCTCCTGACCTCAGAGCCTGCAGGAGGATTTGCGGATGCTCATACAGATACGTGCATAAGTATAAGCAACACCAATATGACTTGACGTTTTAAAAATATTTTGGGGTTGACACGTCCCTTGCATAATGCATAAGTATTCCATAAGCATCATACTCCTTTGCAACTACATATCAATGCAAAATGGTAAAATAAGAGCTGGACTAACAAAATTTATCGAAATACAGGAAAAATAAAAATAATGGCAACAGGAATTTATTATGGTATGATCACTTTTAGCCTCTAAAACCACCGTAAGGCCTTTCATAATTATTGGAATGTACAAGATTCGTGCACGTTTCTGGAGAGATTTTATTCCACTCTTCAGCAAACCTTTCCAATTCAATGTTCTGAGGGCATCTCTTGTGCACACGCTCCGTTCCTATATATGTTTGATGGATTACAAATCTTGGCTTTGAAAAGGACACTTAAGTACAGTAAAGTAGTATTGTAATAGATTTCTGCTTAGATTTGTTGGAATGTTTCGGAAACATTGTCTTCTTGAAAACTGAAATATCTTCCGATTTCCACTTTCCTTGCCAAATGCTTCACGTTTTCATCAAGTATGCGGGGAAATTTTGCAGAAATTTACTGTCTCATCTATTACTTATAATGCGTTAGTGCCAACAGCATCGAAACATTCCAACAACATTATCATACTTCCTCCATGTTTGATAGTAGGCCCGGGGTTCTCTTCTATGAAGGATTCGTCAGATTTCTGTCAAACGTATCGTTCGTCGTTTCTGCCAAATAGCTCGATTTTTGTGTCATCTAGCAAGAGTACTTTATCCGGGTCCTTTTCCGAACAGGCCCGGCAGTGAATTAGGCGTTCGAGGCTATCGTGAGGTTAAGGTCAGGCTATGGCGTTTGAGGTTCGTGGTGTGAGTATAGCCTGTAGGTTAGGTTTTGTTTTGGAGTAAGGAACTAGCGCAAACTTCTTCTAGAATTTTTTTCCAATTAGTTATGGCTTATATTGAAATTTTAAGCTCCTTTACACAACCCCTACCCCCAGTATTTATCAACCTTTTGCACCAAGCGTGAATTACATAAACGATTGTCTCTAGAGATAATTTTGATTCTTCCAACCGAGTGTCTTTTCGCAATCCAACACTGAAATTGCATTCACGCTTATTACAGCGCAAAGTCGCTGTCCTAACCTAACCTAACTTGAGTCTATTCGTAACCTCGCGATAGCCTCGAACGCCTAATTCGTTGCCGGGCCTGTTTCGAAAAAGATTCCTTTATCAAATTAAGCTTGGCTGTTTTCCAGATGCTCTTTAGCGTACACCAAACAGGCTTCTTTATGAGCTTTCTTCAGCAGAGGCTTCCTTCTAGGGAAACGTCCATGAAATCCTTTCCTGTGTAAATTACTTTGTACTGTTGAACCGTGTCAATCTCCGCCTCGTGCTGCAAGATTTACTTGCAACTCATTTGATGAAGTCTTAAGATTGTTTTTGTCTTCATCATAGAACGAATATCTCTCGGGCTCAGTTTCTATGGTGGACCTTCAAGCGGACGATTTACTGTGATACCATTAGATTTATACTTCATAATAATGTCCCTTACACATAAATTGGAATGTTCTTAATGAGGGAAATTTGTCTATATTCATAACTGTCCTTGTGCAGTTTAACAACAGGGCCTCTTTTAAATTCTGAATGCTCAGCTGTCTTCGTCATTGCGCTCTAAGAAAGGTTTCCTCGGCCAAGTCGTGACAGCGAATCACAAATCTCGGACGAATATTTGCAGCTAACAGCCACAGTTTTGAGTGGCCGGTAACGAGGTCAAAGGGAGGCAGAAACGCGCATAGTTACTAGAAGTAGGTAGCGAAGTCAAAGAGGGTGAGAGCGAAGCACGGCCATAGTTATTAGAGGCAGGAGGCGAGGTCGAAAGGAAGGAAAAGCACACAATTATTGGAGAAAGTAGCGAGGTCAAAGGGAGTAAGAAGTGCATATCCATATTTATTAGGGTAGGTAACGACGTCAAAGAGAGCGAAAGCACATCCACCTTCTTGAGGACAGGTAGCGAGATCAAAGAGAGGAAAGAACACATTCACATTTATTGATGGCAGGTAGTGAAGTCAAAAGGAGTGAAAAGTACACCCACCTTCTTGAGGACAGGTAGCGAGATCAAAGAGAGGAAAGAATATATGCGCATTTATTGATGGCAGGTAGCGAGGTAAAAAGGAGGGAGAAGTACAACCACATTTATTGATGGCAGATAGCAAAATCGAAGAAAGGAAAGAACACATCCACACTTATTGATGGCAGGTAGCGGGGTCAAAAGGAGGGAGAAGTACACCCACATTTATTGATAACAGGTAGCAATGTCATAGGAAACAAGAAACTTATCCACATTTATTGATAGCTGTAGTGAGGTCAATAGTAGGGAGAAGTGTACCCACATTTATCGGGACCAGGTAGTGAGGTAATATTAAGAACGCTATAATTAATACTAGCATAGATACACGGCGAGGCCCGGCATAAAGGTCCTGTCATGCATATAGGTGGATATTGTTTGGAATTCTTATATTGTGAAAAAAAATATCTCTACTTGCTGATTATTATTATTTATAGGGTGAGAGCAGATTCAGGAGAGTTGCGCACTTTCCCTATCATACTCGTATATGTCATAGAATTACCCACAAAGATATATATTTACTTCTATCCAAAATGAGTGGGCGCTCAAGGTCAAATGAGTGACCTTGGCTCAATTCTAGTCGCGACAAAAATGGGATTCGAAGTAGGGCAGGGGGAACAACCTTCCATAAAATGATTGCGAGGGATTTAACTAACAAACAGCAGAGTGCGGTTGGCCGTTACTAAACTAATGAAGGCTATGGGGTATAAGGCTTATGAAAAGGTAAAAACAAAAATAAACTCAAATAATTTACACAGAATACACAATAAATATTTAGAATGAAATAATGGCAATGATTACTCGATGTTTATAGTAATCGATCTAACAGACCTACTAGGAGCGAACAGGGGCGAGCTCTACCTGAGTGTTTGGGAGGTTATAACGAGCTTCGGTACGTATGTACACAGGGATGACTGGCAAGGATTCCACAGATGATTCGTCTCAGCCTAGCTTGGGTTCGAGGCTTTAAGAGATCAAACGGGGATCGATTAGTTATTCGAGGGACTTTAACCACAGGGTGTTTAACCTTTAGTAGAAACACTAACTAGAAGGAGTTATCGTGCCGAATGAAAGGTACTGAAACTAAGGATGCGCCAATTTACTGGGGCTCAGATCCTTTGGTATAATTTTAGCCTTCGGGCTCGTAGGAAAAACGGACCGCCATCAAGAATGACGTGTCTCGTTGAGAATGGCAGGCCTATACTGTCGATGCCTAATTGGGACCAACAATATATAGGGACCAGCCAGAACCGTTACTGCCTCCGGCCAATGTGGGGCTGGGACCTCTCCTTGGTCAACCACAGCGCTGAGGGATGGGAAGTACCTCCGCGGGGGGTTTCTTGATAACGCCCCGGGAGGCGACAGAGGTTCGCATTGAACATTCCAATCCCTCTCTTATCGCTGAAAGCAGTTTGAAATTTAGGACTGTTCTTACGGCTCTTGCTAGGCGTTGCCTGACCTCGTAGTTGCGACGGGGCATATGGCGGCAAGGAACCTCTATTCTCGACAATATATAATATAATATAATTAGAATGAGTAAACGTTTCACCACGCGCACCGGCAGTTCACGCACACCCATGAATGGCCGTTAGTTATGAGCGAACAACGTTGTGGCTGCAGGAACAGATCGAGCCTCTTATAGATACATATAAAGCAGCCAGGGGCATTGACAAGGTTGATGCAAGACAGATAAGCGAAGGTAGAAGGGAAGGGGTTTAAGAGAGATTGTATGAAAGAAAAGGAAAGGGAGATAGATAGAGAGAGAAAAAAGGAAGAACAAGAATAAGCGAAAATGAAAATAGAATGAAAAAATTGTATGAAAGAAAAGGAAAGGGAGATAGATAGAGAGAGAAGAAAGGAAGAACAGGAATAAGCGAAAATGAAGGCAGAATGAAAAAATTGAAATAACTAACAAGACAAAAGATAAATAAAAATAAAAAAGTCGCCGCCGAAATAATAAAATTGACAGTGGCACATTAAAGAACACTGTGCACTATTTCTTTTGACATCATTTGAATGGTAAATAGATTTAACTGAATTCAAATTAGGCCATCTTTTTAGGAAAATTGGACCAAGAAAACAATAGTTCCCCCTTCTTATATTGTATTTATGTTGGTCGAGACGTACCAAAAGTTGTTTGACTATAATATTTACTCTGGCAACTGAGCAATCGACTGAATAAACGCCATCTTTATTTTGACTGGTTTTATGGACAAGTATTTTATACACAGTAGACTCATACTTAAATGTAACAGGAGTTTCAGTTTTTATAAAACGAGGAAGGGGAGTAAAATAGTCCGAAAATAGTAAGACACGTACATTTTGACTATTTATGTGGTTGGCTATGTACGTACTATAGAAAATCTTTTTAGTAGAGTTACGACAATGTAACGCAAATGGTAAGGATAACAATTTGTGACCGATTTCAAAGATTTTAGAGAAGTTTGTATTAATGAATTCAGGAGTTACCAAAACACAAATCAAATAGAAACATGGAAATAAAAAGACTCGATGACTATGGACAGAATAAAAGTGAACATAATAGCAATTAACGTAAAATAACGTAAAATTTGAAAGCAAGCGGGGTTCGATGAATTAGAAGGTCGAAGAATGGAAAGATTCAAGATTTTTAACTTTAATTTAAAAACCTAGAATGAATTCAATAAATAAAAAAAAAACAATGTATGTCTTTTGAAATAGGCGACAAACAAATTACATAATTTATATACTTATACCAAACAATAGGCAAATTTAAAATACTAGGCAGTTTTGGTTGGAAGAAGTCCAAATATAAATTAAAAAGAAAAAGGATTCAGACAATTTACCATGAATAACCAAAACCTTTGAAAACAAAATTTTCCGTCAAACGAATCTTACAATTTTTGGTGCACAATGAAAAAATGGTTGTTGAAAGTAATAACAAGCAAAGGATGATCAACAATGCGCAATTTATCACTAATAAAATTAAAAAGATATTCAGCTGCCACTTTTGTATACAGAGACTAGACATCAAAATTCAAGAGGCTACAGTTTGTAAATAAAAAGCATTAAGTTTCGTCATGAGATCGTAACTTTTCGTAACATGAGAATGAGAAATACTCCCCAAAAGTTATAATTATTATTATTACACAAGATGAGACAGGTAGAACGGGAAAAGTGCAAGCACTATAGATTGCAATTAGCAATCCCCGCACACCTGCAACGTCGAAGAGGGAACGATGGTAAGAAGAAAAGGAAGTGCGATAGAAGAACAAACTGGGAAATGATAGGTAAAGAAAAACCTCAAGGCTTCCAGTCATCATGGATTCAGTTAAATTAAATTGAGTAATAAAATTAAATAAAAAAATTTAAAAAATAGTATATAGCAACATTCAAACAAAAAAAGATATACTGTATATAGAATATTCAAACAAGATAAAAAAACAAATAACAAAATAACAGGATAATGGCTCATGATGAACACAAGATCGTATTAGCTTTCTTTTTGAAGGCATCTACACTATTCAATGCACAAGTCCCTTCGTCCAAGGAATTCCAAAGATGGACAACACTTGGCAGAAAGCAACGCTGGAACTGGCTAGTACGGCATCTGATAGACTGAAAACAAAGAGGATGCCAGGCCAAAGCTTGACGAGTGTTTCTCCTTGCTACAAAGCGATCTGGCAAAGAAATATACAGCGAGTGATGCGGATTGGATTGTATCTTATAAAACATGTAGGATGGGGGGGAAATTCTTCTTGATTCTAGTTGAGTTGGTCCTTAAAGCGTTTTCCTTGACTTCCGTTTTCTTCTTGAGATTTCTTCATAAAAGTTTTTTGGGGGACTGTTGAGTTTCGAACGCGGTACCGGTAGATTTAAACACCAATGCTCTTGCCATTACCCCACGGCTTAGTCCGTTTTGAGTTGGTAATTTAATGGGCTATTTATATTATCGAGTTGGAAGGAATTTTCTCTGATACATTTTCTCACCCCTACACAGGTCCCTTTCTAGAAAGCGGAGCGAATTTGAGGATTGGGGAGAAACTAGTCTTGGATTTCTTAATCGAGGAGTAATAGCTCTCCCTCCTACGAACTCCGATTCTGCGGGATAAGTGGAGCTAATTCAGTGGGATTGAGGAGAGCAAACGAAGGCTTGTCTATAATCAATGAGTAATGGCTACTCCTTCCCGGATCTCCGAAGTTCCCAGCAGCGCCTTTTCTAAATCTCTAGTAGGAGAGCAGGTGCAGTTGTAACGAAGATCAGAAGATTGTTCGGCCTTTAAGGGTCACCAGTTATGTAGGGGGGGGCTCTTTATTATAAACTTTATTTATTTATCCATATTACACATGCTTTTTCTCTTTATCTTATCTATTTACTTCTTTTTGACTAAAATTCCCTAGTTGGCCCTTCAAACGCTTGTCTTCAATTTTTCTTGACACCCGTATTCTTTTTGAGATTTCTTCATAAAAGGTTTTTGGACTGTTGAGTTTCAAACGCGGTACCGGTAGATTTAAATGCCAATGCTCTAGCCATTACGCCACGGCTTAGTCCGTTTTGAGTTGGTAATTTAATGGGCTATTTATATTATCGAGTTGGAAGGAATTTTTCTCTGATACATTTTCGCACCCCTACACATGCACACATTGCTGATCTTCCGGCGATATGCAAGGTTCCATTGGACATTACCGCCACAAAGAAAGCTAGCAGTATAAGAGACTGTCAATAAGATGCAAGTGTGGGGTAGCAGCAGACGACCAGACAGGGGCACAATATTCCAAAGCTGGAAGAATAAAGCTTCGGAAGCAAGTGGTGGACACGGAGGAATCATTAAAGGTGGCATAGGCCTTTCTCATGATTCCCAATTTCTGCGAAGCAGTAGTCACAAGAGACCTGATGCGACACTCAAAAATTAATTTGGAATCAAATTTAACGCCCAAAATGTCCAGTTCGTCCACATCGTTCAATACTAAACCATCAACATAGAGAGGATCATGTTGAGGAAAAGGGCTCCGAGATCGTGAGATACACATACATTTAGATTTAGCGATGTTAAGCTTCATGTTCCATATATTGCACCGTATAGAAATGTATCGAAGATCTTCATTGAGGAAATTAGATGCAATGCTGCGAGAGTGAGGAGAGTCAATAGTCGCGAGCAGAGTTACATCGTTTGAATAACCATACATAATATTTTTTGTGATGCTAAAGAGGTCAGCAGAGGTCCGAGAACACTGCCCTGTGGAACGCCTGAGTGGACAGGATGCCAGTCACTTAAGGTGGCATTAACACAAACACTGTGGGTGCGATCCACCAGGAATTGCTCTAAAATAGAGAAAATCCGTCCACCAACACCAATATCTCTTAGCTACTTCAGCAAGCCATTATGATTTACTCTATCAAAGGCAGCTGAGAGATCCAGTTGAACTATACGGGCCTCATGCCCCTGGTCTAACGCTAACTGGATCTTGTGAGAGATCGTAAGAAGTGCATCCGTTGTACCAAGCTTTTTTCGATAAGCAAATTGATTACAAGGGAGAACACCTGATCTCTCAACAAAGCGGGAAAGACGAGCTGCAACGAGGTGCTCAAAAAATTTAGAAAGTATTGGTGTAATAGAGATTGGACGATAATTGGAGGGATCAGGGGAAGGAGTTGCCTTAGGAATAGGCGTAATGTGAGCCACCCTCCAACACTCAGGGAACGATCCAAATCGCATAAGGCATCTAAATACTGTACTTATTTTTTTTTGCGATTACAGCAGAAGTTTCCCTGAAAAACAAACGAAACATCTTAAGGGGATCTTTGCCCCCACATGGATCAATAGCATTGAGTAGCTTCTCCACTTCTTTGGACCGAAATGCAATTTTATTAAGAGTAGGCATAATGGCCATTTCTTGATTGAAAATGAATTGCTCTCTACTAAGTTTAGAGTCAAAGTGCTTCATCAAAAGATCAGCTTTTTCCTTTGGACTCGTGATAAGTTGACCATTCTCAGAGAGCAGTGGGGGAAGTGATCATCTGCAGCGAAAGACCACTGATTTAAGGGTGGACCACCATTTATGTGGATGAGTAGCGCTTAATAAATTATCCTTGGCAGAGCTGAGATATTCCCTTTCTTTATCATGATAAATCCTCTCTGCTTGAGATCTTGCTAAAACATACTCGTTCCAAGATTCTCTTGTGCGTAGCTGAGACCAGTGGTGGTATGCTGCCTATTTGGCATCCCGAGCAGTTTTGCATTCCACTGTAAACCAGGCTTCATCATTGAACCGGTATGAGATCCTTTTAACAGGGATTCGGCGAAAAATAATACTAAGTATCTGTTCATTGAAAGCGGATATGGGCTCAGCACTGCAAAGAGTGACCCCTAATCGGGTCCTGGAAACATCATCACGGACATTATTCCAGCTAACCCTGTTTTGTAGATAAATCTCCTTCGTAATAGTATATGAAGGGACAGGTTGCCTAAGATCAAGTTTGAAACTGATGGCAGAGTGATCGGATGCAACTATGGGTGCATTAATTTCTGCTTTAACAATGTCAGGTACATCCGTAAGTACTAAGTCGAGACAGTTACCAGCATGGTGAGTAGGGCCGGACACCAACTGTAAACAGCACGAAAACACTAGCAAAATCATATGCTGCACGACCATGAATATCTGTTGATGATGCAGACTCAAGCCATTCACGATGGTGAACATTGAAATCACCAACAAAAACAAAAACTGCTTTGCGATCATCAGACTGAATAGGGGCCATAGGTGTTAATAGGCAATCATATATGGTATCATCGCAAGCGGGGTTGCGATAAGCGCCCAAAATATAAAAGTTGTGGATTTGGGTACAAATGCGCAAAGCCATTACTTCATGGCAGCCACATTCATAGTTAGTTTTTCTATGAACGGAGAAACCATGACGAATATAGATGGACATTCCCCACCGACGATTTCCTGGGTTACGGTGAATAAGCAGGGGATGACAGAACCCAGGGATCTTTAGCTCAGATTTGTGGCGATAGTCGGAAACCAAAGTTTCTGCGCATATAATTATGTCATAGGACTGACTGACAACAGTAAGGTCTCTAAGATTCTTGTGTAGCCCTCTTACATTGGAGTAAAGAACTCGACCAGTGTGGCAGAGAGTAGGGCCATGATTCATATGAATATAACCACAACAAATAAGAAACAGTTAATCAAAAGCAAGAGTCCGAGAGGGGGTTGGGAAAAGGATGGTTAAAATTAGATTATGTGCAGTAAGCTATCAATTTAACCTCAACCTTTTTGGCTTTTGACCTAGAAGAGCTAGCTCATACTCTATAGAGGTGACGAGCAGGAGAGGAACCTACTGACATGGGGCTGCCATGCTTAGACGATCGTTACCTCACAATAGGTCAAAAGACCTTCCCCCCTTCCCTGCTAGAGCATGGCGACTAGGATAACTGCCATTACCCAGCCTTATAACCTGATCACAGGCAGGAGCTGCATTGCTGTGACAACGGTCGTGATGTACAGCTTGAAGTAAACCATTAAGATTTAAGACAGAGCTTAAGAAACGGTGTCAAAAGCACTTATATCGGGATTAATATGTAATTCGGGTTGTTCGTTTGCACTAAGCCATACAAATAATTAATCAAAGATGGCGTCACTTGACTTAAAATTAGCAACAAATTTAGACAAATTTTAAGTAATGAACGAATTTATGGAAATTACTTTTGACTTGTGTTCAGATCTTTAAATGGTGGTTCGTAAGTGGAATAATACTAGGTAACAAATTTTCACAAAACTTTGTTTCTCATATTTCTTTGAGTGTTTTTAATACTAAATTTTGCGCTAATACCAAATATGTCCTTACATTTTCTCTACCATCGACCGTTTGAAAGATATAACAAATTATGCTAATATAAATAAATGTATGGGATACGGGTAAAGCACACTTACATTTGTCGTTAATTTATTTATTTTCTTTTTCAGGTTTTTATGATAAATATTGACTTTCTTGATTATGGCTACAAGAGGATGCAGAAATTCACCAGAATCGTTCTGTTTTGGGTGTGGTTTCTATGTTGGACCTAAGCAAGTATCACATAAAATTGTGATAGGTGCAAAGTACTGGATTGCTTATAGACTGTACTTTGGAATGAGTATGGGTGACCAAGAAAAACCATGGGCCCCTCATGTGATATGTGGAAGTTGTCGATCAAGTTTAGATGCATGGCTGAGAGGTGCAAGAAAAGCGATGCCATTTGCTGTGCCGAGAGTTTGGTGAGAGCCAAAAAATCATCACGATGATTGCTATTTTTTGCATGATTGACATATCAAAGTACAGAAAAGTTAAGGGAAGAAAATTCCTTCCATATCCCAACATTTCATCCTCTATTGCACTGGTGCCACATGATGATACCTTATTGGTTCCACGGCCGCAGAATATGCAAGTAAATCCTATCAAATTGTAAGCAATATTCTTTGTAACAGAATCAATACTGAAATATTCAAAACATCTAGCTAAGGCTTCTTGTAATGTGATTACACATGCAATCCATATTTATGCTCCAGCTATTAAATGCATCTCTTTTTATATATATTTTTTTCAGGTAGAAGATATGATGGAGGTCTCATCAGGAGAGTCAGAAGGTTGTGACAATGAAGAAATGGATGAAACGTTTGAGCCAAGAATGAGTGCCCACCCACACTTTCCAAATCAACGTGAACTGGATGATCTCATCAGAGACTTGGGTCTCATTAAGTTAATAGCTGAGCTTTTGGCATCCAGACTTAATGAATGGAATCTGTTGGGGAAGGACTGCAGATGAATAGTATACAGGAAGTGCCATGAGGAAATCGAAGTTTACTTTGATATAAGTGAGGATCTCTGCTTCTGCAAAGATATTGATGGCTTGTTTACAGCTCTTGGAAATAATCACAACCCTGAGAAATGGCGACTTTTCATAGATAGTTCTACAAAAAACCTCAGAGCGGTTTTATTACAAAATATGAATCAGTATCTATCCCTGCCTATAGCATACTTGGTACAGATGAAGGAAGAATATGACAATGTAGAAAAGATTCTGTAGAAGGTAAACTATACTAAATTTAAATGGGATGTTTGTGATGATTTTAAAATGTTTGCCTTCTTACTCAGATTGCAGGGTAGATACACCAAGTATTCATGTTTTTCTAGCCTATGGAACAGTAGGGCTGATCCTGAACATTACGAGAACATAAGAACATAAGAAAAGAATGAGACTGCAAAAGACCATTCATGGCCTACACTTGGCAGCTCGAGATGACTTGCAGCCAGGAAAACTAAATGTTATTAGACAGCCTCTTGTAGAGCCTACCAAATATTTGCTACTCCCATTTCATATAAAGCTTTTTGTGATCAAGCAGTTTGTAAAAGAATTAGATCATTGTGGCGAAGCATTTCGAGAGATTCGTCTACTCTTTCCAAAGCTCTCAGAGGCCAAAGTTAAGGGTGGTATATTTACTGGACCGCAAGTAAGGAAAATGTTGAAGTCAGTGCAAATTGAGAATGCAATGGGTGATGTGGAAAGTGGTGTGCATTTCAAAATATAGTTAATGGATTGCTTGGTAAAAATAAAGACCCAAACTACAAGCAGCTGGTAGCAAAACTTTTAGAAAGTTATAAGAATTTAGGATGTAGAATGTCACTAAAGGTGCCCTTTTTGCATTCACATTTGGATTGCTTCCGTGAAAATTTAGGAGAAGAGCATGGGGAACGGTTCGGTTCCATCTAAACATTACTGTAATGAAGAAGAGATACCAAGGAAGATGGGACACTACTATGATGGCGGATAAATATATGGTCACTGGTGCGTATGATCAAGGAACTAGCATTAAGAAAGGACATTCTTGAGTGCACTTTTAGTAGGTTATCTCTTATAATCACATTTTCTCATTAGTTTAAGAAGGAATAAAAGGACAACAGATTATCAGCTCTTATTCATAGACAATGTGAATATGCTAATTAAAGTGAACTGTCGCAGCTATTTATCGTTAGTTTTATATACAAAATTCCGATTATCTCCAAAAATATCGATGCTATGCAATTTTTAATGGTACTTTTGGAATTAGGAGGTAAAACCACCTTAGAAACACTAAAAACATTTAAAGAAACAAAATTAGTGTTACTCAGAGTATTTAATCATTTAATAATACGTTCATTATATCAATGTATTTTTGCCCATTAGGATAATTGCAATAAACTTACCGGTTTGACTAATATGAAGAAAATTCGTTTAACGAAGGGAACATGGAGAGGAATAGTTTTCGGAAGGGGGAATAAAGCACGAGAAAACCGAAAGGGATAATGAAAATGGGATGACATAAACAAACATTGATAAACGCTCTCTTTAGCAATAGAAATAGCCACTAGAAACTTCTCTAAATTAAAATCTTTTTTTTTAGTAATAGAAACATTGGAAGGATGAGAGAGACTAGAAAAATCCAAACCATATCCTAGGGTTGCTAGAATACGCTTCCCTCCCCCGCTATCCTTGGTGCTTTCAAGCGTACCTTGTAGCCTTTCCTCTTCTCTCTAGTTCCCTAGTCAATTGACTGGTACTGTGCGAAGGTCAACCCCAAATAAAAATCGAGGTCGAAATATGGTCGTGTTATCCGATTTTAAGGCAGAATTGATTGTGTAGGGTCGTGTTTTAGTAGTAGTCTCCGTCTCTGTCCTTAAATCCTCGGCGAAGAGCAGTAGATTTCGGTCAGTTTTTCAAAGTTGTAAAACACATCCGTGGCCACCGCTGTTATCTCGATCGTTAATAGGTTGCGGAATGTTGCCGACCGGAGAACCCTTCGTCGCCAGGTTTACTTTGAGTGAGTTGCGTTCCGCTCTCGTTTGGTGCGCGGACACCTCCCCTGGTCCGGACAATGTCCCGTACGCCATGCTCCGACACCTGGGTGAGCGAGGCATGGCCTTTATCTTAGATGTGTTCAACAGGATCTGGATTGAGGGTATCCTCTAAGACTCCTGGCGAATCGCTACGTTTTCATCCCCCCTTGGCGACACGGGATCTTTTTCTCCCACATTCCGAGACACGGGATCGTTTTCATCCTCCCTTGGAGACAGGGGATCGTTTTTATCTACCTATTGAGACAAGGGATCGTTTTCATCCACCCCTGGAGACATGGGATCGTTTTCTTATGCCAGTTGAGATAGAAGATCGTTTTACTCCACACGTCGAGATTCAGGATCGTTTTCATCCATCCTTGGATACATGGGATAGTTCTGATTCGGCTTTTGAGTCATAGGCATCGTTTTAATCCAACTTTGGAGAGATTGGATTGTTTTGATACAGCCGTGGAGACACGGGATCGTTTTTTTTCCATCCGCGAAGACAACAAATCGTTTTTCTCCACCTGTGAACATATGAGATCGTTTTCCTCCACCCGTGGGGTCATGGGATTGTTTTCATCCACCCTTAGAAACACGGGATCGCTTTCATCCGCCATT
This sequence comes from Ceratothoa steindachneri, assembly GCA_963969495.1. Taxonomy (NCBI): domain Eukaryota; kingdom Metazoa; phylum Arthropoda; class Malacostraca; order Isopoda; family Cymothoidae; genus Ceratothoa; species Ceratothoa steindachneri. Next base: position 7,501,857 of record OZ018324.1, read on the forward strand.
AGAGACAGGGGCATCGTTTTTATCCACCCTTGGTCACACGGGATCCTTTTAATCTGCTCGTGGAGACACCAGATCGTTTTCATTCACCCGTAGAGACACTTTATCGTTTTAATTCACCCCTGGAGACACAGGATCGTTTTCATCCACTCGTAGAGACACCGGATCATTTTCTTCCACCCGTGGAGACACGGAATCGTTTTGATCTCCCCGTGGAGACACCGGATCGTTTTCATCCACCCGTGGAGACACTATATCGTTTTCATCCACTCGTCGAGACACCGGAACATTTTCTTCCACTTGTGGAGACGCCGGATCGTTTTCTTCCACCCGTGGAGACGCCGGATTGTTTTCATCCACCTGTGGAGACACTTTATCGTTTTCATCCACTCGTAGAGACACCGGATCATTTTCTTCCACTCGTGGAGACACCGGATCATTTTTATGCCTTCCGTGGAGACGCCGGAGCGTTTTCATCCACCCGTGGAGACATTTTATCGTTTTCATCCATTCGTAGAGACACTGGATCATTTTATTTCACTCGTGGAGACACCGGATCGTTTTCATGCCTCCTGTAGAGACGCCGGATCGTTTTCTTCCACCCGTGGAGACGCCGGATCATTTTCTCCCACCCGTTTGCGAGCATTATATATCCCCCAGGCGTGTCTGATGCAGTGTGATGTCGCTTTCTGATTGCTTTACATATCATCACTGCGTACACCTTCACATTTCCTTACTACAGCCATACAAAAAGAATCCTTTGGATGGAAGGTCAGCAACAGTCTCAGGGCTTCTCTTCAAACGCTAATCTTATTCATGCCTTTCTCTTTTATAGGGATGTATGGTCTCTTCTTGCTCTCATTAATATGACCATATATCACAAAACACGTCATCATAAATTATCTTCGACCCGTAGAAGAAGGGTATTTGATTCCGAGCGCTTTCGTCTCTGATAACACCATGATAAGTTCTCATTAAAGACGAAAGCGCTCGGAACCATTTATATGGCCATATATCACAAAACACATCCTCCTTGACGGCTTTTATCATCATAAAATTGTAAATATATACTTATGACTAAAATATTGTGACTTACTTACTTTGTCAATTAAAAATATATCTTCTTATGCATAACAACCCTCAAGACAAATGAAAAGCACACTCTGAGTACTTTCGTACTATACTTTCAAGTTCTTTCTCAAAGAATACGAAAGTATAGTTTGAAAGTACTCGAAGTCCGCTTTTCATTTCCCTCTTGTTGATTTTTTGCGTTTATTTCTTCCCTTACGCGAAACTTTGCGTGTACCATATGTACAAGGTGGTCGGGTTAGATCTTTTCGCGAACATGGTGATGTATCGGTGAACAGTCAACAGTGTTGGGTAGACTGGGGTCAAACCCTGGCTGGAGAAGGGTGCTGCTGGAAAGCCCTACCTCCGGAAAGAGACAGAAGTGTTTGTGGAGATTTTCTACGACTTCATAAGCGCCACTTTCTGGCCTCCTAATTCCCCTGATTTCAATCCCATCATTGTTATGGGAAAGAGACAACCGCTGTGCCTGTAAATATCAAGATCAAGCTGATGGCCAAGATCAAGGAAGTGGTTGAAGATCTTCCCAGGGACATAGAGGGAAGCGCATGCGCGCACGATTCGGAGCCGTTCTGAGGCCGCGGTGGAAGCCGAAGGCGGCTACTTTGAGTAAACTGTTATCTCCCAGCTAGAATCTAGGTGATATTTTTGAATTTTTCAAAATACATTTATTTTGGGGGGATATATTGCAGGAGGGGGGGGATTATGTTATGCAAACCGTCCTATTCAGTCCGAACACCCTGTATATCGCCCTTTGAATATATAAACATAGGATCAATCCAAGACAACGACATCCGAGAACACCATTCCAAATTAATGACACCAACGAGAAATTTCAATCCTGGAAGAACCCTCCCCCAAATATCAATCATAGTTGATGACGCCCAAGAAACTTGGTGATATATTTGAAGAAATAATCGGTAAAATAAGTTTTATTAAAGAACAAATAATACACAAGAAAATTAAACAAACAAACTAACAAAAAAGTAGAATATTAATCCAAGGGGTAAAAAAGATAAATATGATGGTAGAAATTTTCAAATTCACTAAAACAGAATCGATCCTACCACATGATTAGGTTGGGTTAAGTTAAGTTGTTATGTTAAATTAAGTTAAATGTTAGGTTGAGTTAACTTGTTAAGTTAAGTTAGGTTAGGTTAGGGTAGGTTTGGTTAGGTTAGGTTAGTGTAGGTTAAGTTAAGTTGTTAGGTTAGGTTAGGTTGTTAAGTTAGGTTAAGGTAACTTAGGTTAGGTTAGGTTAAGATGGGGTAGGTTTGGTTAAGTTAGATTAAGATAACTTAGATTAGGTTAGGTTAAGATGGGGTAGGTTTGGTTAAGTTAGATTAAGATAACTTAGATTAGGTTAGGTTAAGTTAGGTTAGGTTAAGATAACTTAGGTTAGGTTAGGTTAGGTTAAGTTGGGTTAGGTTAGGTTAAGTTAGGTTAGGTTAAGATAACTTAAGTAAGGTTAGGTTAGGTTAGGTTAAGTTAGGTTAGGTTCAAAATGCCTAACGTAACCTAACCAATATTACCCAAATTTAATCCTAAGTAGCACTTTTACTTTTTTGTATCTCATCTCTTATCATCAATGATTATTATTTATTTAAATAATTGATTTTTAAGTAATGAGGCTCCCAAAAGCTCACTCCTAACAAAGGCTGATTGCGATGAGTGTTTGAAGTTCCCTGTCAAATTTATGTTCCATGAATGCTATTTATGTGTGGCAGGAGATATCCACACATATTCCTCAGTCACGACACACCGCTCATTTACGGTTGCCCTCTGCGTTGACCGAAAATTTATATGCCCGATCTGCCCGGGTCTTGTCCACTAAGCGACCGAGACGTTGTAGAGTGTTGAGGTGGGTAAGAAATCGGGGTGCCCAGACAATTGTGAGGGTAGGGTAGGGTAGTGTGTTTGTAAGTGTGGGTGAGGGGTGGCTTGCGTTGCTCTCATGGGTGAGTGTGTTAATTTTTCGTGTTGTTTGTCGGGATGGGATGATGCGGGTGTGTTTGTTGTGCTTCAAGTTAAGAGGGTAAAAGGCTTGCATGTATGTACAGGGTGTGAATATGTGAACTTCCCGGTATAGTAAGTGAATACTGTGGATGTATGGAAGGGGGTGGGGGATAGAAATGATAGGATTTTTAAACATTTAAGTAATTCTATTTGATTCAAAATTCGCTTCTTTATATCTCTATTTATCCTGCCGAATTAAATCTTCCAAATGACAGCGTTTTTCTTTCGTATCCCATATTGAATGAATAGTCTCAATATCAAAGCGCATCGCATTGTCCGATGAATTATGAAAAGTAATCGCAACAAAGTGGAACTCTGCAATCCGAAGATTATATTATACTCTCGTTCAATCAAACTCTCATCGGGAGAGCGGAAGAGAAGGGCGGGGGCTGGGGGGTGCAAAGCCCTACCCCTCTCCACGAAGAGTGTAGTATGCCCATGCTACAGCTGAGATCTAGAGAATTGCGGGCAAACCAGATCCCTCCCCACGCAGTTCCTCGGGGACATCAGCCCGATAACAGTAGCAGGATCTGCGGCTATATTCGACTCAGTTTATTTCACCTATTTATAAATCGTTATTTACTCTCTGCGAGACATTCCCTCGTTGGTTTCGGCTTAAATTAAACATACAAGTGCCCCATCTGATAGAGGGAAATATAATTCGTGTATATTACCAATCCTTAGGATCACCCCTCCTACAAATGCATGAAAATCGCATTATTTTTCAGCCCTAATTAAGGGCCAGCTTGCAAATAGGCCTCAATAGGCCTAATTTAAGCCGGAAAGTCGATGTATTCCTTTTTGAAAGTGAATAATTGTCTTTCTTCATTGGGTTATTTTGCGAGTTGAATTCTCTCAGAAATTATTTCAATATTAAAGGCAATGTGCTAAAAAAAAAAAAAAAAAAAAAATCGACAATTTTGATCTCTCTGATGAGCATCGATCAAGAATGCCAATCCGTTTTATAATGGCGCAGTGAAAGCAGGATCGAGAAAGTGTATAGAGAAGGTCTTTGGATACCCCATGATAATTAAGCTGTACGTTAAATAAGTTCAAACAGTTTGGTAACCATGAATGGAAAACACCTTTTCTTAATCAAATTGTAACTGGGCATGAGAAATGAATTGTCTATGTGAACAATAAATGAAAGAAACAAAACAGTAGCTATCACCAAATAAAACTCCAGTCGTAACTACCAAACCAGAATGCACTAGAAAAAAGTTCCGCTGTGGTTACAGTTAGAAGAGAACATGTATTCTTTACTTTGAATTGTTGCAAAAAGGGGAAAACTACCATTATTATCAACAGCTTGAAAGTGTGAATCAAGTTCTGAACAAAAAAGAAACAGACTACCATCATATTTTCACTTCTCCCTCGAACACGTTACCAATGGTAAAACAGAAACAATGAAGATGCAAGACAGCGCTCAAATATTTTTCCTCTTCTAACGAACCTGTTTTATCAGCTTTAAAATTAGCGGAAAAGGGGTTTCGCGTTGGGCAACTACCCTATAAATTTTTATAAATTTTCTGAACTTGGCCAATTATAATAATTTTAAAAAGGAACTCTAAACTAAATTTCCCCCCTTTCAAAATATCACGTTGCTAAAATATAATTACAGAAGAAGATATATAAAAATAAATTTTCTGAACTTCACCATTTGTAATTCTTTGGGTTTTAAAAAACTCACAAAATTTCGATACTTATATTTATTTCTGAACTTCACCATTTTGTTTTTTGTTATTATAAAAGAATTATTAGAAATAACTTTGATAAAAAAACATAAGTCATAACCAAACTAAGATGAAATTATTATTCAAATACTCAAAAAAATCCCCTTCTTAAATTATAGAGTTAGTGATGATGATGATGACATTTCTCTTTACGACCACTTGAAAAATAAATACTTTTTTTGGTTCGCTACCAATATAAGATTATGTAGTGTCTTCTCACTTTCCCTTGCAGATTGGTACTTGGAGGTCGTGGGAGAAAGAAGGCCTCAGCATAAATGACATCGTTTGGCCCGGCCATCAGCACGTTCCGCCACCGGGAGTGCCAGAAAAATTCTACCTGAAGGTAACGAATGCCATCTCGAGTTCTTCTCCTCTCTATTATTGATTTTCAATGTTCGATCAAAGGCGCCTTGAAAGGAATCATTAAATTGTGGATGCGCAAACGAGTAATTTTATGTGCATTATTACTTCTAGAAGTAGAAGACACAGTTTATTTTTCTAGCAAAGGGACCCTAGTTAAGAACTAAGGGGACCCTAGTTAAGAACCAAGGGGTAAGAGAGTTGGATTTCTTCTATAGCTAATGGCCGGGGGACGGCGGGTTTTCGGTATGTACAGACGTTCGCCATCCCACTCCTTGCTTCGAGGAAACACGTTCTGTACTTGAATAATGGCTCCACCTATGAGGCCCGTTCCTGAATACAATCTCATTGCTCTTCCATCACATCCTCAACATCTCATCCACCCTAATGTGTCGACCACGCGTCATTCGGTCCCTTGCCATTTACGCCTAGACCGCAATGCCCACTGATATTTCTACTCCTGGTTCTTCCAGATTGACCCACTTTATCCTGGTATCAGTCTCGGTATTCAGAAGGAACCTGACAATTCTACCCGAGAATTGCAGGTCATCGTGTCGCCCTCCCATGCAGCCACCAATCAACTCCTTACCTTACTCTTCACCATCAAGCCACTCCACTTCTTTTTTAGCTACTATCCCAGTAGACGCTATTTTGGGTCATGCCCTTCCCTTTCACATTATTCTGAATTCTATACCCCCTACATCTCCAATGTCATGTCTTTTCTTCCTCTTCCAATTATCTTCACCACCTCAACAATCTTCTAACTAAAAATTTGACTTCGAACATGTACCCACACTAGGTTATGCAAGGCTGAGGTACCGGATCCTTTACCTCTTAAACCAGGTAGCCTATTTCTGCCCGCATTTCTCATCTCTGACATTCGTTCACTAAAGCTGCCCTAGCGTACTGTGTAAATGAGAAAGAAATACTTCTCTTCTCTCTTCTTATTTACCTTTGTGTCTTTGTTCAATACAATCACTCGCAGTGACTTTTACATCTCTAAAATATCCCAATTCTTTTCCCTCCGTTTTCCCATCGTGTTGTTCTCTTTCTATTAGTACCTACCTTCAGGCGGTGTTGTTGGTCGTCTTTAGATGGCAGTGCACTCTATAATTGATCTATATGTATCCCTCCTCACGCCCCCACCCCTCCTCTTCTAACCACCTAGGCAACTTAATCTGATAAATCTTTCTTTTTGACTTTTCTTGCACTGGAGCTTTCAGCTGCAGGGACCCCGCCTTGGGAGATTGTCATTTGACCTTTAGCCACTCGCCCTCACGTTCCGTATGTAGGACAAAAAATGATTTCTAAACTCCAGCTTATAGGGTGTACGGGGTTATCATTTATGGCGGCTAGGTTTCTCCAATGCAATGCAGCGCGTTTGGGGGTAATTGGTTACTGAGCGCTAACCTCGGGCTGACTACTTTTGGGGAGGACTATCATCTCGTTTGATTTTGGCTTTCTAGGCTGGGTAATAGGATGGGTTGATTACCCGTAGGAAAAGGAAATCCCGCAAGGTGGATTCTCAGACTCTTTATTGGACGAAGACTCGTTAGGCCTAGGCGCAATGAATTCGTTTGGTGTATGTCGGGTATTTGGGGCTGGCCTACTTATGTCGAGGTCTATTTTTTGGCCTACGATTCCTCTTCTCGAACTGACAGTTGACCTTGATACTGATGGCGGAACAATCTTACTGATCTCGGGGTCTACTTTTGGATGTTATTTATCGTGTATAAAAATGTGGGCGTGGCCTATCGTTGGCCAATCATGCGGTTTGAGCGGAGCTTACTTGAATGGCATGTTTATTCGTGTGTACAAGGGGATAGAGACAAAATGAACGAATAATTTGATTTTGGGGACAGAGAAAATTTTAAGAAATAAGATTTCGTGTTCGACGGCTCTTTGACAATAAACAAAAACCCAGCGTCTTCCCCATTTCTCAGCTTGGAGTGTTTGATAAATATATCTACACAGCTGTTAGCACCTTTACTCGGGTGAGTATGTATGCGTGTGACCGTGTGAAAGCGTGTCGAATTCATTTTTGCCTATATAGCCTTTACAAGAATAGAGTATTTGCATATATTACTTACATGATTTCACGACAAAATGTTATACAATTTCAATAGATTAGTTGCATGTTCATAATTATGTGCATTGCCATTTCAAGACTCCATAGGACTCAAATCACACTCATTTGTGAGGCTCCTTTGTTAATCCTAATCCACCTTGTAATGGGACACTACAACCTCACCCTCGCCCTACCTTTTTCCTGTATTTAAAATAGCACTGCTGAAAAAAATTATGCTCTATGTTAGGTGTATTTTGGCACTGGTAATTTATCATTCTTTCTTTCACCCCCTTCTCTTACTCATCTTTCCCGTGACAGACATGGGACTTTGCTTGGCTTAACTATTGTCTTTTATACCACTATGGCCTGGGAAGACCAATTACACTTAATCAGTCCTATGCCTTCTTCCAATCACTTATTATCTATTCCGCTTCCTCTCCTGTCCATACTCTTTCGGCTAAATATATCCATTGACAGTCCTGTTACTACTCCGAGTGCAGTGAAGAGGTTAGTTAATAGTGTCATGGTTGTATTTCTTAGCATGAGGGGAAAACATTGGGCTAGAATATTGTTCGCTCTTGCTTTACTAACAAACCCGCTGGTAGTTAGAAAAGGTGGGGGAGGGGGCTATGTTTCCGGTACTTATTTTTCTCCTCCCGCTTTGACCTAAAGGGTAGGTATCCGTTGCATAGATGGAAGGGCCGCCCATTGGCATCAGCTCACGTCACAGATAGTGAGTCAATTAATTCTCTACTAAAAGTGGAAAGTAGACTACAGGTTCGGTCTCCATTTCGTTTATTCATTTATTCCCCCACCCAATTCCTTCTTACAAGATGGATAGGTTACTACGATTTATTCACAAACAAAACCGAGCTGCGAAAAGTTCTTCTTTCCTCCCCTCACTTCCACTGCACCCGTTTCAGGAATATAATTTACGCACTTCTTCACCATATATCAGCGTCTCAATTACTACCGAACCTTTTCAACGAATCTGGCTGGAGATCGTTTTCGGATTGGTTTGGAGGTATCGCCATATGACTTGTTATATGCAAGACGACGAATAGAATTGGTATCCTTCCATCTTTCCTTTTATGTAGAATCTAACTCTCTGTTACGTATCGAATTTTAAGCTGGTTTTCGCCAATTCCCCACTCTATTAGAATCCTATTTCGCGTCAGCTACGATGTTCAGCCAGGAGGCAATGACAAGTAATTATGCACTGCCAATCTTTTTTGACATAAAAGGCCCATGACTATCCTTAGTTCTGTTGTTCTTTTTAGTCTCTATTCTTTTGGGTGCCTATTATTTTTATGTGCCCAATCCTTTCAAACGATTAGTGAGGTTCATATGCCTCATCTTTGATCAAACCCTACCTGACCTAGGGTACTGGCTTGTCCTCTCTTGTCATTATCGTCTGCTTAACCTTTTAAGTCACTCGTACTACGTGAATCCTAACCCTCACACGTTACTAATTCTTCTCACCAATGAATTAGTCCAATCGAAATTAAACTTCGACTTGGCGATATATTCTTCTGCTTTCCAACCGAACGTAGCTGCTTTGATCATAACCCCGCTCCTCTCATGTTGCAAACATTCATTTTGGGTTTATTATATCTTTCTATAAATGATCAATAGACTTTTATTTCCAAGAAATCATTCTTTCACACCCTCCCGTTTCCTCTACCCTCCGACTGCCAGACATCTTCACCGTGGTTCTTTCTTGAATGATGATTCCCAGAACGATCTGCTTAGTCCATAATGTCTAAATCATGAATGAAATGGGTTCTCGAACCACCATCTCCGCGCTGTTCCTATAATCAAACCTCAACCCTGATCTCTAAATGTCCTCTGCTCTTGTTTGTGTTCAGTCTCGTCCTATAAAAGAGCCACCTTCGGCTGAGCATCCTTCAATGTCGGGAGCCTGTCAATGAGGTAATGACCGGAGCTGTTTCGTCCCCCTTCCATTTGCTGATCGCTTTAATCGCCTGAATATTGCTACCATAACAGACTTATACCTAAAATAGCGCATGTCCTTTATTAAGCTTCGTCCTACCTCAAGTCCAGAGAAAAGGTTTGTTGGCCTACATTTGTTGAGGCTTGCAAGACTAACCAAAGGTCGCCTTATTTCTGGCAAGCCGCCCAGTTCGTCTACATCACCTGCGTCTAAAAATTCCGAGCTACTACACTCTTTCTTTCCATTCCTCGCTTCCTCCCTCTGATGAAAACCTTTGATTTGATACAGGCTGAATCCTCCCCCCACCCTTGCCATACAGGTTTTGGTGGGTAATCTCCTCTTCACTTGTATTCTGCCCTCTAGCAATAATCTTTTATTTTCAGGGAGGGGGCGCCGCTAGCATCAACCAAGGGTTTTTACTCTCTATCGTAAATAAACCCATAAGAGTAGAATACAATTAAAAGAAAAACGTGAATTTACTACTAAAGTAAATTGTTCTATATTTTTTACTCTCACACCTCGAATTTTGAAATGATTAATACCTCAAGTGAAGATGATATTGGAAAAGTGTACTCAAAATATCCTCACCTAAAAAATTTTAAAAATCGGGAATCAAAATATAAGTTCGAGTAAAAAATAAACCAAAATGCTGGGAATGGACGTGTCGCTGACAACTATTGTACATCTTCAGCACATTACAACTTAAAGCGCCGCAGTGATTGTCCTCCCACACGTTTGGGTAATAAGTGAACTCCTCTTTTCAAGAGCCAGGAGGACGGCACGCCCTCTCGGCTCTTTCGTGTGCCCAGGATAGGATGGCAGATGTAGAGTGGCACCTCTAATAAACTAGAGCCTTAGCAACTCATCGATATTTGAGGTGCAATTTTAATTTCTGCTTTTATTCGTTCTCGTGAACAGATGAATAAAATAGACTTATTTAATTTCTTTAAAAAATGGGGAAGTATTGAAAGAAAGATACATAGATAGAGAGAGGGATAAAGGGCGAGATAAAGAGAGAAATAATGAGAGATAAAGAAATATAGAGAAGAGAACAAGAAAGAATGAGATAAAGGGAAAGATAATGAGAAAGATAAAGAGAAAGGGAGAGATAGAGATAAAGAAAGAGAGGTAAAGAGAGAGAAAAAAAACTTAGGGGAGGGTATACATCTTCAAAAGCCGTTCGCAAGAAAGCGATCCCCCCCAGCTTCTTTCAAAAGCCCCCTCTCCCAATAAAGCGATCCCCCCCAGCTTCTTTCAAGAGCCCCCTCTCCCAATAAAGCGATCCCCCCCAGCTTCTTTCAAGAGCCCCCTCTCCCAATAAAGCGATCCCCCCCAGCTTCTTTCAAGAGCCCCCTCTCCCAATAAAGCGATCCCCCCCAGCTTCTTTCAAGAGCCCCCTCTCCCAATAAAGCGATCCCCCCCAGCTTCTTTCAAGAGCCCCCTCTCCCAATAAAGCGATCCCCCCCAGCTTCTTTCAAGAGCCCCCTCTCCCAATAAAGCGATCCCCCCCAGCTTCTTTCAAGAGCCCCCTCTCCCAATAAAGCGATCCCCCCCAGCTTCTTTCAAGAGCCCCCTCTCCCAATAAAGCGATCCCCCCCAGCTTCTTATACCTCCTTTGGCGGATCATGCTAATCAATCCCATGCTCGGTCCTCTTTGCGGTCTTTTTCTGATACAAGTTTTGAACCTGTTCTTCCGTTCTCTTACCAGTCATTTTCGGGGTTATAATTATCACACTCTTTTCTCCTGCCGAGTTACGAGTATTAACCCATTCCTCGGTCATCTTCCCACTCCTTTTACTGCTTTATGATTACACTAGGAAACAGACCTTTTGTTACAGAGCAGAAAATAGGTGTTTCTAGATGACTTTTAGGCGCTGATTACAAATCGAGTTTTTGTGTAATTTGAATTTTCCTTTTCAAGCCATTTCACACTTTTGCTCAATATTGTACCAATATGCAATTTTTAATATATAAAATTAATATATATATATATATATATATATATATATATATATATATATATATATATATATATATATATATATATAATGATAATAATAATAATAATATATATTTAATATATATTAACATTTTTAATATACCTATTTGTGATACCTTTGTTGCTACTGATAACTGGTAACTGGTAAAGAAGATAACACGTTTATCAAAATTTTGCTGTGACAAGAACCTTATGATAAGGATCTCACATTGTGTATAGTTTGCTTGTTCAATTTAGTATTTGAAATTTTGTCATGGCTTCAAGTTCTAGACGCAGATGTGTGAACAGCCCCAACATATTTTGTTATGTTTGTAGGCAATTCACACCAGTGGAAGAACGGAGAAAAATAGAAACATCAGTAATGATGAAGCAAGCCTCAGATACTATTTTGATGCAAAATAAGTGGCCAGGATAAAGATTGAGCCCCTCATATTTGCTGCACGCAGTGTAACACAATGTTGACAGCTTGGTTAAATGGGAAGAGGAAGGAAATGCCATTTGCTGTTTCCATGATATGGTGTGAGCCTTCAAATCACTTTGATGATGATTGTTATTTCTGCCTAACAAATGTGGCTGGATTTTCAAAGAAAAACAAATCTAAAATTGTTTATCCAAATTGCAAATCAGCGTTGAAACCGTTGAATCTACTCCACTACCGAAGCCACCAACTACAATAAGTTAATATTTTAGTTCAGATGATGATTCTACATTGATTTCTGAAGAAATTGAAGAAGATCAAACATATGTTCAAATTGATCAAGATATAGAACTAAATTTCTTTGGCCAACCAAGTTTACACGACTTGGTATGAGATTTTGATCTGACTAAAGAAAAGGCTGAGTTACTTGGCTCCAGATTACAAGAAAGAAATCTACTTTGAGAAACATATTCATCAATGCAACTATTGCTGAAACTTATTGAGTACAAAGAGCATAACTGGAGCATCTGTTGTGATTTGAAAATTGTATCACTTCTTCTTGGGTTACAGTTGGGATACACAAAGTACATGGGCTTTTTATGTCTATGGGATAGCAGAGATGATAAAAATCACTATAAAAAGCGGGAATGGCCAGCCAGAGAAGAACACATTGTTGGCAAACATAATGTTTGGCATGATGCTCTAGTAGACTAAAAAAGAGTTCATCTCCCACCTCTTCACATTAAGTTAGGTTTAATGAACAATTTTGTAAAGGGTGTGGATCAAAGAAGTGAAGGCTTTCAATATTTGAAAAACAAATTCAAAGGATCATTAACTGATGAAAAAATAGAACCTGGAGTTTTCACTGGACCACAAATTCGCAGAGTTGTTTCTAATGATTTCTTCACTTTGTGTCTCAATGGAAAGGAACGCAAAGCATGAACATCCTTTGTGTAAGTCACTGAAAACTTCCTCGGCAATTTTAAATCTCCAAATTACCGGGAATTGTAAACAATAAGATGGAAACCTATGAAAAGATGGGATGTAGAATGTCACTTAAAATGCATTTTCTCCATTCTCATCTTGATTTTTTCCTGAAAATCTGGGAGCGGTTTGTGATGAACATGGTGAACGTTTTCATCAACAACTTTGGTTATGGAGACGAGGTAGCAAGGAAAATTTAATCCAAATATAATGGGGGATTATTGCTGGTCCTTACAAAAACAAACTTTGATGTCTCACAAAATAAAAACGAGAAGGCTACAGCAAAGTTTCTTTAAACTTTAAGTGCATAACAAACTTTTAATCAATACAATAAAATCCTCATAACTTGGGAGGGATGTAAACTGCCTGTCCTAAGCCAGCATTTCGAAGGAAGGTCCCCACTTTTAAAATATTTTTGCTTAGAAATTAAAAAATTACAAAATTATAGTTTTATTTATTAATTGGAACTAATAGCGAAAAGGGGGAAGGCATTACGCAAAATCTAGACGTGATAAAGAATTTTGGTCTTCAAATTCGGATTCAGCGCCCTGGAACTAATTTGAAACACTTATTCACATGTTTGTAACAAACGAATAGTTAAAATTTGTTGCCAAGTGTATTAGCCATGTATTCGGTCTTCCTCTCGTTCCTTTTGCTGATTCAGGATTATCATCCCGTTTCTCGGTCCACTTACCGTCCCTTTTAATGATCCATGATAATCAGCCAATTATTCAGTCCTCCTCCCGTTCCATTTGCTGATTCAAGATTATCAGCCCGTTCCTCGGTCTTCTTCCAGTTCCTTTTAACAGGATTACTATTGTGATATCTACCAAATCCTCTGTTATTTTTGAGGGTCTTAATTATAATAAACCAATTCCTCGGTCCTCTTCCAGATCGTGTTCCTGGAGGAGCCCCCGTACATCAGCCTGGCCAACGCCGACCCTGTGACGGGCCAGTGCAGTGCCAACAGAGGCACTCTCTGCAAAGTGGCACCTGACAGCCTTATGAAAGGGTAAGTAACGTGTGACTGATTTTATCGTTATTATTATTATTACCATTATTATTATTGAGCAGTGCAAACCATCTCCGCCAGAAAGTGTGTGATTAAAAATAAATAATGAAGTTAGTGAGGGTAAAATGTGTCGAAGATTCCTAGCCGATATCGTAAGTTACCATTAGACCAGCGTGTTTAACCTCTAGCCTACATCATTCATGGTTTTGAAACGGGCATCCTAGAAACAAGACCTTCTTTCACTGCGGGGGGGGGGGAGGGCTAGATCAGGAAAGTTTCGTACCATCCTGGTTTCTATCAGCAGCAGTTCTCGGCTGTTTATTTCCCCTAACTTAAACGCATTTTTTGACGAACATCTTCCCAAAAAAGGAGGTCGGTCTCCTTTTGTATTATCAATAAACTCACTCAAACAGAGATGGAATCATTTAAACTTCGAATCCCAAATGGGATAAACAACGTACATAGTAACGTTGCTGTGCGTCCTTAGTCGTGGCTTGGCACGTCGCTCGACAATAAGAGGAATTTATTTGTATCGGTATATCCTACTTCATAGTCAACATATCTTAACACACATATTTTAAGCTTCATAGTCAACATATCGGGTTGAGTGACTCTTGATACGCATATATCCTTCTCCATAGTCAACATATCGGGTTAAGTGACTTTATACACATAGACATATACCACCAAACTATAATCTACCAATAAGAGGATTAAATAATTCGGCTGATTAATCAATACTCGGCTATCAGTATTTTCGTAGTTGTAGAGCCTAAATACCTAACTGCTACAACTATTACTGTATTGCACACTATCATTAGCAAACAGAAGTTGAAGTGGTAACAATAAATTACAAATATAGTTTTGTTTTTGCTAAGAGAAAAAAGGCATTATAAATTAACTCTTGAGGCTGCAGCTTTCATATGAGGAGGAAAGGCGATAGCAGTGTCTGCTAAAACTACTGATAGTATGTCTAGTATTGCCTCCTTATTTTAACGTCCAATCTTGTGTTAACAAAATTTATGTTAACGAATTTTCCCTGTTTAAGTTTGGGTCCGGAAGTCAAGCTACAATTGAGTTCTCTAATTCGGGGAAATCTTTTGCATAATCTTTTGTTTACATCCCAACAATCGAATGAATAATTCAGAAAGTAACTCCTTTGTATGATTTCACGGAAGAGGAATGGTAAATGTAATTCATTGAAAACTAATTGAATTATTGTTAACGCATTGTTAACTCGGGTTTGGTACGAGGTGTGTGTAAAAGTAGAATGACAGGGGTTGGAAACACAAGCAGACATTGAAGGAGAATGGCTCAATTGAGCACCACGATCGAACACCCTATGTGAGTGATGGAGGATTTTTTGTATGAACCCATCTGGCGACTCTCGAGTATGGCAAAGTTCGGTGTAATCACTTTACAGAGTAATGTTACGCGAGATAAAAAAAAATATGCAAAAGGCTAAAAAAAAAAATAAAAAAAAACGAAAAAAAGAAGAAAAAAAAACAAGACGGCAAAAATACAAGAAGGAAGCACGCTCCGGCGTCAAGCGAGGCCCATATCCCCCTAGTGCTGAAACATGCAACATAATACAACTAGTCAAATAAAATGGAGGAGGCCAAGCTCCTCCAAAAAGTCAGATAGTTCGCAATTCTGTGTAAACGAACCCGTCTCGAGTACAAGGGACAAGCGGTAGCAACCCCGTTCATCCCGGTACCGGGACAGGTAACCTGCGCGAAGATCACCCAGACTGGGACATTTAACAAGAATATGCAGAATAATCTGGGGGACAATACAGTCGTTGCTGGTCACGTCGCCCAGTCCTCTCGGGCTCTTTGGCGCCCTCATCAGCGCGTTCATTGTCCGTAATTCCCACATGTCCAGGAATCCAGCAGATGATAATTTTGCCATTCATCCGGTTCGCCGCAACCGTGACGTCACAGATACCGCAAACCAGGGGGTGTGGCGATTCCAATGACGCTAGAGCACTATGGGCGCTTTGTGAGTCGCTAAATATCACAATCTGGTCTCCTGACAGAGGAAATACGGCGTGAAAACCGACCTTCTTCTTGAAAGTTGGGGCAATCTGTATATACTGGCACATATCCAGCGTGACACGAAGTGTCACGCAGGCGGAACGCAATACTCGCGACGCTGTAGAAGCTTTGGGGGCAGAGGCATGGTGACAAATAGTCAAAGGTGGTAGTACCCTCCAGGGTGGCCTCCTAGGCAGAAGCAGAGGTGCCACCGGTCCAAGAGCTACCACGAGCTCTCGAAGGAGTCTCCTATCCCTAAACCCAAGGGACTTAGGGTATGACGGGAGTCTCTCGGCGACATAGGTAACGACGATATCGCCTGCGGTAGCAGTGAGAGATATTGTGACTGAAGGAGGCGTCGACCTTGCGCTTACAGGCAACTAATGCACTCTGCACGGCTCAGAGCGAGTGGCATCTCACTAGAATAAACAAGTAGGCTCATAATGGGGGACGTGCCGAAGCCACCGCTCGCAAGGGAGAGACCGATGCGGTGGATTGAGTCTTCCTTCTCCAATAGATGCTCGGCTGCATATGCATATAACTCGAATCCGTAGTCAAGCTTCGAATGGACAAAGGATCAGTAGAAAAGCGTAGCAAGAACATCTTCCAGTAGCACTGTAGTGATACCGTTGATGATCAGGGAAAAGAGTGTGACACTGAAGACACTTCCCTTCGAGACACTGTTTCTTGCTCCATTGGGCCAGGGAGGGCTCTACCCAACCGTACGCAGAATCGAAGATCTTGCAAAAAACACATAATTTAAGATTGGGAGCTGTCCCATCACATATATTAGTGTGGAGAGTCTCCATGATACAGTATCGCCATGTGGCATCATAGGCCTTCTTCAGATCGAAAAGCACCGTGGCGTAGTGCTGTCTACGAAGGAAAGCCTCACAGACGGCATTTTACAGTCGGAACAGAGCATCTGACGTGGAGTGGAACTTGCGGAAGCTGCACTGTGAAGAAGACAGGGCCTCCGCTGTCCAGAATAAAAGCTAATCTAACATTTACCAGTTTCTTCATCAACTTGCATACGTAGGAGATTAGAGAGCTTGGGCGAAAACCGGCCTGGGTAGATTGATCTCTCCCCTGTTTGCAAAAAATGGGCACAGTAGCGATTCACCAGGTGTCTGGGAGGATACCCTCAATCCATATTCTGTTGAACAAATTTAACAGAAAGGCCATGCTTCGCTCACGCAACTGTCAAAGCATGGTATACTGGACATCGTCCGGATTAGGATGGGGGGAAGGGGTATCCGCGACCGAAGCGAGAGCAGAACGCAACTCACTCAATGTTAACCTGTCGTTGAAGGGTTCTCCACCTCTAGAAGTAAAGTCTAATTGGCGCCTTCCGCGACATCACGACGCGCTTTAAATGCTGGTGGAGCAGCATCCTGGCGAGAGAATGAGGAGAAAGCGGTGTTGCGATGGACTCCGCCACGGACGCGGGGTCCGAGATTGTGGTCCCATTCTCCTGGAGAATGGAGGGGGGGTCATGTGAGAGCTTGCCCCGAATCCTTTTGATTCGCTTCTACACCTCTGTTAGAGAGGTCTTCCAGTTAAATGAAGACACGTATGTACGCCAGAAAGAGTGGTGGCGTGTTTCGAAACATAACGGAACCTAGCCCTAACTCGAGGAAATTTTCCAGCGGTGAAATTTCCCCGCGTCGAAGTCGGCTGACGGTGGAATGTAAGCACAAATAACTATACCTCTTATCGGGGTGTTTCTTTACTGCTACTCCCCGAAAGGAAGTAACTAAAGCAAAGATAAGAACTGAAACATGCCGGGTGTAAATGGAGTATCTTCCTGCCCGGCCTCCATCGAGTGATGGTAGGGTCGCCAAACCCTTATATCCCTGTAAAGTTGGCAGGGGGCCCGTGCCCATAATGGTTTCCTGCAAAATTATAGCTAAGGAAAAACGGGAGGACATGAGCCTCCGCCGCTCCCATCAGTTTACCAGGAGTTCGCGGTAATTCCATTAAAGGAATATGCCCTCCAGAATTAACACGGAGGAGATGCAAAGGCCCTCCTTGGGCTGGAAAAGCCTCACGGGAATGGCCGTAAGCTTTTTGGAGGCAGAACTCCGGGCGCTGTTGGCGAAACAAAGCCCTGGAGGCGCTGTTACCTTCGAGAGCTTACCGGGGGAGGTTGGGCTCGCTGTGCGAGTTTTTTCATCCCTGCGCCTCGAAACATTTGGTGGGCGGGGTGGCTTCGGAGATGGGGGTCTCTCCTTTGGAGGATCCACCGTCTCTGGGCCACCTAGCTCTGCCCTGTGTGTAGACGTAGGAGCCGTAGCTCCTTTGGTGCTGTCCTCTTTTCGGGAGGCAGCTTTAGGAACCCAGAAAATGGCATCAAAACCAACTTCAGGGGTGTTGCTTCCTGTGAGTCTAACGATTCGGTGGAGGTGCGCAGCCGTTTGCCTTACGGAAAATGGTCACACTGGGGGAAGGGGGGCTGGCTTTAGCCAAGGTTGGGTGTGAACCCTTTGTGCCGCCATCTCTACTAAGGGAACGCCCTTGGTGAGTAGAACCTGCAGAAAGTTTAGGAATGGGCGCGGAAACGACCGTACTCGTATGCCTAGAGAGGCAAAGAGCAGAGGGTGCCTCATTTTTAAATTGAGGCATAAGACGTCCCAAGCAGTGCACGGAACGCCAGGACCAAGTCCTCAACATCGCGAAATGAGACACGATCCTGAACTTGGACGGCCAGGATTTCCTTCCCCAAGACATACGCACCACATTGCTTTTAAGCATTGCGCTGTGGTTCTTCGCAATTGACACACTTGGCCATACATGACAAGTACCTATCGTGTACGGCCTTGAATTAATTACATAGACTTTGAGTATGAGCAACTTTGCACGTCTACATGAGTGATTCGTATGGCTGAAGAGGTGGCAGTAGTAGCACGTCCGCGGTAGTGGTAGGAATGCTTTCACGCGGTAGCGATACCAACCGGCACGCACCGACTCAGGGAGCTTGTCACAATCGAATGTGACGAAGAGTGTAGGGGTGTGGGTTTCGAGGCCCCTCCCTGTTTTCTCATCACACACTCGACCTTGATCTCTCCATGGTCGGCCAGCTCTAAGGTGATGTTATCCACGAGTTTCCTCGCATAAACTACTCCTTTCATGAAGTTCACAATAGAGTGCGGCGTCACACTCCCACCGAGTAACGGGTCACCTTTGGCTCTCTTCCAATTAAACTAGCCAATGCTCTCTTCCGATGTATCATGTTGCCCTTGGACAACATGGTACCATCAGTGAAGTAAATAAGCAGAAATCGTTTGAAGCCAGCGGGCTCGAAAACGCCAGGTAGTCTCTCAATGAGGGGACTTGACGTAATCGGGACTCTGCTCAGCGCACTCGTGCCTTTGGTCTTGATCTGTGCCCCCACTCAAAGCGGTGTCGGGGCCTGACGTGCCGATTTTGACCTGTCAGTTTGCCGAAACAGCGGCGCACCTGTCCTGCCTGGACCTCCTCGGGAGGGAGAGGAGCATTTAGTCCTCATTATCTTCCTCTTACTTCTTTTTTGGGGGGAGAGGAGGCGGTGGAATTAACCCGCTTCTATCCATCGACGGAAGGAGCCCTTAGGCCAGAAGCACCGGCCTCAGCTAGATCCTTCTCCGAGGTGGAGAAGGTCTTGCTGTCAACGGGGCACCAGTCTGGAGAGGATGCCCTTCCTCTCCTTGTGATTCCTCGTGGGCCCGAGTCACGTGAAGGGAAGCTTGCATAGGGGCGGATTCAGATTCGGTGTTTGACACCGAGCCCAAGTTCGCTCCCATCGAAGATCATGCCATTTGTGGCTGTGTCACCTCCGCGATCATGTCTAGCTCAAGGGAGGGGGCTACAGGTTATCATCCCTCCCAATGCATCACAGATCCCATTCGAGTTACCTTCAGTCGAAGTCAAGTCTCTGGCAGGCGAACCGACCTACATCGTGGAAGAGAGGGGGCAGCCACGCTGACCCCCAGCAAAGTCAAAATACATGACTGCAGGACCGCAGGGGGCACTGCCCGAAAGGCTCTGCTTTTCCTTGCCCACTTAAGGTGTTGGTCTTATCGAGTCGATCCCACCAGGAGCGGTCACTTTTGGGCCGCCTGTCTACTCTCTTGGCTGTCCACTGTGATACAAAACGGGGGACTGGCATTGGTCGGAAGATGGAATCGTCCATGAATGACTCCGCAAAAGTGGCTAAGGGGAAATGCCCGCACCTGTAGTTCTAGGAGAAGAGTAAGCCTCTTCTCCGGTAGAACAGTGTTGGAGCGGCCCCTGAGAAAGCACAGAGGGGAGAGGGGTCACCTCCTTTTGGGGGGTGAAGCCGCCCGAGAGGGGCTCCAAAGATAGCAAATGGGAAGCTTCTTTGCCACATGTGGATGGTGAAAGGGGAGCACCTCCACCGGTTGAATGTGTGGCTCGTGTTATCTTGTCGTCTCCGACACCTAGGGAGGGCGAGGTCACGTTTGTAGGTGGATCCCCATGCGAAGTCCCACCATCTCCTTCCATTGTTACCACATTCGTGGAAAGAGAAACAAAGGCACATGGAAAGTAGATACTATGCCCTCTCCCAATGACTTGGAAGGTTAAGAGAAAAGTCTCCGTTGGATCAGAAAATACCAGAATTCGATCGCTTACACATCCTCGGTCGCAGTCCAGCGTTGATGGGTTTTGCAGACCCGGCGCCCCATTTAGACGAAATTGTCCGGGAGCTTTGACCATACAGGATAGTGGCAACGTAGCTACCTTATTTGTGTGCTGGAGGAAGACGAGCAGAGTCGATGGACCAACACACCTCTTACCTAATACTTGTCTTGGCCCGCGGGCTTTCGGCCCTCGCAGCAGGTAGAGACTTCCTCACAGTACACATTGCCACTCGACTAAGGCTCAGAAGAGGATGAAAGTGTGCCAGGAAACGAGAACTTCTGGGGGTGGGGGAGCAAGTGTGGAAAGGAATAGAAGAAGTATAGATAAGGGGGTCCACTAATGAGTAGGGAGGGTGGTCACCTATTATTATCATACCTTGGTCCTAGATGATCCCATGGGTACCGGACCGAACTCCGTCCTGGTGGCAACACTCCTCCTAAGGACGGAGAGAGGAGAGCCGTAATGATAACAATAAATAATAATAATAGATAATATCATTAAGGAAAATAATAATGATGAATACTACTAATAATAAATAATTATTATACATAATGATAATAATAATACACAATAATTATAATACATAAAAAAATAATAAATAATAATACTAATAAAAATTATAATAATAATACCCGTCGTGTATTTTTTATAAATTTTTATTTTGTCGGTAACACTCGAATCTACTTATTTTGAAAAAAAATTATAATTTATATTTCAACGACTTGGTATTATATAAAAAAAAACAGGCAATGGTTTCGCTGGAGCTGGCGCTTCGGTACCAAATTTAAAATCTAAAAAAAACAGCTATGGTTAAATTATCATAAATTTTCTGAACTTCGCCCATTATAATCATTTTAAAAAGGAACTCTAAACTAAATTTCCCCCCTTTCAAGATATCACGTTGCTAAAATGTAGTTATAGAAGATATATAAGAATAAATTTTCTGAACTTCACCATTTGTAATTCTTTGGGTTTTAAAAAATTCACAAAATTTGGATACTTATATTTATTTCTGAACTTCACCATTTTGTTTTTTGATATTATAAAAGAATTATTAAAAATAACTTTGATAAAAAAAACCATAAGTCATAACCAAACTAAGATGAAATTATTATTCAATTACCTAAAAAAATCCCCTTCTTAAATTATAGAGTTAGTGATGATGATGAAGTGATGATAAAGTGATGATATATTGTTGAATTATTTAATATAAGATAATTGTAGTTTTTTTAAATAATTTTAAATGAAAAAAATGGTGAAGAAACTTTCTTTTTTTTATATAATATATATACTTTTTGTCAACCGAAGTACCGCAAAAATTAGCTCAAATACCGACTTCTGCCGACCACACTTAGGGTTTGGGGTGGGTTTATATATATATATATATATATATATATATATATATATATATATATATATATATATATATATATATATATATATATATATATATATGTGTGTGTGTGTTTGTGTGTGTGTGTATGCTTGTGTGTAATAATACAGATAGAATTTATTCATTTCATGTCATAGAATATTGGGATTAATAATGAGTTGGGCAAAACAGATACGATAAAGACACTGAAAAAGAGATACATTTGTATATTTATTTACTATAGATTGAAAGCAACGGGTTTTTTGGCTTTAAAAGCAGTTTTCACTAATGAAATAAAGCTCTAACTTAAAAAATAATGCCGTCATTTTTGTCGGCACAGATACAATAGTAATAAATAATAACAATACCCAATAAAAATAATTATAATAATAATAATAGTGCTGAGTGGAAGCGAGGGGAAGGCGCTCCAACAACTTTCCCAGACCCCATCAAAGATTTCAAGTGAACCCAACGACAAAGCATCGTGAATTTGCACTCGATTAATGGAGGCCGAAGGTATCGAGATAAAGATCCGTTATCCTGATTGTTTTATAAATAAAATGATAAAATTTTTGAATGATCTGATATAATTGTTAATAGTTGAGGTGAATAAAATTAAAGCTGATGAAGGGAACAACCGATAAGGGAGAATTTGATTGCTTTTTCTCTGGGGTAGAATGTTCACCGACTTGTTAAGGTAATAACGTAAACTGTATTCCATAGACCAAAGAAACAGACCTGAAAGAAACTGCATTCAAATATCCAATAAATACAGTTCTCAAGCCTGTTAGAGTGGTCTATTATATACAGTCGTTTGGTGTGTATGAGTGGTGTACCATAACCACGTCTGATTCAGGCTTGAGGATACAAGCCATTGTATTTTAACTGCATCACTGTTAAAGGTTAACTAAATCACAGTTAATAGTTAAGAGCGAGCCTACTGCTGAGTTGAATAAGGTTGGGGGACTGTTGGGGTATAAGTTAATCTAACGGAAGAAGATGGAAGCGGAATAAATAATGCACAAGAAGGAATGGGTATTTAGCGGTGGTGGTCATAATGATGTGATAATAAAGATGAGTTGGAGATCATTAAGTCACTAGAACGGCTGATTTCAAATAAAAAGAAGATGTAGCTACGAGGGAAATCGACCCTCTCGTCCAGATTGATCGACCTTTTACAAGATGCGGGCAATTGAATGTTAGTAGGGCACAATTCACCTCGTTTTGACGGGGTGGTCGGTATAATAATATGTCGATAAACATGTTCAGGAACCAATTCAAGAACCATATAGTTCAGCATTTCAAGAGCTAGGATTCGCTAGATAAACATGTTCAGGAACCAATTCAAGAACTATATGGTTGCCTATTTCAAGGGTTTGCAGTAGCTTACCAAAATGTTCAGGAACCAATTAAAAAAACAGATAGTTGACCATTTCAAGGGCTTGTATTAGCCAAATGGTTAACCATTTCGAGGGCTTCGATTCGCTGGACAAACATGTTCAGAGACCAATACAAGAGAAATATGGTTGATTATTTCAAGGGCTTGTATGGCTCGATAAACATGTTCAGGAACCCATTGAAGAACCATATGGTTGACCATTTCATGGGCTTGTATTAGCTCGATAAACATGTTCAGGAACCCATTCAAGAACCATATGGTTGACCATTTCATGAGCTTGTATTAGCTCGATAAACATGTTCAGGACCCATTCAAGAACCATATGGTTGATCATTTCATGGGCTTGTATTAGCTCGATAAACATGTTCAGGAACCAATTCAAGAACCATATGGCTGACCATTTAAAGGTCTTGTATTAGCTCGATAAACATGTACAGGAACCAGTGTATGAACCATATGGTTGTCCGGTTGTCCATTTCCAGGGCTTGGATTCGATCGACAAACATATTCAGAGACCAATACAAGAACCATATGGTTGACCATTTCAAAGTCTTGTATTAGATCGATAATCATGTTCAGGAACCAATTAAAGAACCATATGGTTGACAATTCAAGGTGTTGTATTCGCTTGATAAAACATATTCAGGAACCAATTAAAACCATATTATAGTTGACCATTTCAAGGGCTTGAATAAGCCCGATAAACATGTTCAGGAACCAATTCAAGAACCATATGGTTGACCTTTTTAAAGGCTTGTATTAGCTCTTCAAAAGGTTTAAGAACCAGTTTATGAACTATATAGTTGACCATTTCAAGGGCTTGTATTAGCTCGATAAACATGTGCAGGAACCACTTTAAGAACCATACGGTTGACCATTTCAAGGGCTTGGATTCACTCGAAGAACATGTTCAGGAACCAATTCAAGCACAATATGTTTGACCATTTTAAGGGCTTGTATTCTCTAGATAAATACGTTCAGGAACCTATTCAAAGAACCATATGGTTGACCATTTTTAGAGCTTGCATTAGTTCGCTAAAATGTTTAGGAACCATTTCAATGGAACCATGGTTGACCATTTCAATGGCTTGTATCAGCTCGATAAACATTTTCCAGAACCAATTCAAGAACTATATGGTTGACTATTTCAAGAACTTGTATGAAGAACTTTCAGTTCACCTTGAATGGATCTACTCTTTGCTGTATATCACTTTAATATAGTGACATAAATACGCAAGGCTCTGTGTCCTTCGCAATGAATTACTGTTATTCTTTAGCAAATCCAGCATTAACTGTCATTTATACTTTAGTACCACAATTTAGTTCTCTTTGGTCTTTTTTAATAACCTAGATTTTTGGAGTTCTTAAATTCATATATGTCAGATCTTGAATCATGCTCTTTCGCGATGGCAACCATCACAGCAAAGCCGGCGCATTGATCTCTTACTGTGACCATCTTCGTCTCTTTCTCCCATTTAATATTATGAACATTCTGAATAAAATGAACATAATATGTTAAGGCGAGAATATTACCTTAGTTTTTTACCCTGAAAAGATTTTCATAATACCTCTGAATAGTGGTTTCCTCAAAGAAAACATAAGTTTCGGAGAAGTTAGCTTTTAGAAACTTTTCTCATATGAACTTCGACTCTGCAAATAAAACAAATTTACTATTCCGATTATTCGCCCTAAGGAATTGATTATGTGGTATTTGCGAGATATCTTCGAAGCCAAAATGGTTACTTTAAGCCTAATTCTGCCTTTACATAGGGATTTGTAAATAAAATGGCATAACAAAAAATAGCCTCGCACCCACCTTCGTATGGCTGAGCTCTAAATTTGGAAAATAACCTCACTAAGGAACTTCAAATCCTTCATTGATTAAACTTGGAATTTCCTTTATGTCTTTAAAATTGTAAAGTAGTTAATTTTGAAAGCATTACGAACCGGAAAAGCCCTAAGATTATTTTGAAGATAATTCAAGAGAGAAGAGATTTATATTTATTTAAGTTCAGCCTCGCGACAAGGATATGACTCACCGCAATCAAATTAGCCTATTACTAGGCTATGTCTAGCCTATGTTAAAACGTGCACAAACAAAAGAGAAGAGAAAGAATAGAAGGGAGAATTGATGGAAAGTTAAAAGGTATAAAGGATAGGAAAAAATAATTCATTTA
The DNA here is from genome assembly GCA_963969495.1 of Ceratothoa steindachneri. Taxonomy (NCBI): domain Eukaryota; kingdom Metazoa; phylum Arthropoda; class Malacostraca; order Isopoda; family Cymothoidae; genus Ceratothoa; species Ceratothoa steindachneri. The sequence goes on from OZ018324.1 coordinate 7,527,109, forward strand.
AAAATTCATTTTTCTATGGGTTATGATTTAATGTAATATTTATAGATTCTATTCTTAAACACAAAACAATAATAGAAAGTATGCGCTATTTCTCGGCCATTGCACAGCAACTATATGATATTTCTTTCCTTCTATTCTCATGGGAAGGGAGATATTTGTTAATACATTTCCTGGCAATACTTCAGATTAGGGGCGCACGGTAGGTGGCGCTGTTAGTAGGCTATAATATATGTCTTATGACGTCAGACGGTAGTTTCAGATGTGACCAATCACGGCGTTATATTTTTTTGTTGTTTTGGAGGTTTGTAACATTTATTTTGTAATATTTACTAAATATCTGCGCCTCTGCGTGTTTATAGTTTTTTCTAAGTTAGGTAAGGTTTCTTGATGTCTTTTAGTGTTTTTTCAAAAAAAATTTTTGGTTTTCGTATGTTTTGTTTCGCTGCGAACGATAACAGCATTTTACTGGCAACGTCGTAGCTATAAATAGGACCTGCTGCGCAAATGATCGGTTTCATCATGCTCTAGTTGTGCTTCTTCGTTATTCGAATTCGGGTTTATTTTGCATAACCGCGAAAAACCTTTGGATTTTTTAGAGGCGCATAAACTAATCGAGAAAACGGTAAATATTTATATTAGCGGCTCGAACGATGGGACGTACTATTTCGTCCGTGTTCCAAAATGTTTCACGTTTTTGGAGTACATTTAAGGGGACGGCTCGTGTGGGGGTAAACACAATGGGGAGACCACACTACAATGATCCTGAGTTTCAATAAATTAGGGGGGTCTGGGGGGCACAGCCCTCCAGTATATAATCCTAATTGTTTATAGACTAATGTCCTAACGTTTACAGAGGTGAATGATTTAACCAAATCGTGTCAGCTCTTTTAATCGTTTTGCGAATTATAATGAAGATGGGGGTGGGGTCTGACGTCAGACAACTCCAACGCGCATGAATATTCGGGCAGGGGTGAACGAGAGGTAAACACACAAAATTCCACTTTTTCTGCCGAGCCGATAATCTACATATTTACCGAGAGAACTAAAAAATTCCCGAAATGGAGTGCAAATTTAAATTTTCCAGAAAATTGAATGTTTCGTTGCGATAAAATATATGCAAACGAAAACAGTAAGCAACAGCGGTGCCGTTTCAAACAATTAGCGCCTAGGGGTACATTTTTCGCGGGCTCCCATTTCGTAATTAATCGTTTTACGTAAGTAAGTAAGTATTGTTTGTCATTAGGTTACCAGTTTTTCTTCTGCCAGTAAAAAGATGTTGTCGTTCGCAGCGAAACAAAAAATACGAAAAATAAAATAGGAAAAAAACCAGTAAATTCAAGGGGACTTCTCGTGGGGGGGATATCACTGCGGGGGGACCACCCTACGATGATTCCGAGTTTCAATCAATTGGGGGGGGTCTGGGGGGCACTTCCCCCCAGTATATACTCGTATACAAAAAAATATAACGCCGTGATTGGTCACATCTGACGCACCGTCTGACGTCATAAGACATATTGTAGCCTATAAACAGCGCCACCTACCGTGCGCCCCTAAACTTAAGTGTTACCCATTTCCTTAACAACGGTGTAATTAATTAAAAATATTCCCTGTATAGAATTTCTATACACCAAGATAGTTTTTATTTTAAAATATTTCTTCACATACACAACGATTATCTTCCTGGAAACCTTGAAGCATAATTTAAATATGACACCAAATTATCCATCTTTTATTTACCTTGCAATATATATTTTCTACAGAGGTACTTCGATATTCTTACGGCAATCGTTCTTAATATTAATTGTACGCGTTTTAACCACATAAATCATGTTTTAACGTCTTTGAGATGTGCTGGTGTGACATTTTGACACCGTCTTGTTATTGTGTTGCTCCAGGCCCATTACAGAATCAGTTTTTAAATCATGGAAACAGACGGATTCAAAGTGGAGAACCGTGATTAAAATTTTGACGAGGTTTGGGCGTGGTTCAAAGTAAATGTTATTGAATTTCTACTGGAGCGGGTTGGTAGGGTGGGAAAACCACTAAATAATGACTTAGATTTTTTGTATGGTGCTATTTAAAGCCATAGGCCTTCCCAGAACGCTCTTCCCTCCTATCAAATAAAGAAGAAGTAGAAAGAAGAGTCGAAACTTCAAGGAACGTTTGAAGTCAACAAGGTGTAGATAAGAGAGGTGTAGGCACAGGGCGAAGAAAAAATGAAGAAGGAAAGTAGCGTAGGCGAGTTGCGAATAGCTTCGTGCGCCGTTTGACCATTGTTAGCAAGCGGTGAATCCACTGTGCCATCCTGAGTCTCAAAAAGACTCATTCAAGCGAAACTTCTAAAACGCTCGCTTGCAATTCTCGGCATTTTGTTTTGTTTAATAAATTAGAAAGGGAGGGAGGAATGTCCCAAAACTTTTTAAGTACTTTTGTAAGCTTTCACCAAGCTCTTTGTAAAATCCTCGGATAATCCAGAGTAATAAATCACGCATAACTTTCCTAATTTATTAAGCTACTTAACCTGATCAATAAGGATTAGTGTCTAAAGAACTGACCTTAAAATAGGTCAAAGAAAATTTTGCTGTAGGCATATGCTGAACAAATTTGCAACAAATTAGATCTTCCAAATAGTTTTTAACAAATGAGGTCCCCCAAAATAATCTTGAAGGACACATAAGAACAACTCAAGGTCACTTAGCGATGTACAGTGTTAATTTTTTTATTTTGCATGATGACTATTCATTCCTAATATCATCATAACCCCCCCCCCCCCCTCCATCAACCTAAATTGTCTCCTTAAATGGAAAAGTTAATTTTACTGCGTCCCCGGAAAGTGAAAAATAAAAATTGAAATCATAAAATTATGCAAATATCTTGAAATAAAATCTCGCTTGATTGCTGGCGTCTTTGCATCGAAGCTGATTTCATACCGTGACAGACAATGAGGCAATTTATACAAGTGAGTTTACACAGTCATGTACATTTGCTTACACAGGACTATGATTGTTTTTATTGAGAGAAATATCTCAAGCGCCTTTACACACATAGAGGCTCAAGTAAAAAGCTTACGGAAACCAAATTGAGATAGGAGACGTTTGAAAAGGCATTTAAGGATAAATTGACCGAAATTAGACAAATTCGACGTCAATAAAAATTAGTATGTCGTTATTTTCGCAAGAAAAGACCGATATCAATGGAAGATGGGGAAAAAGATAAGTAGAAACTGGTGAAAGGGTATTTGGAGGATTGCTTACATCTAATTGGAGACGGTAATTGAAAGCTGTTAATAAGGATAACTGGAAGCTGATGAGCAGGGTAATTTTAACCTAAAAAGGTAAATGGAAGTTGATGAAAATGTAATTGGAGGATTGCTTACATCTAATTGGGAGTTAATGGAAACGGTAATTGAAAGCTGTTAATAAGGATAACTGGAAGCTGATGAGCAGGGTAATTTTAACCTAAAAAGGTAAATGGAAGTTGATGAAAATGTAATTAGTGGTTGATTCACTAGTAATTGGAAGCTCGTGAAAATTCAATTGAAAGATAGTGAACAAGGAGGGTAAAAAAATGGTGAAAATGGTAATTGGAGGTGGTAAATAGGTAAATGAAAGCTGGTAAAAATGGTAATTGATATCTGGTGAGAAGGTGATTGGTGGTTGGTAGCATGTAATTGAAAACTCGTGAAAAAGGTAAATGGAATCTGGTGAAAAGGGTAAGTTGAGTGTAATTGGAGGCTGGTGAACAGGTAATTGAAAACTGGTGAAAATGCCAATTAGATGCTGTTACAAAGGGTAAATGGAAGCTAGTGAATAAGGTAATTGGAAGCTGGTAAAAATTATAATAGGAAGGTGGTGAACATGGTAATGGAATGTATGAGAAGAGTAATTGGAACCTGATTAAAAGGGTAATTAGAAGCTGGTGAAAATATAACTGGTTGTTGGGGCACTAGTAATGGGAAGCTGGTGAAAGTGGTAATGGAAGCTAGGGAACATTGTTAGTAGAAACTGGAAATTGGACTTTCGTAAACAGGTAATTGAAAGCTGTGAAAATGGTAAATGATATCTGGTGAATAGGTAATTAGTGGTTAACACACGAGTAATTGGAAGCTGGTGAACAAGGTAAAGTGAAACTAGTGAACAAGGTAAGTAGAAACTGGTGAAAAGGTTAATTGGAAGCTGGCGAAAAGGGTAAATAAAAACTGGTGAAAAGGTAATTGGTTGTTGTGCACAGGGAATGAGGTAATTGGAAGTTGGTGAACAAGGTAAGTATAAAGTAGTGAAAAGTGTAATTAGGGACTGTTGGACAGGTAATTAAAAATTGGTGAAAATGATAATTGGATGATGGTGAAAAGGTAATTGGTGGTTAGTGCACACGCAATTTGTAGCTGGTGAAAGATCAAATTAATTTACCGAAAAGGGTCAATAGATACTGGCAAGAAGGGCAATTGGATGATGGAGAACGGGTAATTGCAAGCTGGTGAAATGGTAATTGGAAGTTGGTGGAAAAGGTTATTGGAAACTGATGAAATGATAACTCCAAGATAGTGAAATGGATAAATATAAATTGGTGAAAAAGTAAATGGAGGATGGCAAACAATTAATTTAAAGCGTTAAAATGGTAATTGGATAGTGGTGAAAAGGGCAAATGGAAGCTAGTGAAGAAGGTAATTGGAAGCTAGTGAAAATAGTAATTTAAAGTTGTTGGCAATGGTAATTTTAAGGTCGTGAACATGGTAATTGTAAACTATGTTAAGGGTAATTGCTCGCTGGTGAAAATGGTAATTATAAATTGGTAAACATGGTAAGTGGAAACTGAGAAAAGGATAATTGAAGCTGGTGAAAATGCATTTGATGGTTTGTTCACAGGTAATTAAAAAATAATGAAAAGGTAATTAGAAGCTTGTGAACAAGTTAAGTAGAAACTGGTAAAAATGATAATTGGAGGATGGTGAACAAGGTAATTGCTGAGATCACGCTTAATGGATGAGCTCTTAGGTTAGGTTAACTTGGTGGAAAATGTCTTGGACTTGTACCCTCAGGTACCAGGTTCCACCCCATCAAGAGCGGGCACATAATTCTTATTGCACGTAGGGAGTCAGTCGCAAATTGATTGACGCTCTGAAGAGTCGGCGCAGACAATTCCACACACACACACACACACACACACACACACACATATATATATATATATATATATATATATGTTATCACACAAATACCCAATTCAATCTCGACACCGCTATCTCAACCCTCCACCTTCTGTTAACATGCACACAACACATCACTCTTCAGTTCCAGAACTTGTGGAAGGGGTCTCTATATCCTTACTCGACTGACCCGGGACGGGTGACTGTCCATTGGTTCGCAAAGGATTTTCCCCTGCTTTCTCGTTTGTGGCAATGCCCATCCGCCCCCCATCCCCCCGATGAACAACTCTGGTGCTCAAGGGTTTGCGTACTTTGTGTAAATTGTTATCTCACAGCCATAATCTAGTTCGTAGTTTATTCAGAAGGGTAGTTCATAGTTCGTAGTTTTTTTTTTTTTTTCTAATACATTCATTTTGCGCTAATTCTCGTCGTATTAGCGCAAAATGAATGTATTTAAAAAAAAAAAACCTATGAAGTAGATTATGACTGCAAGATAACAATTTACCCCGAGTACGCAAACCCGTGAGCACATCTCGGGCTAAATCAGAACTGAAGCCGCGATTACTAATCCAGATTTTCAAAATATATATAAATGTTAATTTTTTAATTTTTTTAAATTACTTTAAAAAAACATTCATTATGTGCTAATATGAGCATGTAAAGTGCGCACATCTCGGGATAAGTCATAGAACTGAAGCCCCCATTACTAATCAAGAAAGTTCCCCTAGCAAATTTCATTACTAAACCAAACACCCTCAAACGATGACTTTTCAATTAAAGACAAAACCAACACAGAAAACCTATTAAAAACACTTGAATTCCTCTCCATTAAATTTACAAGCCAGACTCTAACATCCGATAACACCTTTGTTCCTTTATTATTATTACATATGTGAATAACCATTTTTTTACATCCAAACTTCGCCCACCCCAAACAATAAAGCTCACAAGCATTCAATTTCTCATTTCTACACAAGAAAGAAACACGCAACAGGTTTGTCCCCCAAGTATTAAGGATCCTTCTAACCTTTCCACTTATTTACAGTTATTCCGTTTCAATTTTCATTATTTTACATTCACCTTTCATATTTTCCCAGACAATCTATAGATGTTTAAAGATAAACAGATAAAAGTCTTAACTTCATTCATTTAAATGATTTCGTTTTAATGTTACCTAATATTAAGTCTTTGAAAATGGGTTCCAGCCCGAAACGTCTGGGCCTAAGAAATAAACAACCACGATAGAAATCATAAATGTAGCCTTATTGTTCATCCTAAAACTTTATGTCAAAATTTCTCTCCAAAATTTATTATCCTCGACCCTTTTTTACTACTGTTTTTAAACAGAAGGTTTTCATTAAACTACTCTATCTCGAGCATTTGACATCCGAATTTAACAAACTCCTTCTCTCTACCCTCAACAATCATTTCTCTCAATGTCAATTCATTTGTATAAATTCCAACCCTGTATCGCTGAATTCCTTTTTTTCCCCATAAGGAGCCAATCCCTTTGGGCTTGCCGTCCTGTATAATTTACAATTATACATGTACGACCTGCCACATTCGTTATGTAGGCCAAACTGGCTTACAACTCAAATGTAGGATCGCGAAGCACATAGGTTTGTCTCATAGGACTGGTATTGCCATCTCTAAACCTGAGCCTCTTCCATCAGGCAACATTCTGAGTATCACCATCATCTTCTTAATTCTGATTCATTTACCATATTATCTTCAGCCTTAACTTCTCTCAATTTGAAAATCTTAGAGTCACTGTACATTAATAAAATAAATCTAAACCTAAATAATTACTCCTCCTTAATTAAACTATTCACTATATAACCAACCAACATTTCAATAGATTAACTAGCCAACCGACCAACCGAACAAATCTCGTTAGTAGTTTTTATATCTTTACTTAGTTGATTTCTCAACTCCCACGATAAAGGTTATTCACTCTGTTTAATTCATTCTAATTTGTTTTGGGTTTTTTTGTTGTTTTTTTTATAATTTAATATAATAGGTTATTTTATTGTTTACTCTAGTTACCTTTAATATTTTATATTGAAGTCAGTTTATGTTACGAGGAGCGGTCAATAAGTTTTGCAATTCGGATATAAGGAAACGAGATATGAGGAAAACTGTTTTATTATTTTTCAATATAACTACCCTCGACTTCAATGCACTTGCGCCACTTGTACCTGAGGCTTCGAATTCCCAACAACCACAAATCTCCCGACTGCTGTTCAATCTACTCCTGGACGGCGAGCTGGACATCTTTATTGTCCCCAAACCGGCGTCCACGCAGTGCAGCCTTGAGCTGGCGGAATAAAAAGTAGTCGCTAGGGGCCACATCTGGACTGTACTCACGCAGGGCAGCTTGTGCAACTCTGGCCTTGTCGACTTTGACGACGTTGAAGTCGATCATGGGGCGTGAGGTTTCTAGGGACCCAACGGGCAGAGACCTTGGCCATGGCCAAATTGTCGTGGACGATGTTGATAACACTTCCATGTGATATTCCAAGTTCTCGCTCGATTTCTTCGACCTTCACCCGTCGATTTTCGAGGATCACCCTCTCCACATGGGCCACATTGTCCTCGTTGATCACGTCTGACGGGGGTCATCTTCAAGGGACTCACGACCATGGCGGAACTCCCTATTTCAGCAAGCAATGGTTGCATAGGAAGGGGCGGTGTCGGTATACACTGCAACCATGCGTTCATGGATCTCTTTTGCATTCTTGCCTTCCTTGGTCAAAAATATGATCACTGCGCAGTGCTCAACCTTCTCCATTGTTGAAAAAAATTTGTGACTCACGATCTGCGATCAGCTACTGCTTCTTAAATAGATGAGGCAAGAGCGTGCGGTTGCAGGTCCTGACTTGTCGTAACTTGTCATAACACCCCCACCAACAGCCATCCCCCTTCCTCTGTTTTGCCCTAGCGATTCGCAAAACTTATTGACCACGGCTCGTATAACTTCAATTCTTTCTATTATTTTTTTAAATTACACTGGATAGTATTAATTAATTCTATATATTTTTATTTGTATTTTTACTTTAATCTCAATAATTGTCAATTTTATTATTTTAACTTGTCTTCATCCGTTTTTTTAGCTATTATTTAATGCATTCTTTTAACTGTTATCGTTAATATTCCATCCCCTTCTCATTAGTCGACACAGTCGCTGAAGATGGTCCTAGTGAAGGTCCGAAACGTCCGGCCAATAAATGATTAGTGTAATCACCCGGCTCTTCATATTCCTACTACATATCAGATTTCCAAGGAAAAAATCAATTACAAGTATTATATATATATATATATATATATATATATATATATATATATATATATATATGGGTTGGACAAAATAATTGGAACACGTGTCAAATTCAATGAATATTTATTTAATACGGAGTGGGTCTTCCTTTTGCTTTCTGAACAGCGTCGATTCGTCTTAGAATTGATTAATACAGCCTTCTGACTTCATTGAGAGGAATCCTGAGCCATTCTTCTTGCAATACCTGCTTCCGCTGTTTCAGACACGACTTCTAACTTGGCGCTCCAAGACGCACCATAAATGCTCAATAATATTAAGTTCTGGAGATTGTGGGGGCCACTCCATGTGTTGTAGCTCACTTCTCTTCTCTTCATATCAATTCATAAACACATGAGTGGTGTGTATTAGGGCATTGTCATCTTGGCAAAAAACCTCCCCATCAGAGAATAATGTCTGGACCATGGGATGGACTTGATCTTTCAAAATATTCAGATATTCGTTGCTGTTGATCCTACAATGCAGGGCAAGTTTTGTTAAAAGCGACGGCTAATTTCGAATTTGTGATTTTCTTTTTAAATCTGTCGATTGAGGCCGTGGATGAGCTCTCCAAAATTCATTAAAACTCGGATTTTAAAGTTAGGGGGGGGGGGAAATAATAGGAGAAGAGCTCTTTAGCAAAACACTAAATTTATCTGACGCATTCCGATACACTTGTATCATCTCCAGAGACAGAGTAAAAATAAAAAGAGTAGAAAATTGGTTTATATATATATATATATATATATATATATATATATATATATATATATATATATATATATATATATATATATATATATATCTCAATGAATGGACACACATACAAACAAAAAAAGAGATCAGCAAGTGCGAACGTACTGACAAACTTGTGAGCAAGTTAAGACAAGGTCGAAAGAGGTAGGCTTAGGGGCAAAGATCAAATTCGGGGTCATGTTAAAAAAGGTGGGGAACTTTCCGAGAGGAAGATTAAGTACCACTCGTAGTTCGGCTCCTAATTCTACCGATGGCAATATTCCGTTCGAATTGAATTAAATGGTTAGCTTAGGTTGTTTTTCTTGTATATGGATGGCTTCTAGGAATAGTAGTTCTTGGCGATCTGGTGCAAAGTCAATAATTTTGGTATTTCCTTCTAACATTTTTCTTTTGAGAATAGTTTCATGGTTTTAACTAAAAAGCCCAAGGAAAGCCCACAAAGAAAACGAAAGGAAATTTTCTAGTCTTTTCGAACTCTGTCCCAAGTTCATTATCAAGGAATGACGGAAAACAACAGAAAACTATAATAAATAAGCAGGAGAGTGAGGAGAGAGAGAAAGAACGACCCAAACAAGAAATTAAACCAATCATAAAATGAATTAGTGTCATTTAGATTAAAATTAGGAGCTGAAGTGGCAAAAAAGAAAAATAAATACAAAATAAACTCATTAATACAAGGAAGGTCCAAATATCTAAAGAACTCGAAAAAAAACGAATAAGGAGGAAAAGATAAAAAAGAGGAATAAAGATAGTAAGTCAGCATAATTAAGTAAGCAGCTATGGTTAGTATGGAAAACTGAATTGTATGCAGTGACTATCCAGTTAGTATAGCAATTAATAGCCTTCTCACCTGATAGGACTTTGGGGGGGAGAGGAGGAGCTCCTCATCCACTTCTTGGCGTGCAGGAAGAGCGCTCAAGGCAGTGCCCGTTGCAATGTGAGCCTGGGTACTCATTGCTATAGCAACCGCATAGTTTGGATTAGATGAAATGAAACTATAACGAAAGAAGAGAGGGAATGTGTGGCGTCCAACGATCCACATAGGAATATCATTTGTCCTTGTGCCTATGACCCGATGGATTCGCGCTTATTAAACAGAAAAAAAAAACAATATCATTTGTCGAGAAGCTTCGCTTCACAAGACATTTTCTTCAGGAAATCTTTGGATATATTTGGAAACCCATTGTATAAACAACTGTGTAATGGGCAATCATGTAAAGTTTAAGTGGCACTTAACTGTCTCATTTTGCGCAGAGACAGAGCTATCAACCCATTTTGTGGTGAATCATTTAGAAGACCGTGCCTTCCGCTGACACATTTTGTGCTGAAGAACTTGAGAGAACGCGCTTGCAAAATATTTTGTGCTGAAGAACTTGAAAGACTGCGCTTGCGATATATTTTGTGCTGAAGAACTTGACAGAACGTGCTTGCAACACATTTTGTGTTGAACTTGACAGACCGTGCTTGCAAAATATTTTGTGACGAATTACTTGAGAGACCGTGTTTGCGATACATTTTGTCGAGGAGTTGAACTTCCCACAGCACATCTAGGATATGTGTGATATAAATGGGGAGACGCCAGAGGAAGGCTATCCTCAGCTGTGCCGCCGAAAAGTCGGCCTCCGCGGTATCTAGAAGCTGGAGAAATAGAGTTAAGGGCTTCTTACCAATCAGGGTGATGTTTCTTGTGAGTTTCTGCCATCGTTGCCGATAAGAGCGCTCGTGGTGCCGAGAAACGATGGTTTTGAGAGCTTTTAGGTCCTTTGCTCTGCTTGCAATTTGAATAATGTCTGATGCTACAATGAGATTTGCTGGTAAATGGGAAAAGGCAAGCCGGGATTTCGTCATTCTGAATGAAACATTTTGTGCCTCAAATGCCAGCTCGCAGAGACGGAGCTATTGTTTCGGCCTACATGGCAAATATTGAGGTACTTGAATCGCTGAAACAATTACCATATTCATGATAAGAATTGGTGGTTGATTTGTTCAAAAGCCATTAAAGTGCTTGGAAATTCTGTTCAGCAATGGAGTTTCTTGATGCAGGCTTGGGAGAGTGTAGATTTTTCACGGGGTCAACGATAAAGTGGTTGGTCAATTTGTCTTTATTAACAAGGTCTATGTTTGTAATTCTTATTGGTTGCATCAAGTCATGGGCCTTGTAGCTCGTTTGGATGGAGAACATTTGTAGGTTGATGTGAAGGATAGCACTGACAGTGGAGCGAGGTATGGCAGCCGAGCGAGACAATTGGAACAATCACAATAGTGTCTCTCTCGCGGGTGAGAGAATAAATAGGCCACGGATGTCGCGAGTTTGGCAGGTGTCGCTGGCTGTACCATGGGGTGGTAAATTTACATCGTTTCTCTAGCCTTGTTTTTGACTGATGCCTCACATGAGAGGCTTGCATTCGTAGTTTTAGCGTCTCTTTTACTACACCATGCAAATCCTTTGCTCTGTGGCGTAGGTCACGTAGGGGACTGATAGTTATAATCTATCAATATTCTACGACTCCTCGGTACGACAGAGCCAATACTTCGAAGGGTAGATTCAATCCATTGGCTTGGTCTCAGTTTCGTGAGAGCTGCCTTCTAGTCACCAATTCTAGAGATAATGTGTAAATGTATACCCATGTCTATATCAATTCATCTATTCTCTAAATTATGCCAATACATTATACCCATATCAATAACTACGTTTTAACCCATATCTATAATTATACACATATACCCATATCTACAGCTATAGACCTATACCTATATCCTTAGCTATACACTTATACCCATATATAAAATACCTATTCACCTAAAGCCATATCCTATACCCATACTCCCCTATCAAAATATCGCTAATTCTTAAACTTTCGCTCTAATTTGAGAGATTTCCCTTTATTGACATCATTTTCGTCGCTTCATTTTCCTCTTCTTCATTTTCGTCTTCTTCATTTTTGTCGCTTTATTTCCGTCTTCTTCATTTTAGTCGCTTTATTTCCGTCTTCTTTATTTTTATCGCCTTCATTTCCGTCTTCTTCATTATCGCCGCCTTCATTTTCGACGCTTCTGCGAAAAATAATTTAATTTGAAATTTGAAAAATGGCTTTTATTGGAGCACATTAATTTGGCTCCTTTTTTTTAAAAAAAAAGGACCTTCGATCATCACCGCCCCTCCCTTTCACTCCCCTACCCACGTCTTCGAGAGCGAGAAGAGAAAAATTAGGTAAATTTTTACCCCAGGCCGTCGAGAGCTTTTAACCACGTCCTTTTCTCGGGGGAGGGGGGGGGGCGCTCAGAGTGGCATACTGCGGATATTTTGGTTCCCTTGGACTTTAAACTAGGAGAGGAGGGGGCGATGCCCACAGTGTCGCTCTTAGAAAATAAGACAATAGGTTTTCATCTTGTGCTTTGAGGGAGGGGGGGTCCAAATGTTCCGTTGTTTTTTGTTGTTTTTTATATCGCCCACCTGGCGTCTACCACCAAGGACATGAGTCCCCGTAGTTAACAATTCAGACTAATACTAGGGTACTTAAAATTCTGATAAAAAACAAACAATAAATCAGAAAACGCAAACAAGAAATGAAACCCGAGGGAGAAGAATCAAAAAAGTACGCTCCGTGTCGGAGGGAGGCATCCTACGGCGGAGGGTAATTCGTCCAACACCAAAGCGTCCACTAAAAGTACGGCAGCCTGTTCCAAAAAAGGTAGATAGTCCACAAATCTACCTGCACGACTCCGTCCGAGTCAAGCGGTAGCCACCCTCTCTCGCCCCGGTACCTGGATAAGTAAAGTGCGCAAAGATCCCCCAGACCCCAGACCGGGACATTCAACAAAAATGTACTGAACAGTCTAAAGGACAACGCTGTCTTGCAATAAAGTGTAGGGTGGGCGCTCCATCGAATGGCGGTGCGTCTTCCAATTGTACCCGATTCGAAAACGATAGATGTTCTGTTGTAGATTTGGACTGTTTGGGGAAAATGATTTTGATGTTGAATTCTCGAATAAATCAACTGAACAATAATTGGTTTCTTCAAAGAAGAAACGACCCATGGTCAATTCTAAGATGAGGATTTTCTCAAGAGTAAAATAAAAAATTACAAAAAACTGTACCAGAGATTCTGTCACGCTAGATTTGTCCTAAAGTGGTGTGGAGTGGTAAAGAGAATGGGAGAGAATAGACTCGCGAATAAAATATACAAGTGTATCCTGGTGTATAGAGAGGTAAGAATATACAAGAGCGAGTATTCGGGTGTATGAGGGGCTAGGAATATATCGTAACTTTGTTTTGAGAGCTTAAGAGAATGGGACTGGTGGAAATAGGATATTACGTATAATAAATGGGCATAGGAGGAGGGGGGGGGGGCTGAGGTCCCTCTAACAATAAATGAATCCTGATTAATCGAGATACCTCAGCACATAGCATCCTATCAGTCCTAGGTTGAAAGGCCAATGGCACATAAAAATGCATCGGTAGTTTTCTACTTAACATGAACTAAAGGGTTAAGAGGGAGACGTAACTTTGAGAAGCAGTGATGTGCATCGACCGCACCTATTTGTGGGAAATGGGTGGTAATCTTTATCATTTTCCTTTCAGTCTCACCCCTCGCCAGCCAAATCCATAAAATGGATTAAAGCGCGATGCAACTTTTACTAGGGATGGTGCCGATCAACTCCCCCTTTTTGTGGGCGCTGATGCATACAGACCCCTTATTTTGTGGTAAATGGGGTGGCAATAGTGACGATTACTTTTCGTTCCAGCCTCAACGCCTCGGCGGCCAAATACAACAGTACCTTCTACAAATGCTGCTCCGGATTCTGCATCGATTTGCTGAAGAAATTCTCGCATGACCTCGGCTTCACTTATGACCTCGAGAGAGTGGAGGACGGAAAGTGGGGGACCATCGAGGTAAGTGGGGAGAGGGGGAGGATTTGTGTAAGTAAAAACCATCGATGGTATCATCATCTGAAAGTTTTCAACTAACGAATGCAGCGAAGATAAAGAGGAAGATATGTAGAAGATATATAGACCGAAATCCTCTTACGTAGTGTTGAGGCCGGAGGGCACGCAATAATGCCGATGCCAATTGCGGCATACTGGTTGATGGTAGATCTGTTACCCTTATTTTGAGGCACATACTGGGGCTGGAGGGCACGTTATGGGAAACTAGGTTAAATCGCATATGGTTCGTAACCGGATCGGGTTGGTGATTCTGGTCGCCCTTTTATGGGTTATTGCTTAGTCAGGAAGGGGGGGCACGTTAAACTTCCAGTCCCCATTGTGACAGTCAGCCCATATTAGAATCGGAGGTTACCCCCACCCCCCAACAGCATCCTCTAATAACCAAATTATTCCGTAATGAAAGAGATGTGGGATTCAGAATGACCCCAAACAGGAATACGAACGCCAAAACGTAACTGGTCCTGAGTGATTGAGGCCCTAGTGGTAACGCGCCGATCCTTTCTCGTACACCACTCAATTCCTGAGCCACTGTTTCCCCAGTGGTAACGCGTCAGTCATTCTTCTCTACGCCAGTCATGAATTTTCGAAAATGAGCCAAACCTTTTGTGAAATCTTATCTTCTTTACGAGTCGATCTCTTAGGCTAGGTTGGTTTGGCCAGGCGCCGGAATGAATATGTAACGCCACCTGCAAAATACAATGCGGACTCGAAATTCGTAATTCCTTCACACTGGTTATTTGTGGTAACTCTTTATATATATATATATATATATATATATATATATATATATTAGGAATATGAAGACCCAGGTGATTACACTAATCATTATTGGCCGAACGTTTCGGACCTTCATTAGGACCATCTTCAGCGACTGTGTTGACTAATGAGAAGGGAAAGGAATATTAATGATAACAGTTAAAAGAATGCATAAAATAATGGCTAAAAAAGCGGATGAAGACAAGTTAAAATAATAGAATTGGCAATTATTGAGATTAAAGTAGAAACACAAATAACAATATATAGAATTAATTAATACTATCCAATGTAATTTTTAGAAAAATAATAGAAAGAAGTGAAGTTATAACATAAACTGACTTGAATATAAAATATTAAAGGTAACTAGAGTAAACAATAAAATAACCTATTATATTAAATTATAAAAAAACACCAAAAAACCCGAAAACAAATTAGAATGAATTAAACAGAGTGACTAACCTTTATCGTGGGAGTTGAGAAATCAACTAACTAAAGATATAAAAATTACTAACGAGATTTGTTCGGTTGGTCGGTTGGCTAGTTAATCTATTGAAATGTTGGTTGGTTATATAGTGAATAGTTTAATTGATGAGGAGTAATTATTTAGGTTTGGATTTATTTTATTGATTTACAGTGACTCTAAGATTTTCAAATCGAGAGAAGTTAAGGCTGAAGATAATATGGTAAATGAATCAGAATTAAGAGGATGATGGTGATATTCAGAGTGTTGCCTGATGGAAGAGGCTTCAGGTTTAGAAATGGGAATACCAGTCCTATGAGACAAACCTAAGTGCTTCGCGATCCTACATTTGAGTTGTAAGCCAGTTTGGCCTACATAACGAATGTGGCAGGTCGTACATGTATAATTGGCTCCTTATGAAGAAAAAAGAATTTAACGATACAGGGTTGGAATTTATACAAATGAATTGACATTGAGTGAAATGATTATTGAGGGTAGAGAGAAGGAGTTTGTTAAACTCGGATGTCAAATTGCTCGAGATAGGGTAGTCTAATTCAAACCTTATGTTTAGAAACATTAGTAAGAAAGGGTCGAGGATAATATATTTTGGAGAAAAATTTTGATACTAACTGGTCCTAGTGAAGGTCCAAAACGTCCGGCCAATAAATGATTAGTGTAATCACCTGGGTCTTCATATTCCTACTACATATCAGATTACCAAGGAACAAATCAATTACAAGTATTATATATATATATATATATATATATATATATATATATATATATATATATATATATATATATATATATATATTTCTATTTTGTGTCCTTTTGTTGTACAGGAGTGGGGCATTGCTCTATTGTTTCTCATATATATATACCACCTTTGTAATATTTTTCGTTATTCCTTGAGAATGAACTGAACAAGTTCGAAAGTTCTAAGAATAGTAAGGTTAAGTTTGTTTCGGTTTCTATTTTATAAGTGATATTTAAATCTTTAATAAACCTAATATACAAAGCCACATATTTTACATTCAACAATAAAATTTACCTACAAACTGATGATGTCGCTATGGGATCACCGATAAGTCCTTTATCGGCAGATATTTTCATGACCCATCTGGAATCTAAAATGTTTAAAGATTCTACATCTGACTGTCGTCCTCTGTTTTATAGACGTTTTGTTGATGATTCGTTTGCAGTATTTCAAAATAAAATTCAAGCTGAAGCATTCTTCCAATACCTAAATACAATTCATCCAAATATCACTTATACAATGGAAACGGAAACAAACTTAACCTTACCATTCTTAGACCTTACTATTCGTAAGACGCGAGATTCCATTGTCACAACAGATTTCCGAAAGCCTACTTTCACTGGGTTAGGAATAAACTTTTTTAGTTCTTGTGATTTTAAATACAAAATTTCAGCCATAAAAACCTCGTTATACCGTGGTTACCATCTCTCCTCCACTTACGACTCTATGCATCATGAATTCGTAAAATTAAAAACGTACTTTACTAATAATAGCTATCCGTCGTTATACATTGATAAAATGATTCAAATATTTCTAAACGATATTTATTTACCCCAAATAAATATACCTACAGTCCCTAAGCAGATCCATTATTTTAAGTTTCCAGAAATGGGAACTATAAATAAATTGTGCGGACGAAAATTCTCATTACTTTTTAAACAATATTTCTCTCAAATTGAATGTAGATTCGTACTTGTAAATGATAAATCAATACAAAAAATTTCTTTGTCAAGGATCGAACACCTGATTGTTTGCGCAGTGGTGTTGTCTACAAATTTATTTGTCCAGGTTGTTTCCTCGGCTTCATATATCGGCAGCACTGTGCGATCATTGGGGGCTCTTTATTCTTCGCATATGGGAATTAGCCATTGAACAGGGTCTGTCCTTTTGACAAAAGAACATTCACCTGTAAGAGACCACATAATAAATCGTAAAACGTCAATAACAATAAATAACTTTAGAATAATAGCCAGTAATAAATGTCCGACCACTCTCAGGATCATAGAATCAATATATATTAAATCTTTAAAACCTACTTCTAATTCAGATAATTCGTCAGTTCCTTTTTATGTTCTGTAAAAACCACAACCTACCAAACCATACTCAATAATATTGTTCAAATATTCGTCAGTTAAAATATTTCACCACTTAGTGTTAAGATGTGTTCTTCACTATAGTTACCAAAAAAAAAACCCTTTTGTATATCATAACTTTGCAGTATTATCTATTTAAATTACATAGAGTGAATTAAGCATTTACCCTAATTTCCACAGTTATTACAATCAATTCATGGAAGTAATCTAAAGCTATATTTCTCATTATTGTTAAATTGCTAAGGAATTGTCATATATTCCTAGGAACCAGAAGATGAGCGCACAAGCTCGAAACGTTGTTTTGAATAAATGGATTTAGAAAAATGAATGGATTATTTTTCGTCATTGGCTTCATCTTGAAAATTTAAATTAAGTTGCGCCTCACCGGCAAATCGCCCCATCGCCAAATATATATATATATATATATATATATATATATATATATATATATATATATATATATATATATATATATATATATATATATATATATATATATATATAATTTGAAGGATGAGCGAAAGGACGTATAAAGGGAAATTCATTTCATTTTCTTGATACAACGTTTGGGGTGAACTTTTCACCCATCTTCGGGTACTGGAAATACAATTCGTGGAATAGAAAAACAATTTAAGTTAGAGATAAACAGATAATGAAAATGATGAATTTATTGGATTATTATGTTGCGAGGTAAAAATTCATGATTGAGGAAACACATCAGATAAACAAACCTTACACAATCAGCCGTGGGAGGATAACTGGGGAGAAAGGGCGAGGAGGGTAAGAAGAAAGAGAAGGTTAGGAGGTTGGAAATATTTTTTGTCTAGAGTAGAAGTAGTGGGTGAGAAGAAGAATCAAAATTTAAGGAAGGAGAAAGGTATTTAATATACATGGATTCAAGAATCCTTAATGATTTGGGGATCAGGGGTGGTTTTCAAGATTTTAAAATCGTCCGTTGTGATTTCAGTTTTAAACTTAATAGAGTGAAACCTAACAGGTGAGAATTCTTTCGTAGAGAGAACCATTCCTGTCCTGTGGCTAACACCCAAATGGGGACAGAACCTCGCCCTCAGCGAGCGCACCGTACTGTCTATGTATCTTCCCAGTTTACAATTGGGGCAATTAAACTCGTAAATAACGGAGCACTTCGCTTCAGGCGGGATTCTGTCCTTACAATTGAAGTATAATCCTATGTGGTGTCTATTTATGAAAATTAACTTCAAATTGGTATGAAAAAAGAATTTATTTCATAGAGATGCAATTTGTTTTGAAATTTTTTTATTTAAAAACCCCAGATCTGGAAAGATTATATACCGGATGTCTTTGCAAACAGTAGGCAATTTAAATTTGGGGTGGAAAATATTGTTTAAAAATTGGGCCGTATTTTTTTCAATCAGAGACACAGGAAAACCGTTTGGTTTGAAATAGTTAGTCAGAAATAAGACTTCTTGGTGAAATCCGGAGTAGGATGAAAAAATATTAAAAGCCCGGAATATTAGTGTTTTGATGGCACTTATTTTGAAAGAAAGGTCACAAAAACTGAAAAAGTTTTGGCCTTGACCAGTAAAGGTTGGCTTGCGCAAAACTTTGGTTACAAATCCAGTTGAGAAACGGGAATTCTCACCTGTTAGGCTTCACTCTATTAATTGTAAAACTGAAATCACAAGGGACGATTTTAAAATCTTTAAAACCACCCCTGATCCCATATCACTGAGGATTCTTGAATCCATGTATATTAAATACCTTTCTCCTTCCTTAAATTCTGATTCCTCTTCTCACATACTACTTCTACTCTAAACAAATATATTACCAACCTCCTAACCTTCTCTTTCTTCTTACGCTCCTCGCCCTTTCTCCCCAGTTATCCTCTAACGGCTGATTGTTTAAGGTTGGTTTATCCGGATGTGTTTCCTGTGTTTCCCCAATCGTTAATTTTTAACTCGCACTTTTTTAGCTCAGTGAGTCGACTCGTGGTGAGTTTGCTCGTCGTCGTGGGATCTTCAACTCGGCAAAGGAGGAAAATTTTCAGGAAAAATTTCTCAACCCTGTGAAAATTTTAGAAAATTTCAAATAGACTATCATACTAGTCTGGCACAGCAAACTCACCTGTTCAGCTTCGAACAGCAACCAGAGGCTTTAACGCTGTGTAACACTCGGCTCGACCGGGCTCTCGCCCTGCCTATACGATCTTATAAGGAGAGCCGGACTGATTGGAGATTCCTCCTGTTTCTGGCACTCCTCGGTCGGGACGGACTGATTGGAGATCTCTCCTGTTTCTGTCTTGACTAGATCTGTGTAGGCACCAAGAGAACAGTAGTGAGCTGTGCTTAAACTCAAGTCAGGGTGAAGAAAGGTGAAAAATCTCTGCCCCGGAATCTCCTTCCTGATAAAGGAGGTAAAGTTTTGGGAAAATTTCTCAACCCCCCCTCGAACTTCCACGAAATCAGGTCTGGACGGATTGATTGGAGATTCCTCCTGTTTCTGTCTAGACTAGACCTCCCAGGGCATCACTCATCTCGGCGGGCTCTCGCCCTGCTTGTACGATCTTATAAGGAGAGCCGGACTGATTGGAGATTCCTCCTGTTTCTGGCACTCCTTGGTCGGGACGGACTGATTGGAGATCTCTCCTGTTTCTGTCTCGACTAGATCTGTATAGGCACTAAGAGAACAGTAGTGAGCTCTGCCCAAACCCAAGTCAGGGTGAAGAAAGAAGTTAAATCGCTGCCCCGGAACCTCCTTCCTGATAAAGGAGATAAAGTTTTGGGAAAAATTCTTAACCCCCACGAACTTCCACGGAACCAGGTCTAGACGGATTGATTGGAGATTCCTCCTGTTTCTGTCTTGACCAGACCTCCCAGACCGTCCTAGCAAGCAAGCATCTGCCCGAAACAGAGTCCTTATCCCCTCAACGCTGAACCTCCTTTCCGGTAAAGGAGGGAAAGTTTTGGGTAAATTCCCAAAACTCCCAAAATACGTGGCTCCTCCCGCTGTCAAGCGCACTGCCCCCTGACTCGGTGGCGGCGGACTGATTGGAGAGAACTCCTGTTTCTGCCGTCGCTTGGGTACGGGTCATAGCCCTGGTGGACTGATTGGAGATACCTCCTGTTTCTACCGGGGTTATAGCAGTGGTGGGCTCCTAAAACTCCTACTTCTCATCCACACAAAACTAACTGGGAGTGCCGGACTGATTGGAGATTTCTCCTGTTTCTGGCGCTCCTTGGCCGGGCGGACTGATTGGAGATTCCTCCTGTTTCTGTCACGACCAGTTTAGTGTTGGTCACGAAAACTCCTTTAATGAGAAGTTACCCTCACCATGAACGTGAGGGGGGAGCCGCTGGACTTTCGAGTCCCGCTTAAACTATCCGGCAATCAGAAACCGGAAAAGGCCGAGGTATTCGAAGCCATATTCGATAAACTTGGCATCGGTCTCAAGCGCCTTCTTGAAACCAACAGAGGCTATACGGTCATCTGCCACACGCAAGATGACCTTGAAAAAATTTCATCCGAAGCAGGCTCACAAGAACTCGGCAAGATCGGTCTAGAACCTCGACCATCTCCGGCACTAGCTGCAAGGAAAGCAGTCATCTGCAGAAGGGTGGACCCCTGGGTAGGGGAAAGAACGGCAGAAGAAATTAAAGCGGAAATTTTGAGGAACCATCAATGGGCGGAGGTGATCGAAGTCGTGAAATTTCGTAGCCTTTCCCATGTCTTCAAAATTGTATTTCAAAACATGGACATGGCTGCAAAAGCCAAGGAATCAGGACTCAGGATGTTCTCCATGATCATCTCCTCAGACCAAATTGAGCGGGAGAGGTTCTTCGAACTTCTTACCTGCTTTAACTGTTATAAGGTAGAAGACCACTCTACTAGCGCCTGCCCCGACTCTGGAAAGCCAAAGATCTGCTCGGAATGCTCACAGACCAGGCACGACTGGATGCACTGTGTGAGCAGCACGAAAATGTGCATCAACTGCGCTGGCAACCATCGCACCCTGAGCATGCAATGCCCTGTCAGAAAAGAAGAGCTGAGGAAGAAAAGAGAGGCTGCAGACAGGCCTAAACAATCATATGCCGCTGCCACTAAATCGCAAGCACTTCCGAACCCAGCGCCGACTCAACCGCAGATAGTGCTGCAATTAAGCGACAGTACTCCTACGAAAATGCTGGCATGCATTCTACACGCTCACGTTATGAACCTTGCTTGCCCTGGTTCATTTAACACGGAGATGAATAAAATGCTGGCAGCCAATGACTTAGAGACGGTTAAATTCCCAGACAACCCCGATTCCAACAAAGTCCTCTCGGCATCATTCAACAATAATAAGCAGCCACAAACTGAATCCATTCAGGTAACCTCCAAACCACAAGGCATCGAACAAGCATCAGCACAACAAAAGTCTGACGCCCCAGCAACCATACCCAACTCACCCAGGCAGAAGAAACCCCGAAAAGCCAAAGTGGAGCCCAAGATCCAGTCAAATGAAGCTGATCAGAAAGAAGATGACCTCGAGCTAGACGGCAGAGAGATCAGACTCACTCTGGCAATTAATGCACAAAACATTGACAAGAAAGAGATCTCCACTGAGGAGGTTGCTGCCAGAGTCAAAAAAGGACTGATCAAAGTATGCTACAACGCCCCAGTCTCCGGTGAAACCATTCGAGCCTCTCTACTCGCGTGTAAGACAAAGCTCTACAACGAGAACTTCAGGCTCTATGACCCGGAACAGTACAAACAGATTAAAGCTGGCCGCCAAACGGCCAAAGATTAATAAAGACTATCGGGATAGCCAATAGATACAGAAACAAGTTAACCATCCTGGCACACAATGTGCGAGGATGGGAACCGAACAAAAATCATCTGTATAACGTCTACAGAGAACTGGACCCTGATGTTCTTCTGCTGTCAGAAACAAGTGTTAAAGACTTGGACAAGCAGAAGATCTATGGATATAATGTTATACAGAAGAACTGTACCGGCGAAAGATTCGACGGTGCGTTAATAGCAGTAAAAAAAGATCTTCAATACAGAATAGGCAACCCTATGGATGAGTCCACGCTGTCCATCATCCTAAGGTGCTCAATGGGAGACATTGAACTTAGTGCGGGATACCAGCCCCCTCGCAGGTCATATCTTCCATACCATGACCTGTACACCCTGTTCACTAAAGAGCACCCTGTCCTGTTCGCTGGAGACCTAAACGCCAGGAACAGAGCAGTGGGTTACTCCTCTACAAATTCAAGAGGCAGATCACTTGACCTCTTGACACGTAGAGGCGTTGCAGATCGCATTGGTCCGGACTTCCCCACATTCTTTTACCCCGGGACGGCCACTAAACCGGACGTGGTGCTCACAAACCCCAACTTCCCGTTTCACCATCGTGTTGCGCCCGGACCCCTAACATCTAGCGACCATTTGCCTATGATAATTACCATAGCAACAGCCCCTATCCCAGTCCCAGTTATCCCTAGAAAAGACTTCTGGAATGCAAAATGGGAAGAGTACAGGAGTGCATTTCCAGAAGTTATCCCTGATTTGCAAGACGCATCCGAAGAAGATCTGGATGACGAGCTAACTGCTATTAACGACCTCATATCAGCCGCCGACGCTATTGCTATCCCGATGACGTCACACAAATTAATCTTACCCACAAAACCAACACCAGAGAGAGTGGTGCTACAGCATCGCTTCGCGGAAGTCTACGAGACCATCCTCAATTTGGGCTACTCCAGACCCATGGACTTTCGTAGCGTCCAAAACTTGAGAAATCAGCTGAATTTCCGAATAGGAACAGAAATTCGGAACAAATGGAATCATCTGATTGAAAAATTAGATACTGAGAGGAACCCCAAGACCTTTTGGTCAACCATCAACAAGCTAAAGGGAAATGCTTGCATCCCTGGCCGAACTGAAATCAAGCATGAAGGTACAAAGGCGGTCACTCCTAAGGAGAAAGAGAAACTTTTCCGCGGAGTCTGGAAGAACATCTTCAGAATCTCTGATGAAGAAGAAGAAGATTTCGACCTAGGCTTCGAGGATCAGGTTCTTGAGTACATGGAAAGAAGAGAAGGGAGGTTTGACCCTTACTGTACCACTTGCTACCTCCGATTTCAAGGATCCTCTCAGGACGGCATTAAAATCTCAACCGAAGAGCTTGCCAATTCCATTTCATCATTTAAGTCTAAAGCCCCAGGGCTAAGCCTAATCACTATCAGGCACCTAAAAGAAGCCCCGGAAAGACTTAAGACCAGACTGCTGAACCTATTCAATGCGTCTCTTGCAATGGGATACTTCCCGGATGGCCTGAAGACATCCAAAATGATCTTCATACCCAAGCCGGGAAAACCATCTAACCAGGTCATGAATTATAGACCTATCTCACTGCTGGAGACCATTGGGAAGGTTTTTGAAAAAATCCTCAACAGCAGACTGGCTAAACATCTAGCTGAAAAGGACCTCCTGAACGAAGAGCAGCACGGGTTCAGGGAACACCGAGGCACAGAAACAGCGATAGCCCATATGCTGCAACATGCGGCAGCATGGCGAGCTAGAGGTTGCTGGATCGATGTCGTCTGCAGAGATGTAAAGAAGGCCTTCGACAAGGTCTGGATCGAAGGCCTCAAATACAAAATCTCCAGACTGAGACTCGCTCCTCACTTCGAAAAAATTCTCTGTAGCTATCTCACCAACAGACGAGCAGTGATAGCATTCGAAGGACACGTAGGAGAATCCTTCGACCTTGCCTCCGGTGTTCCTCAAGGAGGATGCCTTAGCCCCTCTCTCTACACAATCTTCACTAGGGATATCCCTAAACCAGCTGATGGGAAAACCCTCAACATCCAGTACGCAGATGATGTCACCCAAGTTGTGGTGCGAAGGACGAAGTCGGCAAGGCTGATGGCCATGGCCTCAGCGGCAGAAGCCGAGAGAATCTCCAGATTCGAAAGACGCTGGAAGATTCAGACCAACGTGGCTAAGTTCTCCGCAACCGCAATTGGAAGACAGCGTACCATCCCCTTCAAAATCGGAAACACCGACATTGAATACACTCCTCGCGCGTCTATTCTCGGTTTCGGACTCTCCAGTTCCGGAATGAGCAAGCACGTGAGGTCCCGAATTGGATTTGCGAAAACTGAACTTGACAAACTCCACCGATTTAAGAATCTTTCCACAACCAACAAAAGAAAATTATACATCAGCTTGGTCAGATCCAAGCTGGTATACCCAAGCATCCCACTCAATGTAGCATCCGGCAGGAACATGTCGATGCTACAAAGAGTACAGAACCTAGGTCTCAAATTCGTTACAGGCTCCAAATGGTACGACTTCCGGACCTCAAGGAGCCTACACGAACAAACAAAAATTGAGCCAATCAACTTATACCTCTACAAAAGAGGGAAAAGCATCTGGGAGAAACTGGAAGGGTTTCTTCCAAACGAGACACTCGATGCTCTGGATCACGAAGAGGGAGGGTACATGAGTTACCTCCCAAACACCAAAAACGAAGAACCACAACCCAGATTCAAGTGAGTTGAACTAAAAAAAAAAAAAAAAAATAAAAAAAAATAATAATAATAAACTTTTATACATATTCATATATGGAAGAACATACAGAATAATTGTTTGAGAAAAAATAGAAGAAAAAAAAAAAAAAAAAGTTCAACTATCACTTAAAGTACCTATTCAATGGAGATGGCCCGTACACCGGGCAACTACTCTGTTAACCTAGTACTTTTTTCATTTTCGCATCTTTCGCCCCCCCCCTCTCTGTACTCACTATCTACCCCCTCTTTTTCACAACTTTCTACAACTAATACTAATACTAATTTAACTCGCAACATAATAATCCAAACAATATCAATTACCAGAATTTTTTCTCTATCCCCTCCTTAATAAACATTAAATACTTTCCATAAATTCATCATTTTGATTGTCTGTTTAACTTTAACTTTAATTGTTTTTCTATTCCATGATTTGTATTTCCAGTACCCGAAGATGGGTGAAAAGTTCACCCGAAATGTTTTATCAAGAAAATGAAATGAATTTCCCTTTATACGTCCTTTCGTTCATCCTTCAAATTAAATTGAAGCTCCATAGGAGAAGCCCTAACCCATATATATATATATATATATATATATATATATATATATATATATATATATATATATATATATATATATATATATATATATATATATATATATATATATGCAAATTTTGTTGAAAACCCTGGTGTATTTCGTCTTAGTTGATTTCCTTTGGCAACTTTCTCTTCTTCTAACTATCTTTTTTATTCCATCTTGTAGATGGTGGATCACTTGTCCAGCATTCATCTCTCTTTTAAATTAATGTGTTTAGTAAAAACCAAATTAAATTGCTGAGCTTTCGATCTTATCGATCATCTTCGGACCGTCTTGATATATTCTTTCCTCCTTTACCAATGAAATGTGGAGTCGGATTCAGACTGAATGAAAGAAAACGAATCGAATCGATGTATATAGAAAGAACAGAGAAGGATCACTGTGTAACACAGGCGATCAGAAGGTAGTCGTAGAGGAAAAGGATACGGAAATAATTTGAAAGGGGATAGAAAGAGTTGATAGGTCGGTGGCTAGACACCGATGCGTAGTGTAGTTGGGTGTGTCTTGGGGTGTTCATGACTGGACGACGGTTGAGGGGTGGTCAGGAAGGAGATTTGCCTGCTTAGTCGGAAACGCGTTATTCATGATGCTCTTAACTTATGCGTAGAACGGGTATGGGTTGCGGGTGGTCCTGGAGAGCGGGGTATCGCAGTGCCATCGCAACATACAGTCTTGCGTGTAGTATAGTGTATATGGGGTCTCTGGTGAGTTTCCCCGAGTTGTTTTGTGAGTCTAGTGTGAGCGTATATGTTGAGGGGTGCTAATTTGTTGTAGTCGTGTAGTGTGGACATTCTCGCGTAAATGGGAGAGCAGCAAGCGCGCTTCAGAGCAGAGTTCTGTATGCGCTGAGCCTTCTTCTGCCACGTGACACTCGCAGCTATGAGTGACAGTGGGGCGTACGCGAGAAGAGGTCGCACGAGTGTTTTATATACGTGTAACTGTAGTTTCTCTACCCACAGGGTAGAACCTGCGCAGCATTGTGTTTTGCGTGCGTCTCTTGCTTGTATTATGTGCTGGTGTATATTGAACCTAAGGGACTTGTCAAAAGTTACCCCAAGAATTTTTGTCTGTTGTGTGTTGTCGAGCCTTGTTGGGTTTAGGCGGTTCCTGTCTGGTGTGTGTGAGAAAATTTGTAGGTTATGCATGTAGTGATCTCTTGCGCCGAAGAGTATCATCTCTGTCTTTTGAGGATTCGTGGAAATCAGCCATTTATCCTCGTGTTCTGTCTTTTCGTCTAGTATTATTTGTGCGTGGTGCGCGATCTCGTCTGGTCCGCGGCCGCTGACGAGAATGGTCTGGTTATCGGCGTAGGACACAGTGTATGTGTCACAGCAGTTTTCGGGTGGGCGTGGGGTGTCGTTTGTGTACATGATGTAAAGTGTGGGTGCAAGTACCTTTCCTTGGGGAACGCCTGAGCGTGGTGTGAATGGTTGTGATAGGGTATTGTTGTATTTTAATTGGCATCTCCGTTCAGTGAGGTAGTGCGAGAGGAGCCTTCTGGTGCAGAGAGGTAACTCCATATTGTTGGCAAGTTTCCAACGGAGTCCCTCGTGCCACACCTTATCAAAGGCCTTTTCCATGTCCTTGCTGATGGAGAAGGTTTTTTTTTGTACCTAGCGTTTTTTTTTATTCTATCGTGAACGATGGTCACAGCCGCCTGAGTGGACCGGCCCCTCCTGAACCCATATTGTTGGGGGGAGAACCAGTCCCTCTCTTCCAGATAGTCCCGTAGGTGGCAGTTGACCAAACATTCAAGTATTTTGCCTAGGTGCTCTAATAGAGCAATAGGCCTGTAATTGTTTGGGTGTTTGGGGTCTTTGTTCATTTTGTTTAGAAGTATGTTGTGAGAGAATTTGAATATTTTAGGGAAGTGGCTTGAGGCTAGTGAGGTGTTGAATAGGTGTGTAAGTGTAAGGTATATGTTTGCGGGGAGGTTGTGTATTAATGCAGCTGGTAGTCTGGAGGGGCTGGGTGCACGTTTTGGCGTTGTTTTAATGTAGTGTTTTGTTTCCTCGACGGTGATGGGAGTGGTTAGGGTAGAGGTGTTGTCGAGCAGCTCCATTCGTATTAGGGGGGCGGGCCTTAGCTCGTGAGCGTGGGTCCGACGCCACTCCTGAACTTCCTGGAAGTGCTCTTGCGCGTATGGTTTGTGTGTGTGTGTGTGTGTGTGTACTGTGTCCCAGTGGGACCTAAATGCGTCGAGGATGACGTTGGTGTCTGTGAGTGTTTGGTTATTTACTTGGAGGGTGATGGGTTTCGGTGGATCGGTGCCTAGCATCCTTTTTACGCGCCGCCAGAATAAGGAGGGGTTAGCTCAACGGGTGTAGTCCGCGATGCGGACGACCTCCCGCCACTGTCGGTTCCTATCTAGTTGCATGCACTGTATGATGCGGGCTCGTAGGTGAGTGATGTTGTGTTGTCGTGGGCCTCTGGTGTAGTGATTGATGTACTGTGTAAAGAGTCTTTGAGTGTGTATGGAATATGTGAAATATTTTATGCAAGTTTAGGTTTTATGTGGTGAGTGTAGGTCACGTGCTGTGGTTATAGTGTTTAAGGTTGAGCACCAGTAGTCGTCTAACAGATCTGCATTGGTTTGGTCCAGGTCGAGGTTTTGTGGTGTGTTTTCTGTTATGTGTCTCTTGAACTCTTCCCAGTTCGTGTTTTTGAAGTCGAAGAGAGAGGTGGTGTGGGTATGAGTATGTGAGATGTGGATATGATAAGGCATATCGGTATGTGGTCAGAGAGTACGTCAGTACCCGGTGATATGTGAGTGTAGAAGCATGCAGCGTGGTCGTTGCGGGAGACCACGTTCGGAGACGTGGTTCGTCCGCAAGTACCAAAGAATGTGGGGAAGGCCAGGCCGATGTGCTCGCAGCGATAACGCGACAGGGCACCGGCCAGGTACCTTCCTGCACCATGCGTGGTATTAGAAAGGAGTGTTGGGTGGAAGGCGTTGAGGTCTCCCGCAAAGAAGATAGGTAGGTTGTGGTTTGATAGAGCCCGGAGTGGGACTTCTATGTTTAATTGTAGGCGTGGTGGTCTGTAGTGCGTGGCCACTAGGATAGGGCCGGAGCTTGTATGTACTTTACACGCTAGAAATGAGTCATCGCGTGTTTTAATGTGGGAGTGGTGGTGTATAGAGTGCTTTATAAGGATCGCTGATCCTAGGTGCAGTACTTGTGGAGTTAGATATATGTGGTAGCCTGCGATGCAGAGTCTGTTGTTGGGGGGTGTAGACCGGTCGAGTTCAAGAGTATTATTTCAAGTCTTTGTGTGTTTAGGACCCAGTTGGCAACAGTATGGCAAATACTGTGCCAACTGCGTACGTTTAACTGTGTTATGTTGAGGCAACCTATTGACTTGGGCGGAGTGCGCGTAGGGCTGATTTAGCCGGGACTGGTCCCCTCTCCTTGGTTATTTCCCAGGAGGTGTGGGGAGCGAGTACCTTCACACGTGTCGGCCGTGGTTTAATGGGAGTGGAAAGGTTGTCAGTGGTGTTATTGGGTGGGCAGGCCATGGTAGAGGGGAGATTTTGTTCTGTGGAAGGAGGGTTAGAGATAGTGGGAAAGTGGTTGGTGGTCGTGGAAGGAGGGTTGGAGAGAGTAGAGTTAAGGAGGGGGGAGTTAGGAGCAGATGAGGAGGGAGTATAGCGAGTAGATGAGGGGGCTAGAGATAGTAGGGGAGGCGCAGATTATGAGAGGGGGGTGTCGGGAAAGAGAGGAGGTTGGGATGGCGAGGAAGGAGGAGTGGAAGGAGGAGAGAAAGGAACAGCAGAGAGGAGGTTGGTCGGTTTTGCGCTTGGTTGTGTGTGGCGGGAGGGGGTTTCGTGGTGGAGTTTTTACGCTTGGTTGTGTGTGGCGGGATGGGATTTCGTGGTGGAGTTTTTTTTTAATGTGGAGTGTTATAGAAGTTGTGGTGAGCGTGGAGGAGGTGGCAGTTGTAGTATCAGTGGTAGTGGGGTTGGAGGCTGCGGGAGGAGGGGTGGGGACGGTAGGAGGTGGGTTGGTCGCAATAGAGGGAGAGTTGAGGCTGCCAAAGGAGGAATGCTGGTGGCAGGAGCGAGTTTATGTATAGATGAGGAAGGAGTGGTAGCTGTGCAGAGAAGAGAGGAGGCGGTAGGAAGAGAGGTGGGAGCAGTGGGCAAAGGGGCAGTTAAAGAGGGTACGGTGGCGAGAGGGGTAGGATAGGCAGTGGTGTGGACAGCGTTGCGCCGGCAGCAGCAGCGAATGTTCTTGTGAGGGGAGGAAGAGCGGGGGCGCGGTGTGTGTTTGTGTTGGTGGGTTGTGGACGCCGTACTGCCGCTACGGGGTCAGTGTCTGCCTTACTTAGGTAAGGGCATTTCAGGTTGACGGCCACAGTTTGTGCAGAGGTGTGAGGTGGCTGGGCAAATGATGTAGTGGTGGCCCACTACACTACACCTTGAATAGACCAGGTCTGCTTGGCAAGTTCGTGTCTCGTGTCCGGTTTTATGTTCAGCTGTGGCTCAATGATATGTGGATATGTTAGTGTGCCGCAGACCTTGATGCCTTGGACTAGCAGCAGGGTTTTGTTTTGTTCATCGGACAGTGTAATTACTGCCCATTGTTTTGTTCGGTTGTGGTAGAAGTCTCTGATGACCTCCTCCCCATACTTCTGTCTGAGGTGTGTGCGGAGGTCATCGGTGGAGAAAGCCAACCATAGGGGGTTGGTCTTGAGGACTCGTATTTGGTGTTTCTTGTGTACACCATCGGCTAGTTTCGTGTAAAGGTCTTGTGTGGTGAGTGTGTCAGACGCAAGCTCGTGGAACTTGACTGCGTTCGCCTGTGAGCGGAAGACGAGTTTGTGGCCTGTGTGAGTCTTTATTATGTTTGTGATGGGGATGTCATATATAGCGGCTAGGTTGAGAAGTAGGTTCATTGTTGGTAGTGGATGTTTTTTCTGTTATGTGTAGGAGTGTGTGTGGATGTATTGTTATGTACCATTGAGGATCGGTTTTTAAAACTTACTTTCCTTTCTTTAGAGGGGATCCCCCGCCCCGCTGATAAGGACCCCGTGAAAATGACTCTGATGTGATGATGATTAGCGACTATGGACCTGGTTGGGCTCCTCAGAGGGTGTGAAAACATGGCTGACTTAATGATGAGTGAAGCCCGAATCAACTGACTCCAGTCGGGGTGCCGCCCTCTCTATTGGGTTTTGGGTATTTCTCAGTTATGTCCGACTTCTCAGAGAGACGGTGGTATTTCCCTCTCCCTCTCTGGTCTTGGACGGTGCCGCAGGGTAGGATATTAATCCTCCCTGCGTTGGTAACTGAGTCTTAATCTAGGTTTACTCCTTCCTTTGGGTTCCGCAGCGGGCTAAGCCTCAGACCTCATTTCCCCAAAGTTTTCAATTATGCTCTTTCTAACTAGAATCGCATAGTTGCAACGGGGCTCTTTGTGTAGAGTCATATTCACAGAGCCAAATAGCGGCGGGTCAGGAATAGGGAGGGTTTGGCACGTCATATCACTATGACGAGCCAGGGAAATAAAGGAATTTTTATTCAGGAGGGTGG
This sequence comes from Ceratothoa steindachneri, assembly GCA_963969495.1. Classification (NCBI taxonomy): domain Eukaryota; kingdom Metazoa; phylum Arthropoda; class Malacostraca; order Isopoda; family Cymothoidae; genus Ceratothoa; species Ceratothoa steindachneri. Next base: position 7,558,289 of record OZ018324.1, read on the forward strand.
GGGGAGCGGGTGGCTTCTCTGGATGTCATCTATTAGCCACAGGAGGTCTCTCCAATCAGACTAAGCACGCATCTATATTGGGTGCAGTGACGTCGGAAAAGCTATTTGTGATAAGTCTTCACGTACTTGCGTATTCAAACTTCCACAAAACTTTACCTCCTTTATCAGGAAAAAATTTACCAGAGCGTAAAGAGAGAAAAGCGACGTTTTTGTAAGAATTTGATATTGATTTTGATGAGCTAGGTGGTGAAATGTGTGGTAGGTGTGATAGGGGTGAAGAAGTTTATTAAATTTTGCTACCCTGATTTCGAGGGCATCGCCTTCGTTTTACTTCCATACTTTTTCTCTTTTTTTGTCTTTTTTTATTTCTTTCGCCTCTTTTGTTCCGGCTACATAGATCAGAGAACCAACTAATAATAATTCACATCTTTCCTGGTAGTATAATTTTTAAATCCATTCATTCAGTTCACAACAGCTTTCTCCGAATCAGGTAACAAATTTGACTGTATTTATTGAGGTTTTCTTTTTCTTCTAATTGTAACTTTATTAATTTCGTTTGAATTTATTTATTTTTTATCTTAATATACAGATTTTTGTCCTTTATGTTGCATTTTGATTTTTTGTTTTACATTCTAGTACATTTTTAGCCTAAAGCCATTAATTATCATTGTTCTCATAATTGTTAAGCAATTATTCTTATATAAAGCTTTAATATTCTAACCTAGAAGATGGGTCCAAAGCCAGAAATGTTGGCAATATATGTTATATTCAGTACTTGTTCTCCTTTTCCTGCTGATATATATATATATATATATATATATATATATATATATATATATATATATATATATATATATATATATATATAAATATTTATATATGTATAAATATTTATATATGTAAAGGGGCAGAAGCGTGGCTGCCTTTAAGAGACAAGTTCCGTTGATTGGAGGAAACGGAACCGGCTGTCCGGTGATAATTTAGGCCCGTATGGTGCAAGGTGATGTGCAAATATTCCGGGTGGGGTGGGACGGTATATGGCGACTGCGTGTGTGTGGCCTGATAATACAGGCGACCCCTTAAAAGAGGGGGGGCAATAGGAATAACGAAGTTTCGAGGACTGTGAGAGACTCGTTCAAGGAGCTTCCAGAGATGGTCCGAAGAGGAGTTGGAGAGGGTCCAAATTGAGGTTAAGGAGCGCGCGCTCACTTCACGGGCCAAGAGGGGCCCCGAGTCTCATGGGAGCCTATTAACGACCCCTCTTCGAAGGGAAAATTGGGGAACTCAAGGAAAAGGAGAGAGGGGTAGCTTGTCATCGCCCGGCGTGGCTCCAGCGGGGCCCCACGCCTCCAGCTATGAGAAAAGAGTTGGCCATCTAGGAATCCGTCAAATATCATCCGGGTAACCACTACCTTAAAACTAAATCCTCACTAAGACGGTAACTTACGAGGGAGTTACCGCACTCTTACCTCAACGAATCTGCCTGTATATAATCCTCACTCCAAAGCCCACCTATCAATATTTATCCGAGTATATACGAGCCCCTAAAAAAAATCAAGGTATTTTGCTTGGAAATTTTGGAAATTACCTTTGTTGACAGATGTAAAGGAAGTCGCCTGGTAAGCCGCCCTTTCGCTCCGAGTATATTCGGGTCTATCTGAAATTCGAGATATTTTTGTGGAATATTTTCCCGAGATATTAAGTTTATTGAGTCATCATCAGTAAGATTGTCGCAATTGAACAAAAACATTGTCACTTATTTTCAATATTGGTGACTATACAAAGGATTAAGGTGAACCGAACTGTCACTACCACAATCATCCTATTTTTTACCGGTGTTGGGCGCATACTCAACCCGTTCCCTGCGATCGGAATTTCTCAAGGACATGATAGGGATCTATTCTTGTCCCAAATGCGGGAGACTGCGTTGAAACACTTACTGACGACATCTTTCTATATTGTCTGTGAATTAATTGTAGACAACGATGTACCATACCGAGTATTACAAAAGTCCTGTTACACTCGCTACGACGCTTTAAACAAAGGACACAATGATAGTTTTGATGCAGTTAGACGCGTTCATATTATTTTAATATATAAATATGTTTAAATTATAATATTAATCAATGTGGCCTCCCTCGACGGCGAGCACGCTCTCCAGGTGAGACCTGAAGGCCGCGCAGACGTTGCGGACGAATTTCTTCCTCGTTATGGCCCACACGCGGTTGACGGATGACTTGAGCTCGTCGACGTTGCTGTGGTGAACTTTGCAGTCCTTGCTCTCGACATACACCCACACGCTGTAGTCGAGGGGATTGAGGTCGGGTGACTGCGGCGGCCAAAATTCCTTCAACCAGACGTTCATATTCGACCCCTGCCACTCTTGCAAGGTCTTGTCGAGGGAGCCGGGGTACCATCCTACTGAAAAACGTAATCCGCCTTCTTCGTGACCTTTGTCACCCAGGGCAGGACTTTCGTGGCCAAGATGTCCCTGTAATCACCCGCGGTGAACCTGCAACTGAACGCGAGCCACACCGGCGGCATCTTCTCGCCATTCTAATCCACGCCGCCGAGCATCATCACGAAGGCCTGATGCTTGCTCGTGAACACATAGCAGACCTCGTAGATGCCCTGGCCGAAGCTTACTTATATGTTAATCTCAACTTCCCTAGAGAATTCACTGGTCTTTGAGTTCTGTAAAGTTATACGAAGAAGGCGTGTGGAAAAGTTGCCGAGCAATGAGGAAAGATGGCTTTGATTTGGAGTCGCACGTCGATGTGGAAAAGTGATTAGCGACGACATTTGACCTTGAAATGCGGCGAGGATATATCGAGGAGAGTGGCGCGATTAGCGGTGGCGTTTGACGCTGAAATGTGGCGAAGATATGTTAAGGAGAGTGCGCGATTAGCGGGGTGACCGTTAGCATGGATATAGCGAGAGATGGCGGTGTCTCATATTTAGGCAGGTGAAGTGTCTTCTCGAGGTGTAGAGAATAAGATAGACTCTGGCTTGACTCGACTAGACTGAATATATCTCTCGACAAACTGGTTTAATGCCCTCCCCCCCCCCTATTGGGGGAGCCTGGCTTGTCCTCTGCTTGGAGAGGAATTAAGTTCCCATGGAACGTTGCTTCGGTGGAAAGAGAAAGGGGATAAGAACGCTCTTACCTGGCGAATTACCGATGTACATAGGCTCGCCATTCTCTCACCGTTACAAGCAAGAGCCGGAATCTTCTCTTGGTCGCAAGGGAAGGTTTGTGTGCAAATGGTGTGGAGAACAGCCGGAGGCCGGTGTCTCCTACGCACCTATTTAAGATATGAAGTAGGAGGGGAAGAATATATAAAGGATCTTTCAACAAGGACGCTTGATCTTTGTCAGGCGATAGTGGCCATGTTGTTGAGAGTGACATCTGGCAACTTCACTGTGAACTGTTCAGTAGTACTTGGCAAGTTACAATGGTAGGTTATAGCGGTAAACAGCGTGTGAAAATCATCAAATGTTATTATCAAAATCAGTGCTCCGTTCGACAAACGTACGTTCCGCGCATTACGTGATTTCTATCCTCGCCAAAGCGACGAGGCCCATTTTTGGATGAATTGATTTGTGAACAAGCAAAATTGTCGGATTTGGGACGTAAAAAGTCCACATGAGATACACCAGCACCAATTGCATCGCAACAAAGTCACTGTTTGGTGCGGATTTTCGTCTAACGGAATCATCGGTCCGTATTTTTATGAGAACGAAGATGGGATTGCCATAACCGTCAACGGCTAGCCCTACAGATCGATGATAAGCTACTTGTTGTGGCCTCAACTGGATTATATGCCTGATATGGATATTGTCATGTGGTTCCAACAGGACGGCGCTACGTGCCACCCTGCGCAGGCCACATTTTGCACCAGCGATTTCAGGGCAGGGTCATCTCGCGCGGCGGTGACGTCAACTGGCCACCGAGATCATGCGATTTAACGCCATTAGACTACTTTCTTTGGGGCTACCTTAAATTGCAGGTCTATGCAAATAATCCGCAAACAGTTGATGTTCTCAAAGTCAACATAACGAACACCATCCAGAAAATTCAGCCAGATTTATGCGACAAAGTCATCGAAAATCGGGCCTCCCGAATACGTTCCACCAAGCGAAGCCGTGGCGGACATTTGAACGCCGTCATATTCCACACGTAATGCCATAAAATGTACTTTCAAATTTAAAATAAATTGAGTGCAAATATCACACACAACTTGTTTTATTCACATTCAACAATCGAACGACCTTATTGAAAGACCCTTTATTTAAAACAATTAGCAAACATGTAGGAATCCTTGCGTTGAAGAGAGCACGTTCCTCCTTAGGGGTATTTACTCTACTGTAAAGACGGAAGAGGAAAGATAGCGGTGTTGTGATTGGCTATGAATACGATGACCTGTGTAAGGTCTACTTACTCCTGCGGAGGTAAGCACAATACATCCACCAGTCGCTGGTCACACCTCGACTTGCGTTGGCGTTTGTGCAACTTCTCGCTTTGGATTGAACCCGCACCTCGAAGGGAGAAATCCAATCCCATCTCCATTAGGGTTCCCTCCCAGGGTCCCAGCATTTAAGTTTCAACACGAGATTAGTAAAGTGGTGAGGTAAGAGACCAGGCGAGTAGAAACGTCCAATTCATAAGATGAGCAATGTTAAACCACAAGAAGGCTGGTTGCTTGCCGGATGAGAGACACGACTCGGATCAATTTTTGCGGCATCTGCCAGTAGCAACCGGGGGGTTCAGGGGCCTAGGTTAAACGCTAGATCCCCACATAAGACACGTATTACACAGTGGGAATCAGTGGGTGCCCCCTCCCCTGAGATTGTAGCTTTCCACTGTTATAAGTATCAGATAGTGGTAATGAGTGGTAAAAAATAAAGATAATGTTCAATCCCAACTGACAGTAGTTTCAGACAGTGGGGATCGGTGGTAACTCCATCCCCAGCGAAATTGTAGCTTTTCATTGAGATAATGTCAGACAGTGGTAATGAGTGGTAAAAAAAGACACGAAAATGGTTAATCCCAACTGACAATAGTATTATACAGTGGGAATCGGTGGTAATCCCCATCCCCACCGAAATGGAAGCTTTGCATTCAGATAAGTGTTAGAGAGTAGGAATGGGTGGTAAAGACACAAGAAAATGGTCACTCCAAACTGACACCAGTTGCAGATAGTGGAAATCAGTGGTAACTCCATCCCCACCGAAATTGTACCTTTCTACTCAGATAAGTGTTATTCAGTGTGAATGAGTGGTAAAAAACACATGGAACTATTCACTGACACCAGTTTCAAATAGTGTCAATCGGTGACAAAATTCTTAACAAAAACAAACTATATCTCTCCAATGCGAATTTGAGGTAGGAACTGTAGCAAAGCAGGAGGGGGGGGGGGGGTCCAATCCAAATTACGAGACTCCTCCGAACCGCTCAAGTTTTAAACTTCCCAACTTTATAAAGTTGCGCATTCGATTCCATTATAACATAAGTTCCCTTCCCATAAGAGAAATAAATTAAGTGAACTAAAATACTCCTTTATGAAATCCATTTTGCAATCCATTAGGAACAAACAACTTAAATTGCCGTTCTTTACTTGAAATTAGATGGATGCGATTTGCATTTCCTGCTCAATTACCTCCTCAATAGGGTATGTTTGGAAAGACAGCAATGCGGAGATACGTCTCACAATGGACGCTTGACAAACTCTATGCGACTGCAATTCAACTGGCATTTGCAACATAAAGTGTGCTCCCTCATGTGCGTGGGTGGGGGCCTGGGGAGGGGGTGGGAGATAATTACCCGTGTACTGCAAAGGAAAACGTGGGGGGGGGACTAGTGAATTGAAAGAATTCAGGATTGGTGTATTCGTCTGCTGGGTAGAGTGGCGTTCTTAGTGTGTTTGAGAAGTTCCTCCAAGTGTCCTCAATGAGGTGGAAGTGGGTGGTTATTGCTATGGCAAACGAAAAGTTCTTGCGTTGGTTCCTCAAAATGGTCAGAAGCCGGTTCTAAGTAGACAGGGATTAGAGCTCCCGATCCCAATTTCAAATTCATTTGGCCTGAACAAAAAGATCTGGTCTTATTTCCGAATAACAATGAGTTAGGGAGAATTGCATAACATCTAAGTCCCTAACAGCCAATACAATTACCACATTATTTCACTTCTCCCAATCCCACCCTCTTTTATGTACAACCTTTCTATATTAACATTCCCTGCTAGTTTCTTGCGATTTAAATTATTTTAAACAATACAAAAAAATATCTCATTCCAGGGCATAACCCACCTTAATAGGCCTATAAATTAGGCTATTTTAAAAGAAAAAACTAAAAAACAACAAGAACAAGCAAAAACAAAAAAGCAAACTAAAAAGAACAAGAAGAAGGCATTCTCCAGCGTCAGAGCGAGGCCCGTCTAACCCTAGCGCCCGAGCACGCACGAAGATCCCCCACTGGGACATTCAACAAGACTGTGCCGACAAGTCTAGGATATCACTCCGTCATCACAGTATGGTGCAGGGAAAGGCTCAATCAAATGGAGGTGCGTCCCGCAAGTAGGCCCAATTAGAATACGACAGGAAGTGAACTAAAACCGCCGAGGGGGCAGGGAGGTAGGTACACAGGAATAGTTACAGCGGCGTGATGGCTCTCAAGTTCTTATAGGCACTGTCCCATCTTCTTTGCTAGGCAGTCAGGAAAGCTGACCTGATTCCTGCCATATAGTCATTGAGAGGAAAAGCGAAATGCTGCTCTAGTCGCCAAGTTCTAATGGCTTCTTTGGTCTTCTAATCGGCGAACTCAGGGGAAGATAATTTCGACATCTGCCAGGTTCGAGGAAACTGTGATGTTATGGCTATCACAAACCAAGGGATGCAGGGATTCCAATGCCTCGAGAACACTCATGGCGCTTTGTGGGTCGCTATAGATCACGATCCAATCTCCTAATAGCGCACAACGCATTATATCAAGTACCAAGCGATGTATTACAACCAGGTCGGCAATGAAGATAGAAGTAGAGCCTGGTAGAGCTCCGCTGACTTTAAACAGTGGGAATATTGCGTAGAAACCGACTATATCTTCACGCTTATAGCCATCTTTGTACACGGATTCATCATGACTCAGTTGTGCTACACAAAGGTCGAACACAATACTCAAGGTGCTGTAGATGCTTTGGAAGCAGAGGCGTGACAACAAAAAAAAAAAAATAGTACCATCCATGGTAGCATCCTGGGCAGAGACAGAGGCACCAAAAGCGCCAATGGCCTTGCTTCTCTCGGCCACATAGATAGCGTCGAGATCAGCCGCGGATGAAGCGAGAGCGATGGGAGAGAGGTCGAGCATGCGGACGCAAGTGTATAATGCGATGTGTATTACTCGGAAGAAATGGTATCAAAAAGAAGGTTCTCAATAGGGGTCGTACTGAAGGCACCCGTCGTCAAACGGATAGTGGTGTACTGAATCACGTCCACTTTCCGCAATTCAGGCTCGGCTACGGATGAGTAAAACTCGCATCCGTAGTCAAACTTTGAATGAACAAAGGAACAATAAACAACGAAGCCGTATCCCTATCAGCACCCCCAGATGCTGAACTTCATCGAACAGTACGAATCCACCACTTCCAGGTGAACCACGTTTAGGAACAAGTCAAGTTGAGGTGGAGCCGTAGTTAGCGGGAGAAGCGCATCACCTTAGTCTTGAACAAGGAAACTGGAATCTTGTGCGCTTCGGCATAGCGAGAGATGCGATTCAATGGTTGTTGGAGTCGACGCTCCAGAGTTGGCATCTGGGCCGCACCAAAAGAGATCGAAATGTCGTCCACGTAGAGCGTAGCGAGAACATCCTCCAGCAGCAGCGAGGTAATGCCGTTGATTCTCAGGGCAAAGTGTGTGACAGTGAGGACACTTCTCTGCAGGACACCATCTTCCTGCTCAATTTGGACAATGAGCAACCCCCCTCCCCTTACCCGTATGCGGAATCGATGAGCTCTCAAAAACTACGAGATAAAGTTTGTGAGGCGATCTCTCGCCCACATCGTATGAAGAGTCTCTATGATACCGTATCGCCATGCGGTATCATAGGCCTTCTCCAGATCCACAAACACAGTGGAGTAGTGATGTCTACGGAGGAAGGCCTCGCAGACGGCATTTTCCAGTCGAAGTAGAGCATCCGACGTGGAGTTTAACTTGCGGAAACTGCACTGTGCAGAAGATAAGTGGCCTACGTTGCCCCTTTCCCCCCAAAAAGGCTACTTTAAAAGTTACCAATGTCTCCTTCAACTTGCCCACGCAGGATTTTAGAGAATTTGGGCTAAAACAGGCCAGGGTAGAGTGATCTCCCAAGGTTTGCGAAAAGCGCGTACAAGAGTCATTTGCTAGGAGTCTAGGACAATACTTACCAGGGGCGGTCTCCGACTCACTGGGCGTATAAGCTTCTCATGAATGGTTGGTTCTTCATCTATGGAAGTAAAGTCCAGTAGGCCGCCTTGAACAACCACAATGTTCAACCAATGCTGGCTGAGCATCTTCCGAGCTAAAGAGTATGGAGAAAGCGGTCGCAAAGGATTCATCCATGGGCGCGGTGTCCGTGATTGCAGTCCTGTTCTCTTGCATAACTGGTTAGATGGTCCTACGAGAATTTGCGTGGAAGGTACATAGGCCAAGTTTTCCAAGGACGGGACTACTCGGGGCGTTCGGTGACGGCGGTTTTCAAAGAAATAAGATCCTGCCAAGGAGACGACCTTCGTTGTGGAACGGGAATATAATCGGGATAGTTGCGCGCACTATCGGTTCTTGGCGCCCCACGTTGGCTCCTCTTTTCTCGAATCGGGTACTTTTTACTCATTCTGAGCCTATTTCATTTCCTTCCACTTTCATGTCACTCATTTGCGGACGAGATTTTCGCGTTAGTTTTCCATTTTTTAACCCCAAATTCTACTTCCCTGAGAGGATCATAAGAAAAGCAGACGTCCCTTTTCATCCAACACCCCCTGTTACGCACCCTCCTGGGCTCAATGACTGTAGTTGAGCGCTCTCCCCGCCGTACAAACTCTTCTTTCAAACATTCAGGCGGAGATGCCATCGTTTGTTTGTGTTTGAAATAAATGTCATTCCTATAAAAGCTAAAACCATCACTCTAATCAAGCTGATGCGAAGGATAAACAACTTTTCTTAAATCTTTTACCCGATAATTTTTCTTCAAAACACTTCTTACAAATACTTTCTTACTTTCCTTAAAAGCCACTTTTCTTGAAATTACTTCCAACCACTTTTCTACACCCTCTGACAACTATTATTACAATCACTTCTGCACTCTTTACGTTCTCGTTCGACTGGTTTCTGCCATTTTAACAAGAGTCTTACAAGTCCAGTCGAGTTGTTGTTTGGCTACCGACACGCACTGTCCGAAGCTTATCTCAGTAGTAATTTCCGGCTCTAATAAAACGTATGGGGTGGGAGGTCTGTTATTTTCAGTCGCTCGACAAAGCAAGGCTTCCCCCCCCCCTAGACGTTGAGTAAGAATCCTTCAATCCCTAACTGGCCTCCTGGCCCTCCAATCCATCAAAGACTTGGGGCCAAATCCCCACGTGGCCACCCAGCATCATCCAGTATACAAGCAACTCGCAAGCCGGCATCATCCAAGAAACCAGGCAACTATCTTAGTTAAAAGTGGCCAGACGACATCATCCAGTAAACCAGCAACTCTCTTGGTTAAATGTGGCCACCTGGCATCATCCAATAAACCAGCAACTCTCATGGTTAAAAGTGGCATCTCACACTCCCCCAGTAAACCAATAATACTTCCTAGCCATTTAAGTGGGTCCCAGAATTCTCCAGCATAGGGTGTCTCTCAATTTCCTGGTTTGGCTATGATTGCCCCAGGAGGGCAATAATCAATACTGGTTCCAAAAGATGCGATGCTTCGCGGAGGAATCTCTCTCCTAAAAGGCGACCTGAGCGAACTCCGATTTGCCTTTTCCACGCTACTCACCCGACGTCTTGCATCTGCCCTAACTCGGCTCAGGTCCAGGCTAAGAGGCTAATTTGATCTATTATCATGTAGTTAAAGCCGAAGTGGTAAAATTTAAAAGGATTCCGAACGCTTTCGTCTTTATAACGTTTTAATCCGTTGATGAAGAATTGCATGAATCCTTAATGCGGTGTGGCGCTGTTTGTTGTCTTAGGGGACCTTCTGATTAAAATGGTTCTCAAACGTTGTTTTTTTTTTACTTAAAGTAAAAAGTTAAAAACAACGAAGGCATCTCCGCTAGATAGTTGTAAAGGGAGATCTGTAAAGAAAGTGATGAAGATGGATTGAGTGAAAATATAGGAAAAGGATAAAGTCAAAGCTTAGGTTTCGATCGTTAGGGTGGAGGATTACGTGATCCTATAGATGTCAGCTGCAGCATGCTTGTCTATACGAAATCTTACACTCCCTTGCTGGACTCAAACATGGATTTGGTCTATGTTGATTCCGACATTCCCATAGAGCCAAAAATTATTTACCACTTGGTGGTAAATATCGGAAATTTGCTACTTGAGAGTAAACTTCGGAAATATATATCATGGCTGCCACTCCCGTGTTCTAGTGGCGATTTATTATAATATTTACAATATTTACAATCACATTTGCGGGAGGTGAAGTTCAAGTCCTACTTGAGAGCCTTTCAAGACTTAGTTGAAGTCAACCACAAGATTATGACAATCCTTAACATTTGCGTCGAATCTTTTAAACAATTGAAGCATGATTTTTTGGGGGGATGGGGGCGTAATTAAGTCCTACTTGAAGACATTTTTCAAGTCTTACTTGAGAACTTTAATCTCCAAGTGGTCAAAATCCTCTGCTGACGACTCGAGTCAACGCGATGAATACGCGTCAATCACAATATGATGATAAACACTAAAAGCTTCTAACGTCTCCATTAATGTATTAACATTTAGGTTAGATAACAAACGAAACAATAAGAGTCGGTCGTTCGGAACTAGGGGGGGGGGTCATATGTCACCCAATTTGTAGAGAACATGAATGTTAAATGGAACAAACCCTTCTTGGACCCTCATCGAGACTATATTTCGCAATGAAAGTGAAGTTAGGAGATCTAGCCAATTCAACTAGGACCTATCAGGCTTCCATTTACATGGCCGCAAGGAAATTCGATATCTTGTCACTTCTCTCAACTTAACCGGTTTGGATATTGTGAAGTTCAACCTGGGAGAATGGAAGATGACGAACGGACGATTGCAATGAAAATGAAGATGACGAACGGCCCATTGCATCAAATTGAATATAAAGAGCGGATTATCGCAATCAAAATGAAGATGACCGTACTATCGCAATGAATATGAAGATGACGAACGGACAATCACAATGAAAATGAAGATGAGGAGCGTAAGTTCGCAATAGACTTGAAGATGACGAGCGAACCATGGAATCAAAAGGAAGATGACGAACAGGTCATTGACTCCAAATGAAGATGAAAAAAGTACCATCACAATGAAAATGAAGATCAATATTAAAGAATCGCAATCGAAATAAAGAGGACGAGCGGATCATCGCTATGAAAATGACGAGAGGATCATCCAATCAAAATGAAGTGACGAATGGCTCATCGCAATTAAAATGAAGATGACGAACGTACCATCGCAATGTAAATGAAGATGCCGAGTGGATCATCGTAATGAAAATGAAGATGACGAGCAAACCATTGCATTGAAAATGAAGATAACGAGCAAACCATCGCAATCAAAATGAAGATGGCGAGGGAATCATTGCAATGAACAAGAAGATGGCGAACAGACCTTTGCAAGAAAATCATGATTTGGAACGGACCATCGCAATGAAAGTGAAGATGACGAGCCTACCATTGAAATGAAGATGAAGAAGACGAACGGACCATTGCAAAATAAATTAAGATGACAAGCGGATCATCGCAATCAAATTGGAGATGACGAAGGGACGATGCAGTTAAAATGAAGATGAAGAGCCTATCATTGCAATCAAATTGAAGATGACAAACGGACATTCGCTCTGAAAATGAAGAGGACGAGCAAATGATGGAAATGAGAATGAAGAGGACAAGCAAACGATGGAAATGAGAATGAAGAGGACAAGCAAACGATGGAAATGAGAATGAAGAGGACAAGCAAACGATGGAAATGAGAATGAAGAAGAGGAGTGGATCATCGAAATGAAAATGAAGAAGACGAAGGGACCAACGCAATGAAAATGAAGCTGACGAACGGACCATTGAAATGAGAATGAAGACGACGAGCAAACCATCGCAATGAAAATGAAGATGATGAGCGTACCATCGCAATAAAGATGAAGATGACAAAAGGATAATCGCAATGGAAATGAAGATGATTAGCAAACCATCGCAATGAGAATGAAGATGACGAGCGGATCATCGCAATGAAAAAGAAGATACGAACGAACCATGGCAATGTATATGAAGATCTTCGACGAGAGACCATCGCAATGGAAATGAAGATGATTAGAAAACCATCGCAATGAGAATGAAGATGACGAGCGGATCATCGCAATGAAAAAGAAGATACGAACGAACCATGGCAATGTATATGAAGATCTTCGACGAGAGACCATCGCAATGAAAAAAAGATGACGAACATACCATTGCAATTAAAGTAAGGATGCCGAGAAGATCATCACAATGAATATGAAGATGACGAATGGATCATCGCAATGTAAATGAAGATGCTGAGCGGATCATCACAATCAAAATGAAGATGACGAGGGTACCATCGCAATCGAGATGAAGATGAAGAACGGACATTTGAATGAAAATGAAGATGAAGAGCGTACCATCGCAATTAAAATGAAGATGAAGAAACGACATTTAAATGAAAATGAAGATGACAATCAAACCGTTGCAGTGAAAATGAAGATAATGAGCAAACCATCGCATCGAAATGAAGATGAGGAGCAGATCATAGCAATAGAAATGAAGATTACGAACGTCTTATTGCAATCAAAATGAAGATGGCGAGCGGATAATAGCAATCAAAATGAAGATGGCAAGCGGATCATCGCAATGAAAATGAAGATATCAAAGGACCATCGCATCAAATTGAAGGAGACAAGCGGATCATCGCAATGAAAATGAAGATGACGCACGGACCATCGCAATAAAAATGAAGATGACGAGCGTACCGTTGCAATGAAATTGAAGATGACGCACGGACCATCGCAATGAAAATGAAGATGATGAGCGTACCATCGCAATGAAATTGAAGAAGACGAAGGGACCAACGCAATGGAAGATGAAGAACGGACCATTGAAATGAAAATGAAGATGACGAGCGTACCATCGCAATGAAAATGCTTTTAGGGCCCACAAATATTCTACTGATGTACGTGTATAATGCACACATTTTCGCACTATCCAGCCTCTTCAAAAAAATGCCCTCATTGACTTTTATTTTATAATTGCAATAAGTAAATAAAACGACTAAAAATCACCCAACGACATCAGGGTTCCGTTTATACATCCCCCGATAACACTGAATTCCTCGCGTTGAGCAATGCTAAATCACATCGGTGTTGTTAATTGCCAGATGGAGTCAACCTTAAAGTGGGTGCCATTATATAAAAAAAAAACCTAGTCTAGGACCGTAGTCATGTAGGCTCGAGGCAGCGCGCAAATCAGCGGTAAAAACTGATGAGTTGTTTTGAGATTCTCCTGAGCCGTTTCGCGCGCGAAATTGGCAAGGCGCCGACGGAATTTTGGCGTACTTCTGGCCTCATTTCGGATGGAATCTGGCCAGTCAGAATTTAGCTCACGCCTGGCTTTAAGTTTCTCTTGTTTTCCCTCGGAATTCTTCGGTTTAGCAACTAAAATGTGGTTTGTTTTCTTACCCTTGTATTTACAGGAGAGCTGCGCTCCCATACTTGTCCCGACTATCCTAAAGTTTCTATTAAGGCTATTCGAGCTCTTTCTCGTATTTTCACAATTGCTATGTTCATTTTCTTCAGAAACCGTTCCTCACAAACTTTCTTGTGGATATTCCCTCGTTGGTTTTCGTTTAATTTTTTTTAACGTAATTATTACGCAATGGGACTTGCCGTTCTACTGAAACAAGATGCGCGAGATAATTTCGCGCTCTCCTTCTCCATAACGATTCTATTTTTCTTGTTGTTGCCTTGTCTATATCCATGCCACACTTTTTTCCTCACTCCATCAAATGAGAAACCTTTTTTTCAAGATCTTTCTGCTCGAAATATTTCGGACAATTCCATATCTAAAGAAAAGTGACCTGCCTGGAATCGGGTCATTTCCGCCGTCAGTTTGAAGAATTCGAATTTTTGCTGCCTTGTATTTGTTATTCCTCTCCTGGTCTTCACGGTCACTAAACAAACACAAAAGCCAATAATGAACCGAGCCCTAAAAAGTGGGAAGGAGTTAATGGAAGAAAAATAACACAGATAAATGGAACACCTTCAAAATTTTCATTCAGACCCCCAAATTAAGTAATATTTATGTACGCTACTACAATCCGGTCTGGTAGCAAGTGGTTTGAAGAAGCGAGTGGTGTTTGGGTGTTTATTTTAATTCAGTAAAGTAGTCGGTAAAAATGATATAGAATTAAATGCGATCCTCTTTCGATGATTGTTATCGAAAAACAAAATCACATCATTACAAAGATTTTGGAAAATTTGTAAGACTTGTAATGAAATTGGGACGCAATAAATCTTAATTACTCTCCATTTAAGTTCTTTTAAAAACAGAAGAATCAAAACTAGAACCTTTTCTCCATTGAGAACGCGTAAAAGGCCATTTTCGCAGTTATGACGAAAGGGAGATTGCAGAGCATATTTTGGCGTGGAGGTGTGAAAGAATTTAAAAAAAAAAGGGAGGCAACTAAAGTAAGGGGTTATCCTCACCAATAAAAAACGACGTAATCGAATTAATAAAACACTCTTGTTAGTCAAAATTTCAGGGGACGGAGATAGCATGGATATATATATATATATATATATATATATATATATATATATATATATATATATATATATATATATATATATATATATATATATATATATATATATATATATATATATATATATATATATATATAAATATATATATATATATATATATAAATATATATATATATATATATATATAAATATATATATATATATATATATATAAATATATATATATATATATATATATATATATATATATATATATATATATATATATATATATATATATATATATATATATATATATATATATATATATATGTATATTAAAATTAACCGACAGTAAAATGAAAAGTTGAATACAAGCACTTTCGAACTATATTTGCAAGTTCATTTGCAAATATAGTTCGAAAGTGCTTGGATTCATCTTTTCATTTTCCTGTGGTTTAATTTTTATATTATTGCTTTCCTCACGTGCTACTTTGTGAGTTTTTTCATTATATATATATATATATATATATATATATATATATATATATATATATATATATATATATATATATATATTTAATTGCAGTAGGAAAGGTACGACCATCAGTGACATTCTTATTTATTCCAAGCAACGTTTCGGATTACCTAATGCGTCATCAGGCTAAAGGGATAAACACAATTTGTGAGGCGAACAAATGTTAACATAAACTAAATACAAATCAAAAGCAAATAATTTAGATAGTGAACCTATAACATTAAAAGTACATATACAGATAAGCTCAGAGCAAAGGAGAGGACAAAATCATATATTAGTGCAAGTGGGTAGCAGACCTTCTTGTATGCAGATTTTGTTAAGGACCATAGTATATTTCGCCTTTATTAATTTTCTTTGGAAACTTTTCATTTTTCTTATTATCTTTTTTAGTTCATCTTGTAGATGGTAAACAACTTCTTTTACCTTCACCAATTTTTTTAAATGAAATGTGTTTGGTAAAAGCCAAACTTGACTTTAATTGCTGACGGATGGCAGTTGATTTATTCTTACCTACTTGATAATAGAAAGTGACCAACCCCAGAAAGCCTTAACCAATTGTTCACGAAGAAGACCGAGCTCATTCAACTGAGAAAAAACTACAGGACTTAACTGGACCTAGACCTGACTACAGACGAATACCTCTGCTTCTCTATTCACCTCTAATAGGGCACGTAGGTTAGGGAAGCTGAGCCTCTATAAATACTCATACAGGACAGGAGCCATATCTGAACCGGGCGGCATACTTGACGCAGGCCGAAGCTTAGCCCGGGAGGGGTTAGTACCCGTGTGAGCGGCGGATCCTTTTGAGTGGAACAAATCTAATAAGGTTAGACGACAGGCAGGAAGGCAGGAAGGCATAGATTTACCGACACGTCAGCGGAATAAGCTAGAGCAATAACTGGATCTGAGCCGCACTGTATATCTATCTACCCCCCCCCCCACCTTTTTCTGAATCTTGCAGAACTAACTGGAATCACCGAAAAGGTTCCCTTTGCGCACCCTTAAAGGTGCGCAAAACCAGAGAAACATCGGTGTTCAAAATGATATATGGAGAACTCGGAGTAGTTCTAATTACTTGACCATACCTCAAATTACGTTGCGATTTTTCAAACAGAAAAGGACCTCGATCAACTTCCCAGCGAAAGAACAACAACACTCATAAAGACTATAGAGCTAGAGGCCTAAGTCACGCCTCAAATAGAATCTCAAAAAGCTATATACTGCAGGCAGATAGACCCCTGGATAGGGGAGTATACGGCCTTAGAAATTCAAGAGGAAATTGAAAAGCGCCAAGAATGGGCACGAATAAAAGAGGTGGTGAAATTAAAAAACAGACTTACAAATAACGAATATACCCATGTCTATAAGGTGATATTCAGAGAGACAGGTATGGCTCGCAAAGCTAAGGAGAACGGGCTACTAGCGTTTAATTTAAAAATAACACCAGAGCAGATAAGGAGCGATTAATTCATCAATGTTTTGAAGTGCTTCAGCTGTTTTGCACTAGACCAACACATAACAAAGGATTGTCCAAAAAAAGAGGTAAAGAAATGCTCTGAATGCAGCTCTAACACATACGTGGAGAGATTGCAAGAGCTTCGAGGAAAAAATGTGTAAACTATGGAGGGAGTCATCGTACAATGGCGATGGCTTGCCCAATAAAGAAAGAAATCATTGAAAGAAAGAGGAATGAGATGACGAAAGCGGAGGAGGAGAAGAGGAACCAAACATATGCAAAGGTAGCCAAAGCCCCAGCTGAGCAGCTTCAACCAGCTAAAAATATCATAGAGCTAAAACATTAAAAATCATTAAATATACTAGCGTGTATTCGGCATGCACATGTAATGTATGTTGAACTAAACAAAATGATAAGCAATAATAGCCTGGATCCGGTGTGGTTTCCAGAGAACCCACCTTCGGTTGACGTCCTAAACATACAATGTAAACCACCGAAATCAGGAAATAAAACGAGAACTGACGAAATAGAATCCCCAAGCCAGATCAAAAGCATAAACCATGGATTACTGAGAGACCCGAGGATGAGGCAGAAGACAAACCAAACACCAGAAGAAAAAAATGGATGTGGAACAACTAACGAATATTGCTAGCTGCTCAGAAATCCAGAAGGTAGACCTATCCTTATAGGCAATACAAAAAAAATCATACTGGGAATAAAAAAGGAATGTATAAATATGAATTTAAAGGCCTTTACTCAGACAACGAAATACATAGATTCATCATAAACGGAGGTGTCAAGATCTCCGAAGAAATGTGTTACAAAATCAAAAAGGAGCAATTCAAAAAGAAGCGTTGTTGAAGAATAAAATTTCCCTGCGAAAGAGAGCTTAAGAAGACGGAGAGAAGACACTCAATGGAACAATAGAATATCACTAAACAATGGAAATCAAACGAAAGCTAAAAATAATATGTCATGACGTGGCGGGATGGGACCCAGACATTATCATATTGAACGAAATAAATATCAATCCCGAAACCAGTCCCATAAAAATATATAACTATACAATAATATATAAAACCACCACAGATATAAACCATGACGGGGTAGCTATGGCTGTTAAGAAAGGATTATAATTTACTAGGTTAAAAGAACTCGATGAAGCATACTTATCTATTAAGATCAAAACGTATACAGGCAACATATACATTATGACGGGATACCAACCCCCAAGAAGAGGATATTTACCCATGCACAACTTTATGAAGATATTTGGGCAAAATGACCAAGTCTTCTCCATGGGAGATCTGAATGTAAGCAAGAGAACCTCAGGGTACACCAGGAACTTCAATAATGCAGGCAAAAAACTGGATTTACTAATGGAAAGAGGAATAATAGAAAGAATAGGTCCGGACTTTCCGACATATATTGGAAGAACAAGAGCAACAAAACCGGACATTGTAGTCGTGTCCCTTAGTTTCCGCTATAACTATCTAATAGAAAGAGGCCCACCATCTATTAGCGACCATGAAATGGTGCTTATAAAAATTTCAGCAGATCCTATACAAGTGAAGTGCCCTATCAGGAAAAACTACCAAAATGCAAACTGGTGCGGATACGTCGACGATCTAAAAAAACTTCAACAACCAGATATAATCGAAGCTACTCTCGAAAGAATAGATGAAGCTATCCCTAAATTAATGAAGGCACTAATCGAAGCAGAGGCATTACATATCCCGAGAACCTTACCACACCATACCCGGACTCCATTAATTAGAGAACTAGAAAACAACTATAAAAACTTAAGAGATAGAATAGAACAAATCGATCCACTTAGAGGCGATAGGGAATGTCTCATTAACATTAAAAATGAACTAACTGCAGCAATTTTGGCAGAGAGGGACGCCAGATGGGACCAGCTAGTGGAGGCGATAGACGAGGAATTAAGCCCAACGAAGTTTTGGCAAAAAATCAACATGAATAGAGGAAATAGAAAGCATAACACAAAGATATCCATTAATAACAACGGAGAAGACATACAAGAACCGCAACAAATAGAGATGACATTCAGAGAACATTGGAGTGAGATATTTAACATATCCCCTGAAGAAAATATGAATTTCGACCACGAACATGAGAACGCTATAATCGAAGACTTAGAAAGTAACGGAGAAGAAATAACGTCCAACCGCACTGCGTTTCC
Organism: Ceratothoa steindachneri; assembly: GCA_963969495.1. NCBI lineage: Eukaryota > Metazoa > Arthropoda > Malacostraca > Isopoda > Cymothoidae > Ceratothoa > Ceratothoa steindachneri. The sequence continues at coordinate 7,577,442 of OZ018324.1, forward strand.
TACAATATTGGAAGAGCAAAGAGTGAAACCATTAACCCTAGATGAACTTAAAGCTACTATAATCGCTCCTAAACAAAAAGCCACAGACGATTCCGTGATTTCACGTGAAATTCTTATAAGAGCACCGAATGTCTTTCTAGAAAAAAATGAAAGACATTTTCAACGCGTCAATCAGTGCAGGATACTTCTCCGATGCCTTAAAAAGAGGAAAAATAATATTCCTACCCAAACCAGGCAAACCCGCGAATCAACCCGGAAACTTCCGACCCATAAACTTACTCGAATCCATAGGTAAACTATTAGAGAAAATGATTTGAAAGAGACTCAGCAAACATCTCGAGGATAACAATTTGATCCCACAACACCAACACGGGTTAGAAAAAAAGGAACCGAAACACCACTGGCCATACTTGTCGAAGCGATCACTAAGGCTAAATATGAAATCAGATACACAGACCTTGTCCTAAGAGACGTACAAGAAGCATTTGACAAGGTGTGGTGAATTGGACTTAAATATAAGATTAAAAGGTCAGGACTTCCCAGGATTATAACCAAATGTTTGTGTGATTACTTAACGGACGCAAACCACATATCGAAATAGAAGACATCCGGACACTCGAATCGAGATATATCAAGGAGTCCGTCCCACAAGAGGGATGCCTTAATCCGTTAATATATACCATATACACAAGGGATTTGGCAGAGCCTATCTTTGAAAGTACTATATATATACAAGGGATTTGCCAGAGCCTATCTTTGAAAGTACTATATATATACAAGGGATTTGCCAGAGCCTATCTTTGAAAGTACTATATATATACAAGGGATTTGCCAGAGCCTATCTTTGAAAGTACTATATATATACAAGGGATTTGCCAGAGCCTATCTTTGAAAGTACTATATATATACAAGGGATTTGCCAGAGCCTATCTTTGAAAGTACTATATATATACAAGGGATTTGCCAGAGCCTATCTTTGAAAGTACTATATATATACAAGGGATTTGCCAGAGCCTATCTTTGAAAGTACTATATATATACAAGGGATTTGCCAGAGCCTATCTTTGAAAGTACTATATATATACAAGGGATTTGCCAGAGCCTATCTTTGAAAGTACTATATATATACAAGGGATTTGCCAGAGCCTATCTTTGAAAGTACTATATACATACAAGGGATTTGCCAGATCCTATCTTTGAAAGTACTATATACATACAAGGGATTTGCCAGAGCCTATCTTTGAAAGTACTATATATATACAAGGGATTTGCCAGAACCTATCTTTGAAAGTACTATATATATACAAGGGATTTGCCAGAGCCTATCTTTGAAAGTACTATATATATATACAAGGGATTTGCCAGAGCCTATCTTTGAAAGTACTATATATATACAAGGGATTTGCCAGAGCCTATCTTTGAAAGTACTATATATATACAAGGGATTTGCCAGAGCCTATCTTTGAAAGTACTATATATATACAAGGGATTTGCCAGAGCCTATCTTTGAAAGTACTATATATATACAAGGGATTTGCCAGAGCCTATCTTTGAAAGTACTATATATATACAAGGGATTTGCCAGAGCCTATCTTTGAAAGTACTATATATATACAAGGGATTTGCCAGAGCCTATCTTTGAAAGTACTATATACATACAAGGGATTTGCCAGAGCCTATCTTTGAAAGTACTATATACATACAAGGGATTTGCCAGAGCCTATCTTTGAAAGTACTATATATATACAAGGGATTTGCCAGAACCTATCTTTGAGAGTACTATATATATACAAGGGATTTGCCAGAGCCTATCTTTGAAAGTACTATATATATACAAGGGATTTGCCAGAGCCTATCTTTGAAAGTACTATATATATACAAGGGATTTGCCAGAGCCTATCTTTGAAAGTACTATATATATACAAGGGATTTGCCAGAGCCTATCTTTGAAAGTACTATATACATACAAGGGATTTGCCAGAGCCTATCTTTGAAAGTACTATATATATACAAGGGATTTGCCAGAGCCTATCTTTGAAAGTACTATATATATACAAGGGATTTGCCAGAGCCTATCTTTGAAAGTACTATATACATACAATTCGCGGATGATATCTCGATAATCACCAAAGGTTCTTATAGGCATCCACCCACGATGGCTAGAATAACTGCAGCATAAATCGCAAATATCAACAACTATGAAAAGAAATGGAAAATCAGAACTAATCCAGAAAAGTTTATAATCGTACCAGTGGTAAGATGCCAAACATCGCGAGTACTTCTCGAAGAAAAGAGATATCGATGCAAACAAGAGAGCAAGGTTCTCGGGCTAAAAATAACTTCTAACGGATATAAAAAACACATCAATGAAAGAATAAACCTAGCAAAAAACAATCTCACAAAATTGCCCCAACTCAGAAGTTTGAACACAAAAAACAAAATTAAAATTTATAATGCATTATGCAGATCGGTATTATTGTATCCAACAATACCTCTCAATGTTCTACATAAGACCAACACCGTCAAGCTTCAAAGGGTACAAAACAAAGGAGTATTATTAATTACAAATACAAGACGAAGAGAACACCGTAGACAACAAGATCTACACCAGGAAATTAACTTAGAACTAATTAATACAATTCTTACCAAAAGGTTTACGAAAATATGAGAAAAACTAGAAGAACTTTTAAATGAAGAAGAAAAAAAAGATTAGAGATCCCCATAAATTACCGGAGGAACAATAGGGGAAATTTTAAAAGCGGAAAACCGATAGTCGGAGTCAATCACGCACCAATGTTTACGTAGTAGATTAATCACGACCCCTTCCCCCTCCAAAAAAACAAGCACTGCAAACTAAACTCGAATATAAAAAAGATAAAACAACAAAGAACAATAGAGGCTTGAGATCCTTTGGCACAAAAACCAAATAAAAAAGAAATAAGACGATAATAAAGAACGAACAAGAGATGGCTGGTCACCAAGCAAACAACAATATCTCATACTCATTCCCTTTCACCACTTTACCTTAGCACCTACTATTTACTCTACTCTAACTATATACTTTTAACTTCTAACTTTTCAAGACGTATGCTGAGCTTTCGATCTATGCGATCATCTTCAGAGTGTCTTTCCTCCTTTATCGGAGGAAAGAGAGCCATATTTTTTTTTACGTCGAAGTTCATAATTCAATGAGGGCTTAAGCGCCTCACTGCTCCCGTCCATCGCTCTGCGTGTGAACCCGCTCGGATGTCTGCCATTCATTGATTTCGTCTTAACTATGTCAGCCACTTGGTTTGGCATAATTAAGGACTTATGTGAACACTGGTTTGAGGCCTAGCCCACAGCAGAAGCATAAGTCAGAAATCGTCTCGATACTGGGGCATAACTGCGAGTCCCGGACGGAGGAGGAATCCTCATCGCCCGGGAGACCCGGCCAGAATCATAGAGGGAGTTACACCCGTCTCTATGTAGTTGGATGCAGTTATGGCGTATGTACCCGTGAGGGGGTGGCAAAAACTTAGCGGTCGTTGATTCGGCCGCTATGCATTAAGTCCACCAAGCTCAACCCTCTGAGGTCCCCACCCGAGACCCACCCCATCATCCTATCATCCCTCATACTGGCAGCATACGAGCGGGAGAGCAACAGGAGAAATGGACGGGGGCGTTCCTCTCAAATTACTTGGAACCCGTTACCAACCCCACTCACACCATCCTATACCTCCTTTACCTCACACTAACTTTTTCACATATCAAAAACAAAATTAATTACACTTGTTTTCAGAGGAAGAAGGAAAAGGAAGAGCAGCAAGACCATGGAGGCCCTCACTAAGAGGGTCCCCTTAAGGACCATCGCCGGAATGAAGACCCCAACGAAGAAGGATCTATGTGAAACCCTCTACATAGAACTGAAGGTGGCACTAGTAAAACTAATTGAAGTTTCGTCAGGCTTCATCGCCATGTGTGCCGAAACCAGAGACGTCGACCAGCTCCTTTCAGAAGAGGGAGCAAGGGTACTGAAAGAGACCGGATTAGAAGCAACCCCCCCCCCCCCAGGTGGCAGCAAATAGAAGCGTCATCTGCCGCAAAGTCGAAAGCTGGGTAGGCGAACATAGCACGGAAGAGCTAAAAGAGGAGATTACTAGAAGCAACCAATGGGCACAAGTTCGCGAAATCATTAAATTCCGCGAACATACCCATGTTTTCAAGATTACTTTCGCAACTACGGACATGGCAAGAAGGGCTACCCAAAATGGAATTCTCGTGTTTAACATGAGAATTCCGGGCGAGAACATACAACAAGAAAAGTTCAATAGCATACAAATGTGCTTTGTATGCTATAAACTTGAAGCCCATACTTCAACCACCTGCCCAGACAAAGACAAGCTGTGGTGCAGTGAATGCGCCACGGAAGGACACCGTTTCGATAAATGTGAAAGCAACACAAAGAAATGCCTTAACTGCAAAGGGGAGCATAGGACGATGGCTCTTAATTGCCCCAAGCGCAGAGAAATTATCAGAAGAAAAGAAGAAGAAGACAGAAAGGCAAAGGAGACGACTTATGCGAGCGCTGCCCATTAACGTTGTCATCGAAGAACGGACAAGGAATATGCTGGAAAAGGTCAATCGTTTGGACGAAGATATCGTACAAATGATTGACCAAAACAGAAGAGAAGTATGTCGCGCCAGATTTCCAAGCTCCGCTAGGATTTTAGCTGGCGGAGCAGAAGTACCGTTCTACGCTAGATGATGAGCCAATTTACCCAAAACTAAGAAAAAAACTACCAATCATGAAACCAACCGATTTTGACAAAATTCACCGATATCGACAAAACTAACCAACTAAGACAAACTACCGAAGAAGGAATCCTACACAAGAAGACAAAAATCACCAAACAAGACTACAGGAAGAAACACTGTACACTAAATACACACACTACAAAATTACGAAGAAACAAAAAGATACTAAAACAAACACAGTAAGTTAATATTAACAACTTACAAATACAACAGCTAACGCGCATAGCATAAACAAAAATATTAGCAATAAAGACAAATGGCTTGAACGCCAAACTATATGTTATATATATACCTGTATATATGTATAAAAAACCATAAAAACAACAACGAAACCACAAACCAAATAAATTTGAAAGCGATAGGCCTGATCACCAGGCTCTAGCATCACTTTGCACCCTACCACACTTCTTTCTCTTTTCACCACTGGTCTACTTTCCGCTATCTATTCACACACCCTTTCTATCCCCTCATCTGCATACTCTCACATACACGATTCAAAATTTCTTCATACAGCGATCGATTTTTCACGTGAGCTCTTCATCCTCAGAGAAGTCTTAGCCGGCAAAGGAGGAAACGTTGAGGGCAAGTCACCTCCAGCACACTCCCGCTCACCAACGATTTTCTCGTGAACGAGATCTACTCATCTCTACAAGTACCCCCGGACCTAAATAGGACCTTAAGTCCCCCCCCCTAGCCCCCCCCCCCCGAATAAAAATACCTTTATTTCCCTGGTTCGTCATCCTGATATGACGTGCTAACCCCCCCCCCCGTCCCTGCTCCGCGCCGTGATGTCTGGCTCCGTGAACGTGACTCTACACATATAGCTTCGTTGCAACTATGCCGTTCTACTTAGAAAAGGCATAATTGAAAACTCTGGGGAAAGGAGGTCTGAGGCTTACCCCGCTGCGGAACCCAGAGGAAGAAGCAACCTGGTTTGGGATTCAGTTACAAACGCGGGGAGGCATAACAACCTACCCTGCGGCACCGTCCAGGACCACAGAGGGAGACTCTTCCGTCTCTGTGAGATGTCGGACGTAACTGTTAAATAACCAAAACCCAATAGAGGGGGCGGCACCCCGACTGGAGTCCGTTGATTCTGGCTTCAGTCATCATTAAGTCCGCCATGTTTTTACACCCTCTGAGGAGCCCAACCAGGTCCATAAAATCATCCATCACCCTTCACCACATTCGAGTCATGTTCACGGGGTCCTCATCGGCGGGGTGGGGGCCTTCCCATAAAAAGAAATAAAAAACCCCGTAAAAGCCTCAAAAATGGCGAACACATCCCACCTCACACTAACGAGCACCACACAACCAGCACCCGACACAATTGACCACCACACATTGCTCACGCTAGCCTCCACCCACGACACGCCAATAACAAATATCATTAAAATACGCACAGGTCACAAGCTCGTCTTCCGCTCGCAGGAGGACGCGCTAACCTTCCACCAAAACTCGACCACTACACTAAATACACTCAACCTCCAGACAAGACTCGCTGACGGTATCAGGAAACGATACCAGATTCGAGTGACAAGGACCAACCCTTTGTGGCTGGCCTTCACAAACGATGACCTTCGCTCGCACCTCCGTCAGGAGTACGGGGAGGAGGTCATCAAAGACCTCTACTTTAACAGGTCAAAGAACTGGGCAGTGATTACACTGTCCAGTGATAACACAAAAAACATGCTGCTAGACCGAGGCATCAAGGTCTGTGGCACCCTCACAAACCCTCAACACATTGAAGAACAACACAACATAAGACCCACACAATGCCACCGGTGCTATAAAACCGGCCACAGCACCAATACCTGCACTGCAGACCTAATCTGCTCAAAGTGCAGTGTAGCGGGACACCACTACACGACCTGCACCTCCACCACAACCCGCTGCACAAACTGTGGTGGCGACCACGTCGCCGTCCACCCCAGGTGCCCTTACCTAGGCAAGGCACAACACGACGCCGTGGAGGCCATCAGGCACCCACAACCAAACACACGCATAAACACACACCCCGCCCCCGACCCCCCTCCCCTCACCATGTCATTCGCCGCTGCTGCCAGCCCTACGCTGCCGGCTCCCCCTGTTCTACCTCCGACGCACCCACCCACCCCTGCAGCAACCACACCCCACCCACACATCCCTCCCCCCCCCACTCCAGCTCAGAATACTCAGAGACCCCCCCTACTACCAACACCCACACACCACACTGCCACCCCCACACCACTTTACACGCCCACCCCCACCCCACACTACACCCCCACCCCCAACCCACCCCACCCCTGCGACAACACAAAAACCAAACTACACCTGGCCACCCTGCTCTCACCGGTGGCAAAAGACATGTCGAGGGGTGACCCCCGATTATACGCAAACATACTGAACACACTATTCGCCTCCAACGGCATAGAGCAAATTACCTTCCCCGAGAAGGTGTTCGCCCTAATTGACGCGCACACATCCAGACCTGCACTCCTCCCCACCCCGACGGGTACACTCCCCTGCCCGCAGGGAACCACCGCCCCCCACTCTCACCACGCTCTCCCTGCACCTTCCTCAGCCACTGCCCAAGCCCCCATTCACACAACCTATCCTCCTCGCGCTTCTTCCACCCCTATATCCAAACCCCGCCTACCTCCCACTTCCACCACCCCCCCTCGCACCCATCTCAGCCTCCTCCCCCACAGCCTCCACTGTGACTCCAACCCCCTCGCAGCCCACTACACCCCGTGCTAACCCCCAAAACCCCACCCCCAAGCCCCATCCGCGTAGACAGGCACGGGACAAACAAAACTCCCTCTCTCCTGTTTCCACTCCTCCCTCGCTCCCCACTGCTTCCCCCTCCACTCCCTCTCAACCCTCCCCTTCTCAACACACTCCTTCTCACTCTACTCCTTCTCACTCCTCTCCTCCTCCGCTTCCGCCCCTTCACCTAAGACTCCTTCCCCTCCAACCCCCCTTCCTTCAACTCCTCCGCCTCCACCACCCCTCCGTCGTCCCCGCCTCCTCTCTCCCCCGACACTCCTCCCCTCATAATCTGCACCTCCCCAACCGCCTCCAGCCCTTCGTCCTCCAGCTCTACACCGCCCACGAACTCCCCCCACCAAGACACCACCCCACCCAAAGCCACCACCTCTACAGAACACACTCCTCCACCCACTACGGCTCCCCCACCCAATAACACGGCCGTGCCCCATAAACACACATCAACACGAGTCAAGGTACTCGCCCCTCACGCCTCCTGGGCTATAACCAAGGAGAAAGGGACGATTCCTGGCAAGTCAGCCTCCCGCGCACTAAGACCACGACAATAGGTCGCTCTAGTGTTATACAACTAAACGTACGCAGTTGGCACGGTATTCGTCATACGGTCGCCAACTGGGTACTCAACACACAAAGACCCGACATCATACTACTAAACTCCACCAGCTTACACCCTCCCAACAACAAACTCCGCATTGCAGGCTACCACACATACTTATCCCCACAGGCGCGGCACTTAGGATCTGCAATCCTAGTAAAGCGCAACATACACCACTCCCTCGTCAACACACGCGACACCTCCTTTCTAGCCTGCAAAATCGACACAACCTCTGGTCCCATAATAGTGGCCACTCATTACAGACCACCACGATTACAACTAAACTTAGAAGTCCCACTCCGGGCCCTTTCCAACCACAATCTACCCATCTTCTTCGCGGGGGACCTCAACGCTTTTCACCCGACACTCCTTTCTAACAACACGAACGATGCGGGCAGTTACTTGGCCGGTGCCTTGCAGCGTCACCGCTGCGAGCACATCGGCCCTGCCTTCCCCACGTTCTTTGGCACGCACGGAGGCACCACATCCCCGGATGTGGTCTTCCGTAACGACCATGCCACACGTTTCTACACACACATTGCACCCGGTCCCCACGTACTATCAGACCACATACCGATATGCCTTCTCATATCCACATCCCCCATACTCATCCCCACATCCCCTCTATTCGACTACAAGAATACAAACTGGGCTGAATTTAGAAGCCACGTATCCACAAACACACCACACAACCTCGACCTGGAGAACACCAATCCAGGACAAATAGACCACCACTGGTGCTCACTGTTAGACACCATCACCACCGCACGTAACTTACACTCACCACACAAAAACTACACCTGCCTAAAACACTTCACCTTTTCAATACACACACAGAGACTTATCACACAGTACAACAACCACTACACCAGAAGCCCACGACAACAGAACATCAACCAGCTACGTGCCCACATCCTTCAATGCGTGCAGCTAGATAGGAACCGGCAGTGGCGTGAGGTCGTCCGCATTGCGGACGACACCCGCTGCATGGACCCTTCCTTCTTCTGGCGGCACGTGAAAAGGATGCTGGGTACGGAACCACACAAACCAATAACACTAAAAATAAACAACCACACACTCACAGACACCAACGACATCCTCGACGCATTCTTGTCCCACTGGGACACAGTACACACCCACAACCCACCAAAACCACATGCGCAGGAGCACTTTCAAGACATTCAGGAATGGTGCCGGACTCATGCTCACGAGCTGAGGCCTGCCCCCCTGATACGTATGGAGGCGCTCGACTACACGTCTACACTTACCACTCCCATCACCGTCGAGGAAACAAAACACTACATAAAATCGACACCAAAACGCGCCCCCGGCCCCTCCGGCCTACCGGCCACACTGATACATAACCTCCCCGCAGACATATACCCCACACTCACACACCTATTCAATGCCTCTCTAGCCTCAGGCCACTTTCCCAAAATATTCAAAGTCTCTCACAATATACTCCTTCATAAACAACACAAAGACCCAAAACACCCAAACAATTACAGGCCTATTGCTCTATTAGAGCACCTAGGCAAAATACTCGAACGAATGGTCAACTGCCGCCTACGGGAGTTCCTGGAAGAGAGGGACTGGTTCTCCCCCCATCAATACGGGTTCAGGAGAGGCAGGTCCACTCAGGCGGCCGTGACCATCGTACACGACAGAATACAAAAGAAACGACAGATACACCAAAAGACTCTCTCCGTCAGTAAGGACGTGGAGAAGGCCTTTGACAAGGTGTGGCACGAGGGACTCCGTTGGAAACTCGCCAACAACACGGAGTTACCTCTCTGCACCAGAAGGCTCCTCTCACACTACCTCACTGGACGGCGATGCCACATTAGATATAACAACACCCTATCAAGACCCTTCACACTACGCTCAGGCGTTCCCCAAGGAAGCGTTCTGGCACCCACACTCTACATCATGTTCACAAACGACACCCCACGCCCACCAGAAAACTGCGTTCACACCTACATAGTGGCCTACGCCGACGACGAGACCATTCTCGTCAGCGGTCGGGCCCCCGAAGAAATCGCGCTCCATGCACAAAGAATACTTGACGAGAAGACAGACTACGAGGACAAATGGCTGATTGCCACGAATCCTCAGAAGACACAGATGACACTAAAGATCACTTCATGCACAACCTACAAATCTACTCACACACACCAAACTTGATCCACCAAAACCCAACAAGGCTCGCATATACACAGTGCACCAAAATCCTGGGGGTAACATTTGACAAATCCCTCAGGTTCAACTTACACCAGAACATAATACAAGCAAGAGCCTCACGTACAAACACATCGCTGGGTAGGTTCTACCCAGCGAGCAAGAAACTAAAACTACACCTATATAAAGCACTCGTGCGTCCCATTCTGACGTACGCCCCACTGCCACTCGTAGCCTCGAGCGACACCTGGAAGCGAAAGGCTCAGCGCATTCAGAACTCTGCTCTGAAGCGCGCTTGCCGTTCGCCGCTGTACTCGAGAATGGACGCACTACACAACAACAACAAACTAACTCCTCTCAACACCTACGCTCACACCAGACTCACAAAACAACTTGAAAAACTCACCACAGACCCACTTTACACCTCGCTACATGTAAGAAGGTACGCGATGGCGCCGCGATATCCCGCGGCCCACGAACACCTGCCACCCGTACCATTCTTCGCATAAAACCATAAAGGCATCGTGAATAACGCGTTTCCGGACGGGCTGTCAGCCTCCCCCCCCCCTGACTTGCCCCCAACCCTCGCCCAGTCAATTACCACATAACCTACACCCTCACTACAACACCTCGCTTCGGTGTATAGCCACCGACCTATCTACTCTCGCTGTCCCTTTCTTAATTATTTTCCGCAACGCTCCTCTCTGACTACCCGTCTGCCGTATTACGGCAGTCCCTCTCTGTTCTTTCTATACACAAAATGCAATGCAATACTATTTCTTGTAGTTATCCTTGATAAGGAACTTAATAAAGTTCGAAAGTACTTGCAAACACCTTTTCATTTTTTCCTGCGGGACATTGCATTCATATATATATATATATATATATATATATATATATATATATATATATATATATATATATATATATGTATTCACCTAGACTTCTTCTACAAAGCTTGAGTCTTATATTCAATAAGAAGGACAATACGAAGAAGGCAGGTCCCATCTTTAATTCCAACGTTTCGGGTTATTACAAAACCCATCTTCAGGAGCTAAAAACATATTCTAAATGAGTAATCTAAGCCTAAAAACATAAATAACAGCACAAGTTCAAAGTTAAAAACCACAGATCAGAGAAAATCACAAAAACGACGTTAAACATATAAAATGAACGTTATGTTAATGAACAAACAAAATAGTAAGGTAAAGAACAGCAGAAAATATTTGTAAAGAGATACTATCAATTAAGGACAAAAAAAGTTAACGTAATATTACAAAATTAAACAACTTAAATGGAAAAATAGAGAATTGGATACAAACAAAAGGTAAAACTAAAATATAGACACTGAAACATTACCTTACATGGTCGGATCACAATGACGAGTGAAAACAGGAAGGAACTCAAAGAATGAATACAGCTTGGTTGGTTGTTAAGTTATAAACAGAGGAAAGGATGACGTGTCCTCATTTAAATTTGGGTGGTTGTATTTAATACAGAGTGATTCTTTAATGCGGAGAGATGAAATAGATTTAGCAAATTTCAAGACAAAAAAATCATTTAAGTACACTTCTGTTTTACAATCAATAGCATGTTTCCTGATGGAAGAAAACTCTTTGGTACTTAATGTTTTACCGTTTCTATGGCTAATTCCCATGTGAAAACAAAAACGTGATTGAAGAGGACGTACTGTGCTTCCTATATAGGTCCCCAACTTACAGCCAGAGCAATTGAATTGATATACAATGCACGAAATAAACGGCGAGAGAATACTATCCTTCACTTTAAAGAAATTACCAATATTTGTGTTATTAATGAATATAAGTTTAAAATTAATTTGCCAATAAGAATTCCTAAAAATGGAAATTAAACGTTTCCGGAGAAGGTCATTAAAAGGGCTGATGTCTGGTAACAGGACATACCTGACTTCCTTTGGGACATTAAAAGAAGTGGAGGGGTTATAAAGCCTGAAGAGGAACTTCCTAATACAGCTTTCAACTAAAGATAAGGGGTAATCATTTTTTACAAAGTATTCTTTTCAAAAATTAAATTCAAAATGAATACTAAAATTAGTGGAAGACAAATTAAAACCTCTGAAGAAGAGTGTTTTAATGGCGCTAATTCTGTATGTTAAATCACAGAAACTAAAGAAATTTAAACCCTGCCCTGTGAAAGTTGGTTTTCTAAAAACACACGTTTGAATGCCGGAAGGGGTACGAGAGACATTAACATCTGGAAATGGCAACATATTATTGATCTCATGTTCTTGAGTGAAAGTAATATTAGGGTGTAAACTGTTTATAAAATGGAAAAAAACTTTTTGAACAAGAACCAGAAAAAAACCCCGCAAAGGTAACGTCAACGTATATTTTGTAGAATAAGGGACGAAATTGAGAAGGGCAATCACTGAAGAGTCTATCTTCAAAATTACAATGAAAATATTTGCAAAAATCGGACCTAGTTGGCTTCAATTTGATGATAAACCATGCCATTGAAAGTGAAATAGTTGTCCTTGACAGCTAGATGCAATAACTGCGAGAATTGCGAAAAACTGCAACCATTAAAGAGGGCATTTTTATCTGGAAAGGCTTTAGTCAAAATAATATCTATAGTTGCCTGAGGGGGAATATTTGTAAATAGGGACGTGATGTCAAAGTTAGAAAAGAAAAAAAGGACTTGACGATTCAAACTTTGCGATTTCCGAAGCAAAATCAAAGCTATTATTAATGGTATATAGATTGGATGTAAAAGGGGTTAACAGAGGAACTAAAACCTTAGCAATTTTATAGGAACAAAGAGTGTAAGAAGCAAGAATGGGACGAAGAGGGCATCCAGTCTTATGTATCTTAGGTAGCCCATAGAGCAGACCTAAGTAAGATGATGAAACATACAGAGAACCGTAAACAGAATCACTAAGAACACTCAAAGACTTTAGCTCCAGCAAAAACCGGTTAATTGTGTCCTCTAAACGGTGAATGATAGTCAAAGGTTGTTCCATAATTTCAGTAAACTTGGATTTATCTAACAAAATCTGGGACATTTCGGAAATGTAATCATTCCTATTCAAAATCACCACCCAATTCCCCTTATCAGGACGGGTGACAACAATTTCGTTATTCCGCCCGAGGTTCCGAAGAAGAGAAAAATCTTGTTTAGTAAAAAGGAGAGACGAAAATTTCATGTGCTTAAATTTATGAAAAAATTCATGGGCGACTTGTGAAATATTTGTTTTAAAGTCAGAAAATGAACCTAGAATGGGCAGATTCTGGATATCGCGAATAAACCTTTCAAAGTAAAAATAATAGTCCACATAGTCGAGCCTGAAGTTTGGTAACTTGAATTGAACCCCAAAGAGAGGAGAAACTTTTCCCTTTTCGAGAGTATAGCGTCAGAAAGATTAACTACAGAGTTCAAATCATGAAATTTAGGCCGTGATAAGTTAAGCCTTCTAAGTTTGCGGTCATGGACTAATTAAATTCTTTGGGCATCGGACGAAATGTTCCGAGAAACAATAGAGGATAAACATAGGCTATCTAAACAAGAAAATATAGAACGCAGATGTTTGGAATAGGAATCAACGAGAGCCAAAAGCTTATTCCGAGCGCGGAATTTAAAGTTAATCTCATTATTGAGTAGGTAATCCAAAGAGGAAAGATAAAAATCACTCGAATAGAGAGATTTCTTGTATAGCTTGAAATGTATAAAATTTGGAATAACATGACCATTACGGCAAATTTCAAGAAATTCCAAATCAAGTAAGACCTTCTTTAACTTGCTTCGGGAATTATCGTAGCGACGGTAAATTTGTAGACCTTCTTATCCATAGCGGGATAATATGTATTCACCTAGACTTCTTCTACAAAGCTTGAGTCTTATATTCAGTAAGAAGGACAAAACGAAGAAGGCGGGTACGATCTTTAATTCCAACGTTTCGGGTTATTACGAAACCCATCTTCACGAGCTAAAAACAAACTCTAAATGAGTAATCTAAGCCTAGAAACATAAATAACAGCACAAGTTCAAAGTTACAAACCATAGATCAGAGAAAATCACAAAAAGACGTTAAAAATATAAAGTGAACGTTACGTTAATGAGCAAACAAAATAGTGAGGTAAAGAACAGCAAAAAATATTTGTAAAGAGATACTATCAATTAAGGACAAACAAAGTAAACGTAATATTACAAAATTAAACAACACAAATGGAAAAATAGAGAATTGGATACAAACAAAAGGTAAAACTAAAATATAGACACTGAAACATTACCTTACATGGTCGGATCACAATGACGAGTGAAAACAGGAAGGAACTCAAAGAATGAATACAGCTTGGTTGGTTGTTAAGTTATAAACAGAGGAAAGGATGACGTGTCCTTATTTAAATTTGAGTGGTTGTATTTAATACAGAGTGATTCTTTAATGCGAAGAGATGAAATAGATTTAGCAGATTTTAAGACAGAAAAATCATTCGAGCACAAAGGTCGAAAGTAACATATCCGGGATGTCTTCATTCGATCGTTTTCATAAGCAAGGGCATATCCTAGGTTTATCTGGGAAAGATTTAATTGCTTACGTCCAGGAAGAGGAACGTAACGAACGTGCGGAAAGAAAAGAACAGAAAGAAGCCGAAGAAAGAAAAGCACAGCGAAAAGCCAAAAAAAGAAAAACACAGAAAGAAGAAAAAGATAGGCAAGCGCAGAGAGAAGCAGAATAGAGATAAATAATTAGGCGGCACAAGAGAGAGAGAGATAAGTTGTGACCAAGTCGAGATAAACTCCGTAGGATCTCGAAATGAACAGGCTCAAGTACCCTCACTAAAACTCCCCGCATACAGGGATGGAGAAGATCTTTGTTCTTATTTAAGGCACTTCGAGAAGATCTTCGAAGTCAACAATTGGGACTTGGAATCAGATGGTGTCGCCCCGCTACTGGCACTCCTGAACCCTCGTCTTCGGGACATTTTTATTTCGCTTCCTCTAGAGGCCACCCTTGATTATTCAACCCTAAAGGCAGAACTTCTTTCTGCTATTAACATGAATCCAGAATTTTATAGGGTTAGATTCCGCTCCGCACGAATACTGCCAGGCCAAACCTACAAACAATTTGGATTCACGCTTCGGTGTAACTTCCAATCCTGGCTGGATTCCTTCCAAGTATCTAATGATTATGAGGCGCTAATCGTCTTCATTGCAAGGGATCAACTAATGTCGACCTTCCTTCGCGAACTAAGGGCCTTCATAGCGGACAGAAGAGCGTCCACTTTCAAGGGGTATGTGGAAGAAGCCGACCTTCACGCTTCCAGTTACGACCTCTACCCCAAGGAGATCAAGAAGAGCTATTCCCTCTCCCCCAAACACAAGTGTAGGTTTAACAGAAGCCAACCCAAGGGCAACCACGGCTTTGTAAAAGTGCAAGAGCCGAGCAAGTACAGGCCTCACCCGCCGCGAGAACAAAAGGACGTGAAGCCTCCAGTACTCCCCTCCACGCCTAGCAATTACACCCGTAGACCAATTGTATGCTTTACGTGTGGCACCCTTGGGCATTTAAGTTATAATTGCCCCCCAAATTCTCAACTGAATACCTCGTCGAGGCAACAGGTCCACCAAATATCTGCTACCCCCTCGCCTAATCCGCTAGTCGCATCACCAGCGCCCCCTGATCTCTCTCTCTCTCTCTCTCTCTCTCTCTCTCTCTCTCTCTCTCTCTCTCTCTCTCTCTCTCTCTTCCGGATCAACAGGTAAATTTCCTGTTCAACAAGAGTTTCCCCGGTGGGCTCCAGTTTGAATATGACGCAGTATTTGAATAATAACTGAATAATAAATGAATAATAATTGAATAATAACTGAATAATAGCTTATCATAAATGAATAATAATTGAATAATAACTGAATAATAACTAATCATATATGAATAATAATTGAATAATAACTGAATAATAACTTAATAATAAATGAATAAGAATTGAATAATAACTAAATAATATCTTAATTATAAATGAATAATAATTGAATAATAACTGAAATCGTGACTGAAAAGATTAGAACTTCCTATTATTCCCCGGAAACAAAGTGGCGCAGGTTGGAGTCAAACTTGATCAAGTAACGCACAGATGATTTCTCTTAGACGAACAGACCGGACGGGGGAGGGGGGGGGCGCTTGACGTTCTACCGTACCCAGGAAGACATGGTGGAGAAATACTCTGTGGGGGTGATGTTAAAAAGAGAGGGAATATTAGGATTGTTATTACTATTTTTATTATCAAGAGAGGAAAGCAACGATGGCACATCCCGCGCCAAAGCTTTTCCAGAGGTATTCGAGGAAAATGGTGAAGTCAGGGAAACAAAAATGTGTAGCGAGTCGATAGCTTGAGCAACTTAAAGAGGAGACTACTCGGGGTACTCTCTGGACATGAGTGCTACGCAATTCTCCTAAACAGTAGAGGAGGGGAAATGGTAAGGGGCAGAGTTATGTAACAGGGTGGTAGCGATTCCAGAATGAAAAGGAAACTTATTTAGGAGAGAAAATGAAACAATGGAACTGAAACAATAGAAAGAAAATATGAGAAAGGAAATGAGGCAAAGGAGACAAGGGAGTGAAACCAGGGACAAAGAATTCAGTAAAGGAAACAAGGAGATTGAAACAATGCAAATAAAACGAGAAAAAGAAAACAATAGAATTGAATCAGGGACAACGAATAAGGGAAAGGAAACAAGAGAAAATGAACAAGGGGACTGAAACAATAGAAGGCAAAGAAGGAAAAGGAAACGAGGGATATGAATAAATGAAAATGAACCATGGGAAAGAAAAAAGAAAGGAAACAAAGGGTAATAAACAAGAGGACCGGAACAATGGAAATGAAACAAGGTATAATAAACGAGGGAAATAAAAGAAGGCACAAGACACGAGGAAAGCGAAACAATGGAATGGAGGACGAGATAAGGAACAAAGGGCCTTAAACAATGGATACGAAACAAGGAGAAATAAATGAGTGAAAGGAAACAATGGGTAATAGGCGTAGGAAAAGAATGGAACAAGAGATAAGGAACGAAGTAACGGAAACAAGGGATAAGAAACAATGGGAATGAAAAGAGACAACAGTAACAATGGATCATAATCGAAGGGACTGAAACGATGGACGGAAACCAAGGAGCTGAAACAATGGAAAGGAAACAAGGGGAATGAAACGAATGAAAGGAAACAATAGATCATTATCGAAGGGACTGAAACGATGGACGGAAACCAAGGAGCTGAAACAATGGAAAGGAAACAAGGGGAATGAAACGAATGAAAGGAAACAATAGATCATAATCGAAGGGACTGAAACGATGGACGGAAACCAAGGAGCTGAAACAATGGAAAGGAAACAAGGGGAATGAAACGAATGAAAGGAAACAATTTAAAGGAAACAAGAAAATGAAACTAAGCAATTGAAACAATGGAAAGGAAACAAGGGGCCTGAAACAATGGATAGGAAACGAGGGGCCTGAAACAATGGATAGGAAACGATGGATAAGCAACAAGGGAAAATAAACAAGGTAAGGAAACCAGCAATAAAAATTATGGGATTAAAATAATGGAAAGGAAACTAGGGAAATGAAATAAAGGAAAGGAAAGAGAGAAAATACAAAGGATACAGAACAAATGATAATAAATAAATAAAATAAAATAATGGTGGGGAAAATGAAACATAGGGAAAGGAAACAAGCCATAAGAAACTAGGGATAATAAACAAGGGAAATGAAACACGGGGAAAGAAACTAGGGATACAAAACAAGGAAAAGGAAACAAGTGTGAATGAGGAGACAGCATTTCAGCGAATGGGAGAATAAAGGAAAAGGACAGAAAATAAGAAGGAAAAATAAATTCACGAGAAATGAGAGAAGGAAATAAATTAAGAAGGAGAAGAGATGACGAATTAATCGTACCCCCCCCCCTTATCTAGGTTTTGTAAATGCGAACTTGGGTTTACAAATACGAACTTAAGCCTGCTGTCGCGCCGAGTAGTCTCTTCTCCCTTGAGTTCTAACCTTTCACCCATTCTCACTTTCCCTAACATCACCACTTCCTTTACGACACTCATTTCAAGTGCAGTTTTGCCTTCAATGTTGTTTGATTTATTTATCATCACCATCATCATCACCATCGTCATCATAATCACCATCCTAATCACTCTCATCACCCTAATCATAATCACGATCACCATCGCCATCAGCATCATCCTGATCTCCCCCTCCCCCTTCCTCTCCCCTTTGTGTATCAATTGGTGCGTCTCTTCAGAATAACGGGAAGTGGAACGGGCTTGTGGCTGACCTCATCAACCGGAAGGCCGACATGGCACTCACCAGCTTCAAGATTAACTCGGAGCGCGAGGGCGTCATCGATTTCACGGTGCCATTCCTCGAGTCCGGCATCACGATCGTTGTGGCCAAACGGACCGGCATCATCTCCCCCACTGCCTTCCTCGGTAAGTACCCAACCCTCCCTTCAATCTCAATACGTATTTACACTCTACTGCACATCACTCTTCCGATTGGTTGGGTGATATATATGATATACCATATTTAAACCCACTACACATCACTTTTCCCATTGGCTGGGTGATTCATAGGAATCACTGTATTTACAATCATTAACCACCAGTATCGCAAATGATTATTAATTAGAGTTTAACATATATACACACCACCACCCATCACTCTTCCGACTGGTTGGTTGCTAACATAGGTGTAGAATTTACCGTATTTTGCAAAACACTACCCTCCACTCAACCGATTGATTGTGGAGTAGATATGATTCACTATGTCTCCACACTACTCTCCACGATAGTTAGTCGGTAGATATAATCCACAATATTTAGAAACCACTCCACTACACTCCAGTTACCAGAATGCTCGGGTGATAGCTATGTTTCACCTTATTTATGCACTCCAGTCTAACAGAGGCAGACGGAAGAAGAAAGTGAAAAAGATCCGTCACGAAATGGAGAAGTCAAACCAAATAATGAAGTTTACATAAAGATTAAAATGACAATCGATTGCAAATTCGTGGACACCAGGATTGGGGTCTCGTTAGGAACTCGATCGTCATCCACCAGCGAATCCTTCATGGCTCAAGGAACAGTCAACCTTTTCGTGGCCATCCTTTCGGCAGATTCCGGGTTGGAAGAGTGAGAAAGAGGGATGGAAGAGAGAGCGGTGTTTCGTTTGACTATGCGTATAATGGCGTGTGTAGATGAAGCTTGTGTTCGCGATCACTCTGCGTGACGTCAATGGGTGGCTAGCTCCCGCTGCACCCCGAATGAACCCGATACCTAAGCATTAAATGTCCAACACCGTATTCACGAGGCTGGCGAGAGCTCGCTTACAAGGATGTGTGGAAAGAGTGGATCATACATTTCACCCAACCATTCGGCAATGGTTGTATCGTGGTGTTTAGAAATGAATTACCCAACCATTCGATACGAAATGGTGTGTAAATGCGATGACCATATGTTCAAATCATCCAACCACTCAGGTGAATGATCCTAGTGGTGGTGATGGGGGCCATTGATTTTATGCAGTGAATAGTGGTGTGTAAAGTACTGGTGTCCACGAATTTACAATCGATTGTCATTTTAATCTTTATGTAAATTTCATTATTTGGTTGGAGGACCTCCCCATTTCGTGCCTGATCTTTTTCACTTTCTTCTTCTACCTGCTATTGCTCCACGCCTTCTTGGACCCGACCCTGGAGGAGAGAGGGGGCTAAACCCCTTAAAAAATAGGGCTTTCGAAGGATGCATTTTTTTTAAATGGAAAACAAACGAGGGCATTTCCTGCAAGTGGCCAAGATGGAAGAAGTGAAAATGTGTGAAAGATATGGAATCGCAAATCTCCCTGGGGGTGGAGTGAGTACGAAATTGAGGGCGTTGGGGCCGGAAGGGGACGAAGCCCCATAGATGTGAAATGTTATGCGCCCGAAAGGAGATAATACCATGGACTCGGATTTTAGTATCATAGGTTTTAACCAACGAGGGATTTTCCGACTCAGAAAAGTTAGGAAAAGGAAAATCACCGACAAGATGAAGTTAGGCAAAGTGGAACTGTATGAAAGTAACGTAGCCCGACTACCCATAAGAGGAGAATACTTGGAGAGTCAATGCAGTTCGCGCAACTTTCCTGACCCCTCCCCTCCCCCCACCAACTCTGGCTCCTGATCCGTGTTTTTTTGTTGTTTTTTTGTATGTTGGTTTTATTTGTTTGTTTTTGTTTTTGCTCACCTAATTTTAGCCCTTTTGCGTATTGGTGGCGTATTAAACGTATTTGTAGCCTATTTATGGCTTATTTAACCTTTTATGCTATCTTTTATCCTATTGGTTGTCTTTTTAGCCTATTTAGGGCCTATTTAAGCTTTTATCCTATTTTTAGGCTATCTTACACTTTTTAGCATATTCATCGCCTATTTAAGACTAATTCACCTAATTTATAACCTATTTTAGCTTTTTAGACTATTTTTAGCCTATTTTATCTTTATCGACTATTTGTAGCCTATTTTAGCTTTTAAACTATTTGTAGCCTATTTTAGCTTTTTAGACTATTTTTAGCCTATTTTATCTTTATCGACTATTTGTAGCCTATTTTAGCTTTTAAACTATTTGTAGCCTATTTTAGCTTTTTAGACTATTTGTAGCCTATTTTAACTTTATCGACTATTTGTTGCCTATTTGAGGATATATGTAGGGTCACAAAGAGAGAGAATAATTTTTAGTAGCGATCACTATGGCCTTGCGGTGGAGGCAATTGCCAGTACAGAACGTTGTCTACCCCAATTCATCTCCAATTACAATCCTTCTAAAATTGTTCCTCTATAAATACTTCTTTTTTTTCTATAGCGCCCATCTGGCAACTGCCCACTTGGGCATCAGTCGCCGGAAAACACGACAGCCTAGAACTAGGATACTTTAAAATAAAAATATGAAAACATAACAATGATAAAATTTGGAAAAACTTAACAATTAGGAAGCAATCTCCAGCAGCGGGGGTGTGTCCCCCTCACCCCTGTGCAGGAGCGTGCAACCTACAAAGAAAACAATAACAAACAAAGAAAAAAAATAGATCCTTCTTAAATAAAGGGAAGAAGCCCGGCCTCCCCCCCAAAATCAACAAGTCCACCAGTCAATGTGCACGAACTCGTCCCGAGTACAAAGGACAGGCGGTAGCGACCCCGCCCATCCCGGTACCGGGACAGGTAACATGCGCGAAGATCACCCAGACTGGGACATCTATAAATACAATTCAACTACGACAATTTATCTACAGATACAATTTACCTACAGGGGCATGAAAAGGTAAATAAATTAATGAAGACGAGTCATTTTGTTTCGGGATAAAGCAATTTAAATGCATAATCAACAGGCATTTAATAAATTAAAATAGAATTATGGGATGGTATCTACTATCAAATTAATTTTAGGTCTAGTTTAATTAAAGGTTAGCTTAGGCCGCAATTTCTTCATTCTTTACTGAAGTGACGCAAGTATGGCGCTTGGTTTTGCAATATTTATCAAACTTTCAAAAGATTTTAATTCCATTTTGTCTATTTCTTATGAGTAATGTTCATTAAATAACTTTTTGCGGCCTTTTTATAAGCCAATATACCGAAAAGCCATTGTTAGGTTCAAGAGGCTTTTAGAAGTATTGAAATTTTAACCAACGTGTAAGGTTGGGAGATTGTTTGAATAAAAATAGGTCAGAGCATCAAAACACTGTCATTCTATGAATATTAAAAATAAAAAGGACGAGACTGTTTAATAATTAATTTACACGATAAAATTTAATGAATAAAAACAAAAATGCATTACATTATATAATCTTCTATCAATGGCGGCAGCAGGATTTCCCAGTGGAGTTAATGGAAAATCCATTTTCATGCAATTTCAATAGACTATTAGCCATAATTGTTTATACTAATTTTAAAATTTCAATTATTATTGACCTCTTTTGTTCTCGGAAAATCAATTAGGAATAATCAAAATCCTGATAAATTAGGTCTTCCGGGCAATTTTATTTGTATACAAAAAAGCGGTATTAAAAAGGACAATTTGTCCGGAAACGGACAAATTTGACAGCTTAGCAACGACGCTAAAGGACAGTCATTTCTAAAATATACCCTTGCCAATGCCCCCCCCCCCTCCCTCACTTTCCCTTTATTTTTAATACAGCCGTTTAAATTATGGAATATATTTGGACCTCAATTTAATATATAGTAGGTAAATTGGATCTGTAGATAAATTGTCATAGTTGAATTGTAATTTGTAGAAAAAATAATTAAGAAGAATTGCAAATGTAAATAAATTGTTGTAAGGGAATTTCTGTACATGAATTGTTCTAGATCGTATGTACTAGAATTAGATAGACATACCTAAAGCCGCTAAATCGCGCTTCTCTATTATACGTTCGTATCTCATTTGCAATTCGCTTACGTGTTAAGATCAGCAAACTGCTAATCCCCTCTTTCCCTCAGTACGTGCCTAGTAGTTCAATTTCCTTAGCGTTTTAACCAAGAGTGAATGGGAAATATGTTTATTTCTTATACAAAACCTGGGTTTTTTTTGCGTCTTCATGGACTCACACGCCTAAACCACTCCCACCAGAACCAACCTACAAAACAAGTCAGTCACAGGTTTTGTTTAAAATATAAACGCATTTTTCATTCACTTTCGGCTAAAACGCCTATTTCTTATTCCCAATTGTTCCTTTTATTCCCGATCTTAAAAACAGTAATTGTGTACAATTTCATACTTAACAATTAATCCGAACAGATTTCCTGTGTTGCTTCGCATTACCCATATGATTTCTTTTTATTCTGATAACTATATATATATATATATATATATATATATATATATATATATATATATATATATATATATATATATATATATATATATATAAATATATTTGGTTGTACCACGTAGGGAAAAAGAAGGATTGATTGGTGCTAGTACTTTCGTTATCTTAATAACATTTTCAAACTCACAATGGTTTATGAAATAGAGAGACACTGCATTTATACAAAGCAATGTTTTCCCTATGAAATCAGATGGTCATATTTGTTATGATCTCTGATAAGTTTGATTTGAGGAATAAAGATAGGACTGAATCTAAAGAAAACAAACCAGGGCTAATATTTACATTTTCTCTCCTTTGTGCTGGAGATTAGGAACGATTCAAAGATATTTCTGCTAATAAAATCATTTATATGCATTATGGTATCTGCTTTTGACCAGTTAATCTGGTGACCCATAATGCAGATACCATAAGGCATCAACGGGCACTTTAGTGAATAATGAAGTAACATCAAAACTGACTAATGTCGGGTCTGATGTTACACTCATATTGTCTAACCGATTCCAAAGATCAACTGAATTTTTTATATGTGAGGGTGATTTGGATCCTAAGATCGGAGAAAGTAAATTTACTAAATATTTTGATTGTTTACATTGGATTGACCCAGTTGCACTGATGCTTGGTCTTATTGGATTGCCTGGCTTAAGGGTTTTTATTAGGGCATAAAAATAAGGAACGGATGAACCACTAGAAGAGAATGAGTTAATAACTGATTTGTGGGTTTTTTTAAATCCAATAAGACCAATCATCAGTGCAACTGAGTCAATCAAATATAAACTATCAAAATACAACTTGATATAAATGTAATTTTTAAATACAATTATACATCAAAAAATAGGTTAATAAAACACAGTCCAAGGAACGATAATAATGTAATATATAGTATACCTTGTTTGGATAGTAATTTATTCTATGTAGGTTAAACTTCTAAAAATATCTCTGAAGAATTAAGCAACATCAAAATGCAGAATCTAAGGGATATACAAATAATGCTTTGGCCGTCCACAGGCCTAAGATGGGTCACCAGATTAACTGGTCAAAAGCAGATACCATAATGCATACAAATAATTTTATTAGCAGAAATATCTTTGAATCGTTCCTAATCTCCAGCACAAAGGAGAGAAAATGTAAATATTAGGTCCGGTTTGTTTTCTTTAGATCCAGTCCTATCTTTATTCCTCAAATCAAACTTATCAGAGGTCATAAAAAATATGACCATCTGATTTCATAGGGAAAACATTGCTTTGTATAAATGCAGTGTCTCTCTATTTCAGAAACCATTGTGAGTTGAAAGTGTTATTAAGATAACGCAAGTACTAGCTAACACCAATCAATCCTTCTTTTTCCCTACATCGTGCACCCAAATATTTTTCCTCATTCACGTGTTACCTCTCGTGATCTTTACCCATATATATATATATATATATATATATATATATATATATATATATATATATATATATATATATATATATACCACACACTCGTACATGGTCTTTCCCAGGCTCAACTATTCCGACCGACCATTATCTAAATTGTCAAATATCTTCCTCCTTCCAAATCACAACAACCTCGGTTCACAAGGAACTGTCATTTAACGATGTCGTTTTCTTTGTTCATTAACGCCAATCTGCTAGACTGAAATCCTATAAGCATTTGCCAAAATTCTCCCGAATTTATCATCAATCATTTTCTCCCTATTTATCTATCCTCCCATAAATTCCTTTGATCGAGTCTGCTCTGCTCTCTCTCTCTCTCTCTCTCTCTCTCTCTCTCTCTCTCTCTCTCTCTCTCTCTCTCTCTCTCTCGACGCCCCCTTGTCGTGGGAAGAGAGCTTGCGTGTACCATAGATTTTTCCAGTTGTGTCGTCGGGGGTTATCTTTATGGTACCATTTGTAGGGTTGCCCTTGTCGAAATGGTCAGGAATGATGTTCCAGACAAAGTGCGTCCATATTCTACTCTTCTATCCTGTATTGATACTGTTTTCTCTATCCCTTCGACTGATTAAAAAAAAAAAAAACAACCCTACTATTATCCTTTCAGCTTTTGCCTTCATATCTCTAAATTTAAGGACCTGACAGCTACCTCATGCGTCAGAAGAGAGTTTTGGAACTTCTAAAAATAACGACAATCGGCGCTCACTGGTTGCGAGAGACTAGGACTAGAGGGGTCCTAGGCGCTGGGGTGCGATGAATGGGATGAGGGTAAGTACCCCGTTAACCCCTTCCCTGGCGCGTAATTACTGACCATTCCCAGTGACCGTTGACGGGTGCCTCCGGTAGCAACTGTCCGAGATGACGGGCCTTGTTTCCAGGTTAGTTGCCATGCCAACACAAATCCTTGGGTCGAGTCTCTTGGTGTGGCGGGATATCCGTTGAACGCTACGCCGAGATCCTGGCCGCCTTGAAGGGAACTATTAGGAGTTTAGTACGGGGCATGTTCCGCTGTTCACCAGCTGCGAAATCGATAGGCCCCTTCCGAGGCTGTCAATGCTGATTGGTTGGGAGCCACGGCAGGCCGGGCTTGAACGACTCGGTCGGACGAATAGCAGTAAAAGGAGCGTGCCTTCTGAAAAATCCAAAACGTCTCCGATAGATAGGCGGGAACGACTCACGTAGGCGAACTCACCGATCCCCCTTCTTTTTTATTAAGTGGTCACAAAGTATTCAGAGATATAAAGTGTTCAGCATGACTGGAAAGAAAGGAACGCCTGCTCTTAAATACACATGTTCAGTGTGCCAAAAGGATAAGTGGTGCGTGGACTTCCCGGAGGGGTGTTACTTCAAATGACACCCGGCAAGTATCTGCACTGATTGTGTCCTTAAAGGAGAAGTGCAAGAGCTCAAGGATCTATATAGGTAATCTGAGCAAAAATCTAAAGAACTGGATAGGAAGCTGCATAACCTAGAGTCTGAACACTCGGGTTAGTTTCGCCGTCTCGAGGACAGAATCGTTGAGTTGTCCTCAAGACTAGAGGTCCAGTCGGTTCATGATGTATCTCCCACCGACGTAGGTGGATCCGCCGACGAGACCTTCGACCAAGAAGCGAGCACTGCATCGGCAGTGCCACGCCAGCCTTCAAACGTCCCAGAGCTGGAGTCGGCTGCTGCGGGACTGATTCAACGGGCCGAAAAGAAGAAGAGAAAGAGGAAGAAAGGAAAGAAAAAAGAAGATAAAGTAGAAACAAAAGAAGAGAAAGCAGAAACAGAAGCGGAACCAGAGGAAGATAGGAAAAAAGAAAGAAGAAGAAAAATATAGAGATTAAAGAGGAAACGGACAAGTCAGTCCCGAAAGGCAAAACTCTTCCCTCTGCAGCCGAATGTGCGAGAGTCAACCTTATTGGTGACTCTCAAGCACGGAGTCTGCAACCACTATTAGCGGCCCGCTTTTTCACCAGTGTGAAGGTAAGTTGCCTGCCAGGACGGGAAACCACCCAATCAGGGTAGAGGCGGAGAAATCTCACATTTCTGAGAACTCAGTCGTTCCTGTGATGGTAAGTGGCAACGACCTCTACCTCAAAGAAGGTAAGGTTGATCCTGAAGGATAGATTATACACACGGTCATGGGAGCGA
Organism: Ceratothoa steindachneri; assembly: GCA_963969495.1. Classification (NCBI taxonomy): domain Eukaryota; kingdom Metazoa; phylum Arthropoda; class Malacostraca; order Isopoda; family Cymothoidae; genus Ceratothoa; species Ceratothoa steindachneri. The sequence continues at coordinate 7,604,238 of OZ018324.1, forward strand.
TGGACGACTGTGGGTTGAAAACCCGCAGACGTGTTGTGGTCGGGATGCTACCAAGAAGAGGTCCAGCCCGGATAGCTCACTCGAGGAACACCTCCTTGAACCGACGCCTGGCAGATTTGTGTACGGCGGAGCGGCTTTTTTTGTGGACCCTTATCGCACCTTTTATGGTAGAAACGATCTCTAACAAAGGGATAGAGTGCATTTTTCCTTTAAAGAAAAAGCTGTACCCTGTAACATGATACAGGATGTCGTGGAGCGGACCCAAACGAGTATCCGGCCCAGAGTGAGGGCGGACGTACGCCAGTACGCCCGTGTTGCTCTTGGAACGACCTTCTCAGAGGTCGCAAAGAGGGATGCCTCCTCGCCAACAAATAAGCCGGGAAACGGAAGAGTGTAGGGAGTCCTACATTCGGGGACTCCCTGAAAGTTCTTCTGTTTAATATGGGGTTGATCAGGAACAAGTTTCTTAAACTTCGTGGCCTCGTAGCGACGGAACAACCTGAAATGGTAGCCATAACAGAGTCATGGGTAAAAACCTCAAACCGAGAAGCGCGCACCAACGAGGGAATCTCCGCCCAAAGGCCTGTAAATCTGCAAAATTTAGAAGTCAAAATATGTGGTAGATAATCGTATGTCTACCTGGTGGCGTTGAAGCCTGAAGGGCACACAACTCTCAATGAGAACTCCCTTCCTAGGGGGATTGGTATACGGAGAGTTGCGCGCCGTTCGACTCCGACGAGTCTTCTATTTCACTTCCCCAACTTCACCGATTTAAGAGGTGTTTAAAACGATCCTGGCGCCCATTTCGGACCGAGAACCATTGACACGTGATATGTTGAAGTTCGGCGTGACTCCGAGATTGGGGTCGTTCATATGGCCCCCCACTTTTCTAACCTCCAAGTAGTCGCCTCTTTCCACTAAGGCTATGTTTAAAGGCACATTTTAACGGCTCGTAACTTTACCGCTTTCTTCAAGTGGTAAAGGTTGGGCATGGGTAGGGGAGGTGTGGATTCTCTCGTAGCGTCCTATTTAGACAAGTTGAGATGGATACCCTTACACATTGCCAGTCCTCTTAACTTCACCATTTCCTTATGAACCATGGTGCAGATCCCTCAGGTAGTCTTTAATCATCGAGGAAATTGGCGAAAGAACCTCGGTTTATGTTATTGGGGAGAAGGTAGTTCGTGATGTAGACATTCTGGTTATTTGATTTCTGAAGAACCCTTCGCTACGGAAGAAGCGATCTGATTTGGGAACCTCCAAGACTGTGGAGGCTAGGGATTTGGGGAATATTGGCTGCCATTTACGTGGGAAACCCGAAAAAAAAACAATCAGAATTATTTTCACAGCCGCTGGTCTTCCATATGCACCGAAGACCACTATGAACTGTATAGTATGGACCATGGCTTTCGTGTGAGCTTCTCTGAAACTGCTTGCTTTAACGCCCAAGCACAAGACTTTAAGGATTAAATGCCCCCGGAAGTACATGACGTTGAAGATGAGTTGCGTTCTCTTCACTGACGAGATCACAGCAACCCTTGACTGACCTGACGTTGGGCAAATGGTTGAGTATATTAATGAGATGAGTGTCACCAACTTTGCGACGTCAACAACAGAGAGGAGGAGTTACACTATGGGCAGGTAATTGAACGCAGACTTGTTGGCCCAGTCAGGGTACCTGATGGGGTTAAAGTGACCGCAGCCGCCTACTGCAATCTCTTGAAGGAGGTCTTGGATTCCTGGCAAGATAAAACACCGTTGTCACTTCTAAAGACTCTAGTTTTCATGCCTGAAAACCCTCCACCCCACTCTTCCAGGGCCACCCAATTGTTCTTAAGCTTTTACGGCATACGAGGTGAAAAGATGATGGTGTGGCAGCCAGCCTCTCCGGATCTCAACTCAATCGAAAATTTGTGGACCATCATTAAACGAGATGTTTATGCCGATGGAGGTTAATTTTCATCTGAAGAAAGTTTATGGGCGACCATCAAAGCTGCAAGAGAGCAGTCCAACCTGCTACTATTAAGAAACTGGTAGATTCCTTGCATAATGTAAAAAATTATCCTTCGTATTCTCCAAAATATATCTAGATGGGCTTCTTTCATTCAAAAGCCATTAGCGTAGTTTACCCAAAATATGAAGAATCCGAAATAAAAATTGAAGGACATAACACAACATAATCAAAAGATAACATTAATGGTGCCATATTGTGCAGACCAACTGGAAGATTTTCTTGAAATTTGATTCAGAGAGAACGAAAAAATACCAACTCTCCTTACAATGATATTGCTTTTCTATATACTCGTCTATCCTGGCTTTGAAAACTTTAAAAATTGTACTATCAAATGACCTCCTGCGTTAATTCATTAAAAAAATCATCTACCATATTGGTTAATAACTATTTTCTCAAATCTAACTAGCACCCTTGTTTTTTTTCGAGTTGTGGCCCCCTCATCCAATTATGTCAGCCAACTAACTGAGAGAACTTGAAGCGAGAGGAGAGGTTGCTTGATTGTGGCGGGGGTTACCAGTTCTTTATTAGAACAAATATTTCTTCTCTGCTGATGAATCCAAGTCGGTTCAAGTTCGCTTATGAGGGTGTTCACCAAATAGATTCGTATTTTTATTTATGAATAACTAGATTCCGTGAGTTTAAATCCCTTTTTTGGTGGAAGGAGTATATGAATGCAGATGAAAAGACATGAATCCTATCCACCGAGGACTGGTTGAGAAAGTGAGTTAAAAGTCCTTCCTCGGCGGATGAAGCACACCGTGAAGACGAAAAGAAAAGACTTGTGTTTTCTGAAGTGATGTGACTGACTATGTGGTAATGTGGTATAATGTCCGATTGTTTTATATTTGTAGAGAAAGTGGGCGTGGTCAATGGGATTTCTGGGGAGGAGCTTTGTCTGAAGTGAATGTTCGCTGATGTGTATTAGGGAGAGAGAGAGAGAGAGAGGGGGAGGGGGAGAGAGAGAGAAAGAGAGAGCACTACAAGGATAAAAAGTCCCCTAGAAGACCTTATGGTCTATTCAGAGAGGGTACCTTTAGACTAGCATTGAAACAGGCCCAGTTCTGCTCAACGACGTACGTGCCCAAATGGCCACTTTTCAAGACTTTGTCCAGTCTTGACTAAAACTGATCAACAGAATTGCTGTTGACAACTGCCACTGGGAGTGTGTTCCAGGTACGACAGATGCTTTATGTGAAAAATTCCCCACACAGATCGCGGTGGTAACGCTTCAGTTCAAGTTTGTAGCCGTGATTTATAGTTCTGCCTTCACTAAGTTGAGGTCATTAGTGATTGTTACACCCAAGTCCTTGGTCCTTCTCAGTGACGGTAGATTCAAGAACAGTGCCCTTAAGGATATATTGAGATTCGGGGTTTCGGTGGCCGATATGCATCAATTTGAATTTGTTCACGTTAAAAGGTATTTGCCACGTGTCGGACCACTCTCCAATCTTTCGAAGATCATCTTGAAGGGGAACAGTATTTCCTTCCTTTGCGACGTTCATACCAAGCTTGGTATCATTGGCATACTTAGAAATATTCGCAACCATGTCACCGTCCATGTCATTGACGTAGATGATGAACAGTAGTAGTCCCAGGACAGAACCTCGAGGAACACCGCTAGTAACAGGCACCCACTCAGAAGCCCGTTCATTCAACACCATCCGTTGCCGTCTGCTACTTAGCCAGTTCTCTATCCAACTTGCTACATTTCCGTCTATGCCTAGCACACGCACTTACCGGAGGAAGCGGTGGTGTGGTACCTTATCGAAGGCTCTTTGAAAGTCTAAGTAGATAACATCTACCACCTTATCCTGGTCGTGCTCACTGAAAACGAAGTGGAAGAATTCCACAAGATTCGTTAGGCATGACCGTTGCCTTCGGAACCCGTGATGGGAACTCCTCACTCGTAAGTTTGACTCTAAATATGACGTCATTTTGTCCACCATGATGCTTTCCATGAGTTTACCGACTATTGAGGTCAAGCTAATAGGTCGGTAGTTCGACGGCTGGCTAGGGTATCCTTTCTTGAAGATAGGAGTCACCTTCGCTTCACGCCAGTCTCTAGGAACGCATCCGGTCCGGATTGACATGTTGAAGATCATGCTCAGATGTCGTGACACTTGATCGCGCACTTCTTTCAACACTTTAGGTAAAAACCCGTCCGGGCCAGGGGACTTATTCTTCTTTAGATCAGTGATTTTTTTCTATTTCTCCTTAGATGAGTTCCATTTCCTCCATTTTCCCCCCCCCGAGTAAGAATCCGTGGGCTAGGGGATGGGACCATATTCTTCAGTAAACACTGAAGAGAAGTAGTCGTTCAGGAGATTAGCATTTTCTGCATCTGAGTGCTTTAATTTCCCACCCTCATTCACTAAAAAGCCAATCGTGCAATGGATTGTTTACGGCTGTTTACATAACCAAAAAAACTCCTTGAGATTCTCCTTGCAGAGTCTCACCACTCGAAGCTCCTCGGCACGCTTTGCCGCCCTTATGCTGGACTTCACCCTCCTAGCTAGCCGACGATACTCCTGAAAGTCTCCAGATATATTTGACTGCTAGTACACCATTCTCTTCTCCCTCAGCAGTTGAACGATTTCTTGATTAAAGCACTTTAGGTGAACGGACGACCGACGAAGGCTTTTCAAAGGGATGAATCGTGATTGAAGACTCATAAACGTAGTTTTGAATCTATTCCACCAATATTCAACATCTTCGCACACTTCTAGCCTCGCATCAGTCAATTTAGCACGAAGACCTGCAAAGTCTACTCTTCTCAAATCAAGTTTCCTTGATTTACTAGTCGCAGACTCTACTTTGGGGACCTTGACTATAAATCTGACTAGTCGGTGATCACTGCCACCGAGCTCTTCGCCTACAGAGAGATCCTCAACGATGTCATCATCAGAAGTAAAAACCAAGTCGAGGGTATTATTGCCTCTTGTCGGCTCTCTCACCCATTGAGTCAGGAACTCGTTATTCGCAAACTCCAGGAGTAGTGCGTTATCGCCACAGGGTTCTCTGATTTCCCAGTCAACTTGGGTATTGAAATCACCCATGGCGATACACACACTGTCTTGAACAAGTTCACCCAGTAGCCGGTACAGATCCCTGTCCTTTTCAACGAGTTGCGCAGGGGGTCTGTAAAGCACCAGGGTCCTGTATCTGGGAGGACCTATATCTAGGTCAACTCCTAGTAGCTCGTGTTCGGATACAATGTTGCAGTTCGTCGATTTAAGTGTATCCTTAACATACTACATCAAACCACCACCCTCTCTGTCTGGCCTATCTTTTTGGAAGGGTTGGTGACCAGGAATATAGAGAGTTAGCCGTTTGGTGATATTATCAAGTGATCGAATGACGAATGAGATACGAACGTATAATAAAGAAGCGCGACTTAGCGGCTTTAGTGATATGTTGCTGAGTCGTTGAGGCCCAGCTCAGATTTCTGAAGTCAACAAAGTGCAAGGTTTGCACGCATGAATCCCTAGGTCACAAATAAGTTACTAACACTACAAATACTGACTTGGACTACATTTCTTTTCTTACTTATGTTGATCCCAGCGAGGGGATCATTCCCTAGGTCGGCAACTGCGATGACATTCGCCGACCGGACAGGGTTCTCCGAGAGATCTTGCACTCACTGTATCTGAAAGTTTTGCCGCAGTCATGTTTGTGTTGGGCATTTTATGAATAAGTGGTGATATCTTTTGGCTCCTGGTGGCTGAGAGCAGATTTAGTGTCGGTCAGGCTCGGGTAGCATTTGTATGTTTAGTTTGGGGTGGTGACCACTGGAGCCTTGCCAGGGGATCCGTGTATGACGTTTGAGGGAGTCTTTCCTCTCGGTTGATATCCGGGGGAATGGCGTTGATGGAATGGTTTGGACCTATAGATTATATGTCTTGCTGTGTTATGTGTGTAACAAGGAGTAACAAGGAAAGTAAGTACCCTAGGAGACCTTACGGTCCATTCAAAGAGAGTACCTTTGGACTAGCAATCGAGCGGGCACATGGCTGCTCAATTGTTTTGCGTCCCTAAACGGCCACTTTTCAAGACCTTGTCTAGTCTTGACTTGAACTGGTCAACAGATTCACTGTTGACAACTTCCCTGGAAGTGCGTTCCACTTACCACAGATACTGTGGGTGACAAAATTTCCACACAGATTGCGGTTGTAACGCTTCAGTTCAAGTTTGAAGCCGTGATTGCGCGTTCTGTTCTCACTCAGTGTGGAAATATCCCGGTAGTCAACATTGTCGAACCCTCGAAGTATTTTGAAGACTTCGATGAGCTGACCACGCAGTCTACGGGTTTCCAGCGAGAACAGATCTAACTCCCTTAGTCTATCTTCATAACTTTTATGTCGGATAGAGGGAATCAGTTTGGTTGCCCTAGCTTGTACGCGTTCCAATCTCGCGATGTCCTTTCGCAATGAAGGACTCCAAAATTGTACGGCATACTCCAGGTGCGGTCGGACAAGTGAGTTGTACAGGCACAGTACAATCTCCTGGTTCCGATAACCAAACTGGCGCTTAATATAGCCTAGCATCCTTTGGGCCTTTTTCTCCGCCTCAATGCACTGTTTCGAGAACTTGGGGTCACTAGTGATTGTTACACCCAAGTCCTTCTCAGTGTCGGTGGATTCCATAGCAGTGCCCTTAAGGATATACTGAGATTGGGGGTTTCTGTGGCCGATATGCATCACTTTGCATTTGCCCACGTTAAAAGGCATTTGCCACGTGTCCGACCACTCCCCAATCTCCCCAAGATCTTCCTGCAGGCGGGCAGTATTTCCATCCTTTGCAACGTTCATACCAAGCTTGGTATCGTCGGCAAATTTGGAAATCTTCGCAACCATGTCACCGTCCATGTCGTTGACGTAGATGATGAATAGTAGTGGTCCCAGGACAGAACCTTGAGGCACACCGCTAGTAACGGGCACCCACTCAGAAGACTGTCCATTCACCACCACCCGTTGCCGTCTGCCACTTAGCCAGTTCTCGATCCAGCCAGCTACCTTTCCGTCTATGTCAAGCGCTCGCACTTTCCGGAGAAGGCGGCGGTGTGGTACCTTATCAAAGGCTTTCTGAAAGTCTAGGTAGACCACATCCACCGCCTTGTCCCGATCGTGCTCACTGAAAACGAAGTGGAAGAATTCCACAAGGTTCGTCAGGCATGGATTGCTTTGTGCGTGATTAAGTCCTGGTTTTAAGGTGGAGATATTTCTTGGAGTGTCTTGGTGTCGTATGTCCTTGGAGTTTTGCGTATGTCACATGGAGTGTCATAGGTGTCTTGCATGTACTGGCATGGATGATTTGGGTTTATTGTAGGATGAAGAATACGTTGATCCCCGCATGGCGAGTTGGTGTTTTAGCTTCGCGATCTTTGTTTCATAGTGAGTGTGGTGGTGAATCATGGTGCTGTGGGTGAAACCTCTTGCTTGGCGAAATGCTTTGTTTTTTGCCTTGTGTAGTGTGCTGAAGTGAGTGTGAGCGAGGTTTGGTGCACATGGTTGAAGGCGAGTGAAGGACGGATGTATTGCTTGTATGCCTGAATGGTGGAGTGCTTGGATTGTACGAATGTGGTTCCTGTGACTGCTGGTAGTGTGTTCGTTTTTGTTAGCTTTTTTTTCCTTCTCGTGCGCTGAAGGAAATTTAGTGTTGTATTTAGTGTGGAACCGAACACTGTGTTGGTTTACCTAATGGGAGTAGATGTTTGCTAACGTGATTCGAGGATATTTGTTGTACTCCCGTTAGTTGATTGTGAAGAAAGTAACCGAGGATTTTGAAGGTGAGACGACGATTTGGTTCTGTTGCAGTTAGCGTTCAAGTCTAGTAATGTAAAGTTGTAGATTGCAAGCTGTTTGCGTTCATTTCGATTGTTGTGCAAGAATTGTGATGTGAGGTAGGGTGAAATGGTTGCGTTGTGGAGAAGGATAACGTGTAGGACAAAGGTTAAAGAAGGTGAAGCAGAGTACGAATCCATGCAGGACTCGATTGTGTTCGTACTAGCTTGCAATGACGTTTTAATCGTGCTTGTCTGCCTGTGCGAATATTGGCGAGCTATTTTTTTATTCTTAGAATTGACTGTGGTGTTTTGTATTTTGTTGATGTCTGTGGCTACCGTGTTGAATACTTAGCATATGTCGATTGTTTCTATTACTGCCGTACTGTCCTAGGTGAGGTGTAGGTTGATTAAAGCCTTATTGGATGAGTTAGGTTGTGTTGGTAAGCACAGCGGTTATTTATTTTGTTAACTACTAGACGCCCATGACTTTCTATGGTGTGCAGAGTAGGATATTGGCCCCTAAGATCCGGGACGGTGGATTGTTTGTTTGTTTTGAGGATGGGTATTAAAGCAGCAGATTTACTGACTTGAGGAATAGAGTTATGATAAATAGAGTAGTTGAAGAATTGTATAAAGGAGTCTATGCCTCTTGGCTATTGGGAGCCTGGTTTCGGAATGGTCAGGTCCGAGGGCGAGGGAGGACTTTGCCTGCCGTATAAACTGGGATACGATTTCTCTTATGAATTGTATGGGTATGAGGTGATCAATAGTAAACAAGTGCAGGCGTTTGTTTATAGTTCTTTTCTAGAGGTAGAGATTCTCTTATTGACTTTTATGTAGTGATGTAGGAGGGGAGTTTCCTGTTTGATGATATTAGCCCCGTTTGCTTTCAAGAAGATGGCTTGGTGTGTCTTGTACACCGATGTTTGAGTTGGTGGATGGTGGATGTGGTATTACCGCAAAACTGAGATTGCTGATATGGTAATACTATTAAAACGATATTGCGGATGTAACAATATTGAAAAACCGAAATTGCTGTTGGGGTAATACTGCAAAAACGATGTTGCAGATGTTGTATCATAGAAAAACCAAGATTGCTGTTGTGGCAATACTACAAAAAGATTTTCCAGGAGGGAAAATACTGCCCAACCGATATTACACAAGTAAAAATACTCCAAAACCGATATTACATACTTACATATGTGGCATTACTGTAAAACCGAGATTATTGATATGGTATTACTGCAGAAAAGATGGTGAAGATCCCCAAATACAGCCAAAGTGATATTGCGGATGTAGAAATACTGCTAAACCGAGATTCTGCTATGGCAATAAGAAAAAAGATAAGGATGTGGTAATAATGCAAAACCGAGATTGCGGATGTGGTAATACTGCAAACACGATATTGTGGATGTGGAATTACTGCAAAACTGATATTTCAAATGTGGTAATACTGCAAAAACGATATTGTGAGTGTGGTATTACTGCAAAACGGATATTTCGGATGTGGTAATACTGCAAAAACGATATTGTGGATGTGGTAATACTGCAAAACCGATATTTCGGGTAATACTGCAAAAACTATATTTCGGCTGTGGTATTAATGCAAAACCGATAGTTCGGATGTGGTATTACTGCAAAAACAAAATTGCGGATGTGATAATACTGCAAAACCGATATTTCGGATGTGGCAATACTGCAAAAACGATATTGCGGATGTGGTATTAATGTAAAACCGATATTTCGGATGTGGTAATACTGCAAAAACGATATTGCGGATGTGGTATTACTGCAAAAAAATATTTCGGATGTGGTAATACTGCAAAAACGATATTGCGGATGTGGTATTACTGCAAAACCGATATTTCAGATCTCTTAATACTGCAAAACCAATATTTAGGATGTGGTATTACTGCAAAACCGATATTTTGGATGTGATATTACTCGAAAAACGATATTGCAGATGTAGTAATACTGCAAAATCGATATTTCAGGCGGGGTAATACTGCAAAACCGATATTGCGCATGTGATAATACTGCAAAAACTATATTGTGGATGTGGTATTACTGCAAAAACTATATTTCGGATGTAGTAATACTGCAAAACCGATATTTCGGATGTGGTATTACTACCAAACGATATTTCGGATGTGGCATTACTGCAAAACCGATATTTCGGATGTGGTAATACTGCAAACACGATATTGCGGATGTGGTATTATTTCAAACCGATATGCCGGATGTGTTAATACTGAAAAACGATATTACGGATGTGGTATTAATGCAAAACTGATATTTCGAAAGTAGTAATACTGCAAAAACGATATTATGGATGGTGTAATACTACAAAACTGATATTTCGGATGTATTAATACTGCAAAAACGATATTTCTGCTCTAGTATTAATGCAAACCTGATAGTTCGGATGTGGTATTACTGCAAAAAAATAATATTGCAGGTGTGGTTATACTGCAAAACCGATATTTCGAATGTCATAATACTGAAAAAACGATATTGCAGATGTGTTAATACTGCAAAACCGTTTTTCGGATGTAGTAATACTGCAAAAACGATATTGCAGATGTTGTATTACTGCAAAAACGATATTTCGGATGTGGTATGACTGGAAAAACGATATTGCAGATGTGGTAATACTGCAAAACCGATATTTCGGATCTAGTAATACTGCAAAACCGAGATTGTGGATGTGGTATTACTGTAAAACCGATATTTCGGATGTGGTATTACTGGAAAACGATATTGCAGATTTGGTAATACTGCAAAAACGATATTTCGGCTGTGGTAATACTGCAAAAACGATATTGCGGATGTGGTAATACTGCAAAAACTATATTACGGATGTGGAATTACTGCAAAAACGATATTTTAGATGTGGTAATACTGCAAAACCGATATTTCGGATGTGGTATTACTACAAAACGATATTTCGAATGTGGTATTACTGCAAAAACGTTTTTGCGGATGTGGTAATACTGCAAAAATGATATTGCGGATGTGGTAATACTGCAAAAACGGTATTGCGGATGTGGTAATACTGCAAAACGGATATTTCGGCTGTTGTAATACTGCAAAAAAGATATTGTGGATGTGGTATTCGTGCAAAACCGATATTTCGGATGTGGTAATAGTGCAAAAACGATATTTCGGATGCGATATTACTTCAAAACCGATATTTCAGATGTTATAATACTGCAAAAACGATATTGCGGTTGTGGTAATACTGCAAAAACGATATTTCGGATGTTTTAATACTGCAAAACGATATTGCGGATGTGTTTTTACTGAAAACTGATATTTCGGATGTGGTAATACTGCAAAAATGATGTTGCGGATGTGGTATTACTGCAAAAACTATATTTTGGATGTGGTAATACTGCAAAACCGATATTACGGATGTGGTAATACTGGAAAACGATATTTCGGATCTGGTAATACTGCAAAACCGATATTTCGGATGTGGTAATACTGCAAAAACGATATTGCGAATGTGGTGATGCTTCAAAAACGATATTGCGGATGTGGTATTAATGCAAAACCGGATTTTTTATATTGCGGATATGGTAATACTACAAAAACGGAGATTGTGTATGTGGTATTACTGCATAACCGATAGTTCGGATGTGGTAATACTGCAAAAACTATATTGCGGATGTGGTCATATTTCAAAACCGATATTTCAGTTGTGGTAATACTGCAAAAACGATATTGCGGATGTAGGAATAATGAAAAACGATATTGCGGATGTTGTAATACTGAAAAATGACATTGCTGATCTGGTAATACTGCAAAAAACGATATTGCGGATGTGGCATTACTGCAAAACCGATATTTCTGATTTGGTAATGCTGAAAAAACTATATTGTGGATGTGGTATTACTGCAAAACCGATATTTCGGATGTGGTAATACTGAAAAACGATATTGCGGATGTGGTAATACTGAAAAACGATATTGCGGATGTGGTAATACTGAAAAACGATATTGCAGATGTGGTAATACTGCAGAAACGATATTGTGGATGTGGTAATGCTGCAAAAACGATATTTCGGTTGTTTTATTACTCAAAACCGGATTGTTGATATTGCGGATATGGTAATACTACATAAACGGAGATTGTGTATGTGGTATTACTGCATAACCGATATTCTGATCTAGTAATACTACAAAACCGATATTGTAGATGGAGTAATGTTGCCAAACCGATATTGTGGATGTAGTATTACAGCTAAACCGAGATTGCACAGTTTCACAACAGTGGAGCAGCCGTATGAGGCCTCGCCTTATCATTGCGGTATCTAAGTTTATGGTACCCCAATAAGTACTCTCTGAGGTTACTGCTGAAGTCCTTCATTCAATTGCTGACAGTAAATAACAGCATTTAGGGGGCTGAGGGGTTTGGCGGGGACTTAAAGCCCAGGAAAGAATCGTGAAGAGATGGAATGATACAATGCACACCCAATGGCTACGAAACGGGACAAAATGATGTGCTCCTTTGCTGTGCTTAAAGGCGGTGGGGGAGGTGCGGGAAATTTAAGTGCGTTGACCCGCGCTGACCACACTTTTCGGGAAATTGATTGATTTGAATATTCTTAAGATATTATTACCGATGCAATGTACTTCGGTCATTACTGACACAATGCACTTCAATCACTACCGGTTTAATGCAATTCCGTCATTAGCGATAAAAGGCACTTCAGGTATTACAGATTCAATGTACTTCGGTAATTACCGATATAATGCACTTCCATTATTACCGATACAAGTCACTTCAGTTATTACCGATGCAATGTACTTCGGTCATTATCGATGCAATTCACCCAATAATGACATTGGCCCTACAAACTGTACAGTTTGCCATTTGTCATTTCTTCATACTAAGAACCAAACTCCCAGGATGGCATCTTCCCAAGAACATTCTTTAAGGATGTCTGTAAAAAAAAGTTGTCACCATGAAGTGTAAAGATGTATTCAATTACTAAACCTTTAACAATATATATTTCTCTCAAGGGTTTCTATAGTAACGCCATAACCCATTTTCAATGAAAGAAATTGCCATTATCGATTACCCGCCACCCCATAAATGTTTTATTTTCCTTGAAGAATTGGGTTCGCTTAAGGAGAATTGTGTTCCTCCCCATTCCTCAACTATCATGTTTACATTATGTGGCTCCCTCTCTGTTTTACATCTCCTAACTTACTTCATTATTCTTTTGAAACGAAAATGAAATCTGAATTAATAAAAGAAGCGGATTCATCTTCAACTTTGGACGGTCATTCTTCGCTGTCATAAAGAAAATTGAATTCGCCGACTCCACTTCAATTCATTCCACGTCACTTCAATTCACTTCACTCGCTTCAGTTCATTCCATCCCTTTTAAATCAAACCCGCCGCCTTCTGAGTCAATCTTTCGTCTCCCCAATTAGATACGAGAGTCGAGATTTAATAATAAGAAGGACTTAATTTTAGTCTAGACCGATTTAATTTAATTCCACCTTTACACACACACATAAATAAGCTCTCTCAAAACAAACGCTTTCATAGCAAAATCAGCTTTCCGGAGTAATAACAACATTCCGCATTTACACTTCCATCACAATGGGAGCTGAGAATCATGCACTGACTGTGGTTTTCATAGGAGAGTGTGCGAATGGATTTATCGAGGCTGAAGTCAGGCCACTGAGAGCTATTTTAACCATACAAATTCGGTATTGCCATTTCACTACACTAATCGAACCTGTGTCCAACCCCAATTCCACCCTCCAAAATCCATTTTGCGCCCCTCAATTGCGAGCTTTCCAAAGGGAATTTAACTTTCGCCAAATTAATCCCCCCAAATGACATTTTAGCAAGTTTAAAAAGTGCATCCGAACAATTCTCCCAACTTATATTACATCTCCCTTCTCCATTCGACTGTTTTCCTCACGCTTCCAATACTTCGTTCTCCTCAATTTGCAGGTTCAATAATACGCCACTAACTCTTACACAAGCAGTTAAACACTGCCTCACACTGCCGAGCCCCCCAACTTCGTACAAATTCTTTTGTGTGGTGGGGTCTCGATGAGGTTTTTATTTCGGGCCGAAACATTTGTACTGTATTTTTAATGGATGGAATAAAGCTGAGCTGAGGAAATGCAACACAGCGAGAAAGCTTTAAAAAAAAGAGGTGCTTAGTTTAGGTGGTGGCAGAGGTGTGGAAGATAAATAGCTCGAGAAAAGATTACTTATATAGTGCTAGAATGGTACGTAAGTATGGTATGCCTGAGTTTGGTGAGAAAGTCTTTTCGGGTGTTTGAAAATGCAGTGATGGGGAGAAAAGGCCATTTTAGACACTGATATTTTGGTGGGAGGTTGCAATTGTCCCTATTATAATTTAGATACTGAAATGGCATCTGCAATTTAGGTGAGACTATGGAATTATTCCCATTAAAATTTAGGACATTATCCCTTAATCCATGGGCTAATCGATCCACTTAAGCACATTACCCCCTTAATCCATGGGTTAATCAATCCACTTTAGCACATTACCCCCTTAATCCATGGGTTAATCAATCTACTTAAGCTAAGCACATTACCCCCTTGATCCATGGGTTAATCAATCCACTTAAGCACATTTCCCCCTTAATACATGGGTTAATCAATCTACTTAAGCTAAGCACATTACCCCCTTCATCCATGGTTTAAGCAATCCACTTAAGCAGATTACCCCATTAATCCATGGGTTAATCAATCTACTTAAGCACATTACCCCCTTAATCCATGTGTCAATCCAATTACGTACTACCTCCATGTGTTTATCGATCCAATCTATGTGTTTATCAATCCACTTAAGGATATTAGCCCCCTATTCTATGTGGTTATCAACGCACTTAATGACATTACCCCCTAATCTATTATTATTAATCCACTTAAGGATATTATACCATTAATAAATGGGTTTATCAATCCAATTAAGACATTATTCTATTAATCCATGGGTTCATTAATCCACGTAAGGTCATTTCCTTTTTTATCCATGGGTTTATCGATCCAATTAAAGACATTACCCGTTTCATGTATGGGATTACCTATACAGAACATTACCCCCTTAATCCATCTATTTATTAATCTACTTAAGGACATTAACCCATTATTCCATGGTTTTATCAATCCATATGTAGACATTAACCCCTAAAACCATGGATTTGTCAATCCACTTAAGGACATTACTCCATTTATCCATAGAATTATCATTCCGTTTAATGATTTTAACTCCTTAATCCATGGTTTAATCAATCCATTTAAGGACATTTGCCCCTTAATCTATGTGTTTATCAATCCACTTAAGGACATTATTCCCTTAATCCATGGTTTTATCATTCAAAATAAGGACAGTACCCCCATAATGCATGGGTTTATCTATCCACTTAAGGACAGAACCCCCTTAATTCATACATATATGAATCCATTTAAGGACATTAAATTTATTCCATTGACTTATCAATTCACTTGCACATTACCCACTTAATCCATGGATATATCAATCCAATTAAGAACATTATCCCAATGAATCCATAGCTTTATCAATCTATTTTAAGATATTACCGCTTAAGCCATCGGTCTATCAATCCACTTAATAGATTAACCCCTTAATCCATCATTTTATTACTCCACTTAAGACATTACCCACATAATCCATTGATTTATCACTCAACTTATGGACATTACTACATTAATCATGAGATTTATCAATCTTTTTAAGGACATTACCCTTTTAATCTATGGATTTACCAAACCACTCAACGACATTACTCCTTAATCCATGCATTTATCAATCCACTTAAGGAAATTACCCCTCATAATCCACTTAAGGAGATCACCCCCGTTAATCTATGGTATATTGGTCTTCTTATGTACTATCTATACGATAGTGGTCCCCTAATGTACCATCTATACGATAGTGGTCTCCTTATGTACCATCTATACGATAGTGGTCTCCTTATGTACCATCTATACGATGGTGGTCTCCTTATGTACTATCTATATGATAGTGGTCTCCTTATGTAACATCTATACGATGGTGGTCTTATGTACCAGCTATACGATAGTGGTCCCTTAATGTACCATCTATACGATAGTGGTCTCCTTATGTTCCAGCTATTGGACAACTGGTCTCGTCATCTACCATTTATAACATATAGTATCTATACAGCTCTTCTTATGTACCACCTAAAAGATACTGGTCTCCTTATGTACCACTTATTGGATACTGGAATCCTCATTTAACACCTATAAGTTACGTACCACCTATAGGATAATTGGCTCCTTAGATACCATCTATAGGTTACATGTCTCATTAGTTACCACTTATACATTCCAGTCTCCTAATCTCAAGTTGCCTATGAAACTAAAATTATACCTTTTGAGACTGGTTAAGCTGTGGTTTTCAACCTTTTTATTATAGTGGCATCCAAATTGCTATCTAGAAGTAGCCGTGACTCCCAATATAAAATACTTTACGTATAATTACGTGGGAGGCTCTTCAAAATTAACCACGATTGACATTTAACCTAATTTAATTTAGATAAGACAAAGATTTTAACATAAATAAATATTTCTTTTAAAAGTTTAATGGGAAATTTGAGCTTGATCAGTATCTCCTTATTCTCTAATATTATGCCGTATAGTTGACCAAGGCGACTGTCATCTCTTCATTCACACACTGCAATCTTTCTCTTTTCTTTTTATGTTGCATAATGCAGAGAAGCTAGTTTCCAAATACTTTCAAGTGCCAGTAGATTTTTATAAATGTTTGAAATGCATTTTTTTTGTCAATTTAGGCATTTAAAAATTATTTCTTGGTCTGTCCCGAGGCACCCAGGTTGAAAACCACTGGGTTAGAGATTCGAATTTGTTGTGTTAAAAGCTCCTCCCTCTTGTTAATGCTTTAAACCTTTCTGTTCTCAGCCAGATTTTCCCCAAAACCTTGTTTCAAGTAGGCGTTATAAGCCACACATTGAAAGAATGGAAGTTGAAAGAGGAAATATAGAAGATAGAAATGGAAGATGAACGATGAGTGGTGTGTGGTGAAAGATAAACGGTTGAATATGAAAATAGATTTATCGAGGATATAAAAATACGATGACTTGGAGAATAATATTAAGTTTTTGTTTTTTTTAATAAATTCATCCCCGGTCAATAATGGTCGGAATTCGAACCTGTACTACCAAACCTCCCCTGTCAGTTAAACATTGGTTCGAATCCCGATAATTATCAACAGGTATAATTTTATTTACAAGCTGTTGCGATGTTTTTACCTGCCTGAGATAGATTTCAAATGAAACCTTAATTGCCAATTAGCTTTTCGGAATTACACATCAATCGAACACGGCAAAAGGAATTAAAAGAGGGCGACCTCACGCGGCCTTTGGTGTCATCAATTGACTCGGAAGATAGAGTTACAGGGTGCGCACACATCACAATATCCTTTAAAGGTTCAAATAAAGGTGTAGGAAGTGAAGATAGGATCGCAATATGAATATTGATGGCAGTGTTTGTACAGTGTGTTGATAAAGAATATATGCACGTTGGGCATACGTGTCGGAGTTGCGAATGAAATAAGATTATACATAGGATTGTTGTGGCGATAAAAGAAGTAATGTGGGACATCAAAAAAAACAAGAAAATTATTACGAAAACTTTCGAAATCAACTTTTTGAAAACTATATCGAAAATTTTAACACCATAAATCAAAGTAGTGACTGTAATACTTGTCCACTTCTAGTGAAAAATAACCAACGAACCACATGGAATATTGCTGAAGTCATCAAAGCGTTTAGTTACTTTTCAAATCAGAGGTAGATTTTATTTTCATTGATTTAATGAGAAGTCTTCGTGAGAAAGCCACTAATTAGCCGTATAACCCTCTCATTTGTCATTTTGTAGCCAGGTTAAAACATCTACCCACGTAAAATGGATGTTCGTGACATCATCGTTTTGTAATAAACACTAGAATCATCACCAATAAAAACTCGACAGGGATCGCATCTTTCCTCTTCATTGATAGCCACTAATAGTTCATCGGAGATTTGCCTCTAAGACTTTCCTTTTTGCCTCACCTAGTAACTCAGTGTTGCTGACCCCATGCCATTTTGGAAAAAGATGAAACCCTGTCGTTGCTTCAAATAACTTTTTCTCTACTGATTATTTGTTTTTCTCTCCCATATCAATCTTACCTGACTCGCCAAGGCTAAGTACGTTTTTTTTATTAGGCCTAAGGTGATGTTAGTTCACTTCATTTAGATCTTATATCCAAGCAATCAACAGTCACTCCATGTGTATGATCTAGTCACTTTACGTGAGCATAATAAGGACTTCAGAATGTTCAGGTAAATGTCGAGCTTTCTTTTCAGGCTCCTGTGCATTTTACACAATGGAGCAAACATGGTTGGTGAGACATTCATGTCAAAACTGATGTCAACAGCATGTTGCTCAATTTCACTCTTAATTATTTTCATCTTCTACTTTGGGGATAAAGCACTTTATTGACGATTAGCTTTGCGTGGTTGGCTATCAACCATGGTGTAGGATTAGAAAGAAAATATCTAATAAAACAAAATTAGCAAGAACAAACGGTCCATAGGGGCATTCTTAGCTATAAAAGATGATTAAGAATATGACTTACTCGTCTTGTTACACTCGTTCAGTCGCCAGAACGACGACGAAAGAACAGGGAATTTTTTCGCTTCCAAAATCTTGCGGTCGGGAGAGTCAAACCACGAATATGTGGGGGTGACAAATAAAGATAAATCCTGCAATTAAAACACTAGCACTTTCTCATTGTGCATATTGCTGTATTTGGCATCATACTCCACTCCGTTCATCATCCTAAATTATAATTACCTTACTGTTTCTGAATTTAATTTTAGGTCCATCCAGACACATATATTCTGCCAAACGCTTTCATAAACTCCTTCCCTCAGTCTCACAGAGACTAACACCAAGTAATTAGCATACAACAACGTAGACAGCAACCATCTTCACCATTCTTCATCAATCTTACTCCTCTACTCCAAAACATCCATAAATATATTGAATACCAATGGTGAAATCCCGCCCTAGTTGGGCGCACACACACGTGTATAAAATCATTCACCCCGGTTGTCTTACCCTCGAATTCACCCCTAACTTCCAGGATAAAATCTTTTCCCGACATCCATCAATTTAACATATACTCAATACACTCACATAAATTGCCATAACGCTTCCCTAACGAGAAGACTTGCTCTATAAGCCATCTGTCTCATTGCAAACACCTGATCTCCACACCCCCAGCACACATCTATTCTAAGTCCACCTTAAGGAGTTAAGACATGTCAATTTTCTTTGCCTCTAAGCCCACAATATCTCTCGTTGAAACTTGTTTTTCTATTTCTAACATGCTAAATATCTCTTTTTTTCCCTCTTTGTATTTTTTTAGTGTTTAGGTACATTCTCTATTGCCGTTTGTAGTGTTTATTTAGGCCTTGTGCCGTTCTTGTGAGGCGGTGCATCTGCCTCGAGCTACAAGTTGCTTGTGAATTAGCGCTTGCCTTTTTTATTTTAATCGATGTAGCCGGCCGATGAATCCTCGTTTCGGTGACTTGAATACTAATTACCAAGGTTTGTGTCTATATTCGATGTATTTTTAGTTAAAACAAGGTCTGCTGACCTCAAAGTCACTTGCTCTCACTTATTCTGATTTATGACCTTACAACCTTTAAAAGTTTCAATAATTCCTGGAATAATCTTAGGAGGACCTTGGGCAATTATATATTTCGAAAGAAAATGTAAAACAACATAAGGGTTTCAAATTTCGTTAGAATCAACCGAATAGTTATGAGGTTATTGCCAAATAATTCAGCGGCTAACTTTGATAGGACTTTGGCAATTATACCATTCGAAAGAGAATTTAAAACAATATAAGAGTAACAGACTTTGTTAGAATCAGATGAATGGTTATGATGCTATTATCAAACAAAATAATTACCGGGCTAACCTTGGGACGACCTTGCCAATTATATCATTCGAAAACAATGTAAAACAACATAAGGGTTTCAAATTTCTTTAGCATCGGCCGAATATTTATGAGGTTATTGCCAAATAATTCCCCACATAACCTTGGAAAGACGTTGGTAATTTTATCATTCGAAAAAGATAAAAGGGTTAGAATCGGCCGAATAGTTACAATGTTATTACCAAAACAATAAAAAGTAATACGAGGACCGACCGACCGACCGACAAGTGAGATGTAGTCACCCTTGACTAAAAAACAAGGTCTGATGACCAAAATGTCGCGTGCCCTCACTTATTCTATTTTATGACTGACCTTACGACCTTCAAAACTTTCAATAATTACCGGAATAACCTTGAGAGAACCTTGACAATTCTATCATTTGAAAAAGAATGTAAAACAATATAAGATTTTCAAATTTCGTTAGAATCAGCCGAATAGTTATGATGTTATTGACCCCCCAAAAAATAATTTACAGGTTGCTTTTTAATGGAATTTGAAAATGTGTTTGGTATTATTAATGTCACTTCATAAATTCAATCTTTTCCATCTTGAGCATCAGCTACTTGTTCTTCAATTTCTTCAGGAGAGAAAATTATTTGCCTTGATGGCAATGAAACACTGGCCTGCATATAGTAAACAACTCTTCTTCCTTCACCTTCTTGTCGCTTTTACTTATTGACTTGTCTATTTTACTCAAGTTAATCTCGAAAGCAAACCTGATGTGGTCCAAAAGAAGTAAACATTTCTCTCTGACCTTTAATGAAAGCAAGTTCCTTCACAGATATCTTAATCTCCTTACGGGATTTAAATTAATTTGAGTTTCGTTTTTGCAACCAGAGCAGACAAATTCACAGCAAAAAACAATTTTACACTTGCGCCTGAGGATATCAACAGGTTGTCTAGTTTTGTAATGAAAGTGTCTTAGGCCAGTAGCTCTCTGCTCTCAGTTCTTTTGGATCTGCTTAAGATTGTGACTCTTGAATTTACAACGGGGTGTAGAAAAGAACTGTTCCCTCGTTCCCACTTTTCAAGCACTTTAGGGAAAATATCCTTGGCAAGATTGGCTGCTGTGTAGTTTCTCACATCCACATTTCACAACGTCAACCAGAGTTTGGAATTGAGTTGGCAACAACTCTGCTATTTTCAATTTAAGTGTTCAAATGTGTGAATGTCCCCAGTCTTGTAGTACTGAAGGCCACGTAATCTGCAGCACACTGATGAATATGTTTCAAACGGTGAAATAAGAATAAAAGTGAAATAAAAATAATTATAAATATAATAATAGTTATTTAATTCCCCAAAATGACAAAAATAAGTCAAAACTTTTGAGTAGCTAACTAGGTAGTACTAAAATTGTATTAACAAAAATAACTTTAGAATTCATAAGTAGGGCTGCAAATTTTGAGCGCCCTTCATTTATGTAATTAGAACGTTGAAAAGATTGACACACACTAACACCGCAGTATTCCATAGTACATATAGCATAATATACCATAGCAGATTAGAGCATAGTATATTATAGAATATTATTGCATATCATAGTGTAGTGTAGCACAGCATTGCATAATATAGCACCACATAGTATAACATAACATAGCATAACATAGGATATTATATTAGGGATAGTATAGCATAGCATAGCACAGAATAGTATAGCATTGTCTAGCCTAGCCTAAAATAGTATAGTATAGCCACATACTTTACCAAAGCATAGACAGTAGTATTGTCCAGCATAGCATAGCCTAGTATAGCCTAGTATATATTGCCCAGTATATTATAGCATATGAGACAAGCATAGCATAATATAGCCTACCCTGTCTAGCCTAGTATTGCCAAGCTTAGCCAAACATAGGATAGCTTAGCCTCAAATAAAATAGCCTAGCTGTCCCGGGCCTAACCTAGCATAGCCTAATATAATCTAGCTAGCCTAGTATAACCTAGCATAGTATAGCCTACTCTATCCTACCTTAGCTTGGTATAGCCTACCTATTCGATCCTAGTATAGCCTAGCCTAAACAAAGCTTAGTAGACCCTAGTCTAACCTAACATATAATAGTATAGCCTAGCTTAGTCTAGCATAGTATAACCTTGCCTAGCGTAGCATTCCCTAGTGTAGCCTAGCTTACTATAGCCTAGCCTAACCAGGTATGGCTTAGCATTGCATGCCAGGGCCTAGCCTAACGTAGCCTAGAATAACCTAGCCTAGTATAGCCAAGCTAGAATAGGCTACTATAGCCTAGCCAATATATCCTTGCATACGATACCCTAGCCTAGCATACTATATGCTTGCTTGGTATAGCCTATCATAGCATGATCATACCTAACATAATATAGCCAAGCGTATCATATTATAGCCTAGACTAGTAGAGCATACATACCCTAGACTAGAATAACCTTGTATAGCTTAGCTATTATAGCCTTGGTTAGCTAGCCTATTTTAGCCTAACATAGTATTACCTAGCATAGCCTAGCATAGCAGAGCATAGCCCTCCCTATCCTAGTATACTTTAGCCTACCCTAGCAGAGCATAGTATAGCCCTGTCTAGCCTAATATTGCTTAGCATAGCTTAGCCTAGACTAGTATAAACTAGCCTAGCATTAAGTATCCTAGTCAAGTATAGCCTCTACTATCCTATTATACCCTAGTCAAGTATAGCCTCTACTATCCTATTATACCCTAGTTAAGCATAGCTTAGTATTGTGTAGCCTAGCATACTACATGCTATCCTAGCATAGCATTTTATAGCCTAAATTAACATAGTATATCTTACCCTTGTAAATTATATCTTAAAATAGATTAGCATAACATAGCCTAGCATAGTATAGCCTATTATAGGCTTGCCTAGCAGAGTATAGCATATTATAGCCTAGTCTAGTCTAGCAGAGTATCGGCGGAATAGTTATGATGTTATTGCCAAAACAAAATAATTCCCAGGCTAACCTTGGGGATACTTTGACAATTATATCATTCGAAAGAGAATGTAAAACAACATAAGTGTTTTAAATTTCGCTATAATCGGCCGAATAGTTATGATGTTATAACAAAAACAAAAAAGGCAAAACGGTGACCGATGGACCGGCCTACATATGTAGTGAGATGTAGAGTCACTCGCGACTAGACTCACACGCGTCTAAAAATCTATACATCTAAAACCTCTTTAAATAACCTGACTTCAGAGCGGTAATTCCCGAAATCGTATCTCCTCGCCTTAAGCTCATAATTCCTGTTTTTCTTCGAAGAAGAAAATTCCTGAATCTTCGACCCTAGGTAGGCTTTCATTGTTCGTAGCAGAAGTCTCGCGTTCAAAACTTTATTCTCCTCTTATTTTTCTTTTCTCTCTGCACAGTGTATTTATTATTTGTTTGTTTCTTCCTGTCAATTTGTGTGTTAGTAGTGTTTAATGTTGTTTTTTTTTTAGTATAAATTGCTGTTTTATGGATAGAAAAACAGCAAAACAGGATATGTACAAAAACAGGATATGTAGATAAATCCTCATATCCTGTTTCTTCAAATGGACATGAATTTATAATCTTCACCTCGAGATCTCTATGATAATTGAGTGCAGTTTAAAAAAAATGTATCCTTTACCTTAATTAAATATAATGTCAAACAGAATCACCCCGACAATTTACCATAGAATTAAGCATCTAGGTATTTGGTAGCCTTCCTCTACGACTCGTGGTTTCTCTCTGGTTAAATAGATGCGCCAACCCTTTCGAGATGAAAAGATTTCTTACACAGTCACAAACACACGGCAAATCAACTGTCAAAACACCTCCTCCTCCTCCTCCTCCTCCTCCTCCTCCTCCTCCTCTTCCTCCTCCCCCCCCCCCTCCTCCTCCTCCTCAATCCATTGACTGCCCACCCCCTCTTCCTGCTGGCATTTTAAATTGGCGCAGTTCGACGTTGGGAAAGACGAACTTCATTTGTGACCTCATTTCAAATGGGAAGTTCGCCATTTGGGGCTTAGCAGAAACGGGGTTGGATGAAGGAAATGATTACTCGTATTGTTGTGTCTACACGAGGGGGGTGGGGGAGGGGGTATTCTTTTACCCACATTGCTAACGCATAGGACGTGGTGTTGGGTTGATTCAATTACTGCCCAATACCTCTATCCCACTCGCATTCAAACCGAATCTCGAAACACGTTCGAAGTTCTACTTGCATCAAAACTCCACTTTTGCAGTGCATGTTTTTTCGGTCCCTAGGTCAGCCCACGATCAAATTCTCCACACACTCTCTACTCCTTCTCCAATCTTACATATTCTGGAAGGTTTCAACATCACCCTGAATACACCTTTTTGCAACTTCTTGACATATTTGAATTTTATTCTCTTTCTCTTTTATCTCTCAATCTGTCTCTCATCCCACACTCATACAATGGAAATGCTGTACACTTGACCTAGTCTCCTCCTCCTCCTTTTCTAATTCCTAGCCTAACTATAATCTAAACCACTGATTTTTCTGATTACATCCAGTTTTGTTTCTCTTTTCCCCTCTCACAGAACTTTCAAACACCCCCCGCCACCAAGCCTTGTGATCGTCGGTTCTCTTCAATCAACCAAACACAGTTGACAAGAGAACTTACATCACTCCTTCCCCCGTTAAACTTTGCCACTACCTCTGCTGACCTCAACATAGCTATCGGCTCCTTTTCCCAAATACTGCCTCATCAACCATCATTTTCCCCTTTTCCCCAACCTCATCTCAAATATGAGGGGGGCTCGTGGTCTCAGACACTCCCTCGAAGGTTAAAAAACGCAGATGCGAAAGAAGGTTTGGTTCTCCCCCTGCGCTTGGGGTTCAGAAACAGAGTCTGTCTATCTACTCTTACTCCCTTTCTACTCGCTCATGCGCGGCCCTCTTAAAGTCTACCCGTGAGGCTCACACCCGCCGCATCCTTGTATAAAATCAACAAGAGGGGAAGTCCCTCCGATGACCTGCGGCGTTTTGTGATAAGATGATAAATGGTTATTGCAACGATGGTTTCCCATGGTTCAAATCACTTGCAAGTGCCTTTGAATGGCTAAATGAGGCTTCTACCACTAGATGGCGCCAAATCCGATGGCAGGTTTGAAATCTCTAGGGTGAATAAGCATATGTCCCATGGTCATATGAGTCATTTCATGGCTTTAAATGGGTACAATTGAACTTTACTCCTTTTTTTAAAAAAGCGACACCTAGACCTGGCGCTTCGCCGCAGGTAAAAACAAGCCCAAAACGTCTAAGCTGAATGCTAATCTCCCTGCCCCTCTGAAACTACAGTTTACTTTCCTTATCTCACCCGCTGAATTATCTGCCATCTTATCTGAGTTCCCTTTTTCATCCCGCACCCGAACTTCCTTCTCTCGCTCCAGTCTCTCCAGAAGATTTTCCTTGCCTTCTTCCCTCAATGAAAAAGAACTGCTCTCCCCTAGACACATTTCGCCCAAGTATTTACTCAGAGTTCTTCCATGTTCTTTTCCTTTTCTTGAATGATATTTCCAGTGCCTCCCTCTCGCTCGTCTGCAATGGTACCAAATGACTTCGTTGCTGTCTAACTTATCCAAAGGAAACCGAACCTGTACACAAACGACGTTGAAGGCTACGGCCCAAACTCTCTAACCTCATTTCATCTCGAAAGTCCTTAAACGTCCTTTACTCTAGAACACCCGTCCTTACATTCCACATTACCGCTAGATTCACACACTAACGCGGACTATTCAGGTTGACCACCTCTTTGTACCAGCTTTTTCCGAGAGGTTTATAATGCTCACTCCAGTGCTATTTGGAGTTGATGAGGTTTGGTAATGACATCCCTATAACTCCTAACCGCTCCCACTTTTCTTCTGTACCCTTAAGGTCCCTAACGCCCTAAAGTTAGTCTTTTTCACTAACAAGGCTATATACCTTCCAGTCATCTTCACCTACCTTAACTCCACCAAATCCTCTACGAGCCTCTTTCCAAAATTCTTGTGGCGAAGACAACAGTTAAATTTCGGTATTTATTTATAATTAATCAACCATTTTGGCTCAAACTGGGGCCTAAATACTAATGCCCTCTTCTCAATTAAATCCGAAACCCGCCTTCAGATTGGAGTGAATGTGATAAAATTTGTTGACTATTACACTGAGTTACAAAACCTTTGTAATTTGTCTAATTATTTTTTTAATTTAGGACAATTTTGCACCCCTGAATCCTAAAGTGACACCCACTTCCCCCCATCAGGTCAGGTTTTTGTGCTAAGTTGATTTTTAAAAAACCCGATCTTATAACTAAATAGATTACATTTTTGTGACATTTTCGGTTGATTTTTTGTTAATATTTCTCCGAAATAGAGTTTTAAGATAAAAAAAATGTCGTTTTCTAACAACATTTATTAATTAAATGTTACAAAATATCATTAGTGTACATTGAAGAGTTGACATTGATAAAGGTAAGTCCATGTGAATTGAATATTTGGTCATCACAGTTCAGAATTCAGGGAATAAATTTTCGTTTCATCGAACTCCTAGAAGGCTGAACGGTAGGGATGTCTCTCTTCAGAGTCTACCAGTAATCAGCCATTATGAATGCATCCCAGCGTCCCTGATACCTGGTATCCATCTCTTAAATGGCCTGATGGAAGCTTTCCCCCTGATCGTCGTTCATTTGATGCTAACGTTGCATCCGAGGTTTCTAAAAGCAGTCAGCATATTGAAGACAAGTTATATGTAATTTCTGGCCTTCTTGTTGCCAAAAAAGTTCTTCACAACCAGAACAAAAGCCTTCCACACTTTCAGTTTAGCTTCATTCATTGAATTTTCAAACTAGATCTCTGATGAGCTGACGGAGTTTAGGACCGCCAAAGATGCCAGCTTTCAACTTTTCCACTGTAAAGCCTGGAAAAGCCTGGCATAAGTAAGTGAAGCAGCCAACATCCTTGTCCAGAGCTTTAGCGAACTGTTTGATCAAGCTGAGCTTGATGTGCAGTGGTGAGAAGAGTATCCCGTCTCTATCCACAGAGGGTTGTTTATGCCGTTCATTACTCTGAAAGGAACCAATTACTCCCGTACAGACCAGTCCTTCTTCGGATAAATCTGAGGTTGGTCCCTACTACCCCACATGCGCAGAAAGCGCGGTTACTTGGTGAATCCGGAATGTTGTCCCAACAAAAAGTTCTACATATTCAGGTCAATACAAATCCACCATTCAAGCTGATCATAATGGATTTTCTCCAGCACGTACTTCGCTGCTACATACTCCTTCAGTATAGTCGAGTGAACGAGGGGGCAAAGAGACAAACTGGTGGCCGTTGTGGAGCATCACACATTTCAGCGATCGCTTGCTGCTGCCAATGAATAGTCCCCAATCTTTGGGTTGGTACTGTGGCCCTCCAAACTTGTGCAGAAGCTGCGCAAAATCTGTCAAGTGCACCAAGTCCTTCTATTCAGAGAAAAAAAACACAGAGGTACTCTTGATGTCTGTTATGGTAGAAGGTTATGCGAGCACTCTCATATAGGAGGGGGGGGTGTTTTTTCTTCAATCTTGGTGCTAACAGATCGTCAGAGGACTTTGACAAGCTGAGATCGTGAAGTAGTTCATTTATCTCCTTTTTGAAAAAAAAATGTGGAACATCATCGTCAAAAACCACTTCTTCTTCTTTATTTTCTTCAACACTGGAAGAAGCTTCTTCATTAATGTCAGGAAGTTTTCCAAAGACGTACTGGAATTTCATCTTACTGAGCTACAGGATGATGCGCTGATAGGAGGTCAGGATAGTTGAGGCTGATCTGGTTCTTTCTGTTGACTCCAGTCAAATCAAAAGCCCAGAAATAGCAGTCAGTTTCCAAACTTTAGACATTTGTTCTTGTTTTTAGTCCAACGACGCAGATACCCGGTGTATGTCTTGCATACCATGTGTGACACCCTAGTTTTAT
Organism: Ceratothoa steindachneri; assembly: GCA_963969495.1. NCBI lineage: Eukaryota > Metazoa > Arthropoda > Malacostraca > Isopoda > Cymothoidae > Ceratothoa > Ceratothoa steindachneri. The sequence goes on from OZ018324.1 coordinate 7,631,986, forward strand.
CCTGGTCTCTGAGTTTTATACCAAAATAAGCCTAGTGAGTACGCTTTATGAAACTTGGGACTGGATTCCTGTTAGGAACAACGGCGTTTTTGCCGAAGATGTAGCAGAATATATCGGGCTTATTTTACACGATCTTATGGCCGAATTGATTTCATTCACCTGCAAATGAAAAATACCAATTAGTCAAAGATTGTCGCATTGTAAACTATTCCATATTTGTTTATTTAAAGAAAAATAAAAGATATTTGTATCCTATAAATAGAAAATATCCGTACATGTATAAAAAACGTAAAAAAAACATAATGTGACGATAAGTCAAAAGGTTGACCTGATTGAGCAAAACCAATGGGATTTTTGGATTTAGCATATCTAAATTAGCCTAAATTAGGTTAAAAAAACAAACCCAGAAAATAAAGTTGGTGATAGTCAGTGTTATTATTATTACCATTTTTATTATTAGGACTTACTCGCAGATTTTCTTTTTATGAGAAATGGTGAAATATTAAGGTCTACCTGTCAGTCTCTATCTCGTTTCCAAAATAATAATAATAATGATAATAATTTATAATAATAATAATAAACTTATATCAGCTTGGATTTTATTTTACTTTTTAAATTTCACTTCCAATTTCCCTTAAATATTTTTCACATTAAAAATTCAATTTTTTCATGATTATCTTTGAAAGAAAAAGGCATGATTCTTTTATTGTGTAATAATAATAATGATAATAATAATAACAGAAGGAAAACTATAAACTAATAAATACCATCGAGTCCACTAGACGCTAGCATATGGAGGAGAGAAAAACAACACTATTAAACTGAGAGAATTAACGAAAGATTTACTCTTATATCGAAGCCCTTTGGAGATAATGGTCTAAACCGGCATTCTAAATTTATACTTAAAATGAGTGTGTTTTATAATTCCATTTTTACATTGATCCTTATTCTTCTATTCATTGGTTCTCCCTTATTTATATATCTTCAGAATATTCCTAAAATTTATTCTGTTAGGCCAAGAACTACAGGTACAAACCTACATGTGAACCAACGATCATGCAAATTATTCTCTATACACTAAAATACTACCACAAACTACACTCATAAAGTAAAACCTGTTATAAAAAAAGTTTCTTCTCTCAGACCAAAAAATATACTGGAAAGATATGGCTGAATAAATATGGAAAACACATTTTTACATTGGCTATCTCACTCGCATCATTTTAATTCTTTGTACCATGTACCAATTACTCTTTTTTTACCCGATAATTGCTTTCTTCTCGGTTTTCGATGGATTAAAATAAAATATTTATTGAAAATAAATTATTTACTATCATAATCGAATTAGAGCAGTTATTAATGAAATTTAAAAACGTGTCGAGGTATTTCGGGCAGATGTTATTCTATAAGGGAAGAAATTTGCCGACAATATTAGGCCGAAAACGTCCGTTTGGTTGGTTGAATTCTCTAATGGTCGCTCGAAAATCAAGTCGAGATGGTTTAAGTTTAGTAAAACCATTGAGAATTGTGAGTATGTACTTTAATAAGTTACCCACTCAGCCGAAAATTGTCCAGTTGTAATAATCTTGAAAGTTTTTATTGGAGCGGTAGTTCGGAAGTCGAGGGACTAGTTTAGTGGTCGCTGAACGATAAGAGGAATGACACCCTGTCCGGGACCCAGATTGTTACCCTGTAATCTGCTCTCAGACGAAGTAGGGGTCAGCATTGTGCAGCTGACATACGATGACGTGCACTACTGGCCCCATCACAGAGAGTAGATCATCAGCTATCTTACAACAAATGTTCGCTTCCTCACCCTCATCTCTTTTTTTACAGAAATTTTCTTACAAACCTTATAGTGTAGATGCCCTCGTTGGTTTAAGTTTTAATATATATATATATATATATATATATATATATATATATATATATATATATATATATATATATATATATATATATATGATAAATAACACCCACAAGGAAAATTGAAAAACGATTCCGAGCGCTTTCGTCTTTATTCTGAAAGACCTCTTCATGGAATAACGTAGGTCAGGACAGACAATGTCTTAAATAGTAAAGAGTGGGGGGTTAAAACGGCTACCTGCATCAAAACCCTAACTAGGGGTTACAAATTCTTTAAACACTTTAATTTGTGATTTAATATAATTAGATATGATAGGATCTAGGCTCAACAATCCAGGGCTAATATTAAAATTTGGGAAAGTATTAATAGAGATACACTCTAAAATATTTCCTGAAATGTAGTTTGTACATTTAATTACAGGTTTAGCACTATTCCAATTAATAGTATGATCCTGACTATAGATATGTCAACAATCTGCATTATTTTTACCTATCTATAGTCAGGATCATACTATTAATTGGAATAGTGCTAAACCTATTATTAAATGTACAAACTACATTTCAGGAAATATTTGGGAGTATATCTCTATTAATACTTTCTCAAATTTTAATATTAGCCCTGGATTGTTGAGCCTAGATCCTATCATATCTAATTATATTAAATCACAAATTAAAGTGTTTAAAGAATTTGTAACCCCTAGTTAGGGTTTTGATGCAGGTAGCCGTTTTAACCCCCCACTCTTTACTATTTAAGACATTGTCTGTCCTGACCTACGTTATTCCATGAAAAGGTCTTTCAGAATAAAGACGAAAGCGCTCGGAATCATTTCCTTGTGGGTGATATTTATCATAATTTTGACTCACGTGCAAGTTGCGAGTTTCTTTTCATATATATATATATATATATATATATATATATATATATATATATATATATATATATATATATATATATATATAATGAAAACTCACAAAGTGGCACGTGAGGAAAGCAATAATATGAAAATTAACCCACAGGAAAATGAAAAGATGAATCAAAGCACTTTCGAACTTACAAATTCAGTTCGAAAGTGCTTGGATTCATCTTGTCATTTTCCTGTGGGTTAATTTTCATATATATATATATATATATTTATATATAAATAATATATTTAGTCACTTCACCCAACTTTAACAATTAATAACCTTGTTCCCTAAACCTACTGAGGTGACTGAGTAGATTTTAATTTTTAAAAGAATTAATAAAAATGAAATCCTTTTGTCTAGAAATCACTAATATCATTTTTCTTTCTCCCCCAACCACCCCTCTGGAAAATAAAGAGCCGTTCGACACCGCGTCTTGGATGTTGGTAGCGTTGGTAGCCATTCAGGTGGCTGCGTTGACCGTCTTCCTCTTTGAATGGTTGAGCCCCGGGGGTTACAACATGAAGGTAAGGACGCCAAGTAGTACGAATCCATTTGGGGGGCGGGGGAGGGGGCAAGTAATATGACTCACAATTTGTGTGACTCATATTTATCGGAAATAATATAGCTCTTTTTTTGTGGTCGCTCGCCGGGGTGGGGGTGGGGTTGGGGGTTAAACGTAACGTGAACATTTGGGAGGGGGGGGGGGGGAATAGTAAGCCTCAAATATGATAGCACGAAGCGTGACTCCCTTTTTCTGGAATAAAGTAGACGTCCCATTTTGTGAGAAGGGGAATGACTCCGCTTTTGTGAAGAGTCGCCTGGTCTCTCTCTTTTGTACGATATTGATGTCTCTCTTCCAACGAAGAGTCTCAAAGACAAGCAGCGTTGAGTAGTTTTTAACTATCGTCAACCATATTTGGTGTCTCGGTTGTTCGCTACCTCGGGACGAGCGGGGTCGCTGCGTTTGTCCCTTGGTCTCTGTTTATAACAGGGATGAGCCATGATTTTAAGTAGCGGGCCGTTTGGGAGCTTTTGTAAAGGCTTTGCGGCAGCATAAACAGCATCGTGCAACTTTCGAATATATATTAGTTAGTTGCAATTATCTTTGTGTATTTGTTTTCAATTACTACATATCATAGATGTAGCTACACATTAATAACTAAGGGTATTTGGGGGGCATAGTTTTGCTACCCAACTTTAAACTGTTTCCAGACTTATTTCAGAGTGGGGACCTACTGGTTAATGCGTAATCCGAACCCAGATTTACAATTTTACATCATTACTTAGGGCCCAGGCGTCTTCCATCCAAGTACTAACTGCTGCCAATGTAGCTTAACTTCCACGAGCGAAAAAGAGCGTGAAAATAAGGGTAATGAGAATAAATATTTATAAAGTATCGTATTTTTTAAGAACATTTTATCTACGAATGAATTTTCCTCAAAACTGACTGACTTACGAATCTAGAACTTACAAAAAACAAGGTCTGCTGACCAAAAGGTCGCGTGCTTTCACTTATTCTGATTTATGACCTTACGACCTTCAAAACTTTCGAAAATTAAAAGACTGACCTTAGGAGGACCTTGGTAGTTATATCATTCGAAAGAGAATGTAGGACAACATAAGGGTTTCAACTTTCGTTAGAATTGCCCGAATAGTTATGATGTTATTGCCAAAACAAAATAATTTACCTGCTAACTTGAGAGGAACTTGGTAATTATATCATTCGGAAGAGATTGAAAAAAAAACATAAGGGTTTAAAATATTGTTAAATCGGCCATATAGTTATGATGTTATTGCGAAAACAATAAAAAGCAAAACGGGGACCAACCGACCGACATAATGAGATGTAGAGTCGCCCCCGACTAGACTCACACGCGACTAAAAATAATGAGATGAACTTTTGGAAAAAATGTTCAATAATTAATTTTCAATATTTTGTCGAATTCTTAAATGAAATGCGGGCCACAAGAAGAGCCGCCGCGGGCCGCAGTTTGCCAACTCCTGGTATGCACAGACTTGCGGACCATTTAAATTTTGGAGGAGGTTGGCGTCCTCTATTTTGTTTGAATTGAACTTTTTTTTTTTGCTTGTGGTTGTGTTTGTTGGTGTTTTCTTGGTTTCGTCTTTTGGTTGCTATTTTAATATAGTTTAAATTCTAGACTGAGATCATGGCGACCCTATGCCAATGCAAGGAGCAGTAGACGCTGGTTCGTAACATGAATAGATAGGATCCACAAAAAAATTAGTATTAATATCCGCCATTGAAATGATTATTTGATTGATATACCAAAGATTTGAATTGATTATCTGTTAATTGCATGTTTTCAGTTCAAACTTCAATCACTCCTCGCCATAGGCAAATTTAACATTGGCTACCTATTCACAACAAAGGCCAAGTTGAAGGCAAAGACGACACTAATCTTGGCCGCGAAGGAAATCTGAGCAGACATTTTGTGAGTCAGAATTTGAGGCCTACTAGAAAGGAACTCCGTTTGGAGGTTGTGGCTTGATACTAGTTAAACATCCCTTGGGTTTAACTACTATCTCTAATACTATCCCTATTACTTCCTACTACTATTATTAGTATTATTTTTCTATTCATATTACCAATTAGTTTAGATGATGAGGCGTTTTTAACAATGCAATTCATTCCTTGTTGTTTGTATTTGGAATGGTGGCAAATATCTTCCAGTTATTCACTTATCCTCCTATCTACCACCCTACCACCTCTCCATTAGAATTCTCTACTCTCATTTCAATTATAATGGAAGAAAGAATCTAAATGATAAATATGGTCCAGTTTAATTCCCTTTGCCTTCCTAAAAGTGTCTAATTACGAGACATCTAAAATCCCTCGTACACACACCCCCACACACTACCGAGATTCCCTCTTGATTAAAGAGGGAAAAATAAAAAAAAATTAGTCTGAATTTCGTTCGAGACATTTATTCACCACGGTTTCACGGGGGATTAAAAAGAGGGGGGGGGGATTCAACGGCCTCCAACGGCAGGCGACAAATACCCCCCATTTCGACTTTCCAAGATGTTAAAAATGAGGACAATCGCCGATGCCAGACTTTGTCCTGAAAGACGATTACCACGGTCTTAAAGAAAGAGGACCTAAATTAAGAAGTTTAGAGTAGTTAAAAGGGATTAATTTTCTAGGATTGTCCTTCGAGGATTTCCCGAAGGCATTAGGGAGTCCTTTCGTGTCCCCAATGTTTCCTAGACATAGTGGCGCTACTTGGAAGGGGACCAGTCCTATTTGATTAATACGCCATCATTCAGGATGCTCGGGGGGGGGGGGGGGAGGGACTCGTAGGTGGTAAAGATGAGTTGTCCTCGTAACTCAACACTGGCTTCAGATAGGGGGCAAGGGGGTATAAGGGGGGAGGTAGCGAAAGGTGAGATGCGAGAGAGGAGTGGAAAGTTAATAGGAGGGAGAGGAAGAAAGCGAAGATGAAGGGAGAGAAGATGAGGAAGAGCGAGATGAATGGATAAATTGGGGAAAGGCAAGATAGGGAGACAGCCTATCTTGCCTATCTTGGGGGAGCTGCTCTGGGACCCCACGCCCCCGAAATGGTTGCCTTCAATCGCACGTATAGCGATAATGGGGGGGATTATCGCTTTGTCCACACAGGCTGACCATTCTACCCCAATGTGTTGAATAAAACAAGTAAGTGTATAGATGGAAGATATCTGGAAAAAGTGTTGACATTTGATGTCTCGTTAGCTGTCCACAAATGCTTGAAATACGTCTGGAGAGGTGTTGACCAATGCCATCTCGAGCTGGCAAAAAGTAGATGGAAGATATCTGGAGACGTGCTGGCTTTTGCTTTCTCGTTAGCTGTCCACAAGTGCTCGAAATTCGTCCAGAAAGGTGTTGACCCATGCCATCTCAAGAGCTGTCCACAAGTTGACGGAATATATCTGTAAAAGTGTCGATGCTTGTTGTCTTGTTAGCTGCCAACAAATACTCGAAATCGGTGTGGAGAGTTGTTGATCAATGCTATCCCGAGAGCTGTCAACAAGTGGACGGAAGATCTCTGGAAAAGTGTTGATGCTTGCTGCCTCGTTAGCTGTCCACAAGTGCTCGAAATACGTCTGGAGATGTGTTGACCAATGCCATCTCGAGTACTGTTGACAATTGGACGAAAGATATCTGGAAAATTGATGACCCTTGGTGTCTCGTTAGCTGTCCATAAGTGCTCAAAATATATCTGGAGAGGTGTTGACCCATGCCATCTCGAGAATCGTCTACGAGTGGAGGGAAAATATCTGGAAAAGTGTTGACCTTGGCTGTCTAGTTTGCTGCCTAAAAGTGCTCGAAATGCGTCTTGGGAGGTGTTGACCAATGCTATCTCGAGAGCTGTCCACACGTGGACGGAATATATCTGGCAAAGTGTTGACACTTGCTCTCTCGTTAGCTGTTCAAATGTGCTCCAAATGCATCTGGAGAGGTATTGACCTATGTCATCTCGAGAGGTGTCCACAACTGGCCGGAAAATATCTAGAAAGATGTTAACCCTTGCTGTCCCGTTAGCTATCCTCAAGTGCTCGAAATATATCTGGAAAGGTGTTGACCAATGCGATTTCTTGAACTGTCTACAACTAGTTTAAAGACCTCCGGGAAGTCCCCTAAATGCTCTATTTGGTAAAGTTGGTGCTCTCCTGAATGTCGCTAGAACCAATTCTAGGCATTTTCCCGTTGACACGGTACATTATCTTGCTGGATTATCCCATCAGTGTTGGAATACATGAAGCCTATGAATGGTTACTAATTATCACTAAGTAATCCCTACCACCAACCCAAAACAACTGGAACCGAGCTCATCGGTCTCCGCCACATGTTTACTGCCCATCATAGTCTCATTGGCGACGTCACGAGCCTAGGCGAGGAACGGTACTCGAGGTAATAATGTTAACAGGGTCATTTTGGTGTTCTTTTTCTGTTCTCATTTCCCATGAAATGTAAAGAACACTTGACTAACCTGATAAGCGTCTGGTATCCTATGCTGATACGATCTGAGTGAGTGTTGCTTATCTGTTTCCATGCACAATTCTTGCCAGAGGCTTCTGGTCACGATTATTAAGCAACCGTGGATGGACACTCCACCGTCCACGGTGGGTGGTAATGCCTTCCATAAGGTGGTCTCGGTGCCCGCGTGAGGCCGTAGATTGGCGGATGTAGAATGTTTGCAGCAGAGTTTCAGAAACGGACTGTCCCATCTGTCTGAGACCCGTTCGAACTCTGATAATTAACTTCAGCTTGCTATAAGCAGCCTAACCGGTGTTCCCACTGACCACAAGATGTCAGATCACAACAGATACATGCCTAAGAATTTCCATGACATCACGGTACATTAGTACTGAACACCATGTCTTTTACATAGTGGTATCCTATGGCTATTGGTACTTCAGTGCATCGAAACAAAGTTTCATCACTATTATAATAATAGCTACTCAAACATAAACGATTACTATTAAATATAAAGTAATAATATCAAAATGACAAATCAAGAAGGTATTAAATCGCCTTTTAGGCAATGATAGCCTACACGCGATTGTTAAAGGCGGCATTTAGTTCTAAAGACTATACTGGTATTTTATAACATTCTTCTGTAGGTATTTTGGAACATTTTTCTGCCACTATATTTGAACCACTCTATTCCCGGTATTTTGGACCACTCTCCTGTTAGTACTTTTGGACCACTCTTCTGCTGTTATTTTGAGACCATTCTTCGGTCGGTATTTTGGAGCCATGTTCTCCAAGCATCTTGGACCATTTTTCTGCTGGTATTTTAGGCCCTTCTCCTCTCAGCTGTTAATATTTTTGGACCTTTCTTCGGCTGGTATTTTGGACTACTCTTCTGCCACTATTTTAGACAATTGATGTATATTTTTGCACAACTCTTTGTCGGTATTTTGGGGCCCTCTTCTCCGAGTATCTTGGCCCACTTGTTTCTTGTAATTTTAAACACTGCTTCTGTCAGCATTTTTAATCAGTCTGTCGCTATTTTAGACCATTTATTTTTTACCACACCTCTCTCGGTATTATGGACCACTCTTCTACCGATGTTTTGTGAACCATTCTTCTACCGATTTTTTGTAAACCACTCTTCTGTTGATTTTTGGACCCTATTCTGTCGGTATTTTGGACTACCTACTCTTCTGCTAGTATTTTTTTACCACTCAGCTACCAAGATTTTGGACCACTTTTCCTCCCAGATAAATGCAGAAACAAGAAAATAGATAAAAAAATATCGACAAATATTTGAATGTGTGAAAGGTATCAAGGAAAATAACGAATTTGGTCGCATTTCTAAGGGTTTGATTGTGGAATATTGCAGAATATTGCAAGTGAGTATGTTGAGGCCAACTTTCGTGCATTGATTTAAAACTTTGGTACCGAAAGATGAAAGCTCGAGTTAGTACAGTGGAAATGGACGATTTAAATAGGGAAATTTGAGAGGTATCAAGGAGAGTTTGTGTGACATACATCGAGTATCCTGAATAAGAACTAGAGTCAAAGTTTAGTAACAATTAAAACCCTTTACAAGTGCTATTTACCTCACATCAATTGACATATAGGTTGCGTCATTACTACAAGTTCAAACGCTTTGTAATTCATAGTTCTACCATAACGAAAAAACTAAAAATTTGTCCCCAAATAAAATGTCGACAATCCAATTAAAATTTAGCAAAACAAATGATTAATGCGACATCCCTTTTGACATGCTCTCGTCTAATTAATTTAATAAATATATGTAAATTCTTCCGATTGCTTATGATAATCTTTTTTTAAATTATTTGCAGTGAATTTATCTTTTTGATTGGCAGAAACCTTCTATATGAGGAATTTTCATATGTCGTAGTCCATCGGTTTTAGAGAGAGCAACGGTTTGAGGCGGTCGATCATTCTGCTCTGATGAAATTAAGACTATTTTTCTAGATAATTCTGGGTCTATAGGATTGTATGGTAAAGGGTGTAGGAAAATTAGAGTAAATATCGAACAGACACAAATTAATAATCAAAAACTGCAAAGGGAGATCAATAGAACCTTAAAATCATGTAAATATTTACAAACCTCAATTTACTTTGTGTACGGTTATAAATAGCACTTTACACTAAACCTAGCACCTAAGTTTATTTATTTACAACACGGAATCAACTCTCAATGCCCAAGCGTTTAAATTTGGAAAGGTAAGAGAAGTAAAACCACTAAAAATAATAAATAGAATTAAATAAATAAGATAAACGACTGGGCGTAAGAAAGTAGAATCGCTAATGAGTGGATAACAACTGGCTGGAACAAAGATACATAATAGAATGAAAGGATTCCCGAGTAGTTTCTTTCTCATCCCGTCGTAAGAGAAAAATGTGACTGTTGATTCGTCTTGAGGAAACTCAGGATAGTTAAAATGTCGCATAAATTTGCGATTAAAGGCTCTATCTTGCTGAAAAATGAGGTTTTCATCAGGGTACAGTTGACGGCAATCGAGAAATAGCCCATTATTTTTTGGGGGGTTTAAATAAAATGAATTCTTGTTTTCTTTTTTCCCAAATTCCTGGAAAAACTTACTTTCATGCAGAATCGTGAGGATTTGTGACAAAACCGAGGCGGTTGAATCCATGTTTTCCTTGAGAACATAAACTCTGTTATTTTGCCTTTTGCATCGATGAACACAATTTATTGTTCACATTTTCAGTTGATTAGCGATTTTATAGTGATCTAAAGGGGCTTCGAACGTTGTCATACCTTCTGATCGTGCTTAGAAACTTGGTTTCTCTTGATGGCATTGCACAGAGAAGCGGGAAATACCAAGATCGTTTCCAATCTGCCATTAGAGTCGATCAGTTCCTGGGGCAATATCCTGGTGTTGAATTAGTTCCTCCCTTCAACCTTGTTATTCTCTCTAGTAACAGTTTTTGATTTTCCGCAACCTCACTTTCTAGCAATAGATCCAGTATCAATTATCGTTCTTATTAAATTATAAACATTGATGAGTAAAGTTCTTAGCGGGAAATCCTGAACAAGCATAAATCCATCGTAATTGTTTAAAAACGGTTCTATAGTAGCTTCATCCTTTTTACTTAACGCCACAACACTAGGACTACTAGGGCAAAGCCCCCTCCCCCCAAAAGAGATCGCTATTGCTTTGAATACGTCATCGTACATTGGCATACGTCATACATGCCACGAGTACGACTTTTCTGTTATTTTCAGATTTTTTAATTTTTTCTGTGATAGAACTATAACATTTAAATCATTGGAACTTTAGTAATGATAGAAAATATATGTAAGGTAACATATCAAATCTCACTTTAAAAGTTTGAATTGTTTAAGTTAGTAAATGGCGAATTTAGCAAACGTTTTTCTGGCAACGTGATATATGATATGAGAAAGACGGGAATGAGAGGTTGAATGTGAATGTTCTGAAGTTGTTAACCATTTAATAAGAATGATGGGAATAGCTTTGTGAAGAGACCGTATGAAATGCTCTGGTGTACAGAGGAAAGGAAAATGGCGTAAAGGAGGCATTAATTATGTGAGTGAATGGTTACAAGAACGGGGACAGACAGAGGGATGAAGTTGCGTGTATGATAGGGAAGCTTGGAGAGGAGTTATTTGGGAAAAGGGAGGGGGTGATTTTGCCCAGTGAGGAACACTGTTTGGATGAGATGTTACAGTGCATTGCGCTCTATTGCCATGGAAGCTAATGGGTCGGGAATGAGATGTAGCCTTACGCATAGTAGGGCATAAACTAGTGAGAGGGGGTTTTACGTGGCATTCCTGACACCCCCTCCCTGACTTCACATTGCATGAAAGCAACTTTTGGTGAAGATGGATATTATTAATTGAAAACTATTTTTTTTTTTTTTAAATATCTATTGGTGTTATTAGTTGATCGTTCCCAAGCCTTTCTACAGATATTCTACACCAATTACTTTCTCTAATAATGCGAAAAATGCCATTTCAGTATTTAAAATTCTGTGAAATTCTAATGGCCGTAATAACAGAGCAGTAATTGTATTCGACGCTTTTCTTTATTTTTCTTTATCTTCACTCCTACGTCAATATTTGCTTTATAGTGAAAATTCATTCGTTCATACGCAAGTCTCGTCTCTTTTTCTCAATCAAAACAAAAAGCCAAAACATTTTGTTCCTTTGAATATTTCGAACACGTTCTTTCAGCACAAAAATTTACTCGAATATACAATAGTTGTGCAAAGAAGAGAGGTTATATGCAAAAGTATGATTGATATGATCCTGATAGAAGGAATATGCTGAAGAGAGTGTTTGACTGAAAGCCATTTCTCATCCATCTGAATTTTTGTCGGTTTTGTGCAATTTGTTTCCAATGTTTGGCATATTTTTGAAGATCATCATCACTTCATCTCGTTTTTGGTCTTCTTTTCTTTTTATTTTTTATCAAGTGGAGTCTAATCGGTAATTTATCTGCTTCATATATCGTCTTGAAATCTTGCCTCATGACCTTCCCAGCTCCATTTTAGGTTCCGTATTGCTTCCACTATATCAGGTAATTGTTTGTTCACGTCTCCAAATGGCTGATTTTCTGTTAACCCAATTTATTCGCCATCATAATGCATTCATGTGATTATTGTGTTGTTCTAAGTTTTAACGGAAGTTTTTTTGGTCAGGTTCCAAGTTTCTCTTGCATAAGTGATACTTGGGATTATGGCGTTGGTTTTATACTTCTCTTTCCGGGCACAGGGGCATTTTTCTTTTGAAGATGACGCCCGCTTTTCCAATGCATTTCCAGCCTAGAATAATTCTGCAGTTTAAATTTCCTGATCTTTTCCCATTTCTTTTGTAATCTGTTGACCCAGATAGATATATTTGCTTCCATTGGTATTAAAAGTTAAAGTGCTTGATGTTTAGATGAGAAGATGTAATAATAGTGTGCATGGAATGGAAAAATCAGAAGTGAAAGCCAATGGAATCAAGATATAGCGCGAAGAGTATATGAAAATAGATGAGATAAGGAGAGAGGAGGTATGGGTGAGCGTGGAGATAAAAAGAATGGGGAACAATTATGAGAGTTGTTAGGTAAAGCAGGTTAAGGCATAGGAGTACTTAAACCGGAAAGAAAAATGGAATGCTGAATGGTGAAATGATGCATGAAAGTGAATGATTACAAACGGCGAAAATACAAAAAAAAATAACTAATTAATATGAGTGAGAAAACAGAGAATTAAACATTTAGAATAGATCTGAATAAAGATCAAGATGGAAAAATTAAGTTATTTTGTAAAGAAGAGAAATAAAAGGAATAGTTCAGTGAAGAAGAATGATAAGAACGGCAGAGTACTTGTGATCAAGGAGAAGGCCAAAAGTAGATGGCGAGAGAATTAATAGATGGGTATAATCTATGTAGGTGTAGAAGATAAGGCCGAAGTATTTTCTCCAATTTGGATCAAAATATCTTCTCAATTTTAGATCAAAATATCTTCTCCAATAGGTCCAAAATATATCCTCCACTTGAACCAAAATATTTTCTGTACTTTGAATCAAAATATCTTCTACAATTTAGATCAGAATATCTTCTCCACTTTTGATAAAAATATCTTCAACATTTTTGACCAAAATATTTTATCTAATTAGGTAAAAATATCTTCTCCATTTTGGACCGAAATATCTTCTCCACTTTGGAACAAAATATCTTTCCACTTTGGATCAAAATGACATCTCCAATTTTCTATAAAATATCTCCTCCAGTTTGGATCAATATATCTTCTCCACTTAAGACCAAAATATTTTCTCCAATAGGGCCAAACTATATCCTCCACTTGAACCAAAATATTTTCTCCACTTTGAGTCAAAATATCTTCTACAATTTAGATTAAAATATCTTCTCCACTTTTGATCAAAATATCTTCAGCACTTTGGAACAAAATATCTTTCCACTTTAGATCAAAATATCCTCTCCAATTATGAAAAAATTTCTCCTCCACTTTGGATAAAAAAAATATTCTCAAATTGAGAGCAAGATATCTTCTCGAATTTGGGTAAAAATATCTTCTCTACCTTGGATTAAAATATCTTTTCCAATTTGGATCAAAATATCTTCTCCACTTTGGATCAAAATATCTTCTCTATTTTGGATCAAAATATCTTCTCCACTTTTTATCAAAATTTATTCTCCACTTTTTATCAAAATATCTTCCCCACTTTGGATCAAAATATCCTCTCTTCTTTGGACCAAAATATTTTCTCCACTTTGGATCAAAATAACTTCTCCACTTTGGAACAAAAATTGTTCTCCACTTTCAAACAAAATATTTTGTCCAATTTCAACCAAAATATGTTTTTCACTTTAGGCCAAAATCTCTTCTTTTCTTCGGATCAAAATATCCTATTCACTTTGGATCAAAATATCTTCTCCAAAATATCTAATCCGCTTTGGATCAAAATAAATTCACTACGTTGGAGCAAAATCTTTTCTCTCCTCAGATAAAAAATATCTTCTTAACGTTGGATCAAAATAACTACTCTGCTTTGGATCAAACTATTTACTCGCATTGAGTTAAAATATCTTCTCCACTTAGGATCAAAATATCTTATCCACTTTTGGTAAAAGATTTTTCTCTACTTCGGATTAAAATATCTCATCCATTTTGGATCAAAATAACATGTCCACTTTGGAACAAAATATTTCCTAAAATTGGGTAAAAATATCTATTCTATTTTGGACCAAAATATTTTGTTCACTTTGGAACAAAATATATTCTCCACGATGGATCAAAATACATTCTTTAATTGGATTAAAATATCAAACTTTGGAACAAAATATCTTATCCACTTTGCATCGAAATATTTTCTCCATTTGGAGCAAAATATCTTCTCAAATTTTGATCAAAATATCTTCTCCACTTTGGATAAAAAAATATACTCTCCACTTTGGACTGAAATATTTTCTCCATTTTGTATCAAAATATCTTCTCCACTTAGGATCAAAATATCTTCTCTACTTAGGATCAAAATATCTTCTCCACTTTATACCAAGATATTTTCTCCAATATGGATCAAAATTTCTTCGCCACTTTCGATCAAAATATTTTCTCTACTTTGTATGAAAATATCTAATCCACTTCGGATTAAAATATCTTCTCTAATTTAGATAAAAATATCTTCTTCACTTTGGATCAAAATATCTTTTCTACTTTGGCCTAAAATAATTTCTCCAATTTGGATAAAAATATCTTCTTCACTTTGGATCAAAATATCTTTTCTACTTTGGACCAAAATAATTTCTCCAATTCGGTGAAAATATCTCCACCATTTTGGACCAAAATCTTTTCTCCACTTTGGATCAAAATATTTTCTCCACTTAGGATCAAAATATCTTCTCCACTTAGGATTAAAATATCTTCTCCACTTTATACCAAGATATTTTCTCCAATATGGATCAAAATTTCTTCGCCACTTTCGATCAAAATATTTTCTCTACTCTGTATGAAAATATCTAATCCACTTCGGATCAAAATATCTTCTCTAATTTGGATAAAAATATCTTCTTCACACTTTGGATCAAAATATCTTCTCTACTTTGGACCAAAATAATTTCTCCAATTTGGTGAAAATATCTCCACCATTTTGGACCAAAATCTTTTCTCCACTTTGGATCAAAATATCTTCTCCACGTTGGATCAAAATATATTTTCCACTTTAGATCAAAATATCTTCTCCTCTTTTGATCAAAATATATTCTCCATTTTGGATTAAACTATCCAATTTTATTCCAAATAATTCTCTACTTTGGATCAAAATATCTTCTCCACTTTGCATCAAAATATCTTCTCCACTTTGGATCAAAATATCTTATCCACTTTGGATCAAAATATCTTCTCCACTTTGGATCAAAATATCTTCTCCACTTTGAATCAAAATTATTCTCCAGTTGGGTAAAAATATCTAGTCCATTTTGGACCAAAATGTTCTCCACTTTGTATCAAAATATCTACTCCACATTAGATCAAAATATATTCCCCACTCTGCATCAAAATATCTTCTCCACTTTGGAGAAATACAGACAAATTCCGGTAAAAATACACAAAAAGTCGGATAAAAATACCAACTGTCGACAAATATAATCACAAGTCGCGGTAAAAATACAGATAATTCTCGTTAAAAATACAGAAAGTTTAGTTAAAAAATAACGACGAGCACCGAAAGAAATACAGGAAAAAATGGGGAAAAAATCCCATTTAAGTCTCGGTAAAAATACAGACAAGTTCCGGTAAAAATACCAACAAATCTAAGTAAATAAACTGCCAATTCACGGTAAAAATAAGATCTAAAGAAATTTACGTGTGTAAATAGGGGCCTTTAAAGAAGGTAATATAATAGCATCAATAATACTAATAATCCGTAAAAATTATATAATGGTGTTAATAACAAAATACTAATTGTTAATACTAATACTAATAAGAACTATTACTAATGAGATCATTAATACTATTAATGCTATCTCAGGGCGTTGTAACAATTATGAATTTCGATGTGTCCTTTGATGCGATCATTGTTGTCCGAATACCGAATTTCCCCAAACTCTCTCCCTCACTTCCTTGTCTGTCTTCCGATGAGTTTTGGCTGTTCATGATTTTCTTCTCTCTTCATAATAGTCGTCTTTTCTCACGATAGGCTTGTGTTCACGATAATCTTTTCTGTTCATGATAGTATTCCTTGTTCATGATAGTCTTCTCTGTTCTTGATAGTCTTTTCTGTCCATGATAGTCTTTTCTGTTGGAAGGACGAGCATCTATGCGTCATAATCAATATTAGGGCTGACCCGGAACGTAAGGTTCTCAGATGTTGTCGATGTAATTCTCTAAAGAAGAAATTGGTGCGTCCGGTATTTAAGAGCTTGTAAATGGGTGACTTAAGAGGAGATTCTGGATCAAATGGGCCACCCACTCAGCTCAAGGAGAAAGAGAGGTCGGGATGGTAGGTTAAATAATAGGAATTTAAATGCACTACTCGTCCCTCGTATCGTGGAGTAGATCCCCTAACAAGATAATGAAATACACATAAAGATCAGAATAACAAATACTGGCGAGCCCGAAGGAACCAGGTGGCGGTTCGTTTGGACGTAGGGGATTGTTGTGGATTGAGTCCAACCAGCGCGCATAGAATCTTTCGTGGTTCGCCGTCAGGGGTATGTGGGTATGAGTGCCTTGTGGGGATTGAAGTACTCCATCGTCAGGTTTCTGGAACAATAAAGATAGAGAGTGGGTAATAGTAACTGTGAAGACGGTGTTAGAATGATAACAATGTGCGTGGTGATGAAGGTGGAGCTACTTAATCCAACCGAGGAGTTAAAGAAAGCAATGGTAATCAATTCACACAAACATCGAAAATAACTGTTAAAATGATGATCTGGAGGTTCGTATATATCGATTTTCGTACTACTGAGTTTCAGGAAGAGGATCAAATAGATCTTTGGAAGAGTTGGGAGGTATTGGATAGACATGAAGGATGGAAGGAGAAGAAGATGACCGTAATTTAACCAATTTCACCACCACGTCCAGTGGCTCTTGTAGTGTGGATGAACGAATGGGCCTCATGTGATACGGCTGCAGAGGTATCTAACAGTTCTATCATCAACAACACAAAATTCTGGTAGGCCAAAGATGGCAACTTTCTAAGATGTTATAAAATAACAAAGGAAATTAGGTTTAGGAGATCTTTTATATCCACCCAACCCCCGTTGGTCGAGGTTCCTTGTCTTTAAAGATGTTTCTTAGGCAGTGGCGGATCAAGGATACAAATTTGGGGGAGGGTCTAAACTGAATTCCTTCTTCTGAGTATCCTGAGAAAAGGGCATTGATTATTGATAATGGTTACCTTACACATTGTTGATAATAAAAGCATCTCATACAGGAGTGAAAACTAACTCTCTCAGACCCCATTTTTGCAACCAAACATCAGAAAATTATGAATTGTAGTTTTTTGGACGTCAGCTAAGGGTTAATCCTGAATTTAATATCTATTTTTCCCCGATTTTCCTGTATTTTAGACATGTATCATATAAGATACATTCGATCGCAATGGTTGAAAAAACTGTTTTTATATATATTCTATATTATTACATAACTCTTTCTAAATAGTAGATACAAGCATGGCCTAAAAAAGAAACAAAAACATAAACCGGTCTGAATTTGGGTGGGAGGAAGGGGTTTTAGCCCCATAGTAACTCCTTCCTGGATCTGAGATTGTTCTTAGGCTGATTTAGGTGTGAGAGGTTAGTACTAGATTAGGTTTAACTAAGGTTGACTATTTTAACCTACCAAAATCTTCCGATGTAATGAATAGGCAACTCGAAAAACGACGGGAGTGGGTAGGGGTAGAGCAAAGGATCCTAGGTTGGTTTAAGGTCAGGCAGCGGAACAATTTTGAAAACCGCCAGAGTGGGGACTGGACATAGGGAGATGTAGATGATGTAAGTGTGAAAGGGCGAGGTATGATGAAGGTCCTCTCAATAAAGTTTACGCAAGGTGGTAATAAAGTAAAACCCTTATTTGACATAAGGGATGATTTAAATAAATTGATTCTTTATGGTAGGTTGATGAAGTGACCTGGTTTGTTGCCTTCCTTAATCCTAGAAAGGTAGATACCACTTAAAATTTCGCGCAAGGTAGACGTGGATCTTACCCCCCCCCCCCCATTCTCAAATTTTACCCTTTCCGAACACTTTATTAACTCTGGACAGGTAGACGTCACTTAAAGTTCCACGCAAGGTAGACGCGGGTCTTTAACAAAATTGATGTGAATTCCTGGGGTATTTCTACCCGAAATATTGAGACATAAGTCTTCAGAGGTACAAATATAACATACTTTGATTCAAGGGATTTATTCGTACCTTGAAAATGACCTAAAAAATTATAATTTTCAAAGTTAAGTCTAAAAAAAAATGCCAGCTTCTACAAAGTAGATGTAGAACTCATACCCCTACGAGAACAAAATTCAAAAGGTATTCGTGGGCCTGTCGAGCTCGGCAGCGCACCGTTTGACGATAGAGGGCGTGTCTGTCACACCCGGTTTTGTGGGCCACCAATAACAGCGCAGGAGTTGAAGGGCCTCCTTGCATCTCCATACCTCTCTCACACAATGACGTCACATATCATTGGAATCTCCGCATCCCCTGGTTCACGATATCCGTGACACCACGGTTTTGGCGAGCTGGGCGGATGTAGAGATTATCTTCTGCTGGGTTCCTGGACAAGTAGGAATTGCGGGGAATGAGCGCGCCGATGAGAGCGCCAAAGAGTCTGCGAGGACTAGGCGACCAGACCAGAAATTTGCTCTACCTCACACCGATTATATGGCAGGAATACGGGCAGCTCACCGGCCTGCTTGGCAATGAAGATGGGAGACGGTAGAGGGGAAACTAAAATTGCGTGCCATTGCGCCGCGACTGTTTCAATTTACCTACCACCTAATGTCGCGACGGCTTCAGGCTGCTTTATGTCGTCTCTGAATTGGACACTTGCCTGCGCCTTATTGTGACGACTGCGTTGTCCCCGAGACTGTTTGGCACCGGGATGAGCAGGGTCGCTACCGCCTGTCCCGTGTAGTCGAGTCGGGTTAGTGCACACTGACTTGCGGACTTTTTGGATGAGTCTGATATCCTCCATCTTATCTAACTGTTTTGTTGTTGTTGTTGTTTTTGTAGGTTGCACGTTCCTGCACCGGGGCCTCCCCTCGATGCCTGAGCATGCTTGCTGCCCTTTGCGGGTTTTTTTATTGTTACCGTTGTTGTTTCTTTTTGTTGTTGTTGCTTTTGCTGTATATTGTTATTTTAATTTAGCCTAGAACTAGGCTGTTGTGAGTATGGCAACTTATGGCCAAGTAGGCAGTCGCCAGATAGGCTTAAAAAAAAGAAGAAATCTCTAGACTCGCCCATGGGCGAATCCCTCCTTCCAACGGCATTCCCCCCTTTGCTTTCACACGGGACTGCCAAGAAAGCACGCAGGCCGCTCAATATTGACCGCTCCTTGTGGGAGCGCCTTGATAGGGCCCACCCCTCTAGGGGTGGATGGAGAGGGATATCAGGACCCGTCGGTCTCTGCCCCCTAACGTCCTGCACTTTTGGGGGGTCACTGTATGTGCTCCCCTTGCCTCCCCAACGGGTGCCGGTTTGCCAACCGAAGACGAGACGAAAGGTTCTTCGAATGGAATCCGTGATGTCTTAGGGTGGTGGTTGTGGCCACATAGTGGCGTCCCTATGATGGACATGGTCTCTGAGGTGACCCAGCCCTAGATGGTAGGATCTTCCATGAGGTCGAACCCGGGATCAGTACCAAGCACAGAATCTGACTTCACCCATGTGCAAGCTCCTCCTCAGACGGCTTGGGTTCTCGATGCCTTACAAGGAGAGGAAGGATCTGACCCCCCCTGGTGCCCCTGTGACAGCCAAGACCTTCTCCATTTCAGAGAAGGATCTTGCAGAGGCGGCTCCATCTGGCCTAGGGGATCCTACCAGCGCAGGAGAGAAGCGGCTCACAAAGCGCCCTGAGTGCTCTCGGGCCATTGGAATCTCCGCATCCCCTGGTTCGCGATATCCGTGACGCCACGGTTTTGGCGAGCCGGGCGGATGTCGAAATTATCTTCTGCTGGGTTCCTGGACATGTAGGAATTGCGGGAAATGAACCCGCCGATGAGGGCGCCAAGGAGTCCGTGAGAACTGGGCGACCAGACCAGCGTTCACTCTTCCTCACACCGATACATGGCAGGAATACGGGCTGTCCTCCGTGCGGCTTGACAAAGAATATGGGAGACGGTCGAGGAAAACTTAAAGTTACGTGCCATTGCGTCGCGACTGTTCCCATGGACCTATCATACCAATGCCGCGACGGCTTCAGGTTGCTTTCTGACGTCTCCAAAATTGAACACACTCGCGGGGTACACCGCCATTTGATGTAGTGCTCGCTTGCGCCCTATTGCGACGACTGCGTTGTCCCCCAGACTGTTCTGCCAATTCTTCTCGAATGTCCCAGGATGGTAATCTTTGCGCACGTTACCTTTCCTGGTACCGGTACGAGTGGGGTCGCCACCGCTTGTCCCTTGTACTCGAGACTGGTTCGTGCGCACAGACTTTTGGACTATACGACTTTTTGGAGGAGGCTGGCCTCCTCTACTTTATTTGATGGGGGGGTTTTGTCGGTTGTTTGTTCCTGCGCCGAGGGGAGGCTGGCCTACCCCTGACGCAGGGCTGAGGCGGGCTTACCCCTGATCACAGGGGGGAGGCAGGCTTACCCTTGACGACGGGGGAGCCGGGTCTACCCCTTTCTCCGCAGCGCGCTTCCTTCTTCTCGCCTTTTTGTTTTCTTTCCTTTTTGTTGGTTTCTGTATCCTTGTTTTTAACCTGTGTTTAGCCTTTCTTTTTATTTTTATCTTTGTTATTTATTATTTCCATATCGTTATTTGCCTTTTAATCTGCCCACTAGTATGCTTTATCGTGAGTACGGCGACTTATGCCCTAATAGGGAGTCGCCAGTCATAGACGAGTAAGAAATAGAAGAATTTGGGGGTGATTAAATGTAGGGATAAAGTTAGACAGAAAAGCAGGAGAAACTCGACAGTAAAATAAAGTTATTTACAAGGGAACAATGAGTACACCAATCTAAGGGAACTTAACAACATATACTCAAACTTAGAATTTAATACTCGAGTGACATGAGTCGAATTATCCGGCGAAAAAACAAAAAATAAGACATTCACATCGACGCCATAACCGAAAGAGACATGAACTTGGTACTGATTCATACGCATCTTCTCTGACCAAGATGAGACTATTAGGAAATTCAAACAGATTGATATGAATGTCCTAATGCTTTCACTTCCATATCCTCCAGTATAAAACCTAGATATATTCACAAAACTTCTATTTACCGTCCTTACATTTTGAGCACTTTATAACATTCACTAGATTCCTTTTCGCTTCGCTTATTATATATTTATATATGTACACACGCTACCTCCAATAAATACTGGTACCCTTCAAAATTTTCATTCAAACTCGAATGAAAATCAATTTTATCAAATTTGTGCCAATTATTTATTATAAATGATTTTTAAAGAATAGAGTTGGAGATAGATAAAGCGCTTTGAGTTCTATCTTCAATATTTACATTCCTTAATATTTGTTTTCCTATGCCATTATCTATTATTTGATTTCTGGAAAATTATTTATATAATCGATATCTATAAATCTAGCGTTAATATCCTAAATAAGGGATTCAGAGGTAGATATTTATATTATATCAAATAAATGAGACCAGTATTGCTATCAGTCAATTTTGCAAGGACATGTTATCCCATCTGGAACCGCTTTAAGCCCATCTGTAACTCGTCAGATTCCATCTTGAACTCGTCATATCGCTTTTGTTAGATCTCATTTGGAACCCGTCTTCTCCCATTTGGAACTCGTCTTAAACTCTCTAATCCCATTTAAAACACGTCATCTCCCGTTTCGAACCCCTCTTCTCCCGTCTGAAGCCCCTCTAATCCCATCCGGAACCCGTCTTCTCCCATTGGGAAGCATCTTATCTCGTTTGAAACCCCTTTAATCCCATCTCGAATCCATCTTATCCCATTTCGAACACTTCATATCAGTCAAACTTTGATTTTGAAGCAGGGCAATGATTCAAAGCTCGCATCCAGCTTGTGCTGTAGTTATTTGGGGAAGAAATAAAAATGAAAGAAAGTTTACAATCATGGATTGGCCACCCCTAATCTCCTGGTTGCAATCCTACCGAACTATTGTGGGATTATTTGGATAGACGAGTGAGAGAAAACCAGCCAACAGATATTATGGGACGGTTTGCTTCGATGGTAGACTAAAATTCCATAAGAATATTTGGTTTCTTTGCTAAAGAAAGAAGCCATGAATATGTTTTGTAGTTATCAAAGCAAAACGCGGATATTTTGACGAGTTAAAAATTTAGTTATTCTCTATATCTGTATATTTTGGTATCTTCATATTTACTGTCGTAGAATGACCCTTGGTTTTGATCACTATACTCTTTGACACCCTTTTAGTAGTGGTATGCTTTAAGGGGCGTGAGTTACTTCTATGATGAAGTAGGCTTTGTTCTAAGAGTGCTAATTCAGTAGTTTTGTTCTTAAGGAAGAGCTATTTTTAAACACATAAGGATAAGAGGAAACACCAGAATCTACCAAAATAAACATGCATTTTAAATGAAACACTTAACTATTACAGACCAACAGTTGACACATTTCTATCTTTGGCATCAAAGATCTTTCAATGACAAAAAATAAACGAATAGGCTTCCCGTAAACATACCAATTGCCGACTAGTATTTTTATATCGCGACTCTATTTGATTAGCGTTAAACATTAAATTAACGTACTCTCGTCTACAAACACATATTACCTAGGTTCAAGAACAAGGGTTTCTACTCTCCTTTAAAACGTGGGACGTACTAAACTTCTACTATCGCAATAGGAATATAAAAGTTATTTTTAACTTACAGGTAGGTATTAGGGATTGCCGGATGTCGCTGGAGGACTTATCTCTCGCTTTGAAGTGTTGTGGCCGCTGGTTGAATTTTCGTCGAGGAAGGATTGTTTGCTGCCTGTGACGGGGGCTGATTCTTCAACGTAATTAAAGAACGGGAGCTCGTTGGGGCTGGGTTCTTTTCCTCTCACTCTTACGGAGCTTGAGATGTGAGAGTCGCTCGAGTGTGAGCGGCTTTGCTTTTCTTCAGTCGGACTTCTTTGCAGACTGAAAAGGCTTCTTCGGTATGGCACCGATCTAAAGCTTGACTATTTAGGTTAATACGGCTCTGAAAGGGGGGATCGATTTTCTCAATCTGATCCTATCGTTTCTCACGGAAATAGTCTTGTATGGCTGAAGGATCGATCTTTACGAACTAACCCTTCTTCTGGCGTATCGACTTCTAATCTTCTTGTCTGGCTGAAAGATCGATCTTCACGAACTAATCTTTCTTCTGGCGAATCGACTTCTAATAATCTTCTTGTCTGGCCGATGGATCGATCTTCACGAACTAATCCTACTCTGGCGTATCGACTTCTGATAATCCTCTTGTCTGGCTGATGGATCGATCTTCACGAACTAATCCTACTCTGGCGTATCGACTTCTGATAATCCTCTTGTCTGGCCGATGGATCGATCTTCACGAACTAATCCTACTCTGGCGTATCGACTTCTGATAATCCTCTTCTCTTTCTTTGCGGGGCTTATTTATAGGCGGATTGCCGCCCCATCTAAAGGGGGAAGTGACCAGGCCACAGAGGCAAAGGAGAAGGGGGGGCGAATGGTGAGTTGGCATCTGGGGAGAGCGAGAATTCCTGAGGTGGCACTGGGGTGCCCCAGTCAGCTCGCAAATTAGAGGCTCGCAACCGCACCGCTACTTGGCGTGCCTTCTGACTCGCACCACTTTTTTGTCCATAACCACGGGTTTATGGGTCTCGTAGGTAATTGGATCGTTAGAGCTTCGTTTAAGCACCTTAGGTGGTCGCCTTAAAACAGATGTTAGCTCCAACTGCCCACAACTGCGGGGAGATCACACATGGTAAGCAGTTTCACCGGTTACCTTTCCCACGCTTCTCCTCATGAGGGGGGGGGGCTTTAATGTACCTATACTCCTCCAGGATGCTTAATGTAGCCATTTTTCTACATTTACATTAAATTTGATATATATTAACTCTACTGCTTCCTTTGCTTTCCCCTTTCATGTTTTAATTTGTGTTTTCTTTCAAATCTTTTAGGGGTTCCAATATGACTGATAGTGTCTGTTTGTATATATACAAGAGGATGCTATCGAGATGTATTTATGTTACGAACTTGTTAAATGGCTAAAAAAAATCGTAAATGAATTTTAATAGAGGAGAAATGCGAAGTATTTTAAGACGTCGAAGAATTCAATTACTTCATCTCTGCACGTTCGCTCTTGCGCAAACTTCACCCTATGAAAAATTATGTAGGAATTCGAGGCTTGAAATTTACGAAGCATTGCGCCGAGGCCTTTAAGGATGCGCTCAAACTATTAGGATTTATAAATAAAAGTTTCATTTATAAATCATTTTACTAATTTTGAGGAACGGAAACTGAGGCAATCGAGAAAGGGGTATTTCACCCTACACGACGGTGGGGAAATACCGGGGGTTGGGGAGATTCGATTGGAGCAGAGTTGGAAAGGAGTCCATAACGGCGTAACTGGCATAGGAGAAAGGTGGCAAACCGAGGAGAAAGATAAAAACAACAATTCACGCAAAACCTACCCTTTCATCTCCTACACCCCCCTCTCTCATCTATGCTATAATTTAATTCATTTTCACCATTATACCTTCTTATTATACATTATCTTCTATAAATTTGGATTTTTTTATGTCAAAGTCTAAGGAAGAGAGATAACATTAACGTCAAGGAGATTAATGAAATAGTTACCGAGCTGTTTGTATCAATGGGTTCGAACCCGGCCAGAAGTACGCTCTTGTAACCGACTAAATTGGGGGTCCGAGAGGGGGTATTATAAGCCTTCAAAAGTCCAAACTCGAAACTCTTTTGCGGTCAAAGCCTAAACAACCAGTTCCAAGCCCCCCCCCCTCCTTCCTCAAACACACACATACACACACACCCCCATACACACACATACACACAAAACAAAGATGATAACCGGGTGGAATTTACTGATCACGCAGAGATTTGAAGGAGACATTGCTATTTATTTCACTTATAATCTCTCTTTATTGAGACTACCAGGTCTGAAATCTTTAATTGAATGGGAAAAAATACTGAGAATAAATAAGAGCTTTTGGATAATAATTATAATAATGTCGAATGGATGGAGAGAGCGGGGGGAGAGAAAGGGCTCTAGAGGACCCCACGGAGGCAATTCTAGAGGAGATAGATTTAGCATTTCGATGATGTTATCACGCAGAGATCCGTGCTAGACAGAGCTATTTATTTCTCTCAAAGTTCTTGACAATTAGAATAATCAGGCCACAGAGTTAGGGTCAGGTACGTCTTTAGAAAGTTTAACACCCTCTTTCACTCTTTGTATGGGTATTAGCAGGCCTGGAAGAGATAGTTAGAGATTTATTTAAAAAGTTGTGCGAAAAACGACCATACGGACGGTATTAGTTTCTCTGGAGCACTGGGGTCGGAAGGGCGTGTTGCACCTCGAGGTTTCGGGAGGAATGGGGCTGTTCGTGTGGTCGTTGGTTAGCAAAACCATCCGAACTCCCGTTCGCCGTGTGGGAACCCTTAATTCCGCCATACTCGTTGTCGTGCGTTAATTTAATTTTTGTTGTTGTGCCCATCGCGTAAACCAGCAAGCATGTCGACGTTTGAAATTTTTAAGGCCTAAGAAAAGATTTGACAGCCTACATCTAGGAAGAAGAAAGAAGAGAAAGAGCTGGAAGAAGAGACAGAGAACAAATAGAAAAGGAATGGGAAGAGAAAAATAACGAAAAGAAAGAGACAGAATTCGCTCTCACGTATTAGAGATGAGCAGAGTGAGAAACGAGACACTCTCCATAAACTCCTCGAGTGTTAGGCTAGACGCACCGCAGTTTGCGACCATAAAACTCCCCGTCTTTAAAAGAGACGAAGACCTCGGCTCTTATCTTACCCACTTCGAGAAGATCTTTGAGGTGAACCAGTGGGATATCGAGACGGACGGCGTAGCACAATTATTGCCCCTGTTGAGCTCACGACTCAGAGATATTTATATCTCCCTTCCATCAGAGGCAACAATTGATTACTCATTGTTAAAATCCGAGTTGCTCTCCGCTTTAACATGATCACGGATTTCTATCGAGCTAAATTTACGCACTGTCGTATTCAACCTAACCAGACCTTTCGACAGATTGGCTACTCCATACAGCGTCATTTTAATTTTGGGGATTGGTGCGTCCAAGATACCTAATGAATACGACGCCCTGGTCGATTTCGTCCTCAAGGACCAATTCCTTGCGTCGCTTCCCTCGGAAATCAGATCCTTCGTGAAGGACTGGAGGTGCCATACTCTTAAGGAAAGCATCGAAGAGGCAGACGTCTACGCGGGTAGCCACAACTGCTACCCGCTGGAAACTCCTCAATAGCAAGTTTGACTCTAAATATGACATTATTTTGTCCACCATAAGGCTTTCCATGAACTTACCAACTATCGAAGTTAAACTAATAGGTCGGTAGTTCGACGGTTGGCTAGTCTACTTTCTTGAAGATAGAAGTCACCTCCGCCTCACTGAGTTTCTAGGAACGCATCCAGTCCGGATTGACATGTTGAAGATTGTGCTCAGATGTCGTGAGACATCATCACGCACTTGTTTCAACACTTTAGGTAGAAACCAGTCCGGGCCAGGGGATTTATTCGTCTTTAGTTTATTGATTATTTTTTTCTACTTGGCTTTGGGTGAAGTCTATTTCCTCCAGTTTCTCACTAGAGATAGACAGAAAGATAGAAAGAGAAAGAGGAAGATACGCGCCGCCTCGCCCTTCCTTAGAGAGAGACAAGAGACACCTGGACGACCCTTTTTGTCTGCGCTAATGGAGTTGCGAAATTATGAGATGCCATGAGACGCCACGATGACCTGAAATGCGGCCATCACAGAAAGCTGTGACAAGTGTGAGAGCGCAGAAGGTCCCATCTAAAGTGGGACAAAGTTCGCTCTTCCGAGTCTATTCTCGTCTTCCGATGCGTCTGACCCTAGAGCCCTTCCATTCGGACGGAGGGGGTAAAACCCCATTCGACCCCTATAAATCCCTCCGACGCCAGAGTTGGAAGGCAGTATCCGCCGTCCTCCCTGCCCCGTCAGTAAACTCTGTCCGCTCCCGTCGGTACTCGTAATTCGCGTCCCGTTGGACTCTGCACAATTCTCGGGGAATCCCTCAAGCTCCCGGTATTCTCGTTAATTCACATGAGTCTACCTCGACCCGCTTCCCCCGCTCCTCGAACGCAGCGTGCTCAATCTCGATTCGCGTTACTCGAAAGCAAGATTTATATTCACCCCCGTAATAGTCATTATCCAGATACTATTGTTTGAACTTTGCGCCAAGGCAAGGATTACTCCCTCGAACCAAATCTTCTAGGTAACAGCAACGCGCAACTCTCCTGTGTGCAAGTGCTCTTTCTTCCCCCCTCCCCCCGTGTAAGCCTCATCATCAGCTTAGTTTACGCTCAAGGTCGTTTGAGCATCCCTAGGTCAATATTGTCCGTTTGTTTGTACGGTGACCGTCCTCAACACGTCTCTTCCCCCTTAGCTGTTGAGGCCGTGTACCTCTAGTGTGTGTATAGCTCATTTTAAAACTTTTTTAACCTTGTAAAATAATATTTATTTGCATATTAGTAAAGTTATTTTTGTACCCGTTTTTCTGTTATCCCGGAACTCCAAGATAGTCGACTATTGGCCAACCTACTTTCAGTTAATTTGAACTCAGCTTATACTGTAGATTTCCCACGCACTCGGAAAGCATAAAGGGTGAACTTGACCCTATTCTACGACATTTATATTAAACTTGTGTAAGGTGTGTAGGGTTAAGCTACGACATCTATATTAATCTGGTGTAAGGTGTGCGGGGTTAACCTACGGCATTCTAGTTAATGAAGATACAATTTCACCCTCTCTTCATTCTTTTCTAACTATTTCACATAGTCTCTCTGTTGCAAGCAAAAATAGTCGAGAGCTTCATTCCAGAGAAAATAATAGAAACTATTGAATTGAACGGATTATTATGACACAGAACATGGCTTCAGAAAATGTGTTGAATAAATATTTTTTGAAAAATTTAGCCTTTATATAAATTTAATTTTCGATAGCGTGATGGGTGTTTTTTTTATTTAGCCATTGAAAAAGCTTTCGATAAAGTACCGCAAGAAGTTAATGTTCAAAACTAGACATTAGGAATTATAGTTAAAGTTGCAAATTGGATTTAAAATTGGCCTACTCATCACAGACATAGAGTAATAATCAATGGCCTAAACGTCAGATTGGACATCTGTTAGTAGAGGAGTTCCTCGAGGTTCGTTCTTGGGACTCTTGCTGTTTATCATTATCGGATTGGTGCCAAATATTTCAAAATTCGCTGTTGATTGTAAGTTGAGTAAAGGTAGAATTACTAAAAAAGTATAATCAAACAGCTACAAAATTGTTTGAAATTAAAGGATGATAAATGAAAAGTAATGTAGATATGTAACAATAATCCGAGAGCTAAAGAGAAATATAAGTCACAGATATATATATATATATATATATATATATATATATATATATATATATATATATATATATATATATATATATATATATATATATATATATATATATATATATATATATATATATATATATAGGAATGTCCCGCAGGAAAAATGAAAAAGTGATTCCAAGTACTTTCGAACTTTATTCAGTTCATTCTCAAGGATAACTACAGGAGAAAATAATATAATAAGGGTATATATAAGCAAGTAAAAGATAAAGGACCGCCTCTAAGACAAGAAATCACCAATGAGGAAGTAGGAGAGGGATGGGTAAATTCACATTAAGATATAGCTATAACAAAGGTAGCAAGGTCAAACCGAGAAGCAAGAAAGAGTCAAGAACAGAGCCAAAAGGGTTAAAACGATTAACGGATAAAGCGATAATAAAAAGAGGGAGATTAGGAGAGACACGAGAAATAAATTGAAATGAAGGGGAGAGGGACAAGGAGAGAGGAATAGAAATAAAATAATGTAAATACTAAATCAATGCAATAATTAAATTGACACATCGAGTTCCCCTAAAATTGAAAATTGCAAAAAAAAGGAATATAAGTCAAAGCTAATTTCTTTAAGAATGAGTTTTTTCATAACAACATCAATTTTAAAAAGGCCAGGGGAAGTGTTAAAGTCATTAAATTAGCTTATACATGAACATTCAACAAGGTTTCTTTTAATTGAGTCATTTGAGCAAAGAATAACTTTTGCTGAATTCCAATTAATTAAGTGGTTATTTTGGGGCATATGCACAAAAAACGCACTATTATTGACAGCTCTCCTAACATTGTATTTATGCTGATTAATAGAGACAGATAATTGCTTTCCTGTCGGTCCAAAATACTTACTTGGACAAACAGAACATTCGACCGAATAGACTTCACCAATATTATTACAATTATTGTGAACTAGAATGTTTTTTATGGTTGACTCGTATTTGAAAGCGACTGAAATGTTAAAGTTTTTTAAAAGACGGGGAAGGTCAATGAAACAAACAGAGAAGGGTAAAACAAAAAAAAATTTAACATTAAATGTGATAGCAGGAGCAGTATGTATTATAGAACATCTTTTTTTGCAGAGGAAAGACAGTTTCGAAGAAAGGGATAAGGGTAACTTAATTTATGGCAAATTTCAAAGAATGTGGAGAATTCAGAATCCATATATTCAGGACTAACAACTCGTAAAGCCCATAAAAACATAAAGGAAAAAAGGAACGTTTGACTTTGGGACTATGCGCAGAGTAAAAATTAATATAAGAGTTGTAATTAGTAGGTTTGGAATAGATGGAGTATTTAAAACCAGTCGGTGTTCTATGAATAAGAAGATCGAGAAAGGGAAGGGTTCTATTATTTTCAATCTCATGGGTAAATTTAATGGAAGGGACGAGTGAATTAAGTTTGGTAAGAAAGCTATTAACATCTTTAGAATTAGGCCACAGGCAAATGGCATGATCAATATACCCGTACCAAACAATAGGGAAGTCAAGGATAGTAGGGAGGAATCTTGTTTCAAAAAACTCCATATTTAAGTTAGAGAGAACAGGTAAAAGGCAATTACCCATGGCTATTCCAACCCTTTGAATAAAATATTTGCCATCGAATGAAAACTTACAATTTTGGGTACAAAGTGAAATGAGTTTCCTAAAAATAGTAGCAGGTACGGGAAGAACAATATTTTGCAATTTATCATTAAGGAAAATGAAAAGATCTTCAACTGGAACCTTGGTAAATAATGAGCAGACATCGAAACTAACAAGGGTCAAATTATTCGAATACTGAATGGCATTGAGTTTAGGAATATGGTCGTAGTTATTGGCAACATGTGAATGAGAAATGGTCCCAACTAAAGGTATAAGAAAAGGAGTAAGCCATTTAGAGAGAGCATAAGAAATAGAACTTATAATAGGGTGTAGAGGGATGTTTGGTTTGTGCATTCATTGCGAACCTCACGTGCTACTTTGTGAGTTATTCATTTCATATATATATACACCCGTCAATGAAAAGTTGGGGATCCGAACCTGTGCCGTCAAGCGCTCATTCCTTCTCTCTAACCAATGGGCCCCAATCCACATCACACAAAAACAATCCTTCACGATAGTTTTTAAGCCGAAAAGTGTAGATTAACCCAATTTTAATATCAAAGAGAAAGGAAACGAGGAGCGCTTGACGGGACAAGGTCGAACCCCCATGTTTGCATGGACGGGGATCGTTTAATTTAAACTATTTTTCACGATTATTGTGAATTCCTTATGTATGGCAAATTAGGCCTAAATGATATTGGGTATATAGGTTTGGTCACCATATTTGAGAAAAGATACTGAAAGATTGGAAAAATCCAAGCCAAAGCTACAAAACTAATTCCATGTCTAAGAAACTACAATTATGCGACGCATCTAGAAAGGTTAGATCTATTTAGTTAAGAAACTAGACGTATGAAAGGGAAACTAATTGAACTTGATAAACTTTCGAGAGGAATAAATAATGTGAACTTGTTCTTAACTCGTTTAGAACAAGTTTATATGGTAACCACATAATTTTAAGCTCTGCAACCAGCTGTTTTAGTAATACTTCAGAAAGATTTAAATAAAAGTTAAAGTTATCAGAAACAAACTATTGAAATGTGAATTCGGGCTGGATAAAAACAATGAAAACAAAAGGGGACATTCGTAAGTCCTACATTAATACAATTACAGAACTAAATTAGGTTTTATGAGCACCCTCAAAAATGTAACCTATGTATGATTAGAAAAGTGATCTCTTGTAGAACACCCGACTCCCAGTGGTTTTCCAATTGCTTTTTCTACAAGAAGATGAATTTCTAAAAGTGTATTTCCACCCACCGAAAAATTCGGAATATTTAATGTAGAACTCAAATGCAGAAATTTAAGCAGTGTGGAACCAGAACTGTCAAACTTGTGACGTCATTAATATGTAATGAAACATTCCAAGTTAAATTCCAAGGCAAAATTGCTTCCACTTTCAAAGTTTTCATTTTATATGTACATGTTTGCACCGTCATAATTAACATAATATTTTTTTGGTCATGTTGCAATTAATATCAGGCAACTTTTTAATTTACATAGTTAAAGAAATTCTGCATAGTTTAGGGCAGTTTTACTAGATCCTTTACTTGTAAAAAATGCCTACCAAACCCGACTGGCATAACTCAACTTTTAGATTAGTTATTAAGATGAGATAGAGTGATAAGTGTATAATAATAATTGTATAAAACGTGAAAATCTTATTTTGTATTTCTAAACGTTAATATCATATAACTCATTTTAGAATAAAAATACAACTGTAGTTAAAAGTTTTGGGAGACCTCGTAAATTTTAGTAAATTATATAAATGCAAGGTCTTAAAGTTTTTATTTGCATATCAATATGGATATAACAGTGAAATAAGGAGGATTAAATAGCAATAAGTTATATATGCCCTAAACAATCAACAAGAATGAATAGAATAAAAAAAGGCAAAACATGTATCATCAGCAACATATAACAGATAAACAGATGAAGCTCTGTGAAAATTACAGCAATAACAAACTGATACAGTAAGCTCAGTAGCGTGTCGAGGGTCCCTTGGCAGTTACGAGAACATATATTCTTCACGGCATGCTCTACACGAGGGTGTGACACCTGAGGGGTGAGGTTCTGGCCCACTCCTTGGTGTTGACTGCCTTCAGTTACTCATTGGAGGCTGGTTGACGTCTTACGTCCTCTTTCAGGTCCTGTCAAAGGTTTTCCAGTGTATTTCTATTCTGAGACTGAGGTAAACAGTCCATCACCGTGATATCGTTGTCCCGGAACCACTGTATGGTGAAAGCAGATTTGGGACATAGGATCCTCTCTCGCAGGAAAATCCTATTCTTGGCATTTCTGGAGAGGTCTCGGACTGAGGGCAGCATTTAATATCATAGGACACCTTGATAGTTCTATGAATTCATGGAACCATCATAAACGGTAAGACGACACCCCCCCAAAATTGACATGCTGTAGAGAGCGGCCACCATGCTTTATTTTGGCACTATGCACTCTCGAATCCACTGCTCCTCTGACCCCTGTGGACTCTAAATTTGACTGGGGGCGAAAACAACTAAAACATTGAATCGACGAATCATAAGACACGTCCTCAATATCGTAATGGTCTAGTTGCGGTGACCACATTCCTAAGCCAGTCGACTTCGCTTCTGATGAAGGTTGATCATTGGCTTCTGGCGGCTTTACCGGGTATTGCAAAAGTCATAAAACACTCCTTATGACGATCTCAACAATAGACACGATACTTTTGATGCAGTTAGACACGTTCTTACGAGTATTGTTCACGTGTCCGCCCTCGGCGACGAACACGCGCTCCAGGCGAGACCTGAAAGCCGCGCACACATTGCAGATGAAGTCTTTCCTCCTGCTGGCTCACACACGGTTGACGAAGGACTTCAGCTCGTCATCGTTGCTGTAGCGGACCTTGATGGCCTTGCCCTCGACATGCGCCCACACGCGGTTGACGGAGGACTTCAGCTCGTCATCGTTGCTGTAGCGGACCTTGATGGCCTTGCCTTCGACATGCGTTCACACGCCGTAGTCGATAGGATTGAGGTCGAGGAACTAAAGAAGCCAAAACTCCGTTGACCAGAAGTTCATGTTCGACTCCAACCACTCTTGCACGGTCTTGGTCGCCTTGGGGGCCGGGCCACCATCCTACTGAGAGACGAGGTCCGCTTTCTTTGTGATATTTCATACCCATGGTAGGACTTTCATGGCCTAGATATCTCTATAAACGGCCGCAAACAACACTGGCGGCATCTTTTCACCTTTATAAGCTACGGTTCCGAGCATCATCACGGAGGCCGGGTGTTTAGTCGTGGGCATATAGCGGCCCTCACAGAGGTCCTGGTTCAAGATTACCAGGCGTTCGTTATACTTGTTGATGACCGAATCAATCGTGAAGGTTGTCTATGACTCTTAGAGTCATTGAAAAGGCGACGACAGCGTTACCGACGTTGTTCTTGCATAGCGTCTCTGAGCAGAGGCCTTTCTACGCACCTCAACACTTGTCGCCCTCCGACCTGAAGCCCTTAGACACCGAGATGTTTCTTTCCTTGCGAACGCCGCAGTCATGTTGAGCCGTATAGGACTTTCGAATTTCTTTCTCACAGCTAATAGGTTGACAACTTGAGGTCTGACTGAATGAAGTCTTCCGCGTTCTTAAGCTTCTCCTGGACTATGTGGGCGGTCATCCTACTGACATTGAGACGCTTGCCGATGTCGGATTTGTTGTGACCCATGCAACAGGACAGCTTAATATATTTCACCTCCATCTCGAAACACTTGCACATCTCACGTTTCCATGAGACATGCTGAAAAAGTAGACCTTTACAGTTGTTTGACAGAACCTTTTCCATCACACACGGAAAACTCTCAAAAGATTAAAAAAACCCAGTTTAACAGAACCTTTATCAAACCCGGGACATGACTTGATGGCTTGTACAATCAGTATGTTACGGCTGCCCTCTTTCCATTTATGTTGCAGCTGGACTTCGGTTTTCTTGCGATCCCGAAGCCTAATGCAACGCAGATACCTGTCGTTATGTTGCGTACTGTCCCTGGGTCGTCCAGAACGCGGTCAGATTTTGATGTTTCCACTTTCTCGAATCCTCTTGAACACTTTTGCAACACAGGAATATGATCCACCATCCCCTCCGGGTGATTTTTTAACATCTGGAACTACCCCTTGGGGAGCAAGCGGTATAGTTACGTGTTTTCAGTATTATCATTATCAGATCTTGTCGACATGGAATATCATATTAATAAACAAATATGGCGTTATATGAATAAATTTTGACTGTAATCCAAAGTGGCTTAGCTTCGCTGCAATTAAAACCGATGTTTCCACTCTACTAGTCCTTAGCCTTAAAAAGAATATATGGTAATAGGGAAGATTAGAACCCTAATCTTTTTCACACAAAAAAATCTTTTGTTCTGTTGCTAGGAATGGATCTGACCCTAATTTCCGGACTAACCCTTAAATAACCAGACTCTCCTAACCCAAGCAACTTAACCTTAAAGTACGAAATAAAAAGTAATGAAAGTAGCTAACCTTAGCGAAACATACCTGATTATGTTGTATATTCAAAGTCAGAGTTGGGGTAATAGAAGCTGCAATCTCGTTTCGGTGTTGTTGAGACGCCACGAATGTTTTCCTTCCGATCAACTCAATCGTTCTTAGACTTCCGACAAAAGAAGAAACGTCCGAAACATTTAAGTCAACTAAAAGGCTGCAAAAAGAACGAAGTCAATAGCAAATAAAATGATAATTAAACGGAACGAAAAAAACGATAAATAAGTTCATCTTGAAACGAACGAAAGTTCGTACGCAACAAATTTGAAAGAATTCGATTGACAAGTATACGGCAAAGTGAAACGAATCAAAATTAAACCAAACAAAAAAGGCAGCGTTTTTTTTTATTTTATAAAAACCCAATTATAAATTTACGATATATATATATATATATATATATATATATATATATATATATATATATATATATATATATATATATATATATATAGTAGGAATATAAAGCCCGAGGAAATTGTTCTAAGCGCATCTATTGGCCGGACGTTTCGGACCTCAACTAGGATCATCATCAGCGACTGATGAGAAGGAGAAAAAAAAATATTAACAAAAACAGTTAAAGAGTTAGAAAAATACATTATATAATGGTTTAAAAGCGGGAAGACGGGGTAAATCAATAAAATCGACAAATATTGAGAGGTATGTACAAACAAAAATAACATTATATAGAATTAATTAACAATATGCAATGTAATCTTTAAAAAAATATGGGGAAGAAGTGAAATTTTAACATAAAGTGACTCGAGTATAAAAAAATTAAATTAACTCGATTAAACAATAAAATAACCTATTATATTAGCGCTAAAAAACTTATAACGAAATTTGTTCGGCTGGTCTGTTGGCTGGTTAATCTATTGAAGTGTTGGTTGGTTATACGGTGAATAGTTTAATTGAAGAGGTGTAATTATTTAGGCTGGAGTTTATTTTATTGATGTACAGCGACTCTTAAGGTTTTCAAATCGAGAGATGTTAAGGTTGAAGATAAGATGGCAAATAATTCAGGATTAAGAGGATGTTGGTGATACTCAGAGTGTTACCTGATGGAAGAGGCTTCAGGTTTAGAAATAGGGATGCCAGTCCTATAAGACAAACCTAAGTGCTTCGCGATCCTAAAATTAGTAACTATGCAACAATGGCGGTTCTATCTACAAGAAACGTTCGAATCATTTTACACACTTAAATTTTACAAGTAAATTGCTTATCTAGTTCCTATATTCACTTATTATGAGTAATTCAAGCGTTTAAAAGGTGGTTAAAAGGGTATCTAGAATTTGTTATCCTTGCTTTGTACAAGATGAAATTGCATACACGACCTCTGCATTCCTTAAATTGAACTATTTCCAACCGCCACTTCGTTAACGAGAGCTTATCCCAAACACGATCCATATTTTTCCGCTCCAAAGAGAAAAATAGAGTAATCCTAATTATTTATCCCTTCCATTTTCTCCCCTACTTAAAAGATTAAGCAATTCTACTTCTCTGAACCAAACCATATTTAAATACGGTTTTACCATTCATAAATCTTTTCCTTTGATTAAATCCAAGGAGAGAATTAATGAAGCACGCGTATTTCACTATTCCTTGAAAATCCCCAAATTACACTATTCTATTGAGACACAGTAAGATCCTTAATTAAAATATATTGACACAAATGAGATGTTAGGCGTAGCAATAGTAAATAAAATATTTTTAATTACATCCATATTCTAACCTTGTAATAGATTATTAGCCCCAGTTTCGAATAATTTATCCCTGCAGAACTTTGCGAAAAGGAAACATTGTAGAATCCATACTAATAAGAGATATCTCCAATCCAGCTTTTCGGGTGCACATTTCAAATGTAGCTATTTTGCCCCAAATCTAATCGTAAATGGTATTATTAATGACCCTATTGGTAACATTATTAGGTCTCGAGCGAATTTGTGCATAAATGTCTGAGTTATTTTCGCGATGTATGAATGTTGATGGTAAAGGCGATGAAAAATAGAAAGGAAGAGAAAATAAAAGAGGCTAAAAGAAGGAAAAAAGAGGAAGCGAAGCATTAGACAATTTAAGGGCGCCACCAGGCCCAGACAAGGAAGGAGGAAGGGGGGACCATAGTGACAAGAGGCTCGATGAGATGAAGGTGGAGTGATACAAACGGCAACGTCCTTCCAAGAACCGAGTAAAAGGTAACCAGATCTGGACCACCTACCTGGATACCCTACAAAAAAGAACTCATCCTAATTTCTTTTGTTGTCTCTCTCTCTCTCTCTCTCTCTCTCTCTCTCTCTCTCTCTCTCTTTCTCTCTCTCTCTCACTCGCACCAATATTGACCTAAGTGAAAAGTAAACCGAGGCACCCCAAAATTAACGAATGGCGATTCTATTAACTATCAAAAATAATTAGTAATATGGTAATATCTTTACTACTGTTTGTTAGGGAACTATCTCTCACCTCAAAGAATTTAATTACACAAAAAATAAGACAATTTTCAGAATATTAAAAAAAAAGTGTGCTAACCTAAACAGTACAGATTAGCTCATATGCGATGATATATATATATATATATATATATATATACCATCATTCATTAAAGATTTATTTTTAGAAACAAAATAATGTCATTTTATAGATTTAAATATTTAATCTAGCATTTAGTAGACATGCCATGTATAGTTTTTAATGTATTAGCCCTCTAAGCATCGTATTGAGTCAAAAAATTGTTCGTGTAGAATTTCTGACCAGTCTGCATATATGTTGAACAAATATATGCCTTTATGTTGTCTTGGTGGCTTTTTTCACACTACTCTGCCCAGTATGCCCCAACAGCGTTCAATGGGGTTTATATCTGGACACAGGCTTGGTCAAAGATGTACTATGATGTCCTTTTTGTACTGCCAGTCCCGTATTATTTTGGCTGTGTGGTATTGAACACCATCCTCCATAAATAAAGTCACATTTTTTACCATCTGAACACTGGAGAAATCTTGAAAAAGTCCTTTCCGAAGGGTGGAGAGGTATTTTTCTTAGTTTATATTGTCAATATACTCCACCAGTTCCGAATGACCAGTGCTCCAGATTGCTAGCTCCCTACACCATCACTGATAAAACCTCATTTTCCCACTTGGTTGCAGACGATTTAAATCAAACTCTTAACTATTTAATCTCCAGAACCACGCACCTCCAACTGTCAGAAAATTGTGAAAATCTCGATTCGTTCTAGAATATGAGTCTGCCATAACTCTATGAGTCGTTTCTGACAACTCAATTCGCCAATTCTTTCTTCCTTGGATATTTGTTCGTTGAAGAAGAGGTTTCCTTCTAGCTGCTCTGCCATAGTAGCCAAGTTTATGTAAATGCTACACAGCACTACTCCGACTCACTTGGAGTTGATTTGTAGCTTCAGCTCTCTTATAACGTGGACTATTTTCAACAATCTGTTTGACAGTCTGAAGACACCTGTCAGAAGGTTGAACTGAGCGGGATGTTGTGGATTCTTTGTTGGTGAATTGTTGACTGTGGTAGGAGGACTCTCAAATTTTTTGTTAAATCTCCCCCTAGCTAATTCTACCCTCAGATTGATCCACAATACGCTCTCTTTTAAAATCAGACAACTTTTTTGCTTCTGTTGTCCGCAGCATGGTTGGTACTATAAACTATTAATATACTGTAATCTGAAATTAAAAAACAAATAATATATTAACAAGTTTGATTAGTATAAATGAGCTTAACAGATAAAACGGTGTAATAAGGGGTATCTATTATATATATAGTAGTTAGTTGTCCGTCAATTTCGGCGATGACGTCACTTCATGCCCTTAAAAAGAATAAGTTGGGCATAGAGAGAAACTTGCACAGAAGATGCTTAGAATGGGAAGGGGGTGTGCATTACTCAGCCCTCTATCTTGGCACTCCATAGTTGGGCTGGTAGCAAGGTGGTCCAAGACGACCAGCCATTGTGGAGTGTTGCAGGAGACTGCCGAGTCGTCGGTCTAATAACGCTCGCTTAGTGCGGGTCGCCACAGCAGATTTTTCATCAGGGGGTGACTCCCGTAGTCTTTGACCAGTCAAGGACATGCACAAGACAGTGGGTCAAGAGTTGGTATAAGAGATGTTCCTATTGCTCAAATACATCATAAGGTCATTTTTCCATGACTCTGGTTACTGTTTTGAGAAAGTAACTTCAGCCACTTTTGTTACAAAAGTTTTTCGTGCGAATATTTAACCAACAAAAATGAATATCCTTGGAGATCTCAGTTACTCATAGGCTTTTATGTCTTCTTCAAACCCCCTTCTTCCGCATTTCAATTAAAGCAGGTGCCGTGAGTAAATTCAGGGTAGGAAGAGCCTGAAGCTGCTGCAATTAATTTTAACAATTCCTACCTTTTGCCGATAATTTAGTTATAAAGGGGCTCTTCATACAATGAATTGCGGCAGCTTCACAGTTTCTGTCTACTCTTAATTTACTTAGGCAAATGTCTGATATATATATATATATATATATATATGACCAGAGTGGGTGGAGAAGAGTCCTACGACCATCCTTTCTTCTCCAAAGCTTGAGTTTAATGCTTATTAAGAAAGATAAAACGAAGAAGAAAGGTCCCATCATTAATTCCAAACGTTTCTGATTATTACAAAACTCTTTCAGGAGATTTAAACAGATTCGAAAAATCATTAATCTAAAACTAAAGATCTATATTACGGCGCAAGTTCAATGGTGTAATACTATAAATCTGAGAAAATGACACATACAAGACAGTAAATACCAAAATGAACGTTAGATTAATGAATAAAAAACACAAAAAAAACTAATGAGGTAAAGTACAGCCGAAATGATTTAAAAATAAATTATATCAATCAAACGTAAACAAAAATTTAGCAATTGAAATGAAGAAAAATAGAGAATTGTATACATAGACAAGCCGCTGTTCTCTTCCTTAACAGGAAGAGCTTGGTTCTACAGGCACTCCTTCGGCGTGTGGCCTACGGCCTATTTGCTATTCTAGACCGCTTTTTTTAATCCCCTTTAGAGACTCTTTATTTTAACACCCTGAACACCCTTTTCTTCTTCTTCTTCTTCTTCTTCTTCATCATCTTCATCTTCTTCATCTTCATCTTCATCATCATTATCATCTTCTTCTTCTTCTTCATGATCTTTTTAACTATTTCAATCCTTTGAATTTCGAAAACATCCGAAGTCATATTTGTCAACTAAGCGAAAAAAACATTTATAAATTTTCAAAAAATCCCCCTCCTAAATTATAGAGTTATGGACAATGTTGTAAAACTGACGAAAGAAACTGAACATTACTTTACATGGTCAAATCACAAGGACAAGTTAAAAAGAGAAGGAAATTTAAGATTTAATACTACTTGGTTGGTTGTTAGGTTATAAACAATGGAAAGGATGACGTGTCATTATTTAAATTCGGGTGGGGGGGGGGGGGAAATAATACAGAGGAATTCTTTAATGCGGAAAGTGGATGTAGATTTAGCAAATTTTAACAGAGAAAAATCATTTAAGGACACGTCTATTTTTCAATCTATTGCACGTTCCCTGATGCAAGAATACTCTTTATTACTTAGTGCTATACCACTTCTATAACTAATGCCCATGCGAAGACAGTATCGTGCCTGAAGTGAACGACGTACTGTGCTTTCTATAGAGGTCCCCTTCTTAAAGCTGGGGCACGGAAATCTATAGACAATGTACGACTAACGACTGCTCTTCTAAACAAATTTTAGTGTCAAATCAATTTTAAACTTAGATTCATCAATAACAAAAAAAAATATGGTATATTTTTTTAGGGTGGAAGATAATATTCGCAAGCCGTTTATCAAAGAGAGCAAATAAAGGTGGGCACAATGAAGGCAATCCCTTTCTCTTTGCCTTCAAAAACTCCTTTATTCCCTCATTGCTCATGTATTATCTTCTCCTGTATATATACAGGGTGACCCCCAAGACGGGAATATTTTCAATAGGCTTCATTTCTTAATTTTTTGTCGAAGAATTAATAAATGTTAGCGGCCAGTTTTGGGGGACACCATATATATATTCTTATAAGGAATCCTCTTTCAAGTGGATGAAACAAGATCAGGAGAGTTGCGTGCTATCCGGCTACAACTATGCCGAGTACTGTTCTCTTTGAACTACTCGGAGTTATGTACCAACCCCATATTTTCACTTCAACTAACTTCTCCCTTTTCTTTCCTTCTTCAAAAAATAATCATGGTTAAAATGCCGCTGTTAATTTACAAATTTTAGGTTTAAGATAATAATAATTTGAGGGGGATAATTCCCACTGGTCTGCATTAATTAAAAACTCTTTGCTTGTGGACATTCTAGGTGGCACCTCCGAGAGAGCACAAGTTCTCGCTGCTCCGAACTTACTG
The DNA here is from genome assembly GCA_963969495.1 of Ceratothoa steindachneri. Classification (NCBI taxonomy): domain Eukaryota; kingdom Metazoa; phylum Arthropoda; class Malacostraca; order Isopoda; family Cymothoidae; genus Ceratothoa; species Ceratothoa steindachneri. The sequence goes on from OZ018324.1 coordinate 7,673,536, forward strand.
GCTGGTTTGGGCGGTTCTCTTCCAAGCCGCTGTTCACGTGGATTGTCCCAAAGGTTTCACTGCCAGGTGAGTCGACTAACCCCCCTCCCCCCCGTCCACTCCCCACACCACACACATAGCGCACTCAATGTACTCACCTCAAAAGGGCTTGGTGCTAGTCGCGGGTCGTCGGAGATCAAATGTAGCCGCAGTCAAAGGTGAAACGAAGGCTGATTGGGGCATGTTCTGAGTGGAAGAATCACGGCGCATTTATGAGGTAGGGTCGAAATGGCCCGTTTCTTCGACCTCCGGCAACGTCCAAAATCTAACCGATGGGATCTCATCGGGCAAAGAAAAGCAACAGAAAAACAGAGGCAGTTCAACGGGAAAAGTTCATTGCGGAAGTGACTGACTTCCATTTCAGGAGACAGGTTTCGGAAGTGACTGGCTTCCATTTTCACGAGATTATTTCCGGAAGTGACTGGCTTCCATCTTCACGAGACTAGGTTCGGAAGTTAATGGATTCCCTCTACAGGAGACTAGTTTCACAAGTGATTGCTTCCATCTTCAGGATACTAGTTTCGGGCGTGACTAAATTCCATCATCAGGAGACTAGTTCGGGGAGTGAACTCATTCTATCTTCACGAGACTAGTTTCGGACGTGACTAAATTTCATCTTCAGCAGATAAGTTCCTGAAGTGACCTCATTCCATCTTAAGGAGACTAGTTTCGGACGTGATTAATTTATATCATCAGGAGACTAGTTCCGGAAATCACCTCATTCCATCTTCAGGATCCTAGTTTCGGAAATGACTGGCTTCCATTTTCAGTACACTAATTTCGGAAGAGACTGTCTTCCTTATTTTTTAGAATAGTTTCGGAATTCAATGACGTCCATCTTCAGGAGACTACTTTCGGAAGTGACTGACTTCCATCTTCAATAGGATAGTTTCGAAAGTGACTGGATACAAGCTTATGGAGATTTGTTTCGGAATTCAATAGATTACATCTTCAGGAGACTAATTTTAGTAGTGAATGGTTCCCTCTTCAGGAAGCTAGTTTAGGAATTGACTGGCTTCCATCTTCAGAAGACTAGTTTTGGAGGTGATTGGCTTACATCTTCAGGAGAGTACTTTTGGACAAGATTGACTTACATCTTCAGGAAAGTAATTTGAAAGTGACTGACTTCCATCTTCAAGAGGCTAGTTCCGTATGTGGCTGGCTTCCATCTTGATGTAACTAGTTTCAGAAGTGACTTGCTTCCATCTTCAGGGGACTAATTCGTCACTGACTAAGTGTCTGGCTTCCATGTTCATAACACTAGTTTTCGAAGAGACTAGCTTCCATCTTCAGGATACTAGTTCCGGAAGTGACTGTCTTCCATCTTTATGAGGTTAGTTTCGGAAATCACTGGCTCTCATTTTCAGTATACTAATTTCGGAAGAGACTGTCTTCCTTATTTTTTAGACTAGTTTCGGAATTCATTGACGTCCATCTTCAGGAGACTACTTTCGAAAGTGAATTGCTTCCATCTTCAATAAGATAGTTTCGAAAGTGACTAGATACAAGCTTATGGAGACTTGTTTAAGAATTCAATGGATTATATCTTCAGGAGACTAATTTCGTAGTGACTCGTTCCCTCTTTAGGAAGCTAGTTTAGGAATTGACTGGCTTCCATCTTTAGGAGACTACTTCTGGAAGTGACTCCATTCCATCTTAAGGAGACTATTTGCGGAAGTCATTGGCTTCAATCTTCAGGATCTTAGCTTCAAAATTGAATTTTTTCCATCTCAATGAGACTAGTTTCGGAATTTACTGAGTTCCATCTTTAGGGGACTACTTTCGGAAGTGACTGGCTTCCCTCTTCAGGAGGCTAGTTTAGAAAGTGTCTTGCATCTTTATGAGACTAATTTGGGAATTCACTGGCTTCCATCTTCAGAAGACTAAGTTTGGAGGTGATTGGCTTACATCTTCAGGAGAGTACTTTGGGATGAGACTGACTTACATCTTTAGGAGAGTAATTTTGGAAATGACTGACTTCCATCTTCAGGATACTAGTTTCATAAGTAACTGCCTTCCACCTTCAAGAGCATAGTTTCGGAACTTACGTGTTTCCATCTTCAGGAGAAAGGTTTCTTAAGAAACTGACTTTTATTTTCAGGAGACTATTTTCGTAAGTGACTGACTTCCATCTTCAAAAGACTATTTCCTCATATGGCTGTTTCCATCTTCACGTAACTAGTTTTGGAAGGGACTTGCTTCCATATTCAGGAGACTAATTCATCACTAACTAAGTGTCTGTCTTACATGTTCAGAACACTAGTCTCCTGGACTAGTGTCGGAATTCCTTTGCTTACATTTTCACGAGTACTTTTGGAAATAACTCGCTTCCCTCTCCAGGAGACTAGTTTAAGAAGTCATTGGCTTCCATCCTCATAAATCTAGTTTCGGAATTCACTGGCTTCCTTCTTCAGTCGACCAGTTTTTGAAGTGATTAGCTTCCACCCTCAGTAGAATACATTTGGAAGTGACTGACTTCCATATTCAGGAAATATGTTTCGGAAGTGACTCGCTTCCATTTTCTAGAGACTAGTTTCGGAATTGACTCGCTTCTATCTTCAGGAGAAGGTTTCAGAAGAGAAAGGCTTTTATTTTCAGGAGACTACGTTCGTAAGTGACTGACTTACATCCTAAAGAGTCTATTTTCGTAACCGTCTGGCTTCCATGTTTAGGAGACTAGTTTTGGAAGTCTCTGGCTTCGATATTTAAAAGACTAATTTCGTGATTGGTTGGCTTTCATCTTCAGGAGACTAGTTACGGAAGTGACTCGCTTCCATCTTCCAGAGTCTAGGTTCGGAATTGACTGGCTTCCCTCTACAGGAGACTAGTTTCGGAATTGATTACTTCTATCTTCAGCCGACTAGTTTCGGACATGAATAAATTCCATCTTCAGGAGAGTACTTCAGGAAGTGACTGCCTTCCTCCTTAAGGAGACTAGTCTCGGAATCATTGGCTTCGATCTTCAGGATAATAATTTTGGAAGAGGCTTTCTTCCTTCTTTATGATACCAATTTCGGAATTCAATGTCGTCCATCTTCAGGAGACTACTTCCGGCAGTATCTGCCTTCCATACTCAATATATTAGTTTAGAAAGTGACTGGCTACAAGCTTTTGAAGACTAGTTTTGGAATTCACTGGATTACATTTTAGGAGACTAATTTAGGAAGTTACTGGCTTGCATGTTCAGGAGATACTTCGGGAAGTGACTCCATTTCATCTTTAGGAGACTACTTTTGGAAGTTAGTGGCTTCCATATTCAGGAATTTACTTCAAATTCATCTTTATGAAACTAGTTTCGAAATCACTGAGTCCATCTTCATGGAACTGCTTTCGGAAGTGACTGTTTTCCATCTTTATTAGACAATTTTTGAAAGTGACTGGAATCCATCTTCGGGAGACTAATTTCGAAACTGACCTTCTTTCCTCTTTAAGAGACTAGTTCCGGAATTCAGTGGTTTCCATTTTTAATAGAGTTGTTTCGAAAGTTACTGGCTTCCAGTTTCAAGAATCTACTTCCGGAAGTGAATGGTTATAATCTTCAAGTGAATATTTTCAGGAGACTAGTTTCTGAACTGACTGGCGTGCATGTTCAAAGGACTAATTTTGTAACTAACTGGTTCTATGTTCAAGAGACTATTTTCGGAATTCACTGGCTTCCAACTTCAGGAGACTAGTTTCTGAAGTAAAGACTTCCATCTCTAGGATACTAGTTTCGGAAGTGACTGGTTTCCATCTCCAGGAAACTAATTTTGTAAGTGTATGCCTTCCATCTTCAGGAAAGTTGTATAGGAAGTGACTTTCTTTCAACTTGAAGAAACTAGTTTCGGAAGTGACTAACTATCTTCTTCAGGAGTCTAGTTACTGAAGTAACTGACTTCCATCCTTACGAAATTAGTTACGTAAGAGACTCTCTCTCTCCTCATCAGGATACTACTTTCCGAAGTTACTGGCCTTCTTCCTCAGAAGACCAGTTTCGGAAGTGAATCGCACCCATTTACAGTCCAAATGTAAAGCAGACAAAATTCACAGAAATGGTCAACTTTATTAAGGTTCGGTTCCAAACATAATTAACGCCTTTGCCAATAATATAATAGTTTTTCGACTGAGGATGGATACCAGCCACTTCCGAAACTTGAAATTTCTCTCCTTAAGATGAAAGCCAGTCACCTCGGAAACTTGTCTCCTGAAATTGAAGCCGGTCACTTCCGAAACTTGTCTCCTTAAGATGAAAGCCAGTCACTTCCAAACTTACTCCCTGAAGATGGATGGCAGTCACTTCTGAAACTTGTGCCCTGATGATAAATACCAGTCACTTCCCAAACTTGTCTCCTCAAGATGAAACCCAGTCACTTCCGAAACTACACTCCAGAATAGTTTTTCCTTTGAACTGCGTCTCTTTTGGTTGTTGTTTTTTTTTCTTACTCTATCTCTATTATTTTTGTATTCCTTTTCCTAATCTCCTGCTCCATATTTTCATACTATGGCGCTGACACTTACCATCGATGAGCGAAGAAGAAAAGAGAAGAAGAGGAAGACAATTAAAAAGACAAGAAAAAATAGAATATATGTTTTCGGAGATCCTTAACGATCCATTCTCAAAGCCAGCCAGAGAAGAAAGACTAAAGTATAAAAAACATTAAATTAACATTAAAATCAAGCGATACATACACGCAGGCATGCACTAATACATACACGCACTCATACACTCCCGCATACTCGCATACACGCACACATACACATATGTACATACCGACTGTGAAGTCTTCCTTCCATTTCGATCGATTTTCGCATCACGAACAAAGTCGCGGCTCTTCGCCCCGATCTGTGCGACGGTTGAGGCGTTAAATCGCGTTAACAGCTTACGCTGGTACCCGGATTGCGGCCTGGAGCGCTTTGATCAGGGTAGTTTCAGCTTATTTATCTAGGATAAAATAAATATTTTGAGGTCCCATAAGGGGTTAACTCAACCCCAAAATTGGGAATCTTCATTTTAATTCACATTCGATTACTTCCCCCTCCCAGCCCCACCCCAAATTTATCCCGCAGGGGGTGAGTAGTTTAGTAGGGGTATAATACCGTCTACAACTGATTTTTTTTTAATATGGCTTTACTTTGTTTTATCATTTTTTCTTTTAATATGGTTTTGTTTCGTTCTTCTTCTTTTTTTTCTTTTCTTGCATTTTATTTCCCCATGGGACCACCTTTGGTCTTGTAGGCTTGTCCTTTCCATTGGAAACTTCTGTATTTGTATAATAATAATCTAATAATGATAACGGCTCCTCCTAACGACCCCAGCGCCCGCTGTTGTGTACCCACCGGGCATCAGGACCACCGGCTTTATAATTTCAATTATTTTCGGTTCGTCTAACTTCACCACTTCCTTTACACTTCTCTCCTCACTTTATGCGCATAAGGCCTCGTTGCTATTGCGCTTCGAGTTTGGAGGCAAAACATAAATTAAATCGCCGGAGGACGAATCTGCCGGGCTGAGGCCAACATGGGAAACGAAGAAGAAAATAAATAAATATAGCGAGCGAGAAAAGAAAGAAGAATGGAAGCGAAGAATAGTGATCGACGATGATGCTGCCCCCTAGTGTCTAGTCAACTCCAAGTACTAGGGAGGTGGGGTGCGAAGAACCCCCAAATGAAGAGTTCGTACAGACAAGCACTCAAGTACGAACGTTGCGGGTCGAGTGGGTTCCTAGCCGTGACTGAGACTCCAAGTGCGTCGAGCGCCCCACATTCGAGGTTGATAATGTTCTTAATTATCTCCCTGACCATATTTGATTCTTTCTCACTCTTTTCACGTTTCTTTTACCACCCGCCGGTTACCAGAGATAGTGAGTTACCACACGCACACAGCATCCAAACAGCCATTATCGCCACTTCCGCCTGATACCAGAGAACATTAGGCTGCAGATCGATTCCGAGCATGCCATCCGCTTCGCCCTTCCTTTATCCTCGTCTCGCCAGGTTATTTATCTTTCATTCTCTCCCTCTATCTTTCAGGCTCAAATTTCAGGTCTCTCTTACTCTTTACCTCTGTTTCTCCATCATTCGTTTACTCCCCACCCCCTTTTTTCCGTTTCTCTCCCTCTATCCCTATATTTTGCTCTCTCCCCATAGCTACTTCAAGGAATTTCCTACCATACGTCCAGAGGTTCCGTCGCGTACTGCGCTTGTTTGTACATTCACTACTTCTAGTACATTACTTCAACTGCGATTTTTTTTCTCATCATCTACTCTGTTTGACCTCATTCACCACTCTATCCTTTTTTCTCATTCTTATTTCTCATCATTCATGTCTTCTATTCGACATCCCTCCACTTGGACACGATTTTCAACTTCCCCCTCAATAAATAATGAGTCAATGCCTTCTGCCGACTCCTCGCGCCGCTTGGTTATACCCACTTCCTCTAGAAATTCAGAATTAGTGAACGTGCATCTAATGCTTCTCAGGATGCAAAGTTCTAGGCGCGTGTCCACCGGCTCCATATCATCCACACGACCTTTCAAAGAAGTCTTTCTTTTCTAGCCCAATAATCAAAGCTTTCAAGAAACATTTTGCTCGAAGGCAACTCGGTTTTTTAGAGGTGTTTAATACGCTTTCCCTGGTAGTCGGGGGTAACTAGATGTGAAGAGATGGTCATCCATGAACAAGACCAAAGGAAGTTCTATTGCGGAGATTAATTAAATGCCAGCCTTGGCCGCAATAGGGTCAGTGCTAGACGTTGACGCCAAAGCTAAATTGCAACTTTTGAACTTAAACGCCGACTGAAGTTAAATACTAGCTTTTATTGATCAGTCACTTTTACCACCAACTTAGCGTTATTTTTTTACGAAGTACTTTATTAACCAAACTGTATCTCGTTAACGAAGCGGTCATATTCGTTGACCACTCATCGAACGACCGTGATTCGAATCTCATCCCAGCCCAACTGGCACGAAAACAACACAACCTTTAATCTTTCAAATAACAACATATCGGTTACCAGCTTGGTAATGAGAGTGGCGCTTAAAACTCTGTATCCACTGAAATCGGCATCAAAATATGGTTAACCATGTCTCTAGCCAGAGTAAATCTAAGGCTAGCTATAGAGACCTACCGAGCTGCAGGAAAAAGAATGATACACGACCTAAAATCCAAAGCTAACCAGTTCAGGAAGAAGAGCTAAGAGCAAATCCAGCGACCACTCCTTTTTTCGGTACTCTGTGAACATCCGGGGCGATGTTGACGCGATATTATCAGATACTCTCCCATTTCGAAGATATAATGGGAAATCGATCAATTAAGAGGATGTAGGGTCTTTAAAGAGGCTTAATACTTACACACACACAAACACACTCACGCTATCTCTCTCTTTCTCTCTGACAAAAACACCTTCTCACACATAGTCTCACAGACTCTCCTAAAGAATCACACTCTTTCACAAGTACACGCACAGGCACTCTTTCTAACACATAGAGTCTTACACTTTTTTTTCTCTCTCTCTATGTATGGTAGTAACTAATTATCTATACCGAAGCAACTAATCGTCTTATATGAGAGCAACAAAGCGTATGTATGGTAGCAACTAATTGTCTGTATGAAACAACTAAGAGTCTTTATAGTAGCAACAAATCGTCTGTATGGGAGCAACTAATCATCTGTATGGTAGCAAGTAATTGTCTGTATGGAAGCAACTAATCGTCTGTATGGTAGCAACTAATTAGTTGTATGTAAGCGAATAATCATGTGTATGGGAGCGAGTAATCATCTGTTCGGAGCAACTAATCATTTGTATGGTAGCCACTAATTTTTTGTATGGAAGCAAATAATAGTCCGTATGGTAGCAACTAATTGTGTGTATGGAAGCAACTAATCGTTTGCATGGTATCACCTAATCGTACGTTTAAAAGCAACTTATCTTGTATATTCGAGAGCAACTAATTGTCTGTATGGAAGCAACTATCCTCTGTATGAGAGCACCTAATCGTCTGTACGGTAGCAAGGAATTGCTCGTACAGAAGCAACTAAACGTCTGTGTGAGAGCAAATAATTGGCTGTATGGAAGCAACTAATCGTCTGTATGGAAGCAAATAATCATCTGTATGGTAGCGACTAATTTGGAATTAACCAATCGTTTGCATGGAAGCAACTGATCATCTGTATGGTAGCAACTAACTGTATATATGGAAGCAACTAATCATCTTTATGATAGCAACTAATTGTCTGTATGGAAGCAACTAATCGTCTGTATGGTAGCAACTAATTGCCCGTATGGAAGCAACTAATCGTCTATATGATAGCAACTAATTATATGTATGGAAGCAATTAATGGTCTGTATGGTAGCAACTAATTGGCGGTATGGAAGCAACTAATTGTATGTATGGTAGCAATTGATCTTGTCTGTATTCGGGGGAAAATTGATGCCAAATAGTAAGTTTGTGTGAGATAGTTCCTATCCTACTTTCTGACCATCAATATACGAAACACTCGAATGCTCTTCAAATTTATCCACTCATTTATCAAACTTGGCTAATAATGATAAATGAGAATGACCTTAATCGAACCCTCAGCTTTATAAAAACTATAAATATATATAATCTGCCAAAGGGGAAAATTTATTAATTTGATTAATGGAAGAATTTCTGAAACTGACCCAAGTTATGCTTGCTGGAATTATCCAGACACCGAAACATACTCATAATTTTGACTTTGCAATTTGGTTATTTCTTTTTTTTTTATTTATTTTTCCTCCTTGTAATAGTTCCAGCCCTGCTCTTCCCCATTCCCTTTGGCTAAATCGTTAAATTCTTCGGAAACTTAATGACATTAAAGGTAATTGTAATTAATGGAATTTTCTAAAAATCTTTTCCCTTTGAGTACGGCATTCTTGCATTTGATCTTGTCTCTTTGGAATAAGGAAAACAACAGGGCTATGAGCATATTTCAAAGAGTTAATTAAAAAGGAAAAGGCATAGTAAAGGCTGAATAGGAGAAGAGTGCCTCAGTGAGAAATTAACGACTAAAGGAGATAGTTCATTTCTTTCCGCTCGCAGACACGGAAATTTGGCATCGTTTTAGAAACTCGAATTCATGCGGATATATGACAATTTGAGTACAAAATACTATATTTAGATGAACGAATGACGGAATTGTTAATTGCTTTATGCCAATTAGCATTTCTGTTTCGAGTGAAATCCTGAGATGTAAACATGTGCACACATAAAGGAATGAAGCGGGAATTGTGTCACTTATGAACATGAAATGTATTCAACACGTTCTCTACACGTCATGACCATTCAAACCTCGAGTAGAAACTAGGTGAGGCCTCGAAGAGACTCTAGAAGATATGTTTTTTATGAGGAACTAAAAGATGTGTTTCTAGAAGAATATAGAGGAGATCTGTTTCTAAGAGAATCTAGAAGGGGTTTTTCTATGAGAATATAGAAGATTGTTTCTATGAAAATCTAGAAGATCTGATTCTATGAGATTCTAGAAGATATATGTTTCTATAAGGATCTAGAAGAGGTGTTTTGATCAGAATTTAGAAGAGATATGTTTCTATGAGAATCGAGATGATGTATTCTATGAGAATCGAAATAATAATAATAGGTTATTATAATGCGCCCTTCAGGGCTGTTAGCCCTCACAGAGCACAGGTTGTGTAGCAAGTGTAGAGAAAGTTTACAGGAGAGAGAAGGAAATTATGAAGAGATGAGTCTTCAGGAGACGTTTAAAAGTTGCAAGGGAGGAAGAGGATCGGACTTCGGCAGGAAGAGCATTCCAGAGTCTAGGAGCACAAACTGAGAAGAAAGGGTCACTTATCGAGCAGAAGACAGAACGAGGAGTGTTCAGGATGGGAGCGAGGTTAGACCAGATTGCCCGAGGAGTTTGACGACGGGAGAGGGCCGTCGAGAGATAAGGTGGAGCCTCGAGGTTTAGGACCTTGTAGGTGATGAGAATAATTTTATAGTGGGTACTGAAGCGAATAGGTGACCAGTGTAGCTCCTGTAACAGAGGCATCGAAGGAGAGAACCGGAGACGGCGAAGGAGGAGCCGGGCAGCATAGTTTTAAACTAGGTGTAGGGGGCGAAGTGAAGAAGAAGGGAGATTCACTAGAAGAGAATTGCAGTATTCTAAGCCTGAGGTGGCGAAGGCATGAATAGGGGTCTCAAGGCTTCGCGATCAAAATGGGATCGAACATGTGAGAAGTTGCGGAGGAAATTGAGGGAAGACTTACAGATACGATGGATGTGCGGTTTAATTAAACGAGAATTGCTCGTCGAAAATAACACCAAGATTATTGACGCTATCAGAGAAGGCGACATTGGTTACCCCAAGGTTAAGGGAGGGAAAGAGAGCTTTAGATTTCTCCACCATCGAAGCGGTAGCAACAAGGAGAACTTCAGTTTTATCGTGGTTAAGTTTGAGAGAGTTGGCAGACAGCCATTCATTTATGGAGGTGTAGGCTGAAAGGATCTTGGTAATTGATTGAGAGAAGGACACAGGCGATGAGGAAAGGTATATCTGAGTGTCATCAGCATAGAGGTGGAAGGACAGGCCCAAATAGCGAAGAAGGGAACCAAGAGGAAGTAAGTAGATGCGAAAGAGGAGGGGACCAATAACTGAGCCCTGAGGCACCCCAAAAGATATTTTTCTAGGATATCTAGGAGAGCTATGCTTTTATGAGAATCTAGAAAAGTGTTTCTATGATAATATAGAAGAAATGTGTTTTTTTTGAGAATTTAAAGATGTTTCTAGGAAAATAGAGTAAAAAGGAGTATTGGAGAATTTAAATGGAAAGAAAGTTTCTAGAGAAAACTTCGAGATCGATTTATAGGAGAAATATTTGCAGAAGCTTCTAGGTGAATTTTGAAGAAACACACAATAGAGTTTTGAAGAAGAAAAAAAGGGACTCAGGAAGAACCTCGGAGAAGGAGCTTCTAGAACAGGCGTCGGCAAACCCTGGCACGCGAGGCATCTATCTTTGGCACGTGAGAAGATCTTTCCTCTCCTTTAAGCAAGGAAATGATCACATCCTCTCCTTCAAGCAAGGAAATGATCACATCCTCTCCTTCAAGCAAGGAAATGATCACATCCTCTCCTTCAAGCAAGGAAATGATCACATCCTCTCCTTTAAGCAAGGAAATGATCACATCCTCTCCTTCAAGCAAGGAAATGATCACATCCTCTCCTTTAAGCAAGGAAATGATCACATCCTCTCCTTTAAGCACTGAAATGATCACATCCTCTCCTTTAAACAAGGAAATGATCACATTAAAAGTATATATATTAAAGTTACTCATTTTCTAATGATAAAATTTAATATATTTATTTTAACGCAATATTTACCTTATCTTTTGGGCATATTGACTTAGGTCTGTTGACCAGCTTAGAGTATGTACATTGGGCATTATCGTTGCTTGGCACTCCGGACCAGAAATTCTATTTTTTTTAATGGAATCGTCACGCAAGACCAAAAGTTTGCCGACACCTGTTCTAGAACAATATGTGAGAGAAAGTATGCCGGCGTACTTCATCGAAATGTACCAAGTGCGATGACGAGCATCAGGCATTAGCCATGATGCACCATTTGCAGAGGCATTCAATGTAGAGAAATAAAACATAAAAATTAAAAATAATAGAAAAAATACCCCCAAATGGCAAAAATAGGCAACGACACCATAACGAGTGAGTGGAAAAGAAAACACGGATCTCATGAGCTTCGTCATCTGTGCAGCTACTAACTAATCCTAAACTCGCAGACATGAGAAAAATGTCCGATTTTGGTAATAAAGTTGAAAATTATCCGATTGACCCACTAGAGCTTAAAAATCTCCAATTCTCCAGACAAAGCTGAAAATGTCCGATTCTCCCAATAAAGCTGAAAAGTGTCCTATTCTCCCATTAAACCTGAAAAATAGCTGATTTTCCCAATAGAGCTCAAAATGTCCCATTCTTCCACGAAAGCTGAAAAATGTCCGATTTTCCTAATAAAACTGAAAATATCCGATTCTCACACCAAAGCTGAAAATGGCTGATTCTCCGAATTAAGCTGAAAATGTTCGATTCTCTCGCTTATGCTGATAAATATCCTATTCTCCCACTGAAGCTAAAACTGTCCGATTCTCTCATTAAAACTGAAAAATGTCCGAACTACCACTATAACTGAAAAATGTCCGATTCTCCCACAAAAACAGAAAATGCTCGATTCTCCTACTGGAGCTGAAAAAATGTCGAATTCACCCACTAGAGCTAAAAAATGTCCAATTTTCCCACTAAAGCTAAAAAATATCGGATTGTCTCACCAATGCTGAAAAATGTCCAATTCTCCCAGTAAAAGTAAGAAAGTGTCCGATTCTTCCCCCTTAAGATGAAAAATGTCCAATTCTCCCACTAAAGCTTAAAAATTTTCAATTCTCCCACAAGAGGTAAAAATGGATGATTGTTTAACTGAAGTAGAAAAATGTCCAAATTTTCCCACTAAAACTTAAAAATGTCCAATTCAGTCAGTAAAGCTGAAAAAATGTCCAATTCTTCCACTAAAGATGAAAATGACCGATTCTTCGATTTAAGCTGAAAATGTTCGATTCTCTCCCACTGAATCTATATAAGTGTCTGATTCTCTCACTAAAACTGAAAAATGTTCGAACAACCACTATAACTGAGAAATGTCTGATTCTCGCAATAAATCTGTCCAATTCACCCATTTGAGTTGAAAAATGCCCGCTTCTCCTTAGGGAAGCTGAAAAAGTCTAATTCTCCGACCAAACCTGAAAATATCCAATTATCCCATCGTACCTGAAAATGTCCGATATTCCCACCAAACCTGAAAATGTCCGATTATCCCATCGAAGCTGAAAATGTCCGATATTCCCACCAAAGCTGAAAATGTCCGATTCTCCCAGTAAAACTGAAAAATAATAATAATAAGTCTTTTGTAATGCGCTCTTCAAGGCCTGAGGCCTTTCCAGAGCGCACGTTGTGCTGAGATGAGAATGGAAATTCAATGGAAATTCAAGAGGGGGAGAAGGCAATTCTGAAAAGATGCATTTTCAGGAGACGCTTAAATGTGGTAAGAGAGGGAGAAGACCTGATTTCAGCAGGAAGAGCATTCTACAACTTAGGGGCGCAGATTGAGAAGGAGCAGTCCCCCATTGAGCAGAGGGATGAACGAGGAATATTCAAAAAAGGTGCATGTGATGACCGAAGGGCCCGAGGGACATGGCGTGGCGAGAGGGCAGAAGAGAGGTAAGACGGGGCCTTGTTGTTTAGGGCCTTAAATGTGAAGAGAAGTATCTTGAAGTGAGTACGGGATCTGACAGGGAGCCAGTGCAGTTCATGCAGCAAGGGTTTCGAGGGAGAGAAGCGAGGGCGACGGAGGAGAAGCCGTGCAGCATAGTTCTGTACAAGTTGAAGGGGGCGGAGAGAGGAGGGTGGCAGATTCACAAGCAGTCAGTTACAGTAGTCAAGGCGTGAGGTGATGAAGGCATGAACAGCAGTCTCAAGACTTTGGCGATCAAAGTGAGAGCGAATGCGAGAGAAGTTACGAAGGAAACATAGAGCGGATTTGCTGACATTGCGGATATGAGGCTTAAAGGAGAGATGCTCATCAAAAACAACACCCAAATTCCTAACGCAGTCAGAGAAAATGATAGTATTACCGCCCAGAGTAAGCGAGGGAAAGAGAAATTTAGATTTTTTGACAAGAGCAGGGGTGCCGACGAGGAGGACCTCAGTTTTGGAGTGATTAAGCCTGAGAAAGTTGGTAGAGAGCCAGTCAGAAATGGAGGAGTAGGCAGCCAGGAGGTCAGTGATAGAGTAGGCAAGAGACGTGGGGGATGAGGAAACGTAAATTTGAGTGTCATCAGCATATAGGTGGAAGGATAGACCCAAATTACGGAGAAGGGAACTAGGAGGGAGAAGGTAGATAGAAAATAGTAGAGGACCAAGGACAGAGCCTTGTGGCACTCCAAAGCGAATGGGGGTAGAGTCGGATGAAACGTCGTCAATCACAACGGATTGGGTACGAGACGAGAGGTAAGAGCGGAACCAGTTAAGCATGGTGCCTGATAAGCCGAGGAAAGAGTGGAGACGATCAAGTTGGACGGTATGGTCAATAGTATCGAAGGCAAAGGAGAGGTCAAGTAGAATTGTCCGATTCTCCTACTAAAGTTGAAAATGTAAGATTCACCCACTAAGGCTGGAAATACCGATTCACCCACTAAAGCAGAAAATGTCTCATTCACCCAATAAAGCTAAAAGAAATATCCAATTCTCCCACAAAAGTTGAAAATGTCTGGTTTACCTAATAAAGCTGATAATGTCCGATTCTCCTACTAAAGTTGAAAAATGTCAGATACACTCACCAAAATTGAAAAATGTCCGATTCTTCTACATAAGCTAAAATACATCCGATTCTCTCACTAGAGCTGAAAAATGTCCAATTCCCCCACGAAATATGAAAAATGTCCTGTTCTACAAGTGAAGATAAAAACTGTCCGATTCCGTCAAGAAAGCTGAAAAATATCCGATTCTCCCACTAACACTGAGAAATGTCCAATTTCCCCACTAAAACTGAAAAATGCCCTATTCTCCCATTAAAGTTAAAATTGTCGTATTCTTTCACTAAAGGTAAAAAATATCCGATACTCCCACTAGAATAAAAAATATCCGATTCTCCCACTAAAAACGAAAAATGCCCGATTCTCACAATCAATCTGTCCGATTCTTGTTAGTAAAACTGAAAACCGTTAATTTCTTCAACCAAACTGGAAAATGTCCGATTCTTTCAATAAAATTGAAAGAGGCCCGATTTTTCCAATAAGAGTAAAAAAGTACGATTCACCCGCTTGAGCTAAAAAATGTTCGATTCTCCCACTAAAGCAGAAAAATGTCCAATTCTCCGAACAAAGCTGAAAATGTATGATTTTCCTACTAAATCTGAAAATGTCCGCGGGGCCCACTAAGGCTGAAAATGTCCGATTTACCCACTAAAGTTTCAAATATCCGATTCTTCCACTAAAGCTTAAAAAATATCCGATTCTCCCACTAAAGCTGAAAATGTCCGATTTTCCTACTTAAGCTGAAAAATGTTCAATTCTCACACTAAATCTGAAAAAATGTCTTATTCGCTCACTGAAGCTAGAAAAAGTTTCCGATTTTCCCATTAAATATGAAAAATGTCCAATTCACCCACTAAAGCGGAGAAATGCTCAATTTTCCCACGAAAGCTTGAAAATGTCAATTCACCTACTAAAGATGGATATGTACGATTCCCCCAATTATGCTGAAAAATGTCCGATTCTGCCACACACTAACACTCAGAAATGTCCAATTCTCCGACTAAAACTGAAAAATGTCCAATTCACTTATTTAAGCTGAGAATTGTGCGATTTTCGAACTTAAGCTGAAAAATGTCCGATTCTCCTACTAAAACTTAAAAATGTCTGATTCTCGGAATAAATCTGTCCGATTCACCCACTTAAGTTGAAAAATGCCCGATTCTCCTAAGTAAAGTGAAAAAAGTCTAATTCTCACATTGAAGCTAAAACTGTCCTATTCTTTCATTAAAGCTGAAAAATGTCCGATACTCCCACTAAAATGGAAAATGTCCGATTCTCCCACTAAATCTTAAAGATGGCCGATACACCCACTTAAGCTGATAAATGGACAATTCTGCTGCTAAAGCTGAAAAATTTCCAATTCTCCCACTAAAGTTGAAATTGTCTGATTCTCCCACTAAATCTGAAAATGTTCAATTTTCCCACTGAAGCTAAAAACTATCCGATTCTCTCACTAAAGCTGAAATTGTCTGATTCTCCCAATAAATCTGAAAAATATCTGATTCTCCCACTAAACCTGAAAATGTCCGATTCTCCCACTAAAGCTGAAAAATGTCGGATTCTCCCACTAAACTGAAAAATCTCCGTTCTTCCACTAAAACTAAAAATAAATGTCCGTTTCTCCCACTAAAACTTTAAAATGTCATATCCACCCACTTAAGCTACAAAAATTCCACTTCTCCCACTAAGGCTCAAAATGTCCATTCACCCACTATAGCTGAAAATGTTGGCTTCTCTTACTAAACCTGAAAAATGTCCGATTTTTCTACTAAACCTGAAAAATGTCCGATTTTTCCACTAAATCTGAAAAATGTCCAATTCTCCCACTAAAACTGAAAGTGAAATAATCATCTTCACATCTTTCATGTACCAATTCACCCTCCCTTCCCTTCCCGTTAAGGCCTCTCTCAAAATCATTGTAGGAATCATCAAGGATAAGTGCTAATAGACTTCCGCCTCTCAATATAAGAAGGATCAATTTAAAAACATATACGGCTCAGGGAACGAATACCATGTAGTGAATTTAAACACGTTCAAATTATATAGTGAATTTAGACACATTCAAATCATATACTGAATTTTGGACACCTTCAAAGCATCTAGTGAATTTAGACACGTTCAAATCATTTAGGGAATTTTGGACACCTTCAAATTACATAGTGAATTTAGACACGTTCAAATCATTTAGTGAATTTCGGACACCTTCAAATTATATAGTGAAGTTGGACACGTACGAATCATGTAGTGAATTGGACACGTTCAAATAATATAGTGAATTTGGAGAGGTTCAAATCATCTAGTGAGTTTAGACACGTTCAAATTATATAGTGAATTTAGACACGTTCAAATCATATACTGAACTTTGGACACCTTCAAATCATCTAGTGAATTTGGACACGTTCAAAGCATCTAGTGAATTTTGAACACCTTCAAATCATATAGTGAAGTTGGACACGTTCAAAGCATCTAGTGAATTTAGACACGTTCAAATCATTTAGTGAATTTTGGACACCTTCAAATTACATAGTGAATTTGGACACGTTTAAATCATTTAGTGAATTTTGGACACCTTCAAATCATATAGTGAAGTTGGACACGTTCAAATCATCTAGTGAATTTGGACACGTTCAAATCATATAGTGAATTTGAACACGTTCTAATCATATTCTGAATTTGAACACGTTGGATTCATGTAGTTATTTTACACACGTTCAATTCATGTAGTGAATTTGATCACCTTCAAATCATGTAGTGAATTTGGACACATTGAATCAATCATGTAGTGAATGTGAACACGTTCATATCATGTATTGAATTTGGACACGTTCAAATCATATTGTGAATTTGAATTCGTTCGAATCACGTAGTGAAGTCGGAGACGTTCAAATCTATTACAAGCCGCCCTGATAACGAATGAAACCGTAATAATATCGACACATATCTAATAAAACCGGCTTAATAACCCTTAATGCCGAATATAGCCCTCCTAATACCAATAAATTCTCAAAACCCTGCCATATTAACCATTAATACCAAAGCAAACCATCCAAATACCGAAACCGCCAAATGACAATTAATTTAATACCAAGTAAACCCGCCTGAATACCGAATAATACAGATTAACCCCTCCCTTATGACGCTTACTACCGATTAAAACCGGTGTTTTAATTACTTTCAGGTTTATGGCCAACATATGGGCTATGTTCGCTGTTGTCTTTCTGGCCATTTACACTGCTAATCTGGCTGCCTTCATGATCACCAGGGAAGAATACCACGACTTTTCAGGAATAGAGGATAGTAAGGTGAGTTTTAACCCTCTTATTGCTTCTAGACCATTGAATTACCTAAATAACATCCCTCTTTATTTATTTCTTGCTCCAAGTAGTCTCCTCTCGAGACTCAGTGAACTGGGTGCCCTTATTTATTTTCACTTCTTTTAAATTCATCTTTCGTTAAAATAATGACTATCGCTATTCTCGGAGTAAGGGTCGTTTCCCCTTAGGTCCCCTTTATCTAAGGGTCTCATTGTTAGGGTCCAATCGTTCTGGGGGTTGATCCACGGCTAATGGAATTATCTAGAGAATATTCCTGCGTTTGTTCTCTCTTATATATTCAAATCAAGGATTAGGAAAAATACCCTGAGGACAAAAATACTCTGATTTCAAATTAATTTTAGACATAAAGACCAATTCAAGAAATGATAACAAAATAATTCAATCAGGTTTCCAAACCTTGAAGGAAACTGTGTGGATGTGACAATGGCTCTTCCACCTTTCATATACTATGAAGAATATGTGCAGGTTTCCAATACATACAGTTATGTACTACTAATAAAAAGTATTGCTTAAGCTACAGAACTCCACGCCTTAAAATGCACAGCGTGTTTAAACTTCAGTAGTTTCATTAAAATTGATATAATTCAATCTTTTAATTGTTATTTAATCAAAAATGTATAGTTTTTATAGCTGTTTTATGAAAGTATTTTTTTTTTTAATAAGAGCACCTTAAACTAATTTGCCGTTAGGTATCCGAAGCTCGATTGTAAATAAACTTGTATTATTGTTTCTATTCTCATTTAATGGTTACAATATTGTTGGCAAAATAATGCTTATGTGGACCATTTTTGTTCTATTTAATTACAATCAACTTCCAGATTTAAAATTACGTTTGTTAATAAATTTGCCAAAATTATTACCATATTAATAAAACATTTACGTTAGTATTTTCTTTTAAGAGGACATCTAAGAACGACAAAATGTGAAGTGGAATGAAAAAAAAGTCCTTTTAAATCTTAATGCGAGGACTGGATTAATTTATATGCTCTGAATTATTTTATAAAAATTAAAAACATATTAATTAACATTTAACGTTTCTATTAAGTGGTAAATAGTTAGCGTGAATATAAAGAGAACATGAATTGTACTCGTCACATTCGCTTGCAAGATTCCACACATGTAATTTCTCTCGCTAGAGGCCTTTATGTGACAAATTCGTCACATACGGGAATATAGGGTTAAATAGAGCAATGGTTCCACGAAATGACTCCTTTATTAGAAGAAGAAAAAAGATTGTCCTTGCGAGCCACCCTATGGGTGGGTATCTGGATTAAATGCTCTAAGGTGCCTCGCCAGGGATGGAAATCAGTATATTACAACTTTTTAAGTGAGTCAACGTTAATACCCTCTTCGGGTAGAATATGCATGCGAACAAAGCGATCTCTTAATTAAAGTTGGGTTCATTTTGCGGGGATGTTAAATACGCACACAAAGCTATGTACACCGGAATAATCCCCGGAGGGAACTTTTAGGGGCTTAGTATTATGACTTAAACCTAAGAAGCGAAAGTCAAGAAGAGCATCCCCGCTATCAAGTTTGTAAGGAGAGGTGGAGAAAATGAAAAGGTGTGGAATAATATAAAGCCGACGATCCATCTGCGTGTTTTTAAGCCTGAAGGACACGCTATTCTTCGGAGGTCAACAACAGCATAGTTGGTCTTGTTATACTTGACCCCAGGTGGCGAACTTTTAGGTGCATTGATGCGCGCTAACTTCACCTTGTCGGAAAACGTGGGAAGATGGAGAGGAAGAAGTTGGAATGGTGGTATATAAGGCACTCGAATACTGCTTCAAAATATTATTTTCCCTAATTGTTAAAAACTAATTTGGAAGGGACCAATTAATAAACTTTGGGGACAAATTTCATGTAATAGGGAGATATAAGTGTAGGAACGCCTCAATTAATCATGTCACATTTTAATAATGTAAGTTAACTACGGTATACTTATTTAAAGGGTTTTCATACGTCCAGACTTGACCGGGACAGTCCCGGTTTCAAGCAACGGTCCCGGCGTCCACGCTAGTTTCTAATTTTACAAGGAAAAATATTAACTTTATATATATAAAGTTATAAGCTATACTTCGTATTCTTTCTTACAGAAAGAACTTGGTTCTACAGGCACTCCTTCTTCGTGTGGCCTATGGCCTATTTGCTATTCTAAACTGCCTTTTTTAATTCCCTTTATAGACTCGTTATTTTAACATCCTGAACACCTTTTTTAACATAGATACCCTGAAACATTTTTTTAAGTTATTTCACCTTTTATTATATTGTCTTTATCCCTTGAAGATTTATATATAGTTGAGAATTTTCCAAACACTTTTTTCAACATAGACACCCTGAAACCTCTTTTTAAGTTATTTCACCCACTTTGATATATAGAAAAACCTTCGTCAGATCTCTTTTTTCATCTAAATTGGTTTTATATACGAAATGATAGTAAAAAAGCGCCAAAGGCCTAATTTTAATACATTTTTGAACTTCACGATTTGTATGTTTATCACTCCAAATCATTCGATAATTATATTTATTTTTTCTGAACTCTTAGAAAGAACTTTGATAAAAGCTCGAAACATACAAAAAACAGCCTTGCGAATAACAGTTTCAAATAAACCTAAACTCAAAAACATGAAAGGTTACTTGGCCACTAAGCAAAAAAAACATTTTCAAAAATTTCAAAAATTCACCAAGTTAAATTATAGAGTTAAGGATAAATTTATACCTAAACTAGAGAAGGACTATAGAGTTTAACCTTTTAAAATTCATTTTTCTATATATTTTGTTCGAGTCATAAAAATTTAATTGGCAGATGGCAACTCTCATTTGTTAATGCAAACGACGTAGATTCTTTTTCTGTGTAATCCAGTGTGGAAGTGAGGGATGTTTGACAGCGATACATAGTAAATTAATTAGTATCTTTCTTTGAAATCAGGGCTCCCAATGAGATTTTTTCCGTTTCTACCAGAGCCTGAATAAAAAAATCACCCAGATTCAACTAAAATTCCCCAGATTATAATAATAATATAACATTTAGTGAAGTAAAATTATAACCGAATTTACTTAACAATAGTTAATTCAAATGCAATTCCTCCTGTTCTTCTGCCTCTAAAGTCATTTTTATATTTCATACGTTCCATTTTCAAAATCCCTAATTAATTCTTTGCTCAGCTCCCAATTAGTATAGTCTGAATTGTTTTTTTAATTAATTGTTTTGCCAGAATTCTACCAGCTACTGTTTGTGCTTTTAGTGAATTAGTTTTGATGTTATTCACTTGCAAAAATGTGCGTTCAAAACACACTCAACAATGTGGTAAACACGATAGATTTGTCATTAAATCAGAAATTAGCACAAATTTGGAATTGCCAATACCATCTTTAATGGAACGTAAATCATACCAGTACTGTGGTATGTTATCGCTTGAGATTGGTAGCTCTTTAGCTGTGAGTCGATAGCTTCTCCACTGATCGTAGAGCTCATGCTAGCCGGGTGGATACGGCGTTGGCCTCCTAACGTACGGCGTTCGATTATAAATCCCGGCATGAGCGGACACAAACGTCAGCGCACGTAGAGATCTGGCTACCGATTGGTGGACGCGCTGTGCTCACCCCGTTATAGGGTGAGTAGATCTTACACCTCACACAAAGACAATCACAACACTGCTTTCTTTCCTCTCCTGCCTTCACAGCACAACACACACACTCTCTCTGACGCGGAACAGGTCACCTCTCCCCCGAGGTGACGAAGGCTTCCACCTGAACGCTGTTTGGTGTCAAAAACATAATACTTCCTGGCACCTGTCCCCAAAAGAGGACCGGCCCCTGGGCCCCTCGGGCCGACCAGCGATTGTCATTCTGACCTTAAATAAAAATTTCATTATCCGGTCGGGGATCCTCCCAGTATCATGGAAGAATTGGCGCTAACTAACTAACTAACTAAATCCACTGATCGTCAAGTTCATTCACTTGAGCTGGTGCTAAATTAGGAAAATTGCTTGAAATACTAATTAATGATGATGGCTAAAGACTTATGTTCGAGGCATTGGTTGGATCAAGAGCATTTAGCTTGGCAATCGCATTATTTTTATTCAGTGCAAATCTCTTCCTTATTTGAACGCAGAGTTCCACAAGAAATTTCAAGCAGTCATTGCGGAATATCTTCAAAATATCACTGGGTAATGGTCCATTAATCAGTTGTGTTACCTAGTAGCCTTACCTAACTAAGCCTAGCCTAACTTAATCTAGAATAGGATAAGCTAGGTTAGGTTTGGGTCGAAAAATGCAATGGATGTGTCATCTTTACAAGATCCAAAATAACAAACAAATGCTGACAAAGATTCAGGGAAGCGAAAAATACGAGTGCTTTAAAAAACATGACCATCTTCTTTTTCACAGTAAGTTTAATAGATCTTGTACCGGTTTCGCGTTCTGAAAATATGGTAGGCCTTCTTATATATGTTTTATAATCCTCGGATATGCTTGCAGGGCGACGTTTAACTTTGCTGTGTGCTGCTAAGTAATTATATTTTTCCTTACACAGTAGTTCGGAAAATTAATTATGGCCATAAAAAGTCCATTATTAATGTGAGGATTGTTTGTGATATCCTTTATTGAAAATTAAATAAATATATAAAACTAGATAAGCAAGTAAATGGCGAAATTTCAGGAAATGTGGCACACCTGCTTTGAACGAAACTATGTAAGATGTTTCGTCAGTAATGCTTGAAATATCTTAATAACGCAATTTCGCTAAATTTAATTTAATATACTAGTAAAGGTCCTATTTAATTTATTACTAAATATACCCTAAACACTCCATCTTTCATTAAATAATAAAAATGTTAAATTGTCACTGAACGAAAATCAGCGTAAAGTATGATATGACTTGTGGCCTACTACTACATGCGGCGAATATGAAAAATTCAATCAAATCCCATGAAACTAAGGATCTGAATAACATTACGGAAAATTAAAATGCAGTTCCAAGACCTTTAGCTCTCAATTTTGAACTCTTAATTCCCTAATGGGAGATTTTATAAATAGGAACGGAAATGCTTGGAATCCAAACTTTCTTCTTTCCCTATTAGAATTTTAGAGAAATTTTCTTATCTGACGATATTTTCAATGTGACTCACCACTTCAGGAGCGGCCAATGAGATTTCTGCCGACGAGATCTGTTCACAGGAAGGACATATCGAAGGAGTGACTTAACAAAGGGGTGGCAAAACAGATGAGTCACATAAATATCGTATCAAAGGAATAATTCAATAGAGGTTCAATTATTATTAAAATTGGTTAGGTTATTTATTTCCCCTAATTTAGATTTCATTCGAAAGTCCAATTTCCACCATCCCTTTCATCTGGGCGCGTGTGTCGGTTTTACACTTTAAATCGAACTACCTCAAATATGGGAAATTGGCACACCAGGAACTGGTGTAGCACCATTACACTCAGACCCGTGAAAAGTATTTAAAACACTACGGCCATTTTCACCATCAACAAATTACCGCTGTTTTTATTCACCCGTTGTATTCTGGAATCAAATAATAAATATAATAAAAAAGGTGCGATAACTGGACATAGTAATACGTAGAGTTGAAAAATCACGAGAAAAATGTAACAAGTTTAAAAAGCAAAGCTTTCCAGCGGCCAGTGTCTCTTCGTCTGAGAATGAGCTAAATTACAGAGAGAGTAAGGGATTCGGTAGGTTTTAAATAGGCTATGAAGAAAGCATTAAGGCTGTTGGTTAGGGGATCGATGTAAGCCTCTCTGCTGAGACTGAAATTCCGGTTGTTTTTTTATTAGGAATGATTGGCCAATTTTCTCTTTTGATTGTCGGTATTAAATAAGAAAAAAGGCATTATTTATATTTTATATCAATTTGGTGGTGATTGTTAGGGCGGTGTTGATTTAGTAATGAGTTTTGATCTTGGGTTCGGAGAGGCATTTATAAACGGTCTATCGCTGGGCAAACCTTACAGGTTACAGCATAAATTACCGTTTTTTTGGGAGTGTTATTTTTCATCTCTTAAAAACGTTCTGGTAGTGCAATCTATTTATTCAACTAATTATAATTCCTTTTGTGTAAACCACTATTTTGAACTAGATTTAAATTTGCAGGGTTAGGAAGTTTGGTGGAGTATTTTTTTGTTAAAGGTTTGAGAGTACAAAATCTCTTCTTTGAGATTTTTTAGCTATTGTCTAGACACACACACTCACGATTATTATTTATTATTAACAAGGTCAGGTGGAATCCTTCTTGGTTGTTTAAAATCATGTGGTTTGCAACTCGCGTGGAAGGAGAGTTTCTTGGAGGAGGATGCGAAGACTGGCACTTGGCGTGGAGCGAGTGTGGCAGCGAGCGTCGTGCGTATGACAATTGATTATTGATTCTGCTCTTCCGTGCGTCCAGATTATGTAGGCCTCTAACGGAGCGACGTTACCAGGTTCCGCCATCATGGCGATTACCAGCAAGCGATGGCTAGCTAAGGAGATAGGATAACCTAGCTTTCGTAAATAACTAATGCAACTCAATTCAAGTTTTAGAGATTATGACCTGTAGATTCTTGAAGGTTTTGAGATCTAAGGACATGTACTTCAAAGACGGAGATGCCAGAGGGGGTTTCTCCTTCACAATTGAAATTAATAAAGGGGGCAAGGGGTCATTTCAACGATTAAAGAGCCCTAAAATCTTTAGGACCTCTGGAATTATAAAAAAGAACATCTACCTCCCGGACCCAAGTAATTTTGGATCCTAAACATCATGGAGAAAATACCTTCCAAAATTCCCCATACAACCATATAAATCCCTCTATTTTTTAACTCATTCTCAGCCTGAACAGAAGAGGTTATTGTCCCCCCCCCCCACACACACAAATCTCCCTTTCTGAAGTTCTTTTATTTTTTCTGGGGATCTTTTAATTATTCATATAGTCGTCTGGATAATATTCTTGTCGTCCCTTTCATTTTTTCTCTGATTGTCCCTCCTTCGAATTGTTGCTCTCTCGATACTAACCCCTACTGACAGAAATTATACCTTTCTCACTCCTGCGGGTGAGAAAAGTGTATAAAACCCTCTATCACCGATATTTGATTATAACCTGCTCTAATAAAAGAGGCGAGACAAGCCTGCACTAATCAGCCAACACTAAATGGTGGGGTAGGGAGGGCAGATTATAGATCCTTAGGCACAAAAGGGAAAGGTACTTCAAAAGGATCTCGGTCGCACAATCAGATCAAATCGTGGAAGACCACGATTGTATCGAGACGGATGAAAAAGAGCAGATCTACGCAGGCGCAGTTGGGAGGCCAAAAAAAGGTAATCCCTTTTATTATTTGACCCGTGATTAATCTTAGATTACCCTGAGAGTCTTCTGGTAAGTTCAATTTAAAATCCAGGTTGTGTAATCCGAATGAGAACATCTGGAATCAGCGATGATCAATCGGAAAGAAGAGAAACAACAATTTGGAAACCAACCAAACGGAAAAAGTGAAAGAAAAGAAAATTGCGAACAGATTGGGAATTTATAAAAAAAGGGATATTAGGAAAATGAAAAGAGACGTGTACATAAAAGGGAACGTGAGAAGGAAGGGAAATTAAAATAGAGGAGAATTATAAAAAAGGTATACAAACCCTAAAAGAGAGAAAAATGTTCAAGAGATAAAAATAGGATAGTAAATTGTAAAAGGATCAACATTGTAAAAAAGAAGTAATATTGTTAAATAAGGGAATAAAAAAGAAAGATGGAAAACTGTAAGAAGAGATACAAATTTATTAGGGATGGATATTGTAAAAAAAAAGATGTGGAAAACCTCAATGAGTTTAATGTTGAAAAGCACTACAATATTGACACCCAATGGCACGAATTTCAACCTATTTTGCCTATTAGAGTAATACATTGGTGTGGTCGTTGGGTAAGAATTGTAAGAAGCCGGCTTCCAAGACCAGCTCCCATATCTTGGCTTAGTGGCCTTTCACTACACACGCCCGGAAAGGGTGTGTGGTTCTTCCGCCACACACACACACAGGCTTTATATAATTCCCAACATGTTAAATCGAAGCCTGAACATCAATGGCACTTAAAAGGTAATAAAATGTAATAGTGATCATTTGTGATCAACTGATCCTCCACTTCCGCTATGATCACTCGTGCATCGCGATCCCTCGTTCGCTTGATCTCTCAACAGATCCCGTCTTCTTTACGTTGGGGGTCAGATCCAAGTGAGTTGCGCGCACCCAGATACCTAGCCCCCCCCCCCCTCCCCAGTTACCCTTCCTATAAATCTTCCACATATTATTTTAGCAAATTCACTTCACTTTCCACAACAAATTCTCTCCAATGACTTTCCGCTTTTATGTCCTCGTTAGTTTTCGCTTTTAAGTGCATCTATCGATCGCCGAGGGCGCCACGGGATGAAGCTCGAAGTGACAGAAAAAAATAATCATAATAATAATAATAATAACAATAATAATAACAATAATAATCATAATAATAATACTAATAACAATAATAATAATAATAACAATAATAATAATCATAATAATAATCATAATAATAATCATGATAATAGTAATCCTAATAATAATAATATGATTCTAGATAGAAAAATGCAACTTGCTTTTATGAGCTTTATTCCTTATGAGATGACGTCATCTCATAAGGAATAAAGCTCTAATAATAGCAAGTTGCATTTTTCTATCTCGAATCATCTAAAAACGCTTCAATTTCAACCCAACAAAGATTTTTCGTCAGCTGCAAACGAAAAGCCACAAACTACTTAAATCAAAAGCTGGGATCCAATTTCTGAAATAATAATAATCATCATCATAATAATAATGTCTCTCTATGAACATTAATTTAAAATGGGAATAATATCGCCTTCTCTCCTTCGATTAGTGGACGAGATCCCCGACCGGATAATGAACTGTATATAAAGATAAGAATGACAATCACCGGTGAACCCAAATGCATCAGAGGCACGTCCTCGTTGGAGTGTTTATACACTACGTTGTGTGGTACATTTTCTTTCATTATTCATCCTCATCTGTAGGAAAGAACCTGCGCAAATGGGGGGCGAGGGGAGGCAATCCGATTAAAATAATTACCCCTTTTCTGTACACATCCCATTAAATGATATCTAGGGGTTCGTGGGGGACAGCGGACCCGCTGTAACAATCATTCCTTTCGCAAATACACTCCTCCTTTCATAACCTCCATTAACGTTCCGAAATTTCAAAGGACTTTAGTGATTTGGACATCAACAATTCAAGGCGTCCCTTTTACCGTATTCAGGACGTCCCTTTTACCGTATTCAGGACGTCCCTTTTACCGTATAATAAAAGGATTTTTCCTCGGTTGGTCTCTTCGAATAATTGCACAGCCGGGCGTGAATCTTCCGGTTAACGTCTCTTATCTTTGAAGGGTTTCTTTTCACAAGATGTCAGGAATTATCCTAAATTTGTCGCATTTATCTCCACCTCCCATTCAATGGTGAGAGGAGGCGAGTGGCGGTGACGGAGGTGTTTTTTTGGTTGTTTTTTTTTTCTTAACTGTAGCCATTTACTGAGACGTTTATCCGATTTCAGCTGCAAAATCCACGTAGCGAGAAACCTCCCCTGCGTTTTAGCATCGTTCCTTACACAAACGCTGAGGCTGTGATCTCCAAACATCTTCCAGAGATGAATCTATACATGCGTCCCTACATGAAAGCTAATGTTACGGAAGGAATTAAGGCCATAAAAAGCGGGTAAGAGATGCAAAAACACTTTAACGGTGCACACTTTTTTTTGTCCTCGATTCAGCCTCATTTACAACCCCTAATTCGGTCATTTAAGACCAAATGTGAATAATTACGAGACATAAGCCCTGAATAAGCATGAGCTACCCCAATATATTAACTTATTTGCAGAGAACTGGATGCCTTTGTCTATGATGCCACAGTTTTAGAATACTTGGTTGGTCAAGACGAAGAGTGTCGTCTATTAACTGTCGGGACGTGGTACGCTACGACTGGCTATGGAGTAGCGTTCCCTAGAGGATCAAAATATATCCCACAGTTCAACAAAATGCTCATGGAATACAAGGAAAACGGTAAGTGAATGATCAGTTTATGTTTATGAGGAACACGGTATGTGGATGACCTGTTTGTGTTTACGAGGAACACGGTATGTGGATGATCTGTTTGTGTTTACGAGGAAAAGGGTAAATGTATGATCAGTTTGCGTTTAGGAGGAAAACAGTATATGAATGATCAGTTTGTGTTTATGAGGAAGCCGGTATGCGGATGATCCGTTTGTGTTTATGAAGAAAAGAGTGATTATTTGATGAGGAAAACACTTAGTGGGTAATCAGTTTAGGTTTATGAGTGGGCGCCCTACAAAACGAAGATATTTTTATCCATTGAGGTTGAAAACCTCAATCCATTTCGCTGCTCTGTCCCTCCAATTGCCTCTTTCTTCTTGTCCTTCTTTAGCGTGGATGAATCTTAACTCTATGAGTCAGGCGTTTTGTACCTACCAGATAAGTTCTTTACGAACTTGTTTTTCAAAAGCTTCCAGGCCTATTTTCCTTTGAGTTTGCTTTTCTTTATTAACTACAAGATTTATCGTTGAGAGCTTTTAACTCAGGCTCTTTTTCGCCTTTCGAAGTGGTAGACTGTGGATGAGTGACTCAAACTACTTGAATCAAAGTGGTACTCAAACGACCCACTTACACATTCGCTGAATCTTCCAGACTGATCATTTCTTGTCCCGATTTCCAGGGTCAATATTGTCCACCAATTAGCTCCGCTCAGGATTACTATGTGACTCTGTAAGGGTGCGAAAATATATGGGAGAAAATTCCTTCCAACTCGATAATATAAATGGCCGAAAAACTTACCAACCAAAAACGGACTAAAGCCAGTCGTATGGCTAGAGTATTGGCATTTAAATCAAGAGGTACCGCGTTCGAAACTCAACAGTGTAAAAACTTTTACGAAGATCTCTCAAGAAAGAAAACAGAAGGAAACGTTTGAAGGACTAACTCAACAAGAACAAAGAAATCAGTAACTCAAGATAAATGGAAGCATCAAGAAAGAAAAACGATGATTAAGTGAAGAAAAACGTTTGAAGGGCCAACTTAAATAGAAATAAGGAATTTCAATCAAGAAGAAGAAAATGGATTCGAGGAAGATAACCTGCATAGTGAAGATCAAGATGAACAAAAATATTAATAAATAAATAAAAATTATAATGAAGAAGGCCCTAAAAGCCTCAAACCGCAGTGTTTGGTAATTCAAGTTCAACTGAAATCAAGCTCGTCTAGGAAGAGACGCGCACCACACTTCCCCAATGCCAACCCATGGACATAGTCATACTCAACCCCTGTACTACCATCCCTTACTTTCAGTACCTCCTCATCCATAACCACAACCAGTCTAAAAAAAAATATTTTTTTATCTACTCTCACACACTCACTCTCATATATATTTTCGAATCTCTTCTTTTGACACATTTAGCTTAGCTTCCTTACCTATACCAGATCCTCCGCCCACACACATATATCGCCCATCCGCCCTTTCAACTAATCCACTGGATTGTTTCCCTATTCTATCTTCTCAAGGGCAAACTTCCTACTATCAAAAGATTAGCCACCAACCACTATCAATCAGATCCTCCCGAAACACTTTTCATATTTCATTACTCATATTTCATCCTCAAATCTCATCTCTCATGCACTACCTTCTCAACTTTTGCCACGATATGTTGACGATTGCTTTCTCGCTATTTCTCCCATCATCTTCTCTAAGCTACCTATTTGTGTCCAATTTTTCTCTCCTATCTCCATCCATTCGTTTTTGGATTACTTGAACATCCATTATCAGTCATTAATCAATCAATCAATCAACCATAATCTCAAAAAGTAGGGTTGTTTTTCGTCTGTTTTCCCGATATAAAAACCGGGACTCTTTTAACTGGCATACCTTGATCCCATAGAAAATGATGTAGAATCAGGAAAAGACAAATACCTCAACCACTTTCCTCTAAGAAATCGGAAAAATATCCATACATATCCCTTTAAACTAGTTACAGGTTAATATTTTTTGTTTTTGTGTTGGTTTGATTTGTTTTTGCTTGTTTAGGTCTACGCGAAAAGGAAATATGAACACGCGCGTAGTAAAAGAGGAATTTTTATAAGGTATTTAGGGAAACTAACTTGATTTAAATAATCGACCTATTAATTTGAGAAGATTAATCGGAAAACTAACTTGATTTAAATAATCGGCCTATTAATTTGAGCAGATTAATCGGGAAACTAACTTGATTTAAATAATCGACCTATTAATTTGAGCAGATTAATCGGGAAACTAACTTGATTTAAATAATCGGCCTATTAATTTGAGCAGATTAATCGGAAAACTAACTTGATTTAAATAATCGGCCTATTAATTTGAGCAGATTAATCGGGAAACTAACTTGATTTAAATAATCGGCCTATTAATTTGAGCAGATTAATCGGGAAACTAACTTGATTTAAATAATCGGCCTATTAATTTGAGCAGATTAATCGGGAAACTAACTTGATTTAAATAATCGGCCTATTAATTTGAGCAGATTAATCGGGAAACTAACTTGATTTAAATAATCGGCCTATTAATTTGAGAAGATTAATCGGGAAACTAACTTGATTTAAATAATCGGCCTATTAATTTGAGCAGATTAATCGGGAAACTAACTTGATTTAAATAATCGGCCTATTAATTTAAGCAGATTAATCGGGAAACTAACTTGATTTAAATAATCGGCCTATTAATTTGAGCAGATTAATCGGAAAACTAACTTGATTTAAATAATCGGCCTATTAATTTGAGCAGATTAATCGGGAAACTAACTTGATTTAAATAATCAGACTATTAATTTGAGCAGATTAATCGGGAAACTAACTTGATTTAAATAATCGGCCTATTAATTTGAGCAGATTAATCGGGAAACTAACTTGATTTAAATAATCGGCCTATTAATTTGAGCAGATTAATCGGGAAACTAACTTGATTTAAATAATCGGCCTATTAATTTGAGAAGATTAATCGGGAAACTAACTTGATTTAAATAATCGGCCTATTAATTTGAGCAGATTAATCGGGAAACTAACTTGATTTAAATAATCGGCCTATTAATTTAAGCAGATTAATCGGGAAACTAACTTGATTTAAATAATCGGCCTATTAATTTGAGCAGATTAATCGGGAAACTAACTTGATTTAAATAATCGGCCTATTAATTTAAGCAGATTAATCGGGAAACTAACTTGATTTAAATAATCGACCTATTAATTTGAGAAGATTAATCGGGAAACTAACTTGATTTAAATAATCGGCCTATTAATTTGAGCAGATTAATCGGGAAACTAACTTGATTTAAATAATCGGCCTATTAATTTAAGCAGATTAATCGGGAAACTAACTTGATTTAAATAATCGACCTATTAATTTGAGAAGATTAATCGGGAAACTAACTTGATTTAAATAATCGGCCTATTAATTTGAGCAGATTAATCGGTAATCGACCCATTTGCTTATGGGTACTTCCGTAATTTCAAGCACCATATTTCTTGTTTGTTTATTCGATAGACCACGACAACATATACCGCATGAAAATAAAAAAATAATTTGTTTTTTTAACAGACCTACATAACCACATATACAGCATATAGTTAGAAATTAGGGGGATTCATATAACTTTACAACCGACTTCTGGTAGTTCTTTCGGGTCTCTTATCTGAGTATATGGTGTTTATCTGGTTCGAGTCGCGTTTACAAATAAACTATGGGGATATATATTCACTGTGTTAGAATTTTAATTATTAATATCCATAATTAATTGACATCTTTTCTTTCTTAGGGGAAATAGAACGTCTAATGCGTTTTTGGATCACGGGTGCCTGCAAGCCCAAAAAACAGAATAAACGAGCCTCAGAGCCGCTGGCCTTGGAGCAATTCTTGTCAGCCTATCTCCTGCTCTTTTCCGGCGTGGTTTTGGCGCTGCTCTTGCTCATATTTGAGCACGTTTATTTCAGGTACTTGAGAAAATACCTCGCCAAGACGGACTCTGGAGGTTGTTGCGCTCTGCTAAGTTTGGTAAGTAGACAACGGGAGGACAATATGGTACACTAATCGTAGATCCTTATTTTTCCCTATAACTCTCCTACCAAGTTAATTGCTGGTACAGTTCGGATTATCCGCAACTATAGGTAAAATATGTACTCGTATCTTACTGAGAACGACTGGGTGTAAATTCAATTAAATTATCTCCATTATTCTGTCGAATGAGGATATAATGACTATAAGCCAATGTTTAGTAGGTTGAGTTCTGTGGAGAGTAGGGCTTCCTGCGAGTTAACTCGGGGTCGCGTTTGGTTAGGTGTATTTATACGAGTGATTTTGACAGTCGTAGATGTATGCATGGGACTTCCTTTCCCGGTTGGTTATGTGAATTGGCATTGTTTAATAGGCTCTTGAATCTAAATTTGTTTTAAGGCGAAAGACCCATTGTAGGTTTCAGGCCCAAAAGAACCCCCAACTAATATAATTGTAACAATATGATGATAATTATATGCCACTCACAGACTAACCAGTCAAAAGGTAGCAATTCAAGCGTCGTATACCACATATTCCAAAATAGGCCCTTTCATTACCATCTGATACAACTGACTCAGACAGTGGATGGACTCCGACTCTCAGTAAACTCCAAGAACACCTTACAAAATTGATCCGAATAATATGGGACTCAATCTTTCGAAAGATCCCGCTCAATCCTGGACAAAAGGCGATTTTAACTTTTATAAGATGACTCAATCTTTTGCAAGATGTGACTAATTCCTTTACAAGATATGAGTCAGTCATTTGCAAATTGTGAATAAATCGTTTGTAAGATGTGACTCAGTCCTTTATAAGATGACTCAATCCTTTGCAAGATGCGACTCAGTCCTTTATAAGATGACTCAATCCTTTGCAAGATGCGACTCAGTCCTTTGTAAGATGACTCAATCCTTTGCAAGATGCGACTCAGTCCTTTATAAGATGACTCAATCCTTTGCAAGATGGGACTCAATCCTTTGCAAGATATGACTCAGTCCTTCGAAAAATGTGAATCAATCGTTTGTAGGATATGACACAATCCTTTATAAGATTACTCAATCATTCCAAGATGTGACTCAATCCTTCACAATATATGACTCAGTCCTTGTCAAAATGAGATTACAACCTTCGTAGGATGATTTAATCATTCTAAGATGGGACTTAATCGACTTAATCATTCGAAAAATTGACTCAAACCTTTCTCCAAGTGACTCAAATTCGTACTGAATGTGAAGATGATAATTTTTTCCGGTTCGAAGTCATTCTCATTGCTCTTTCTGACTCGTTCTTACACAACTTATAAATTTCTTCCATTCGGTTCCTCAGTTTTCCCGCGGAAGTTTAAGAATGAAGACTATATAATACCACATTGTTAACCTTTCATCCTCCCCGCGAGTATTTAAGAAGAAAATGAACAGAAAAGTACAAAATCTGCCACAGCACTCGAGAGTGCACCAAATATACCATTAACTATGGAAATAGAAGAAATACTTCAAAGAATAAAAAAGAAAACAAAGGCTCGAACGCTTCCCTCGAAAGAGAAACCATTGAATAAATAAGTATATATGGAATCAAGAAAACAAAGGCTCCTAACCTGAAAAAAGGTTAAATTAAACAAAATAAGCAAATCAAAATAAAGCAACACAAAGCGATTGCCAGGCAACCTGGTACACACACACACACACACACACACTCACCAACACAAACAACATCGACATTATTGCCCTACCATTATCACCACATCATTCATCTCTCGTTTACACTATTATTTCTATCTATCCTATCTTATTCTCCCTCATATTCACCACTTTTGATATCCCGATCCTGACAGTCGGTTTTACATCTTTCCCGCGCGGGTCTTTAAGAATAAATAAGAAAGCACTCATAGTCGACTCTTCATTTTTCCGCGGGTCTTTTTCTACGATCTGCGCTGTTTTATGGGTTTGTTTGCGGAGCGGGGGGGGGGTATAATTCGAATTTTTTGTTAGTTAAATGATATTAATTCGCACACAAATAACGTGAAATTATTATTATTACTTAAAACTAGGGATCGAAAACTAACGAGGGCATCGGCTCTATACAGTGTGTTAGGTGTTCGTAACGAAAGCGGTAGAGTTAGGGGAGGTGAAAATGCGTGGTAGGTATATAGCCGAAGATTCGAAAGAGGGAATTGCTTGCTCCGACGTGTCCCCCCCCCCCCAAAAAAAAAAACAACAACATATGACACTTGATATATGTTCAACATATGCGATTAATACACTCGTATATTGATATCTGCATAAATACACTCGTATACTACCTATATTTGCACAAGTACACTCGTATATTACGTATATTTGCATAAAAACATTAGTATACTGAGCATATTTGGATAAATACGACGTATATCTGCATAAATATACTCGCCATCAGTGGGTGGCCTGAATGATGCGAACGGCTCTACTACCCTCACTGATAAGGAGGGAATCCTTGATCTTTGGAAGTCTCATTTCGAGAGCATCTTAAACGATCATTCGAGCCCCGGATGATCACCTCCGTATGACCCCTCAGCACCTCGTCCGCCATTAGATGTCCCTGCCACCTAAGATCGAAGAATTCAACAAAGCCGTCGGGTGCATGAAGCCGAGCAAAGGTGCAGGACCGGATAACGTGCCGCTAGAGTTCTTCTCATACGGTGGCCCTGAGGTGAATAACCGCCTGATGCACCTCATCCTCAAGATCTGGGAAACCAAGACCATCCAAAGAGGCTTCCGCGACGCTTATCATTACTATCTTCAAGAAAGGGGATCCAGATAATTGCAGCAACAACCGCGGTATCTCACTTTTAAGTACTGCGAGCAAGATCTTCGCCCGCATTCTCCTCGACCGCCTCCTAGTCCTCGCGGAAGACGTCCTCTCTGAATCCAAGTGTGGCTTCAGACCTTCTCGATTGACAATAGACATGATATTTTGCGCCCGCCAACTCCAGGAGAAGAATTAAGAACAACAACAGTCAGCCATGTTCATCTTCTGAGATCTCAAAAAAACCTTCGATAAAGTCCCTCGTCCTGCATTGTGGGCGGTCGTCGCCGGTTCGGATGTCCACCTGACTTCATCATCCTAGTCCGCTCCCTTCACGAGGACATGGTTAGGAGTATACCCCCAAATGCCACCTTAGACCCGTTTCCCATTACTGGCGGTCTCAAACAAGGGTGCGTTTTAACTTCGACTTGTATTTCGCTGTTCATGGCAGCCATGTTCAACGAAATCCCATCGAGGACCGCCACCATTGACGTGCGGCACCGGATGGACGGCGAGCTATTCAATCTCGCACGATTTCACGCCAAGACAATGACGTCTACAATCTCAGTCCGCGAAGGGCAATATGCCGACGACAACGCTACCCCGAGCAGGACTGATGATGGCCTTCAGGGGACAGCTGACCTTTAAAACAACTCTGCTTACGAGCGTTTTGAGATTCTCTATGGGAAACTCAGCGCGGGAATAAGACCCCGAGGAGGACCAAAGCGCGGCTACAAAGACCAGCTTAAGCGCCCCCTGGCCCAAACCACCATTGAATCTTCTTCGTGGGAACAAACTGCCAGGAACAGAGGAGCCTGGAGAACAGCTGTCCGCGACGGCACCGCAGACTTTAAGGAGAACAGAAGACTGCGTGAGGAGGACAAACGTAGGAGAAAGAAGGAGCGACTGTAACAACTTCGTCTTCCACGTGACTTCTGCCGGTGGCTCTTCCACAACAGACTGGGTCTCCTAAGTCATAGCCGTCACAAACATCAGCCGAGGAGACCGGATAACTGTCGACAAAACCGATGCTCGGACACGAGCTGGAGCTGACGATACTCGTATTTTAAGTATATGTGCATAAATATACTCGTATACTACGCGCATTTGCATAAATAGACTCGTATTATACGTATATAAACATTAATACACTCGTATACTACCTATATCTATATAAGTAAACTCGTACATTTATTATGCATATCTTTATAAATACTCTAATATAAGCATTATATGACACTTTTAGGATAGACCAAAAGATGTATTCAATCAGGTAAAATCAACATCAATTTATTTAATCTCTATTTGCTCCAAACTAAAGTCCTCCCCCCCCTTTCCTCTCGTTAGTAAATGTGTCAGAAGAAAAAAATTCAGAACATTTTTGGAATAAAATAAGAACACCCAACCTCAGAGATTGTTTGTTGGTAACTGATGACTTGCGTAGTTGAGCGCGCTTAAGAAACCCACTTGAGTGGGTTTCTTAAGGCTGCTTAACTAACTACAGCGACCGGAGGGGGTTCTCTTACGAGGGGCGGTCAATAAGTTTTGCGAATCGGTAGGGCAAAACAGAGGAAAGGGTATGGCTGTTTGTGGGAGTGTTAGGACAAGTTATGACAAGTCAGGACCTGCAGCCGCACGCTCCTGCCTCGTCTATTTAAGAAGCAGTAGCTGATCGCAGATCGTCAGTCACAAATCTTTCAACAATGGAGAAGGTTGAGCACCGCGCAGTGATCAAATTTTTGACCAAGGAAGGCAAGAATGCAAAAGAGATCCACGAACGCATGGTTGCAGTGTACACCGACACCACCCCTTCCTATGCAACCATTGCTCGCTGGAATAGGGAGTTCCGCCATTTCGTGAGTCCCTTGAAGATGAACCCCGTCCAGGACGCCCGTCAGACGTGACCAACGAGGACAATGTGGCCGGTGTGGAGAGGATGATCCTCGAAAATCGACGGGTGAAAGTCGAAGAAATCGAACAAGAACTTGGAATATCACCTGAAAGTGTTATCAACATCATCCACGACAATTTGGCCATGACCAAGGTCTGTGCCCGTTGGGTCCCAAGAAACCTCACGCCCCATGATCGACTTCAACGTCGTCAAAGTCCACAAGGCCAGAGTTGCACAAGCTGCCCTGCGCGAGTGCGGATTCGAGGAACTCAACCATTCCCCCTACAGTCCAGATCTGGCCCCTAGCGACTACTTTTTATTCTGCCAGTTCAAGGCTGCACTGCGTGGACGCCGGTTTGGGGACGATAAAGATGTCCAGCTCGCCGTCCAGGAGTGGATTGAACAGCAGTGGGAGATTTCTGGTTGTCGGAAATTCGAAGCCTCAGGGACAAGTGGTGCAAGTGCATTGAAGTCGAGGGTAGTTATATTGAAAAATAATAAAACACTTTTCCTCATATCTTGTTTCCTTATATCCGAATTGCAAAATTTATTGACCGCCCCTCGTAGTTCCAGTGCTCAGTGTATTTGTAAGTTTTGAAATTATGAGAAGGTTGTGAACGTGTGTTGAACTGTGTCTGGTTCTTAGTTACAGGAGGCGAGTACTTTGTTGTGTTTTTTGGGTTTTTTTTGGGGGGGGGTATGGTCTATGCAACAGCTAAAAAGTTGGAGTTCAATTGCAACTTAAGTCACACCAGAAGTGCATCCATGTGGGAGTGGCTCCACTCCAAGGTTGCATCCAGGTGGGGTGGTTATCATATCCATTTGGGGATGACTCTACCCTCTTCTACTCTATTTTTATTGTCCTAGAAGGGAACTAGACTTTAGAAAGACACAGCCTTGCCTGCTGTGCTTTATGCATTATATTACATATTTTTTACTAAACTATTTTTCCCAATATATGTAAGGGTTTACAATAGAATCTTGTGTCCATTTTCTTTGAACACAGTTCCCTTGTACTCAGGAAATTGGTACCAATAACTCAATGCCGCTATCGCCTTTTCACTTCAAAGGAGCATGACACGAAAACAAAATTATAGAATTTAACGGGCAAAGACTATAAGATCAGTTCTATGGCTGGTCTTGAAAGAATGGGGAAAGCAGGGTAGGGAGGTCTTGCGAGGACCTGTTGAGTTAAAGTAAAGTTAAATAAAGTCTTATTTCGTATGTTTAATAAGTAAATAGGTGTTTATCGAATATATTTTTAAACATGTTTATCGATCTGTTTTGAATTACAAATTCTGCAGAGAATTCCAATTTGAGACTATTTTATAAGTAAAACGGTTCCCAAGATATTCGTCGAATATTTTGATTTGAATTTATGTCCATTTGTTCGCGTCGTGTTTTTATTGCGTTCAAAAAATAAATATAATTTTATATTATCGAAAGCATTCATAATTTTGAAGACTTCAAACGAGAGCAATTTCAATTCTTTAAGTCTGTCTTCAGAGGGTCTGTTTCGCTTCTCTGGAATGAGCCTTGTTGTACTTCTCTGTTCTCTCTCTCAAGGCATCGGTGTCTTTTTGCAGATAAGGACACCAGAACAGAACTGCATATTCCAGCAGTGGGCATACGAGTGATTTGAATAATGACTACTATTCCTCTACTCTTCTATTCTAAATTTCTCCCAATAAAGCCGAATGCTGGATCTGCATTTTTAGCTATTTGAACGCAGTGCTTTGAAAACTCGAAGTAGCCTTGAAATTAATACACCATATCACGTTAGTCCGACACACTTTCTAATCGATAACCGCCTAACGTATATAGTTTTCATTTAGAGAGCCGATTTGTATAACTTTGCAAACGACCAATCAAATATCTCATTTAAGTCGTGCTGTATTTCCTCTTAATCTGAGTTGTGGTTCGCTATAAACTAGTTTAGTATCATCCGCGAACTTGGTAATCATGCCTAGTAGTCTCGAAGCCTAAGTCATTTACGAAGGTAACAAATAATACAGTTCCCAAAACTGACCCCTTAGGCACGCCATTAGTGATTTTTGCACAATCACGACTCTCTACTTAGGGTTCATGCCAGTTTTTAACTCAACGGAATTTACAACCTCTTATCTGGTGCTTTTCGAAAAGTCTGCTATGGGTAACTGATTCAAAGGCCTTTTTAAAACCAATCTAAATAATGCGACCCCTTAATGACGATCATATTTTTCTGTCATAACACGAAAACAGTCTAAGAAGTTCTTTAAACACTAGAGACATCTTCTGAATTCGGTTTGCCTATCTTTAATTCAATTATGTTTATCCAAGTGATCCACAATTCTGTCTCTAATAATTGACTTCAAAAGATTTACCCGCAAGTGACGTTAAGCTAGGTCTATAGTTTGTGGGGATTCTCCTTTCCCCCTGTTTAAAAATATGGCGTAACATTTGCTAACTTAAATTCTAGAGGAACACTACCGTCCTTTAGAGATTTGTTAAAAATTCTTGTGAGTGACGATATGATCTCATTTTTTTAACTTCTTAAATATGCATTGGCTGAATTTTATGTGGACCTGGAGATTTTGAAGTTTTCATTTTGTCTACATTTATAATTTGAAGGTTCGATATGGCAAGTGTATTTTCTTAATTGAACTCACTTGGATGGAGAGAAACAGAAATGCGAATTATGTCTTCCAACGTAAACGCGTCAGAAAATTTCCGATTTGAGCACTACCTCCTATGTCGCTAAAACTAGCGTTCTCTCGTTATTTTGAATTGATCCTATCAGATTTAGAATCATTTCCTACTATTTATATACGCATGGAACTGTTTGGGGTTTTATTTACACGTTATAGAAAGATCAATCCCATACTTTTTGTTTTTTATTACTTCCTTTTTTACTCGACGCTAATAATGAACGTAGTTTTTGTGGTTATTGTTTTCTTTCAGGAACTGGTAGTAGCGGTTTCTTTCTCTTATACCAAAATTTAGAGTATTAAGATCATGGCGAGCTTCTATTTCGATTGGAGGTGTTTCCCTTTTTTAGTAACTCATTTTTGTATTGTAAATAATAAATATTATGAAAAATAATCGTACCTTGCAATTATGTATAGTTTTTATAGTGAAAATTCTCATCCAGTCCAGCTGCCTCGTTTTAATATGAAACACATCGAAATTTGCCTTTAGAAAAATAGAAATATTGCCTTTCTGGTAACTTATTTGAAAAGCCGGTTTGAGGCAAAAACGAAAAGTATTGTGTTCGCTCGTGCCTATATGTTCGCCGACAGAGACACCAAACAAAGTCTTCTTCATTTGTTATATTCAAATCAAGTATGTTTTGCTTAACCGTTGGATTGAGATAATAGCCTAAAAAATCAAGCAATCGCTTTCCCTCGTTATTATCTCTTTCATCATTAATATTTTCATTTGGAAAGTTAAAGACGCCAAATATGACTGTCAATCGCTGCCTAGCAACATTACATGGTGGTTTGATTATTTATATCAGAAAAAGCATTTCTTCAAATCAAAATAATTCTATAGAGCAAGGAGAAGTTGAGTCACTGTGGATAGATATTAGGGTCAGTAAAAATTGGATAATACACTTGGGAGCCTTTTACAGTCCAACCGGAAAGACTGATTGTATTGATGAGTTAATGATCAAGGAAAGAAGTAAATGATGTGAAGTAGATACAGTTATTCTTGGTGACCATAATTTAAATTCTGTGGACTGGGAAAATATGATAGGAAGGGATAGAACAAGTTGTAAGTATATCGAATGCTTTGAGGATAATCTTTTGACTCAATTGGTTAATAAGCCTACAAGGGGTGCCAATATCTTAGATCTGGTTCTTTCAAATGATGATCACTTGGTTCAGGAATTGACTATCGGGGAAGTATTGGGAAATAGTGATCATCAGATGGTTCATTTTAACTTGGGAATAGTGAAAGCTAGAAAATCGACAAATTCCTCAAAAACTCCAAATTTCTATAGGGGCGATTATGATCAATTACGCAACTTGCTATATCAGATTAGGTGGGATATAGATTTCAGGGCGAAAAATACTTATGAGATGTGGGACACTTTTATGACTATATTAAACATAGTCCAGGAGCAGTGTATTTCAATGAAGGCTATTAGGAAGAAATGTAGGAAGCCATTGTGGTGGAATCAGGAGATAGCTAGGAAAATTTCTGAAAAGAAAAGGGCATACCAGAGATTACAGAGAGAAAGTACTTTTGATAATTTAAATCATTATAGATCGACCAGAAATGAGCTAAATAAGATTATTAAGAAGAGCAAAATGGCGGCACAAATTAATTTAGCTCATAATAATAATAAAGTCCAAGAAAATTCTCTGGCTATTATAGAATCTATGACAAATTTTACAGTGATAAAATAGGGCCTATTAGATATGAAGGGGTTAGATATGATAGGTTTTTAATGATCATTTTTCTTCAGGATTTACAGAAGAGAATCCAGATAGATTAATTCATAATAATTCTAAGTCCAGGAAAGTAGTGTTGAATACCATTAATGTGAACAGAGAATGAATTAAAGGGCTTATATTGGAGTTAAATACTAGTAAGTCATCTGGCCCAGACAACATTCATTCTAGGTTACTCAAAGAAGGGGTAGATAGTATTGTAGTAGCTCTTGAGAAGATATATACTAGGTCACTAGAGTTTAGGAAAATACCTAATGATTAAAAATTAGCAAATGTAGTGCCAATTTTTCAAAAGGGAAGTAAAGAGGACCCGAATAACTTTAGAGCGGTAAGCTTAACTTCTATAGTTTGTAAAATTCTTGAAAAGATAGTTAAGAAGGGAATTTCTGACCATCTAGAGTATGGCGGGTTAATAAATGATGCTCACCATGGTTAAATTTGTTTAACAATTTTACTGGATTTTAGGGATCATGTTACTAGCCGTTTAGATAAGGGAGAAAATGTTGATGTAATTTACTTAAATTTTGGCAAAGCTTTTGATAATGTTCCACATAGGAGACTAGTTCATAAATTAAAAATGTCTGCGATATGTGGTAAAGTTTTGAATTGTATAGCTGAATGGCACAAAGACAGGAAACAGAGAGTTATGCTGAATGGGGCGAGGTTACAGTGGAGGGACGTTATCGGTGGCGTACCTCATGGATCCGTTCTAGGCTCTTTATTATTCATAGTTTATATAAATGATCTCGGGAAGGCTGTAAATAGCAGTGTCATTTTTTGCTGATGATACTAAATTGGCAGCTGTAGTCAAAGAAGTTGAGGGTAGCTTTAAAGTGCAGAATGACTTAAATAAGTTATTAGCTTGTGCTCAGAAGTGGCAGATGACTTTTAACCTTAAAAAATGCAAAGTTCTTAACATGGGAAGGGATAATAGGGAATTTTGATATGAACTGGATGGGCATTGGCTGAATTCAGTTGAGGATGAGAAGGACTTAGGCGTAGTAGTAGATAGGTCACTGAAGTTTTCGAAGCAGTGTATTGAGGAAAGAAATAGAGAAAATAGGGTGCTAGGATAGATTAAGAGGAATCTTAGCTACAAGAGTAAGGAGGTTATCCTTAAACTATACCACTCGTATGTCAGGCCACATTTAGAGTACTGTATACAAGCCTGGTCACCACATTTTAGAAATGACATCAACCTGCTAGAGTCAGTACAAAGGAGGGCAACAAATATAATACCTTCCCTGAAGCACCTTGAATATGAAGATAGACTAAGGGTACTAAATATGTTCTCATTTGAAAGAAGTTGTTTAAGAGGAGATATGATTGAGCTTTTTAAAATCTCTGGGATGGATAAGTTGGATTTGAACAAGTTATTTGAGTTGGAGGGTAGTAATAGGACTAGGTGTCACTACTTAAAAATTACAAATCAGTCCAAACTTGAATGTATTCAAACGCAGATTAGATGATTATATGGGGAGGGAGGGCTAACTTTCAGGGATATTCTGGACTCATTCCTGTGGATGCAGTTTTTTACTATTGAATATTACAATTGATTTGGATTTTGACGAGTCTTGATGATGATGCTTTTCGTTTTTGACACATTCCTGTGTATGGTCCTAATTGTATATTGTAGATGCATGATCTGACACAATCCTATGGATGCATTTTGCGGGTGGGTTTTTACAGATGCGGATGACCTTTGATAGGCCCTTGTGGCGTTTGTCGTCCGTGAAATTATGTTATGTTATGTTACCTAAAAACTCTATTCCTCGAGGAAGATAGCAGACACATAATAGTAGTAGGTCGGATTATAAAGAGTGCTTTATTTTCTAATGATCATAATTACAGGCTATTTATTTTCATGTTATTCCTCTCTGTGGATATGTCTTAATCCTAGATAGTCATGATAGACTCCTACAAAATCGAATGAAGCAGGGAAATTGGATATCAAAGAAACAAAAAGGAACTCGGTGAATAAGGTAAACATAAGTTATCTTATTTTGCAAAATACACGTTAGATTGTGATAGAGTTGATATAGTAC
The DNA here is from genome assembly GCA_963969495.1 of Ceratothoa steindachneri. Lineage (NCBI taxonomy): Eukaryota > Metazoa > Arthropoda > Malacostraca > Isopoda > Cymothoidae > Ceratothoa > Ceratothoa steindachneri. Next base: position 7,716,510 of record OZ018324.1, read on the forward strand.
GTAATTACAGGCTAAATTAACTTCAAAGTTATATTGCCTTGCCGAATATTCTCTTAGAACGCAAACATAAATAAGGTAACCAAATTTAGATCGAATTCGAGATGGCTGATGGTAGACGAGACGTTTAGGAATTATATAGGCTACAATTAACTAGACGAATAATAAACCAAATCTAAGCTGCTCTAAGATTACTTAAGATGGCAGGGGATTAAACGCAATGTGCATACATTAAATTATAATGCTTGCACTCTAAACGCCCTAGTTAATAAAGCGGAGTACACAAATGGCGGAGCGGAAAAGCGGCTGAAGTGCGATGATCATAAATGTTGCTAAATTGGCGTTCTTAATGTGTTGTTGTATATTATTATTGTTGTAACCGTCATTTGTCGCCAAAATTGATGCCTAAACATAATAATCTTAATTTTCTTAATTATGGGGAACATTTACAATTATAAATATTGTGATGCAGCGGATAATACACTGCGCCCTTTCTCTCAGGCTAATATGTAAGAGCATGCGAATACCTTATTACCAATAAACTTAACTTCTATAATTTTCAAAATTCTTGGAAAAATAGTAAAATAAGGAGGATATAGTATTTGTTTTGTTTCTTTTTTTCAGTTTTTGCTTTAATTCATTTTTTTTTATAGCAAATAAGGGCCAGCCAAATTCATTCCTGCGGTTTCTATTGGCTACTCATGTTTTGTAACTTTTTAACTAATCTTTGGCCTACTTTGTTTGTTTGTTTTTTTGCTTAAATAGGCCATATGTTATTAAACGATACGGATAAAAAAATGATTTCATGTTTTGATATGATTTTCATCATATAATCATGTCCCTACGTCCTACAATTCTCTAAATATCAGTTGGATGGTTTACGTGTGTGGTGACGAACCAAACGTTTTCTCTGTTTCAGTTGAAAAAACCGATTAATTCTTCCTCCATTTAATAAATATTTGTTTTCAGAGGCTAATTGTTGACTCCTTTTTCCTGGTTTATTATATTTCGTTTCTTTATTTCTTAAGTCAATTGTCTATTTTCCTCCTTATGTTAAGCGCCTTAACAATAAAGTAACTATGCCATAGGTAAATAAAGCAGGAAACCCGCATCTCACTTTTATACTTAGAAAACTGCATTTGCATATAATTAGAAAGATAGATAATAGATAGACAAATTGATATGAATGAAACGCTCAGCAATTCACAGAAATTTTCATTATCTTTCAAAGCTCAATTGTTCTTTGTATCCAACTCTCTAAAACTTCAGACCAAATTTCTATTTTTTTTTCCAAATCTCAATGATATCACAGATAAAAACATACCATGCTAAAAGATTCCCTTTTATTAAATATTTATCTGAAATAAAAAATGATTAGGAATTTGTTATAAGATCAAAATCCTTTTCTGTTTGACGTCATAAGTTTACGATGCCACCCACTATCAAAAGGCTAGAAAGAACAAATACCACCCAATGCTCGTAGAAGTAGCCCATTAAAATTAAGTATTCATAATAGTTTCAATTAAAGCGTTAAATTAATGGTTGAAATAGCCCTAACTCCTTTCTCTCCCAAAGGAATGGGATAGAGATGAGTAATATCTCCTCCTTCAGGTGACGGTAAATCAAAGAAAATCCTCCCTCTAAAATTTGTATAAAAGTTCCAACAACTTATTAAACGAATAAGAAAGAGCCATAAGACAGAACGTGTACTGCAAGCCCTTAATAAAGCTTTCACCCAGCAACCTTTTGCTCTTTACCATTGCTTCGTACAGCCTTCACCAAAGAAGAGCAACCACACACTCCAGGTTTTGTCACAACACAGACCTACACTCTCTCCTCCTACGAGAGATGGCGTTTCTGCAAAAGGCTCTCAAGGTTCAGGTCAGATTGCGTCTTGCACCATAACATCGAGCAGTCCTCGGGCTAACACGAGGAACTCCGTTGCAACGACTGCCTGCTTCCCTACCTTCGTTACGCCCCCAGTGCGACCACTCCGAACCGGAGAGTGGACACGTCAACACTTAGTAAAATTTCATTGTTGATAGCGATTCCAAGTGCAGAGTAGCTTTATCAATTCACATTAATTTAATCCCATATTAATTATTCCACTTAATTTATCCAAATTGCCGGGGGACGATTCGCTACCCGGAATAAAAAAACGGTAGTTTCAATCTAGTTTAAGACCCTGGGGCACGGGGGAAGGGGAGGGCCGCTGATCGTTCAAGTGCCAAGTATTAGTCTTCACGAAGCCGCTCCTCCCACTTGTGGGTTTGAGTGTAGGGAGGAAATTAATTAGCGCTGACTCATCATTTTGTCGCATGATTTGTCATCTGAACGACATAAAAATTATATTCGATCCGTCTATTTGGTAGTTTTATGAGGAAACGTGATTAAAGAGAGCAATGAAATTGTTGGAGTGCCTTTATCATGTAATTTAATTATTTGTTGTGTATAAAAGAAGTGTATTTTTTACATTGTTTAGTTGAAGTGAGAAGAGGCGTCTCGAAACTTGCCCCGAAGGACGACTTTCAAAATGCTTCAGCATTATTTTTTCTCTCGATTGATAAGAGTGAACAGTCTGACACTACATAGGGTCCTAAACAGTGAGAAGTTTAAGTCTACAGATGATTATAAACAGTAAACAGTCTAACTCTACAGAGCGTTCAAGGCAGTGAACAGTCTTACTCTACAAATAGTTCTAAGTAGTGAAAAGTCTGAATCTACAGAGGGTTCTAAAAAGTGAGCAGTATGCTTCTACAGAGACTTCAAGGCAGTCAACAGTCTGCCTCTACAGAGCGTCCAGAGCAGTGAAGAGTCCGAATCTACAGTGTTTTCCAAGTAGTGAATAATCTGCCTCTACAGAATGTTTAAAGCAGTGAAAGGTCTGCGACTACATAGGGTTATAAGCAGTGAACAGTCTGCCTATACAGAGCGTCCTAAGCAATGAGCAGTATATCACTACAGAGCTTTCAAGGCATTGAACAAACAGTCTGATTCTACAGAGCGTTATAAGCAGTTAACAATCTGCCTCTACATAGCATCCAAGGCAGTGAACAGTATGCCTCTACGGAGCATTATAAGCAGTGAACAGTCTGGATCTACAGAGTTCTTAGCAGTGAACAGTCTGCCTCTAAAGAGCGTACTAATGAGCGAACAGTCTGCTTATAAAGAACGTTCTAAGCAGTGAACTGTCAGTCAAGACTGAGTGTTCAAACAGTGAACATTCTGCCTTTATAGTGGGTTCAATGCAGTGACCAGTCTGCGTATAGAGCACATTCTAAACAGTGAATAGATTGATTCTACAGAGCTTTAAAAGCAAAGAACAGTCTTCCTCTGCAGAGCGTTCAAAGCAGTGAAGAGTCTGCATCTACAGAGCGTTCAAAGCTGTGAACAGTTTGGCTCCACAGAGAGTTATAAACACTAAACAGTCTGCCGCTGCAGAGAGTTAAAAGTAATGAACAGTAGACCTCTACAGAGCGTTTAAAGAAGTGAACATTCTGCCTATACAGAGCGTTATAAGCAGTGAACAGTTTGCATCGACGTAGCATTAGAGGCAGTGAACAATATGCCTCTACAGAGCGTTTAGGTCTGTTAACAATCTGCCTCTACCGAGTATTCTAAGGAGTGAACAGTCTGAATGTACAGAGCGTTCTAAGCAGTGAACAGTCTACTTCTACGACCCCTAAAAGCAGTATAAGGTCTGCTTATACAAAGTGTTCTTAGCAATAAGCAGCCTTACTCTACAGATCGTTCTAAGCAGTGAAGAGTCTGCATCTACAAAGTGGTATAATCAGTATGCCTCTACAAAGCGTTCTAATCATTGAACATACTGCCTCTATAAAGCTTTCACGGCAGTGAACAGTCTGCCCCTACAGATTTTTATAAGCAGTGAACAATCTGCTTATACAGAGCGTTTAAAGCAGTTAATTGTCTGGCTATATACTGCGTTCAAGGTACTGACCAGTCTGCGTATAGCGTGTTCTGAGCAGTGAACAATCTGCTTTTACAAAACGTTGTAAGCAGTGAACTCTGTGCCTCTACAAAGCATACTAAAGAGTGAACAGACTGCATCTACAAAGCATTCTAAGCAGTGGGCAGTCTGCTTCTGAAGAGCATTTTAAGCAGTAACCAGTCTGCCTCTAGAGGGTGTTCAAGTCAGTGAACATGCTGCCTCTACAGAGCGTTATATCAGTGAAGAGACTGCTTCTGTAGTACGTTCTAAGAGGTGGACTGTCTGCCTTTCTTGAGTTTTAAAGGCTGTGAACAGTCTGCCTTTAAAGAGCGTTCTAAGCAGTGAGATATCTGCTAATACAGAGCGTTCTAAGCAGTGAACAGTGTGCTTCTACAGAGCATTCTAAGAAGTGAACAGTTTTCCTCTACAGAATGTTCAAGGGAATTAACAGTATTTCTCTACTGAGCGTTCTAAACAGTGAACAATATGGTTCTACAGAGCGTGGTAAGTAGTGGACAGTCTTCCTCTCCTTGGCTTTCTAAGCAACGAAGAGTCTGCCTCTACTGAGCATTCCAAGCAGTGAATAGTCTTCTTCTACAGAGCATTCTAAGCAGTCACCAGTCTGCCTCTACAGAGCGTTCAAGGTAGTGAAAAATCTGCCTTTACAGAGCGTTCTAAACAGTGAACAATATGCTTCACTAGAACGTTCTGAACAGTGAACTGTCTTCCTCTAAATGGCTTTCTAAACACCGAACAGTCTACCCCTACATAGCATTAGAAATAGTGAACAGTCTGCTTCCACAGAGCAATCTAAGTAATAAACAGTCTGCTTCTAAGAAGCCTTAAATGTAGTGAACAGTCTACCTCTACATCGCGTTCTAAACAGTGAACAATCTGCTTCTACAGAGCGTTCAAGGAAGTGAACAGTCTTCCTAAATATGACTTTCTAAGCACCGAGCAGTCTCCATCTACAGCGTGTTCTAAACAGTAAACAATCTGCTTCTAGGCAGCGTTCTAAGCAGTGAACAGTCTTCCTCTAAATGGCTTTCTAGGGACCAAACAGTCTAGGTCTTCAGAGCCCCCTAAGAGGCAAACAGTCTGCTTCTACAGAGCTTCTAAGCAGTCAAAAGTCTGCCTCTAAGGAGCCTTCAAGGTAGTGAATAGTATATCTCTACAGAGCGTTCTAAACAGTGAACAATCTGCTTCTAAAGAGCCTTCTAAGCAGTGAACTGTCTTCCTATACATGGCTTTCTAAGCACCGAACAGTCAGCCTCTACAGAGCGTTCCATGCCGTAAACAGTTTGCTTACACCCGACGTTAAAAGCGATGAACTGTCATTTTATACAGTTCATTCTAATTATTGAACATTCTGCCTTTATACTTCGTTCAAGGCAGTGACCAGTCTGCCTCTACAGAGCATTCTAAGCAGTGAAACATCTGCTTATTCAGAGCGTTCTAAGGAGTGAACAGTGTGCTTGTACAGAACATTCTAAGCAGTGAACAGTCTGGTTCTACAGAGGGTTCATGTGATTTAATAGTCAGCCTCTAGAGCGTTCTAAACAGTTAAAATTTGTGCTTCTAGAGACTGTTCTAAGCAGTGAACAGTCTTCCTCTACATGACTTTCTAAGAACCGAACAGTCTGCGCCTGAAGAGCGTTCTAAGCAGTGAAAGGTCTGCTTCTACAGAGCATTCTAAGCAATGAATTGTCAGTCTTTACATAGCATTCTAAGGAGTGAACGGTGTGCCTCTACACAGCGTTCACAGTAATAAACAGTCTGCCTCCACAGTGCGTTCTAAACAGTCAAAAAACTGCTTCTAGGTAGCGTTCTCATTAGTGAACTTTATTCTTCTACATGGCATTCTATGCATCAAAGAGGCTACCTCTACAGAGCGTCGTAAGCAGTAAACAGTCTGCTCATACAGGGCATTCTAAGGCGTAAGAATCACCTCTACAGAGCGTCAAAGTAGTGAATAGTATGCCTCTACAGAGCATTCTATCAATGAACAACTGCTTCTACAGAGCGTTCTAAGGAATGAACTGTATTCCTATACATGGCTCTCTAAGCACCGGACAGTCTGCCTCTAAACAACACTCTAAGCAGTGATTAGTATTTTTCTACAGAGCATTCTAAGCAGTCAACAATATACCTCTACAGAGCCTTCAAGGTAGTGAACAGTCTGCCTCTGAAGACCGTTCTATACACCGAATAATCTGCTTCCGCAGAGGGTTCTTAGCAGTAAACAGTCTTCCTATACACTGGGTTCTAAGAACTGAACACTCTGTATCTACAGAGCGTTATATGCAGTGAACAGTCTGCATACACAGAACGTTCTAAGCACTGAACTGTCAGTTTCGACAAAGCGTACTATACATTAAACGGTCTCCCTTTATAAAGCGTTCGAAGCAGTGAATAATCTGCGTCCACAGAGCGTTATAAGCAGTGAAATTTCTGCCTCAAAGAGCGTTCTAAACAGTAAACCTTGTGCCATTAAAGAGCCTTTTAAGCATTGAACAGTCTACCTCTATAGAGCGTTCAAGGCAGTGAAAAGTCTGCCTCTACAGAACTTTCTAAGCAGTGAACAATCTGCTTATACAGCGCGTTCTCGGCAGTGAACTGTCAGCCTATACAGAGCGTTGTGAGAGGTTAACAGACTGCATCTATAGTGTATTCAAGGCAGTGACAATTCTGCGTATACAGCACGTTCTAAGCAGTGAACAGTCTGCTTCTCCAGAACATTCTAAGCAGTGAACAGTCTGCCTCTACAGAAGGTTCAAGTTATTAAATATTCTGCCTCTACAGAGAGTTCTAAACAGTGAAAATATGTGTTTCTACAGATCATTTTAAGCAGTGAACAGTCTTCCTCTACATGCCTTTCTAAGCACCAAACAGTCTGAGTCTACAGAGCATTAAGCAGTGAAGAGTTTGCTTATACAGAGCATTCTGAGCCATAAACTGTCAGTCTCTACAGAGCATTGTAAACAGTGAACATTCTGCCGCTATAGAGGGTTCAAGAGGGTTCACAAGATAGTCAACAGTCTGCCTCTACAGAGCGTTCTAAGCAGTAAAATCTCTCCATATACAGAGCCTTCTAAACAGTGCGCTTCTACAGAGCACTCTAAGTAGTGAACATTTTGCCTCTACAGTGCGTCCAAGGTAGTGAACCGTCTGCCTCTATAGCGCCTTTAAACAGTAAACAATCTGCTTCTAGGGAGCGTTTTAAGCAGTAAACATTCTTCCTCTACATGGCTTCAATGGACCAAACAGTCTACCTCTTCAGAGCGTTCAACACAGAGAACAATCTGCTTCTAGAGAGCATTCTAAGCAGTAACAGTCTACATCTACAGAGCCTTCAAGGTGGTGAATAGTCTGCCTTTAAAGAGCGTTCTAAACAGTGAACAATATACTTCAACAGAGCGTTCAGTCTACCTATACATGGATTTCTAAGCACTGAACAGTCTGCCTCTACAGAGCGTTCTAAGGACTGAAACTCCTGCTTATACAAACCTCTGTATGGGATGAACTTTCTGCTTCTACAGATCTCTCTAAGCAGTGAAGAGTCCGCCTCTAGAGAAGGTTCAATTAATTCAATAGTCTGCCTCTATAGAGTGTGCTAAACAGTTAAAATATGTGCTTCTACATAGTTTTATAAGCAGTGAACAGTCTCCCTCTACATTTCTTTCTAAGCACCGAACAGTCTGCGTCCAGAGAGCGTTTTAAGCAGTCAACAGTCTACTTCTACAGATCATTCTAAGCAATGAAGTGCCAGTCTCTACACAGCATTCTAAACAGTGAACATTTTGCATCTATAGAGCGCTCAAGGCATTCAACAGTCTGCCTATAATGAGCGGTCTAAGCACTGAAGCTTCTCCTTATACAGAGCGTCCTAAACAGTGAACAGTGTGCTTCTACAGAGAATTCTACGTAATGAACAGTGTGCCTCTACAGTGCGTTTAAAGTAGTGAACAGTCTGCTTCGACAGAGAGTTCTAAACAGTAAACCATCTGCTTCTAGGAAGCGTTCTAAGCAGTGAACCGTCTTCCTCTACATGGCTTTTCTAAGCACTGAACAGTCTACCTCTAAATAGCATTCTAAAATTGATCAGTGTTCTTCTACAGAACAATCTAAGCAGTCAACATTTTCTTCTACAAAGCCTTCAAAGTAGTAAACAGTCTGCCTCTGCAGAGCGTTATAAACAGTGAACAATCTGCTTCTACAGAACATTCTTAGCAGTGAAAAGTCTTCCTATACATGGCTTTCTAAGCACCGAATAGCCTGCCTCTACAGAGCGTTCTATGCAGTGAACAGTCTGCATACACAGAACGTTCTAATCAGTAAAATGTTAGTTTCTACAGAACGTACTATTCATTAAAATGTCTGCCTCTATAGATCGTTCAAAGCAATGAATAACCTGCGTCTACAGAGCGTTATAAGCACTGAACATTCTGCTTAGACAGAGCGTTCTAAGCATTCAGCAGTCTAAATCTACATATGGTTCTAAGCAGCTAAGATTCTGCCTCAACAGAGCGTTCTAAACAGTTAATCTTGTACCTCTAAAGAGTCTTTTAAGCATTCAACATCTGCCTTTATAGAGCGTTTAAGGCAGTGAACATTCTGCCTCTACAGCTTGTTTTAAGCAGTGAACGATCTGCTTATACAGCGCGTTCTAGGCAATGAACTGTCATCTTATACAGACCGTTGTAAGAGGTTAACAGACTGCCTCTATAGTGCGTTCAATGCAGTGACAAGTCTGCGTATGCAGCACGTTCTAAGCGGTGAACAGTGCGCTTGTACCGAGCGTTGTAAAGAGTGAACACTGTACCTTTACTAAGTGTTCTAAGCTGTAAACAGTCTGCCTATACAAAGCATTCTAAACAGTCATCAGTCTGAATATACGTAGCCTTCTAAGCAGTAAAACATGCCTCTACACATCGTTCTAAAAAATGAACTTTGTACCTTTACAGAGCGGTTTAAGCATTGAAAAGCCTGCCTCTATATAGCAGTCAAGGCAGTGAACAATCAGCCTCTACAGAGTGTTCTAAGTAGTGAACAATCTGCTTATATTGATCGTTATAAGCAGTGAAGTGTCAGCCTGCAGAGAAGCAGTGAACAAACTGCTTCTACGGAGCGTTCTAAGCAGTGATCACTGTGCGTCTACAAGGGTTCTAAGCTATGAACAGTCTGCATCTAAAGAGCGTTCTAAGCAGTCAGCAGTCTGCCTCCACAGAGCGTTCTAAAAAGGAACTGGTTGCCTCTACAGAGGGTGATAAGCATCGAGCAGTCTGGCTTTATTAAGGGTTTACTTTTGCCTCCTAAACGAAAGAGTGGACAGACACCAAAGCTTGAAATCATCACCCACACCATAACGCAGCCACCTCTAAATGTATATATTTTATTATACAGCATTTGGGATTCGACCTTTCACTTATGTGACTCCTTCATGCTATTTCGCATCGGATTCGAAAAAAAATATTTTTCCTTCCTCGCTGAAACCACTTTCAGCACTCCACAGGACATGCTTAGTAGCAAAGGCCAACCTAGCCGATTGTTTTTTTTTTTTTACTTATGATAGGTTTATTAGCAGGGGGGCGTGCTATGAACACCATCTCTCTCAAGTGACGTGACAGAGTCTATCTAGGCCCATTCAGGTTCTGGTTTTTGGCAACTTGACGTAAAATACCAGCTGCTATCTCAAATTGGTTCTTCTTCAACATCCGTTGCATCTTGCAACATTCCATCGGAATGGGTATTCGAGGGTGACCATTTTTCTCTGTCACCTCATAATGACCCGATATCCTCATAGAGCTTTAGTATGTGTAAAATGCCACCTTTGACCGATTACAATACCTCGAGATGTCAAACAGTAATTCCTTCACCGTTCCACTTGAAACCTGCTTTCTGAAGGATTTGTCTACCTTAACAGGTAGGCCACTATCATAAAGGACTAATACCCTGAGTAACATCCTACAAAACACCCAGGGCACTGTTGACAGGCATACTTTAGGAATTTATTCGTGTAAGGTGAAATTTATGACATCGTTTTGAAGGTCTCCTTTCTTTAAATACATATTTCTTTCGTCATAACATTTTTTGGCTGCTGTTCTATGGAATGAATTTTGAACACTGATCAGAGGCAAATTCTAAGAATAAACTGTTCAATTTTCATGGTAATGAAATTAATATTTCCAAGAAATTTTGGTATTTTTTCTCTTGTTTTTGGACGACACTGAATAGGAAACAGTCAATTATAATTAATTTATATTAGTCTTCTCACCTTTTATATATTTTACAAGCAAGAAAAGCTTGCCCACTTCCACAATATTTTTCTCGTTACTAATTTTACTTTTAATGAAATATAAATCCCTTCTAATTGTACAATTCTTTTAGGGATTGGAATTACACAACATTACATAACAATACTGCAAGTATGTTTCATTCGAGATCATACTTTCTCCTAAACAGATTCATAATCTCACACGTACACTGCTATACTCCTTCACAAACTCTACTTTATCCCTCTTACATGCCCACTCATCTTCTCAATCAGTCATTATCATATATAAGGTTGTGCATATAGGAGTATATGGTAGTGTTTACGTGAGAGTATAGCGTATATTGCAGATTATGAATGGCATAAAATAAATTTGTTTAGTTCCTAAAAACTGTACGTAATAGAGAAAAACTAATGATAAATTTGAATTCCGTTCGTTGATTTATCTTACATTCACCTCAATTCACCCGAGTAGCATGAAACCTTTTGCATTTTTTTGACCAGTGTAAGAGGAGGGTAAAAATACCAACCTCAAACGGTTGTCTATAACAGAAAAGGAGAAAAAAAATGGGTGTCTACAATAGCAAAGTGAAAAATGGCCATCGATAATGGAAAATTTAAAAAAGGCTGTCGATAAAAGAAAAGTAAAAAAATGGCTGTCGATAAAGTTAGGTAAAAAATGGCGGTCGATAATAGAAAGTTAAAAAAACACCTGTCGAAAAAGGAAAGTAAAAAATAGCTGTCGATAATAGTATAGTAAAGAAAAATGGCTGGCGATAATCGGAAAGTTATAAAAAACCGGCTGCCGATAATAGAAAAGGAAGAAACTGCTGTCGATAAAAGGAAAGTACAAAATGGCTGTCAATAATAGTAAAGTTAGAAGATGGCTGTCGTTAATTAGAAAGTGATAAAAAACGGCTGTCGATAATAAGAAGTTTTAAACAATCGCTTTTGATAATAGGAAGGTTAATAAACGGCTGTTGATAATAGGAATGTAAAAATAAAATGGCTGTCGATAATAGGAAAGTTATAAAATGGCTGTCAATAATAGTACAGTAAAAAAATTGCTGTCAATAATAGAAAAGTAATAAATGGCTGTCGATAATAAGAAAATAATAAAAATGGCTGTTGATAATAAAAAGTTAAAAAATAGCGGTCGATAATAGGAAAGTAATAAAAATGGCTGTTGACAATAAAATAGTTAGAAAAATGGTGGTCGATAATAGGAAAGTAATAAAAATGGCTTTTGATAAAAAAATAGTTAGAAAAATGGTGTCGATAATAGGAAAGTAATAAAATAGTTAGAAAAATGGCTGTCGATAATAGAAGAGTAATAAAAATGGCTACCGATATTCGAAAAGTTAAAAAAAATAGCTGTGGAAAATAGGAAACAAAAAAAAACGTGCTGTTAATAATAGAAAGGTTAAAATCTCCGGCCGTTGATAACAGAAAAAGTTAAAAAAAAAAGTGTCTGTGGATAATAGGAAATTAAAAGAAAATTGACTATCGATAATTGGAAAATAGCTTGATATTCAAAATTGAAACTTAGAAGATTGATGTCTTTGTTGAAGTGTCACAAATTCATCAATTTTTCTTCCTCTTCAAATCACTCAAATGTCCACATTTGATTTCTAGATAGAAAATTCGGATTTTTGACTCTTTCCTGGAAATTCAAGGTCATTGCCAGCCTGCAATTCATTAGGCCATAATGGCAATTGACTTTAGTCGGCTATTTATGAAGTACTTTTTTCAAGTAATTCAAGAAAATAATAGACTTGTTTCGCGCTAAAAAAAATGTCACGAATTATTTTTTCCCGCCGTAACTTTTTCTTCGTGTGACTTTTAATTCTTGGACAAATGTCGCCAAAGAAAAGTCGAAACCCAAATCTTTGTTTTAAATTTTCTTTGTTTCCTTCGCAAAAGTTTTGTTTGCTTTTACATTAATTATCTTTGCATTTGGGAATCATTTCGAGTGAATAATGTAAATTTTTAAATCCTCCAACTTTGCTATTTCTATACACTCTTTATAGACCTGCTTAAGTAGGTGCCATCCTAGTGGAAGGTTGACTACTTGGGTTAATTGGCTGGACTGGGATTTTCAATTGAAGACGAGCGTCTATTCCATGGCTCTGTTTACGCACATTAGAAAGAAAAACAAACAATTTAAGAGAAGTATCATGTGTGTTCCGTCTTATGTACACACAATACACATGTACACAAACTTTCTTTACCATTCCGAACTACATAGAGAACAAAATACCTCCATCTATATTTTCTTGAAAAGAATATTCTTACAAATTTGCCTCTTAGTAATTATAAGTAGTGTAGAGCAAGATAGGTATAAATTGCAGCGATACCATAATTATCTCATAGTCAAAAACACAAAATATAAACAAGTAGTATGCAAACCCTTGGTCTAAAGGACTTGAGACCATTTTCAAATGCAAGACTTCAATAATTTGTCCCAATTTTGGAATGTGGTTACATTCCCTTCTTCTTCCAATCTCTTCCAGGGACCTTCAACATTCGTCGAATTCTGAACCATAACATTCCAATTATCTTCTATTTGTTTTTTATCGGGTTTAAATCAGGGTTCTTCGCATGTTAATTCATTACATTAATATTTTCAGCATCTATAAACTGCCTCACTAACTTTTCTGTATGCCACCGAGCATTGTCGTGTCTGGAAATAAACTCACGAACTCTTGCTATTCGGAGAGAGGGAATTGCAGGTTCCTGAAGCCGATTTTTGTATATCACGGCGTTTACTTTTGCCTCTTAAACGGAGGAGCGGACATACACCAAAGCCTAAAAACATCACCCACACCATAACGCAGCCACCTCTAAATGTATATATTTTATTGTACGGCATTTGGGATTCCATCTTTCACTTATGCGACTCCTTCATGCTATTTCCCATCGGATCCGAAATTTTTTTTTTTTTTCTTCCTCGCTGAAACCACTTTCAGCACTCCACAGGACATGCTTAGTAGCGAAGGCCAACCTAGCCGATTGTTGTTATTTTTTTACTTATGATAGGTTTATTAGCAGGGGAGCGTGCCATGAACACCATCTCTCTCAAGTGACGTGAGAGTGTCTATCGAGGCCCATTCAGGTTCTCATTTTCGGCAACTTGACGTAAAATACCAGCTGCTATCTCAAATTGGTTCTTCTTCAACATCCGTTGCATCTTGCAAGATTCCATGGGAGTGGAATGAATCTTGAACACCGATCAGAGGCAAATTTCTAAGAATAATCTGTGAAATTTTCATGGTAATGAAATTAATATTTCCAAGAAATTTTGGTATTTTTTTCTCTTGTTTTTGGACGACACTGAATAGGAAACAGTCAATTATAATTAATTTATATTAGTCTTCTCACCTTTTATATATTTTACAAGCAAGAAAAGCTTGCCCACTTCCACAATATTTTTCTCGTTACTAATTATACTTTTAATGAAACATAAATCCCTTCCAATTGTACAATTCTTTTAGGGATTGGAATTACACAACATTACATAACAATACTGCAAGTATGTTTCATTCGAGATCATACTTTCTCCTAAACAGATTCATAATCTCACACGTACACTGCTATACTCCTTCACAAACTCTACTTTATCCATCTTACATGCACACTCATCTTCTCAATCAGTGATTATCATATATAAGGTTGTGCATATAGGAGTATATGGTAGTGTTTATGTGAGAGTATAGCGTATATTGCAGATTATAATGCTGTGGTGAGACCATGGATCAATTATTTATCAACGGACCTCTCATACCTTGACACCTGGGTCTATTTTAAGGTGATGTTGCAGATGTTGCATCCTTGAGCACTCTGGTGGGAGACTCATATTTGTAACATGGTTCCATGTCGCCCCTTTTGATCGTCATGAGTGATGTTATAGAATCATCAAGTACCAGTTTGTTCTTTGTGTGAGTCTTATTTAATCCAATTTGAGAAAATCAGCCTTCAGGATCTGGGTTTAAATGTGTCATACTCGAGCAATTAGTGCCAACTTTTCTCCCACTTGGGAATTTAGGAGTGGCTCTGGCCCTATTTTTGACTTTGCAAAGATGTGACCAGATACGATCCATACTCTGATTTTTTCTATCCTTATTTGCCTCCTGATTCACTTAAAAAAATGTCATCAAACTCAAGGACAAAGTTATCTAATTACAAACTCGTTTTAAATATTATTATGGTTAAGTCTGGTGCATTTTTAGGTTTTATATTTACATCGCCTTTTTATTGCTACATAATGAGTATTATTTTGCCGTGACGGACTGCGATCGGATTTTGCATGAAAATACACTAAGGTCTGCCAGGATACTTTAAGTTAAACGTGTACAGAGGGCGTTGAAAAGTATTGACAAGTGTATATGTGACGAGTTGGGAGTAAGGCTATACAAGGTGTCCCAGTAAAAAGTTAACCTCACTTTGAATTAGTATAACTCAAAATCTATTAAAGAGCTTTGAGTTCTGCAAGACAAAACAAATTTACCAACTATTTATCTGTCGATTTATCTATAGAATCGACAGATAAATAGTTGGTAAATAAAACACTTTTTGCAGCAGCCAAAAATCTCCAAGAGGTTTTGAGTTATACTAATTCAAAGTACGGTTAACTTTTTTCTGGGACACCCGGTATGTGTTAATATGGCATGAGTTGGGAGTGAGATGATGGAAAAAAATCTATAATGCACCTTTAACCTAGCTAACATGCTATTCTCATCGGTAACGCGTTGCTAACTCCCTGGCTAACTGTTTTAATGAATCAGGCTATCCAATAAATCAAACAGGTTTAGAAAACAACCGATTTGATCATACTTTAACATCTAGATAACATTTCTAGATAGCATTATTTGGGCTAGTGTTCAGCCTATTTGTTTAACTTATCATTTAGCAGTCCAACCAATTCAGAGTTCCACTACCCGTTAGCTCGTGTTTTTCTTCTCTCACTTTTGAACTGACTTTCCACACTAGGCCAAGTACCGAATGCAACTGACGCAGCAAAAGAAATGTTTTCAGCGAATCACAATCAAGTCCCAGCCTAATCCGAGATCAGAGAAACCTATGTTGACAACATTGGACAGATCTAACCTTTTGTTGGGAATTCTGCGAAGTGTTTTAAATTATAGATTTGACATGAAATTTCTTGCGTGAGCGTGGAAGTGAGACTGAAAGCTTGAGTAGCAAGTCAAACATGCTGTCGCTCGCAAGTGAATCTGCGGCTATATCTTATCCACGCTTTCACTTCCTCCATCTTCACTAATTTCCGTATAGATCTCGGAGATGTCGAAGAATACAGCATCAAATGACCAAAGACACCGATTTTTGAAATGGGAAAAACCTGGACTCCCCATTGTTCAAATGGGTAATTTTGGAGAAAAAAACGATTAAAATGAGGGGTGGGGTTGTATACCAACACTACCAAATTATAATAAGTTTATTTCAGTATTAACATGGTCGATTAGTTTCCATTCTTTAGATGAGTTAATTTTTTGCATCTGACACTGTATAGAGCTGATTCACTCATCGATTTTAACTTTAATATTTCATGTTTTGGGACCTATATTCTTCAAATTACATAAAAAGACTCCCTATTCTTCAAATAATCCCGATTGCTCAAATGAGCCAATTAATACCGCTCTTCAAATATTCCCGGATCTCTCCTTACAAACTTTTTCGCGGAAATTTCCTTAGTTGGTTTTCGCTTCTAAGTTTTAAGTAAGCAACAACAATAACAAACAAATCCCATAGACATGCTAGTGATCAATCAAATAATAAAATAATAAGAAAAACTGTCCCTTTTTCATGTCTAGATGAAAAATTTGTCTAGTCTCTAACGGGGTTCCATCCAACGACTACGCATGCGCAGCGTTATCACTCAATTACAATGGATAAAATCCTCAAGCTTCTCACGCGAAAGATCGCTAGATCGGTTTCCGGGCGAGGCTAGACTATTAATTCATGTTTTGCGAAGCCATAAAGCTTTAGCGATCATGAAAGTCTTAGATTTTTCGCATTATTCAACTTGAATGCCAATTGGAACTTGTGAAATGAAAAATTGTTATGAAAACTGGCAACTAAATGTTATCTCTTTCCTTGATGCTTTTATTTCTATTTTTAAAACACCAAATACGTTACACTAAAACGACTCACTCAAACAATATATAACTTTTATATGCGAAGAAAATTATTGCTCGTCAATTCAGGTAGTTACATAATTTCGACATTAAAACTTTAGTAAGCAAAATTTAGAAAAGCGTACATGAATTTGAGTAAGAATATAAATTTGGTAGCTAAATGCAGAGACTTGGCAAGAAGCCAACGTTCGATTCCTTTGACAAGGGAGAGACGAAATTTTATGCTCCGAAAAAGAAAAATAACTCTTGTTTGATATAATATAGACAATGTTATTATTTCGTTGGCAAGGTATCAAAATACACAATGTATCCTGGCTTCCGTCTTATTCAGACAGAACCTTAAATATTACTTGGGTAGATTTTGGTAGATCTCTTTTGTACATAATTTCTAACTCAGCAAAAAGTTCAGAATACAAGGACCATCGGTTATAGGCTTATTATAAGTCATGTTCTAAATACGTTCTAAATTTGTTCTAAATACGGTCACCACTTGGAGATTTAGATCTGTTAATCAAGCAAACGCGGATAGAGGCAATTGTCTAAGGAAGCCACATCAAATTTCAGATCCGTCTATGTTTATATGAATTTTTTAAAGCTATACTTGTATTCTTTTATTTATTAATAGTTATATAATAATATAGAATATATATAAAAATGTATCTTATATGATACAAGTCTAAAATGCAGGTAAATCTCAAGAATAATTATTAAATTCAGTATTATACCTGAGCTGACCTCCCAAAATTACAATTCATAAATTTCTGATGTTTGGAGGCAAAAATCGAGGCTGAGAGAGTCAGTGCTCACTGTTTTATGAGATGCTGTTATTTATTATCAATGTCGTGGAAGATAATCACCAATGCCTTTTTCTCACAATACTCAGAGGGGTGGAGGAGCAATTCAGGTTAGCTCCTCCCCCCCTTTATCCTAAATCCGCTACTGACAATGAGCACCATTGTCCGATTTAGTAGTTTGCATTCATCCCTCATGTTAAAATTGCTAAAAAAAAGGGTCTATAACATTCTTAGAGTAAAGAACCAAATATTCAATGGTAAATTTTCTTGAAAATACTCCTTTAATTTTCCTGAGAATTTCACAGAATATTCTTTGAAATTTGCCTCCAAGTTTATTTCCTAGAACGATAACTTAGAAATTACATTATACCCGTAGAACTGCGGCGGACTTAGGGAGCGATAAGGGCCGTTCTTTCCGGGCGGTGTATTTTTTGGGGGGGAGGGGGGGGGGGAGATTGCTTAATGAATTAAAGCTAAGTTCGCCTTAGTCTATATCGTCCAGTATCTATTTTTTCGTTTTCTTTTTCCAGACAAATATGATTTCATTATTATTATAGACAAAAAAAAAACAACCAGAAACTGGAAACCTTGTGAAAGCTACATATAGTTTTCATCATAATTTTAATAATAAATTTTAATGTACTTTGAAATGCATTATGTAAAATTAAATGGCTATGCTGTTTTTGCCAATGAAGTAATTTAATTTTTGATTAGTACTCGCCACGCTTTTGACGGGGGATCCAAAACTATAATCTCGGTAATTCATTA
Organism: Ceratothoa steindachneri; assembly: GCA_963969495.1. Lineage (NCBI taxonomy): Eukaryota > Metazoa > Arthropoda > Malacostraca > Isopoda > Cymothoidae > Ceratothoa > Ceratothoa steindachneri. The sequence goes on from OZ018324.1 coordinate 7,734,444, forward strand.
CCAAATATAGTGGTAAGGTTACATATGTTTCGTAGTCATTAGTATTGGGAACTGCGAATGGTTCTCTACGCTGAAATTAATCAAGAACTACCTGAGGGCAGCAATGAGTCAAACGAAGGTACACATCTGATCTAGCATTGCTTTCCAGTGAGCTCTTGTCCAAGAAATTTATTTTAATGATGTGATTAAAGATCTTGCGGAGATGAAAGGCAGAAAAGATAACTTTTAAAATTATCACGTTTGTTGTTGCTGTTTTTTTGTGGTAATCAAAATAAAAGAAATCTTTCTTTGTAATCTTTCTTTATATTTTTGCAGATGTCCAATTTTTGAATTGTTTGTTGTTTAGACATCCTTAGAGCACTGTTCCTTTAAGATAAGTTTTCATCCAAGTTTTCACCTTTATCATGAATAAAAATCGTTGAACCTCGCGAAGGATCTACGACTCGTGGCTACAATCGCATCGTTCGATTTACTTACGGCCTCTTGATTTGGAATTTTAGGAAGTCTTGGAATATATGTTGTTTAGTGGGGCTGGAAATTCTACGAACGCCCTAGGCAGCACAAACGTTAGGGACACCTCTGCCATGAGAGTTAATAACGTATGTACAGCAACACTTTTCCACGTGTACTGTAGAATGTTACCTAGAGTATTTTCTCATTTAGCATGATGGCGAGACGTGTTAAGGTAGAGAAATACTTCCGAAAGCAGGTTTCTAGTGGAGGAGTGAAGGAACGACACTGTCTGACATTACGAGGCATTGCAATAGGCCAAAAAGTACATTGATACTCATCGTTCTCTAGTTCTGGACGCATCGTTTCTTCAAATACATATTAGTTCGTCATGACGGGTTTTTTTTTTTACCGCTGTTCAATGTAATAAAACTTAGACACATTCAAAGGCAAATTTCAAAGAATATTTGGTGCGATTTTCATGGAAATCGAATGAGTATTTTCAAATATATTTAGAGTGGAGGACGAACTGTATATACAGTAGCGGCCATACTGATTCAGACAATTAGGTTTACATCACAAAACTTACAGTAGCTTCAAACCAAATAATGGTAAGTAATGCATAATAAAGTACAGACATAAATTAAGCATAGCTTTAAGTTGTATATGTACATTGTAAATGTTAGGGTGGATGAAACTGAAAGATACGTGCAAAATAGCATTTTAATTCGCAAAGTATGGTGGTCAAAAGGATCCGGACAGCTAATTATACATATTACTTCTATCTTTCAGACAACCAACTAATTTAGGGTAGTAACTTACAGATATATATATATATATATATATATATATATATATATATATATATATATATATATATATATATATATGAGAAACTCACAAAGTAGCGCGTGAGTAGAGCAATAAATGCAAAAAATTCGATCATTATCATTCCTTGATAATGAACTGAACAAGTTCGAAAGTACTTGGAATCCGCCTTTCATCTTCCTGTGGGAATCTTTGCATATATATATATATATATATATATATATATATATATATATATAATACAAGCCATACTTCGTATTCTTTCTTACAGAAAGAACTTGGTTCTACAGGCACTTCTTCGTCGTGTGGCCTATGGCCTATTTGCTATTCTAAACTGCCTTTTTTAATTCCCTCTATAGACTCGTTATTTTAACATCCTGAACACCTTTTTTAACATAGATACCCTGAAACATTTTTTTAAGTTATTTCACCTTTTATTATATTGTCTTTATCCCTTGAAGATTTATATATAGTTGAGAATTTTCCAAACACTTTTTTCAACATAGACACCCTGAAACCTCTTTTTAAGTTATTTCACCCACTTTGATATATAGAAAAACCTTCGTCAGATCTCTTTTTTCATCTAAATTGGTTTTATATACGAAATGATAGTAAAAAAGCGCCAAAGGCCTAATTTTAATACATTTTTGAACTTCACGATTTGTATGTTTTTTTATTCCAAATCATTCGATAATTATATTTATTTTTTCGAACTCTTAGAAAGAAATTTGATAAAAGCTCGAAACATACCAAAAACAGCCTTGCGAATAACAGTTTCAAATAAACCTAAACTCAAAAACATGAAAGGTTACTTGGCCACTAAGCAAAAAAAAACATTTTCAAAAGTTTCAAAAATTCACCAAGTTAAATTATAGAGTTAAGGATATATATATATATATATATATATATATATATATATATATATATATATATATATTAATATAGGGAGAGAGAGAGAGAGAGAGAGAGAGAGAGAGAGAGAGCTTTTTTCTGCAAACGAATACATAAATTTAAACTTTGAATTCATTTTTAATCGTGTCCACTTTACATTTAGCAGGATTTGTAATTCTTTAAATCTTTATTGAATAATCTACATCGAATTCAGTGTGCAGGAGGAGTCTCTCGCCATATAATTGATACCAGATACATTTTTGCTACATCTCAGAATGGGAAAAAAGATATAAAATAATGTAGAAATAAGATATGTTATTTCTTTTCGATACGCTCGGAACACAAATGGTCAAATATCCAAGAGAATAGAAAACCCACGGGCATCGATACAAACAATCACACGTAAGTATAGATACATTACAACAATAAAACCTCTGCCCATAAATGTAACGTTGCCAAATTATCAACGACTGTTATTCATAACATTGTAAGAAAGGCAATGGTTAAATTTTTCTCATTTTTCTGAACTTCGCCAATTATAATAATTTTCAAAAGGAACTCTAAACTAAATTTCCCTCCTTTCAAAATATCACGTTGCTAAAATATAGAGTTATAGGAAGAAGATATATAAAAATAAATTTTCTGAACTTCACCATTTGTAATTCTTTAGGTTTTAAAAAATTCACAAAATTTCGATACTTATATTTATTTCTGAACTTCACCATTTTGTTTTTTGATATTATAAAAGAATTATTAGAAATAACTTTGATTAAGCATAAGTCATAACCAAACTAGGATGAAATTATTATTCAAATACTAAAAAAAATCCCCCTCTCAAATTATAGAGTTAGTGATGATGATAATAAAGAAACAATATATTAGTAATAAAATATATCTCAAGGTTTGGCATCACCTGGCGAGACTGTTTCAGAGACGACAGTATAGAGATTCCTACACAAAAGTTACTTCCACGTTTACCGGGCTAGCAAGAAGCCATATAGATCTTTCAAAAAGCATATATCTCAAGATTTGTCTGCAGCTGGAGGAAATGGTTCAGAGACAACGGTATAGAGATTCCTACACAAAAATGACCTTCATGGTTACTGGGCTAGAAAGAAGCCATATCTTCGAAAACTTCCCATGTCCCGATGGGTGGATGAACACGATCCCATGTCCCCAAGGGTGGATGAAAACTATCCCGTGTCTCAAAGGGTGGATGAAAACGATCCTGTGCCCCCATGGTTGGGTGAAAACGATCCCTTGTCCCCACGGATGGATGAACACGATCCCGTGTCCCCAAGGATGGGTGAAAACGATCCCTTGTCCCCACGGATGGATGAACACGATCCCGTGTCCCCAATGATGGATGAAAACGATCCCTTGTCCCCACAGATGGATGAAAACGATCCCGTGTCCCCACGCCTGGATGAAAACGATCCCGTGTCACCACGCCTGGATGAAAACGATCCCTTGTCCCACGGATGGATGAAAACGATCCCTTGTCGTCACAGATGGATGAAAACGATCCCTTGTCCCCACGGATGGATGAAAACGATCCCTTGTCCCCACGGATGGATGAAAACGATCCCTTGTCCCCACGGATGGATGAAAACGATCCCGTGTCCCCACGGATGGATAAAAATGATCCCTTGTCCACACGGATAGATGAAAACGATCCCTTGTCCCCAAGATGAATGAAAACGATCCCGTGTCCCCAAGGATGGATGTAAACGATCCCTTGTCCCAAAGGATGGATGAAAACGATCCCTTGTCCCAAAGGATGGATGAAAACGATCTCTTGTCCCCATGGATGGATGAAAACGATCCCGTCTCCCCACTGATGGATGAAAACGATCCCTTGTCCCTACGGATGGATGAAAACGATCCCGTGTCCCCACGCCTGGATGAAAACGATCCCTTGTCCCTACGGATGGATGAAAACGATCCCTTGTCCCCACGGATGGATGAAATCGATCCCTTGTCCCCACGGATGGATGAAAACGATCCCGTATCCCCACGGATGGATGAAAACGATCCCGTGTCCCCATACGTGGATTAAAACGATCCCGTGTGCCCACTAATGAAAGAAAACGATTCCTTGTCCCCACGGATGGATGAAAACGATCCCTTGTCCCCACGGATGGATGAAAACGATCCCTTGTCCCTACGGATGGATAAAAACGATCCCGTGTCCCCATACGTGGATTAAAACGATCCCGTGTGCCCACTAATGAAAGAAAACGATTCCGTGTCCCCACGGGTAAATGAAAACGATTCTGTCTCCCCACGGGTGGATGGAAACGATTTCGTGTCTCAGAGGGTGAATGAAAACGATCCCGTATCCCCACGCGTTGATGAAAACGACCCCGTGTCCCCACGGATGGATGAAAACGATCCCGTGTCCCTATGCGTTGATGAAAACGACCCCGTGTACTGCGACGGCAAACGGAAAGCTTAAAATACCCAATTCATCCAGTTCTTTTTAAGGTTCTTATATTCGTCGTACCAAGGTGTGCCCACTGCGATAGGAACGTGTCATTCATCGCTTTACTAACCGCAAACCCTCACTACCAACATGCAGTTTACTTTACAAAGATGTTAATTGTAAAGCGGATCTTAGAAACTATAGGATCATCCCTTTAGAGTAATTAAGGTCAGCATGAGAATACTAAGTAGAAATCAATTTAGCCAGAAATTGGAGTAATTGATGGTGGAATAGTTGATAGCGATAAAAGCACAAATTTAATCATCACTTCAGCAGTTTTTATTTAGAAGTAAATAAAAAGGTTAAGGATATGTGATACCTAATAAATCACCAGGACCTGATACTATAGTGACTAGTATCTGTTTCTATCTTTTTCCAGTTTAATATCGTAATTATTATAGATGTCTAGGATTGTTGGTCAACATGTGCGGGTCGATTATCCTCGGGACGAATTGCTAGAAATCTTGGAATACCCCTTGCTTTCATTAAAAAAACTATAATCTGATATAAAGAAAAGGGTAAACAATTACTGGAGTCAAGAATTGGTCGTCGTGGAACTTGTAAAAGATGTCTTTGTGTTGTTTGAAGATCCAATGAGAACAACCCTCGGTTCAAAACTGAATTAGCAGAAAGATTCGAAATCAGCCTAAAAACAGAAGTACATTACTTGCACTTCTTGGATATTATGGAGGTACAGCCAACTGGAAGCCTTCTTTTAACTATCGCCAATATTAAGAAGAGGATTAAGTAGGCTCAAGTAATGAGCAACAAGGATTTGGAATTTTCGCACAGCATAATTTTTTGTCACTAATCAAGATTTGCTCAATTTTCAGACGCTAAACAAGAATGGGTTTGGAGATTACCCTTTCCTCTCCAGTATAGTAATTTGCAATGATGGAAGGTCAGAGTTGGTCGTTTGTATTGGCAATATCAACTCGGAAAATTACATCTCCATTCTTTAAGAGGAACCATCTACTATTATTTTCAAAGGGTCTGGTTGATAAATAAAATTGTTTATTCATGGAAGTTGGGGCTTTTTTACTGCAAAGGATTGAAAATTGTGTGGACAAGCGTCATCAAACGAATTGCTTGGTCGAGTTAGTCTCCTGACATGAACCCACTAGAACACTTAGGAGGAATAGTAGACAAAACTAGGAAAAAAGTACCCCAAAGAACACGTTAGAATTGAGGGATGTCAGGGGACAAATATGACCTTGAAATAACACAAGCTATAATTTCAGAACTTATTTATCTATACCTAAGGGGATTGTAGTTCTTAAGACCACTAAAGGGAAGTCCACAGAATATTTCTAATTTACTTTTATTGTTTAAAATGTATTTCATTCTTTAATTTTACAAATAAAGAGTCGTAGGTCAGTTAGATTTCACTGACCTTCGCTTGCCGTCCGAGACGCAGGAGAAGGAAGGAAGTCCCTTTTAAGTATGGAGGATATTCGTGTGCGTGAATTCTGTTGGCCGACTTAGAAAATAGATCAATGGCTTTTTATGTGGTTCTGGGATTTAAACAAGAGAAACAAAAATAATCTTTACTATTATACAAAGAAATAACATAATTTAACAATAATTTATACACTATAGGAAAACTAATCGTTCAGCGAAGGAAATTGATTTACAATCAAATACTTCGGCACGAGCTATTAGTAGAACAATATTTACCCGAAAGAAATCGGAAGGAGATGATGAGATGAAGCTTCGTGGTCGGAAAGCGTCACGCCTCTTCGACGGTGATAGAGGAAAATGTTATAGGCTTACGATTTTTCAATAGGAAAGTGGTCCTCGAGTGGTTGTTAGAGGCAGTATCCTTGCAGGGCACGGAGCGAAGCGCGTTATTCCAGAATAAGTCCTTAAGTTCTTTACTGCTGTATTTCTGAACACTGGTTTCTTGCCTGCGACTCCTTAGGGTAACAGAGAGTCACTTGTGAAGTGGCGTGTTATGTCCTTTGGCTGGTTCCAATGAAACTTCGTGATTACAGCTTGGATACTGCGTGAGCAGTGCCTGCCTCCTGGTTGAATACTAATTTACTCGTTTCCGCGCTAGCAAATATATACGACTTCGCCGGACGCGATGTTGTTTGCCTTCGGAAGTGGTCCCACTCCGTTTCAAGGCACGGTGAGTAAGGGTTTAGTGCCCTATCGCTGATTTGTATTCCGGGCTCCAGTTTGACTTGTCTCGCTTCGTTATTACCCCGGAAGTTTACCGAAAGACGCCGGTTGAAGGTCTGTTCATCCGTGAGATACCCCCATAGGCCTCTTTGTCCGCGTGGCTCTCTCTCTCTCTCTCTCTCGCTTTCTCTCTCTCTCTCTCTCTCTTTCTCTCTCTCTCTGACATCTCCTCTCCTCTTAAGATGGGACTTCAGGAAGAAGGAACATCTCGGGAAATGCAAAGGGGTGCAATACCTTCGTATCACGAAATAAAAGAACGTATTGTACAAATTCAAAATCAATACAAAATAAGTAATTTCGCATCACACAAAAAAAGGAAATAGCAAACGAATACATTATACAAAATCACACAAAAAAAAGAAAGAATACACAATAAATCACACAAAAGAAATAACAAGAGACACTGTAAAAATGTACATAGATCAATCATTATCCAAAAAAAAACCAACTAATTTACAACAATCATGATTTAAACACTGAATTTTAAGGAGAGGGCACCTCTGCCTCGGTTCCCAAAATAATTGTAAAGTTTATTTACATACAAAAGGGTACATGTTTCTAACCTTAATTTATTTGGACATATATATACAAAAAAAATTAGAAAACAATAGTAGGCTCAAGATTCACATGGGAGGGAATCTACCGGATTTTGGCTTAAGCTATCGGCCATAACATTCTCAGAGCCTTTTACGTACCGTATCCTAAACTGGACTTCTCGGAGAAACAAACTGCAGCGCATTAATCTACTATTGTTGTTTTTAATCTTTCGTAGGTACGACAAGGGTTCGCAATCTGTTTGGATTACGAATTCCTTTCCTATCAAATACCTGCCATTTTTTTCAATTCCCCACATTATATGAAGAGCCTTTCGTTCAATCACTGCGTAGATCTTTTCGCGCGGTAATAACTTTTGGCTGGTGTAAGCGATGGTAAAACTCCCGTCATTCATTCCGTATTGAAATAAAACACAACCGATGCCGTCGGTGCTTGCGTCTGTCTGATATACCAAATGGTTCGGTGGGATTGGACAACCGTAATATCGGGGTCTACGCGAGTTTACTCTTAAGTTGTTTGAAGCTGGTCATTGACAACGAAGTCCAAACTAGTTGCTCTAGGGCCTTCTTCTTCAGGAGCTCGCAAAGGGGAGCTGAAGAGTGGCAAAATTGGTAAAGAATCGCCGATAAAAGGAGACGGAACCCATGAATGACCTTAACTGCTTTTTGTTTGCGGGCAGCGGTATTTTTACGATGGCCTGTATCTTTTCCTCCTGAAGAACCAATTGTCAAATTATGATCCCTGAGCCTTTGCAGCAGCGCTTGGAGAGCGTTCAGATGCTGGTCCCATTCCCTTGTAGCCAGGTAAATATTATCGAAATAGAATGATACGTGGGGTATCACATCTGAAATTCGTTTCATCATCTTTTTACAGTTACTGCAGGCAATGACAAGCCCAAATGGGAGTCGACGAAACTGCAGTAACCCTTTTTTGGTCGGGAAAGCGGCGTACCTTTTAAGTTATTCCCGCAATGGGATCTGGTAATAGGCCTTACACAAATCCAGTTCTGACATATGCTTCGCTTTCTCAAACAGATGGAGATTTTGGTCGATAAGTGGAATCGGCTTTGCGTCGAGCACGGTAACGGCGTCTAATTTCCTGAAGTCGATGTACATCCTATAGGAATTATTAGGTTTCTTGACCATGCCGATGGGGAAACAGTAATTCGATTTAACGGCTCAATTATCTTTAAAATTAATAACTTCTCAACTTCGGTATTAAAAGCTTCTCTTTAATGCACGGGTAACGGATGACAAGCCCAAATGGGAGCCGACGAAACTGCAGTAACCCTTTTTTGGTCGGGAAAGCGGCGTACCTTTTAAGTTATTCCCGCAATGGGATCTGGTAATAGGCCTTACACAAATCCAGTTCTGACATATACTTCGCTTTCTCAAACAGATGGAGATTTTGGTCGATAAGTGGAATCGGCTTTGCGTCGAGCACGGTAACGGCGTCTAATTTCCTAAAGTCGATGTACATCCTATAGGAATTATTAGGTTTCTTGACCATGCTGATGGGGAAACAGTAATTCGATTTAACGGCTCAATTATCTTTAAAATTAATAACTTCTCAACTTCGGTATTAAAAGCTTCTCTTTAATGCACGGGTAACGGATACTGCTTGGACCTAGTAGCCTCTTGGGTGATCAGTTGAATATCGTGCTCAAACTGAGTAACAAAACCTGGAATGTAACCGAATTGATTTGGGAGAGATCTGAGCTGATTTCTCTGAGCGGACAATTACTGGTCGCTTATCTTAAGCTCGGTAGACGAGGATTCCATCACACCTGGTACGAGCAAAAGGTATTCGCTATCTTGCTCTACGCATGCAATTTTTAATAAACTTAGGGGGTCCAGATGGAAATTTGATTCAATGGCTGATTCTTCGTCTATAGCCGATATTTGGTTAACTCCTGCGTGCCGATGATATTTCTTAGGAGGTTTATATGGAAAAGCTTCCTTCCCTTGGGTATTCCAATCAAATAATTAACGGGACTGCGTTTCTATATTATTTGGTAGGAACCATTTCATTGACTTAGCAGTCTGTTACTATCGGTCGGGAGCAATAACAGAACTTCTTCTCCGGGTTTAAATCTTCGATCTTTGGACTTATGTAGAGTCGAAGTAAGCCTTATATTTATTCAGATTAAAGTTGGCATTTTGGTAGGCGATTTCGGCGCATTCTTCCAACCTCTGAGGGAGTTCGATTAGGTACGGGTATGATGATTGTACCTCCCGATCTAATTTTTGGTTAGCGAAAAGTTTTTTGAGAATGCTTAAGGGGCCTCGAACGTTCCTACCATAAAGTAACTCAAATGTCGCGAACCCCAAAGTGCGATGTGGTATCTTTCTAAACGCAAAAAGAGCCACTGGCAGATAAGGATGCCATTCTCTTGGCTGCTCGGCGCAAGTCTTCCGCAGAATGGCCTTGATATTCCCATTCAGCCTTTCGCACATACCACTTCCGGAGGGGTGAAATGGGGTGGAAAATAGAAGCTTTACGATGATTAATTTTCCTACCTACTCTATCAAATGGGAGGTAAATTGACGGCCTCGGTCACACACTATTTTCTTCAGTAATCCAACGCAGAAAAGAAGGAGATAAAGGCTTTGGCACACGAAATGCTGTCTATCTTCTTGAGGGTGAGATCCTCCGTGAACCTGGAAACAAAATCGACCACAGTGAGGACATAACTATGGCCCTCACTAGATGGTGGGTGGATTGGTCCAACAAAATCGATTGCTACTCGGGAGAAGTGTTCTGAGATTACGGGGCCCTTCTGCAAGGGTGCCAGCTTAACTCGCCCCTTAATGGCAGTTTTCTGGCATGTGTCTTTGACTGCATTAGTTTTGAACACTGATTTCTTGCCTGTGAGTCCTTAGGGTAACAGAGACTTGCTTGTGATGTGGCGCGTTGTGTCCTTTGGCTGGTTGCAATGAATCCTCATGTTTACTGCTTGGATACTGCGTGAGCAGTGCCTGCCTCCTGGTTGAATACTAATTTGCTCGTTTCTGCGCTGGAAAATATATACGACTTCGCCGGAAGCGATGTTGTTTGGCGTCGGAAGTGGGTCCCACTCCGTTTCAAGGTGCGGTGAGTAAGGGCTTAGCGCCCTCTCGCTGATTTGGGTTCCGTCTCCAGTTTGACTCCTCTCGCTTCGTTATCGCCCCGGAAGTTTAGCGAAAGACGCCGGTTAAAGGTCCGTTCTTCCGTGAGATATCCCCTTAGGCCTCTCTCCCTGTCTCTGACATAAAGATATTTTCGAAATTTATTATAGTGTCCTTTTTCATGTCTCAGTATCTAAGTTCTTTCAGCTACCACTCGTTTTGGTATTTTTCTGAACAATTTCATTTCTTTTAAAACTTATTTCCAAAACACTTAATGAAGCACCAACATTAATGTTTTGCTTATCCAAATTTAAATTGAGAACTTCCCGCCATCAGAATTGAAAAAAAAGTCAAAATTTACAACGCTTTCAATTATTGCATTTAATGAATGAATATTCGCGTAAATCTTCAAAACAACTCTTTAGAAGGCATTAAAATTATAGGCGAAACTCAAGAACAAATTGAAATAATTGACGCATTAATTAACACTTCAATACAAGAATTATAATTGGACTGTGATGTATGAGCCAGTAAGGCCTTTAATGATTCATTAGGCTAAGGGGATGTAACATGCGGCGTTGCCAAATGTTCATACCCAAGCGACAAATCTAATGTCAGTTACGTTAATTGCACCAACCGACGGTTTTCAATCGTGAATGAGGTGCCCCGACAGCATCATGAAATTTAAATATCAAAATTTCGATTGCTGTCACCTCCCAAGGGTACCAAGGTTTGTCTTAATTGGGAGAGCGATGGTACTGTGTTTATACCAACCTGGGTGGCGTAGTAACACTTACACGGATTCCGTAGATGGAAAGGCAATTTGAGCAAAAGAAAACTAAAGGGAAAGGTGATGTGTTGTGGGTGAGAAGAAAGAAAAGATAGAAAAAGTGTGCGTTGTTATGATTGATTCTTTCTGGGATGACATACACGGACGGAGGTGTCTGTGATTCTGCTTCAGACTCGAAGCCACTCCCAGCGGCGCAGCATCTCCCTACGGGGGTTGAAATGTTTGTCTCTGCTCTCGCTGGGAAGCGAACTCGGTATTGAGTGGTGAAATCCTATTAACTATTCACTAGGTTAGCGATCGCTCCGTCAAATCTAATAATATCCACAATACTAGAAAATAACATGCTACTACATTCATTTTGCAATGCTAGACATGTTACCATACTTATTTTATGGTGCACGACAAGTATCCAATTCATTTGCGAATGTGGCCATGCTACCTCATTCATTTTATGCTGCGACATGCTACCATATTCATTTTATGTTGCAAAACATGCTACCCTATTCATTTTGAATGCTGGGCATGCTGCCATCTTCATTTTATGGTGCAAGACAGGCTAGCCCAATAATTTTAGAATGTCGGTCATGCTAGCTCATTCATTTTATGGTAGAAGACAGGCTACCACATCCTTTTTTTTAATACTGGACACAGTAAGGCATTAAATTTATTGCAGAATTACGAGACAGCAAAGACCTTAAGAACCACTCAAGGCTAGTTCCAGGAAAAGGAAGATGTGAAAGACAGAGGTGAAGGAATGGTAAAAGGAAGAAAGGATATTGAGACGGAATTAGTTTGGCAAATGTTTTAAGTTATATTTTTAAGTAAAATCTATCTATTCTATTCTTCAACATATATACTAAAGTGCTTTCGATTACATGGATTGGCAAACTGTTCCATGTTTGTGTTATTTTATAGGAAAATAATTTTTTGTGCTACATGGTTTAATATTTTGTTTACTAGCTTGAAACCATTATTTCTAGTGGCTGCTTGGTTATCCAACTCATATATTGTTTCATAATTTATATAGATGAAACCGTTTATTATTTAAAAAAACTTCAATAAGTTGGCCGCGCTGATGCCTGTATTCAAGAATAAATAAATTTAGATTCCTGTTTCTGTTAATACGATTTATTTGTAAGCTCTGGAATTAATTTCGTCGCTCGACGTTGGAATCATTCTAATTTTACAATATCTTTTTGCATATGCAGGGTGACCCACATGAAAGTTAACTGAAATTTGAATGAGTATTACTAAAAAACTATTAGAGATGGTTTGGTCCTGTAAAATCTATTTTGTCTATCAACTTTTTATTTTTCAATTGTGGAAATTTCATTTAATTTCCTTTTACGATATTGATTCACAAGCCGAACATCCGGTATTTCTTCTTACAAGAGGAGCTTGCGCTTCGCAGGAAGACCTTGGGACCGTGGCCTACGGCCTATCTAGCTCTAGCAACGGGGCTTTGGTCTAAAATATATTAAAAGGTTTCCAATACATATTCATAACACTATATTTTAAGAACAGGATTTTTTGAGTGGTTGAATAATACCAGGTATTTTTCTCTCTCGTAGTTCAGTTCTGACCTAGGCATAGTTTAAGTTTTTATCAAAGTTCTTTCTATGAGTTCCTTTAGAGTTTGAAAAACAAAATGGTGAAGCTATAAGAAAATAGATATGATTATCGAATTTTGGGGATTTTTTAAAACAAGAAGAATTACAAATAGTGAAGAACATAAAAATATTAAATTTAGGTATGATGCTTTTTAATTTATTTTTTAGTATATTTGAAAGTTTTATCGAAATTAGTTCTAAAATAGATTTTCAATTTTGATCTTTATTAGGAGAAAATAGCTACTGGGCCCTTAAAAAAACGAGTAAAACAATATGAAATTATTAGGGCAAATTTAGATGGAGAAAAAAAAAAATCGTGAGGATGTTTTTTAAAAAAAATCCACTAAAAGCTTTTTAGGGTTTTAGGGCTAGAAAATAAGCCTCGATGTGTAAAAAAAATATAAAGGATGTTTTTTCGTATATTCAAGACTTTTATATAAGTTATTTCTAAGATTTCCTTTAGATTTTGAAAAAAGAATAGGCAGGAGGGATGGTTTTTCGTATATTCATTGCATTTATCGAAGTTATTTCGAAGAGTTGATTTAGAGTTTGAAAACAGCCTTTAGAGTTGCTTTTCCGTATATTTTAAGTTTTTGTCAAAGTAATTTCTAAGAGTTACTTTTTACTCACTGAACTTAAGAATGAAGATGAGAAAGATTTGAACAAAATAAAATTTAAAAATATTGTATAAGAAGTATTTATAGAGGAAATTATTAATAGAATTTTTTAGAATAAATTAATTAAGTAACGATTATAAAAGAAAAAATTAAAAAGAATTTATTAAAAAATAATAAGAAACTAATAAATATATTTTAGAAGAATTTGACACTATAGGAAAGGTTACAGATCAATTGGATCATGAAATTGAAACCGACACAATTACCTTTTCCTTAGGCCAAAGGCCGATGGTCTGCATGCGAAGTGCAAGCTCCTCTTCTCTCCTGATAATTTACTCTTGGTGTATTTTTATGCGATCCATGTTTATTTGGCCTAAAGCCAAGAAAAAACTTTTATCGGGATTTTTTGGGGAGAAATATGGAAAATACAATTCTGCAGGTTGTTTTCTCCGATAAACTTTGCTCTAATTATTTCAATTTGCTGCAGTCGTTTTCAGAGGTCAGTAGCTAATTCCTCTGGCTAAATGTAAAAATGGAAGAACTATTTTAAAAATAACTTCGAAAAATCTTCGAATATACGGAAAAATGTAAAACAACAAACATGCATTAATAATAAATGAGTAAATTTTCTGAATTTCACTATCCTCCATCCTTTTTATTTTTAAAAAATTCCCAAATATCCCATACATTTTTCTCATTCAAAAAAAAGAAGTGATATGGACAAATGATTTTGGTTGAGTCGAAAAAAAAGTGTGTCCTCAGGGAAGTAAAATAAGGAAAATAAGAAGTTGAAAATTGACAAATTTACAATGAGAAAAAGAAATTCGACATTTAGCACCGCTTCATTCTTTTTTTTATATTTTAAATCGTTTTGATATGAATGGAATGAATAAAATAGTATGTTCTCTTCATCGGTACTCTTCATTGGCAATATTAAAGATCAACGATTACGAAGGGCACCCCTTTACCATGAAAGCTGGTGTACCCCAAGGGGGCTTATTGAGCCCAATTATGTACACAATCTACACAGATGACCTCCCTCTCCCTACCCTACTTACAGGTGATTACCAGTAATTACCGTAACCGAATCGACATACCAAACATGACGGCCTGTGAAATTATTAACCTTAACAACTATGAAAAGAGAAACAAAATACGAACAAATGCAGAAAAGTTCAAAGTCTTGCCCATTGGGCGAAGAAAAACTGCAGACGTACTGGTACTAGGAAGATACTACCCATGCTCTTAAGACGGTCGTGTCTTCGGACTAAAAATCACGACAAGAGGATACGGAGTACATATAAATAAGAAAGTTATGAAGGTCAAGAAGAATTTAAGCTACCTATATCGATTCAAGGCACTTCTCTTCAAGAAATAAAAGAAAATTGCACATGGCCTTGGTAAGACCTATTCTACTCTATCCTGTCATTCCCCTACACTTAGAGGGTAAAACTCAACTAAAGAAGGCACAAGTGGTACAGAACCAAGCGTTGCGACTTATTTCGAATGTCCCTCGCTGGGACTCCATTTCATCAAGAATAGTGCACAATTTCGCAGAGGTTGAGCTAATAAACGTGACCCTACATCAGAGAGCAAAAGTGATATGGAGGAACATTTATCCATTCGTCCCAGATAGAATACTGCAAGATATTAGAATACCAGATTTCGAACTCTACTACAGACGCTACCGAACAGGATTTTACAGCAGCCAACTGCGTGCGCAGGAGGATGTTGAACCAATATATATATATATATATATATATATATATATATATATATATATATATAGAGAGAGAGAGAGAGAGAGAGAGAGAGAGAGAGAGAGAGAGATAGAGATAAGTATACAGCGGCAAAACATAATTTCAAAAACCGGACAACCAGTAAAATAAATATACATATATAACTGTAGGCATATGTTCATATATATGCACACATGGATTAATTTTAGAGAGAAAGAAAAAATTACGTATTGAATAAAATAAATAGACAATATAAGAAAACTAATTTAAAATTAACAAAAAAAATATTTTCTACCTAAACCTTATCCTACTCTGATAGACCCATTTTTTCCCCTATCAATGAAGTTGCTTGATCTTTGGTACTTCACTGATTGTTATCATCGTTGGAAGTCTGCACCTGCATAGATAAAGGCAAACCACCGTTCTTATCACTGCAGAGAGTAAGTAAAGAGAAAGCCTGTTCTCCCAAGACTGATAACTGTGCCCAGAGAGATCTGAGGTCAGTACCCTCGCGCGCGGGCATACGTCCTAAGCATCCAACTGGAACATTTGGACTTCTTTTTCCCCCAAAAGCAGCACATGGAAAATTAAAATAAGGGTTTGTTAGGTTCGAAACCGGCAGTGCCGCCTTGGGGCCGTCATGTACGACCCCTATGGCGAGAAGCGCTTTCACCTCAGGGTGAAAGAGCGCTGTCAGAAGCCAGGGAGGAAGAAGGTTGTTTAGTCTTCTCCTCTATACTTGAAATATCCCTTTGTCGAGTAAAGCATCAAGCTTATGGATACCACGCTATCTGTGACACAAACCAGGATTTAGACAACATTCACAGCGTAAAGTCCAGAAATGAGTTCGAAAAGATCGGCTTCATACCAAAGGTCCCCCCGCATATTGCTGCTCAGAGATCGATCGTCTGTCGATGCATAAACCTCTACGTTGGCTCCCACTCTGCTGATGAAATAAAAAATGAGATACCAAGCAAAATTGAGCAAAGATTGATGACACCTACACATTTAACAAGCGTGAAGGGAAAAAATACAGTCATGGATTCAAAATAATATTACAGACAACTGAGATGGCGAAGAAAACAACAGAAAAGAGATGGGTCATATTCATCTCCAAGGTTTCAGTATCTTGCATTAAACTTGAGGTATTTTTCCCGCTCCAACTGTGTTTCTCGTGGTACGGCTGAGAGGAACATTCCTACAAAATATTGTCCAATCGAAGGAAATGTGGGCTTGGCGTGCGATGGCGCAGGAGATACGTGAAGAGAGTGCATAAACCCACAAGAGAAGTGTCTTAATTGTAGCAATCCGCATCAAACCATGTTCTTTGCATGTCGGCTTACAAAAATTTCAATAGCGAAGAGAAAGAAGCAGTTAATAGATGAAAGAAACACAATGACGAACACAACCTACGCACACGCGGTAAAAATAACCAATCAAATGAAGACCCTACTTCAGATAGACCCGGAAATGAGACCAGATTTGGCGATGTGCATCCTTCCCCCACACTTTACCAACGTAATAAAACGGGCAAGCTATGTGACTGAAATGAATAAGATGTTGGTTCACAACGGCCTCAAACCAATGTGGTTCCCGCATAATTCTCCATCACAGGAGCCTTCCTTAAGATATCGATCCACGTCTAAAAGAAATATCCAAAACTTCAGACATCATATCAAGAGTTATTAAAGAGAAATATAATTACGACAATGACGCTAATATAAGTGAAGTTTACTTGTTTGCGGATTTAAGACAAGGTTTAATTGAGATCCGTCATGGGTCCTGTTTTAACCTTGCTCATGAGATGTTTAAAAAAAATTGATATGGAAGAATAAGATCGCAAGCCAGAGAGATTGGAATGAAACCAAAGCAGTCACATAGGAATAAAAACAAGCAGAACTGAATAAGGTATATTAGAAATTTGAAGATCTCCCTCAATGTTAATGGATGGACAAACAAAAATAAATTTACAATGAGATCATAAGGAACGTAGACCCATATATCATCTTCTGAGCACGGCGTTGATTTAAGAGATTACATAAAAATTCCAAATTACGAGGAACTGGTGGCTAACCACTTTAATGAGAGATTTGAAAGCATTGCCAGTGCGATCAGGCACGTCATGAAATTTAAAGAGCTACAAGGGCTGGAGGAGTCCAACCTGGCAGTAAAAATCAGGATGACTTATGATGACGTGTTGGAAGTCGTTTATCCATCCACAAGGAACTCTTATTTACTGAACATGAATAAAGTGAAATTATTGCCTACTCTAACTTGCTCTAAAATACATGAAAAAAAGGTGCACTCAAAAGTTACTGTAAAAGTCAAATTGATAAAGGATACCAAGTGAACAAATTAAAAAATAGGTAAGTACAACTTAATTAAAAGACCTGAAGTGGACATATTAAAATAAAATAACTACAACTTAATAAAAAGATCGGAAATGGACAAAATAAATAAATAAAAAATAAAAAGATGCGTAATGGACACATAAATTAAAATTTACAAATTTATTAACAGAAAAAGAAAGAAAATAGACAGGAATATGCGTATTTGCAAGTATTCCAATCACGACAAAACTACAATAATTAACAAAAAAGGCTTGAACGCTAAACTCACTAAAGTGAGGAAATACAAAAAGAATGAAAAAATGCTGAAAAGAAATACAGTTACTGAGTTTGCCAGACGACCTTCCACATTTCTCTCTCTCTAAATTGCACATAATTCTATCTATTTTTTCCCACACCAACTTCACTCTTTAAACGTCACAATCAGAATGGTACTTCAGTTTTAAGAAGAGCTAATAGACGCTATTCAAAAGATTTCAACGACAGAAGCCAAGAAATTCAATCTCCAGCTGCGCATTTCTGGTTTTAATAACTTCTCCTCTGTCATCTTAAGGCCTGCTGAGACCACCGGTTTCTGACTTGTCCAAATCCTGGAAGGAAACCCTGCTGGGGGCTCTGAAAAAGACCCCCTAGCGGGCCGTCCCGCTCAGGGTCATGGAGTGATGGCCCAAAATATCGAGGAAGAAGGCCTTCGACTTGTTTGTTTCGACCTTAGGCATCACACTCTCTCAAGTGGCGGAACAGTATTACGGCTACTTAGCAATCTGCGATAGTAACCAGAACCAAGATAAGTTACTCAGCGAGAAATCCCGCGTGAAATTGGAAGAGATTAACTTAGTACCTAAAGTACCACCTCATGTATCCGCTCAGAGATCTAAAATATACCAGCGCCTGGACCATGAAGTTAAACTGAAAATCAAGGTAAAACAGAGCTGGGCCAAGGTAGATGAAGTTTATAAATTCAAAAACCGAGATTGACATGAATATACCCATTTATTCAAAGTCACGTTTCACACTACATAAATGGCTGCCAAAGCATCGGAAGCGGGACTTATCATGTTTTGCTTCCAAATTTCAGCCACTTGCATCGAAACAGCAACATTAATGTCGATGCAGATCTGATTCTTTGGTTACGCTCTGGAACAACTCTCGAACAAGGACTGTAAGTTTGAGGGAAGGATTTGCTCAAAGTGTGCCGGCTCGGGACACACCTGAAGTGAGTCTACCAACGGGGCAACAAGAATTGTCTTATTTTTGTAACCCCCGCCGCACGCTCTTAATGGCCTACCGCGTTAAGAAAGCCCTAGTGAATTAGAAAAAGAGGAAAATCTTAGAAGAGATAAATAGAAAAGCAAACATCTAAGCGCAAGCGGCGACATCTCCTGAGCAAGTAAAATTGTTCTCTAGCTGGATTCCTCCAAGAAGCTGGACCTATTAATGCGCGTGATACACACCCATTTCGTGAAGATTGCAAGAGCAAGGAACTATGCTATTAAAGTTAACAAGATTTCGTACCAAATGGAGTCAAACCAATGTGATTTCCCTACAACCCACTACAGGTGACTTTTATCAGGCCCAGGCAGGGAGCAACAAGATAACGTTCTAAATAAATAGATCCCTGCTTGACCAAAAACAGAAAACCCCGAAGTAACGAG
The DNA here is from genome assembly GCA_963969495.1 of Ceratothoa steindachneri. Lineage (NCBI taxonomy): Eukaryota > Metazoa > Arthropoda > Malacostraca > Isopoda > Cymothoidae > Ceratothoa > Ceratothoa steindachneri. The sequence continues at coordinate 7,753,703 of OZ018324.1, forward strand.
GTGCATGCAAACATGCTTGCTATCCCAGGAAGAAAGCGTAACCTCGCATAAAGCAAGCCAAGAACGAATATTCTCGAAAAAAGCCAAAACAAGTATACCCTTCCGGACAACCTGAGACCTGAATATGAAAATCTATGCCTCACTGTCATCACCGTTACAGAAACTTAAAAAACTAAAGAGATCAATGAATGCCTGGTCAGAGACAAATTCGAAAGTTATTGTCAGCAGGACAGACAACAAGAGGAAATACTTACCGCGGTAAGTATAAAAGGAAGAGCTCAGGTAGTGAAGTCGCAAGCCAGAAAAGGGAAAAACTAAGGCCAAAAACAGGAGTAACTGCACGAGCAAGCCCCCAAAATCTATAGAGAAAAGTATACCCATATCTTCCAAAAGAGGTGCTACAAAATATTAGACTACCTGATAATAAATACCCGGACCTATATTTCCGACGTGGTTATGAGAGCAACAGCCAAAGGGGCTGTTATTTCGTATATTTGAGGCTTTTATTTGGGGAGTCCGGCTACAGGGCGTTCAATGGAAACAGAAAGAACCTGGATATTTTGCTAGACAGAAATATTGTCGAGTGAATAGGCCCCGACTTCCCCACTTTTGTCAGAGAAAGAAGTGCAACGATGTGCAATCGTCAGCTGCCGTTAATTTCATACTACATGGAACCAGTCCAGGTACCATGTAGTGATCATATAGGGGCCCTTCTCACCATCAACAGGAATCCTATACAAGTCTCAGCTGTAGTTAGAAAAAAACTACAAAATAAACAGACTGGGCACCCCATGCGCGTCTCCTCGACACCTACCATCCGCCAAAGTTGGTGGAGACAATTCTCTGGGAGATCGACGAGGTACTCGACGACCTTAATAACCATCCTATCAACGCGGATATAGCTTGTATCCCCCCCAAATCGTTGTATTAGTCCATCTCAACCTACAGGTTGACTGTATACATGAGGGATCTATACTGTGAACTGAAATTATTGTATGAAATCAACATCAGAAACGCATCAATTGTCTCAATACAACATAGTAAATAGATCAAAGAAGAGCACAACCAGTTGATCCTCGAACAACAGTGGAGACGTTCGGACGATGTGATCTAGAGCCTCGATCATGATGCATCTCCCAAAGATCTTTGGAATAAAATCAGTCGTCTTAAAGGACTAACTAGAAAAAAGTAGAAAATGGAAATATTAAAAGAAGAAGTAACATTAGAAACAGAAGAAAGAAATATCGAAGAAATATTCCGACGTTATTGGGAAACAATCTTTAGTATAACTTAAGAAGAAAGCGAAGATTATGATATAGAGTTCAAAAGCGACATCATAGAGGAGCTTAATACCCAAATTCATACAATACATCCTCACGACAAGGTGGATAGACAGCGCGACGGAGACACCGAGATTACCAAAGAGAAACTACTCGGCGCGCTCCTCTCATTCCGCCAAAAAGCCCCAGGACAATCGGGGGTTACGAAGTTGAACTTCGAAAAGGCACCAGACAACGTCATCGAAGGGATGAGAAGAATATTTTAACGCGTGTATAAGCACGAGATACTTTGAAGATGCATATAAAACGGTAAAGATGATTTTCTTGCTAAAGCACGGAAAGGATCCAACGTTGAGAGAGAGCTACCGGCCAATTTCACTTCTGGAATTTGGCGGGAAGCTCTTCGAGAAGATCATCAAACGAAGACTGGTGTCTCACATGAAGGAAAACTCCCTCTGCAACCCGTACCAGTTTGATTTTAGAAGAAAACGAAATGCGGAGCTGACGATAAATTTCATCATGGAAAAGCTTACCCAAGCCAAACCGGAAAGGAGTTACGTGGACATTGTTTGTATGGATGTATCAAAGGGGTTTGATAAGGTGTGGCAGCAGGGAATGCAATACAAGATCCCACATCTGGGCCTAAGTGAAAACTTAGAAAGAACTCTCTGTGACTACGTCATGGAGAGAGAGCCGTATATCAGTTTAGAGGGCTCACTGCCGTCCTCCCGCAAAGGGGTGTCTGTCCTCCACTCTCTACTCGATATACACCGCAGATTTCTCACACCCTGCGAGCCCCCGTTGCCTCAACATTCATTACGCCGATGATTTCAGCCAGATAATCAAGTGTCCTTGGAGGAAAACGCCTATGCAAGCTCGTATGACAGTGGCAGAAATCGAAACATTAAACAGCTACGAGTCACAATGGAAGATTCGAACGAATCAAGAAAAAATCAAAATAGTTCCCATTGGCAGGGGGCTGCTTCCTGATGTCAGGGTGGGGGATCGACGCTATCCCTACACCACAGAGTGGTGTGGATAAACGACTAAAAAAATTTGTACTTGGATTTCTATAAATAACTTGATGAAAATATAACTTTATTTCGGAATTTGAGGTTCTTATAATGAAGGGTTGGAACTTGGTGAATCCATCCACCGAAGTGGAACGGATCGCAACGAGGCAGAAGTGTCCTCGATTGTTTCTAATGCTGATTTGAGTTCCTGAGCATAATCTCTCTTGTTTTAGAGAAAGTGAGCGCGACCATGGGATATATATATATTAATATATATATATATATATATATATATATATATATATATATATATATATATATATATATATATATATATATATATATATATATATATATATATATATATATATATATATAATAGAGAGAGAGAGAGAGAGAGAGGGAGCGAGGTCGTGTGAACCTAACTCAGACTCTCGACGGGAATTGAAAAGCAGAATTATTGGTGTTAGAGGTCAAAGGCCAATAAATACTTGTTATAGGGCTTGTGCTGACGGAGTTTTAAGAGGGGATGAATGAACTCACATAGTCTTTATTAAGAAAGAACGTATATATGAAGGTGTACATGATTAATATATATATATATATATATATATATATATATATATATATATATATATATATATATATATATATATATATATATATATACGCTCTTCCTCACACCGACTACATGGCAGGAATACGGGCAGCTCTTCGGACTGCTTGGCAAAGAAGATTGGAGACGATCGAAGAGAACTTAAAGTTGCGAGCCATTGCGCCGCGACTGTTCCCATGGACCTATCCCCCAATGCCGCCACGGCTTTAGGTCGCTTTCTGTCGTCTCCGAATCGGACACACTCGTGTGACGCATTGCTATTTGCTGGAGCGCTCGCCTGCGCCTTATTGCGACGACTGCATTGTTCCCCAGACTGTTCGGCACATTCTTGTCGAATGTCCCAGTCTGGGTGATCTTCGCGCACGTTACCTGTCCCGGTACCGGGATGGGCGGGGTCGCTACCACCTGTCCCTTGTACTCGGGACGAGTGCGTGCACACTGACTGGGGGACTTGTTGACTTTTAGGGGGAAGGCCGGCCTTCTCCCTATTATTTAAGAAGGGGTTTTTTTGTTTGCTTACTGCTCGCTTCCTTTTCCCTTTTTTTTGAGGGGGGGGGTTGTTTTTTATTTTTTTTGGATTTTATTTTGAAATAGCCTAGTACTAGGCCAGTTTTTTATACGGCGACTAATGCCTAAGTAGGCAGTCGCTAGATGAGCTCTTAAATAAATAATATATATATATATATATATATATATATATATATATGTCAGACGAGGCAGTACCACATCCAGTATTTTGAATCATATTAGCAATTTTAACCACTAAATTGACTATTCAAAGGTACAAATCATATATAATTGTAAAGATTTCCATAAAAGAACAATAGTAGAATCTATATTGATAGGAGAAATTCCCAATTATATTTTCTCAGATGGGCAATTGAAATGCAGCCCCATTCTCGTAACTTCATCGTAAACAGCTTAGTCAACGATCTTAGACTTACACCCGCTGATTAAGGACCTTTTCACCACGTTTTGTGTTTCTTTGTGCTTTTTTTCTTTTTTACTGATCTGTACGCTATTTATAGACTTTTGTAACAATTGCATTCCCAGTATACGACTGAAGAGGGTATGATAAACTACATACTGAAACTAGTCTCGTAAATTAAACTTTTGCCTCCTATATAGTGGTTTCACTATCATATATATATATATATATATATATATATATATATATATATATATATATATATATATATATATACAGTGGCGGCAACAAAAAAAGTGACATTGAATATTGGCAATAGAAATCGATACATAAAATCGCTTTCACGATTTTACTTGCCAACAAGCCAATGAAAAGGGGCGGGGCTTATGCCACGAGTGGATGACTTTCCTGAGCTAAGACAACAGAACTGCGCTTTATTGGAACTCACTGTCTCGTTTGAGCTCGTACAGTGAGGTTTTGGTGTACAACGCTCCAGCGTGCTGATTTCCTGCATTCGTGCCTACATTTGACGTGCTATAACTTCTGTGCAAGTGGATACAATGGGGCGGAAAAAGCTTTCTATGACAGAGAAAAGCCGTGCCTTGACCCTATTAGAGCAGGGAAAGTCTTTTATTGATGTAGCAGCAGATTTAGGAACCTCAAGAAATACGATTTATCGCCTAAAACGGGCAGCTGAGTTATTGCCACCAGGTACCATACCAAAGAGGAAGGAGGGCACTGGTGCAGCTAGGAAGACATCTCCAAGGACTGATAATATCCTAAGGCGTGAAGTGATGTCAGACCCTTCTGTAACCTCCGCTTCAATCAAGAAAAAACACCCAGACCTTCTCCAGAACGTCGCCCTCAGGACCATCCGTCATCGCTTACAGAAGGACTTAGGCCTACCGGCTCGCCGCACTGCCAAAAAGCCACTTCTTACCAAGGCTATGAAGATGAAAAGGCTCAATTTTTGCAAGACCTATAAACATTGGACAGCTGCCCATTGGAAGAAGGTGATGTTCAGTGATGAGAGCACCTCTAGGCTGGTCAGAGGAGAGTCAAAGATCGTGCGTCGTCCCAGCAATGTGTCTCGGTATGACCCAAAATATACCGTGAAAACTGTGAAGCACCCTGATAGTGTGATGGTGTGGGGTGCCTTTAGTGAAAACAAGGGCAGAGGAGGTCTGTACTTCCTTCCCAAGAATGTAACCATGAGGGGGACTAACTATCTCGAAGTTTTGAAGCAGCACATGCTGCCATTTTGGGAAATTCATCGGTGTGAATTTTTCATGCATGATGGTGCCCCTGCTCACAGGTCCCAGTTAGTAAAAAGGTTCTTCAATGATAATAATATTAGTGTTTTGGAGTGGCCTGGTAATTCCCCGGACCTAAATCCTATTGAGAATGCTTGGAATCTGATGAAATCCAAAGTTCAAGAGACAGCATCCGGCAGCATCAAGGACCTGATAGAATCACTGAAGAAGATCTGGGTTACGATCGACCCCACCTACTTCGCAAACCTCGCTGAATCAATGCCCAATCGACTCAGAATGGTCATCAAGTGCAAGGGCAACATGACCAAGTATTAACTTTCATGAAATATTCATAATAAAATATGTAAGTTACATTTTTCTGTTTCATTTTCCCCGAATTGTCACATGTCACTTTTTTTGTTGCCGCCACTGTATATATATATATATTGTGAGGGCAAACGAGGAACTTGTTTCTCTCGGTCCCAAAATACACACAAGAAAAAGTTTACCAAAAAGGTTACCAAGACGGAGCTCAAATATCCGCAAGGGTGAAATAAATACACAGTAAATTTTAACCGTATTATTTACAAAAAGGAAAAATAACCTGTCAATGGAGCACAAAGGATACCAAAAATAATAAAAAGTCACAAACTTCGAAACCACCACGTAGTTATTAAATAAAATCCGCGTATAATAAAGGATATTATAAAAATAAGCAGTTTACGCTGAAACGAAATTCTTTGTTAAAAATAATTAACTACACTACTTAGGTAAGAGGCATAAAAGAATAACCATCCCATTCGTCCTTCGTCCCTCACACAAAAGTAATAGGTCTCGACAGGAGCACTTAAGAAATTAAAGGGCGTAAGACGAAAGAAATATTCCAAATACCGATACGAAAGCAGTGGAGCGACACCCAGGTGACGGAAATCCAAGGGACGAAGAACACACGGGTGGTGACGATTGAGATGACCAGGGAGCAACGGGTGGAGTTAATGATCTAGATGACGCAGGACCCAGGGGCGGCGTGATCTAGAGGATGAATGATACACGGGTGAATGAGGTCTAGATGATGACGGATCCACGGGTGACTGAAGATTCGATGGCCAACTATCAAAGGGTGGAGGTGGTCGAGATGGCGGAGTACCCAAGGGTGGAGGTGGTAGAGTGACGAGGGATACCCTTAATAGCCCACGGTAATCGGGTTCCCAACGGCGCGCGTGCGCATGCTTTTTGGGAGAACTGACACATTTCCAAGATGAGACAGTCGTAGGTGGCTCGCAGATTATGGCCTCGAGGTGGGCGCGCGAGCAGGACAGGTGGAAAAATATGATGAATCATGCGGCTAGGTTGAGCTGCCCTTTTATATATATATATATATATATATATATATATATATATATATATATATATATATATATATATATATATATTTGTGTGTGTTTAAAAACAATTGGTTTTTAATGTAGAAAATGTTTTTAGGGAGAAAATTAAAAAAAGTGTTTTTTTTTGGGGGGGGGGTATACTATTGCAATTGCATCATATTGTATTATAAAGGGTCTTTCAACAAGGACGCTCGATCTTTGTCAGGCGATAGTGGCCATGTTGTTAAAGCGACATCTGGCAACCTCACTGTGAACTGTTAATAGTACTTGGCAAGTCACGATGGGAGGTTATAGCGTTGAACAGCGTGTGCAAATCATCAAATGTCATTATCAAAATCAGTGCTCCGTTCGACAAACGTTCCGCGCATTACGTGATTTCTATCCTCGCCACAACGAAGAGGCCCAATTTTGGATGAATAGATTTGTAAACACCAAAATTGTCGGATTTGGGACGAAAACAATCCACACGAGATACACCAGCGCCAATTGCATCCCAACAAAGTCACTGTTTGGTGCGGATTTTCATCTAACGGAATCATTATTAAGGTCATTTTGAAATGAGGGCTTCGCCCTCATACCCCCACACCCCGCACATTAAAAAAAACTCGTAATATTCCTAATTAGAAAGTCTAACCTTAGATTCGAATCCAAATGGCGATTGCTAAATGTCGTTAGGCCTCTAGTTTTGATAGCGTGTTGCTTGACCTCAGACATATAAGCCTCACCCCCGAATGCTATTTAAATCAATGATATTTTCTTTGAAAATTGGTTATTATTAAAAGAACTTATTATATTTTAATTCAGAAAAAAATCCCTTCAAAATATATATAATACACAATGATCCGATGCCTTATTAACAACATGGAGCTAGGTGTTTTGAGGTTAGACTACAGTAGTCCTTGAATGAGGCAAATTACTGCCGAATTATGTATGTACACAATTCTAGTATCTTAATTAGAAAAGAAAGATTTTGAATTATGTACAAAATTATAGGATCTTAATTAGGAAAGAAATATTTTAAGCGTTTTAAAAAACTAGAGTAAACAAAACACATAAACCCCTACGGAACCGATTCTTTCGATGGATTGAAACAATATATAACAGACAAGATGGCGAAAAATGACGGCCAATCTATTTTTTGTCATAACTTCATAATTATAAATTTGCCCAAATTAAGTTGTAAAAGTGCTTACTTAGCATAAGAAAGCATTCGCGTAGTTTTCAAAAATAGAGATATAACAAAGCGGACACAAAATTCGCGGTTGGGGATAATCTCAACAATAACCAATAGAACTTCATTCGGGTACAGGAAACACGTCACTGATAGAATTTCTAAGGCCTCGGCCGCAGTCAGAACTCGATATATGTTTGATTAGAAATCTCCGTAAGAGCAACAAGTAGAAGATCTACAATGCAATTATAAAATCTACGCTGCTTTACCCCGCTGCTTCCTTCCTCTCTTGTATTTTGAGGACACAAAAGAGGATACCACAAGTCGTCCAGAATAAATGCGTGTACTTAATTACGTGCACACGCAGCCGAGAGAGAAGACGCCAAGAAGAGCTGAACAGGGTAGGGGGGTTAGGTCACATTAATTTTGTCATCGAAGAACGGACAAGGAAAATGAAAGAACCGGGTTAATTGAGAACTAAATGAGGGAATCATTCAAATGATTAACCAGAATAGAAGAGCTGTAAGTTGCGCCTGATTTCCAAGGTCCGCTAGCCTGGTGGTTAGCGGGGACGAAGTGCCGTTCTACGCATGAAGAAAATGCTAATTTACCAAAGACAACGACGAAAAACCGATTAGGACTAAATACATCGATTAACGAAAATATCACCAATTTTTTACAAATCCTCACCGATCAAACGAGACATCAAGAAGTAGAAAGAAGAAACCAAGAACTCAAATTACACACATTACAAAATAAATAAAAACAACAAATACTAAGCATAAAATCAAAGTAATTTATTTTAAAAAACAACAGCAAATGCACATTACACATCCCAAAACATCAAAATTTGTAAAGCAAATGGCCTGAACGCCATAAAAGTGCACACTCTGAACAAAACAACAAAAAGAAACACACAAGGAAATAATGAAAGCGATAGGTCTGACCACCCGGCGCCTAGCATCTCTTTGCCCCCCCACCCCCACTACTTTCTCTCTTCACCATTTTTTTTTAGTTCTGTCTATCTATCCATACACCCTTCTGTCTCCTATACACACACACTTATATTAATTCGTAATTCGAGGCTTTTATTAAAGTTCTTTATAAGATTTTCTTCAGAGTTTGAAAAACAGAGAAAAGGCGGTTTTTTTAATATATTTGAGGCTTTTATCAAAGTTCTTTCTAAGAGTTGGGAAAAAGTAAATATTATTATCGAATGTTTTGGAATATAAAAAAAAGATCAGAAATGTATTAAAATTAAGGCATGGCTGTATTTTTTAATATTTTTTCGTTTATAAAAGCAAATATAGATGTGAAAAATCTGCCTGAGGATTTTTTTTCCGAATATCAAAAGAATTCCGTTAAAACTATTTTCTTGCCTTTAGAAAATAAGCATGGATCTGAAAATCCCGAGACCAAGAGTAAATTATTAAGAGACAAGGCAATGGCTTCGCCACTCTCCCTACGGGGGGAGCTTGCGCTTCGCTACTAAGATTAAAATTTTAAATCTAATAAAAACAGCCACGGTTAAATTTTTCTGAACTGCGCCAATTATAATAATTTTACAAAGGAACTCGAAACTAAATTTACCCCCTTTCAAAATATCACGTTGCTAAAATATAGTTATAGAAGAAGATATATAAAAAGAATTTTTCTGAACTTCACCATTTGTACTTCTTTTGGTTTTAAAAAATTCACAAAATTTCGATACTTATATTTATTTCTGAACTTCACCATTTTGTTTTTTGATATTATAAAAGAATGATTAGAAATAACTTTCATAAAAAACATAAGTCATAACCAAACTAAGATGAAATTATTATTCAAATACTCAAAAAATTCCCCTGCTTAAATTATAGAGTTAGTGATGATGATGATGATGATGATATTTACAGGAAACCTTTAAATTTTTTTAAACCAAAACCCCGTTGCTAGAACCACATAGGCTGGGCCAGTGACCGCAGGTCTGCCTGAAAAGTGCAAGATCTTCCTGTAAGAAAGGGTAGCGAACCCGCTCCTTTTATATATCTCTCTCTCTCTCTCTCTCTCTCTCTCTCTCTCTCTCTCTATATATATATATATATATATATATATATATATATATATATATATATATATATATATATATATGTTTAAAATTCAGTAAGAAAAAAGGACCGAAGTGGACAAATGAAAACAAAACCAAACAAAATAAAGAGATAAAACAAAACAACAATAAGCAAGTAAACAGAATATATACATATATACAAAAAATGAACGTAAGCTCTAAAGACAAAAAAAAGGCTTAAACCTAAGAACAAAGGCTCGAATTCTTTTTTGCTAAAAATAGAATACATAAAAGCTCGAAAAAGGCACGAAAGCAGCAATTGCCAGACGTGTTGGCACACAAACTGTGAGTAAAATTACACGTTTTTTTCTATCTGCATTATCCTACCCGCAATTTTTCTATATTTAAACATTATTGATCATTGTCTATCAAATCGTTTCTACTCAGCGCATAAAAGACGACTTAAGAAGACTCCTTTTATCATGTAAACAAAAATTCAACGAGTATTTGTTATCACAAATTTTATTTGAACTGGCAGTATTAAACAAGTACAAGATTTATTTGAGACATGTTTTCCTGATAAGCATCTACCGAGCAAGCCCTCCATTTTGAAACATGTCCGGAAGTACGACGAAGAATATTGTGATTCGTGACGAGAAAGCCATTTCCATGACCTCAAAGATAAATTGCCTTAATATTCATCAGTATGTGCCGCCGAACAATCCCTCAGAATTCACCTTTGAGAGACGTATTTGTCGGCAGAAAGTGTCTGTGTGGATATGCAGGAATGGCCATCTTGTCGGTACATTGTTTGACGACATTAATTTCACTAGAGCTGCCTAGAATAGATCATCCCAGTACTCTTCTGTATTTACGGCAATTAATTCAATAGAGTCTGATGGATTTAGGACGGAGCCCCAGCTTATAGCCTGCTTGCTGTAAGAGAAAGACTGAGAGAAGTTTTAGCAATCGCTTTGTGGCGCTAAATCGTGTAAATATATGGCCCCAAGATCCTAGGTTTCAACCCCGTGTATTTTCTTCATAAGGGAGAGGGGGGGGGGGCATCGAAAACGTTAAGTGTATTCTACTCCCGCGGAAAACATAAACCAGTTAAAAGAAAGTATCACAGATGAAGTCAATTTATTCAAGAAAAATCAACAGTTGGTGAAAAAAGTGGTGCAATCAATGTAATCAAAGGCGCAACTGTGCTTGGAAAGAAATGGGGGGGCATGGGAAAGGAAACGGCGATTAGAATTCTTTTTAATATACATTTATATTAGCCATATCTAGAGGTATTTCGTTATCAATTTGTTAATTTTCAAATTTGGATTTTCAATTTTCTTTTCCTAGCGGAAATAATTCTTTCGCCTCCACCAAAATATCGTAAAGGAAATTAAAATAAATTTTCCACCTCGAAAGATAAAGAGTTGTTAGACAAAACCGATCTTACAGGACTAAAACATCTCTAATAGTTTTTGAGTAATACTAATTCAAAGTTCGGTTAATTTCTGGGATAGGGGGGGGGGCATCCTGTAGAGAGAGACCATAAATGCATCGCATACTCCAAATGAGGTTTTACAAGCGCTTTATAGAAGGGAAGAATAATATGTTTCGATTTGATTGGAAAATCCCTAGCTACAGGCAAGTATCCTTTAAACGTATTGGCTTTTGTTGAAGGTCCAGTGCACTGTTTGGAAAAACCTTTAGATTGCTCGAGATTAATACCTCAACCCCTTTCTATGTCGACTGTATTTAAAGTTTTACCAGCTATAATGTTATCTATTCGGGCCTTATCATGACATATTGCATCTAGCATCTTTTCGACCACTCCACTGCTCTATTTTCGAGTTTCGCCAATTTTCGGTTCAGTATTCTATTTTGCCTTGGGACTTAATTTCGTGCCACCGACAAATATTGAAATTTGACATTTTATTTATATTCCTGTTTCTAGTTAAACATTGTCAATACTATTCTTGATCAAAAGGAACTGTGATATTTCCTGTGTAATAAGACATGCTACCGCATTCATTTATGATGCAGGATACGCTATCAGATTCATTTATGGTGCAGGATACGTTATCGCATTCATTAATGATAGAGGATACGCTACCGAATTCATTTGTGATGCAGGATACGCTACCACATTTATTTATGATGCAGGATACGCTATCACATTCATTTTATGATGCAAGACACGCCATGATATTCATTTATGATTCAGGATACGCTATCGCATTCATTAATGATAGAGGATACGCTACAGCATTCATTTATGATGCATAATACGCTATCGCATTTATTTATGATACAGTATAAGCTACCGCATTCATTAGTGATGCATAATAAGCTATCGCCTTTTTTAATCATTCAGGATACGCTACGGTATTAATTTATGATGTAGGATACGCTATCGTATTCTTTTATGATTCAGATACGCTATCACATTAATCTATAATACAGAATACGTTCGCACATTTATGTTTAATGCAGGATACATTATCACATTCATTTATGATGTATGAAACGCTATCACATTCATTTATGATACAGAACACGCTACCGCATTCATTAGTGATGCAGGAGACACTATCGCATTCTTTTATGATAGAGGATACGCTATCTTAATCATTTATGATGCATAATACGCTATCTCATTCATTTATGATACAGGATACGCGATCACATTAATTTATGATACAGAATAAGCTCCTAAATTTAATTTTCAAGCAGGATACTTTATAACATTCATTTATGACGCAAAATAGCTATAGCTTTAATTCATGATGCATAATACGCTATCGCATTCTTTTATGATGCAAGATACGCTACCGCATTATTTTGTTATGCAGGATACGCTATCGTATTCTTTTATTATGCATGATACGCTATCTCATTCATTTATGATGCAGGATACGCTACCCAATTAAATTATGATGCAGGATATGCTACCACATTCATTTTAGCTGGTATCGATTTCCTAAACTAAGGATTTCGTCAAACTGGTTTTGAAAAGTCTTTGGTGTCGTCAATGGAGGGTTGGTTCCTTTAGAGAAGAATTAAATGCCTCCTCCAGGGTGGTCTTGATGCGAGTTGAGTCCGAAATTCCCTCGTTAGTTAGAAATAAGTTGTTGAAAGAAGTAATTTGATTTTTACGACGTTTGAAATAAATAAATCGAAGATGGAAAAAGAGGTTTGAACAAGTTTGAAGGTTTGAAAATAAAAGTAGTAAGAGTGGAATAGGGGCAAATTACGTCAGATTTTAAGTTCCCGCGTTTGAAAGTTTATTTCGGTTGACAGCTTGAAATTGGAGGAAGAGGAGGAGTTTTTATAATAATATTGGATAGCGATATTTGATTTTAAAGAGTCTGCACATTTGCAGTCTGAAGTGAGTTTAGAAGATTCGAAAGTGCGTCACATATGCAAATAAGTAGTGTCCTGCAACGTTAAAATATTAGACGATATTTTGTAGTCACCATGATAAAAGTGAACACTCAGTTGATTAGCTCAATACGAGCTTAAATTGACTTACCGTTACACACACAATATTAAAAATATTTAATAGATTGGAAAGCCAATTTAATAGGTGAAACGAGAAAGCTAAAGGGGAAGATGAAATGTAGCCTTTCTCACTCGCGGCCAATGCATCCACCCCACTCATGGGCCCGTTTTCCTCTCACACTAAGGGGATGGGGGAGTTTTCTGGAGTGCTTTGAAGTCCAAGCCCATCACCTTCAAGAGAGAACCCAGAAACAGCCGCCCATTCATGAAGGCAGATTTCTCCTGAGCCCCAGTTTTGACACAGGCCGACGATGGCACTCATCGGAGCATTCTGTTGCGCCTTTCATGGCCACTTTCATCCACCAACGTTGCAACCACCGACTGTTATGGCCGCAAGAGACCAGCTATTTTCCACTGTATCGATAGGCCAAACACACCAATGTTTTTATCTGCGGCGAAGCGCCAGGTCTAGGCGTCGGTTTTTTTTTCAAAAGGAGTAAAGTTTAATTGTACCCATTTAGAGCCATGAAATGACCCATATGACCATGGGACATATGGTTATTCACGATGGAGATTTCAAATCAGCCATCGGATTTGGCGCTGGGTGGCGGCATCTAGTGGTAGAAGCCTCATTTAGCCATTCATAGGCACTTGTAAGTGATTTGAACCATGGGAAACCATCAATGCAATAACCATTTATCATCTTATCACAAAACGGCGCAAGTCATTGGATGGACTTTCTCTCTTGTTAAAGTCTCCCTCTTCCGCCTTGGTCAGTTTCGTCTGCTTGATGAATTCGTTCCAAAGTGACCGAATTCTGCATTTCTTCTGGCGATACCTTCACTTCTGGTATTTCCGTCTGACCATGGCTCTGATTGTCGCCCCCCAGGATATCCACGGTGGTTTCATCTCATCCCCTTCATGGTCGCACAACTCATTCTCAGCATTTCATTCGTTGATCATCGTCAAGTTTAATCACGCCCTCAACTCTACGACAAGCGCGTGTACGTATCGACTGTGTAGACCTCTTTTGTGATTACTTTCCTAAGTTTGCCCGTATTGTTTGCACACCGCCGATTTTAACCTTCCCATTTTATTCTGTTTACTCGCGGCCATTTTCAGTATCTCTTGTTTATACAGATTTTTTTTCCAGCGTTTTCTCTCGAGTGGAAAATCATCTGATAATTAATTGGAGTTTAACCTTTGAGATCATTTGTGGAATTTTGATTGACATTTTCATCTATATTGACTATATTTTCTTTATACAAAAAATAAATAAAAGGCCTGTGTTTATTAATGCATCCTCTAGAAGTGATTAGCCTTGAACTTTGTGAGTGGTTTTTGGACTTTATACAGGTTGTACGTGAGGTTAGGTAAAGTTTTAGGTTTGATTAGGTTAGATCGTAGGTTTGGTTAGGCTAGATTGTTGGTTTGTTTAGGTTAGATTGCAGGTTTGTCTAAGTTAGATCGTAAGTTTGGCTAGATTAGATCGTAGCTTTGGCTTGGATAGATTGCAAGTTTAGTTAGGTTTGATCATGTTAGATTCTAGTTTGGATAGGTTGGATCGTAGCTTTGGCTAGGTTAGATCGTAGCTTTGGATAGATTATATCGTAGGTTTCGTTAGATTAGATCGTAAGTTTGTCTGCTAGATCGTAAGTTTGGTTAGGTTTATGATTTAAGTGGGGGAAAATCGAATTAAATATGTAATACGTCATCCTTCAGCCATTCTTACGCAAATGCCCAGAAAATGCCGGATCAACTAATAAATGACCTGATGTTTATTTTTGGGGATATGTGTTTGATAGGAAAATAACTCACCTTCCAGTCTTTCCTTATGTTTGTGCGTTCATGTTTTTTGTATGTGTGTGGTAGGAAATAACTATCCTTCCAGGCTTTCGTTATGTTTGGGCGTTTGTTTTTTGTATGTGTGGTAAGAAATAACTGTTATTTCAGGCTTACCTTATGTTTGTGCGTTTGTTTTTTCTATGTGTGTGGTAGTAAATAACTTAACGTCCAGGCTTTCCTCATGTTTGTGCGTTTGATTTTTGTATGTGTGTGGTAGGAAGTAACTCTCCTTCATGGCTTTCATTATGTTTGTGTTTTGTTTGTTTTTCTGTCTGTGGTAGCAAAAAAACTCTCCATCCAAGCTTTCCTTATGATTGTACGTTTGTTTGTTTTGTATATGTGTGGTAGTTAAATATCTATCTTTCTAGGCTTTCCTTATGTTTGGATGTTTGTTTGTTTTGTCTATGTGTGGTAGGAAATTAACTCTACTTCCAGGCTATCCTTATGTTTTTCGTTTTTGATTATGTATGTTTGTGGCTGGAAAATACATCCCCTTCGAGGCTTTTCTTATGTTGTCCGTTGGTTTGTTTTGTATGTATGTTGTAGGAAAATAACTCTCATTCAAGGCTTTCCTTATGTTTGTGCGTTTGCTTTTGTATGTGCGTGGTATGAAAATAAATCCTTCCAGGCTTTCCTATTGTTTGTGCATGGTAAGAAGTTACATCTTCTTCCAGGCTTTTCTTATGTTTGTGCGTTAGTTTGTTTTGGATATATGTGGTATTTCTAAATCCTTCCATATTTTCCTTATGTTTGTGGGTCTGTTTTGTATGTATGGGGAGGAAAATAACTCTCCTTCAAGGCTTTCATTCTGTTTGTGTGTTTGTTTATTTTGTCTGTGTGTGGTAGCAAAATAACTTCCTTTCCAGGCTTTCCTTTTGTTTGTGTGTTTGTTTGTTTGGTCTATGTGTTGAAGGAAAATAACTCCTCCCAAGCTTTCTTATGTTTGTGATTTTGTTTTTATGTATGTGTTTGGCAGGGAAATACATCTCTTTCCAGGCTTTCCTTATGTTTGTGCGTTCATTTTTTTGTAAATATGTGATAGATAATAACTCTCCTTCAATGCTTTCATTATGTTTTAGTGTTTGTTTATTTTGTATGTGTGTGGTAGGAAAATAACTCTCTTTCCAGGCTTTTATTCTGTTTGTGCGTTGTTTTTTGTATGCATTTGGTAGGAAAATAACTCTCCTAACAAGCTTTCTTTAGTTAATTGCGTTTGTTTATTAGGTATGTGTGTGGTTGCAAAAATAACTCTCTTTCCAGTCTTTCCTTATGTTTTTGTTTTTGTTTGTTTTATCTATGTGTGGTAGAACAAACTCTCCTTCCAGGCTTTCCTTGTGCTTGTGCGTTTGTTTGTTTTGTATGTGTTTGTTAGGAAGTTACATCTCCTTCCAGACTTTTAGTATGTTTGTGCGTTGGTTTATTTTGTATGTATGTGGTAGGAAAATATCTCTACAGCGAGTCTTTACTTATGTTTGTGCGTTTGTTTGTTTTGTATGTGTTTGGTAGGAAAACAACTCTCTTTACAGGCTTTCTTAAGTTTGTTTTTGTATGTATGTGATAAGAAAATAACTCCTTCCAGGCTTTCCTTATGTTTGTGGGTTTTTTGTATGTGTGTCTTAGGAAAATACATCTCCTTTCAGGCTTTTCTTATGTTTGTGCGTTGGTTTGTTTTGAATGTTTGTTGTAGGAAAATAACTCTCCTTCCAGGCTTTCCCTGTGTTTGTGCGTTTTTTGTTTTGTTTGTATGTGGTAGGAAGTTACATCTCCTTGCAGGCTTTTTTATGTTTGTGCGTTGGATTATTTGTATTTATGTGGTAGGAAAATAAGTCTCTTTCCAGGCTTTCCTTATGTTTGTGTGATTGGTTGTTTTGTATGATTGTGGCAGGAAAATAACTCTCCTTCCAGGCTTTCCTTCTGTTTGTGCCTTTGTTTGTTTCAGATGTGTGCGATAGGAAAATATCTCTCCTTCCTGGCTTTCCTTATGTTTGTGCGTTCGTTTTTTTTGTATCTGTATGATACGGACTTATTCTCCTTACAGGCTTTCTTCATGATTTTGCGTTTGTTTGTTTTGTATATGTATGTATGTGATAAGAAAATAACTCCTTCCAGGCTTTCCTTATGTTTGTGGGTTTTTTGTATGTGTGTCTTAGGAAAATACATCTCCTTTCAGGCTTTTCTTATGTTTGTGCGTTGGTTTGTTTTGAATGTTTGTTGTAGGAAAATAACTCTCCTTCCAGGCTTTCCCTGTGTTTGTGCGTTTTTTGTTTTGTTTGTATGTGGTAGGAAGTTACATCTCCTTGCAGGCTTTTTTATGTTTGTGCGTTGGATTATTTGTATTTACGTGGTAGGAAAATAAGTCTCTTTCCAGGCTTTCCTTATGTTTGTGTGATTGGTTGTTTTGTATGATTGTGGCAGGAAAATAACTCTCCTTCCAGGCTTCCCTTCTGTTTGTGCCTTTGTTTGTTTCAGATGTGTGCGATAGGAAAATATCTCTCCTTCCTGGCTTTCCTTATGTTTGTGCGTTCGTTTTTTTTGTATCTGTATGATACGGACTTATTCTCCTTACAGGCTTTCTTCATGATTTTGCGTTTGTTTGTTTTGTATATGTGTGAGAGCAAAACAACTGTTCTTCCAGGCTTTTCTTATGTTTGTGCGATTGTTTGGTTATATGTATGTGGTAGAAATATAACTCTCCTTCAGGGCTTTCATTATATTTACGTGTTTGTTTGTTTTATCTGTATGTGGTAGGAAAATAACTCTCCTTCCAGGCTTTTCTTATGTTTGTGCGTTGGATTGTTTTGTATGTATGTGGTAGGAAAATAACTCTCATTCCAGGCTTTCCTTTTGTTTGTGCGTTCAGTTTTTGTATGTGTGTGGTTGAAAAATAACTCTCCTTCAAGGCTTTCATTATGTTTGTGTCTCTGTTTATTTTGTCTGTGTGTGGTAGGAAAGAAACTCTCCTTCCAGGCTTTTCTTATGTTTGTGTGTTTGTTTGTTTCGTATGTGTGTGGTAGAAAAATAACTCTGTTTGCAGGCTTTTATGTTGGTGTGTTTGTTTGTTTTGTCTATGTGTGGTAGGAAAATATCTCTCCTTCCAGGCTTTCCGTATGTTTGTGCTGTTTTTTGTTATGTTGGTGTGTTGCAGGAAAATAAATCTCCTTTCAGGCTTTTCTAATGTTTGTGCGTTTGTTTGTTTTGTATGTGTGGGGCAGGAAAATACATCTCCCTCCAGGCTTTTTTTCTGTTTGTCCCTTGGTTTGGTTTGTATGTTTGTTGTATGAAAATAACTCTCCTTCCATGCTTTACGTATGTTTGTAGGATTGTTTTCTATGTTTGTGGTAGGAAAATAACTCCTTCCAGGCTTTCCTTATGTTTGTGCGTTTGTTTGTTATGTATGTGTGTTTTAGGGAAATACATCTCCTTCCAGGCTTTTCTTATCTTTGTGCGTTGGATTGTTTTGTATGTGTGTGGTAGGAAAATAACACTCCTTCAAGGCTTTCTTTATGTTTGTGCGTTTGTTTGTCATGTTTGTGTGTGTTAGGAAAATACATCTCCTTCCAGGCTTTTTTCATGTCTGTGCGTTGGTTTGTTTTGTGTGTGTGTGGTAGGAAAATAACTCTTCTTCCAGTATTTCTTTATGTTTTTTCGTGTGTTTGTTTTGCAAGTGTGTGTGTGTTAGCAAAATGACTCTCCTTCCACGCTTTCCTCCGAGTTGTGCGTTTATTTGTTTGGTCTGTGTGTGGTAGGAAAATATTTCTCCTTCCAGCCTTTCCTTATCTTTTGGGATTAATGTTTTTTTTCCGATTGCTAGAAATGATTAACATCATTCAAGGATCTAGGTATTGTGACCTGTTCTCATTCCTGCCCCGAAGTGTATTTAGTTCTATCTCAGAACCGGGACAGTTCTAGCAGAGCTATGCACTCTCTCCGCCGCTCTTCTCTCTCTATCTTCCGCACATTTTCCCCTCCCCTACAGAGACCACGATTTAGCTTTGTACTATACTTACGCTCTCTACTTCTCACATTTTCACATTCCCGATTTCACCGTTCGCATTGTGATCCTGTTTTTATTGAATTCTTTTCAAGTTTGTTTTCATCTCCCCCCCCCCACCTTAATAAGTTAAAATACATCTCCTAAGACCCCCACTTTCTTCAGAAGTTTCCTACATATTTTTGTAGATATGCTTTCGTTTGTTTTCGTTTTTTGGTAATAGAAAATTAAATAGAATCAATTATTTTATCCTCGCAATTTAATTAAAATGGAAATAAAAAACCCTTATGGTGGGTACTTCTCTATTTCTATGTATATTCTTTCTAAATAATAAATGGTTTAATGATCCAGTGTAGTACAGTCCTTTGGCAGTACTAACCGGTTTGTAGAGCTCTTGCTAGCCCAGTGGATCCGGCGTTGGTCTGCCAATGTATCGGTTCCGGATTTGACCCCGGCATGAGCGGGCACAACCGTCAGCGCACGCAGAGATTTGGCTACCAATTGGACGCCTGTGCTCAGCCCTGTATTGGGCTGGGTAGATCTTGCACTTCTCATCACACACATAGCCCAATACAACACATCTTTCTTTCCTCTCCCATCTTTGCAACACAACACACTCACACTCTTTTCCAAGAAATCCTGCTGATGGTTATATATATCCACATACCTCTGACGCGAAACAGGTCCCTCTGCCCAGGGGCGACGATGGTTTCACCTGAACGCTGTTTGGTGTCAAAACTTAATACTTCCTCGGGTTTACCATCGATTGTCATACTGACTTTTATGTCTATATCATTATCCGGCCGGGTTCCGCCTGGTTGAAGGTAGGTTGGCGAACCACTAATACTACTAGCTCCCAATAAATCCACCCCTAATGACTCCTGTTTTCATTTTCAGAGCATGGGAAAGTCCCTTACCTTTAGGGGGGCAGTGTACGAGGCCCAGGACAAACTCCGGCGTCACCGATGCAGGGATCCATTATGCGACACCCACATTTGGAAGGTCAAACACGAGTTGGACATGGCGAGAGTGAAGATAAAGCAACTTGAGAAAGAGCTCGAGGCTCACGGCGTTAAACCCACCAAAACATTCGCTGGCAGGTTGGTGCATGCGGGGGAGGGGGATTTGTTTCGGGTTGTGGGTGTGTCTTTTGCTGATTTATTAGACCCAAAATACTTTTATTTTTAAAGGGAAAGCAGTCGGAGACGCGAGCAGAGGTAAAATGTAATCATAGTCAAAACTTTCTGGCCAAGGGTGGATGTTCTGATGTAGAGAGATATATGTTGTACTCACGTCTAAATTTATTAACTTCGAGGTGTTGTGTGATTGATGGGGTCCTTAATCCAAAAGCCTTTTTATACGAGTCATAAATTGAATCGGGGGTTTTGCAGGTAAACAAAATAAACCGATAGATTGTCAGTGTATTAGATTTTAATCTCTATTTTTCAGATTATCAAAGTGAGCTTTAGGTGACCATTCAAGTTAGGCCCGACCAGGAAGATTATAGATTAAGATTGTACCTACTATGTGATCTACATAACTAAAAGTACAGCGCCACTTGAGCGGTACAATTTACTCAAATACCTAGAACTGGATCGGTAGTAACATTTTATCATACACTATTACTTGATGAGAGATTCCCTTTCCCCAACTTTTCGATAGTGTTTTTTTGGGGGTCAGAGATTGGGAGTTCTATCCTAGATCCTGCACCAAGTAATTCTAGATCTTAACTTTTGAATTTACTACTAGTAACTTTTATTATCATACGTGAATGGCATACACAGTTACATAACGCGGCTCACTTTAGTATTTTATATACCATTCTCAATATTCCATCAAATGAGCTCATACACGTTACAATCTCATTTATATATCAATAATAATCATTTAAAACTTTAATAAATTGGTTTGTCACCAATTTATGTATTTATGCATACGTTTTCAAAAGCGATTTGGAATTTCTAGCGGATAGCAGCATACAGCTTAAATTTGCACAGCTGTTTAGGACAGCTGTGTTAAGAGATTTCAAACTTTTCACATTTCAAATTGACCTCTTCTATTTAATTTCACCCACAATGAGAATTGCGGTGAACTACTTTTTATTACACCCCGGTATTTTGAACAAGTTTTCAGACAAAGTTTAGATGAATCTGGATCATTATTCTTTCGCAATTCTTCAAAGACGCTGTTTTCACCGAGAGTTTTTTTCAGAAATAATTTTAGTCACGAAAGAGAATTTTGGAGTTGGAGAGGTGGGGAGGGGGGTTATTGTCAGTTACAAAGGTGATTTAACTCTAACTCTCACCAATGTTAGCTACTAAGTTAATGCTAAGCTCAAAATCGAATTTGCTCACAAGTTCAAACGGCCCAGCATCGATTTTATTGTTGCCTGGTCGAGGGTTGTCTTGTATTAAAGGCAAAGTCTGATTGTTTGTTGGGAAGTAATCAATTCTTCCAAATGCTATATAAGCAAGAACCGACTTTCTCAGTGTAAGTTAATCAAGAACTCATCTACCATACCGGAGTTTGTATGTTTTACCTTTTTTTGTATTATGTTAAAACTCTACGAACTCTTTTTTTTTATTTAGAAAAGTATCCCGAATTTGTATCTTGGTGTTTGGTATAAACTCCCTCCATCTTTGAAATTAAAATTCTTCCTCTGATTCCTGTCTTTTTCGATAACATTGGACAGCAAAAAATGGGGAATTCTATTGACAGAAATCAAAAATAGATTTTTTTTTTTAGAATATCAAAAAAGAAAGCAGACTTTCTGTCACCCTCGATAATTAAATAAATTAACTATGTTCCCAAACAGTTAAATTATTGATTATTCACGGTATTTATAAACTGTGTTCGCCAATAATTATTGACAACTGGAGTCACGCTTCTCTCTCTCTTTGGGTAGGAGTTTATGTCTTTGTAAAATGACGTCATAAAAATATGAATCGGTAATAATTTATGAACTTATCATTTTATAAGATTTATTCCATGCTATAAATCTTTATTATCAAGAGAAATGATATTTCATTCAACCTTCCTTTACAAACACAGAAACTGTCATATAATATAATATAATCAACTCCTTCCATTGCAGTTCACTATTCGATTTGGAGCATTTGTTTAAATTGGGAAGATTTCAAACTTAAGTTTCGCTTTGTACAAACCACGAGTTTACTGATAATAAAGGTCTTGCACTAATAAAGATTAGATACACTAATGATAGACTAAAATTTAATTGCTACCCCCAAAACACATCTGCAAACACTCCGACAAATTCTCACACGTAACCACGTTTTAAAAACTAGAATTTATCGTGATGCGGATTAAATTGCAACGCCTGGACGCAGACCAGATAGGATGCAATATAAGTCTCGAGCCACAAGATGAAATCCCCATTTTTACGCTTCTTAATATTTAAGCTTCAAAGGAAGGTCTAATCCCTAGATTCTTTGGAATACGAAATGAGTCTAATTCACCATATACAAGAAATTGATGCGTTTTGGAGCTTAGGGAAGTGTCTCATCTTCCCGCTGTGGCAAACGCCAAATAACTCCAGAATGAACTCTAGCAAGCAAATGTGGTATATAGACAGGTGATTAGGGGTTAAGGGCCTATCCAAGGTATCGGGAAACGGATAGAAGTGAGAAAAAGTAGGAGGATTTGACAGAGGCGAAGTATTGGAGACATTTTACCAGCGTTTGGGTATAATACAATGGGAAATAATAATGATGGAGTGCAGTACAAGAGATACCAAATAAGAAGGAGAAAACGCTTGTTGGTTAATGGCTGCACTCGACAATAACAGAAATTCTGCCATGAGAAAAGTTCTCCAGGATTGACGTGAGAAGGCATAAGTTGGCAGAGAAGTGTAGTTCGAAAGGTTGATCTAGACTGATCTTCAGAGCGGAAATGACAACCAAACAGGGGTTGGCAAAATGCAATAGATGACCATAGGAAGAAAAGAGTAATGAAATATTGAATAGATTATTATAATTTGACAATAGACAGCAGTATTGGGGGTAATGTAGTAAATCTTGAAGTCGTGTGGCAAGGAACCAGAGAGGAAATAGAAAGAGGAGCAAAAGATGAGTCAGACCGAAGAGGGTTCTCAGTAACGCCTTCTGAGCGGAGGCATGCGATATAAATGCTAGATTTGATCATGAAAATCTGGGGTCACTCACATGAGACTAGAATAAATAAGGATACAGAAAAGGCAAAGGGATTCGCTCTGAGTAGAATGATGTCCATAAGGCGATTTGCCATTGAAAAATAGGTGATAAGTGAAACCATCCGAGTGAATAGTGGTTTTAAAAATGGCTCTAACGTGGTTAAACTTCAAATATGAATGGAAGATCATTTATCCCCATGCATATATCTCCCAAAACATATTGGGGATAAAACTCACAACTCAGTTATTTTCTTGAATGTCTCCAGGAAATTTATAGAAATGAGACAAACGGCCCCCAAGCCATTCAAACATGTCGAATACACGATTTAGTTTATAAAGTAGCAAACGCTAAATTAAAAGCCACTACAAGAAAATTAGTGAGTGAGTTTTATGTTTTATATTTTTATTTTACATGCATCATGAACTTAACGAAATGAATAAACTCATAATTTCACGGATGATAAAAGTCTATTCAAACTCATTCAAAATTTGATCAGCTCTGACATCTTTCCGAATCCCCTGCGAAACTTACGAGTGTCCAAATGGTTTTTAGGCAGATGTGGCTCATTTAAAACTAACTAGAGTTTGTAAACGTAATTATATTTAAATTACCTTTGCTTATTTCTAATGTTATGTGTAATTAATTAATTCATTTGCTTGATTTACGAACTAGAATTTCTGTTTGGTGGATACCTCTTGTATTAGAGAAGGGAACCCACAAACAGAATTTCATAAGTCACAGAGACACACACTATCCCTCAAAGATACAATATTTTATGCTAATCAGGCGATTGAGAAATTCCGTTTTCTTTTTTGTCCCAACGAAGTTAATTATGTGAAACCGGTAATTGGGAATAAATTATTTTGTTGTCCAGTGAAATTATACATACAAATTTCTTTCGAACTTGACTGTAACCATTTGTTCCTATGTTCTCTTCTTTTTCCCTATTTAACCCTGTATTAACTGTAAATATTGTATTTCTCTATTTTTTATCCATTAGAAATTGGGAAGATAATGATGTATATTTCAGAACAAAGAATAGCTTCTTTATCTCATAATTCCCAGAACCAATTCGAAAGAAAATATACCTCAATATTAATGGGGTTTCTTATAAGAAGCAAGATAAATTTATATATTCATGGATAGTTTCTTTGTAGAGCAATTTCGAGGGATAAAAAGATGACTACCTCTTAGTATGCTCATATAAACAAAGGATAATCTAGCATAATTTCATCTCTTAACTTAATGAAGATATTGGGCATCCCTTTAATAAAACCGTAGAATTTTAATTGGATGCTTTGTGAAGGAATAATTTGTACAAAAATGGGTTTCTGTGGAAATCACGTTTGTTTACCTTCTTGTAATTGACTTTGCCTCCTTTACCAATTTCCTTAGAAAAGATCCTGACTAAAGAGAATGAGTCATTCTAGCCTAGCTGGAGCCGAGTGTTTCTCAACAGATTTTGTTGCATTTTATATTAATTTACACGGAAGAAACACTGAATAATACACACTAAATTTTGTTTTTTATTTAATTGTAACGGTCCCGTCTGGCTGAGACCAGCAAGGAACAGACTCGAGTTGACTTATATATAAAAAAACGAGGCGAAACTTTTTATATCCGCGTGTATAACTGTGAAATTGTGTAATTATTCTATTTACTCTTGTATTATTACACTTGGAAACAGAGGAAGGAAAATAAATTAATTTGAAAAAATCCTAAAAATTTATTGAATGGTAATATATTATTTGAAGAAAATAAATGGGATGTTACTATTTAGTCGATTTCACATAAATATACTAAATATTTACTGTAATTTTTGATACCTGAATTGACACCAATTTTTATTGTTATTTGCTGATATTTACTCAGATATCATATGTAGATAAAAATCCCTAGAATTTTTTCTTAGTGAAATATAATTATTATTTCGTGTTTTTAGCTAAAAAAAATGAAAAGATTTACTCATAACGACATTATAAAGCTACCTTTGCCTTCCCGAGGCGTTCAATAATTCAATAATTGGCAACTGTAATGAAGTTTCCGTGACGAAAATGACTTCATAAAAGAAATATATATATATATATATATATATATATATATATATATATATATATATATATATATATATATATATATATATATATATATATATATAACTGGGCATAAAAAGAAAGCCACTTTTCAATCCTATATTCTTTTAAATTGTATTAGTCTTTGTAATTAAGCCAGGAACAGATCAAATACTTGATCCTAGTTACAGTGTAATACCTGCCACACATCAAAGTTAACTAAAAAGGTAAATATGTAGAGACGATAGAGAGGTAGTAACTTGCACTCTACACTGTTACTGTAGCGATTTATTTAGATATTTGTATTCATAATATGTATAGAAAGTTTACTCGCAAAAGCGTTGCTGACTTATTTCGCTGATATGAGAGGCATCGCTTAAGCAGTAAATTATTGTCGAGTAGCTTAGCCTAGGTCACTCCAGGCCTAACGCAGCAACACTGAGCATTTTATTGGTTAGTGAACATTTACGTAACGTTTATTTTGTATTATTGTTCATGAGGTTCATTTTATTGGAGTAATTAAACTAGGGACTTAGATTCCATCCCGGTGCTCTTTTATTTTCTTTTATTTTTGCATTGTTTTGGGCCTTCAGCTCTTATAAAAAGCGTTGATCTTTCTTTTCATTTTTCTGCGTTGAGGATAGGCATAAATCTCCTTGCAAGTATAGGATGAATTGGTTTAACTAGTACAGTTACTCTAACACCCATGCTCATATATTCACAGCTTTCCTAAATCAAATAGAACCGCCACCATGTCTCGCGAATATAACCAATGTATCTCTCTCGGATGAGGGATCGATAGAGGTGCAATTTTAATGAGTGAAGTTTTGGGAGGAAGCTGAAAATAATAATAGTGGTGAAAAATACTTGAGACTCATTCATCTGGTTTCATTTTATATTGCTGACATTTTCCTAATTACACTTCAACGATAAACAAAGTGGATGGAAATAGTTCATTACTATCCTTGAGCCAATTCTAGGTTTAGAGAGTATTTAGAGAGTATTTTTGAATCAATTAAAGAAGTGATGCTTTCAATAGAACTTTGAACATCACAAAAGTTTCATAAGGCTCGATCAAAGAGGTCAAGGGTCAGTGGAGAGATTAACGTAATGTACACCATCCATGATAATAGAATAACACCGTGATAATGGAATAAGGGGAACTGTTTTGATTCATAAGTACAGAACCAGTTTCATAGCACCACTCTCCATCCTTCAACTGTAGAAGGACAACATATTACCTTAATACATTCTTTATATACAAAATGGGAGATAGAAGAGAAAATAAGGCCAAACAAGAGCAAGAGAGACACACACACAAAAACATATAGGCAATATTTATGAGAAGGAGCTGAAACCTCTTAGGACTCAGGTGATATCTATCTGGGAGGCGATAAACGACCTAACCATGGCATTAAATTTGAAATTCTCTTTCGAGACATTTGATTAATGCGGATTCAACTACTTGTCGCTTTATCAACACACACACACACACAATTCACGCATATATATTTTTCTTAAAGTTACTTAATGAGTCAATTAGCCTTCAATAAAAAATAATGTAAAAAACATTCTATTTTTTGATTGATCTGATCGGAAGCGGAAAGAAAGAACAAAATTGAAATGGCAATTTCAAACTGGAAGGCAAAATTACAGGCTGTGGTTGACCATAAAGGACGGCATATTGAACTATTCATTAAAATTAAAATATAGTTTAAAATTTTGAACTTTTAAAAGGTTGTAATTTAGAAAATAGAAAATATGTTTTATACATTATTTTTTTAAAGTCCAATTCACTCATTAAATGACTTTAAAAAAAGAGTTTTACAAGGAATAAGTATTTTATAGATAAAGGTTCATCTTTCATTTGTTTTTATTTCATGTCCCTAACTGCAATGGATATTGAGATATTGCTTCTCAAATACGGTCTATTAATTTTATTTTTTGGGGGGAGGAATTTTGCCAGTCTTTGTACAGGTGAAGGATGGATCATGATGGTCCGAAATCCGAGAGTAGGTTTGTACTTGTCAATAAAAATGTCCTTCTCTCTCAAAGTTTTGACCTTCCTTAACCCTTTTGTCTATAAGTTATAACCAACGAAACAGGTTTTCCGAGATTTGTGGCCTTTACTGGCACTAAAAATCTACTGTCAGGTCGTTTACTAATCCTCTCTTCGACATTCCTTTCTAGACAGGTTCTAAGATAGTTATATTACACTCCTAACTAGCTTTATAGAATCTGACCATACCTAATCCAGCCTAACCTAACCTAACCATCCATAATCGACTTTCTTACAGGTATCAAATTAGGCTTATTCATTATTTTCAAGCAGCTTCGATTGAAGATTGAGAAGATAGCTGCTGTTTTCATTTCAAGTCGTTGCCATCTTTGCCGACTTTGTGGGTACAGTCAATCCAAATGACGTATTTCACCTTTTTCCTCGATGAATGGAGCTAAGCAACAATGGTTGTGTTAGTC
The DNA here is from genome assembly GCA_963969495.1 of Ceratothoa steindachneri. Classification (NCBI taxonomy): domain Eukaryota; kingdom Metazoa; phylum Arthropoda; class Malacostraca; order Isopoda; family Cymothoidae; genus Ceratothoa; species Ceratothoa steindachneri. The sequence goes on from OZ018324.1 coordinate 7,781,449, forward strand.
ACTAGAAGGCAATTTCCACTAGGGTTGAAAGTGTAGTGACTCTTACGTTAAAGTGTAGATCTTTTCCCACTAACCTTAGTGTTGTGAAAGGAATTATATAAGGGCAAAGATCACTAGCTCGTTTCTGACAATTTTCCCAAACTTTGGGAAGCTTTTACAAGCGTGTACAGCTAACTATAATGTTGAAACATGTAAATATCTGAGAAATAATAAAAATAGCATCGCTCAAATATTGAAAATCTTCGTCATAACACGATCGAAAAAAGATAATAAAAGGCTCCTGGTATAGACTAGCTTAATTCTACTCAATTTCAGAATCCCCGTAAAGAATATTTCCGTTTAGATTCAAAATTACTCACAGGGAGAATGGCTTGAGTGAACCTCTTCGTCATTTGTACACATAAAATGCAACGCCATATCTAAGATATTCATTCTTTCAAATTCTTTGAAATTAACCTCGAACGTCCTTGCAAGTGAGAAGGGACCTAATACAGATTGTTGGGTGGTTTGTTGTTTATCTTTTTCACCCTTTACTATTGGGTAAGATGAAATAAACATAAACACTTGCTTTTTATGCCCATGAGTGTATATATATATATATATATATATATATATATATATATATATATATATATATATATATATATATATATATATATATAGTAGATGTGATAGTATGCTTGCTTGTAATCTATGTCAGTCTCTCGTAATGTCCTTTTCAATTGTGTTCAGATTTCACTGAATAGCGTTGCCAGATTTTGCTAAATGGTGTATATATTGAAATTCGTTGTATGTCTTCCTAAAGACGTTGAGGCTTTTAAGCTTTAATTGATGTGTTTTATTAAGTCGTTATGTGTATTTCTTTATATATAGTTTTTTCTTTTCCTTTCCATAATTCATCCTCAACCAACCTTCTTTGTGTTGTATGCTGTCGTAGCCTTACCAAACGCCAGAAAAATCTCTTCGCTTCGAGATAGCAAAACATAATATTCAGAACATCATTAACCAGGAAATCATTAAATATTAAAAAAAAGTGAGTAAGTTAGATATTTAGTAACTAAATCTAACCAAACAAATTCACTTGAGCTCAAAGTTTCGAGAAAAATCTCATCTACAAATTTTCTATAAATTGGCGCCAAAGTCGATTTCATTTAAAAAATTATATAACTCAATTGTGTTCTAACGTTTCGTTTTGCAGGAATGTAATTCTTTGAATAATACTAAAATAATCACAAGGGTTAGGTAAAAATATATTCGATTTTAATGTAAAACTAACCATATTATTGTAATTAAAAAAAAAGCATATCGAGACGATATCAGAAATGCTACAAACAGATCTGCTATTCAAAGTTAATTCGACGCTTTCAAACAAAAGGCTCTGTTTCCGATATGAAACTTTACAGAAAACCCAGAAAATTCTTTGCCTTGAAAACCTTATTTAATTTTTAAAATGGAAAGTAAATTTTCGGTACCCAATATTTCCAAATTATTTTTTTCTTAAATTATTTAGACACAATTAGGACAAATTCTACTGGACTGACGGTTGCAGATTTATCCTAGAAATCTCAAATTTCATTCCATCAGACCTGTTAAAGGGCTTCCTCATTGGGTGCTTTCCATTTTATGCCTTCCTATTTAAGCTTTCCCTTTAGTCCTCCCTTTAAATGCCTTACTCTAATGGCATTTCTTTTAGGCCTTCCTTATAAGGGCTTACCTTTTAGGGATTACATATAAGGTCTTCACTTTTACGGGTTTCGTTTTATGCCTTCCTGTTTAGTGCTTCATTTAGCGCTTATTTTTATACCTTTCCTTTACAGCTTCATTGCTCACTCCTTTTTAGTGTTTCCATTTTTGTCCTTTCCCTTAGAGTATAATTTTATGTCTCGCATTGTAGGCCTTCCTTTTTAGCGCTTCCTCTTTAGGATATCCTTTTATGCCTCCTTTTTGAGCCTTCCATTTTACGCCTTCCGTTAAAGGGATTTTTGAGGCCTTTCGTTAAGTGTCTTACTTTATTGTAATTCCTTTTAGGCCTTCCTTTTTAGCGCTTCCTCTTTAGGATATCCTTTTATGCCTCCTTTTTGAGCCTTCCATTTTACGCCTTCCGTTAAAGGGATTTTTGAGGCCTTTCGTTAAGTGTCTTACTTTATTGTAATTCCTTTTAGGCCTTCCTTTTTAGCACTTCCTCTTTAGGATATCCTTTTATGCCTCCTTTTTGAGCCTTCCATTTTACGCCTTCCGTTAAAGGGATTTTTGAGGCCTTTCGTTAAGTGTCTTACTTTATTGTAATTCCTTTTAGGCCTTCCTTTTTAGCCCTTTCTCTTTAGGATATCCTTTTATGCCTCCTTTTTGAGCCTTCCATTTTACGCCTTCCGTTAAAGGGATTTTTGAGGCCTTTCGTTAAGTGTCTTACTTTATTGTAATTCCTTTTAGGCCTTCCTTTTAACGGTTTACTTTTTCGGAATTCCATTTAATCTGTCAGTATCTTCGACTCGATCCGTATTTGAATAATTCCATGTTACGACAATCCTTTCTTTTTACATATAAACTTCTAAAACATTCTTTCCAACGAAGATCTCCCTGTAAGTGAAGTTATATTAAAGTTATAAGAGGAGAATTTGCTCCCAACTATTTCACGTCAATAAGTAATTTAGATTTGAGGTCAAAGTTTGTTTTTTTTTAAACTTTTCTATGACATATACGGTCTGAAGACGAATTCTTTCTCGAAACGTTGCATGATCATATGAGTAAATCTCTAAAGCTTTATAAAAGCAGTTAGAGAATTGTTTAGGTCAGTTTTTCTTTCCCTTGGATTTTGTATTTTTATGCGAAAAATAGATTGGTAAAGGTTTTCGCACCACCCATTGGGGTACAGCGTATGGCAGATGCCTTGATGTATCTGAATCGGAATCTCATCTCGAGACTAACCACATTCGATGTGGTTTAACTTTGAATCGAAAAGAGTTTTAACTCGGTTAGACCGTAGCTAATCTTTATAAATTTTCAGTTCTCTAAAGTGATTTTCCGCCCGAATGTTTTGATTTAATTACTTCTGTTATCTGATTTGTTCTTATGCCATTTGGAAACACGCAAAAAAATTGGTGGCTTAAAAAATAACTTTTAGTTAAACAATTAAAAAAAGTACAAATTTTATATCAACTTGATTATCAGTTAGTTCCTTCTTTCTTGAATAAAACTGGGCTAATCCGAAATGCTGACTGGCGTCGAACAACTAAGCCACGCCCATCGGCCTACGTCATACGTTGATATATTATGTTTTCTTTTAGAAAATACCCGCTTCTAGAATTAAGCCTTGAGCCAAGAAAACTTGATTATCCACTGAGCATTTTCGTGATCATGAACTGTGATAAGATATAAAAAATATCTTTAGAATTTACACACGAAAACGAATTTATAAAAGTCTTTATTCATCAAGTTGTTTTTTTTCCTATTTATGATTTAATGGGTAAGTTCAGTTTGCTTTAAGAAACAGCTCATAGAACCCATTTTTCTCAGTCTAAGTAGCAAGCTAATGGTGTACTTGAAAGAACTAATGGCTTAGGTACTTAAAAGAGCTAATGGTGCACATCGAAGTGCCCTTGGCGTCATGGTGGTGATAACACAGAAGGAGATGTAGGATTAAATGACACTTCAAATTAACAAAGGTTACAAGAGTCTGATATAAGACAAAGAAGTCAAGAGTCTCCTTAGAGTCAAACAGAAAAGATAATTATTACTATCTCTTCAGACAATTTAAGTTCCAATTTACATATTATAGAGCAAATAAATATAGCAAAGAATTAAAATAATGATTTTTTTCAAACTATAATTTAGGAAAAGAGTTGTCCTTTAATGGAATATGGTTTCAGTAACTTCAGCCAACCGTGTATATGTTTAAGATCATCCTATAAGTAATGCGGTATTTTATTCAAGTTTATTATTTATTTAACTAAACAGCCAAACCTTGTTTTTAAAAAGATTTTTACAAGAGACGAAAGGTGGGTTGTGTACAATAATACTAAACATTACATTCTAGCCAATAAATTTGCCCTGGGGGGGGAAACCCAGACGAATCAATGGGCTATTCAACAGAAGATGAATGGCTTAACCCATTTTGAACTTCTTAATCCAAATCAAACTATGACCAAAGAGGTTTATTGTACTCAGTTAAACCGTTTACATGCAGTATTTGAACCAAACAGTCCAGCATTGATCACTAGAATAAGAGTGCTCATTCATCAAGACAACGTGCTACCTTATTTATCAAGATGTACCATACCAAAGCTTAACAATTTTTATGGAAACTAATGAGCCATTCATCATCTTCACCCAGCTAGGACCCATCAGATTACTATATTTTTAGTAGTTTATCGAATCACCTGAAGAGAATGAAGATATCAACAACATAAGAAGTCGAAACAACCTTTAAGAACATTTTTAACTGTCAAACGATTTTGCAAACATGGTATTGAATAGTTAATAAAAACATGGAGACTAGTGGTTTAAACTACTGGAAGTTATATTACTAAACTAATAGATAAATACTTATTTAAATATAAATAACTTTAAAAATTGTTTCATTTCTATACATAAAATAAAGATAAACGTGAAAGAAATTTTGCATTATTTATTGGATGACCTAATACCTCGATATGTGGTTGTGAGATGTGTAACCTAAGATGTCCATTTATACATAGAGAGGCATAGAAGATTTTCACAAGTGTGAGAATGAAATTTGCTAATTGGCACCAAAAAGATTGTATAGTTTTGCCGTGGAAGTGGCATGGACTGGGGCGTGATTTTGGTAGAAGACACTGGACCACTTGTGCGCTTAAAGGGCACAGTGAATGCCAAAGTATGCAAGGAATTGCTGCGACAACATGTATTGCCCAACGTGCGAGCCTATGAACCCCAACCTCCTATTTCCATGCAGGAGAACGCCCACTACCGAATGGACAAATCGGTCAAAACCTTCCTGGATGACAAGCGCATCACTGTTATAAACTGTCCTTAAGAGAGAGCGGACCTGAATCCCATTGGAAGACACTCGGAGGGAGGTCTAAAGCGACGAGTCCAGAAACGGAGCCCTGAGAATTTCTTCGAGCTGAATAGAGCGAGTGTTGACAGTTGGCTGGGATGATAATAAAAGAAACTTGAGGTGAAAGGTAGGACAGAACGATTAGAAGAGAAATTCGAGATGAAGCGTGGGTTAGGTTGATGAAATTAGAGATTAAAGGAGAAACGTTGGTTAGGATGATGAAAGGAAAAGCTGAAAGTGAAGCGTGAGGTAAGATGCTGAAAAGAGAAGTTTAAAGTAAAGCATGGGCTATTATGATATAAAAAGAACAGTTAGTGGGTTAAAATGATTGAAAGATAAGCTCGAGATGAAAATACAGAGTATTGATTACTTAGAAAATCTGAATAGTGATTACCAGATAATACCGAATATTGATTATCCCAAAGCTCTAATATTAATTTCGCGAAAATCCAGAATATTAATTATCCACAAATCCCGAAAATTGATTACTTCCCAAATCCCGAATATTGATTACCTCCCAAAATTCGACTATTGATTAGTCTAATAATGACCAGAAAATACAGAATATTCATTACTTCGGATCTCAAATATTGATTTATCAAAACTCTAGAATATTCATTACTAGACAATCAATCCCAAATATATATTACTCGAAAATCTAGAATATTAATTATCCCCAAAATGCAGAATTTCAAGTACCCAAATTTGAATCCTGATTACCGTAAAATCTGAATATTATTTATCACTGTGATAAAAAATAACTTTCAACATATCCATTACCACGATGATAAAAATAACTTTCAACGTATCCATTACAACGATGATAAAAATAACTTTCAACGTATCCATTACAACGATGATAAAAATAACTTTCAACGTATCCATTACAACGATGATAAAAATAACTTTCAACGTATCCATTACAACGATGATAAAAATAACTTTCAACGTATCCATTACAACGATGATAAAAATAACTTTCAACGTATCCATTACAACGATGATAAAAATAACTTTGAACGTATCCATTACAACGATGATAAAAATAACTTTCAACGTATCCATTACAACGATGATAAAAATAACTTTCAACGTATCCATTACAACGATGATAAAAATAACTTTCAACTTCTCCATTACAACGATGATAAAAATAACTTTCAACGTATCCATTACAACGATGATAAAAATAACTTTCAACGTATCCATTACAACGATGATAAAAATAACTTTCAACGTATCCATTACAACGATGATAAAAATAACTTTCAACGTATCCATTACAACGATGATAAAAATAACTTTCAACGTATCCATTACAACGATGATAAAAATAACTTTCAACGTATCCATTACAACGATGATAAAAATAACTTTCAACGTATCCATTACAACGATGATAAAAATAACTTTCAACGTATCCATTACCACGATGATAAAAATAACTTTCAACGTTTCCATTACAACGATGATAAAAATAACTTTCAACGTATCCATTAAAACGATGATAAAAATAACTTTCAACTTCTCCATTACAACGATGATAAAAATAACTTTCAACGTATCCATTACAACGATGATAAAAATAACTTCAACGTATCCATTACCACGATGATAAAAATAACTTTCAACGTATCCATTACAACGATGATAAAAATAACTTTCAACGTATCCATTACCACGATGATAAAAATAACTTTCAACGTATCCATTACAACGATGATAAAAATAACTTTCAACGTATCCATTACAACGATGATAAAAATAACTTTCAACGTATCCATTACAACGATGATAAAAATAACTTTCAACGTATCCATTACAACGATGATAAAAATAACTTCAACGTATCCATTACCACGATGATAAAAATAACTTTGAACGTATCCATTACAACGATGATAAAAATAACTTCAACGTATCCATTACCACGATGATAAAAATAACTTTCAACGTATCCATTACAACGATGATAAAAATAACTTTCAACGTATCCATTACCACGATGATAAAAATAACTTTCAACGTATCCATTACAACGATGATAAAAATAACTTTCAACGTATCCATTACAACGATGATAAAAATAACTTTCAACTTCTCCATTACAACGATGATAAATATAACTTTCAACGTATCTATTACAACGATGATAAAAATAACTTTCAACGTATCCATTACCACGAAAATAAAAAATAAATTTCAACGTATCCATTACAACGATGATCAAAAATAACTTTCAACGCATCCATTACAACGCTGATCAAAAATAGCTTTCAACGTATCCATTACCACGATGATGAAAAATAACTGTCAACGTATCCATTACCACGATGATAAAAAATAACTTTCAACGTATTTATTATCCACGATGATAAAAAATAACTTTCAACTTCTCCATTACAACGATGATAAAAATAACTTTCAACGTATCCATTACCACGATGATGAAAAATAACTGTCAACGTATCCATTACCACAATGATAAAAAATAATTTTCAACGTATCCATTACCAAGATGATGAAAAATAACTGTCAACGTATCCTTTACCACGAAGATAAAAAATAACTTACCCACTTTGGATATTACAAGTGAAGTTTGTCCAATTTTAGATCTCAAGTTGAAATAATTCCAATTTTGTAGATAATGAAGACTGTAAAACATTAAAATCTTTACTTCCTTATCTTCACTTTATAATCTTTATTTTGTATTAGCAGCCAACTATCAACATCTCAAAGTGATAATAAAAAGACTTTAAAAAGTTCCAAAAATATGTATATTTTTCGGTACGGCATTATTTACTGAATAAATGAAGGAAAATAATAGCTTATGACTTCTCTAAGAACAAATATTTTCTTGACTGTAAAAATGAAAGTTTTCGAATTTTCAGTTTATAAACACATTAGAATTTTCCCCAAGCTGGTTTATGAGGAACTTAAAGAAAGATGAAATGTACATTTTTGAAAATGGTTTAGATTCAGTTACCCTTCCCAATATGTATTGTCAACAACAAAAAAATAATATCAAAGAAGTCTTAGACAATTTCTGGATAAGAAATTGTAGAATGTGAAGGAAGTGTTCTTGTTAAGTGCAGTCAACTCTGTTGTGCATGAAAAGTTCCCATAGTTTCCTTCCAATTGCTTACGAGAAATAGTTAAATCTTCTATTAACGTTAATGAAGTTCAATGTTTAAAGATATTAGGACCCGCAACCAAATAGAAAGCTATAAACACGAAATAGAAACCAATAAAAAGTCCTATCGTAATGTATCCGAGCCATATAAAAAGTGAAAACAACTTATAAGAGTTCCCATTTAAATTGAAAGTACAACGAATCTCACGTTAAAATGTATATCTTGCCCTAACTTTAGTGTTATGAAGGTAATTAACTAAAAACAATGCAAACTGGCATTTGGGAATGTAGAGGCACCGTGTCCTGTTATTATTGTATTCAAATAGCAATTATGCTGAATTAATCTGCTTATTGGAAATGCTTCTGCGAGCCGCTCTTTCAATGGCAGCGGATTGGCTTAGAGATGGCAATGAATCAAATTGATTTCGTCATTAACTTAGATTGATAGTTGGTAGACTTAGATTACGACCTAATCGAAGAGAAACACAGCTTGCCACCATGTAGAACTTTAAGGCATATTATGTAGTATGAGGCTTTAGATGGGGGCGTTCATTTACATAAATCGAGTCAATTAAGTTTCGGCTGCCATGGATTTTATCACGTGATTCGAATCCTATGTTAAACATTTATCCTACTCTGCCATAGACGTTAAAAGTGAATCGGTGGAATATACTAAGAACTAAAATGGATGACAATCATGGATATATGATTGGTATCTTTGCTAAAAGGAGTTACTATAAGCTATTTTTGCAAGAGGGTCCAACCTGAATTTAATAGTTAATGGATCCTTGATTTAAGTTCTCAGACATTTACTATTCTCGAAAAATAAAAGAAGCACTAAGATATTTTATTACTCAAAATTAGGTATTAATGAATGACAATAAATAGTATGACTTAATATTTAAAACTATTATAACCTTCAAAAATCGGATTTTCATATTTCCCACACGTCACACTTGCTGAAATTCCCAGAAATTAATCAAGAAGCGAAGATGATATTTTTCTGAGCGTTTCCTCTTTTAGTTTGAATGAAAAGAGATTCTACTCCTTTCATTTCATTCTTTTATTTTCACATTACGTTTCTTATTACATCTTTCCTATTTCCTCTTTCAAAATCTGATAGACGTCCCAATATTCTTACTACATGTTGGAAGCCGAAGAGCCAAGGGCGAGAGACCGATGAAAATCTTCCACAATATTTGAGCATATATGACAGGTGAGAGTTCTCTTAATATGTAGGGTCATTATTCGCAGGTGAGTGCCTCAGCTTATCCTCAATTCTACATTTTGACTCTTTCACTCAAGTAAATACCATTACTTTCAGGTAAATACCATGTTTCCCAGTCTACAATTTCCAGTATGGCAATGTAATTTTTTCTAGTTTTCTCTCCGAACTGATTTTTTTGAAAAGTTTCACAGCACTGTTCAAAACATGAACACATATTTAGTTTAGGTTGAACATTTGCAAGTTTTTTTTGTTAAAAACATATTGATAAAAATTTTGCAGGATATTTAACTTTACCAGGGTTACTATATGGCTTGGTCATTCAAAAAATCATTCAACATTTTAAATTCCTTGTATACGTAGTATTATAAACCTAATTTTATCATCCATATTATTTTAAAAGTTAAGTTTTTAGATTTGTTATCATTAATTTAATTTGGTAGCCATGCCTACCAATAGAAACTAAATGTGCACCATCCGTATTATCAGTATAACCATGCGAATAAGTCTCTGGACAGAACCTGTCAAGTTTCACTTTAATGAGCTTGCAAACTGTTAACGATCGATAATCTACCTCTGATATCAGGACTCATGGTTATCGTAGGTTTTCAGGATAATATTGAAACCCTTGATCTAAAATACAATTCTTTTACCCAATATACTTGGGCACTTATGTTTTCTCGCTTTTCTGAAGTATAATGAAATTATACCAATTTAGATCATTTTTAAAAGCAGAATTATTGATGACAGGTTAAAAGGATATCAAAGGTACAAATAGACAGTTTCTTTAAAAAAAATAATAAAAAAATATTCTACACTTATTTGCCTGATAAATGTCCCTAACATTGTGTTCCAATGGAAACCAAGCGTCTCTTTCTTTTCAGACGACTTTCATTCAATCGGGTATTTTTTTTCTCTCTTTGGATAGACAGAAATATCAACCTTCACTTTATCATTTACAATTCATTACAAATTATATTTAAGAGAAGCTTCGATTTCTTTGTTCATTGTTTTGGCAATGTCATTCAAAGGTCCTGACCTATGTGCTGTGGAAGAAATTTTAATGATATGTGGAGTTACACATGTGGGAGAATGAGATAACTTGGCTCTTTCAGATCTAGACTTGAATGCATATGTGGAGAAATACTGTACCTGATCTAATGTTAAGCAGAAGACGGTCGTATTTAGAACTTGCATCCCCATAAACGGTGGTATACGATATAACCTTTACTCTAAAGTTGATTTGTTATTAGTGGATTCAATACACCGCTGCACTTACACCTTCAGCAGAAATAACAAAGCGTCCATTCGCTCACAATAAAAAGGCAACTATAGAGGTCCATAATTTTTCATTGCCACTAAGTGACCTGAAGGGGCAGACCTTTTTATTACCAACGTACTCATGCTTCAATACCCTATTTGAACGGGGTATGAATTTCACTCCTTTCTCCAGTTCATCTTCAGCATGTATATATCCAGTGATTGAATGCGGTTACCATAATAGTGAGTAGTCATCTTTAGACTGCGCTTCATTTTAGGGTTGGTAGATTAGTCTATTGGATAGAGTAAATTGGGTATGGATAAAGAGCGTACCCTAGGCGTGCCCGATGAAGCTGGAAGGTGACTCCTTGTTGTTATAGTAACCGAATTTTTTTCACCTTTCCAATTTTGAAGGATTTTGAACCCGATCCTAATTAATAGTTATTTTGTTAAGTTTCAATTCAGAGTTGTTTTGTTTTGCCTGTGAGCGCCTGGTAGCATAAATAACAAGGTCAACACACCTAAGTCACGTGCTCTCAGTTGTTTCAATAATTTTGAAAAAGAAATCTTTACTTAACAAACGTATTATCAATTAACGAACATATCATCTGACCTTACGACCTTTAAAACGTTCAAAAACTCATTGAAAATTAAAATTCTTACCATCCCCCCGTCCAACCGACGCACCGACATAGTAGCAAACAGCCTCGCGTGCGCGCGGCTAAAAGGAATAGGTATGCCAACATCCATTTCTGCCTTTTTATTATTTAAATTAATTGCTATTTCTTCTCTAAAAGAGTTCTACAGCAGATGATATATTAGGATTATTCAAAAACTTAGCGAAAATTTCAATAACACCGAATGAGCATTTTAAGTATATTTTAATCTAAAAACATTTAGACCATCGAAAATTTCTTTGAAAGCAATTTCTCCATTTGTTAATTAAATTTCATAAAATCTATGGTCATAAGTAAATATTATTAGTCTTAATAGGGAATTCGCGAATATTTTTAATAGAACCAGTATATTAAAACTAGATGTGTTTTTTTTTTATTCAATTAAAGACATTAAAACAAATAAATTCATTATTAATTTTCATAGCAATTTATAAATTCTTCATAAAATTGGTTTCATTTATTTATTTCGCCAAAGAAAGCTTTTGTAGTTTATTTTTTCTAGGGTTGTAATTAAAATTATTTAGTTAAAAGGGAGTTATGATAAAAACCTGTCGCAATCATTTAAATAATTCAATTATAATTAAAACTAGATGTGTTTTTTTTGTTTTTGATTCAATTAAAGACATTAAAACAAATAAACTCATTATTAATTTTTATAGCAATTTATAAATTCTTCATAAAATTGGTTTCATTTATTTATTTCCCCAAGAGAAAGCTTTTGTAGTTTATTTTTTTCTAGGTTGTAATTAAAATTATTTAGTTAAAAGGGAGTTATGATAAAAACCTGTCACAATCATTTAAATAATTCAATCGATTAAGTTAATATTCACAGAGCATCTCAAAATTTATAAACCCATAACAAAACTAGACCCTACAGATAACATAGACCTACATGTTAGTTTTAATATGAAGGTGTCTAACAACCTAAAAATGTTTTAATTAAATATTATGAAATATAAATATGCTTCACTTAATACATTAAAGATGTTAATCTTCATTTCAGTCCATTGATATTTTAATACATTTAATAAGTATAAACTCTGACTTTTTAAATGATTTGAATTTGCAAAAGGAAGATTATTGACTTTATCATTCTTCTTAACATTTGGGAGCACTATACTCCATATCTGAAATAGAAAATACACCTTATTTATAAATATAGAACTAGATTGACCATTAAGCAAAGATTTCAATCTCACTTCGACATTTCATAACCGCTTCAAAAGTTTCTTCTCAAAAAATTACCCTATATTTACATTCCTGGCACCCCCATATGCCTAAAAGTTCTGCGCACAGCTGAGGCTCTTATTCGGTTTATAGTTCTGTTCTAATCATTAAATTTCCGCTTATGAATTCATTATTAATTGGGAGTTTAACGGCAAACCTGCTGAATAAGGGGTCCCGAAGAGTCTAAATTATTCAAGTTGGCCTAAAAGTTCATATAAAGATTATGATTGAGATTTCCTTCTATTTTGCTCCTAATGAACCTCCTACATTTAACTAAAGAACTCACTGTCTACATGGAAACTTCCACGTACCTTCTATTTTGTTCCTAATCAATCTCCTACATTCAACTAAAGAACTTACTGTCTACATGGAAACTTCCACGTACCTTCTATTTTGGCACTAATAAACCTCCTACATTCAACTAAAGAACTCACTGTCTACATGGAAACTTCCTCGTACCTTCTATTTTGTTTCTAATGAGCCTCCTGCATTCAACTAAAGAACTCATTGTCTACATGGAAACTTCCACATACCATCTATTTTGTTCCTAATCAACCCCCTACATTAAACTAAAGAACTCACTGTCTACATGGAAACTTCCACGTACCTTCTATTTTGTTCCTAATGAACCTCCTACATTCAACTAAAGAACTAACTGTCTACATGGAAACTTCCACGTACCTTCTATTTTGTTCCTAATGAACCTCCTGCATTCAACTAAAAAACTCACTGTCTACATGGAAACTTCCACATAACATCTATTTTCTCCTAATCAACCCCCTACTTTAACCTAAAGAACCGACTGTCTAATGGAAACTTCCACGTACCTTCTATTTTGTTCCTAATGAACCTCCTACATTGAACTAAAGAACTCACTGTCTACATTGAAACTTCCACGTACCTTCTATTTTGTTCCTAATGAACCTCCTACATTCAACTAAAGAATTCACTGTATACATGGAAACTTCCACGAACCTTCTGATTTGTTCCTAATGAACCTCCTACATTCAACTAAAGAACTCACTGTCTACATTAAAACTTCCACGTACCTTCTATTTTGTTCCTAATAAACCTCCTGCATTCAACTAAAGAACTCACTGTCTACATGGAAACTTCCACATAACATCTATTTTCTCCTAATCAACCCCCTACATTCAACTAAAGAACTCACTGTCTACATGGAAACTTCCACGTACCTTCTATTTTCTACTAATCAACCACCTACATTAAAGTAAAGAACTCATTATCTACATGGAAACATCCACTTACTTTCTATTTTCTCCTAATGAACCTCCTACATTCAACTAAAGAACTCACTATCTACATGTAAACTTCCACGTACCTTCTAATTTGTTCCTAATGAACCTCCTGCATTCAACTAAAAAACTCACTGTATGCATGGAAACTTCCACGTACCTTCTATTTTGTTCCTAATGAACCTCCTACATTCAACTAAAGAACTCACTGTATACATGGAAACTTCCACGTACCTTCTATTTTGTTCCTAATGAACCTCCTACATTCAACTAAAGAACTCGCTGTCTACATGGAAACTTCCTCGTACCTTCTATTTTGTTTCTAATAAGCCTCCTGCATTCAACTAAAGAACTCATTGTCTACATGGAAACTTCCACATACCATCTATTTTGTTCCTAATCAACCCCCTACATTAAACTAAAGAACTCACTGTCTACATGGAAACTTCCACGTACCTTCTATTTTGTTCCTAATGAACCTCCTACATTCAACTAAAGAATTCACTGTATACATGGAAACTTCCACGTACCTTCTGATTTGTTCCTAATGAACCTCCTACATTCAACTAAAGAACTCACTGTCTACATGGAAACTTCTATGTACCTTCTGATTTGTCCCGAATGAACCTCCTATATTCAACTAAAGAACTCACTGTCTACATGGAAACTTCCACGTACCTTCTATTTTGTTCCTAATGAACCTCCTGCTTTCAACTAAAGAATTCATTGTCTACATGGAAACTTTCACATAACATCTATTTTCTCCTAATCAACCCCCTACATTCAACTAAAGAACTCACTGTCTACATGGAAACTTCCACATAACATGTATTTTCTCCTAATCAACCCCCTACATTAAACTAAAGAACTCATTGTCTACATGGAAACATCCACGTACTTTCTATTTTCTCCTAATGAACCTCCTACATTCAACTAAAGAACTTACTCTCTACATGGAAACTTCCACTTTCCTTCTATTTTGTTCCTAATGAACCTCCTGCATTCAACTAAAGAACTCACTGTCTACATAGTAACTTCCACATAACATCTATTTTCTTCTAATCAACCCCCTACATTAAACTAAAGTACTCACTGTTTACATGGAAACTTCCACGTACCTTCTATTTTGTTCCTGAAAAACCTTCTACATTCAACTAAAGAACTCACTGTCTACATGGAAACTTCCTCGTACCTTCTATTTTGTTCCTAATGAACCTACTGCATTCAACTAAAGAACTCACTGTCTACATGGAAACTTCCACATAACATCTATTTTCTACTAATCAACCCCCTACATTCAACTAAAGAACTCACTGTCTACATGGAAACTTCCACGTACTTTTTATTTTCTACTAATCAACCCCCTACATTAAAGTAAAGAACTCATTGTCTACATGGAAACTTCCACATACCTTCGATTTTGTTACTAATGAACCTCGTTTATTCAGCTAAAGAACTCACTGTCTACATGGAAACTTGCTTGTACCTTCTATTTTGTTGCTAATGAACCTCCTACATTCAACTAAAGAACTCACTGTCTACATGAAAACTTCCACATACAATCTATTTTCTCCTAATCAACCCCCTACATTCAACTAAACAACTCACTGTCTACATGAAAACTTCCACGTACCTTCTATTTTGGCACTAATAAACCTCCTACATTCAACTAAAGAACTCACTGTCTACATGGAAACTTCCTCGTACCTTCTATTTTGTTTCTAATGAGCCTCCTGCATTCAACTAAAGAACTCATTGTCTACATGGAAACTTCCACATACAATCTATTTTGTTCCTAATCAACCCCCTACATTAAACTAAAGAACTCACTGTCTACATGGAAACTTCCACGTACCTTCTATTTTGTTCCTAATGAACCTCCTACATTTAACTAAAGAACTAACTGTCTACATGGAAACTTCCATGTACCTTCTATTTTGTTCCTAATGAACCTCCTGCATTCAACAAAAAACTCACTGTCTACATGGAAACTTCCACATAACATCTATTTTCTCCTAATCAACCCCCTACTTTAACCTAAAGAACCGACTGTCTAATGGAAACTTCCACGTACCTTCTATTTTGTTCCTAATGAACCTCCTACATTGAACTAAAGAACTCACTGTCTACATTGAAACTTCCACGTACCTTCTATTTTGTTCCTAATGAACCTCCTACATTCAACTAAAGAATTCACTGTATACATGGAAACTTCCACGTACCTTCTGATTTGTTCTTAATGAACCTCCTACATTCAACTAAAGAACTCACTGTCTACATTGAAACTTCCACGAACCTTCTATTTTGTTCCTAATAAACCTCCTGCATTCAACTAAAGAACTCACTGTCTACATGGAAACTTCCACATAACATCTATTTTCTCCTAATCAACGCCCTACATTCAACTAAAGAACTCACTGTCTACATGGAAACTTCCACGTACCTTCTATTTTCTACTAATCAACCCCCTACATCAAAGTAAAGAACTCATTATCTACATGGAAACATCCACTTACTTTCTATTTTCTCCTAATGAACCTCCTACATTCAACTAAAGAACTCACTGTCTACATGGAAACTTCCACGTACCTTCTATTTTGTTCCTAATGAACCTCCTGCATTCAACTAAAAAACTCACTGTATGCATGGAAACTTCCACGTACCTTCTATTTTGTTCCTAATGAACCTCCTACATTCAACTAAAGAACTCACTGTTGACATGGAAACTTCCACGTACCTTCTATTTTGTTCCTAATGAACCTCCTACATTCAACTCAAGAACTCACTGTCTACATGGAAACTTCCACGTACCTTCTATTTTGTTCCTAATGAACCTCCTACATTCAACTAAAGAACTCACTGTCTACATGGAAACTTCCACGTATCTTCTATTTTGTTCCTAATGAACCTCCTACATTCAACTAAAGAACTCACTGTCTACATGGAAACTTCTATGTACCTTCTGATTTGTCCCTAATGAACCTCCTATATTCAACTAAAGAACTCACTGTCTACATGGAAACTTCCACGTACCTTCTATTTTGTTCCTAATGAACCTCCTAAATTCAACTAAAGAACTCACTGTCTACATGGAAACTTCCACGTACCTTCTATTTTGTTCCTAATGAACCTCCTGCTTTCAACTAAAGAATTCATTGTCTACATGGAAACTTTCACATAACATCTATTTTCTCCTAATCAACCCCCCACATTTAACTAAAGAACTCACTGTCTACATGGAAACTTCCACATAACATGTATTTTCTCCTAATCAACCTCCTACATTAAACTAAAGAACTCATTGTCTACTTTGAAACATCCACGTACTTTCTATTTTCTCCTAATGAACCTCCTACATTCAACTAAAGAACTTACTCTCTACATGGAAACTTCCACTTTCCTTCTATTTTGTTCCTAATGAACCTCCTGCATTCAACTAAAGAACTCACTGTCTACATAGAAACTTCCACATAACATCTATTTTCTTCTAATCAACTCCCTACATTAAACTAAAGTACTCACTGTTTACATGGAAACTTCCACGTACCTTCTATTTTGTTCCTGAAAAACCTTCTACATTCAACTAAAGAACTCACTGTCTACATGGAAACTTCCTCGTACCTTCTATTTTGTTCCTAATGAACCTACTGCATTCAACTAAAGAACTCACTGTCTACATGGAAACTTCCACATAACATCTATTTTCTACTAATCAACCCCCTACATTCAACTAAAGAACTCACTGTCTACATGGAAACTTCCACGTACTTTCTATTTTCTACTAATCAACCCCCTACATTAAAGTAATGAACTCATTGTCTACATGGAAACTTCCACATACCTTCGATTTTGTTACTAATGAACCTCGTTTATTCAGCTAAAGAACTCACTGTCTACATGGAAACTTGCTTGTACCTTCTATTTTGTTGCTAATGAACCTCCTACATTCAACTAAAGAACTCACTGTCTACATGAAAACTTCCACATACAATCTATTTTCTCCTAATCAACCCCCTACATTCAACTAAACAACTCACTGTCTACATGAAAACTTCCACGTACCTTCTATTTTCTATTAATCAACCCCCTACATTCAACTAAAGAACTCACTGTCTACATGGAAACTTCCACGTACCTTCTATTTTGTTACTAATGAACCTCCTACATTCAACTAAAGAACTCACTGTCTACATAGAAACTTCCTCGTACCATCTATTTTGTTTCTAATGAACCTCCTACATTCAACTAAAGAACTCACTGTCTACATGGAAACTTCCACGTACCTTCTATTTTGTTCCTAATCAACCTCCTACATTTAACTAAAGAACTCACTGTCTATATGGAAACTTCCACGTACCTTCTATTTTGTTACTAATGAACCTCCTACATTCAACTAAAGAACTCACTGTCTACATAGAAACTTCCTGGTACCTTCTATTTTGTTCCTAATAAACCTCCTAAATTCAACTAAAGAACTGACTGTATACATGGAAACTTCCACGTACCTTCTATTTTGTTCCTAATGAACCTCCTGCATTCAACTAAAGAATTCATTGTCTACATGGAAACTTTCACATAACATCTATTTTCTCCTAATCAACCCCCTACATTCAACTAAAAAACTCACTGTCTACATGGAAACTTCCACATAACATCTATTTTCTCCTAATCAACCCCCTACATTAAACTAAAGAACTCATTGTCTACATGGAAACCTCCACGTACTTTTTATTTTCTCCTAATGAACCTCCTACATTCAACTAAAGAACTTACTCTCTACATGGAAACTTCCACTTTCCTTCTATTTTGTTCCTAATGAACCTCCTGCATTCAACTAAAGAACTCACTGTCTACATAGAAACTTCCACATAACATCTATTTTCTTCTAATCAACCCCCTACATTAAACTAAAGAACTCACTGTTTACATGGAAACTTCCACGTACCCTCTATTTTGTTCCTGAAAAACCTCCTACATTCAACTAAAGTACTCACTGTCTACATGGAAACTTCCTCGTACCTTCTATTTTGTTCCTAATGAACCTACTGCATTCAACTAAAGAACTCACTGTCTACATGGAAACTTCCACATGACATCTATTTTCTACTAATCAACCCCCTACATTCAACTAAAGAACTCACTGTCTACATGGAAACTTTCACGTACTTTCTATTTTCTATTAATCAACCCCCTACATTCAACTAAAGAACTCACTTTCTACATGGAAACTTCCACGTACCTTCTATTTTGTTACTAATGAACCTCCTACATTCAACTAAAGAACTCACTGTCTACATAGAAACTTCCTCGTACCATCTATTTTGTTTCTAATGAACCTCCTACATTCAACTAAAGAACTCACTGTCTACATGGAAACTTCCACGTACCTTCTATTTTGTTCCTAATCAACCTCCTACATTTAACTAAAGAACTCACTGTCTATATGGAAACTTCCACGTACCTTCTATTTTGTTACTAATGAACCTCCTACATTCAACTAAAGAACTCACTGTCTACATAGAAACTTCCTCGTACCTTCTATTTTGTTGCTAATGAACCTCCTACATTAAAGTAAAGAACCTATTTTCTACATGGAAATTTCCACGTGCCTTCTATTTTGTTCCTAATGAACCTCCTATATTTAACTAAAGAACTCCCTGTCTACATGGAAACTTCCACGTACCATCTATTTTGTTTCTAATTAACCTCCTACATTCAACTAAAGAACTCACTGTCTACATGGAAACTTCCACGTACCTTCTATTTTGTTCCTAATCAACCTCCTACATTTAACTAAAGAACTCACTGTCTATATGGAAATTTCCACGTGCCTTCTATTTTGTTCCTAATGAACCTCCTATATTTAACTAAAGAACTCACTGTCTACATGGAAACTTCCACGTACCTTAGGATAGACACCCACTTACCGAAACTCGTCTTCCCCAGCCCTACCAAGCGTAAATAAGGATCCTCTTGGGTTTTATTTTTCCTATATCATTGATCAATTTAAATTTGACTTGAACCACAGCATTGCCACCTCGCGGACAGACCGAGAACTTCTAAGAAGTCGCAAGGTGTTCGGAATGTACGACCTAACCAAGAATCACATTTCGACCAATGACCCAGCATGTGCACAACGCGCCCAATTTGTTTCACCACCACCGCCCAAATCGTCAGTCATATCCGCTCATAACCCTTCGTCTCCCCCCGCCACTTCATCACTGAGCCCCCAAGTGAAGAGGGCCACGATGAGAGGACGCCCCTCCGCCTCTACCCCTTGTTTAGCAGCGTCCTCCGCCGGGGAGCTGTTCCATCACTCCAACCCACGACAAAGGTGCGCAATTCCTCTAGAAGCTAATTGTATCTCGCTTCTGAACTCGTAGAAACATCTATAACGCATCGTTCTTTCTCTCCTGCATTTACGCTCATCTTGACATGAACGTTCTTCATCTAGATCCATTATTTGCTTGAACTCTACATTCTAAAATCCTTCAGCGATGGCGAGAACCGCCAATATCTCTGCATGTTCACTCATAATATTTCTTCCAAGTCATTGAAGCATGTCTTTCCTCTAAATGACTAAATATTTACATAATATCCTCTCGTTCTCTCCTTAAATTGGCAGGTAATACATTTATCTTTCCCAGTCACTCGTACTAAGCATACATTTTGCATGCCTTTAGCGATGGAAAAGCGCAAAACGAGAGGAAACAGATATTAACAACGCAAATGGGAGAAAAATAAATCGAGTCGATGCCGTTGATATAGGAGTAAACATAACGCCGCAGTTGAGTGGGTGTGAGAAAAGTTTAGTAATTTATTAAACACAGTTAAAGTCAAACACAATTCATACACATTTGGTAGATTTGGCATACAAAAATAAGTAATACCTCTTATCTATTCTCTCCTTCTTACTATCGGGACAACAAAAGTCAGGTAATTAATCTATTTGTTGATTCAACGCACGTTTTTCAGTACACGCATGTGAGGGGCAATTAATGGCTTTGTCCATGTCAACATATTACATTCCAAAATGTTTGGTAGCTTTTTAGCACACTACATGATATGTTAGAACGCCAACCTGAAATACCTTACCGAACAGCTCCGAGAACATGAGGAACTGGATATGTACAGAGTTTAACTACATAGCCCTCAGGGAGGTAATATTATCCTTATGTTTGTTCAACATGGTCGGTAATTATGAAGAGGCGGAAGTACATACGTGCATTCGCATACAACTATAGACTTGGCAGTTCTTTCCTTTTTATCTAGACTTGCCTAAACTCTTTTTTTTATAAATATTAGAAGCAAACCGCATGAAATTGACGCATGCCAATATTCTGATTTATTTTTAAAAGGAAAATTATTTAATGGGCAGGAGAGTCGAACACCCATATACTTATGCCAGTAGTTGCAGTGATTAGTGCCAACACAACATTTTTTTTGAGAAGGCAGTTAATGATGAATTATTTAAATTATTTTATGTGAGGATATTGATCATGTATATTAATCATACAATTTCCCTCATGTCAGCGAATAGAGAAGGGCGCCTTTCACGGGTGGGTTTAGCGGCCCCGTTGGTGAGCGCTGTGGGAATAAATAGGCGAAAATCAAAAGTGGATGTTGGGTAGAGTGGAAATGAGGAATCCTGAGAAACAATCTGACGTAAAATTCGGTTGCCATGGTAATGATTATCCACCTTCATATTGATTTGGAGATTACTGGGGGACGCTCCTCATCCATTTATTAAAAGCCCAGCTGGCCGTATTTCAAATTTCACCCTAGTACTAGGCTACTTTAAGAGTGCGACTAACAAAACAACCACCAAACAAAAACAAACAAAGGCAAAAAATAAGAAACAAAACACAAGCAAAAGGAGGAAGCAGAAGAAGGAAGCACGATCGGCGCCCGTCTGAATCGAGGGCAACGGAGTCAAAAAGGGGAAAGGAGATGAAATGGCGATAAATGGAAAAACAGGAAATGGAAATGGAAATTTGCGAGGAGGTTCAAGGTGAGTTTCTTCCCCGGATGATGTGCGCGGCGAGAATGGACGCCACCATTGCAAGCTTTGCTATCTGGACAGAGAGAGAGAGAGAGAGAGAGAGAGAGAGAGAGAGAGAGAGAGAGAGAGAGAGAGAACGACAAGAACGAAAAAGGTGGACGTAAACGAATTAAAAAAGAATAAAAGGAAAGAGGTGATTAAAAGGAAGGAAAATTGAGGCAAACCAAGAAAATAGAAAAAGGAGGGATTAAAAGACAAAAAAGAAGGAAAAGAAATTAAACGAAGTTAATAGTAAAAACATAATAATAATTACAAAAATAATAACGATAAGGATATTATAATAATAGTAATAATAATGCAAATAATATGTAACAATAATAATAACGATAAGGAAAATAGTAGTAGTAATAATAATATAATAATAATAATCACTATAATAGTAATATTAGTAATCAAATGTATTATGATAGCTCCCTTCAGAGCTGGATGCCCCCAATGGTGGGTGCTGCAAAAAAAGAAAAGGAGATTAAAACAGAGAATCGAAAAACCAAGCGACGAAGAAATGGGAAAAAAGATTGAATGACGAAATAGAATAAAAATGGTTAATGAAGAAAGAGGATAAACAAAGAAATAGAAAAAGAATAATAGAAAATAAAAGGTTAAGAAAATAGAAGATGAAGTTTAATAGAAGAAAAAATAGTAAAAGAAGAAGAAAAAAACGATTAAAATAGGAAAAAATAAAACGAGAAAATAGGAGGTTAAAAATATAGAAGATGAAGTGTAATTTAAGAAAAAAAGAGTAAAGGAAATATAAAAAAAAATTAAAGGAAGCAAAAGAAAAATGAGATTAAACAACGATAAAAGAAAAAGATAACCGAAGAAATGAAAGTAAAGTGATATTAAGCTAATAAATAAAAGAAGAGAATTTACGAATACGAGGAGATTAAAGAGTAAAAGAGATTAATCAAAGCAATATAAAAATAAAAGGAAGGAATAAAAAAAGAATATCAAAAAGCAATAATATAAAAGACAAATAGAAGTCATAAAAGGACGAACTGAAGTAATAGAGTAAAAGATTAAAAGAAAACATAAAAGAAGGAATAGAAAAAGGAGATTTAACGACGCTTTAAAACGGAGATTAACTAAGGAATAAAAAAAACTAATAAAACGAAATAATAAAAAGAAGAATAACCAAAGTAAGAGAAAAAAAAGATTAAAAAAGAAAGAATAATAGAGAAAAAAGTAAACGAAGAATAATAGAGAAGAATTTACGCGATAAAATATAAAAATGGAGATTAAACTAAGAAATACCAAGAAAGGGGTACACGAAGAAATAGTAAAGAAGAAATTAATAGAAGAAATATAAAAAAATATTAAAGGAAGAATAATAAAAAAGCAAAAACCACGATTGGACGAGAAAAAAACGAAGAACGACCAAAAGTAAATTAAAATAAGAATATAAAGAAACAAAAAAAAAGGAGCGATTCCAATAAGAAATAAAAAAAATAATAAAAGAAGAAATAGACAAAATAAAAACATCCCAAAAATAAAGGGAATTTTTTTTTTCATTTTATTTTGGTCTTTTTTTCCACTTTGCATTTGAAATCATTCATTCAATTCTTTGGCGGGAAAATCCGAATGTTGACCAAGATTTTTATGGCGGTTTCCATCAGTGGCGGATAAATATTGGGGAGTGGGGGAGGGGGGCTAACTTGAATTCCTTCCTTTGAGTATGATGAGAAAAGGCCATTGATGATTATCTTATAGATAATCATTTTAGATAATTACAGCATTGATAATACATAACATAAAGGAGTGAGCACGAACCATCTCAGATCCGAAATTTCTTCCACATATCAGAAAATTTTGAATTGTGGCTTATTGTATTTTGGGGGGGACTTGAGCTAAGATAAAATACAGAATTTAATAAACATTTTTGAGATTTAGCTGCATTTTAAACATGTATCATATAAGATACATTCGATCGCAACGGTTTAAACATACCCTGTTTTTATATATATTCTATGTTATTACATAACTCTTATTGAATAGCCGATATAAGTATGGCTTGAAAAAAAAGAGATATAAACATAAACGGGTGTGAAATTTGTAGGGAGGGGGGATCATCCCCTTCAGCCCCCCCCCCTCCCCTGGATCCGCGCCTGATTTCCGTGCATCGACTTAATGGTGGTGAACCCTAGTTCTAGGATCCCTATTGTGCAATAGGTCAGGTTATGAACAATTATTGGACCTTTCTGAGCGACCCAAGTAGTCTCCTCCTCAAAATACTCGGGTTATGTAATAATCTTACATTGTCAACTCCCATAATTTGACCAATTTACCAAATTCTCTCAACACAACCATAAGGCTTATATGTCCTCGTCGTTTTTCGCTTTTACTTAATAATAATAATAGTAATATACTTTATGTCAAACTTGCATTTTTCTCTTATTATGCTTCTATAACAACCTAAAAGGTTAATAAGAAAAGGAAACTGGAAGTTTAAAAGAAAAGACTAATACCAAAGCTGATATGCCACTAAATAATAATAATACCTGAATATTTTTAAGAAGGTTCCTGTAAAAATTAGTGTTCCTGCCAGCTTTTCCCATTTCCCTCTGCTCTGGTGTTACTGTTTCTTGTCATACGCTTCCGTTCTGTTCAATCCAGCACCGCCTCTAATCCTCTCTCACACGGATCTTGCCTTAATTCACCCTTCTACCTTAATCATCGCATTTCTCTCCGACTGCAAATTAGCCAATAAAACACAATATTTCGTGGGCTTTTCGCACTAAGGTAAACTGTTCGGAAGATGCGAAGGGTTATCTGCCCCCCTTCCTAAATGGAGGTGGCAATATGGCTTATGAACGACTTTAGGAAAGATGGCTAAAGCCATAGCCGGTGATATATTAATAAAATCTCACCCCACAACCAAACCTTTTACGATGAAGGGTAGCTGAGTACTACAAAAGGCAAACCACCCCAAACATAGCGCCAAAGACTACGATAAATAGGAAAATAATAAAATTAACATATCAAAATGACCCAACATTAACCTGACCTTAACACGATTGAAGCTCTGTGGCTGTAATTGAAGAACTGTGTTTATGGGATTAACCCACTAATGTTAACAAACGGAAGATCTTATTCTTAAATTAGTTTATACTTTTTCTTTCATTTTCTTTTGATGTGCTCTTCGCCTCTTTTATTTATTTTTATTTTATTTTAAATTTGTTTGTTTGGTTTGGTTTGGTTGTTTTTTGGGGTTGTCTTTTCCATTGATTGTTTCTTCGCCTCTTGTTTAGTTTTATTTTGATTTATTTCTCGTTTCTTTACAACGTTTATGGGCATTTCGCCTCTTTTTATTGTTTGTCCTTTTATTTATATATTTTATGTGGTCTTATTTGTTATCTCATCTTTGTTCGGTTTTCGTCTTTTGGTTTAAGTCTATATTGGTTGTTCTTTCTTGGTTTTCTCCGGTCTTATGTTTGTATTTCTCGATCTTGGTTATTTAATATTCGGGTTTTTTGCCTCTTCCGCAGTTTCGTTGCTTGGGAATAATGCTGACCTTGCAATTTTGTGTCGCTTCTGCTGCGGGATTACAATGTTGAGGTTGTTGAGTGTGGATATAATTGTTTGTTGTATCTTTTCCCCAAGTCTTTCTCTCTAACTTTTAAACTTCCGTATTAATTGGCTTAAGCCCTCCTGCTATTGCGTGTCAGTCTGTTTGCCTAATACGGTCGTTTCTTCTAGCGCCAGCTATTAGCAGGGTGGCTTTATGTTGTACTCTCTGCATCGTCCTACTAGCAGGTTTGAGGTTTCTTTTAAGAACAGGATTTAGGTTTGTTTTATCAGGGGGCTTGATGTTTCTTTTATGAGGGGGCTTGATGTTTCTTTTATGAGCCGGGTTAAGGTTTCTTTTATGAGCCGGGTTGAGGTTGCAATCATGAGCCAGGTTGAGTTTTTTCTTTTGAATTGGCATGGGTTTTCTTCTTAGAGTGTAATTTATGTTTGTTTTTAGGAGCGGTTCTGAGTCTTTTTAGAGTAGGCCGGAGGTTTATTTTAAAAGTGAGTTTGAAGTTTCTTTTATGAGCGGGCATTAGGTTTCTTTTAAGAGCGGACTTATGTTTTCTTTTCTTTGCAGACTTGTTTTAGGAGCTGGCATTGTATCTTTTATGAGTTGTTTGAGTTTCTTATGTGAGAAGGCATTAGGATTCTTTCTAGAGCAGACTTTAGGTTTGTATTTTGAGCTGGCTTGAGTTATTTTTAGCGTGATTGTTTTTTTTTTTTACGGAAAAGGCATAGGTCTCTTTTTTGAGCGGGCTTGCGATTCTTTTCTGAGCAGTCTTAAGTTTTGTTTTATACGTAGGTTTGAGGTTTATTTTAAGAGCAAGTTTAAGGTTTCTTTTTTAAGTGGACCTGAGGTTTTTTCATGAGCTAGCTTGAAGTTTTGCTGAAGAGCCTCAATGAGGCTTCTTTTATGACAAGGTTGATGTAGCTTTTATGAGCGGGATTTAAGTTCGTTTTATGAGCGGCCTCGAGTCTTTTTAAGGAACGTGCATGTGCTTTCATCTAAGTTAGGGCTTTATATTTGTTTTATCAGCGGACAATAGGTTTATTTAAATAATGGGCTTTTATTTGTTTTATGAGTGGGCAAGGGGTATATTTAAGATAGCGCCTTAGGTTTCTTTAATGATCCGGCTCGAGGTTTCTCTTAAGAGCGGGTTTTAGGTTTGCTTTATGAGCCGGCATGAGATTTACATATTTTATGATCCTGTATGAGGTTTCTTTTATGAGTTTCCTTTATGAGCAGGACTGAGATCTCATTTTGAGCGAGTATGCTAGTTTCATTTAAGAGGGGTGGTAGATGAATGGAATAGGCTCACTAGACATGTGATAGAAGCCTCCTCTCTGGTTAGTTTTAAGAATAGATTAGATAAATATATGAATGAAGCTGCTAGATGGGACTGACTTTTTTGTGTACATATGTATATATTTTTCTAAGGAGTGGGGAGATTATATTTTGCGGTTGCATGAATGGACATAATCCTCTGGATGCATTTTATGTATATTGTAGATTAGATCTGACGAACTGCTGTAAAGGGTGACAATGTTGATGACTTTTCTCTGGTAAGAAATCTTTTGTGTGTTGAATGGAACAGGAGCTGCCAAGTGTTGGCCATGAATGGTCTTTTGCAGTCTCCTCCTTTTCTTATGTTCTTAGGCTATGTTCTTATTTGGTATATGAGCGGGTTTGCGGTTTCGTTTAAGAGATGGATTAATCTTTAGTTTAAGGTTTCTTCAAGAGGGGGCTTCAGGCTTATTTTAAGAGCGAGCTTTAGGCTTTTTTATGATCAGTCTGGAGCTTTGGTTTATTAACTGTATTGTGGATTCTTTTATGGGCCGGATTGAATTATTTTATGAGAGAGCATGAGGTTTATTTGAAGAGCGGGCTTTAGGTTTGTTTTATGAGCTGGCTTTAGGTTTGTTTTATGCGTGTGCATGAGGTTTCTTTTATGAGCGGGCATGAAGGTTCATTTATCAACAAGTTTGCGATATCAGAGTTATATGGGGTTTCGTTTAGGAATGAGAATGAGGTCTATTTTAAGAGCGGTGTTTAGGTTGTTTTATTTGCAAGAATAAGGGTTCTTTAAGCGGTGGCTCTAGATATGTTTTAATTCCCAGGTTTAGGTTTGTTTCGAGAGAGGGGTTTAGGTATTTTTCATGAGCGGTCTTTATTTTTTTGTGAGGTTTCTTTTATTAGAAGGATTGAGGTTTCATTTAAGAGCTGTTTAGGGTTTGTTTTATGAGTGGGCCTCGTATTTCTATTAAGAGCGTTATTTAGGTTTGTTTTATGAGCAAGGTTTAGGCTTCGTTACTGAGTGGCGGTTGGTTTGTTTTAATAACAGGCTTTATGTTTGTTTATAACCGGGCAGGACTTTCTTTTATGAATGGGCTTGATTTTTTCTAGCTGTCTCGAGGTTTGTTTGATGAGCTGGCATTATGTTTCTTTTAAGAGAAGGTTTTATGTTTTTTTATGAGTGATCTTGAGTTTATCTTTTCAAGGGCCATGAGGTTTTATTTAAGAGCATGCTTTAGGTTTCTTTTATGAGCTGGTTTAAAGCTTCGTTTTTTAGCTTGTCTGAGGTTTCTGCATGAGCCGGCTTGAGATTTGTTTGAGGTGCAGACTTCATGTGCATTTTAATAGCGGGTTGAGGTTTCTTTTATGACCGTGCTTTAGGTTTCTTTTATAAACCGACTTGAGGTTTCTTTTATGAACCGGTTTGAGGTTTCTATTTTAAGCCGGCTTGATGTTCTGTTTATCAGCGCTTTAGAGGTTTCTTTTATGAGCGGGCTTAAGGTTTCTTTCCTGAGATGGCTTGAGGATTTATTTATGAAAAGGCTTAAGGTTTCTTTGATGAGCGGCTTGATTTTTTTTAGGAACGGGCTTGAGGTTTCTTTTTAGAGAGAGCTTTTGGTTTGTTTTATGAGGTTTGAGTTTACTTTAATTACCTGGCATGAGGTTTCTTTTCTGATTGGTCTTGGAGTGTCTTTAATTAACGTCTTTATGTTTGTTTTATGAGTTGGCTTTAGGTTTGTTTTGTAAGCTGACTTGAGGTTTATTTTATGAGCGATTTTGACATTTCCTTAATGATTAGGCTTGTGGTTTCTGTAATGAGCGAGGTTGGGTGTTATTTTAGGCGAGGCCATATGTTGGGGTTTTTTTTTACCGGGTTTGCTGTTATATTTTGTAAGTAGGCGGGAAATTTCTTTGATAAGCGGGCTTGATGTTGTTTTTAGGAGTGGGTTTGAAGTTTCTTTTAAGAGGAGACTTAAGGTTTCTTTTATGACCAGCTTTGCGTTTATTTTATGAGCTGACTTGAAGAGTCTTTTATGAAATGGGCTTGATGTTTCTTTAATGAGCGATCTTGAAGGTTTTTTTTATGAGCCGACTTTAGGTATGTTCTATGACGGCTTGAGTTTTCATTTAAGAGAAGGTTGAAATTCACTTCTGACAGGGCTTTATATTTGTTTTATGACTCAGGGAGAGGTTTCTTTTCTAATTGCACTTGAGGTTTCCTTTGTGAGTTAGGTTGAGGTTCCTTTTTTCGAGACAGCTTATTTTTTCTTTTAAAAGCATACTTTATGTTTATTTTATGAGCGGAGATCATGTTTCTTCTATGAGTGGCTTTATTTTATGATCGGGCTTGTGTTTTCTTTTCTGAGTAGGATTACGGTTTCCTTTATAAGCGAGGTTGGGTGTTATTTTATTTACGGCATATATTATTTTTAGCGGGCTTGCGGTTCTTATGTAAGCAGGCTTGATGTTAATTTTATGCACGGGCTTGATGGTTTCTAGGAGCGGGTTTATTTTATGACCATGTTTTACGTTTCTTTTATGGCTTGTTTGTGTTTTCTAGTCTACGGCGAAATGGAGTTTTTTATAAGCTGGCTTAAGGTTTCATTTATCGCGAGCTTGACGCTTTATTTAAGAGCTGTATTGAAGTTTCTTTATGAGGGGGATTTAGTTTTGTTTTATGTGTCTTGAGATTTCTTTTGGAAGCAAGATTTAGTTTTGAATTAGGTTCTAGTTTGAGGTTTCTTTTATGAGCTGACATGAGGTTTCTTTTATGAGCCGGCTTGAGTTTTCTTTTATTAGTGGGGTATAGGTTCCTCATTTGAATCCGTTTGAGATTCGTTTATGACTCGGCTTGAGGATTTTTTTAGAGTGGGCTTTTGGATTTCATTATGAGGGCTTGAGGTTTCTTTCATGAATAAGCATGAGATTTATTTTATGCGACGGCTTGTGCTTTCTTTTATGAGCAAGATTTAAGTTTATTTTTTTTAACTGGCATTAGGTTTCTTTTAATAGCGGGTTTAGGTTTGTTTTATGAGCTGGCATGGTGGATCTTTTATGATTTTTTTTAGGACTTGGCTTGAGATTCGTTTAATGAGATTTCCTTTATGAAAGTGCTTAATGTTTCTTTTTTAAGCCAGGTTAGGTTTTATTTAACGTGCAGGCATATGTTTTTTTTATTAGTGAGCTTGCAGCTTCTTTTTTAAGCGGGCTAAATTATCTTTTCGAAGTGAGTTTGAGGGTTCTTTTATTATTAGGCTTCAGGGTTTTTTTTTAGGGAAAGGGTTTGAGATTTCTTTTTCGATCGAGCCTGAGGTTTCTTCAAGATCTAGTTTTTGGTTTGTTTTATATGACGTCATGAGGTTTCTTTAAAGAGCGGACTTGAAGTTTCTTTTATGAGCTGGCTTGAAATTTCTTTATAAAGCAAAATTTCGCTTTGTTTTATCAGCTGACTTAAATTTTGTTCTGTGAGCTGGCTTGATGTTTCTTCTAAGAGCGGGCATTAGGTTTCTTTCCTGAGCCGACTTGAGATTTCTTTTATTAGTGAGCTTGAGGTTTCTCTAATGAGTAGATTTAAGGTTTCTTTTAAGACTCGGCTTGATGTTTCTTTTTAGAGTGGGCTTTAGGTTTTTATGATCGTGCTCGAGGTTTATTTCATGAAGGGGCAACAGTTTTCTTTAATGGTTTTCTTTATGGGGTTTCTTTTATGAGCGAGATTTAGATTAGATTCAGGAGTGGGTTTTAGGTTTCTTTTAGGAGCAGGTATAAAGTTTCTTTTTTATCTAGCTTTAATTTTTTTTAGCGGTTTTAGGGTTTCTTATATGAGTGGGATTTAGTTTTTTTAGGAGCGGACTTGAGGTTTTCATAAGAAGCTTGGCGTTTCTTTTATTACTGGGCATGAAGTTTCTTTTCTAAGCGGTTTTGGGGGATCCTTTATGAGTGTGATTTAGTTTGGCTTAAGGTTTCTTTTATGAACGGGCTTTATATTTCTTCTATGAGTGGGCTACAGTTTTCTTTTATAGGTTAGCTGCAGGTTTCTTTTATAGGCGGGCTTTATGTTTCTTTAATAACCGAGTTTTTTTAGGAGCATAGTTGAAGATTCTGTTTTGAGTGGGCAATACGTTTAGTCATGAGCTGGCTTGACTGAGGTTTGTTTTATGTGCCGACTTGAAATTTGATTTAAGAACGGACTTGAAATCTTTTTAGAACCGTGCTTCAGTTTTCTTTCATGAAATATCTTCAGGTTTCTATTTAACGGCGGGTTGGAACTTTTTTTATGAGCTGGCTTGACGTTTCATTTTTGAGCTGGCTGAAGATTTTGTTTATCACCGGGCTTGAGCTTTCTTTTAGGAGCGGTCTTGACGTTTCTTTATTACCGCAATTCAGGAATGGCGTTGCATTTAATATCGTGCTTTTTCTTTGTTTTATGAGCGTGCATGAAGTATCTTTTAGGAGCGGCCATGAGTTTTCATTAAAGAGCGGGTTTTAGGTTTATATTCTGACAGTTTTCAGTTTGTTTATGACCGGGCATAAAGTTTCTTTTAAGAACGGCATTTAGTTTTATTTTATGAGCCGGCTTACGATTTATTTTATGAGCGAGTTTGGGGTTTCTTTAAAGAGCCTACTTCATGACTTTGAGGACAGGGGTTGGGGTTTGTTTCATCAACGGGCTTGAAATTTTTTTTTAAAGCGGGCTTTATAATTGATTCTTGATTGAGCCTGATTTTTCTTTTATGAGACGGATTAATATCTTTTATGAGCGGGCTTGAGGATTCTTTGGTGGCCTGACTTGAGATTTTATACGCTGCCTAGGATTCCTTTATGAGCTGACTTGAAGTTTCTTTTATGAGCAAGCTTGCGATTTAGTATGCACCGCCTTGACGAGCCTTTTAAGAGCGGATTTTATAAAAGGGGCTTGAATTTCTTCATGAGTGGGTATGAGATTTCTTTTATGAGCAGCCATGAGATTTCTTTTAATAACAGGCTTTACCATGTTTTTTTATGATCTGGATTGAGGATTTTTTATGAGGGGGCATGGTGTTTTTTAAGAGCGGGATTTAGCATGTTTTTATGAGCCAATTTGGGTTTCTTTTAATTCCGCGCATTAGGTTTGTTTTGGGATCAGGCGATATGTTTCCTTTATCAGCGAGACTGATGTTTCTTTTATTAGCCAGCATGAGGTATCTTTTAAGAACGGGCTTTAGGTTCGTTTTATTAGAAGTTTGTGGTTTATTTTATTTCCGTGCATAAGGATGTTTTAGCAGCGTGTCTTATGTTTCTTTTCTGTGCGGTATTAAAGTTTCTTTATGAGCTGGCTTTAGGTTTTTTTTATGAGCAGTCTTGCGATTTTTTCAAGAGCGAGGTTAAAGTTTCTTTTATGAACCGGGTTGAGGTTTCTTTATAAAGCGGCCTTTAGCTTATTTTGTTTTATGTTCAGACTTGAGGCTTTTTTATGAGCGAGAGTAATGTTTCTTCTATGTACCGGCATGAGGTTTGTTTTATGAGCGGGCTTAAGATCTGTTTTATTATTCAGCCTAAGATTTGTTTTAAGTTCGGGCTTGTGGTTTATTTTATGAGCAGGTTTGAAGTTTCTTTTAAGAGTGGACTTCAAGTGTTTTATGAGGGGGGTTGTGTGTTGATTTGTGAATGGGTTTGATTTTTCATTAAAGAGTAGGCTTTAGGTTTGTTTTATGACCGGGCGTGATGTTTCTTTTATGAGCAGGCTTGAAGTTTTTTTAGAAACTCCCTGAGATTTGTTTTATGGGCAGACTTGTGGTTTCTTTTTTGAGCATGTTTTAGGTTTGATTCACGAAAGGTCTGGATTTTTTTTTAGGAACCGGCTTAAGATTATTTTATGAGTTGGCTGTTGCTTTCTTTTATGACCTGACTCCAGATTTTTAGGAGCCAGCTTGTGATTACTTTTATGAGCCGGCTTGGGAATTCCTTTATGAGCCGAATTTAAGTTTCTTTTGTGAGCAAGCTTGAGATTTCTATTTAGCGGCATGAGGTTTCTTTTACTAACGAGCTTGATGTTTTTTTATGAGCCTGTTTGAGGTTACTTTTAAGCGCAAGCTTTAGGTTTGTTTTATCACCTGGCTTGAATTTTCTTTCATGAGCGGCTATGAGGTCTCTTTGAAAAGCGGGCTTTAGCATGATTTTATGAGCTGGCTTGAGGTTCCTTTAAAGTGCGGGCTTTGGATTTGGTTCATGATCTGGCTTGAGGTTTTGTTTAGGAGTGGGAGTGATGTTTCTTCTATGAGCTAGCATGAGGTTTCTCTTAAGAGCGGAATTTAGGTTTGTTTTATTAAAGGCTTTCTGTTTCTTTTATTAGCGAAAAGAAGTTTATTTTAAGAGTGGGGTTTAGATTTGTTTTGTGAGCCGTTTTGAGGTTTCTTTTATTAACGGGCTTGATGTGTTTCTATAAGCTTGCGCCTTAGTTTTGTTCTATGAGCCGGCTTGCGGTTCTTTTATGTGCGGTCTTAAGTTTTATCTTATTAGATGAATTGGGTTTTCTTTTAAACGCAGGCTTGAGGGGGGGGGGGGCTGGTGTTTCTATTATGAACCGACTTATGCTTTCTTTTATGAACGTTTTTTCCTCTTTTTGAGAAGTCCTGAGGTTTCTTTTTTGACCGAGCTTGAAGTTAGTCTAATTAAGTTTATCTTATTAGCCGTCTTGACCTTTCTTTTAAGACCGAGCTTTAATTTTTCTTTTATAAAAGAGACTTAAAATTTCTTCATGAGCGGGCATGAGGTTTCTTTTAAAATCGTGATTTAGTTTTGTGAGCCATCTTGAGGTTTCTTTTATGAGCGGGCTTGCGCCCGAAGTTTGATTTATTAGTCGGCTTAAAGTTCTTTTATGAGAGAGCTTGATGACACTTTTATTAGAATGCTTGTAGTTTCTTTCATGTGCTGGCTTGGGGTTTCTTTTTTACGTGGGCTTGTGCTTTCTTTTATGAACCAGCTTCGGTTTTCTTTTATGAAGGGTTTTTTTTTCACCATCTTGAGTAGACTTGAGGTTTCTTATTTTGAGCGGGCTAGAAGTTTATTTTCTGGGCCATGAGGTTTACATATTTTCTCAGCCGGCTTGAAGTTTCCTTTAAGGCCGGCTCGTAAAATAAACCTAAAGGTTCGTTTTATGAGCCTGCTTGAAGTCTTTTATGAGCGAGCTTGAGGTTACTTTTATTAGCGGGCTTGGAGTTTTTTTTATGTGTAGGTCGGGGTTTCTTTTTTTAGCGATATTCAAGTTTCTTTTATGAGTGGCCTTAAGGTTAATTTCATGAGTATGCTTGGTGTTTCTTTTATGAGCGGAGTGAGTATTTTTATGACCCCACTTGAGATTTTTTAGGAGCTGACCTAAGGGGGGGGAGGGTTATGACCGAGCTTGAAATTTCTTTTAAGAGTAGACTTGAGCTTTCTTTTTTGAGCGCGCTTGGGGGGTTTCTATCAGCCTGCTTGAAGTTTCTTTTAGGCCAGGGCTTTAAGTTTCTTTTATGAGCCAGCTTAAGGTTTATTTATGAGCCATCTTTAGGATTGTGATTTTGAGCGGGCTTGAGGTTTCTTTTATGAGCCCGCTCGATCTTTCTTTTCTGAGGTTTCTTTGATTGGCGTGCTTGAGATTTCTTTGATGTCTGAGCTTGAGGTTTCTTTTATGAGCCCGCTCGATCTTTCTTTTCTGAGGTTTCTTTGATTGGCGTGCTTGAGATTTCTTTAATGTCTGAGCTTGAGGTTTCTTTTATGAACCGCCTTGATGTTTCTTTTCTGAGCGTGCTTGAAGTTTCTTTGATTGGCGTGCTTGAGATTTCTTCAATGTCCGGGCTTGAGGTTTCTTTTATGAACCACCTTGATGTTTCTTTTCTGAGCGTGCTTGAAGTTTCTTTGATTGGCGTGCTTGAGATTTCTTCAATGTCCGGGCTCGAGGTTTCTTTTATGAACCGCCTTGATGTTTCTTTTATAAGCTGTCTTGAGGATTTTTTTATGAGCGGACAGTGTTTTCTTTTATTAGTTGGCTTGAAGTTTCTTTTATGAGCCGTTTTGAGGATTCTTTTTTCCGAGATTAGGGAGAGGGGGGGGGGGGCATCAAGGCAGAGTTCAAGGACAGGTTATTTGCTATGTACGTGTTGAGGCTTGTGTAACTTCATATCCCCACGAGGCTGAGTATCATTGTATCCACTCTGTGTATCAGTGTATCCATCTCATGACGCCGCTAAGATGGAACCAGTCCTTGTCGTCAGAAATCCCAAGCTGCATCCTTTATGCTGGAACGAGGTCCGAGCATTGTTGATGTTTTGCGAGGTTTTTATACCATAGATGAGAGACTTAATTGACTAAATGAGTAATTTGACAATAATGCTAAAAATGCCATCCCCCTAAGGAAGCCACACTTTATTCTAGTGGAGATAGGAACCCATGCTTATTACATATTGGAGAAATGGAAAATATGGCAGAAAATGGAAGGATCCATTTTATGGATGACAGGACCCCATTCTAATTAAATATTGGGGAAATGGGAAATATGGCATTAAATGGAAGGAGCCATTTCATGGATGATAGGACCCTATGCATATTACATATTAACAAATATGGGAAATATTGCAGTAAATAGAAGGTGTCAATTCATGGATGAATAGACGCCATGCTTATTTACATATTGAGAAATATGGCAGAAAATGAAAGGAGTCACTTTATGGATGAATGAACGCCATTCTTATTACATATTGGAAAATAGGGCAGAAAATGGAAGGTGTCACTTTATGGATGAATGGACGCCATAATTATTACATATTGGGAAATATGGCAGAAAATAGAAGGAACCACTTCATGGATGATAGGACTCCATGCTTATTACATATTCAAAAATTGGGGAAATATGGCAGCAACTGGAAGGAGCCACTTTATGAATGACAGGACTCTATGTTTATTACTTATTTGGAAAAATGGGAAATATGGCAACAAGTGGAAATGCTATGTTTATTGAAGATAGAATCATATGCTTACCTCATAATTGATAAATAGGGGAAATGAGACCGCAAATGGAAGATAGGGTCCCATGTTTATGGCATATTGCAAAAAATCAAATATGGCAGAAAATGTAAGGTGTTCGTTTATGAAAGATAGTGTTCCATGCTTATGGCATAACGGAAAAAAAGAAGGGAAATACATCAGTAAACTATATCAACTTCCTGCGTTGTTCCTCCATTTGACACGAACCAAATGGCACTAACATAACCTTAACCAGTCCACTACTTTGATGAACTACCACCTAACCGAGGGGACGACCGCTGGCCTCCTGGAGCAAAGTAGAGCCACACTGCGTATGATTAGTTGTCGCACGGAAGTCCATATTTGCCGCGTCATTATAGCGTCCCATAGTTCAAATCCCACTGTAAACTAGACGTCCCCACTGAGATTGTTGTCAGACAGTGTGTGTGGATGTTAAAAAAAAAAAAAATCTCCAGAACTTATTAAAACTATGCCTAAGGAAAATGCTGGTCGTAGATCCAGGTCGAGTAAAGCATCGCAAATGATGGAAATCATTTTGAAGATGTTATTTATTAATATTTCTTATAAATAAAATGTAATTGATTTTTGTGATTTAAAAATATGCATTTTGGCCTCACTGGTATCCAATTTTTAGTAACACCATATTTATTAAGCTATCATACTATCTCGCTTTGCCAATTTAAATAGGAGTATCATAGATTTGAACTCGCCTTAAAGTGTGATGTTACCTCTTCAATATAATCTTTCTTTCTTTTTTTTTTTAGAAAATCCTTCATTGCAGCAGATTTCTTAATTTTTAGTGATGCAGAACTAAATTTTAGGAAAACTTTCACACTTTTAAAGCTGTTTCAGCGAGTTTTGACATAAAAAATATATATCTTGGCTCATTTCCATGTTCTGATTTTATATTTGGTTTTTTTTTTTAGAATTTTATCTTTTAACGCGAAACTTCTGAAATTTGACAAACTTTTGGCAATTTCCTGATCAACTCAGCCCCCGTCTTCAAAATCAACTTTAAGGGCCACTGCTTGAATAGTGTCTTCTTTGCTGCCTTCATAGAAATAACATTCAGAAGTCTTTTGACCAACTTCATCTTCCTCCCCAGAGATTATTTTTTACATGAAGAACATCCAATACAGCAAGATAAACGCGTTCGCAAAAACACCTGATGATCTGGGAATATTCTCGATCATCTTTGACCATGGGTGATACAGAACCCACAATCTTGTCAGGCTGACGAGTTCGAACTCCTTTAATCTGGCACTGACCAATTCCTTACATTTAGTGTTCTTCGCTCTTAAAGAAAACCATCGCCCATTTTCATGTCTCTTTAAATAAGTCAACTAATTGCTTTTTATTTTTCTCCTAAAATGAAATAACTTTATTTTTATACTGTATCACCATAAGTTATTAGACGAGTCTTATTCATCCCTTCCTTATTTTTTTCAAACTTTATCGAATAAAGTCACTTTTACAATAAAATTAAAATTTAAACTATTATCGCTAGCCATTTGTAGACTTTTTCCCCTTCCATTGACAATTTACGTCTAAAGAAATTTAAAAGTTTTGTCTTTTTATTACAACTGAATCTTAAATGGTACAGATGAACAGCTTCAACGCAATCGAAGGAGCTTTGTTATAATATATATTTTTTTAAATATAGCATTTTCAGAAGTAATTAAGGCGCGGAAATTTCGAATTATGATTTTATAAAGAAAAATTAATTAGCAGCCATCTTTTGTGATTGATAGCTTGTTTTGAACCAGCCAAATAATGCTGGGGTTAAGTGACGGTTTAAATAGCTTAGCATTTATAGTTTGTTTTTAGGCTAAGTTAATTTTTTTTCGTTTACTTTGGGTTTGTTTTTTTTAGTAGGTAAGGTTTTTTTTTGTACTGTTTTCCCGCCGGAAAGGAACCACACAAGAAGAACATTCCAGCGACACGCCGTGGCCTAGCCTTTTCCCCTCTTGGTAATTCATCATCATCCGTCTGGTAGATAGTATCTATCTGTCGGCGTACTCGTCCCAACCAACCTCCATTCTGTTCGGTCTTCGTAACTTCTCTGCTCCTCCACTTCCGTCAGTGTTGTTCTTCTTCGTATCAGCGCCCTTTTCTTGGTCGGCTGGCTGGTCTTTTCCCTCGAGGTCCCCATAGTAGGTACCTCTTCATCCTCATTACATGACCAAACCATCTCAGTTTACTTTTCTTCTACGGAGTTCAGTATTGACTCGACGCCCAGATCAGCTCTTATCCGCGCATTCCGAAGCCTTTTCCATTCTTGGTAATTCGACAGATTAAAACTAAACGGGGAATAGCGTACTACCCCTTACCTTCTAAAACGTAGTTAAATTAGCATCATCGTTTGCAATATGTATTTCTTGAATCCGTGCAATGAATCTCTTTTCCCCTCTGATGTTTATGACGTTATAGCAGCGGAAAATTATAGCTTTATTTACCCTTAAGTAGGGTCATGTTGAAAGCCTACTGGCTTGTTTAGACCCTCTCTATCGTATGGGTAAATTAGTAAGTTGGGTAATACTACTACCTTCGAGTACTAATAACTCTGAAAATATTGCTTTGTGTTCCGAAAAAAATAGCAACAGACAATTAAGATAGGCCTATTGAAGAGATTGAATTGAATTTTTAAAAGGGCTTAAAGTCTTAGGTAAATATGTAGATTAGCGGCCCGGCCGAAAAAAAAATTGTGTGTAAATATTATCGTTCACTCGTGTCGGAATATTCATGCGCGTTTGAGTCCTTTTCGAATTATTTTTCTATAAACAATTAGGGTTATATAATGTTTTATAGTAAATAATGTTTTATTGCATTTATTACATTTAACTTTACCACTAATTGAGTTTGCTAATTGGTTACGAACATTTGACATTCTTGGCATAAAGGCTATACAAATTTCGGTTTTATAAAATCATTTAAATCACAGAATGGAAATCGACTATGTAAATATTAATGCAGAAATCAACTCTTACGCCCTAGCTACATCAACACACAAATCCGCAGACCTAAAGCCGCCTATTCCTCTCGTTCCAATTTATTTGATTGGTGAAAATTAAATCGTTTTTTATGATTAATATGAGGAGCGGTCAATAAGTTTTGCGAATCGGTAGGGCAAAACAGAGGAAGGGGGATGGCTGTTTGTTGGGGTGTTAGGACAAGTTATGAAAAGTCAGGACCTGCAACCGCACGCTCTTGCCTCATCTATTTAAGAAGCAGTAGCTGATCGCAGATCGTGAGTCACAAATTTTTTTCAACAATGGAGAAGGTTGAGCACTGCGCAGTGATCATATTTTTGACCAAGGAAGGCAAGAATGCAAAAGAGATCCATGAACGCATGGTTGCAGTGTACACCAACACCGCCCCTTCCTATGCAACCATTGCTTGCTGAAATAGGGAGTTCCGCCATGGTCGTGAGTCCCTTGAAGATGACCCCCGTCAGACGTGATCAACGAGGACAATGTGGCCCATGTGGAGAGGGTGATCCTCGAAAATCGACGGGTGAAGGTCGAAGAAATCGAGCGAGAACTTGGAATATCACATGGAAGTGTTATCAACATCCTCCACGACAATTTGGCCATGACCAAGGTCTGTGCCCGTTGGGTCCCTAGAAACCTCACGCCCCATGATCGACTTCAACGTCGTCGAGTGCGGATTCGAGGAGCTCAACCATCCCCACTACATTCCAGATCTGGCCTTTAGCGACTACTTTTTATTTCGCCAGCTCAAAGCTGCACTGTGTGGACGCCCGTTTTGAAGGCGATGAAGATGTCCAGTTCGCCGTCCAGGAGTGAAGTGAACAGCCCTCGGGAGATTTCTGGTTGTCGGGAATCGAAGCCTAAGGGACAAATCGCGCAAGTGCATTGAAGTCGAGGGTAGTTATATTAAAAAATAATAAAACACTTTTCCTCATATCTCGTTTCCTTATATCTGAATTGCAAAACTTATTGACCGCCCCTCGTATTATTTGTTAAAGTTTTTTTTGCGTAAACTTTAAAAAAATCAGGAAGTGATCGTAAAATATGAATTAAATATAATCATTATTTTATGATATTTTACTTTTGGTCAAATTTAGAAAAATGTAATCGCATAAAAACAATTTAATCACTCATATTATGTCAAGAACATTTGTGAGAATCTATCTATATAGAATTATTGAGCGGTCAATGTTACTATTATTATAATAATAGTTTGAATTTCAATATTTTTGCTGCCTTAATTTGATGACGTGACAGTGGAAAAGTAGTTTGGCAAAAAATGGTACTGTGACGTCACATTCTGCCTAATTTCGAACGAGCTTAATTCGTCACCTTTTTTAAGGAATTTGCCTCATTTTTGGAGTGGACAGTTTTACTCTAGGACTTGTGGTGGATATGAAATATATTTCGAAGACCTAGTAAAAAGAGGTTCACATTCCCCCTAATCGTGCCTTGTATTTTTTTTTGGGGGGGGGGGAGAACACGGTGTTATTTGCAACTCTTTCTCCTCTTTTTCAAGTGTTGGGCGCAGTGTAGGACATTGCCATCAGATCGCCCGTTTCTCTGTACAAATAAAGTAGTGGGTAAGAAAAAAAACGCGGGTTTACTCTCTCTGATTTCGAAGGCACATTTTAGATTATTTATCCCAACCTGCTCTTAATTTTTTTTTAGCTTTCGAGTTGCTTATATTACGAATTGATTAAAAAATCGGGGGAGAGGTAGAATCGTCCACCGATAAGAGGGGTATGGGGTCGAAGCCCGACCATTGTTGGGTACAAAAGGTTTGTTTAAATTCACAAACTGGTAATTTGAATATTGAAAGTTAGGTTATGTTAGGTCAGGATATTTTCTTTTAACTATTTCTGGTTATTTATCCAAACTTGTTCTTCTTTTTTTGGCGATCGTAAGACGAAATGAGGCAAAATCAGGTTTACTCCGATTTTGACGGAATCGGAATCAAACTTTTGTTTTTTGTCTAAATCTGTTTTTCTTTTTTTTTACCAAAAAAAGAAAAACAGATTTAGACAAAACACAAAAAAATGCTACAGGATGAAGTATTAAACTGTACAAAAAGTGAATACGGTAAAGTAAATAATAACCTTACTTTTATCTAGGGATAAATTATCGAAAATATTTTATCGATTGCAACCATTAATACCCATTTTAGATTGGATGCCGTTGACCTCATTGGGCAACCAAATGAGATCGGAAATACCCGAGCTGGTTAAGGATTATCTCTATAATTAAACCCATGCCATTGGTATATAAAGTTATAGACCCCCCTCCCCCCAAAAAAGGCCCCCACAATACCTAATATAATCAAATTCAACCCTTAACAAAATCTTGAACTTAGCAATAGACTAAAACCAAATGAACCTCGATTCTTTTAAATCTAGTTGGGGCCGATTGACCCCCCCCCCTCCATTAAAAGAAATATTTAAATGACTTTAATAAATTCGTGGTTCAAGTTACATACCCCACTCCCCCTCTGGTTACGAAGAACGTAATGTAGGCGTGCCCCCATCTGAGTGCCTCAAATACTAAAATTCCTACCGAAGGCAGCTCGTATATGCCCCTAGATCGGGGACAATAGACCCTAAAACAACAATTGATGGAACCTCTGATGATTAAAATCAAAACAAGAAATATCATCTGTGTTGGTAGACTTGGTCTAGTAGGCTTGTGGCCAAACAAAGAGGAAAAATTAAACCCCACTTATAGAAGAGATAAAGAAGGAATGCGGCTGATTTTCTCTGCCATGAGTTTTCGATTTTATCGCGTTTTTTCTCCAGAAAATGAAGACAGAAAACGATTCCACCAAAAAAATTGTATTTCCTCCCTTTAAGGAGAACCACTTGGATAAACAATGGCATAGATTAACCGACGTGACTGGGTGATGTACGCGACCATCCCGCCCATTATCTCCGTTGTGTACTAAGTTCACAGGATCAAAACTGTTCGTGTGTAAAATCTGGCCAGTTGATCGATTCCTAATACCAATTCCTAATTCCGATTTTCACTAAATATTTCCAATAAAGATTAATTATCGATGCAAATTTTGGTACTCGTTTGTTTAAGTGACGAGGCATTGGTTACTTCCGTTAAGATGATGTTTAATGGTATTTACAATCTCTAGAAATAGTTGGCCGATGAAATGCTGCCGCCATAGGAACTCCGCCAAGTAGGGGTCCAAGTGGTCTACTGGTATCCGAATCAAACCTTAACCTTTCTAGTCCTAACAGGGCCATGTAACCTAACCTAATTATAATTAATATAATCTAAATTTCTCCTATATCTTTCGCAACCCTTGTCCTCCTATCCATGTTAAAAAATATTTACCCCACCTTTTAATACCAATTTACAATACCTATTCCCAATAAAGTTTAGCACTTGTGGTTCCAACACAGATTATATACGAGCTCCCAATACAGATACCCAATACCGATTCTCTTTACCGATCTTTACACAGACTCCTAATTCCATTTCTCCATACTAATCACCAATGCCGATTTCCAATACCGATTTTCAATAAAGATTTACAATATCAATTCTCAATATCGATCGAAATACCGAATTCCACTACTGATTTTCAATATATATTTACAATACCAATTCTCTAAACTGATCCCAATACCAATTTTCAATACCGATCAAATACCGATTCTCATTACCGATCCCACTACCGATTCTCAATACCGATTCCAATACCTATTCTCACTACCGATTCCAATACCAACCCCAATAGCAATTATCAATACCCATCTCAATACCTATCTCAATACCTATTCCAATAAAGATTCTCAATACCCATCCAAATACCGATTTTCAATATCAATTCTAATAACTATTCTCAATATCAATCCTAATTCCGATTCTCAATATGTATTCTCAAAACTAATCGAAATACCGATCTTAGTACTAATTCTCTATACCGATTCTCAATACCGATCACAATACCGATTTTCATTACCATTTCCACTACCGATTCTCAATACATATTCCAATCTCGTTTATCAATACCGATCCCAATACCGATCCCAATACCGATTCTCAATACCGATCCCAATACCGATTCTCATTACCGATACCACTACCGATTCTCAATACCGATTCCAATACCTATTATCAATACTGATTCTAATGACGACTCCAATAGCAATTCTCAATACCGATCCCAATCTCTATTTTCATTAGCGATCCAATTATCTTTTCTCAATTTCAATTCTAATGATTATTCTCAATATCGATCCAAATACCGATTCCCAATACAAATTCCCAATACCGATTTTCAATACCTATCCTAACACCAATTTTCAAAACTGATCCCATTACCGATCAAAATACCAATTCTTTATACTGATTTTCAATATCGATCCTAATACCGATTTTCATTACCGATCCCACTACCGATTCTCAATACCAATTCTAATACAATTCTTCCTCTACCCCCCTCCCCCTGCATTAGGACCCTTGTTCCTCGAAAGGGCCTTCAAAAGAGTGGATGGCAAGGCAGGGACTTTAGTCCTGCGACGTCTGCAACTTGAATGAATGGCACGCCCTACTGGCCCCATTAAGTGGCCGGCAAGAGCTTATCAGCTATAGCATGGGGAAGCAGGTTCCAGCTAGAGAATTGAATCTTCTCGTGCCCCACCCCGGCAGATGATCTTCTCCTGCATATCTTCCTCACATCTTCACTTGCTCCATCTTCCTTTGCTCCGTCTTCACTTTCTCAATCTTCACTTTCTCCATCTTCACTTTCTCCATCTTCACTTTCTCCATCTTCACTTACTCCACCTTCACTCCCTCCATCTTCACTTTCTCCATATTCACTCCATCCATCTTCATTCCTCCATTTTTACTTTCTCCATCTTCACTCCCTCCATCTTCACTTTCAATACCGAGCACTTCCTACAAGCTTTCTTGTGAAGGTGCCTTTGTTGATCTTTTCTTTAATTTAATTAAAAGCCCCGGATATGTTCAGATGGTTTGATCCTTTCTGCCGTGCACAAATGATGGGGGATAGATGGAGTTAAGTCCCTTTCAAAACCTCGAGAAAACTAAGGTGTGGTTTTTGGTTCTGGACTAAAAATATCGAAGTCGGGGAACTGGAAATTGGGGAAGGGGGATAGTTTTAAAGAAATATTTAAATCTTTGTCTCTTTCGTAAGAATAATTTCAATCTAAATGGAACTTTCATTTGTTTTAACCCCATAAACATTCCCTTTCATCATCTTAAACAATCATTCAAACTTATCCAACGGCTCAAGTTCTACTCTCAATTGAACCGAGATGGCACAAAACCAGCTTTTGTTGCAGGGAAGGGAGGACGATTCTCCCACATACGAAAACGTAGCTCCACTGATATAGGGATCGCACAGTGCGACTGTGGTAACAATTAAAACAACCTTGTATCTACTCTTATATAGGGTTGTATAAGATAATTATAGCATAGCCAGACAGAAAAATGTATCATCCGGATTATCCCGAGTTAACTCGTTTTTAGATTTACACGTTAGTTGGAACTTAATGGGTTTAATCGGACTAATTTATCTACATTTCAATTTAAGCTAATTTTTTTCTGGTTCATGTTAATAATTACACCTTTACTTTTAATATGTAAAATATAAAAGTATCTGATGCATTTTTTCAGTAAAAAAAAGATTCAGGGTGGAGTTAATCGTAGGTTACATACAAACTGTCATTTTGGTGACTTTTAAAATTAGTTTCTTTGGATGATTTAGAACATCCCCTAAATTCGTGATTCAGAACGATGGCCACCTTAACAATTCTTCTCTCCATCAGGACTTCTGCTACGGACATCCGAGAAATAGCTGAGATGGAGACCGTCTTATAGATGGATCGAGCGAACTTCTACTTTTCACAGTGACTTCAAAGAAAACACCTAAAAAGAAGTGTTCTTTTAATACTTATCATGTAAATAATATTGGACTCTTTATATGGATATATTTCCCGTGAATATATATATATATATATATATATATATATATATATGAAAATTTATAAATGGTGTTTTACATGGAGGGTTCCCCACTTCTTTAAAAATTGTTGCGCCGAGGTATTTCAGAGACGATTGGCGAGATCTCCTCCACAACAAGACATTATTAACTGTTGCATTTGTATATTA
Source organism: Ceratothoa steindachneri (assembly GCA_963969495.1). Classification (NCBI taxonomy): domain Eukaryota; kingdom Metazoa; phylum Arthropoda; class Malacostraca; order Isopoda; family Cymothoidae; genus Ceratothoa; species Ceratothoa steindachneri. Next base: position 7,826,256 of record OZ018324.1, read on the forward strand.
TAAATATTTACTCGCGTTTTATACAAATAAAGAAGTTCGGATTCTTACCTTCATCTACTGTAAATAACATTATTATTGCACTATGATGATATTAATGTATTTTACTTTTGTGTATGACTTATTTTGTCCTTTGTATTCGATCCTGCATATAATACTAATTTCTGGATAAGGATTAATCTTGTACAAATTGTCTCCCATTCATACGGTCTGTAAGTGTGCAACCGATTTTTCTAAAGACATGAGTGCATTGTACAATGTTAAAATTAATCGTTTCAGACTAAATACACCTCTACTATTGTTCTCCAACCTCGAATTTAGTACAACGGTGGAATTAACAGCTTAAGATGGCGATTACAATAGCCGTAAGGCGATACAACTGACTTCCTAAGTCTTAGGAAAACTTGCCTGCTATAAATCTACAGAATTTGAATGTAAATAAAAAACAGAGTTAAGATCAAACGTTTATAACGTGTTTGGGCCCTTATCCAGAATCACATTTTTTGTTTTTATCGTTATAAACAAAAAAGAAAATAATCGATATTCTAAATGGGAAAAAAAGACGCTTTGACAGTTAGTAGATATATTTAGAGACTTAAAGGTCAGTTTGCATTCGTTTCTTTCGAATATTTATTAAACTGTCTATAGGAATATGGGAAGGTGATGTAAATTTCTGTATTTCAGTAAGTTGGTAGAGAAAAGATGTGTGCCCCAGGGTAGCTGTTTTGTTTTTTCATCTCTGAGGGATCTTTTTATAATCTTAGGATTTCGCGTCACAATATTGTGTAGGCATTTTAGACTTATTAGTCTCTTTTATTTTTAAAATTCGACATTATTAGGAAAGAAGAAGTTGAGGCTTTATTTACGTATAGATTTTATCTATGGTGATTCACTCTAATATACTGTAATCGTTTGCATAATTCGACCCTAAATAAGGAGGAAAAAAGCAATGATAATTATCATGCATGAGTTTAAAAACCAATGTTTATCATATGCGAGTTTAAACATCAATGTTTATCATACGCGAATATAATGGCTTCGTGCCTCTCTTCTTCAGCTTGCATCGATCCTTGAATGCAATCAAAGGCTAAATAGATCTGATTTTGGAACTCTAATTTATGCAATAACATAAAAATACAAAGGTTCAGAGACCACAAACAGTATTTTCAAACTCAGTGACTTTATAATCACACATCATCCCTTCCTTCTCCCTGCACTGCAATGGTTACTATAATCAGATTTATTTTAATTTCAAAATTTACTCTGCAATTGCCACAATTTACCAATATATATATATATATATATATATATATATATATATATATATATATATAATAAGTGACTTCTAGCCCTCAACATAGTCTAATTTTGCAAATTTGGATTTATATCAGTTTGAAATTAAATTTCTGATGAGAGAAATGTGCGATACTATAAATGTCTGATAGAGAGTAACTGCAATTTTGTCTAGTTTCATTGTGTCCACAGGTGGTTCTCGTTCTCTTGCTCAGCTACACAAAGAATGGCTCTTGCGATACGTGTGTGGCTCGTTCCGAATCATCATAGTTAGATTCGCATTGCATCAATATCGGTGCAAAGATGAGGCCGTTATATTACAGCTGTATGATAGTCCCTGTCACTGTTTTCATTATTGACTAAAGTACCGTGTGCAACCTATGGTTACTTTACGCAAATCTCCGATTGGTGATACACTTTCTACCATAATAGGTGTAAATAATCAACCTGCGTTTGAATAGGCGAACTTATTCCATCAATCTTGGCCCTTATCTTATCAAGGGAACAAAATATCTTAATTCTCCGTATAATCCTTCAATGAATGTTCCTCTTTTCGGTGCCATCCGATCGGCTGTTAGCATTTCACTCTCGTTTAGCTCCAAGTCTTCTGAACGTATTTCTCTATTCTTAATCATTAATTCCAACTTAAATTTAATTATTGGGTCTAATGTAGACGACCAAGTCCTCTACGTTATCATTTAGGTATTTAGCCATTTAAATGCTCAGCTAAATGGTTCTAGAACCATTTATAAAGGTGCTATTTAACATCTTTTCCGCGTAGAATAATTATAAGAAAAAAGTTCAAGTGATTTTCTCTGTTTTCTCTTCAGCTTCTGAAAATTGAGGATGGGTATAATCGTCATATATCCATTTTGACATGTTTTGTCATTTTTTTTGGTTGTTTTTTTTCTTCTAAATATACTAAGTAAGGTTAAGTGACGTTAGTTTACATAGTAGCCTCCTCCATGTAAACAATATGTAGATGGAAGTGGCCGCGGTCATTTGGCCTCGGTCCCTGAAAATCTAGGTTGTCAATGGAGAATTAGAAATTGGTCTGTTGTCTTGATGTCTCAAAAGACTTATCGGTGCCATTTTTTAATCAATCATGATTAAAATACACGTGCAAAGGCCATTGAATGATTAAAATACTCGTGAAGTTGTCATTGAGTGATTCAAATACACGTGAAAAAGGCTATTGATGGATTAAGATGCACGTAAAAAAGCCATTGATTAAAATCAACATGAAAAAGTCATAATTAATGAAAATACAAGTAAAAAGGCCATTGATTGATTAAAATACACCTAAAATGTCCATTGAATAAAATGCACATAAAAGGTCACTGATTAATTAAAATGCACGTCAAAAAGATCATTGTTTGATTAGAATACACGTGGGAAAGTCCATTAATTCATTAGAATACACGTGAAAAGTCCATTGATTGAAGAAAATGCTCGTGAAAAAGGCCATTGATTTATTAAAATACACGTGAAGTGTCCATTGCTGGTTAGTACCTTGGACATGACACCCAAAACGAGGGCCGTGGATCACTTGGTTGCATTTGTTCTTCTCAAAGTTCGTCTGGAAGGAGATTCTCAACATAGTTTCATTTACAAATTTCCACGACATGAATTATGGAATTAAGTATGGGTCATCCTGGCCCATTCGGCCCTCTCATACATCCCTTTGAGCCCTACATGAACCACCAGTAACGATTTTGGCTGAGATTGTACGAAGGTCGGCGTCTATGTAGGGTAGGCCCTCCCTGAACACCCGTTGAACAATTTGTGAACACCTACTGTCCTCCCAGAGCACCCTTTAGGTTTCTTTTAACACTCGTTAAGCTAATTTCGAACCCCAATTGAACCCTTCATGAAAACCGAGTGAACCTCCCGAATACCCTTTGGGAACTTCCCAACATCAAGTGAGTTCTCTCTAAATACCTAGTCAGCCTCCCTAGGCACCTATTGAGGCTCCCTGAATACCCGTTGAACCAATCTTGAACACCCATAGAGACCTACATGAGCATCCATTCTTCCTCCTCACACACTCTTGAAACAATCTTGAACACACAATGAGCCTCCATGAACATTAGTTGAAACAATATTGAACACACATTGAGCCTAAATGAACACTCGTTGAAACAATCTTGAACAGACATTGAGCCTTATATAAACACTCGTTGAAACAATCTTATGCACGTATTGAGCCTTCGTGAACACTCGTTGAAACAATCTTGAACACACATTGAGCCTAAATGAACACTCCTTGAAACAATCTTGAACACACAATGAGCCTCCATGAGCACTCGTTGAAACAATCTTGCGAACACATAGAGCCTCCATAGAGCCTACTGAAACAATCTGAACATACATTGAGCCTCCATGAACACTCGTTGAAACAATCTTGAACATATATTGAACCTCCATGAACATTCGTTGAAACAATCTTAAACACACAATGAGCCTCCATCAACACTCGTTGAGACAATCTTGAACACACATTGAGCCTCCATGAACACTCGTTGAAACAATATTGAACACACAATGAGCCTCCCTGAACACTCGTTGCAACAATCTTGAGAACACATTGAGCTTCCATGAACATTCATTGAAACAATCTTGAACACACGTTAGCTTTTTATGAACACTCGTTGAAACAATCTTGAAAACACATTAAACCTCCATGAACACTCGTTGAAACAATCTTGAACACACAATGAGCCTCCATGAACATTCGTTGAAACAATCTTGAAACACATTGAGGTTCAATGAACATTCCTTGAAACAATCTTGAACCCACATTGAGCCTCCATGAACATTCGTTGAAACAATCTTGAGAACACATTGAACCTCCATGAACACTCGTTGAAACAATCTTGAACACCGATTCATCCCTGCAAGAACACCCGTTGAGTCCTTCCTGAACACTTATTGAGCTCTCCTAAACCTTAAATGAGGCTTCTTTGTATCCTCTGCAGACTTTACTCGACATCACCCACACCCTTTCTCTCATTCACCTAACTACTTCTGCGAGTACCCCCTGCCCTCCCACTACTAACTAGCGGCAATCTGTCGTCATAATCTTCTCTCTACCACTACTGAATTTAATGGTATCTCCAGTACAACCTGATCTTCTCAGCCTCCACCTTATTTATTGGTAAAGTATTTTCTTCTTTAAGAGAGAAAACCAATGAGAATCTGAACAAAAACTCAACCTTCGTGTCCCGATATACATTCTTGTAATCCTCAGAGGGAACTCCCATAATGACTCCTTATTTTCTCTATGTTCCCATACACTTATCTACTACTGGATGCCGATACCATTCCATCGAGTAGAAACTTACGAGTACCTCTGTTCCGTGCCGAGAAGTCCAAGCGAGAGATTTAAAAGCTTGGCTTTACCGAGTCTTTTTTTAGAATCAGGTTAGCAGAGTGGATACGCCGTTCGCTAGCAGTGGTCAGGCGACGCATAAGCTGTTCGCAACTTGCCTATGCGCGTATACTTTCCTTCTTTATTTTATCTTCGCCCATTTTCCTACATCCATCTATCTATGTACACCCACATGTAATGGCATGTTTTTTCAAAACCAAAAGAAGCATTGTATATTTCTTCATCTGCAAATGGTTTCCTATGACCTAATGCAATGTTATGTAGTTCTTCCTTAAGTCACCAGTGGCATTTCGTTCTATTCGCTTCCAGTCACACTGGTGAGCTACAAAAACTTCAGCTGAAAGTTAAAGTGGTAGTATAATCTCCCTCACACCTCTACATTTATTTTCCCTTAAAGCTAATCCGAGTGTCGGTCTTTGTCCTGGGCGTACGAAATAAGTTTTGGTGTAGCAACAGTGATGTTAAGTTGGATTAGTTTTTGAGTGTTCTGAAAGGTTTAATGTGTACCGAAAGTTTTATTAAAGCGCTGAAAACCTATAGTGAAATTTATATAATTACACAAGTGATAGAGAGCTCTCCATTCTTAATGACGTTTTTAAACAGTGACTTTAAAATCGAATCGCGCCCCATCCCTCACACTCCTCATCAACAAGGAAGTCTCAAATAGACAAGAATCAAATATCAAACAGATCACATTCTCGCCTAACAGTTCATGAATCCTACTCACATCAAAATTATTACTTCAATTATAACTATGAAAATTGCAAACACTAATGATTCGATTTTCTGCTATCCATGCAGAATTAGAGTGGTTTCAATTCAGAGATAAATTGCATTAAAGGTGAAGTGATTGTTAATAAATATTACACATGTAGCAATTTGTTATAAATGAATGAATGAGTATCATGGTAAAGGAGAAAAATATATGCGATATCTACAGGTGGCTAAAAACTGTAATGAATGACCAATTTGATAAACAACGGGTTGTCTCTCCACTAACACTTACAAGTCTTTCTGAAAAAACTAATGTTTTATTATTATTGTAGTTGGTTACACGAAAAACATTTTACCTAAGCCTACCTTACGGTTGTTACGTAGATAACACTTTGCTATCCCTTTCTTTTAAATGATTACATGATATTTTGCTCTAGCCTGCACTTCTTCATGTAATTAGTTATATAGATATTTTGCCTTTTTATCATCAAGAATATGGAAATTCACTAAAAACAAAATAGAAATTAGTGAGTTCTAGCACTAAGAGGATTCCACGTGTTGATTTAAATGTTCACACGGAAGTTTAAATGGCAGTGACATATCATGGAGGAAAATCTATAACTTATAAGGAACGTCTTTACGACTTCAATGGCAGAAATTACATATTGTAACACGTCAATTAATGTGGGTTGAAGATCAATAAATTCGAAAACAAACGAGGATCCCAGTGACCCGTATAACCTCGGTACCGATTTCAAGGAGAGCGTTAGAAAAAGCTCGAAGGCGCTAGCCCTATACGACCATACTGAAGTATAAATGAAGTAAATAAATGGATCAAATATAAAAGACCATGATCTCTACACCTAGTGAACCAGATTGGCGTATTATGGGGGATGTCTGATATAGACCAGTATCACCGGTTAACTAAATGCGTCAGAGGAGGCATGTCGACTGAAGGAAGATATCGAAAATCGGTAAATTAGGTGCCACTGTCGATTTCAGAGACAGTGGAGATCTGCTTTATTAAAAGGGCTGAGATGTGGTAAGTTTTGTTTATTTGGAAAGATTGAGTTTAAAATTAACCCCTTTCTTTTTCTCACTCTTTCTAAAACGATATAAATATTTCTTTAAGGGGGCGTTCCCTTGGGGACACCCTGTATATGCGAGGGATTGCAATAAATATATTCTAATGTTTTACTATTCCGTTTCGATACTACGCAAACCGATTACTCGAAACACATTAGACAATAATTAATTTAAATTCCTAACTGACTCTAAATTTGGTTGAACTACATCCTCTTTACAATCACAATCTTTTCTCGTTAAGGAGTACACATGAGTACTTATTTATAATATAGCCCCTCTTTATATTCCCTGTTACCTTATCGTACGGTGTAACTACAGTTTGTACTCTCAATATTATTTCAATATCTACTGTGTATAATGTTCCTAGCTATCACAGTAAAACTTCTCTAGATAGTAAAAAGCAATATGGGAGAAAATATCCAAGTATCATTTCAATATATTTCATATTAACGTAGTGAGGCTAGAAATCTAAGATTAATTGGTTGAATCCTTTAAACTTTGTGTCATATACTGCAAAAGTTTTATAGTTGAGTAATTATGTAATTAGTCTTAAAGGTATTCATTGAGATGCTATTAAACACAAAGAAAAAGCCAAATATATCAGAGGAAACTAAAATAAGTATAAGGTAAACAAATAATCTCCAGATTTGGGTTAGAGAAGGTTCAAAGCGAGTGGTTGGTACACGATCGGCATTTCATAAGGATGCTCGAAGTCGTTTGAAATGATTGTGTCGTCTAAAAACTGTAAGCTTATTAAATTGATTTCCACTCTGTGAGTGATGAAAAGGACCGGTTATAGAAAAAAAAATCTAGAAATTTACAAATATCGTATTCTTGTTACACAAAATCTGTAATCTCATTCATTTTAAAGGTTTGTGCTTTCTTTTTAGAAATTTATATCGGAAATGCCGAGCCAAAAAATGAATTGAAGTATAAGAGGCTGCCTATAAAATAAACATTGCATTTTGAGGTGAAAATTTGGTGCAAAAGACTTAGCAAGAATATTTTTTTTCTGATGATTACTATCGTAATTTCAATAATTGTAATTTAGGGAGGTATTAGTCTTCCTGGTTAATTTAAATAACCCCTCTTGATTCTATACAAATTCAGGGCATTATGGTTTTTGATTGCCCACATTTCTTCTGATGTGTTTGGCGTTCTGTGGGTAGAGTAGCTTGGCAGTAAACCTGTATGGTTTTGTGCTCTCTTTAGAGCTCCATGTATCTTCATTGAATACCTTTGTGTAGATGTTACCCATTTGAACTTTTAATTCCAAATCTTTAATGAAATGTATGCTTTTAAATGTCCATATTGTTATTGTTGTTATATTTTGTCATTTTCTGTCCAAAATTGTCTCATAGCAAAGCGGGTTTCAGAAAATATTAATGTATTAAGTGAATGTTAAGAATTATATACAAAAAACATGTATAGTTAGGTAAGGAAAGATCTTTTAATATCAATATATATTATAACAAGTCCAAGAATTTAGACATTATTAGAAAAAAAAATATATGAAAGTTCATTAAATATGGGTTCAAGTCATTCCATATAATTTTTTTCAAGCTTTAAGATACATACCATCTGTATCAATTAATAAAAAAATAGCTTTGATTTGCAGGTAAAAATATCAATAAAGTGCTATGATTATTTATAATAGATTTTTAACTACTGAGAGCGTTCGCGAATGTGTAATATCACTTTAGAGATAAAGGGTTATTTTAACCTTTTTATGGCGTAAGTCAACTTACCCATTTGATTGCGGTTTGTTCATATCCATGGCTAAGTAGTTCTTCCTTTCACAGAGAGACTAAATTAATGAACTTTCGAAAGAATAAACTTTAAAGTAAATACAAAATTACAGAGATACTACTTATTTCATAATACCTTTATGACGAAGGTTTAGTTTGTGCGTTTATTCCTGTTAGTCTAAGGTAGTATGTTCGATGCGATGTGGGATTGGTACAAAGAGACTGTGTACATAATCTTCAGTACTGACATTATTATTTAGAACAATCCTTCCCGGAGGGATTGATAGCTAAAATGACAACTAAGCTTAAAGAAGGATACTGGTTCTTTGGAACCTCAGTCTCGAACTTTTGAGACAATACCAAATATCCAAAGATATGATGAACAGCGGGGGAATGACATAAATATTGTACGACATATTGTACCTATGACTTTTCCAAACTTTTTCTTGTCACTTGCAGACTTTCAATTCCATCGTGACGCAATCACATGCACTTAGAAATCCCTTCACAAATCATACTCTGTTGCGCAATTACGTTTCATTGAATCTATAATTTGCTCCGCCCACAAATAGGATGCTAGTTGACCACTCAGCTATCCTTAAGGGCTGGAGTTTGATTTAGGGATATGTTATTATTATGATTTTTTAATACCATAGACGTTCATAGCCAAATCACTCTCACTATATATATATATATATATATATATATATATATATATATATATATATATATATATATATATATATATATATATATATATATATATATATATATATATATATATATGTGTGTGTGTGTGTGTGTTTAAAACAATTGTTTTTAAATGTAGACCATGTTTTTTCTTGGGCATATTAAAAAAAGTGCTTTTTTTTGTTAAGCTATTGCAATCGCACCCCCCCCCCCCCCCGCAATTTGCAAAAAACTCGTAATATTTCTAATTCGAAAGGCTAACATTAGATTCGAATTCAAAATGTCCTTAGGCTTCTAGTTTTTCTACCGCGTTCCTTGATTTCAGACATATAAGCCTCACCCCTGAATCCATTTAAATCAATCATATTTTCTATAGAATTGATTAGTATGAAATGTCCATATCATATTTAAATTCAGAAAAAAATTCCTTCAAAATGATATATAATTCACTATAATGTGATTCAAAATTCACAATGTGTCTCTCAAGATGGCGAACAATCTATTTTTCGTATAACATCATGATTAGAAATTTGCCCCACATTAATTAGTGAAGAAGCCATATAGTGTATATTTAGGATACACACTATGTAGCATTTGCGTATTTTTTTAAAAATAGAGATATTTATAACAAAGCGCCCACAAAATTCCAAGATGGCTGCTATAAACCCAACATTACTCATATTATTGAGTAAATTGTCTGGGAAGTAAATAAATAAGTATATGAGGCAAATTACAACTTCTTCTACTATCTATTGTACAACCACGACTATAATAATACCAATATCAATACCGGATCAGGTAATTGACTATAAAATGGTTTACCACAAGGAAATAAACCGTAATAGATAAATTTGTGTAGAATTTTTATATTATCGAAGGTATTTCTTTTTATTGTCGTAGATGAGTCAAGCTTCGGCTGACAATTTTAGTGAAGTTGCTCGATGCGAAATTTTCGCGTCCAAACTGATAATAATCGCACATTATCGCCATTACACACAATGTGTAAGTGTGCGCATGTGCTAGTAAATAGACCTTTTGTTAAATGTAGTTTGGTTTGTGTTTGTGGATTTTATTTTTTGCTTCTTTCTTGTTAACGATGGAGTAAAACGTGGCACTGCAAATTGTTGACATTGCTAGAGGTGGCGAAGATTTCTAGAGCAGGGACTTTGTTCTAGATCCTTATTACGAGACTTAAACACTAGAAATCATTAACATTATCAGTAATTTATTATTATTCCATTCTCAAATTAATTCCTATTATGATACATATAAGCAAATGTCCTTTATTGAAATTACTAATTCATGTTATATGAACGCACTATATATATATATATATATATATATATATATATATATATATATATATATATATATATATATATATATATATATATATATATATATGTATAACTGAATCACGAAAATAAGGAACGTGAGGAATTTATATATATTATGAGATAGCAAGCAAGCTGTGCTCTGACTTATTTTGCTTTCACACTATATTATATTATTCTTTCTATTTCATGAGAGATAATTACTTTATAATGGTAACCATTCTAATATATAATACCACACGACCATGACGCGGTTTACCCGAATCGACGTCAACTGATGATTCCGTCTGTGAATTTGGCGGTGCTTACGAGTTACGTACCATATTGTGCATCACAAAACTAGCGAATGTATCATACAGAATCGTATAAATTACCATACGAGTCAGTTAAATTGACTATTTAATACTTATTATTCTTTGATTTTAGCCCAGGATAATTTTTCTTATATAATGTGAATTGTGAAGCTTCATTCTTATATTCCTGGAGGAAATGATTAGTCTCCTGGCGTGTTTCATTTACGAGGACCGCACTAGGTAGCGAAAGTGTCATTTGAGGTAATTAAACATTTATAGAGAATTTGTTAACAGTAGCACATATGACGTCACAATTGTCGATTTGCCATCATTTTGTCATAGAAACCATCGTCTCAATGGATAGCTTCAAGATACATTTGCATCCGAGAGGGTTTCCAAGAGAAGCCTGGCCTTTTAGGCTTTATTTCAGTAAAATCAGCGGAATGGGAATATTCGTACAAAGACTACAGCATCTCTGTTTCAAACTAATAAGAAATTTTAAAAAACAAACAAAATAATAAACGCGCAGATAGATATTATCAACAAACATTATACAAATTACACAAAGGTATTTAGATAATTTAGTGGTTTGTTACCCAAGAGCGAGAAAATACCGATAATTCTTATAGTTTGCCATCGCTTGTTTCACTCTTCAAACAAAGTGAACTCTTCATTTCGCGCATAGACTTAACCATAGAAGAAAAGGAGGCCTAAAGCTCTAAAATATGCGTGCCAAATCTCGTCGCAATCCTGATCTTGATTGCAGAGGTGCCAAATTTCGTTATTTTCCATTCACTCTTTTGCAATTTTGGCTCCAGAAGCGAAATTGTGTCTGAAATAAATAAAATAATTTAATAAAAAAAATCTTATCTTAAAGTAAATGTTAAATGCAAGAAACATTTGAACAATGTTCTCTTTAACATGCAATAAACTACGTCAGAGTATTTCAGTAATTTTTTAACTTAATATATATATATATATATATATATATATATATATATATATATATATATATATATATATATATATATATATATATATATATATATATGCCTCTATAAGCATAATCTTCAATATCAGTACGAAGAAGCAACACTAAAAGAACCGAATATTTTGGAACGTTTCGATCGAGAAAGACATCATCAAGAAATGTCTTAATAGAGAGAATATAAAAGAATAATTTGATATAAAAATTAACAATGGAGAATTAATAAACATTTGTATTTTGTTAAAGCTACAAAAAAATAGATAGTGATAAGCAAATACTTAGAATTCAATATGAGGAGATAGGTAATGTTTTTAGCTAGTCTTATTTTCCCATTATAATGTTTAACTGCTTAAAAGTTAGCTTTTCCGTAGTGTGTTCGTGAGCTCTTTGCTATGAATTATTATATTAAGGTTAAATTTATTTTCAATTCATTTTTATGTTAACTTAATGGCGAAATTCTGGCTAGAAACATGTAAAAATAATGATTCGCCATATTTAACGTATATTGTTTTTAAAAAAAGCATTTAAACATGATGCAGTTGCGTCGAAACGTTATATCGGCAAATATTTGCCAGATTAAGTCGATTATTCTTTGAATCGTTGTCAAAATAGCCTGATGATGGATTAGGTCGAAACGTTACTCCATCAAATATATCTATTTGCCATATTTTTTGCCTTAAAAGTAAAATCTCTTCGTAATGAATTTGAAGAGGAAGGTTTATGGAGCCACCACTACTAAGTATATTGGGATCTCTTGTAGACATTTCCCCTACGGCGCTTTGACCAGTTTCCTTTTCGTCAGGAGAAAGATGAGTTTCTTAGGCTTTTGTAGGTTATGTTGGATAGGACTACATTGGATTAACTAATCTTGACTATTTTAACCTACTCAAATCACCCGACTTGAAACAAGTAACTCGAATAGCCCTCTGGGGGATATACAAGGTATCTTGATGTTGATATAAAAATTGCTCAAGCAGATAAACTCCTCACAATTCGCTAAAAAAATAAATATATGAAAATCGCTTGTTTCGTTCATCGTAGAATTTTTGTTTTTATTTTCAGAGTCTGCAAAGTTCGTTTTTAATTTGAATTTTCTGTTAACAACGAACCATCATCGTGTATTGTTATTGTTGGTACTTTTATGATCAATTGTGATATTTCTAATAAATGCTACCCAGCTCTTTTTTTTCTTATTACACGTGAACCGCCATTTGTTCTTGACGAGGTTTAAATCCTTTTGCACCGAATAAAAGAGACGACTAAAGAGGAAAATCATTTTGGCACTGAATGAAAGTGACCAGAGAAGAGGTTACTCAATCTTGCACCAAATACAGTGACGAAAAAAGAGGTAAGCCGATATCATTCTTGCACCAAATGCACGGGACGAAAAAAAAGAGGTGAACCATTCTTGTACAAAATGTAGGTGACGACAGAAAGAGTAAACCATTCTTGCACCATAACATGGGAGGGCAGAAGGAGTAAACCATTGTTGTACTAAAATATTGGGACGACAGGAGTATACCATTCTTGCGCCAAATGTATGGGAAGACAACCTTAGGTGCGATATCTCAAAAGAGAAAATATTTGAAAACTATTTATGCCGCGCATTGGAACCATTTCATATTGGGAAATTAAACACAATACAAAACAATATGGAATCAAACACTCTAATGAATATTCATGAAAATCTAAGATTATAATTTAGAAACTGAAGGCAACAACCATGGAAGGATAAATGTTAGGGAAGCCCTACAACAATCTTCAAAGAAATATAAGGATAAATGTAGGGATACTGTAGTTCACGACAAAATTAATACACGGAAGAAGTTAGCTAAATGAAGACTTGGCAATTTAGGCTACCAAACTACTGAAGCTCGTAAATGAACGGCCAATATAATAATTCGAATAGACGCAAACACATCTCAATTATCTCTTCCATTCTCTCTCTCCCATTCTGTATTATCTCTCATTCTCTCTCAACTCTCATTATCTTTCATTCTCTATCTTCTCTCTCTCTCTCATCTATCATTCTACCTACTTTCTCTTCTCTCTCATTCTTTCTCCTCTATCATTCTCTTTTCTCGCATTCTCGCTCCTCACATATTATCTCTACTTTCTCTTTCTATCCTCTCTCCTTTCTCATCATCTCTCATTTTTTCCTTACTCTCTTATTATCTCTTATTCTCTATCCTTTCTCATTATTTCATGCGTTTCAATTCCATCCCTTGATTTTCGATGAGATTTAGATCAGAAGATTGACTGCGCACTCGTCTCAGAGAGACTCAAAACTTTGAAGGGATTTGCAAAATGCGACTCGGAATCACGGGCGGGAGGTGGAGTTGCCCAGATTTAATACGCTTCCGGTGGATAAGTCCTTCACCTACGACATCTGCAACACGTAGAATAGAATGCCAGTGGTAGTTGTCAACAGTACCAGTGTCGACTCGACAACATATACATACTTTAGAAGATAATCTTATACTGATAGCAATTTTGTAGTGCGTACCGATAGAGAGAGTTGAATTTAGATTAGAGAAGGTTAGCTAAGTTTCACTTTCTAACTAGTGCTTCATCGACATGGGACGCAAGGCCTATGGGGTACTTCTTCTTGTTGTAACTCTCTATCTAGTGGTGGGACCCCTATGTATCCGTTCTCAGGGGATCCCGAAGATTCTCTTAGCGGAGAGGGTGCTTTCCTCTCTCAAATTGTGACACCATCGAGGGTTTTTCCCTTATTTCCTTTAGGAGAGTTGCCCCCAAGTCACTCTCCATTTTTAGTGGGTTGACCTTTCCTTCTTCAGGGCCACGCTAAGAACACGGCGAGACAAAGTAGCGCTGCCTCTGTTCCCTCCATCCCCCAATGGGGAAGTGAATCATCCCAACTCTTTTAGAGGTGTGAGAGGTGCCATGGGTCTTACCAAGACACCCGGTCGATCCGATTTCTCGCGTTAACTGGAAACGGCATGCCCGATCACCTTTTATTTCCAACGCAGATCATCATGCCGGCCTCAGTGATGCTCGTGACGTGCCATGGGCCTTATGAGTCCCCGTCTGAGTTTCGACACCTTTGAAGAGAATGGCAGATGGCGGACCAATCCTAATGTGGAGATGTTTCCGGAGGTGATCCCGTACCTGTGAAAGCTCCTCCCCAGGTTTTACTGCCTCCCTAGGACTCACAAGGATAGAACACACCTCCTCCACCGACTGGGATCTGTCCCATTGATAGGGCAGTTCTTCCGATTTCGGAGAAGTATCTTTCTCAGGCCGGTCTATCCGGCCTTGGGGCCCCTTCCTAGCGTGGGGAGAAGCAGGTTCACTTCCCACCCTCGTCTCCAAAGAAGGAAAGTATGAAGAAGAAGAAGAATAAGAAGAAAAAATCTGAGACTAGAGATACCTCTCTCTGCGCAGGCTCCGAGAATGGACCTTTCAGCTGCTGTTTTGGCAAGCGACCATGTCAAGACCGGCACATCCGGACCCGAGGCGCTATCGCTCAGGGGAGAGGGAGACAAAGACTAAATTTGCAAGTGTGGTGAACGGAGCTGCAATTAAGTCGGGGCCCCTTATTTAGAGACTACCTAGCGTTTTTAAGCTTGTCAGCTGCAAATACTTTCTAGTTATTCGCTCCACAGATAACAACAGAATGGCCAAAGGTGACATGCGCCATCAGAGGAGAGCATTAGCTAGTTTGACTTGTAGAGAGCTGAAGGTGAACTGTTTTTTGGACGGGAGCCTTCTGCCGAGTGAGGCGGACCCTTCCAAGGTAGCCATAATTAGTGCCTCTCGGACACTCAATGACTCACCGGTGAGTGTGATGCTGCACTACCATAAATCTCGTGAAAGGGGGTCTTTATGCGAGGGAACTCTTAGATTAGTCAGTCCATAGAAGACATTGCAGAAGAACGGGATGACCAAGGAGCGATTAAGGTCGAACATGTGTGGAGAAAATTGGGAGGGGCCTCAAGACCAAACCTTACACTCTTAATCAGGTTCGAACGTGACAGGCTCCCTGAGTCGGTGCATGCCGGTTGTTTTCGCTCTCTATCGTGAAGGGATTCGTGCCACTGCCATGAAGGTGCTACCATTGCCACTGCTTCGGCCATACGAATTGCTCATATAGTCATGCAAAGTAGGCTTTTCCTGAAGTCTGTGTAAGTCTCTCAAAAGCCGTAAACAAGTCATTATCGTGTATAGCCAGGTGTGTCAATTGAGAAAAGTAGCACCCTAATTCCTCGAAGCAATATAGCGCGTATCTTCCCGAGAAGGAAATCCTGACCATTTGGCTATGTATCCTCTCTCTTTACGCCAGACCAAGGACTCGTTCCTAGTTCGCCTCGGGCTACCTGGGACGTTTTATGCTTCATTTTTTGTTTTATTTAAAAAGCATTCTCTATTCCTTGCCCTCCAGGCCTACGAGCACGATCACTACCAGACCAATACGGCAACCTTCTGTGAGTTAGACTCTACCTCTGGGTGCTCCCATGGTAAAGCGTGAACGTTTTGCGTAAGGTGAAAAGGCCATGCGACTCCATTGAGTAGTTAGAATCTCAGGAGGCACGCGAACTAGCCCTCGAGGAGGCCCCCGATAGGTCGTCTTCGAGGATTCCTAAAGCTGTCTCTAGAAAGGAGTACAGCACTATAAAAGCTTCGGATCCTAGGCCCCCATTTAAGGCTTAACCGGGATATTCAGAGATGCAGGAGACTTGAAAGGAGGGCCCCCTCATCCTGCCAAGCCTCCAAAGCTCTATAAAGGTTTCAAGGAGGAGGGAGGGAAAAGACTCGTATAGTGAGCCCAACTTACCGATAACTTCTCGGAGGCAACAGTGCCCTGTTGAAGGCCACCGACAGGACTTTGCCTCCAGAGGCAAAGAACACTTCAACGATAGGTTTAGGTTAAGAGAGTTCGTTCCTTTCTCCCTTCATGCGCGGACACTGCTCCTGCCCCGGACGATGTCCCGCATGCCAGGTTTCGACACCTGGCAGGGCCTTTCTGCTAGATTTGTTCAACAGGATATGGACAGAGGGTATCCTCCAGACGCATGCCTAATGGCTAGTATGCTCGCTTTTCAGAACCTTGGCAAAGATCAATACCCAGAATGGTTTCTGCCCAATTTCTCAAACCTCCTTTGTGTGAAAGTTGATTATCAATCTCCTGTCATGTGGAATGACCTCTCATGGCTGAGCTACTTTAAATGATAATCTTCTCTGAAAGGCAAATTTATCTAAAAAAATGAGCTCTTCTCAAGGCCGAACTACCCTAATGAGCTAACTCTCCTCAAGCATAATCTTCTCTAAAGCACGAATATATCTCATGAGTGAGCTCTTCCAAGTTAAAACTCCACTGATGGAAAGATTTCCCTCAACCAGAAATTTATCTCATAAATGAGCGCTCTCAAGGACGAGCTTTTCAATAAAAACAACACTAATGATCAAATTCTTGTCTAGAATGATCATTTATCAAGGATCAGCTTCTTTCCTGGACGAATTTATCTCAAGTGTGAGCTCTTCTCAATGAACTTCCCCCAAGGATGAACGTCTATCATGGATAAACTTGCTTTAAGATTAACCTTTTCTCATCGGCAAATTTCTTTTAAGTACTAACTTCTCTTAAGAGTGAGCTCTTCTCAAGGGAAAAGTCCTCACAAGAATGAACTCTTTTCAAAGATGAGATCCATTAAAGGATATATTTATTTCAAGGGCAAATCGATCCTAAGAATTAACTCTTCACAAGGACAAGGTCGGGTAAACTTATCTTATGGATAATCTTATTTAAAGGTTGAGATCTGTCTCAAGGATGAACTCATTTTATGAACAAGCTTATCTCAAGGATGAAGTATTCTAAAGGGCGAACGCCTCTCATGGACAAACTGCTCTCAAGAAAGAGCTCGTATCAAGCAAAAGGTATCGCAATAATATGCTTTTCTCAAGGGCAAACTTCCCCTTCTCAACAAGAAGATCACCTTCACGGGCAAATTCCTTTCAAGGATGAGCTCTTCCTAAGTATAAGCTCTTCCCAAAGAAGAGTATCTATCAAAGACGAACTATTCTCGAAGAATTACACCTCAAATCAACAAACTCTTTTAAATTATGTGTTCCTTTGAGGATCACCTGCTCTCATGACCGATCTCGTTTCAGGGGCAAACATCTCTCACGAATAAAGTCCTCTGAAGGATGAGCTCCTTTCAAGGATGATTTTCTCTAAAGCATGAGCTCCTTTCAAGAATGATTTCCTCTGAAGGATGAGCTCCTTTCAAGAATGCTTTCTTCTCTAGGATTAACTTCTATAGAGAATATGTTCTTTTCGATCATACACTATTGTCAAGGATGAGCTTATTTTAAGAATGGGATTCTGTCAAGGATGAGTTACACTTATGAACAAGGTTCTCTCAAGAATGAACAATTCTGAAAGGCAAACCCCTATAATAGGAAAACCCCTCTCAAGGATGATCTATTCCAATGGATGACCCTGTTTTCAAGGACGAACTTCTTACAACGCCGAACATCTCACAAGGCCGAACTCCTTTTATAGCTAAGAATCTCTCAAGGAAGAATTTTTTTATGGAAGGAGATTTTCTCTATGGAAAACACCTCTCATGGATAAAATTCTCTCAAGGATGAGCTACCCTCCAAAATGAATCCCTTTTAAGAACAAACTTCCTTCAAGACTGATATCTATTCAGGTACAAACTACTTAGAAAGACAAACTTCTCTCGAGGACGAGCTTCTGTAAGCTCTCTTCTAAGTGATAACGCAGGTCAAGCATGAATACCTTTAAGCATGGCATCGTCCTCAAGATTACCTCATTACAAAGAAAAACTATATCAAGGAATAAGTTTTTTTTCAAAGGCCAACTCCTGTTAAGAACGCTGTCTTTTCAAAGATGAGCTCCTCTCAAGAATCAGCTTATTTCAAGGACAAATCTATCTCAAGAATGATCTCTTTCAAGGGGAACTCCTCTCATAGGCAAGCTTTTCTCTAGGAAGATCTCCTTTCAGGGATGGCCTCCTCTCAAGCACGAACCTCTATCAAGTATGATCTCTTCTCAGGGGTCAATTCCTTTCCTGGTCAAACCCCTCCTGAGGACGAACTTCTATCAAGAATGAACTCTCCTCTAGAGCAATTTTCTTTTATGAGCAAATTTTTCACAAGGGTGTGCTCCTCTTAAGGATGAGATCTTCTCGGGATACGATCCGCTCTTGGACGAATATATATCAAGAATGATCCCTTCTCAAGGTTAAACTCCTCTGAAAGTTGATCTAATTTTAAAGTTGGGCTAGGCTTAAGGATGACCATCTCTTAAGGACGAACTTCTGTCTAGAATGGCTTTCTTCTCAACAAGCAAATTCCTCTCATAGGCAAGCTTCTCTCGAGTATGAGCTCCTCTCAAGGACGAACTTATCTCAAGAATGAGCTTTCTCAATGGAAAACACATCCTATGGGAAGAATCATCTCAAGGATGAGCTCCTTCAAAGGACCACTTTATCGCAAGAGCAAATTTCTCTTAATAATGAGTTCCTCCCAAGGATGAGCTCGTTTGAAGAAAGAACATCTCTAAAAGAATGAGTCGTTCTTAAAGACTAACAACTCTAATCGTCAAAGTCCTTTAAGGATTAGATCCTACCCTGGGCCCATTTTTCCCAAGAAGGAGCTATTCTCAAGGGAAAACAGCCTTATTGGGCAAACTCATCTCATAGTGAAACACCTTTAAGGATGAGCCCCTTCCGAGGATCAACTTTTCTCAAGGAAGAACTTCTTTCAGTCTGAGCTCAAGACTGAGTTCTTTTCAAGGCTGAACTCCTTTCATGGAAAAAAATCAATCAAATCAGAACTCCTTTCACGAATCAGCTCTTATCAAGGATGAACTCATGCCATGAACGAACTCATCTCAAGAATGAGGTCTTCTCAAGGGCGAACTCTTCCCATGAGCAAACTCCTCTCAAGGAGATCTTAAAAGGATGAGCGCCTCCCACGGACCAATTTACTTCAAGAATGAGCTCTTCTCCCACAAACTCCTCTCAAGGTTGAGCTCATCTCAAAGTCGAGTATATCTCAAGAATATATCTCAAGGACCAGTTATTGTTTACGTCTTAAGGAAATTCCTCAAGGCTATCTAAGATTTACTTATTTAATTTATGCACACATTAAATGTTAAAACTTATATTAAAAAGTTAAATTGTCTTCCAAATTAATTAGACGAAAGTTTCCGAAATTACTAATATTTAAATTAAAGTTTTTTAATTGAGGGAAAATTGAATTTTAATATTGAGGAAAAGAAACAGCTTGCTTGGTTTAGAGACTTTTAAAATTGGTATTTATACTTTATTTCTTAAAATGTTTTTCTCTTTATGGGTAACTTCATTAAAAAATAAATTAAGCAATTATAATTATGGCCGGAAGGCACGTAGTCCTAACCAAAAGGTTTTAAGACTACCATATTTTTCCCATATAAAAAATGAATAGAACTAATCAAATGCTTAATGCTTTTAGTATGTTTCTATTATAATTTGAAGGTGAAATATACTAACGTTTAGAGCCGAAACCCATTTTAGTAATAAATACAATCAATTGATGAGCGCAGTCAATATTTAGAATGATGCCCCTTGTACTTAGGGCCTGGTTTAATTCGTTTTGTCATGCTAGAGACCAAATTTGTGATGATATTTTGACTGATAGTGCTCCTTTTTGTTAAATGAGTACCCACGACTGCTCATAATTGGATGGCTTTTGTTTCTAAATCACCAGTTAAATAATTATTGCCCACAAATTCTCTATTGGGTTAAAATCAGGCAAATTCTAGGGAAAAGGTGCCAAAAGTTCGAACCTTTGAGAAAAGGTTTGGGAAAAGGGCTAAATTGTTACTGATCCAGTTCTCTTAGATGAAAATCAACCCCAGACCTGGAGACTGTCCGGAGGCTTCACCGTGGGCGCGACACCGGACTCGTGAAAGCGCTCCACTTTTCTCCTCCTAACGAGGGATCTTCCAAAAGCTCCAAACAAACGGAAGGGAGATTCATTAGAGAATATCATTTTGCCCTAGTCTCCAACAGTCCATTCTTTGTATTTCCTACATAAGTAGACCCTACCAGTAAAGTGAGATGAGGATTCTTTTCATCCCTTCTCGACTTGAGACCTTTGTCGACAGAAATCTTTGCCTCACTGTGTTCGCTGAACCGTTCAAACCTTCTCCTTTCCAATCGTGAGCAAGTTTGGCATTTGAGCCAACTCGATCCTTAAGCTGAGACCTTACCAGGAGTAGATCTTGGCGTCCATTTGAAACTCTTGAGGGTCCAGAAGACAACTTCATATGAGTGTAAACAGTATTTTAAGGTTATTAATGATCCTATAGATGGACTTCCTTAATGCAAAACCTTTAGCAACACTCTCTTTCCATTTCAGGCCAATTTCGTACCGAACAATAAATGTTGCATTTATTTTTACAAAAGATATTACGAAAAAAAATAAAAAATTACACTAAATCATTCATTTACCCAATATTTGTCACCATTTTACCCTTGTGATCGAAGAGCAAAGCTCCAGAGACTAAAACTCACCTCCTAAACGAAGAAAACCTGAGCGAAATGATTATTTTTGAAATGCTGACATTTTTTTAATAAACCAAAGATAATTTAAATATAAGAATAATTATTCCGATCACGTAACTTTTAAAAACAAATAAAATATAAGTATATGTTAGTCTCAAAACTTCTAGCTATGAGTGTATAAGGAAAGCGAAAAACAACGTTATAAAGTTTGTGAGAAGAATTTCGTTAAGAAATAAAAGTGAAATTAAGAGAAAGTGAAAGAGTGTGGAAGGGAAGAAGCCAATTTAATTATTTCACTTTATTTTTTTTAATTGAAACCAACTGAAGTATCTTCCCCCACATCTTTCTAGCAATGAGTTTAGTTAAACAAATAATGAAGTAAGAATAAGTTTAAAAGAAGGTGAATGTGCACAGGGGGGCAAACAATTGACTTAAACACACACATACACAAACGCAAAAAAGCTTACCTATATAGCAAATAAAAATAATACACTGACACTTTCCATCACTCTACATGTCCAGTAGGCAAAGTTGTGTTTTTTAAGCTCAAGCCATCTTGTAGGTCAAGAACAAATACAGGTGTAGAGTGGTCAGTCATTTCCAAGTGGATATGGCGCCACCAACCCACTTGGATGCAATCCTAGCATGGTACCACCCCACTTAGATGTAATTCTCATGAGGTTACGCCTCAATCGAACTCCAATTTTCTAGCTGTTGCATAGACCAATACCGCAGGATGTACTATAAAGTTCCCCCAGCAGGCAACAGCCTACCTCCAGTCTAACCTGGTCCCTCGGGGCAGTATCACAGAAGGCGCGCCCCCCCCCCTAAATTGAGGCAACGTTGACGGGGCCCTACAGCACAGGAGGCTTTATCCCTTAATATCCCCACCGATAGGAGTGAGCAGAGGTCATCTGCTCTCGAGGATCAATTAAAAACAGCAACAAAAACCATCATTCTAGGAAAAATGTTCAGATCAATAACAGTTGTATTTATGGAGGCGAAGAGACGAAACGGCTCTCAAATACGTTTTAATTAATTTTTTCAATAGTTTTGTTGGACATTTGCCAATGATCCGAGATTCCTAAAACGAGTGTGAACGAGCCTCCTTAAGCCTGAATTTATTGCGAGCTCAGACGAACTCTTTATAGCAATGAGAAACCTGTTTATAGCTCAATTCTGCCATTAAAAAAAGTCAGCTCATTATTTGGACAAGAGCCAAACTCTCGTTTGAAATTGAAATTACATTCTCTTGGTAGATTTGGATTGGTTTTCTTCAAATTTCAGTCTTTGTTTCGTGTGAGAATAGTCAGAAATAATAAACTAAATGTTTCTATTTGATTTTTCATATTTCTCAACATTTTGCTAAAGAAATAGGAGTCAAGATCGAAGAGAATAGATCAAAATATACCATTAAAATTGTATATTCCAAATTCGAGTGAGAAGCTATACTACACTTAACAGTTCAAAATCTAAATCAACTAAAATCGACTAAAATCAACCTCACTTTATATAAATTATAAATTATTATCAAGGAAATTGTGTGCATTCGAATAGATCTAAGAAATAGTGTCTGAGGACTAATCTTTTCCCTAAGCATCAATCGAAGTTTTTCTCTCCTATCTTCACTATATTTTACATATTAGAAGAGGCAGTATTGTCCAAAACTAGAGAACAAAATACCTAGATCTATATTTTGTATAAAATTTTACTCTAATAATGTCCAACTTTCATCTCATACAACAGTGGATTGAAAAAAAAAGGTGAGAAAGTAATATATATTTGAGGAAATGATGCCTTCAAAACTAGAGAACGATGACATACATTCAGTTTACATGCAAAAATTACAATCTTTATATGGCAACACTGTCCCATGTATGCAGCTTTTGATGTTATTACTCATCTATCAAAATGACAGAAGGAGTTAAGGTAGGCAAATCTTTCAGATAGCAGGTTGCCCTGTGGAAAATTGAAAGAAGGTCACTGTTTGACATTTCAAGGAATTGTAGTCAGTCAAAAGGTGTGATTTCATGACTAAGAAAGCTTCATGAGGATACTGGGTCCTGCGAGTTGAAGAAGAAACCGGATCCCCCTCGAATACAACTCACAGAAGTAAGCATACGATGTAACAGATGTCGATGAAGGTCCGATTTGAGAGGTAGGACTTATATTATTACGCTTCCCTGGTAGGAAACCGGTCATAACTAAAACAAAATAAAGCAACTAGGTTTGCCTTCGCTATTGAGCATGTCCTATGGACAGGGCTGGATTTAGATTTAGGAGGCCCTAAGCTATTTGAGATAATTGGGCCCTTTAGATGTCCTATGTCGGCCACAAATTGTCGCCGTTTTTTGTGTTTAATATGGTAATTTTTTGACCTAATAGATATCTAAGCCATTTTCACTTGACATAATATGTATTTTATCAAAGTAATTGTTGAATTGAAATACAATTAAGAGGTATATTAATAGTAAAATAATTATTAACCTTACTTAAAATCATTTTTTATTCATAACAAACTTAATAATGAAAACACTTTAGTAAAACAATAAAAGTTCTTTTAGAAACACAATTTACAGAGGCTTATAACCTAGTCTCTAGAAACTTGCTATAAGGACTAATTACATTAATGCATCTACCCAATACCCATTAAATTGCATAATTTTATCAAGATTTATTGTATACTGTGTATACACACAGAACACAAACATGATCTAAACTAAAATACTTTCTTTCTTGCCTTTGCCAGAGCAAAGTCATAGATGATATCATCAACTGCGTAGTTTGTCACTTTCTCTGCACCAAAGACTGAGGGAACGTAATTTATCTTGAGTCATTTTTGTTCTAAATTAATTTTTTATCCTCTTGAGCTTATAAAAGGATCTCTCTCCAAAGCAATTTGCAATCATCTTACTAAAAAACATTGTCAAAATTGCTTCTACATTAGGAAATGTACACCCCGTTTTTTCTTTCATTTTTGGGGGGGGCCCCAAGAAATTAGAAGTAAAATACGTAATCGGTAAAACTGTTGCACTATGTAAGTTTTATTTCTTATTTTTTATCGTATATTTTGGAGATGCACACCTCCTTTTTTCTTTAATTTTTTACGGGGACCCCAAGAAAGTGGGGGCCCTAAGCTATAGCTTGTTTAGCTTATACCTAAATCCGGCACTGCCTGTGGAGTGCTGAAAAGTAGGAAAGTGTTTTTCAGTGACAAAAGAAAATATACTTTGCTTAGATCGCATGTGAAGTAGCATGCAAGTTTTCGTAGGTGTAGAAGATTGAATTCCATATAGATGAAAAAGCAGCTTAAATATGGAGTTGGCAGCGTTGTGGTTTGGGCAGACTTTTAAGTTCTGACGACTATCCGCTTCTCAGTTTAAGCAACAAAGTAAACGCTGCGGTATACATGTATCTGCCTCACGAATATGTGGTTCCCTCTCTCCAACTATTCGTGGAGGAGCTGTACCCTATGCTAAAGGAAGATGCTTAGAGGTAAGGTGAGAATGAAGACATTACATCGGGTATAGACTGCGCACCTATCTGCCCGGCCCCCATGCCATGGAAGCAGGGTCGTAATATCATTTTACCCCGGGATGGCGGGCTATTTGGACGCACCCAGAATGCGCTCGTGAAGGCAATCACCATGAGAGGAACGAGAAAGGACATGCCTCTATAGCTTCTCGTAGTTAACTATGAGTCAATAGCAATTCCATTAAAGGATATTGCGCCCCAGACCTATATTGAAGGAGTTAGCGTAGCCACCATTGAAGGTAAAGCCCTAATTGAAATGGCTGTAAACTGCTCGAAGACAGACCTCAAAGTCTTAGCGGAGAAAGTCCGGATCGTCATGCGAGTCTTCTCCTCCCTCGAGTCCTTCGGTTGATGGGTCGTTTGGAGGGGCTGGCACTCACTCGTTTTGGGAGTGACTCTTCCACCCGTTCCTCGCCATTTATATTTGGGCAGAGGCGAGAGATCTGTTACTCCATTAATGCCAGACTCCTTCCGGTGTTAGGTTCAGAACTACCCATGGAGTGGTTCACATCCACCATCCTGGGCTTTAGCACCTCCAAGTCTAGGGCCTCGATGGTGGATTGTGTTCGATTCGTATTTCTTGAAATGGTCACGCGAGTTGGGTATGGGCCCCGATATTGACCAGAGCAGGGCTGATTCTCTTCTCGCTGCAAGCTGGACCAGAGAGGAGGCCAGAGGTTGCTATCGTTGCTCTTGAGTTGCTATGAGCAATGATGTTTTTTTTTCAAGGGAGAGAGATAAAACCTATATGGTTGCGCTGCTTGCGATAGTACGAGTACTATCTCCTTAGTCTCTCAAAGCTATAGTCGGTTACAGTTTGAACAGCCAGGATGTCCTTTTTTGAACAAATAGAAATCTCGGTGATTATAGGTAACAGAATACGATGCGGCACAATTCACTGACTTGGCTTCCACGAACCATTTTTATTGTGTCCTTAGAACAGTTCAAGCAAATTTTAAGTTGACTCATTTTCACAAGTACACACCTTTTTGTTCGCTATCTTCTATGGGGTTTTTTTATTTTAGGGTAAGGGCATGATTTTTTTTTCCGTTCCTCTCCTTTATCGCCAGGGTTCGCTATTTTTGAATTGATCCTTCAATTTTTCTGTAGTGTCGTAAAGATGTATCAAAAGCTATTTTTTAGTTTATAAATGTAATTTAGAGAAGCATTTCATAACCACCTAATTGCTGCAATGATATTTGAGCAGCCTTAAAACCACCATAAGAATTGAGATTTACCCATTCTTGGTTGAATGCGGTCCGGGGTTTTGTTTTGTCTCTTGGTTGTGATTTTTGTATGTATTTTCCTGTTTCTAATAAAACTGATAATCCTTTTGTTTGTTTTTTATCCTTTTGGGTTTTTCTTTATTCATTTTGAGTTAAAGTACAAATAAAGCGGTGAATCATTGGTATCGTCTCCCCAAGTTCAATTTTTGCTAATGGTAGCAAGTACATGAAAGTATTCGTACTTCTTTGTTGTGGAACCTCTTCCATTTTTGAGTTAATATATGCTCTATGTTGTTTCTTCTAATATTATAACTTTTGAGAGAACACAACTCGTTTAATTATCTTTTATAATGTTTGTAATTTTATTCCCGTGAGTGCTTTAATTTGATGTCCGTTAATTTTTAGGCGTTGTTATTCTCAATTTATTTGTTGCAATGAAATTTTATCAACTTTCTCTTATATATTCTCAGGTCTTTTTGATTTTATTCTTTATGTCTTTTGAGTGACCTATATTCTATTTTTACCTAATTGCTTCACCGCATCAAAATTTGCACGAAGATTTCGAAAGGTTTTTAATAGTTTCACTTTTTAATGTGTTAAATGACCTCGTAAGACGTTTATTACGAAACTTTCAAGTAATAAAATAATTCCAGACAGACAAGTTTTGTAGCTAAATACATGAGTTAAAATGTTGCAAAACATACTAAAAAAATTAAAAATATATATTTACGTCTTAGCTACAACAACTTTATATATGTGTATGTCGAGGTTTAGTGAGTGGGTAATCCCAGTCCCACTTCCTGAACATATATTTTATTACCGCACCAAGGTGAAGCGGAGGTGAAGTGTATCCAATACACTTACCGTAGCCACTTCCGGTGAATAAGAATAACCCCGGTGCTTCCCTTTTGATCAAAATTAAGATGATGATCCCCTGAGTATGTCCCCACTCAGTAAAAACCAGTCATGGATGGACCGGTGTAATATTGAGATTTAAGCAGAGTGGATTGCTTAATAATTGCCAAAGGATCGTCCAAAATAGTTAAACACGCAGATACAAAAATAATCTTTAATGTAAATGAATTTGAAATAAGCAACAGCTTAGATAGGTATAAATAAAATTAATCTTTGCACTGAATAAGTAAGTCTACAAAAATGTCGTGGGGTTTATTTGAAAATTACTCACTGGGATGCTTGTGGCTTAATGGCACCCGACAGAATGAAAGGAATAGTATTATTGAAATAAACACTGAATTAAGCACTTGTAATACTCGAGGTTATGGGCTCGGGATAAGAATCCTAGTTAACGAAGAAACTGGTAAAGTTAGGGGAGGGGATAATTCACTTTAACGATACCTTTGAGTTCGTAAGCATTTTTAGAATGATGGTGAAGATCTCCTACCGGTGACGATGATCGCACTCAGTCCGGCCGTCCGAGGTTACCGAATGAGAAGGTAATCCTAGACCGGTAATATAATGATCCTATGCCGGATCACGAAGGCGAGCCAGACTGGGGCTCAAATCGGACTTCTTCTTCCTCGAAGTGACTGTCCGATTATTCGGCTCCTGGGGTGGGTAGCCAAATCCGATTACCTAGCTACGTCTAGGGTCATCCGCAGAGGAAGGGCCTGTGTAACCTCAGACTCTAAATGGTGTGTGGGGGGGGGGGGGGGGTTGCGAGAAGTTTGTCACCTACAAGTACCGTGACGGCAACAACCAATTCCCGGATAAGTTCCTTCCTTGCAACGGGCGAACTGTTTTCTTTGTGGAACGAGCTCCGCATACACTCAACGTAGGCCCAGGGTCTTCTGCCTGACTCCAGGAAGAAGTTTCCCTTTTATTTCTCTCACGAGCAGAAATCGAGAGAGAGAGCACCGAATTCTCATAAAACCCGTATCTCTGCGTGAAAGACCTTTTCATCTGCTGCCAGACAGAGTAAATCTTTCACACCTTCGAGCCACGTCGCAGTTTACGATGGCGCGAAAACTCGGACCTTCATCGGCTAGCAGGTGTCTTTTAGCGGCAGACATTTTCATGAACGGCCGTCTCGAATTTAGTTGTTTCGAAGGCGCGAAAAGGGGGTAGGGAGGGAATTCGAGGGGAAAGGTGAATTTGGAATACGGAAGGGACACGCAGCTTGTGTCGGAGTATTTCTGCGTACACTAATGTACGTGGTATTTAGACTTCTACAGTGTATAATTTAGTTGTTATCATTTAAATTATTGATGTAATACAGAAGGCATGCATTATAAAAACGCATGCAGCCGCCGGTGATATCTGGTAACCACATAGCCGGTAGGATGAGAAGCTGAGGTATCTTACATTTTTGAGGGAGTGAGGGCACTGAGGGCCAGTTGTACTTGTGCAAGCCTACCAAGTACCAATTGTTTACCGAGTTTATCGTTTGCTTATTTTTGTGCCCACAATGATAGACGACATATTCAATGAATTAAAAGTGAAAAAGTTTAGCTCACAGTCGATTGATGAGAAAAAGCGCATTGTAAAAAATAGGAGATCGATGCCAAATATGCAGTTAAGTAGAGAAAATAAAGGATTTATTCCAAAATTTAACACTAAGATGTATAATGAAGTTCCATGGTTATGTGGAAATAATTCCAATAAAAAATGTACTGTTGGTCACGTTTGTTATTTTCAACTGAAAGATCCGTGCGTAATTCTGTTGATCGTGGATATGACGATTTAAATAATCTACACACTGCTATTTCTCTTCATGAAAAGTGTCGTTATCATATTAACGCATTTGTCGATTTGGAAACTCAAAAAGAATGGATTTATTGCTTGACAAACAAAAATCAGCTGCCATTTCTAGACATAACGAGGAAGTAAGAACAGACAAATATTGAAGCGCTTAATTAGGATTACTTCCTTTATAGGTATGCAAGAGTTAGCATTTCATGGTTATAATGAAGTAAACGCTGATTACACTGGTCTGCATGATTTTTTTTGTATTGACTGTATGACATCTTTTTAAATATATATATATATATGAAAAATGGTGATTTAATTTGTTTTTTATTCATCATCTATCACATCACGTTGTCGAGTTATACGGAGACGTTACTTTTCTCTTTTTGTATAGCATAAGTAAATATTTATACATATTATAATATATATATATATATATTTATATAATATATATGTTTACATTATATAATATTTATATATATATATATATACATATATATATATATATATATATATATATATATATATATATATATATATATATATATTATAGATATATTTCTAATATTGCTAATATATTTTTCTTTATTTTTAGATTGTGAATATGTCTAGAGGCTGTATAAATTCAGTAGACATAATTTGCTATGTCTGCGGGCAATTCACCCCTTCAGATTCCCGGAGCAACATTACCCCTTTGTTGAAGCGTTGTTATTTTGCTTATTTTGGCTGCAGATTAGGAGACCAAGACAAGCCATTTTCTCCACACAAGGCTTGCAAGAGTTGCATCAGTAAGCTCTAAATGTGGTCAGTTGGAAAACTTAAATGTATGCCCTTTGGAGTACCAATGGTATGGTGAGAGCAGAAGAGTCACCATGATGACTGCTATTTTATATGACTAAAGTAGCTGGATTTTTTCAAGAAGACTAAAGATCGCATAATATACCCAAATATCCCTTCAGCAATAAGGCCTGTTTCACACTCAGATGATACACCTGTGCCTGTGCCACCAGAGATATGGGAAATTTCATCAAATTCCGATACTAGTAAACATACTAATCAGATGGAAGTAGACTATGAACCATCAACAAATGATGATTCCAACTCTTTAACCAAGCTAAGCTCAACGACCTGGTGCGAGATCTTAACCTTCCAAAAGAAAGTGGACAGTTACTTGGCTGTAGACTAAAGGAACACAGGCTTCTAGCTTCTGGAACAACATTCGCTTGGTACCGTCATCGTGAAGCGGAATTCATTCAGTTCTTTAAGAAAGAGGATTCTTTAGTTTTCTGTTCAAATATTTCTAGCCTTATCGAACACATGGGGATGCCGTACAAAGCAGATGGATGAAGGCTCTTCATCGATTCTTTTAACAGAAGTTTAAAGGCTGTTCTTCTCTACAATGTCAACACATCTGCATCTGTGCCAATTGGTCATAGTATTCAAATGTCCGAAACCTACGAAAATTTAAAAACACTAATAACTGCAATAAAGTACCATCAGTACAATTTTCTCATTTGTGGTGAGAAATGAGATACATCAAGTATCCCTGTTTTTTGTGTCTCTGGGAGAGTAGGACTGACAGCCAGCACTATGAAAAAAAGGACTGGCCACCAAGAACCAGATTTTTACCCGGAAATCACAACGTGAGAGCTATGCCACTAGTTGGCCCCAAGAAAATTCTGCTACCACCACTCTACATCAAATTAGGGCTTATGAAAAATTTTGTGGACGCCTTAAACAAGAATGGAGCTGCTTTCAGGTACCTGGAGTCAAAGTTTCCTCGTGTAAGTGAAGGCAAGGTAAAGGCAGCAACCTTTGTTGGCCCTCAGATTCTGTAATTGATGAAGGACAAGCATTTTGAGGAAGCATTAGCAGGTTTCGAGGTGAATGCCTCGTTTTCTTTCAAGCAGATTATCTATAACTTCTTGGCAAACACCCGCTCCCCAGAATATTAAAAAATGATCCAAGATCTGATTTCAAGTTTCCAGCAACTTGGGTCTAGAATGAATGTGAAGATGCACTTTTTTCACTCACATCTTGACTATTTTCCCACGAATTGTGGTAACTATAGTGAGGAACAAGGAGAGCGTTTCCATCAGGATATTTGCACCATAAAAACTCGATACCAAGGCAAATGGAATGTCGTCAGCATGATGGCGGATTACTGCTGGTCTTTGAAACGTGATGGTCCCGATGCACAGCACAAGCGGAAATCACAGCGGTATGCCTTCCTTTGGATCAGTATGTAGGCTAACCATGAGAGCATGTTTTTTTTTACATTCATTTGATTTGATGTTGATGATTTTGATTCATTTCATCATAACCGTGATTTATTTCATGTTGATTTGGTATACATACGAGGGCTGGTCAATAAGTTTTGCAATTCGGATATAAGGAAACGAGATATGAGGAAAAGTGTTTTATTATTTTTCAATATAACTACCCTCGACTTCAATGCATTTGCGCCACTTATCCCTGAGGCTTCGAATTCCCGACAACCAGAAATCTCCCGACTGCCGCTCAATTCAATCCTGGACGGCGAGCTGGACATCTTCATCGTCCCCAAACCGGCGTCTAAGCAGTGCAGCCTTGAGCTGGCGGAATAAAAAGTAGTCGCTAGGGGCCAGATCTGGACTGTAGGGGGGATGGTTGAGCTCATCGAATCCGCACTCGCGCAGGGCAGCTTGTGCAACTCTGGCATTGTGGACTTTGACGACGTTGAAGTCGATCATGGAGCGTGAGGTTTCTAGGGACCCAACGGGCACAGACCTTGGTCATGGCCAAATTGTCGTGGATGATGTTGATAACACTTCCATGTGATATTCCAAGTTCTCGCTCGATTTCTTCGACCTTCACCCGTCGATTTTCAAGGATCATCCACACGGGCCACATTGTCCTCGTTGATCACGTCTGACGGGCGTCCTGGACGGGGGTCATCTTCAAGGGAGTCACGACCATGGTGGAACTCCCTATTCCAGCGAGCAATGGTTGCATAGGAAGGGGCGGTGTTGGTGTACACTGCAACCATGCGTTCATGGATCTCTTTTGCATTCTTGCCTTCCTTGGTCAAAAATTTGATCACTGCGCAGTGCTCCTCAACCTTCTCCATTGTTGAAAAATTGTGACTGACGATCTGCGATCAGCTACTGCTTCTTAAATAGACGAGGCAGGAGCGTGCGGCTGCAGGTCCTGATTTGGCATAACTTGTCCTAACACCCCCACAAACAGCGACATCCCTTGCTCTGTTTTGCCTTACCGATTCGCAAAACTTATTGACCGCCCCTCGTATGTTTTTAAAACTAAAATAATGTGCTTTTCCATGATTACTTATTCATTTTAAATAAGTAACAATATATTAAAAGTGCATATTTATTGTTATCATTAAATTATATTTTATTCAAAATCCTGACGTGATAGAAAAAAATGGTTTCGATATTTGAAATCACCAACCCAAGAATATGTAAGATCACATCCATGAATAAAAAGAAAAATTAAAAATTTTTAGAATGCAGACCAGTGTAATAGAGATAACTATATTGAGTTATCGATTTGTATGGGAGAATTTGATGTAAAGCTTGAGAATCATTTTACAACTTTAACTGTTTTCAAGGGTATAAGATCTTCCATTCAAAATGACTTAATTCAATCTATAAGTTCAGTTTTGTTAAAAAAGATTAAAAATGAAATTATCCCTTTCTTTCCCAAAGTATTGCTTTATGTAAAACATTTTGGGGGCTTTAAAACAGTTTCCATTTAGGTCATAAAACACATATATACAACTTTTTTTATTGAACATTGAATGAAAAGCAGGAAAATAAAATGATTCCACATGCCATCATTGGGAAGTGTTGATGCAAACATGAAAAAACCTAAAAAATAAAATCATTGGGAAAATAATAAATCTTCGTCGTCAGTTTATTAGCCCGTCTTTATACGGGGTCGTCGGTATTTTTGATGAGTCGCTTCCATCTGTTTCTGTCTCCTGCCATGTTGGTCTCCAGTCCCGTCTCCCTCATGTCAGCTTGTATGCAGTCTCTCCATCTAATCTTGGGTCTTCCTCTTCTCCTCTTTTCCTGTACTTCCATCTCCAAAGCTCTTCTCTCATCACTATCCCTCCTCTAACCATTTAAGTCTTCCTTCCTGTGTCTTCTTCGAAATTTCCGCCACTTTTGTTGTTCCTTTGATCCTTGCATTTGTGATTTTCTCCTCCCTCTTCACGCCACACATCCATCGCAGCATCCTCAGTTCTGCTACTTCCATCCTCTTCTCATTACTCTTCTTTACAGGTAATTCCTCTGCTCCATACATTATAGTTGGTCTTACAACAGTTTTGTATACTTTCCCCTTTAATTTCACTGGCATTTTTCTGTCACACAGAACCCCTGATACACCCCCCCAACTCTTCCATCCCGCTTGGATCCTTCTGGTTACTTCCTTATCCTTATTTCCATCTACTGATATGGTAGATCCCAAATACTTAAAGGCATCTACTGTCGTTATTTCCATACCGTCTAACCTAATGCTTTCACCGCTGTTCTGCTCTTCTTCAGTACACTTCATATATTCTGTCTTTGTTCTACTTATCTATATCCCTCTGTTTTCCAATACTAATCTCCACTGCTCCAACACTTGCTGTACCTCTTCTTTAGTCTCACTGACTAAAGCCACATCATCTGCATACATCATGTCCCAGGGTATCTCCACTCGCACATTCTCAGTCAACACGTCAAAGACAATGTTAAAGAGGAAGGGGCTTAACGCAGAGCCCTGATGTAGCCCCACACTTCTGTACATTTCCTTCACCAATCTTACATATTTTTCTTGCACTTTTCTTTCTCTCAAACATCTCCATAGTTCTTGTCTTGGTATTCTGTCATACGCTTTCTCCAGATCTATAAAAATCATATGTAGTTCCTTCTGTTTCTCCCTGCTGTTCCTCTTCCTGGGATGAAGCCAAATTGACTGTTGGACACCTCCACCTCAAGTCGTACTCTTTCGTCCAAAATCCTCTCCCAGACATTCAATGCGTGAGATAGCAGTTTAATCTCAGGATAATTTTCACACTCTTGCACATCCCCCTTTAAATTTAGTAACCACATTTCCTAAAAATAAAAGTTAATTCTTTTTTTATTAATTTTAATAAAATAATATACACACAATTTATTTTTTATGAAATGTAAGAAAACAATGTTGATCTTTTAACAGTCATAATGAGGTGTTGCACTTATTACACTTCATATGTGCGTAAGCTTTGATGCGACATTTGCATCTTTGCTTTAGATTAGTAGGCTCAGGAAAATGATCGAACCCATCGAAATCAATATCATATTCCAATTCATTATATATTATGCATTTTCTTAGGTTTTGTATTATAAAAAAAGGCTCTTTTGTGGATATTTGTCTTCACTTTAATATTCTAATTTCTAGACAAATTATTCAATATAATTCATTGTAAATTATGTATTCCTTTATATCATAAAACCCGAAGATGAATGGACAGCTCGAAACGTTCTTTATATCCAATAAATGAAGATGAATTTCTCCGCATTCTATGTACTCTCATTCCTGGTGAAATTGAAGATTCGTCGGACTAGCAGCAACCCCATCGATTATATATATATATATATATATATATATATATATATATATATATATATATATATATATATATTACAAGAAAAAGAGAAATTTGATGCGAATGAGCAATGAGACAAGAAACATGAGTTTTTTAAAGGTAAGAGAAAGGGACATCGTTCGAACACTTGGATCAAAAATAGCAAAGGGCGGCACAATGAAGGCAATCCTTACTGAGAAGAGAGACATAATGCCAGGGGTATTATTCTATAATATATATATATATATATATATATATATATATATATATATATATATATATATATATATATATATATATATATAATGGAATGGAGGATATCACATTGACGTGATGTATATCAGTGAAAGATAAAGCTAAACCACAATATTTGAATCAAGATTTTATTTATAACTATCGAACTAGTTTCGGCAACATGCTATTTTCAACTAATAATGAAGACGCTAGGCAAGGAGCACAGTTATATATAAGGTAAGACACATCCTAAACAAAATGAAACAGCAGGAAACAATCTGGAAAAATATATATACTCGAGTAAATCTAGCGTGAATGACAAACTAAATAAATCATCAAATAATTATATTGAAAGGAGAATTGCGGAATTCATCATTATCAACAAAGTTGATAATTTCAATTTATCTGGAGAGCAATACACTGTTTTTTTTATATATAATCAAAGTTATATTTCTCATTCTAAAAATTAATAAAAAAACTGAAAAATCTTCTCTCCTGTTATGAGGGTCCATCCTGTAACAAGGAAATTAAAAATGCAATTGCAAGTTGAAATAAGCGAAGCACATCTACACAAACAAAGATCGCTCGATAAAGAAATTGCCGCATTTCGATATAGTAATCGTTCACGAGAGAGATGGGTGTTGACAAATAAGTTCACTTCTTATATGTATATCATCTCAACTTCCTTTACTTCAATTATAAATTCCACTAGTGAAAAACAGAGCTTTTACTTACCCCATCTCTCATCGTTATCATTTTTTAATGTGTTGGATTTATCTTTATTCTTTTAAATTTAATTATAGTCTTTACATATTCTAAATACCTTGGTTTGTTCCTATCTGAACTCTCTGCTTCTCATAAATTTCTAAATGCAAAATTTTCATAATTCAATTAAAATTTTATGTTTTATTTTATAGCTTTTTGAAGTCGTAAGTTTACAATTTTTATTGTAAATAGTTTTTTTATTAATAAATATCAAGATTTGTTTTTCTAAAATAGATTAGATTCGCCCAAATGGGTGAGAATGGTTTTCTTCAACATATTAAATAGAGAAATTTTGAGAGAACAATATTTTTCATATAATAATATTAATAGAACGAATTAAACATTGAATTTTATTTCAGGTGTTACGTTCTGATATGCCCATGTGGCTTTTGTCATCCGTGAAAGTATGTTATGTTTGACGTGGAAGACGACGGACCAAGAACCAACAAAATTCGAACTTAATTTTTGGTATGGTATATAGAAGGAAAGGGTGATAAACAGGAATAACGTGAATAGAAAAAAATGAAGGATGACAAAGTCTCTAATAACAAACGACAACATATTAAACTGGGCATAAGAGGGTATAAGTGTACTACTACTAACAATTAACTACCAAATCATAGTCAAATATAAGAACTTGCACCCCTATTCCGGCTCCTTCGCCCAAATGTCAAAGACCCGACCGGCCGCCTAGTTCCACCAGAAGGAGGGTTCTCCTCTCCTTTCGATAGCCCAAGAGAACGTGTCCCCTTGAGAGGAACTTGCCCGAGCGTAGACTCCGGCTCGGGGGGAGGGGGGGTCATAGTCGGTTCGTCAAACTCGGTTACATATTTATCTTATTAAGACTTGAAATCCGTATTCTAGGGAAAGTAGCGCCACTGCACCGATGTAAGAAGAAAGACTATGAAAATGATTCTAGATCAAATAAGGAGTCAGTGGAAATCATGGGCCCAGGACGAAACTTCCCCGGCTGAGAAAAATGAGGACTGGAAAGTTTAGAAAAACAAAATCAAGAAGATCGTGGAAAGAGCGGATGAGATTACAGAAAGAACGGATACGGCTGAGATTAAGGAAAGGTCGCATATGCCTAAGATTAGTGGAAAGAGAGGGTGCGACTAAGAATAAGGAAAAAGCGGATGCGGCTAAGATTACTTAGGAAGTAGAAAGTGGATTTGTCACTATTAGCAACATGGGGCTTTGCGGGATCATTTTCTATCAAGGGTAACTTCAGATTTTAAACGTGTCGATAAAGAGAACCTGGGAGCCACCAATGTTAAGTAAAGGAGCAATTGTTCTCCACAAATCCTCTATTTGAAGGAGTACCCACTAGAAAAGCTTCATTTTACTCATGAATAAGTTTCAGAGAGTTGCCCCAGAGTCAATCAGTAATGATGCAATACGCAGATTGTCTTCTAATAGTATCAGAAAACTAGACTGTGGATAAATTGAGATAGACTTGAGTGTAATCACCATAGAAATGGCAAGACCTAGAAATACCAAAGGGAAGAAGATAGATATTAAAATGTTGCGGGTCCAAGCACCTAACCTTGCGGATCAATATAACGTGCCCCCTACAGGCTTACATACTTACTCCCTGAACAGACAAGTACGGGCAGAATTTTCAAAGGCAGTTCTAGAAACATACCATCACCAAGTCGAAAAAGAACAATGTAATGGACAGTATCGAAGGATAGAACTACTAGAACGTGAAAGTAGACTAAAATTAACCGCTCAATGAGGTCGGTCCTTTACATACAGAGGAGCTGATTTAGAGTTGTGTCAAGCTTTAAATCAAAACTGGATGATCTCATTCTGTTGTTATTAACGAGCATAAGGCGGACGTGGGCTACTTGTGCAGATTACAGAAGGGTGGTGTAGGAATGAGTAGCAAAGGTATGGGCAAAAGCTACAACCGTCGCAGTATTACGAACACGGGCAACCCCAAGAAGCCTCTTGCAGGGCTCGCCTGCGCCTCTTAGATCTCCAAATGATATTAGAGAGCCAAGATGCACGCCGTCTGCGAGAGGTGGAGTTGAGGAGGCGGGGCGCATGAAATTCAATTCAGTATGAGAGAATCCGTGAAAAAGAGCACAGACAGTCCTAAGGGTGGTCGAGTCCAGCAATGAAAGGAAGGAGGCAAGATCCAGGGTCATCAATTCCAAGTCAACAAAGAAGAGTGAACAATCACGAGACGTGTTCCTTGAGAGTAAGCAAAGGTTGGGTAAGAAGGGTAGAAAGAAACATAACTGGATAAGGAAGTGATAAGATATGATGGGGTATGATGAGAGATGTTGAAAAAGCCATGAATGGTCTTTTGCAGTCTCATTCTTTTCTTATGTTCTTATGTTAGATATAGAAAAGGCCAGGTTTAGTAATTCACTCAACTCGCCAAAGAAGCTGTCAGAGAGATGACTGAGAGGAGGGTAAATAACTAGAATTTTGAGAGGGTGCTTCAGAGGCAAAGAGGCAATAATAACAGCGTAAGTTTTTAAAGATATGAGCTGAATAAAAGAGTGGGATATGTGTTTAGCAGTAATTAAGCCAACGCCTACACCCCTCTCTCTAGGTCTCGGAACGTAAATGAACCTGTACACACTGAGATAGGTGGTAATGAAGATAACGTATGGTTGATCGTAGAGATAGGGCTTTGCCACACCGAAAAGAGTTAATTTCTTTTATATGGTAAAGTCATTAGAGAGGGGGTCCAAAAAGAAAATGGCGAAGGGTTGGTGAAAAAATTTAGTACTTTTTACGACCCATTGGAATCATATTTTCTGTTGGTATTACTCGAAATTTCTCTAATCAAGAATTTCTCAATCTTCCATCGTCTCTCCGTGGAGATGATGGATTTGTTTCGTTTACATTAACTTCCGAATTGAATGGGGTAGGCCATGTGCCTAGCCTTCGAAACAAGTACTAGTCAAGTCTACATAACAGTATTTTGTACTCAACCACTGCTCTTGATTTTCTAAGAAATTGTACTCCTAGAATATAGAACGATCTGTTTACTGGTAGACGCTTGTCACCTCCTTTGCTACCTTCAATCGGTCCTTTGAAGATCCAAGACTTCTCACATGTATTTTGTAGATGTCACAGAGAGTAAAAGCACCACGCAGACGGAAATCGTCGAGCAGCGCCCAGAGATAACAAGATAACAAGAACGATGGAGGGACCGACAAACCTAGGGTAGCAGCGGAAGCTCCGAGAGATTGTGTGAACCAAGCTAAGGTTCACTTCTTTCGGCACCACGTCTGATAAAGTGGAACCCACTTACGGGGTTTCAGGCAAGTCACTTTCAGCGAACCCGTATAAAATATCAGATACATGCCTCAAGAAAGTAGCATCAGCCAGCCCCTTGAACGCGACGCGTAAACTCTCGATTCGGCTCCCTGACCCCTCGAGTCCGAAGGCAAGAATTCTCTCCAGATTAATGATAGTAATGATATATATATATATATATATATATATATATATATATATATATATATATATATATATATATATATATATATATATATATATATATATATATATCCAAATTCACCGCAGGAAAGAGAAAACGAAATAATTTTTCTTCGGAAATAGTTATTTCTTACTTCGAAAAAATCCGAGTTGGGGTGGGATTCGAACCGTACACATTGAGGCATCGAGCAACCGCTTTGATCTCAATTAAAAGTTAGGCTACTGGGCTACGCGGAAGACATTAAGGGGCGGTTTAATTGATATTAAAACGGTTGCTCGCTGCCTTAATCTGTACGGTTCGAATCCCACCCCAGCTCGGATTTTTTCGAAGTAACAAATAACTATTTCCGCACAAAACTATTCCGTTTTCTTTTTCCTCTGGTGAAGTTGGATTTATTTAAGATATATATATATATATATATATATATATATATATATATATATATATATATATATATATATATATATATATATATATATCATCAATAACTCTATCATTTAAGAAGGGGGTATTTTTGAATATTTGAATAATAATTTCGTCTTAGTTTGGTTATGACTTATGTTTTTTATCAAAGTTATTTCTAATAATTTTTTTATAATATCAAAAAACAAAATGGTGAAGTTCAGAAATAAATATAAGTATCGAAATTTTGTGAATTTTTTTAAAACCCAAAGAATTACAAATGTTGAAGTTCAGAAAATTTAGAAAAATTTAACCATGGCTGCTTTTTTTTAGATTTTAAACTTTAATCTTAATAGCGAAGCGCAAGCTTGCCCCCGGAGGAGGGAGTGGTGAAGCCATTGCCAGGTCTTAGTATTATTAAAATGGTGTCAGGTTCTTAAGGGTAAGGTTCTGGATTAGAAAACTGTGGAGAACAATTATATTCACCTCATATATTAAACTGCTAACTTTCGCACTTTAACTGCTTGCAAATTAATTTTTTGTTTACCCATTTTTCATTGTTTTGTGAATTTTTTTGGGAGATATTTCTTGACTGTGCATCACGTGTATTCCCCAGCGGAATTTTTGTCCTTTCAGGCCCCATATTCGTCTGCCATAATTGAAAGGTACAATAGGAATTGCATTGTTGCTGTATTTTCTTTGTGTTAGTTGGCGTACTCAAGGGGTAGACGCAGGCTCTCGCTTCAATCTCAGTGATGGGATTTATTTCGAGTGAGCGTACGGAATAAAATTCGCTTCGTGCGAAACAATTGCGTTTGTTTTTACGTGTGTCTTTTTGTGTGTGTTGCCATTTTATCTTAGGTCAATCAAAATCCACCGGCACTCCCGCTGTGCATTTAAGTGATTTGTGTGAATTACAATTAAATCGGGCTCGACAAGCCCGTTACGTTTTTTTTTGTGTGTGTTTTGTCGCATAAAAGTCGCTTTGAAAATATTTTCGAGGTCGACCATTGGGATATTGAGGCCGACGGCGTAGACAAATTGTTGCCATTACTAAACACTCAGCTCAGGGATATATTCATCTCACTCCCGTCAGATGCAACTATTGACTACTCTACGTTGAAAGCAGAATTACTGGCAACTACAATATGACCCCGCATTTCTACCGCGCAAAATTCCGGCACTGTCGTATACAGCCAAACAAAACCTTCCGTCACTTTGATTATACTTTACAACGCTATTTTAATTTTTAGTTGGATGCATCCAAAATTCCCCATGACTATCATGCCTTGGTCGATTTGGTCCCGAATGAGCAACTTTTGGCCTCACTTCCTTCAGAAATTAGATCCTTCGATACATTCAAGGAATGTATCGAGGAAGCCAATGTATATGCGGCTAGCCATAACATCTACCCTAATTAAGGAAAGAAGATGGAACCTCCATCTCCCAAATCCGAAGATAGCAAGGCTAAATATACTCCCCACAACGGAAAACAAGTTTTTCAAGGTAACTGGCTCTTCAAACCCCAAACATTTCTTCTGTCCGACCAATGTGACGTCAAACCGTTCTAATCCCCCTGGTTCATCATTTCCCAGGAGGCCCATCGTCTGCTACTCCTGTGGTGTTGAGGGCCATGTGATGACCAATTGCCCTCGGAACTCGCAACTTCGAAACAAACCCCCTTCATCAGGTAGACCAAATCAGTACCACCTCCGCCCCACAATCGTTGCAATCACAATCTCCTCTCCCTTCGAGTATATCGAGTCCCGCTGGACACCTGGTGAACATTTTGATTATAAGAGCAGCCCTGGGGACCTCAGATTCGAAACTAGAGTAGTAAATGGCTGCTGTATCTCCACCCTCGTTTGCGATACAGGCAGCACTTGCACCGTGGTTTCGGACAAGCTACTCCCACCTGTAGCCCCGGATCAAGACAAATTTGCAGTAGTGCACGATTACTTGGGACGGACCTATAGATTCCCCATTGTCAATTGCTTTCTCGAATGCATTTATTTTACTGGCTGGGCAGAAGTGGTAGCAATCCCCATCAAATTATTTGCTGTGCTAATTGCCAGTGTCCGTGAGTATCTTCCACCCACGTGGCCCAACCCATGATCACCCGTTCCCAAGCGGAAAAGGAATTAGAGACGCCTGCATCGCTAGAAGCGCCCTTGCGTTTCAGAATTCAAGAATGTAATGAACGAAGAATTCGCAAAAAAATAAGAAGGAATGCGATTCTCTTCATCCCCTTTGGACAAAGGCCCTAAATAAGGTGCAAGAAGCCGTTAGAGGCAATACGGTAATCTTTTACCTCGTTAAGGATGGCCTACTTTATCGCGCTTGCTCTGAAGGTAATAACCCCGAGTCCCGAGCGTTATGTGTTCCCCGCTCACACGTTCATCTCATTCTGCAGTCCGCTCACGATAGTCTTTTTTTTCGGGTTATTTTAGCTATACGAAGACGGCACAGAGAATCTTCAAGTATTTTTATTGGCCAGGTGCAACGAGAGAAATTTTACGCTACTGTCATTCGTGTGACATCTGTCAAAAGACGGCCATAAAGGGGCGAGTTAATCCCGCACCTTTACGGAAGGGACTCCGTATCTCCGAACTCTTCTCACAGGTGACAATCGATTTAATCGGTCCGATTCACCTTCTACCCCGTCAATTGAAGGTCATAGCTATATGCTAACCCTGGTTGACTTTGCCACCAGGTTCCCCGAGGACATGCCACTTAAGAAAATCGACAGTACCTCCTGCGCTGAAGCACTCATTACGATCTTCTCCCGTGTTGGTTTGCCCAAGGAAATACTATTAGATCGTGGCCGACAATTTACTTCGCAGCTAATGAAGTATGTAGGCAAGTTGCCTATGATAAACGCTTTGATCACCACCCCATTCAACCCCACAGGAAACGGAATGTGCGAATGTGCACCAATCCTTCATTTGCCCAATCCCAATAGACCGTTTGACATTCAAAAAGACGCTAGCAATGACGGAATATGCTGCGTCCTAATAGTACGGAGACGGTGACGAGAGTTTCCCCATCACGTATGCTATTCGTAAATACCCCCCCGTGAAAAGAATTATGCAGTGATTGAGCGAGGGGCCCTTGCGATAATTTGGGGTATGCCCAAATTCAAAATGTCCTTGGTAGGTAAAGAATTTATTATAGAGACAGATCATAAACCCCTATCTTACCTACATAATGTAAAGAATAATAATAGACGTCTTATGCGTTGGAGGCTGTTTCTCCAAGAATTTCAATTTAGAATTTTTTATATAAGAGGCTCTGACAATTGTATAGCAGACAGTTTGAGCAGGAATCGAGGATTCCTGCCATTTGCCTTAATTTTAGGATTTGTGTGTGTGTGTGTGTGTTTGCTTGTTGTATATATGTTGTATATATATATATATATATATATATATATATATATATATATATATATATATATATATATATCTTCTTTTAAGTTATAAGAACATGTACCTTTTTTTGTTTTGTGCATTTTCATTCCTTTGCAATGCATCCCTTTTTGTATTTTTATAACCTTTGACCTGAGGCAAACGAGCCCCATTTAAAAATCCTGGTAATAACTGCGGTTATCATCATTTAATGTTGTTTTTTTCTTGTTACTTTTGTATGTAAATCGGTATATAAGTGTACCCCCCTAGTCCATCTGGTTGAATTTACTTTTGTATTTGTTTTAAGTATTTTCGTTTTCTTCGAATTTAGTACCATGTATTCTCCATTGTTATATCCGCGTTGATTTCGCAAAAATTAAGACGTGTAATCCCTTTTGTTTTTAGTCAGATTTCACTTTTCCCGGAAGCTCCATCTTCGGAAGGAAGGAGTTGTCACAGAGAGAAAGAGAAAAGCGCCAGGTGGGCGGAAATCGTCGAGCAGCGCCCAGAGAAAGCCAACCCACTTCCAGCGATAACAAGAACGATGGACGGATCGAGCTACCGAGGATAGCAGCGGAAGCTCCGCGATATTGTGTGAACAAAGCTAAGGTTTACTTCTTTCGGCACTACGTCTGAAAAGGTGGAACCCCCTTCCGGGGCCTCGGGCAAGTCACTTCCGGCGAGCCCGTATAAAATATCAGATGCAGGCCTCAAGAAAGTAGTATCAGCAATCCCCTTGAACGCGAGGCGTAAACTCTTGATTCGGTTCCCGCACCCCTCGAGTCCGAAGGCAAGAATTCTCTCCAAATTAACGATAGTCTAGCGACAATTGACTATTATTCTGGTATCGTGTCCATTCCCCTCCGGTGTAATACTCCCTCGATCTATACCCTCGAGGTTAAAGGTGGCGATCGCGATTCTCATTTTACAATATCTCTCTCTCTCTCTTTCTCTCTCTCTCTCTCTCTCTTTCTCTCTCTCTCTCTCTTTCTCTCTCTCTCTCTCTCTTTCTCTCTCTCTCTCTCTTTCTCTCTCTATCCGACAACTTGCCAAAGCATACCCCTAAAAGTAGGCTCTGCGAGTGACTTAATCGTTAATCCCGTTTCACGTGTTCTTTGAAATGTTACTTAGTTTGTTGGCGCACCCAGCCGCCCCACGAATGTTCTTCTAACATCACTGAGTTCATCTGACATTGAAATTGTAACTTTGCGTATCTATTCTATTATTTGTATATTTTCTGTGTAATAGTAAAGCTTATTTTTGTTTCACCAGTTTCTATGCCTAGAATCTCTAAGAAGTTACTTTTGTTTTGCCAACCGCACTCTTGCTTAATTTATTAATATCCACGCACTCCGAGGTTTTAAATTCCCCTCCCCCAACCTCAAAATTTATTGCGCCCCTTCTGCCTCGACCAAGGCGAGCGAGGCTCAAAGATGTGACCTTGACCTTCGACAGTAGACATGCACTCTGGGAAGGTTTGTGGTCTTGTAAAACCGCATGCAAAAATTGTTGTTGATCACTTTCAATACTTGTGCTGCAAAAACGACGTTTGTCAGACTAAGAGAGTGTCCAGGGAGAAACTGATTGACTTAGATTTATCCTACCTTAAGACACTTAACTTTCAGCCACACCACCGTGTTGAGCAACCACCAAGTTAACTGGACACTAGTCTGCCAAACCAAACCCCGCAACTACTCTAACAATAGAAACAATGATGCACCAAAAATATAAACTTAAGTTCTATAAAAAAAATACTAATGTATCTAAGTGAGAGGGAATTAATAAGAAACAAGTACGAGGTCTTTCAACACAGGAAGATGCCTGAGATAGATCTCAAGTCCTAATGTTCTCATGAGGTACTTCCTCTCGAGACCAGAAACCCTCATAT
Source organism: Ceratothoa steindachneri (assembly GCA_963969495.1). Taxonomy (NCBI): domain Eukaryota; kingdom Metazoa; phylum Arthropoda; class Malacostraca; order Isopoda; family Cymothoidae; genus Ceratothoa; species Ceratothoa steindachneri. Next base: position 7,870,565 of record OZ018324.1, read on the forward strand.
GATGATGACAACCAGGAGTGAGAAGAGAAAGAGATACATCTGAGGATAACCATCTCATTCGTCTGCGGAAAGTCTTGAGTTATCATGTTAAATGGATCAATGAGATCTTCCTTACGGCCCATTAATTTTGAAACTTCATGTAGAGGCTCTAATAGTTTACAACCTCACTTTATTCCCGTGCAGTAAGATTTCAAGGGGAATTCTTATGGTTCACATGAGATGCTAAATAAGTCATCATTCAAGGAAACCTTAATACACAAAAGTTGTCATCATGAAATAAGACCAAAAGGTTAAAAATCACACTTATAATACTCCAATTAATAGATTTTTACTAGGGCGTATTAGCTTATATTAAGCCTCATTAACGAAAACGCGCAGTCCACAAATGAGGCACATTTATTTGCTAATACAATTAATTACGGAATAACATTTTTAAATCTGACAGAGGAAATTGAATATGGAATATAGAGATAAAGAGTAGAAATAACAAATAGACAAAACGGAGGGCAGAGTAAACAAACAAACAATTTATTGGCACCTACAGGGAGCCATAAAAGCTCATACATGGTAGACCCAATTAAGAATAAGGCTAATTTAGTAAAACCTCCTATATATTTGTCAGCTATTTTAACTTTATTTTCTTTTAAATATTTATCGAATTTGGTCCACATAATATCTGTGTTTGGAATGCTGACTACTTCCTCTGGGAGATTGTTCCAGACTTGTACGATGTGGTTGTTCAAGGCAAATTTTTCCCGTTGCCTTTTTGAATTTCCACCCCTTCATCTTTTTGTCATGTCCTCGCGTTGCTGTCACGCCTGTCAAGTGAAAAAGATTTTCTGCAGTATCCGGCATATTCATCAATAATTTATATGTTTCTATTTGTTCTCCCCTTTTCCTTCCATGTTCGAGGGAAGAAAGATTGAGTTTTTTAAGCTAATCATTGTTACCAAGATGTTAGATTCCCTTTATCATTTTCGTAGAGCGACTTTGTACTTGTTCGATTATATCTACATATCTAACTACATAATTGTGGAGACCAGAAGGAAGCAGCATAATCTAATATAGGTATGGAGCCGGGCGAATAGTACAATAAATAAGGCTGCCGTCGAGAAATCCCTACACATTTTCGATAAGAAAACGCCTTGGCCACTCGTGGAGTTGAGATGTGGCTCGTATAGTTTTAAAGTCCTCGAGGAAATGGTTTCTGCAGGGAGGTACTGAAGCAAGTGTGTAGGGGCGACGAAGGGGGTGGATGGGATCGAGGTAAATTGCATCAGCGCATCTGGGGATTATACTTTCACGTTCTCCATTATTGATTCGGATGTGACATAACTCTTTGTCTCCGGGGGTCTTTGTTGGACCCAAATGGTGGTGAGGATATCCGTCCGGAGAGTTTATCTAATACAATTTGTCTAAAATATAATTTCTAATATTGCCCACAATCTTTCTTTTTTACATTTTAATGAACTTTTTTATTAACTATTTTTTTTAATACTATATCTTATGAAATAAAACGAACTCATTTTCATTCTTTTCACCTTCACTCCGAATTTTTAAAACAGACAAATGTGTTTCTAGTTATCTTCCGTTATCAGTCATATTGTATTTCAGACGTTTTTTAGACAAATTGTATTTTATACAAATAGCCCTTAGCCCAATTGATTTTTGAAAAAAATATATATTAGACCAATTGATTTTATACAAATTGTTAATAGACAAAGATGTTAGTCAAATTATTATTCGAAAAATTGATTTTAGATAACCTATTTTAGATAAATTGTTTTAGACCAAATTTAGACGAATTGTTTTAGACAAATTATCCTAAATCCGGTGTTGAGGTGTGAAGAAAAAAAGCTACCGGCGACACTGTTCCTGAGGAAGGGGGAGGCCGGAAAATAAGCGTACAGGGTGTGCTTTTGCCCCAAATAAAAATGAGGGGCTTACGAGTGTATGTGGGGGGATAAACTCCCCAATTCAGGGAAGGTGAACGCGGATATGCGACCATGCTGAAGGAGGCGGATGATTGGCTGAAGGTCGGCCATACTCAGGATGAGCCCGAGCGTAGAGGATGGAGAATAAAACGGAGGATGTCCGCAGGATAGTGACCCACATTTATAGGCCTACATTATGTCCGCGGGATAGTGATCGACATTTATAGGCCTACCTTATGTCCGCGGGTTAGTGACCGGCATTTATAGGACTATCTTATGTCCGCAGGATAGTGACCGGTATTTATAGCCAACCTTATGACTGCGGGATAGTGACCGACATTTATAGGCCAACCTTATGTCCGCAGGATAGTGACCGGCATTTATAGGCCAACCTTATGTCCGCAGGATAGTGACCGACAGTTATAGGCCTACCTTATGACCGCAGGATAGTGACCGGCATTTATAGGCCTACCTTATGTCCGCGGTCGTGAGATTTATTTTCAGAACCGCTATTCCGGGGATGACGTCACTATGTTCGGTATAGGTTGGTTGGTTGCCTACCTCTAGACTAAGGAACCCTTGATTGGCTGGGCGATGTCCAAAGCTGTTTTAGTCAGTGACTAATCAGCCGATGGTGAGTGATGTAATTCGGGGCCCAAAGAAACGTGATTCGCTTTGCAATCAAAGTATTAAGATCGAAGAGTTTGTTTGATTTGAACAAACAAACAACGACTCGGAACTTTTGGGTTTCTTTTTCCTCTTCCCTTTTCCTCTTCACTTGTTCCTTTTCTTGCCCTCGTCTTCATTCCCACTTTATTAATATTGTCTATCGGTCCGATAGACTGTTCCCTTATTTATATTTTCCATTTTATTTCCGTGTGGTCTTTATGACTAAATTCCCCCCCCCTCCTTGTAATCACTCCCTTGTCGTTCCTCGGTTTGGGGCACAGCAGCGTGGCCCAGCACCTGGTCATTCGACGTCTCCCTGGCGCCGACTCCTAGAGGAGGGTTTGGAGCTTGGGGAAGGACGAGGTGGATACTAGAAGACCTTATGGGACAATACCACTCCTGTTCCTGTTCCTGTGGCAGAACACTTTGAATTTTCCTCCTTTATTCCACTTTAAAATGTCGTAATTTATTGGATATTTCTTAACTAAGAAGAGTTTGAGGATAAAACTTATTTCTGTTCAAGTTGTTCTGACCATTTTAATTAGTTCTAAACCCAAAGCCACTTTCAAAGACTCATTTGAAGGTGAAATTGTAACCATCCGACCGACGACGTATGAACCGCCATAGAAATTTATAGAGTCGTTCGCACGCGATTAAAATTAGGAATTATAATGATAAAAATAAGACTAGGAAAATGTGAGATTTCTTTTTAATCCACCCACACAGGGAGTAGTTAGACGTTTACAAATGCAAAGATCAGACATATCTTTTGCAGTTATACCTAACTTTTCATTTCTAACCTAACCTAACCTAAATCTCCATTTGAATCCATAAACTCCGGCTAATTTAGAACAAACCCCCAAACAAATTTTAGTTAAACTAAAAATCTCACCTGAATTTCTGCCATAGGTAGTAATTATTTATGGTTACTTCATTGTGAAACTTAAACAAACTAGCCAATTATGAATATTCCTCAAGATTATTAGATTTAAAAACTCGCAATTTATTAATTATTTTAATGATTTTGAAAAAAATATTTTATGTAGTTGTTGAAGACTTTAAATACAAGTTTTTAACAAATGCTTTCTCTCTTTGTACATGTTCTCTCTGTATACATAGATATATAAGGAAAAGGTACACTATACATAAATTGTAATGGCTAATTTTAAGGTAATTCTTATGAAATTAATAAATGCCTTTAGTGACAATGACCTTGTCTAGATCACGAAGTAAATTCCTTATATTCCCACCCTTAATTACCATAAAATTAATATTTGTATTTTTAAAAACTTTCATATCGCAAGGATTAAGCTACCCCTTTCACCACTTACTATGTCACATATAAAAACAAGCGTAAACCCTATGTACAATGAGGTGTAAAATTGTGGGAAAGAGAAATCGTGTCTCAGATCCAAATATAGAGCGTCGGATCTCCGTTCAAAATAGCCCTGACTTTGCGTCTCGGATCCAAATATGGAGCGCCGGATCTCCGTTCAAAATAGCGCTGACTTTGCGTCTCGGATCCAAATATGGAGCGCCGGATCTCCGTTCAAAATAGCGCTGACTTTGCGTCTCGGATCCAAATATGGAGCGCCGGATCTCCGTTCAAAATAGCGCTGACTTTGCGTCTCGGATCCAAATATGGAGCGCCGGATCTCCGTTCAAAATAGCGCTGACTTTGCGTCTCGGATCCAAATATGGAGCGCCGGATCTCAGTTCAAAATAGCGCTGACTTTGCGTCTCGGATCCAAATATGGAGCGCCGGATCTCAGTTCAAAATAGCCCTGACTTTGCGTCTCGGATCCAAATATGGAGCGCCGGATCTCCGTTCAAAATAGCGCTGACTTTGCGTCTCGGATCCAAATATGGAGCGCCGGATCTCAGTTCAAAATAGCCCTGACTTTGCGTCTCGTTGACGTAAAAGAGTAAAATTCCAGCTTCAACGGGCAGAGCAGATCAGACGAAAACAGAGTCTAAATGTCGTCTTCCCTCTAGAAATAGTGTATTACAAAAATAACGGTAGTTATTCTGGGTTTGAGGTCATCGTATTCCTCCTGTGAGCTACTTATGGGCACAGTTTGGTCTGAGCTTCGCTGTGGGTAGACCAATAATGACTTGACATCGACGAATAGTCAATTGTGGGTGATGTATTTTCGTAAGCCTTTGTCGAGCAGAACACGCTGCGGTCGTGTTGATGGACGTTGAGTTTGTGTATCAATGGGTCAAAATTATCATCGAAGGGACTTTGTCCGTAGTATCTAAATGGTGATTGGGTTTCTATCGTAGCCTTTCTGTTTCCTTGGTTATTATTATTCAAACACGACTCTCTAGTATTCGTTGGTTGGACTTCCAACGTTATCAAATCATCGCTTACGTCATCAAAGATATTTTCTTTCTCATTATCTTCGATGGACCGTTGATCTATCTTCTCAACATTATCCTTCCGAGCAATCAAATTATGAAACCCATTCCTCAACTGTCTGCCTTCTTTGAGGCGAACCTGAACTCTGAGAGAAGATAAGCTTACATCAGCTTGAGGGATAATAGGATGACTGGCGTAGACAGAAACTCCTCGACTGTAAGTGGACATCGAATTTGGCCACACAGGATGGGAGGAATAAACTTTCAAATCCTTCGGTTTCTGCTTTACCTTCCTATAATGCTTAGGGGAAATGTTTTCTAGAACAGATTGGATAAAGGGATTCATATGCCCTTTCTTATTGAGTTTCCTGGCACGCGAAATATCACTTAGATTCTCACAGTTGTAAAATTTCGAAGAGGGGGACACTGAACGATATTTAAAGCCCGCATTTACCCCAGAGAGGTTCTTCAACTCCTCGACGATAAGATCACTATCCGCATCTTCCACATACGAAGGCATCCTTAAAATCCCAATACCTGATGATTTTAAGCTTACAGGTAATATGGGAGAGTCTCTTTCTGTCGTCAACGTATTATTATGGTTTGAGGGGAGAAACCCGGAAGGCGAACTATTTCCCAACGTCGTCATTATAGATAACTGCTAACACCGATAACCAGCCTCGTGCGTAATGAAAGAGCAAAAACTAAAGCGACATGCACTGGTTTAGCAGATATAGCGAAATGGAATGGTTGGCCGACGAGCAACTTGTTTGTATACCGTTGAGAGCAGAAGCCGTATTATTTCCGTGACGAACCAACTCAAGCGAAATCTCCTGCGTTTTGGTAAATCTTGAAGCCATACTTTAATAAATATGACCTTAGACGCATTGATTTGTTAAATGAGATTGTGATCATTCTTTCATAGATTAAGAAGATATTTTTCTGTAAATGTGATTTAGTTTTATTTCTTGGGAACTCAATTGAGAATATACCAATAAAGCACCGGCTGCCCTGAGAAAAATCGGCATAAAACTTTTACGCTTTCTTTTTTGTTCATTCTTCCTCTCTCTCTGTCTCTCTTTTTTTCTCTCTTCCTCTTTCTATCTCTCTCTCACTCTCTCTCTATCTCTCTTTCTCTATCTCTCACACACTCTCTCTCTCTCTCTCTCTTTTCCTTATTTTCGAAGACCTGGAATCCTCTTTCAACTATCTCTTTATTTACTATCTAATTAACTAACTTTAATTTTCAGCATTTCTGATCAATCTAGATATCAAATGAATGAATTGTGCAATGTAACATGTAATCTTTGTTGCTTGGTTGCAGATTAATAGTTGAGTTCACAAAATATGCGTTAGCTTTACAAAGAAAGTCATTAAGTTTCAGAATATGAAAGTTTTTTAAACTTTAGACGAAGTATTTTCACAGCAATATTACACATATTGGAATTGAATTAAAATAGTTTATGATTTTTTTTACCAAATGAAACTAAAAGCCAGTCTTCATACACTCAAAATGCTTAGTCTTCATACACCCAAATAAATAAAAATTAAAAAAAAAACTAATGCTTATGACAGTCGCGGAGGGAGGGCGGCTTCGATGATTAGAGAAAAACGTCGATCCCACAAAATCTTCTCCGTCAAAAGATCTCGATCGAATGAGTGTCCTTGGTTTGGTTTACAAAGTCGAGTCAGAATTCTCATATTCTCCCCAATCTTTTGCAACTCTCTCCTCCTTTCCTCTCTTAAAGCCCTTACGAATTTTTTTTTATCCTTAATTTATTCACATCGATCAAATTCATCACTTTTCACCTGTTACAGATATTGTTGCAAATCAAATGAATTCTCACTGTAATAAGTTGGCTAATCAAATGAGAATGACGAGGAGATGAAGAAGAGGAGGCAATGATTACATTTACAGAAAAGGAGGAGGAGGAGAGGAGAGGAGAAAATGGTGGGCAGAGGAGGTGGTGGTGGTGGTGGGCAGGTGCAGTTGTTTTGGTGGTGGGCAGGGGCGGCGGCGGTGGTGGTGGTGGTGGGTAAGGGTGCTGGGGGTGAGTGGGTAGGGGTCCTGATGGTGGGCAGGTGCGGTGGTGCTGAACGGGGAGCAGGGACGGTGTGGTGGGTAAGTAGGGGTCCTGTTTTTTTTGCCATATGAGGTTCTTGCTGGTGGTGGGCAGGTGCGGTGGTGCTGGTGGTTGGCAGGGGCGGTTGTGCTTGTGGTCGGCAGGGAAAATGATGGTGGTAGGCAGGGGTGCTGGTGGTGGTGGGCAGGGGCTGTGGTGGTGGCGGTGGTGGGCAGGGGTGGTGGTGGTGGGTAGGAGCAGTGGTAGTGGTGTTGGGCAGGGGCATTGGTTTTAAATCATTATATTTGGTATTAAATTCCCTTTCAAATCAATTATGGTAACCCTCCTATTTTTTTAATTTTCATTCCTCAACTTGGCATAAATTTGATATTTGGGAGTTTAATATAAAGACGGTCCATTTCCCCTTGTTTAATAGAAAATGGCGGCGAATTTCCCCCAAACCGATTCTATATTTGGGATCAATTCGGTAGATGGGATTTTTACTTCTCTAGCAAAGGTCAGAAATGCGGCCAAATACTCGAATTAATCTACTTAGTGGATCTTAAATTACGAATGTGGTTCATCTACTCGTTCATGTATTAACTTTCCTCATTTGTGCGATTAGTATATGGCTTAACCATAAATTGGTTTAAATAGAAAAAACGGGTTTATGTCTCCTCTAATTAGTGATATAAGAGTGAAGGTGCAGAGATTAATAGCTATTAAAGAATTTTTATTTAAACTGAAAAAGTGATTATGCTCTTCCATCTCTGAGCATTGAGGGGGAAATCTACGTGATTATGAACCTTAATTTTACGTTCTTTCGAATTAAAAAAAATACAAAAATCCTCATGGCTAAACTATTTAATCTACAGCCTTGTGCTTTGGTCTCATTGGCTGGTAAATTATCAATTTCTTTTGTACCAGTCCCGTAGATGGGATCATTAGAGTCCCATGATTTCCTCATGATTTCCAAAGCTCCTAAAGCAAAAAAGAAAAACCTGATTTCTCCACTAGGACTAAAATCAGCATAAAAAAGGTTAAAACCTTTCGCCGATTTTTCCGACGAGGGATAATAAAAAAAAAATTCGCGGAAAAGACATACGAAGCGAAGGTCCCAAAGTTCTCGGCCCAAATAGGTTAAGAAAATAAAACGTGAAAACTAATTTTATTAGTTTTCAATTTAGTCCCCAAAAGGGTTAGATCTTGAAATAAGCATTTCAATCCCTTTGTAGAAATAATTTTCGTCTTTACACTGAAAATGCTCAAAAACAACTTACTTGACTTCATCATCCGTCGAAAGATTTTTCCCCTTAAGTCGGATTTGAGCTTCGAGAACAAATATTAATCACTGGGGGCCAGGTCTGGACTGTAGGGAGGGTGGTTCAATTTTGTGAAACCGCAATCAATAATGTTCCTCTTTGCATTGCCGCTGTGGTCACTGGAGCATGGTCATGGAGGACTCTGATTCCTCTACTGAGCTTGGCATTGACGATGTGGTCACTGGAGCATGGTCATGGAGGATTCTGATTCCTCTACTGAGCTTGACATTGCCGCTGTGGTCACTGGAGCATGGTCATGGAGAACTCTGATTCTTCTACTGAGTTTGGCATTGCCGCTGTGGTCACTAGAGCATGGTTATGGAGGACTCTGATTCCTCTACTGAGTTTGGCATTGCCGCTGTGGTCACTGAAGCATGGTCATGGAGGACTCTGATTCCTCTACTGAGTTTGGCATTGCCGCTGTGGTCCCTAGAACATGGTCGTGGATGACTCTGATTCCTCTACTGAGCTTAGCATTGCCGCTGTGGTCACTGGAACATGATCATGGGGGACTTTGATTCCTCTACTGAGTTTGGCATTGCCTCTCTGGTCACTGGAGCATGGTCATGGAGGACTCTGCTTCCTCTACTGAGCTTCCCGCGACGTTGTTTTTTGATGGCGTCCCTTAATTTATGCGATAAAGAAACATAATACTCATCATTAACCACCGTAGTCCTTTCTTTGAAATCAATCATCAATATTCCCTCACAGTCTCCCAAAACAGTTGCCATAAGTTTTTTTGTTGAAGGGACAACCCTGGCTTTTCTTCTTGGGGGGGGGGATTCTCCTGGACGACGCTACTTTATTGATTCTTTTTTTGATAGAGGATCATAGTATAGCACCATAGTTTCATCTCCAATTGCAATGGACTCAATAACTCCTCTTTCATTACCTCGGCAAGCATCTAAACACTCTCTGCAACCTTCCACCCTGCGTTCCTTCTGGACCAATGAAAGAAGGTTGCGCACCCATCTTGCCCTCACCTTCTTCATAAGCTGATCCTGTACAATCCTGAGGACACCTGTTTTCGATACATTCACTCTTGCTCCATTTTCCTTTGCCTTTAAACGTTGGTCGTTATTTACTTCTTCTTCCACACGCCCAATTTTTTGAGGGGTTATGGCAGTCACTGGACGTCCACAACGTTCATCATCTTCTAATGTTTCCCGACCCGTACGAAAGAACGATGCCCATATTTTTACGGTGCTGTAAGAAGGGGAAAGAACCTGGGTCGTACGCATCATCCAAACGGCGCTTAATTTCGTTCTGTTTAACACCTTTCGTGGGAAATTTAATCACTGCTCTTTGTTCAATAGTCGACATCTTTAAATAAGAGCTTAATGAAAACTGAATAATATTCACAAAAAATCCGGAAACTTATTTTATTCAACAAAAGCTTACGCATTTCCGGTGCAGTCGTGAAATATCCTGAATTGACACATTCAAACACATTTTAAAAATTTCATCAAGTTTTGGTCCAGAACTTTTGGACCTTCCTGGTATAATAAGCCCATGTAAGGAAAAATCACAATACAGGTGATATATAATTATTATTATATTTATTATAATAATAATAATAATTAGTGGTAATATCATTAATTTTATAATTCTTCTTCTTTTTCTCCTTCTTCTTCATATTATTATTATTATCATTAATAATACTATTATTATATGTCAGTCAGAGAATTTAAAGCGAATCTTCCTACCCATTCTTGAATAACATAGCAAAGCTCTCCATTAAATTTTGAATTGAAAGGAGTCAAAATTTCCATAAAGCCCTTTCCATCGTAATAGAAGCTTGTTTTTCAAAATAATGAATACGAGGGGAAAAAATTCGTTTTCAGTATTCTTAATAAACTAAAAAATGGAATTTGAATATAACATGAAATGGAAGTTGAATTACCATATTCACCAAAAAATTGGCCAAAATGTAACTTTTAATCCATAAAAGGTATAAACACGAAAGCCACGTTGCCATGCCAACCTATCGGTGCTATATATAAACAAGTGAATATTATACATAACTAGACAAACTTTACACATTAGTTCGTGTGCAATATACTGATATGTGCCGATTCTTAACATACATGAAACCAACAAAAGGGGTGGCAAAATTAATGAACTAAAAGCACCTGGAGTTGCCACTTCCTAAAAGATTTTTCTAATCTAAGAGGAAAATACTTACGTCGCTTAATCGTAAAGGAATAAGATGTCAAAAACCAATCAAGAAAGAGAAAACACGAAAGAAATTGATCCTACATATTTCTACAGAGCTCCTAGGGCTGAAATGTGTGAAAGCAATCGCGAACCGAAATCAAGCGAGACTCATCGAAGTGAAAATGAATCGGGGATGATGTGTATCGGGTCTGAGAGATTCGCCCCGGGCTCTGATTCAACAAAGGAGAAGAGATCGCAATTTTATGGCAATTTTCCAATTTTGGCAGAGACTTCGGAACGTCAAGAATTTCCTCCTACGGAATCGAATTATTATCACACCGGAGCAGGAAATGTTGCTGAAATTGAGAGAATAAGGTAGATTACACATTTTCTACTATAAGAATGCGATTGAAGTGATAGAATGGGGTAGATAAACCTTTTCTACTAAAGAAAGGCGCTTAAAGTGATAAAATGGGGTAGATTACATATTTAATAATATAATTAGTCTGAAAGTGTGAGAGTGGAGTAGATTGCACATTTTATACTATAAGAAGGCGCTTAAAGTGAAAGAGTGGGGTAGATTACAAATTTTCTACTATAAGAAGGCGAGTAAAATTAGGGAATTAAGTAGATTAAACATTTTCTACTATAGGAAGGCGCATAGTGTGTGAGAGAGAGGGGTAAATTAAGAATTTTCTACTATAAGTAGTGGCTTAAAGTGAGATAATTAGGTAGATTACACATTTTCTACTATAATAGGAAGATTAAAGTGAGAAAGTGAATATATTACACATTTCTACTATAAGAAGGCACTTAAAGTGTTAGAGTGAGGTAGATTACACATTTTCTACTATAAGAAAGAACTTAAGGGAGAAAGAAGAGTAGATTACAATTTTCCACTATAGGTAGGTGTTGAAACTGAGAGGCCGAGGTAGATTACACATTTTTTACTATAAGAAGGCACTTAAATTGAGAGAGTAGGGTAGATAGATTACTATTTCTCTCATATAGGTAGGTGCTTTCAGTGAGAAAATTAAGTAGATTACGCATTTTCTACTATAAGAAAGCGCTTAAAGTGAGAGAGTGGGGTAGATTACTCTTTTTATGCCATGAGAAGGACCTAAGAAGTGCGAGAGTGGGGTAGACTACAGCGGTGTTGCGATTGGTTATGTGCATTATGATGTATGCGCTGTTACTTACCCACTGGATGGATACCATCCAGTGGGCGGCGAACTCATGAGGTTACTGAAAGTTTTGTGTTCTCTCTCTCCCTCTTTCTCTCTCTCTCTCTCTCTTTCTCTTTCTTTCTCTCTCTCTCTCTCTCTCTCTCTCTCTCTATATATATATATATATATATATATATATATATATATATATATATATACTAGCAGAGATACACGTCGTTGCCCCAGGAATATGTGCGTTCGGCAATAAAGTAAGACAGATTTGATCTTTTTCTTCTTTTTTTTCTTCACAAACAATTTTCTCATTCTCTGAACTCAACTTAATCTCGTTCATCAACACTACAGAAATTCTTGCTACCCAATATTCTTTGTCTTTCCTTTTGGAACATATACAAACATTACTTTTGCTTCTTACTCTAAAGCAATCAACATCGAGTTGACTTTAAGTAAAACAGGGTTCCTCTAATTGCAACTATGCCACTAATAGAGTCTCACCTTACAAGTTTTTACCTCACATTGCAAAACTTACACTGATTGGGAAATATAATCTTTTCAATGTAAATGGCAATTCTGATTCTGTTTGATTTAGGACTATTCTGTGAATGAAGACATCTTTCTACCTCCAGTAAGAATGGTTGCCTCTATAACATATGGCATCAAAATCTTTACCACCAGCTGAGTGCCATTACAGAGTTTTGTTGGATCTAAATTGCGCAAGAACATTATTTAGATTTGCTACCCTCAGTTCAAGTTGGTGAGGAGATACTTCAAGAGATTACCGAGAGTTTAGGAACTTTATGGAATAATCGAGTATTTGAGTATGATCCGAAATTGTAACAACTTACTTGTAAATTTGTTGACTACCTGAGACAGCAAACAGTAGATGTTTATTGATTCTGCAGAGAGCGTTGTTCTTCGGAGCTAATATAACCCTTTCACACAGCCAATTGTAGTATTTCTTTGCAGACAGGAGATATTTCTATTCCACCATCAGCATCAAGAGGTACTTTGCCATTTCCCAGTGTCAGAATGTTTTTTGCAAATTGTGAAGACAGTTGATCACCAAAGAGCTTTGCTCTCATATTTATGTTTAGAGACAATATTCTAATATTCCTACACAAAGAAGATGATTTTAGGCAACCCCGGACCTCATCTGCCCTGGTTCCTTTAGAGATCACTGGAAGTGTCTGCCTGAAATCACCTTACAGCAAAAGAGTGACACGTCCATAGGAGCCTCACAATACCTGATGTCTAGCTTATTGCTTCTAAGGCTCCCTTATGAGCCACCGAATGAGATACCCGGAGTTGCCCTGAGTAAAAAAAAAAAAACAACATACCAGAGATACAGGTTGAAATTCTTATATTTATCGCAATTATTCTTTAACCAATGCATCATAACACTTCTTGGTAGACACTATTCCTCGTCTTTCCTTGTGGTGCATGGACAAACAGGTTGCTTTTGCTTCCAACAACGTTGTAGATAAAACGTAACCTGTCCCTTGGGGGTCTAAATCCGGCTCACGTTCCCTATTTTGGACAGACGGGGCAAATTTGGAAAAGGGCCCTGTAGCTACATTAGGGGGAACTTAGAGATTGGGGATAACTTCCATTATCTTCCTCAGAAAGACTTGCATAAGAATCCATTTTTAATTTTATTTAATCTGTCTAACCTTTCTTCCTATAAATGGACACAAACACACACACACACATATACATACACACACACAGGCTTCATTTTTATTATATAGAATATATCCCTCACTATGTGTCCTGCGTGTATCTTTCTATCTCACTCTGTCTCTCTGCCTGTCTCTGCCTCGTTGTCTCTCGCTGTGTCCGTCTCTCTGCCTCGTTGTCTCTCGCTGTGTTTGTCTCTCTGCCTCGTTGTCTCTCGCTGTGTCTGTCTCTCTTTGTCTCTATTTCAGTCTGTCTCTCGCTGTCTCGCTCTATGTCATTGCCTCTTTCTTTCTCTCTCTCTCTCTTACTATCTCTTTGAGTGTCTATCCATCTGACTCTCTCTCTCTCTCTCTCTCTCTCTTTGTCTGTCTAATAACAAATTAATCAAATACTAACAAATAATTGTAATAATAATACATAAATTAAATAAAATAATATATTAAATAAAACCAATTGATGAAATAATAACAACTAAATGAAATAACAATAAAGAATAAAATAATAATAATAAATAAATGAAATAATAACAATGAATGAAATCAAAAATAAATGAAATAACAATAAAAATGAAATATAATAAATAAATTGAATTGAACAAATAAATGGAATAACAACAACTAAATGAAATAACAATGAAGAAGTGAAATAATAATAATAAATAAAGGAAATAATAACAAATGAATGAAATAATAAAAGGTTTTCGCCTTTTAAGCATTCCCTTTTGCAGGCGTTCTGATGACGTCATGAGGAAGGCCAACCTACGGTTGATTCCCGTCGATTGGCTCGGCCTTCCTTTATCTAGTTCGACCCTTCCGCATCCTGTATCGACCACACACCTGCACTACAGGCGCCCTGCTTCTGCCATTACCCTCACGCAGGACCAGCGATCGAGGACGAACTTGAAAAAGGCCGAGGACGACACCAAAGCACCACCCCTCAGTCACGAGCAGGTCACCACCTGGCTCTTGTTACGGGAAAGGGACCGACCCATTAATAACATACATTAATATCTACTAATAAAAATGATTAATAATAATAATAACCATGGTTGCCCATCACTACCCACTTAAAATAATAAACATGAATAAGCATTAACACGAATCCATAATATTAGTCATGAATAACATTATTAACCCTTTATAATCCCCATAGGTACGCATCGATGCCCGCTCATATTAATAATACCCAGTAATAATTTTAAGGAATTATACCCAATAATAAAAGGTTTGAAAAAAGAGTGAAGAAGTTAGGGGAATTCAAATTGTATGGGGGAAAGAATATATATATATATATATATATATATATATATATATATATATATATATATATATATATATATATATATATATATATATATATATATATATATATTATATATATATATATATATATATATATATATATATATATATATATATATATATATTAGTAGTTGATTGATTGTAGTGAGCGGAGAGGTTGATGCTTGATTGTGGCGGGGTCACCAGTTCAAGGTTGGAACAAATATTCCTTCTCTGCTACATGATTCGATTTCGTTCTTGAGGGTGTCCACTAAATAAGTTCGTATTTGGATTTTACAAACAATTTGATGAAACATAACTTTATTTTTAACTTGAGATTTACTAATGAATGGCTGTAGCTTGTGAGTCCTATCTAACGAAAGAGGATGGATCACAACAACGAAGACAAAATGATTTGATCGCCTGTGTAGATAATGTGAATACAGCGAATGTCGAGGATATTGTGTATTTGTCCTTAATGTCCGATTGTTTTATAGGTGTAGAGAAGGTGGGCGTGACAAATGGGGTTTCTATGGAGGAGCTTTGTTTGAAATCAATGTTTGTTCGAGAAGAGAGAGAGAGAGAGAGAGAGAGAGAGAGAGAGAGAGAGAGAGAGAGAGAGAGAGAGAGAGAGAGACAGAGCAGCGATTGTCTACCAAAAGAATTTGATAGATAGGTGTTGAGAAAGGAATTTATAGTAAGAAAACGATAGCAATGTTTGGGAAACAGAATTTCTGTATAGCAGACTTGCGTCAGTAAGGAAGTAGTTAGATGACAGTTTTGTGGGAACCTAGTTTGTTGTGACCCAAAGGAAGATAAATGTGACCAAAGAAGGGAAACAAAATGAATCGTCTATAATGTCGAAACACCGTGTGCATGAGTGGGTGCAACCTTTGTCTTAATGGATCACCATATGTAATATATATGTATATATCATGGAAACAAGAGGCGGTGGAACCAGGACAGCGCACAACTCTTCTGATCCTGTGTGTGCAAATATGCGTTCATACAGAGTGAGTGTGTGTGTGTATGCTCAGCGAAAAGAGAATGAGTTTGTGTCTAAGATGGTGTGTGTGCGCGTGCTCAGCGAGAGAGAGAGTTACATAGAGTTACATAGATACACAGATCACACGGGCCTTACGGCCCAGACTAAGGTGATCTGGCCTTAAATCTACTGCCACTTACACATAGAATAGTAGAAGTAAAGGATAGAAAAGTTTTAGGCTCTCCTCACCCTCCACTCCCTCCGGCAAAAGCCGTACATGAAATAATTTGGGAAAAGTACCTTGCAGGTGTAAGAAGACAGTACCTGAAGGAAATTTGCATTGAATAGTAATTAAATAAAATGAATATGAAAACCACTTACATAAACCTGAAAGAGTTATATTTTTGTAATATTATTTTATTTTGTAGCTTATGCTAAACAATTCCAATATTTGTTAAGTGTTTGTCTAATCTCATTTTAAATGAATCTATAGTGCTGCTGTCCACTACCTCGTTTGGCAAATTATTCCACTCATTAATAATCGAGTAAGTGAAGAAGTTTTTTATTACATCCATAGTGGCTCTTTTACCCTGAAGTTTTGAATCATGTCCACGGGTGGGACACTCCCCTGTCAGTGTGAACAAGTTATTGGCATTAACGTTGTTAAATCCTTTAAGTATTTTGAAGCACTCTATAAGCTGACCCCTTAGTCTTCGTTTTCTGACGGAAAATAGATTGAGTTTTTTTAGCCTCTCGTGGTAAGGTTTGTTACGTACTGACGGGATAAGTTTTGTCGCTCTGTGTTGTACAGCTTCTAATTTATCTATGTCTTTTATTAAGTAAGGGGCCCAGAACTGTACAGCGTATTCGAGATGGGGCCTGACAATACTTTTATATAGTGGCATAATTATCTCCTCGCTTTTATAAGTAAAGTTTCTTTTTATAAATCCTAGTGCTGTGTTAGCTTTGTTTTTGCAGCTGCGCATTGGTTTGATATTTTTAAGTTTTCTGTAATTATTACTCCTAAATCTTTAACCTGCGGGGTTGTGTTTATTAAGCCGCCTTGCATTGTATAGTTGTATTTTTTGTTTTTTGTTCCGCACTGAAGGATTTGGCATTTGTCGATATTAAATGGCATTTGCCATTTCTCAGACCATTCGGTAATTTTATTTATATCAGCTTGCAGGCTAGCCTTGTCCTCTTCGCATAATACTGAGTTACCTATTTTCGTGTCATCTGCAAATTTAGATATGATATTATTTATTCCAACGTCTATGTCATTGATGTATATAGTAAATAAAATAGGCCCCAGGACTGTTCCCTGGGGAACACCGCTGGTAACAGATACCCAGTCCGATTCCACGCCATTTATTATCACTCTCTGCTTCCTGTTTTTTAACCAGCTACTAATCCATCCGTATACATATATTACCGTTAATTCCTAGCGTACGCACTTTGTTCATGAGTTTCTGATGGGGAATTTTGTCAAATGCCTTTTTGAAATCTAGGTAAATTATATCTAATGATTTAGTATCGTTATATAGGTTGAAAAGGTTATGGTAAAAGTCAATTAGGTTTGTTAAGCACGATCTCTTAGACCTAAAACCATGCTGGCTATCACGTATAAGGTTATTGTTTTCGAGGAACTCTACTAGCTTGTCTCTAATGATCGTTTCGAGCAACTTTCCAACTATTGAGGTTAAGCTAATGGGTCTGTAATTACTGGCCTGGTTTTTACATCCCTTCTTAAAGATAGGTGTGACGTTAGCTTCCCTCCAATCATCAGGGACGACCCCATGCTCGAGAGATTTGTTAAAAATGAGAGCAAGTGACTCTGCTAACTCATTATGGACATGTTTTAAGATTCTCGGAGAGAGAGAGAGATAGAGAGAGAGAGAGAGAGAGAGAGAGAGAGAGAAAGAGAGAGAGAGAGAGAGAGAGAGAAAGAGATAGAGAGAGAGAGAGAGAATGTGTCTGTGTTGAGCGACGACCAGCAGCATAGAATGCGTCTCCTCTCCTCGAGTCACTTGCTCTTAATTGGCACTTGTGAGTCGCCCGCGATTTGATTCGCCGTGAATTTCATCAAAATAAATCACCTAAACTGTTATTGAAAACGCACCGCTTCCCCCCCCCCCCCCCTCCAAAGTTCTCTTTCGGCAACGACGGAGCGTTTGCTATCCTAGTAGATAGGACGTTGGATTTCTACTCCTCGGTATGGGTTCGACTCCCGAAGAGAGCAAAGCTGCAAACGGTTTCGGTGTTCGTAAAGAGCCAACTGCCTATTGGCACAATGCTTACTCAGGGGCGGGGCCGAGGCTTTTCCTTCGTTCACACACTTCACCACACATATAATCTCTCTCTTCGCGCTCACAATATCATTCTTCCCTCTCGGAAACTTCCATTCCAACACTTCCTTGAGGTGGAATGAGTAGCTCTCCATTGGGCCATATAAATGGGATTATGTGGTTGGTGGCCAAACGAAGTATTAACATACCTCGGGCCCCTTCCGAGACGAGTACTGGCACCATCATACCCTCCGGGCTGCTAAATATTGCATTCTGATCTTTATGTGAATTTCATTATCTGGTCGGAGGATTAAAATTGCTTGCCATAGATTGTCATTATATTCTTTATGTGGATTTCATTAACATATCGGTATATCTCGTCTACGATTGAAAACTCCTTTGTCAGAGATGGTCTTTCTGATCTTTATGTGAATTTCAATATCCAATTAGCGAACTTGTGCAGGAATATACAGAGATGGGTTGCAGAATTAACTACTATTAACCATTCAATCATTACTTTAGCCAAAATTGGAAATAGTTATAAATAACTCTTCTATTTGTTTAGTTCCCGAATGTGTCCTGGGTACCCCCCAGCCTGGCCCCGGCGGTGGCTGGTGGGGCGTATACTAGGAGGGATAGCGAAGTGGGGTCGCTCCTCGACCACGGTACGACATCGGTGTGGAACATCCCGGAGACGATGGCACAAAGAATTAAGAAGAACGATCCCATGGACTATCTCAATTTGATCGATCCATACAACACCATGACGTGAGTCGATATATATATATATATATATATATATATATATATATATATATATATATATATATATATATATATATATATATATATATATAATACTTGTAATTGATTTGTTCCTTGGGAATCTGTTGTGTAGCAGGAATATGAAGACCAGGGGATTACACTAATCATTTATTGGCCGGACGTTTCGGACCTTCATTAGGACCATCTTCAGCGACTATATCGTCTAATGAGAAGGGGAAAGAACATTAATTGATAACAGTGGATATATATATATATATATATATATATATATATATATATATATATATATATATATATATATATATATATATATATATCAGGTGCCCCGAATATCCAGATAAAATATTAATTTCTGATTATTTATTTCTTTACACTCGATAGTCGGGTTTTTTTCCCCTATTATTTTTGTAAAGTGGAAGAAAACTCTAAAAGGTTTCTGAATGCCGTTTTTTGTTTTCGACGAAGGATGGTCGAAAGTATCTTGCAGATGAAAATTGTCATGAATTGGAAGGAGGTTACTGATATATTTCTTTTAAAAATGCGTCATTTTGTTTTTTTGGGGGGGCACCTGATATATATATATATATATATATATATATATATATATATATATATATATATATATATATATATATATATATATATATATATATTTAAAGAGAGAAATAGATAGCTCTTACTTTCACTGCCACTCGCTTGTCGAGGAGGATGAGGGTTTCCCCAAGACTGATCAAAACAGTGTTGAGGAGGCTTAAGCTGCCATAGCAACCGCGTTCCATCGATACGTATTTAAAGAAAGTCAACAGACCTAAATAGCGTGCGCTCAATTATTTCAATAATTTTGAAAAAAAAACAAACTAACGTATTATCAATTAACAGAAATTATTTGACCTTACGACTTTCAAAACTTTCAAAAACTCATTGAAAAGTAAAAAAGTTACCAACCGACCGACTGACCGACATAGACACTTATAGACTCGCATGCACGCATCTAAAAAGTCTCTCCTATAATTGACACTAAGTAAACTATGTTAACATAAGCAGCAAACTTTCAAACTGTATTATGCAATCCGTTTTCAAGATTATCACAATAAAATAAAACAATATTGGACCTAGGACAGATCTCTGCGGCACACCCCTAAGGACCGGCTCCCAGCTAGACTTATGACCTTTTAAAATCACTCTCTCGGCGCTATTCCATAGACAATAATCAATTCAAATAGAAATACTAACAAATAACCTCGCTTTAGTTTAGTTTAAGAATCAATTTCTTTGAGGCATTTTATAAAGGACCTTACTAAAATCCAGTTTAAATACATCAAAATTTTACTCCTTCTTCAAGTTAATAATCACATATTCAAGAAAAGACAAAAAAAAAATCGATAAACATGATTTTCTTCAATGAATACCATGCGAGTTATGAATCAAACTATTGCTCTTTAAGAAACTAAACAACCTAAGCTTGATCAATATCTCCAAAATGGTACCAAAAAATAGGAGTAACACTATCAGGACGATGATTATCCACATCATAACCGCTAATCTTCTTAAAAATTGGAACTACATTGACCAAGATAGAGCACTTTGAGGTATGAAACCGAATTATTAAAAATTATGCTTAATGCCAAGGTTAAGAGATCAAATCCATAATGATAAATGAACTCAGCAGATATATTATTAGTTCTAATCTTGACACTCGAAATCATCCGAGCTAAACACATAGTTTAATTAATCATTTAGAATATTCATTATTTCCTCATCACTATCAATTAGTTTACCATCAATGTCAAAGAAGACGATAATATCCTTGTTATATATATATATATATATATATATATATATATATATATATATATATATATATATATATATATATATACACTTTAATTGATCTATTCCTTGAGAATCTGATTCGTAACATGGAATATAAATAGCCAGGAAAAGGCTCTAAAGTTTAATTGGTCGGACGTTTCGGTCATCACTGGGCCTATTCATTAGCGACTAAAGAGAGACCGGGGGAAAATATTTACACTAAAATATTAAAATACATTAAAAATATTTTTGAAATTTAAAAGCGGGATAATAAGAGTTAAACTAGTAAAATGGACATAAATATTGAGGAGCATGTAAACATCAATGATAACATATAAACAACAATATCTGTGTAATTTTGAAAAAAACAAGTGGAATATAACTCACAGAAAAAAAATTAAATACGAACTTACTTCAGTAAAACAAACTGAAGGAAGTTAAGAGAAAAAAAATAACTTATTAAATCTTATTAAAAGCAAACAAACAAACAAACACGTGAACAAATTACAAATTGGCGACTAACGTGTATCGCTGGAGTTGTGAGAGAAACTAACTAAGGTTAGAAAACTAAAAACAAAGAATTTTCAGTTTATCTGTTGGTGACTTGATAGATTGGTTGGTCATACGGTAAGTAGTTTAATTGAAAAGGTGCAATTATA
Source organism: Ceratothoa steindachneri (assembly GCA_963969495.1). Classification (NCBI taxonomy): domain Eukaryota; kingdom Metazoa; phylum Arthropoda; class Malacostraca; order Isopoda; family Cymothoidae; genus Ceratothoa; species Ceratothoa steindachneri. The sequence continues at coordinate 7,891,739 of OZ018324.1, forward strand.
TAAATTACGATTTAATTTATTGATGGACAACGACTCAAGGAGTTTTAACTCTAATGATGTTGAGGCTGAAGACATGATACTAAATGATTCTTGGTTAGGGAGATGTTGGTTAATGGTTCAGACTTAGGAGTTGGAAAGGAAAATGCCAGTTATGTGAGACAAACCCCAAGTGCTTTGCGATCCTACATTTTAGTTGTAAACCAGTTCGGCCCAAATAACGACTGTGACAGGTGGTACATGTATGATTATAAACTACACAGGATCGCAAGCTCATATGAATTGACTCCTTATGGCAAAAATGTGAATGTAAAGAAAAGGATTAGAATGAATAAAAAAGTGCATTGTGAGAAATAGTCTGTGAGGGTAGGGAGAAGTTTATTAAATTTAGATTTTAAATGTTCGAGCTGATCAATCTTAAGGAAACCTTCTGTTTTGCCACACTTGGTATAATGGTGAGAGGATAATATATTTTTGAGAGAACTTTAGACACTAACTTATGAAAATGAAATCGGGGTAATAAATTAAATGAAAGAAATCCCTTAAATAAGTTATTTCTTCATGAAAATCTAACCAGTTTGAGCAAATATGGTAGGCTCTGAAAATTCTACTTTTAATGTTATTTAACTTGACGTGACTAGGAGAGCTACTGAAAAAAAAAATCAGTACGCAACTTGTTCGTTGTGGAGTTTCTATAATTACTCGTAGATGTATTAAAAGTCGAACCCACTCGAACAACGTTTACATCTAAGAAAGAGGTTTTGTTTACCGTTTCTGTTTCCATTGAAAACTTTGTTTGGATGTTGTTGGTTAATAAAATTAAGAAATACGGTTGCATGATCTTTGTGCTTGAAAATGAGGAAACAATCATTAAAGTATCTTTTAAAGACAAATGGTTTGAATCGTGAAGGACAGCTTTCTAGCCACCCTGTTTCATGGTGACACAAAAGGTATTTGGTAAAGGAGGACCTAATGGAGAACTCAGGGTCATGCTTTCATGTTGTAAGTAAAAACCGTTGTTGAACAGAACAATGGTTTCATCCACAGTTTCAAAAGCCTAAGAAATAGTTGCTTAGTTAAACCAAAAATTTCACTCATACTTTGAAAAAGAGACTCCTTGGGGCGGAGTTCTCAAACATATTTTGCAAAATCAAAAGTCAGGTAAAGTGAAATACTTATGTGCCAATAAGAACAAAGAGGAACAAAAAGTTTACCCTTGTTTTTTTTCAAAATTACCTCAGATATTGTTTTTAAGTAATTTTATGTAATGTCATCGAGGATTTACATGACATTCAAGATTTATGTCCATTTTGCTGGTTTCCCTCCCACCTCCATCTTTTTTTATTCAAATAATTATTAATGTATTTTAATAATTTTAGTGTTAATATTTTTTACCCTTTATCTTTAGTCACTGATGATGGTCCCAGTTGAGGCCCGAAATGTCCGCCCAATAAATGTTTAGAGACCTTTTCTAGGTTTCATATTCTTGATATACTGTACATAAGAAATGACACTTGCCAACAATCTTTCCTCACCTTATGCTTTCTCAGAGTCTTTGAAAAGATTAAAAAGCTACAGTGCAAGCTCAACCAAGCAGCCGTCGTTGCCGACCTCAAAAAATCATGCATACAACATGGTCCCCTATCACGATATATATATATATATATATATATATATATATATATATATATATATATATATATATATATATATATATATATATATTATTTCGGGCTATATTTGACGATTTTTAATGACTGCCATTTTCATGAAAAGTTTAACGTACCGCTGAACAGTTAAAGGCATTGAAGAGTGATATGGAGGACTAAAAGCCATCTGAATATTGGAAAAAAGTTATCTGCATCATGATGATTCGCGTCGGGTATCAAAATGCCGAAAACATGACTGATGCTCACGCCTACTTTGGCTGTAGACAGTGTGACTATGGGGGTTTATAAAGGAGTACCGGGCCTTCCCCCTTCCTCATTGGCCGCTCCATGAGCACCACTGGGGCGGGGAGAGGGTCGGAGGAGCTGTTCTTTGTTTCCCACATCTCTTTTCATCTCTTTTCATTTCATTTCATTTCTGACTATTTGTCGCTCAGATCAAGTTCTCTAGTAAAGGAGGCAAAGGAAAATGAAGGTTTGAAAACGTTCTTCTTTTAACGGCGGTCAACTCGGAGACGCCGAGATTTCGGGAATATGGTTTCCGGCTGAAGTTGCATGTTAATTGCCGCTTTCTTCATTTGAATAATGACGGCTTCGGTCATCCGGAATCTTCTGCGGTTTTGGAGTGTCAGAACGATGGAGGTGTCCTGATTTAAGTTTTTTACGGGTTATGGTAGTGACATGAGAGTGGGCGTGTTTTTTATTCGCGCCATCTTCAAGGTGAGCTGTCAGTTTCCTTGACAGGGTTGTGGAGGTTACGCCGATGTAATTTAAATTGCAATTTTCGCAGTCACCGACCTTGCACGAATATTCGTACACGACGTTAGTCTCCTGGAGTTCGCTTGTTGGAGGGAGACAGCTGTTCTTCGTGATGCAACTACTTGTTTTCTTGGTATTGTAGTATATATTAGATTAATATCCGTATTAGGGTCGGTTGGGGTCACGTTACGATGGAGAATGGCTTTGAGACCCTTTTTGTCTTCACGGTAGCCGGTGTTCATATTGTCCTGGTAATAAAGGTCGATATTACTCTTCTGCGGAGTAGAACTGACGCCAGGGCCAACAGCCAAGTTCATTTTCTATTTCATGGTGGCGTCGACGGATTCTTGTGGGTAGCCGTTATTAACGAGAACTCGGGAAACCCTCTTAACTTCGAGATCAACAGCCGTCCACGAGGATGAATGGAAAATTGCCTGTTAACTAAGGCATTGATGACTGATCTCTTGTAACGTTCAGGACACTGAGAAGAACCGTTTAAGCAGAAGCCCAAATTCGTGGGTTTAACGTATACTTGGGTCACAAATCTGGACTTCTGGGCACATATGAGGATATCAAGGAAGGGAAGGGATCCTTCATCTTCCGTTTCGTAGGTGAAATTCAGACACGAGTTGTTTTTGAATGTTTCAACTAGGCCGTTCACTTGTTCACGGTTATTCGTATTCAAAATTATGTCACCGATATAGCGAGCATAGATGGGAGGCTTGAGCGCTATATTGCTTTTGAAAATCTTGTTCTCAACTGAGCCCATGTAAAAATTGGCAAAGAGGACGCCAAGAGGTGACCCCATCGCGATGCCATCGATTTGCACGTACATTTTCCCATCGGGACCGTAGAACGGGGCTTCTTTTGTGCATGCTTGTGCAAGCATTTAACAAAGTCTGGGTCAGAGGAATGCAATATAAGATCTAAATTCCAGATGAATAGCAATCTGGAGAGAATTCTCTGCGATTATGTGACAGACAGAAGAGCATATGTGAAGATCAATGGTTATTCAGGACCAAAATTCAAATTGGAAGCTGGACTTCCGCAGGGGGGCTGTCTCAGTCCCACGCTGTATTCAATATGTACAGCAGACCTGCCACCACCAATAATGCCAGTTTGCCTAAACATACAGTTCGCGGACGACATAAGCGAACTCGTCGTCACTCCGTCCAGGAACGTACACTTTCAGGCAAGGACAACAGCTTTAGAAATCAACAACATCAACAACTACGAAAGAGATCGAAAGATAAGGACAAACGGGAGGAAATTTACAATCGTCCGTATCTCGAGGAACAAAACAGCTGAAATTGTAGTTGAAGATCAGAACTACAGATATTATAGTGAGGGCAAAGTACTAGGACTCAAAATAACAAAGAGAGGCTGCAAATAACATATAACGGAGAGAAGGAACAAAGCGATTCTGATGCTTAACCTACTGTACAATCTAAAAGGGTTAGGCATGAAAAATAAAAGAAAAATCTATCTTGCACTAGGAAAAGAGGTACTACTATACCCGCCAACCCCTATCAACGGTAAAACAAGGACCAAAAAATTGGAACTCCGGAGAATACAAAATAAAGCTCTCGACCTAATCACCAACACACGTAGGAGAGAGAGGAGAAGACTACAGGATCTACACCAAGAAGCAGGATTAGAAACGCTCAACATCAACATCAGGAACAGAGAGGAGAAAATATGGAGGAAGATAGACGATCTACCTCCGATATTTGCAGAGCACACAAACACCAGACTGGATTCCACTTTAACACTCGATTTCCCAGTGGCAAACAACAGCTGAGAATCGAGGAGGTACCCATGTTTCCTTAAAAAGAAATTTAAAAAGAGAAAGGGAACAAGCATAACGATAAAGATATTTACTCGACTATATACAAACACAACCAATGGTGTTTTTAATTCGAATGCTAATGTGAAATATCAAAATAAACCCAAAAGGTTGCTTTAAAGCTTTTACAGAAAGACCAAAACATAGTGATAACAAAATCCGACAAAACTAACCAAATTATTGTGATGAATAAAATTTAATATTCGCAAAAATTAAATGACCTCTTAAGTGACAACACTATTTATGAAATTTTAAATTCTAATCCTCTGAACAACAAGACGAAATCCTCTAATGACGCCATTCGAAAAATCTTAGGTTCCAAATCTGAATTAACTAAAAAATTTAAAACAATCAACCCCTCCATCCCCTAGATGTACGGGTTACCGAAAACCCATAAAGAAGATATCCCATTACGCTCAATCATCTTTTGCATCGGTTCCCATAGTTATAAGCTATCTAAATGGCTGGCCGGAATCTTATCAAATGCGGTGGGAAAAATCTCTCACTCACATATCCACTCATCGGACCTTATTTCCAAAATTAAAAAACTCGACCTCAGGGCTAAAAAACTGTTAAGCTTTGACGTAAATAGTTTGTTTACAAAAGTCCCGGTCGATGAAGATATTAACCTACCTTTTCCGATCGCTAAAATTATTAAATTAGTGCGCTTATGTGTAACAAATAATGTATTTTAAACTGAAGATAAGTTTTTTCGCCAAAAATATGGCCTAAGTATGGGTAACCCCCTTTCCCCGATCTTATGCAATTTATTTATGGAAAACTATGAAATAACCCTCCTTCCTAGAATCAAGTCCCAACCTCTTATCTGGTTCTGATATGTAGACGACATCCTGTCGACATGCCCAATAAACAACAACAATTTCAATGAATTTTTCAACAACCTGAATTCGTTACACCCATCGATAAAATTTAAAGTAGATTGGGAACAGAACAATTCTCTACCGTTTTTAGACGTAAATATCCACCATTTAAATAATTATATTCAGTGCTCAGTCTATCTAAAGCCTACAAATTCAAATGCTTACATACATTTTTTTCTCACTACATGATAAATCCGTTAAGATATCTGTTATTTCTTCCCTCTTTCTCCGAGCCTATAGAACGTGCGACCCAATGTTCATTTATTGAATTAAAATATCTTATTCACGTCATAAATAGATGCCATTCCAAAGCACGAAAACACTTCTATGCCACCTCCACAGCACGAAGGGACGATTTTAAAAAATGTATTAGTTTCCCATATGCTCCAGCCTTGGCTCCTCTAAAATCATATGCGAACGGAAATAACATAAATATTACATTTAAATATTCCAATACCATTCGAAAATTCTTGACTAGACTGCACCCAATCAATTTCGATGTTGGAGTTTACAATATACCATACTATTATTTCAAATTAACATACATCGGAGAGTCAGGCCACTTTAATAAGAGGATGAAAGAACATTTAGCTGATATCAGAAGGTGTATAAATTCTTCAAGTCTCTTTACGCACATGAAAAAGCACGACCATAGAATTGATTTTAACCATACAAAAATCATTTATAAATCAAACAATTATATTAAGAGGAGAATTACGAAATCCGTCATCATCAACAAAGTTGATAATTTCAATTTATCTGAAGGGCAATACAAATTTAACAAATATATAACGAATAGAGTCGTCAATCGTATCTATAAAACCCCGGACGCAATGCGTTTTGAGGATTAGCAACTCTCTAGAGTGTTTCCGGTTCCATTTCACTTTGTTTAGCTTGTCATTCACGCCAGATTTACTCGTGTATATATTTTTCCAGATTGCTTCCTGCTCTTTCATTTTGGTTAGGATGTGTTTTACCTTATATATCCTGTGCTCTTACCTAGCTTCTTCATTATTAGTTGAAAAAGGCATTTTGCCTAACTAGTCCGATAGTTATAAATAAAATCTTATATCGTTATTCAAATATTGTGGTTTACCATTATCTTCCACTGATATACATCAAGTCAATGTGATTACTTCCATTATATATATATATATATATATATATATATATATATATATATACACTGTTCAGGGAGGCCGACCAATTGACGGGCGGAGTTAATGAGAAGGGGGAGAAAACCATCCCCCAGTGCCCTTGGGATTTCAAACGATGCGATCTGGAGACTTCTACTGGAGGAGCTCATATAAGGGAGCGGCAAGGGCCTCGAAATTGGGGACGAATCGCCTATAAAATGAGGTGGATTCCATAAAGGATCTAAGCTGGTTTTTTTTATTACACGGGAGGGGCATGTCGAATATAGCCCTGACATTGTCCTCTTGTGGTCCATCTGGTTATTCCCGATGGGAAAACCAAGATATTTAATTGCAGCATAGACGAAGTGGCACTTGCTGGGGCCAATTGTAAGGCCATGCTTCCGTAGTCTACTCAACAGTGCTCGGAGGGAGACCAAGTGCTGGTCCCAATCGCGGGTGCCAAAGTATATGTTGTTAAAATAGAAAGTGACATTTGACAACCAGTCCAAGATTCTACGCATCATTTGTTAGAAAAGTGCCTAAAAAAACCCTACGTATCAGTACATTTCCATCTTAAATCATTTTCATTCCCATTCATTCAGTAGCGAGAAAAATCCCGCGTTGAGGCTGCTTGTGCGAGTCCCTCACATGGCGGCTCACTTGCATTCAAATTGTCCTTCCTACATCATCAAACTGTCGTAATTTCTGCTATGATATATCAGCTTTGTCTAATTTACTTTAGACCTAGCCGGTCTTTTCTAATATTTCACATTTAAGATCTTTAGTATTATAAGAATTATTTACCTTCGGTCCGTAAGTAAAAGGTTTGCCATTAAGTTTGTAAGTACGAGTGATATTTTATTATTGGTCATTTATTTATTTAATTACTGAGATTGGTTTAAAATTATAAGCGTTTGCGGTATGATGTGAATAAATTTCTTTCAAATATCTCCGTGATCTTCGTTCCATCCTTCATTTATTAGTGTTAATTTCATTTAGTGCTTGTTTGATGTTATTAATTTCACTTATCATTTAATTATGGGTATCTATTGCCCGTCAACTTTTGCCCTGTAAATAAAGGGAGCGCATTAGTAAAAATCTAATACTTTCTATTATAATTACTGCAGGCCGTTACCAAGCCAAAGGTGAGCTAACGGAACTGCATTAGGCCTTTATCGGTTAGAAACGCTGTATATTTTCTTACGCTCTTTCTAAGGGGGATTTGATAATATGCATTGAAAAGATATAACTCAGTGATGAATTTCGCTTCTTCGAAAAGGTGGAGGTTCTGGTCAATTAGGGGAATTAGTTCAGCATCAAAGACAATCACGGAATTAAGCTTGCCAAAATCGCCGCACATACGGTACGTACTATCAGACTTCCGTGCCATTTTTATAGGGAAGCAATAACCTGAATTGGAGGGCTCAATGATGTTAAGCTTAAGCAAGTTTACAATCTCTGAGTTAAATGCTTGCCTCAAGTGAATAGGAAGGGGATAAGTCTTCGAAAGGATGGGTTCTTGAGTGGTAAGCGTAATGTCGTAATGTGGCATAACTAAGGACTTCTGAGATTACGTCACCAAACTTACTTAATAGCTGCTGCAGCAGACTATTTTGTTCGGGAGTCAGCCATGCGTCAACGTCTAGGCCAGTGGGTGGTAATTCAAATGCGCCGGGAAAGGTAGTTACAGGATAATCCTTATCCTGCTACAGGCACACTTCCTGTATCACATTCAGTGAATCCATGGGGTAATCAGCCTCCATAGCTGATTCTTCATCGAGGGTCACTATGGGTTTTTTTTTATGCACGCGCGGCAGTGGTACCTTTTCAACACATTGGCATGAAAAAGTTTATCTCCTGTGGGTGTTTTGATGAGGTAGTACACAGGTCCTCGATTTTCGAGAACGGGGAAAGGGCCCTTCTACTGACTAAGAAGCTTGTTGTTCTCGGTGAGTAGCAGCAACAAAACTTCCTCACCGAGGATTGATAATGAGATGTTTAATATCCCGAGGTTCTGATGGCGGAAAAATTTATGACAGTTACGAGGAGGGAACCATGGATTACTTACTCCTTTTGGACTTAGGGAATAAAGGAGGAAACTTCTTATTGTCTTTCGGATATAAGTTATGGCTTGCCGCGTAGACATCTGCCTCTTCAATACATTCTTTGAAGGTGTAGCATCTACGGTCCTTCACGAATGCGCGGATATCTGGAGGCAGCGAGGCCAATAACTAGTCCTTCAGAACAAAATCGACTAAGGATTCATAATTATGGGCAATCTTGAAAGCGTCTAACCAAAAATTAAAATTTAGCTGGAAGGTGTAACCAAATTGATGGAAGCTCTAAATTCTGGCATGACGAAATTTAGAAGGGTAAAAGTCAGGGATCATGTTATATGTCGCAAAAAACTCAGATTTGAGGGTGAAATAGTCAATCGTGTATTCCGACGGAAGGGAAATGAAAATACCCTGGAGCTAGGAACTGAGGAGGGGGAGGAGTTTGGCGACACCGTCTGCCTCGATGTCCCAATGATTGACTTCGAAGATCTTCTCGAAGTGAGTGAGGTAAGATCCGAAGTCCTCACCTTCCTTGAACATGGGGAGCTTGACTGACGCTAATTGGGAGGGGGGCGCTTCCGTACGCGAATTAGTGGAGAGAGTCTCAATCCGGGCGCGATTTAGTTCCAGTTCGTACTGTCGGACTCTCTCTCTCGCTTTTCAGTCTATCGATTTTTTTGTTTTTTCCTTTCTTCTCTTTTTCTCTCTTCTTCTTTCTGAGCTCTTCTCTCGGCTCTATCTTCTTGTTCTCTTGCTCTTTTTTTCTCTTCTTCTTCCTGAGCTCTTCTCTCGGCATTCCCATTTCTTTCCTCTTCTTGTATATAAGAAATAATATCTTTTCCCGTTAATCCAAGGGATTCTCCTTGTAATTTAAATTTCTCGAAAGAGGATATCTTGTGCGTAATGATAGATTTAGGTCGCCTGAAAGAAAGTTCAATTGACTGCATGCACGCGACTGGGTAAAAGACCTGGATGATTGCGAAATACGCACACAAAACGCATATGCCCTAATTAAATGCGGGGCCTTGCTTTGCTAAATCAATCCCACACTACCAAAAATGCTCACAAATCAAAATTGAGCCTTCACGGGTTAAGAAGGGCTAAGAATGCTAAGAACACGCTTGGGGATTAAAATGACTAAAGGAGAAGTACAGTCTCCAACAATTTGACCTAAGAAACGTTCACGGTCGGGATAGATACACGCACAGAAATATATATGGAAGGGTTGTTCCACCAATCCTTAAATAACTTGAACAATACTCAGCCTTAGGAAAACAGAACGAAATAGAAGGAACTTTTTAAAAGACCTCTCCAAAGACCTTTTAAAAACCCTGCTGAATCTGACACCAGTTTTTATTATATATATATATATATATATATATATATATATATATATATATATATATATATATATATATATATATATATAACTGAATCACAAAAATAAGGAACGTGAGGAATTTATGAATAACGTTACAGCCACGAGGAAAATGAAACAACGGAGAACTGCGAGGCCTTTCGACTAATGGTCCTTTACTAAGCAGACTAAAAGAGAGGGAAAAAGAGAAAGATATTTATACACCTGATTAATGAAAATATGAGATATAAAGATTAAAAGGGGTGGGATTAACAGATACCTGGAAAAAGCCTATTAATAAGATGAGCCGTCAGGGTTAAAGAAAAAAAAAAAGTTTACACGTGTTACATAAGAAAGGGGGGGGGGGCAATGCTTGGGAATCACATATGCAATATGAAAACAAAAAAAAAAGTTTACACATGATAACTAGAAAATATGACAAAAGAAAAATATGAGGAAAGGTTTTTTTATATAAATAAGCTAAAATAACTTCTATGTGGTAATCATTAATTCAGAAATTTTATCTTTAAAGTCATTCTTAAACATTCTTTTGATACAAGGGTCCAAAAAATACATTCCAGGGCTGAGATTAAAATTCGAAGTCAGTTGTATAAATGCCGATTCTAAAAGATTTCGTGAAAAAAAGTCATTTGATTTGGCAATCACAGAACTCTCCTTCCAATTAATACGATGGGAATTTTCACTCAAATGGATAAAAATGGCATTTGATGTTTGCCCAGTGTTTACAGAGTACTTATGTTGCTTAATACGCACATTCAGATCCTTGCTAGTTTGCCCAATATAAAATGAAGGGCAATCCAAACAAGGGATTTTATAAATTACGTTATTTGTTTCATTAGGGCAATTGTTTATTAACATTCTTCTTTAAAGTATTAGTATAAGAGGAAACAAAATTTACATTAAGTGTTTTTAACAATGTTTTTACGGTTTCAAAGCCATTAAAATAAGGTAAAATGAGGATATCCTCATTTTACCTTATTTTAATGGCTTTGAAACCGTAAAAACATTGTTAAAAACACTTAATGTAAATCTTGTTTCCTCTTATCCTCATTTTACCTTATTTTAATGTGAGAGAGTGCAACTTGGCCATAAATAGTGAGTTATGGCTAAGTACAGTGGCTGATAAAAATAATATTTAATAACATAAAAAGGAAATATTAAATATCTACAAAAGTGGGTTTAAATGAAAATATTTGATCAGATGAAAAATGACACTTGGTGTCGGTCGAAGGGACAAACAAGTCAAAGGGATTATAGCAGGTTAATGACCTGACTTGGAACGGAGTCCTAGAAGGAGCCACGTTAAGCCGAAATATAAACAAAGATTATTACTATGCGAAAACCGAATTATAATCAAATCCGCGACGGCGGCTTGCAATGCTGAAGCTTGAAGCGACGAAGAGTAAAGGCAATTCGGGAGGCTAGAATTGCAAAAGTATAGGTTTTACATGAGGGTTCTTGTTGAGGGAGTACTGTGAAAATCTACGAAAGAACAACCGTTGCAGGGAGCTTGCCAATCATCTGTGGCAGAGTCCAACAGGGTGTAAAGTTCTAGCCTTCGGTGCTCGAATAAACCAAGGGGGAGCCAAATCGAGAATCGTGACGTGTCTTTGTGTGTAGGGTGAGCTGGTACTGACTCAATCCAGCCAAACCTTGGGTTAAATAAGGGTTGACGAGGCGGAGAAATACCCTCAGGCCACGGCGCGCTCTCCTTAACCAAACATGGAGCTCGAGAAATAGCCGGCTTCCAGGAGGGGAATTCGAGGTAAGAAGGCCTATAGAATATTCTCCCGAGTTCTTTTTCGCTTTGAGGATAGTAAGGGGTTGAGAAATAAAATCGCCTTAAGCGCGGGGGATAGGTCTCCTCGAGCAAGCACAGTTGTGCTCAATAAAGCCGCGTTGACCCGATTCATGCCTCGCTCAACCTTGCTCCTCACGCTCTTTGTTTCGAGTTTAAGGCCACGTGTATTTCCGAGGGTCCGAGGCGGACCTCAAGGCTCTATTCTTCCACGGTGATGGAAGACCCAATCAAGACTTTCCTAGATTTGGTGAAAGACAAGTGTTGTAGTCGCCAGCATGAGGCAGCCCCTGAATAAGGACCTTCGCTTCCACTCATACATGAGACGCAAGAGACAAATTCTCACATCTAAGGCCAAGGAGAATTGCTTGGCGAAGTCAAACAAGCTCCTGAACAAGCTGAACCATACTATTGAGCAGAGGACAATCTGGTTCTTCTCAGACGAATAAAACTTCTTCCAGGGCCAGTTGCACAACAACCAGAACAACACGAGGCTGGCCTATAATCCATGCGACTTTTCATGTATCATTAAGACCAAGTTTCCCCCACCCTGATAGTCTTTGAGTGTGTCTTCATTTAGGGTGACGTCATGCTGCCTAAAAATCTTTGAGTAGGGTCTTAGGCACTATTCAGACGGCTATGTGGAAGTGCTGGAGACTGTAGTCAACCCCTGGCTGGGGAGGGGTGCTGTTGGAAGGCCATACCTCCGGAAAAAGTCAGAAGTAGTTGTTGGAGAATTTCTATGACTTAGGTAGCGCCACTTTTTAGCCTTCTAATTCTCTGTTTTTCTATATTATGGACTGCTATGTGAGGAGGGCAGTTGAGGTAGAAACAAACCGTTGTGCCTGCAACAGCAAACCATCATATTCAGCCCAAACACCCTCAGGGACAAGTGGCGCAAGTGCATTGAAGTCGAGGGTAGTTATATTGAAAAATAATAAAACACTTTTCGTCATATCTCGTTTCCTTATATCCGAATTGCAAAACCTTATTGACCGCCCCTTGTATATACCGGGTGTTTCAAAAAATTTGATACCATTTGAGATATAAATATCACAGAAACTACCTAGTGAATGCAAATGAAACTAAACAGGCTTAATGTTAAGCAACATAAGATTTATATGTCTAAATTTGAATGAAAAAATCGAAGGTACGAGTATGTAGATTCCATGAACGATTTCACAAAATGTTCAATATGCGCCCTGCCTGAGGCACGGCACACGTCACGTGGGTAGTCCAGCTCCTTCCAAACACGCTGCAGCATGTCTTTGGTAACAGTCTCCATTTCGATAGTGATTCTGTGCTTGATTTCCTCTAGATTTGCAGGAAGAGGTGGGGATGGGAACATAGACCAGTCCCTTCACATAGCTCCAGAGAAAAAAATCGCAAGGTGTCAGGTCAGGTGAACGTGGCGGCCATTTCAACACACATTGTCTCCATCACCAGCAGGCCCGATCCATCTCCCTCGCAGATTGTCATTGAGATAAGCCCGCACAGTGAGCTTCCAGTGAAATGAAGCCCCGTCCTGTTGAAAAATGAAGTCTTCTTAATCATTTGCAATGATCTCATCCATTAGCCAGTTCTGAAGCATTTCCCTCAAAGAAAAAAGGGCCATGAAGGTGTTTCTTGGAGATGGCGCAGAACAGATTCACTTTCGGTCAGTCCCTCACGTGCTCAACTGTGTCATGGGGATTTTCTTTGCCCCAAATGCGAACATTATGCTTATTGACTTTGCCATTCGTATGAAATGTGGCCTCATCAATGAAAACCAAGACGTCCCTTGAACTCCTCTTCTTCAAGTTTCTCTTGCATATCAACACAGAATTGTTTGCGCTTTCACTTGTCATCTGCCATTATGGCATAAACTAGTTGCAGCTTGTAGGGTTTCATTAGCAAGCGTTTTCTCAGGCTGCGGCAGACTGTCGTTAGAGGAATCTAAGTTTCCAGACTTGTCTTCTTATGGACTTCTTGGGGCTTCGCAAAAGTTTTTGGCGAACCCGCTAGACCGTCTCTTCCGATGTTATTGGTCGTCCAGATCCTTTTGCCCTGCACATACAGCCTTCCTCTTTGAAATTTTTTGTGCCATGTCCAAATATGCATTGCCGTTGGTGACTGTTTAAAGAACTCTCTCACAAATGCACGCTGCACAGTCTTGTTCGACTCTGTTCGAGCATATTCCACCACACCAAACGCCTTTTCACTTCCAGTGAATGGCATTTCTATATCTGTTAAGATAAAAACATCAAACATTAAAGATAAAATTTTGACCTATTTCTACGCATGCTGTTAAAATTTGAGATCATTTGAACGGGAACTGGCAAAATTATTAGATTGCAAAATGATATCATTTTTTTAAAACGCCCTGTATATACAATTGCGTGCATAAGTATAAGCAATGTCAAGAACGAAGTCGAATGTAGGGCCCATTTGTATATTCGTTAAGTGTGAATCCGTTTTTCGTGTTTATATTCTAACAGGAACATTCTTTTGTTTTCATGCTATATTTAAATCATTTACATAAATGCTGGCTTTGTATAGGAATCAATATTATGCGACTAAAAAGTCTTGGCAACATGGAGAACTTTTATGTTTAAATGATTGCATAGGCATTTATTTTCTTATATAAGCCGACACTCCTGAAGTTTTTCAACGTTTTCGAAACGATTTTAGAGTAAGCTTGAACGTTCGAGATGGAGAGGTCAGCTGTTAATTTACGTGCGAAATTTGTCATTCATTGTCACGACTTCGCCGAGGAAATATTTCCAAGAGCGCAATGGTAAAGACCGCTGAGGCTTCAGAACCTGCAAGAAACCAAATCGTTAAACTGTATATGGTGGGTCATGATTATAGAAAAAACAAGGTCTGATGACCATAAGTCGCGTGCTCTTAATTATTCTGATTTATGACCCTAGGACCTTCAGAACTTTCAAGGTTTCGCGGACTAACCTTGGGATGACTTTGGTAATTATATCATTCGAAAGAAAATGTAAAACAACATAAGGGTTTCAAATTTCGTTAGAATCAGACGAATAGTTATGGTGTTATTACCAAATAATTCCCTGGCTAACCTTGGGAAGACTTTGTCAATTATATAATTCGAAAGAGAATGTAAACCAACATAAGGGTTTCAAATTTCGTTAAAATCAGCAGAATAGTTATGATGTAATTGCACAAACAAAATAATTCCAGGATTAACCTTGAGAGAACCTTAGCAATTATATCTTTCGAAAGAGAATGCAAAACAACATTAAGGTTTTAAATTTCATTAGAATCAACTGAATAGTTATAATGTTATTAAAAAACAAAAAGAAAAGCAAAACGGGGACCGACCGACATAGTGAGATATTGAGTCGCACGCGACTAAAAATCCTCTAATGTGAACATCCCCGTTTCTTTTGTAAAGGAAATTATTGTGAATTATCAATCTAACAGTCTAACATTAAATTGTCCGCTTGAAGGTCGATCAAAGAAACTGAGCCATTAGGATGTTCGGTCTATGATGGAGACAGTTAGAAGTAACCCTAAGACTTCAGCATTGAGTTGCAAGCAAATCTTTAGCATCGGCGTAAATGTTGGCGGTTCAACAGTGCAACGTTATTTACATAGGAAGGAATTAATGCACGTGTCTCTAGAAGGAAGCATATGTTGAAGGGAGATCATAAAGAGGTTCCTTTTGGATCTGGGAGGTAGACAAGCGAAATTTGATAAAAAAAATATGGCCAGATGACAAAAATCGAGCTCTTTGATAAATTCGACAAACTGCGTTTGGAAGGGAGAGATCTTGCGAACCCCTAATAGAAAAGAACACCGTCCTACTACTATCAAACATGGAGGAGGTTCTATTATGTTGTTGATATGGTTCGCTGCTGCTATATTATGCTGAGTTTCTTTGGTATTATTAGATCTTTAGTCGCTAGTGATAGTCTCTGTAGAGGACCGAAACATCAAAAAAATATAATGAATGGTTCCAAGGAACGACTCTATCACCAGTATGTATATATATATATATATATATATATATATATATATATATATATATATATATATATATATATATATATATATACAAGAGAAAGAGACATTAGAAAAACACTAGAATCAAAGAGAACAGAGGGCGGCACAATGAAGGCAATCCTTTACCGAGAAAACAGAGACAACGCCAGGGGAAAAAAGTTTTGGAAAAAATTCCTGGCCAGGACTCGAACCCAGGTCTGCTGATTGCCGGTCAGATGTTCTACCGTTAAGCTACCAGGCGCAGTGACTCCACCTCGTCCAAAGCGTTGTTACCCCATCAAACTTATTATCTCCCTAAGCTAGAGCTAGGAACCTCCGAGGAATTTTTATACCACATCCTCTTACCCGCCCTGTGGTGGTTTTTATCGCCCGCAGAACTTGTATTTGCTCTTTATATATATATATATATATATATATATATATATATATATATATATATATATATATATATATATATATATACATATATATATATATATATATATATATATATATATATATATATATATATATATATACATATATATATATATATATATATATATATATATATATATATATATATATATATATATATATATATATATATATATATATATATATATATATATATACATATATATATATATATATATATACGAGGGGCAGTCAATAAGTTTTGCGAATCGGTCGCGCAAAACAGAGGAAGGAGGATGGCTGTTTGTCGGGTTGTTAGGACAAGTTATGACAAGTCAGGACCTGCAGCCGCACGCTCCTGCTTAGTCTATTTAAGAAGCAGTTGCGGATCGCAGATCGTCAGTCACAATTTTTTCAACAATGGAGAAGGTTGAGCACCGCGCAGGGATAAAATTTTTGACCAAGGAAGGCAAGAATGCAAAAGAGATCCATGAACGCATGGTTGCAGTGATACCGACACCGCCCCTTCCTATGCAACCAATGCTCGCTGGAATAGGGAGTTCCGCCATGGTCGTGAGTCCCTTGAAGATGACCCATGCCCAGGTCACCCATCAGACGGGACCAACTAGGACAATGTGGCTCGTGTGGAGAGAATGATCCTCGAAAATCGACGGGTGAAGGTCGAAGATTTCGAGCGAGAACTTGGAATATCACATGGAAGTGTTATCAACATCATCCACGACAATTTGGCCATGAGCAAGGTCTGTGCCCGTTGGGTCCCTAGAAACCTCACGCCCCATGATCGACTTCAACGTCGTCAAAGTCCACAAGGCGAGAGTTGCACAAGCTGCCCTGCGCGAGTGCGGATTCGATGAGCTCAACCATCCCCCCTACAGTCCAGATCTGGCCCCCTAGCGACTACTTTTTATTCCACCAGCTTAAGGCTGCACTGCACTGCGTGGACACCGGGTTGGGGACGGTGAAGATGTCCATCTCGCCGTCCAGGAGTGGATTGAACAGCAGTCGGGAGATTTCTGGGTGTCGGGAGGGAATTCGAAGACTCAGGGACAAGTGGCGCAAGTGCATTGAAGTCGAGGGTAGTTATATTGAAAAATAATAAAACACTTTTCCTCATATCTCGTTTCCTTATATCCGAATTGCAAAACTTATTGCCCGCCCCTCGTGTATATATATATATATATATATATATATATATATATATATATATATATATATATATATATATATATATATATATATATATTTCTATCCTGATTACAATTTCTTGCTAAATTTTTAATCATTGAATTGATATCATCTGTATTGATTATATTCTTTCTAAGATCAGTTTCACGACTACTATCTGTGAATGTCCTGAAAGTAATCCTGATTATCCAAATTTCATTCCTGATTTCACTATTACGAAACTTTACTTCCCTAAAATTTAATACTTTTATATTTCACTTTAACAGAAAAAACCCCCCTCAGTATCTTTATGTTCGTTCCCAGCCAGAGGTTCTAAGAAATCTTCTATTTTACAACTCCAGAAAAGATCCAAACTCACCTCTCCACGATTTGGCTCCTGTACACACTCGTCCATGAAATTGTTGAATAAATAACTGATAAACAGTCTCTCTAACTTCTATCCTTTCCTATCCTGAGCTAATTTAAATTGGGCAACTTAAAATCCCTGTGATGAACACTTGTTATGTATTCCAATCTTTATCCATTTCCTGACCGAGCAACTTATCTAATTTTTAACTTTGGTTTAGTGGTCTATAATAAACTCCAACCCTTATTAATTTACATTTATCATTCCTTAGTTCAACTTAAACTGACTTAGTCCTTTATCCAAATCCTGTTAGATCGCCCTAAACTGACACATCCTGTTATACAAGTCCTTTTAGTTTATCCAAAAAGGATTTGAAAAAATGTTCAGGAGGAAAAGCGGACAGATTAGACAAAGATTTAAAATGCATGATAGGACACCACCGAGTAGGCTGAATACAAGACTACTTGATGTGTATGAAAGTGAGGTAGAGATAGAGTGGAATAGAATTAAAAGATACTCAAAGAGAGTTAAAGGTATTCTTCTAAAACGGGCGGGATCTTCGTTAATGGGTCACTTGAGGGTGCCTTCTTGAAGTGTGACTTAGTAGGCTTCACTGCTGAACTTTTTCCACAATTATTTAGTTTTCGAAATATCAAATACCAAGAAATTTAAGCTAGCGTGTGGTCAGCCTTTGGATAATCCTGAGCTAAACTACTATTTACAACAAATGTTATAGCTTATAGCCATATGATAATTT
The DNA here is from genome assembly GCA_963969495.1 of Ceratothoa steindachneri. Classification (NCBI taxonomy): domain Eukaryota; kingdom Metazoa; phylum Arthropoda; class Malacostraca; order Isopoda; family Cymothoidae; genus Ceratothoa; species Ceratothoa steindachneri. The sequence continues at coordinate 7,909,977 of OZ018324.1, forward strand.
CCAGAACTAGGTCGAGTTAAATTACAATTACTATCTCAGTACATAAGATGTCTCTTTCCAATACTTCATTTTGCATGCGCTTGGAGGGGTCTTACACTGGGTCCACCAATTAACAGATATTTGGTTGGTGCATGGGAGTGTCTATTTATATCTAAGCCAATGCTCATTCAGAGCAATAGAAGGTGTAACAGGATTCGATGATTTGATTTTTAAGAACGGAGAACACCTTAGTTGGAGGGTATTTCTTAGTAAGCTAGAGAGGCCAGATGAAGTGCTTTGTAACACCATCGAGAGAGAATGTGCTTTCAAAGGAACGGGGGGAGGGGGGGCTTACAACTTCTTATTCAGTAGGAAGGGGCAGAACATGTCTTTGCGAGAAATTATCAGATAAAGATGAATTGTTGCCCAGGGGAGGGGGGGGGGAGTGAACTCGTACGACTTGCTCAGAAATTTTGCTGAATTTAAATTTAAACAATAGCTTTAGGGGCTGAATTCCTCTGGCTTGATAATAAGAGTGAAGTATGCGCGTATACTCATGCACATATACAATGTATACTTATACACACATATAGACTGATACGTATATCATATATTTACCCAAGGATGACCATATAAGTAAACAAATATATATTATAATTCAAAAGGTTGTAATACGATGCTAGAAACAGGTGTGTCATGAAATTAGTCCTTATTTTTTTATTTCATTTGTTCTTGTTGTTCACTTGCCTTATTTCATTAATAATATATTTTTTTAGTTTTATTATTTACATCCAATATAAAAGACCCGCAAAATCGAAGGGAAATCTATGAATCGCGAACGAAATTTAATGTTTTAGAGTGCGCAATTTTGAGTTCGTTTTATCTCCACGATCATACTTAGAACCCCCTAAGGACCCACCACCATGGTGACCTCACCATATTTTTCTGGCCAGCAGTAATGCTAACAACCGAACCCAATTTCATAATGGCTACAGAAAGTCGTGTATCGCAACTTTGAACAGTCTAGTACCACCACCAGCTTAGCCGCGCAAAAAAAACACAAACCGTCTTGCCTCGCTACCACATGTTTCCATGGAAACTACCGGAGTTATTTATAAGAAAAGCGACTTTAAATGCATCCAGGATTGCGGGGTCTCGTACCTTTTGGCGCGGCCATTTCGCCACGACCCTATTCGTCGTGAGCGTTTCGGCGCGACCATTTCGCCACGACCCTATTCGTCGTGAGCGTTTCGGCGCGACCATTTCGCCACGACCCTATTCGTCGTGAGCGTTTTAGTGCGACCATTTCGCCACGACCCTATTCGTCGTGAGCGTTTCGGCGCGACCATTTCGCCACGACCCTATTCGTCGTGAGCGTTTTAGTGCGACCATTTCGCCACGACCCTATTCCTCGCGAGCGTTTCGGCGCGACCATTTGGTTACGACCCTATTTGTCGCGACCATTTCACCACGACCCTATTCGTCACGAGCGTTTCGGCGCACACCTTGTTAAGAATTTTAAAGTCAACCAGATCAACCTTGAAAAAAGAAATCTTGAAAAGAAATCTCTGACAAGAGAGTCGGAAATTATGTGATCGACGGCCTTCGTTCGGGTTCAAACTTACTGAAAAAGTAGTAGATTGATTTCTACAAAATTTGGTGGAGTACTATAGCCATAGCCTAGAAATAAACTATTAGTTTTTGACCAAGATCCGGTTAGGTATATTTTTTGCTTACTAATCTATTAACTAAAACTAATATCTTTGAAGCTGCCAACGTTAATGTTGAGTTTCTAAATATTTGAAAAAAGTTGTTTTTTTCTTGCCAAGGTTATTAATTCTGTGGAAATTATGTAATCACCAACCTGTTTTAATTTATTTCTGTACAAAATTTTACGAAAACTAATTACCCGATTTCTACCAAATTAGGTGGAACACTCTAGCTTTAGCCTACAAGAAAACGATTAGTTTTTGACCAAGATCTAGAAAGTATATACGATTAAGTATTTCGAAATATGGGAAATGGCCTACTTTGGGGGAGATTTGCTCTCTATTTGTGCTATCCTTTTGCTAAACTAAATTATCTGGGAATGTTTGAAATTACTATTTCCTTTTACTTAGAAGAATTTGTTATTTCTTAGCCCTGCGGGCAAATTAATTAATACGAAAGCAATATATCATTTGAGAGTGAAAGGACAAATTAAACTTTTGCGGGCAGTATTTTGATCTTAGGATAATGGTTGACAGCTGAATATTTATAGGGAGGGATTGGGAGGATTTCACACAATGGTCATTCTCCAATATGGTGCTTTAAACTCTTGGAATACCATGTTCTCAACAAAGATTTAAATACGATAAGAAAAAGAATTATAAAGTAGTATAAATTTTAAATACCAACCTCGAAAGCCTTTTAAAATGGTAATAGATCCAGGGTTTTGTCTCTAGGATAAAGGTTGACTTGTTATAAATATTTATGGAATATATGGATTATTTTAAATTGAATAAATTAAGGTATTTTTTGATGGAGCTCGCAAATAAACTACTTATGTCTATTTTACCCTAAAAAATACTGACCAGGCCTGGTTTCAAACAAAGCTTGCGACACATTTCTAAATATCTATGGGGAACAGATTTGAGGGGGATTTAACTAATTCCGGAAACCTTTGCCAGCATCAAGATGTAAACTCTCGGAACCATCAAGTTAAACAAAGAATGTGAGATTATATTTTTCCAGCAGTGAAGTTATAATTAGAAAATGCTTTTGGATTTTAAATTCAGTTGTGTCTTAGGCAGCTTTCCAGTTGATGAACTAATTGGCTCGCCTATAATCAAACTTTCTGAACTTTTTACATATCCAGAACTCATATACAATTCAGTTTTTATGAGTTTGACTTTTATAATTTCAAGTGATTAATTTATTTAAATCTATAAAAAGTTCAAGTATTTTATTGATTACATTTTTCTTAAACCCTAAATTAGACAGCGAATATATTATCAAAACGGGGAAAACCAAAATTTGAAAATGATGGTTTTATCTATGTCTTTGATAGATAAAGTGCAGATAAGGAAACAAAAATTTTGTAGATGTGAAAAAAAAGATTCCTGTAAATTGAGAATTCATGATCAAAACAAAAAAGTCGTTTAATATATTAAATAACCCTCCATACGATCCTTTACCAACCAAATAAAGACGCGTGCAAGCAACGCAGTGGAAGGTACTGCTATAGTTGTCAACGAATGCTTACAGAATTTATCTCCGGCTAGCTTGCCAAAGAGCTATGCCAAATAATAGATCTTTAAAAACGATAGTCTTTCAACAAAGAAACCATGTAAGATCATACCCGAACACCCTAATCGATTTAGCCAGTCTTGTTATCCCCCAAGAATTCAAAACTTATACTTTTGGTGGAAAACAAACAGAAAAGTTTTGCTTGCAGACAGTGGATGTTCTGAAAGTTCTTGTAGAATTTTAAAAGGAAGCTGAGCTTATTATATGTGTGCGAAAAGTTTTTTTGTTGATGGTACTTTTAAAATCGCACCACCTCTTTTTACCCAGGTTTATGTAATCTCAGGTGAGAGATACGGGGGCGTCCATCCTTTGCTTACGTTCTGCTCCATAATAAAGTACGTGGATCTTAGGACAAATTATTCGACATGATTTTTAAAATTTAACCTAGATTTAATCCAGCAAATATCAACTGTGACTATGAATTGACACATTTTAATACATTACAAGTCCATTTCCCTTCAACAGATATCAGAGGTTGTTATTTTCATTTGTGTCAAAATATGAAAAAGCATGTTTGTGCTTTAGTACATTCTCTTCAATACAGAAATGATCGAGAGTTTAGCTTAAAATGCAAAATGATCTGTGCTCTAGCTTTTATTACAATAGAGCACATAAATGAAGCAATCTTTCAATTAAGTCAAGAATTACTCGATGATCTACAAGAACTTCTCGATCGGTTTGAAGACAATTATGTAGGAAGAAGGGACAGAAGAACAAAACTCAGGAGAGAGCCTCGCTTTTCTCAGGCAATGTGGAATCTATATCAACGAGTCCTGAACGAAGAAGACAGAACAAGCAATCCTGCAGAAGCAGCAAAGAGGAGGTTGCAATCGAAACTTGAAATGCAGCCTATAAGTATATGGAAATTTATTGATTGTTTGCGTAAGTACAAAAAAGAAGAGACCTCTATTTTGAAAATTTGTTGCCAGTCATAAGCCTCCCTTAAAGTTGAAGAAGTTCAGGGATGCAGATGAACGTATTCGCAGATTGGTGGGGAATTTTGAGAATATTAAGTACACTGAATATTTAAGAGGAATTTCTCACAATTATGAATAGTGTTCATGTTTAAAGTCATGAGTATAACGAAATGAAAAAGTTTAGTGTTCGGTGTATTTCACTGTGACGTACATATCTACTAAGGGCCTAGTTTCTGTGAGATTATTTTTATTAATATATATTATTAAAGTATGCGTTTAATTAGCGGCATATTTGTATGCCAAAATTAAGTTTGTGTAGAGTTATTAATTGTAATTTTGCCTCTACATATTTCGGTAAATTGAGGCGACGATAGCACCGCCTACTTTAGCCTATTTCCGCCCCAAATTATCATTTTTAATGTAATTTCGAAATGGCGGCTTCGCCTCCCATATTCTCCCCACACCCTGCAATTTTTAAATAAACCTTAGTATTCCTAATTTGAAAGCCGAACATTTAATTCGAATTCAAACGACATTATTTATTCAAATGTCGTTTGGCCTCTAGTAGTTTTTTTACCGCGTTCATTAACATCACACATATAGGCCTCGCCCCCGAATGCTATTTAAATCAATCATATTTTATTTAAAATTGATTAATATGAAATGTCCATATCATATTTTGATTCAGAAAAAAATTCACTTTAAAATTATATATAATATGAGGCGATTTCAATTAGCGATGTGGCTACTGGCTGCCAAGATGGTGGCCTACCTATTTTTGTCTTTTCACAAATTAGAAAAAATAACAGTTTCGATAAACTTAATTTCATCAGAATTGGACCAAAAAATGGAATTCCTGTGTAATTTGGTGAAGTGAATAACATTTCGTCTCTAACTTTTATTGATTAGAAGGCTCTAGAAACTTGGGAATGACGGCGCCATCGTCATCTCAATTTACTCATATTTCTAGTTTATTATCATTATTATTTTATTATTATTATTATCATATGATATTATTCTTTGGGTAAATATGTAGATTATCGGTGCGAACGATGGGACGTACTATTTCGTCCGTGTTCCAAAATGTTTCACGTTTTTGGAGTACATTTAAGTTGACGGCTCGTGTGGGGGTAAACACAATGGGGAGACTACACTACGATGATCTTGAGTTTCATTAAATTGGGGGGGGGGTCTGGGGGGCACAGCCCCCCAGTATATAATCCTAATTGTTTATAGAATAATAATTCGAAAAGGACTCAAACGTGCATGAATATTCCGACACGAGTGAACGATAATATTTACACACAAATTTTTTTTTCGGCTGGGCCGCTAATCTACATATTTACCATTCTTTGTATTATTATATTATTATTATTAATATATTAGTTTTTTTTATTATTATTATAATATGCGTTCGTTAGCCTCATATATGTATGCTAATATTAAATCTTTGACGAAATATTAATTGTTATTATAGCTTAACAAATTTCTAGTTTTTAAAATTTCCAGATGCTTAATAAATTTCCAAAATTTACTTGTTTTACGTATTAAGAAGGCTTAGCTTAGTAATATAATATATACCACGAGTAATATTCTAATATGCATTCAATATGCCTTATTTCAATATCGGGCAATTAGTTTTCATGCAATTTTGTAAACAAACAAATTAAAATAGGTTAGCGAGTATATAATCGCCACCAATTTACTTTGGCAAAAAACCTAATATTAATTTCTTTCTAGGCTAATGCTCTAAATGGTCCACCAAATTCGGTCGAATAGTTTTTGAGTGTGGTTGAACATGAAAGAAAGAACGAACGCTTCGCTCACAATAAGATCTGGTTGACTTTAAAAATTTTAACAATGTCTGCGCCGAACAGAGTCTGCGCCGAAAATGGTCTACGCCGAACTAGGCCATTCGGAGAGGGGGGGAAGGCTCGTTCCTCACAAAGCTAAGGAACTAAATTCATAATTAGATAATATTTAGTGTTACTAAAATATTTGGGACTGAATAAAAGAATTAAACTAATTAAACACCGTCATAATAGTTTAAAACCAGCGTTTTATTATTATCATACTTTACCGTTTTATCTTCAACCTTTTCCCGACAAGGAGAGGTCAGCAGTGCACAGCTATGCATTACCCTCATTGTGTATATCGTGTTCGCAGGACAAAACGTTCGTGACTGCGGCTTCTCAGGCCAGCGACCCCATAACCGGGTTTAGTCGTCTTATACGACACGAGCCGAAAAGCTATATAGTGATACTTCTTTTCTCACATAAAAGGAAAATCTCTCGGAGGGAGGGGGGGTATATACACTGTTACACCTGGTTCCTGGAGGAGCGCCGCCTCCCTCAGAGCATAGTATCCCGTAGATCTCCTTATCCCATGAATAATGCGGCCGTTTTCCCTGTTTTATGGTTAGAAATCAAACCACTCTTTGAAGTTCCATTTAAATAAGTATTATTTAGTGATTTATTTATTTTTGAATACACCGCACATATCTCCCGCGGATGGGGTGGCGCATGGCCAGACACACTTCCACTCCACCATTCGCACACATTATCCGCTGCTTAACCGAAGTGACCCACCTACTACATTTTTCCCTTCCACCATCAGAGTCCGGCTATCCAGTTTCCCCTGAAAACTTCACTACCTGCGTTTGTGTGTCACCCTACACAGCTCTTCCTTCCCTAACCATTCTTCATTCCTATCCCTACCACGCCTTTCTGCCTCCTGGATGCTCAGGCCCCGTCCAGCAAGGTCATCTCTCGTACACTCCATCCACCACCTTCTCGGAGTCCCCCGCTGTCTCCCTCCTATCACACGAGATCTATACACTCTCTTTACCAGCCTTTCATCCTCCATTCTCTCTAAGTAACCATACCATCTCATCACACCTCTATCAGCTCTTTCAAGCAAACTCATTTTACTTCCACATATCTCTCGCAATCTTTCGTTCCTCACCCTGTCAATCAACCTCACACTACAAGTACTTCTCGGACATTTCATTTCCATAACTTCAACCATCCTTCTTTCGTTCACACTCAACGCCCATGTTTCACATCCAATAAAGAGCAGTTGGAACCACTACTGCCTCATACAATCCCTTTCATGAGACTCATTATCGCACCATATGCTTGCACTCCCTTTTCCATTCGCTGCAATATTTCATTTTCACTCCTTCCATCAGCTGCCAGCTCCCCACCCAGATACGTAAAACACTGCACTTCTTCCAGCCTCCTCCTATTTTGACTCACTTGTAGCCCACTCATTCCTTCCCTATTGCACCACATTACCTTGCTTTTGCTTTCATTCACACTGTGCTTCCTTCTGTCACACACAATCACAAATGCATCGAAAAGTCTCTGTAGTTTCTCTTTTAAGTCAGCCACCAGCACTGACTCCTCCGCCAACAACAATTGTTCTAGCTCGTACATCTCTCCATTTTCACTCACTAATGCTGCACCCCTACCTCCCACTCTTGCTTTCACCTCTCTCACCACGCGAGCCATATACAGATTGAACAACCAGGGTGACATCACGCATCCTTGTATGAGTCCATTTTTTACCATGAACCAGTCACCTTCCTTTCTCACAACCTCCACACATGCTTTACAGTCATCATAAAAGCTTTTAATAGCTCTTATCAGTGTGCATTTAATCCCAAGCATTCTCAACACATTCCACATCTCCTTTCGGTCCACTCTCTCATACGCTTTCTCCAGATCCATAAATGCCATGTACATACCTTTAATCTTTTCCAGGTTCTTCTCACATACATTTCTTCTTTAAGGTAAAAATCTGATACACACACCCTCTCCCCTTCCTTAAACCCACCTTGCTGCTCTCCAATCAGGTCTTGAAAAGTGGCCGTTTAGGGACGCAAAACAATTGAGCAGGCTTGTGCCCGCTCGATTGCAAGTCCAATGGTACCCTCTTTGAATGGGCCGTAAGGTCTCCTAGGGTACCTTCTTTCCTTGTTGTTACTCCTTGTTGTAACTCTTTCACTCAAGACTCGTCCATATACCTTTCCAGGCACACTCAACAGACTTATACCGCTATAACTGCCACACTCAGTTCTTTCACCCTTCTCCTTGTAAATAAGAACAATACATTCATTCCTCCAATCTTCCGGCATACACCCCTGGTCCATACATACATTAAACAACCTCACCAACCAATCTACTACACACTCTCCCCCCAGTTTCAGCATCTCACTTGTTATCCTATCTATACCCGCTGACTTTCCACCCTTTCTCCTCTTAATTGCCTCTTCCACTTCATATTTGCAAATTCTCTTTGATGTAATCTCACCTCTTCCAAAACATGACAGCTGTTCTTCTCTACTATCGTCCACATTTATCAAATTCTCAAAATATTCTGCCCATCTTTTCTTTACTTCTTTATCTTTACTGATTACTTCACCCCTTCCGTCCTTCACTCTCATTTCTATCGCTTCTTTCTTCTTTCTCACACAGTTTACTAACTTCCAAAATTGCTCTTTGCTTTTTATTCTCTCTAAAGCACTCTTTCACCCCACCTATCATTCGCTTCTCTCTTCAGTTCAGCCACTCGATTTTTCACCTCCTGTCGCTTCCTCCTATACTTTTCCATCTGTACTGTCTATACCTGTTGAACAGTTCATGCTTCTCTTTCACTACCTCTTCTACTTCAGCATTCCCCCATTCGCTACGCTTCCTAACTCTCCCTACTCCAAGCATCCTAATTCTACATGTTTTCCTGGCAGCTTCTTCTATGCCCTCACGCATCAACTTCCACACATCTTCCACTCCTAAACCCTCACTATCTAATCACCTTCCATTCTAAGGCAACCAACTCTTTGTATTCTTCCTTGCACCACGCTTCTTTCAACTTCTCCACCCTTACCACCTCCTTCTTTAGCAAGCTCCTTCGTTTGCCAACCCATTCACTCTTTACTCTTACTTCTGCTATCACCAGGTGATGGTCGGATAAGTCTCCCACCATCCCCATCTTTACATCTCCATCCAGAAGTCTCTTCACGTTCTCTTTTCCTATCAGAACATACTCTAGCATGCTTCTTTGATCCTCAATCACACTTTCTCCCACTGCCTACCCAGTCTTTCCCAGGTATACTTCCTGTGCTCTTTCTTTTTAAACCATGTTTTGCCAGCTACCATCTCTCTTTCAACACATATTCCCACGAGCCTTACACCATTTTAATTCACTCCCGGCACTCCGTATCTCCCAATTACCCCATTCACTACTGGATCACCTACCTACCTATGTGTTCTGGTCACCTATTACAATTACTTTCTTATTTACATTAAAACATTCCAGACATCCACTCAGCCCTTCTCAAAACGCTTCTTTCACACTTTCAGGTTCACCCACATGTGGACCATACACACTCACTATCACCCACTTTTCGCATCCGAACTTCACTCGCACCCACAACACTCTTGAATTTACCTTCTTTTACTCTCTTACACACTTCCACACTTCCTCACTGATCAGTACCGCCACCCCATGCTTTGCTCTCTCTCTCAGTTACTCCTGTTTTTATCGCTTTCACCCCACTAAACCCTTCTACACCTTTTCCTTTCAACTTGGTTTCTCTCATGGTCCTAACCTCCAGTTTTCCTTTTAAAACAGATAACGAATTTCACTTCTCTTCACATTCTCTCCACATGCACAAACATTCAAACACCCCAAGCTGAGGCGCCGGAGTGGCTTTGACTTCTCCTGGCCCCTCCTATCATGGCCATTTCGGGAAATAATTACAGAAGCAAGGATTCCTAGCGAGAGAGAGAGAGAGAGAGAGAGAGAGAGAGAGAGAGAGAGAGAGAGAGAGATCTTTTTATCTCTCTCTCTCTCTCTCTCTCTCTCTCTCTCTCTCTCTCTCTCTCTCTTACTTCCGATCGCTGTTGCGCAAAAAAAGCGGGCGATGGCTTTGCGACATTTCCTACGTCAGTTTCTACCAGCAGTCTCTATCTTTGAGACAAAGTTTCCCAAGCACAAATTCTGAAACCATCTTGGCACTGCTTCACACTACTTGTTCCTTCACCGTCTACACGAGACAATATTTCTGCTGTTAATTTAACATTGTGGCCTTTTCTAAACTACTAAACATAACTTTGCAAATGTGCTCTTTTGACACTTCCATAATATTCATTATTTAATAAGTCTCATTAAATTAAAAATATTAATACAAAATTAATAGGCAATAAAATGACAACTAAGGTAAGGCGAAATGTAAGCCTTGGTTAGGCTGAGCCATGCAGGGTAGGGGGATAATTCATAGCCTAACTTCAATATAAAAGAAAATACCACAGAAAGTTCATTTGTAGCGCGCGAGAAGTTCAGGCGAGTGGCTTAAATGCTTTGTTTGAATGAGTCTTTTTGGGGACTCAGGATGGCCGAGTGGTTTAAGGCTCTCGCTAACGGCTGTCCAGCGACGCGGGAAGCGCGTTCGAAACTCGTTTCGCTACTATTCTTTCTATATTTTTCTTTGTCCCCTTTCCTACTCAAAGCTATTGACACATTTGTACCGATATATTTACCAAAGTTACAAGTAAAAGACTCGAAGAGTTGGCCTGTTCATTTTATTCAATCACCGTCTACCTCAAGCACATCCTACAGACGGCGTCAGAACCTGCTGCAGGCTTTCTCGATGCTCCCTCCATTTAACAATGAAAACTGTCGTGATTCTGGAGCTAAGCTCCACCTTAGAGGTGGATGGGAACTTGTTGGTCTCTCTCTATCAACCGCTCCTACAGATAATAGTACAAGGTGTTGCAGTCTGACGAGTTGGGAGGCCAGATGTTCGGAGTGATGTGGTAAAAGGAATTGTCTGATAATCATTACTGGCTCCTTCTGCTTGTGCGACACGGTATAGAGTCCTGCTGTCACACTTACAGGCTTTCAAAGACCACCTCCTGGATCCAGCACAACAATAACTCATACAGGCTTTCAACGACCACCTCCTGGATCCAGCACAACAATAACTCCTACATGCTTTCAATCACCACCTTCTGGATCCAACACAACAATAACTCCTACAGGCATTCAACACCACCTCCTGGATCCAAAACAACAATAACTCCTACAGGCTTTCAACGACCACCTCTTGGATCCAGCACAACAATAACTCCTACATGCTTTCAACCACCACCTCCTGGATCCAAAACAACAATAACTCCTACATGCTTTCAACCACCACCTCCTGGATCCAGCAAAACAATAACTCCCACAGGCTTTCAACCACCACTTCCTGGGCCCGGCACAACAATAACTCCTGCAGGCTTTCAACGACCAGCTCCTGGATTTAGAAGAACAATAACTCCTACAGATTTTCAACCTCCACCTCCTGGATCCAGCACAACAATAACTCCTACAAGCTTCCATCGACCACCTCCTGGATCCAGCACAACAATAACTCATACAGCCAAATAATGTAGCCATTCTGGAAGGTAAACGGGATAATAACGTGGCTCCTGCTACACACCACTCTGAACAACATAATGTGGACCTAGAACTTGGTTTTCATCTCTTTTGGTACATCTTTGAGTCACACATCAAACCAGCGTTTGTTTTGCGAGGTTCACCACCTGGTTTGTCCTGGCAGAAATTCTTCTCGTCTGTGAATATCTAAAGGCTTGAGACGAAGCTTCAGTTTGTTCTCAGCACCTTCATTCTGTTTTACCTTCATCTTCTGCCACAGGTTCTGTTCCTGTCTCATCTTATGTAATTAATAGTGGATGTCTTGATGCAGTGACTTTGACAGTCCTTGGCTGTGGATTTCATTAAGTTACTAGGATTGTTGTCAATAATAGCTTGGATGTCTGCAACAAATTGGTGGTTTTCCTCGTATCAGAACTCTGAGAGTGAGGGTTTCCAAGCCGCAGTACCCTCATACCCACAGCCTGAGTCATCCAACTCAATCTCGATCCTCTGCACCGTCCTCAGATTGGCACCCAAACACTCAAAGAACTTCGCCTTGGAGCCCCAGGTGTGAATACCAAACAGCACATTTGCCCTTTCCAAATTTACTGAGAATTGAATTCAGCCATTTTCTGGATTCTTTCGCAAACGATGCATAATTGAGTCTACTATGATATGAACAAGAGAAAACCAACGCCAGACTTTAAGAATGATAGGCTAGGCTAGTATAAAAACATACCTCCTTTCGATTATTTCTAGCTAAAAATAGTGATAAATATAAAATAAAATACCCTATTACTTCTGGCATGACCTTGTAGATTGAGTTTTCTCGGGCTTTATTCTTTTAAAGTATTTTATTCTTACCATTGTTTTCATCGCTTTCTTTACAAGATTCTTGGCGCCTGTTTTCTCTGCCGACTAATATCACTGGCTAGTCACCGACCAGCTTTCGTCCATTCATCCCTGGTAAGACAGAGAAGTGAGAAATAGTTCACGCCTCCTGCTTGAATCCGGAAAATACAAATACCTACCTTCCAAACATTTTTAACTCCTCTATATTATTATTATCGTGTGCACCAGGACCATAAAGGCAGTCTACCAGCGACCTCATCGCGACAATGGAGAAGAGGACATGGAGACAACTGTGGGAGGAGAGGTGAAGACCTCGGGCTATTCCCAGAACCAGAAGCCCTACCTTCCCCACACCGAGGACAGAGATTTCCTGTCCATCTATAAGAGGAGGTGACTGAGTCTAAACCCAACGCAACTAACCTAACCTAACCTAACCTAACCACACCTAAATAAACTGCACTTAATTGAATACAAATGATACCTAAATTAAACTAACTTCACTTAAACTAAGCTGAACTTAATTAAATACTAACCTAAGCTGACCTACCCTCAATTAAATACTAAATTTCTCTAAACTAATCTCCGCTCAATTCAAGAATAACCTAACCTAACCTAATCACAGCTAACTTGAATTAATCTCATCAATATTTAAGAAACAGACACCAGAAGGAAATGAGATGAAAAAAAGAATAGGAATAAATTAAATAAATGAAAGAATAAATGAATTAATTAATAATACTAAAAGGAAATTAAACAGCCAAAATATCCCTTAATTTCTATGGCTATTAATTCACTAAAGAATCACATGTTTCACTACATGACTTTATTACTACTAAAACAACCACTACTTAAGAGTAAGAGTAGTATTTGCTATTTCATGACTTTCTTACTACTACAACAACCACTAATTAAGAGTAAGAGTAGTATTTGCTATTTCATGACTTTCTTACTACTACAACAACCACTACTTAAGAGTAAGAGTAGTATTTGCTATTTCATGACTTTCTTACTACTACAACAACCACTAATTAAGAGTAAGAGTAGTATTTGCTATTTCATGACTTTATTAGTACTACAACAACCACTACTTAAGAGTAAGAGTAGTATTTGCTATTTCATGACTTTCTTACTACTACAACAACCACTAATTAAGAGTAAGAGTAGTATTTGCTATTTCATGACTTTCTTACTACTACAACAACCACTAATTAAGAGTAACAATGGTATTTTCCTTTTCCTTGCCCAGCTTCTGCGTGCAGCCTCCGAGGAACGACATAGAAGGTCTTTTGGTGCCCAGACATGAAGGCTTACAGTACCCGGGGTATCGAGGGAGAGCCAACATGACCGACCCCGCATTTTCCTTTGAGAGGTATGGATTACATGCAGTAAAAAAAATAAAGCCTAACCATCGAGGGCATTGCCGCTATGACTTTAAGAGATTCTTAGATGAGGGGAAAATTTGCGGCTCTGAGTCCACTTTCTGCCAGGGACTCGAACGGACAAATTCCATACAAAATTTCTTTCGTGGACCCTCCTTTTATTTAGGGGCTTATCGCCCCCTGTCGCCGTGTTCTGTACACGTTACACATTTTCACTTCACCTAACTTGACTCTTTTTTCTAAAAGCCTGGTGGAGATGTTCTTTCAGGTATTCGCTCATTGGCGTTAAGCAAATACGGTAATAATAATAATAATAATAATAAGTTCGGATGCGTTCCAAGAAATGAGACGTCAGAGTTGTGACCTGGACTGATTCCCTCTTGTGGGACGTCAGGGTTGTGCTATTAAAGGTCACTTGTCATCACAACAACACTAGTTATTTGACTCCAACACTCTCACGCACACAGGTACACGCTCACACCCTTTCAGGAAATCCATGCAAACGAGACCAATCGTCGGAATTGAGACAAAATACATACCCCCCCCCCCCCCCCCTCTTGCCAATTCGAGCATTGCTTACCAATGTTCGTCATAACCAAATCGCTGTAGTAGCAGAGTGAATGGATTTTATACAACCATTAGCCAAGAACGTGATTAAATAAATTCCTTCACCCACGAGCGTGAATTGACTCATCCATTCCCTAACCCACAAGCGCGAATTGACTCAAATACATTCCCTAGGCACAAGCGTGAATTGACTCAAATACATTCCCTAGGAACAAGCGTGAATTGACTCAAATACATTCCCTAGGCACAAGCGTAAATTGACTCAAATACATTCCCTAGGCACAAGCGTGAATTGACTCAAATACATTTCTTAGGCACAAACCTGAATTGACTCAAATACATTCCCTCACCCACGAGCGTGAATTCACTCAAATACATTCACTAGGCCCAAGCGTGAATTGACTCAAATACATTCCCTAGGTACAAGCGTGAATTCACTCAAATACATTCCCTAGGCACAAGCGTCAATTGACTCAAATACATTCCCTAGGCACAAGCGTGAATTGACTCAAATACATTCCCTAAGCACAAGCGTGAATTGACTCAAATACATTCCCTAGGCAAAAACGTGAATTGACTCAAATACATTCCCTAGGCACAAGCGTGAATTGACTCAAATACATTCCCTAGGCACAAGCGTGAATCGACTCGAATACATTCCCTAGGCACCAGCGTGAATTGACTCAAATATATTCCCTCACCCACGAGCGTGAATTGACGCTATACATCGTATCCCCGACAGTTTATTCTTATCCTTGGTTAACTATAGCCCCACCGAGTAATAGCGACCTTCAAACTGGATGGGTACTGTTTGTAATCTTCAAAATAACCGTATAATAGATGTAGGACTTTCTACACGACCGCTAAGCCCCATTAACCGCCTCCTCGTTTTGTTTAACCTTTTAACAAGGTATTTATTTACCGACAATTTTGAAAGGCTTCTTAATCTTATTACTAAATTTCAGCCATTTTTTGTAATCCCTTCATGGCTGTTCAGGGTTGGGCGGCGGAAAATCATTCAAATCATTTTCACTTCATTGAAAATGTCAATATTACAGAGTGCTGTGAAACTAACTTGGCAGAAGACATTCAGTAAGGACGTATGCTTATTATTATAATCGCTTGCTTGAAAAACCAAATTCAACAATCTTAGAAAATGGCTTCGATAAGAATTTTGAAAGAGGACTTTATTAGTTAAAAAGTACAAGGGTGAGTTTCGGAGCGTCACGTCCTATCCTTAACATGAAAAAGTACAAGGGTGAGTTTCGGAGCGTCACGTCCTATCCTTAACATGAAAAAGTACAAGGGTGAGTTTCGGAGCGTCACGTTCTATCCTTAACATGTAAAAGTACAAGGGTGAGCTTCGGAGCGTCACGTCCTATCCTTAACATGAAAAAGTACAAGGGTGAGTTTCGGAGCGTCACGTCCTATCCTTAACATGAAAAAGTACAAGGGTGAGTTTCGGAGCGTCACGTCCTATCCTTAACATGAAAAAGTACAAGGGTGAGTTTCGGAGCGTCACGTCCTATCCTTAACATGAAAAAGTACAATGGTGAGTTTCGGAGCGTCACGTCCTATCCTTAACATGAAAAAGTACAAGGGTGAGTTTCGGAGCGTCACGTCCTATCCTTAACATGAAAAAGTACAAGGGTGAGTTTCGGAGCGTCACGTCCTATCCTTAACATGAAAAAGTACAAGGGTGAGTTTCGGAGCGTCACGTTCTTTCCTTAACATGAAAAAGTACAAGGGTGAGTTTCGGAGCGTCACGTTCTATCCTTAACATGAAAAAGTACAAGGGTGAGTTTCGGAGCGTCACGTCCTATCCTTAACATGAAAAAGTACAAGGGTGAGTTTCGGAGCGTCACGTTCTATCCTTAACATGAAAAAGTACAAGGGTGAGTTTGGAGCGTCACGTTCTATCCTTAACATGAAAAAGTACAAGGGTGAGTTTCGGAGCGTCACGTTCTTTCCTTAACATGAAAAAGTACAAGGGTGAGTTTCGGAGCGTCACGTCCTATCCTTAACATGAAAAAGTACAAGGGTGAGTTTCGGAGCGTCACGTTTTATCCTTAACATGAAAAAGTACAAGGGTGAGTTTCGGAGCGTCACGTTCTATCCTTAACATGAAAAAGTACAAGGGTGAGTTTCGGAGCGTCACGTCCTATCCTTAACATGAAAAAGTACAAGGGTGAGTTTCGGAGCGTCACGTTCTATCCTTAACATGAAAAAGTACAAGGGTGAGTTTCGGAGCGTCACGTTCTTTCCTTAACATGAAAAAGTACAAGGGTGAGTTTCGGAGCGTCACGTCCTATCCTTAACATGAAAAAGTACAAGGGTGAGTTTCGGAGCGTCACGTCCTATCCTTAACATGAAAAAGTACAAGGGTGAGTTTCGGAGCGTCACGTCCTATCCTTAACATGAAAAAGTACAAGGGTGAGTTTCGGAGCGTCACGTTCTATCCTTAACATGAAAAAGTACAAGGGTGAGTTTCGGAGCGTCACGTTCTTTCCTTAACATGAAAAAGTACAAGGGTGAGTTTCGGAGCGTCACGTTCTATCCTTAACATGAAAAAGTACAAGGGTGAGTTTCGGAGCGTCACGTCCTATCCTTAACATGAAAAAGTACAAGGGTGAGTTTCGGAGCGTCACGTTCTATCCTTAACATGAAAAAGTACAAGGGTGAGTTTCGGAGCGTCACGTCCTATCCTTAACATGAAAAAGTACAAGGGTGAGTTTCGGAGCGTCACGTCCTATCCTTAACATGAAAAAGTACAAGGGTGAGTTTCGGAGCGTCACGTTCTATCCTTAACATGAAAAAGTACAAGGGTGAGTTTCGGAGCGTCACGTTCTTTCCTTAACATGAAAAAGTACAAGGGTGAGTTTCGGAGCGTCACGTCCTATCCTTAACATGAAAAAGTACAATGGTGAGTTTCGGAGCGTCACGTCCTATCCTTAACATGAAAAAGTACAAGGGTGAGTTTCGGAGCGTCACGTTCTATCCTTAACATGAAAAAGTACAAGGGTGAGTTTCGGAGCGTCACGTTCTTTCCTTAACATGAAAAAGTACAAGGGTGAGTTTCGGAGCGTCACGTCCTATCCTTAACATGAAAAAGTACAAGGGTGAGTTTCGGAGCGTCACGTTCTATCCTTAACATGAAAAAGTACAAGGGTGAGTTTCGGAGCGTCACGTTCTATCCTTAACATGAAAAAGTACAAGGGTGAGTTTCGGAGCGTCACGTTCTATCTTTAACATGAAAAAGTACAAGGGTGAGTTTCGGAGCGTCACGTCCTATCCTTAACATGTACAAAAACTAAGGTAATATTTTGCCCGTCTTTAAACAGCTAAGGATGGAGAGTGAACTCATTGTGAACTAAAGAAGTTCTCTCTCGAACCTTTTGGTTTTCTTTATTTCATCTGTGTGAACATTACGCCAATGTTGCAGATTTTATTGTAGTGTCTTCATTTCGGTATGGGTGATCAATTAAAGCAATCTACTCACAATAGTTTCACTTAAATTAAATATTTCCAAATCGTCCCACATTCTTATCGAAGCCATTTTTAAACAGTGATGCAACCAGTATTTGCAAGCAAGCGATTATAATGATAAACATACCTTGTAATTGAATGTCTTTTGTCATGTTTCACAGCACTTGTAGCTCGTAGCCAGTCTCTTTGTTCTATTTGTGTTACAATTTATAATTACAGTTGTAACAATATATAAATAGTAATTATAGTAATATTTTTTTCCAGATTCGGGCCGCTTTTGACCAAAGACCAGTCTATAAAGAACCGTCACAAAGGGCGCTCATCCTGTCCCACCCCTTAGAAAACACCGAAGCCTGCTATGGTTTAACGCATTCTTTCAGACTGCCTTTTATGGGGCTAATAAATGTAGTTTAGAGTATTTATCTCCGCTCTTCGAGTTTGTTCCCGCCCCCCACCTCACATAGCCCCTCCTAACTCCCTATATAGAAGGTTACCATGGCAACAATTTGCTTTTTATAAAGATGTTCAAGGTAGATTCCCTCGATGTTTTTTTTTTAAAATCACTCTTGTAAAATGAAATGGGGCATCCATTCGTGTGGTTTTGTTTACGTATCCCCCGCTTGGATAGTCCCGATTAGGAGAGAAAGAGGAAATTAAGCTCCTTGGATTATTAAGCTTTTCATATTTTTATTTATTAATTAGTAAAATATTTTAATTAAGGAATAGGGTTGTTATTACCCCTAGATTGGAGTGAGGGCACAATCGGGAGAGTTGCGCTCCCTTTCTCAACTCCTCAAGTATTCTTGTCTCTCCTCGAAGTAGATAACTCCTACATAGGATAATATTCGTTTTAAGCCAACGATTTTTAAACTTTCAAAGACATAAACGTTCGTAATTCTTAAAATGATCATTTTCACCTTTCGGAACTTACGAGTAATAATAACGTAGTTATTCATTTTACGAAAATATGGTTGGTTTCTTTGGGGGGCTAAATTAGAATCTTTCCGCACCATTTCATTCAACTAGTTAGCTAATAGCATGCTATGTTATACCTGCAGACGATCTGCGCATGCGTATTCTGACTGATTAGCAATACTACGCTTCGTTAGATTTCGGTCGGTTCACGCATGGCTGTCTCTTCAGTTGATATATTAGAATGGGGTGAGGTGATTGTTGTAAGTCACAATACAAAATAATACGTGAAGGCTTTGAGGACGATATTTAAGCCTTAGAAATATATCAGGCTCAGGGTATAATTCCCCAAGTTATTAAATTCCCTCCATGTAGGGATTGTAAATTTAGGCAAGATCGAAGTTTTTTTTTATTTTAATATAATTGCAAAGGATTCGAAAGGCCGTAAAACCACATGCAAATTTTCGGTTATTGCGTTTAAGGGCACGTGTCTTTCTAATGCCCGCATTCGACCAAGTGCTAGCTAGCCTCTTGTTTATAAACTGTTTTCTGCACAAAACTTTGCTTCCGCGAGAAGCTGAGTAAAATATCGTTAGGGTAAGGTAAGGTAAGGTTAGGTTCGGTCTGGTTCTGATTCTTGATCTTTTAAATGAATTTGTAAATGTGTTTTGTGATGCAGTTTGAATGTGTACTTTTCACATCTGAAACTCGTTTTTTGCTGGAAATACATATTTTTCCTATCTTGGACCTTCAGCCGATTATGGGAAAAGTATGCATTTCCGGAAAAAAAGAGTGTCAGATCTGAAAAATACACATAAAACTGCATAAGAAAAACATATTTTCAAAGTCCTTAGAAGAGATGTCTTAAAACGAATATTTAGCCCCACACTTTTTAGTCACGTGCGAGTCATGTCGCGAGCCACTCTACATTTCACTCTGTCGGTCGGTACCCGTTTCCTTTTTTTTTGTAATAAAATTGTAACTATTTGGCCGAATCTAAGAAAATTTGAAACCCTTATGTTATTTTACATTCTCTTTCGAATGATATGATTGCAAAAGTCCTCCCAAAGTTATCCCGGAAATTATTTTGTTTTGGCAATAACATCATAACTTTTCGTCCGATACTCTGCTAGACTAGCCTAGAATAGGCTATGCTATGCTAGGCTATTATAGGCTAAGCTATGCTAAGATATAATTTACATGGGTAAGATATTCTATGCTAATTTAGGCTATAATATGCTATGCTAGGATAGCATATAGTATGTTAGGCTAGACAATAATAAACTATGCTTGACTAGGGTATAATAGTATAGTATAGGCTATACATGTTTAGGATAGTTAATGCTAAGATAGGTTATGCTATGCTATGCTAGGCTAAGATATCCTAGACTAGGCAGGGCATGAAAGGCTACGCTACGCTATAGTATGCTAGGTTAGACTTCGCTATACCAGGCTAGGATAAGCGAGGCTTTGCTAGGGTAGGCTAGGCTATGTTATGCATGCTATGCAAGCCTAGGCTAAAATCTAATAGTCAAGGCTAGGCAATACTATGATATACCATACTATACTAACTAGGCTAGGGTAGAGTAGGGTAAGGTAGGTTATGATATACTATACTAGGCTATGCTAGTCTAGGCTAGAATATGCTAACTAGGTTAGGGTAGAATAGAATATACTAGGCTATGCTATAGTAGAATAGGGTAAGCTAAGCTAGGCTAGACTAAGTTTTAATATACAATTCTAGGCTACGCTAAGCTAGGCTAGGTTATACTCAGGTAGGTATGCTAGCCTATACTTTGATAAGCTAGGCTAGGCTAGGATACACTGTGATAGGTTCAGGTATATTATACTAAGCTAGGTTATTCTAATATATACTATGCTAGGCTATATATGCAAGTCTATACTAGGCTAGGCTATGGTATACTAGGCTACTCTAGGGTATACTATGCGATTATAGGCCATTTTATGCTATGATATACTAGGCTGGAATATACAAGGATATGCTATGCTATGCAAGGCTATGCTGGACTATACCACGCTAGATTAGGCTAGATTATAGTGTACCATGATAAGTTAGTATAGGCTAGGGTATGCTAAGTTAGACTATGGTTGGGTGTGCTATGCCAAGATATACCATGTTCGAATAGGATAGGATATACTATGATAAGCTAAGATATACTATGATAGACTAGTTTATACTATGCTAGGCTAGGTGATTCTATGATTATACTATACTATGCTAGGCTAGATGAAGGTAAGGTTTTAGTGATGTCGTAGAGTGAAGGTGTGCTGCCCGGTCTCCTTTATCAATCTTTGTTTCATCAACAAACAGTGATATTGCTTATTTATCGAATAAAAGTGAATACTAGTGATTTTAAACTGCATTGAATACTAAAAAATTTAAATTTACGTATGTAAGTTAATTTATTTGGACATATAAAGGGATATTACCGCATTACGTCGAAAATTCCAATGTTCCCACTGAGTCTGTTTTGAAAGCCATTAGGCCTAAACTCAACTGAGTGATTAGAAGTGCAGCGTTGCCACATCCATCTTGTTTAACTAATCTCTTCACTCTTTGAATTAATAAATTAAAACAATCACTCATCAATCAAAACCTAACAACCTTCAAAGTAAAAATTTTAACAATTAAACATTACTGTTCCTCCCAGTAATTAAACAAATTCCCATAGCACATAAGCACTGTTGTCACATTTCTCCATTCATCCTTAGAAAGAATGGCTCCTCCTACTCTCCTACTCTCAGGAAGGCAGACAAAGAAAAGATACTCCAATTACAAGAGGAAAAACCGAATTAAACGAACTAGTTAATTTTAATGAACTGCAGACCCATATTTCCTCATCTACGCTATCAGTTGATGCCAAAAACATTATGAACGTTCTCTTTAAGTTTTTTTAATCATCTTTTGCCAAACAAGAACAAAAAATCATCTCTCTCGAAAAATCTAACGAACAAATGAGATCAAAAATCGATGCTTATGAAAGACGAGATACGATTATATTCTCCGGCAATATACCTGAAGCTACCAATAATGAAAACTGCAGCAATATCATCCGCAAACTTATTAAAGATAACTGCCACATACATATGCAAGAATCCGACATCTCTGTTGCTCATCGTCTAGGTCCCAAGCCTAAAGTACAAGGTCCCGACAAAAGAAACATAATTGTGAAGTTGCGCAGAAGTGATCTGAAGCGTGATATCTTCTCAGCATGCAAAGAATTCAAACCTTCATTCTATGTAAACGAACAACTGACTCCAAATCGCAACAAAATCTTTTTCGTCCTCCGCCAAGCTTAAAAGAAATTCTCCACAAAGATCGCCGGCTGTACTATCAGAGATGGATTCATCAACGTTTTCCTGCCATCACCCTTCGGTCGCCGTGACCTACGTATAGTTATCAATACCCGAGCTGCCCTCCAAAAATTTCTGTCGGAACACCTCAATTCGACGCTTTCAGACTTTAATGGTGAGAATCTCTGGAACGATCAGTAATAATACCTTCGGGGATATTACTGCTTTAGATGAGAAAAACAATAACAAACAAACCATGTTTGACCTAGCATTCACTTACTTTTATTTCAATTGTATTACATACTTTATTCCTTTTCCTCTTATTAAATTTATCATAAAAATAGTATTTTAACTGTTTATAGATATTTTATACGTAATTGCAATTTGTAACCTTAATTTTTAAATTCCAATTGAACTGCCATTATGTTTGAACAACTTGATCACTTCAATAATATCGATCCAGACATAAACCATTTTGATGAATTATATCCAAATTTTAAAGAAAATAACGTAAGAAACCAATACTATAATTGTGATAAATTTAACACTACATTTTCATTTGAAAAAACAGACCTGTCCATTTTAAATCTTAATATTCGATCATTGCACGCAAACATTGATGAATTTTCAATATTTTTGTCAACACTTAATTATAAATTTTCCGTTTTTGCATTCACCGAGAGCTGGCTAACAAATAATAATAAACACCTTATCAGTTTCCCAAACTATAGCTCTTTTCATTCACTACGCGACGTAAACAAGATAGGGGGAGGTATAAGCGTGTATCTGACAGACTCAATACTAAAAAAGTTGTCGAAATTAGTATTTCCTATAACTATATTGAAACTTTATTTATCGAAGTAAAATCAAATGGTAAAACAATAATCATTGGAACCGTATATAGACCTCCTTCTGGTGACCCTGAGATGTTTATAGATAAGATTGCTGAATTAATCAATTACTTCAATGTTACAAACTATGATAACATAATAATTACAGGAGATTTTAACTTCGATCTATTAAACTTTGAAAACCACGCATTTACTCAGTCCTTCCTCAATACTTTTTATTCTTATTCCTTACTTCCAATTATAACAAAACCGACAAGAATAACCCAAAACTCAGCAACACTAATTGACAATTTTTTCAGAGTTCACCCCGAAAATTACTCTTCCGGTATTCTCCTTTGTGACATATCGAACCATCTTCTTATATTCATGATCCAAAAGTCTTTTTTCAACTCGAACAATATTCATCAAAACCGTACAATAACCTACCGCATAATTAACGAAAATACCTTATCAAACTTCTATAACTATGTTCTAAATCAGAATCTATATGAAATTTCCTATATAAATGACATCGATTCTGCTACCGAAAAGTTAATTTCAAGGCTAGACCATGCTTTTAAACTTAATTGTTCTCTAAAATCTAAAACCATATCATATAAACACAAAACAAAACCTTGGATAACAAACGCAATTATAAATAACATCAAAAAACGTCAGAAATACTTTTCTCTTTATAAGCTTAGTCAAATTCAGAACACACATATAAAAATTTTCGAAATCAAGTTACTAACCAAATTAAAATAGCCAAGAAAAATTATTACCATGAACGATTTAATCAAACGAAAAACAATATAAAACAAACTTGGAAATTAATCAATTCTGTGATAAAACCTGAAATTACTAAAGGAACAAACCAAATTAAACAAATTATCATTGACGGCAAACCAGTTGATGACAATAAGGAAAAAGCGAATGAATTCAATAATTTTTTTGTCAACGTAGGTAAAAAAATCTCAGACTCCTGCAAAATAGTCGATAAATATTTTCTTTCGTATTTTAATGAGATTAATGTACCAAATTCCTTGTTCTTTTCTCCTGTAAGGGTAGCCAATATAAAAAAAAAAATCATTAGTTCACTAAAAAATAAAAAATCAGGTATTAATTCAATCTCCACTAAAATTTTAAAATACTTCTCTGATATAGTTGCTCCAATTTTAGCATCAATAATTAATAATAAATCATTTACGCAGGGTATATTCTCAAGTGTATTAAAAGTTGCTCGGGTAACACCGTTACCAAAGGCCGGAGACCTCACAAACGTCAGCAATTACCGCCCTATTTCATGTCTTTCAATGTTCAGTAAAATATTTGAAAAAATAGCATTCAATAAACTTTATAAATTTCTGGAATCTAATTCACTGTTTTATAAACACCAATATGGTTTTAGACGTCAAAAATCAACGATTCACGCGATAATTAACCACCTACAATATTTATATGATAACATTGAAAAAAGCCACATTGTATTCTCAATTTTTCTCAAATTTAAAAAAGCTTTCGATTGTGTCAACCATAATATTCTACTGTCAAAATTAGCTATGTACGGAATTAGAGGCAACTGTCAAAATTGGTTCAAATCATATTTAACTGAAAGAAAGCAATTTGTCTCCGTCAATGGTCAAGACTCATCCCACCTTAATATTACAACTGGGGTCCCACAAGGCTCCGTGCTAGGGCCACTGTTATTTTTAATATATATTAATGATATTGTTAAATCATCTTCTCTGTTTAAATTTATATTATTCGTGGATGATAGTGCCTTATCAACTCCCTTGCCATATGACAAACCGAGCAACATTGCATCTACAATAAATAAAGAACTCGAAAATGTCTTCAGGTGGCTTAATGTTAATAAACTATCAATAAATGTAGATAAAACCAAATATATTCTTTTCTCTTACAAAAAATCTATTGAATTGCCCCATATTAAAATGGGCGACGGAATAATTTATGAAACTACTCATATCCAATTCCTAGGCATCTTTATTGACAAAAATCTGAGTTTTAAACAACATATTACGCATATCTCAACAAAACTATCAAAATCGATTGGAATATTATATAAATTAAATAAGTTTCTTACGAAATCTATTCTCCACTCTTTATATATGACAACCATACTTGACATATGGCATAGAGAGTTGGTATGGAAAATATCAAAATTATCTCAATAAATTAGTCATATTACAGAAAAAAGCAATTCGAGCCATCCATCAACTCGACTACAAAGACCACACTAATCGATATTTTAAAGAATCCAGAATTCTAAAATTAAATGAACTCTTTGTTTTTCAAACATCCTTATTCCTTTACAAAACAATAAATTGTTCCTATAATAACTATGTATTTAATATGTTACAAACAGCTGAAAATACCCATAATCACCAAACCCACAATAGAACAAAATTTATTTCACCCTTGTATTCAAAATCAAAATCACAATGTAGCT
This sequence comes from Ceratothoa steindachneri, assembly GCA_963969495.1. Classification (NCBI taxonomy): domain Eukaryota; kingdom Metazoa; phylum Arthropoda; class Malacostraca; order Isopoda; family Cymothoidae; genus Ceratothoa; species Ceratothoa steindachneri. Next base: position 7,935,394 of record OZ018324.1, read on the forward strand.
TTCTGAACAAATCTATCAAAATATGGAATGGCTTGGACGACAATATCAAATCCCAAACCAATTTAGCTCAATTCAAAAAAGCTCTTAAAAACAATATAATTTCGGCTTACTAAATTTCTATTCAGTTTTTGTTATTGTGTATTTATTTGTTACCATACATTATTATTACTTTGATTTATACATTATAAATACGTTATTATTTATATAGGCTATATTATGCTAGTCTCTGCAAGGCTAGGCTAGCCTAGGCTATACGAGGATAGTATAAGCAATACTATGTTAAACTATTCTAAACTATACTAAGTTAGGCTATACTATTATAGGCTAGGCTATACTATGATAAGCTATACTATGATATACTATGGTAAGCTTTACTATCCTATATATGCTACGTTGTACTAGATTAGTCTAGGCTAAGTAATACTATGCAAGGCTAAGCTATACTATGAAAGGCTAGGCTATATTATGCTAGCTACGCTAGAGTATGGCAAAGTCCTCCCACGGTTAGCCAGGGAATTATTTCTCTGGGCAATAACATTCTCCTTCGTATGATATAATTGCCAAAGTCGTCCTAAAATTACCCAGGGAATTATTTTGTTTTGGCAATAACATCATAACTTTTCGGCTGATTCTAACGGAATTTGAAACCCTTATGCTGTTTTACATTCCCTTTCGAATGATATAATTGCTAAGGTCCTCCTAAGGTTAGCCAGAGAATTAGTTTGTTTTGGCAATAACATCATAACTATTCGGCTGATTCTAACGAAATTTGAAACCCTTATATTGTTTTACATTCCCTTTGAAATAATATAATTGCCAAAGTCCTCCCAAGGTTAGCCAGGGAATTAGTTTTTTTGCAATAACATAATATAATTGTCAAAGTCCTCCCAAGATTAGCCAGAGAATTAGTTTTTTTTTGCAATAACATCCTAACTATTCGGTCGATTGTAACGAAACTTGAAACCCTTAAGGTGTTTACATTCTCTTTTGAATGATATAATTGCCAAAGTGCTCCCAAGATTTCTCCGGGAATTATTGAAAGTTTTCAAAGTCGTAAAGAAATAAATCAGAATAAGTGAGGGCACGCGACTTTTTGGTCAGCAGACCTTATTTCACTTCCTTTAATCTCCCTGATTCCCTTACAAACCACTCCTCATAAACTGGGGTGGAGGAGAAGATGCACTTGTTGGTTTTCCCGTTTAAAGTAATAATAATAATTATATAATTATATTAAAAAATGGAAAATTAATTTAATTATACTAACAAAAATGAATTTAGTTGTCAAATTGAATTAAAGTACCATTTTAGACCCCACCCGCTCCAAACACTTTAGACTAAAAATGACCACTTCTGTTTAATTTACTTGATGTTAAGCGGATAGATTTACAGACGAAATTTTACCTGACGGGAAGACTTAGAGACATGAAATTTTACCGGACGGGAAGACTTAGAGACATGAAATTTTACCTGACGGGAAGACTTAGATACATCAAATTTTACCTGACGGGAAGACTTAGAGACATGAAATTTTACCTGACGGGAAGACTTAGAGACATGAAATTTTACCGGACGGGAAGACTTAGAGACATGAAATTTTACCTGACGGGAAGACTTAGAGACATGAAATTTTACCTGACGGGAAGACTTAGAGGCATGAAATTTTACCTGACGGGAAGACTTAGAGACATGAAATTTTACCTGACGGGAAGACTTAGAGACATGAAATTTTACCGGACGGGAAGACTTAGAGACATGAAATTTTACCTGACGGGAAGACTTAGAGACATGAAATTTTACCGGACCGGAAGACTTAGAGACATGAAATTTTACCTGACGGGAAGACTTAGAGACATGAAATTTTACCGGACGGGAAGACTTAGAGACTTGAAATTTTACCTGACGGGAAGACTTGGAGACATAAAATTTTACCTGACGGGAAGACTTAAGGACATGAAATTTTACCTGACGGGAAGACTTAGAGACATGAAATTTTACCTGACGGGAAGACTTAGAGACATGAAATTTTTCCTGACGGGAAGACTTGGAGACATGAAATTTTACCTGATGGGAAGACTTAGAGACTTGAAATTTTATCTGACGGGAAGACTTAGAGACATGAAATTTTAACTGACGGGAAGACTTAGAGACATGAAATTTTAACTGACGGGAAGACTTAGAGACTTGAAATTTTACCTGACGGGAAGACTTAGAGACATGAAATTTTTCCTGACGGGAAGACTTAGAGACATGAAATTTTACCTGACGGGAAGACTTAGAGACTTGAAATTTTTCCTGACGGAAGACTTAGAACCATGAAATTTTACCTGACGGGAAGACTTAGAACCATGAAATTTTACCTGACGGGAAGACTTAGAGACATGAAATTTTACCTGACGGGAAGACTTAGAGACATGAAATTTTACCTGACGGGATGACTTAGGGACAGGAAATTTTACCTGACGGGAAGACTTAGAGACATGAAATTTTACCTGACGGGAAGACTTAGAGACATGAAATATTACCTGACGGGAAGACTTAGAGACATGAAATTTTTCCTGACGGGTAGACATAGAGACATGAAATTTTACCTGACGGGAAGACTTAGAGACTTGAAATATTACCTGACGGAAAGACTTAGAACCATGAAATTTTACCTGACGGGAAGACTTAGAGACATCAAATTTTACCTGACGGGAAGACTTAGAGACATGAAATATTACCTGACGGGAAGACTTAGAGACATCAAATTTTACCTGACGGGAAGACTTAGATACATGAAATTTTACTTGACGGGAAGACTTAGAACCATGAAATTTTACCTGACGGGAAGACTTAGAGACATGAAATTTTACCTGACGGGAAAACTTAGAACCATGAAATTTTACCTGACGGGAAGACTTAGAGACATGAAATTTTACCTGACGGGAAGACTTAGAGACATGAAATTTTACTTGACGGGAAGACTTAGAGACATGAAATTTTACCTGACGGGAAGACTTAGAGACTTGAAATATTACCTGACGGAAAGACTTAGAACCATGAAATTTTTCCTGACGGGAAGACTTAGAGGCATGAAATTTTACCTGACGGGAAGACTTAGAGACATGAAATTTTACCTGACGGGAAGACTTAGAGACATCAAATTTTACCTGACGGGAAGACTTAGAGACATGAAATATTACCTGACGGGAAGACTTAGAGACATCAAATTTTACCTGACGGGAAGACTTAGATACATGAAATTTTACTTGACGGGAAGACTTAGAACCATGAAATTTTACCTGACGGGAAGACTTAGAGACATGAAATTTTACCTGACGGGAAAACTTAGAACCATGAAATTTTACCTGACGGGAAGACTTAGATACATGAAATTTTACCTGACGGGAAGACTTAGAGACATGAAATTTTACTTGACGGGAAGACTTAGAGACATGAAATTTTACCTGACGGGAAGACTTAGAACCATGAAATTTTACCTGACGGGAAGAACTAGAGACATGAAAATTTACCTGACCTGAAGACTTAGAGACATGCAACTATTTTCTGTATACGCTAGAATTCCTGAAATTCAGATATCTTCAATATTCTTAAAAAATCATTCTCATATTTTTTGCACGTGTCACTATTTTATTTCCTTAGTTTATTTAGTATTTATCGAATATACGATTATATGATACAAAAGGAAAGGTTTCGCATTTCCCCTTACAAGGGGACCTTGCGCTTCATAGACAGACCTTCGATCTGTGGCCTAAGGACTATCTCATTCTAACAACGGTGCTTTGGTCTAAAAAATAAAATATTTTCATTAAATATTCTCTAATAATTGAATCTTAATCTATTTTTTTCATATCCATACTTATTTTCTAGTCTTTAATTCAAGATTTTTTAGCTTATTTCTTTTTGTATAGTATTAAAACAATCCTTACCTTTTTTCATCTAATATTTGTTTTATGTACTAAAAAATGCCACCCCAAAACCCGCCATTCCTTAATTTTAACTCATTTTATGAAATTCACGATTTATATATTTTTTATTTATAGATTCAGTGAGTAAAATATTTAAGGTGAGAAAAATGGAAATACTATAAATTATTTGGATAAAAGCTTCAAATATACGAAAAAACAGCCGTGAAGGCTGTATTTTCAAACTTTAAATCAACTCTTAGAAATCACAAAAAAAGCTTTGAATTTCTAAAAAAAAACAGCCTTGCGCTATAAGTTTTCGTTCTAGTAATAAAGTCTTCAAAAGAACTTAGATAAAACTATTTAATATGCAAAACACCATTTTTTGTCTCCTAATAATTAACTCTTAAGTGTCTCTTTCTTCATATCCATCCTTATTTTCTAGGCCTAAAGGCCAAAAAAAAATAAGTTGAATTCTTTTGAAATACGGAACAAACAATCCTGACAGCTAAATTTTTCGCATCTAAATTTTTATTTAATACTTTCATTTTGATTTCTATTAAAATGGAAAAAAAAAATCTATTTTAGAAAGAAGTTCGATAAAAGATTCGAATACATAAGAAAAATAAAGACATATCTTAATTTTAATAAATTTAATAAATTCGTTTTTTTAAAAAAAAAATTTTAAATCAATAATAATATTTATTTTTCTGAACTTTACCATTTGTTCTTGGTCATTTGTACATACAAACTAAGAGAAAATAAATTATTGTACCCATCACCAAAATACCGTTCTTAATACATAGGGTTAGAGATAAAATCTTTATAATATATATTAAATTCAGGCTTTTCTGTAGCATCGAAATTTCATTCTAAAAAATATTTTAGTAAAAGAAAATTGTTCTCTTACTTTGCTGAGTAGTTTACAGTCACGCTACAGTCATGTTAAACAATCATGATAAACATTCATGTTTACAGTCATGTTAAACAGTCATGTTAAACAGTCATGTTTACAGTCATGTTAAACAGTCATGTTAAACAGTCACGTTAAACATTCATGTTTACAGTCATGTTAAACATTCATGTTTACAGTCATGTTTACAGTCATGTTGAACAGTCATGTCAAACAGTAATGTTTACTGTCATGTTAAAAAGTCATGCTTACAGTCATGTTAAACATTCATGTTTACAGTCATGTTACACAGTCATGTTTAGTCATGTTAAACAGTCATTTTTACAGTCATGTTAAACAGTCATGTTAAACAGTCATTTTTACAGCCATGTTAAACAGTCATTTTTACAGTCACGTTAAACAGTCATTTTTACAGTCATGTTAGACAGTCATTTTTACTGTCATGTTAAACAGTCATTTTTACAGTCATGCTTCACCCATCCAAAGAATACCCATCTGTCGTGAGACGGTGGCAATGTCATCGTCGGTCGCAGGCATAAAGAAAGCCTGGAATTAGAAGAAAAAACAACACACCAAACAAAACATAAAGGAGAAACCAAAGCAAACCTAAAACAAAACTAAAAGACAAAGACAAAACAAAACAACAACAAAAACAAATACAAAGAAAAGCAAAAACAAAACAATAACGAAACAAAATCCAAGCAAAAACCCAAACAACAAACCAAAACCAAAAACACAAACAAGAGAACTAAAAAATAAAAACAAAGGAAAAGGTAAAGAAAAAAACAAAATATACAAAAACAAAACAAAGAAAAATGAAAGCTAAAAGAAAAGCAAAATAAAAATCAAAACTAAAACAAAAACAAGAAAAAAATAAACACTAAAGCCAAAACCAGAACAAAACAAAAACTATTACGAAAACCAAACCAAAGCCCAAAACAAAAACAAAAACAAAAATACAACTCGTCTTTCTCTCAATCACTCCCACCGATGCCTATTTCAGCCCGATCCTTCCCACTCTGTTTATCCCCATCCCCGTTATACCGTAGCGGGGGAAAATTCTCCCCCCCCCCTGTCTCTACGTCCCCATCAGTGTGAGGGGAAGCTATTTCACTGTAGGAAAGCAGCGACCAACGAAAACAAACCACTCTACATAGAATACGGTTACTATAGCAACGCTTTGCCTCCTCGACGCTGCATCGGGCACGCCTGACGGACGCTCTTCACCATTACCAAGCCAGTGGTTGTATCCAATAGACCAACCTAACAGTTCTTTTTAGGTCTGTTAGGTTGGTCTAGTGGATACAACCACTGGCTTAGTATGGGTGAAGAGCGTCCCTCATGTAGCATCGAAGAGGCAAACCGCTGCTATAGTAACCGCAAACCCGCTATTGTTTACGGCCTGCATTAATTACAGCTTTATTAATTAATCACAGCTTCATTAAGTAATCCAAGTCTCCTTAATCAGAACTTCTTTAATCGCAGCTTCATTAATCACAGCTTCCTTCTCACAGCCTCATTAATAACAGCTTCTTTATTACAGTTTCATTAATCACTGTTTCATTAATAACAGATTCATTAATTACCTATCTATTATAAGAGCTTCGTCATCACACTTCTAATCCCAGCTCTATTATTGCAGCTACATTAATGACAGTTTCAGTAATCACAGCTTCATTAATCACAGCTTCATTATCAAAGCTTCATTAATCACGGCCTCTTTATCAGAACTTTCTTAATCATAGATTAATTAATCAGAGCTCTACTATCACAGCTTTATTAAGCACATATTAATTAATCAGAGCTTTAATACCCCAGCTTCATTATCGCAGCATCAAAATCGCAGCTTCATTAATCACAGATTCCTTAATCACAACTTCCTTAATCACAACTCCATTATCACAGCTTCATTTTCCGAACTTCATTGATCAGAGCTTTTTCATCGCAACTTCATTAATCACAGATTAATTATCACAATTTTATTTTTACAGCTTCATTACCCACATCTTTTTTAATGACAGCTTTATTATTACAGCTTCATCTTCTATAGATTATAGTATTTGTAGAAGCTGTATGAATAAACATACAAGAAAGTAGTTTACACCACCTGGAGAAACATTCTTTGGAGTGAATTGCCACTAAAGGAAGATTGAATGAGTTTGTATGCGTATGGCTACATATATTTATATGCCACTGTCATGACAGGTGCATTTTTTTTCTACTCCTCTCACTTCTCATCTCCTTAAAAGAATTTGTAATTTTCTTTTGTATATAAATACCTAAAGAGTCCTTCAAATTGAGACAAATATCTGCGTAATATCTTAATTCTCCCGGGTGAATTTCATTGTCGTAATATTATATGTATTTTTCCGAGAAAGTTAAGAGCGAAAAAAGGCTTGATTGTAAGAAACAATTTGACAAGGAAATAAACACGAGCAACGGATATCAATTTTAACAAAGAAATTTGTCCCTTCTGAGAAATCGCGATTCGGGTGGTTGGTAGACGACACTGGAATCAGGTTGTTTGTGTTTGATCAACTTTTTTCCTGTGGTTCCCTTGAAATATGAGCTACAATGGGGTCTAGGACAAATTTCAGACGGACTCGAGGGCACTGGGGATCGTGCAATGCAAATTCTAGCGCTAACAAGGACTAGGAGTAGGACGGAGGGGGTATTTCTTTACTTCACCAATGATCTTAGTCGGGTAGAAGAGGTGGATACATTCGCGAGTTGGATTAATTAGTAAGATCATCATCATTATTGAGTTACACGACCATAACTATGTAGTTGGGAATCATGGTTTGGTCAATCTTGTCTAATGGAGAAATACAACGGGATTGCGAGAAATTAACTACACTAATTTTGATTCAATTCAGCATTCTTCCCCCTCCCTCCGATCGTCCTTGAGGGTTTCTTATCATTCGAAACCTTGTGTTCGCACTCCGCCCCCTCACCTCCACTTTTTTGCAGTTACTTTACACCCCCTCGATCACACATCTTCAATCAAACGTTTCGATCATCATTTCTACTTTATCCTCACAGACACTATCATCAGATTATTAGCATATAAAAACATAGAGAAAGTTAGTCCCAATGCCTAGTTGCGAAAGGCCGGAACTAACGTATTGGGTTAGTTAACAAAAAAGGGTGGCTGAAGTTCAGGGAAAAGCCAACCGATAAATAAGAGTGAGGCTTTGAAAAGATACAAGTGTCTCATCAAGGGAGATTCTCCAAGGGGGTTAGCTCAGTGAACCCTCGTTAGTTCACAGTTGGTCCTTTCGAAAAGTTTACAAAATTAAATGAAATGGGGGTGATTTGACAAGAGGGGTGAAGGACAGGCTCCGTCCTATTATTAATGATTAGTCAATAATATTAATTAGCATTTTAATCATACATAATATGAAACGATATTATGTATCTTTTATAATATAAAGTGCTAAATTTGATCTCATTTGAAGCATGCGGTTTAACGCGTCCAACGTCAAGCGGCGAAATTAATTCCTGAATTTAGAAATAGATCGAATGAAGAAGGACTGCGACATCTCCCTTTATTTTCTATGGATGATCGACATCTACGAGGCCAATTTATTGAACTCTTTTGAAATACTAAATCGGTTTCCTAAATTATGACTCAAAATTTGAGATTTCTACCCGAGTGGCCACTAAAAATAACAATTTTAAACTAGTAAAGGAAAGGAGACTGCGAGAGCACAATTTGTTTATTTTTCTTATAAAGTAACATAAAAATTCAAATAACTTGCCTAGAAATGCCATCCAAATCACTACAATAAAATGTTTAAGAAAACAATCGATAAATGTTACTTTAAAATATAACCTTACGTGAAATCAAAGTTGTGAAATCAATTCTTTATCCAAAATTCCCTCTTACATAACTTCACCTTTATCTATGACTACCATCCTTCCCGTTTTTTTTTTTTAGTTTGGAACGAGTAGATCTTAGACTTTGCTCTCTCGTACTTCTGTAACATCTACTTCATCTAACCGTCCTATTTTTAAGACCTATCACAACACTAACAACCTCTTACAACAACAGGGTGAGGCAAATAAATAAATACGCTGTGCTAATTCTCAATAAAAGACAAACATTGCAATGAAAATTTTATAGATCACCCTGTATTTCAAAAATATTTTTATTGAAATTTTTACAAATAATACAGATAAAATTAGTAAAATAAATACAGACTTTTTTTATTGCTTCCATACCCTCACACCTTGATACACCCTCTACCTCGAGTTCTTCAAAACAAGTTCCTGGTGGAGTTCGGGGAAAGAAAAATATGTGAACTTAAAATAACCCAAATAGTCCAAAAAGAAAGCTTAGAAGGACATGGGCAGGTAGGGCACGCTATTCTTCTAATTCCGTTCGGTCACGCACAGAGGCGGATTCAGGATAAAAATTGCGGGGGGGATGAGCTAATCTCTGATTTCCTCCCTCTGAGTAGTCTGAGAAAAGGGTATTAATAAGGATTATAATAGACAGTATTGATAATAAATAACAGCCTCTCATAAAGGAGAGAGCACCAACCCTCTCGGACCCAATTTTCGCTTACAAACATCAGAAAATTATGAATTGTAGTTTTTGGAGGTCAGCCAAGGTATAATACCGAATTTAATCATTATTTTTGAGATTTACCCGTATTTTAGTCATGTATCATATATGATACATTCTATATTATTACATAACTCTTTCTGAATATCAAAATACAAGTTTGGCTTGAAAAATAAATATAAACCTAAACGGGTCTTAAGTTAGGGGGGAGCGATAGCCCCCTGTCCTCCCCCCCTGGATCAGTGCCTGCAGTGTATTTCCACCAAAATATTAATTTTATAATCAGAACTACAGGGTGAGGCTAAAGTCTCCATGCAAATACGTCGACCTAATTCTCAATAAGAGAAACATTCCTATGAAAATGTTACGAATCACCCTGTATTTCAAAAAGATTTTCTTTTTATTGGAACTTCCACAATACATTATTTAATTACTAAAATAAGAAGACAAAAAAATTTACATTCGGTAGGATTTAAATAATGGGGGTGGGGGGGGAGGTATCTAGAAAAAATGTACCCAGGTCACTTAAGTCCTGGGATACCAGGGTCTTCCACGCCCTGGGGTCACTTGGATCTGAGAGATGACAATATGTCTTCGTGGGTGGTGGGTCCGATGTTATCCTCTTCGCTAGGGTGGGCAACGTGAGGGATTCTGTGGGCAAAAGATCAACAACGAGGGTTTTTTAAGAACGTTTAGCGCCCTCTTTCACCCTTTAGTGGGTCTAAACAGGCGCGAAAAGAAGTACAAAAGATGTGTCGAGAGAGGGAACGCCTCTTTTTTGTTCTACGGGGGTTGTTAGAGCGCGGCGCTATTCCAGGTTTTAGGTGTAGAAGGGGTTATTCCCCCTCTACCCCCCTTGTATGGATGAGGAACGAGTGTCGTAAGAACATGAAATGAAGAAATTTAATACATATTTATAAGGTATTTCGAAGATGAAGTAAAATGGGGGAAAGTAGGTAAGGAAAAATTAGATTGTGGGAAAGTTAGGTGAAGTTGGGTGATCAATTATTTTGAGTGGCGGTTAGGGAAAGGTGAATTGTGTGAGTTAGGTCAAGTTGAATTATGTGAGAGTTAGATTAAGTTGAATTGTGAGGAAGTTAGGTAAAGTTGAACTGCGTGAAAGTTAAGTCAAGTTAAATTGTGAGGAAGTTAGGTCAAGTTGAATTGTGTGAGAGTTAGGTCAAGTCGAATTATGTGAAAGTTAGGTTAAATTGAATTGTGAGGAAGTTAAGTCAAGTTGAAGTGTGTGGAAGTTAGGTAAAGTTGAATTATCTGAAAGTTAAGTCAAGTTTAATTTTGGGAAAGTTAAGTCAAGTTAAATTGTGTAAAATTTAATCGAGTTAAATGTGTGAAAGTTAGGTTAGATTGTGTGTAAGTTAAGTCACGTTGGATTGTGTGAAGGTTAAATCACTGCGTAATTGTATGAAAGTTAGCTCAAGTTGTGTGGAGTTTAGGTCACTTAAATATTATTAAGGTTAAGTAGAATGTATGAAATTTAGATCGAGTTAAAAAGTATGAAAGTTAGGTCAATGCGACCACCACCAAGGGTACAGCGCCCTAAACTACTGACATATCTTAAGGATAGACTGATTAAAAATTATTAAAAAAACGAAACGACGAATAGAACAAATACAAACCAATAAACCAAAAGCACAATGCAAAGCAAATCCCAACAAAGAGAAAGAATAAGAAATAAAAACATGTTCAAGCATCGAAAAAGGCCTACTACTCGAGGGTCCAAACCTGAATCCAACCCCCAAAATACTAAATACCACGGATAATACCACACTACTGAAAATCTACATCGCCACAGTCGGGTATGGACGAATCCTTCCCAAGTACTAGTGACTTGCGGTAGCGATCCTACTCATTACCGGTACCGGAAGGGTTAGTGCGCGCAAATCTCTCACAGACGGGAGCATTCAATAGGAATATACGGGATGGTATGGAGGATCAAGCAGTCGTCCAAAAAGGGTTCAGGAGAGTATTGTTGGCTGTTAAAGCGTTTGGAAGTAGGTCCACGGGAAGTGTCGTAATGAAATGATATGCAACGAGAGATTGTTGTTAACCGTGTCCCATCTTCTTTGCCATGCAGTCCAAAGGGCTGATCTAATTCCTGCCATGTAGTCAGAATGAGGAAGAGCAAAACGCTGGTCCGGTCGACCATTACGAGCAGACTGTTTGGCACTCTTATCGGAGCGCTCATTTCCCGCAATACTCACATGTCCAGGAACCCAACAGAAGACAATATAGACATCATTCCGGCTCCCAACAACTGTGGCGTCAAAAATACCGTGAAGCAGCGGATGCGGAGATTCCAATGTCTGTAGAGCACTGAGCTTGCTTTGTTAGTCCCTATAGATAATAATTCGGTCTCCGTCGTCATCAAACAGGGGAAAGTGCGAAGGCATCGAAGCTGACCCCCTGTTCGGATTTTAATCCGACCGGGTACAATGGTACCGCTCAAAGGTAACATAGCGTGTGTTCTAAGAAATACGAAATCAATACTAGAAGCTTTGGGAGCAGAGGCGTGACGACAAACATTCTTAGGTGGTACTCTTTAGGGTGTCACCTGGGGTAGAACCAGCGGCGCCACTTACCCCGCTAGCTACGTTTAGTTCTCGTAGGAGTTTCCTTGTCCTACACCCAAAAGTGTATGAGTGGCGTGTCACATGGCATATGCCCCGTCGGGATTGGCCCCGGACGAAATGAGAGCCGTTGGCATGCAAGAGCATAATACAAGGTGTGGGCCGTAAAGCAAGTATGATTTTCCCCAAATCAACAAAAAAAGCTGTCTACAGATGACGTGATGAATGCACCGGTCGCTATGCGGAGAAAAGTGCTGTGGAGTGACTCCCCCTTCCCCAATCCACGCTCGGCTGCCGATGCGTAAAACTCGAATCCATAGTCTAACTTTGATCGAACAAAGGAGCGGTAAAAAGAAGTACAGAAATATCCCTACCAGCACCCCAACTGCTGAACGTAACGGAACAAAGAATGTTCATGGCTCGGGTACAATAGACCCTAAGGCTTTCGAGTGTGTTCCTTCAAGGAAGGGGTCAGTCAAAAACAAGACCAATGAAAACGCCTCTTTCATTCGACAATCCAGAGTTGGCATCTGGACTGGACCCCAAAAGATCGAAAGATCGTCTATGTAGAGAACAAAAAGGACATCACCCGATAGCAGCGATGTAATAACATTAATGCTCAAGGCGAAGACAGTGATACTGAGAACACTACTTTGTTTGAAGCTCTCTTTCTGCCCTATTAGAACGAAAAGAACTCCCACAACGCGTGCGCGGCATAGACGATATAGCAGGAAATAAGACAAGAAAATTGGGAGGCGCCTCTTCGCCCCCATAGTATAGAGGGTCTCCATTATAAGATATCACCACGCAGTATCATAGGCTTTTTCCGAATAATCCAACAGGGCGAAGTGTTTTGCACGAAGGAAGGCCTCGAAGATAACATTTTCCAGCCGGAGCAAAATATTCGACTTGGAGTGGAACTTGCAGAAGCCGCAATGTGCAGGAAGCAAATGACCTCCAATATCCAGAAACTAAGATAGCCTAATATTTGTCACTTTCTTCAATCAACTTACATAAGCAGAAAGTTAGAGATATTGAGCAGAAACAGGCTGGAGTAGAGTGATCTCTCCCCCGTTTGTGAAAAGCAATTACGATAGGCATTGTCCAGAAATCTGGAAAAATACCTTAGGTCCAGATTCTGTTGAATAAAACAAAGCCAATCCTCATTCATTATTCTATGAATCGAATATGGCGCACAGGATATCTTCCGGATAAGGTGCGGTAACCGCGCACGAAGAAAGGGCAGAACGCAGCTCGCTTAGTGTAAGCAGGTCGTTTGAGGGTTCCCAGCCTCTAGAAATGAAGTCTAGTCGGCGGCCTTCAGCCAGACTACGACGTGCTTTCAATACTGGTGAAGGAGCATACCGGTTAGAAAATACGAAGAACGGTCGCACCGGACTCCGCCACGGACGGGTGGTCCGAGATTGCAGTCCCTTCTTAATGGAGGACGAGAGGGGCATGGGGGTCGTGCAAGAACTAGCCCCGAATCCTTTTGATACGTTTCTATATCTCTGCAAGAGACGCCTTCCGTTGAATGAAAACATGTATACTGCCAGGAAGAGAAGTAAGCGTGCTTCGAAACATTGGAACTTATCCCTGTCTCGACGAAATTCACACCCGGTGAAATCGTTCGGGTGGCACTTGTAACCTTATAGGCCTATCATTTCTCTGAGGTCCATTTTACATTTGGTCAACCACTTAGTAAGTGAGTAACGTGCAAAACGGCAAAACTTTAGAGGAATGGCAGTTATGCACGCGTTGATGATGGTGCCGGAGAAGAACTGAACGGCCTCATTAACCGACCTAAAGTCCGAGAATACGGACCACCCCAGCCGCTCCAAGCACCTCCGATATAGCTTCTTAGGTTGCAGTAGCCCGGTAAATGAGAAAGTGAGTGCTACCGTGAAAGTCATTGACCACCTCCCATCCAAATTCAGGATTGACCGAGGCAAGAAAATGAAGCGGTTTCTGGACAGGGATATATGAATTTATCTACATTAAGGGCACCGATCTCCATTTCTTTGATCGATCAGTTCTCCAACGACCTGGCCTTAAGGAATGGCCATGTACTCCTTACCAAAGTGATTATTTTACGTTTAAATCCCCTAGGAGGAAAAGCACTTTGGCAACCGTGCTACCACGCGGCAGAAGTCCGCCACATCGAGGTCAGTTGACCATGAAATATACACCAAAACGGCAGAGTATCTCCAATTCAACAGTCCATAACTACACTGTGACTAACTGAAAGTAGGTATTTAAAGCTAAAGAGAAAACTGAGACATCATGTTAGTTGTTAATTGAGCATCCACTTTCACGGACCTATCCCTTGGTGGTGGTGGATTTTCAAAACCCTTAAAACCCGGGTAGTTATGCGGGATTTTCCATAAACCCTCATTAAAACGCGGTATTTTGAATAAACCATAATACTTACCAAGACTTTAGAATGAATTCTCGTACTTACGCGGGATTTTGAATAAACCCTCATACTTTGCAGGCTTTTAAATAAACTCTCATACTTCGCAGACCACTCAATAATTCCTCATACGTCGCGGTCTTTTGAATAAACTCTCATATTTCGCAAGTTATTCAATAAACGCTCATATGTACTTCATACGTACACCACTGGCTTTTGAATAAACTCTCACACTTCGCTGTCCTTTGAATAATCTCATAATTCGCAGGCTTTTTGATAAACCCTCATATGTCACGAACATTTCATTAAAATCTCATATTTCGCGTGCTTTTCAATAAAGCCTCTACTTGGCGGGCTTTGGAATAGACTCCCGTGCTTACGCGGGTTTGTCTGGAAGTGCAGCAGTGGTCTCGTCCGAATCTGAATGTTGGCCGCTACTTGGGATCATCTCGTTATTGTTTCTGGGTCGTTTCGGTGTCTCGATATGATCGCTGTTCTGCAGGAAAGAGTTTCTCTCATGGCACAATTCCATCACTTTCTGTTCAATGACGGAGAGAAACACGGGGAGATTGGAACTCATCACTTCCGAGGAGCCTAAAACCAAACAAGAGGTAGTTGTATAAAACAGTTAGATAAGAATACAATCTCGATTGGCGGTGAGAGTAAAAAGAATAAAAATAAAATCATTTTTCGGGAGAGAAGCCCACGCTAATCATCATCTCCGAAGATCCTAAGGGGGTGAAAAGCCCAACTGTATAAAATATTTGGATAATAACACAAACACAAATAATGGATATAGTAGAAAGAATAAAAATAAACGTGTCAATTGCTTTATGAAGTATGCCTGATTATATAAACAGTTGGATAAGAGTACAAACACTAGTGACGGATATAGAGAAAAAATAAAATTACACAAGTGTCCACCTCTACATATAATAGGAGGGTTGTATGGGTTAAGTACACTTTATCTCATCTACACACAATGAAGAAAACTTTCATCCACACTTTACAACTCACATCTTTGAAATTACTACCAAATCCGAACCGTTCAGGGTTCCATGGACTTGTGTAATGCGTTCCTTCCATTAGCGCTTCCTGATTCTCCCTCCCATTACCTGTCCTCATTTATACCTAAATAATTGCTTCTTTTAACACACACACATCTTTCTTCCGCCACCACACTTCCTCCAAATACCATATAAAAGAGTATTTCCTAAACTACCTTAAAGTCACCCCGTGCTTAGGTCCAGCCTCCAAGACTCTTAGTGGACCTCAGTCAAGTGGCAATGTATGCCGTGAGGTCCCCACCTGCTGCAAGGGCACAAAGCCCCCTGACTGAGGCAAGTATTGGGCACGGAGTGTGCTGTGCCGTTGACCTTGCTCACCGCCTCCCAATAAAGGGGCTACATTGGCACCATCCCTTTATGGTCAAAGCTCGAGGACAAATCCGCCTGAATGGCGGGTCGAGGGGTCAAGGCCCGTCATGACTCGAACCCATGGTCCTGGTAGGTGAAAAGGATTACCCCCTGGAACTTTATGAACCTATTGACACTTTTCTTTTAACCTCCCAAGGAATCGTGTGGTCATACTATCTACTTCTGTTGAAATTTTTAGAAACTTTTACTATGGCTACAAGTGGGGGAAAGGATTGGCGACCGCGGGTGCATAGAGAGCAGTGCCTAAGCGTGGCTTCGCCCTACCGAGGTGGACGACGAAAAGGAAGACGCTCCTTTGACCGGTAAAGGGTTTCTTCTCTCAAAAATTTCATGCTTCAAATGAGCTTTCCCTTCGCCAACTTGGTAGATGTCCTCGGGCAGGTTCACCTCAAAAAACGAACCTCCCCCTGTGTGTTTTCTAAGAAGCCCCTCTAACCCTCTTCTACCGGAGAGGAAGTTTATTCCTCTCCGAAATCTACTGGTGCGTTGGCTTTCCCCTCACCCACTTCCTTTACATCACTCAAGGGGGAATATCTCTGCACCAACGGCGCTGCCCATTTTGCTCTCACAGGAGACTGCCAAGAGAACACGAATGTGGACCAGAATCGAGCACTTCCGGTGGCAGCGACTCGATAGGACCAACCCCTTTAAAAGAACAAAGGATAACGGGGTCCGACGGGCCGTGCTTCATACTGTCCTGTAGGCAAAGATTTGAGGCTTGCAGGGGGGTGGGGGGGCGCCTGCCCACTCTCCTCTCCGATGGAGGTCAGTTTGCCGACCCAAACGACTAAAGATGACAGGACTGAAGAGCCCTTGATTGGGATCCGTGATACTTTTGGAGGATGGCCACATGAGGGTATCTTTAAGGTGAGCATGGTCCCGGGGGTGACCCAGCCCCAGAAGCCAGGATCTTCTATGGGAGGGAATTTAGCCTCAGGGCAAACATCGAACCTGCGACCAGCCCTGTGCAATCTTCTTCTCAGGCGGCACGAGATCCCGAGGACTCACAAGGAAAGTAGGGACCTCCTCCCTCAACTGTTGCCCCTTCAACATTTAAGCTCTTCTTTATTTCAGAGAAGCATCTTGCTGATAGTAGTTTTTCCGACCTTGAGGCGCCTTCAGGTGATGAAGAGAAGCGGGTTCACTCCTCCCCTCCTCTACTAAAAGGAAACATATCAAAAAAGACAAAGAGGACTGGGGTTTACTCTTCCTCCACTGGAAACCGGGGACGGACAGGTCCGCTGCCACTTCGGCAAGCGATCAGGCCTTGAGGCGCCCTCAAGCAAAGAGTCCCAGACAAAAACCAAGGTCGAAAGTGCGCTGAACGGTCTAGATTACGTTGGGGTCATCATTCAGAAAAAACCTGCCACATTTGAGTCCGCTGGCTTCAAACGCTTTCTGGTTATTTGCTCCACAGATGGCAACATGTTGGCCAAAGGCAACATGATCCATCATATAGAGTCAAAGGTGACTCGTTTACACACATAAGTCCTCAAGATGACAGCTTCTTGTTTAGCCAACAGCGCCTGGAGTTCTGCCTCCAGAAAGCTTAGGGAAATTCCCGTGAGGGTCATCTCTTCGAAAAGGGCCTCCTCCGGGTTAGACCTGGATGGCATATTCCTACAATGGAATTGCCTCATACTCCGGGCCAACTGAGGGAGCGGCGAATTCTCGTCTCTTCTCGTCCCCCAAGGGCATAAGGGTTTTGTAATTCCACCATCACGTGATGGGAGAAGTTCAGGAGGATGCGCGATTTACACGCGGCATGATGTTTCCGTTCTTTTATTTGCTATAATACCGCCTTTCAGGAGGTAGCACTACAGCTAAACCTTGATATGAGGTATGCTATAATTTCTGCATGAATTACACCGTCAGCTGACTTGCAGCTGGCATATTCCGCGGGTCAGGGCACGGTGGCCGAGGTTCTTTCTTCTGTTCGGTGATTTAAACGGCAAGCACTCCGTCTGAGGGAAATACATGATCATCCACAGGATCTTTGCCGATCAAATCGAGCAGCTGAAGATAGGTTTCGTAAATATGTATCAGCTTACGCATCACTCCCGGAGAACCGTTTCATTTTCCTGTCTTGATATATCCTTGTGATCTCCGAATGAACAGCCTAATTTGGGGTTCGGGGGGTAGTCGATGATCTCTGACTGGACTTTACCTCGAGATTCGGACAATCTTTCAACGATAGTTCTATATTGAGTGAGCAGCGTTCCACTATTGCTTCGTGCACGGACAGCGCCCTTGCTCCGGACGATGTCCAGTGTGCCATGCCTCGAGACCTAGGTGAGTGAGGCATGGCACTTCTGATAGATTTCTCTAAAAAAATCTGAACAGAGGGTAACCTCCTCGCGAATGCTCACTTTTTGCAAACCTGTTAGAATCACTCTACTCCGGCCGATTTCCGCCCAATTTCTCTAACCTCTTGCGTGTACAAAGTGATGAAGAATGTTAGATTAGCTATTTTCCTGGACAGCGGAGGCCACCTCTCTTCTGCACAGTGCGGCTTCCGCAAGTTCTATTCCGGTCGGATGCTCTGTTCCGACTGGAAAAGGCTGTTTGCGAGGCTTTCCATGGACCCCTCCCTAATGCTACAACGGCTTCAGGTCGTTTTCTCTCGTCTCCGAAGTGGACACACTCGCGGGACGCACCGCCATTTGATGGAGCGCTCGTCTGCGCCTTATTGCGACGACTGCGTTGTATCCCAGAATGTTCGGCACATTCTCGGTGAATCTCCCAGTCTGGGTGGTCTTCGTGCACGTTACCTGTAATCGGGACGCGTCGTTCCGACTAGTGGACCACTTGACTTTTTGCAAGAGGCTGGCTTCCTTCATTTCATTTGAATCTCTTTGGTATAAGTCACATGATGCTGCAAAGGATGGAGTTGGGCCTGTTCCCGACGCCAGAACCTGCTTTCGTCTTTTGCTTTCTTGTTTTGGTTTGTTTGTTTTTTGCTCTTGTATGTCTTGTGTTCTGTTTTTCGATTTGCTATTTCTGACTTATTTTAATGTCGCCTAGTATTAGACTTGTAATTAAGTACGGTGACTTGTGCCCTTGTAAGCTATAAGTCATTGCTATTTCCTGAAAAAAATGCCTTTGCTCTGTCTACTGTGTGGCGTTGTGAGTTGGCTGAAACCTTCTCGTATATGTCGGGTAATGTTAGTGAGTACAATGTAAAAGTGTAATGAGCAGAAACCTTGTTGGGAGGCATCAAGTAGAGATGTGTAAGTTGATTTTTCATAGGACTAGACGTTCCACACGATCTTGGAGGGTGTGTAGTGTAGGGAAATAAGACGCATGATGCAGGGTCAGTTGAAAGTTTGTTTCGATTTTGGATGACATGATGTGAGCAGATTTCCAGACAGTTGGAATGGAATTATGGGACATAGAGTGTTGTTGAAGATTCGTGTGAAGGAGGTAATGCAGCTAGGACCTAGATGTTTAGGTGAATATTGGATATTTGGTGAGGGTGAAGGTGAGGGGCTGGAGAGTATGTTGCCTGCCGTTTAAAGCCCCTTCCAGATTACCCAAATCCTCTCTCGAAGTCTCTAAATCTCTCTTTTACCCCAGGAAATACCTACTAACCACCCATTTATATCTTAGCCCTTCCTCAAAACCAGATAATCTCTCTTTGTTTTACCTAATAAAGTACATAACTTAGCCTCATCTAAACCTCACCCTTCGTGGTGTCTTGGGATGTAGCTTTTCTTACCCAAGAACATTTCTTTTTGCCTAACATTTGCATTTCTCCACTCGTATGCCTCCGTCAGTCATTGAGTGCGTCTTTACGCGATAAATACATCGTTGCTTTCACTCCCTTTCATTCAGCAAACGAAAACATCACTTAAATAAGAACTTTGAGCGAAGGAACAAATTACTTAGATACGAACATAGATCATACGAACACATCACAAGGATACAAGCTTTGAGCATACGAACACACCAATTAAATAGGAAGCGTGAGCATACGAACAAATCACTTGGATATAATCTTAGATCATACGAACATTACTTGAATACAAACACATCACTTGAATAATATATATTTTTTAATTTTATAATTTCTTCTGGCAACTGAAATGACAAAAAAATCTATATTTACACAAAGTCAATCTAAACAAAACAAAAAAAAAACAAAACAAAATACGAACCAACAAGGGCATGGATAAGTGTCCTTTCGCATTCGAACAAGCTGAATAAATGCAAGGTGACTGAGACGATGGATAAGAGCGTTTCTTGCACCTTCTTCTGTTGTTCTTCAAGCGTCGACACCTCGTCGCCAAGGTGCACCATTTTCTCCTGGCCGGAAAAGACGACTGGTTAGCGCAGATCGACACTAGGAACCAGGGTTGTCCGGGTGTATATACACATAAACAACTCTGCTGGTCCGCAATTAAGAATAAGTGTGCATTTCCGCAATCAGTTCCGCAATTGAGGAAGTAGTATTGTGATTTGCGTTTTTGCGGTTAAGATAAACTTAAGGAAAAGTGTTAAGGTGTCCATGATCTTAATTTTGTGGCAGAAGCAGTTTATATATATATATATATATATATATATATATATATATATATATATATATATATATATATATGAAATGAATAACTAACAAAGTAGCAAGTGAGGTTCGTAATGAATGCAATGTTCTGCAGGAAAAATGAAAAGGAGTTTCCAAGTACTTTCTAACTTTATTCAGTTCATTATCAAGGATAATTACACTAGAAAGTAATATAATAAGGGTATATCTAAGGTAATAAAAGATAAAGGACGCCTCTAAGACAAGAAATCACCAATGAAGAAGTAGGAGAGGGATGGGTAAATTCCCATAAGATTTAGCTATAACAAAGGTAGCAAGGTCAAACCGAGAGGCAAGAAAGAGTCAAGAACAGAGCCAAAAGGGTTTAAACGATTAGCGGATAAAGCGATAGTCAAAAGAGGGAGATAAGGAGAGACACGAGAAGTAAATTAAAACGAAAGGAAGAAGGAAAAGGAGAGAGAAAGAGAAATGAAATAATGTTAATACAAAATCAATGCAATAATTAAATTGACAAATCGAGTTCCCATAAAAATGAAAATTGCAAAAAACATTGGGAACATAAGTGAAATCTAATTCCTTTAAGAATGAGTTTTTTCATAACAACATCAATTTCATAAAGGCCAGGGGAAGTGTTAAAGTCATTAAATTAGCTTATACATGAACATTCAACAAGGTTTCTTTGTATTGACTCATATATATATATATATATATATATATATATATATATATATATATATATATATATATGATGGAATACAGGTGGAATTGTGTTTGTGTGACTGTCAGTTTCAACTCGCCAAGTGTGAGCGATGGTATGGAATAATGAAGCTCGAGGTCGTTCATTGGTGCCTTTATATGCAGGCACCAGTGTTTGTCGCTCAATCGCTCTATTGCAAAGGAGACCCCGATAGAAAACAACGCATCACGAATGCCTCAAGAAGAAAGAATACTTCCGACTGAATATGCCGGAAGGAATGCGAAACAGCGCGGCCAATTTTTTTATCACTGTAATGAATTCCAAATAAAATGGATATTTCTAACCTGCTTTTTCATCTCCAACCAGAGATTAAAAACTCAAGATATATATATATATATATATATATATATATATATATATATATATATATATATATATATATGCACTGTTGAAGTCCACACACAGCAGTGGCAACGTTATTGATTTTAACTTATATTTTCTTACAAGTTTTTTTGTCTGCGTCTTTCTTTGAGGCGAGAAAATACATTCGCAAAAGACATATTTTATTCCGAGACGCCTTTCGACCGTGGTTGGTCATCTTCAGGGAATGAACAGATTGATGATGGTGTATACTCAATTTTAGAAGATGGTGGGATAGTGGTAGATAAAAGTAAGTGAAAATTAAAGTAGGGAGGGGTATTTTGCCATAGTAGGAGGGCATCACTATATGTTTTTCTTTAGATTTTCCTTTTTGTCTTAATTTTGGTAAGTCGTGTTTTTCTATGTTTGTTTCTTTATGTGTTGTTACTGTGTTCTTCTTTTTGTTAGTGTTTCAATTTTTGGTACTTATTTTGGGATTAAATTCTTTGAGCATTCAAACCTTTAATAGCTTTTAGCTCAGCAATTTACCTTGTATTGTTTTAGTGTATTATTATTTATTTTCTTTGTTTTGATTTTGGTTGTACTGAGTTAGTTTCTAGGTTCCTGTTATGTGTATAGTGATATAATGCTTTCCTGAGAGCAAATCTTAGTAGCTGGGAATTGGCTACGACGGGAGGCTTTCTCCCGTAGTCTTCCAGGTATATTAAGTCTGCCACCAGTTCTATGTAGTTCCAGAATGACAACATTCGTAAGAGTTGACCAGACCTTTCGTCTTTTCCTTCTATGAAGATCCCTTTGCCGATGGTGGTCACGCCTTCTGGCTTTGTTAATTATTAGGGATGCAGAGTTTTGGACATGTTGAAGTTTTCTCATTGAGGTTTTGCTGGCCGCTTGAGTCCCAATTGCGAGGTAGATGAGCTTAGCCTGGACGTACATCATGTATATTTTCATAATGCTGGCCGAGCTAAGATCTCTAAACCAGTATAGATTGGAGATTTCTCTCTTTGCTAGGTTCTGCCTCTTCCTGTAGTGTCTCGAGTATCAGTGGTTGGAGATCTTTAGGCCCAGGACAATGCCTTGGGAGGAGTAGCCGTATCTCCTCCCATCGATGATGATGGGCCACGTCAACCTGCGGCTCAGTGAGACGATTTTGAACTTGTCCATATTTGTTCTAATCTTCTATCGTCTCTCGTACCGGTTGATGTTATTGACTTCCGTTATTGTGCACATTGCCTGATCCCTTGCTTTCTTCACTCGAGAAGGAACGATCTGGGTGAAGTCATCTGCGAATTGCAGATACAGCGTGTCCCTGTGCACCAGAGTTGGGAGGTCGATGGCAAAGACTAAGTAAAGCAGTGGGCTCAGGCAACTTCCCTGGGGAACGCCCACTTTGAGTTCGAATTCAAGTCCTCTGTATCCTTCGATCATGAGACATGCCCTTCTGTCAATGTCAAAGTCACAAAGGCTCCTTTCCAGGATTGGGTCTAGCTGGAGGCTCAAGATCTTGTATTGAAGTCCTTCCAGCTAGACTTTATCGAACGCCTTCTGCACCTCCCTCAACACAATGTCTACATAGTACCCATTCGCTCGGCAAAAGGCTATTTTTCTGTTAGGAGCGCCAGGGATGTTTCTGTGTCCCTTTTCCTGCGGAACCCGTGTTGTTGAGGGTTATGCGCTCCTAACTCGCTTAGTTGAGCTAGTAGCCTATTAGCTATAATCTTTTCAAAGATCTTGCCGTACATCTCCAGAAGAGAGATCGGGCGATAGTTAGCCACCTGGTCTTGGGGCTTGTTTCCTTTCGGGATGAAGAAGATTTTTGCCATCATGTAACCATCAGGAAAGTAGCCTGTATTCAGGGCGGCATTCATGGTATTAACCAGTCCCTGTATGATTTGCCTCGGGGCATTCACGAGGTTGTTTCTCGTGATCCCAGACCAGCCTGGTGCCCTTTGCTTGAATGACCTTATGGTGTTCATGGTCTCTTCGAAGGTGATTGGGGACCCATGGTCAACCATCTCTCTTTCCTGAGATACTTGCTGGTGGGGGTTGGGTTCTATGTATCATTGTGCTGAAGTAATCGAGCAGTTGGTCTTCGAAGTCCTGGTCAAATTCGTTGTTCTCATCAAGGGTTATAGCGAAAATCTTATTCCAGTGTGTCCTGAATCTTATTTCAAGAGACTCTGGATCCTCAAAAATCTCATATCCGTCCTTTATTTGTGTTCTGGTTTTGGTGGGCAGTCCCCTAAGTCTTTGGATGCTGTTCCACCCTACCAATGATGTCATTCCAGATTTCTTTCTTTTTCTCTGTGATTGTGTGTTTTAGTTCTTCGCTTAGTTGTCTCATTCTAGCTCTCCTTTCCCGATTTGTGCCTGTCCTGCCTATTTCCTCGTACATTTCTCTATGTTCCCGAGTGATTTTCCTCATCTTGTTCGTCTACTTAGGTTGTGAGAGCAGTTTATAGGAGATCCTGGGGACGCATCTCTCATCGGCTTGAATGAGGAGATTAGTGATGGAGTTTATCTCCTCATCTATCTCTTCGAACTTTGCGTCTACCAGGTAAGCTGGTTGATAATCGCTGAGTATCTCTCTATATAGCTCCAGTTAGCTTTCGCATAACTTTTCCTAAGTGGGACGGCTTGAGAATTGGAGTAAACGAGATTGTTGTAATTATCGGGATGTGGTCGCTCGGTACCACATGTCCAGGCTTATTGCTAATGTTAAAGGGGAAGTTACCCCTCACTAACACTATGTCCGGTTTGGCTGCCGAACGATGTGTTAGGAAGGTTGGTAAATCCGGTCCTACTCTCTGGAGTCTGTCTCTTTAGAAAACTAGTTACAGATTACTTTCCCTTTAATCGGTGCAACCGAATCCACAGTTGGGTTCTGGCTCGTGACCAAGAATCGGCCCTCCTTTTCTGGCTCCCTAAGAGGGTCTCCTGCAGGGGTCCACTATACCTTAACACCAACTGCATTTAGACCTTCCCGGTGACCAAGTTATGTACTGCTAGTGAGAAGTAAGTTTAAGGTAAAAAGTATGATAAAAGAATCAAGAATTTAGAATAAGGAAGAGCAACGCCTTCGGAGGGGGGGGGCTACTTCGCTCAAGAGGAACAGGAGGAATCTCCAAGCAGCCCCAAGAGCGCATATATTTCCTCTTAGAAGTTTTCTTGAGAAGGCATTTTCTTTAGGTCCTAGCTAAAACTTTTCCTCCTTTACCTGTGATAGCCTTTACCAGTTCGCAGCGAGAGAGCAAGCGTGCAGACTGAGTAAATTAATGAACAGAACCTATGATGATGACGATGTATGTATAGAAAGGACAGAGAGGGATTACTGTGTAACACAGGCGAACAGGCAGTCGTAGGGGAAAAGGTTGCGGAAATAACTTGAGAGGGAATAGGAAGAGTCGATAGGTCGGTGGCTAGACACCGATGCGTGGTGTAGTTGGGTGGGTCTCGAGGTGTTCGTGATGGACGATGGTTGGAAGGTGGTGATGAAGAAGAGCGTTTCTGCTTAGTCGGAAACGCGTTATTCATGATGCCTTTAGCTTATGCGAAAAACGGTATGGGTTGCGGGAGGTCATGGGCCGCGGGTATCGCGGTGCCATCACATACCGTCTTACATATAGTGCGGTGTATAATGGGTCTCTGGCGAGTTTCCCCGAGTTTTTTTGTGAGTCTGGTGTGAGCATATGTGTTGAGGGGTGTTAATTTGTTGTTGTCGTGTAGTGCGGCCATTCTCGAGCAGAGCTCTGAGTCCACTGAGCCTTCTGCTGCCAGGTGTCACTCGCGGTTACGAGTGACAATGGGGCGTACGTGAGAAGAGGTCGAACGAGTTTTTTGTATAGGTGTAACTGAAGTTTTATGCCCGCAGGGTAGAACCTGCGCAGCGATGTGTTTGTACATGAAGCTCTTGCTTGTGTTATGTTCTGGTGCATATTGAACATGAGGGTCCTGTCAAAAGTTACCCCGAGGATTTTTGTATGTTGTGTGTATTCGAGACTTGTTTGGTTTTGATGGTTCATGTCTGGTGTGTGTGAGAAGATTTGTAGGTTATGCATAGAGTGTCATCTGTGTCCTCTGAGGATTCGTGGCAATCAGCCATTTATACTCGTAATCTGTCTTATCGTCTAGTATTGTTTTTGCGTGGAGCGCGATTACTTCTAGTCCACGGCCGCTGACGAGAATGGTCTCGTCATCGGCGTAGGCCACTGTGTATGTGTGACAGCAGTTTTCGAGTGGGCGCGGGGTGTCGTTTGTGTACATGATGTATAGTGTGGGTGCCAGTACGCTTCCTTGGGGAACGCCTGAGCATGATGTGAAGTGTTGTGAGAGGGTATTATTGTATTTTATCTAGCATCTCCGTTCAGTGAGGTAGTGCGAGAGGAGCTTTTTGGTGCAGAGTCCCTCGTACCACACTTTATCGAAGGCCTTCTCCACGTCCTTACTGATGGAGAGAGTCTTTTGATGTACCTGGCATTTTTTCTGTATTCTGTCATGAACGATGGTCACGGCCGCCTTAGTGGACCGGCCCCTCCTGAACCTATATTGGTGGGGGGAGAACCAGTCCCTCTCTTCCAGGTATTCCCGTAGGCGGTAGTTGATCATGCGTTCGAGTATTTTGCCTAGGTGCTCTAATAGAGCAATAGGCCTGTAGTTGTTTGGGTGTTTTGGGTCTTTGTTCGGTTTGTGTAGAAGTATGTTGGAGAGACTTTGAATATTTTAGGGAAGTGGCCTGAGGCTAGTGAGGTGTTCAATAGGTGTGTAAGTGTGGGGTATATGTTTGCGGGGAGGTTGTGTATTAGTGTGGCTGGTAGCCCAGAGGGACCGAGGGCACGTTTTGGCCTTGTTTTAATGTAGTGTTTTGTTTCCTCGACGGTGATGGGAGTGGTCAGTGTGGATGTGTAGTCGAGAAGCTCGATTCGTATCAGGGAGGCGGGCCTTAGCTCGTGAGCGTGGGCCCGACACCACTCCTGGACTTCCTAGAAGTGCTCCCGCGCGTGTGGTTTGGGTAGGTTGTTGAATGTACTGTGTCCCAGTGGGACCTAAATGCGTCGAGGATGACGTTAGTGTCTGTGAGTGTTTGGTTATTTACTTAGAGGGTTTTTGTGGATCAGTGCCTATCATTCTTTTTACGTGCCGCTAGAAGAAGAAAGGGTTAGTGCAACGGGTATCGTCCACGATGCGGATGACTTCTCGCCACTGCCGGTTCCTATCTAGCTGCACGCACTGTAGGATGAGGGCACGTAAGTGATTTATGTTGTGTTGTCGTGGGCCTCTAGTGTAGTGATTATTGTACTGTGTGATGAGTCTGAGTGTGTATGGAAAATGTGAAATGTTTTATGAGAGTACAGTTTTTTGTGGTGAGTGTAGGTTGTGTGCTGTGGTTATAGTGTTTATGATTAAGTAACAGTGGTCGTCTAACAGGTCTGGATTGGTGTGCTCAAGGTCAAGGTTTTGTGGCGTGTTATCTGTTATGTGACTCTTGAACTCTTTCCAGTTTGTGTTTTTATAGTCGAAGAGAGGTGGTGTAGGTATGAGTATAGGAGATGTGGATATGGTAAGGCATATAGGTATGTGGTCAGAGAGTACGTGGGGACTCGGTGAGATGTGCGTGTAGAAGCGTGTAGCGTGATCGTTGCGGAAGACCACGTCCGGAGACGTGGTACCTCCGTGAGGACTGAAGAATGTGGGGAAGGCCGGGTCAATGTGCTCGCAGCGATAGCGTGGCAAGGCACCGGCCAGGTACCTTCCGGCATCTTTCGTAGTGTTTGAAAAAAGTGTTGGGTGAAAGGCGTTGAGGTCCCCCGCAAAGGAGATAGGGAGGCTGTGGTTTGATAGAGCCCGGAGTGGGACTTCTATGTTTAATTGTAGGCGTGGTGGTCTGTAGTGTGTGGCCACTAGAATGGTGCCGGAGCTTGTTTGTACTTTGCAGGTTAGAAAAGAGTCGTCTTGTGTTTGGATGAGGGAGTGGTGCAGTGTCTGTGCAGATAGGTACGTATGGTAACCTGCGATGCGGAGTCTGTTGTTAGGAGGATGTAGGCTGGTCAAGTTCAAGAGTCTATGTCAGGTCTTTGTGTGTTTAGGGCCCAGTTGGCAACAGTATGGCGAATACCGTACCAACTGCGTACGTCTAACTGTGTCACGTTGAGGCGACCTATTGTCATGGGCGGAGTCCACGTGATGCTGATTTATCCGGGACCGTTCCTCTCTCCTTGGTTATTGCCCAGGAGGCGTGAGGAGCCAGTACCTTTACTCCTGCTGGCTGTTGTTTGTGGGGGTTTTCGTCGATGTTGTTGGGTGGGCAAGCCGTGGTAGAGGGGAAAGTGTGTTATGTGGAAGGAGGTTTCAAGGTAGCGGTCTTGGAAGCAGGATTGGAGAGGGTAGAGTCTAAGAGGGGGGAGTTAGGAGCAGAGGTGGAGGGAGTAGAGCTAGGAGATGAGGGGCTAGAGATAGTTGGGGAGGTGCAGATTATGAGAGGTGGGGTGTCGGGAGAGAGAGGAGGTTGGGACGAAGAAGGAGGGGTGGAAGGGAGAGGAGAAAGAACAACAGGAGGGGGGAGGGTCGGCTTTACGCATGGTTGTGTGTGTGTGGGGGGGGGGTCGTGGTAGGGTTTTTTGTTTGGTACGGGGTTTTGTGGGGGGGGGCCTTAGGGGAGGTGGAGCTTGTGGTGTCAGTAGGAGTGGGGTTGGAGGCTGTGAGAGGTGGGCTGGGGACGGTTGGAGGGGGGTTGGTGGAAGTAGGAGGTGGAGTGGAGGTTGCCGAGGCGGCAGTTCTGGAGGTAGGAGGGAGTTTAGGTAAAGAGGTGGAAGGAGTGGAAGCTGTGGAGGGAGCAGAAGAGGGAATTGGAAGAGAGGTGGGATCAGTAGGCAGAGGGGTATGTAAGAAAGGTACAGTGGCGAGAGGTGCAGGGACAGAAGGGCGGGAGGAGGTGGGAGCGTGGTGAAGGTGGGGGCCGGTGGGTCCAGGTAGAAAGGTGTGCGTGCCCACCGGAGTGGGAAAGAGTGCAGGTTTTCTATGTGTGTGCCAGTCGATTAGAGCGAACACCTTCTCGGGAAAGGCGATCTGCTCTAGACCGTGCGAAGCAAAGAGTGTGTTGAGGGTGTTTGCGTATAGTCGGGGGTCACTCCTCGACATGTCTTTTGCCACCGTTGAGAGCAAGGCGCCAGGAGTAGCTTTGGGTTTGTGGTCTCGTTAGGTGTATGGTGTGGAGTAGGGGTTCGGTGTGTGGTATGGGGTGTAATGGGTGTCGGTAGTAGTGGTGGTCACTGGGTGTAAGGTTCTAGGGTGGGGGCGGGTGACGGGATATGTGGGTGAGTTGGGGGTGCTGCTAGGGTTGGGTTTGTCTGGGGTGGGACAGGGGGAGGTGCGGA
The DNA here is from genome assembly GCA_963969495.1 of Ceratothoa steindachneri. Lineage (NCBI taxonomy): Eukaryota > Metazoa > Arthropoda > Malacostraca > Isopoda > Cymothoidae > Ceratothoa > Ceratothoa steindachneri. The sequence continues at coordinate 7,964,207 of OZ018324.1, forward strand.
CACCGTTGCGCGGGCAGCTGCGGCGAATGTTCTTGTGAGGCAGAGGGGGGGGCGGAGTGTGTGGTTGTGTGGATGGGTTGTGGATGCTATATAGCTGCTACGACGTCATGGCGGGCCTTACTTAAGTAAGGGCATTTTGAGTTAACGGCGACATGGTCGCCGCCACAGTTGGAGCAGAGGGGTGTGGTGGCTGTGTATCTTATGTAGTGGTGCCCCAACACATTGCACTTTGAGCAGACTAGGTCTGCTTGACATGTACTTGTTATGTGTCCTGTTTTGTAACACCGGTGGCATTATGTTGGCCTTATGTTATGTTGTGATTCCATGTTGTGTGGGTATGTTAGCGTGCCGCAGACCTTGATACCTTGGTCTAGCAGCAGTGTTTTTTTGTTTTCGTCGTACAGTGTGATTACTGCCCATTGTTTAGTGCTGTTGTAATAGAGATCTGTGATGATCTCCTCCCCATACTTCTATCTGAGGTGTGTGCGGAGGTCATCAGTGGAGAAGGCCAACCATAGGGGGTTGGTCTTTGTAATCCGTATTTGGTGTTTTTTTTAGTACACCGTCAGCTAGTTTTGTTTGAAGGTCTAGTGAGGCGAGTGTGTCAGCTGCGTTTTGGTGAAATGTTACTGCGTCCTCCTGTGAGCGGAAGACGAGCTTGTGGCCTGTATGTGTTTTTATAATGTTTGTGATGGGGGTGTCATGAGTAGCGGCTAAGTTTAGGAGTGTATGTTGGTCGTTCGTGTTGGGGCTCTTGTCTTTTGTGTGTAGTAGTGAGAGGTGTGACGTGCTAATTGCCATTTTGCTTTACCTTATTTGCTTTTTCTTTCTTTTTATGGGGATCATCCCGCCCCGCCCGTAACGACCCTATGAAAATGACTCGGATGTGGGGATAAATGATGAGTAAGTATGGAACTGGTTGGGCTCCTCAGAGGGTGTAAAAACATGGCGGACTTAATGATGACTGAAGCCAGAATCAACTGACTCCAGTCGGTGTGCCGCCCCCTCTATTGGGTTTTGGGTATTTCCCAGTTACGTCCGACATCTCACAGAGGTGGTAGAGTCTCCCTCTGTAGTCTTGAACGGTGCCGCAGGGTAGGGTGTTAAACCTCCCACGTTGGTAACTGAGTCCCAATCCAGGTTTGCTCCTTCCTTTGGGTTCCGCAGCGGGCTAAGCCTCAGACCTCCTTTTCCCAGAGTTTGCAATTATGCCCTTTCTAAGTAGAACGGCATAGTTGCAACTGGGCTTTATGTGTAGAGTCACATTCACAGAGCCAGATCACGGCAGGGCAGGGAAGGGGGGCGGGATTAGCACGTCATACCACTATGACGTGCCAGGGAAATAAAGGAATTTTTATTCAGGGGGAATTCGCTCGAAGATCTCGTAGGTCCCGTAGATAGCTGACTGCTTGTAGATTACCTTCCACTGTATGGCCTCGGAAAATCGGAAGGTTTTGGAGGTAACCTCCCTTGACTTTTCCTCCTTTGCTGGCTGTGACTTCCCGTAGAACGGAGTGTGAGGGTATGGAACGTACATACTCGCATGCCGCCAGACAATCGTGGGAACGAAAGAAATTTGTCGTTTGAGTTGACCTTCGTCTCCTCTCTCTCCCATGACATTCTACCGCCCTCCTCCGCCTTCCCCTTGACCTAAGTCGTTATCCGTGCCAAACTTCCCCAACAGACGACAGGAAGTCTGACGAAAGAAGGCCCATCTCACAGAGAAGCCTAAATTCTATTTGCCTTCTTTATGATACCATGGAGATTGTCCAGAAGGCGCTGCGATAGGCGAATTGTCGTGTATGGAATCTCTCTCTTGATTTCACATAGTCGGCGGTATAAATGACAACGCTGTTCATCCCTCGGCAGAAGTGTTCCAAACCTACTCGCGTAACCTTCACGTTGAACGAGAGTCTTTGCCGTAACGTATCGACTGCCAACGCGCCACTGAGTTAACTTGGTCGCTGTCTCAAAGTGTTCCTGAGGCAAATCCCGCCCCGCAGAGTCTGTGACTAGAAGAATACGCTCTGTTGCTGAACGTAACTTGAGAAAGAAAAAGGAACATCCAAATAGTTACTGGAAGTAACTATTTGTTAGTGTCACATCTAGTTAGGAGTGAACTAACCGGAACTGCAGTCAGCAGCCCCGAACCCGTCGTCTTATCCTCCCCTTTCCTCGAGAACTCGTGTTAACGCCACCCGAACCACCCCGTCTGGACCCGAGTAGTCGTCTCTCAAATCCATCACAATTAATGGTAATCTGTAAACCCAGTGTCCCTCTATTCTTAAATTACCTTTTTAATTACTCCCATTCCATTGAGTCATTATAAATCTAGACGCTTAACGTCAGTGTTATCCTCCCCTCCCTTTTTAAAGAGATTCAAGTAAGTCATTCCCTGATATTATTATTTATAATTGCTGTCAACCCGGACTAATCCGTGTTTAATATTTAATCCTTATTTACCTAAATGCCCGTTTAACTATTGCTACTAATTATTATTTTGGTGTAAAGTAAAGTTTATTTTTGTACGTGTGTTTATTTGTGGCTCCTCCTTTTTGACGTACCCTTGGCAAGACTTTAATTAAGCATCCCTTTGGCTAATTTATCGAACCTGTATTATGCACTCTTAGAATTCAACAAACACAAACCTCCCCCTAGAACAAATGGGACTTTTATAGTGAGAATCCTGGCTACGGCACAACACGCCTCTAACCAGCTTTCGCACGATCAGTAGGAATTAAAGCCTATATATATATATATATATATATATATATATATATATATATATATATATATATATATATATATATATATATATAATGATCGTAGATTGAGTCATAGGGTCTCAATACCATCGACTCAAACAAAAGCGGTGTGTCCAGATCAAGGACTACAATAATTATTGGACCAGACTATGAGCAATTCTACGACACGGAGATATGAAGATTTTTCCAAGTGCTACTGTGAATTCTGAACCTTGGCTTGGATATAAAAAGTAGTGAAAAAGAAAAACACATACACCCATACATGATTGCAACTGCAATCATGTATGAATATATGTATATAATAGTGGAAGATAGATAGGTATTGATAGATTTTCCTGATGAAAAGGATAGAAGGGTAGAAAATCCCTGGTGATAGGGAATCGCAGGCACTTGTCAGAGGTTGGTGTTCTTCTCTTTGTTATTTGTTTTAATATTCTTGTTGTTATACGTACTGTTTTCTGCTTCTTTTTGTTTCGTTCTTGTTGGGATTGCTATTGATTAGCATGTTTGTTTGTGTGGTTGTTTGTTTTTTTATGTTATTCTTTGTGTGTTCATTATGTTTCTTGTAATTTGTAGTGGTTTTGTAGCGTTCAAGCCTTTGTATCTTGTTGTTGTAAGTTCTGTGTTTCTCTCGTTGCTCATTTAAGTCTCTTCAGTGTTCTTCTTCTTGTTCAAACTTGTGTAGTCTATTATTTGGTGTGTTTAGTTTTTATGTGAAGATAGGGTCTTCTCGTCTTTCTGTCTGTGCTTTGCTACTGATAAAGTCCAGTCTTCTTCTGTTTATGTCTATTAACGGTATGTCGAAGTGTCTCTGTCTGACTTCGTTCGTCATGAGTCTGGGGATTTTCTCCCAGATTTTTCAGGCTCTTCCTTGCAGCTCCATGTTGATTGGCGTCAATTGGATGCCTTGGTGAAGGTCCCTCTGCCTCTTTTTTTCTCTCCTCCTGGTGCCTGTTATTTGTTTTGAACTCTTTGGAGGAGTCGTACTTTGTTTTTAGGACTAGTATTGATAGGTATTGGTGGATACAGGAGCTTCGATCTTATGAGCGCGTTGTAGATTTTCTTTTTATTAGCCGTGTTCAAGTTTCGGAACCTGAACAGCTTAGCAAGTTCTACCCGCGCTCGCGTTGCTGCCTGAGCAACGTGGCTACCGTGTCTTTTACTACCTATCTTTAGTCCAAGTACTGTCCCGTTGTTGCTGTAAGGAATCCGGGCGTTATCGGTCTCGATGTGGGCCCGTTTCTTACGGAAGAATGGAATGACCTTAAACTTTTGGGTGTTTGTGGCGATCTTCCATCTTCTTTCGAACCTCTTAATATGGTCGATTTCTCTGGCCGTAATTTGTGCTATGAGATCGGGGTTTTTGAAGGGGGCATTCACAATCTGAGAGATGACGTCAGCGAACTGAACATACAGGGTGTCCTCCCTGACCGGATAGGGAAGGTCGAGGGTATATACTGTATATTGTAAAGGAGGGGGCTTAGGCACCCCCCTTGCGGTACGCCTGCAGTTAGTTCGAAGTCTAAATTCTGAACCTACAGAATGCTACACTATGTATACTTTTCTACGTAAACATAAGGGATACAAAATTGACCAATCACAGTTTAGGAAAACTTTGAGGACAAAATTGGCCAATCACAATCAAGGAAATTTTTAAGGGTAAACTAACGTTTAAATCATAGGCCCTCAGAATAATTGATTAACCTGGTCTAACAATCTGGTGTAAGTGTTGAAATTCATTCAGTCCTCACAATTGAACAACAATCTTGGACCTGAAGACGACATACAGCCCAAAACCATCACACTGCCCCCTCCAAATTTAACTGTTGGGGCAACACATCTCGGATCAAAAGCTTCCCCAACTCTTTGACGAACCAAAATAGCTCCAGGGGTTCTAAAGTTCTGAGGAGAAATACAAAGTTTACTGATCATTTTTGGTATCCAATAAACATGTGTACAAGCGTAATAAAACGGGGGAAACTAATGTGGAGAACCTACCTCAAAGTTGATTTCATCAGACCATACAACATTAATCCAATCTTCATGCTCTTTTGCCCAAGACAATCGCTTCTTCTTGTTCACCTGAGATAGCCACGGTTTCTTTCTAGCTTTACATCCTTTGAGCCCAGCTTCTAATAACCTTCTCACTGTGCTTCTTGATATCACTTTGTTTGTTGCTGCCAAAACTCAGCAGCTACAGCAGAAGAGAGATTTCTCCTATCGGCCAGAGATGTCTTTTTCAGTAACCTCTCTTCACTCGGAGTTGTACACCTTTTTCGACCTTATCATATTTTTTTTTAAGAATTGGTCTCATTATACCTTTTAATGATTGTTTGAACACCGTTTCTCGAGCATTTCAATTTTCTTACAATTTTGACTTCGGATAATCCCTCTCTGGACAATGCAAATGATTTGAGCTCTTTGAGCTTCAGAAATCTGTTTCTTTGGATATATTTTTAACAAAAAATTATCATTTATAAGTTAACAATAAGATAATCACTGAAAAATTAAAAATAAATGGTAGTATCACGCATCGAATGTAAAAGGGTGCCCCAACCACTTATGCACAATATGCAAAAACGCATTACAGCGGCTATAAAAGCAAAATAACACATCAAATATTAATTATTGATAGAACATACCCCAAAATGTTTATTTGTATTATGTCAAACATGAGATAAATGAGTTTCAATCATATTCTTTACCTTTTCATACATGCCCCATAATTTTTACCACAAAGGTATATATGGTAATATTGAGTCGCAACTAAGCTTGAAATTTTCATTTCTTAAACTTTCGGACTCAAGCGAATGTCCTTCCTCAGACATGTTCGCAGAGTCAGATCAGAAGCGCGAAATGTCCGAGCGCAGACCTGCCACTCTACTTGTATCTTTTGTTCGACTGGAAAAGCAGCAACACCCATTTGGCCATCTCCTACCATGGGATTGGTGGTGAGGCAGGAGAGAAAGGTAAGTATAGAGGGATTGGAGCAGTCGGCATGGGTAAGGGAGGTAGAAACCGTTTGAGTGTAAGATAAGGACAGAAAAATCAATTAATCATGAGCATATAAAATATAGAATAACAAATAAAATAAATTGTAAATGCAAGACCCAAATACACATAGCGCAGGAGGTGATAAGAGGGACTGACTCCAATGTGTCGGTTGGTGGAGCCTTCGCCGTATACTCATGCCTCTAGGAACTCCAGGCTCATCTTGGTACTAGTTTGTGGCATGACCTTTGCTTCCTCCTCCTTCATTTCGTGTCTGTGATGAGACAATGGGACACGACCACTTGCAGATGATCTCTCCTACGGAGGTCACACCGATATTCTTCAACCCGGGTAAGTAGCTTCTTTTGATGTTTGGCAGACATATTTGGCCAGAAACCACCATATTGGACCTAAAAAATCACATCCAACTTCTCTTGGCTAAGGATCTTGCTCTCAACACTCGTTAGGTGGTTGCGCAAAGTGACTGAAGGTTTGTACGCAACCTCATACCTTCAAGGGATTTGCGCAACTACCTAATGAGTGTTGATGGACCAAGCGGCCCATTAAATTAAAATAAATTGTGTTGAGGAAGTCTACCCTCTCTAAAAACTCAAATGCCACAAAATTGCACTGGCGAGTTGGTTCCAAGGACACATGACCATAGACACAATAATGGGATATGTACAACTCACGGAGCCCCCTTAGACAAAGACACAACTCAAAACTTCCTTACTCTCAGGAACACCAAACAATCCTCATGGTAAGATTCCAAGGGTCACTCTATCCGATGGCGATAGGTCCACGGTATGTGTCCCTTTCAAAGGCAATAAAAAAGACTGGTACCGTGTAAGAATTGGAGATAGTCCCAGAAGAACAGTCGCGGCGCAATTCCGCGCAATCTCTGTTATTCATGCGCGCCTTCTCTCATCTTCTTTCCCAGGTCGCTCGCGGGCTGTCCTAATACCTTCCATGTATTAGATGTCGAGGAGAGCGAAACATCCACCAGGTTGTCACTCTGTGCGGTCATTCTGGACACCTCATCAATTATACCACTTTGCCTTGCGGTATCATAGGACTTTTCAAGATTAAATAAATCCACTGCATCGACGTGTTTTGTGAGGAGGAAAGACAAGGAGACGGGTCTCTAGCCAAAATAGAGCATCTGACATGAAGTGTAACCTATGGAAGCCACAATCTGCTACTCGGGAAATCAGCTAATCTAACATTTATCAATTTGTCCATCAACATGGGCAGGTTGGAGGTTATAGAAATTGGGCGGAAACCAGATATGGTGGAATAATCTCACCCTGGAAGCGAAATCCGACCTGCAGCCTTCAGCGACAATCCGAAGGGCATAGAATGCTGGCGGAGCAGCAACCCGGCAAGAGAATGCGGATAAAGCGATCGTAAAGGATTTCGCGACGGCACTTGGTACGATATGGTGATCCCTTTTTCCCGAAGAACTAGAGGATGGGGTCCTATGTGAACTTAACCAGAATCTTTTTAAAGCACCTCCATACCTCCGCATAAGATGTCCTCCCATTGAGTGAAGACACGTATACCCACCATGAAGAGAGGCGAGTGCACTTCTTGACCAAACAGAATCTGGACCTCGGCCGACGAAATTCACCCAGGGTCAAATCGTTCAGTCAGCGCTTGTATCGCTTTTAGATATATCACTTCTATCTTAGCGCCCTCTGACACTTGGCTGGCCATTAAGATGGACTGCCACCGCATATACATCACATCAGGCATAAATTGCGCATTCACTTACATGTCCTTTCTTATCCCATGGTGATAGGGTTGCGAAACCCATATACATCGACCGGGACGGTGATCAGGGGAGGTGCACCCAACATGTTCTACTAAAGACAGACAGCTAAGCTAAAACGCGAAGAGACAAACTTCGATAGTTCCTCCCAATTGGACTATAGTCTACATAGTTGATACATTGTAGGATAATGACTTCCGAGTTACTTAAAAAATAGCTGCTGAAGCCTCCGAAAATAAAACTAATTTCGATGGCTGTTGGCTGGTCGGAGATTGACCTCGGAAGTCCTTCAGCCGTGGAATGCATTAAGGCGTTGTCGTTTTCAATGATCTAACGGAGAAGATCAAGATTGGGAGGTGATCCTTGTCTTTCTTCTGCCTCGAATTCTAGGGCTCATCATTCCAAGATATTTTGGCGGAAGTAACCATCTGTTGCACCCTCTTCATATTTGGAAAACCCTTATGACCCTAAAATGTGGAGATAAGTGACGTACCCAGCATGGAAGAACTTGTCCATTTCATTTTCAGCAAAGCATAGACCGTGGGAGGAGTAACAGGACTTGGGACCTTGCTAACTTTAGATATATCTAGACTGCGACCTGCGTATAGGGGTTTTATAACCCCCAGAATAGATATTACATTCTCGTAGGCATGAACAGTCCAGGAACGAGGGTTATTTTCTTATGTTTAAAGGAGTAGATAAGGTCTACCTTGGCGCGAAGACCTTGACGCGACGAAACTGAGCCACCAGCCTAGGCGATAAGGACCTCCCTTTCAAAATAATATGAATTGTAATGGGAGAGGAAGTAGGATGCAATCTACCACAATTAACACAATTGGCCTTGCATGAAACAGCTTTATTATATACGACCTTAGAGCAGTCTTGGAAGTGGTTCGATTTGGCACGTCTACGTGATTTATTTGTGTGGCCAAAGCGGTGGCGCTGGTACTATGTCCGTGGTTACGGCGATCACGTATTAGTGATCCAAGGGTACACGCACCGAGTCAAAGAGCCCATCAAGATCAAAAGTGATAACAAGATTTTGGTTGAGTTTGGAGACTCACCCTGCTTCCTCGTCATTCGCTCAACCGTACTAGCCTCTTGGGCGGTCACTTGTTCCGTAATATCCTCCAAGAAGTGGTTTACCAGTTCTATGTCATAAACTATCCTTTTGGCAAATTTATTTTAGGGTGTAAGGATAACTTTAAAATTATGATATTGAGAACCAGGAGCCTGATTCATAGTGCACTCTGGTCATGTTGGCCACAGTTAACAACAGGGTGCAGAGCAAAAAATGGGTAACCTACCGACTCCCTACTGCAGCTAGGCCCTGGAACTGACGAAACATGTGTCTTCTGTGCCGCTAATGATGAGAAACCGCCTGAAATCGGCGGGCTTAAAGGCCCACGATGATAGGCCCTGTAGTCTACAAGGCTCTACTCTCTTTTTTATTTCGTATTTTGATTTTCGAGAGAGAGCGAGCTCTCCATCCTATGGACGTCCTCCTCAGAGGTTCCTAGGCCGGAAGGACCCTCCTTGGTCAGGTTCTTTTCCAAAATAACGAAATACACGCCTGGATCTAAAGAACCCTCACTCCCAGAAGAGGATGACTCTTATCCTTTTTCTAACCTTTACTTATGTGCTATTTTGGTGATGTACTGCTCTTGACAGGGCCCTACCAAAGGAACGGATCGATGGTTATGATGATTCCTACTAAGCCTTAGTTGGGACAAGAGGGCCAATCTGCCTCCTTGGGAGGTGCCACCTTAATCTCGTTGATGCGGCACCCACTCAGCCTGGAGTTAGCTTCATGCAGACATTCCCCGACGAGACAGCGAGCGCCTCTTCATGGACCTGTCCTTCTTTGACGTTCACGTGTCTTGGGTCAAATCATCCTGACAGACACCAAATAGGTCTAGCATTCGGGGTCATCCCTGAGGGGCTCAATCAATGCTTTCAGTTCCGACACCAGTTCCTGGTTTTATGGAGGTGCCTCTTGTAAAGCAAAGTTGAAGCCACTTCCACAATAGATAGGAATCCGCTTAGGGTGGTTCCCAAAGACAGAATATAATAGGGAAGCCTTTTTATCCATGAGAATAGGAGAGGGGAACAGTCCTTCCCTCAAAGAGGATTTGGGAGGGGGCCCCCCTGATAAAGGATAGGAGTGACTGCCACTACACAAAAGAGAAAGAAACTTGTGGGTGTCTTTTGATAAAGGCTGGTAAAAAGCATCTTTACCTGAAGGCGGTGAAATGGACTCCACTCCCACCACCACCAGTCAGAGGTGTGCATTAGCCTCTACACATCCCATGGGAACCAAAATGGGACGAGGCAACAGTTGTAAGAGGTTCCTCTGTTTTAAGACGGTGGTTTTCGCCAGTAAGAAATAAAGAGAAATTATGGAGTGCTGAGCTAAGCATATCTCTCATACAAGCACTCTAGCCTATTTTAAAATATGTGGACCTTTCGTGGACCCAACTCTAGGTTCAGTAAAGAATGGGGATAGATACCTCCTTGCCATGCACTTCCACTGCTAGTTGTCTAGCGGACTGATACTTCCTTAAGTCCGCAGCTCTTAACTACTAATCCAAGAAGCTGGAAAGGAGCAGAGTGGAACCCCTTACTAATTCGTACTAGTCTAGTATAGATGACCAGGAGCTCAAGATGTCATCCGAGATGCCCAGAAGAGGGACCCGAGGCTTTTAATTTGCTTGACTTGACAGCCAACAAGGCATTACATCCCACCCGACATAACCAGTGAAGTCTTATGCACCCGAGAGTGATCGCAGGAGGAGGTCAATCGAGTAGACGCAGATGTGGGCTTACTGGAGCGTTAACCGACCCTCCTTTATTCACCCCGTAACACCGAGGGCCAACAGACCTGGTCTCTTGCAACCAGTGGATGTTAAAGATCGTCGTTTATAGAGGGTCCAAAGCAGCCCTTCCAATAGGATGTAGCTGGTCAGGTCCTGAATTCTTGGTACGAGTGTGACTGATTTTGTGGTTTTGTCACATGGTTACTATCGACCCTCCCCCCTCCCTTTGACAATACAGGTGAGATTCTTAAAAGATTCTGCCACTTTATCCCTGAAGGTAAATAATTTATGTACACCTGAAAGAATAAAATCATTCGCAGGTATTAGAAACATGATTCAAGCGCTCTTGCCTCTAGGATTCTTGGAATCAAGTAAAGATAAGCACTCGAGAGAAAATAGTGATAATCTTTATTTGGTTAATTGGGGCATGTCCATCTTTCTAGTGGTCGTTGGTAGTGGCTATATTTATTAGATTAGACTAGATTATGTCGCGAGATTGCTTATCTTCACTTGACCCACCTTTTCTGTTCCTACGAGTAATTTTTTTTCTTGCCCAATTACTGAGAGACATAAAATACCCGTAAATTTCCGAGAGAATCCGAATTTTCCTTCTCGGTCCGACTTCCTCTTCCTTGAATGTCATCAATCTCTCGCTGGAGTCGCTTCACGTCTCCTGAAACGGCCGTCACCTGCAATATAGCGGAACTGGTAAGGCGCACCACAATACGATATTTGCCGTCATCGAGGCTCGTGTGCATGAAGCTGCGATGACGTCAAAACTACGTCACATATCCGATGACGTCACCGCTCGTCGTGAGCTTTGCCATACTACTAACGGAGACTCAGATTGATGCTTTCGCTTAGAGGGTCGCGGTATAAGGGAAACGCCGCTTCGTACCATTGGTAAAGTTAAACCACACTGGGTAAGATTAGTCGCAGGAGGTAAGAGGGTCGACTTTGTATCCGTCTAGTGTAGCGATCAGAGGTTCGAATCCCATGTTATCGTGTTGTTCCCTCACGGAGATAATCAGAGAGGGTACATTAGTGGTCAAGATTGGGTGTTTTTCCGGTCTCAATGCCCGCAGTTTCATACTGCCTCGCCCTAAAGCCTCCAGGGAGATCCATGGCTATATACCTTTCCCGCATTTCAACTTCCTTCGCACTCTCCACTTTTCCTACCGACTCTCCTTGGAGCTTTCAGCAAGATCCGTCGTTGCATTCGCTTTAAATAACCCCCACTCCCTCCGATGAGATCGGCTTCAGATAATGGAAACCAGTAAAACCCAAACAACCAAAAACCCCTCTCGGTGAATTCCCCATCTCCAGGAGACCCCACTCAAAGCCTTCCATTGCTTACCTCATTATTGAGATCTGAAATAAAGGAGAAGAGCGTGTAATTATCGTTGTCCGCCTGGAGATAATTGGAGAGGATAACTTCTAGGGATGACTCTTGACTCTCCTCTTCCAGGTGAGCGATGCAAGAGCGGTAATTTTCGAGCGTTGCTTCTATTCCCACGTCATCCAGTTCGTCGCCTGAAAATGTCAACATGGCATCGAGAAAATGATACGGAAACCTCGGCTAAAGGGCGTCTAACGAGCTAATTAGAGTTTTGGCATTGCTTTTATTTGCCCTTTTTCAGCACGTTCGAACATTTAAGACGTGTATAGCGAGATGATGGGTCGAAATATTACTAACACTTATTCGAGATGAGCGGTTGGGTTGAAACCAGATGGTAATTGTGTTAAATAGAGGGTAACAGTGTTAAAAAGAGGGTAACAGTGTTAAATGGATAGTAACAGAGCTAAATAAATGGCAACAATGTTAAATATATGGTAACATAATTTAAATAGATGCTACATTTAAATAAATGTTAACAGTCTAAAAATAGATGGTAACAGTATTAAATAGATGGTAACTATTAAATAGGTGGTAATAGCGTTAAATAGATGATAACAAGGTTAAATAGATAATGACAGGGGTAAATAGATGGTAACAGAGTTAAATAGATGGAAACAGAGTTAAATACATGGTAACATAGTTAAATAGATGGTAATAGTGTTTGTGGAGGTATGCCTGTGTAGACTAACTCAGCGCACAAGGGCGTACACAAATAGGGGCAGACAGCTAACCTAAGGTCGCTTTAAATATGCTCTGGGGCAACTAATAAAGAGTGAGAATAACGGTTGACTGGGACTTAACTACTGGCTTGCCAAGTTGCAGTGTAAAGAATATATAAAGAACAAGACCCCCCCAAATATAATTATAATATATATATATATATATATATATATATATATATATATATATATATATATATATATATATATATATATATATATATATATTACAAGAAAAAGAGAAAATTGGACGCGAATGAGCAATGCGACAAGAAACATGAGTTTTTTAGAAGTAAGAAAAAGGGACATTAGAAGAACATTAGAATCAAAGAGAACAGAGGGCGGCACAATGAAGGCAATCCTTTACCGAGAAGACAGAGATATCGCCAGGGGAAAAATGTTTTGGTAAATTCCTGGCCGGAATTTTTTAAAAAAATTCCCGGGAAGGAATTTCAATTTTTTTCTCCTGGCGTTATCTGTCTTCTTGGTAAAGGATTGCCTTCAGAAGGAAACAGAGGAAGAATAGAATCAAAAACAGAACAAAAAAGAGAAAGAACAGAAGAAAAAACAGAAAGAAACAGAGAAAGAACAGATGTAAACAGAGGAAGAACAGCAGGAAGAACATAAGAAGCAGTGAAAGAACAGAAGGAAACAGATGGAAGGACAGAATGAAACAGAAGAAGAATAAGGAAGAACAGAATGAAACAGAGGAAGGACACAAGGAAAAACAGAAGGAAACAGAGGAAGAAGAGAAAGAAAACAGAAGGGAGAAAAAGGAAACAGAAGAAGAAAAGGAATAATAGAAGAAAAGAGAAGAAGAACACGACGAAAACAGAAGGAAACAGAGGAAGAAGAAGGAAGAACAGAAAGGAAGAGAGGAAGAACAGAAGGAAACAGACGAACAACAAGGAAGAACACACGGAAACAGATGGAGGACAGAAGGAAACATAAGAAGAATAAGGAAGAACAGAAGGAAATAGAAGAAGGACACAAGAAAGAACAGAAGGAAACAGAGGAAGAAGAGATAAAACAGAAGGGATAAAAGAAGGAAACAGAGGAAGAAGAAGGAATAACAGAAGGAAAAAGAGGAAGAACAGAAGGAAACAGACGAACAACAAGGAAGAACACACGGAAACAGATGGAGGACAGAAGGAAACATAAGAAGAATAAGGAAGAACAGAAGGAAATAGAAGAAGGACACAAGGAAGAACAGAAGGAAACAGAGGAAGAAGAGATAAAACAGAAGGGAGAAAAGAAGAAAACAGAGGAAGAACAAGGAATAACAGAAGGAAAAAGAGGAAGAACACAACGAACAACAGAATTAAACAGAGAAAGAAGAGAATGAAACAGAGGAAGAACAGAAGGAAACACAGGAAGAAGAAATAAGAACAGAAGGAAATAGAAGAAGAATAGAAGGAAACAGATGGAAGTACAGAATAAATAGAACAAGAGAAAAAAACAAAAGGAAAAAAGGAAACAGAGGAAGATAAAGGGATAACAGAAGTAAACAGATAAAGAACAAAACGAAGAACATAAGGAAACAGAGGAAAAAAGAAGGAAACAGAGGAATAAGAAGAAAGAACCGAAGGAAAGAGAGGAAGAACATGAAAGAACATAAGGAAACAGGTCGACGGACAGAAGGAAACATAAGAATAATAATGAAGAACAGACGGAAATAGAGGAAGGACACAAGGAAGAACAGAAGGAAACAGAAGAACAAGAGAAAGAAAAACAGAAGGGAGAACAGAAGGAAACAGAGGAAGAACAGAAAGAAACAGAAGAAGGAACAACAGGAGAAAAGAGAGGAAGAACAGAAGCAAACAGAGGAAGAACAAGAAAGAACAGAAGGAAAAAGACCAGGAAACAGAAGGAAATAGAGAAAGAACAGAAGCAAACAGAGGAATAACAAGGACTACAGAAGCAAACAGATGGAAGGACAGAATGAAACAGAAGAAGAAGAGAAAGAAAAACAGAAGAAAACAGAGGAAGAACAAGGAATAACAGAAGGAAACAGATGAAGAATACAACGAAGGACAGAAGGTAACAGAGGAAAAAGGAAGGGAACAGAGGAAAAAGAAGTTGAACAGAAGGAAAGAGAGTAAGAACAGAAGGAAACAGATGGACGGACAGAAGGAAACTAAGAATAATAAGGAAGAACAGAAGGAAATATAGGAAGAACACGAGCAAGAACAGAAGGACATAGAGGAAGGACACACGGAAGAACAGAAAGAAACAGAGTAACAAGAGAAAGAAAAACAGAAGGGAGAAAAGAAGGAAACAGAGGAAGAACAGTAGGAAACAGAGGAAGAACAAGGAAGAACAGAAGCAAACAGATGGAAGGACAGAAGGAAACAGAAGAAGAATAAGGAGCTACAAGGAGCTACAAGGAAAATAAGTACCCTAGAAGGACCTTACAGTCCATACAAGTAGAATACTTCTGGCGCAATCTTCGAAGGTGTCCGTTGGCCACCTCGAAGATCACTCGCGAGGATCTTAACGGCAATTTCGCAAGACTTTATCTAATCTTAACTTGAACTGGTCAACAGATTCACTGTTGACAACTTCCGTCGGAAGTGCGTTCCAACTACCGCAGATACTGTAAGTGAAGAATTTCCCACACATATCACGGTGGTATCGCTTCAGTTCAAGTTTAAAGCCGTGATTTCTTGTTCTCCCCTCGCTGAGCTGGAAAATATCCCCGTAGTCCAGTCTGTCGAAGCCTCAAAGTATTTTAAATACTTCGATAAGCTGACCACGTAGTCTCCGGGTCTTCAGCGAGAACATATCTAATTCCCTTAATCTATCTTCATAACTTTTATGTCTGATAGAGGGAATCAGTTTGGTTGTCCTGGCTTGCACGCGTTCCAATCTCGCGATGTCTTTTCAGAATGAAGGACTCCAAAATTACACGGCATACTCTAAGTGCGGTTGGACGAGGGAGTTGTACAGACACAGTACTATCTCCTTGTTCCGATATCCAAACTTTAGCTTTATATACCCTAACATCCTTTGGGTTTTCTTCTCCACCTCAATACACTGTTTCGAGAACTTGAGGTCGCTAGTGATAGTTACACCCAAGTCCTTCTCAGTATCACTCGATTCAAGAGCAGTGCCCTTAAGGATATAGGGTGATTGAGGATTTCGGTGGCCGATATGCATCACTTTGCATTTGTTTACGTTGAAAGTCATTTGCCACGTATCAGAACACTCTCCAATCTTTCGAAGATCATCTTGCAGGTGGGCAGTATTTCCATCCTTTGCAACGTTCATACCAAGCTTGGTATCATTGGCAAATTTAAAAATCTTGGCAACCATGTCACTGTTCATGTCATTGACATAGATGATGAATAGTAGTGGTCCTAGGACAGAACCTTGAGGCACTCCGCTAGTAACAGGCACCCACTCAAAGCCTGTCCATTCACCACCACCCGTTGCCGTCTGCCACTTAGCCAGTTCTCTATCCAGCCGGCTACTTTTCCGTCTATGCCCAGCGCTCGCACTTTCCAGAGAAGGCAGCGGTGTGGTACCTTATCAAAAGCTTTCTGAAAGTCTAAGTAGACCACATCCACCGCCTTGTCCCGATCGTGCTCACTGAATACGAAGTGGAAGAATTCCACAAGGTTCGTCAGGCATGACCGTTGCCTTCGGAAGCCGTGCTGGGAACTCCTCAGTAGCAGGTTTGACTCTAAATACGACGTCATTTTGTCCACCATCATGCTTTCCATGAGTTTACCGACTATCAAGGTCAGACTGATAGGTCGGTAGTTCGACGGTTGGCTATGGTCTCCTTTCTTGAAGATAGGATTCACCTCCGCTTCACGCCAGTCTCTAGGAACGCATTCGGTCCGGATTGACATGTTGAAGATTGCGCTCAGGTGTCGTGACACTTGATCGCGCACTTCTTTCAACACTTTAGGTAGAAACCCATCCGGGCCAGGTGACTTATTTGTCATTAGGTCACTGATCTTCTTTTTTATTTCTCCTTCGGTGAAGTCCAAATCCTCCAGCTTTTCCCCCGAGTAGGAATCCGTCGGCTGAGGGATGGGACCACACTCTTCAGTAAACACTGAGGTAAAACAGGGAAGAACAGAGGAAAGAAGACAAGGAAACAGAAGGAAATAGAGAAAAACCAGAAGAAAACTTAGGAAGAACAGAAGGAAATAGAGGAAGAACAGAACGAACTATATGAACAACAGAAGGAAAAAAGAACAGAGCAAGAAGAGAAAGAACAGAAGGAAACAAAGGAAAGAATAAGAAATAACAGATGAAGAACAGAAGGAAACAGGAAGAACAGAAGGAAACAGAGGAATATTAGAAGAAAACAGGGGAATAATGGAAGGAAACAGAGGAAGAACAGAAGACAATATAGGAGGAACAGAAGACAATATAGGAGGAACAGAAGGAAATATAGAAGGAAACCCAGGAAGAATAGAGGGAAGAGCAGAAGGAAGCAGAGGAAGAACATAGGGAAGAGCAGAAGGAAACAGCGGAAGAAGAGAAAGAAAAACATAAGGAAACAGAAGAAGAAGAGAAAGAAAACAGAAGAGAGAACAAAAGGAAACAGAGGAAAAATAAGGAAGAACAGGTGGAGGAGCAGAAGGAAACAGATGGAGGAAAGAAGAACACAGTGAAGAACAGAAGAAAACAAAGGAAGAAGAGAAAGAAAAACAGAAGGAAACAGATGAAGAAGAGAAAGAAAACAGAAGTAAACAGAGGAAAAACAAGGAAGACCAGAAGGAAGAAAAGAAGGAAACAGATAAAAAACAGAAGGATGAAAAGAAGTAAACAGTGGAAAAACAAGGAAGAACAGAAGGAAAGAGGAAGAAAAAAAGAAGGAAAGAGAGGAAGAACTGAAGGAAACAGAAGAAAAACAGAAGGAAACAGGAAAAACATAAGGAAAACAGAGGAATAACACAAAGAAGAACAGAATGAAACAGAGGAAGCGCATAAGGAAGAACAGAAGAAGAAGAATGAAGAACAGAAGGAAATATAAGAAGAACAGTACGTAATAGAGGAAGAACAGGAAGAAACAGATGAAAAACAGAGAGGAAGAACAAAAGTAAGAACAGAGGGATGAACAGAAGGAAACAAGGAAGAATAAGAAAGAGCAGAAGGAAACAGGGGAAGAACAGACGAATGCAGAGGAAAGACAGAAGGAAACAGAGGAAGAACAGAAGAAAACGGAGGAAGAACAGAAGGAAAAGGATAAAGAACTGAAGGAAGAACAGATGGAAAAGGAGGAAGAACTGCAGGAAGAACAGAAGGAAAAAGCAAGTATAAAAGAAAGGGCTTAAGCAAATTTCTGCAAACCGAAAATAGGGGTGGAAAACGTTCAGTACAATTACACCCCTTCTCTGTCTCTAGCCCCCCCCCCAGCCCTCACCAAGGAGAATTTGTACAACTTAACTTCAGCCTCCATTTATTTATATCCATTTTTTTAATAATAAAAACCCAAAACAAGAACGCAAACGATTTAAGCAAGAAGGAGCAATTCCTAGCAGCTGCGAGGCCCTCGTTAGTTCATCTTCTTTCAATCCCGCGTTGCCATGGCGCCACGTTGCGTTAGCTTCAAGCGAATAAAATAAAAGGTTCCCAAGGGAACTTATTGAACCCACCGTCTTGACTCTTGCGGAAGAGTTCTTCTTCCTCCCCGACGGCGATGATGTTGACGAAGGAGCGCAGGTTGGTCTGGTAGTCGATGGCGCGCTGAAGCTTCTTCAGCTCGTTCAAGTTCTTTTTGGTGTCGCGCTTGATCCGTTCCTTCAGAGAACGCATCTTGCTCTGGGCTTCTTCTCTGCCGATTTCGACAGATACAGAGATCATTAATTTATTTGTTTGTTTATTTATTTAATTTCATTTTTTTTAGTTAGTTAGTTCGTTTTACTTATTTTAATTTATTTATTTCCTATTCGCCATCATGGTTTTGCCACTCGCCAACATAAAGGTTAGATAGACGTACATCAACGTTATAAACCCCCTCCTCCAACCATTTATGTCCTATTAAACAAAAGATTTGTTATTTTTTTATTCTTATCATCACTTTGGCAACTTTTCTTCAAAAACTGTGGTCACTGTCATCAACGGATTTTGAAGTACCTTCTTTATCTCGCCCCTTTATTTACTATTAAACCAAAAATAATTCCGAGATGTCCCTAAAAGAATTATTTAGTTTTTTTTTTTTTAAATACGAAACCATCGCGGGAAGTTCATGTTTTAGGTGGTGCAGGTAGAGGAAGTGAAAATGTTTGTAAGGTATATGGATTAATTACTTATGCCCTTGGAAACTAAATTTAAGGAATGTCAGAAATTCCATCAGAAGTAAATTAAGATACAATCCTCAATTTGTTTTTAATACTTTAACGACCATAAGGAACGCTGTTAAAAAGCAAGTATACCATTGTCAGTTCCATCTAAGAGAAAATATTTACAATAATCTTCTTGCCTTGCTGCCCATGCCCCCTTTCTCGTCACGAGTGCTGAAGGACACTGACTGAAAGCCACTTCCAAAGGTGAGTTACTCGTACTTTCCACTCTAGCATGCGCAGATGCCGTTTCTGGTCTTGACGATGTCCCTAACGCCATGATCGACGCTTAGGTGAGCGAGGCATGACTTTCAGAGTAGCTTTGATAACAAAATCTTGTCCGAGCTAATCTTTCCATATTTCTGCAGAATTCCCACCGTGATTGCTTTTCGCAAACCAGGAATAGATCATTCCACCAAGGATAGTTTCCTCCCAATTTTTCAACCTTTTGCTTGTACAAACTAATGGAGAAATTGCTACATGTTAGATTAATTAATTTCCTAGAGAGCTAAAGGCACCGGTGCTTAACAGTGGCTTTCGTAATTTTCACTCCACGTCGGATGCTCTGTTTTGGTTGGAGAGTGATATCTGCGAGGCTTTTCATTACTGGCAGCATTTCTCCATGGTGTTTTTAGATATGGAGAAGACCTCAATACTGCGAAGCCATAAGGTATCATGGAGGCTCTCTATTATATTGTGGAAGGGAAAGGCATCCCAATTTTTTTGAGTTGTTAAGAGCTCGTCAATCGCGCGTTAGCGGGGGTGGAGTCGTTTCAGAAACCGTAAGGCAAGAGGAGGATGTCCCCCTCGAAGATAATGTGTTTTATTTTCTTTACAGTGGACATCAACGGTATCAGATCGCTGCTGCCTGGGGGATGTTATCTCATTATTCTACCTGGACGTATTTTCTTTCTCCTTTGGCGTAGTTTCTGATGTATACCCTAGAGCGCCGACTGGAAAAAGCGCTGAACAGGCTCCGTTTTTTTCAAAAACGCAAAGGTTCCTGTTTCCTTTGGCTAAGACTAAGGTGGTGCACTTTTGTGGCCGTTAGAGGCATCATCCCGACCCACACCTGTTCCTAAATATGGCTCTCCTAGGAGGCGCACATGCGCAGCCATAATGTCTCTTGTACCTGCGCGATATAAATTTAGTACGTAGGGTATTGATAGAGCTACTCTACTGCTTTTTATCGCTCCTTTGTTCGCTCAAAACCTGATCGAGTGTGCGAGATTCACTCCATATTTCAGACGGGGGATAGGTCCACTACGATGGTCACCATTCGGTGATTGGTGCCTTCCACACATCCGGCAGAGCTTTCTTTTCGGTGCAGGCAGAGATACAACTTCCATTACACTGGCATAGTGCACGATACGTTTGTACGAGTTCACTGTTTCCCCCAGTCGAGATGGGTTCTCAGTTTGCCAGGGCCAATCTCGACGATACCCATACCGACGAGGGACGTCATTTCTACCCTAAACCTTTGGAGTATAGGACAAGAAAATCCGAGAGTTTGGCAACCCTGATGCCTCTGCCTCTGCATCCCTAGTGGATATCACCTTTGAACGTTTGTCCCAATGTCACTCATTGAAAAGCTTCCGCAGAACCGCAGTATTGCATCTATATTTCTTGGAGCATATATTCTATGACAATGAGCTGCGCAGGTGTACACAGATACCTCCAATTCTGAAGGGAAAGTTGACTTCCACGCTACCTCCGCCCTTTTTGAAGCCAGCGGGGCTCTTAACAAAGGCTGCATTTTCATAGAAGAACTGGTTCTAAGCTACTGCTTAGTACGGAATATTCCGTGTCGTGCCTTACTCAGAGACCGTCTTGTAATCCATAGCGATTCACAGAGAGTGTTAAGTATGCATTGTAATCTAAACATACTTTAGTTCTCAGTATGGTTGATGGCATGGCTACTGTGATTCGGAAGGATGTAGAATTTGTTTTTTGCTGGGTTCCTGGAATGTATAGCTTGTTATAAACCCCTTACTATAGACTGGGCTGGGAGTCTAAACAGATCAGCAACCGGCTCAACGTTTTTTTCATCCCCACATCGCTCCATGGTGGAGGGTAGGTGGGCTCTTTTGGCTTCAGAGGGAAGAAGATGGAAGACTGCGCCGTCGAATTCAAAGTTGCGTATCAACGCCCCCTGTGACTTATTCCTTATCGCATTGCGGGTATCAATGCATTTTTTTGCGACGACTGCTTAGGCCCCCAGAATGTTTCAATGTCCCATTATTGGGGATTCCGTACGCGTGTCTGTTCCCGTACCTGGATGAACGGGGTCGCTACCACTTGTTTCTAGTGATCGGGTTTGCTTGTGCACGCAAGGCTGTGGTGTGATAGAGTTTGTAGACGTTGGCCGCCTCCATATTATTTGAATTTCTTAAACTGCTGGTGGTTCATGTGTGTTTCAGAGGGAGGCGGGATTCCACAAGGGAACCAGAGCGTGCCTCTCATTTTTTCTACTGATCTTTAAATTTTGTCCCTTTTTGTAGTTTTGTTATTATTATCCTTGTTGTTATTCTTCTTTTTTTAATTTAATTTAGCCAGAAGATTCTATTTCCTTTGGTTGCTATACCTTCGTTCGCCGCGGCGAGATAAGCTCGCTTAAATTAAATGGAAAAACAATAAACCTCTTCCCATCCCTCCTCTCGCCGACGGCGTGTCCCTCGGATTTACAACTCACCTGGAATGAAAGAAACACAAAAGAACCTGTGAGATGTACTTTTGGGATGCCTGTGCTGGAATTACGGACAGAGCTTTCCTTGTCTACCCCACTTCTACTATTTTCTACACCACTATTCTGAAGTTTACAGTTGAAGCTCAGTCCCGCCCTTTGCTTGCCGATAACAAATACAATACACACACTGTTCAAGTTTCTTGCTTACCTCTCTTCACCAAAGAGAACCTAATCTTTTTCCCTAATCGACCCTGTCGGGGCTTTTTTTTTATTTCTCGTCAGACAAGATAGTTTACATCCGTTCAGGGATTCCCTCTACCTAGGTCCCACCTCACTGAGAAACCACCTACCCTCACGCCCGAACTCACTTCTCTCAGTCTAATGTTCGACGAAGAACAGACCTCTATCTTCTCTCTTCCATAAAGATCTGTTCTCCTTTTGACTTTTTCCTCCAATTCAGTACGTCATTTCCTCTCTCTTCTTCTCTGTTACCGAATTGGTATCCTTACACCTCCGTCCCATTTGGGACGGATTCGAAAACAGCGTATTTGAAAACAGATGGTAATCTGTTTTCGAATACGCTGCTGTTCGCTTGATCCCCAAGAAACCTAAACTGAACCTTAAAGATCCGACAAGCTAACGCCATATCTCTCAATTATGGTTCCTGTCTAAAGTCCTTTACAGTCTGGTATCATCCCGGATGCAATATCGCATGTCTTCCTTCAACATTGATGAGATCTTCTAGTTCGGCTTCAAGGCAGGTCACATCATTGAATCATCTCTTCAACATATGACTAATCCTCTTAATCGTGCGGCTGATTATAGTTAGCCTTCCATTCTAATACTTCTTGATCTTTCGGTACGATAGCGTCGATCACGTTGTTTTTTTTTCCTCACTTTCGTGACTTCTTTGGTGTTTCTCGAGATTTAGCAGGTTTCGTTCGTATCTATCATCTGGCACTCAGTTTTTCAAATTTGTGGCAGACCTCTGTCCTTGGTCCGCTACTGTTTAGTATCTACCATCTTCCACTTAGTATTCTATTAAGTAGCCTTTAGCTATCATTCCACTGTTATTCTGATGGCACACAAATTTATCTCTCTTTTTCCGCAGCCTCGTTTGCCTAGACTCTTATAAATCTCCTATGCGCATATCTCATATTATTGAATGGTTCTCGGACAACTTTCTGAGACTGAACCATGACAACACTTATGTATTATTAGTGGGTACTCCCTCGGATGTCGCTCCTCATTAAACTATTGCTCCTTTTTTTAACCTTGGAGGCTCTTCAGTATCGTTTTCTGACTATATTAGAAATTTGGCTCACCTTTGATATAAATTGATGTCTCAAAGCCTATGTCACTATTATTTACAAATCCTCCCTCGGCTATTTCCGTAATCTTAGCCGCATCCGCTATTTCCGCAATCTTAACCTTTCCGTTCTTTCCGTAATCTTAGTTGCATCACTTTTTTCTATAATCATATCCGCATGCAATCTTTTCGCAATCTTAGCCTGATCCGCTCTATTCGTAATCTTAGCCGCATCCGCTCTATTCGTAATCTTAGCCGCATCCGCTCCAGTATTTATCAAAAAAAAATTGAGACTGTCATTCATGCTTTCGTAACCTCGCGTTTTGATTACTATTACTCACTTTTATCTAGATCACATCATACCACTATTCTACACTTCCAACCGGTTAAAAAGTTTGCATGCCGTGTTCTTCTCCACCGAGGATGTTTCTCTCATCTAACACGTATGCTCCGTCAACTGCATTGGCTACCCATTAGATACAGAATCGCTTTCAAAGTCTTCCTTCTTACATATAAGATCTTAAACACCGCTGCCCCGCCTCTCTTCCCCATTTAAGCCAGCCCGACACCCGAGACCCCTAAGTTCCGGAACTTTCTTATTTTTTGTTTCTTTTAGTCGTATGTGTTACATTGGTGATCATACATTCTCTATAGTTGCTCCTAGAATGTGAAGTGATCTGCTCGCCTTTATACGTCTCTAAAACGCACCTGTTTTTTCAAGTTTTTTCGTTAATTGATGGACGGGCATTCGGAGAAATTCCGTGACATTGAAGAGAGCTATACAATAAAAATATTATTAATATAAGCATCAATGGCGTTGAAAGAAACTAAGCCCCAATACTCTTAAAATGAGAAAAAAATGTTTATTTGGCTCGTAAATAAATGTTGGCGAGTGGAAAAGTTCTCTTCTTTCATGTTCTAACTCATACTTACCTTTCACTGTAAGCTTTAGTGACTTGATCTATGACAGCGCCTTTTCGTTTGGAAGTAACAGTGAGTTGTTTTTCCAAACGCCGCGCCTGCTTCCATATTAGAAAAAAAATACATTACCCTAATATTAACTTATATCATTCCACTATGCATTTCCTACGAGTCATAAATGCTTCAATAAAAAAATCAACAAAAATATTTCAATCAAAGCAAAGTGTGCATTAAAACCTGTAACATAAATTTGTCTCTTTCTTTCAGAAGATTTTCGATGTCTCCCCTCAAATTTGAGTTTTCTGCTAAGATGGCGTTTAGGCGGACGGTTACCTAAAAGAAAACGAGAATAATGAAGGGGGTCTTTTGAACTTTAGTTATAGCAGGGGTTTATATTATTTAGTGGTTGCATTCTTTGTACAAAACTTTTCCTGGAAGTTTATAACCAGTGGTGGCTCGTAGTTAAGATTAATAGGGGTGCTACATCAGATTTTTTTTTCGCTTTATTTTAATATTGTGTAAAAGGATATAAACTTATAAAAAGAAAATGTATAGATAAACTTGATAAAATCCTAAACAGAACAAAATCAAACATTTTATACTTACTAATAGCCTAGATTTATAAACGAAGTTCATTCTTCCTGTTTTAATTTGGGCAAAAAGATTAATTATTTTCTCTTTGATCTCTGGATGACTACTGAGAATTTTTTCCTCCATTGAAAGTATTGCAAGTGTATTTAGTCTTTCAGAATTCATTTTGCTCCTTAGAAAAGTTTTTTATTCTTTTCAGTGTTGATAAGCAGCGTTCTGCTTCTGATGTAGTCATGGGAATTGTCAAGAGGATTTGTATCAGTTTCGTAATTTCACTAAAAACATCATCTAGATTATTTTCCAAGATAATTTCAGCAGCTCAATTAATTAATAAAGAACCGAAATTATATGAATCTAATTCTACACTTTATCACATTGAAGAATATAAACACATTTTTAAGCACAACACACGCGGAGTCAAAAATAAACACTACCTTCCCCCAGCCTCCTAGGGTCGGCACTGCGTGAGCCACAGTACTCTCTCTCCTCCTAGCGTGCAGCCTCCTATCTCAGACATGTGAGCATGAGCACAACAGCCATACACCGCGTCGCTGGAGCTGTGAAGCATACAGTTCTATACGAGGATTTTTGTATTTTTTCATAACCTAGGAGATGGCTACTGACATTAAGCTTAAGGATTATATAACGTACACGTATAAAGAAAGATTTAAAGAAAAAGGACTGACTATATTGAATGTTATCAATAATATCGAGTGGAAATAGGGGGTGCTGCAGTTCCGCAGTGCCTATACACGAGCCACCACTGTTTAGAACACATTTTTAAGACTTAGTTGTAAAGTTTGAGATAATTCTACAGATAAACAATTCTAACGAAATCGAAGGCGCCTTGTTATAAATATTTCCTTTTTTTTAAGACGCAAAATGATATGTGGTTTAATTAGAGATGGGCGCAATCTTGATCTTTATCGTACATCACATTATTTCTTGTGATCTTAATCTTGATGATCACTTTAGACATCAAGATGACTTATAATTTCAGATTCTTAAATATGCCGCTATGCGAATGTCATTTGTTTTTGGTCACGCGCCATCTGGTGGCAACTTTGTTCAACACCGAGTGCGCATAAGGTCCCTATTTAAACAAGTAATGATGTTACATACCCGAAGACGTAGATTTTTCTTTCACCAAAATGATAAAGATTACATATAGGCATGTACATATATAGTTTGAAAACACTTATCTCATTTATTATAGTAAATTATTTATATAATTGAACATTATGCACATTTTCACTGCGTTAAATAATACGTATGCGCAGTTAACGTTATTAATGAGATAATTTAGCCGGAAAAAATTATTATTATTATATATATTAGCAAAATATAATATGTTCACGTATAATATAATATAGGCCTAAAAATATAGTTGATAGCTTCCTATTCATAATAAATTAGATCTAAACATATTTAATTTACATATTATTTTTTTTTAATAATAACTATAATTTTACAATTTCAACAGGTTCCCAATGGAACCAAATATTCTATGTTATCACCAGAACAATATTCAATATATTTAGATAACAATGTTGGTATTAAGGAGCAATCTGTGATATTGAACGGAAACTATTTTAAAATTGTCGAAAAAACTGAAAACAGAATCAAAGTTATTTGTATGCAGTGTTCAAAGAAACTATAATTTTGTCTGCTAACCTAGAATCAACAAGCAATCTTCTGCAACACCTCAGGGGTTAGTACGTCCTAGTAAATAAGTAGTAAGTAATAACATTAACAAAATGGTTCAAGTTATATTTTAGCCACTGGTGCCAAACAAAACTAATGCTATATTTACATAGATGAGTATTTGAATATATTGTGCACTTCAGATGATAATAGATTTTGGACTAGTAACTACATTCAAAACTGCCGATATCTATCTATAATAAAGTATTAGATGTATCTCTCTTTCTCTCTGTCAGATCCATGTGAAAATAATTTTAGTTAAAGATAAAAAATATATAATCATTTTAAGTATTAATTTCAACTAGAAGTTTGATATCCTGATAAATATTATACAGTCTGTTCAAGAAGTCTCTCCGCATACGAATAATTTATTTTTTTGTGCAAAAACTACATTCTGAGCTCTTGTGTGAATATGGATCGGAGAAGAAATCTCACAAGCGTCCAGATAATGAAAAAGATGCCAGCGGCAGCAATGGTGGATCTGCCAAAATTGCGAAGCAGTCAACATTAAGCATGTTCCACATATCTAAGCAAAAAACAAGACCATCGATATTCAAGAGTATTATTCTTGAAAAGAAATTTCTCTCGCTTACGGCTAAGGGGCGTCTACCATGGAGCTTATTTGAACTACATGAATTTAAGGATCTTCTTTCATGTTAGTATAACTTAAATATTTTGCTCTTTTTTTTAAATAGCTAATTTATGATTAAAATAATTAATCATCTTATTTGTATGAACATTAGACTATTGATAGCCTAGCAAAATATTTCTAGATTTTTATCATTGCTAATCTATTGTATTTGTTTTAATTTTAAATCTTATTTTCAGACGTTAACAACAACCAGTACACTGAACGAAGACGTCTTGCAACAACAACCAGTACAATGAAGGAAGAAGTCTTGCAACAACAACTAGTACAATGAAGGAAGATCTCTTGCAACGAAAACCAATACAATGAAGGAAGACGTCTTGCAACAACAACTAGTACAATGAAGGAAGACGTCTTGCAACAACAACCAGTACGATGAAAGAAGACGTCTTGCAAAAACAACCAGTACAATGAAGTAAGACGTCTTGCAACAACAACCAGTACAATGAAGGAAGACGTCTTGCAACAACAACCAGTACAATGAAGGAAGAAAGAAGTCTTGCAACGAAAACCAATACAATGAAGGAAGACGTCTTGCAACAACAACCAGTACGATGAAGGAAGACGTCTTGCAAAAACAACCAGTACAATGAAGGAAGACGTCTTGCAACAACAACCAATACAATGAAGGAAGATGTCTTGCAACAACAACCAGTACAATGAAGGAAGACGTATTGCAACAACAACCAGTACAATGAAGGAAGACGTCTTGCAACAACAACCAGTACAATGAAGGAAGACGTCTTGCAACAACAACCAGTACAATGAAGGAAGACGTCTTGCAACAACAACCAGTACAATGAAGGAAGACGTCTTGCAACAACAACCAGTACAATGAAGGAAGACGTCTTGCAACAACAACCAGTACAATGATGGAAGACGTCTTGCAAAAACAACCAGTACAATGAAGGAAGACGTCTTGCAACAACAACCAGTACAATGAAGGAAGACGTATTGCAACAACAACCAGTACAATGAAGGAGGACGTCTTGCAACAACAACCAGTACAATGAAGGAAGACGTCTTGCAACAACAACCAGTACAATGAAGGAAGACGTATTGCAACAACAACCAGTACAATGAAGGAAGACGTCTTGCAACAACAACCAGTACAATGAAGTAAGAAAGAAGTCTTGCAACGAAAACCAATACAATGAAGGAAGACGTCTTGCAACAACAACCAGTACGATGAAGGAAGACGTCTTGCAACAACAACCAGTACAATGAAGGAAGACGTCTTGCAACAACAACCAGTACAAGGAAGGAAGACGTCTTGCAACAACAACCAGTACAATGAAGGAAGACGTCTTGCAACAACAACCAGTACAATGAAGTATGACATACAAGCTAAACTGGCAGCTGTTCACCATGTGTGTGTTAAATGGTAAACTAATCACCGCAGTTTCATGAGAGTCTCTGTGTCTTTATTTAGTGTATTATTTTTATATAATTGATATATTGACCATTGGCGATAGACATACTTTGATAGACTTATAGTATAATATTTTCAATTATTCGATGTGTTCCCCGTTCATTAATTTGATGAGTCTTTATTTTGCTGTGAATCTGGACTCTTCCAAATTATGCTCTTATGGGATGGGTCACTATGTGGTCGGATGGCAGGTGACTCATAGCTGAATTGACTACTTTATATCACATATTTTTTCTCTTCAATGTTTGGTGGTGCAGTTTAGCTGGTGCGTGTCTAACTAGTATTATTAAAGTAAGCTTAAAATAAGTTCTGCTGACCAAAAGTGTCGTGCTCTCACTTATTCTGATTTATTACCTTACTACCCTAAAAACTTTCAATAATTCCCGGACTAACTGTAAGAGGACCTTGACAATTCTATCATTTAAAAGAGAATGTAAAACAACATAAGGGTATCAAATTTCGTTAGAATCGGCCGAATAGTTATTATGTTATTGCCAAAAATGCGCCATAATAAGAGAAAAGATCAGGTGTTTATTGTCATATGATTTCCTAGCTAACCTTGGGAGTAATTTGGCAATTATATTATTCGAAAGGGAATCGGCTGATCAGTAATGATGTTATTGCCAAATAAAATCATTGAGGGGCTAATCTTGGTAGGACTTTGGCAATAATATCATTCGAAATAGAATGTAAAACAACATTCGGGTTTCAAATTTCCTTAGAATCGGCCGAATAGTTAAAAGGTTATTGCCAAATAATTTGCTGGTTATCCCTAGGAGGACTTTGATAATTATATCATTCGAAAGAGAATCTAAAACAACATTAAGGTTTCAAATTTCGTTAGCATCAGGCGAGTAGTTATGATGTTATTGCCAAAACAAAATAGTTCCCGGGCTAACTAACCTTGGGAAGACCTTGGAAATTATATCATTTCAAATAGAATGTAAAACAACATTCAAATTTCCTTAGTTAAAAGGTTATTGCCAAATAATTCGCTGGTTATCCCTAGGAGGACTTTGATAATTATATCATTCGAAAGAGAATCTAAAACAACATTAAGATTTCAAATATCGTTAGAATCGGGCGAGAAGTTATGATGTTATTGCTTAAAATAATAATTCATGGGCTAACCTTCGGAGAACTTTGGCATGTACATCATTCAAAAGAGAATGTAAAACAACACTCGGGTTTCAAATTTGGTTAGAATCGGTCGAATAGATACAATGTTATTACAACAACAAAACAAAAAAGCATAACGGGGACTGACCGACCGACATAGTGAGTAGAAGAGTCATACGCGACTAAAAATGTTCATACAAACATTGATTTTATATTCTTACATTACATATCAATGATCACTTGTCGCGAAGATTAGCTGCACTGACATCTCGAAGATTTTGTGGAAAATATAACTTTGATAAAATTGCTCTGGACTATTAGACTATTGGACAGGATCAAGTCATAGCATGGTTTATCATATAAAAATGTTGTAGCTACAGTGACCGACAATACATCGAACATGGTGTAATTCTTTAAAGAGTTCGGTGTTCGTGTTCAGAATCGTACTGACAACATTGATGAAGTTGATACAGTTAAAGATGATGATGAAAAAGATTCAGATAAAGAGGTTATCATCAGCAAGTTTCCTGAACATCCAGGAGAACATGGAGCGGAGTCAATGAAACTATCATCCCATATTCGATGTGCCTCCCATACATTGAACTTGGTAGCAATAACTAATGCATATAAAGGACTGAATTCACCTGGACTAAAGAAGATAAAGCATTCTGCAATTGGAAAATGTTCGGTGAAGTGGAATGTTGCTGGTAAACCTAAAGTCAACAGAAAAATACAGGAAATAATTGGCGTCCAGTTTAAGTACCCAAGCATCACCCGATGGAACTCAATGTACGATCATTAAGCCAAATATGTAAACATAAAAACGACGTGAAGAACTGAATCTAACCATCCTCAAAGAAAATGAATTGGAATTTATTTCAGAATATCTGTCTGTTTTAAAAGCAATTGCAGTAGCACTCAACAAATTAAAGACAGAGACAGAATGCTACTACGGTTGTCTTCTTCCAAAGCTCGTATTATCTTAAGATATTCTCCCAAGATTGGAGCTTATCCATCCAAACGACCTACGCTTGAGCCACTGCCTGCCATTACTAGCAGCAATCGTATCTGGCTTCAATACCAAATTTGGTCATTTTTGTCCTTAAGCACCGAAGTAACTGTTACCGTTTTGGCCTCAATAAATGTCTTCAATAAAACCAAATGAGTGATTCATATAAAATAGACGAAAGAACAAACAAAAATATTATACACCAAAATATAAAATGTAGGAATCTGTAAGAAAAGTTACAACTGATAATATACGACAAAACATAGAAAATTAACAATCATCTCGTTACTAATAACACAAGCAAACCAAAGAAGTAAGAGCTTCTAATGTAATTTACGAATTCAACTGCCCTTATGAATATTGTAAGCTTCATTCTTCAAATAAATAGATTGGAATGACAACCCCATCCTTATCTTGCAGACCTTCTATGCATTTGCAAAACTGCGCCATCAAAAATCACTATTTAATGCAACACGGAACCCAGCTATCAAGAGAAGGTTTAGTGAATAACAATGTAATCAAACGGAGAACTGACCAACCCGCCTTCACATCATGGAGCTATCTTAATCCAAGAAGAGAGACCAAAGTTTAATGGCTAATAGACGGCTATCCACAGGACTTTAAATCTTTTAACCGATTAAATGGTTAGCGCTCATAAAAAATATTTCATTACCTAGGTGTGCTTATAGGAACCTTGCCCCCATTTTTTCCCTTTTTTAATATCCGCATTCTATGAAATTTTTAGTATAATCTTTAAACAAAGTATATAAATATGGCGATCCATTAACACAAAAATTACACACACTTTCGTTCACGGTCTTTTTCCAGGCTCAAATATTCCGACCGACCATTGAATTTGCTTTTAGGCACATATCTTCCTTGTGAATAACAGCAACCTCAGTTCACACAAAACTATCATTTAACCATGTGGTTCTATTTGTTTATTAACGCCAATCTGCGAGACCTAATTCTATAAACAATTCTCAAACGTTCTCCCGACTTTATTATTAATCCGTTTCTCACTATTTATCAATCATCCCATAATTCATTTGAGAATTTCCGCTCTGCTATCTCTCCCCATCCTCTCTCTCTCTCTCTCTCTCTCTCTCTCTATATATATATATATATATATATATATATATATATATATATATATATATATATATATATATATATATATATATATATATATATATATATGTGAATATATTGTCAAGAAATAGGTCACTTCCCAGACAATACGTCTATATATACATATATGTATCTATTGGTTGTGAGGAAAGAGATAAAAGCCATGAAAACATGTATAAATACAGTTGCATACACATATATCCTCTAATGTACGTACGCGTCCTTCGCTACGTACAAGTACGTTCACTTCGTAGAAGTAATCCGTTGATTACGAGGTATAAGAGTGCTTTTTTAATACAGGGGCCGATAGCGTTTAATGAGTTTACCAAGTTGCAGTTCAAGGATATATTTAAATAGTGAAAACCCCAAATATAATTTTTAACAAGTCACTAGTTAACATATACATATATATATATATATATATATATATATATATATATATATATATATATATATATATATATATATATATATATATATGGGAAATTTAGGAAATGTAAGTAAGGATAATAGTGACAAACTTTATAAAATTGGCAATCGGGTAACGTTAATTACTTGTTAATTAGCTTTTAAATGGGATACTATAAATCAGTTATACAGAAGGAATATTTAAAAGTCAGAAAGCGGGTCGATTAACGGGAGATGCAATCGTTTTACCTTAAGGGGAGTCCTCGAGGAAGGGGACTCCTTTAGCGAGTCGGCACGGGAGAATGAGACGGAAAATGGTTGTGATTCTCGGCCGAATATCCTGATGGTGACGAGGATGAAGGGGTGGGTGGCAGAAGACGAGGTTACGATCCTCCTTGAAGACGGACAAAAACACCTCTTCTCTAAAGAAGTGCAACCTCTAAAAATCGAGACTCTGTCGCGGCTTGGCGCGAAATCTCACACGGGAAGCTGGAGATATTTGGAGGGGAGGAGGGAATAGGTCTGATGAGATGAGAAAAATCCCGGCCAGTCTTTCGGAAACAAAACGATTCGATGCTTTGCTCTGAACAGAGTAAGCCTTCACAAGAGATATGGATCTGCCTGGTAAGATCCAACCTCGATGGTATACGAATACCAGGGACTTGGGGAAACAGATACACGATCTGAACCGAAGGCGACGAGATCTCAAACTCAATCTCCCGATGTTTGACAAACCCAGGATATTTATATGACGGCCATTTTTATGATACCCAATCGCTGGAAGGCGCAGACGTCTGACAGAAAGCTTCTGGCACCGAGAGGGGTTAGCTTTTTGTCGCCTGACACCGGTCCTAATCGTCTCCAACGATGTGGGTGGAAACCTTCCGCTATCCTTTTCCCAACTACAGAGATTAGCATTTCATCAGCGAGGTGAAAGCTTTTAGCGGCCAGCTTAAATGATATTCAAATTCTTTCTTCTTTTATTTTTTTCCTTGAATACAAAGCTTTGTAGTCCACTTGGAGTTAAAGTTAGAAGAGATAGAGAGGGAAGGAATTCGATATATATATATATATATATATACATCGAACACACATCAATGAACATTCACTTCAGCAAAGCTCCTCTCCTGAAACCCCATTGGGCACGCACATTTTCTCTACACATATAAAACAATCGGACATTTTACCAAATTACCCACACAGTCGATCAAATCACTTCAGGAAGCACAAGTTTTTTCCAGTCGTCTTCACGTTGTGCTCCATCCACCGAAGAAAATTTTTCTACTTCCTCGACTATTCTGTCGTGGATAGGATTGACAAGTCTTTCCATCCACATTCACATTTACTCCCTCCACCTAAAAGGGGATCAGAACTCAACAAATCCAACCATTCATCTTATTAAACGTCAAGTTCAAAATACTTATTTTTATCAAATTGTTTATAAATCCAAATACGAACTTATTTGGCGAAGCTTCCCATCCTCATCTCTCTCACTACAAAATTTACGATTTTAAACATTATAAAAATAATTTCGCTCAGAAGATGGTTGAACATGACCGAAAGATCAGCTGCAAAAAATTATGAATATTGGAACCCATATTCAACTGAAAAGACTGAAAACAAGAATGGAAGAGCACCCTGTACTAAAATTTACGTATGAACTCAATTTTAACGGAAAATTACGGTTCCTTGATATTGAAGTGACAGCAAGTGAAAATAAATACACAACCCAGGAATATACTAAACCAACGAATTCTGGGAATTGTCTTAATGGAGATGGCGAAGGTCCAGAAAGATATAAAAAAGTGTCATAAGAACATACATTAGACGCGCATACAGATGCAGTTCGTCATGGGCATTGTTCCATAACGAAATTCAAAGAATAAAGCAAGTCCTCATCAATAATGGTTTCTCCAACACTATGGTAGAAACAAATACATTCGTGAAAAACTTACATGAAAATAACAATAATAAAAATGAAGACAATAAGAAACACCCAATAAATATATTCTATATGAACCAAATGAGTGAATCGTATAAAATCGACGAAAGAACAATCAACAATATTATACACCAAAATACAAAATGCACGAATCCAGAAGAAACGCTACAAGTCACAATATATTATAAAACCAAAAAAAATAAGTAATCACCTCATTATAAACGACACAAGTACGATAAAAGAATTGAAAACTTCCAATGTAATTTATGAATTCACCTGTCCGCATGAAGATTGCAAGCTTCATAATTCAAATAAATACATTGGAATGACAACCACATCCCTCACCATGCATCTGCAAAACGGCGCCATCAAGAGCCACTACATACAACATGGAATTCAACTAACACGAGAAATTTTAGAACAAAACACCATCATCAAAAGGAGAAGTGACCGCACACGCCTTCATATCCTGGAAGCGATCCTAATCTACGAAGAAAAACCGAAGATTAATGCCCAATTGACCACCACCCAGCGAACCTTAAATTAAAACTCTTTATGGATTAACGGTCAATAATGACCGAAATCCTATTCCCAAATGTACCTTTTTTTAACTACTTTCTGTCAACCACATTCCCCCCTTCTTTTCATTATCAAAAATTATCTTTATTATATAAATGTAATGCGTTTAAATGTTTAACCAGTGTAAAATTAATTCGCTCCGAAGATGGTCAAACGTGACCGAAAGCTCGGCTAGCTAAAATAAACCATGAATATCAGAACAATTATCCTTTCGCAAGACGAAAAAAGAATAATAAGGAAATTAGAAAAGCGAAGAAAGAAGCTTATCAAGGTTCAACTAGACCTGGTCTTTAATAAAACATGCATAAAAGAAAAACTCCTACTTAATATATATATATATATATATATATATATATATATATATATATATATATATATATATATATATATATATATATATATATATATATATATATATATATACAAATTCGATCAGAAAGAAAATGATCTTTTATAATGTATTTCAAGGTGCTATCACTGAATCTGACCTTAATTTCCGTCGGAAGTGAAGCAGCCCCCAAAATAGACCTAACCTAACCTCAAAGTAAAAATGTAACTTAATGGAATTACCTATAAATAACGAAACAGTTGATTATTTTTGATTTTCGATATCAGGTTCAGGGTCTGTTTCAATACGGGCAACGTGAAATCTTAGCGTTGTGCAGCACCAAAGATGTCTTTTAGTTCGGTAAACTCAGTTTCTATTACTTTTTCAACACCCTCAAACTTAATAATGCTACTTTCGCTCTTAAAAAAAACTAATACTATTATTGTCCTTTTCAAAACATTCAACTCAATTATTCTAACTGAAGTTGTAAATGAACGAAGCCCACAATCCCCGCATCCTCCCCCAAAATGAGCCGAGACCAGATGAAACGCCGAACGCAACTTAATTCAAACGAACGAAATCGAAAGCAACAAACACGAACGAACCAAAGTGACAAATATGCATAGTGAAACGAAATAAAAAGAAAAAACAAAAAGTTGTGAAAAATTGAGGTTTATAAGAATAATAACAATATAAATACAGAATTGCGAGGACTAAAAATGCCTACTTATTTTTATAAAATAAAAGTCTTTATAGCAACTCGATTGTTTATTATGGCCCTAATTTGCACTGCTAGCCTTTATACTAATAACATGAATAGTTATTTAAATAGCACAATTATCCCCTCATCTACCCCCATATATTTTCCATTTAGGCCCCATTAGGTGTAGCATGGTCAACCTTGTTTCAGTTAACCCTGGAGAATTGCGTGCCCTCTATTTTCACCGCTTTCTTTACTGGTCTTCATTTCCAAACTTCCCGGTGGCAATGCCCTCGTTAATGTTCGTTTCAAAGACATACCAAGAGTAACGAATAACTATCAATCAGTTAATCTAAAGCTTATGAAAACACGCAAACTTCTATCCATAATTTAAATAAAATATCCACAACAATTAGAAAAACAAACCCCAAAGAATAAACAAATAAATCAGATAAAGACAAAGTCTCCCTTTTTAGTTCTAACCCCCACCCCCCAAGGACTCAAACACACCACCAGTATAGCCAGCTCCTCCTAGATAAAATGAGATATACTGCAGGAGGCAGGAGTCAACCTCCTCCGAGAAATATGATGTCACAACTTCGCTGGAGCGAGCTGGCCCCAGACGGTAGCAGTAGCCGGTGTCCCGGGACCGAGACAGGAACCGCGCGCAAATATTCCTCTGATTAGGAAATTCAACCAAATTAATGGACATTTTGAAGTACCAAACAGCTCTCTAGAGGATAGCTGGCTTAGGGAAGCGCAGCCTCTCTCGAGTGTATCCGATTCGAAGAAGGCTAAAAATAACTTGATGCCGTTGAAGTATTGAGGGAGAGGGCCACGAGAATAATCGGGGCGCGATGGAACGCAACTTCAAATTCCAGGAAACCGCCCCGCCATCAGTGGCGGATCCAGTATAAAAATTTGGGGGTGCTAACCTAATTCCTCCCTCTCAGGAGTCTGAGAAAAGGGCATTGATGATTAACAATGGTTATCTTATACAATATTAATAATTAATAAATAACAGTATCACAAAAAAGAGTTAGCACTAACTTATTGGGTGGATTTACGTAATTCCCCCGTTCGCACCAAATTAATCGGAATTATTGACACACTTGCCTCGTATCAATTAAAAATTCGCATTTTATTTTATTTACTTTCGCGGCGACGGTGAATACTCACGGCATGCCAGAAGTCGCACTTGCAATGGCGTTCCGTGCTAGTTCTCCGATGTGGCTGGCGAAGATGGCCTGGAGGACGGTTGCATTTGAACGTGTTCTTCTCTTTTCGGCGATCTACACCAAGGTTTGCAGAATTTAGCACTCTCTCCGAAATATAAATGGGATCGACATACCACAGGTCTTTGGTTCCTGCGAAGAGGTCCCAGTCTATCGGTTCACCTGCTTGGTGATGGTCCGACGCGTCCATATTTTGAGGGGTTAACTTTTTGTTCGGTCTAAGGGATCACCAGTTTATAGGGTGTGTGCCAACCACCAGTATATGGTAGGTCACTAGTTATAGGGGTTAGGGTTGATGATCCGATTTATTTGGTAGAGAAGGTAAGGCAGCCTTATAGTTGAATTTTTGGTCTGACTCCAAAGTGTCCTTTAGGGTAATCAGCTTGTAGGCTGGGTTCGAGTAGTAACCTGGTTGCTGCTTGGCAGAAGGAAGGACTCGGAAAAAAATGGCGGTTTTGTAGGTTTTAATCTCGGGTGAGGTCTACCTCAGTTCGGACAAGTGAAAATGTTGAGTTTTCTGTGGTTCGTTTGTGTGCTCACGTCTTTGGCTGACTATCAGTGTTAATACTTAGTGTTTCTTGAATGTGTCGTGCGAATGATTGTTGGGACTATGGACGGACGGATTGAGCACGAGGTACTGTCTGGCTCTAGGCCAATGCCAATATTAATACTGGTAATCCAATAGATCCAATGATAATAATAATGATAATGATAATGTTTCTGCCAGCTTATTTATACTAACACCAATTAAAGCGGCGTGGCTTCGCTTTCTCTAATCTGAAAGTGGGATGGAGCTTACCAATTCAAAGGGTATGTGCGTGTATTCTCTACTAAGACTGCTGGGCATAGCTTGTTTTGGCAGAGGGTGTGTATGCATCAAGATAGTATATGAATTTGGGAACCTAACCGTGCTTTGTCAATCAACATTTGTAGAGAGATTGATTTTGTCTTTTCACTGGTTAATGTAAACTCTGGCGGGTCAGATCAGATTCCGTTCTGTGTGCACAGCTGTTTCCACCGTCTCTGTTTATCTCTGGGGCCAGACCGTCAGCTGCACCTGTTTCATTGTGCATGCATGTTCGTACGTTCGCGTGTGATTACAATAATTTCACTTGCCTTATTACAAAATATTCTGCTTTACATTGATACAGATTATTAAGTTGTAATTTTTACATTATTTAAAAGTATTTGTTTTGCCTTGCATTAATTAATTATTACAAGATGGTATATTATTTCAATGTTCGATTTGTGTGCCTAATTTCAAGATTTCATAGTGCCAATGGAGTGCTCATTTGTGAGGTTCCTTGTTGGCTCTATTCCACCTTGCAATTGGGTGCTACAAACTCTCTCAGATCCGAATTTTTTCCCCAGCCATCAGAAAATTATGAATTTTGGTATATTATATTTTTTGGACGTCAGCTAAGGTATAATACTGAATTTAATAATTATTTTTTTAATATTTACCTTTATTCTAGACATGTATCATATAAGATAGATTCAATCGCAACGGTTTAAAAAACTCTTTTCATATATATTCTATATTTTTACATAAACTCCTGAATAACAGAATACAGGTGTGGCTTAAAAGAGAAATATAAACATAAACGGATCTGAAATTTGGGGGGCTTCAACCACGTATCCTCCCCCCCTCTGGATCCACGCTGTCACCCATCTTCTTCTCCATGCAGGACAAAAGGATGTTTCAGTCTATGGAATAGCGAAACGCCAAAGCTGCAGCTAAGTCTGTAAAAGCATTCTTGAACCCTTACCAGCGCACTTATTCCTAGCAACCACTAAGTCTTCAGGGGAGACTATCTGCCAAAACCACAGTGTGCAGTAGCCGTAGTACCACAGATACTATAAACGATATTATGCGGAAATTCCAATACTTAAAGAGCATTTAGGGCACTCTGTGAGTTGCTATGGATTATAAAGGGTCTCCAAAACAGGCATGGTGTGTGATCTCATATCCTATATGAGAGATG
The DNA here is from genome assembly GCA_963969495.1 of Ceratothoa steindachneri. Classification (NCBI taxonomy): domain Eukaryota; kingdom Metazoa; phylum Arthropoda; class Malacostraca; order Isopoda; family Cymothoidae; genus Ceratothoa; species Ceratothoa steindachneri. The sequence continues at coordinate 8,002,698 of OZ018324.1, forward strand.
TATTGTGACCAGCTAGGCCGTAAGGACGGACGCAGCGCCCGAAAGAACCCTAGGGGCAGATTCATGCGGGTATGATGGCCGTAGCTGCCGTCCAAAGCACACTAGAGGTCGCTTGTGGGCGAAATGGGAACATATCGGTGATCATTGTGGTGGATCAAATCCTTCATCCACAAGAGGCGTTCTGATGCGAAGGAGTAAAATTTGTACTCGTAATCCTTTATTTAGGGAACACAGCCGTTCGGGATATAGAAAGGTGGTCAATAGTGATGATGGTACTGGAAAAAAAACTCTATACACACATCTACGGCATAAATCTTGGCGGAAATAGTTATTCCCCAGAATTCGATAACTGTGCTCGATTTAAGCACGGAAAAGGTGAAGAAGTAATGGTTTTTGTTGAGGTCATCGACCACTTCCTATCCCAAGTACACTTGTGCTTTCGCTTAACTCAGAGAAGCACAAATGAGAGAAAATGAAGCGTTTCTTGTATATAGCTGCCTGAACTCTCCCATATTAACGACAACAAACTCCAAAATTTTGTTCAGTTCTGCTAGGATCCGTCCCGTGGAACTGACTGTGTACTCTCCTAGAGGGAATGTCTAACATTAAGGTCTTCGAGACAGAAAAGACATCGACAGATGACCTACGATTGAAGGTACACAGAATACGCTATAATACCTCTTATCCAGGTTGAGCTGAACTGCAAGGACGTATATTTGAGCATTGAAAGAATAGAGATATTACATCGAGGGTAGTTTACGCACTTGCCAACCCGGCCCCCATTGTGGGATGAGGTGTCTCAAACCCCTTTTTATCTGGGAGCGTAGGCAGGGAGGATATAACAAAAATAGGCTCTTGAAGGCAGACAGTGAAAGAAGAACAGGTGAAAACAGGCCTCCGCAGCTCCTTAAAGTTAGTTAGGAGTCGACGGCAATTCAATGAAAGAAAATGTCCTCTCAACCGATTTGAAAGGAGCTGTAAACGCCCTATTGAAAGAGAAGTACTAGAAATTTTAACTGGAATGGCTGTATACCTCTTGGAAACAGAGCTCTTAAGATTGTCAGGCGCAGAAGATGATGATGGTGGCGTCGCTTGTGAGGCCGTTATGGAGAAGGATACGGTAGATGCAAAGGTTCTCCTCTTTCCCTGCCTCGATTCCTTCGGTGAGCAGGTAGCAGTTGGTGTCAAGATCCTTCCGTCATTTTGAATTTACCTACTCAGCACTGGTTACGCCCTTTCCAGCTTTGAGTAAGAGCCCCCTCCTTGCTACTCTCTTTCGAGGGGTAGACTTCAAAAATCTCAGAGATGAGTTCACTGCTACCTTCCTTTGCTTGGTCTTCTCCAAGTCAAGCGACTCGGTGTAGGAGCATAGCCGCTTCGTTGCGAAACAGTCCCTTTGGGTTTGGAATGGTCTCCGATTTTGACCCCATCAAGGTTCGAGCCCTTCTAGCAGCTACTGTAGCATGAGAGCTAAAGCTTGCTAAAGGGTTCATATTTGGCGCGGGAGCTACCACGCTAGTAGGCATGGAAGTGATAAGAAAGGAGGGGACCATTTTAGCTAAAGCATAGGAGGTGCCTGGTCCCACAAACGGTAACAGAAATATCTTTCTGGCCTTTCAATACTGAATTTGGTTCAGAGCCAATATGGTCAACACCTTTTTTCGACTATATTCGACTCGCAATGCTTAGCGAAAGCAAGAAGCGTTCCGCCATAATTGATGTGCATAGCTGTGCATGAGACAGATTTATCGTCCACGGCATGAAAGCAGTTTAGACAAATTTGTGATTGGTCATTCTCCGTAGTTCAACTTACTTTGTGTGCATGGCTGATGCTGTAGCAATACGCACACATCTTCAGTAACGGCACGAATTACTTCACACGGAAGCTTTAACATCCTCGGACACGGATTATAGGAGCTTATCCACATCAAACACGAAGAAGACAGTCGGAGTGTGTCTTGATGCTCTTACCCCTACTTCTTCTCTCGTTCGACCCTACCTCACCCCCCAACATTTGTTCCGCAGCTCTTCAGTATTTTCCTCAAGGGAGTAGTGTAGCTACTAATTAGCAGAGGCTACTCCATTTACGAAAGTCATGGTAGAATGTGTGGTTAGGCGCACATATAAGTTATCAAGTGTCCGAGCACCACTCAATTCGACACTCTGGGCGAGATTGACTTCATGATCAGAAATCTCTCGTCAGAAAATGAAGGGACCTTTGATATTCTACAAAAGATACGTTAACAGAGCATGTGTCTCTATAGGAGAACCTTACTCATTGAATCGAGTGAATAAATATTAATCATTAGAAGTCCGTGGACTCGAATACGCCGGATAGCATCTCAACTTTGATTGATCTTCTTTTGGGGTGATGGGACGGCAGGGATTTAGCCCTTTTCTCATCTTCCCTGAAGGAGAAGATCGCTTACTCTTTTGATTTTACTGTTTTCCTTTGGGTACTTCGATCCCCACGCGCCATGAGCCCCTTCCTGAAAAAAATGCCTTATGGAACAAGGTTACTTCAGTCACAGTATTCTTGTCTTGATTCATTTTGAGAGATGGCTACTTTGTGACATCACCGTCGAAGCACCTGGGATTCTGTCTTGGATCTCCCAACATAACAATTTCCGGAGGAAGAGCTGCAGAGAGCCCGCCACGCCAGTAGCAGGTGGCATGATCCGGTGAGCCCCCGCACTTGTTCCTGAGAAATGGATTAATATGGGATCCAGCAAGTGTGACAAACTACAAATGGTTGTGAAAATAGAGGTCCCTCTGTAGGAATCTAGATGGGCTTAGAGTTTCCTTTCGGGAGTGAATGCCGTTGTACGTTCCTTTTATTCTTTAGGGGATCGGTATTTGTGTCAGCAAACCTTCACCCTATAGAGGACACCGCTTGAAGGTGGCTCCCAAAAGAGAAAACTTAGCAAAAGAAAACCACATATACCAAATGAGACGAGTGGAAAGAAACCCTCTCCACTGTGAGACGGGTGATCTTAATCTGACGAGCGCCATTTCAAAATCCGGTTTTCTCCGCTTGGTCACTACCATTAGAACCCAAAGTGTTGGTTTTTTTTCTAATATATCATGATTTTGCACAGGGATCCATAAATTGCTCTCGCGGCATAGGGATTAAACATCCACACCTGGAGCCCGATCAGAGACAAACGGATGAGCAATTGGACGGTTCAGAACCATTCGAGGTAACCTATTTCAACCCATTGGCTAAACATCTCCGGTGTGGCGCATCACCCCAGAGGGAAGCGTAAACGGATAGAAAATAAAATTTAGAGAATAAGAGGCAAATAAATAAAAAAAAGAGAGAATTCAGGTATGTTACCCCAAACATGAGCCAAAAAAGAGGAGGGGGAGATTTGCTCTCACTATTTCGGTTTCGAACAGGATGAGTGGTAAAAAAATATCATCGGCTAGCCTTCAAAATTGGCCTCTGGCCAAGAACATCGGTAAGGAGGGCTTCGTAAAGTGAGTGGTGCAAAAGAGTGAAAGATTTGTATAATGTATGAATCCCTGGTAATTTTGAGATTAGCGGTGATAATGGAGAGAGTGGAGGGGCCTGGATCTCTTCCAGGTTTCTTACCCCTAGTAAACTATCCATTCTGTTGTGAGAGAAGAGTATAATAGGTGTAACCAATGAAAGCCCCTTCGAGTAGTGGAGAAAGAATGAGGAGGGTGAGGAAAAGATTAAGCTGTAGCGAAGTGAATGTAGAGCCACGAGTATCAGGCGCATTTCCCGTTGTTATCACAGTGGGAGCGTAGCGCATGACTAACCAACATAAACATCGAAGAACGTAGTTTAGGTATATTTATTCTAGGTCAGGAATTCCCGTTTGTCAGCTAGTCACCCCTCAAAGAGGGGTTTTTCCCCTATTTCCTACCTCTTTTTCTCATTATTCAAACGAACCTTCTGCCCGACTTCCTCGCGCTATAACAAACGAAAGATAATACGACATCGTGCTGATAAAGGAAGCGATTCTCGGTCAACGGGGAGTAATATTGAGCACTTGTTTCACGAAAACGCTCCACTCGTAAGACCCTGCAACTTTGGACTCGCTCTCAAGAACAACATAAAGCGATTTTGTTTTCTTTTATGCATTAGTCTATAACCGCGTTTAACTGCAGGCGCTTCTCTTGATATTCACCTTTGGTCTAGCCATCCGCTCCTTCCCCCTTTGCAGGCGCTTAAAGGCCCTGTAAGGTTCAGCAGAGTCAAATCGCGCTTCGAGCATACCACATCAAAGTTACTTTTATTCATGTCCATTATTTTGTGTCACGATATTGCTACTCAGAATTGTTAATTTTAGTGTGTCTACTAATTGAATGGTCATTCCTTCGTTTTGGAAATTTAATCTGTGAAAATTTACACGCGGAATTAATCAGTTTATCTTTCATTAGATTTGTTTTTCGTTATGACTATTTAATTCCTCTCGCGCAAATTATATTGGTTTGTATAACATAATCATAAAAGCTTACACAATTGATTTAACTTTTTAACCAAACAAGGCAAATCACCTTAATTGAGAAGCAGAGTCACTCTCGCGACAAAGGTCGAAGATAACTTAGGACGGTGTCAAACCGCGGCTCTCAGATTTGCCAATGTGGCACAAGGGATAATGTTCGAATAGTGGGTTTAATTGTCATTAATCCTGAAACTCTTACAATATATTATAGTTTATATTCTATTAATTGATTTAAACATTATTAATTCCTTGATATTTATTAAAAAAAATTATTATTTGTGGGGAAACCAATATTGCGAGGATAAAACCGACGCTAGTTCGGTTAAACAGCGTCAACCGCTACGTGGCATATGGGCCAATACTTTAACCCACCCCCTGCCCTTTTGCCCCGCTGGCACCACAGTCTGCGGTAGCACTCGCAAAGAAACCTTATAATCAGAAGATTTCGTAACCAGTTAGTATAAACAAAGGAGGGCAGTATAGCCTTTCGAATAAAAATCGATGAACAGGCTCACTGCCCCTCCCCCTATTGTTTAGGTCTAGTTTCGCCAAATAGACGAAATTTCCCGTTTTCCAACGTAAACCAGAAGAGACCAGAAGGGCTAAGGCTCACAACATTGAAAAGTGATGCCCTAGGAGAGATGCTTAAAGGTGGGCACTCATCTCCCCTCCCCTCCCCTCCCCCTAGGGGATAAGTGAGGTATATATAAGTCCATCTGGAGAAAAGAAGAGAGAATCGAGTTAGCGATCGAGAGAAGAAAAAAAAAGTGGAACTGAGCGGGAGTTTTCATCCCGAGGCTGTTCCTTTTGGTCACGTCGAAGAGTAGAGCATCGGTGTAGAAAATCACTCTCATACCCCTCTCGTCAGAGAAACCCCCTATCTCAGTTTTCGAATAAAACCAGAGATATCCCTCGCCATTGAAGAATACCAAAGTGAAGTCCCACTCATAAAAGGATTCACCTCTTGGTCAACGCTCATCATCAAAAATCCCCACAAGTATAACCCAAGGATTGGAATAATCATACATCCACTGTCCCTTCTCTTATATCGTCAAGTCCAGATACATCGCCAAGCGCTCTTCTCACTCACCTCGAAGTCATCTGTTTCCTCCAGTCAGCCTCTCGTCTGGCGACACACTCGCCAGGCCTCAACTCCCTTCTCCATTCAACGAGATTCTCGTTGATGTCACTTACTTTTGAAGGTAAAAAGATTTCCATTTACTTATGTTCTTTAATTAACATTCAGTACTAAAGTGAATTTTTGCGTCAACCATCGCGTAGTATTCATTGGTAGTAGTAATTTTTATTTAGACCCTCTTATTATATCCTTAGTATATTTAAAGTTTTTAATATTTTATTTTTTTTGTAATGAAAAGTATATTTTTTCTCTAGTGGTTTAATTAAATCCTCGAAACGCTGCAAATGGCAATATATATATATATATATATATATATATATATATATATATATATATATATATATATATATATATATAAATAAATTTACGAATCCTCCCTGGTTAAAGAATCAAATCAAAAGATAAATAGTAATAAAGCACTCTTAGAGAAAAAGGAATGGAGTTATTTATGTACGGAATAAACGTACATACATACTCGGCCGTATACACGACATTATTTCTTTTTAATAAATAGCATCACGTAAATATATTTTAGCGCTCTTGAATAATCCAAATGAAAGAGAAATTGTGGCTTTTTTTATAGAACAGCTTGGCCATACCTGACTTAGACAAGAATACAAACATCAACGTTAAATACCATGGTGTGCGTTCGTACTAACAACACAGGCACAGACTTAACCTCTTGTGCAGTTATGCAAGAATTTGAGTCGCCATCCGCCACCTTTATTGTATCGCCTTCGGGAACGCATAAAGGAGGTTTCTCACTTGTACACACCTGCTGAATCCTGTTCTCGATGATTGTGTTGGACGCCTTCGCAGCTTCACTCTGGGCTTCCAGAAGCTTCGTCGAAGGCACCGTCTTGCGGACGTCTCGTAACTGCTTCTCCACAGTAGTAATTTGGATATCCATTCTCTTAATCTAAATTAAGATGATCATTTCATTATTAACCAACAAGGAAAAATGGAGAATTTAAGTTATGGGGTATACCCAGATTAGTAGTAGTCGTAATAGTGCTGGTAGTAATTGTAGGTCATTTTAATAGTTATAGAAGTAGGCTAGTAGTAGAGTGCAAGGATACTAACTCTAAGGTACACCTTGAGGTCCCTCCCCCCTTTCAAGCAGAGATCGCGTGGGCCTAAGCTTGATCAGTGGGTCTATCTCCCGCTGAGACGCCTTTTTTTCTGCCTGGAGGCCAGGATCGACCCAAAAAGAAGGTTCCTCGGTCGTCTTATCTCGTCTGTGCCTAAAGAGACTGGCGCCAGTGGTTACTTTCGAGAGACTGCCATTCCTGGAGGCTTTCTAGCGAGGAAGCCAGCAGGGTATTTAACCTAAGATCAACCGTTACTCGTCAGAGAGTACCGCCCTCTCTTCCGCGAAGATACAGCCCCTCGTCTGGAGTCGAACCTCGGAGTTTTGTCTCGTTGGTTAGAGAGATTGTCGAGAGTTTGGCCACAGTCAATCGGCAAATCCATGAAACTACTTTTTATTTGGGGAATTGCGCGAACCACTCTTCTCATCCCGTCAAGAAAACCTCGCCCCCTTGTCTGAGATTACTCATCCCGATTCGAGAGTGTCTCACCAACTTGGTAATTACTTTATTCGTGCCCTAGGTAATTCCGACCCCTCCCTTAAGAGTACAACGCCCCTCGAGCCGTAAGACTAGCTCGCCTCGTAAGAATCGCTTCTCTCACCAAGAGTCAAGTCGTCAAGGTAAAACATTTTTACCCCTTTCCGAGCATAATCACCCCTTTTCTCCTCGCCACCTGATATCCTCCTCCCGACCCTTTAATTGGACTCCCCAGTGTTTACCATCATTTTTCCTGTCTCCCCAAGTCCCATATTTTGATCCCCATTAAACAGATTAGTATTTGATTTATTATTTCAATGGGAGCAATATTATTCCCCCATTCATTTGCCTTTGTAGACATTTCCATAATTAGCATTATTAGGTGTAATTAAAGTTTATTTTGGTTTTTAATCTTTCAATACCTTTGAATGAAACCTGGTATTTAAATCTTCCCATTGGCCAACCAATAATCTCCACACGCACTCACCTCATATTAGCCCTGTGCATCTGGTCTATCTATCTATCTGGCCGCCTGGAACGTAAGTAAACTAAATTCTCTGCAGCGAAGGTATCCGCTCACGAATACCACGACATAGAGATAGGTTTGTATTAGAATTTGTACCAGGCTAGTCGATGTAGTAAGCTAGTGGTTGGATAGTAGTACTAGAGATATCACTTAATATTACGTAAGAAGGGAAAACTAACGAGGACATTCGTTTTTTTTACCTTTTCCTTCTCATCCTCGATCAAAGACTCGTAATGCTTCTGTCGTTCCAAGATGGCGGACATCTCGTTCCGGGCGGTTAGGTCTCGTGATTTGTTCTTGGGTGCAGCGGATAATTTGAGTTCCCGGTCTCGAGACCCCTTCTCACGCTCGAGGTTTTGCAGCATCTTTCTGCGGCGGTAAGGGTGACATGAGGCAGCCGGACCGAACGACCAAACTGTCTAAAGACCCACCAAACCATCGACTGACCAACCTACCGAACCATCGACCGACCAACCCACAAGAATCACCCACCCACCGACCTAAAGAACTACCTAACCATCGACCGACCTACCGACCTAAATACCCACCGATCGCTTAACCGGCCGACCAAGGACGCCTCTACACTCGAAGATTCCGTTTAATAGAATAACCGGCACGCGAGAACGAGGGGTTGGGGAGGGGGGACGATATTGACAAAATGTTCATTGTACAAATTTTTACTTTTAAGTACATATAAAAATCTGTTCCTGTGTGTACCCGGGCAAATTTGCCAGGGTGTTCCTAAAGTCGGACACTGGAAATATCTTTTGCCCGCAGATTAAATATGAGTGTCAAAAAGAGAAATGATTGAATTGATAATTCTCAGTGGACGTGAAATTTTGTCATATCAAAAGAAACCAGATGATTTTAATGAACGTCATCCCAGCAGGAACTCAATTCGCTTTCATACCCTGATGGTGGTTAGTAAGTTTAAAGAAACAGGCAAGTGTCATAGACAAAACCCGTTCTGGACGACCAAGAGTAGGATATCCATGGATCCGGCTGTTCCCAAAACAACCATCCAGTTCAGGTAAATCTCGCCACACGCAGCGAACTCACATCCCAAATAGTGGAAATCACATTGATTGCGCTATTTATTAATATTTGAATAAATAAAATGTTGGTCAATATTTTTTAGTGAAAATATGCATATTGTCTATATGCGCAAACTTTAGAGAGACACCCTGTATAAATGCCTGTGAAATTTTGTACTAGTGAGTAAATGTACAAGTTTGTATTCTTGGGTGGGTAGAGGGAGTGGTGTGCCATTCGTGCGAAGAGAGAGGTAAGAAAGAGATATCGTTGCAGTAATTGTTGCGTGCGATATCGTACGAGGGCGAAGATGTTTGCGCATATGACCAGACTCGACGCACTGCCTGTTTGGCGGCTGACCCTCCCCGCTTTCGCCGGGAGTCGAACCTGATAGCGAGACATTGGAAATCCCACTCTGTATTCGCTAGGCGAGTGAAGGCTGTCTCTTATCTTGTGAAACGAATTACTGTCATCACGATTCACTACAAGACATCAATACACGATTGATCGCACGGTACATGGAGAAAGAAAAAACGAACGCTTCTTTAAAAGACGCGATAGCAAATTACGAATTGTTAAATAGGACAAACATCACGTGGTCTAACATTTCTTGGGTTTAATTTCTTATAATTTTAATTACATGTATTAGAGAATATTGGAATCCGTAAAACGTGAACTGCAACCTACCCTAACCTTAACCTAGCCATAACCGAACCTAAGCTAACCACACCTAACTTAATCTAACCTAAGCTTGAGAGTTTGAGGAGAGTTTTGAGAGATGTGCTTGAGAGTTCTTTCTTCTTCAAACTTCGGAATGGTTCTGAACGTTGATTCTATGAGTTTGAGAGTTTTGAGAGATGAACTTGAGAGTTCTTTGTTCTTCCAGCGTTGGAACTGTTCTTAGGGCGAGTCCCTCCTGCAAATGGGTTTTCATGGAACCGGAGGGTGGGCGATAATGGTGGGAGGAGAGGGGGCGCGGTAGGCATCCCGACACCCAAAAGACACGTAAAAACCCTCTCCCTCCTCATATAACCATAAACAATTATGGCCTTGTTTGATAACCTCGTAATCGTGCGGCCAGAGAGAGAGAGAGGGGGGGGGGTTGTGGGGGGGGGGGCAGCACAACCGAGGGAAACCAATCCAGGCATTCCTTTTTCGACGCACATGCGTTCACGCTCACACGGACAAATGTGTAAGACGTTGCAAGAAGCTGCAATCTTAACACTTAACCTAACCTTACATAACCTTAACCTGGCCCTAACCAAACCTAACCTAACCTATCCAAACAGCCTAATACCCTAACTTAACCTGCAAGGACTTAACCTTGCCCTAATCTAAACTAAACTACCGTAACCAAACCCTCCCTAACATAACCCCGTCAACCTAACCCTAACACACCTAACCTAACGCTCTCTAGCCTAACCTAATCTCAATTTATCGCAAGAAATTTCCCAAATTTGAATGAGTTCGAAAAACTGAGAACAATTCGAATTAAACGATATTCACTTAACTCGAGTACCAAAGAGAACTCTGTTGTTTATTGTTGTTGTTTTTTTAATTATTCGAGTTTCACTGGCAATTTTAGTAGTTGGTACTAGCAGTTACTGTCATCCTGGTCGGATGAGGAAGATAATTTGCTTCTGCAGATCAGCTCTCTACGCTTTTTCCGATGTGTTAGTGAGTCGAATCTTGGCTTTGACGGTCTTGGATCTAGGTCTAGTTCTAGGTATTGACCCTCATGTGTACAAATTCAGTAAACCCCCCTCCTAAAAGGGGGGGTTAAGAGGTAACAAGGAGCCCACCTTTGTTTGATCAAGAGAACTGTGGTCTCGTCATAATACTGGCGCCTGTTCCGCTCCATCGTGCGGTACTGCTTTTGCAGTCGGCACAGCATATTCTCGGCTGCTTCCAACTCAACTTCTTCGCTTGAAGCATCGCCGTTTCTCTGACTCCTACTCCTTCCAGGCGGCATCACAACGACAAACAGGTTCTGTGGAAAATGTTAATTTAGGCCTAATATTGGATTAATTATTAATAATTGATAAAATAATAATAACAATAGCAATAATAATAATAATAATATCTAGAATTAGCACATCAATAATGATAATAATCATAATAGGGATAATGAGAAAAAGAATAATAATTATGATAAAAATGATAATAGATTTTACCACTGATACATCCCATCCAATGCTTATCTGAGTGGTAAGCTACAGATTACTGACATACGGTTCGAACCTTGGGTCACTGTTAGCATGGCATCTACCGAAAACTGGCCAAAAAATGTCTACCCATCCGCTGACTAATCATACCCGATGTGGTTTAGCTTTGCTGAACGTTTAAAGTGTATTTCCTATTTTCTGGTCTGGATCCGGTTCCGGATCCGAAACAAGACAGAATATGCTATTATAGCCCCATTCGGTAGTTAACCAAACCCAAATAGGTCATCTTTGCTCAAAGTGACATAGTATGAGATGGCGTTCTGCGGTGCGTCCTGTAATAACCCCTTGGTGGTAGACAAGAGAAGGATCGGATCAGTGCTGAAAGGAGAGGTAACCCCTACATCTTTACGTACCATAACTTCACCTCTTTCATACATTTGGTGATTTTTATCATCACTAAGTCTATAATTTATGAAGGGGATTTTTTTTTGTAGTATTTGAATAATAATTTCATCTTAGTTTGGTTATGACTTATGTTTTTTTTCTAATAATTCTTTTATAATATCAAAAAACAAAATGGTGGAGTTTAGAAATAGATATAAGTATCGAAATTTGTGTGATATTTTGAAAGGGGGGAAATTTAGTTTCGAGTTCCTTTTTAAAATTATTATAATTTGCGAAGTTGAGAAAATTTCTAAAAATTTAACCATGGCTGCTTTTTTTTAGATTTTAATCTTAGTAGCGAAGCGCAAGCTCCCCCTGTAGGGAGGGGGGGGAGTGGCAAAGCCATTGCCTGTTTTTTTAATAAATAAATTCATTCATTCATTTTCACCACTTTGATTCAATCCATCGGAGATGTGTTTCATCATAACACATCCTTCCTTCACAACACTAGCATATTACAACGCACATCCTAACAGTTTTTTAGTCGCGTGCTCGCGAGTTACCATGTTGGTTCGTAGGCTGGTCGGTCGGGTGGTAAACATTTTACTTTTCAATGAGTTTTGGGAGCAATAACACCATAACTATTCGGTCGATTCTAAGGAAATTTGAAACCCTTATGTTGGTTTACATTTTCTTTCGAATTATATAATTGCTAAGGTCCCCCCAAAGTTAGTCTGGGAATTATTGAAATATAACTAACTATGGGTCGAATTGCCCCACGTTTTGAAAGTTTTGAAGAATAATTGAGAGCACTCTATTTAGGTCTGTTGACCTTGTTTTATAGCGTCCATCTGTCGAGTCATAAGTTGTCATTTGCATTCCAACAAAGACCAACTTTGGGGGAGCAAATCAGGCTCCCGCCAGTATTTGGATCTTTTAATCGTGGCATGATGTCGAGTCTTTTCCTGAACTCTAGTCTCCATCCAACTACTCCAACCCCTGCCTACTACTCGTCTGGGACTTGAAAATTCATTACCTACCACTCACCAACACCTTTTACATAATAGTCTTTGGTTTTTCGACTATAATCCTAAAGGTAGGGTATGACTCTCCTTGCCTCTCCACCAGGCCTAGTTCAATACAGTTAAATGTAAATGATACTCTAAATAATTACTAATAATTTGAATAATTCATAATACATCATAATTTAGTTAATAATTTAGATTTCTAAAGCAGTCGTACCTAGTTATTTCCACCCTAACACTTACCAAAACATTGGAGTTGGGCGAAAGAAGTTTCTTAATCGTTTGGTTGCTAAGGACGCAAACCCCATAGCAACCGTTTGACAGTTCATGCAATTGGAGCAGGTAAAGAGAAGCAGCTGAGGCTTTCTCTTTCTCAATGCCAATAGAGGGAAGATAATTCTGGTCAACGACATGGTACAGCCTAATTGCTTATCAACCCGCCTGGTCACATGATTTAACGTTGGAGTTTTCTGTTGAAATACTCCTCTCATATGCACACACACACACACACACGCACACATTCGGGGATCGAATTCGAGCTTAACCAAGAGAGTTTATGGGTTTTTTTAGAAACGTTATTACCCTCCTACCTTAGGTCTGGAGAACCTTCTCGCGTTGTCCTTCGCCTCTCCTTCTTCAGAGTCAAATCTCACGCGCTTATTTGCAATATTCATAGTTTCTTATTTCCATAATTCTTTTGGTTGTTACGATATTAATCTAGTTTTTTTTTCATCATTTTTAATTTTTAAAAAATACCTTTATTCAGGAAAGTAGTTCCCATTATTATTGATAAGATTGACCCATCGTTTAAGTAAACAGTGGATACATTTCTTAAAGATTGAATCGATTTTGATGGATTATAAATTTTCTATCCTTTCCATCTCCATATTAAGCTATCATTTAAGTGATATCTTAATGGCTTAAATTAAAGACAATCGCATGGGGCAATGTCTAGTGAATATGGATGGTGAGAAAGAAGTTTGCAACTTGGGCATTAATTTATTTTGGGGTCAAACGTGTAGATGTACATTGTCATAAATAAGGAGGACAATCAATCATGTTGACCAGTGAAGAACATTTTTGGTCAAGAACTTCATTTAAATGTGCCCTTTTTTAACATATACATAAGTCTGTAGTAAGTAGTGTTTCTTTATTATTGTCGAGCTTATAATAAATACTCCTTTCACATCCCACCAAAAGCAAAGAAATCCTCTGCTGTCGGAGACCAAGTCTAGTGGTAGGAATGGGGGGTTTGTTTACGATCAAACTATTTTTGCGTTTTAGTGACCAACCCACTTTTCATGGATCGTACCAATTTTCTTTAGAAATGGCTCACGAATATTCTGAGCCAATAGGGAAATAGCAATAGTCACACGTTATAAACTTAGTTCTCCGGACAGTTCCCGTTTCATCCTAGGCAGTATAACAATTTAAATAGCTCATCGGCATTATTACAGTTATCTTGAAACAGATTGTAGGAAATTTGGAACAATTAAAACACGCACCTCCTGCCCGGTTCAAAGCAACACTCTCTCGCATAAGAAGCGCGAGGTCGCTGGTTCGAATCTCAGTGCAATCTGATAATTATTTTGTTCATTCGTGAAGAGAGCTTTTATTATATATATATATATATATATATATATATATATATATATATATATATATATATGCAAAAAATCCCACAGGAAAATGAAAGGCGGATTCCAAGTACTTTCGAACTTGTTCAGTTCATTATCAAGGAATAACGAAATATTTTACAAAGCTGGTATATATATATATATATATATATATATATATATATATATATATATATATATATATATATATATATATATATATATATATATGAGAAACAACAAAGTAATGCCCCGCCCATGTACAACGAAAGGACACAAAATAGAAAAATATTATCAAAGACAGATATGAAGTATAAAAACAAATAGATAAGGTCTACTTCCGCAAATTCCAACTCTGAGCAAAGAATGTAGACATTTAGGTCACTAAACTAAATACATACACACCTAATTGTGAATACATAAAAATAAACGAGAGAAACATTACTAAATTAATAAATCAAAGGGATAAGATTTAAAAGGGACAATTGCGTTATATATATGCCTTTTGATAACAAGGTCCAGTTTAAAGAGGCCGGGGGATATATTAAAATTAGGCGAGGAATTAATGAATGAGCATTCAACAATATTTCTTTGAATAAAGTCATTAGATTTGTAAATCAATTTAGCAGGATTCCAATTGATAGGGTGACTGTTTTCCGATAAATGGACAAAGAAAGCACTACTGCATTCCCCCCTCCTAATATTGTTTGCCCAAAGTATTGCTTAGAGCAAACTGAAAAACAACAGAATAACCCCCCCTTATACTATTGTTATTATTATGAATCAACATTTTATACATGGTAGATTGATGATATTTGACTATAACAGAAATATTTAACTTATTCAAGAGGCGGAGAAGCAAGAAAAAGGACTCAGAAAACGGTAAAAAAAGGAGTTTTTAAAATTGTATGCGAGAGGGATTTCAGTTCTATAAACGGATTTTTTTTGCTAAATCGAGGCATCCTGCAAGAAATTTTTGAGGGTAGCAAGGATTGTTACTCACTTTCTCACTCATTAGTACAGCCATCCCATGCTTCGCTCGCACTTTCTCATTTTCACCTGATTTTATCGCTTTCACCCCACTAAACTATTCTACACCTTTTCCTTTCAACTTGGTTTCACTTAGGGCCAGAACATCCAGTTTCCTCTTTCAAAAGACAACCAATTTCACATATCTACACATTCTCTCCACATGCACACACATTCAAACACCCCAAACTGAGGCGCCTGAGTGGCTTTGACCTCTCCTGGCTTCTCCTTCATGGCCATTTCGGGGAATAATTACAGAAGAAAGGATTCCTAGCCCCTACTCCCGCTCACTGTTGCACAAACCAAAATATCTCGCCAAAATGTATGTATACAAAGACACATCAGAAAGTTGTCAAATTTGAGATTGTCCTTCTCAACCTTTATGGATCCGAAAAAAGTGGTTATCAACTTGTCACGTACTGCTTTAAGCTTTCGTGAAAAATTTCTACTTACTTTGGGACTTGAATTTAAACTCCCTTTTAACAAAATAGCTAAACCTAAATTCATGCTGTATTTTGAAAATATGGCACGCAAGGTCTAGGATCTACCTATAAAAGGAAACTTTACTAACTTTTGTTCTGAGTTATCTTCTCCATCCAGCGAATTTTATGCTGAAATCCATTCATCTAGAACTTTGAACTTCATAATTAAGCCTAAAGACAGAAAAGTATTACGGACACCTGCGGGCAAAAAGGATATAATAGTTACTAAACCTGATAAGGAGAAGGGTGTAGTGATCCTTGATAGGGAGGACTATGTACAAAAAGCCCATATTATATTGAATGACAGAATAAAATTTGAACCTATCAATGATTTACCCAAAACTATTCTTCTACGATTCGAAGATAAAGTTAATCGTTTCTTAATACAACTTAAGCAGGCTTCAATTATTCCTAAAGATATTTATAATGAATTATTTGTATCTTACAGTTATTTAGCATCCATGTATTTTTAACCTAAAATACACAAAGAAGGAGTCCTTTTGAGACCCATACTTGCCTCTTATTCTTTACCATCATACAAACTGTCCAAATATCTAGTTAAAATACTTTCACCTTTATCTAAAAATCAGTTCTCCATCCAAAACTCCTATAAGTTTAAAGAAGAATTACTCAGCAAAGTTAACGATTGATATATAGTGAGCTATGATGTTGAATCTTTATTTACTAACATTCCCCTCAACTATACAATCAATTTAATATTAAATAAGGTATTCCATTTCCAAAAATATTTTTTATAGATTTTCACGAAGCCAATTAAAAAAGGCGCTGGAATTAAGTCTTTCTGGATCTTGGTTCACGTTTAATAATAAAGTTTACTGCCAGATCGATGGTGTTGCAATGGGCTCTCCAATGGGACCACTTGCAGCTGACTTTTTATGAGATCTCGAAGATCAAATGTTTTCTACTAATTTAAATTACAAACCTTCCTTCTACCGCCGTTTTGTTGATGATTCCTTGGCAATTTTTAATAATCCTGCACATAGCCAACTTTTCTTGAATTTTTTTAACACTTTACACCACAACATCAAATTCACCATGGAAGTAGAGTCAAATGATAAGATGCCCTTTCTTGACCTTTTAATCCCTCGAGATAATGACCAACGAAAAATTCAAACAACCATTTACCGAAAAAAACTTTCACAGGACTAGGTTTCAACTACTTTAGTTTTTGTGATTTCAGATACAAAATATCCACAGTAAAAACTTTAATACATAGAAGTTTCTCGCTATCATCCACTTACCAATCAATCCACAATGAATTTATTTTTCTTAGGAAATATTTTCTAAAAAATTTATTTCCTTCTGACCTATATGATAGAGTTTAAAAAAAAAACTATTTGATAATCTCATTGACCCCCACTCCCCCTCAACCCTGGAAAGAAGTTCCTAAAATGCCTATATATTTACTAATTTCAGAGATGGGTTTTTAAACGATACTTTTGAAAGAAAAATCCTACTCAAATCAACCCACAAATAGTTTTTATAAGCAAATGTTGATACGAAGTTTCTTTAACAGTAAAGATCCTATCTCTTTGGAGTTCCGCAGTGATAATGTTTATTTATTTAAATGTCCCAGTTGTACTGGAACCTATTACATTGGTAGCACTGTCAGGTCTCTTGGAGCTAGGTTCTCTGCTCATATGGGGATTAGTTGGCGCACAAACAAAATATTAAATAGAAAGGAAAAGTCATCTATTAGGGAACACACCATAAGCTGTAAAACTAACATTTCTATTGAGAATTTTAAAGTATTAGCCTTTGACAACAACAAACATTGCCTAAGAACCCTCGAATCTTTATATATCAAACACTACAAACCTGCACTCAATGAAAATTTAAGTGCAATATCTTTATTAATTAACTAATTTAACTACAGTTTGTTAGTTGGTTTGTTTTTTTAACAAACCAAGCGTCACTGTAACCTATAAATACTAGCCCCTTGTTAAACCCACCATTCACTCTCTAGGATGGATCCACTTTAGTAAGTACTCAAATTTACCCTTTATATATTAAATGTTTTTTAACTCTTAAATTTACTATCTTTAAATAATGCCAGGTCAATTTCTTTTAGAGTTTTTAATTAATTTCTGCAATAAACTTTAAATTTATTAACTAATTTTTTGAGTCAGTTTTAAAGCAAGTTTAACTTTTGCCAAGTCATATTTAAAATAATTTTTTACTTATATTACATTTTACTGATATTTTATAATTGTTCACCCTTTAAAATAATGTCTCGTTGGCCTCTTCAAGTTTTCTTCAAATGTATAAACTTTCTAAACTTATTCTAGCCTGAAGATGAAAACTTGTAGTTTTCGAAATGTTGTGAAAAATTGAAAGATGCTGCATCCGGACCCATCTTCAAGCCTAGCCTATTAAAGATTTATATAAGAACAATTGCTTAACAATTATGAGAACAATTATAATTAATGGCTTTAGGCTAAAAATGTACTAGAATGTAAACCAAAAATCAAAAAATCAAAATGCAATATAAAGGACAAAAATCTGTATATTAAGATAAAAATAAATAAATTCAAACGAAATTAATAAAGTTACAATTAGAAGAAAAGGAAAACCTCAATAAATAACCTAAAATTTGTTACCTGATTCGGAGAAAGTTGTGAACTGAATGAATGAATTTAAGAATTATACTACCAGGAAAGATCTGATTTAGTATTAGTTGGTTCTCTGATTTATGTAGTTGGTTGGTCGAAAAACAACAAAAAAAATGGTAGCTAGTTGGTTGTTTAAGTGGTAATTAATTCATAGTGACTAGTTAAAAAAAAATTAAAACGAAATTAATCAGGCCTTATATAACGGTGTGGAAGTAGAGTCCTTATTTAACTGAGGCTGATTATATTTAATTAAAAGGGACTCAATTATGAGAAGGTCAGATTTAGATTTTGATGCAGATAATATTTTAACTTGACCAGGCAATGGTTTTGCCAATCCCCACTACGGGGGTAGCTTGCACTTCACTACCTAGATTAAAATTTAAAATCTATAAAAAAGCAGCCATGTTTAAATTTTTATAAATTTTCTGAACTTTGCCAATTATAATAATTTTAAAAAGGAACTCTAAACAATATTTGCCCCCTTTCAAAATATCACGTTGCTAAAATATAGAGTTAATGATAGAAGAAGATATATAAATATAAATTTTCTGAACTTCACCATTTGTAATTCTTTGGGTTTTGAAAATTTCACAAAATTTCGATACTTATATTTATTTCTGAACTTCACCATTTTGTTTTTTATATTATAAAAGAATTATTAGAAATAACGCCAATACAGCTTCCAATTCCTCTTCGAAAAAGCTACGCTTTGGCCAACTGGGAACGCTACAAGGAAATCCTTGCTAGATTTGAACCAGAGGACCTGACGGAGCAAGGCTAGAGAGGATCGATGAGGAGCTGGAGAAGATAACTGCCCACATCATCGAAGCAGATCGCGATAGTGTACCGATGAAGAGGTACAAAACTCTCCCACAACCCAGATGGACCGAAGAAATGAGAGAGATCGCTAGAGTGCACAGGAAGGGGGACGAGGACTTCAGGAGAGAAGGTACACATCGGGAAAGAATCACGCTGCTACGACGGCTGAGTGAAGAACTTAAGCAGGCTGAAATCTGGGACAGCTTGATTTTGAAAAAGTTGACAGCGAGGTGCGACCTGATGTGTTCTGGCGACTTGTGAACAAGTTAAAAGGTCTTACAAGTAGAGAAAAGACCCGCATTAAGGAGGGTGATGACTACTTGGAAGACCCGGCGGTATTGGAAGAATGATTCCGCACATTCTTGAAGAATGTCTTCAAGATAACCCTAGAAGACAATGCGGAATTCGACCAGAAATTCGAGGGCCAACTGATTGAAGATCTTAATCAGATTGTGCATCGCACGCTCCCACATGCCTATGTCGATAAAGGGAGGATTTTGGCAGACCATGGCCGCCCAACTACACCTGAAGAGGTCATGGCAGTCATAAAAACCTTCAAACAAAAGGCACCAGGCTGGAGGGCATCACCAAAAATAACTTGGCGCATGCCCCCCGGCAAATCATTCAGGGAATCACGAATATCTACAATGCTTCCCTGAATACGGGCTACTTCCCCGACGGTTTCAAGATAGCTAAAATCATCTTTATACCCGATCAACTGGTGGACTACAGGCCAATATTCCTCCTGGAGATTATAGGCAAAGTCTTCAAGAAGCTTCTAGCCAACAGGTTACAAGACCAACTGACCAAGCTGGAAGCTCACAGCCCTCAGCAACACGTGTTCCGCAAGAGAAGGGGGACTGACACAGCCCTTGCCCTTATCACCGAAAAGCTCGCCCGCTGTAAAGCTGAGAGGAAATACGTAGACGTGGTGATGCGAGACGTGCAAAAGGCCTTCGATAAGGTTTGGCTAAGAGGTGTACAATACAAGATCTTAGGCCTCCAGCTGAACTCAATCCTGGAAAGGGTCCTCTGCGACTACATCATGCGCAGAAAAGCCGAAATTTCGATCGAGGGCTACAGAGGACCCGAGTTTGAATTTGGGGCGGGTGTTCCACAAGGTGGCTGTCTGAGTCCGCTGCTGTAACTATTGTACACACTGGACTTGCCTGATCCAGTATGGAAGGAAGTGATCTACCTGCAGTTTGCAGACAACATCACACAAATTGTCTCCAGTTACTACAAACATGCTGGATTTCAAGCAAAGCAGACAGCCATCGAAATCGATAACATCAGTCGATACGAACGAAAGTGAAAAATCAAGACCAACCGCCGAAAGTTCCAGATCATTCCAATTAACCGCCGAAAACTTGTGGATGTCTTAGTAGACGGCAAAGTATACCGTACAGAAGTGAAGGCAAGTCCTAGGTCTGCACTTAACATCCAAAGGATACAAAGTGCACATTAGCAGCAGAATCTCCCTAGCCAAATTACAGCTCGGAAAACTGTATAGATTTAAGAGCCTCAGCTCCAAAAATCTTAAAAAGCTATACACTGCTCTGGTGCGCTCAACCTTAGTGTATCCGGCAGTGGCCAGGCAGGATGCGAGTTCCACCTCTCTCAGACAAATGCGGAGAGAGCAGAACAAAGCAGCCCGGCTTATAGCTGGAGCTCGAAGGATGGACCATATGTAGCAAACAGAACTGCACGCAAGAGCAGGTCTGAACGCAGGGAATATGGAACTCTAAAGACTAGGGAGAAAGACCTGGGACAAGATCGAAAATGAAATACTCTCGAACATGAACCTCGACCTAGACATTCCCAGAGCAGTTAGGGGACGCGCCACCAGGCAAGCCCTATTTTCAAGTGGAAAAAACTGCTCCCGAGAAAACCAAATTGAAATATATACTTGATCAAGAAAAGCACAAACACCTAAGTGTAATAAAAACTGAAAAAAAGAGGTAAAGTACCCACCATTAGAACAAAATAAACAAAAGTGAAATAATAACCTAAACCCCGGCAAAATAGGAGTTATAAATTGATATTTAAAATAACAAGAAAAATATATATATATAGCAAACAAAAAACTTGAAAGGCTTGAATGCCACGACGGAGGAAAGAAACAAATTTATTTATTTATTTATTTAAAAAATAAAAAAAACATATACATATATGTATATATATATATATATATATATATATATATATATATATATATATATATATATCTAAAAAAAAGTATATAATAATAATAATAAATGAGAGGAAGAAAAACCTGAGAGAAGCTCACTACACCAGGGCAAAACTCAACTATTTATCTTTATATACCTACCACACATTTCCTACTTATTACATCAATTTCAATTTTTGCTAAAAAAAAAACATAAGTCATAACAAAACTAACATGAAATTATTATTCAAATACTCAAAAAAATCCCCTTCCTAAATTTTAGAGTTAGTGGTGATGATGATGATGATTATAATCTATAGGTAAGTACATGAATAGAAATGAGATCGGACAACAGAGTTTTCTTTTTAGGAGAGATCCATTCCTGTTCTGTAACTGACCTCACGGTGAGCACCAATGCGAATCTTGAGAAGACGTTCCGTACATCCAATGTACGTTCCCAAAGAACATTTGGGACAAGTATATTTATATACAATTCTGGAACTAATTTTTAAAGGGGTTTAAAAAAATTGGCGTTAAATTAAAATGAAGATAGAATTTTTTCAAAATATTCGACAATTCCTTCCTAAAAGTATTAGTTTGGTATCCCAATAAAAGGAAAGAAAATGTATAATTCTTTGCGGAAAACATTATAATTATTTATAGGTTTAAAGACATTATTTAAAAAGTTCCTAATGCAATTTATAAAAATATGGGGTGGGTAGTTGTTTAATTTTAAAAAAAATTTAAGTTTGATCATTTCCAAATGGAATAGGGGCCAGTTAGAACAGATATTGAAATCACGGTGAATTAAAGTTCTACAGACATTAACTTTGAATTGATACGTACAGAAGCTGTAAAAGTTTAAGCCAAGGTTACTAAACGTTAGCTTTCGGAAAACAGAAAGTACAAAGCAACCCTGATTCTTTTCTATTTTTACATTCAAAAACGATTAACTGTTATCTGTTTCTGGTTCTATTGTGAATGAAATGTTAGGGTGATATGAGTTTATGAAGTTCTTAAAAAGTTCCGATTGAGTAGAGCTATGGAATAATGTAAAAGTTTCATCTATGTATCTTTTATAGAATTTAGTTTTGAATTCTTTAAGAAAATCATTTAAAAATTTGTTTTTTTAATGACACATGAAAATGTTAGCGACGGTTGGTCCAAGTGGAGAACCCATGGCCATACCATCGACTTGCTTGTATACGTTTTTATTAAAAGTGAAAAAAGAATCTTTGACAGCTAATTCTAGAAGTGTTTTAAACGAAGATCAAAGAAATCCATACTGTAAACTAATGTGATAAGGAAATAGTTTATTTAAAATTATGTCTATGGTTTCTGTTAATGGAATGTTTGTAAAGAGAGATGAAACGTCATAGCTGACCATATGACCGTTGGAACTGAGCTGCTTGAGTTCATCTACAAATTGCTCAGAATTATCAACAGTGTATTCATTTCGAGTTAAATCAGAGAGAAGAGGAACTAAAAATTAAGAAATATCGTAACTAGGTGAATTGTAAGCAGCCAGAATAGGTCTTAGAGGAATACCATCTTTATGAGTTTTTGGCAGACCGTATAAAGAACACAATGAAGAACCAGAAGAAAAAAGTGACTGGTAAATTACTTCGGAAATCGACTTCTGGTTTTTAAGTGACCTAAGAGTTCTGTTAATTCAGTCCTCTATACTAATGATTAGTTTAAACGGTAAAGTATCAACCATTTGAAATTTAGATCCATCAGAAATAATTGTTTCCATTTTGGAAAAATAGTCAGAGCGGTTCATGAGGACTGAATTAACAGAACTCTTAGGTCACTTAAAAACCAGAAGTCGATTTCCGAAGTAATTTACCAGTCACTTTTTTCTTCTGGTTCTTCATTGTGTTCTTTATACGGTCTGCCAAAAACTCATAAAGATGGTATTCCTCTAAGACCTATTCTGGCTGCTTACAATTCACCTAGTTACGATATTTCTTAATTTTTAGTTCCTCTTCTTTCTGATTTAACTCTAAATGAATACACTGTTGATAATTCTAAGCAATTTGTAGATGAACTCAAGCAGCTCGGTTCCAACGGTCATATGGTTAGCTATGACGTTTCATCTCTCTTTACAAACATTCCATTAACTGAAACCGTAGACATAATTTTAGATTTATCCGGTCTAGTTACAAGAAGATTTTTCTTTAGACCAAGCTTCTTTAGAATATTCAAGTCAAATTTCCTGGAAAAAGGAACAGACTCCGTGGATAGATTAGCATAAGTATTATGAGCTAGTTTGTGCAAACGATCTTTAAAGATGTGTGCGTGGCCTTAACATGGTTCATTTTTTAAGGAAGTAGAAAGTTTATCAAATGGGAGAAAAAATTTGGAAAAATTCTTGTTGTCACTTGGCCTCGACTTCAACATACCGATGTATAGACCGAAGTTTTCCCAATTTTCAAAAACTTCATAAACTCATATCACCCTAACATTTCATTTACAATAAAACCAGAAACAGATAACAGTTTATCGTTTTTGGATGTAAAAATAGAAAAGAATCAGGGTTGCTTTTTACTTTCTGTTTTCCGAAAGCCAACGTTTAGTAACCTTAAGTTAAACTTTTACAGCTTCTGCACCTATCAATTCAAAGTTAATGTCTGTAGAACTTTAATTCACCGTGCTTTCAATATCTATTCTAACTGGACCCTATTCCATTTGAAAATGATCAAACTTAAAACTTTTTTTAAATTAAACAACTACCCACCCCATATTTTTATAAATTGCCATTAGGAACTTTTTAAATAATGTCTTTAAACCTATAAATAATTAAGTTTCCCGCAAAAAATTATACATTTCCTTTTCTTTTATGGGATACCAAACTAATATTTTTAGGAAGGAATTGTCGAATATTTTGAAAAATTCTATCCGCATTTTAATTTAACGCCAATTTTTTTAAACCCCTCAAAAATTAGTTCTTTGTTCACTGTAAATGACCCCATTCCTGACATTTTGCGTTTCAGAATTGTATATAAATATACTTGTCCTAAAGGTTAGGTTAGGTTAGTTTAGGTTAGGTTAGGTTAGGTTTAGGGTTAGGTTTAGAAGAGGAGAATATCCCTTGAGTGCCAAGGTTCATGCCTTCGAGACGCCTAGTCAACAAGGCCCCCCTGTTGTCCAGAAAGAAAGAGAACAACGTTAGAACAGCCATTGTTCTTTGAGCCCGTTGACAAGAGACGGTTCTCACCCCCTCTGTTGTTCGGGAGAGAACAACGTTAGAACAGCCATTGTTCTTCAAGCCCGTTCGTCAAGAAACGGTTCTCGTCCTCAAGACCTCACGTCAGAATAATTTAATTCTCCCCCTTTTTAACGTTCTTCAACTTTGTAATCACGTAAGCTGAGCATTACCTTTAATCATTTAACCTTTTGTCAACGCAACCCTGTGCTTTAAATGGTTTAGCGAACCATTTTCCCCTTTATTTTTTTGTTTGTTTACCTTTTTAAATCTCTCCAAATCTTAATCCTCGGATTAGTCAGATATTCCCACGGCCCCTTTTCATTCCGCGTTTATGTAAACATTTTTTTGTGTGTTTTTGATAGTTTAATTAATAAAACTCTATTTTATTAATGGTAGCCATATTATTTATCCTTGTGCTCCGTTCCACTTCTTAAGCATATTGAAGATAAATAAGCCTCTCCAGCCTCCCCCCTCACTTTTGGACTAACCTCGGTCAATCAGATTACCACGCACTCGAAATATTAGAATAATTCCCTTAACGAATAGTGATATATGGTATATCGTCGAGAGCCTATTCTACGACAATCAGAGAACCAACTAATACTAAATCACATCTTTCCTGGTAGTATAATTTTTAAATCCATTCATTCAGCTCACAACAGCTTTCTCCGAATCAGGTAACAAATTTTTTGTGTATTTATTGAGGTTTTCTTTTTCTTCTAATTGCAATCTAGTATTAGCTAGTATTAGCTTTGAATTGCAAAGTTAGAGTTAAAGTGAATATTTAAAAATGGGGCTCAAATTTACAATATAGAGACTAGGGAAGGATTTTAAATATTTAAATTAGTTAGCAAGTGTATATTTGCTAAAATCTATTAAGTTAGGGGCGCTTTGATTTATGAATCTAATGATTATATAAAACTGTTTTAAAATGAATTTTAAACGAATAATTGGATCAAAAATTGGCAAAACCTAATATACAAAATCACAAACCTTGCCAATAAATTGGTTACGTGTTCCAGGCCAACCCAAAAGCACCAAACTGCGCCCCGCAACCAACACTCAAATGAATTCAGTAACAAGGAGGGAAACCGACAAAAAATCATTATTTAAATTCGGGGAGAGCTGTTTTATATATAGTGTTTCCAGGAAGCGAAGGGTAATGGGACATTTGTGCGAATTTAGAATTTACTTTTACCCTTTATTACGTGATCTCTTATCGTTGAACTTTCTTTGGTTTCAAGTATCTTGCCAGTTCTATTACTTATACGCATATGAGAAGAGAATCTTGCCTTCAGAGTTCTCAAGGAGCTTCCGATATATTTGCCTTGGGAACACCCAGGAAATTTAAATAAGTATATTTATCGAACTCCGAAGACTCTTTGGAACAGGATCCTTTATTGTAAAGAAAGATTTTATATTTATTTTGTTGACAAAGGCAATTTGAAATTTTATTTGACAGAAGTATTTCCTTAGCAATATGTGTAATTTTCGGCTCGGCTAAGGACTATATTGTGAATACCCAGCTGTGGCATTATTAAATAATGTTTGTCTTTTGCTACTGTTATCTCAGGGTGGCTTGGTTGATACAATCCACTTAAAAATGTGCAGATTGACTCTTCTACAATAAAAGATAGAATACCATTGTGCACAAAGAAAAATTTAAATACTGAAATTCTTTGTCTACAAAATTGTAGGATGAACAGAGATTGTATGCGCGGTGAAGAAGGGTCTTAATGGATGCGATTTTGTATTTCAAATCTAAGCAACTAAAAAAGTTTAATCCTAACCTCGTATTAGTCGGTTTCCTATATACTGATGTTTCTAGATTATTTTGATTTTTTCTTATTAAAATATCTAAAAAGGAGAAGGTGTTATCACCCTCAGTTTCCATTGTATATTTAATACCGGGGTGGATGGTATTTAAAAAATTAAGAAATTCTAAAGCTTGATCTCGTTGTTTAAATATAGCTATGGAGTCCTCTACAAAACTTCTATAAAAAGTTGTCCTACACGAATCAGGAACTTCAGAAAAAATCCTCTCCTCCAAATGAGTCATGAAAAATTCTGCTGCCAAAGGGCGGATGGCTGAAGCCGTCATTATTCAAATGAAGAACCCGGCAATTAACGTGCAACTTCACCCGGAAATCATACGCCCGACATCTCAGCGTCTCCGAGTTGACCGCCGTTAAAAGAAGTAAGTTTTCAAACTTTCATTTTCTTTTGCCTTCTTTGCCAGAGAACTAGATCGGAGCGACCTATGAACTATGAACGATTTAAGTGGCTAGGTGTGGGTAGGGGATAAAGAAAGGGTGTGGGGACAGATAGCTGAAAATAGACAAGTGGTGAAAAGAGAAAGTGTGTTAAGGTGCAAAGGGATACTAAGTGCCTGGTCATCAGGCCTATCGCTTTTAAATATTTTCTTGTTTTGTGGTTCCTTTGTTGTTTTGGGGATAGTTTATATTATTATGGCGTTCAAGCCATTTGTCTCCAAAAAAAATAATGTTTTTGGATATGTTATGCGCATTGGCTGTTGTAGTAATAAATTACTTTAATCACTTTAGTGTTATGCTTAGTGTCTGTTATTTTGTATATCTTGTAATGAGTGTAAATCGTGTCTTTTGTTGTTTTTTTCTTTGATACCTTCTTCGTTATAGTCTGGTCTTCATCGGTGAGTTCTTGTAGAAATCGGTGAGGTTTCATAATTAGGTATTCTTTTTCTTGGTTTGGGTATAAACATTCTTTTTCTCATGCGAAAAACGGCACTTCTGCTCAGCCAGCTAAAAGCCCAACAGAGCTCGGAAATCTGGCGCGACTTATGTATCTACTGTTCTGGTTAATCATTTGGACGATATCATCGTTGAATTCTCCATTAACCAGTTCCTGCATATTCCTTGTCAGTTCTTCTATGAAAACGTTAATGGGACTTAACACCACCTCCCGGTGCAGCTCTTCTTGGCGTCTTCTTTCTCGCCTGTATGTACCTGTAATTAGGTACATACATTTGTTCTGTCCCACTTGTAGTTTCCGCTTTTGTGTCTTCGAGACACACGAGAGGGTGGAAGCGGGATATAGCAGCGTCGATCTTACAAGTGCATTGTAAATCTTTTCTTCTTGCTTTCACGGAGATTTCTGAACATGTATAGAGTTTTGACGGCAGCTGTGGCCTTGGTGATTCTTTCTTGTACGTGCTTCTTGTACCCGGTTGAAGTAATCTTTATTCCGAGTACATTGCACTCTGTGGTGTAGGGATAGCGTCTATTCCCCACCCTGACATCGTAAAGTAAGTAGTTTCTTGCCTAGGGGCACTACTTTGAACTTTTCCTGGTTCGTGCGGATTTTCCACCAGGCGTCGTAGGTGTTAAGGTTTTCAATTTCTGCTGCTGTCATACTAGCTTGCCAAGGCGCATTCCTCTATGGACAAGTAATTATCTGGGTGAAATCCTCGGCGAATTGAATGTTGAGGCAGGTGGGGCTTACAGGGACTGGGATATCAGCAGTGTAAATCAAGTAGAGAGTGGGGGGGCAACCCCCTCCCCCTGTGGGAGGCCCACAGTGAGCAAAAACTTTGGTCCGTTCGTGCACCCTAAACTGATATACGCCGCTCTCTCCATGACATAGTCACAGAGATTTCTTTCTGAATTTTCACTCAAGCCCAGTCGTAAAATCTTGTACTCCATTTCCCGTTGCCACACCTTATCAAACGCTTTTATGAATCCCGACAAACAATGTCCGCGTAACTTCTTTCCCGTTTTGCTTGGGCTAGCTTTTCCGTGGTGGCATTAATCCTCATTTTTGTACTTCGTTTCCCATTTAAACCCGAGTTAAGGTGGGTTGTAGAGGAAGTTCTCCTCCAAGTAAGACACCAGTCTTCGGTTGAGGACCTTTTCGAAGAGTTTCCCGCCAAATTCTAGAAGTGAAATTGGCTGGTAGCTTCCCTTCAATGTTGGATCCTTTCCGTGCTTAGGCAAGAAAATCATCTTAGCCGTTTTATAAGCATTTGGAAAATATCCCGTGTTCAGACAGGTGTTATATATTCTTCTCACCCCTTTGATAACATTGGCTGGTGCATTTTCAAAGTTTAGCTTTGTAAGCCCCGATTGTCCTGGGGCTTTTTGTCGGAATGAGCGGAGCGCGCCGAGTAATTCTTCTTCGGTAATCTCGGCGTCTCCGTCAGGCTGTATATCCACCTGGTGGTGAGGGTGCGTCTTGTGTATTTGGTCATTGAGCTCGTCTATGATGTTGCTTTTAAACTCTAGGTCATAGTCTTCGTTTTCCTCTTCAGTTATACTGAAGATTTTTTCCCCAAAACTTCTGAATAGTTCTTCAATTTTTCCTTCTTCCGTTACGATGTTTCTGTCTTCTTTTTATAGTTCGATCTTCTTCTTCTTAGTCGATCCTTTGAGACTCCCGTGTTCCGAAATTAAGATGATGTCTGCACCAATTTCTCTAAATACATTTCCGTAAAGAGTCCTTTTTGTCGCCCAGCCGTTGGTGTTAATTTCCAATATCTTCAGTGCGTTCCGTAACATGGTGAATTGTTTTTACCTATGCTTCTTCTTATTCTTCTTTTTCTTCTTGGGGGCCTGGCGGGGTGGTTTAACTGTGCCCAGGGTTTTCCTTCTTCGGGGGGGACTTGGGGTTTGGACCTGCTCTTCCTAGCTCGTGTACGGGTGCAGGGGCCCTCGTCGTTGTCTGAAGAGGAGGAGCCCTCATCATTTTCAACTTTTTCTTCTTCCTCTTCTTCGTCCTTTTTGGATTCCTCCAAAGAGAGAGCTTCGATGATCTCCTCCAGTCCAGATTTAACAGTGTTGTTCCTTATGATGACTAATTCCTTGAATACCTTGGAGCATTCAGGGTCTGCAAGCATGATCACTGAAGGGTGATTGTTTGCCTTCAAGAGTGCATTGAGGACCTGGTTGTAACAGCCAGGCTTCACTGCATTAGCTACATTTGCGTGAGTAATGCAGATCGGAGCGACTAATCTAAGCCTTCCAATTTTATATGTTTCTTGTAGCGCTTAGTTTGCCCTTAAAAATTTCTCGCGCTATGATTGGCTAATTTTTGTAATACTTATGTTCACGTAGAAAGACTATACACGCCCACTCTCATGGCACTACCCTAACCCCTGAAGATGACCTAACACGGTCGAAAGACGACTAGGAATAAAGAATGTCATTCGCGGATGTTTTTTCTCGCCTCGAAGACTCCGTTAAAAAACTTGTGATAAATATTAAGAAAATACAATTTAAAATTAATAACGCTGCCACAGCTATGGACTTCAATAGTACATGCATATATATATATATATATATATATATATATATATATGTGTGTGTGTGTGTGTGTGTGGTGACTGACGACGGGCTTAACCAGTTTTGTGGGGATTTCGTGGTGATGGGGACCTATGAACTTCGCGAAAACCAATCTTCTGGTAATTTAAAATTGATAAGAACCAGTTTTTGTAGTGGGCCTAGCGTCAGCTGTTTTCTACTTGATTATATAGTTTGGATAGGACCCCCCCTTCAGTTACCACTTTCTCTGTTTTTGGTCTCGAGCTCCATAACGGGCCAACTGACCTGTTGTAATTTCATCAGACTCCTTTTTCATAGGATCGAGAGAAATGTCTTCTTAAAACAGCTTTATTAATGATTTTACAAGAAGATAACAGGGTTGGGACGACTAATATATTTAGTTAGAAATTGGTTATTGCAAACAAGAAGAACCTGGCAACGAGTAATTGACAAAGGATCGTCAACTGAGCTTAAGATAAAATTCCAGGGTTGAGTCAGAACTTAGATAAATTGTGAACGCATGAAGTGAAATGGACCCTAAATATTGGTACACTTAATGCTTGACCGAATGAATAAATGAATTTGGAATGTAGCATTGGACTGATTTTAATGTGAACTAAATGCATGAATGTAGAGTCAAGTATTAATTTTTTATAGTCAAGCCAGTGGGTGAGATAGATAAAGCTTTATAGTTGGGTGCCCAGGCACTCGGTCATTTCACATTGATGCAAAAGTTTAGTTTTCAGTACCAATTTGAAAGTAAGGGTCTATAGAACAATTTTGGTTCAAGTGTCAAGTAGCCAGATAAAAAAAAAAATCAAAATGGCCGCCAAAATTAAAGATTGCTGCCAATTTCCAGCCTTTTTTCGAATTATGCCTCATAACTTTTGTACTATCGAACCTAGAATGGTGATTTTGGTCTCTATACCTGGTTTGCATGTATGAGTAATTGAATAAAAATAAAATAAACATGATTGGAGCATATCTTCTCTTATATTAAGTCCTACTTCCAAGTAAATGCTTACACAATTGCTTGAAGAGACTCCTTGAACAATACATTCAATAAGAAAATGGCTAACAAATTAACCAAGACCCATATATACATGTTAGTATTGGAAATTGTTCTAGTCCAGTTACTTTTCGCATGTGCACTTGCACTGACGTGTGCATTTCAACTTGGTCTTCACGCATTTGCACCGAGAGCAGGGCAGGGGCACTTCACATCCAGGTGGAACACATCCTTGGCGAGGGACAAGACGCAGCTTGCCGTTCTCTTCCTTTCACCCATGGTTAGTTGGGTTGTTGACAGGCATCATGGACATGCGGGCTATTGCCCACATGCTCGTTTGGAAGACACTCCTTTTGAGATGTTGATCCAAAGCATCACCAGTTGGGCGAATTCCCCCCACGCCCCTAGTCTTCTGTGAGAACAACTTCATTCGGACGAGGTCAACATCATTGTCCTCGGGCACGTTTTTACACCTGTGAAAAGAGACCAATAAAATGGTAAATGAAGAACACAATTAGTGATCAGTTAGTAAGTTATGAATCCTGCATAAAGAACATGGATATAGAGACTAAAATCATCATTCAAAGTTCAATAATACAAAAGTTATGAGGCGTAATGCGAAAAAAAAGCTGGAAATTGGCAGCCATCTTGGAGTTTGGCAGCCATTTTGTGTTTTTTTATCTGACTGCTTGACACTCGAACTAGAATTGTTCCATAGACCCTTACCTTCAAATTAATACTGAAAACAAAACTTTTTGCATCAATTTGAAATGAAAAAAACAAATCATGCACAGCCCCCCCCCCCACTATCATCTTCGCAAGCTGGCTGAGATGGAGGACTGATTGAGATGGGCGGTGCTTCACCTACTCCGGCTTTAGAGAGCCACTGAGAATTTTAAATTCCTGCTCATGAGAAGAATTTAAGATTCTTACGAAAGATTTACATAGAGTGAGGGATAGAGAAAGTCAGGGGGGTGTAATTCCACCCCCAAACGGAAGTGAACGATAAACTTGACCCCGAAATGTTTAAGTAAAGAAAAAGCCTTTCCTATAATTTGCCTATTGATTTTGAAGAAGAGAGAGAATCGTCAGGGCAAAGAAAATTAGAACCCTTCCGGCGGTGTCTCAATGAAGGCGAGCAGCGGAAAGGACTGTCCCTTCTTTAAATGGGAAGAGATAATTCTTAATAAATATCCAGGCTTATGATTTAAGGGAAATGTATGGGGTAAAGTGTGATTGTAAAGCTGTATGTGGTATATAAGTCATGATAGGTTACAAAACGTTCAAGGATAGGCGCACATTCGTTTGAAAAACAATCACGTAGAAAGAAGATAAACAAAATTGACAAATTATATCTTAGAATCTAAGTTATGAGAAACGCATTAATGAGATGAAAACAAAAATGAAATGATGATTACAATCTTACAATCAAAGAACTGAAGTAAAATAATAACCGAAGCGGGTATAACATGATAATGATGATAACCAACGAGGAGTATGTTCTTTGCCCACATACATAATGATTTACTTGTACAAAATTGACTGCTGAAAATATGTAAAATTTATGTAACCAGAGGATAGAATAATGGCAATGAATCAATTAAATGATACAGTGATGCTTCTTTCATACTTAAATAACCTATTTCAGTTTTCCAATCAACTTATGCAAGTAAATGACGAAATGGACTAAAATCCTCCTGTGATAAATTTGGAATTTGACCATATTATGATCCCTAGTGGCAAGTGTTTCCCCAACACTTACACCAATGATTAAGTTTTTGTTATTGCATAAAACCAGATCTAAAATGGTTTTCCCCTGTAGTTACCATATTGACATACTGGTTAAGGAAATTTTCTTGAAAATATTCGATTAAATAATTTCCACCCCTGTTATTTGCTTGTATAGTCCCCTAATTGGGGTATGTGTTCAATTTTGCTGAGCATTTTGATCCGCTTAAATTAGATACTAATTTTCTATTTCTTACTTTAGCTGTAGACCTTGGATTTAGGCGTAAGTTTAGACCTATAAAGTGTTTGATCGATTTAGGCTCCCATGGATCTTGCATTAATAATACGTGATAAGTCTATTGAGTACTATCTTAAGCGAACTTCTTGCGTACGTGTGCATACTCAAAACATTTATTAGTTCTCAAAAATGGACATGTGAGAAGTTAGAGGCCATCCTCTGCCTGTGGTCGCGGCAAATCTCAGCTAGGTTCTTGATCCATTCTGCTTTATGCCTAGAACTTTTCGTAGGCGAGTTAGGGCAAGCAGTTCACAATCTTAAATCGGAAGTCACACTTGCCGATCGTACTTTTTATTCCCAGACCGGTAAAATAGAACGCATTGGGGATATAACCTGCATAATGTAGTTAATTTAATACCACCCATGAATATAAGTAACATGACGTGGAAAAAAGAGTAATTTCTGACGACAGAGTTAGGTTTAATTACCTATGGTCGTGTCAGTAGGTTTTGTGAGACCGCGGAAAGAGGGTATAGCGTACGAGAAGTGCAGGCGAGCGGCTTAAAAGCTTCGTTTGAATGAGTCTTTTTTGAGACTCAGGATGGCCGAATGGATTCACCGCTGGCTAACATTGGTCCAGCGACGCGGGGAGCTGTTCGCAACTCGCATACGCTATTATTTTTTCTTTGCCCCTTTTCCTACTCCCCTCAATCTACAAGGGAATCACCGTACCCTAAACTGCCCTTATGACTCGCTAGTAAGTACCAGTCAATGCTTAGGAGCATAAGGGCACGCAGAGCCGTTAATCCCGGATGGAAAAGTAAATTTATAGAGAAGGGGTAAAATAAACGCATCATATGGAAAATAGTCATTCTAATCTCTCCCATATACCCTCACAAATATTAAACTCGATACCCAATATTCAGGGAAGCTTCGGCTCTGGTAATAATCCGACGGAGGCCCGTCCCACCAAAAACTAATGTCAAAGTTGAGAACGAAGCAGATAGTGAATTTAAACTGTCTGAAAGGCTTTCAGACTTAAAACCTGAGGTATCTGAAAACGTCGAACCTGGTGTCCTCGATTGCAACGGCCCGATAACGAAAGTTAATCCGTTCGTTTACTCAAATACGTATTCAGAAAAGCATAAGGGCCTGGGACACGTGTTTAGTATGGATTTGCTGATCGTTAAGAATGAAGAAACTGGTTGCTTAGATAACAAGGTTTTTTGACCAAGAGTCGTGTGCTCTCACTTATTCTGATTTATAACCTTACGACCTTCAAAATATTCAATAATTTACGGACTAACCTTGGAAGGACCTTAGGATTAGATCATTCAAAAGAGAATGTAAAACAATATAAAGGTTTCAAATTTCGTTAGAATCCGCCGAACAGTTATTGTTGTAGGTCTGATAGGCTTCATTGAACTTCGCTTGACTTCCCTAGACGCGGGAGGAAGTCCTTTTAAGTACGGGGGATATGCGAATGCGTTTTCTACCGTTGGCCGACTTAGAAAATAGATCATTGGCTTTTTATGTGGTTCTAGAATATAAACAATAGAAACAAAAATAATCTTTACTATTATACAAAAGAGAATGTAAAACAATATAAAGGTTTCAAATTTCGTTAGAATCCTTAGGATTAGATCATTCAAAAGAGAATGTAAAACAATATAAAGGTTTCAAATTTCGTTAGAATCCGCCGAACAGTTATTGTTGTAGGTCTGATAGGCTTCATTGAACTTCGCTTGACTTCCCTAGACGCGGGAGGAAGTCCTTTTAAGTACGGGGGATATGCGAATGCGTTTTCTACCGTTGGCCGACTTAGAAAATAGATCATTGGCTTTTTATGTGGTTCTAGAATATAAACAATAGAAACAAAAATAATCTTTACTATTATACAAACAAATAACAGAATTTAACAATAATTTATACACTATGAGAAAACTAATCGTTCAGCAAGAGAAAATTTATTTACAATGAATGCTTCTGCACGAGTTATGAGTAGCACAATCTTTACCCGAAAAAACGGGAGGAGATGATGAGGTGAAGCTTCGTAGTCGGAAAGCGTCACGCCTCTTCGACGGTGATAGAGAAAAATGTAATAGGCTTACGATTTTCCAAGAGGGGAAGGGAGCCTCGAGTGGTTGTTCGAGAGAGTATCCTTGCAGGGCCCGGAGCGAAGCGTATTATTCCAGAATGTGTCTTTACGCCTTTGACTGCCGTAGTTTTGAACAACTGGTTTCTTGCCTGCGAATCCTTAGGGTACCAGAGAGTCGCTTGTGAAGTGGCGCGTTGTGTCCTTCGGCTGGTTTCAATGAATCATGTTGATTACTGCTCGGATACTGCGTGAGCAGTGCCTGACCCCTGGATGAATACTAATTTGCTCGTTTCCGCGATGGGAAATATATACGACTTCACCGGAAGCGATTTTGTTTGCCGTCGGAAGTGGGCCCCACGCCGATTCAAGACGCGGCGGTTAAAGGCTTACCACCCTCTCGCTGATTTGGGTTCCAGGCTCTAGTTTTACTCGTCTCGCTTCGTTATCGCCCCGGAAGGTTACCGAAAGACGCCGGTTGAAGGTCCGTTCTTCTGTGAGATACCCCCTTAGGCCTCTTTGTCCCCGTGAATCTCTATATCTCTCTTACAGTTATGTGGTTATGGCAATTATTTCGCTCGAAAGAAAATGTAAAACAACATAACGGTTTTAACTTTCGTTAGAATCGGCTGAATAGTTATGATATTATTGCCGGATAATTATCCCGTTAACCGTGGGAAGACGTTCGCAATTATATCATTAGAAAGAGAATGTAAAACAACATAGGGCTCTCAAATTTTGTTAGAATCGGCCTAATAGTTAGGATGTTATTACCAAAACAAAAAAAAAGCACAACGGGGACCGACCGACCAACGACCAAGTGAGATGTAGAGTCGCTCGCGACTAAAACAACGTATGCTGACCAAAAGTCGCATGCTCTCACCTATTCCAATTTACGACCTTCAAAACTTCCAATAATTCCCAGACTACCCTTGGGAAGTCCTTAGGAACTATATCATTCGAAAGAGAATGAAAAAGAACATGTGTTACAAATTTCGTTGGAATCAGCTAAATAATTATGATGTTAGTGCCCAATAATTCCCCAGCTAACCTTGGGAGGATTTTGGTATTTGGTAATTATATCATTCGAAAAAGATGGGTAAAGCAATATAAAGGTTTCAAATTTCGTCAGAATCGGCTGAATAGTTATAAGGTTATTGCAAAATAATTCCCAGGATAACCTCGGAACGACTTTGGCAATTATATCATTCGAAAGAGAATGTAAAACAATATAAATTTTTCAAATTTCGTTAGAATCAGCAGTGTAGTAATGATGTTATTGCCAAAGCAAAATAATTCCGGGGCTAACTTTGGAAGGACCTTGGAAATTATCTCATTCGAAATAATGGGTCTTTCAACATGGACACTCGAACTTTGTCAGGCGATAGTGGCCATGTTGTTAAAGCGACATCTGGCAACCTCACTGTGAACTGTTTAGTAGTACTTGGCAAGTCATGATAAGAGGTTATAGCGTTGAACAGCATGTGCAAATCATCAAATGTTAGTATCAAAATCAGTGCTCCGTTCAACAAACGTTCCGCGTATTACGTGATTTCTATCCTCGCCACAGCGACGAGGCCCATTTTTGGATGAATGGATTTGTGAACAAGCAAAATCGTCGGATTTAGGACGAAAACAATCCACATGAGATACACCAGCACCAATTGCATCCCAACAAAGTCACTGTTTGGTGCGGATTTTCGTCTAACGGAATCATCGGTCCGTATTTTTTTTGAGAACGAAGATGGGATTGCCATAACCGTCAACGGCGAGACATACAGATCGATTAAAGCAACTTCTTGTAGCTTTAACTGGATTATATACCTGATATGGATACTGACGACATGTGGTTCCAACAGGACGGCGCTACGTGCCGCACTGCGCACGCCACGATACACATTTTGCACCAACGATTTCAGGGCAGGGTCATCTCGCGCGGCGGCGACGTCAACTGGCCACCGAGATCATGCGATTTAACGCCATTAGACTACTTTCTTTGGGGCTACCTTAAATCGCAGGTCTATACGAAAAATCCGCAAACAGTTGATGTTCTCAAAGTCAACATAACGAACAC
This sequence comes from Ceratothoa steindachneri, assembly GCA_963969495.1. Classification (NCBI taxonomy): domain Eukaryota; kingdom Metazoa; phylum Arthropoda; class Malacostraca; order Isopoda; family Cymothoidae; genus Ceratothoa; species Ceratothoa steindachneri. The sequence goes on from OZ018324.1 coordinate 8,039,409, forward strand.
CATCCAGCAAATTCAGCCAGATTTATGCGACGAAGTCATCGAAAATTGGGCTTCCCGAATACGTTCCACCAAGCGAAGCCGCGGCGGACATTTGAACGACGTCATATTCCACACTTAATGCCATAAAATGTACTTTTAAATTTAAAATAAATTGAGAGCATATATCACACACAACTTGTTTTATTTACATTTAAAAATCAAGCGACCTTAATAAAAGACCCTTTAAATGTAAAAAAGCATTCGAGTTTCAAATTTCGTTAGAATCGGCAGAATAGTTATGATGTTATTGCCAAAACAATATAATTCCCGGGCTAACCTTGGAAAGACCTTGGCAATTATTTTCGAAAGAGAATGTAAAACATTATGATGGTTTCAAATTTCGTTATAATGGGCCGAATAGTTACAGTGTTATTACCAAAACAAAAAAAAAACAAAACGAGGAGCAACCGACATACTGAGATGTACAGTCGTCCGCGACTAAAAATAAAGAATTTAATGATTCCATCGAGTTGCGTGAAGGAAAATATCATATTTCGCTTACCTGATTCCAAAAAATGTTAGCGGAGGTACCCTTTAATTTCAAGTTGCTTTGGGTTCATTGAATATAGTAAAAAAAAATGTAGGTTCAAAGGGCCTAATAAAGGCAATGCAATGAAGGTTTTGAATCACAGCTTCGTGAAGGAATAGTCGAACAGGTTCATGTAGAGCCCAAGGATTACTATAAGTATTTTCTGGATCTACCATAGGCTTATCATAAAGACCGCTAAATAAACGATGCTCAGGAGTTCTGGCTTCTAGATCACTTCACCCCGTCAAGGTTTAAAAAAATCCTAAACGAGTCCATTATATGCAAAAAGAATCCACAATTTCGCATTTCTTATCGCAAAATATCAAATTTACCAAAGCTTAAATCGATTTTGTAAAACCTTTCAAACACACGGGCATATTGAGCCTATTTATCCCAAATCAAACGACCAAACGGTTAAAATTTACACTTTACTTTTCACTTGTTTAAACGTGAGGGGCGTCCGCATCAAATTAGTGCTAGACTCGTCTACGAGCCAATTCTTGAAAGCATTTCAGAGAGTCTCAAACTTTTAGGGAGATCCCGATTACTTATACTCCGACAATGCTAAATCTTTCATTAAAGGCGGCAAGTCGTTTCCCCAAGCCCTGATTTCTAATGAGCTCCAAAATCACATGCTTTCAAACATTATTAAGCACCTTAGAATCTTAATAAACCCTCCTTGGATAGAAGCTTCTTAGGCGAGGTTAATCCGAGTGGTAAAGTCTTGCCTTTACAAGACAATGGACAAGTCCATTGGTCCATGGGTCATGCAGGGCTCATATTATGTTCATCTTCAGTCCGCAACGAGTCGCTGGCAAAATGTAGCCAGCTAAAACCAATGGTACAAAAGGTAATTGAGGTCATCGAGTTCAAATATGATATAAGTTGACCACAAAGTGGCGCCACCTAGTGACTAGAGGTGCTAAATCGGCCATTTTCACCGCAGGTCCACTATATAATGTCCCTCTAGTAGATTATTTAGATCTGCTCACGGTAATCTGTTTCATTCGAAATGCTGTCGACTCTCGTATAATCACATACCGTTCTTCGGAAAAGGATTTACTTCCCCTCGTTTCCGACTCTTTTCTCAAATTACATTCAAATTCTAATCTTGGCTTGAAAAATTCTGACAAGGATTATCCATTACGTATTCCCGAAGTTGACCTTCACGAGCACAGGGAGTTAATTGAGTCCCTCAAACATCTCGTGGGGGGAAATTCGAGACTTTTTGCGATAATTGGTAGGGAGAGAATGGGCAAGGGGCATAGTGAAGGCGGGGGTAATGGCCTAAAGATTTTAGTAATAGAACTCTCTCAATAGGATAACGGTTGGTTAGGTGGTGCTTGTCTAAAGTCCCACTAAAAGAAAGCCTTTCTGGTAAATGGGACGGAGGATGGAATTCATACCAGGGTTCGACAATATGGTTCGAGTGGTAAGGATAAACATGGGAGATAGTCAAATCACCCAATAACCCATAAAGTTATTCTACTCAATAACCCATAGAGCATGTAAAGAACAGAATTCCGAGACACTCATCTAAAATGATCAAACATTCCTGCGACCGAAAAAGGAGGGATTCTAATCCCATAATTGTGAACGCATCAACTAAATTAACTACGAACCCAAGAGACATCACATGAGAGAATCTGCCTTAAAAAACAATATAACAAAGGCGAGAAACGCCTTTGTTATATATATATATATATATATATATATATATATATATATATATATATATATATATATATATATATATATAATTTCGCCTAATTTTTTTCTAATCGACACATTTTCAAATGCTATAAGCAACATAACTCGACGACCACCTCAGTGCTCAGAACCACTTTAAAGTAGGACATAGTAAATCCTGGTAGGAAGCTCCGTTGGTGAGCGCGAAGAAGGGGGAACCTTAGGACTACGAGCACAATTTAGTGGAGGTGCCTAATAGTAGAAGTCCATTTAGGTAGGGTGGTCAAGGAGTGCTTATATAATAAAGAGGTAGTTAGGGGCCCATAGGTGGTACGAAAGGAATAAAAAGAACTGCCCAAACACACACTTTTCCAGATTGCACAGGACGAACATCAAATAGTTATTGAGAGAGCTTCAAAAAGACAGTGCGTGGGGCGCTTGGTAAAAATAAAGAAATGGCGGGAGCAGCTCCCCTCAAGGAAAAGGGCGCAGACTTGAATGCCACCGAGTCCCCTTAAAAACCCTCGAGAACAAACACAAACCCGAAAAAGGAAAGCTCAAAGTTTTCGAAAGCTCAAAGTTTTCGAAATCTCAAAGTTGCTCTTATCCGACTTCTGGACGTCTCGAATGGATACATCGTAATCTGACAAAAGAAGTGCGATACAGAGAGATTAGTCTCAGCGGACGGAATAGAGACATCGAAGAAGGTCGTACTCGCACACAGAATTCCTCCTCAAATTATGGCCAACAGGATCATTATATGTCGGAAGATGGACATGGGGATAGGCTTATGGCAAGTACAAAGGTCGCAAGATATGCCATGCCAAAAGGTTGCCGGTTATAGGCTGGTTGTTGGCCTATAAGTTATTGGTTACCGGCTTACCGGTGGAGGTTGACTCGGTGGTTTCCTATCCAAGTACTAACCTTTCCCAATGTTGCTTAACTTTGACCTAACGCTATTGGAGTATTCGGTTAACTGGCGCTGACCTTTGGCTGACTCCAATTTTAGGAGGAGATTATCCTCTCGCTTGTTTTTAATGAAGTAGTTTGGGTAAGAGGACTGGTTGAATTACCTCAAGAAAAGGAATCTTGAAAGGCGGATTCAAGGACTCTTTATTGGGCGGAGGACTAGGTAAGCTTAGGCACAAAGAATTTGATTAAACTTGTGTCTGGTACTTGAGGGAGGCCTACTAATGTTTAAGTATATTTCTGACTTCTGACTGCCTGACTTATTCTCTCTGCTTTTCTTCTTTCTGACTTTTTTCAGCTCTACCCAAAGCCGTATACAATATATCGGAAAACAATGGTCACGACCCGCTGTTAGCCAATGACAGGGTTTGGGCGGAGTGTACTCTACTAGATGTTTATTTATGTGTGCACGGGGATAGAGAAAGTCGTTATCTCAAATTTCGAGGATACCTTTCTGTGTTTTGCAGCCCTTTGACGGTAAATAAGGTCCGCATCTTTCCAGTCTTCAGTTCACTGTCAATGACTGCACACGTTTGTTGGTACAGTTGTGGTGTTTCCCAGAACCACAGGAATTCTTTGTGCCTGAGCTTACCTAGTCCTCCGCCCAATAAAGAGTCCTTGAATCCGCCTTTCAAGATTCCTTTTCTTGAGGTAATCCAACCAGTCCTCTTACCCAAACTACTTCATTAAAACCAAGCGAGAGGATAATCTCCCCCTAAAGTTGGAGTCAGCCAAAGGTCAGCGCCAGTTAACCGAATACTCCAATAGCGCTAGGTCAAAGTTAAGCAACATTGGGAAAGGTTAGTACTTGGATAGGAAACCACCGAGTCGACCGTCACCAGTAAGCCGGTAACCAATAACTTATAGGCCCTCAACCAGCCTATAACCGGCGACCTTTTGGCATGGCATATCTTGCGACCTTTGTACTTGCCATAAGCCTATCCCCATGTCCATCTTCCGACATATAATGATCCTGTTGGCCATAATTTGAGGAGGAATTCTGTGTGCGAGTACGATCTTCTTCGATGTCTCTATTCCGTCCGCTGAGACTAATCTCTCTGTATCGCACTTCTTTTGTCAGATTACGATGTATCCATTCGAGACATCCAGAAGTCGGATAAGAGCAACTTTGAGATTTCGAAAACTTTGAGCTTTCCTTTTTCGGGTTTGTGTTTGTTCTCGAGGGTTTTTAAGGGGACTCGGTGGTATTCAAGTCTCTGGCAAAAGCACTCCCCGAAGAAACGAAACGGTAGCCGCTAATAACCCTATTTGGCTACCCAGGAGTGGTAACAAAAAAATCTGCGACAAATCGCATTTAGGTAACCATACCACTCAAACAATGAAAAAAGATAGTTCAGGAGTAAATTATTAAGAGATATGTATTGGAAACCTTTTAATTTTTTATACCAAAAGTCCGTTGCCAGAACTGGAAAGGATGTAGGCCACAGACCGAGGTTCTGCATACGAAGAGCAAGCTACTCCTGTAGGGAGTAGCGACACTGTTTGTTTTGATATTAAATTTTGCTTTAACTGCAAGACAAATATAAATATTTGCCTATCGCAATATCAATCTCCCTATAGATTCGATATTTACAGGGGCCGCTATAGATAAGCCATAATTCCTTTAGTATCTAGGTACCCTACATCATGACTAGTTCAAAAGGTTACCTACCACAAGTGTGAACTAAGGCGTTTATGTGAAAGATGACCAGGGCGGGTGTTTTAACATAGGGGTGGGCGTAAGCAGGGGCACATTTAGTTAGGTTCAATATGTGCAGCCACCCAGGGCGTCATCTTGCGAAGGGCGGCATGGATTCCCGGGGGACAAAAAAGGAGAGCACCCACTAACGAGTGCGATCGGCTCTTGTAAGTTTTATTCTATTCCTAAAATGAAGTTGTGTAATTTAGCATAAAGAATTCCCTTTTCATTCATATTTACAAACTTTTTCTTATCCTTGTTACTTTATTTTTATTATTTATCGTTGTTACTATTGTGTACTTATTTACTATTTATTTACTATTTCTATATTTTTTGTTATCCATATAAGCAATGCTAATTTACGTCATTGCTCCAAAACATGTAGATGAATAAAAGTAATAATAAAAATAATAGTTGCTCCCGGCTGTTTTTTTGGGGGGTGGGGGAGAATGAAAGAGTTACAGGGGGACGCCAAAGAGGTCCCTCGCCAAGAGCGCCATACCAACCAGAACCGCCACTGCATGGAAGATCTAAGTGAGTGATATCGTCATAGATCTTTAATATAATTATGGGTAGAATACTGAGAGATGTAGCTATGGGAATGCGAGAAATGGGGGGGAGAGAATGATGTGGAATAGTAAGGGGTGGGTTCTATGTTGATGACCTGGTTAGTGGCTGGGAGTGGGAGGGATTTGGAAATGTTGATTTAAGCTTTTGATAAGAAGAAAAGTTCCGCCACTCTTTACAGGAGGAGCTTGCGCTTCGCAAGAAGACCTTCGGTATCTGGCCTACAGCCTATCCCACTGTGGCAACGGGCTTTTGGTAAAGGTTTTCAGTACATATCTCCAAATAATTTAGTAGAGGTGCAGGTGGTGTGTGTGAAATTAGACATAATCGTGTTACCATTGGACAAATGCAGTTTTAAATATGGTGAATAATAGTTTACTTCTGATGAATCAGAACATCTTCTGACTAATCAAACCATCTTCTGACGAATCATACCATCTTCTGACAAATCAAACATCTTCTTACAAATCAACCATCTTTTGACCAATCAGAACATCATTTGACCAATCAGAACATCTTTTGACCAATTACAACATCTTTTGACCAATCAGAACACCTTTGGACAAATCAGACCATCTTCTGACGAATAAGTAAATCTTCTGACAAATCAGACCATGTTCTGGCGAATTAAGCCCTTTTTTAACCAATTAAAACATTTTTTGACCAATCAGAACACATTCGGACAAATCAGACCATCTACTGACGAATTAGACCATCTTCTGACGAAGCAGACCATGTTCTGACGAATCAACAATCTTTTGACCAATCAGAACATCTTTTGACCAATCGCAAAACCTTTGGACAATTCAGACCATCATCTGACTAATCAGACCATCTTTTGACGATTCAAACCATCTTTTGACAAATAAGGCCATCTTCTGACGAATTAGACAATCTTCTGACGAGTCAAAAATCTTTTGACCAATCGAACACATTCGGACAAATCAGACTATCTTTTGACGATTCAAACCATCCTTGTACAAATAAGGCCATCATCTTGCGAATTAGACCATCATCTGACGAATCAGAACATCTTCTATGGAATTAAGCATCTTTTGACAAATCAGAACATCTTTTGACCAATCAGAACACTTTCGGACAATTCAGAACATTTTCTGACTAATCAGACCATCTTTTGACGATTCAAACCATCTTTTGCAAAATAAGACCATCTTCTGACGAATCAGACCATCTTCTGACGAATCAGACCATCTTCTGACAAATCAACCATCTTTTGAGCAATCGCAACATCTCTTGAAGAATCAGAACACTTTCGGACAAATCAGACCATCTTCGGACTAATCAGACCATCTTTTGATGATTCAAAGCATCATTTGACAAATAAGACCATATATTGTTATGTATACTACTAGTTAAAAGGTTTCATTATGTAAATTTATGTAATTGTAATATATATTTATTTGTAATGTTTATTTGTAATGTATATATTTATGTAATATCAAAACAACAATCTCCAACTCCTTTAGTGATTACCCATAATACAACCAACTAACCTCCTCCCACACAACCAACTAACTTGCTACCAATACTTATTTAAGTTTAAAGTTCCCCAATTTTAGGCAGTTGACCTCCAACCACTTAACGCGCTCCTACTGGAATTGATTTGCTCTAGATTTTGTAAAACTATTCAATTAATTTGCTCTATTTTTTGTGTGATTATTCAGTGCACTACTACTGCAATGTAAGTCTCTTATAGTTGTCAAGTTTGGCGCCTATGTACCTTAGACAACTCTCTCAACGTCTGATAAGTATTATTAAGATTTTTGGTAAATATGTAGATTAGCGGCCCAGCTGAGAAAAAAATTGTGTAAATATTATCGTTCACTCGTGTCGGAATATTCATGCGCGTTTGAGTCCTTTTCGAATTATTATTCTATAAACAATTAGGATTATATACTGGGGGGCTGTGCCCCCCAGACACCCCCCCCAATTTAATGAAACTCGGGATCATCGTAGTGTAGTCCCCCCATTGTGTTTACCCCCACACGAGCCGTCCCCTTAAATGTACTCCAAAAACGTTAAACATTTTGGAACACGGACGAGATAGTACGTCCCATCGTTCGCGCCGATAATCTACATATTTACCAGATTTTTTATTTGTACGTATTGTAGAAACTGTATATTTGTAAATATGATATTCATGTTTCTCCAAACCTCATATTTATTTATAACTTTAATTAAGTAAAAGGAGAACTGCCAAATTACAAGCTTTAACTTACTATTTAAACTGCTCTCATTGTTGCTGATAATAACTATAATAATAACTTTAATATATTAATTTTCTATATATTTTTGTTTTGCCTTTACTAATACTATGTTATGCTATATATGAAGGAAAACTCAAGGATTATGTATAATCTTATAAGATTGATTGTCATAATTTGAACTCGGATTTAAGCAATTAATGTAACTTATCATTGTTACTTGACTGTTTCTACACATTTGGGGTTACTTAAGACTGGCATAGTCCAGCTCAGCCTATAATTGGCGTTCTGTAACCTCGTGTTCATAACGAGGTTCTTATTTTCTTTAGTGTTGTGTGATTAAACCCTGCCCGTAACATATATATATATATATATATATATATATATATATATATATATATATATAATATATATGAAAACACTGTTTCACTCAATAACGAGTAAATTAATATACAAGAGAACCAATTATACACCCTTCGCAGGAGGTAGGCCCCTTAACGGTCCAAACGGTAGCAGAAATTCACGAAGTGCCTCTTACTTTGCCCAGATAGCCTGCTCCATCCACTCACCCTCCTACTCATGATCCAATGGAAACCGATAATATTCCAACATCACCAGCCGCGCTTGTTGGATCAACTCCTCGGACAACGAAAGCGACCTTGGCCCATCAATCCGGATCTACCGTCCGAAAATATCCTCGACCTTCCGTTTACGCCTGTCTGTGCGCCCAGTTACAGGCTGGGGCATGGGTAGATTGCGCGAAACCATCGAACATACCCCCTGTGACTGCTCCTTCCAAGATCTCTTACCCTGCTATACCAAGTGCTTCAAAATCTGCTCTTCGTCCCCCAAGCTCTTTGTGTCGCACTTCAAACTTAACCTTAGCCACAAAAGAGAAAAATATATCCACAGTGGTATCTAACCGTTCCACATAATAACCTCCATTTTACAACGGAATTGCCAAGGCGTTCTTCCCAAGTGGGGAGAACTCAAAGTTCTTTTGTCGACTCTTCACCCCGCTGTTATTTGTCTTCAGCAGAACAAACTGTGTACACAGCCCCTTCTGATGGTACCCGGTTTTTTTATTTTCAACTCTATTGCTCCTGTCGAGGGCTCGTCTCATGGAGGGTGTCAGTTATGGTTTCCTCATTCAACCATGTATATCTCATCCCCCTACATACTATCATCTAAGCTGTTGCCGTGAGGGTTTTTCTTAAAAGGCTTTTAAATGTTTGCTCTATTTACCTCCCTCCTTCTTTACCATTGTCAAGACCCAACCTTTTAGAACTTATAGATCAGTTGCCCTCTACATTTTTATTACACTATCTTTTAATGTCCGTCATCCATATTGGGGCGACATCACTCGGAATGCTAAAGGCAGTGTTTTAGAGTCTCTTTTATTACCCGACTTTCTTTGCGTTTTAAACACCAACGATTTTACCTTTTATCATATCCAGACGGATTCCTTTAGCTTTGTTGACTTGTGTCTTTGTTCCACGGGTTGCCTCACCGATTTTCGATGCTCAGTTCTCGACGATCTCCATGGAAGAGACCACTTCCCTATTTTCTTGTCGGTCGTTGATCCTAGCTCTCATACAACCATACATCGTAAGTGGGACTTAGGCCATGCCGATTGGGAAGGTTTCCAAGAGGCGTCTTTCACAAGTACCTCCTTGGGTACCTTTAATGGTGTGGATGAGGCAGTAAGCGAACTACACATCGATTACACTAGGCAACAAGTTTTAACTTTTCGTTTGTTACAGACATGTGAATAAGTGTTTCTAATTAGTTCGAAGGCGCTGAATCCGAATTTGAAAACCAAAATTCTCTATCACGTCTAGATTTCGTGTAATGCCTTCTTCCTCCCTTTCGCTATTTGTTCCGATTAATAAACAAAAAAAATCATTGTATTTTGTAATTTTTAAATTTTTAAGCAAAAATATTTTAAAAGTGGGGGACCTTCCTTCTTTATTCTGGCTTAGGACAGACAGTGTACATCACTGGCGAAGTTATCCCTCCCCCTTCCCTCCCAAGTTATGAAGATGTTATTGTATTGATTAAGTTTGTTATGCATTTAAAGTGTAAAGAAACTTTGCTGTAGCCTTCTCGTTTTTCTTTTGTGAGACATCAAAGTTTGTTTTTGTAAGGACCAGCAATAATCCCTCATCATATTTTGATTAAATTTTCCTTGGTACCTCGTCTCCATAACCAAAATTTGTTGATGAAAACGTTCACCATGTTCCTCACAAACCGCTCCCAGATTTTCAGGAAAAAAATCAAGATGAGAATGCCGAAAATGCATTTTAAGTGACATTCTACATCCCATCTTTTCATAGGCTTCCATCTTATTGTTTACTATTTCTCGGTAATTTGGAGATTTAAAATTGCCCAAAAATTTTCAGCGACTTCCACAAAGGGTGTCCATGCTTTGCGTTCCTTTCCATTGAGACACAAAGTGAAGGAATCATTAGAAACGACTCTGCTAATTTGTGGTCCAGTGAAAACTCCAGCTTCTATTTTTGCATCAGTTAATGATCCTTTAAATTTGTTTTTCAAATATTGAAAGCCTTCACTTCTTTGATCCATACTCTTATAGCATTGCCCTCTGGTCATTCCCTTATAAAATAAATCCTCCTGGGAAACTTAAATATATATATATATATTATGTATAAAATTCAAATCATTCATTTATTTTACTTAACTTTTGTCAATTCAATTATTCAATTATTTTATGCATAACTTTTTGCAATTCAATCATTCATTTATTTTATGTAACCTTTAATAATTCAATCATTCCGTGACGAGAAACTGATTTCATTTAACGCACAGATACAAACATCTCTTAGAATTTCATGCACATACAAACACACGCATTTCACTACTTGTGAAATAAGGCGAAATGACTCTCTCATTTGTTTCTCGTCGCCGTCATATTAAGGTCAGTTAAAAACTTCCCTCTTCACTTATTCTCTAAAATCATCCCATACTAGAGAGAGATCCTAATTCCAATTCACACTTTCATTACAGCCCCAATTCACTAATTATAGTCACTACAGCAAAATAATTATATTCGCTACATCAAAATCATTTCCACATTCAATATCCATTTACAAAATTTATCCGGTACACTTCATCTCGTCACGTGAGGTTATTTTGAACTAAAGTTCAACCTTGCCTAATTTAACGTAATTCAACTAATTATAATCTGTTTTGTTAATCTCTAATATATATATATATTATTTTCTTTAAAAACTCGTTGCATTTATTTTCCATCCCACGTGAGAAGCGTTTCCTTTGGCCTACATTGTTCATAATTCAAAATCCCTTCAATAAATCAAAATTTATGCGTGAAGAATATTGTATCATATACGCTATCTAGGTCAACGATATAGTATTTAACATTTTGCATAACCCTTTACAAAATTTTTCCTTAACCCTAATTTAATGTGAAGAGGTGGAAGATGAACTTTTTGGGGATCTACTAGATCATCATGCTTAACATTATGTTTGCCAAAAATGTGTTCTTCTCTGGCTAGTCATTCGCGCTTTTTATAGTGATTTTTATCATCTCTGCTATCCCATATACATAAAAAACACATGTACTTTGTGTATCCCAACTGTAACCTAATAAGAAGTGATACAACTTTCAAATCACAACAGATGCTCCAGTTATGCTCTTTGTACTCGATAAGTTTCAACAATAGTTGCATTGATGAATAGGTTACTTGGATACCTGTAGCGGGGCTGCAAGGATTGCAGCTTTTTCATTCCCATTGTGCAGCAGAAACGCTTTAAGACTTACTTTACTGGATTTAATGAAACGTCTCCACTCATTAGGATCATAGGCACAGCCGATTTCCTGCATCAAGCCATTAATAGTATTTTCTTGTGAATAAAATTTTGATAACTTCTAGTAACGATCTCGAAAAGAAGATACCCTGACATCTGGAAGGAGAAGATTTCTTTCTTGTAATCTGTTGACAAAATAAATTTGGTTCTATATCTTGCAAGATCAATTGGAACATATGTTTGATCTTCTTCAAATTCTCCAGAAATCAATGTAGAATCATCTTGTGAACTAAAATATTCAGTTATTGTAGTAGGTGGCTTCGGTACTGGAGTAGATTCATCATGTGGTGCCGGTTTCAATGCTGATAGGCAATTTGGATAAATAATTTTAGATTTGTTTTTCTTTGAAAATCCAGCCACATTTGTCAGGCAGAAATAACGATCATCAAAGTGATTTGAGGGCTCACACCATATCATGGCACAGCAAATGGCATTGCCTACCTCTTTCCATATAACCACGCTGTCAACATTGCGCCCCGTAAGGGGCGCGGTGATTTGCCATCCTGGCCGCCGTGCTGACGGGATCCAGCGCTCCGTCCGGCCCCAGCTTAGCCTCTCTTCCTTCCTTCAGATAGCCCGATTTCTCCCCTACCTCATCGCTTTTCATACAACCTCTCCCACAACTTTCTCTGGTCAGCCTCTAATTTCACAGGGTAGAATGCTGACCTTCTTCTCAAGCCAACCACCCCGGATCGGGGCTGGGAGGGGGGGAGGGGACATTGTTCCCTAACCCCTCAGCTCCGGTTCGGGATGGGTTTTTTTTAACAACCTGCTTCATCCCCACCCATACCTTCCTCACATCCCCTTTCCTCTCCTCTTCACAACCTATATTTTTTACGCCGTGTTAAAGGTGGAGCCGCCATGCCGAAGGACTGCCAGGCCACCAGGCGGAAGGGGTGGTCCCAAATGGCGGCGCCTGGCTCTGCCGGGCCTGTAAGCACCTCTTGCAGTGCTGGCTGAGCAAGAGGTGGTGAGCGATTGCGTCCCGTAAAACAAAGAGGGTCACCATGCCCAATGATGAAAAAAAAAACATCTCCCCTTAATTCCCCCTAAAACAACGGAGCCGCCCTCGTGCAGCTCCACAGAAAAGATGGAGGCCCCCCCCCCTGTGCTTGCGCAGGGGACCCTCCATACCTCTTTAACCGGAGAGGAGGCTTACTCCTCTCCTACGCCTACGGGTGTAGGGGACTCCCCCTCACCCCCTTCTCTGGAGGTGCTTTCGGGCACCTCCCTTTTCCCAGCGGCAGTCCCCTATTTTCTTTCCAAGGGGACTGCCAAGAAAGCCAGCAGGCAGCCCTTAGCCAGCCGCTTCCCATCAAAGCGGCTCGGTAGGGCAAACCCCCTTAGGGGGGAGAGGGAAGCCAGGCCCCTTCGGTCGCTTCCCCCCGTAAGGGGCGCGGCGATTTGCCATCCTGGCCGCCGTGCTGACGGGATCCAGCGCCCCGTCCGGCCCCAGCTTAGCCTCTCTTTCTTCCTTCCTTCCCCCGTAAGGGGTGCGGCGATTTGCCATCCTGGCCGCCGTGCTGACGGGATCCAGCGCCCCGTCCGGCCCCAGCTTAGCCTCTCTTCCTTCCTTCAGATAGCCTGTATTCCTATCCTACCTCGTCGCTTTTCATACAACCTCTCCCACAACTTTCTCTGGTCAGCCTCTAATTTCACAGGGTAGAAGCTGACCTTCTTCTCAGCCAATCGTCCCGGATCGAGGCTGAGGGGGGAGGGGACAATGTCCCCTAACCCCTGAGCTCCGGTCTGGGGTGGTTGGCTTTTAACAACCTGCTTCATCCCCACCCATACCTTCCTCACATCCCTTTTCCTCTCGTCTTCAAAATCTATCCGTTTTACGCCGTGTTCAAGGTGGAGCCGCCATGCCGAAGGACTGCCAGGCCACCAGGCGGGAGGGATGGTCCCAAATGGCGGCGCCTGGCTCTGCCGGGCCTGTAAGCACCTCTTGCAGTGCGGGCTACTGCAAGAGGTGGTGAGCGATTGCGTCCCGTAAAACAAAGAGGGTCACCATGCCCAATGATGAAACAAAAAAACATCTCCCCTTAATTCCCCCTATAACAACAACAGAGCCGCCCTCGTGCAGCTCCACAGAAAAGATGGAGGTCCCCCCCCCCTGTGCTTGCGCAGGGGACCCTCCATACCTCTTTAACCGGAGAGGAGGCTTACTCCTCGCCTACGGGTGTAGGGGACTCCCCCTCACCCCCTTCTCTGGAGGTGCTTTCGGGCACCTCCCTATCTCCAGCGGCAGTCCCTCCTATGCTTTCTAAGGGGACTGCCAAGAAAACCAGCAGGCAGCCCATTGCCGACCGCCCCTCGTACAAGCGGCTCGGTAGGGCAAACCCCCTTAGGGGGGAGAGGGAAGCCAGGCCCCTTCGGTCGCTTCCCTCAAAAGACCTGCTGGCAAAAATATTAAACCTTGCCGGGGTCAAGGCCTGTGCCTCCCCACTAAAGACTTATGACGCTGCCAAGGGGACCTGCGATGTCCTGGTAGGGGATGGCCAACTGGAGGCCCCTCCTGTGATAGACATAATCCTTGAGGAAAACCAGCCTCAGACGGTAGGGCCTTCCATGGGCGGGAATCCGGGCTTGGCGCCAAGCACCGAACCTGAATCCGCCCCTATGCAAGGTCCTCATCAAACGGCTGTGGATTCTCAGGCAGGACAAGGAGGGAAGGGATCTCCTCCGGATGAATCCCCTGCGCCCACCGGGACCTTCTCCATTTCAGAGAAGGACCTGGCTGAGGCCGGTCCATCTGGCCTGGGGGCTTCTACCGGCGGGGGTGAGAAGCGGGTTCATTCCCCGCCCTCCTCTCCTAAAAAGAAGAAAAAGACAAGAAAGACGAAAAAGACTCGGGGCTCCTCTCCATCCGCGGGGGCTGCGGGGACGGATGGGTCTGCTGCCACTTTGGTAGGCGACCAAGCCAAGATCGGCAAATCCGGCCCCTCTACCCCCTCGTGTGCGGAGCTCCTGACCAAGACTAAGACGAAGAATGCACAGGGCGGAGCCTCGATGACATCGGGGCCCCTCATTCAGAGGTTACCTGGCGTTTTCGACCCCGCTGGCTTCAAACGCTTCCTCGTTATTCGCTCCACTGATGGCACCATGTTGTCTAAGGGCAACATGATCCATCAGAGGAGAGGATTAGCTAGTGCAATTGGTAGAGAGCCGAAGGTGACCCGTTTCTCGGACGGCAGCCTTCTGGCGAATGCGGCGAATCCCGCCGAGGCGGCCAAGATAAGTGCTCTTCGGACACTTCATGGCATCCGGTGAGTGTGACGCCGCACTCTACCATGAACTTTGTGAAAGGAGTAGTTTATGCGAGGGAACTCGTTGACTACTCCATTGAGGACATCACCCTAGAGCTGGCCGACCATGGGGCGGTCAAGGTCGAACGTGTGATGAGAAAACAGGGAGGGGCTTCGAGACCCACCCCTACACTCTTCGTCACGTTCGACTGTGACAAGCTCCCTGAGTCGGTGCGTGCCGGTTGGTACCGCTACCGCGTGAAGGCATTCGTGCCACTGCCGCGGCGGTGCTATTACTGTCACCGCTTCGGCCATACGAATCGCTCATGTAGACGTGCAAAGTCGGGGTCACCCGAAGTCTGTGTAAATTGCTCCAAGGTCGCACACGATAAGTCCAAATCGTGTGTGGCCAAGTGTGTCAATTGCGGAGAGCCGCACCCTGCTTCTTCGAAGCAATGTGGTGCATATCTCCTGGAGAAAGAAATCCTGGCCGTTCAGGCCCAGGATAGACTCTCATTCCGCGAGGCTAAGGACTTGGTCCTGGCGCGCCCAGCTCTGCCTGGGACGTCATATGCCTCAGTAGTTCGAAAGGCACCTTCTGCTCCTGGCCCATCCAGGCTAACGAGCACGGTTGTTTCCGCGCCCCTTTGGAGCCCTTCTGCGGGCTCTACTACACCCGGGCGCTCCCCTGGTAGAGCTGGCGGCAAAAAGGGTTTACACCCAGCCCCGGCTAAAACCAGGGCTCCCCCCTCTTCCCCCAGCGTGACCGTTTCCCGTAAGGCGAAACGGCCACGCGCCTCCACCCAGTCGTTAGACTCACAGGAGGCAACACCCCTGAAGATGGTCGCTAGGCCATCTTCGGGGGTTCCAAAGCTGTCCCCCGAAAGGACGACAGCAACAAAGGAGCTTCGGCTCCTTCGCCCACGCCACGAGGTGGAGCGAGTGGCTCGGAGACGGTGGTTCCTCGAAAAGAGGGCCCCCCGCCTCCGAAGCCGCAGCGCCCGCCTAAGGTTTCGAGGCGGAGGGAGGAAAAGACTCGCATGGCGAGGTCAACCTCCCCTAATAAGTCCTCGAAGGCGACAGCGCCTCCAGCGCTTTGTCCGGCCAACAGCGCCCGGGGTTCTGCCCCCGGGAAGCGTACGGCCATTCCTGTGAGGGTCTTCAATTCGAGGAGGGCCCCCGCGTCTCCTCCGAGCTAGGCCTGGAGGGCATATTTATTCAATGGAATTGCCGTGGACTCCGGGCCAACTGGGAGGAGCTGCGGAGGCTCGTCTCGTCCCGTTCCCCGTTAGCTATTTTTTTGCAGGAGACCATTCTAGGCGCTTGCCCGCTGCCTGCCCTCCCGGGGTATAAGGGTCTTGCGACCCCACCACCGCGGGATGGCCGGGCTGGGGGATGCGCGGTTTACACCCGGCATGATGTCTCCGTTCTTCCTTTCTCTTTAGATACCTCCTTTCAGGCAGTGGCTGTGCAGCTGCACCTGGATAGGAGGTATACCATCATTTCTGCGTACATTCCACCGTCAGCTGACTTCGACGCGGGGGACTTCCGCCGCGTCGTGGCACGGTTG
This sequence comes from Ceratothoa steindachneri, assembly GCA_963969495.1. Lineage (NCBI taxonomy): Eukaryota > Metazoa > Arthropoda > Malacostraca > Isopoda > Cymothoidae > Ceratothoa > Ceratothoa steindachneri. The sequence continues at coordinate 8,055,793 of OZ018324.1, forward strand.
CCGAGGCCCTATCTCTTGCTTGGAGATCTGAACGGCAGGCATCCTCTCTGGGGAGATTACTCCATAAATCCCAGGGGACAAGTCCTTGCCAATCTGATCGAAGAGCTTGAGATGGGTGTCCTAAACGTGGATGAGTTTACGCATCACTGTCCGAGAACCACTTCATTTTCTTGCCTTGACCTATCTTTGTGCTCTTCGGATGCACAGCCTGATTTTGATTGGAGGGTGGTCGATGACCTCCATGGTAGTGATCACTTTCCCATTCAAATATCATTTTCAGGGCAACTGCCGCCTGAGAGACCACCTCGGTGGTGCTTGGCGCGGGCGCGGTGGCCTGCATTTCAGGAAATGACTGAATTCTCTATCTCAGTCGAGGAGTTTAGGTCGGTAGATGAGGCCGTTGTTCTTCTCCGGCAACCTCATCGCCGTAGGCCTGACTACTATTCCTAGGACGTCTGGCCGTTTTGCACGCCGACCACTCCCATGGTGGTCGGCCGAGTGTGAGACGGCCCTCAAACAGAAGCGTTATGCCTACATGCGCTATAAGCGCCGCCCGAACGATTTCACTGTCGCTGAATTTCGTCGGGCTAGGGCTAGGTTCCGGTATATTTCGAAGCACGCCCGCCGCTCTTCTTGGCGGGCATACGTGTCTTCACTTAACGGGAAGACCCCTTTAGCTGAGGTGTGGAAGCGAGTCAAAAGGATTCGGGGCAAGTTCTCGCAGGACCCCCCTCCCGTTCTCCAGGAGAATGGGACCGCAATCTCGGACCCCGCGTCCGTGGCGGAATCCTTAGCGACCGCTTTTTCCGCATTCTCTAGCCGTGATGCTGCTCCGCCAGCATTCAATGCACGTCGTGATGTCGCGAAAGTCCGCCGGCTGGACTTTACCTCCAGAGGCGGAGAACCCTTCAACGACAAGTTTACTGTGAGTGAGTTGCGTTCCGCTCTCGCTTCGTGCGCGGACACCGCCCATGGTCCGGACGATGTCCCGTACGCCATGCTTCGACACCTGGGTGAGCGAGGCATGGCCTTTCTGTTAGATTTGTTCAACAGGATCCGGGTGGAAGGGCTTCTCCCAGACTCCTGGCGAATCGCTACTGTGCTCGCCTTTCGCAAGCCGGGGAGAGATCACTCTACTCCGACCGGTTTCCGCCCAATCTCTCTAACCTCTTGCGTGTGCAAGTTGATGGAGAAATTGGTAAATGTTAGATTAGCCTATTTCCTGGACAGCGGAGGCTATCTGTCTTCTGCACAGTGCGGCTTCCGTAAGTTTCACTCCACGTCGGATGCTCTGCTCCGACTGGAAAGTGCCGTCTGCGAGGCTTTCCTTTGTAGACAGCACTACGCCACGGTGTTTTTTGATCTGGAGAAGGCCTATGATACCGCATGGCGATACGGTATCATGGAGACTCTCCACACGATGGGGGCGAGGGGACGCCTCCCAATTTTTATATCTGAATTTTTGCGAGATCGTCGATTCCGCGTACGGGTGGGGGGAGCCCTCTCCGGCCCAAAGGAGCAGGAAGAGGGTGTCCCGCAGGGAAGTGTCCTCAGTGTCACACTCTTTGCCCTGAGCATCAACGGCATCACCTCGGTGCTGCCGGAAGATGTTCTCGCTACGCTCTACGTGGACGACCTTTCGATCTCTTTTGGCGCGGCCCAGATGCCAACTCTGGAGCGTCGACTCCAACAGGCATTGAACCGCGTCTCTCGCTATGCCGAAGCGCACAGGTTTCGGTTTTCTTTGGCCAAGACTAAGGTGGTGCACTTCTGCCGCCATCCACGGCTTCACCCCGACCCAGATTTGTTTCTTAATGGATGGGCCTGGATGTGGTTGAGTCGCACCGTTTCCTTGGTCTTGTATTCGACTGACGCCTCACCTGGGAGGCTCATATTCGCAGCCTTAGGGTCTCTTGTACCCGCGCCATGGACATTCTCCGTTCCGTGACGTTCAGCGCTTGGGGCGCTGATAGGGCTACCGCCTTACTTTTTTATCGATCCTTTGTTTGCTCGAAGCTCGACTACGGATGCGAGTTTTATGCATCCGCAGCCGAGCGTTTATTGCGGAAGGTGGATTCAATCCACCACACCGGCCTTCGCCTTGCGACCGGTGCCTTCCACACTTCCCCCATTGAGAGCCTGTTGGTCGATGCTGGGGAGATGACACTCGCCTGTATGCGCGAGCCCGGCGCCTCCCTCAGTCGCCAACAGCTCTCACTGCATCCGCAGCTGATCTCGATGGTGCCTATGCCGCCGAGAGACGCCAGTCATACCCTATGCCCTTTGGGTTTAGGGCCAGGAAACTCCTTCGAGAGGTAGATATAGCTCTCGGGCCGGTGGCGCCCCTGGTTCTGCCCAGGACGCCACCCTGGAGGGTACCACATTTGGCTATTTGTCGCCACGCCTCTGCTCCCAAAGCTTGTACTGCGCCGGGAGTATTGCGTTCGACCTTTTTGGAGCACACATCGTGTCACGCTGGTACCGTGCCAGTGTATACGGATGGCTCCAAGTCCCAAGAGGGGGTCGGCTTCCACGCTGTATCCCCTCTGTTTGAAGTCAGCGGGGCTCTACCAGGCGCTGCGTCTGTCTTCACGGCCGAGCTGGTGGCAATACACCACTCGGTACGGGAGATTACGCGACGTGCCCGGTTCGGAGACCGGATTGTGATCTATAGCGACTCACAAAGCGCCCTGAGTGCTCTCGGGGCATTGGAATCTCCGCATCCCCTGGTTCGCGATATCCGTGACGCCACGGTTTTGGCGAGCCGGGCAGATGTCGAGATTATCTTCTGCTGGGTTCCTGGACATGTAGGAATTGCGGGGAATGAGCGCGCCGATGAGGGCGCCAAAGAGTCCGCGAGGACTCTGCGACCGGACCAGCGTTTCGCTCTTCCTCACACCGACTACATGGCAGGAATACGGGCAGCTCTTCGGACTGCTTGGCAAAGAAGATGGGAGACGGTCGAGGGGAACTTAAAGTTGCGTGCCATTGCGCCGCGACTGTTCCCATGGACCTATCCCCCAATGCCGCGGCGGCTTCAGGTTGCTTTCTGTCGTCTCCGAATCGGACACACTCATGTGACGCATCGCTATCTGATGGAGCGCTCGCCTGCGCCCTATTGCAACGACTGCGTCGTCCCCCAGACTGTTCGGCACATTCTTGTCGAATGTCCCAGTCTGGGTGATCTTCGCGCACGATACCTCTCCCAGTACCGGGATGGGCGGGGTCGCTACCGCCTGTCCCTTGTGCTCGGGACAGATTCGTGCACACTGACTTGTGGACTTGTTGACTTCTTGGGGGAGGCCGGCCTTCTCCCTATTATTTAAGCAAGGTTTGTTTGTTTTGTTTTTTGTTGTTTTTTTGCATTTTTTGTTTTTTGTTTGTTATTTTTTTCTTTAGTGGCACGCTCCTGCGCCGGGGGGACCTCTCCCCGACGCACCAGCTTGCTTCCTTTCCCCCTTTTGGGGTTTTTTTTTTTTTTCTCTCTTTAATTTCATTTTAAAGTAGCCTAGAACTAGGCCAGTTTTAATACGGCGACTAATGCCCAATAGGCAGTCGCCAGATGAGCTCTTAAAAAAAAAAAAAAAAAAAAATCCACCACACCGGCCTTCGCCTTGCGACCGGTGCCTTCCGCACTTCCCCCATTCGGAGCCTGTTGGTCGATGCTGGGGAGATGCCACTCGCTCTGCGCCGCGTGCAGTGCATCACTCGCCTGTACGCGCGAGCCCGGCGCCTCCCTCAGTCGCCAACAGCTCTCACTGCATCCGCAGCTGATCTCGATGGTGCCTATGCCGCCGAGAGACGCCAGTCATACCCTAAGCCCTTTTGGTTTAGGGCCAGGAAACTCCTTCGAGAGGTAGATATAGCTCTCGGGCCGGTGGCGCCCCTGGTTCTGCCCAGGACGCCACCCTGGAGGGTACCACATTTGGCTATTTGTCGCCACGCCTCTGCTCCCAAAGCTTGTACTGCGCCGGGAGTATTGCGTTCGACTTTTTTGGAGCACACATCGTGTCACGCTGGTACCGTGCCAGTGTATACGGATGGCTCCAAGTCCCAAGAGGGGGTCGGCTTCCACGCCGTATCCCCTCTGTTTGAAGTCAGCGGGGCTCTACCAGGCGCTGCGTCTGTCTTCACGGCCGAGCTGGTGGCAATACACCACTCGGTACGGGAGATTACGCGACGTGCCCGGTTCGGAGACCGGATTGTGATCTATAGCGACTCACAAAGCGCCCTGAGTGCTCTCGGGGCATTGGAATCTCCGCATCCCCTGGTTCGCGATATCCGTGACGCCACGGTTTTGGCGAGCCGGGCAGATGTCGAGATTATATTCTGCTGGGTTCCTGGACATGTAGGAATTGCGGGGAATGAGCGCGCCGATGAGGGCGCCAAAGAGTCCGCGAGGACTCTGCGACCGGACCAGCGTTTCGCTCTTCCTCACACCGACTACATGGCAGGAATACGGGCAGCTCTTCGGACTGCTTGGCAAATAAGATGGGAGACGGTCGAAGGGAACTTAAAGTTGCGTGCCATTGCGCCGCGACTGTTCCCATGGACCTATCCCCCAATGCCGCGGCGGCTTCAGGTTGCTTTCTGTCGTCTCCGAATCGGACACACTCGTGTGACGGATCGCTATCTGATGGAGCGCTCGCCTGCGCCCTATTGTGATGAATGCGTCGTCCCCCAGACTGTTCGGCACATTCTTGTCGAATGTCCCAGTCTGGGTGATCTTCGCGCACAATACCTGTCCCAGTACCGGGATGGGCGGGGTCGCTACCGCCTGTCCCTTGTGCTCGGGACAGATTCGTGCACATTGACTTGTGGACTTGTTGACTTCTTGTGGGAGGCCGGCCTTCTCCCTATTATTTAAGTAAGGTTTTTTTTGTTTTGTTTTGTTGTTTTTTTGCATTTGTTTTTTTTTGTTTGTTTGTTTGTTTTTGTTTGTTTTTTTTTTCCTTTAGTTGCACGCTCCTACGCCGGGGGGACCTCTCCCCGACGCACCAGCTTGCTTCCTTTCCCCCTTTTGGGGTGTTGTTTTTTTTTCTCTCTTTAATTTTATTTTAAAGTAGCCTAGAACTAGGCCAGTTTTAATACGGCGACTAATGCCCAAGTAGGCAGTCGCCAGGTCGGCTCTTAAAAAAAAAAAAAAAAAATGTCAACATTGCGTTACACTGCGTGCAGCAAATATGAGGGGCCTAATCTTTATCCTGGTCCCCTACTAATCGAAATAGTATATGTAGGCTTGCTTCATCGTTACTGTTGTTTCTAATTTTCTCCGTTGTGTCACTGGTGTAAATTGCTCACAAACATAACAAAATATGTTGGGACTGTTTACACATCCGCATCTAGAACTTGAATCCATGACAAGATTTCAAATACTAACTTGAGCAAACAAACTATACACAATGAGTGATCCTTATCCTAAGGTTCTTATCAAAGCAAAATTTTGATAAACTTGTTATCCTCTTTACCAGTTATCAGTAGCAGAAAAGTTATCACAAATAAGTATGTATTAATCTGAAAATCTGAAAAATCTAAAAAAAACCCGGTAATTAGAATTCAATGATATTTTAGCTTCAATATAGTCTACTTTATATATATATATTAAAAATGTTAATATAGATTGAATATATCATAATTGAAAATCACATGACCCGTGATATATAGATGTATTTAAAGGCCCAAGGAAATGGAAATTGGTAACACAACACGGAGGTTGATGATGGTAGCTCTGGCGATGAGCGTCGTCGTCATATAAGCGATGAACGCTTGTTGACACAGGTTTAAATCCAACTTCTTCATTTATTTTCATATAACGGTTAAAATAGTTTGCCCTATCTTTCCGTTCTCTACATCTCCCATTTTCCTTCTTAAGCTTTTATTGGTTCATGTAATATTCTCCTTAACGTTTTTCCAGGTGGTGTTACCAAATTTCCATTTCCTTGGGCCTTTAAATACATATTTTATATATATATATATATATATATATATATATATATATATATATATATATATATATATATATATATATATATATGTGCGGTTAAGGCAATGGCAAAATTAGACAACTGCTCTGCTTCAGGTCCAGCAGGTGCTCCTATCCTCCTTGAACTGGAAGACAACACTTAGGGATGACCCATCCATCAGCCCAAAAAAGCTGATTTCAAAGACACGCCTTTATGTCGTCTCGTTTACCGTCACAGAAAACTGTTATTATTAATATATTAACAGCGTTGACTGAGCCAAAACGCTCAAAAGATGGAAAAATATCCAAGACAAATTGGTGCGGTCAAGGTAATGACATAATTAGACAACTGCTCTGCTTCAGGTCCAGCAGGTGATCCATCTTTCGAGCGTTTTGGCTCAGTCAACGCTGTTAATATATTAATAATAACAGTTTTCTGTGACGGTAAACGAGACGACATAAAGGCGTGTCTTTGAAATCAGCTTTTTTGGGCTGATGGATGGGTCATCCCTAAGTGTTGTCTTCCAGTTCAAGGAGGATAGGATCACCTGCTGGACCTGAAGCAGAGCAGTTGTCTAATTATGCCATTACCTTAACCGCACCAATTTGTCTTGGATATTTTTCCATATATATATATATATATATATATATATTATTTATTAATATATATTATTATATATATATATATATTAACTATATATATATATTAAATATATTAAAAATTGCATATTGGTACAATATTGAGCAAAATTGTGAAATGGCTCGAAAAGGAAAATTCAAATTACATCAAAACTAGACGTGATGCATAAATTCTAAAGACAAATTTGTAATCAGCGCCTAAAAATCATCTCAAATCACTTTTTTCTGCTCTGTAACAAAATGTCTGTTCCCTAATGTTATCTACAACACTGCCCTACATACCATTCCACGGAAGCGACCCGTAACGGGTCACTCAACCATGCCCTGGTGGACCTCGGAGTGTGCGACAGCCGTCTAAACTACAAGTTAGCTCATTCCCGATTCCGGGTTAACCCAACTTTGTGTAACAAGTTGGCCGAAACCGAGTTCAGGCGCTTCGCCAAAAAACCCTTCGTCAGGCTCGCCGAATTTCATGGCACTGCTACGTTTCATCACTTTCTCCTATGACTCCTACCGCAAAGATCTGGAAGAGGATTAACAAGATTCGGTGTTGTTATGTCAGCCATAATACCCCCACACTAAACTTACAGGGATCCTTAGAGAATGACAGCCTGGGGGTCAGCAATGCTTTGGGTGACCATTTACGCGCCGTCAGCAGTGCCAGTCGTTACAATAAGGATTTTCTAGCATATAAATCAAACGAAGAGTCTCACTCTCAATTTTACAACAAAATTTAACCTTCCGTATAATGTCTTATTCACCATCCTGGAGTTCCGTGAGGCATTGTCCCTTTGTACATTCACTTCTCCTGGCCTTGACGGGATCCATTTTGATAAAATTCGGCACCTCCATTCACACTGTCATTTTCTTACTTGACTTGTGCAACCTTATATGGGTGAAGGGTTTTTACCCACCATCTTGGCACTTTGGGATTTTCCTTTTCTTTGTCATACCGGGCAGAGACGGGTTGGATGCATACCACTACCGCCCTATAGCTCTTATCAGCTGTCTGAGTAAGTTGCTGGAAAAAATAGGGCTGGAGCGCCTAACTCGTTCCTAGAAACCAATCACCTTCTTTCTCCATTTCAATGTGGCTTCCGAAAAGGTCATAGTACCCTTGACCTCCTAGTACGTTTCGAGGGATCGGTCCGGAGAGCTTTCTCATTAAAGCATCGAGTCTTGATCATATTGTTTGACATTGAGAAAGCCTACGACACAACATGGAGATACGTCGTCTTCAAGCTGCTATACATTTGGGGTATGAAAGGTCTTCTCATTTCTTTTATTCACAGTTTTTTTGCATCATTAAGAGCCTGTTCTTAGAGAATGCGACCTAACACATACAATACTGCCTGATATATACGAATGATTCCAAGTCAGACATTGGCGTAGATGCCACAGCCACCTACTTAGGAGAGTTTCTAACTTTATCTTTGCCCCTGCCAGCTTCTATTTTTACTGTCTAACTTTTAGCCATCCTTTTTGCTTTTAGACTGATCCATTTTTTTTCCTTTTAACAATTTCGTCATTTTCTCCGACTCAGGGAGTGTTTTATAGTCAATTCGGTCTTTTAATGCTTCTCATCCCTTAGTCACAGAAATCTGCAACTGGCTGGTCCAGAATGTGTCCCGATATCGAGTTCTATTTTGTTGGGTCCCAGGGCATGTAGGGGTCCTAGGCAACGAGAGGGCTGATCAACCTAGCCCTCTCGCTCTATTCTGTGTCTCCGGAGAACACCGCTCTGCCTTTTCGAGATTTCTTTCCGTCTATAAGAAAATATATTTTTCATTTGTGGCAGAACGAATGGGATGTGTGTTCATCATTTAAATTATATAAAGTCAAAAAGTCTCTATGCTCTTGGTCTTCGAGCCTTCAGAGACTATAGTCCTCAGAGGTAGCCCTTCGGCGCGTTCAAATCGGCCACACAAGACTTACTCACAGTCATCTTGTTTCAGCTGATACTCAGATCAGCCCTCGCTTCCGTTTGTGTGGTGGGGCCCAATCGGTTGCCCACCTTCTACTAGAATGCCCTCATTTCGCCACTCTCCGATCTGGACGACTTTGACTCATCGGAGTAAGAACGCTTTCTCGCCACGGATCATGGAGTAACTGCAACCATCGAAACTCTGGAACTGTGTCGACACCCGCCCTAAAGTCGTACCTCCTTCGTCAGAGGGGGCCCCCTGTTTCGGAGTCACCTCCGAATCCTCAGGTCGAGTCTCGAGAGGACGACGGTGCTAAGAACTGTGATAACAGCGGCGCAGAGGTAAGTGTGTTCGACCCACTGGCTCGACAAGACGGTGCCGCCATACGTAGGACATATCTGCGTTTGGATTTCCGCTTCCTTCCTTCTACCATCGCTAAGGCCGCACAGGTAATGGAATTGGTGCGTATCTGGGAGGGCAGCACCAATTTACCACTGCAAGTCCCCAGATGTTATCTGTATCCTTCTGCGTGCGGGTGTCCTCGAACAGTCAGCCAGGATAGGATGCGCCCACCGTGTGTTCTGTATTCCAAAGAACAGCACCGAGGGTAGTTTGGTGTATGATATGTCCTCAATAACGAATTTCCCCAACTATTCCGCCAACTCTTTTACGTTATCCCTCCTGGATAAGGTTTTGAGGTGGGCTATTAAAATAGACCTGTGCCAGGGATTTTATCACATCCCATTGCATGCTTCGGCGCGACAATGGTTTGAGATAAAACGTGCTGGTATCTCTTGCCGTTTCACAAGGATCCCAATGGGTTACGGGGGGAGGGGGTCATCATGCAGCGATACATGTCTCCCATTTTTTCCAGCTTGGCTGTGGAGTTTGGGTGTGTGGCTTAACCCAATCAGGAAAATATCTTTTTTATTAGTTCTCCCAAAGCCCTGCGTCTTGTCATACGTCTCTACTCCACCAGTCTCCGGATAAATCGCAGAAAGAGCGTCCTAGAGCCGACTAAGCAGCTCAAATACCTCGAGCTCGAGATAGTAGACCTTGACCGACGCCACACACTTTCCACGGATACAATGCCGGAGACTAAAAGAGGGTCTGGACTGGGCGCCTCGTGTCCCCGAAGAGATCTCCGTTATGGGCTAGGCTCGGAGGCCTACTCAACTTCGGCTGCAGCGCGCCCTCTTTCCCGAGGTTTTGAGCCCAATTGGCGTACGAACAACTGAACAAACTTAGATTGTTAGAGGTTCCGTTGTCGTCTGTGTGCGTATCCTGGAGCTCCTCCCTGAATTGAAACAGGGTTGGCATTCTTGGATGCTATCCTGGGGGCTCCCAGGATAGCCAAATCCACCAATCACCAACCTACCTGTCCTATCTCCCTTCTATCCACACTATTCAAACACTCATTACAATATCCATATCCAATACTTCTTCTAAAACGCAGCACACCTCACATGCCACTGGCTTCGCCTCAATACGGCTTCAGACAAAGCACCTTCACAAGCCTAACAACACATACTAGACTGCTTTAATCAAAATCTACTCCCAAAAGAAGAATTCTAGTCGTCTTCCCAAAGCTTTCGACACAGTCCCACGTCACATCCTAACCCATAAAATCTTCAACACTCACTCAGACCAAAATGACAAAAGGTGGCTCATAAATTTCCTCTTTGACAGACAAGCCAGATTCACTCAAAGCCAGAATTTATCAAAGTATATGCCTTTCTGAAATGATGTCCCCACAGAGAGGTAATTATTTCTTCCCTACCCTTTTCAACCAATTTATGCATGCCCTCCCTCCCCCACAACCCCTACATTGCCATTTAATCGTACGTTGACGACATAAACATCACCTCACAACATAAACAGAGCCACTAGAAACGTACCTCATCAGACTGACTTGAGCAGTGGTTAGACGAAAACATAATGGTAGTCTCACCTCAAAAACAGAGAACCGCAAATCACACTTAACGTCTAAATGTCATAGTATTTCGCCTAACTATCGACCTCGCAACACAAACCTGCAACAAGGTATAAAAACAAAAGCAAAGGACTGCGTGAATTCACTGGCTTCAACTTTGGACAACAGAAAGAAACACTCATCATATTGCATAAACAATCCATTCATCCTACAAACAACTACGCTTCCCCAACCGGGCATCCAACACTAGCTCACTCCAACTTGCATAAAACAAAGCCCTAGGCAAACTCATTGGATACACTCAACACAGCGCAATAAATCACCTACACAGAAAAAGACAAATTTACACTACCCCAATCCACACAAGAACTGACAATTCATTTCATCCATGCTACAACCTCAGAACAAACACACCACCACCAGGAACAAGAAGTCCATACCCTCCTCAGATGATTACCTCTTTTCCTCATGTCCAGTCCACTAGAAAAGAAAAGTAACACCATAATCATTACACGACCACTCCAAAACCTACAAAACACGACAGTGCTTCGGACATCCGCGATCGAAATTGCCATGGGAGGAGCCTCCCTAGACAAACAGAATCACCCTCAGATCGGGCCTCCAATCATCCCTATAATAAGCACATACGAAAGAAAATCTTGCTGCTTTGCAGGATTTTCCTTTTAAAGAAAAGGTTAGGAAAAGGAAACTCTGATTGTAAAACCTCCTGCTGCCTTGCAGGATTTTCCTTTTTAAGAAAAGGTTGAGAGAAGGAAACCTGATTGTAAAACCTCCTGCTGCCTTGCAGGATTTTCCTTTTAAGAAAAGGTTAGGAAAAGGAAACTCTGGTTGTAAAACCTCATGCTGCCTTGCAGGTTTTTCGTTTTTAAGAAAAGGTTAGGTGAAGGAAATGTAATTGTAAAACCTCCTGCTGCCGTGCAGGATTTTCCTTTTATGAAAAGGTTAGGAAAAGGAAACTCTGATTGTAAAACCTCATGCTGCCTTGCAGGATTTTCCTTTTTAAGAGAAGGTTAAGAGAAGGAAATGAGATTGTAAAACCTCCTGCTGCCTTGCAGGATTTTCCTTTTTAAGAAAAGGTTAGGACAAGGAAATGTGATTGTAAAACCTCCTGCTGCCTTGCAGGATTTTCCTTTTATGAAAAGGTTAGGGAAAGGAAACTCTGATTGTAAAACCTCCTGCTGCCTTGCAGGATTTTCCTTTTATGAAAAGGTTAGGAAAAGGAAACTGTGATTGTAAAACCTCCTGCTGCCTTGCAGGATTTTCCTTTTATGAAAAGGTTAGGAGAAGGAAATGTGATTGTAAAACCTCCTGCTGCCTTGCAGGATTTTCCTTTGATGAAAAGGTTAGGAAAAGGAAACTCTGATTGTAAAACCTCCTGCTGCCTTGCAGGATTTTACTTTTTAAGAAAAGGTTGAGAGAAGGTAACCTGATTTTGAAACCTCCTGCTGCCTTGCAGGATTTTCCTTTTTAAGAAAAGGTTAGGCGAAGGAAATCAGATTGTAAAACCGCCTGCTGCCTTGCAGGATTTTCCTTTTTAAGAAAAGGTTAGGCGAAGGAAATCAGATTGTAAAACCGCCTGCTGCCTTGCAGGATTTTCCTTTAATGAAAAGGTTAGGAAAAGGAAACTCTGATTGTAAAACCTCATGCTGCATTGCAGGATTTTCCTTTTTAAGAGAAGGTTAGGAGAAGGAAATGAGATTGTGAAACCTCCTGCTGCCTTGCAGGATTTTCCTTTTATGAAAAGGTTAGAGAAAGGAAACTCTGATTGTAAAACCTCCTGCTGCCTTGCAGGATTTTCCTTTTAAGAAAAGGTTAGGAAGGGGAAACTCTGGTTGTAAAACCTCATGCTGCCTTGCAGGTTTTTCGTTTTTAAGAAAAGGTTAGGTGAAGGAAATGTAATTGTAAAACCTTCTGCTGCCGTGCAGGATTTTCCTTTTATGAAAAGGTTAGGAAAAGGAAACTCTGATTGTAAAACCTCCTGCTGCCTTGCAGGATTTTACTTTTTAAGAAAAGGTTGAGAGAAGGTAACCTGATTTTGAAACCTCCTGCTGCCTTGCAGGATTTTCCTTTTTAAGAAAAGGTTAGGCGAAGGAAATCAGATTGTAAAACCGCCTGCTGCCTTGCAGGATTTTCCTTTTTAAGAAAAGGTTAGGACAAGGAAATGTGATTGTAAAACCTCCTGCTGCCTTGCAGGATTTTTCTTTTTATGAAAAGGTTAGGGAAAGGAAACTCTGATTGTAAAACCTCCTGCTGCCTTGCAGGATTTTCCTTTTATGAAAAGGTTAGGAAAAGGAAACTCTGATTGTAAAACCTCCTGCTGCCTTGCAGGATTTTACTTTTTAAGAAAAGGTTGAGAGAAGGTAACCTGATTTTGAAACCTCCTGCTGCCTTGCAGGATTTTCCTTTTTAAGAAAAGGTTAGGCGAAGGAAATCAGATTGTAAAACCGCCTGCTGCCGTGCAGGATTTTCCTTTTTAAGGAAAAGTTAGGCGAAGGAAATCAGATTGTAAAACCGCCTGCTGCCTTGCAGGATTTTCCTTTAATGAAAAGGTTAGGAAAAGGAAACTCTGATTGTAAAACCTCCTGCTGCCTTGCAGGATTTTCCTTTTTAAGAAAAGGTTAGGAGAAGGAAATGTGATTGTAAAACCTCCTGCTGCCTTGCAGGATTTTCCTTTTATGAAAAGGTTAGGGAAAGGAAACTGTGATTGTAAAACCTCCTGCTGCCTTGCAGGATTTTCCTTTTATGAAAAGGTTAGGAGAAGGAAATGTGATTGTAAAACCTCCTGCTGCCTTGCAGGATTTTCCTTTAATGAAAAGGTTAGGAAAAGGAAACTCTGATTGTAAAACCTCCTGCTGCCTTGCAGGATTTTACTTTTTAAGAAAAGGTCGAGAGAAGGTAACCTGATTTTGAAACCTCCTGCTGCCTTGCAGGATTTTCCTTTTTAAGAAAAGGTTAGGCGAAGGAAATCAGATTGTAAAACCGCCTGCTGCCGTGCAGGATTTTCCTGTTTAAGAAAAGGTTAGGCGAAGGAAATCAGATTGTAAAACCGCCTGCTGCCGTGCAGGATTTTCCTGTTTAAGAAAAGGTTAGGCGAAGGAAATCAGATTGTAAAACCGCCTGCTGCCTTGCAGGATTTTCCTTTAATGAAAAGGTTAGGAAAAGGAAACTCTGATTGTAAAACCTCCTGCTGCCTTGCAGGATTTTCCTTTTTAAGAAAAGGTTAGGAGAAGGAAATGTGATTGTAAAACCTCCTGCTGCCTTGCAGGATTTTCCTTTTATGAAAAGGTTAGGGAAAGGAAACTCTGATTGTAAAACCTCCTGCTGCCTTGCAGGATTTTCCTTTTATGAAAAGGTTAGGAAAAGGAAACTGTGATTGTAAAACCTCCTACTGCCTTGCAGGATTTTCCTTTAATGAAAAGGTTAGGAAAAGGAAACTCTGATTGTAAAACCTCCTGCTGCCTTGCAGGATTTTCCTTTTTAAGAAAAGGTTAAGAGAAGGAAACCTGATTGTAAAACCTCTTGCTGCCTTGCAGGATTTTCCTTTTATGAAAAGGTTAGGAAAAGGAAACTCTGATTGTAAAACCTCCTGCTGCCTTGCAGGATTTTCCTTTTTAAGAAAAGGTTGAGAGAAGGAAACCTGATTGTGAAACCTCCTGCTGCCTTGCAGGATTTTCCTTTTTAAGAAAAGGTTAGTAGAAGGAAATCAGATTGTAAAACCTCATGCTGCCTTGCAGGATTTTCCTTTTATTATAAGGTTAGGAAAAGGAAATCAGATTGTAAAACCTCCTGCTGCCTTGCAGGATTTTCCTTTAATGAAAAGGTTAGGAAAAGGAAACTCTGATTGTAAAACCTCCTGCTGCCTTGCAGGATTTTCCTTTTTAAGAAAAGGTTGAGAGAAGGTAACCTGATTGTGAAACCTCCTGCTGCCTTGCAGGATTTAACCTTTTTAAAAAAAGGTTAGTGGAATGAAATCAGATTGTAAAACCTCATGCTGACTTGCAGGATTTTCCTTTTATGAAAAGATTAGGAAAAGGAAACTCTGATTGTAAAAACCTCATGCTGCCTTGCAGGATTTTCCAGTTTAGGAAAAGATTAGGAGAAGGGGATCTGATTGTAAAACCTACTGCTGCCTTGCAGTATTTTCCTTTTATGAAAAGGTTAGGAAAAGGAAACTCTGATTGTAAAACCTCATGCTGACTTGCAGGATTTTCCTTTTATGACAAGGTTAGGAAAAGGAAACTCTGATTGTAAAACCTCCTGCTGCCTTGCAGAATTTTCCTTTTTAAGAAAAGTTTGAGAAAAGGAAACCTGATTGTAAAACCTCCTGCTACCTTGCAGGATTTTCCTTTTTAAGAAAAGGTTAGTAGAAGGAAATCAAATTGTAAAACCTCCTGCTGCCTTGCAGGATTTTCCTTTTATTAAAAGGTTAGGAAAAGGAAACTCTGATTGTAAAACCTCCTGCTGCCTTGCAGGATTTTCCTTTTATGAAAAGGTCAGGAAAAGGAAACTCTGATTATAAAACCTCATGCTGACTTGCAGGATTTTCCTTTTAAGAAAAGGTTAGGAAAAGGAAACTCTGATTGTAAAACCTCATGCGGCCTTGCAGGATTTTCCTTTTAAAGAAAAGGTTAGGAGAAGGAAATGTGATTGTAAAACCTCCTGCTGCTTTGCAGGATTTTCCTTTTATGAAAAGGTTAGGAAAAGGCAACTCTGATTGTAAAACCTCCTGCTGCCTTGCAGGATTTTCCTTTTATGAAAAGTTTAGGGAAAGGAAACTCTGATTGTAAAACCTCATGCTGCCTTGCAGGATTTTCCTTTTATGAAAAGGTTAGGAAAAGTAAACTCTGATTGTAAAACCTCCTGCTGACTTGCAGGGTTTTCCTTCTCAAGAAAAGGTTAGGAGACGGAAATGTGATTGTAAAACCTCCTGCTGCCTTGCAGGATTTTCCCTTTATGAAATGGTTAGGAAAAGGAAACTCTGATTGTAAAACCTCCCTGCTGCCTTGCAGGATTTTCCTTTTATGAAAAGGTTAGGAAAAGGAACCTCTGATTGTAAAATTTTCTGCTGCCTTGCAGGATTTTCCTTTAATGAAAAGGTTAGGAAAAGGAAACTCTAATTGTAAAACCTCCTGCTGCCTTGCAGGATTTTCCTTTTTAAGAAAAGGTTAGGAGAAGGAAATGTGATTGTAAAACCTCCTGCTGCCTTGCAGGATTTTCCTTTTATGAAAAGGTTTGGGAAAGGAAACTCTGATTGTAAAACCTCCTGCTGCTTTGCAGGATTTTACTTTTTAAGAAAAGGTTGAGAGAAGGTAACCTGATTTTGAAACCTCCTGCTGCCTTGCAGGATTTTCCTTTTTAAGAAAAGGTTAGGCGAAGGAAACTGTGATTGTAAAACCTCCTGCTGCCTTGCAGGATTTTCCTTTTATGAAAAGGTTAGGAGAAGGAAATCAGATTGTAAAACCTCCTGCTGCCTTGCAGGATTTTCCTTTTTATGAAAAGGTTAGGCGAAGGAAATCAGATTGTAAAACCTCCTGCTGCCTTGCAGGATTTTCCTTTTATGAAAAGGTTAGGAAAAGTAAACTCTGATTGTAAAACCTCCTGCTGCCTTGCAGGATTTTCCTTTTTAAGAAAAGGTTAGGAGAAGGAAATGTGATTGTAAAACCTCCTGCTGCCTTGCAGGATTTTCCTTTTATGAAAAGGTTTGGGAAAGGAAACTCTGATTGTAAAACCTCCTGCTGCCTTGCAGGATTTTCCTTTTTAAGAGAAGGTTAAGAGAAGGAAATGAGATTGTAAAACCTCCTGCTGCCTTGCAGGATTTTCCTTTTTAAGAAAAGGTTAGGACAAGGAAATGTGATTGTAAAACCTCCTGCTGCCTTGCAGGATTTTTCTTTTTATGAAAAGGTTAGGGAAAGGAAACTCTTGTAAAACCTCCTGCTGCCTTGCAGGATTTTCCTTTTATGAAAAGGTTAGGAAAAGGAAACTGTGATTGTAAAACCTCCTACTGCCTTGCAGGATTTTCCTTTTATGAAAAGGTTAGGCGAAGGAAATCAGATTGTAAAACCGCCTGCTGCCTTGCAGGATTTTCCTTTTTAAGAAAAGGTTAGGAGACGGAAATGTGATTGTAAAACCTCCTTCTGCCTTGCAGGATTTTTCTTTTTATGAAAAGGTTAGGAAAAGTAAACTCTGATTGTAAAACCTCCTGCTGCCTTGCAGGATTTTCCTTTTATGAAAAGGTTAGGAAAAGGAACCTCTGATTGTAAAATTTTCTGCTGCCTTGCAGGATTTTCCTTTAATGAAAAGGTTAGGAAAAGGAAACTCTAATTGTAAAACCTCCTGCTGCCTTGCAGGATTTTCCTTTTTAAGAGAAGGTTAAGAGAAGGTAATGAGATTGTAAAACCTCCTGCTGCCTTGCAGGATTTTCCTTTTTAAGAAAAGGTTAGGACAAGGAAATGTGATTGTAAAACCTCCTGCTGCCTTGCAGGATTTTTCTTTTTATGAAAAGGTTAGGGAAAGGAAACTCTTGTAAAACCTCCTGCTGCCTTGCAGGATTTTCCTTTTATGAAAAGGTTAGGAAAAGGAAACTGTGATTGTAAAACCTCCTACTGCCTTGCAGGATTTTCCTTTTATGAAAAGGTTAGGCGAAGGAAATCAGATTGTAAAACCGCCTGCTGCCTTGCAGGATTTTCCTTTTTAAGAAAAGGTTAGGACAAGGAAATGTGATTGTAAAACCTCCTGCTGCCTTGCAGGATTTTTCTTTTTATGAAAAGGTTAGGGAAAGGAAACTCTGATTGTAAAACCTCCTGCTGCCTTGCAGGATTTTCCTTTTATGAAAAGGTTAGGAAAAGGAAACTGTGATTGTAAAACCTCCTGCTGCCTTGCAGGATTTTCCTTTTATGAAAAGGTTAGGAGAAGGAAATGTGATTGTAAAACCTCCTGCTGCCTTGCAGGATTTTCCTTTAATGAAAAGGTTAAGAAAAGGAAACTCTGATTGTAAAACCTCCTGCTGCCTTGCAGGATTTTACTTTTTAAGAAAAGGTTGAGAGAAGGTAACCTGATTTTGAAACCTCCTGCTGCCTTGCAGGATTTTCCTTTTTAAGAAAAGGTTAGGCGAAGGAAATCAGATTGTAAAACCGCCTGCTGCCGTGCAGGATTTTCCTTTTTAAGAAAAAGTTAGGCGAAGGAAATCAGATTGTAAAACCGCCTGCTGCCTTGCAGGATTTTCCTTTAATGAAAAGGTTAGGAAAAGGAAACTCTGATTGTAAAACCTCCTGCTGCCTTGCAGGATTTTCCTTTTTAAGAAAAGGTTAGGAGAAGGAAATGTGATTGTAAAACCTCCTGCTGCCTTGCAGGATTTTCCTTTTATGAAAAGGTTAGGGAAAGGAAACTGTGATTGTAAAACCTCCTGCTGCCTTGCAGGATTTTCCTTTTATGAAAAGGTTAGGAAAAGGAAATCAAATTGTAAAACCGCCTGCTGCCGTGCAGGATTTTCCTGTTTAAGAAAAGGTTAGGCGAAGGAAATGTGATTGTAAAACCGCCTGCTGCCTTGCAGGATTTTCCTTTTTAAGAAAAGGTTGAGGGAAGGAAACCTGATTGTAAAACCTCCTGCTGCCTTGCAGAATTTTCCTTTTTAAGAAAAGTTTGAGAAAAGGAAACCTGATTGTAAAACCTCCTGCTACCTTGCAGGATTTTCCTTTTTAAGAAAAGGTTAGTAGAAGGAAATCAAATTGTAAAACCGCCTGCTGCCGTGCAGGATTTTCCTGTTTAAGAAAAGGTTAGGCGAAGGAAATCAGATTGTAAAACCGCCTGCTGCCTTACAGGATTTTCCTTTAATGAAAAGGTTAGGAAAAGGAAACTCTGATTGTAAAACCTCCTGCTGCCTTGCAGGATTTTCCTTTTTAAGAAAAGGTTAGGAGAAGGAAATGTGATTGTAAAACCTCCTGCTGCCTTGCAGGATTTTCCTTTTATGAAAAGGTTAGGGAAAGGAAACTCTGATTGTAAAACCTCCTGCTGCCTTGCAGGATTTTCCTTTTATGAAAAGGTTAGGAAAAGGAAACTGTGATTGTAAAACCTCCTACTGCCTTGCAGGATTTTCCTTTAATGAAAAGGTTAGGAAAAGGAAACTCTGATTGTAAAACCTCCTGCTGCCTTGCATGATTTTCCTTTTTAAGAAAAGGTTAAGAGAAGGAACCCTGATTGTAAAACCTCTTGCTGCCTTGCAGGATTTTCCTTTTATGAAAAGGTTAGGAAAAGGAAACTCTGATTGTAAAACCTCCTGCTGCCTTGCAGGATTTTCCTTTTTAAGAAAAGGTTGAGAGAAGGAAACCTGATTGTGAAACCTCCTGCTGCCTTGCAGGATTTTCCTTTTTAAGAAAAGGTTAGTAGAAGGAAATCAGATTGTAAAACCTCATGCTGCCTTGCAGGATTTTCCTTTTATTAAAAGGTTAGGAAAAGGAAATCAGATTGTAAAACCTCATGCTGCCTTGCAGGATTTTCCTTTTATGAAAAGGTTAGGAAAAGGAAACTCTGATTGTAAAACCTCCTGCTGCCTTGCAGGATTTTCCTTTTTAAGAAAAGGTTGAGAGAAGGTAACCTGATTGTGAAACCTCCTGCTGCCTTGCAGGATTTAACCTTTTTAAAAAAAGGTTAGTGGAATGAAATCAGATTGTAAAACCTCCTGCTGCCTTGCAGGATTTTCCTTTTTAAGAAAAGGTTAGGCAAAGGAAATCAGATTGTAAAACCGCCTGCTGCCTTGCAGGATTTTCCTTTTATGAAAAGGTTAGGAAAAGTAAACTCTGATTGTAAAACCTCATGCTGACTTGCAGGATTTTCCTTTTATGAAAAGATTAGGAAAAGGAAACTTTGATTGTAAAAACCTCATGCTGCCTTGCAGGATTTTCCAGTTTAGGAAAAGATTAGGAGAAGGGGATCTGATTGTAAAACCTACTGCTGCCTTGCAGTATTTTCCTTTTATGAAAAGGTTAGGAAAAGGAAACTCTGATTGTAAAACCTCATGCTGACTTGCAGGATTTTCCTTTTATGACAAGGTTAGGAAAAGGAAACTCTGATTGTAAAACCTCCTGCTGCCTTGCAGGATTTTCCTTTTTAAGAAAAGGTTAGAAGAAGGAAATGTGATTGTAAAACCTCCTGCTGCCTTGCAGGATTTTCCTTTTATGAAAAGGTTAGGAAAAGGAAACTCTGATTGTAAAACCTCCTGCTGCCTTGCAGGATTTTCCTTTTTAAGAAAAGGTTGAGAGAAGGAAACCTGATTGTAAAACCTCCTGCTGCCTTGCAGGATTTTCATTTTTAAGAAAAGATTAGGCGAAGGAAATGTGATTGTAAAACCTCCTGCTGCCTTGCAGGATTTTCCTTTTATGAAAAGGTTAGGAAAAGGAAACTCTGATTGTAAAACCTCATGCTACCTTGCAGGATTTTCCTTTTTAAGAAAAGGTTGAGGGAAGGAAACCTGATTGTAAAACCTCCTGCTGCCTTGCAGAATTTTCCTTTTTAAGAAAAGTTTGAGAAAAGGAAACCTGATTGTAAAACCTCCTGCTACCTTGCAGGATTTTCCTTTTTAAGAAAAGGTTAGTAGAAGGAAATCAAATTGTAAAACCTCCTGCTGCCTTGCAGGATTTTCCTTTTATGAAAAGGTTAGGAAAAGGAAACTCTGATTGTAAAACCTCCTGCTGCCTTGCAGGATTTTCCTTTTATGAAAAGGTTAGGAAAAGGAAACTCTGATTGTAAAACCTCATGCTGACTTGCAGGATTTTCCTTTTAAGAAAAAGTTAGGAAAAGGAAACTCTGATTGTAAAACCTCATGCGGCCTTGCAGGATTTTCCTTTTAAAGAAAAGGTTAGGAGAAGGAAATGTGATTGTAAAACCTCCTGCTGCTTTGCAGGATTTTCCTTTTATGAAAAGGTTAGGAAAAGGCAACTCTGATTGTAAAACCTCCTGCTGCCTTGCAGGATTTTCCTTTAATGAAAAGTTTAGGGAAAGGAAACTCTGATTGTAAAACCTCATGCTGCCTTGCAGGATTTTCCTTTTATGAAAAGGTTAGGAAAAGTAAACTCTGATTGTAAAACCTCCTGCTGCCTTGCAGGGTTTTCCTTCTCAAGAAAAGGTTAGGAGACGGAAATGTGATTGTAAAACCTCCTGCTGCCTTGCAGGATTTTCCCTTTATGAAATGGTTAGGAAAAGGAAACTCTGATTGTAAAACCTCCTGCTGCCTTGCAGGATTTTCCTTTTTAAGAAAAGGTTGAGAGAAGGAAACCTGATTGTAAAACCTCCTGCTGCCTCGCAGGATTTTCCTTTTTAAGAAAAGGTTAGTAGAAGGAAATCAGATTGTAAAACCTCCTGCTGCCTTGCAGGATTTTCCTTTTTATGAAAAGGTTAGGCGAAGGAAATCAGATTGTAAAACCTCCTGCTGCCTTGCAGGATTTTCCTTTTATGAAAAGGTTAGGAAAAGTAAACTCTGATTGTAAAACCTCCTGCTGCCTTGCAGGATTTTCCTTTTATGAAAAGGTTAGGAAAAGGAACCTCTGATTGTAAAATTTTCTGCTGCCTTGCAGGATTTTCCTTTAATGAAAAGGTTAGGAAAAGGAAACTCTAATTGTAAAACCTCCTGCTGCCTTGCAGGATTTTCCTTTTTAAGAAAAGGTTAGGAGAAGGAAATGTGATTGTAAAACCTCCTGCTGCCTTGCAGGATTTTCCTTTTATGAAAAGGTTTGGGAAAGGAAACTCTGATTGTAAAACCTCCTGCTGCCTTGCAGGATTTTCCATTTATGAAAAGGTTAGGAGAAGGAAACTCTGATTGTAAAACCTCATGCTGCCTTGTAGGATTTTCCTTTTTAAGAAAAGGTTAGGAGAAGGAAATGTGATTGTAAAACCTCCTGCTGCCTTGCAGTATTTTCCTTTTATGAAAAGGTTAGGAAAAGGAAACTCTGATTGTAAAAACTCATGCTGCCTTGCAGGATTTTCCTTTTTAAGAAAAGGTTGAGAGAAAGAAACCTGATTGTAAAACCTCATGCTGCCTTCAGGATTTTCCTTTTTGAGAAAAGGTTGAGAGAAGGAAACCTGATTGTAAAACCTCCTGCTGCCTTGCAGGATTTTTCTTTTATGTAAAGGTTAGGAAAAGGAAACTCTGATTGTAAAACCTCCTGCTGCCTTGCAGGATTTTCCTTTTTAAGAAAGTTTAGAAGAAGGAAATGTGATTGTAAAACCTCCTGCTGCCTTGCAGGATTTTCATTTTATGAAAAGGTTAGGAAAAGGAAACTCTGATTGTAAAACCTCATGCTGCCTTGCATGATTTTCCTTTTTAATCAAAGGTTAGGAGAAGGAAATCAGATTGTAAGACCTCCTGCTTCCTTGCACCATTTTCCATTTATGAAAAGGTTAGGAAAAGGAAACTCTGATTGTAAAACCTCATTCTGCCTTGCAGGATTTTTCTTTTTATGAAAAGGTTAGGGAAAGGAAACTCTAATTGTAAAACCTCCTGCTGCCTTGCAGGTTCTTCGTTTTATGAAAAGGTTAGGAAAAGGAAACCCTGATTGTAAAACCTCCGGCTGCCTTCAGGATTTTCCTTTTATGAAAAGGTTAGGAAAAGGAAACTCTGATTGTAAAACCTCCTGCTGCCTTGCAGGATTTTCCTTCTATAAAAAGGTTAGGAAAAGGAAACTCTGATTGTAAAACCTCCTGCTGCCTTGTAGGTTCCAACCTTCTTATACAAAGGTTAGGCACTCAGCCAATGCTTGGGATGGGTGTTAGCAAGGGCATGCGACCCATGAAAATTTGCCACTGCTTTCTATTTCGGACCTCGAGGGGGGGGGGGGGGACTGGCCCTCTAGGCATAATGTGTATGGTTGGAGCTGGGGTCCTGGGAGCTGAGTGTGTCAGAAGGTACAGGGTACGTGTTTTTTCAGGCCGAATCTAGGAGTAGCGCTCCAGGAGGCTGAGGCTGCCCTGCCAGTGGGGAGATAATGGCGGGATAGTTACAGTGCTATGTGCGCGCATGGGCAGGTGCCCTGTAGTTATCCCGGCGGGGTGCTCCGAGGCCACTGATACATCCGTGGGTTAAGGCTTTTGGGAATGTGACTCACTCTCCTGGCTTTGGCTGTGTGCACGTGACGGGGGCTCGTCACCTGTCCTTCCCTTCACTTATATCCTACCATAATTGGACCTGAACTAAAAAGACGAAAACCTGGATCAAAATCACCTAATCAACAAGAAAAAAAAATGAGGCTGAAAATTGCTAGTTGGAATGTCGGTAGTTTGAAGGGTAGTCAGTGGAGGGGTGGCTGAGACCCTATCGCGGAGAAACGTGGATCTATGCTGTGCGTAAGAATATAGATGGAGAGGGTTCGGCGAGAATGATTGTGGGAAAGGAATCGAGATATGAGGGGCGGTCAATAAGTTTTGCGAATCAGTAGGGCAGAACAGAAGAAGGAGGATGGCTGTTTGTAGGGTGTTAGGACAAGTTATGACAAGTCAGGACCTGCATCCGCACGCTCCTGCCTCGTCTATTTAAGAAGCAGTAGCTGATCGCAGATCGTCAGTCAAAAATCTTTCAACTATGGAGAAGGTTGAGCACCGCGCAGTGATCAAACTTTTGACCAAGAAAGGCAAGAATGCAAAAGAGATCCATGAACGCATGGTTGCAGTGTACACCGACACCACCCCTTCCTATGCAACCATTGCTCGCTTGAATAGGGAGTTCCGCCATGGTCGTGAGTCCCTTGAAGATGACCCCCATCCAGGACGCCCGTCAGACGTGACCAACGAGGACAATGTGGCCCGTTTGGAGAAGATGATCCTCGAAAATGGACGGGTGAAGGTCCAAGGAATCAAGCGAGAACTTGGAGTATCGCATGGAAGTGTTATCAACATCTTCCACGACAATTTGGCCATGACCAAGGTCTGTGCCCGTTGGGTCCCTAGAAACCTGACGCCCCAGATCGACTTCAACGTCGTCAAAGTTCGGAGGAGCTGCTGCTCCTGTACAATCAAGACCCGGCGGGATTCGAGTCGCGCATAGTGACAGGTGATGAAACGTGGGTCCATCACTGGGATCCCGAGACCAAGCTCGAAAGCATGGCCTGGAAGCACAGGGGCTCCCTAACCCCCATCAAGTTCCGGACCCAACCCTCAGCCGGGAAGATCATGGCCACCATCTTCTGGGATTCTGAAGGAGTGTTGATGGTGGACTATGCGCCTCGTGGAAGGATCATCACAGGCCAATATTACACCGAGGAACTGGCTGGGTTGAAGAAATACATCCGTCAGAAGCGGCGCGGCAAGTTGACACGCGGTGTCCTGCTCCTCCTCGACAATGCCCCTGTCCACATGGCCAGAGTTGCACACGCTGCCCTGCGCGAGTGCGGATTCAAGGAGCTCAACCATCCCCCCTACAGTCCAGATCTGGCCCCCTAGCGACTACTTTTTATTCCGCCAGCTCAAGGCTGCACTGCGTGGACTCCGGTTTGGGGACGATGAAGATGTCCAGCTCGCCGTCCAGGAGTGGATTGAACAGCAGTCGGGAGATTTCTGGTTGTTGGGAATTCGAAGCCTCAGGGACAAGTGGCGCAAGTGCATTGTAGTCGAGGGTAGTTATATTGAAAAATAATAAAACACTTTTCCTCATATCTCGTTTCCTTATTTACGAATTGCAAAACTTATTGACCGCCCCTCGTATAAACTGTTTTGGATGGGAAATGCTAACGGTTATGGCGGTGTCGATGTTCTATTAGCAGAAAAGTGGAAAGAGTGTGTTACGTGCATGAATAGAAGTAATGGCAGGATATTGGTGTTAAAGTTGAATTTCGATAAAGTAATCATATCTGTTGTATCGGTGTATGCACCCCAAGTAGGCTTGGATGCTGTGGTCAAGGATGAGTTTTGGGACGAGTTAATCAGAGTTGTTGGAGGTATGGCAGAGAGTGAGATGGTGATCCTTGGAGGAGAACTGATTGGACATGTGGGGACGGAGGCACTGGGGTACGAAGGAGTGCATGGAGGTTGTGGATTTGGCACTAGGAACGTGGAAAGCGAGCGAATTCTGGGATTTGGGGAAACAATGGACATGGTCTTTTGTAGCACCTTGTTTAGAAAAGAGAGAAGCAGACTTGTCACATATGCATTTAGAGACAGCAGTAGTCACATAGACTATTTTATGGTTAGAAAAAGAAGAGAGAAAATTAGTGAAAGATGTTAAAGTGATACCCAGTGAAGAGTGTGTACAGCAACATACGTTACTGTTGTGTGACCTTTGGTTAGGGAAATTGCAGACCAGGAGGAGGGTGTTTGTGCCTGGAAGGAAGGTGTGGAAGCTGGGAAATCAGGAAGTGAGGAAGGCTTTTTACGAGGAGTTCGATACATTGTAGCGGCGAAAAGAGCGACTGAGGGAAGTTTGACTGAGCAGTGTAGGAGACTGAAAGATAACCTTCTAAAAGCCACTGAACAGGTTTGTGGATGATCAAGAGGTCTACTCAGGCACAAGGCATCTTGGTGGTGGAATGAGGAAGTTGAGGCTGAAGTGAAGGGAAAAAGAATATCGTTTATGGCATGTAAACAGGGTGGGAGTAAGGAAGTATACTTGGCAACGAAAAGAAGGGCAAGTCGGGAAGTGTATAGGGCTAAGTCAGAGGCCCAAGAACCTCCTCTTGAGATCCTCAATGGTGCTTAAGGGAGGGAAAGGGTGTTTGAACTGGCTAGGCAGATGAAAAAGGAAACTAGTGATATAGCGGGTGAACATTGCATTAAAAATGATGGTAGAGTTGTGGTTGGACAGGACGATATAAAAAAAGGCTTGGATGGAACACTATAATCGTTTATTAAACGTAGAATTTGACTGGGGCAGAAGACTTGAGGATTCCGCAGAACCTGTGGCTGGACCGTGGCCATCAATTGAGGACAAAATGGTGAGCAGAGCCATCCATCACATGCCAGAAGGTAGATTAGCGGGTGTTTCTGATATAAATGTCGAGATGTTGAAGACCTCTAGAGATATCGGTGTGCGGTTGGTCACGGACCTTATAAATGCTGTCACATATGAATATGCTGTACCAGAAGACCGGCTAAAGAGTGTGATTGTGAATGTGTTTTTTTATTAATAGTTTTTACGTAGTCCTTATTTAGGCTTAGTGTGCTCATTTTCTATTGTTCAATCTTAATCCTTTCCAGATCCTTCTATATTTCGTTCAGTATTTCAGCCTCTTCCACAAATTTTCGTATCTTTCCTGTTACGTTCGAGTTATCATCGTTTAGCCTACTTTTTAGGCTCAGAGGTATAATGAGGCCATCCGTTCTGCAATGCCTTATTCGGCTTTGCCTATAATTAGGGCATTCACTCAAAATATGATGGAGTGTCAAAGGTACGTAGCAATCTTCACACAAAGGTTGTTCTTCTCCCGTCAGTAGGTGGCCATGAGTGATTCTAGTGTGTCGTATGCGTAGTCTTGTTAGTATTTTTGAGTGAGAGGTGTTAAAGGCTTGCACTTTGTATTTGATATTTCTTAGTTTGTTTTGCGCTTCAGGTATTTATTTTTATTGCTCTTCCCATTTTCTTAATATAACCCTCTTGATTTCAGGGTAAAGATCTTTTGCAGGTATTTTTAATCTAGTGTCTAAGTTTTTATTCCTTGTTGCGTCTTTAGCCTTTCTATCTGCTCTTTCATTTCCGGGAATGCCTACATGTCCAGGAGACCAAGAAAGGTTTATTTTTATGCTTTTTGATGATAAAATTTCCATCCAGTTATGAATTTCTTGAACTAGAGGGTGGGTGGAGTACTTGTTTGTTATAGCAGTAATAGCACTCTGGGAGTCTGAGAATATTACAAAGTTTAAGGATCCAGTATGTAAGGTATATGGAAATGACATATATATTGCTTGCAATTCTGCAGTTAGCACGTTGGTGGCTCTCAGCTGACGTCTTGAGTAGGATTGATCTGGAAAGATAGTTGAGCATCCGACACCCTCCGCCTGCCTGGATCCCTCAGTGTGGATGGGAGTTTGTCTTCTATGTTTGGTGAGTCTATGGGCTTCATGTTCCATCCGTAAAATAGAGTCAGGAGTACCTGTTTTGCTTTCAGTATATTTCTCACATGAGGGTTGCAAAGATATACACCACGGCTCTCTATAGTGATCGACAGAGGCTATAATTGATGTTGGAATATTTGGTAAGTTGAGCTGGGAATTTAATTGTCTCATTCTATATCCAAGAGTTGTGTGTTTTCTTGGGTTAGCAAACAGGTGGTCATTACTAGTATCTGAAACGATACCATGGGCTGGTGTTCCTGGCATTCCACTTAGTCTAGTATATAGTTGGAGGCTTAATTTTTTTCTCCTATCATAAAGGAATGGTTCTCCTGACTCACGATATAAGCTACGAGTAGGAATTGACGATGTTCTGAAGGCTCCTCTTGTACATAGACGAATTCCGAGATGGTGTACTGGGTCCAATAGTTGAAGTGTTGTTTTTGGAGCAGATGCATATATAGGACATCCATAGTCTAGTTTATTCCGTATGATCGTTCTATAGATGTGGAGCAAAGATGCTCTGTCAACTTGCACATACAGCTCGTAGGGAAATTGGTCTATAGTTTCCAGCAATGAAGGGGTCTTTCGCTGGCTTCTTATATGGTAATACGATGGCCTAGAGCCATAATGTGGAAAGTCTGAGTTATCCAGATACGGTTGTATAGCTGAAGTATATAGTCTATAGTGATGTCCGGTAGGAGTTTTATCATTATATAACTAATTCCATCTTCACTAGGGGAAGATGGGTTCATGGTACTTAGTACATATTTTACTTCTTGCAATGTAATTTTTTATTATATTTCTCGTCCTCGCCTCCATCAAAATTGAGTGGCACAGAGGTCGCTCTACTCAGAAACTGTGGATGTTGAGATCCACAAGAGATATCTGAGAGTGTAGTCACAAACATCTCGGCGACCATTCCTGGGTCAGCAACTATCTCACCATTCTCTCTTTTCAACATAGGTGGGGGTGTTGTTTTGTATTTATCATTAAGTCTATGGATCTTCTGCCAGATTTTATTGATGTTTGTGTCACTATTGATACTTGAAATATAATTTGACCAGGATTCTTTTCTCTTCTGTTTGATAAGTAATCTAAAAGTTGCTCTTGCTCTATTGTATTCCATTTTGTCTATTGCTAGTCTTGTTTTTAAGTACTTATACAGTCTTCTATTTTTCTCCTTAGCTGCATTAGCTAGTTCGGAGCACCAACATGGTATCACTTTGGGTCTCATCTTTCCACTCGACATAGGTATTGATTGCTGAGCTGCACCTTTGATGCGTTCATTGATATGAGGAACAGCAGCACCAACATAGTCAAATTCATCTACAGTACGTAGTGGTATTGCTCGCTCTGCAAATAATGGCCAATTTGCTTTATCCCTAAAAAAAATTCTGCGTGATGTTTACATTATCCTCTTCCAATGGCTGTAATAAAATCGGAAAATGATCAGTATCATATAGATCCTTAATGATTTTCAATTCAAAATGCAGTCTTACATCAGCTGAGCAGATAGACAGATCAATGTGAGATGTTGTACCAGTTTGAAAATGAAGGTGAGTTGGCTGGCATTCATTTAGTATATCGAAGGGGTTATTCTCTAGGAATGACGCTACTATCTCTCCCTTACGGGTGGTAATTGAATCTCCCCAGAGAGTATGTCTGGCATTGTAGTCTCTAAGTATTAGGAAAGGTTCTGGGAGCTGATGTGCCAGTGTTTCTAATTGTCTGCGGTCTATTTGACTCTCTGGGGGAATATATATGTGGGCATACACTGTAAAGTTGATCCAGTTTGATGTGAATTGCCATGGCTTGCAAATTTGTGTCCAGAGTTATTCTGTCATGGGGTGTCCCATCTCTTATCAAAATTGCAATACCCCATGCATGTCTTTCTCGTGGGCCATGTTGGTTCAAAAGACTAAATCCGGCAGGAGGTCTCAATTCATGTAAGCCTTCCATGGTTTCCTGGGTACACGCACAACTGCAATTTGTGTCCTTGAGTAGTAACCTTAACTGATGGTAGTTAGCACGGTATCCACGTATATTCCATTGAATAATAGACATCTTAGAGGAAAAGGAAAAGTCCCCTTTTACTTCCACCTGCTCTTCTTCTCTTCCTTCTTTGGTCTTTGTTCTTTAGGTTGTTGAGTTTTGTTGGATCTATCTTAGTTATATCTTTATCTTTTCTCGTTTTATCATTTAAGTTCTGTTTTTTTTCATGTAATGGGGTAGCAGGCTCTGGGGATCAAAGGAAGAGTCCTGTGTCCTGAAACTTTTACTCATAATTCCTGTATGGTGATTAGATTTCACTGTTTCATGGTTATTATTTGACTCTTATTTTGAGTCTTTGGTTTTCATTGCTTGTTTTCTATTGGTGGGGTTTTCTTCATTTTCTCTTGTCGTTTTGTGGTTTTCTGGTGTTTTTTCTGATGTTGGTCGGACCAAGCCAGCTTGAGACGTGTCTGCAGGCGGCGGCGGCGACGGCCTAAGATTGTCCTCAGGACAGTCCATGTCTTTCCCATCTACAGAGTGCCCATAGCCAGCAGAGTAATCCAACCAATTTTGCTTTAAGTTTCCTCTGCGTATTTTCCTTTCTTTTTTCCTTCTTCAGGAGAATTTGGAGGGGATTGCAAAATTCTCCTTTTTGTTCGCTCTGGAGTTTTGCGTTTGGTTGATAGGTGAGTCTTTTGTCTTCAAAAATTCACCATCCGCCACTCGAGCAGGGGTCGGGGCCCGAGAACCCCTACCCGTAGATGACTCAGATGCTGTTACACAGTCATCAGTAGTATAGCAATGCCCTCTGGCATTCCTATAAAATATTACATGTATCAATATTCCATTGCATCCATAAATTTTACCATTACCTAATATCATTTTAACGTAATGTACCTTGTGCATAAATATTAGTATACTTTCCTTTTTAAATTCAATGTCAATTATCCATTTATTTTCCCATTTAATTTCTACAATTTCTATTAAATCTCATGTAAAATCTCAACTTAGTTATGTATAATATAATCAATCCAAAATCTCAAATACTTTGTATATGTATTTTCAATATATATTTTTTAATATATAATTACCATCCAAAAATCATAGCTAAAATACATTCTTTTCGGCAACACTTACTTTAGTCAAACACACAAACTAACACGCTTCAGCTCAACCACATTGAACACAAATATTTCTCACTCGTCAATCTCAGCATAAAGGTCAGTAATGATTCCTTCTCCATTTAATCACTTAACTCCAAACAAATCATACTTAGTTTAATTCCACGTCCTTTTCACACTTATTCTCTGAAAACTGCCATACGAGAATAGGTCCTAATTGTGGTTACTTCTCTCATCGCAGATCCCAAGTCACAGTCCATTATAGTTCCCTTAGTTACTTTACCATACCTTACCTCACTTCACCTTACATTTCACTCTACTTTTCATTACTTTCATACATTGCATTACGTTGTATTCTTTAACAATTCTCAATTTAATTATATCATTCATTCGTATAATTGTAATAACCGCTCACTATTTATTTCCTAATTCAATTCTCTCATTGTGCATCCATTGATTTTATAAATACATTTATTTTGTTTATCGTTCGTTTTCTGGTAAACCTAGTGCCTGAAGTTCTCTAAATTCAGTTCACGTCAGTCGTTAGGCCTAAACATTAGCAGACGACTATTCCATCCAATTCAACAAATTTATGGTAATGGTTTTCAATTAGCTATCTAGGCTAATTTATTAACTAAAATCAATCCCACCAATAATCCCAGAAGTGTCAGTCACCGATGCTCGGTTATCATCATCTCCATTATGTGGTTACTTCTCTCATTGCAGATCCCAAGTCACAGTCCATTTTAGTTCCCTTAGTTACTTTATCATAATTTACCTCACTTCACCCTACATCCACTCGCATCCTCTTCTGCAGATGATAGTGCTATCTCTTCATCATCTGTATTTCCCCGAAGTGGTATAGATACATCTGTGCCAACATCGGCCCTCTCTCTGCGAGGAGTCGGTGCTTCTCTTCCATTTGCACTCCCCTTAGCGGATGAGGGTGCTGCCCATCCTCCAGCTGCCTTCCGTGGAGGTATAACCTCCACTGGCATGAGAGCCTGGGGTAGAGAGTTGCTGCTATATTGAGAGTTGGCTAGCTTTGGTCTTTCACAATTCTTCAATGCCGCTGCAAAGGTAATTCCTTCTCTCACAAACATTGATAATGCTTTTCCTTAGAGGACTTTTCATTGTTCTTATGATTTGGTTCGCAGCTTCTTATTTATTGGAAGCTACGTGCAGTCAACCATCGCACTGCGGATGTCATTTTCTTAGCAGAAAAGCAAAAACAAGTCAAGACGGACAGCTGACGAGTTTCCCCTATCCACCAGCCAGGGGACGCGCCCAGTAGGAGTATTCTCTCCCCTGGGTTGTGAATGTGTATAAGGGTAAAGGTGATGCGCTAGAAAGGGGTAACTACAGAGGCATAAATCTTCCTCGATCATGTTATGAAGGTTATGGAGCGTGTTCTATAAGAAATGATTAGGGAAAGGATAAACTTTGACGACATGTGGTTTGGGTTCATGTCTGGAAAAGGAACCACAGATGCTATATTTATAGTTAGATAGCTCCAGGAGAAGTACATCGCTAGGAAAAGAGCGTTGTATTATATTTTTGTTGACCTGGAAAAGGCTTTTGATAGGAGTACCAAGAGATGTGGTGAGGTGGGCAATGAGAAAATTAGGGATCGAGGATTGGTTGGTTAGGGTGGTCGTGGCTATGTTCGAAGGTTCGACAACTCAGGTGATGGTAAATGGAGAATTGAGTGATGACTTCTCTGTGAAGATTTGTGTGCACCAGAGATTCGCTTTGAGTCCCTTGCTCTTTGTTATATAGTCTTGGAAGTGCTTTCACAGAATTTTAGAACAGGATTGCCATTCGATGTTGTATGCTGATGACCTAGTGCTGATTGCCGAGGATGAGAGGACGGCACTTGAGAAGTTCAGGTTGTGGAGGGAAGGGATGAATTCCATGGGGCTGAGAGTGAATTTGGATAAAATAAAGATGATGACTTCAAGATTGGGTGGTGGTAATGACATCATTGAGGGTACGTGGCCATGTGCAGTGTGTCACAGAGGGGTAAGGAATAACTATCTGTGTAATGGATGTGGTTTGTGGGTGCATAAAAGATATAGTGGTATCAGGGGTAGACTGCAGAATGATGGAGAGTTTCAGTGCACTGTGTGTAGGAGACAAGAGAGGATGGTATTTGATGGTATGTCGCTTGAATGCGTAGAGGAGTTCTGCTATCTGGGAGATAGATTAATTTAGTTTAGTTTAAGGGAAAACAAGGTGGCAGCTGCCCAATCCTAATGGATTCTTAATGGCAGCACTGTTAATACGGGGTTACCCGAAAAAAGTCAGAAGAGGCGTGGGAGACACTCAATAAAAATTGGGAAAAGCAAAGGATTAGAAAAAAAACACAGTACAACACACAAAGACGCACACTTAAATTACGGGCATACAGCACGCATTCTAAAAACAAGTGCAGCTGGGGCAATAAACAAATGACATGCGCCAGTCGCACGCAGGAAAGGGCACAAGATAAAAGATCAAACAATAAATCGAAACACAGAAATGGAAAGAATTTATAAAAGGGATAAATCGCCACTTCGTGATAGAAATGTAAGGAGAGATAACAACCGAAGGGAGTCTTCTGATAAAATAAAGCGAAGTCGAGCAAGGGGGCGACTCCAGAAATGGTAGGGAAGCAAGAATTTCAAAGAGAAGCAAGGTGGGGACAAACTACTAAAATGTGAGCCACAGACAGCTCGCCACCGCAGAAGAGACAACTAGGGGCAACGCGGCTCCACCCGAAACTAAATAGCCATGGGTGAGTCGCGTGTGCCCAATTCGCAACCTGCAAAGAGCAACCTCCCAAGACCGAAGTTGCTGAGAGTTAGAGGACTAGGAACGGCGGCCAGGAGAGCAAATCGCCGTGCCCCTTACCGGGTATCTGGGAGATATGATCAGTGCAGGGGTATGTGCTGGGGCAAGTTCAGTGGCAACGGTTAGAAGTGGTTGGAAAATGTTCAGAGAGCTGCTTCCTCTCTTAGCGCTGAGGGGGTTTTTCGCTCCGAGCTAAGGGACGTATGTACGCTGCATGGGTACGAAGTGCAATGTTGTACAGCTGCGAAACTTGGGCTGTGAAGGAAGAGGACATCCAGAGGCTCAAGCGTACTGAGATGAGAATGGCGAGATGGATGTGCGGTGCATCTCTGAATTTGAGGCCTGGATGTGACAGAGCTGCGAATTAAGGGATAGAATGCATTAGTGTGGCACTGAGAAGAGGCAGATTGAGGTGGTTCGGTCATGTAGAAAGGATGCAGGATAATAATTGGGCGAAGGGTGTTAGGAGTTTGGAGATTCGGGGTGTAGCGGCCAGGGGGAGACCGGGGAAGACGTGGAATGAGGTCATACAGAGAGGGACCTCAGAGATATGAGTTTGAATAGAAAAACAGCCAGAGATCGAGCAGCATGGAGAGCCACCATTAGGTAAATAAGGCCGACACATGCAAGCAATATTTTTGGAGCCTTCAAAAATGATGATGATAACGCAATCTTTCCCAGGTGCAACTATCATTGAAGATTCTGAGCACCTTTTAAAACACTGCCCACTCTTCGCAGCTGTCCAACAAAATTGCTTCATCAGTTAGAGAACTATGTTTCGGGTCCACGGCAATGAAGGGGCTTTCCTCCGAAACGAGTGCTAGCCAAGACACTAGAGCCTAGGAGCTATAAAAAAAAGTATGGAAAACTCAAATATAAAAATGACTTTATATAACTTCAATCGCGGGTATAAAAACTAGAATTAGGATATAAATTGGAGAGTTTGATATGGTATTTAAAAATAACGAAGGCATTCTATTTGGCTTGACAGAATTAAATTTTGTGAAATGTACACCAACTCTATTCAAAACTTGATCCCTTACATTTGAATTAGTGGTAAAATTAGGGAAGGTGAAATGTGAAAGTACATTTCCTGAGACGACTCGCTTAAATAGGAACCGGGAGAGCTCTCAACTCTCATGAAATTTACCTTATGTGGGAGGTCCCCTTTTTATTGGGGGGGGGAGGGAATCCATGAATAGCTATAAAAGAGAATTCCAGCAAAATAACAAAAACATATCCCACTACAAGACTTCCAGGATCGGCGCACATCAATGCAACGAAAGTTTTCTTATACTAAAAAACTAGTATTGTTCGAACTAATTATAAATAACTTATAAACGACAATAAATATGAAGCCATCCTCTGGCGTATCACATTATAAAAGGAGAGTCACCATAAATGAATGACTCTCAAGTTTTATAACCCCTTCATGCAAGGTCTCCAAAATGGAACAGTCAGGAATTTAGGCAAAAGGAACTACTTATTGGGTAATATCTTCATTGTTTAGTTAACCATGAATATATTTTATCTCTGTCGATAACAATGTAAACCTAAATATTGTAGCTGTGACATTATGCGGACACGAAATTTGATTAAAAAGGAATGAGAATAAACTTTATACATTAACGGGTTAATTCCGTTTTGCAAATATAACTAATGGTAAGTTGGCTTCGATAGGTAGTTGTGTTTTCTACCCCTAAACGAATATGGTACCAGAGTATGCCATATAATACCATATTATTATAGCGTTCTTACACAAATTCGTAAATGAACATTTAAATTTCAGTGGTTTAAGATGCACTAGAACCGAATCCTTATAACTCCAAGAAAGACCTTCAACAGTATTCACTTTCCTACAAGGTGGTTTGCATCAACGCAGCTAAAAGAAAACACCCCTCAACGAAAATTGCATGGTTGAAAAGACGAATTTTTCTTGACATCTCAATAAAAAACCCCCCAATTTAACAATTTTGCTCTGGCTCCACCTGAGTCATCTTTTTTTACTCTCGTTATTGGATTAACGATGCAAAGCTTTCATAAACCGTTTCTGGCGACGTATTTCGCACTTGTCGGAACTTTGTTTCGGCTTCCACTTCTTGGGATATAAATATTGTCTTCTTGCACAACAAAATTGCTAGTACAATCACGGCACGACCGGAAAACCCACTGAGTTTCTCCCTCGCCCTTGTGGAAAGAAATTATGACAGAGCCGCTTTCGTCTCTTTCAAATGTGGGTCCATTGATGTTGACCCACGGGTGTCCGAAACATCCATAGTAGACCCACTGGAGGATCACCCCGATGATGAAGCTGATGAGGCAGAGAACGCCTGCGACAATCTTGAAGACATCGTCGTACTCTTCTTCTTCAAGACGGGCGGTGCCGAAAGCGAACAGAATGACGTTCTCCAAAAAAGCTAACAGGAGGAAGGCGGTCTGCAAGAGGCGAGAGGAACATTCATCAAATCCACACAGCATCAAGAGGAAACTTTATAACCCCACGCATCATCAAAAGGAAACTTCATAAACCCACGCATCATCAAAAGGAAACTTCATAAACCCACACATCAGAAGGAAACTTCATAAACTTATAGATCATTAAGAGGAAACTTCATAAACCCATGCATCATTAAGAGGAAACTTCATAAACTTGTACATCATTAAGAGGAAACTTCATAAACCCAGACCCCCTCAAGAGGAAACTTCATAAACCCACACGGCATCAAGAGGAAACTTCATAAACCCATGCATCATTAAGAGGAAACTTCATAAACCCACGCATCATCGAGGATACTTCATAAGCCCAAGCATCATTAAGAGGAAACTTCTTTAACCCAGACACCCTTAAGAGGAAACTTCATAAACCCAGACACCCTCAAGAGGAAACTTCATAAACTTATACATCATCAAGAGGAAACTTTTTAACCCCATACATAATTAATAGGATTTTTTTTTTAAGGGGCTATCTGGCGACTGCCCACTTGGGCATAAGTCGCCACAAACAAACAGCCCAGTTCTAGGCTACTTTAAAATAACAATTTTAACAGAAACAACAATAAAAAGGGGATAACAATCAGGGAGCAAGCTCCGGCGGCGGGGAGAGGTCCCCCTCCCCCAGCGCAGGAG
This sequence comes from Ceratothoa steindachneri, assembly GCA_963969495.1. Classification (NCBI taxonomy): domain Eukaryota; kingdom Metazoa; phylum Arthropoda; class Malacostraca; order Isopoda; family Cymothoidae; genus Ceratothoa; species Ceratothoa steindachneri. Next base: position 8,091,370 of record OZ018324.1, read on the forward strand.
CCTGCGACCTACAAAAAAACAAACAAACAACAATAACAAAAACCAACTAAATACAAGGGAGAAGGCCGGCCTCCCCCCAAAAGTCAACAAGTCCACCAGTCATGGTGCACGCACTCGACCCGAGTACAAGGGACAGGCGGTAGCGACCCCGCCCATCCCGGTACCGGGACAGGTAACGTGCGCGAAGATCACCCAGACTGGGACATTCGACAAGAATGTGCCGAACAGTCTGGGAGACGACGCAGTCATCGCAATGGGGCGCAGGCGAGCGCTCCATCAAATAGCGATGCGTCACACGAGTGTGCCCGATTCGGAGACGACAGAAAACGACCTGAAGCCTTCGCCTCATTGGGGGATAGGTCCATGGGAACAGTCGCGGAGCAATGGCACGCAACTTTAAGTTCCCTTCGACCGTCTCCCATCTTCTTGGCCAAGCAGTTCGAAGAGCTGCCGTATTCCTGCCATGTAGTCGGTGTGAGGAAGGGCGAAACGCTGGTCCGGTCGCAGAGTCCTCGCGGACTCTTTGGCGCGCTCATTCCCCGCAATTCCTACATGTCAAGGAACCAAGCAGAAGATAATCTCGACATCTGCCGGGCTCGCCAAAACCATGACGTCACGAATATCGCGAACCAGGGGATGCGCAAATTCCAATGCCCCGATAGCACTCAGGGCGCTTTATGAGTCGCTATAGATCACAATACAGTCTCCGAACCGGGAACGTCGCGTAATCTTCCGTACCGAGTGGTGTATTGCCACCAGCTCGGCCGTGATGACAGACGCAGCGCCTGGTAGAGCCCCGCTGACTTCAAACAGAGGGGATACGGCGTGGAAGCACCCCTTCTTGGGAATCGAAGCCATCCGTATACACTGGCACGGTTCCAGCGTGACACGAGGTGTGCTGCAAAAAGGTCGAACGCTATACTCCCGGCGCCGTACAAGCTTTGGGAGCAGAGGCGTGGCGACAAATAGCCAAATGTGGTACCCTCCAGGGTGGCGTCCTGGGCAGAACCAGGGGCGCCACCGGCCCGAGAGCTATATCTACATCTCGAAGGAGTTTCCTGGCCCTAAACCCAAATGGCTTAGGGTATGACTGTCGTCTCTCGGCGGCATAGGCACCGTCGAGATCAGCTGCGGATGCAGTTAAAGCTGTTGGCGACTGAGGGAGGCGCCGTGCTCGCACGTACAGGCGAGTGATGCACTGCACGCGGCGCAAAGCGAGTGGCATCTCCCCAGCATCAACCAACAGGCTCTTAATGGGGGAAGTGCGGAAGGCACCGGTCGCAAGGCGAAGGCCGGTGTGGTGGATCAAATCCACCTTCCGCAATAAACGCTCGGCTGCGGATGCATAAAACTCGCATCCGTAGTCGACCTTCGAACGAACAAGGGATCGATAAAAGGGTAGGGCAGTAGCCCTATCAGCGCCCCAAGCGCTGAACGTCACGGAACGAAGAATAACCATGAGGCGGGTAAAAGAGACCCTAAGGCTGCGAATATGAGCCTCCCAGGTGAGGCGTCGGTCGAATAAAAGACCAAGGAAACGGTGCGACTCAACCACATCCAAGCGCACCCCATTAAGAAACAAATCTGGGCCGGGGTAAAGCCGTGGATGTCTGCAGAAGTGCACCACCTTAGTCCTGGCCAAAGAAAACCGAAACCTGTGCGCTTCGGCATAGCGAGAGACGCGGTTCAATGCCTGTTGGAGTCGACGCTCCAGAGTTGGCATCTGGCCCGCGCCAAAAAAGATCGAAAGGTCGTCCACGTAGAGCGTAGAGAGAACATCTTCTGGCAGCACCGAGCTGATGCCGTTGATGCTCAGGGCAAAGAGTGCGACATTGAGGACACTTCCCTGCGGGACACCCTCTTACTGCCCCTTTGGGCCGGAAAGAGCTCCCCCTACCCGTACGCGGAATCGACGATCTCGCAAAAATTCAGATATAAACATTGGGAGGCGGCCCATCGCCCCCATCGTGTGGAGAGTCTCCATGACACCGTATCGCCATGCGGTATCATAGGCCTTCTCCAGATCGAAAAAAAACCGTGGCGTAGTGCTGTCTACGAAGGAAAGCTTCGCAGACAGTATTTTCCAGTCGGAGCAGAGCATCCGACGTGGAGTGGAACTTGCGGAAGCCGCACTGTGCAGAAGACAGATGGCATCCGCTGTCCAGGAAAAAGGCGAATCTAACATTTACGAATTTCTCCATCAACTTGCACACGCAAGAGGTTAGAGAGATTGGGCGGAAACCGGTCGGAGTAGAGTGATCTCTCCCCGGTTTGCGAAAGGCAAGCACAGTAGCGATTCGCCAGGAGTCTGGGAGAAGCCCTTCCACCCGGATCCTGTTGAACAAATCTAACAGAAAGGCCATGCCTCGCTCACCCAGGTGTCGAAGCATGGCGTACGGGACATCGTCCGGACCATGGGCGGTGTCCGCGCACGAGCCGAGAGCAGAACGCAACTCGCTCACAGTAAACTTGCCGTTGAAGGGTTCTCCGCCTCTGGAGGTAAAGTCCAGCCGGCGGCCTTCCGCGACATCACGACGTGCATTGAATACTGGCGAAGCAGCATCACGGCTAGAGAATGCGGAAAAAGCGGTCGCTAAGGATTCCGCCACGGACGCGGGATCCGAGATTGCGGTCCCATTCTCCTGGAGAACGGGAGGAGGGTCCTGCGAGAACTTGCCCCGAATCCTATTGGCTCGCTTCCACACCTCAGCTAAAGGGGTCTTCCCGTTAAGTGAAGACACGTATGCCCGTCAAGAAGAGCAGGGCCTGCTTCGAAATATACCAGAACCTTGCCCTAGCCCGACGAAATTCAGCGACAGTGAAATCGTTCGGGCGGCGCTTATAGCGCATGTAGGCATAACGCTTCTGTTTGAGGGCGGTCTCAAACTCGGCCACCAGCCTGCATTTCCTGAAATGCAGGCCACCGCGCCCGCGCCAAGCACCACCGAGGTGGGCTCTCAGGCGGCAGTTGCCCTGAAAATGATATTTAAATAGGACAGTGATCACTACCATGGAGGTCATCGACCACCCCCCAATCAAAATCAGGCTGTGCATCCGAAGAGCACAAAGATAGATCAAGGCAAGAAAATGAAGCGGTTCTCCGACAGTGATGCGTAAACTCATCCACGTTTAGGACACCTATCTCAAGCTCTTCGATCAGATCGGCAGACTTTTCCCCCGGGATTTATTGAATAATCTCCCCAGAGAGGATGCCTGCCGTTCAGATCTCCAAGCAAGAGAAAGGGCTTCGGCAATCGTGCCACGACGCGGCGGAAGTCCTCCGCGTCGAAGTCAGCTGACGGTGGAATGTACGCAGAAATGATAGTATACCTCCTATCCAGGTGCAGCTGCACAGCCACTGCCTGAAAGGAGGTATCTAAAGAGAAAAGACGAACGGAGACATCATGCCGGGTGTAAACCGCGCATCCCCCGGCCCGGCCATCCCGTAGTGGTGGGGTAGCAAGACCCTTATACCTCAGGAGGGAGGGCAGGGGGCCTAGCATGGTCTCCTGCAAAAAGATAGCTAACGGAGAACGGGACGAGACGAGCCTCCGCAGCTCCTCCCAGTTGGCCCGGAGTCCACGGCAATTCCATTGAAGGAATATGCCCTCTAGGCCTAGCTCGGAGGAGACGCGGGAGCCCTCCTCGAACAGAAGAACGGGCGCTGTTGGCCGGACAAAGCGCTGAAGGCGCTGTCGCCTCCGAGGACTTATTGGGGGAGGTTGGGCTCGCCATGCGAGTCTTTACCTCCCTCCGCCTCGAAACCTTAGGCGGGCGTTGCGGCTTCGGAGGCGGGGGGCCCTCTTTTCGAGGAACCACCGTCTCCGAGCCACTCGCACCACCTCTAGGCGTGGCGAAGGAGCCGAAGCTCCTTTGTTGCTGTCCTCCTTTCGGGGGAAAGCTTTAGGAACCCCCGAAGATGGCCTGGCGAACAGCTTCAGGGGTGTTGCCCCCTGTGAGTCTAACGACTGGGTGGAGGCGCGTGGCCGTTTCGCCTTACGGGAAACGGTCACGCTGGGGAAAGAGGGGAGGGGAGTCCTGGTTTTAGCCGGGGCTGGGTAGGAACCCTTTTTACCACCAGCTTTACCAGGGTAGCACCCGGGTTGATTAGAGCCCGCAGAAGGGATCCGAATGGGCGCGGAAACAACCGTGCTCGTTGGCCTGGATGGGCCAGGAGCAAAGGGTGCCTTTCTAACTATTGAGGCATAAGACGTCCTAGGCAGAGCTGGGCGCGCCAGGACCAAGTCCTTAGTCTCGCGGAATGAGATTCGATCCTGGGCCTGAACGGCCAGGATTTCTTTCTCCAGGAGATATGCACCAAATTGCTTCGAAGAAGCCGGGTGCGGTTCTCCACAATTGACACACTTGGCCACACATGATTTAGACTTATCGTAGGCGGGCTTGGAGTAATTTACACAGACTTCGGGTGACCCCGACTTTGCACGTCTACAAGATTGATTCGTATGGCCGAAGCGGTGACAGTAATAGCCCCGCTGCGGCAGTGGCACGAATGCTTTCACGCGGTAGCGGTACCAACCAGCACGCACCGACTCAGAGAGCTTGTCACAGTCGAACGTGACGAAGTGTAGGGGTGGGTCTCGAAGCCCCTTCCTGTTTTCTCATCACACGTTCGACCTTGACCGCCCCATGGTCGGCCAGCTATAAGGTGATGTCCTCAATGGAGTAGTTTTAAGTTCCCTCGCATAAACTACTCCTGTCACAAAGTTCATGGTAGAGTGCGGCGTCACACTCACCGGGGTGCCATGAAGTGTCAGAAGAGCACTTATCTTGGCGCCTCAGCGGGATTCGCCAGAAGGCTCCCCCTTCCGAGAAACGGGTCACCTTAGGCTCTCTACCAATTGCACTAGCTAATCCTCTCCTCTGATGGATCATGTTGCCCTTGGCCAACATGGTGCCATCAGTGGATCGAATAACGAGAAAGCGTTTGAAGCCAGCGGGCTCGAAAACGCCAGGTAACCTCTGGATCAGGGGCCCTGATGTCATCGAGGCTCCGCCTTGTGCACCGGGGGGGGAAAGGAGCCGGATGTGCCGATCTTGGCTTGGTCGCTTGCCAAAGTGGCAGCAAACCCATCCGTCCCCGTAGCCCTCACGGATGGAGAGGAGCCCCGAGTCTTTTTTGTCTTTTTCTTTTTTGGAGAGGAGGGGGGGAAATTAACCCGCTTCTCACCTCCGCTGGAAGAAGCCCCCAGGCCAGATGGACCGGCCTCAGCCAGGTCCTTCTCCGAAATGGAGAAGGTCCTCGTAGTCGTTGGGGCACCGGTCTGAGGAGATCCCTCCCCTCCTTGTACTGCTTCAGAAACCCTAGCCGTTTGAGGAGGACCTTGCATAGGGGCGGATTCGGGTTCGGTGCTTGGAACCGAGCCCGGATTCTTCCCCATAGAAGGCCCTACCGTCTGAGGCTGGGTTTCCTCAAGGACCATGTCTATCTCAGGGGGGGCGGCTCCAGTTTCCCCCCCCCCAAGACATATCGCAGGGCCCGTTGGCAGTATCGTCACTAGTCTTGTGTGGGGAGGCACAGGCCTTGACCCCGGCAAGGTTTAATATTCTTGCCAGCAGGTCTTTTGAGGGAAGCGACCGAAAGGGCCTGGCTTCCCTCTCCCCCCTAAGGGGGTTTGCCCTACCGAGCCGCTTCGATGTGGAGCAGCTGGCTAAGGGCTGCCTGCTGGCTTTCTTGGCAGTCCCCTCGGAAAGAACAGAGGGGACTGTCGCTGGAAAATGGGAGGTGCCCGAAAGCACCTCCAGAGAAGAGGGTGAGGGGGGGTCCCCTACACCCGTAAGCGAAGGAGAGAAGTAAGCCTCCCCTCCGGTTAGAGAGATATGGAGGGTCCCCTGCGCAAGCACAGGGATAAGGGAACCCAATTTTTTGGTGGAGCTGCCCGAGGGCGGCTCCGTTGGGGACACAGGGGGAATTAAGGGGAGATTTTTATGTTTCTCATCATTGGGCATGGTGACCCTATTTGTTTCACGGGACGCAATAGCTCATCACCTCTCGCAGTTGCCCGCACTGCAAGAGGTGCTTACAGGCCTGGCAGAGCCATGCGCCGACATTTGGGACCACCCCTCCCGCCTGGTGGCCTGGCAGTCCATCGGCATGGCGGCTCCACCTTAGACGCGGCGTAAAAAGATAGATTGTGAAGAGGAGAGGAAAAGGGATGTGAGGGAGGTATGGGTGGGGATGAAGCAGGTTGTTAAAAAAACCCCATCCTGAACCGGAGCTCAGGGGTTAGGGAACGTTGTCCCCTCTCCCCTCAGCCTCGATCCTGGACGGTTGGCTTGAGAAGGTCAGCATCTACCCTGTGAAATTAGAGGCTGATCAGAGAAAGTTGTGGGAGAGGTTGTGTGAAAAGCGACGAGGTAGGGGAGAAATAAGGGCTATCTGGAGGAAGGAAGAGAGGCTAAGCTGGGGCCGGACGGAGCGCTGGATCCCGTCAGCACGGCTGCCAAGATGGCAAATCGCCGCGCCCCTTACGGGGGCCGTTATTAACAACTACCTTGAGACTTCTGTTAGATGAGTCAATGAAAAGTCTCCATTCCATAACATCATACTTCAGGTCCATTAAGTTGAACAGGCCAGCAATGTTGTTACAGTAGACCAGTAAAGAGGCTTCATCAAACGTGAAAAATTTCCTAAATTCTTTCTCGCGGTCCCGATACCAATAGAATGTTGTCCCTGGTGCCAGCATACATATTTTCTCGAAGATGTGAACCCAATAGCTGAGCGGATTCTTTGGAAAGGTTCAGGTCTCGTGTCAGGTCGTTGAGTTTGGTTTGCGTAAATGGCACCAGTTGGTCGCCCTCTTCTGGCTTGTATACATCAAACTCAGCTGTATCGGTAGTGACAGTAGCCTCGGAATCAGAGCTAGAACCCATGGTAAGATCAGGCTCAGGAACACGAAGATCGGAGCCATGTGGGACTGATTTTATAGCAGAAGGAACATTGGGGTATTGAACATGGTGCTAGTTCTTGCGATTGATGCATTTCAAATCTGCTATGCAGAAGTAGCAGTCGGTGACGTGATCTTTGCCTTTCCTCCACACCATTGGGAGACCAAATGGCATACTCCCTTAAATTTTCCACACATGTTTTACAGCAAATATGGGAAGTAAATGGCTTATCCTGGTCCCCTAGTTTCACTCCAAAGTAACCATAGTATGCCATTTTCACAAAATCTGTGTTTTGCTTGACAGTCTAGAAGAGAAACATGTCGGCAGTTGTAAAAAAAAAACTATTCGAATGATTCTTACACGTAAGATCAATTGTAATGCAAATCTAGACGCGAAAAGATAAATTTTGTATGGTTACTCATCACTAGATGCGACAAAACAGAAGTAATAAACGGTTGGAGGATAGCGCTATTTTGGAATATACGAGGGGCGGTCAATAAATTTTGTGAATCGGTAGGGCAAAACAGAGGAAGCGGGATGGCTGTTTGTGGGGTTGTTAAGACAAGTTATTACAAGTCAGGACCTGCAGCCGCACGCTCCTGCCTCGTCTATTTAAGAAGCAGTAGCTGATCGCAGATCGTCAGTCACAAATTTTTCAACAATGAAGAAGGTTGAGCACCGCGCAGTGATCATATTTTTTGACCAGAGAAGGCAAGAATGCAAAAAGAGATCCATGAAGGCATGGTTGCAGTGTACACCGACACCGCCCCTTCCTATGCAACCAGTGCTCACTGGAATAGGGAGTTCCGCCATGGTCGTGAGTCCCTTGAAGATGACCCCCGTCCAGGACGCCCGTCAGACGTGACCAACGAGGACAATGTGGCCCGGTGTGGAGAGGATGATCCTAAAAAATCGACGGGTGGAGGTCGAAGAAATCGAGCGACAACTTGGAATATCACATGGAAGTGTTATCAACATCATCCACGACAATTTGGCCATGACCAAGGTCTGTGCCCGTTGGGTCCCTAGAAACCTCAAGCCCCATGATTGACTTCAACGTCGTCAAAGTCCACAAGGCGAGAGTTGCACAAGCTGCCCTGCCCGAGTGCGGATTTGAGGAGCTCAACCATTCCTGCTACAGTCCAGATCTGGCCCCTAGCGACTACTTTTTATTCCGCCAGCTCAAGGCTGCACTGCGTGGACGCCGGTTTGGGGACGATGAAGATGTCCAGTTCGCCGTCCAGGAGTGGATTGAAGAGCAGTCGGGAGATTTCTGGTTGTCGGGAATTCGAAGCCTCAGGGACAAGTGGCGCAAGTGCATTGAAGTCGAGGGTAGTTAGATTGAAAAATAATAAAACACTTTTCCTCATTTCTCGTTTCCTTATATCCAAATTGCAAAACTTATTGACTGCCCTTCGTACGTTCTAATATAAATCAAGCGTATCTTAGAAACCAGACCAGACCAAAGAAAACTAATTATATTCTTAAATTCAACATGCAAAAATGATACTAAATGAGTTGGGAAACCTATGACCTTTGAAAAAAGGTTTTGTAACGCAGGTCAGTGCAATCATTTACAAGATTTTGTGTCTGACCAGTTCAATGGACAGCGTTTGAATCTGATAATCGATGCTAAAACACGCTGGACTTTCCTTTTACATATGTGCGAAAGATTTTTGAAATTAAAAGCTTTGAGAGCAATAAGATATGAATAATCGGTATCAGATATTGAATGGCAACAAAATGAAGAAATTGTCCAAGCTTTTAAGCCACTGGAAATTGTCATCAAAGAACTTTCCTGCAGAGATGCCTCACTTTTAAAAGCAGTCTTCGTTTATCTTTATTTAGAATGAGTTGAAGGGGAAAGAAAATCACCTATGTGTAAACCTAAGACAAGCTTTGATCGATCGATACATAAGTCGAAGGCAAGAATAAATTTCAGGTCTGCTTCAGTATATTCATAATCGAAATTATTTGGCCCTAGAGTCGCCCGATTTACCAGCGGCTTCCCGAACTTCTTTGAAGAAATGTGCTGAAGTAATTTACAAACACCTTTATCCAAAAGGTGGGTCTAGTACTGAAGTAAATCAAAATGAAACTAAATTAATCGATGATCCTTTGCTTGAAGAATACTACAATGAAGTAAATAAACTTGCATCTCCCAACACCTCAAATATAAGTAATCATTAAAAATTTGACGTTAACAAAGAATTCAAACGTTTTAAAGCGACTGACAGACGAACAGAAAAACTAGATAGATAGCGAGTTGCACTTCTTACAATCAGGCCTACAAGTGTCGAAAGTGAAAGAGCCCTTTCAGCTTCTGTACTTTTTCTATCAAAATTTGGTCTTGCCTATCTAATTGAACCTTAAATACTCATAAAGTTTTCTTGAAATATTACTTTAAAAAATTGCGACCAACAAGATAATTAGACTAATTAAATCCATAATTCTAATACTAAATATTTACAGCTAAAACTTCATGCCAGAGTATATTTATCAGTTTGATTAATTTCTTTCAAAGTATGTTTATGAGTTAAATTTCTTTCAAAGATTTTATTTGTTTATCAAAACTTTCTTTAAATCTTCCTAAGTTATTTAATACGAAATGTTAAACATTATTGATCTCAATGGTTGTTTTTTTTATGCCATTTAGAAAATTAAACTATGGTTAAAAATAAAAATATGAAAATTTTTCTAGCTATCAGTCCCCGTGCCTACTTTTCGGTACTCATGCAAGCCCTACTGACCACCACGGAAGCGGTCGGTGTGCAAAACGGCCAGACGTTCTAGGAATAGTGGCCAGGCCCACGGCGATGAGGTTGCCGGAGAAGACCTCAACGGCCTCATCCACCGACCTAAACTCCTCGACTGGGACAGACAAATCAGCCATTTCCTTAAAAGCCGACCACTGCGCACGCGCCAAGCAATACGAGGTTGGGGTGGGGAGTCTTTTAGGAGGCAGCGGTACAGAAAATGATATTTGGCAGGACAACGCACCGACTCAGGGAGCCTGTCATGGTCGAATGCGACGAAGTGTAGGGTGGGTTTCGAGCCCCCCCCCCCCCCCGTTTTCCCATCACACGTTCGACCTTGACCGTTCCATGGTCAGCAGCTCTAAGGTGATGTCATCTATGAAGTAGTCCACGAGTTCCCTCTCATAAACTACTCTTTTCAGGAAGTTCATGGTAGAGTTGCACGACACACTCACCGGCGTGCCATGACGCATTCGCCAGAAGGCTCCCGTCGAGAAATGGGACACCTTCGGCTCTCTACCAATCAGGCTAGCTAGAGCTCTCCTCTGATGGATCATGTTGCCCTTGAAGAGGTGCCTCGATTTCCCTCATCCTCCCCGATACCTACAGAAGACGAGTCGGCGCTTGGAGGTGGATTTCCATGCGGTCACCCTCTATTTCTTTCTATTGTCACCATAATTAAAGAAAAAAAGGGGCCTCGTGGAAAGTAGATCCTATGACCTCACAATGACTCGGGAAGTTAGGCGAAAAATCTCCATAGTTTCAGAAATTCCAGAATGTGATCATTTACACATTATCAAGCCCGGTCCATCGTTGATGGGCTTTGACATCCCGGCCCACCATTAGGCGAAAGTGTCCTTTGTACTTTGCCCATAAAGGATTGTGCCAGCGTAGCCACCTTCTATGTTTACTGGACCAGCACACCCCGCACCTAATACTCGTCCTCTCCAGCGGGCTTTCGACCCTCGTAGCAAGTAGAGACCTCACGATGTAAACTGCCACTCGTCTAAGCCTGATGAGAGGACGAGAGTGCGCCGGACATCCAGAACCTCTGTGGAGAGGAGAACAAGTGTGGAAAGGCGTAGGAGGGTATGTAATAAAGAGAAGTAGAGATAGTCAGGTCCACTAACGAGTAGGGTGGCTGATCACCAATTATATCATCCCCTGGTACTAGGTGATCCCAGGATGGCGCGCAGTCCACCAAGGCACCATTGTTACCGAACAGAACTCTGTACAGGTGGAGAGACTCTTCTTGGTGCAAAGTGTGGGAGAAAAAAGGTGGAAGCCGTAATCACAATAATAAAAAATAATTATAATAAATATTATATAATAAAAAGTATTAATAACATACTACTAATAATTAATACTAATCATAATAAATAATTATAATACAAAATAATAATAGATAATTATAAATAATAATAGTATATCATAGTAAATACTTCCTACTAATAATATATAATATTAATAATAATAAAAAATAATAATAATCATAATACATAATTATAATACATCAAATATATAATAAATACTAATAGCAAATAATATAAAAATGATACTAAATAATAATAATAAGAATGATAATGACAATAATAATTCTGATAATAATAATACAAATAAAAAGATAGAGTAGTGCTGAGATGGGGCGAAGAGAAAGCACACCAACAACTTTCCCAGACCCCATCAAAGAGTTCACAGCATTCGCAATTTTCACTCAGGTCGGGAGGACTTGTGCAGCTTGGCCGGGTACCAAGTGTAACAAGGGACAGTAGTGGAATACAAACCCAGCTTCAACGCGGGTTTCCGGAATAGAAGTCCAGCTTCATCGGGGGTTTCCGGAATACAAGCCCAGCTTAACGCGGGTTTCCGGAATACAAGCCCAGCTTAACGCGGGTTTCCGAAATACAAGCCCAGCTTTAACGCGGGTGGAATATAAGCCCAGCTTCAACGTGGGTGGAATATAAGCCCAGCTTCAACGTGGGTGGGGTATAAGCCCAGCTTCAACGCGAGTTTCCGTAATACAAGCCCAGCCTCAACGCGAGTTTTCGGAATACAAGCCCAGCTTCAACGATAGTTTCTGGAATATAGGCACAGCTTCAACGCGGGTTTCTGGAATACAAGCCCAGCTTCAACACGGGTGGAATATAAGCCCAGCTTCAACGCGGGTTTCCGGAATAGAAGTCCAGCTTCATCGGGGGTTTCCGGAATACAAGCCCAGCTTAACGCGGGTTTCCGGAATACAAGCCCAGCTTAACGCGGGTTTCCGAAATACAAGCCCAGCTTTAACGCGGGTGGAATATAAGCCCAGCTTCAACGTGGGTGGAATATAAGCCCAGCTTCAACGTGGGTGGAATATAAGCCCAGCTTCAACGTGGGTGGAATATAAGCCCAGCTTCAACGCGAGTTTCCGTAATACAAGCCCAGCCTCAACGCGAGTTTTCGGAATACAAGCCCAGCTTCAACGATAGTTTCTGGAATATAGGCACAGCTTCAACGCGGGTTTCTGGAATACAAGCCCAGCTTCAACACGGGTGGAATATAAGCCCAGCTTCAACGCGGGTTTCCGGAATAGAAGTCCAGCTTCATCGGGGGTTTCCGGAATACAAGCCCAGCTTCAACGTGGGTGGAATATAAGCCCAGCTTCAACGTGGGTGGGATATAAGCCCAGCTTCAACGCGAGTTTCCGTAATACAAGCCCAGCCTCAACGCGAGTTTTCGGAATACAAGCCCAGCTTCAACGATAGTTTCTGGAATATAGGCACAGCTTCAACGCGGGTTTCTGGAATACAAGCCCAGCTTCAACACGGGTGGAATATAAGCCCAGCTTCAACGCGGGTTTCCGGAATAGAAGTCCAGCTTCATCGGGGGTTTCCGGAATACAAGCCCAGCTTAACGCGGGTTTCTGGAATACAAGCCCAGCTTTAACGCGGGTGGAATATAAGCCCAGCTTCAACGTGGGTGGAATATAAGCCCAGCTTCAACGTGGGTGGAATATAAGCCCAGCTTCAACGCGAGTTTCCGTAATACAAGGCCAGCCTCAACGCGAGTTTTCGGAATACAAGCCCAGCTTCAACGATAGTTTCTGGAATATAGGCACAGCTTCAACGCGGGTTTCTGGAATACAAGCCAAGCTTCAACACGGGTGGAATATAAGCCCAGCTTCAACGCGGGTTTTCGGAATACAAGCCCAGCTTGAACGCGAGTTTCCGGAATATAAGCCCAGCATCAATGCGCGTTTCCGGAATATAAGCCCAGCATCAACCCGGGTTTCCGGAATACAAACCTAGCTTCAACGCGGGTTTCCGGAATACAAGCCCAGCTTGAACGCGGGTTTCCAGAATACAAACTCAGCTTAAACGCGAGTGGAAATATAAGCACAGTTTCAACGCGGGTTTCCGAATACAAGCCCAGCTTCAATGCGCGTTTCCGTAATACAAGCTTAGCCTCAATGCATGTTTTCAGAATACAAGTTCAGCTTAAACGCGAGTGGAATATAAGCTCAACTTCAACGAGAGTGGAATATAAGCCCAGCATCAACGATAGTTTCCGGAATACAAGCCCAGCATTAATGCGAGTTTCCGGAATACAAGCCCAGCCTCAACGCGTTTACGGAATACTCGCCCAGCCTCAACGAGAGTTTCCGGAAATACAGGCCCAGCTTTAACGATAGGTTCGGAATAAAAGCACAGCTTAAACGATAGTTTCCGGAATAAAAGCCCAGTTTAAACGCGGGTTTCCGGAATACAAGCCCAGCTTCAACGCGGGTTTCCGAAATACACGCCCAGATTCAACGCGAGTTTCCGTAATATAATGCCAGCCTCAACGATAGTTTTCGGAATGCAAGCCCAGCTTCAACGATAGTTTCCGGAATACAAGCCCAGCTTCAACGCGGGTTTCCGAAATACACGCCCAGATTCAACGCGAGTTTCCGTAATATAAGCCCAGCCTCAACGATAGTTTTCGGAATGCAAGCCCAGCTTCAACGATAGTTTCCGGAATACAAGCCCAGCTTCAACGATAGTTTCCGGAATACAAGCCCAGCTTCAACGAGAGTTTCCGGAAATACAGGCCCAGCTTCAACGCGGGTTTCGGGAATACAAGCCCAGCTTCAACGCGAGTTTCCGTAATATAATCCCAGCTTCAACGCGAGTTTTCGGAATACAAGCACAGCTTCAACGATAGTTTCCGGAATACAAGCCCAGCCTCAACGCGAGTTTTCGGAATACAAGCCCAGCTTCAACGATAGTTTCCGGAATACACGCCCAGCTTCAACGCGGGTTTCCAGAATACAAGCCAAGCTTCAACGCGAGTTTCCGGAATACAAGCCCAGCTTCATCGTGGGTTTCCGGAATACAAGCCCAGCTTCAACACGGGTTTCCGGAATACTAGCCCAGCCTCAACGAGAGTTTCTGGAAATACGGGCCCAGCTTCAACGCGGGTTTCCGGAATACAAGCCCAGCTTCAACGCGAGTTTCCGTAATATAAGCCCAGCCTCAACGCGAGTTTTCGGAATACAAGCCCAGCTTCAACGCGAGTTTCCGTAATATAAGCCCAGCTTCAACGCGAGTTTTCGGAATACAAGCCCAGCTTCAACGATAGTTTCCGGAATACAAGCCCAGCCTCAACGCGAGTTTCCGGAATACAAGCCCAGCTTCAACGATAGTTTCCGGAATACAAGCCCAGCTTCAACGATAGTTTCCGGAAATACAGGCCCAGCTTCAACGCGGATTTCCGGAATACAAGCCCAGCTTCAACGCGAGTTTCCGTAATATAAGCCCAGCTTCAACGCGAGTTTTCGGAATACAAGCCCAGAATCAAGGATAGTTTCCGGAATACAAGCCCAGCTTCAACGATAGTTTCCGGAAATACAGGCCCAGCTTCAACGCGGGTTTCCGGAATACAAGCCCAGCTTCAACGCGGGTTTCCGGAATACGAGCCCAGCTTCAACGCGGTTTCTGGAATACAAGCCCAGCCTCAACGCGAGTTTTGGGAATACAATCCCAGCTTCAACGATAGTTTCCGGAATACAAGCCCAGCTTCAACGATAGTTTCCGGAATACAAGCCCAGCTTCAACGAAGGTTTCCGGAATACAAGCCCAGCTTCAACGCGGGTGTCCGGAATACAAGCCCAGCTTCAACGCGAGTTTCCGTAATATAAGCCCAGCCTCAACGCTAGTTTTCGGAATACAAGCCCAGCTTAAACGAAAGTTTCCGGAATACAAGCCCAGCTTCAACGATAGTTTCCGGAATACAAGCCCAGCTTCAACGATAGTTTCCGAAATACAAGCCTAGCTTCAACGATAGTTTCCCGAATACAAGCCCAGCCTCAACGCGGGTTTCCGGAATACAAGGCCAGCTTCATCGCGGGTTTCCGGAATACAAGCCCAGTTCAACGCGGGTTTCCGGAATACAAGCCCAGCTTCAACGAAACTTCCTAAGCTACGGGGTGGTCGAGTGGGGTAGGTGGCTGACGAAGGCATCTCAGTGACCCAGTCTGTTGGTTCGCACTTTCTCCCATGCTCTGACGCTTCTTTCTCTCCCGTTAGGTTATTTTACTCCCTACACGTTTAGGCCTACCCCCCGCCCCCTCATTTACCTGTATGAGAAATGACGGATGTCGCTGCGAAAGCTCCTCTTTATTGTCGAGGGGCCGCTGGATTCGGAAATATACAAAGGTGGATGTGAAGGCCCCTAAAAACACGTAGAAGTAGGACCTCAAGACGGACGAACAAGGGTTGCAGATGTCAAAAATGCGGGTATGAGGGGGCTCGGGGCGCTCCTCTAAGGCCCCTTTGATTAACAACACGAGCAGGTAATGGACTGCGAGTGCTATGAAGATTTTCCAGGTGCAACCAAGGGTGAAGACGGTGCAAGCGATTGCTCTCGAAACGATCTAGAAGAGAAAAATAAATTGAACCACTCAACATCTTCACACTCTACACCTCCACCCTCTTCAAAGGTTTATTCATGTCTTTGCTTTTAAGGGCATCATTCATCGGGATTCTCTTTCGCACATTTATCAAATTTGGCACACCCTGTACTTAATAGTTGCTCCTTCTTTCCCATCACACTCATCAATAGTATTTTTAAAGCCTGTTGTAATGTATTTCAATTGCTCTTATCTTTCACACTCGCCCTTGGACTCCAGTACGTCCCCTCACTTTCATTGCAAAGATCCTGAGCCTTTTAACACACGATATATCCTTCCAGACATCTCCACTCTATACTTCTTGGACATAATGTCCTTCAAGCTAAAATATGTACATTCACATCTCGTTTTCCTTTCATTTAAGTTTGCCTCCAACTATTCATTCATATCCTACACTTCAAGACTTCCACATTCACTAGTTCCCCAGGGTGTAATTTTTTTTTTGGGGGGGGGAGGGTAAGAGCTCATCTGGCGACTGCGTACTTGGGCATTAGTCGCCGTATTCAACGTTGCCTAAAATTAGGCATATTTAAAAGAGGATGCTAAAAAAAACAAAAAAAAAACAATAAAAATAAAACAAAGAAAAAAGGTAATAAACAGGAAGCAAGCTCCGGCGTCGGGAAGAGGACCGCCTACCCCCGGCGCAGGAACATGCGACCTACTAAAATAAGAAAAAAACAACAAAAAAACCCCAACTATTTAAATAAAGGAGAGAAGGCGGGTCTCCTTCAAAAAGTCTAAAGGTTCACAGGTCGGTGTGTACGAACTCGTCCCGAGTAAAAGGGGCAGGCGGTAGCGACCCCAACCATCCCGGTACCGGGACAGGTAACGTGCGAGGAGCTCGCCCAGACTGGGACATTCAACAAGAATGTGCCAAACAGTCTGGGGGACAACGCAGTCTTCACAGTAGGGCGCAGGCGAGCGCTCCATTAAATGGCGGTGCGTCCCACGAGTGTGTCCAATTCGGAGACGACAGAAAGCAACCTGAAGCCTTCGCGTCCTTGGGGGGGTAGGTCCATGGGAACAGTCGCGGCGCAATGGCACGCAACTTCACCTTCCCTTCGACAGTCTCCCATCTTTGCCAAGCAGCCCGTATTCCTGCCATGTAGTCGGTGTGAGGAAGGGCGAAACGCTGGTCCGGTCGCAGAGTCTTCGCGGGCTCTTTGGCGCCCTCATTCCCCGCAATTCCTACATGTCCAGGAACCCAGCAGAAGACAATTTCGACATCCGCCCGGCTTGCCAAAACCGTTGCGTCACGGATATCGCGAACCAGGGAATGAGGAGATTTCAGTGCCCTGAGAGCACTCAGGGCGCTTTGTGAGTCGCTATAGATCACAATCCGGTCTCCGAACCGGGCACGTCGCGTAATCTCCCGTACCGAGTGGTGTATTGCCACCAGCTCGGCCGTGAAGACAGACGCAGCGCCTGGTAGAGCCCCGCTGACTTCAAACAGAGGGGATACGGCGTGGAAGCCCACCCCTTCTTGGGACTCGGAGCCATCCGTATACACTGGCACGGTTCCAGCGTGACACGAGGTGTGCTCCAAAAAGGTCGAACGCAATACTCCCGGCGCAGTACAAGCTTTGGGAGCAGAGGCGTGGCAACAAATAGCCAAATGTGGTACCCTCCAGGGTGGCGTTCTGGGTAGAACCAGGGGCGCCACCACCCCGAGAGCTATATCTAGCTCTCAAGGGAGTTTCTTAGCCCTAAACCCAAAGGGCTTAGGGTATGACTTGCGTCTCTCGGTGGTATAGGCACCATCAGGATCAGCTGCGGATGCTTTGAGAGTCGTTGGCGACAAAGGAAGTCGCTGCGCTCGTGCGTACAGGCGAGTAATGCACTGTGCACGGCGCATAGATAATGGCATCTCTCCAACATAGACAAGCAGGCTCTCAATAGGGAAAGTGCGGAAGGCACCGGTCGCCAAGCGAAGGCCGGAATGGTGGATCGAGTCCACCTTAGGCAAAAGACGTTCGGCTGTGGATGCATAAAACTCATATACGTAGTCGAGCTTCAAACGAACAAAGGATCGATAAAAGGGTAGGGCAGTAGCCCTATCAGCGCCCCAAGCGCTGAACGTCACGGAACGAAGAATATCCATGGGGCGGGTACAAGATACCCTAAGGCTGCGAATATGAGCCTCCCAGGTGAGGCGTCGGTCAAATACAAGACCAAGGAAACGGTGCGATTCCACCACTTCCAGGCGTACCCCATTAGGAAACAAGTCTGGTTCGGGGTGGAGCCGTGGATGTCGGCAGAAGTGCACCACCTTAGTCTTGGCCAAGGAAAACCGAAACCTGTGCGCTTCGGCATAGCGAGAGACGTGGTTCAATGCCTGTTGGAGTCAACGCTCTAGAGTTAGCATCGGGGCCGCGCCAAAAGAGATCGAAAGGTCGTCCACGTAGAGCGTAGCGAGAACATCTTCCGGCAGCACCGAGGTGATGCCGTTGGTGCTCAGGGCAAAGTGTGTGACACTGAGGACACTTCCCCGCGGAACACCCTCTTTCTGCTCCATTGGGCCGGAGAGGGCTCCCCCCACCCATACGCGGAATCGACGATCTCGCAAAAATTCAGATATAAACATTGGGAGGCGTCCCCTCGCCCCCATCGTGTGGAGAGTCTCCATGATATCGTATCGCCATGCGGTATCATAGGCCTTATCGAAATCGAAAAAGACCGTGGCGTAGTGCTGTCTACGAAGGAAGGCCTCGCAGACGGCAATTTGCAGTCGGAGCAGAGCATCCGACGTGGAGTGGAACTTGCGGAAGCCGCATAGTGCAGAAGACAGATGGCCTCAACTGTCCATAAAAAGGCTAATCTAACATTTACCAATTTCTCCTACAGGAGGTTAGAGAGATTGGGTAGAAACCGCACGGGGCAGAGTGATCTCTGCCCGGTTTGCGAAAAGCGAGAACAGTAGCGATTCGTCAGGAGTCTGGGAGGATACCCTCTACCCAGATCCTGTTTTACAAATCTAACAGAAAGGCCATGCCTCGCTCACCTAGGTGTCAAAGAATGGCGTACGGGACATCGTCCAGACCATGGGCAGTGTGCGCGCACGATGAGAGAGCGGAACGCAACTCACTCAATGAAAACCTGTCGTTGAAGGGTTCTCCGCCTCTGGAGGTAAATTCAAGTAGGCGACTTTCAGCGACATGACGACGTGCATTGAATGCTGGCGGAGCAGCATCCCGGGTAGAGAATGTGGAAAAAGCAGTCGCGAAGGATTCCGCGACCTGCGAGAACTTTTCCCGAATCCTTTTGACTCGCTTCCACACCTCTGCTAAAGGGGTCTTCCCGTTAAGTGAAGACACGTATGCCCGCCAAGAAGAGCAGCGGGCGTGCTTCGAAATATACCGGAACCTAGCCGTAGCTCGACGAAATTCAGCGACAGTGAAATCGTTCGGGTTGCGCGAATAGCGGATGTAGCAAACGCTTCTGTTTGAGGGCTGCTTCACACTCGGATGACAACAACGGAAGTAGTCGGCGTTCAAAACGGCCAGACGCCCTAGAAATAGTAGTTAGGCTCACGGCGATGAGGTTGCCAGGGAACTCAACGGCCTCATCTACCGATCTAAACTTCTCGACTAAAACAGAAATATGAGTCATTTCCTGAAATTCGGACCACCGCGCCCGTGCCAAGCACCATCGGGACGGGCTCTCTACCATTAATGTCATCGACTACACCCCAACACACCTCAAATCAGGTTGTGCATCCGGAGAGCACAAAGATAGATCGAGACAGGAAAATGAAACGGTTCTCGGCAATGATATGTAAAATCATCCAAATTTAGGACACCAAACTCCAGCTCGTCCCTCCTTTGGAGGATCTAGCGCCTTTCAGTTACCCAGCCTAGCACTTGGTGTAGGCGTAGGGGTCGAATCTTTTATTGTTGTCCTGCATACTGAGGGTAGCTTTAGGAACCTCGTAAGATGGCCTCAATACCAACTGCAGAGGTGTTGCCTCCTGTGAGTCTAACGACTCGGTGGAGCGAGGCGGCCGTTTCGACTCATGGGAAACGGTCGCTTTGGGAGAAGGGGGGAAGCCATGGTTTTAGTCGGGGTTGGGTCTGAACCGTTTGTACCGCCAACTCTACCATGGGAGCTCCCGGGGTGGGTAGAACCCACAGGAGGGTTCCGAATGGTCGCGGAAACGACCCTGCTCGTAGGCTTGGATGCGCCAGAAGCAGAGGATGTATTTTTTAACACCGAAGCATAAAACGTCCCAAGCAGCACCGGGTGCGGCAGGACCAAGTCCATAGCCTCGCGAAATAAGAGAAGATCCTGGGCCTGAACGGCCAGGATTTCATTCTCAAGGAGATGCGTAGCCCATTTCTTCGAAGAAGCGGGGTTGCGGCTCTCCGCAATTGACACACTTGGCCACACACGATTCGGCCTTATCGTGTGCAGCCTTGGAGCAACTTACACAGGTTTCGGGTAACTCCGACTTTGCACGTTGACAGGAGTGATTAGTATGGCCGAAGCGGTGGCAGTAATAGCACCTCCGCGGCATTGGCACGAATGCCTTCACGCGGTAGCGATACCAACCGGCACTCACCGACTCAGAGAGCTTGTCACATTCAAACGTGAGGAAGATTGTAAGGGTGGATCTCAAGGTGCGTTCCTGTCTTCTCATCACAGGTTCGACTTAAACCTCTCCATGGTCGGCCAGCTCTAAGGTGATGTCATCTATGGAGTAGTCCACTAGTTCCCTCGCATAAACCACTCATTTCATGAAGTTCATGGTAGAGTGCGGCGTCACACTCACAGGCGTACCATCAAGTGTCCCAAGTGTCCACTGATCATGGCCGCCTCGGAGGGATTCGACGCATTCGCCAGAAGGCTCCCCTTCGAGAAATGGGTCACTTTCAGCTCTCTACCAATCAGGCTAGCTAGAGCTCTCCTTTGTTGGATCATGTTGCCTTTAGCCAACATGGTGCCATCAGTGGAGCGAATAACTAAGAAGCATTTGAAGCCAGCGGGCTCGAAAACGCCAGGTAAACTCTGAGTTTGGGGCCCCGACATAATCGATGCTCCGCTCTGCGCAATTCTGGTTTTAGTCAGGACCTGGGTAAACACCAAGGTCGGACGTGCTGATGTTGGCTTGGTTGCTTACCAAAACGGCAGCGGATCTGTTCATCTCCCTAGCTCCCGCGGAGGGAGATGAGCCCCAAGTCTATTTTGTCTTTTTCCTCTTCCTTTTCTTCTTACGAGAGGATGGTGGGAAATGAATCCGCTTCTCTCTTCCACCGGAAGGAGCCCCTAGGCCAGATGGACAGGTCTCGGCAAGATCTTCTCTGAAATGGGGAAGGTCTTGGCTGTCACAGGGCCACCAACCGGGGAAGGAGATCCCTCCTCTCCATGTGAAGCCTCAGGGACCCGAGCCGTCTAAGGAGGAGTGTGCACAGGTTCCTTTTTTGTCGTCTAATGCCAGAGACCCGGCATCAGTCGGGGAAGAAATGGGGGCAGGTATATTGACCCCCTGTAATCTCGTCACGCTTGCAAGCAGGAAAACAGGGTGCACTGGCAGACGGGCCCTGCCATTCCTTGCGCCACCGAGAGCGGTCAATTATGGGCCGCCTGCCTCCTTTGTTGGCAGTCTCCTTGGAAAGCAAAGGTGGGACTGCCGCTGGACAAACTGAGTCGCCAGCGACCCAGAGAAGCGGGTGATGGGTATTCCCTTGCACCCATAAGCATAGGAGAGGAGTACACCTCCTCTCCGGTCAAAGAGGTTTGGAGGGTCCCTTGCGAAAGTACAGGGGGTGGGGAAAGCTCCTTTTCTGCTGTGGAACTGCCTGAAGGCGGCTCTGATGATATTAGAGGGGAAGGTAAAGGAGGTGTTTTTATGAAAAGGTTTTCACCCTTGGGCATGGAGTGACCCTATTGTTTCAACGGGATGCAAATGCTCATCACCCCACGCAGTAGCTGCTCTGCGAGGGGTGAATACAGGGCCAGCAGAACCAGCTGCCGCCATTTGAGTCCACTCCTCCCTCCTAGTGGCCTGGCAGTCCATCAGCATGGCGGCTTCACCTTAGGCTGGGCGTAAAATCGATAAATAGTGAAGCGAGATGAAAGGGGTATAAGGAAGGTGAGGGTAGGGGTGCAGCAGGTTATTATAAACTAAACACCCCAAACCTGAGCTCAGGGGTGAGGGAACCTTGTCCCCTCATTCCCAATCCGGGATGGTAGGGTGAGAGGAAGCTAGCCTGCGTCTACCCTGTGAATTTAGAGGCCGACCAGAGAAAGTTGTGGGAGAGGTTCTATGGAAAGTGAGGAAGGAGGGTAAGAAGATATCGTGTCAGAAAGGAGAAGAGTCTAAGCTGGGGCCGGACAGAGCTCTAAGTCCCGTCAGCACGGCGGCCAGGAAAGAAAATCGGGGCACGACGATCTTCAACCACACACTATACTCTGACACTCAAAGGAATCTCACCATTGCCTAATAACGCGCAAAACAATCCACCTACACAACACAGCAAACCATATGATCTCAGGGTCTAAACCATTCCATCACACATTAATTCAGAATTCTTTCACGTCATACACAGCTCATCCTGTGGTAAGAGACACAACTCACCACATATTATCAACATGTCGCCAACACTTGCATAATTAAGACATAATCTACAGCTACATGAGATGAAGCATGTCTGGGAGAACTTCTATACTACAAGGCTAAGGCAGAACCCTGGTCAGGAGCTACATATATCATAAAACACACCAATACAACTCCTCCTCTCACTTATACTGGTAAGTCTTTACTACGAAAAATGTGTGTTCATTACCACCCACAACTCAAATAAGCTTCAACCTCACCACTCTGATCGTTCCCAGACACCTTCACATTATCCCCTAATTTTTTCGCATGCTCTCATGCCTCCATCTCAACTTTCATCTAACAACCCGCACTTCTGTCATGTCCATATGATTTCATTCAAAACCTGGTTACATAAATTTGTAACAGAACAACACTCCAGCTCCATCTTGAAGGCCTGGTCACAACCAGACAGGCTATTGTTATAACTATTCTTTTCCGCGTACTTTTTGAATAACCCTATAAGTTTTGCACGTTTTCCTATCCATTAACGATCCATTGCGACGAAAGTTTGGATGAAACATACTCGTATGGTGAAGGATGTCTAACGGAAAGTAATATTCTCTATTAACTTGTGTATTCAAGAACTATCGAGGTGCAGACTGACAGGTTTTCCATTTGTGTCCTTGACTTTTCGGCAGCACCTTCCGCCCTTCGTATACATTAATTTCTGGGTATCTGGAACCGCCCTTGACTGGTTTCGGTAATACCTCTAATGCCGCTCTCAATCTTTCCATATTGAAACTGAATACTCTGAGGCGGCCGAAGTCCATTATGGTGTTGCACAAGGTTCGGTCCTTGGTCCGCTCTTCTATATCTTCGCGTTAATAATGTGACACCTCGATGTCATTTCATCTTTATACGCGGACGACACTCAAATTGACCTCGCACTATGCCCAACCTCGTTCAGTGTGTTTTTGAATCCTCCTTTCTGCTTGAGATCGTCACCCGAATTGATCTCCTCGGACGACTTTCTGAAGCTGAGCCACGATACAACTGAGATTCTCCCGAAATTTCATATCATTGATTATATAAATTTCGAGACGGCCCTTCACGCTTTCATAACCTCTCGCCTTGACTACTCCCAACTCCATTCTTTCTGCTTCCTTTGCACCCCTGTCAACTTGTTCAAAACTATGCGGGCCGTCTTCCTCTCGGCCAGGGACGCTATTCTTAGGCAACGCCTTTGCTCCAAGAAATACTCTGGGTTCCCATCCGATTCCATATTGTCTAAGATCCTCCTTACAGGGTTTTAAATAACCTGCCCATCTCTCTTCTTCACTGAATGTCTCCCGACCCTTGTGAAGCTTACGTTCAGGCTCTGTCCCTTTGTTGCATGTACCTCTGTACCCCAAGCCCAAGGATATGGACAAGCTCTGCCCCTTTGTTGCATGTACCTCTGTGCCCCAAGCCCAAGGATATGGACAGGCTCTGCCCCTTTGTTGCATGTACCTCTGTGCCCCAAGCCCAAGGATATGGACAGGCTCTGCCCCGTTGTTGCATGTACCTCTGTGCCCCAAGCCCAAGGACATGGACAGGCTCTGCCCCTTTGTTGCATGTACCTCTGTGCCCCAAGCCCAAGGATAGAGACAGGCTCTGCCCCTTTGTTGCATGTACCTCTGTGCCCCAAGCCCAAGGACATGGACAGGCTCTGCCCCTTTGTTGCATGTACCTCTGTGCCCCAAGCCCAAGGATATGGAATATACAGCCAACCACTTTCAGTTCCTCTTTCTCTCGGTGACGACAAGTTCGCTATGAAGGCGTATCTTTTGCGTCAAGTCCTATCTTAGTGGTAGATAGGTGCTCGGTGAGGTTCTATAGCTCTGACGAGTGGTATATCAACGTTGTATTATGTATATATTAAGACGTATGGAAGACTAATGATGATGAGAGTATTAAATTAACGGCAAGATCCTATACATATAGGGGTAAGGATTAAGTCGTTGTGTTTGACGCAATTAAATTGCTGGTGGAGAAGCCATTAAGATGTGAATCGTGATACAAACTTTGATAGATAACTATCACAAGCGAAGATTCGGGCGGAGCTCCAATGCCTGGGTTGCTGGCGAGAAAAAGCCATACCCATCGACTTGACGTTATTGGACTCAAACCTCCAAGTTAATCTCGTTTCTCTTTTATTCGTTCAGGCATTTAATCCCCATTAGCTTGCTTCATAAGTTCATTAAAAAGGTTAAACGTCCGTCCTTCATGTGGTACGTGCAACCCACCCTTCTGACCCTCTCGTCTCACTCTCCACCAAAATCCAAATCGAATTTTCCGATTAACATAAATTTTATACAGTCTACAATTCTTTCCTTCCTACCAGGCATCTTATTATAGTAAGAGTCATTCCTTCAAATAATAGATTGGAAACATAAAACTATAAGACGGATATTCAAAAAGTACTCACGAAAAAACCTAAAAGAAGAACAAGGTTGTCCCTAAACCAGAGTTTTCTGGGGATTATCAAGTTCTATATATACTCATATAACCTGGGTCCTTCTGAATGAATTAAATTTTTGTAGATCAACGGATTTTGTCGTTTTACTACTAAAAGTACTCGTAAATAAGTCTTTAGAGGGTTAGTTAATTTAAGAATTCATCATCTTTTGTTTATTCTTAAGCTCATACATAGACCATAGTCATAGTAGATAGTTATATACAAAATAATGAGCAACTTGCAGTATATTCAATTAAAATTTTATGAATGCGGGCTTGAACACAAGTGTTCCCCTGTATTCGAACTTTGGGAGATCACCTTCAGGTGACTTAGATGATGGAAGGTTGAAAAAAAAAAAAACCACCAGCCCTTTTCGAACTTCTTCAATAATACTTAGATGTGGAACAAATGGATCAGAAAAGATTATCTGCAACCTCACAAAAATGAAAGTCAACCAACATATATACTCATAGATGCGAATCAAATACACATCTGGTGAGACCTCCTTAAGTAACCAACCACTTTTTTTTCAATACCCATCGTACACGGGAGGCAGATTCAGTTAATATAGTTAGGGGGAGGGGAGGGGACTTTTAGTAAATCTGATGAGCATCAACTTGTGGCAAAAATGGTAGTGTAATGGTTGGTGTAAACATTAACAATATGAATAATGGTAGGTTGGAAGAGTGACGATATATATATGTTTTGTTAACTTTGGAGATTTTTTCGCCACCGGGTTCTCTAAATTCGAACGTGGCAGAGCTTAAGAAGGTAACCACGGGATGTGGTTTTGAAGAGAGGTCATAGTGAAAGAGGTACTGAGATGGTCACGATGAGGTGGGGTGGGGTGTTTGCAGATTGCTAGAGATTGCCACATGATCAGTCGGGGGCAGGAGGGAGGGGGCTGTTAAGTGTAGAGAGGGCGTGTAGGTTATCTGATGCCTATATCTCAAGGGAGTGGGGACTCGAGGGTTTATTGCTAAGTGGAACTAAGAGTTTGGTAGTTAGTACGACAGTAGGGGAGGGACGAAGAGGGTGAAGCAGAACCAAAACAGGTAATAAGTTATGCTACGATCCTCTTAAGAGAAGATATAGGAGTGTGTTGGTGTGTGGAAGTTTGGAATAATTGATTAGGTGAATTAAGGTTTAAGAAAGGTCTGACTGAGGAGAAAGTGAAGGATATTGTGTATGATGGATGTGAGAGAGTGGTTGGGGCATGCATCCTCTAAATGTCAGCTGTAGCATGTTTTTCTATGCTACTCAGGTCACTTCTTGCAGGGGCTTAGTGCCTGACGGCGCATAAACGGGCGAGGTGGGTGGGCACTGTGGCATTGATGCGCACCAGCCTATCCTAGATGTAAAACGGCTTTAGCTAAAAGCATCCTTGGGGAAGTTTTAAATAATCTCCTTAATTTGTGAAAGTGAGTTAAAAGAAGATGGCAAAATCTTTAATTTGAGACACTGACTTGGAAGATGGCAAAATTCTCAATTTAAGAAACATACTTGAAATAAGATGGCAAATCTTTTATTTGAGAAACTAATTTGAAATAAGATGGCAAAATCCTCAATTTAAAAAACACCTGAGATGAGATGGCAAAATCCTTGAAAGAAGATGGAAAAATTTTAAATTGAAATCTTGACTTGAAATAAGATGGCAATATATTTAATTTGAGAAAATGACTTGTAAGAAAACAAAATTCTCAATTTAGAAAATACTCATATGATGGCAAAATCCTTAATTTGAGAAACACTGGAATATAGTGAAAAAATCCTCAATTTAAGAAACATACTTGAAATAAGATGACAAAATCTTTAATTTGAGAAACTGACTTGAGAGATGGAAAATCCTCAATTTCAAAAACACTCAGAAGAAGATGGCAAAATCTTCCAATTCCAAAACACTCAAAAGAAGATGAAAAAATCATCAAAAATTCGAAAACACTCAGAAGAAGATGGCAAAATCATTAATTTGAAAAATAGACTTGAAATAAGATGGCAAAATTTTTCACTTAAAAGAAGAGAGCAAAATCTTTAATTTGATACACTGACTTGGGAAAAGATGACAAAAATAAAAAAAATTACTTAGAAGAAGAAGGCAAAATTTTAATTTGAAAAATTGCCTTGAAATAATATGGCAATATCTTTAATTTGAGAAAATGACTTGAAAAAAGATGGCAAAATCCTCAATTTCAAAAATAATTGAAGAGATGGCAACTTTTTTAATTTGAAAATTTGACTTGAAATAAGATGAAAATAGATTAACTGAATTGAAATAAGATGGCAATCTTTTATTTGAGAAACTTGAAATAAAATGGAAAAATCCTCAATTTAAAAAAAACACCTGATAAGATGGCAAAAATCCTAATTAAAAAAAATACTTATAAGATGACAAATTCCTTAATTTGAGAGAGTTTAAATATGATGGCAAAATCTTTAATTTGAGAAATTTGAATAACTGACTTGAAAGAATATTGTCAAAATCACCAAAATATAAAATACTTTAAAGATTTCAAAATCCTGAGTTTTAGAAATTAACTTAAAATAAAATGGCAAAATCTTTTATTTGAGAAACCGACTTGAAAGATGATGGCAAAATCCACAATTTAAAAACACCCCAAAGAAGATGGCAAAATCCTTAATTTGAGAAACCGACTTGAAATAAGATGGCAAAATCTTTAATTTGAGAAACCAACTTGAAATAAGATGGCACAATAATTAATTTTAAAAAGATTGTAAAGAAGATGACAAAATCATTAATTTAAGAGACTGACTTAAAATAAGATGGCAAAATCCTTAAATTACGAAACTGACTTGAAAGAAGATGGCAAAAAGGAGCGGGAGAGACCAGAGTATTCGCAGTCCGCCCAGCTTCGAGAAGCGGTGATAAGCTGTGAAGGACCACGTGAGCGACGCGAGGGAGATCAGCACGGAGAAGACCTGCTTCGAGAGCCGGGATTGGGCGTCCTCCGCCGGGGCCAGGTATAATATGGATTCTATGGTAACTTTCCCAAAGTAAAACTGAAAAGAAAATTATTATTATTATTATCGACTTTCCCTCAAAGTAGGGTTGTCGCACATCAAAGCCCACTCGAAAAAGCATAGCGCTCGCAGAAACAAAACCTTCGGGAGGGCGGCTTCGCAGGCCAGGTTTAGTCGTCCCACGCAACATGCGCTGTATGACGGTATGGGTATTCGATCCCCCCTCACCCCCTTCAGGCACTGATTAAATATTTGTAGAAAGGTAAAAACAATCGAATGACCTCACCACCCCCTTTTTAAAGGGAGGTTGTGGTAAAGATAGTGGAGATGACATTGTGAGGATAGTAAATATGGGTATAATAGATATTCTGGCTGATTGGGACCGGGTGTGAAACTCTCCTAGGAGTGCTTCATTTCAGCGGGGAAGACACGAGTCTTCTTTTACCCCTAAATAGTTGTAGGAGTTTCAGCGATCGAAACAAAACGTCCTTTCCCCATACTGTTTCTTTTTACCCTTTTATTGATTGTTTCTTTTGTCTTTCTCTTTAATCTTTTATTATTGTATAGTTCTACTTTTATTAGTTTCTTTTTTCTTTCTCGTTACTTTTTTATTATTGTATAGTTTTAATTTTATTATGGTTTCGTTTGTTCTTTATTAGTTTCTTTATATTTTTAATGAATAAAGAAAGGGACCAACAATGACCCTAGGATCTGCTCAAGGCCAGCCCGTTTACAACAGACGGTGTTAAGCTACCATTTATATATTATGTTACGACGGTACGCATTTATCTACATGCGAACACTCATGTGTAAGTGGGGGAGGAGGTGATAGGATAGTACTCTCCCACACGCTTCGCCTACTAGCGATGAAAATAATATAGGTATAGGCCAGACAGAAGAGAAAATCGGTAAGTTCATTCGTCCACATACCAGGTATCGGGACGTCGCTGACATCATTTTATTCCTCGTTCCATTTTTAGGCCTCAATTTTCATCTCTGCCTCCTACCAACTATGTGATATTTACACTATTAAAATGTTCATAGTCTATTCTTTAACATATTTACTGTCGTACTTTCCATTACACGATGAGGAAGGCTATTCCACATTTGTGCGATTTTAAAACTGAAGTAATTTAGGGCTACATAGAGTTGAAGCGTTTATTTACCAATATGAAACTGTTTTGGCCTATGTTGGCCCTTTCGTCCATCTTGAACAGTATTCTGTAATTAATATTTGTAAATCCTTTTAAGATTTTGAATACTTCGATCAACTGCCCAAGTAATCGTCTACTTACAATGGTATTAGGTTCAATGAGCGTAGTCTCTTTTCGTATGGTTTATTTCCAATCTCAGGAATTAGTTCAGTAGTCCTGCGTCGCACTCTTTCTAACTGCCCTATATCTTTGTTAATGTTTTGGATGTGGACGCACGAGCGCTTTGTATAGAACTAGAAACAATTATATTCTTCGAATTGAAAGTGAAATTTCAAGCAATATATCCTAGCATTGAGTTTGCTTTCCTACACTCTTCTGCGCATTGCCTCGACACTTTGAGGTCCTCTAAGATTAAAACCCATAGGTCCCTTTCTAAGTTAACGGAATTAAGAATTTGGCCGTTTATATGATATCCTACTTTTAAGTTATGGCATCTTAAATGCATCGTGATCTTGTATTTACGTATGTTAAAGTTTATCTGACATTTATCCGCCCACTCGACAATTTTATCAAGGTTTCTCTGCATTTTCCCTACTTCGGATCTAAAAAGGTCTTGAATATTTTTCCTCTGACTCCATGCGCTCGAATTTTCATCAACAATCTTTCGTGCGGAACGGTATCAAAGGCCTTTTGAAAGTCAAGGTAAATTATATCCACCGCTTTAGTTTCCTCGTAGATGAAAATCAATCTATGAAAAAATTCAAAGGGGTTGGTTAGACAGGAAAGTTCACGCCTGAATCCATGCTATGTGTCTATGATTAACTTATTTGTCTCCAGATAATTCACCAATCTACCTCTACTTATCGATTTTAGGGGGCTTCCCAATTACTGAAGTTAGGGTGATACAACCGAAATTTGTAGTGCAGATTTCTCTACCGTTTTGAATATTGGCGTAATATTATAACTTTCAACGCTATTGGAACTATGCATTTTATGATCGACCGGTTAAAAATCGTACATAGCGGTCTTGCTAATTCCTTTTTTTAATTCTTTAAGATGGGTTGGGTATACCCCATAAGATGTGTGCCTTCTATTGTTTCATTTTATTTATGTATGCGATAGTTTCCCCTTCATTTACATTCATGGTTGATAGAACATTTTGTTTTTCAAAATTTATTTCATCGTCGAGTGCTGCTAATCGTGACAAGTCCTCTACAGTAACAAAGTCTGCTGACCAAAGTGGCTTGTCTCACTTATTCTGATTTATCACCATACGACCTTCAAAACTTTCAATAATTCCCGGACTAACCTTGGGAGGATCTTAGCAACTATATCAACCGAAGAAAATGTAAAAACAAAACATAAAAGTTTAAAATTTTGATAGAATCGGCCGAATAGTTATGATGTTATTGCCAAAACAAAATTATTCCCGGCTAACCTTGGGAGGACCTTGTCAATTATATCATTCGAAAGAGAATGTAAAACAACATAAGGGTTTCAAATCTCGTTAGAATCTGCCGAATAATTATAATGTTATTACAAAAATTAAAACGGGGACCGACCGACATAGTGTGATATAGAGTCGCGCGAGACAAAGCGCACGCGACTAAAAACGCTTACGAAATGTTCATTTAATATTTAAACAAATTGTCCGGGATTATTGTCATAGGACTTTACCTTTGATCAGCCTTAATGAACCCCCTTTGGGTTTTCTACTGCTCACTTATCTATAAAACCGTTTCGGTTCGTGTTAGAGTTTAAGGAAGATAGTTTTCCTAATTCATCTTCGCTCCCCTAATGCGGTGCTTTTCTTTATTATTGTTTCCTTTTCTGATTTATTGTTTCGTTTTTCATCATTTTTTTTCTTTTGATTATTTTATTATTGTTTCTTATGAATTATTATTTTTATTTCTACTTCCTTTTTCTTTGTTAATTTTACTTGTATTATTGTTTCGTTTTCTGTCTCTTTATAATCGTATTTTATTGTTTCGTTTACTTATAATAGTTTACTTTTAATTTTGTTATTTCCTTATTTTTGTTTATTTTTTACTATTTTATTATCATTTCATTTTTCATGATTGTTTCTTTTGACTTATTTTGTATTTGTTTTTTTACTCTTATTAATTTCGTTTTTGTCGATTTTTATTTTATTAGGTTCGTTTTCATTTAGTTTTTGTCACTCTTTAATGTTTCGCTTTTGTTTCTTATAACTCTTTAATTATTGTTTCGTTTTCTTTATTCTTGGTTCTTTTTACTCCATCATTGTTTAATTTTACTCTATTATTGTTTGTTTTTAGTTTAGTTTTTCTTTCATATTGTTGCTTTTGACTCTTTATTATTGATTCGATTTCTGTTTATTTTATTAATACCATTTTATATATTAATCTTAATTTTAATTATTTATTATTGTATATTTTTTCAGGATTGTTTCGTTGTTGATTTATTTTACCATTCTTTCGTTTTCTGTATTTGTTTCTTGTTACTCTTTGTTTTTTATTCCTTATAATTGTTTCGTTTCTTTTTATTAGTTTCGTTTTTCTATTTTATTGTTCTTTTTACTCTTTTATCAGTTTTATTTTACTCTATTAAAGTTTGTTTTAGTTTCGTTTCTTTCTTTTTACTTTTTATTATTGTTTCGAGTTCTATTTCTCTTTTATTAGCTTCATTTTCTTTATTATTGTTCCTTTTATTCTTGAAGTTTGGTTTTTCTATATTAGTTTATTTTTACTCATTAGTTTCCTTTCTTTATTATTGCTTCGTTTTACTCTTTTATTGTTGCTTTTCATTTACATTATTCTTTCTTTATTTTTTTACTATTTCATTATTCTTCCATTTTTCATGACTTTCTTTTAACCTTTAACTTTTTATTTCTTCTTTTTTCTCTTTACTCTTTTATTGTTTATCTTTACGATATCGCCTCCTTTATTCCTAACCTTCTATAGGCAGCCGCCAAATGATATGCGAAGTTATGGGAAACAAAAATATATGGAAACTATACAACTTAAGTTGACTCATCCCGCTTCTAAGGAATAAGATGGGTCGCAACTCTCCTACACTTACACAATTCTTATTTGCAGAGTAAAGCAAGCTACTCGTATACATCCGATAGAGAGCCCGCAATGGCTTAAGACCCATCCTCCCCATTGATAAACCACCAAATAAGGTTAGGGTGAATACCTTTTTTGTTTTAATTCCTTGTAAATACCTTTTTCAATTCCTTGTATTGTTTTCCTAAGATGTAGAGCTGAAGAACCAACTGAAAGGCCGATTCCAAAGTGGCCTCGAGGACGTTGTTGATCGCGACTCGCATCTGAGCCACCTGCTTCAGGTTGTAGTAGACTCTCTTGTGGTCGGAGGACGAGGGCAGGGAGGGGCCCTTCGACTCAAATTTCTGAAAGAGGATGAGTGCTCGTGGGATTATTCTAACACGGGGGGGAGGGGTGATTCCCAAGTTTGTATAATCGCTACTTTGGACACGAGTCAAATTTAATCGTTCTGTACCACGCACAGATAACGCCAACTGTGGCATTCTTACTTCCCTACTTCAGAAATGCTGTATACTCATGGGATTATTAGATAAAAGTAGTTTGTCAAACCTTAATTGATTAGAAGGAATAGGGGTGACAGGATCCCAAATATACCGATCGGTGAAGCTTAAAGGACGCCTGGGAGTTATCTCAGAGGCTGTCTTGAGTTTAAGGTAGGGTTGGAACCATGGATCGAGACACAGCAGCTCCCCCCAAATAGACACTAATCGGGACTAGATCCGGTAACTAACAGTACAAAATGTTCGGGGGAGAACTAATTTACTGCATTGCCCAATAAGAAGATTTCCGAACGAGAGAATATAGTCTTAATTAATTTAAAAATCATCATCAAACACTTCGCATAAACTAGGGTTGGAGCAACATCAACGCCTGTTAGGTATACTCGTGCTCTGATCACAAAACAAAAGAATATTTCGGGCAGTCTGAAAAGGAAGGGAAAACAAGGAGCTGAGTTTGATCTTAAAAATTGTCGATTCATTTGTATTTTGTCAATTAAAAAAACAGTAAAATACAGGATTATATTACGTCAACAGCCAGGAGATGCAGAGATTCCAATGCCCCAAGAGTACTTAAAGCACTTTGTGAGTCGCTATACATCATAAGCCGGTCTCCGAACAAGGTACGTCGAGTTATCTCCCATACAGAGCGGTGGATTGCAACCAGTTCGGCCGTGAAGACAGACGCAGCGCCTGGCAGAGCCTCACCGACTTCAAACAGATGAGACACGGCGTGGAAGCCGACCCCCTCTTGCGACTTGGAAACATCCGTATACACTGGCACGTTTACAGCGTGACACGAAGTGTGATCCGAAAAGGCCGAACGCAATACTCCCAGCGCTGTAGAAGCTTGGGAAGCAAACCCGTGGCAACAAATAATCAGAGGTGGTACCCTCCAGGATGGCGTCCTGAGCAGAACAAGTGACTCCACCACCCCGAGAGCTATACCCAACTCTCGAAGGAGTTTCCTAGGCCTAAACCCAAAGGGCTTAGGGTATGACTGGCGTCTCTCGGCGACATGGGCACCGTCGAGATCAGCTGCGGATCCAGTGAGAGCTGTTGGCGCCGGGCTCGCGCGTAGAAGCGCATAATGGTTACGGCGCAGAGCGAGTTGCATCTCTACGGCATCGACAAGTAGGCTATCAATGGGGGAAGCGCGGGAGGCACCGGTCGCCAGTCGGAGACCGGCGTGGTGGATCGAGTCCACCTTACGCAATACACACTCCTCTGCATAAAACTCGCATCCGTAGTCAAGGCTCGAACGAACAAGCCATCGGGAGAAACTCGAGGCAGTAGCCCTATTTGCATCCCGAGTGATGAACGTCAAGAAACGAAGAATATCCATGGCGTGGGTACAAGAGACCCTAATGCTGCGGATATGAGCCTCTCAGGTGAGAAGTTGGTAGAAAATAAGACCAAGGAAACGGTGCGAATCCATCACTTCAAGGCGAACCCTGTTTAGGAACGAATCTGAGTCAGGGTGGAGCCATGGATGGCGGCAGAAGTGCACTACCTTAGTCTTGGTCAAGGAAAACCGAAACTTGTGCGCTTCGGCATAGCGAAAGATGCGGTTCTATGACTGTTGGTGTCGAAGTTGATATCTAGTCCCATGTATAGCGTAGGGGGAACTTCTTCCAGCAGCACCGATGTGAGACCGAGGACACTTCAAAATGAGACACACTCTTCCTGCTCCCTTGGGCAGGAGAGAGATCGCCCAACCCGTACGTGGACTCGATGATCTCGCATAAATTTAGAACTAAAGATTGAAGGGCGTTCCCTTATCCCCATCGTGTGGAGGGACTCCATTATACCGTATCGTCATGCGGTATCACACAGGCTTACTCCTGCTCTAAAAATACCGTGTTGTAGTGCTGTCTACGAAGGAAGGCCTCGCAGATAGTCTTTTCCAGTCGGAGCAGCGCATCAGGTGGAATCTTCGTCGCCCCTGGGCAGAGGGACCTGTTCTGGGTCAGAGATACGTGGATATATATACCCATCGTAGGATTCCTGGGAACAGATAGAGTGTGTCTGTTGTGCTACGAAGACGGGAGAGGAAAGAAAGCAGTGTTATAATTGGCTATGTGTGTGATAAGAAGTGCAAGATCTACCCACCCGAATACAGGGGTGAGCACAGCGCGTCCCCCGATTGCTAGACAGATCTTTCCGTGCGTCGACGTTTGTGTCCGTTCTTGCCAGGATCGAACCCGGTACCGCGACGTTAGCGGACGAACGCAGTATCCACTCGGCTACCAAGAGTTCTCCGTGTCGAACAAAATAGTTCGATGACACCATGAAAAGGTTGCATTTGCCAAGCATCTCATTTATGGTATTAAAAAGCGCAAAAAAATGCCCCTGGTAACCAGAACTAGACAAAGAGAATGTCATTTATTAATAAAGAATCGTTCTTCACGCTTTCGTTATCCCCAGGACGTGTTTACCTATGGGAAGAAACTAAAGAATCCTTTAATTCCGAATGCCTGACCCATACCCTCTAGGATGGAAGCAGGGCCGTAAAGATTTGGGCATCGGCCACATGGAATTCCCATGGTTATGCTGCAGCGGTACTCCGTTGCAAGAGAACTTCCACTTCCTAGCTGTTGCATGGACCGCTAGCACAGGGGGGTGCTATAAAATTCCACACAGCATGCAACTGCCTCCCTCCTATCTGACCTCGTCGCCGAAGACAGTCTTACAAAAGGCGCGGTCCCACAGAATTGTGTTAACGTTGACGAGGCCGCCAACCCAGGGTGTAGGATCAAAGCTTTCTCCCATAATCCTCCAAGTGGTCGGAGGAAGCAGAGGTCATCTGATCCTGGGGAGATATAAACGGCAACAACAACAATACATAGACTAAACCTTGCCCCAAAATACCACCATGCACCAGACAACAGTGAACATTTAGTCTTATATTGCCCAAACCTCACACTACACATACCTTCCCTTACTGACCCGTGGACACACCAAGGGAGCTTAGTATCAGAGCTAGGGGGCACCTACCTCGTAAAGGAGGAAAGGAGCGGCAAGTAAAGTTAGTAGTACGGTCAACATTCACGAGATTTGTGAATTAAGTGACAGCCATCCTAAAGTATACAGTTCCCCAATAGTGGAGCGATCTTCCAAGATCATAATGAATCGATTATCACCGAAGAATTGTTAGGGATTGTCCCAGAGAGGATGATAGCGACGTGGATTGCCCTCTACAATTGCCGGATTTTAATATTTCATAACATTTGTGGTTTGTATTGGAGCAAAATCTGGAGAACTGATTTTCATCAGCGTCACTGAAGGAACTGGAGCAGGTTAGCTTCAA
Organism: Ceratothoa steindachneri; assembly: GCA_963969495.1. Taxonomy (NCBI): domain Eukaryota; kingdom Metazoa; phylum Arthropoda; class Malacostraca; order Isopoda; family Cymothoidae; genus Ceratothoa; species Ceratothoa steindachneri. The sequence continues at coordinate 8,126,980 of OZ018324.1, forward strand.
GATTGGCTCAAAATTCCAGTAAACAGTGTCAGAAAAGTCTGTCAATTTTTCTTTATAGATTCAAGCAATTAGCGATGCCAAAACAAGAAAACTTTGTATCATATTATAAAGCTCGTATGGAATAAAGTAATTCCATTATTTTGTCCACCCCTGTATATATATAATTTAAGATTCGGGTTTAAACAGAGGAGAAAATGTGTGGAAGATACTTAAAATATATTACTCTTGCTCGCCAAGTGGATACGGCATTGGGCTCCCAATGTGGCGGTACCGGGTTCAACCCCACCATGAGCGGACACAAACGTTAGCGCATGTAGAGTTCAAACTACCAATTGGTGCCGGGGTGGGTAGATCTTATACTTCTCATTACACACATAGCCAATTATAACACTGCTTTCTTTCTTCTCCCGTCTTCGCAGCACAACACACTCTGTTCCAAGGAAGCCTGCCAATGGGTATCTATATCCACATACCTCTCACGCGGAACAGGTCCCTCTGCTCCGGGGTGAGGTAGGTTCCACCTGAAGGCTGTTTGGTGTCAAAACATAATACTTCCTGGTACCTCTCACCAAAGAGGACCAGCACCCTGGTCCCCTCGGGCTCACCAGTGAATGCCATACTAACCTTTATGTCTATTTCCTTATCCGGTCGGGACCCGCTTGGATAAAGGTGGGTTGGTGAACTACCACCACCACACTCTGTGCGCTCAAGAGCGGGATAGCCATCCAACCTTCCTGAAACAGCACCCATTCGACAACGAAGCCATATCCTCCTACAGAGGATCCTTGAAACCAACCCGAATACTTCCTATTCTGGCAGCAACACCATCAATGACACCTACCATGACAAAATCTTTAAATTAGAGATAACGATACTTGCCTTATCCGAAGAAATTTCGGAAGAGATGATGTTCATGTATTTAATTTGGGCGTAGGAGTTTTCTATGTAGCTGACCACCGGCCCGAGCGGGAAGAGGAAGAGAAGGAAGTAGAGAAAGGCACGCTGTAGACGGGGCATCTTCTTGAAGATTGGCATGATGTCCTCCTGAGTCAAGTGGACATAGAGACTCCATAGGTAAAGTAGAGTCATGGGGAACAAAATAAAGAACACTGTGAGGACGAGATTCACTTTGCTCTGTGACTCCGGGATATTATTGAAGATTTCTAAAGGCTGAAATGAGATAAAATGAGGTTAGTTTAAAGGGGAATAGTAAGAAGTGAGATGAAAGCGAAGAAGTGAAATTAGAGGGTCAAGCGAAAGTGTAGGAAGCAAAACCAATAGAGGCATCCAGAGTAGAAAGTTTTAGAGGTTACTATAGAAAGTGCTGACAATTTGGGGCCCTGGAATCATATCGCGAGCAATTCTCCTGAATCTGGTCTAGTTAATAATAAAGGGATGCTTATAGAGAAGAATACCATCAACGTGGTTAAGCTAAACCTCGTAGAACACGACTCTGTTGCCAGCCATGTTGCCTAGTATAATAATCCAAGGAATGTATTACATGGCCTTGGAGAATAGAATTTTTAAAATCCTACCTAATAAATGTTACAATATTGCTAGAGTCACAAATACCTGGATATGGGATATATTGGTGCCATTTGTGCCAGAATCTATGTAGTCGTTGTAATATTCTACGGCCAAGAGCACATCCGTGTACACATCGAGGAAATACAAAATGGATGGCATGATGAAACATGTGATCACGATCCAAAAATTCCAACAATGCAGCTGCACTCTGGTCGATTCGTACATAGCCTGAAGCTGTTCCCTCGCTTTGGTGGATGCTTCTGTGGTGCAAAGTTGAGCTCGGAGACACTTCTCGGATGATATTTTAGAGCTGTGAAGAGCCTTTTCGAGCTCCAGAACACGAACAATGGCATTGTCATACTGCCCCATGATGTTCCTCTTTGTATAGAACTGCAATAATGTTTCGTTTTCCGTCGCCTTGACGTGCATGGACTGAGAAACGCAGAACTGCACGAATCTCTGAACGATGTCATACCTAATAAGGGTCAAGAAAGAACAAAGGATTTTTACAAATTCCTAGTAAAGGTCGAGAAAGAACAAAGGATTTTAACAATGCCATAGCTAGTAAAGGTCGAGAAAGAACAAAGGAATAGAGTAGTTCCTTAAATCAGTGGGGATAATTTAAGCAGTCTGACGTCATTATTAAAACCTAATTGTGTCAAGATGTAAAAAGGGAGGTAGTTAGATTCGGGGAAACCACACTTCGGCTCGGCTATAATGTTTTCTATTTGAATATTTAATTAGTCGTGACAACTCTGGGCTATTTCTTTATTTTCACTTCTACATAAAGAGGTACAATCACTTGTACATTCTTCTAGCACCCTTCCATACTCATATTCATTAGGACATAACATCCTGACCCACCTTACAACTTCTCTTCACCAAACAAACATTTTTACCACTCAAAAAACACTCGACTAAAAGCGGAAGTTTCGACTGGGTCTTTTTGGACACTCGGGATGACGCACACAGTCGATACGCCGCTCGCCAGCAGCGGTCCGACGACGCAGGAAGCTGTTCGAAACTCGCCAAACGATACTTTCACTTTATTTTTTTCATCTCTCCTTTTCCTACAACTCTCTATCTACAAGGGTATACTAAAAAAAACAGGCATTTTTATAGCAGTATATTTACAGAACATGATTTATTTTTTGTATTGGTTAAAAAGATATACGATTTCCATTCACATCCTAATCCAGGCCCGACCAAAGATCATCTCAACATCCATTTTTCCACAACCAGCTTCTTTTCTAATTACCTTTTTTACTTCATTTTCTTACCTAGGATGATTTCTTCTGCCGTCATTCGGCGTCACGACACATCCTTCATCCTTCCTTTAGACTCCCTCGTACATTTCTTTCATCCATCACTCAGTACCAACCTGCTTCCTTCGTCATAAATCTTCAGACACTTTTCAAACGCTGAACAGACAAGGTTGTGTTTTGTAAACTCTAGCCACCCCGTAGAACAATAGAAAAAAAGTGCTACAAGGATGAAAAGTACCCTAGAAGGCCTTACGGTCCATTCAGAGGGGGTACCTTTGGGCTAGCAGTCAAGCAGGCACAGTTCTGCTCAACGGCTTACGTGCCCAAACGGCCACTTTTCAAGACTTTATCCAGTCTTGACTTGAACTGATCAACAGAATTGCTGTTGACAACTTCCACTGGAAGTGCATTGCAAGTACCACAGATACTGTATGTGAAAAAATTCCCACACAGATCGCGGTGGTAACGCTTCAGTTCAAGTTTGTAGCCGTGATTTCTAGTTCTGCCATCACTAAGTTGGAAAATATTCGTGTAGTCTAAATTATCGAAGCCTCAAAGTATTTTAAACACTTCGATGAGCTGACTACGCAGTCTCCGGGTTTCCAACGAGAACAAATCTAATTTCCTTAATCTATCATCCTAACTTTTGTGTCTGATAGAGGGAATCAGTTTGGTTGCCCTGGCTTGCACACGTTCCAATCTCGCGATGTCCTTTCGAAACGAGGGACTGCAAAATTGCACGGCGTACCCCAGGTGCGGTAGGACAAGTGAGTTGTAGAAACACAGTACAATCTCCTTGTTCCGATATCCAAACTGGCGCTTTATGTAGCCTTGCATCCTTTGGGCCTTTTACTCCGCTTCAATGCACTGCACTGTTTCGAGAACTTGAGGTCGCTAGTGATTGTTACACCCAAGTCCTTCTCAGTGTCGGTAGATTCAATAGCAGTGCCCTTAAAGATATACTGAGATTGGGGGTTTCGGTAGACCGATATGCATCACTTTGCCTTTGTTCACGTTAAATGGCATTTGCCACGTGTCCGACCACTCCCCAATCTTCCGAAGTTGTAACGTAGTCAGTCATTTCCAAGTGGAAATGACACAACCACCCCACTCGGATGCAACCTTGGAGTCAGACCACTTTATTCAACATGAGGTTAAGTTGCAATACAACTTTCACTTTCTAGCTGTTGCATAGACCACTACTGCAAGGGGTACTATAAAATTCCCATAACTTGCAACAGCCTGCCTCTACTCTAAGCTGGGCCTTCAAGACCCTCTCACCGAAGTTGCAACTTCACTCAAATGTGGTAACATTAACGAGGCCTATAACTATACTCGTTAATATTCTTTTCCCCTTTACCTCATCTTCACCCGATTCACCCAGCATCCAACCGATGAAAAATTTTCACAAGAAAATCATGCAATCACACATACACGATCTAGCTCTCAGGTCAAACACTGCTCCTATACTTCTTTATGTAAAAAGACCAAATCAATCATACATCTACGAATCTCCTTTGCCCGCTCATCTTTCCAAGAATACATGTATATTTTTGTGCTGAAAGTATGCGACGCACAAATCAATTTCACAACCCTATGGGAGGGGGGCATATTTATATTTGTTTATTTCTTGACTGAAGTGCCCCTTGAAACATTGACTGCCATGTATCTGACTCTTGGTATTCTGGTAGCCGGAGATTTTTTCTTCTTTAAGTTGGCTGGGTTAATTCTTGATCTTCTTTTTCTTGATGTATCTTCCTTTTAACGACGATGTGATGATTCCTTCCAATTCTGATGACGTGATGACTTCTTGATGCTTCTTGACGATTTGATGAGGTCTTGATGAGTTGAGACGAGTTAACCCTTGAAAGTCGTTTCCTTGAGTTCCGTTTTCTTTGAGCGCGGTTTCCTCTTGAGTTGATTTCTTGAGTTGTCCTTAAAGCGTTTTTCGTGGTCTCGGTTTTCTTCGAGAATTTTCGATCGCGGGTCTTTTGAATCCCGAGGCTAGCACTCTACCATTACGCTACGGCGAAGCCCGTACTCACTTGGTAATTTAATGGGCTATTTATATTCTCGCTTTGGATAGAAGTTTTTCTCTTATACATCTTCGCACCCCTACAACCCAACTCAAAAATTTTTTGCTGACCCTAAATTTCCTTTGAACTACAAATGGTATGCATTTTGGGGGGGTGCATGTAATGCGAGGTGTGGGTGTGGCGGGTAAAAATGTGGGGTAGTTAACCTTCGAGAGATAGACGCGGGTCTCGTAGACCATTGATTTCCCCCCTATTTGGTTTCAGTAAATAATCGTCTGAGGCTATTATAAACTTCCTCTTAAAGCTATATATTCTTTTAAGCATTTTTTATACCTAACTTTCCAGATTATATATTTTATTATAGCATTTTCAAGGTAGGAATAAATCTCTTCAATGAAAGTGTTTTATATTTGTACCTCTGACTTATTTTTCAATATATCGGGTAGGAATAACATAGGAATTTACATTAATTTTTTTTTTAGGCATGGGTCTGTGAGACCCACGTCTACCTTGCGTGGAATTTTAAGAGATGTCTACCAGTCTATGGTTAATAAAGTGTTCGGAAAGGGTAGATTTTGAAGGATGGGTCTGTGAGACTCACGTCTATCTTGCGTGGAATTTTAAGAGATGTCTATCAGTCTAGGGTTAATAAAGTGTTCGGAAAGGGTAGATTTTGAGGGATGGATGTGTGAGACTCAAGTCTACCTTGCGTGGAATTTTAAGTGACGTCTACCAGTCTAGGGTTAATAAAGTGTTCGGAAAGGGTAGATTTTGAGGGATGGGTGTGTGAGGCTCACCTCTACCTTGCGTGGAATTTTAAGTAACGTCTACCAGTCTATAGTTAATAAAGTGTTGGAAAGGGTAGATTTTGCGGGATGGGTGTGAGACCTACCTCTGAAGTGTTGGAAAGGGTAGAGTTTGAAGGATGCGTGTGTGAGACTCACGTCTACCTTGCGTGGAATTTTAAGTGACGTCTACCAGTCTAGGGTTAATAAAGTGTTCGGAAAGGGTAGATTTTGAGGGATGGATGTGTGAGACCCACCTCTACCTTGCGTGGAATTTTAAGTAACGTCTACCAGCCTATAGTTAATAAAGTGTTGGAAAGGGTAGATTTTGAAGGATGGGTCTGTGAGACTCACGTCTACCTTGCGTGGGATTTTAAGTGACGTCTACCTGTCTAAGTTCAATAATGTGTTCGGAAAGAGTAGATTTGACCTGCCTGCATTGATTGAAACAAATATGTAAGTTTCTATGGACTAGTTCGAGTGCTGCATGTTCAAACATGGGTGATAGAAAGCAAAATAGGTTAAAAAAATATTTTGCTGAGTGTGAGTAATGGTGAGATTTGCGTGTAACAACGCTACAAAAAAACTACCCCCCCTCCTTTATGCCCTGTGATTATTTTTCTTATTTTAGCACAGTTTTGACAGCCGGTTTGCGCCGTACGATGCCCATCTCATTGCTGATCGTTTCATGTGGGATCCGAACGACGGGTTACTCGAGCTGACGGCAATTATGGCAATATCAAGGGGCGACTAATCCGCCAGCAATCCGACGACTAACCTGCCGGCGTTGATGGCATAATAGATGGCAGTGAATCCGCTCTTGTCGGTGAGGTTGATGTCGAGGGCCTCCCCGTCGGCGACGATTCTCAGAATCATGTCGATGGCGGCGAAGTTGTTGTATTTAGCGGCGGTGTGGAGGAGGGAGGTGTCTTCGTGGGTGATGTGGCAGATGTTGCAGTTGGCCCGGACCAGTTGTTGCACGCACGCCTGGTGGTTGTTCTCGATGGCAAAAAAGATCGGGGTTTCGCCTTTGCTTGTCTCCAGGTCCGGGTTCACCTGAAATGCGGGGGCGCTGTGCCAAGAACTAGGGGCGCGGGGGTAATAATACCAACGCAGTATAGATAGCTGTGGGTCGTAGGGGATTAAATGTGACCGCCCACATGCATACTATCAACAATATTGATAGCTGCGGGTCGTAGGAGAGTACTTGTGACCGCCCGCATACATATTGCCAAAAGTGTTGATAGTTACGGGTTATAGGGTATTATATGACTCCCCACATGGATACTGTCAACAGTATTGATAGCTGCGGGTCGTAGGAGAGTAAATGTGACTACCTGATTGCGTGAATCGGAAGACTAGGATGGGAACCCGCTTTCCTGGCTAATAATCCCAGGAATATGGGTTGGGGTATACGCCGGCTGGTACATTCTCTAAAGAGGTCGTATCCCCTATCTGACCATAGTTTATTCATTGTATTTATCTACTGTGCCCTTTTCTTTCCTTTGAAACCTTGACCAGTGTTTGGTCATGACCTATGATGCTTCGTTCTGAGCTAAGGTCTAGCCGAGGGGAAAGTTAAGCCGCGGCGGGTCTGGTTAGTGCCTGGATGGTGCACCGATTCGGGTCGACTTCCTAGAGACTGCCATACACTGTTCGGAGCCTCCATTAATCAGTAGGTCCAAACTGAGAAATAAAATGCATCTACTCCTAACCCATCTAATGAAACCCGATACTATTATTACTATTATAACTTTCCTAACTAACCCAAGGGTCCATAGACCCACAGTCCCGAGACCTCATCCTCGATCCCCTGGAATAACTATTATGGTTACTACTAGCGAGTACAGAACGCGCCCTGACCTCTCGGTTGAGCAGGTGGTTCAGTAAATTAAGATAGCCCTGAGAAGCTGCCAGGTGAAGCAGGGTCAAACCATCTCGATTGGCGCACTGCAAAGAGTCCAGATTCGTACTTTCGAGCGTCCTCAGAACTTTAAGTCCCGTCTCTTCATCCGAAATTCTGCTCCAGTTCTTGTCTGAAAGAAGGATTTTTTTAAATAAAATAAAATAAATGTTTTGAAGCAAAAGTGGAGATATCTACTCGTGTCTCCACTTATTTATAGGAATGTATCAAGGTGTGTGAAGGGTAAAAGACACTGTAAAAGGATGGTGTTTGAGAGAAAGGGATGGCAGAGTAGGAAGTGGATGATACAGGTGTAAATGGGAGTGAGAGTGTGCTATGGAAGAAGGAAAAATCTCTAGTGAGAGCACTGCAAATGCACAATTTGAGAGAGATGCTCGGTGTGAGCTAGGGAGAGAGAGAGTGAGGTGCGACTGGCTAAGAGATATATGTTTATGGTGTGAATGGGGTTGTAACGGAGTGTTCTGAGATGGAATGCATGTGTAGGGAGAAGTAGACTCGTGAAGTAGAATAAATGGCAGGGTGTCAGTGGGTGTGAAAGGTTGAAAGACCGTATAAAACGATGGTTGATTATTTGAATGAGTGTGTGAAAGAGAAAAGAGTGAGGAGGGTGTGTATGAATAGTGTGTGATAAGTGAAAATGGAGGGGATTTGTGAGGGGGGCATGCACGAGGTGCCCAGCACATAGCAACCCAAACACTATGAGGAGGGGGGGGGAGCAATAGGGCGTGGACAAGTTAATGGGTGGTAAACTTATATTTAATAGGGCATAAATGGGAGGGAGAGGCGTGTAGTTTTTAGTTGTGTTGATGCGCTACGACCACTTTGTGGGAAAGCTAGGGCCGTGGAGGGAGCGCAACTTTCCTGACAGGCACACTCGTTTATGCTGTTATTTAGTCGTGTTCGACGACGCGCCATTGACGTCATATTAGAATATCTCACCTTCGTCCGATAGTTTGACGCCCTTCTTCATGAAGTAGGTGATGGTGTCCCCGTGCCCCTCCGTCAGGGCGATCCCAAGAGGGGTGATGCCCTTAAGGTCGCTGCAATCGACCTTGAACAAGAGGACGGAAAATATTTTAATTAGTCGTGATAATTCTGGGCCTATTTCTTTATTTTCACTTCTACATAAAGAGGTACAATCACTTGTACATTCTCCTAGCACCATTCCATACTCATATTCATTAGGACATAACATCCTGACCCACCTTACAACTTCTCTTCACCAAACAAAAAAATTTACCACTCAAAGAAAAACACGACTAAAAGCGGGGGGTTTAAAAGTTTCCAGTGGGTCTTTTTGGAGACTCGGGATGGCGCACGCAGTCGATACGCCGCTCGCCAATAGTTGTCCAGCGATGAAGGAAGCTGTTTTTGAGTACCCTAAAAAATTAGTCCCACCCAACTGGAACGGGTTTTTTTCTCCCATGACATTGGCACGCATCAACGCCAATTAAAAGTACCCTCCCATCACACCCCTTAATGGCCTATCACGCACAAAGCCATTGATCGTTTCATCCACGTTAAATAGGTCCGAAATGCGATGGGGACGCGGTGGTGCAGCTTCTAGCCCAGTTAGGGTTCATGTCCAATCAGTAGGCCCCAACCAAGACCACACACAAACCCCCTCCAGTCACACACAATATCAACCATTCCCTCCTCAGTCAAACTTCTCTCACACACTCATTTACATAACCAATCATCCGTTTATAAGGTCTCTCAACCCTTCACACACCCCTTGACATTCACTGTTATATTCTCATTAATAGTCTACTGCCATTTATCCCCTTACATATCCATACACAGCTCTTGGTAGCAGAGTGGATACTGGGATGGTCTGCTAACGTGGCGGTACCGGGTTCGATCCTGGCATGAGCAGACACAACCGTCAGTGCATGTAGAGATCTGACTACCAATTGGTACCGAGATAGGTAGATCTTATACTTCTCATCTCTCTCTCTCTCTCTCACACACACACACACAATTGCAACAATGATTTCTTTTCTCTCCAATCTTCGCAAAACAATACACACACTTTGTTCCAAGGACCAAGGAATCCTGCCAATGGGTATCTATATCCACATACCTGACACGGAACAAGTCCCTCTGCCCCGGAGCGACGAAGGTGTCACCTGAACACTGTTTGGTGCCAAAACATAATACTTCCTACCACCTCTCCCTAGGTAGACCGGCCCCTGGTGAGCTAGGGCTCACCAGCGATTGTCTTACTGACCTTTATGTCTATTTCATTATCCAGTCGGGATTCGCAGTGATATTTTAGTCAAAATTTTAAGAGTCCATCTAGCGAGTACCTACTAGGACAAAGGTGGCCGTACTCACACTACAGCCTAATACGAGGCAAGATTAAAAAAAAAAATAAAGATGTAAATAAGAAATAACAAAAATAAAAAGGAACAAAGGTTAAGACACAAGCTTAAAAAAAAGGAACAAAGGTTAAGACACAAGCTTAAAAAAAGGAACAGAGGTTAAGACACAAGCTTAAAAAAAGGAACAACAAATAATAACAAAAACGTAGATATACACAAAGACAACAAGAAGGAAGTACGCTCAGGCGTTGGGGGGAGGCCCGCCTCCTCCGGCACAGGAACATGAGGCCTACAACAAAGAGTCAAATAAAGAAGAGGAGGCCAGCCTCCTCCAAAAAGTCGTATAGTCCACAAGTCTGTGTGCACGAACCAGTCCCGAGTACAAGGGGCAAGAGGTAGCGACCTCGCTCGTCCCAGTACCGGGATAGGTAGCGTGCGCGAAGATCAACCAGACTGAGACTTCACTAATATGTGCCAAACAGTCTGGGGGACAACGCAGTCGTCATAATAAGGCGAAGGCGAGCGCTCCATCAAATGGCGGTGCGTCCCGCGAGTGTGGCCAATTTGGAGACGACAGAAATCAGCCGGAAGCCATCGCGGCATTGGGATGTAGGTCCATGAAAACAGTCACAGCACAGGAGCACGTAACTTTAAGTTCCCCTCGGCCGTGTCCCATCTTCTTTGTCAAGCAGCCCGGAGAGCTGCCCATATTCCTGCCATGCAGTCGGTGTAAGGAAGAGTGAAACTCTGATCTGGTCACTGAGTCCTCATTGACTCTTTGGTGCCCTCATTCCCCCGCAATTCCTACATGTCCAGGAACCCAGCAGAACATAATCTCGACATCCGCACGGCTCGCCAAAACCGTGGCGTCACGGATATCACGAACCAGGTGAAGCGGAGATTCCAATCCCCCGAGAGTAATCAAGGCGCTTTGTGAGTCGCTATAAATCACAATCCGGTCTCCGAACTGGGCACGTAGCATTATTTCCAGTACCGAGCGATAGATTGCAACCAGCTCGGCCGTGAAAACAGACGCAGCGCTTGGCAGAGCGCCCCCTCCCCCCTAAGTTCAAAAAGAGGAGATACGGCGTGAAAACTGACCGACCCTCTTGGGACTTGGAGCCATCTGTATAAACTGGCATGGTTCCAGCGTGAGACGAGGTGTGCTCCAAAAAGGTCGAACGCAATACTCCCGACCCTGTAGAAGCTTTGGGAGCAGAGGCGTGTCCACAAATATTCAAAGGTGGTACCCTCCAGGGTGGCGTCCTGAGCAGAACCAGGGGCGCTAACGGCCGGAGAGCTATACCTAGCTCTTGAAGGAGTTTCCTAGGACTAAAACAAATGGCTTAGGGTATGACTGGGGTTTCCCGGTGGCATAGGCAGAGTCGAGATCAGATGCGAATGCAGTGAGAGCTGTTGGCAACTGAGGGAGGCGCCGGCGAGGTGCGTTATTGGAACGTAGAAACGAATAACGCATTGTGCACAGCACACAGTGAGTCACATCTTTCCAGCATCGACAAGTAAACTGTCAATGGAAAACGTGCGGAAGGCACCGGTCGCCAGGCGAAGGTCGGTGTGGTGGATCGAGTTCACCTTCCGCAATACACGCTGGCAGTGGATGCATAAAACTCGCATCCGTAGGCGAGCTTGAAACGAACAAAGGATCAATAAAAGTGTAAGGCAGTAGCCCTATCAGCGCCCCAAGTGCTGAACGTCACGGAACGGAGAATATCCATGGCGTGGGTACAAGATACCCTAAAGCTGCGAATATGAGCCTCCCAGATGAGGCGTCGGTCAAATACAAGACCAAGGAAACGGTGCGAGTCAACCACTTTCAGGCGAACCCCATTGAGAAACAAGTTTTGGTCAGGGTGGAGCCGTGGATGTCGGCAGAAGTGCACCACCTTAGTTTTGGCCAAGGAAAAACGAAGTGTGTGCGCTTCAGCATAATAAGAGACACGGTTTAATGCCTGTTGGAGTCGAGGCACCAGAGTTGGCATCTGAACAGGGCTAAAAGAGATCGAAAGGTCGTCCACTTAGAAGGAAGGGAGAACATCTTCAGGCAGCACAGAGTTGATGCCGTTGATGCTCAGGGCAAAGAGTGTGACACTGAGGACACTTCCCTGCGGGACACCCTCTTCCTGCTCCATTGGGCCGGAGAGGGCTGCCCCAACCCCAACGCGGAATCAGAGATCTCGCAATAATTCAGATATAAACATTGGGAGGCGAGCCCTCGCCCCCATCGTGTGGAGTCTCCATGATACCGTATTACCATGGGGTATCATAGGCCTTTTCCAGATCGAAAAACACCGTGGCGTAGTGTTGTCTACGAAGGAAGGCCTCGCAGACACCATTTTCCAGTCGGAGCAGAGCATCCGACGTGGAGTGGAACTTGCGGAAGCTTCACTGTGCAGAAGACATGGCCTCCGCTGTCCAGTAAGAAGGATAATCTAACATTTACTAATTTCTCTACCAACTTGCACACGCACGAGGTTAGAGAGATTGAGCGGAAACCAGCCGGGGTAGAGTAATCTCCCCCCGTTTGCGGAAAGCGAGCACAGTAGCGATTTGCAAGGAGTCTGAGAGAATACCCTCTACCAAGATCCTGTTGAACAATCTAACACAAAGGCCATGTCTCGCGCACTCGGTTGTCGAAACAAGGCGTACGGGATATCGTCCGGACCAAGGCTGGTATCCGCGTACGAAGCGAGAGCGGAACGCCACTCACTCAATGTTAACTCGTCGTTGAAGAGTTCTCCGCCTATGGAAGTAAAGTCCAGTCGGCGGCCTTCCGCGACATCACAACGCGCATTGAATGCTGGCGAAGCATCATCCCAGCTAGAAAATGTGGAGAAAGCGGTCGCGAAGGACTCCACCACGGACGCGGGGTCCGAAATTGCGGTCCTGGAGAACGGGAGTGGGATCCTGCTATAAAATGTACCGAATCCTATTGACTCGCTTTCACACCTATACTAGAGGGGTCTTCCCGCTAAGTGAAAACACGTATGCCCGCCAGGAAGAGCGGCGGGCGTGCTTCCAAACATACCGGAATCTAGCCCTAGCTCGACGAAATTCAGCGACAGTGAAATCGTCCGGGGGCGGACGTACTGATGTTGGCTTGGTCGCTTACCAAAACGGCAGCGGAACGCTCGTGCCCATGGCTCCCGCGGATGGAGATGAGCCCCAAGTCTATTTTGTCTCTTTCCGGTTCCTTTTCTTCTTAGGAGAGGAGGGTGGGGAATGAATCCGCTTCTCTCCTTCCCCGCTAGGAGCACCTAGGCCCGATGGACTGGCTTCGGCAAGATCCTTCTCTGAAATGGAGAAGGTCTTGGCTGTCTCAGAGGCACCAGCCGAGGGAGATCTCTCCTCTCCTTGTAAGGCCTCGGGTGCCCGAGCCGTCTGAGGAGAAGCTTGCGCAGGGGCAGACTCGGGTTCTGTGCTTGGCACCGAGCCCGGGTTCGACCCCATGGAAGATCCTGCCGTCTGGGGCTGGGTCACCTCAGCGACCATGGATGTCCATCTCAGGGGGGCCTCCAAGTGCCCCCCCTCCTAAGACCACAGAGATCCTATTCGAGGACCCTTTAGTCTCATCTTGGGCAGGCGAACCGGATTCCCTCAGGGAAGAGAGGGAGCACGTATATTGAACCCCTGTAGACTTGATATGCGGGCCAGCAGGACTATAGAGGGCATGGGCCGACGGGCGCTATCATCCCTTGCCCCCTTAAGGGGGTCGGCCCTATCGAGGAAGCGGTCAATTATGGGCCGCTGGCGTGCTTTCTTAGCAATACCCTGGGAAAGTTAAGGAGGGACTGCCGCTGTTAAGAGGGTGAGAGGGAGTCCCCTGCACCCGTAGGCATAGGAGAGGAGTAAGCATCGTTTCCGTTAAGATGTTTGGAGGGTCCCATGTGAAAACACAGGGAAAGGGGGGCTCCTTTTCTGATGTGGAGCTGCTCGAAGGCCTCTCCGACGATGTTACAGGGGAAGTAAAGAGCTTTTTTTATAATTTATCATTATCGGGCGGGCATGGTGACCTTATATAGTTTCCACGGGACGCAAACGCTAATCACCCCACGCAGTAGCCCGCTCTGCGAAGGGTGAATACGGGGCCGGCAAACCCAGCTGCCGCCATTAGGGACCACGCCTCCGGCCCTTTGGCCAAGCAGCCCTTCGGGATGGTGGCTCAACCTTTGGCAAGGCGTAAAATTGATAGACCTTGAAAGGAGAGAAAAGGGGTATGTGAGGAAGGTGTAGGTGGTTGTGAAGGAGGTTGTTAAAACCCCACCACCCTAAACCGGAGCTCAGGGGTGAGGAGGCGTTGGGTGAGAGTTAGCTGGTCGGTGTCTACCCTGTGAAATTCGAGGCTGACCAGAGGGAGTTGTGGGAGAGGTTGTATGGAAAGAGAGGAAAAAGGTACGAAGACAGGGTGTCTGAAAGAAGAGGCCAAGCTTTTGCCAGACGGGGCGCTGGGTACCGTCAGCACGGCGGCCAGAGAAGCAAATCGCCGTTCCCGTTACGGGAGTTCGTACGAGAAACACACGAAGTTTGTTGGTGAAACACTCGGAGGTACAAACAATGTTACACTGTACATTAGGCGGAACAATGAAAAAGTTTGTACAAAGTGCTCACAAGTGCGACCAAGTTCGTATATTAAATGGTGTCTTAGGTACGAACAAATCGTAAAAGTCTTGAAAGTATGAATGAGGGGAATACCAAATACACGATTCAGAATTACAAATAAGTTCGTGAAAAGGAATAGGAAATTGAGACGAGTTCGTGACAGACTCTTAAGTACCAAAGAGGTTATAGGTACTGAGACTCGGAAGTACGAACTAGGTTATAAGTACAGCGAGTCGGAAGTACGAACGATGTCATAAGTACGGAAAGTCGGCAGTACGAACGAGGTCATAGGTACAGAAACTCGGAAGTACAAACAAACTCGTATGCCGAGCGGAGTGAATCGGAAGAGTTAACAAGTTTTTTAGGTGCCACCACAGAAACTCGGAAGAACGAACAGGTTCGTTAGTGTCGACTCAGAAGTACGAACTTCGTATATTATCTCACAGAGAGGCTTACCCCTCCTCCTCCCTCTCACAGTATTAAAATGCAGAATTACGCCCCAGGAGGACTTACCGTGGACCCTTTGCGCAGCATCTTGCGCACGAGCGAAGTCGATCCTGTGGATACGGCCCAATGGAGAAGAGTGGAGTATTTGCGAGCATTGAAGGTCACTGCGGACGGTAGTTCTGTAAAAAAAAAACAGTAAGAAAAAATGTATTAATCCAACGGGGGAATTTTGAGAAGGATAGAGATTTATTTTACTTTGTACCCAACAGGGTTTCTTGACTCGAACCGCTCAGGAATCAGGAAGGGAGCCACGCCCCGAGGCAGATCCTATAGGTCTTTTAAGGGATCCTGTGGTGGTCGAAAGGGTATGAAAGGGTGAGCGGGTGTTTTGGGTTTGACGGAGGCTGCAATGGGTGGAGTATGTCGGGTTTGTGTGTGTGTGTTTAGCCAGGGATTGACGGGGTGTCGTGAGAGTCGAGAGGCGAGGAAAATGGCTTGACGGGGAGTGGTTTCGGATCAGTGTGTGGTGGGGTGTTTTGACGTTGCTGGTGAGTGCGCAAAGTAGGTAAGGTGGGGTGGGGTAGCGATGGAGGAAATCATTTGTTTGTGGGTATAAAGAAGTTGTAAATAGGGTGTAAGAGACTTGAAGTATTGGGTGCATTTCATGTTGAGGTGATGTTTGATAGATTCCTCACGAGGTGGTGGTCTATCGGGTTGGAATTTTGTGCACTCGGTTTCATGCTGGGGTCTAGGTTGGGGATGTAAAGATTAGGGAGTTGTGTATGAATTATTTGTACTGTATTTATTGTCTCTTTTTGTGTCCAAATTTGTTTTTAATTGTTGTTTTTGTTGTGAAAGTCATGCATGGATCGAGGGTCGAGCAGAATCTTAATAGGGTGGGTGTCTGATCTGCCTGTACCTGGGATGAAGAGAGTGAACGAGGAGTGTTGTGGGTGAAAGAATTCAGATTTCACGTGGCAATATGTGGGGTGAATTGGCATGTAATGGCTAGGTCGTGTGTACTGATTGGGGGACATGGAAGAGGAGTCATCCATGAAGTTGATGAGAGTGGAGGAGAGGATGGCATCTAGAGGGGCCCCGGTGAATAGTCTACGCTTTTTGGATTGGCGATGGGGGAGAGGAGGGGGCTTGACCACACTTGTGGAGAAGCGTTGATGAAGAAATGGCATTGGTGTATATGTTGGAGGACTTGGAAGTAAGATAGGAAAGGAAGTCCACCATTTTTGGTTGTTGGTATGGTAGGAGTCTATGATATTTTTTTTAGGTGTCAGGGAACTATGTGGACAGCTTTCCTTATGTTGACTGCAGCCATGAGCGTGTAGAGAAAGGGGGAGGACCGAAGCCACTTAGAATGGGATAAACTACCCTAACAAGAACAAATGCCATCCTGGCATTATACAACCCCATGGTGTCCAATGAAGAAATAAGTAGTAGCACCAATGCCATATCATCGTCCCTTTGCCCAGCTAACAACTAACCCTCCCCCCTCTCAAACCCATTTATGTCCTAGGTTATGGACGCGCCATTCTCCCGCCCCTGGCTCTCGGAGACCGACCGGTGCGTCCCGCTCACCTTTGTTCTTGCGGTACTGAATCTCATGGAGCTCGAAGGTGTAGCGGGGGGTGTCTTCGGAGACCCGTCCGCAAGGGTCCGCACCGTGGTCCAGGAGGAGGTTGACCAACTCCACGTCCTCTCGGTACGCAGCCACGTGCAGGGGCCGGATTTGCTGCAAGGATCAGGATGGTAATAAAGATGTCAATACCAATCGGGACACAGGGGTTAATAGTAAGAATATCACTGTGGCTTCAGTCTCGCGTCGTTACTCACGCTACTTCTGACTTAGGGTCATTCCTCGTGGTCTGCAGTTTCGATGACCTCCGCTCACCGGACAGAGTTGTCCCCGAGATCCAGTATTTAGTGTACCTGTGGGCTTTGTATGAGATGTACAAGTGTTGGGCATGTTGCAAACGTGTTGAACTGTGACTGGGTCCTGGTGGCAGCAGGAGTATATATTTTTATGTCAGACTGGAGATGTATTTATGTACTTAATTTTGAGCGGTGACCGCATCGGAACTTTACCAGAGCGATCCGGATTCGATGTGGGAGATGTTTCTTCTGGGTTGATATCCCGTGGAATGGTATTGAGGGGGTAGTTTGGAGCGATAAAATTGAGAGTTTGTTGTGCTGTGTTGTGTGGTGTGGGCCTGGTTTTATTATGGGACTCTTGGAGTCTTGCACGGTTCGCCAAATGGTAGGGGTCCCGCATGCAGTGGCAGAGGGGGCAGGGGTCATGTTTCGTGTAGTGCTGAGATTGTTTTTGATAGAATGTTGAGGTGTGTGGGAGCGACATAAGTGGTAAAAGCCATACTAGTGTTGGGCGGATGTAGTGTGTGTAGGTGTGTGATGGATTTCTAGGAATACCCGGGATGCGTAAGTGCGTGGGGTGTGTTCGTTATATGTTCGCTTTGTTGTGTTGTCTAATTATGAGTACTGTGTAATGAGCACTGAGTAACGAGACACCGAGCACTGGTGGGCTGGAGTTTAAGGGAACCGGGCAAGGGGGTGGGGGGCTGATAATGTGATGAATGATCTACTTTTTTATGCAAGAGGTAGTGATTTTTTTAGTGCGCTTATCTGGCGGCCGTTAACGAGGGTACAGGCGCGACCCTCACCCCCCCCCCCCGCACTCAAAAATCAACAATATAACAACTCGCTATAAATAAATCAACAACAAAAGAAATAAAATAAATAGCCATATCATAGATGTTGTTTATTGCTTCTCGGGATCATGAGGACATCTCTGCCCCTCCGACCACTTGGGGATTAAGGGGGAGGGGGGTAAACTTTGGATCCTACAGCCCGTGCTGTACCAACGTTACCACAATTAAGTAGAGCCCCGCTTTCTGGCATAGGTACCCCAAAAGAAGCGCCCATCCCTCAGGGTCACAAGCGCGTTACAAACTAATCAATTCAAATTGTATGAAGGAAGCTCGTCTTATCCCGTAATTAAATCATACCAGTGTGCGGTACAAGAGACCCATCTCAGCACGAGAGAGAAACGGTAACGACCCCGCTCGTCAAGGTACGGAAAAGGTATCACACACGAAGCTAGGAAGACTAAGACATGCAACTAAAATAAGAAATTGCACCAAATAAGAAGACGGTGCGAAAAGTCCCAGACATTCTAGGGATAGTAATCAGACTTGCGACGATGAGCGTGCCAGAGAATAACTCAACGGCCCCATCAACCGACCTAAACTCGTACAGTTCCTGAAATGCGAGCCGACGCATGCGAGCTGCCGATGTGATTTCTCAGGCAGCAGCGGCCCAGAAAAAAAGATATATTAATCGGAAAGTCATCACTACCAAGGTCTTCGACCACCTCAGAGAGAATAAAGATAGATCGAGGAAAGAAACTGAAGCGGTTCTCCGGCAGGGATGCGTAAATTTATCCAAATTTAGGTAACTTAATCTCTGGGGAGAAGTTTGAATGGTAGTAGTTTATGTTTCCCATCGGGGATTTGTTACCCGCTGAATGGTTAGACAAATCCTAATCGAGGGTGATGATGCGGTGGTAATGGAGAATTTTTAGTGGTGTTGATCGCGGTGGTAATGGTGAGGTTCTAGGTTTTGATGGGGAGGTTGATGATGAGAGGGCTAATGGCGAAGGTGTGATGATGGCGAGGACGGGGTGGTATGACGAAGGGAACTTACATAGATCCCTTTCACATTGGGATTGGCGCCATTTTCGAGCAGCGTCTTCACGATGTCGGTGTGTCGGCGCGAAAGGGCATAATGCAAGGGGGTCCAGCGGTCCCGATCCCTCTCGTCGACGCCAACCCTGCAAAGGGAAACTTCAAATCGAGAGTCGCACCCTCACTGGGAGTGCAGCTCTCCTGAACTCCAATTTAGATATATCAGCTAGTACTGGGGAGTGGTGCTGCCCACAGTGGAGCTGGCGCGCATCAGCGCCACTAAACCGACCCCCTCCCCCCCCCTTTTTATGCTACATTAAGCACAAGGTCACTTCCTTATTTTTTCCATACCCAATTCCACCCCCACCCCCCATACTGGGGCATCTCGTCCCAGCCAGGGTTCATCCGTGGGCAGAAGGGCCCTAGTGCGCCCCCTCACAAATCCCCCTCAATGCACACCTACTACACAATATAATCCACTTCATCCTCGGTCTGTCATTTCTCTCTCACTTTTATCCACACAATCAACCCATTTTCACACTGACACCCTCCCAAATATTCTTTTTCATACCTCTACTGTCATTCATTCTCCTTGCACGTCTATTTTACACTTCAGAACACTCAGTTACAACCTCATTCACACACAAAAAAACATCACTTACCCACTCATTCCTCACTTTATCTACCTTCCACACACTAAACATCCCTCTCGAGGTGTCCATTCGCACTCCTCTCCCTCAAATATTCCTTCTCCTTCCATACCATAGCCTCACTCCCATATACCAACGTTAGCACCGCCATACTCCCCCGCAGCGTCCAGCTACAGTCCACGCCCAAACCTTTTTTTTTTTTTTTACTATTCACTACCGCTCAAATCACCCAACACAGACTTCCTAACCATTTAAAACCATGTGGTAGCAACCTGCTTCATCCCTACCACTATCATTGATAATTTGCATCCTAGATACTTAAAATTTGGCACCTGTTCAAGGGTGGCATCATAGTCTCTGTCACACATACCACACCTTACTCTTTTCGTCATTCACTTTTAGACCCCACCTTTTACACACCCTGTCAAAAGTTTCGATTAAAATTGCCAAACTTCAGCATATATCAACATAGAACCCATTCCTCATCATTTCTACACCTCTTTAACTCATTCCCATAAGTACTACACCCCTAGAGATATTAATCAGACATGGCGACCTCACACAACCTGATCATACCCACAACGCATGGCAAACCACTCAATTCGGCTTTCACACTAGCCCACGTCTTATTTCCAACATGATACCCTTCATACCCTCCATAATTTTACCACTCAATACATTACACACGCTATAATACTTCTCTGTCTACATAAGCTTCATGCAGATACTACACCTTTTATCTCACGTTTTCTCAGCTAGCTCAAGTGCAAATACTTCATCTACATACCCCCGCATGAAATTCCACTTATTCATCCGTTTAACAGTACTATCAACCTCTTACATTCTTCTCTCTCAAATGCCCAGATATACCCTTCAGTTTACATCCACGAAGCCAATTATAATATTTGAATCATCTTCCACACTTACATTATACAACTGAACGTTTTCTCGCTATCTTTTTAGCTAGTTGCTCGCAACTACCCACCAATTCTTGACCTTGATGCTCTCAATTATTTTCTCTCTGCTATTTTCAAGCATTCTCACATCCTCTCCCCTTTCTCTCTGATTCACTACCTTTCAGTTCTGATTTTCCCTTCCTTTCCCTCTTCTTCAAATCTCATCCACGCGCAAACCAATTAAACCTTACATAGCACAATCAGATAATCCCATACCCACCATACCTCTTGCAACTTTCATATCAAATATATTTCGCAGTATATTGTTTCTTACTGGGCAAAGATCAATCAAACTCTTACATTCTCTCCCTTCCTTTTGCCTACCAACCCATGTGTATTTATGCACATCTTTATGCTGAAAGAATGTGTTTGTTAGACATACAGGGGTTGAACCAAATAATGTGAACAATATGTTATATTCCGCGTATTTTTAATGTTGGTAACACTGCCTACATATGAATGCTGCGATGTTTATGTGTTTTTAAGGTGATTCTTTAATCCTTGTATTTCAGAGTACACCAAGTTGGGGTGAGCGACGGTCGCGGCTGGCGTTTGGAATAATGCATGACCTATCAAACTTCTAAAGCGGCCAAATCATTGAAGCCCGAATAGCGGGGAGCGTTTGTAAGCGAAACAGCTGAAGTGTTTAATGTGTCACAAGCAACATATTCACGGTTATGACAGCAGACAGAAAATATGGTAAGACGTCATCTGCGAAAAACAACAGTGAGCGAAAACCGAAATTAGCAGAGTGTGTTCGTCGAACACTAACAAGGTTTGTGGCCAAACAACCCCAAACTACTGCAGCAGAACTCAATCTTCTTCTGAATGACACTATTTCAATAAGAACTGACCGCCGGGAACTTCACAAAGCAAACATTCAAGGAAGGGCAGCAATTGCGAAACCACTGGTCACGGAAGCCATTGCCAAATCTCGAAATAAATGGTGGCACGATCCTAAAAGCTGGCCACTCGATGACTGGAAGAATGTAGTAGGGTCCGACGAGTCATCATTTACATTATTCCCCACAAATGGAGGTGTTTATGAATGAATAACTGCAAAGGACTGCCTGCTTCCAGCCGTCAAACATGGAGGCTGGTCAGTAATGGTTTGGCCTGGTATTCAGCTGGAACCATCATTACCATCAATGGTCGGGTTAATGTCAACAAATATTTTGACATTCTCAATGTCAAATGACTAGCAGACAGTTTTCAGACCACCACCATTTTTCAAGATGATAATATGCCCATAAACAAAGCCGTAAAGGCTCAGTGCGGGTTTGAGGAACATCGGAATGTACTCCAACATCATCCCTGGCCAGCACAGTCACCTCACCTAAACGTCATCGAACCATTATGGGCAGTTTGGGAGCAGAGTGCGAAGCAGATTTCCACCTCCTTCATCACTGAGCAAATGGAAGATGTTTTGATAGAAAAATGGAACATCATCCCGATGGAAACCATACAAGGGTTGTATGGTTCTACTCCACGAAGGATTGCACCAGTATTAAAGACAAATGGTGACCCCAAACCTAACCAAATACAGTGTATCTGTCAAGTCTTCATATTATTTCGTCTAACCATTATATATTTCTTTCAGCACAGAACCCCACCACCGTCTGTCCATTCTCTCTGGTTGTACCGAAAACTCGAGGTATCCTCTCTCTCATACTGTCACCCACTCCTCCAACCAATATCCATTCCCATACACCATTCGTCCCAAGTCATTCCAGGATCTTTCTCAGCTTCATTTCTACTATTACAGGGTTCATTCATACACTACAACCATGGACAGTTACACCCTTAAAAATCTCAACCTTACACACATCCTTCTCGAGCTCACATATATTCATACCATCATGTTACTCAGCACCCCAAATCAATGCCACACTCTTTTCACTTCTACCACACTGATCTACACCTAATGTCACTCCATCCCACGCAAACTGTTCATTCTCTTTAATGTTTGTCTTACATATGTACATCAATCATCTGCAATTTGAGTTTTAAAGACAATTGTGAATGAGATCCTCTTTCGGGATAATGAAATTCACAATAAAGATCTGAATGATCGATGACCAAACCGCGGGCACTAAGGGTCGGTCCTTGTTGCAGGGCAGGACACAGGAAGAAGGGTAGGACGGTGTTTTCCTTACAAACTTCTAGCAGGGGATCATTCATGGCCTAAGGGATAGCTAACCGTTAAGCGTCAGGGGAGGTGGATATGGAAACCCTTTCGGCAAGTTCCAGGGGAAGGGGGGGAAGAGTGATAGGTTGTGTGCGTGGAGGAAACTACCGCGGAGTTGTGGCTGGAGCTGTCTATTCATGTGCCTCAGACTCGACGTACCGCCTCATTGGAGGTTCCCTCCAACGAGCCTTATGTGTCCGCTCTCGCCAGCAATCGAACCCGATACCCAGGCGTTTGAAATTCAACGCCTCATCAACGAGGTGATCGAGAACTCACGATATAATTATTAAAATGCATGGCGCAAACACCAACGAGGGCATTTACGCCCGAAAGTTTGCAAAGATAAGTATTGAAGTTAGGGAATGTGATAAAGATGGTGAGGTAAATGAAAGTGGTGAAGTTGGGGAATTATATGTTCAAGGCAACCAAGAGCTCGTGCAACTCTTCTGGGTGCATCCGAAGAGAATGTGGTGGTCAGTCTGGGGAACCAAATAATCGTCACGCAAAGGTTTGGGGGAGCGCCCCGTCAGATGGTGCTGTGTCCCGCGAGTGTATCCGATTCAGAGACGACAGAAAACGACTCGATACCGTCGAGGCAGTGGGAGGGGGGGGGGGGTTCACGGGAGGGGTCAGGGCACAATGGTACTCATTCCTTTGTGACTTCTCCCATCTTTTCAGCATATGGCAGCCACCTTGGATTTGACCGAAATCGGGGCCCATCCTGTCACTAACAACACCCGAGTGGTTTAAAGCCTCTTAAATTAGAAACGGCGTTTTCATTCGGCCACGCCGTAGGCCACAGTATACATGGGGTGCGTACATATTTAGATGCACACACATGTACAGTCATCATTAGGTCAATTGTCAGAAACCGACACATCTCAACTTTCCCTCCCAGCACACACGACTCTTTCAATCATTTGCAATTGCTAACTTTTGGGGCACAGATCTGAATTTTCGTGGAGTGGGGGAAGGGGGGCAGAAGAATTGCGTGCCCATCACGTCTCAAACGCACAATTACAGTCAAGAGCCAAAATTACAGCGAAGAAAGAAGAATAAATTACACTAAAAAAGCAAAAATAGAGTGGAGAAAAGTAAATTACAGTGAAAGAAGAGTGAATTAGTGAACGAAGAAGAACAAAATTAGTAAAAAAGAGATCGAATTATAGGAAATAAGGAAGAGCAAAATTACAGAGAACAAAGAATTGCAATGAATAAAATAAGGCGAATTAACAATAAACAAATAACAAAATTAATTAACAAAAAGAGCAAAATTACAGTAAACAAAACCCCAAATTACAGTGAAGAGCGAATGATAGTGAACAAAAGAGCAAAATTACAGTGAAAAAACATCGAATTGCAATGAAGAGAGAAGAGTGAAAAAAGAAGAACAAAATTATAGTAAAAAATGAAGAAAAATTACAGCACACGAAGAGCAAAGTTACAGTAAAAAAAAGAGAGAATAAATACAGTGAAGAAAAAAAGCGAAATTAGAGTGAACAAAAAAGAGCGAATTACAGTAAGAGGAAAATTACAATACCAAAGCTTGGGCGAATTAACATTGCGCAAAGAAGAGCAAAATTATAGTGAACAAAGAAAAGCAACAATTATTGAATAAAGAAAAGAAAATTAACTTTAAACAAAGAGCAAAATAACAGTGAACAAAGAAGAGCGAATTACAGTGAACTAAGAGGAGCAAAAATACAGTGAACAAAGAAGAGCGAAATACAATGAACAAAGAAGAGCGAATTACAATGAACAAAGAAGAGCGAATTACAGTGAACAAAGAAGAGTAAAATTTCCCTGAACAGAGTGCGAATTACAGTGAAGGAAAATCAGTAAATTTACAGTGAAGAAAAATGAGCAAGAAATAGAGTGAAGGACGAAATGTGGGGAGTTTTCGAATGAAGCCAGCCAAGAGGAGCGCCTTACAGTGCCTTCCCGACACGAACGAGGGTCTGGAGCGCCGCCAGGCAGCCGTAGAAGGCGGCGAGGTGGAGAAGGGAGAGCTCGGCGCCGTTCGCCTCCACCTTGGGCAGCATCCCAATCTGGCCGCTCGACATCAGGGTCTCGATCACCGCGCCGTGGTCGAAGTCTGCGAGCAGAGGGACACGTTACGGCCCGTTGATGCAGGCCAGCCACACCTCCTTGCCTCAACGCCCGCAGAAGGGGAGGGGGGGGAGTAGGTTATTGAGGTGTGCGTCGTCCCGCTCCCGAGCGTCTCCTTTTTAAAGTATTCGGGTAGGAGGAACCTTCCACGCATTCTCACTTGTATCTTTCGGGCGGAGATGCCCTCGGTGGTTTTAAGTAAACGTTAAACAAATAAATATAAGGCGAAAACCAACGAGGGCATCTGCACCAGATATTTGTAAGGGGAATCTATAAAAAAGTGAAAATGGAGGAGGTGATGATGTGAGGAAGATATAAAAGTTCCACCTCCTCCAATGGAGCCGGGAGAGCAATTTACGAGTCTTGAGGTCAGGAGGGTACGTAATCCTCCAGATGACAGCTGTAGCGCGGTTGCCAGTCTTACACCCAGCGCCCCCTCGCGGGCGGTGAAGTGGCGGGGAGGAGTACTGGGAGAAAGACGATCGCATCTCAACATTTTAAATGCGAAATGTATTTTTAATTTTAAAAATAAGCGACAACCAACGAGGGTCACATATATAAGAAAAGGTGGTCTGGAGAAAGTAGTGAAGTTGGAGGGAGTGAAAATGTGTGTAAGTACATAAGCAGAGTAATCTCGAAAGCGCTCGGGAGGCACGCAACTCTCCGGAACTGGTTCTCCCTCGCGTTCGAAGGGCGGTAAAGAAAATGGTGCAATTGGGGGAAGTGAACATGAGGAAGAGAGGAAAGGGTGAAGTTTGGAAATGTGCAAATGTAGACATTTTGGGGTGCGAGGGACCAGTTGGATCAGCTCCGGGTAGATTGCAACACCCGGTAGCTAGATGAACGGTGGTTTCTAATAAGATCGATACTACCTTGGCTTTAATTAGTACTTCAGAAGCCTCTTCGACCTAGGTTAATTATCGCATGAATGGACGAGCGCTGGTTAGCCGACCAGCGATCGTCCATTCATCCCACCTTGTTCTTCTCTTTCATTTCCTTAGCAACCTTTATGTGCCCCCGTAAGGGGGTGTTAGGTGTAGCATGGACTTTGCTGCGGCTGACATCTGCAGGAATGGATTTATTTCCAGCCTCAACACCTTCAGTTGACCCTCCAGGCCTCAATGCCCTTTAGGGGAAGGAGCTAGATATATTCCACACATCTTCGCTTCTCCCCAACTTCACCGCTTTACAAATTTTTCCTTACAAACATTCCTCGTTAAATGTCCTCGTTGGTTAATGTTATTTTTCCACTCCATCCGTAATCGCCCACCCGAGATGCCTTCGTCGTTGCTCATCTCTCTTTTTTATTCCCCCACCCCCATTTTTTAATTTTCACCCGGCGATAAAGATAATAACAGAAACAAAGACTAAGAAACAAGCTAAAAACAACAACAAATAAAGATAAACAAAAATACGCGCTCCGGCGTCGGGTGTAGGCTCCACGCCCGCATACATCGATGAACGCTCATTCGTTGGGGACAAAGAACTCCTCCACCCTCATTCACAATCAGGGCCGAATCTTCCGGTCTTACACTATAAACAAACCCCTTTGTATCGTGTAAACTTTCTTATACCCACATACATCCATAGGATACACACAATCAGTCCTTACACAACTCTCTCGCCCTGCCCCCGGGCACCTCTCACACGAAGCAACGGAGGGAACCGAACTGTGGAAATTAGAAAGATAAATCTTTCAAGCAATTTATTTGATCATTACCACGCCCTGATTCGTCACTCGCCCTCTGCCTGGGATAAGATAAGATAAGACTTTGGAGGTTTAATTGAAAGAGTCATGGTGATTACTTAAATTGCCTCCCACCCCCGGGGAATGAGCTCGATTAACTTCGCCCCCCCCCCCCGGGCGGGGTATTTAAAGCTATCCTACCCCTCTGTATATGAAAGTTTTGGCTTAGCTGTGCTTGTGTAAGGGGGAAAGGGGGAGCTGTATCTAGTTCATAGTGGCAAGAGAGGGCCAGATGTCTGTATCGGTCAGGCCAGTGCGGTATTTGTGTTTAGTTGGGGGTTATGACCGCATCGGAGAATTTCCGGCGTGACCCGTGAGTGAAATGGAAGGAATAGTTTATATGAGAGTTGGTATCCGATGGAATAGCGTTGAGGAGGTGATTTGGACGCAGAGATTGGATGCTATGCTGTGTGTGGATTGTTTTGTGGGTAATGGTTGTATATATATATATATATATATATATATATATATATATATATATATATATATATATATATATATATATATATATATATATATCTAAAGCTCAGCAATTTAGTTTGGTTTTTACCATAGTTTGTTTTTTACCAAATCCATTGATTTAAAAAGAGAGATAAATACAGGACAAGTGATCCACCATCTACAAAATGGAATAAAAAAGATAGAAGAAGAGAAAGTTGCCCAAGGAAATTAATTAAGGCGAAATACACAATGGTCTTCCACAAAATTCTCCGTCGTATCGCTGTTGGGATTGGTTTACCGTTAACACTTCCTAGTTCCATATTTTCATTACCTCACAATTGGTGTTACCTCCCTGTTCTGAAATTAGCATAATATTTGCATCGCGGTCCCTAAAAATGTTACCGTACTGCACTATTTTTGTCTTCCATCCGTCTGTGTTTCTGCTCAAGATTCTTAGGTTGACTCTATGCATTTTCGGGTCTTAACCACCTCGTCTGTAGTCTTGGGTCTCTGTTAGGGACCGTTTTTACTTTAGGGGTCGGGTGGTTTGTACGTTTCTCCAGGATTGTATCTATGCCTTTGTTCTTGGGTGCTTTTTCTCTCTTGGGTGCTGGGGGTCTTTGATTTGCTTCTTGAGGACCTATGGGATTTCGTCATGTAGATTGGTTCAGCTTCTTCTTCTGTCTCGGATTGTGATTCGGTTCTTATTTCTCCTGCGTTCCATCCGTTTCCACTTCGGATGTTACCTGTAGCACTTGTCACTCATTTGGTTGAAGCCACGAATCCAGTTCTTTTTCGTAGCATCCAGGATTTCTCATGTTTGCTATATGTGCGTGAATGATGTATGTTATCTTCGCGCTCATATCACTGTCCAATATCATTATCGGTTGGCTCTTCTCTTGGGTGTTCGATTTGGGGGTTGAAGCCTCGTAACTTTGGCTACCGCGGGTTCGTCCTTTCTCTTTTCTTTTTATTATTTCTTTTCTTTTATGACAATTGAGAGCCATTTATCCGATGTTTTCCCGTTACAATTAAGGCCTTTGGGGGTTGTTGAGGCACATTCAGAGCATATCTTCTTGTCTTTGTCCGGTCAGGCGTGGCTAGTGTGGGTTTCCAGTTTGTAACGAGAGAAGCACCTCTGAATATGGTCGAATTTCCCCTGCTCTAAATTTTCTGAGGAAATTCTCATATTAAACGCTAGAATTCCTTCAGCATTTGCCTTATGAGTCACCTTCGTAGTTTCGAACGTGCTTTTGAAGACATGGGCGTGATTATTACACTTTATAAGTCCTCTAATCTTTGCTCATGATTGTTGCGCTTCAACTTCCTTTTTTGTTTCATCCATCGTTCTTTCTCCGATTCAACTTTCAATTTTTCTGCAAATGACGCTCCCCACCTGCGGGAGGTTTCGTGCTTCTAGTCCTATTTTATTTTTAGTTCCGATGGTCCGTGGTTCGAGAGTAATGGTTTCATATCCTTGTGTTCCGCGCAGAGGGCGATGTACTCGTTGCTTACTTCTATTAGTTTGAAAAGGGCAACCCTCAGCTCTGCAAAGAAGACTTGGCAGACTTAACTTTTGGCCGGAACTGCATGGCCTGGGAGAGCGAGGAGAGGGACTCTCTTCGCGATGTTCTCCATCTCCCAGAGAGGAGAGGAGAGTTCTTTTTCCTTTTGTTTGCCTTTCCTTTCCTCTTTTTCTGAAAGAAGTTAATAGTTTTCACAATTATCCGTGATTGTAGGCTTATGAGTTAGTAATGGGTGGCGAGTGTTTAATTGATTGAAATACAGAGAGGGAGTCATCCGCTTTATTGCTACTCCATACTCTCGAGAACCTTCCCTAGCGATGATGGAGTGCATGGTTGATGAAAGGATGGACCCGGGAGGAAATCCTCCCAACGAGTAAAACATGGCGGACTTGATGATGGATGAAGGCCGAATCAACTGCCTCACCAGAGGAGTGCCACCCCCTGTTTGTTTTTTTTTAAATTGGCGGCTGCTTCCCCCATACACAAAGACGGTTGTGTCCCTCTGTGGTCCTGGGTAGGCTCCCGTCGACTTGGCTATAGCCTTCCTCAACGGCGGTTGCAGGCTGTCCTCAGGATTCCGCTGTGGGCTATTCCTCAAACCAGCTTCCTTCAATACCCCAGATTATGCCTCATCACATTCGACTACCAGAGTTGAGATGAGGGTTAAGAAGCAATCTGGGTTCATGTTGATCGCCGGCGTGGGACGTTAAGAAGCAAAGTATTGTAAACTATATTTTTTAACGGCGAATTCCGCCACGTTACTTCAATCTGTCTGGCATATTTTATTCCTTGTTTTTAGCGTAAGAATAAAGAATTAGGCGGATATTCTTCGGGACGATTCTGTACGTGTAAGCAACTAATGAGAATAACGTCCTTCCTCGGTGTGTAGTATGTTCTCGGAGTCATGTGCATGTTGGGTAGAGGGTGGTAAGGGGGTTCTCATGTAACGGCATGAGTTGCTTGTGTTTCGATTACCGAGGGGGGCGGATTGTGTTATGGAGAGTAAGTAGCTTGTTGAGGTTACATCTCGTGGTGAGGCTGAGTGCTTTGTTTAGTGTAGTGTTTTGGGGTGAGTAGATGCGAGGGGCATCCAACTGAACACCATAGGTGAGCGAGGGGCGGGTGTAATGCACGTATGTGTGGGTGACGGATTCCTTGGATGTGGTTTCCATGAGTGTTCGGAGTGGGTTCATTTTCGAGTTTGTGTGGGCAGAAATTTAGTTCCATGTCCGGTATGTGACGAATGGGCTCTATTAAGAGGAGTGGGGTGTTTGGCATGAAATAAATGAGTGAAAATCAGCGTAAGGGGATCCAGTGACTACCCAATGACACCAGGACTTCCCTTATTTATTTAACACCCCCCTTTCCTTATATTTAAATTGAGTCCTCGGCAGGAAAGTGAAACCAACATAAAGATTAGAATGACAATCACTAGCAAACCTGTGAGCAACACGGGTTAGCCCGTTGTAGGAGGGAAAGAGGGGGTACGGGGCAGGAGCAGCGGTAATATTAAATGTTCGTCAGCCACTAAGGAGGGATTGTTTATGTGGCTCAAGGGTGAGTCATCTACACCACATCAGGGAAGTGCGGACTAATAACACGGGGGGAGGATCCTGAAACGGAAGAGTGATGTGTTGTTATGCGGGAAGAAAAGGAGTGAAAGTTAATTGGCGATGTGCGTTGATGGTTGTGGCTGAAACTGCAAGAGGGAGGGGGAGGGGGAGGGGGGCAGTAGTAAAATGGACAAGGATGTTCGGCATAGAGAAAACGAATGACACCACCATAAACATCATCAGCACATTTCAGGCTCCGGCAACATATTCCAACCCCTTGCTTGGATCCCACCCCCCTCTTATACATCCCCCAAATGAGCAATCATCACTTACTGGGACCCCAAAATTACCCCTCCAAATGAGCAATCATCCCTTACTGGGACCACCCCTTATAACATCATGAGAATGAGCAATCAACCCTTACTGGGACCCCAATATTCCCTCCGAACTTACAACATCCTCCTAATGAGCGATAATCCCTTGCTGGGACCCCAACATCACGTCTTAAAACATCCTCTGAATGAGCAATCATCCCTTGCTGGGACCCCAACATCCCCTCCTTATAATATCCTCTGAGTGAGCAATCATCCTTTGCTGGGACCCCAACATCCCTTCCTTATAACATCCTCCGAATGAGCAATCATCCCTTGATGCGACCTCAACATGACCCCAAAATCCTCCGAATGAGCAATCATCCCTTACTGGGACCCCCCCCCTTATAACATCATGCGAATGAGCAATCAACCCTTACTGGGACCCCAATATTCCCTCCGAACTTATAACATCCTCCTAATGAGCGATAATCCCTTGCTGGGACCCCAACATCACGTCTTATAACATCCTCCTAATGAGCGATAATCCCTTGCTGGGACCCCAACATCACGTCTTATAACATCCTCTGAATGAGCGATAATCCCTTGCTGGGACCCCAACATCCCCTCCTTATAACATCCTCCGAATGAGCAATCATCCCTTGCTGGGACCCCAACATCCCCTCCTTATAACATCCTCCGATTGAGCAATCCTCCCTTGATGGGACCTCAACATGACCCCAAAATCCTCCGAATGAGCAATCATCCCTTGCTGGTACCCCAACATTCCCTCCCCCCTCAAAACATCCACCAAATGAGCAATCACCCCATGCTGGTACTCAACCCCCCCCCCCTTATAACATTCTACGAATGAGCAATTATCCGCATTAATTAATAAAAGACGAGTAAATTATCAGACTCACACGTTGCCATGGAGATGGCGTCAAACCCCGATTTTCGGTCTTTGTAATGGACACTGACTTCATTCTTGAGCAGATACTTCACAATGGCGTCGTGCCCTGAAATAATATATTTGGATAATGACAACATGAACAGAAATTAGCAGGCGGAGTTGCATTGAGGCGAAATAATTTTATTGTTTCCTAAACTGGAAACTCAATGATCAGTAGATGAAATAGTTATTTTTATTAATATTCTTATTATAAAAACAAAAACTCTCCAAACAACAAACACAAATTGTTATCAGGACAGAGAAAACATAGAATTAATTAAGGCAGGATTTTTTTTTATTACTTGGAAATACTAAAGGATTTTATACAAATTTCCGTCGAAGAATTACCAATTATTCAAGAAAACCAAACAATAAATCTTTAGTGGTAGAAAGATGGTTGATGTAATCTTTATTAAAGACATTTTTGCCATCTTCCTTGGCAATCGCCTGATGCCATTTGCAAAAACTTAGGTGGTTTAGCGTTGAGTCAGGAATCGAAAACGCCGGGAATTCCTTCCGCAGATAAAAGTAGTTACCACTTGCTACCACGAACCCAAGATTAAAGTGAGGGGAAATGGTAAAAATGAGGCAATGATAAATGGTTGAGAATATGATGAAGGCCGAAGGTTGAAAGAGGATAGTTACAAGTTTGTTTTGTTTTTTGTTTTTTTAACGTGTTCCATTATTTGCTAAGAATTCCAGTGTTCTCTCTTGTAAGTTCTTCATCACTTTGGCAAGGGTGAAAGATGGTATGGCCTGAATCTCGTTGGTGATGACGGTTCTCAATTCTTGCAAGGTCGTCGGGTTAGTCCTGTAGACTCTACTCTTTAAATATCCTCATACAGTATATAATAATCCTAGGGAGAAAGATCCGGAGACCTTGCAGACCATTCAGCTTCTCCGAACGTTGAGATTAACTTTCCTGGAAACATTTGACGTAAAACTGACATGTAGTTCCTCTTGTTATGGCAGGTAGCTCCATCTTGTTGGAACCAGTGATTTTCTAGATTAATTCTTAATTTAGTGGTAACAAACTCGTCCAACCTTGTTTTATAGCGATCATCATTTACAGTCACCGTGTTTTCTGAGGAATCCTCCAAAAAGTACGACTCTATGATCTGAGATGCAGTAAGACCACACGAGTTACGCGCTGACTAAGCAACGGGACTTGGGTAATATCCAATGGATTTTCTGTTGCTCATTAACGACAATTTTGTTTGTTTAGAGTTTCATTCGAGTGGAAATGGGCTTCGTCTGAGATAATCAAAATTGCTGGAAAATCACTGGTGTTATTTATCTTGTGTTGGATCCATTGACAGAATTGTAGTTTTCACACGAATAGCCATCGTTAGGTTGTTGCAATGTTTGGATTTTATATGGAAAGATCATTAAATTCTGCTTGAATATACGGTGTGTTTTTCCATATCCATCTCCTAACAGCTGAGAAGCACGCAGGATGCAAATTTGGGGGTTACTCTGTACAATGTCATGAGTTCAATTAATGAGCTCCTGTCTTCACTGAGCGCACTCTCGCGGTTGGTTGTCATTTTACAATGCTGCCACTTAGGGAAAATTTTCTGACGCACCGACGTATTACTTTAAAAGAAGGTGATTCTGACATCCGAAAACTTGTCATGGAAGATCTTTGAGCTGAAACTACATTCTTCCATGCTCATATTATTGCTAACTTATGAAAGGCAGGTTTTCCATAGTGTATGCAGTAATCTTGAAGCGTTAGTTCAGACCAACACGTTTATTTTGTTTGTGTCTTATCTTGTCTTGCATTGATAAAACAGGTAGAATCATGTACAACTTGTAACTAACCTCTTTCGAATGATGAATATGGTAAGGTGAGTTAGGTGGTACATTGGCTGCGGTCAGTTACCGAATGAAAGGCTCGATTCGGGTGTCCGTCACCTACCATTATAACGACACGTGGCTAGATTCCGACGTTAAATTATTGGGTCCCTGTAAGAAGGTCTAATACAGGTAGAATTGGTGTTTAGTTATTTTAAGGAGCCCATCTGACGACTGCATACTGGGACAGAAGTCGTCGTAATCACACTACAGCCTAATATAGGCGAGATTAAAAAAAAAACAAATAACAAAGATACAAAAAACAAAGGCAAAGAAACAAGAAGCACGCTGCGGGGTCGGGGGGAGGCGGGCTGCACACGGCGTAGGAAAATGCCGCATCCAACAAAGAAAGTGAAATAAAATGGCGGTGCGTCCCGCGAGTGTGTCCAATTCGGAGACGAGAGAAAGCGACCTGAAGTTGGCTTGACATTGAGGGGTAGGTCCATGGAAACTGTCGCGGCGAAAAGAATTGCAACTTTGAGGTCCCCTCAGCCGTCTCCCATCTTCTTTGCCAAGCAGCCCGAATGATGACCTAATTTCTACCATGTAGTCAGTGTGAGGAAGAGACAAACGCTGGTCTGGTGGCCCAGTTCTCGGGGACATTGTCACGCGCATTCCCCGTAATTCCTACATGTCCGGTAACCCAGCAGAAGATAAACTTGACAACCAGCCGTAGCGTCACGGATAAACGGGAATCAGGAGGGTTTGACATTCCAATGGCCCGATAGTACTCAAGGCGCTTTGAGAGTCGCTATAAATCCCCATCCGGAGTCCAAACCGAATACGACGCGTTATCTCCCGTACCGAGCAGTGTATTGCAACCAGCTCGGCCGTGAAGACAGACGCAGCGCCTGATAGAGCCCCGCTGACTTCAAACAGAGGGGATACGGCATGGAAACCGAGCCTCGTTTGGGACTTGGAGCAATCCGTATACAGTAGCACGGTTCCAGCGTGACAGGAAGTGTGCTCGAAAAAGGCCGAACGCAATACTCCCGGCGCTGCAGAAGCTTGGGAGCAGAGGCATGGCGACAAATAATCAATGGTGGTACCCTCCAGGGTGGCGTCATGGCAAGAACTAGAGGCGCCACCGGCCTAGAGGTACACCGAGCTCTCAAAGAAGTTTCCTAGCCCTAAACTCAAAGGGCTTACAGTATGCTGGTGTCTCTCGGCTGCATTTGCACTGTTAAAATCGGCTGAGGATTCAGGGAGAGCCGTTGGCGACTGAAGGAGGCGCTGGGCTCGCGCGTATCAGCGCATAATGGAGTGCACACACAGCAGAGGAAGTGGCATAACTAGAGCATCGACATGTTGGCTCAATGGGGAACGTGCGGTAAGCAAAGATCGCCAGGCGCAAATCGGTGTCGTGGATCGAGTCAACCTTACGCAATATACGGTTGGCTGCGGATACATAAAACTCGCATCTGTGGTCAAGCTTCGAAAGAACAAAGGTTTGATTAAAAGGAAAGGCAGTAGCCCTATTAGCGCCCCGGGCGCTAAATGTCACGGAGCGATGAATATCCATGGCGCGGGTACAAGAGACCCTAAGGCTGCGAATATGAGCCTCCCAGGTGAGGTGTCGGGCAAATACAAGACCAAGGAAACCGTGCGGATCCACCAGTTCCAGGAGAACCCAGTTTAGGAACAAGTTCAGGTCGGGGAGGAGCCGTGGTGGGCTGCAGAATGGCGCCAAATTAGTCTTCGCCAAGGGAAACCGAAACCTGTGCGCTTCGGCATAGCGAGAGACGCGGTTCAATGCCTGTTGGCGTCGACGCTCCAGAGTTGGCATCTGGGCCGCGCCAAAAGAGATCGAAAGATAGTCCACGTAGAGCGTAGCGAGAACATCTTCTGGCCGAACCAAGTTGCTACCGTTGATGCTCATAAAAAAGAGTGCGACAATGAGGAGAGTTCCCTATAGAATACCCTCTTTCTGCTCAATTGGGCCATATGAGGGCTCCCTCTACACGTAGGCGGAATCGACGATTTCGCAAAAACTCCAGGTAAAAATTGGGAGGCCTTCCCTCACCCCCATCGTGTTGAGGGTCTCCCTGATACCGTATCGCAAATCGGTATCATAGGCGTTCTCCAGATCGGGAAAAACCTTGAGGTAGTGCTATGTACAAAGGAAGTCCTCGCAGACGGCATTTCCGAGTCGGAGAATAGCGATTCGAAGTGGAGTGGAACTTACAGAAGCCAAACTGTGCGGAAGACAGGTGGCTTCCGCTGTCCAAACAAAAAAAGCTAGTCTAACATTTACCAATTTCTCCATCAACTTGCACACGCAAGAGGTTAGAGAGATTGGGCGGAAACCGGTCGGAGTAGTGTGATCTTTCCCCGGATTGCGAAAGGCGAGCACAGTAGCAATTCGCCAGGAATGTGGGAGGTTAGCCACTAACCTGATCATGCTAAACAAATCTAACAGAAAGGTCAGACCTAGCTCACCTAAGTGTCAAACCATGGGATA
The DNA here is from genome assembly GCA_963969495.1 of Ceratothoa steindachneri. Taxonomy (NCBI): domain Eukaryota; kingdom Metazoa; phylum Arthropoda; class Malacostraca; order Isopoda; family Cymothoidae; genus Ceratothoa; species Ceratothoa steindachneri. The sequence goes on from OZ018324.1 coordinate 8,162,372, forward strand.
CGGGACATCGTCCGGACCAGGGGCGTTGTCCACGCACGAATCGAGAGCGGAACGCAACTCGGTTAATGCAAACCTGCCGATGAAGGGTTCTCCGCCTCTGGAGGTAAAATCCAGTTGGCAGCTCTTCGCGAGATAACGACCCGCATTGAATGCTGGCAGAGGAGCAGGCCGGCTAGAGAATGCAGAGAAAGCGGTCGCGAAAGATTCCGCCACGGACGCGGGGTCCGACATTGCGGTCCCATTTCCTGGAGAACGGGAGGGGCTGGCCTGAGAGAACTTGCGCCGAATCCTTTTAGCTCACTTCACACTTGTACTAGAGGGGTGTTCCCGTTAAGTGAAGACACGTATGCAAGCAAAGAAGAGCAGCAGGCGTGCTTCAAAACATTCCGTAACTTAGCCCTTGAACTCAACGGCCTCATCCACCGACCTCAACTCCTTGGATGGGACAGTGAAATCAGTCATGTCCTGAAATGCGGACTACCACGCCCGGCTCAAGCATCAGAGGGGAGGTGGGGACGGGTCGCTCAGGCCGTAGCGGTCCAAAAATTATTTGAATGAGAAAGTGAATTTTACCATGGAGGTCATCGACTACCCCTCACCGAAAATCGGATGTACATCCGGAGAGCACAGAGATAGATCGAGACGGGAAAATGCAGCGGTTCTCATATAATGATAAGTCAACTCATCCACATTTAGGACACCTATCTCCAGCTTGTCGATCAGCTCGGCAAGGATCTGACCCCTGTGATTGATCGCGTAGTCTACTCAGAGGGGTGTCTCTACTGTTCAGTAGAAAGGGCAGCGGAAACGGTGCCAAGATGCAGTGGAAGTCCGACGCCTCGAAGTCGGGTGACGGTGGAATGTACGCAGAAATAACAGTATACCTCCTATCTAGGTGCAGCTGCACAGCCACTGCCTGTAAATGGCGCATCCTCTTGCCCGGCCCCCATCCCGTGGTGGTGGGGTCGCAAAACCCTTATATCCCGGAATGGTAGGCAGGGGGCACGCGCCCAGCATGGTCTCCTGAAAAAAGATAGCTAACGGGGAACGGGACGAGACGAGCCTCCGCAGCTCCTCCCAGTTGGCCCGGAGTCCGCGCCAATTCCATTGAAGGAATATGCTCTCCAGGCCTAGCTCGGAGGAGATGCGGGGGCCCTCTTCGAAGAAAAGGCCTTCACGGAAATGACTGTACCCTTCAGGGAGGCAGAACTAGGGGCGATGGCAGTCATTTGTGATAGAGAGGGGACTCTGATTCCTCGAAAGATGGAGCCGTCCATTGGGCGACTCCACAGAACGGGGTGAGAAGGAAACCTCCGCACTCATAATCCTAGGCAGCTCCCGATCCGGCCTTGAATGGCTTTGCCAACAATTACCTATGATTCAAACATGGCAACGCTCTTTACAAAAACTAAATTAAGGCACGTTATTACATTGACTTAGTATGGCATGCTATAATAGTGACATTATTATGTGACATGCCCTTATATTATATGTTATTATATTATGGTAGGTTATATCATGACAGGTTATTATATGTTATGCCATATCATGGCATGTTATCATATGGCATTGTGGCATAATATTTATTAACTCGCAATGTGTTTCTTTAAGGAACCCCATTATTTGGGCCCAACGAGAAGCCTCACATACGTGTTATTGGAATGTTTCTAACGTGGCCTTACTTGAATTCATGCTATTACTTCATTCTTTCAAGAATTTACCGGAACTCGTCTCCTTTATTATATGGGGATGTTTTTGTTAAGGAAAACCATAATATATTATAGGGTTATAGCCCCTCTCCCCCTCCCCCCTCCCTCGTCCTCTCCAAGAGCTCACCTTTCCTGCTGGCAAGATTCAACGCTAACTCCGCCTCCATCGAGAAGGGTTCCAAGGTCATCTGGCGAAGGGCGCGGCAGTCGCCTTTGGACGCTGCCTTCAGGAACGGGCTCGAATCCAGGTCTTCCTGGTAGGGCCATACGAGCTCGGGGGGGTCTTTGTCCCAGGGCAAACACGAGTCCTCGATGATCTGGATGAAGGCGTGGGTGGACGAGGCCCGGGGTAATTGGCTCCCCCGCCCGCTCCACGTCTGGCCGTCCCCGAAATCTGTGATGGAAAGTGAGCATTATTTATTTATTCATTTTTTATTCGTGTAATTAATCATTTATTTATTTATTTATTTATTCATTCATTCAGGTATTAATTTTTTAGTCACGTATTCATTTATTTATTCATTTTTTAATCGTATAATCAATTATTTATTTATTAATTAATTTATTTATTTATTCATTTTTTAGTCACGTATTCATCTATTTTGTAATTTATTAATTTATTTATTTATTCATTTTTTAGACAGGTATAAAATCATTTATTTATTTATTCTTTTATTCATTCACTCAATTTTATTCATCTATTTTGTAATTTATTTATCCATTATTTTTTATTCATATACTCACTTATTTACTCATCTAAGCATGCATACATTTATTTAATTATTCATGCATTGATTTATTTAGTTATTCACTCATTTATTTATTCGTATATGCATACATTCATTTATTAATTCATAATTTTATTTAGTAATTAATTTCTTGCGGTTTGCTGGATTCATTTTATCTTTCTTTCGCGCTCATGAAAGATTTATACATTAAATATATATATATATATATATATATATATATATATATATATATATATACAAATTACATACACTCCTGTACACCGTCTTTTTTCCAGAGTTAACTGTTTCTGACCGGCATTGATTTTGGCCTTGGTCACATTATCTTCCGAACAACAACCTCGGTTCCCACAAAAGTCATTTAACCATTTCGTTCTATTTGTTTATTAACGCCAATCTGCTATATTGAAATCCTATAAACATTTCCCAAAGATATTGAAGGAGTGTCCTAGCCCTAAACCCAAAAGACTTAGGGTATAACCGGTGTCTCTCGGTGGCAAGACCCCGTCAAAGTATGCCAAGTATGTAGTGAGAACCGTTAGTGACCGAGAGAGACGTCAGGCCCGTGCGTACAAGTGCATAATGCACTGTGCATGGCGCGGAGCGTGTGACATCTGCCCATCATCGACAAGTAGCCTCTAAATGGGGTTCGTAGGCAAAGCATCGGTCGACAGACGGAGACGGCTGTCGTGGATCGAGTACCCTTTCCGCAATACACGCTCTGCTGGAGATGCGTAAAACTGGAATCCGTTGTCAAGGTTATAACCATCAAGGGATCTGTAGAAAAGTAAGGCAGTAGCCCTATAACACAACAGGTGCTGAACGTCAGTGAATGAAGAAATTATTGGGGTGGGTATAAGAGAAATATCATGCCTCGTTCACCTAGGTCTCGAATTATGGCATAGGGAACATCGTCCGGACCAGGGGCGGTGTCCGCGCATGAAGCAAAAGTGGAACGCAACTCAATGTACACCTGTCGTTGAATGGTTATACGCCTGTGGAGGTATCGTCCAGTCGCCGGCCCTGGAGGATCAGCATGATGGCTTGAGGACGCAGGAAAGCGGTCGAGAAAGACTCCACCACGGACGCGGAGTCCGAAATTGCGGTCATGTTCTCCTCGAGAACGGGAAGGGGGTCCTGCGAGAACTTGGACCGAATCCTAAGGTTCCACACATCTTGAAGAAGGGTCCTCCCTCCGTTAAGTGAAGAGACGTATACCGGCCAGGAAGAGCGACCAGCGTGCTTCGAAACACACTGGAGCCTATTCCTAGTTCGAAAAATTCACCGAAAGTAAAATCATTCGGGCGGCGCTTGTAGGCATAACCCTTCTGTTTGAGGGCCGTCTCACATTCGGCTGGCTACCAAGGAAACGGTGGGCGGGCAACAACCAGACGTTCTAAGAGTAGTAGTTAAGCCCACGCGATGAGGTTGCAGGATAAAAACTCAATAGCCTCATCCAACGACCTAAACTCCTCGACAGAGACAGAGACATCAGTCATTTCCTGAAATGCGAACCCCGACCCGAGCAAAGAACCACCGGGGTGGTCTTTCAGGCGACAGCTGTCCAGAAAATGACATTTGAATAGGAATGTGATCACTACTATGGAGCTCATTAATTCGGGTTCATGACAAAATCCCCTAGGACAAAAATCCCGCCGACAAAAACCCCGCGGAGATAAACCCCACCCATGTGAGAGTTGGAATCATGGATTCCAACAACTGGTGGGCTACTCTCACCCTATAATTTGGACTGCTAATGAGTGCATCAAGAAAGATGCAGCTGTGTCCACGCATCTTACACTTGACGCAAGAGGGCAGCCACTTAAAAAGCGTGTAAGACAGGAAACCAAAGACCTTCAAAAATGACTCAGAAATCTCTGTGTTGGGTATAGAGATGGACACATCACATTGAAAGAACTGCTCAGAGGCATTGGGCATAATATACGCTTGTAATGTGATGATAGTCTTGTATAATTTTTACTTCATTTGCAGAGCTTAGCAAGTGCGTTCCTTTAGTGCGTCCTGCGTACGTACGCACCGCCTTTTTTAGGAACGCAAGTAAAAGGAAAGCACCACCCGAAATTTTAAAGCGTTCCTGCGTTCCGGGCGAAAATAACGAAATAACGAAAATTGAATCGTTGTGTGAGATTTAAAGTAAAGTAAACTTAATAAATTAGTGTAATACTGTAATACAAAATAATGAATAATAAAAATGCTTAGAAACTATGTGTCTACTTTTCAAATACAGTCCAGTAGAGTAAAATACAGTGGAATGCAGTAAAATACAGTTTAAATGCTTAAATAAGTCATACTTAAGTGATATTTTTGATTTAGTGAATATTTGTGTGATATAGGCAGAGACACTGGTAAAAAGTCTGAAATATACATATATTTTAATGTATGAAGCTTTGATGTATTATTACCTTTTTTTTATTTATTTTTGAGTTGCGGAATAGTTCTTTTGATGCGCACAGTAGTGTTTTTGAGAAACGCACTCTTTTTTACTTTTTTCAATTTTTTTAAGGAACGCACTACAGTTTTGAGGGACGCCTTAATAGTTTGAGAGCGCTAACGCAGGAACGCACCGAGCGGGAAAAAATTTGAGGAACGCTATTCCAGGAACGCACTAACCGCGGCCGGAGGAACGCAGGATCGCTAACGCACTACCCAAAATCAAGGACCGCGCCCAGCTCTGTTCATTTGGTCCATGCATCATTTTAGCAAGAGATAGTTAAAGTTGGTAAGTTGATTTGTAAGAAACGAATAAAAAAACTACAATTTAATTTTGTCTCATTTTATCCACTCCAATGTAAATATTGATGCTTATATAGTTTAATTTATTCTTCAACAGGAGTGGGGTTTATGTCCGCTGTTTTTTTTGTCCAGTGGGGTCATTGTCCGCGGGTTTTTTTGCCCTAGGAGAATTTGTCAGGCGGGGATTCTGTCCGTATTCCTCATCGACCACCTTTCACCCAAAATCAGGCTGTGCATCTGGAGAGCATAAGGATAGATCAAGACAGGAAAGTGAAGCGGTTCTTGGGCAGTGATTCGTAAACTAATCTACTTTAGGACTGTGAGGGTATGGAACGTACATACTCACATGCCGCCAGACAATCGTGGGAACGAAAGAAATTTGTCGTTTGAGTTGACCTTCGTCTCCTCTCTCTCTCCCCCCACCCTTCCCCCCAACTGGCGACAGGAAGTCGGACGAAGGAACGCCTATCTCACAAAGAAGCATAAATCTTATTTGCTTTCTTTATGACAGCATGGAGATTGTCCAGAATGCGCTGCGATAAGCGAATTGTCGTGAATGGGATCTCTCTCTCGATTTCCCACAATCCGCGATATAAAAGACATCGCCGTTTACCTCTCCACAGCAGTGTCACAAATCTACTCGCGTAATCCTCACGTTGAACGAGAGTAGTTGCCGTAACGTATCGACTACCAACGCGCCGTCGAGTCAACCTGGTCGCTGTCTCAAAGTGTTCCTGGAAGTAAATCCCGCCCCGCAGAGTCTGTGACTAGAAGAGTACGCTATGTTGCTCAACGTAACTTGAGTAAGAAAAGGAACATCCAAATAGTTACTGGAAGTTACTATTTGCTAGTGTCACATCCAGTTAGGAGTGAACTAACCGGAACTGCAGCCAGCAGCCCCGAACCCGTCGTATTATCCCCCCTCTCCCCGAGAACTCGTGTTAACGCCACCCGAACCACCCCGTCTGGACCCGAGTAGTCGTCTCTCCAATCCATCAAAATTAATGGTAATCTGTAACCCAGTGTCCCTCTATTCTTAAATTACCGAATTAATTAACCGTGATTGATACTCCCATTGAGTAATTATAAATCTAGACGCTTAACGTCAGTGTTTAATATTTAATCCTTAATTTTGCCTGTTAACTATTGCTAATTATTATATTTGTGTAAAGTAATGTTTATTTTGAGTACGTGTGTTTATTTGTAGCTCCTCCCTTTTGACGCACCCTTGGCAAGACTTTAATCCAGCATCCCTTCGGTTAATTCATTCAACCTGTATTTTGCACTCTTAGAATTCAACAATCACAAACCTCCCCCCAGTAACAAGTGGGACTTTTATAGTGAGAATCCTGGCTACGGCACAACCCACCTCTAACCAGCTTTCGCACGTTCAGTAGGAATTAAAGCCTACCTATATATATATATATATATATATATATATATATATATATATATATATATATATATATATATATATATATATATATATGATCGTAGGATTAAGTCATAGGGTCAATACCACCGACTAAAACAAAAGCGGTGTGTCCAGATCAAGGATTAGAATAATTATTGGACCAGACTATGAGCAATTCTACGACATATATAAAAGTGGTGTCAGCTTTGAGGGTTTAAATTTTTGAGGAAGTAAACTCATATAGTCTAAAACTTGCCAACGTCCAAGGAAGCCCAAATAAACTAACGTAAATTTTAATAATTAGAGTCTATTCCCCGAAGGAATATAAATAATAACCATTAGCAAAAACAAAGCTAGGAAAATATTCATTATTTTGGGGGTTAACTATTAGATTGTATCGGTTAGGAACAATCGTAGCTTCCAATTCTCTTACCAGGTGCGTAAGTTCTTTCGTGAGTCACCAGTTGCGTCAGCAAGATCAGCAATGGCTTCACAATCGTTCGAAGTTTTCGTCAAGCAAGGACAAGCTCTCGGTCTCACAGGGCAGGAACTAAAGGAATTCGTCTAAAGCGAACAGCGACAGGAAAGAGCACGTGAAATGGAAGAAAGAAAAAAAAATTGGAAGAAAGGAGAAGAAAAGAAGAGTTAGAATTGGAAGAAAGGAGAAGAAAAGAAGAGTTAGAATTGGAAGAAAGGAGAAGAAAAGAAGAGTTAGAATTGGAAGAAAGGAGAAGAAAAGAAGGGTTAGAATTGGAAGAAAGGAGAATAAAAGAAGAGTTAGAATTGGAAGAAAGGAGAAGAAAAGAAGTGTTAGAAATGTAAGTAAGAAAAGAAGCGTTAGAATTTGAAGAAAGAGAAAGGATTCGAAAACATGAAAGGGAATTAAGCAGAGACCAAGTTGAAGTCAGTTCTGTTGGATCCCGTGATCATCAACCCCAGACCCCCGCTATGAAACTTCCCCAATATAAGGACGAGGAAGATTTGTGCTCATACTTAACACATTTTGAAAAGATCTTCGAGGTAAAAGGATGGGCTTTTTTTTATTTAAGGGGCTATCTGGCGACTGCCGACTTAGGCATAAGTCGCCGTAAACAAACAACCTAGTTCTAGGCTACTTTAAAAAAAATGAACAGGAAATAACAATAAAAAGAAAAACCAATAACAAAACAATAACAAAAACAACAATTAAACCTGGTTAAATGAAAGGGAGAAGGCCGGCCTCCCCCCAAAAGTCAACAAGTCCACCAGTCAAAGTGCACGCACTCGTCCCGAGTACAAGGGACAGGCGGTAGCGACCCCGCCCATCCCTGTACTGGGACAGGTATCGTGCGCGAAGATCACCCAGACTGGGACATTCGACAAGAATATGCCGAACAGTCTGGGGGACGACGCAGTCGTTGCAATAGGGCGCAGGCGAGCGCTCCATCAGATAGCGATGCGTCACACGAGTGTGTCAGATTTGGAGACGACAGAAAGCAACCTGAAGCCGCCGCGGCATTGGGGGATAGGTCCATGGGAACAGTCGCGGCGCAATGGCACGCAACTTTAAGTTCCCTTCGACCGTCTCCCATCTTCTTTGCCAAGCAGTCCGAAGAGCTACCCGTATTCCTGCCATGTAGTCGGTGTGAGGAAGAGCGAAACGCTGGTCCGGTCGCAGAGTCCTCGCGGACTCTTTGGCGCCCTCATTCCCCGCAATTCCTACATGTCCAGGAACCCAGCAGAAGATAATCTCGACATCCGCCCGGCTCGCCAAAACCGTGGCGTCACGGATTTCGCGAACCAGGGGGATGCGGAGATTCCAATGCCCCGAGAGCACTCAGGGCGCTTTGTGAGTCGCTATAGATCACAATCCGGTCTTTGAAGGCCGGTGTGGTGGATTAAATCCACCTTCCGCAATAAACGCTCGGCTGCGGATGCATAAAACTCGCATCCGTAGTCGAGCTTCGAACGAACAAAGGATCGATAAAAAAGAAGGGCAGTAGCCCTATCAGCACCCCAAGCGCTGAACGTCAAGGAACGAAGAATGTCAATGGCGTGGGTACAGGAGACCCTAAGTCTGCAAATATGAAACCTGTGCGCTTCGGCATAGCGAGAGACGCGGTTCAATGCCTGTTGGAATCGACGCTCCAGAGTTGGCATCTGGGCCGCGACAAAAGAGATCGGAAGGTCGTCCACGTAGAGCGTAGCGAGAACATCTTCCGGCAGCACCGAGGTGATGCCGTTGATGCTCAGGGCAAAGAGTGTGACACTGAGGAAATTTCCTTGCGGGACACCCTCTTCCTGCTCCTTTGGGCCGGAGAGGGCTTCCCCCCACCCGTACGCGGAATCGACGATCTCGCAAAAATTCAGATATAAACATTGGGAGGCGTCCCCTCGCCCCCATCGTGTGGAGAGTCTCCATGATACCGTATCGCCATGCGGTATCATAGGCCTTCTCCAGATCGAAAAACACCGTGGCGTAGTGCTGTCTACGAAGGAAAGCCTCGCAGACGGCCTTTTCCAGTCGGAGCAGAGCATCCGACGTGGAGTGGAACTTGCGGAAGCCGCACTGTGCGGAAGACAGATAGCCTCCGCTGTCCAGGGCAAAGGCTAGTCTAACATTTACCAATTTCTCCATCAACTTGCACACGCAAGAGGTTAGAGAGATTATGCGGAAACCGGTCGGAGTAGAGTGATCTCTCCCCGATTTGCGAAAGGCGAGCACAGTAGCAATTCGCCAGGAGTCTGGGAGAAGACCTTTCACCCAGATCCTGTTGAACAAATCTAACAGAAAGGCCATGCCTCGCTCACCCAGGTGTCGAAGCATGGCGTACGTGACATCGTCCGGACCATGGGCGGTGTCCGCGCACGAAGCGAGAGCGGAACGCCACTCACTCACAGTAAACTTGTCGTTGAAGAGTTCTCCGCCTCTGGAGGTAAAGTCTAGCCGGCGGCCTTCCGCGACATCACGACGTGCATTGAATGCTGGCGGAGCAGCATCCCGGCTAGAGAATGCGGAAAAAGCGATCGCTAAGGATTCCGCCACGGACGCGGGGTCCGAGATTGCGGTCCCATTCTCCTGGAGAACGGGAGGGTGTCCTGCGAGAACTTGCACCGAATCCTTTTGACTCGCTTCCACACCTCAGCTAATGGGGTCTTCCCGTTAAGTGAAGACACGTATGCCCGCCAAGAAGAGCGGCGGGCGTGCTTTAAAATATACCGGAACCTAGCCCTAGCCCGACGAAATTCAGCGACAGTGAAATCGTTCGGGCGGCGCTTATAGCGCATGTAGGCATAACGCTTCTGTTTGAGGGCCTCTCACACTCGGCCGACCACCATGGGAGTGGTCGGCGTGCGAAACGGCCAGACGTCCTAGGAATAGTAGTCAGGCCCATGGCGATTAGGTTGCCGGAGAAGAACTCAACGGCCTCATCTACCGACCTAAACTCCTCGACTGAGATAGAGAATTCAGTCATTTCCTGAAATGCAGGCCACCGCGCCCGCGCCAAGCACCACCGAGGTGGTCTCTCAGGCGGCAGTTGCCCTGAAAATGATATTTGAATGGGAAAGTGATCACTACCATGGAGGTCATCGACCACCCCCTAATCAAAATCAGGCTGTGCATCCGAAGAGCACAAAGATAAGTCGAGGCAAGAAAATGAAGCGGTTCTCGGACAGTGATGCGTAAACTCATCCACGTTTAGGACACCCATCTCAAGCTCTTCGATCAGATCGGCAAGGACTTGTCCCCTGGGATTTATGGAGTAAACGGATGGGACATAGAATCCGAAGGAGTCAGTAGATTGCTCCCATTGCTTAGTCCGGGCTTAAGAGAAATTTTCATCTCGTTACCACATGAAGCCACAATAGACTATAGCACCTTGAAGGCCGAATTGCTATCTGCCTTCAACTTGAACCCTCAGTTCTACCGCGCTAAGTTTAGATCGAATAAAATCCAGCCCGGTCAAACTTACCGACATTTTGGATATATCCTGAAGAGAAACCTCCAGTTCTGGTTAGAATCCTCCAAAGTCGAATTGGAGTATGAGGCCCTGATTGACTTTATGTTAAAAGACCAGCTATTGTCCACCCTCCCACAGGAGATCCGAGCATTCGTGCAAGACTGCCGAGAGTCTACCTTTCAAGAATGCCTCGAGGAAGCTGATCTCCATGCGACAAATCATCGCCTATATCCACAGGATACCCGGAAGAATAGTCCCCCGTCCCCGAAGAATAAATTTAGCCAATGGAAGTCCCAACAAAGGAAACCCCCTTCATTGATAAAGATCACAGCCCCGTTCAGGCCAAAGAATAAGCCTTTTGTAGCCCACGAAGACAGAAACCCCCCCAGTCTTCAATACCACCTACAATAACCAGCACCAGAATAAGCAGGTTATATGCTACTCCTGCGGTTCCCCCGGCCATTATAAGTCCCAATGTGTACAGAATTCCAGCCTACGTCCCACCCAGAGCCAACAAGTCTACCAAGTAACTGCTACCCTTCCCCCGGAACAGCCGGCCGCACTTAGGTCATCCCCCTCGTCTCCATCCCCACAGGAATTTCAAGTGAACTTCCTGTTCAACAAGAGTTCCCCCGGAGGACTAAATTTCGAAACCGGCTCGATCAATGGGTGTAAAGTGTCTACCCTCGTCAGAGACACCAGGTGCGCATGCATTGTGGTGTCGGACAAATTGCTCCCCCCTGTCGACCCACAACATAAGAAGTACGCAATTGTACACGACTTCTTGGGTCGAGAAAATAGATTCCCGGTAATCCGCTGCCATGTACAGTGTAAATATTTCACTGGTTGGGCCGACGTAGTGGCAGCCCCCATCAAATTTTGCTCGGTAATCATTGGCCAGAGCGCCCTACTCTCCCCGAGTGAAGTGACTCAAGCTGTCGTCACTCGAGCACAAGCTAGCGCGAGGCCTCTACCCCAACGCGCCTTTTCACCCCAGAGGCTCCTTTAGAGGTCCAAACGAGTAATGCACAATTCCTCAGAGCTCATCAGAGCTGCCCTTTACTTCAATCCCTTTGGGAAAAGGCCCGAAAGAACGAAGAGGTGATCGTTCGAGGGAACCGACCAATAAGGTACATCATTAACGACTCCCTTCTATTTCGCACCTCACGAGATGAGTCGGACCCACCTTCCAAGGTCATGTGTATTCCGCGAACACATGTAGACCAAATCCTGCGAGTAGCACACGAAAGTCCCATGGCCGGTCATTTCGGTCATAACAAGACTTCTCAGCGAGTATTTAAATACTTTTTTTGGCCCGGTGCAGCCAAAGATAATGCAGAATTCTGCAAAACGTGCGACTTGTGCCAGAAAACCACTGCAAAGAGCCCCAGTCATTTCGGAGCCCTTCTCGAGAGTCACCATCGACCTCATCGGACCAATTCACCCCCCTTCCGCCGAAGGTCATACGCATGTACTAACCCTGATAGACTGCGCTACCCGATTCCCAGACGCTGTCGCTCTAAAAAGGATCGATAGTATCTCTTGCTCTGAAGCCCTTATTTCCATTTTTTCTAGAGTAGGATTGCCCAAAGAAATCTTGTCAGATAGAGGCTGCCAGTTTACCTCTGAGCTCATGGAACACGTGAACACCCTGCTCCAAATCAAACCTATTTTTACCACCCCCTCCCATCCGAGCGCGAACGGCATGTGCGAAAAGTTAAATGCGACCTTGAAAAGCGTCCTCAAGAAGCTTTGCATGGAACAACCCCAAGAATGGCACCGATATTTGCCAGTTGCGTTATTCGCATGCCGCGAAATTCCCCATAGGACCATCGGATTTTCCCCATTTGAGCTCCTGTACGGGAGAAACGTGCGGGGGCCCCTCAGTATTTTGAAGGAGTTATGGACAAATCCCCGTTTGTGTCCAGAATTAAGGAACCCTTATTCCTTCGTCCTCAAACTAAGGGAAAGATTAAAAAGGTGTTCTGACATAGCAGTCAGAAATTCCGAAATTAATATGGAAAAGTATCGGACATACTTTGATCTAAAGGCCAAACACAGAAAACTGAAGCCCGAAGATGAAGTTCTACTCTTACTCCCCTCGGATTCCCATAAACTTCTATCCCAATGGAAAGGCCCCTACCCCATTCAGAAAACCCACAGATCAGTCGATTTTCGGAAGTTAAACATCGTCACCGTGTTCGACGCCGAGCCTCTCCCCCTAATCGACCAAAATTTACATCTCTTCGAAGGAGCCGCCTACATCACTGAGATAGACCTATGTAAGGTCTATTATCAGATCCCCCTAAAGGCATCAGCGAGGAAACTGACAGCCTTTCCTACAGACAAAGGTTTAATGGATTCACTCGTCTTCCTTTCGGCCTATCACTGCCTGCAGTAACTACAACCGCATAATGCGCCGTGTAATAGACGGTTTAAAAAACGTTTCCTTTTATTTTGATAACGTGTATGGGGCTACACGTTCATGGAACAACCATATATTGTCCCTCCGCCCGCTTTTAGAACGCTTAAAGCATCATGGCTTAACTATTAAACCCTCAAAATGCCATTTTTCTTATAAATCCATAGAATACCTTGGATTTAAAATAGGCGAAAGTCATCTGGCCCCACAGAAAGAGAAGGTAAAGGCTATTGTAAATATACCCCTACCGCGCACCAAGAAGCAATTACGGTCATTCCTCGGTGCTGCGTCATTTTACCGCCGCTTCGTACCCCAATTCGCTTCTGTAGTAGCTCCCCTAAACGATCTGCGAAAAAAGAAACTCCCGGACCCCTCCAGTGGAACCCCGACGCCGAAGCACACTTTGAAGAACTCAAAGAGAAGCTAGTCTCCGCCCCAATCTTAAAATTGCCGAACCCACACAAGAAATTTGGCGTAAGGACAGATGCCTCCCAACTGGGTATTGGCTGCGTATTACTCCAATACGACGAGGACCAAGAACCCGCTCCTATAAGCTATGCGAGTCGCCGACTGACGGCTCGAGAAAGGGCATACGCTACGGTAGAATTAGAAGCTCTAGCGATTGTTTTGGGGATTACAAAATTTAGGATGTATCTGGTAGGTCGTCCATTCCTCATAGACTGATCATACACCGTTAGCCTACTTAAAAACTTGTAAAAACCGAAACAGCAGGCTAATGCGCTGGTCATTATTGCTAGCGGAGTACAGTTATAAAATCAGGTATCTAAAAGGGTCTGACAATGTAATCGCAGACAGCCTTTCGAGAAACCCAATTTCAGATAGCGATTAATAGTAAATTATTTATTTTTTTGTGTGTATCTCTTTGTATTAATAATTATTTCTTGCCTGTACTCCGTATGTGTTTTGTTTTGTATATGTAAATTAGAGAAACTGACGTAGCAGTAGTATTTTGTAGCCATTAGATACTAAGGTAAATTCCTAACGGTTTTGATAAAATTACCGAACCAATTGTTCGAGTCGAGGAAGATAATGACAAATTCCCCCGGTGAAGTTAATTTTCACATTATTCCTTATTTCATGGCAGAATAATGATCCTCAAAATAGGTAGGCGTGTGAGGGTATGGAACGTACATACTCACATGCCGCCAGACAATCGTGGGAACGAAAGAAATTTGTCGTTTGAGTTGATCTTCGTCTCCTCTCTCTCTATCTCTCTCTCTCTCTCTCTCTCTCTCCCCACCCATCTCCCAACTGGCGACAGGAAGTCAGGTGAAAGAACGCCTATCTCACAAAGAAGCTTAAATCTTATTTGCTTTCTTCATGATAGCATGGAGATTGTCCAGAAGGCGCTGCGATAAGCGAATTGTCGTGAATGAGATCTCTCTCTCGATTTCCCACAATCCGCGATATAAATAACATCGCTGTTCACCTCTCCACAGCAGTGTCCCAAATATACTCGCGTAATCCTCACATTGAACGAGAGTCGTTGCCGTAACGTATCGACTATTTGTCAGTGTCACATCCAGTTAGGAGTGAACTAACCAGAACTGCAGCCAGCAGCCCCGAACCCGTCGTATTATCCCCCCCCTCTCCCCGGGAACTCGTGTTAACGCCACCCGAACCACCCCGTCTAGACCCGAGTAGTCGTCTCTCCAATCCATCACAATTAATGGTAATCTGTAAACCCAGTGTCCCTCTATTCTTAAATTACCGAATTAATTAACCGTGATTGATACTCCCATTGAGTCATTATAAATCTAGACGCTTAACGTCAGTGTTTAATATTTAATCCTTAATTTTGCCTGTTAACTATTGCTAATTATTATATTTGTGTAAAGTAATGTTTATTTTGAGTACGTGTGTTTATTTGTAGCTCCTCCCTTTTGACGCACCCTTGGCAAGACTTTAATCCAGCATCCCTTCGGCTAATTTATTCAACCTGTATTTTGCACTCTTAGAATTCAACAATCACAAACCTCCCCCCAGTAACAAGTGGGACTTTTATAGTGAGAATCCTGGCTACGGCACAACACGCCTCTAACCAGCTTTCGCACGTTCAGTAGGAATTAAAGCCTACCTATATATATATATATATATATATATATATATATATATATATATATATATATATATATATATATATATATATATATATATATATATAATCGTAGGATTGAGTCATAGGGTCAATACCACCGACTAAAACAAAAGCGGTGTGTCCAGATCAAGGACTAGAATAATTATTGGACCAGACTATGAGCAATTCTACGACAAGGACACCTATCTGCAACTCGTCTATCAGGTTGGCAAGGAACTTCTTCTTGTGATTGTTCGAGTAGTCTCCCTAGAGGGGGGCGGTCTACCGTTCAAATCCCCGACAAATCCCCGAGCAAGAGAAATGGCCTCGGCAACGATGCGGCGGAAGTCCCCCGCGTCGAAGTCGGCTGACGGTGGAATGTACGCAGAAATAACTGTATAATTCCTATCCAGGTGCAGCTGCACAGCCACTGCCTGACAGGGGCTATTTAGAGCAAAGAGAAAAACGAAGGCATTATGTCGAGTGTAAATGGCGCATCCTTCTGTCCGGCCCCCATCCCATGGCGGTGGGGTCACGAAACACTTATACCCCGGAACGGTGGGCAGGAGACACGTGCCCAGATCGTCTCCTGAAAAAAGATTGTTTAGGGGGAAGGGGAGGAGCTATTGGCCGAACAAGGCACTGAGGACACTGTAGCCTTCGAGGACTTATCGGGGAAGGTTTTTTTTTTCCTCCGCTTCGAAACCTTCAGTGAGCTGGGCAGTTTAGGAGGCGGGGGGTCCCGTGTATCTGAATCGCCCGATCCAACCTTGGGTTGAAGAGTAGGAGGCAAAGCTCCTTTAGCACTGTCCTCCTTTCGTGGATAGCTCTAGAAGTCCCAGAAGGCTTCCTCACGACCAACTTCGGAGGGTTTGCTTCCTGTGATTCTAACGACTCTGTGGAGGCAGGCGCGCGGTAGTTTCGCTTTAAGGAAACGGCCAGGGAGGGAGCCCTGGTTTTAGCCAAGGCTGGGTGTGAACCTTTTCTGCCGCAGCTATACCTTCAGTTCTCTACCTAGAACATTAGATAGTGCCTGGCGCTGATGGAGCAACGTGGACAACATTCCCCCCCCCCCCATCGATAGATCAAATAGTAAGGAAGCGCTTGAAGCCGGCGAGCTCGAAAACGGCCGGTAGCCTCTTAATCACTTACCTTATCTTATCTGCTACTCTCGTCTGGATATTTGTTTGGATCTCCCGCCAGAGGGTGCCTTGTTGACGGACATGTCGGTATTAGTCTGGTCGCCTGCCGAAACGGCTGCAAACCCGTCCGTTCCCTGAGCTCCCGCTGAGGAAGAGGAACTCCCAGTCCTCTTTGATTTATTCTTCCTACTATTTTCCTTTTAGGAGAGGGCGGTGAGTGAACCCGCTTCTCTCCACGCACGAAACCGGCCCCCAAGGCCGGACGGACCGGCTTCAACAAGATCCTCCTCCGAAATGGAGGTGCTAGTGGGGGAGGAAAAGGGGTTACGCAAGGGCCGGATGGGGAGCTGAGTCCCGTCAGCACGACGGTCAAGTAAACGCAAAACTGTGCCTCTTTCGAAGATTCGTTTTATCAAACATATGGATCATCTCATCGCTGGAGTAAGAGCATCAGATCATCCAATGAAACAAGATGGTGGTTCTGTTAGAGAATGAGATTCACCCCAATTCTAACACAGGACACTAAAATATTGTAATGGTCCCCATGTGCTTATTTCTTCCATCTACACACCGCTTTCCCTCCTTCCCCCAAATGAACGCGCGCACTGAAGCCCTCCATATATAATCCGCTCGAGGAACCTCGGAAGCGAAATGAGATTCCCAAACCTCTTTTGCCGTCAGCCTAGTCTCAGACTTCCATGGAAACAATTCCTTTAAGCACAGAGAAGTGTCACGTTTCCACAAGTTGGGTGGAGGAAAGCGAAGCTCGCTGGCGAACGAGATTGAGACAAACACTAAAACAGTCGCATCGAGAACACGAATTCCAACTTCGTTGTTTCTCCAAAGCGCAGCTTACCGGCGATTTTTTTTTCATCATGAGCGGACGTACAATTTCTCTCTCTCTCACTCTCTCGACATCTTGATTTTCATCGATTCCCTCTGAAGCAACATTACTTAACTCTTCAACGCATCTAACTTACGTCTCCTGCTACATTGCTCACAGGCACTCGATGCGTGGTGAACTACATTGCTTTAATTCTAGTAAAGATAAATCTAGTTTATCCAAACAATAATTTAATATGAAAACAGTTACTTCTAATCAGTGCATTCTACTAAATGCATGTGTAGGAGAATAGCATAATGCACCCACATTTCCCCACCTCCCTTCCGGGCGGGCAGGTTATCAAACCTTCCTCTTCCGGCCTGATATTTGATGGTCTCCCACCGGAAGAACCTGCCGACCATTTTAGCTAACCACTGCGTTCCTTTCTCGACTGGTTATCGATAGATGGGAGCCCATCTTGGCTTCCGGTGGTTCCCGGAAGTTTGCAAAGGACGAAATGGAGGAGATAATCAAGCCTCTCTCACCCGAAGAAGGGCGCTTGATATCAAATCTACTTCCAGAGCCATGAGAACCTCTCCGAGGTTCGAGTATAAAAGATGAATTATTTTAACCCTCAGTAGTAGAGCTTGCACAGCGTCTGGCGGGGCTGGAATTGCCATATATCTCGCTGTTGTGGTAATTCGTCGAAGCATCAAGTCTTCATAAAGGAGATCGGTCCCAGTTAGGTAGGCTCCTTCCCGTTGGTCTACAAGTCAGTGCGAACCCAAGCTCGTACTCACGTGTGAGAACCAAAGCTACAAACAGCCTCACTCTGGTTCCCTAAGCGAGAAAACTACATCTCGGCTTCTTTCCGTGACCCTACGCGTCGATAGGTCACTTCGACCCCCCCCCCTCACAGAGGCACCCAAGAGGCCCTCTTTAACAAGAAGCTCCCGTCACCGCCTTCTTCCAGCAGAATCGTGACAGAATCGCAGGATCAGGTCTGTCCCTGGAGAACCTACCTATCGTCTCCACCCCTTATCTCACCACCTTCACTTACCAGCGCCACCCGAACATCCAAGGTAACCCTTCCATTTCACATTGACCAGCTTCACCGCGAAGCTTAGCAACATTACAAGTGTATAGGAATTTACATAGTGAATAGTTATTTACAAACCAAGTGAGATATCCGAGATTCACTTATTAATTTATCTCTCAAAGCACCTTACTTGTATATATATATATATATATATATATATATATATATATATATATATATTTTCTTGTTTAGTGTTCATTAAAACTTTATTTTCATATTGTTGTGTAACTAACTTGCCTTGGGTCGCTTGCTGGCAAAGTTCATTCCAATCCCTCCGTAGCCAACCCATTCAGGGCACGGGCCAAACAAAATATAAGGAGTAGTACGACGACTCCTTCGCATATATATATATATATATATATATATAAGAGTCGGGGAAAACTCCAACGACCCCTCCGCCCTATTCCTCGACATATAGTATATATATTATATCATATTTAATTCTGGTGTCATTAGTTGTGCGGTTTGTTTCGAACCCGTCAATTTTGACATTCCCCTTTTCTAATTGCTAAGCGCCCAAGGTTAGATATAACAAATAAAAAGACATTTTAAATTTTGTGGGCGAAATAAGAATTAACCCTGTGTCCTTTTATTATTTATTTTTTTTGTATTGTCGGTATAAAATATAAAAGGGTTAGGTCATCCTCGATAACCCTTGTTGTCAGCATCTCACCCAGCATAGTAACTATTCGTATTTTCTTTATTTTGTTTATTATTATTATGTATATTATTTGTCACCGCCTTATAATTTGGGGTTAGGTCGTAAAGCTCTTTCGTGAATCAGCGGATCTGACAGCGGATCCAAGATGTCTTCCTCCTCATTTGAGGTGTTCCATAAACAGGGACATTTTGGGGCCTTTCGGGCAAGGAATTGATCGACTACGTTCAGAACGAACAAAAGAATGAACGTGAGGAAAAAAGAGAAGAACAACGAAGACAAGAAGAAAGAGAAGAGAGGGAGAAAATTCGTCAACACGAGCGTGAGTTAAGTAGAGATCAAGTAGAAGTAGGTTCCGTCGGGTCCAGAATTCATCAACCTCAGGCCCCCCGCATTAAAGCTCCCCCCTTATGGTGATCAAAGGGACTTTTGCACTTAACCCATTTCGAAAAGATCTTCGAAGTCAATGAGTGGGACATTGAGTCGGAAGGAGTAGGCCGCCTACTCCCGTTTCTCAATTCTCGTCTAAGAGAAATCTTCATTGCCCTCCCAACAGAAGCGACAATAGATTATTCATCTCTTAAAGCAGAACTCTTATCCGCGATTAACTTAAACCCCGAGTGCTACAGACAAAAATTTCGATCGGCTAGGATCCAGCCAGGACAGCCGTATCGACAGTTCGGGTTCATCCTGAAGAAAAACCTCCAATTTTGGTTAGACTCGGCTAGAGTCAGTGGCGACTACGACTCACTGCTGGATTTTTTTTTTAAAGGACCAGCTAATGCACACCCTCCCTACGGAAATCCGTGCATTTGTGCAAGATAGGCGTTCCTCTTCCTTTAACGAGTGCCTCGAAGAAGCGGATCTCTACGCCACAAACATCAGTTCTATCTTAAGGAGCAAAAGAAGAGCATTCCTTCGTCCTCTAAGAACCAAGGACAATCACAACCGAGAAAACCCCCTCATTTAGTAAAAGTCCCAGGTCCCTTTAAACCCAAAGGTAACCACCATAAGAAGCAAGAAGAGGTGAAACCCCCAATTTTTAATGTTCCGTCGTGTAACCCCTACCGGAGTAACCCCATTATATGCCGAATCCCTGTCATCTGACTTAGACGTCAACGCCAAGCAGCCCCCCCCCCCCCCGCCGAGTCTAAGAGTCAGCTGCAGCAGTTACCGAGTCACTTTGGAGACGTGATTTTCGAGATTCCAGGCTGTGCCGATCAGTTCGAGCATGATGATATTTTAACCATCCTGGAGCCCATTCGTTATAAGCCGTAAATTTAAAGATTATAGAACCCTCCCAGTCTTATTACAGCTCTCCCCCACTGTGTTGGTAAAGAAGTCAGACGGGTCCTATAACCTGTGCGTCGATTTTCGGGAACTTAATTCGGTGACCTTGTTCGATGCTGAGGCTATTTCCTTGATCGACCAAAACCTCCATCTGTTTAAAGAGGCCAATTACATTATCGAATTGGACCTATGTAAGGCTTATTATCAAATCCCCCTTAAAGAAGGTGTAAATAGATACAGGCATAGGCTTAATGCAGTTTCGCACTCTCCCGTTCGGATGCGAAGAATATTAGACGGGTTGGCAAACGTGACTTTTTATTTCGATAACATTCACGCTGCAACTCGCGAGTGGGACCATCACGTGATCGCCCTCTAGGCCCTGCTGCGTCGCCTGTGCGAGCACGGACTCACACTCGGCCCAAGCAAGTGCCATTTTGCTTATAGTACGATTGACTACTTTGGCTTTCACATTGGGAACAACCGTTTGGGCCCCCGGGAGGAAAAAATCCAAGCCATTGTGACAATGCCCCGTCCGTCCAATAAGAAGAAGCTGAGATCCTTCATGAGATCTGCCTCTTTCTACCGCCACTTCGTCCCCCATTTCGCTTCTCTCTCGGTCCTTTTGTGTGACTTGCTGAAAAAGAAGTCCCCGGAACACATTGTCTGGTCCCCATTAGCTCTCTCCCACTTCGATCAGCTGAAGGGAAAATAAGCTTCCGCCCCTATCCTCCGGCTCCCCAACCCTCAAAAGACGTTTGGTATAAGAACCGATGCCAGTAATGAAGGGGTAGGTTGCATTTTACTGCAGTCTAGCGATGATGGCGATAGTTACCCCGTCGCCTACGCGAGAGGTAAGCTTTCCGCGCGAAAAAAATATGCCGTCATTGAAAAGGAGGCTTTGGCCATTAAATGGGCTATACAGAAGTTTAGAATGTATTTATTAGGTAAAGAGTTCCTTGGAGAGAAGGATCACAAGGCCCTAGCATATTTGCTAAAAGTAAAAAGCAACAATGGTCGCCTTATTCGCTGAAGTTTATACCTCCAGGAGTATCCATTTAAAATCAAATATATAAAAGGAACCGAGAATTGTGTTGCGGATAGCTTGAATAGGAATCCCTTAGAGCCTACCCAAACTAATCTAGGATAAATTTTGTGCTTATAACTGTTATGTTTAATTATTGTTCCTCTTGTTCAAAATGTATATATTCAGACAATATGTTTCTTTGTTCACAAGTCAAGAACGATCCGGTAAAGTCTTGTATCGTTCGGATCAATTAACTCCCTGTATTTTGCATTTCCCTTTTGTATCATTTTGTATTGTTTTTTTAAGGTTTTGTGTGCATTATTTATTTTTTTGGTGTAGCTCTAGGTCGTTATCGACCTTAGGTGAACGACCCCCGTTTGAACTAATGTTAGTTCTTGTAGCACTTGTGCTCGTGTCGAGTTCATATATTCCTTGTGTTCCTGGATATTCTTTGTGCGAAAATATGTCCGAGCCACCAAAGTGCGACTCGTTCAACGTCAGGTATGCTCCAATTGTCTCCCCCTATTGAGGTCAGGAAATTTTACTTTTAATACCCATCCAGCGGTTGTCAGATGTCACTTTTTGGGGGAAAGTGGCCCGTCGAAACCGCGAGGTCAGGCACGAGATCAGTCCACGTGAGCGAGGACCGTGAGAACAGTCAGAATATCGAACTGATTTCTACGATAAGCGAGGGATTGGAATCTCAAACGCGTGCTTCTGTGGTCTCCCAGGGTGTTATCAAGAAACCCCCTCGGGAGTACTTCCCATCCCTCAAGCGCCATTTGGTTCGTGAAGAGAGCTCACTACCCCCCCTTGGCGGAGGCAGTAACGGTTCTGGCTGGTCCCAATTAGGCATCGACAGTATAGGCCTGCCTTTTACAACGAAACACGTCATTCTCGATCGCGCTCCCTTTTCTTGACGAGCCGAAGGCTAGAATTATACCGAAGGATTTGAGCCCAGGTTAATTGGCCCATCTTTGGTTTTGGTACATTTCGTTTGGCATGAATACTCCCTCCAGTTAGTGCTACTAATAGAGGTTAAACCCCCCATGGTTAAGGTCCCTCGAATAACCATCCGATCCCCTGTTTCATCTCTTAAGGCCTGGAACCCAAGCCAGGCTGAGACAATCAACTGTGGCTACCCTGCCAGTCATCCCTGTGTGTGTATGTACAGAGGCTCGTATCGCCTCTTGACCTCCCCCCCCTTCCGTAGAGCTCACACCGAGTAGCTCTGTTAAGTTCAGTTCTTGTATTCATCGAGTATCTATTGTATTGCCATTATTTTATTTAATCTATTTATTGTGTATAACTGTGTAAATATTAAAGTATATTTTGTTCCTACTTTTTCATAAGCCTCATAGCCCGCAACCTTCATTAGTTTAATATCGGCCAACTGCACTCAATCTTTTGAATTTAAATCCTTCGCACTCGTCCCCCTCCCCCACACTTCTATCCTCCATCTCAGTATTGACCAGAGTTTAGTCAAGGTCACCCGTTTGACCTTGAGCATCCACGCATATTGGGTAGAAGTGACGTATGTTTTGGGGTCATTCTACTACAATGTATTCTTTTTAAAATTGTACGTTTTAAGAAACCTATCGAGTATAAGTTATAATACAATTATGCTGTAACGTAAGAACGTCTTTACACGGCGTGTGCACTGACCAGCGTACACATACTCAGGAAGCTAGACTCAGTCAAACGTGATAAACAGCGTTAGGGTGGCCCCTACTTATAACCTCTCCTCCACCAGAAAGAGGTGTGCCGTGCACCCCATTGCACCAAGGTTGGACGAGGTTTGTTTGTAATGTACTCCAATTGAATCATTATAGATTGAAAGTGAAAGAATACTTAAGTGAAAGAAAAGAACACCAGGAGGTCGACCGTTTCAGAGGTTACCTCCCTAGGTGAGCAAAAGAAGTGTGTCCCGCCGGTAAAACTTCAAGGCAGTTCCTAACTGAGCAACCAGAAAGGTAGGTAGGCCGGTTCTGAGCGGTACCTTTTACCGAAAGCCCCATTTCCCTCAGATTTAAAGCGCAATGAGGGCGTATTACGCCCTCAGTGAAAATGTGTGAAAGATGTATACCAGCGGATCATACAGCATTTTTGTTTTTACTTTAGTCTCTTCCACAGGAAAAGTCGCGGTGCGATGGCACGCAACTTTAAGTTTCCATCGGCCGTCTCCCATCTACTTTGACAAGCAGTCCGGAGAGCTGACCGATTCCTGCTATGTAGTCAGAGTTGGGAAGAGCAAAACGATGTCTGGTGGCCTAGTCCTTGCAGACTGTTTGACGCCCTCGTTTCCTACAATACATAAATTTCCAGGAACCCAGCGGAACAAGACCGTGGTGACATGGATACTGCGAACCAGGAGGTGCGGAGATTCCAAATCCTCGAGAAAACTCTGTGATTCGCTAAAGATCACAATTTGGTCTACAAACCGGGCAGGGAGGGTAATCTACCCTACCCAGCATTGCATTGCAACCAATCCAGCCGTAAAGACAGATCAACCGACCGGAAGGCTTCAACCAGAGGGAGAATGCGTGGAAGCCGAGCCCCCTCTTCCCATTTGGAGCCATCCGTGTACACTGGCAGGGCTCTAGACTTACAGAACGTGAGCTCGAAGAAATACGAACGCAGTTCTCCCGTTGAAGTTGAAGCTTTGGGAGCAAAGGCGTGGCAACAAACGTTCAACGGGGTCTGGGATACCATATAGAGTGACGTCCTAGGGCAGAACCAACGGCGCCACAGTCACGAGAGCTACTACATCAAGCTCTCCTTAAAGTTTCCTAGCTATAAACCCAAAAGACATAGTATGATTGGAATGTCACATCGGCATAGGTACCGCCGAAATCAGTCGTGAACTGTATGAGCCGTGGCGAACGAGAAAGATGCTAACTCGCGCATACTGCACTGTATACGCTGTAAAACAAGCGACATCGACAAAGAGTCACTCTCAAGGGATGTGCGCAAGACACCAGTCGCCAAACGGAGAACAGTGCGGTGAACTGAATCCACTTATCGCAACTCACGCTAGGCTGAGGATGCGTAGAACTTGCGAAGTAAAAAATATATAGAGTGGATCAGTAGCTTCTAGAGCTAAATGGCACAGAACCAAGAATGTCTATGGCGGGGGTAAAAGGATACCCTAAGGCTGCCAATGTGCGCCATCCAGGTGAGGTCTCGGTCAAAATCGCGACTAAGAAAATAGTGCGACTTTACCACACACAGGAGAACCTCATTTAGGAACAAGTGCGGATCGAGGAGAAGCCTTGAATGACAGCAGAAGTATTTAGTCTTGATGAAAGAAAACCGAAAGCTACGTGCTTCGGCAGAGCGAGAGATGAGGTTGGGACTATTAGAGTCGACGCTCCAAGCAAGCCATCTGGGCAGCACTAAGAGAGATCGAAAGGGTCGTCCACGTAGAGCTTAGCGAGAACTTCTTCCGGCAGTAGCAAGGTGATAACGTTGAGGTTCAAGGCAAGGAGAGTGACATCGAAGACACTTCTTGAATTGAACACTCTTCTTGCCCTATTGTACCGAGGAGAAAAAACCCACTCCTAAGCGGAATATATGTGCGTATGTGTGCGTGCGTGGTAAAGTTTTATGAGCGGTTATCATTGATCGTTACCTGGAAGAGAATGGGGGAGTGAAACCTGAATAAACGGGTCATTTTTTGTGATGCCTTGATGCACACCACCTAACCACAACCGAGTCGAAGACGGAGACATGGCAACGAGAGACCGGCAAGACTGGATTCCTTTACAACAGCCCTGAATGCAACCTGAGAAGGTGGGCGAAGGGGCGCCGAAGGGAGGCAGGAGAAGTGAAACACAAGAAGGGGATCAGTGCTACCTAACTAACGAGGGCATTTAATGCGGAAGATCAGGGGAAGAAAAGAAGGGGTTAAATAGATAGAGAAATAGTAGAGAAAATTGATTAGAAATGCGAAGTCACCAAAATAAGCTCTACCAATCCAGAGTACTAGGGTCAGGAAGGCACGTTAAAATCTTCAGGGCGTAAAAATGAGCACAAACACTCGCATGTACGAACATACCCCCCCCCCCATTTTTCTTAAATCAGTGCATGAAGCGTAAAAGGAAAACGTTGATGATGATGATGATGATGATAATAATAAAATAACAATAATCCAATAAAAAAATAATAATAATAGGTGTAAATGGGGCGCTAATCGGGGACTGAGAGCCTTCGCAAAGAGCGCTAATTTCGCACGAGAGGTCGAGGGCGAGTAAAAGCCCTGAGGAATGGACACGTTTTGAGGTCGCCCTTGAACGCAGGTGGGAAGTATCGAGGGTCATGTAGTTCCAAGCGCTCGAGCCAGAGGGAACTGATAGAGGGGCGGGGGCGCCGAGGAGACTACGGGGCGCCGAGGAGACTACTAGGCGCCGGGCGGGACACAAGTCTCCAGAACCTGTCCGCATTCCATTATGAGGCAGATGTCTATTGAAGGTGGTTCATTTTTACACTTACCTTTGTCCGTTTGGTCGGTGGGGGGCAGTTGCAGGAGGGGGACCCCTTCCACTTGGATCTCTCGCCCGCCCCCGACATCCTCGGCTCTTTCACGCGACGCCGAACTTCCATTCTCCTCCTGAACGAGAAAAAGACAAATCAGGTCCCAAAATGCCAATATAACTTGAGGTTCAACCCCTGACAATTCTCACTTCCTCCCTTACAATAGTAATAATAATAATAATAATAATTGTGTTTTTTGGTAGAGGATCACGACGACCTAGGCTCGTTAGTGCAGGCGCGCTGTCCACTCAGTAAGAAGTGTTAATATGATGGGCCGCAATTCCTACATGTCCAGGAACCCAGCAGAAGATAATCTCGACATCTGCCCGGCTCGCCAAAACCGTGGCGTCACGGATATCGCGAACCAGGGGATGCGGAGATTCCAATGCCCCGAGAGCACTCAGGGCGCTTTGTGAGTCGCTATAGATCACAATCCGGTCTCCGAACCGGGCACGTCGCGTAATCTCCCGTACCGAGTGGTGTATTGCCACCAGCTCGGCCGTGAAGACAGACGCAGCGCCTGGCTGAGCCCCGCTGACTTCAAACAGAGGGGATACGGCGTGGAAGCCGACCCCCTCTTCGGACTTGGAGTCATCCGTATACACTGGCACGGTTCCAGCGTGACACGAAGGTGCTCCAAAAAGGTCGAACGCAATAATCTCAGCGCCGTACAAACTTTGGGAGCAGAGGCGTGGCGACAAATAGCCAAATGTGGTACCCTCCAGGGTGGCGTCCTGGGCAAAACAGGGGTGCCACCGGCCTGAGAACTATATCTAGCTCTACAAGAAGTTTCCTGGCCCTAAACCCAAAGGGCCTAGGGTATGACTGGCGTCTCTCGGCGGCATAGGCACCGTCGAGATCAGCTGCGGATGCAGTGAGAGCTGTTGGCGACTGAGGGAGGCGCCGCGCTGGCGCGTACAGGCGAGTGATGCACTGCACGTGGCGCAGAGAGAGTGGCATCTCCCCAGCATCGACCAAGAGGCTCTCAAT
This sequence comes from Ceratothoa steindachneri, assembly GCA_963969495.1. NCBI lineage: Eukaryota > Metazoa > Arthropoda > Malacostraca > Isopoda > Cymothoidae > Ceratothoa > Ceratothoa steindachneri. The sequence goes on from OZ018324.1 coordinate 8,189,015, forward strand.
GGGGGAAGTGCGGAAGGCACCGGTCGCAAGGAGAAAGCCGGTGTGGTGAATCGAATCCACCTTGCGCAATAAACCCTCGGCTGCGGATGCATAAAACTCGCATCCGTAGTCGAGCTTCGAACGAACAAAGAATCGGTAATAAAGTAAGGCAGTAGCCCTATCAGCACCCCCCAAGGGCTGAACGTCACGGAACGGAGAATGTCCATGGCGCGGGTACAAGAGACCCTAAGGCTGCGAATATGAGCCTGCCAGGTGAGGCGTCGGTCAAATACAAGACCAAGGAAACGGTGCGATTCAACCACTTCCAGGCGTACCACATTAAGAAACAAGTCTGGGTCGGGGTGGAGCCGTGGATGTCTGCAGAAGTGCACCACCTTAGTCTTGACCAAGGAAAACCTAAACCTGTGCGCTTCGGCATAGCGAGAGACGCAGTTCAATGCCTGTTGGAGTCGACGCTCCAGAGTTGGCATCTGGGCCGCGCCAAAAGAGATCGAAAGGTCATCCACGTAGAGCGTAGCGAGAACATCTTCCGGCAGCACCGAGGTGATGTAGATGATGCTCAGGGCAAAGAGTGTAACACTGAGGACACTTCCCTGCGGGACACCCTCCTCCTACTGCTTTGGGTCGGAGAGGGTCCCCCCACCCGTACGCGGAATCGAAAAAAATCAGATATAAACATTGGGAGGCATCCCATCGCCCCCATCATGTGAAGAGACTCCATGATACCGCATCGCCATGTGGTATCATAGACCTTCTCCAGATCGAAAAAGACCGTGGCGTAGTGCTGTCTACGAAGGAAGGCCTCGCAGACGGCATTTTTCAGTCGGAGCAGAGCATCCGACGGGGAGTGGAACTTGCGGAAGCCGCACTGTGCGGAAGACAGATGGCCTCCGCTGTCCAGGAAAAAGGCTAGTCTAACATTTACTAATTTCTCCATCAACTTGCACACGCAAGAGGTTAGAGAGATTGGGCGGAAACCGGTCGGAGTAGAGTGATCTCCCCCCGGTTTGCGAAAGGCGAGCACAGTAGCGATTCGCCAGAAATCCGGGAGAAGACCCTCCACCCAGATCCTGTTGAACAAATCTAACAGAAAGGCCATGCCTCGCTCTCCCAGGTGTCGAAGCATGGCGTACGGGAAACGTCCGGACCATGGGCGGTGTCCGCGCACGAAGTAAGAGCGGAGCGCAACTCACTTACAGTAAACCTGTCGTTGAAGGGTTCTCCGCCTCTGGAGGTAAAGTCCAGCCGGCGGCCTTCGCGAAATCACGACATGCATTGAATGTTGGCGGAGCAGCATCCTGGCTAGAGAATGCGGAAAAAGCGGTCGCTAAGGATTGCGCCACGGACGCGGGGTCCGAGATTGCGGTCCCATTCTCCTGGAGAACGGGAGGGGGATCCTGCGAGAACTTGCCCCGAATCCTTTTGACTCTCCTCCACACCTCAGCTAAAGGGGTCTTCCCGTTAAGTGAAGGCACGTATGCCCGCCAAGAAGAGCGGCGGGCGTGCTTCGAAATATACCAGAACCTAGCCCAGGCCCGACGAAATTCAGAGACAGTGAAATCGTTCGGGCGGCGCTTATAGCGCATGTAGGAATAACGCTTCTGTTTGAGGGCCGTCAAACACTCGGCCGACCACCATGGAAGGAGTCGGCGTGCAAAACGGCCAGACGTCTTAGGAATAGTAGTCAGGCCCACGGCGATTAGGTTGCCGGAGAATAACTCGACGACCTCATCTACCAACCTAAACTCCTCGACTGAGAGAGAATTCAGTCATTTCCTGAAATGCAGTCCACCGCGCCCGTGCCAAGCACCACCGAGGTGGGCTCTCAGGCGACAGTTGCCCTAAAAATGATATTTGAATGGGAAAGTAATCACTACCATGAAGGTCATCGAACACCCCCCCCCCCCCAATCAAAATCAGGCTGTGCATCCGAAGAGCACAAAGATAGGTCAAGGCAAGAAAATGAAGCGGTTCTCGGACAGTGATGCGGGATTTATTGAGTAATCTCCCCAGAGAGGATGCCTGCAGCCCAGATCTCCAAGCAAGAGAAAGGGCCTCGGCAACCGTGCCACGACTCGGCGGAAGTCCAGCGCGTCGAAGCCAGCTGACGGTGGAATGTACGCAGAAATGATAGTATACCTCCTATCCAGGTGCAGCTAAACAGCCTCTGCCTGAAAGGATGTATCTAAAGAGAAAGGAAGAAAGGAGACATCATGCCGTGTGTAAGCCGCGCATCCCCCAGCCCGGCCATCCTTTTGTGGTGGGGTCGCAAGATTCTTATACCCCGGGAGGGCGGGCAGGGGGCACGCGCCTAGCATGGTCTCCTGCAAAAAGATAGCTAACGGGGAACGGGACGAGACGAGCCTCCGCAGCTCCTCCCAGTTGGCCCGGAGTCCACGGCAATTTCATTGAAGGAATATGCCCTCCAGGCCTAGCTCAAAGGAGACGCGGGGGCCCTCCTTGAACAGAAGACCCTCACGGGAATGGCCGAACTCTTCCTGGAGGCAGAACCCCGGGTGCTGTTGCCGGAGAAAGCGCTGAAGGCGCTGTCGCCTTCGCGGAAAAATTGGGAGAGGTTGGGCTCGCCATGCTAGTCTTTTCCTCCCTCCGCCTCAAAACCTTAGGCGGGCGTTGCGGCTTCGGAGGCGGGGGCCCCTCTTTTCGAAGAACCACCGTCTCCGAGCCACTCAGCCCATCACTAGGCGTGGGCGAAGGAGCCTTAAGCTCCTTTGTTGTTGTCCTCCTTTCGGGGAACAGCTTTAGGAACCCCGGAAGATGGCCTGGGGACAAACTTCAGGGGTGTTGCCTCCTGTGAGTCTAACGAATAGGTGGAGGCGCGTGGCCGTTTCGCCTTACGGGAAACGGTCACGCTGGGGGAAGAGGGGGGAGCCTCGGTTTTAGCCGGGTTGGGTATGAACCCTTTTTGCCGCCAGCTTTACCAGGGAAGCACCCGGGTTGAGTAGAGCCCGCAGAAGGGCTCCGAATGGGCGCGGAAACAACCGTGCTCGTTGGCCTGGATGGCCCAGGAGCAGAGGGTGCCTTTCTAACTATTGAGGCACATGACGTCTCAGACAGAGCCAGGCGCGCCAGGACCAAGTCTTTAGCCTCGCGGAATGAGAGTCGATCCTGGGCCTGAACGGCCAGAATTTCTTTCTTGAGGAGATATGCACCACATTGCTTCGAAGAAGCGGGGTGCGGCTCTCCGCAATTGACACACTTGGCCAAACATGATTTAGACTTATCGTGTGCGGCCTTGGAGCAATTTACACAGACTTCGGGTGACCCCGACTTTGCACGTCTATAAGATCGATTCGTATGGCCGAAGCGGTGACAGTAATAGCACCACCGCGGCGGTGGCACGAATGCCTTCACGCGGTAGCGGTACCAACCAGCACGCAACGACTCAGGGAGTTTGTCACAGTCGAACGTGAAGAAGAGTGTAGGGGTGGGTCTCGAGGCCCTTCCTTGTTTTCTCATCACACGTTCGACTTTGACCGCCCCATGGTCAGCCAGCTCTAAGGTGATGTCCTCAATGGAGTAGTAAACGAGTTCCCTCGCATAAACTGCTCCTTTCACAAAGTTCATGGTAGAGTGCGGCGTCACACTCACCGGGGTGCCATCAAGTGTCCGAAGAGCACTTAGCTTGGCCGCCTCAGCGGGATTCGCCGCATTCGCCAGAAGGCTCACGTCCGAGAAACGGTTGCACTAGCTAATCCTCTCCTCTGATGGATCATGTTTTCCTTGGAAAACATGCTGCCATCAGTGGAGCGAATAACGAGGAAGCGTTTGAAGCCAGCGGGCTCGAAAACGCCAGGTAACCTCTGAATCAGGGGCCCCGATGTCATCGAGGCTCCGCCCTGTGCACTTTTGGTCTTAGTCAGGGGCTCCGCAACCGGGGGGGAAGGGGGGGTAGAGGGGCCGGATGTGCCGATCTTGGCTTGGTCGCTTGCCAAAGTGGCAGCAGACCCATCCATCCCCGTAGCCTCCGCGGATGGAGAGGAACCCCGAGTCTTCTTTGTCTTTTTCTTTTTTAGAGAGGAGGGCGGGGAATGAACCCGCTTCTCACCTCCGCCGGAAGGAGCCCCCAGGCCAGATGGACCGCCCTCAGCCATGTCCTTCTCCGAAATGGAGAAGGTTATGTTAGTCGTAGGGGCACCGATCGGAAGAGATCCCTCCCCTCCTTGTACTGCCTCGAAAACCCTAGCCGTTTGAGGAGGACCTTGCATAGGGGCGGATTCGGGTTCGGTGCTTGGCACCGAGCCCGGATTCCCCCCCATGGAAGGCCCTACCGTCTGAGGCTGGGTTGCCTCAAGGACCATGTCTACCTCAGGGGGGGCATCCAGGTCTTTTGAGGGAATCGACCGAATGGGCCTGGCTTCCCTCTCCCCCCTGAGGGGGTTGCCCTACAGAGCCGCTTCGATGTGGAGCGGCTGGCTAAGGGCTGCCTGCTGGCTTTCTTGGCAGTCCCCTTAGAAAGAACAGAGGGGACTGCCGCTGGAAAAAGGGAGGTGCCCAAAAGCACCTCCAGAGAATGAGGTAAGGGGGAGTCCCCTACACCCGTAGGCGAAGGAGAGGAGTAAGCCTCCTCTCCGGTTAGAGAGATATGGAGGGTCCCCTGCGCAAGCACAGGGGATGGGGGACCTCCATTTTTTCGGTGGAGCTGCCCGAGGGCGGCTCCGTTGATGATATAGGGGAAGTTGAGGGTCTGGTTTTTTTTTATTTTCATCATTGGGCATGGTGACCCTATTTGTGTCACGGGACGCAATCGCGCATCAGCTCTAGCAGTATCCCGCACTGCAAGAGGTGCTTACAGGCCCGACAGAGCCAGGCGCCACCATTTGGGACCACCCCTCCCGCCTGCTGGCCTGGCAGTCCATCGGCATGGCGGCTCCACCTTGGACACGGCGTAAAAAAGATAGATTGTGAAGAGGAGAGGAAAAGTGATGTGAGGAAGGTATGGGTGGGGATGAAGCAGGTTGTTAAAAACCAACCACCTCAGACCGGAGCTCAGGGGTTAGGGAACATTGTCCCCTCCCCCCTCAGCCCCGATCCGGGACAAGTGGCTGAGAAGAAGGTCAGCATCTACCCTGTGAAATTAGAGGCTGGCCACATAAAGCTGTGGGAGAGGTTGTTTGAAAAGCGACGAAGTAGGGGAGAAATACAGGCTATCTGAAGGAAGGAAGAGAGGCTAAGCTGGGGCCGGACGGAGCTAAATGTAAATAAAACAAGTTGTGTGTGATATATGCAGTCAATTTATTTTAAAATTGAAAGTACATTTTATGGCATTAAGTGTGGAATATGACGTCGTTCAAATGTCCGCCGCGGCTTCGCTTGGTGGAACGTATTCGGGAGGCCCAATTTTCGATGACTTTGTCGCATAAATCTGGCTGAATTTGCTGGATGGTGTTCGTTATGTTGACTTTGAGGACATCAACTGTTTGCGGATTTAAGGTAGCCCCAAAGAAAGTAGTCTAATGGCGTTAAATCGCATGATCTCGGTGGCCAGTTGACGCCGCCGGCGTACGAGATGACCCTGCCCTGAAATCGCTGGTGCAAAGCGTCTATCGTGGCCTGCGCAGGGTGGCACGTAGCGCCGTCTTGTTAGAACCACATGTCGTTAGTACCAATATCAGACATATAATCCAGTTGAGGCCACAAGAAGCTGCTTATCATCGATCTGTAGGTCTCGCCGTTGACGGTTATGGCAATCCCATCTTCGTTCTCAAAAAAATACGGACCAATGATTCCGTTAGACGAAAATCCGCACTAAACAGTGACTTTATTGGGATGCAATTGGTGCTGGTGTATCTCATGTGGACTTTTTTCGTCTCAAATCCGAAAATTTTGCTTGTTCACAAATCAATTCATACAAAAATGGGCCTCGTCGCTGTGGCGAGGATAGAAATCACGTAATGCGCGGAACGTTTGTCGAACGGAGCACTGATTTTGATAATAACATTTAATGATTTGCACACGCTGTTCAACGCTATAACCTTCCATCGTGACTTGCCAAGTACTACTGAACAGTTCACAGTGAGGTTGCCAGATGTTGCTTTAAAAACATGGCCACTATCGACAGATAAAGCTCGAGTGTCCTTGTTGAAAGACCCTTTATTTATATATATATATATATATATATATATATATATATATATATATATATATATATATATATATATATATATATATATATATAAAAAAAATCTCAAAGTGCACGTGAGTAAAAGTTATGCAGATACATACACCCACAAAGGAAAAGTGAAAATCGATTCCGAGCGCATTCGCCTTTATTCTTAAAGACCTTTTCAAGGAATGAACAGGAGGCTGGACATACATTGACTTAAACAGTGGAAGGGGGGATTAGACTACCCACCTCTGAACTTTATTTCAGATTTTATGTATGTAGTGAACAAACCAGGGCTAAGATTGAAATTTGGGAACGCGTTAATGGAGATACATTCTAATATATTTCTCGAAATATAATTACTGCATTTTATGACTGGTTTGGCACTGTTCCAGTTAATGCTATGGTTAAGATTGTACACATGTAGAAAAAGCGCAGATTTTCCATTGTGATTACGTACATTGGCTTGATGTTACTTAACCCGGATATCTAGTTCTTTCTCAGTTTGTCCATAATAACAGTTTTGGCAGTTGTTGCAGCCTCTCGAATAAACAATGCCAGGTCGGGGGGAGGAGTTTTTGACAAGGATGCGATAAATTGTAGTCTCGTACTTAATTAAAAATAACATTTATGTTCAGAGGCCTAAGTAAACGAGGTAATTTAATGAAAATATGGTTATAGGGTAAAACTAATAAGTTTTTGGCCTGAAACTTAGGGGATATTAACATTAGTTTGATAATAGGAACGCTTGGCGGAATTATAACAATTGTCGAGAAAGTACAGAGGGTAGCACAGATTTATCCCTATTTTATATATTCTATCGACTTCTTTGTCTAGGTATTCTGGTGAGACAATTCTAAGGGCACGCAAAAACATAGAGGAGTAAACACTTTGTTTGATGTTATTATGGTGGTTAGAATAAAAGTGTATAAAAGAGTCTATGGCTGTGGGTTTTCTATATATTTCATATTTGAAACAATGGTTTGTCCGATGAATTAGAATATCTAGGAAAGGGAGTGTGCGATCTTTTTCAACATCTAAAGTAAATTTAATCGAGGGCACTCAACTGTTAATTTTAGTAAGTAATGTATTAATATTTAAATTCTTAGGCCACAGGCAAAGGATGTCATCAACATATCGCATCCAGTCTATTTGCTAATGGGGTCAGGGGATCTTTTAAGTAGAGAGCGAACAGTTGAGTGAAATTCTCTGTTTACCTGGTCATTAGGACCAGGTAAACAGCCATAGAATCTTTAATACACTTTTATTCTAACCACCATAATATATATATATATATATATATATATATATATATATATATATATATATATATATATATATATATATATATATATATATATATATATATATATATATATATATATATACACATATATATACATATATATATATATATATATATATATATATATATATATATATATATATATATATATATATATATATATATATGTATAACTGAATCACGAAAATAAGGAACGTGAGGAATTTATGAATAACGTTACAGCCACGAGGAAAATGAAACAACGGAGAACTGCGAGGCCTTTCGACTAATGGTCCTTTACCATTAGTCGAAAGGCCTCGCAGTTCTCCGTTGTTTCATTTTCCTCGTGGCTGTAACGTTATTCATATATATATATATATATATATATATATATATATATATATATATATATATATATATATATATATATATATATATATATATATATATATATATATATATATATATATATATATATGCAGTAATGGCGGACTTATTATGGCATTTAAAAAAAATGAAATTATTCTACAAAAATGCTAATAAAACTAATTATATTGATTGCAAATAATTAATTTTGACACATTGGAACAGTGTTAATTAAGTCTTCTACATTAATTAGTAACCAGTTTGGCCACACTTAGCATCCTTGATTAGTTTAACACGTCTTGTCCTGACATTGATCAATGATTTGCACATTTCCTGGATTCGTTTAGAGTACACTGGGGAACACCCTGTATTTGGTGAATTGACAAAAGTACATTTTCCTACCTAATTCGAGAATACTCAATTCAAATCTAAAATCAGATTATCTCTTAATGCTACAGATTTTTCATAATATCAATAACTAATATTATACAATAATTTTCATTTTATCACGCCTATCATCATGCCCTGAAGTAATTTTGAATCGTCCTTTTGAGGTATTTATACCAGAGCAGGTTTTATTGCAGATGAGAAGAAACTTGAATTACACATTAAGATTACAAATACTGTAATCAAATAGATGCTAATTTATTAATGACCGTACATCAGGCTGGAGGACCTCTTCTTGATTTCAATCGGGCAAAAATTTGGGTTTGTAACTCTTTCTCTTGTAAGTCTCCTCTGGCTGATCTCTTCTAATCGTCCAGCAGTAGTCCACCGTCATGTGTCTATCCCAGTGACCTTGGTACCACTCTTCCATCGACATCAAATCATGATAGAAGCGTTCTCCTTGTTCGTCGCCCTTGGCTCCCAGATTCTCTGGGAATCGGTCGAGGTGACTATTTAGGAAATGCAGCTTCACACTCATGTTGCATCCAAGATCACGATATGCTAAAAGCATATTAGTAACCAGATCCTCGTAGTTATGCGCTTCCTTGTTTCCCAAGAAGTTCCAAAGTCATTGCCATTATGCAAAAGGACACACTTGAGGCTACGCTTGGAGCTATCCAAAAACAGTTTCCACTCAGCAGGGCTATAGGTGCCAAGTCCCAACTCGGTAAACAGACCAGGGACATCATGGCAGTATACAAATTGTTTGTCCTCAGAGAAATACTCAACAAATGTACTCTCCCTTGTTCGGTAATATGATACCTGTAGGCTAAAAGTTCTGCAGCTTTCTTGGAGCGCCAAATCACGTATCAAGTCATTCAAATCCTCTTGATTGAAACAGTGAGGAGCTAATGACTGTTCAGCATCTGATGACGAATCTGCAGACTCTGAATCCATTCCGTGGACGTCCATATCAGGTACATCATTTTCATCCTTGGAGGAAGCATATCCACTGAAAATCGGAACTGGTAAAGACTCAGAATGAGGAACTGGCCGGATCGCCGAGGGAATGTTGGGGTAGTCGATCATGTGCCGATTTTTCTTGCCAATCCCTTTAGTATTCACCAGACAGAAATAACAGTCCGATACATGATCCTTTGGCTCTCGCCACACCATGGGGATTCCAAAAGGAAGACCATTTCTCTTTCAATTCTTCCACTCACGAAGATCTTCCACACAACTATGGCAAACAGCATGTGGGGCCCACTTCTTATCTTGATCGCCAAGAGGAACATCAAAATATGCCTTATAAGGGCGGATCACAAAGTTCGATATATTGTGCCTTTGACGAACTAGCATGTAATAGCCACATATGTAGCAGAAGGTGTCTGGATCATTAACGCAATTTCCTCTTGACGAAGCCATCACTCTAACATGAGACCTGAAAAAAGAAACAATAATGTCAATGTTTTGCACAATAACACTTATTACTATCTTACTACTCTGTACTGTGAAGTATTTGCTTTCTACAAGCACCCTCTTTGTCCGTACGGATGGCAGTTTTCGGGGAAACGTGAAAATAGAAATTACAGAATAACTATAGCGTGTAGGTAAAAATGGATTCTATATTTCAAATCAGCATGAACAAACGAATTAAAATTTGCAGATAAATCTAAGTCACCAGAAAATGTGATTAAAATTGTTCCCCTGTGTTATTATTATTATTATTATATTAGGTGTTTTACCACCGTAGACACCAAAGGGTGATTCAACAGTGAGTCTCGAGTAAGTCTCGAGTAGAATTATGTGGCTAAAATTTCGGGAATATAAGAAGCAATGTGGAGTATAAAAAGGGTACACGAAAATAAGATATATCTATTAGAGTGAGATCAGATGCTTTACGTAAAGAGGCATAAAAATAAAATTTAAGTCATTTAAAATCATGAATTTCTATTAAAAGCATAAATATCTAACTAAATAACAATATAATAGTAATTTGGATAAAAGCAACACACTATAGGTCTCGAAGGAGACCATGTCTGTTAAATATCGATACAAGGGGCCATGTAGCTTACTGTACTTGTTCCCCAATAATAAGTCCAGTCTATAAGAACTTGGATCAAAATATCGTTGACGATATTCCAGATATGATGGGCACTCAATCAAGATATGGTATATAGTCAAATTGACTAAACAGTCATCACATAAGGGTCGATGGTGTCGTTCTATATAGTAGCTGTGCGTGAGTTTTGTGTGGCCAATGCGCAATCTACAAAGAGTGATCCCCCAGGACCTATTTGATGATAGTGCAGAAGCCATTGGCAAAATAGAACTGCTGACTCGTCGATATTTATTATCAAGGCCAACGTTTTGCCAAGTCTGCTTCCATCGGGCCGTCTCAGCTTTCTTGATGTAACATTTAGTCACTCTGGGGCAGATCGATTGCTGAAAGCTGTCCAGTGGTCGCACAATGGCGAGCCAATGTGTCCACTGCTTCATTACCTGGCTCACTCACATGTGCAGGGATCCAACATAGACAAACTAGACGTTGTAGAGTATATATTCTGCATTTTATTAACTGAACCAGCGGGTTCCTAGTAGGATATTGCTGGATAGCCATTATAGCACTTCTAGTCAGTATGAATAGAGACAGGTTAGTTTATGAAGTGATGCAGCATAATTAAGGCTATAATAAATGGAATAGAGTTCTGCCGTAAATACGGTAGCATGAGACTGATGCGTCGTGTATATGTGAAATTCAAATGTTTGTATGGAAATGCCACTCCGTCTTCAACTTTGGATCTATCTGTGTATATTATAAGACACCCATTATGTGCAACACTATGTCTAGTGAAAAAATGCGCGAATTACGTGGGGGGTAACTGCAGTCTTTGGGATATTGTTTAAGTCTTTACAAGTCTTCAAGTTTGTTAAGGACCCCAAGCGATACATGGGAGGTGATACTCTCATATAATATGTGCAAATGAGATTCCATACAGTCTTCAATGCTGTCGTCAGTTGAAAGAAACAAGTATGGCTAGGATTGGGAATGTGCACATCCTCTTGGCTAGACTCATCTTCATCACCCATCAGTGTTATGCACTCATGGAGAGGGTGGGTCGGGTTGCACTTGATTCGTAGATACGTATTGAGTAGCTTTATATTTCGGTATGTTTCCAGTGGTTTAATCATTCCTGATTCAGCATAAATTAATGGGGATGATCGAAAAGCTCAAGTTGCAGTCCAGATGGCTGCATTAGGTATGTATTGGTGTTATTCTGTTTAATTCCGTATGAGAAGCCGATGAGTATGCTTCACAACCATAGTCTACTTGAGGCTTCAGGAGCATGATGTACAGCTGCAGCCGCGATGTCCGATCTGCTCCACAACTTCTATGTGAGATATGTTTGAGAGTTAGGATTTTTATGTATTTAACTTCCAGATGGGTAATATGCGGTTTCCAAGTTAATTTACCAGGAAATGGATTCGCTACTAAGATTAAAATTTAAAATCTAAAAAAAGCAGCCATGGTTATTAAATTTTTATCAATTTTCTGAACTTCGCCATTTATAATAATTTTAAAAAGTAACTAGAAACTAAATTTCCCCACTTTCAAAATATCACGTTGCTAAAATATAGTTATAGAAGAAGATATATAAAAATAATTTTTCTGAACTTCACCATTTGTAATTCTTTGGGTTTTAAAAATATTCACAAAATTTCGATACTTATATTTATTTCTCAACTTCACCATTTTGTTTTTTGATATTATAAAAGAATTATTAGAAATAACTTTGATAAAAAAACATAAGTCATAACCAAACTAAGATGAAATTATTATTCAAATACTCCAAAAAATCCCCTTCTTAAATTAGAGAGTTAGTGGTGATGATGATTATAATTGGCGAAGTTAAAAAAAAAATTAGAAAAATTTAACCATGGCTGTTTTTTTTTAGATTTTAAATTTTAATCTTTAGTAGCGAAACCATTGCGTGGTTAAATCTATAATAAAATGCGTAGAAATTTCTTTTTAATGAAAAATTATTTAGAATATTTGGTTTGAAGTATGACTAATATTCAAGTTTACACCTTTATTGTCTGTTGTTTTTATTTGGTTGCTAAAGGAATTAGTTGTATAATTGGATGCCTAAGTATTCTATTTTGTAATAGCTTGAAGAATTAAACAAAGCCCCATTGTTCAGTAGTATTATTCTTCAAGGAAATGAATAGAAACCTATAAAAGTATTTACTAATACACAAAAACGTGTATATATATATATATATATATATATATATATATATATATATATATATATAGCAGGAATATGAAGACCCAGGTGAAGACACTAATCATTTATTGGCCGGACGTTTCGGACCTTTACTAGGACCATCTTCAGCGACTATGTCGACTAATGAGAAGAGGAAGGAACATTAATTGATAACAGTTAAAAGAATGCATTAAAAAAAGCGGAAGAAAGTAAGTTAAAATAATAAAATTGACAATTATTGAGATTAAAGTAAAAACACTAATAACAATATATAGAATTAAATAATACTACGCAGTGTGATTTTAAAAAATAATAGAAAGTGAAATTATAACAAAATGACTTGAATATCACATATTAAAAGTTACTGAAGTAAACAAAAAATAACCTATTATATTAAATTGTAAAAAACAACAAAAAACCCGAAAACAAATCAGGATGAACAAAGTGACTAACTTTTATCGTGGGAGTTGAGAAATCAACTAACTAAACATATAAAACTACTAACGAAATTTATTCGGTTGGTCGGTTGGCTAGTTAATCTATTGAAGTGTTGGTTGGTTATATAGTGAATAGTTTAATTGAGGAGGAGTAATTATTTAGGTTTGGATTTATTTTATTGATGTACAGTGACTCTAAGATTTTCAAATCGAGAGAAGTTAAGGCTGAAGATAAGATGGTAAATGAATCAGAATTAAGAGGATGATGGTGATAATGTTATTAGTGTTTTTAATTTAATCTCAATAATTGTCAATTTTATTATTTTAACTTGCTTTCATCCGCTTTTTTAGCCATTATTTAATGCATTCTTTTAACTGTTATCAATTAATATTCCTTCCCCTTCTCATATCGTTAATAATCTCGATCTCATTAGGAAACTTAATGATCTTGCTTACCCTGATAATTTTAGCTTAGTTAGTTTCGATGTTTGTTCCCTCTTTACAAAAGTTCCCGTACCCGATCTCCTAAATTTCCTCGAAGAGTACCTTGTTAATGTTGTTCTCTCTATACCGGCTTCCACTATTATTAAACTTATTTTCCTCTGTATTAACAACTGTAAATTCATCTTCGACGGGAAATATTACCGTCAAATCTTTGGAAAGGCTATGGGCAATTGTTTGTCCCCGGTATTGGCCAATCTATATATGGAGTTTTTTTAATCCAAAATACTTCCCCAGACCAACATAACCCCTATTTTACGGATGCGTTATGTTGATGACATTCTTTGTTTGTAGCCTAATGATTTTAATATCAATACTTTTCTTCGAAAAATCAACACGTTAGTCCCCTCAATTAAATTTACTTTAGAAAATGAAAAAGATAACACTATCCCTTTCTTAGATATTTTGATCCACCGAACAGGCCAAGGTTTCAAATATGAAATTTATAGAAAACCTACAGCCATTGACTCATACATCCATTTCTATTCCGATCACCATATTAGTATCAAAAAAAGTGTTTTCTCTTCCATGTTCTCCGTGCCCTGAGAATTGTTTCACCCGAATATTTGGAAAAATAGGTTGATAGGATATATAATACAGGTTTAAATTTGTGTTACCCTTTCTACGTACTTAAAAATTGTTTAAATTCTGCTAAGCGTTTATTTTATCAACCTAATCTTAACATCCCTAAATTTCATGCCAAAAATGTATTAGTTTTACCTTTTAACCAAAGTTTCATTAAATTATCTCTTTTACTAAAACCTTTAAACATAAATGTTATTTATAAATATGAAAACACTATCCATCGCCTTCCCGTAAAAATTCCCCCCCCCCTAAACCAGGCATTGTATAATCTATTGGTTGCAATAATTGTGAAAAATGCTATTATAGACAGACGGGTACAGAATTAAATGTTAGAGTTAAACAGCACCAAACTAATGTTCGTAATTTTTGTCAACAATCTGCATTATTTTTACCTATCTATAGTCAGGATCATACTATTAATTGGAATAGTGCTAAACCTATTATTAAATGTACAAACTACATTTCAGGAAATATTTTGGAGTGTATCTCTATTAATACTTTCCCAAATTTTAATATTATCCCTGGATTGTTTAGCCTAGATCCTATCATATCTAATTATATTAAATCACAAATTAAAGTGTTTAAAGAATTTGCAACCCCTAGTTAGGGTTTTGATGCAGGTAGCCGTTTTAACCCCCCCACTCCTTACTATTTAAGACATTGTCTGTCCTGACGTACGTTATTCCATGAAGGATGTTATTTATTATATATATATATATATAATATATATATATATATATATATATATATATATATATATATATATATATATATATATATATATATATATATATATATATATATATATATATATAAGTACTCGGTAGTCGTATCGGAATCGGGAGTATACAGTGGTATCGTACTCGGTATCGGTACTCGCTTGAAAATCTTGTATCGTCCCATCACTAGTAGGTATGAACTACATGTAACTGGTTAGCTAGATGTGTCATTCTTACCTTTCCACATAGTTCTAAAGTCCACTCAAGGTGATTCTTTGCCCAGGAATAGCGTGCCTTCATCTTTGTTTCCGTGAGTCGTGGTTTCTTTCTCGGGCGCTATGATTACACCTAGCTTCCAAAAGCCTCTCATTCACTGTTCTTCGGACAAGGCAACACGCTCTACTGCCAGCACAATAGAAATCTTTCTGCAAGTTTTTCTGTTTTTAAGAGCTTGTTCTATTAATTTTCTATGTTCTTGGAGTTGTTTTTCGTTTTCGACCAAATCTTTCAACCATTTTTTTTAATTTAAATCTTGACCGTTATCATTTTTTTCTTAATAACACTCTTTGAGTTGAAACACCTAGGTTTTTTTGCTATTTCTTTCTGTTTTAATTTAGTTTCTTTCAGCAAAAAGTTCATTTGTCCAATTTTTTGAGGACTCAAATCACTCTGTTTACCGATTTTGGTTTACTTCATTTATAGCTAAAAAACTAACTGAAACACACAAAATCAAACTATTAAAATAAACAATAAACTATCTGAAACCTAAAAAACACTATAAATAACAGAAAACATCCTATTTGCACTCTAAAGCCAAGATACTAACTGACTCACACAAGTGGCTGTGACTTCATTGCGATGGTCCAATGCAGTGTTGTTCCTTCAGTGGTACCAATTACAAATACTTACAAAGTAACCAAAGGCGCTTGAAAATAAATTTAAGTTAAATAGTGTTGGTGCATAAAATAAATCCCTTTGCAATCAATGAAATTGGTTTCACTCGTTTTTTTTGTAGAAAAGTCAAAGTTGGGAAAAATCCATAATAATTCCGCCAGTACTGTATATATATATATATATATATATATATATATATATATATATATATATATATATATATATATATATAGTACAAGAGAAGAGGAAATAAGAATTGGACGCGAATGAGCGTGTGTGTGTGTGTGTATATATATATATATATATATATATATATATATATATATATATATATACGAAAAATACAAACACAATTGAACTGCCAAGTGCCTTGGAGGAACAACGCCCCGTCCCAACCCTCGAACCCAATAAAAAACTGGTGCCTTTCGGGTCGTCTTTTTCGCGACATAGACCCAACCATGGGTGAAAGAGGGCGTTGAACTTTCTTCTAACAAAAATTTCAATCAAATTAATATGGAAAGGCAAAAATACACCATGATTAGCATAATCCAGTCAAAGTAGGATTTGTGTGCATCAACGCCACTTAAATACCCCCCCCCCACACTCCCTTTTATCCAAAAATAACTGGACAACTTCCATCTAGAATAAGGTGACCAAACATGCTACTTTAGGCCTCCCTCCGTCTTGCACCCCCTTAAGGATATTATTTTCCCTCTTTGGGGGAGGGGGGGGGGCACGTCTAGAAAAATACATAAATCACCTCACTTATACAGGGTGACCCAACTTCTAATAGGCTTCATTTCTCAATTGTTTGTCGAATTAAATAATGAAGCTTATTGAAATTTGGGGGCTCATTTTTTTTTTTTTTTTTTTTTTGGGGGGGGGTCACCCTGTCCTGAACCGGGGAAACTGAAGGCTGCCATAATCGGTGCCATATTTGTATTGTAATTTTCATGGCTCTCCGTATTTTGGGGGATATAGATTCTCAATTATGTAGCAAAAGCCAAATAATTGTGGCACGTCTGTTACCATCTCTAGAAACAACCACTTAAACAATTAAATGTGAGTGGCAAAAAACATGAAAGTAGCATACAAAATCCAAACCGTAACAACCATTTTGGGGGGTCCATAATGGTACATTGCAGGGACAACAACGTATAGAAGACATCAATAGAATATGCGTCCATCAGCAATGAAATGCATTTTAAATACGTCTCATACAGCCAAAAATCGCATTAAATTGAGAAATCATGTAAGTCACTACGAGGAGGGGGAAACAGACATGGGAACTAGGTCGCATATGTGTGTATGTGCGTGTAAGAGATCTTATGGCACAGTGGTTCATAAAACTTTTCAGCTCTGATACCACAAAGTTAAACTCCAAGTCAACCTGATACCCCAAAGTTAAACTCCAAGTCAACCTGATACCCCAAAGTTCAACTCCAAGTCAACCTAATACCCCAAAGTTCAACTCCAAGTCACCTGATACCCCAAAGTTCAACTCCAAGTCACCTGATACCCCAAAGTTCAACTCCAAGTCACCTGATACCCCAAAGTTCAACTCCAAGTCACCTGATACCCCAAAGTTCAACTCCAAGTCACCTGATACCCCAAAGTTCAACTCCAGGTCACCTGATACCCCAAAGTTCAACTCCAAGCCACTTGATACCCCAAAGTTCAACTCCAAGTCACCTGATACCCCAAAGTTCAACTCCAAGTCACCTGATACCCCAAACATCAACTCCAAGTCACCTGATACCCCAAAGTTCAACTCCAAGTCACCTGATACCCCAAAGTTCAACTCCAAGTCACCTGATACCCCAAAGTTCAACTCCAAGTCACCTGATACCCCAAAGTTCAACTCCAAGTCACCTGATACCCCAAAGTTCAACTCCAAGTCACCTGATACCCCAAAGTTCAACTCCAAGTCACTTGATACCCCAAAGTTCAACTCCAAGTCACCTGATACCCCAAATTTCAACTCCAAGTCACCTGATACCCCAAAGTTCAACTCCAAGCCACTTGATACCCCAAAGTTCAACTCCAAGTCACCTGATACCCCAAAGTTCAACTCCAAGTCACCTGATACCCCAAACATCAACTCCAAGTCACCTGATACCCCAAAGTTCAACTCCAAGTCACCTGATACCCCAAAGTTCAACTCCAAGTCACCTGATACCCCAAAGTTCAACTCCAAGTCACCTGATACCCCAAAGTTCAACTCCAAGTCACCTGATACCCCAAAGTTCAACTCCAAGTCACTTGATACCCCAAAGTTCAACTCCAAGTCACCTGATACCCCAGATTTCAACTCCAAGTCACCTGATACCCCAAAGTTCAACTCCAAGTCACCTGATACCCCAAAGTTCAACTCCAAGTCACCTGATACCCCAAAGTTCAACTCCAAGTCACCTGATACCCCAAAGTTCAACTCCAAGTCACCTGATACCTCAAAGTTCAACTCCAAGTCACCTGATACCCCAAAGTTCAACTCCAAGTCACCTGATACCCCAAAGTTCAACTCCAAGTCACTTGATACCCCAAAGTTCAACTCCAAGTCACCTGATACCCCAAATTTCAACTCCAAGTCGCCTGATACCCCAAAGTTCAACTCCAAGTCACCTGATACCCCAAAGTTCAACTCCAAGTCACTTGATACCCCAAAGTTCAACTCCAAGTCACCTGATACCCCAAAGTTCAACTCTAAGTCACCTGATACCCCAAAGTTCAACTCCAAGTCAGCTGATACCCCAAAGTTGAACTCCAAGTCAGCTGATACCCCAAAGTTGAACTCCAAGTCACCTGATACCCCAAAGTTGAACTCCAAGTCAGCTGATACCCCAAAGTTCAACTCCAAGTCACCTGATACCCCAAAGTTCAACTCCAAGTCACCTGATACCCCAAAGTTCAACTCCAAGTCACCTGATACCCCAAATTTCAACTCCAAGTCGCCTGATACCCCAAAGTTCAACTCCAAGTCACCTGATACCCCAAAGTTAAACTCCAAGTCACTTGATACCCCAAAGTTCAACTCCAAGTCACCTGATACCCCAAAGTTCAACTCCAAGTCACCTGATACCCCAAAGTTCAACTCCAAGTCACCTGATACCCCAAAGTTTAACTCCAAGTCACCTGATACCCCAAAGTTCAACTCCAAGTCACCTGATACCCCAAAGTTCAACTCCAAGTCACCTGATACCCCAAATTTCAACTCCAAGTCACCTGATACCCCAAAGTTCAACTCCAAGTCACCTGATACACCAAAGTTCAACTCCAAGTCACCTGATACCCCAAAGTTCAACTCCAAGTCACCTGATACCCCAAAGTTCAACTCCAAGTCACCTGATACCGCAAAGTTCAACTCCAAGTCACCTGATACCCCAAAGTTCAACTCCAAGTCACCTGATACCCCAAAGTTCAACTCCAAGTCACCTGATACCCCAAAGTTCAACTCCAAGTCACCTGATACCCCAAAGCTCAACTCCAAGTCACCTGATACCCCAAAGTTCAACTCCAAGTCACCTGATACCCCAAAGTTCAACTCCAAGTCACCTGATACCCCAAAGTTCAACTCCAAGTCACCTGATACCCCAAAGTTCAACTCCAAGTCACCTGATACCCCAAAGTTCAACTCCAAGTCACCTGATACCCCAAAGTTCAACTCCAAGTCACCTGATACCCCAAATTTCAACTCCAAGTCGCCTGATACCCCAAAGTTCAACTCCAAGTCACCTGATACCCCAAAGTTCAACTCCAAGTCACTTGATACCCCAAAGTTCAACTCCAAGTCACCTGATACCCCAAAGTTCAACTCCAAGTCACCTGATACCCGAGAGTTCAACTCCAAGTCACCTGATACCCCAAAGTTGAACTCCAAGTCACCTGATACCCCAAAGTTTAACTCCAAGTCACCTGATACCCCAAAGTTCAACTCCAAGTCACCTGATACCCCAAAGTTCAACTCCAAGTCACCTGATACCCCAAATTTCAACTCCAAGTCACCTGATACCCCAAAGTTCAACTCCAAGTCACCTGATACCCCAAAGTTCAACTCCAAGTCACCTGATACCCCAAAGTTCAACTCCAAGTCACCTGATACCCCCAAATTCAACTCCAAGTCACCTGATACCCTAAAGTTCAACTCCAAGTCACCTGATACCGCAAAGTTCAACTCCAAGTCACCTGATACCCCAAAGTTCAACTCCAAGTCACCTGATACCCCAAAGCTCAACTCCAAGTCACCTGATACCCCAAAGTTCAACTCCAAGTCACCTGATACCCCAAAGTTCAACTCCAAGTCACCTGATACCCCAAAGTTCAACTCCAAGTCACCTGATACCCCAAAGTTCAACTCCAAGTCACCTGATACCCCAAAGTTCAACTCCAAGTCACCTGATACCGCAAAGTTCAACTCCAAGTCACCTGATACCCCAAAGTTCAACTCCAAGTCACCTGATACTCCAAAGTTCAACTCCAAGTCACCTGATACCCCAAAGTTCAACTCCAAGTCACCTGATACCCCAAAGTTCAACTCCAAGTCACCTGATACCCCAAAGTTCAACTCCAAGTCACCTGATACCCCAAAGTTCAACTCCAAGTCACCTGATACCCCAAAGTTCAACTCCAAGTCATCTGATACCCCAAAGTTAAACTCCAAGTCACCTGATACCCCAAAGTTCAACTCCAAGTCACTTGATACCCCAAAGTTCAACTCCAAGTCACCTGATACCCCAAATTTGAACTCCAAGTCACCTGATACCCCAAAGTTCAACTCCAAGCCACTTGATACCCCAAAGTTCAACTCCAAGTCACCTGATACCCCAAAGTTCAACTCCAAGTCACCTGATACCCCAAACATCAACTCCAAGTCACCTGATACCCCAAAGTTCAACTCCAAGTCACCTGATACCCCAAAGTTCAACTCCAAGTCACCTGATACCCCAAAGTTGAACTCCAAGTCACCTGATACCCCAAAGTTCAACTCCAAGTCACCTGATACCCCAAAGTTCAACTCCAAGTCACCTGATACCCCAAAGTTCAACTCCAAGTCACTTGATACCCCAAAGTTCAACTCCAAGTCACCTGATACCCCAAATTTCAACTCCAAGTCACCTGATACCCCAAAGTTCAACTCCAAGTCACCTGATACCCCAAAGTTCAACTCCAAGTCACCTGATACCCCAAAGTTCAACTCCAAGTCACCTAATACCCCAAAGTTGAACTCCAAGTCACCTGATACCCCAAAGTTCAACTCCAAGTCACCTGATACCCCAAAGTTCAACTCCAAGTCACCTGATACCTCAAAGTTCAACTCCAAGTCACCTGATACCCCAAAGTTCAACTCCAAGTCACCTGATACCCCAAAGTTTAACTCCAAGTCACCTGATACCCCAAAGTTCAACTCCAAGTCACCTGATACCCCAAAGTTCAACTCCAAGTCACCTGATACCCCAAAGTTCAACTCCAAGTCACCTGATACCCCAAAGTTCAACTCCAAGTCACCTGATACCCCAAAGTTCAACTCCAAGTCACCTGATACCGCAAAGTTCAACTCCAAGTCACCTGATACCCCAAAGTTCAACTCCAAGTCACCTGATACTCCAAAGTTCAACTCCAAGTCACCTGATACCCCAAAGTTCAACTCCAAGTCACCTGATACCCCAAAGTTCAACTCCAAGTCACCTGATACCCCAAAGTTCAACTCCAAGTCACCTGATACCCCAAAGTTCAACTCCAAGTCATCTGATACCCCAAAGTTAAACTCCAAGTCACCTGATACCCCAAAGTTCAACTCCAAGTCACCTGATACCCCAAATTTCAACTCCAAGTCACCTGATACCCCAAAGTTCAACTCCAAGTCACCTGATACCACAAAGTTCAACTCCAAGTCACCTGATACCCCAAAGTTGAACTCCAAGTCACCTGATACCCCAAAGTTCAACTCCAAGTCACCTGATACCCCAAAGTTCAACTCCAAGTCACCTGATACCCCAAAGTTCAACTCCAAGTCACCTGATACCCCAAAGTTCAACTCCAAGTCACCTGATACCCCAAAGTTCAACTCCAAGTCACCTGATACCCCAAAGTTCAACTCCAAGTCACCTGATACCCCAAAGTTCAACTCCAAGTCACCTGATACCCCAAAGTTCAACTCCAAGTCACCTGATACCCTCAATTTCAACTCCAAGTCACCTGATACCCCAAAGTTCAACTCCAAGTCACCTGATACCCCAAAGTTCAACTCCAAGTCACCTGATACCCCAAAGTTCAACTTCAAGTCACCTGATACCCCAAAGTTCAACTCCAAGTCACCTGATCCCCTAAAGTTCAACTCCAAGTCACCTGATACCCCAAAGTTCAACTCCAAGTCACCTGATACCCCAAAGTTCAACTCCAAGTCACCTGATACCCCAAAGTTCAACTCCAAGTCACCTGATACCCCAAAGTTCAACTCCAAGTCACCTGATACCCCAAAGTTCAACTCCAAGTCACCTGATACCCCAAAGTTCAACTCCAAGTCACCTGATACCCCAAAGTTTAACTCCAAGTCACCTGATACCCTAAAGTTCAACTCCAAGTCACCTGATACCCCAAATTTCAACTCCAAGTCACCTGATACCCCAAAGTTCAACTCCAAGCCACTTGATACCCCAAAGTTCAACTCCAAGTCACCTGATACCCCAAAGTTCAACTCCAAGTCACCTGATACCCCAAACATCAACTCCAAGTCACCTGATACCCCAAAGTTCAACTCCAAGTCACCTGATACCCCAAAGTTCAACTCCAAGTCACCTGATACCCCAAAGTTCAACTCCAAGTCACCTGATACCCCAAAGTTCAACTCCAAGTCACCTGATACCCCAAAGTTCAACTCCAAGTCACTTGATACCCCAAAGTTCAACTCCAAGTCACCTGATACCCCAAATTTCAACTCCAAGTCACCTGATACCCCAAAGTTCAACTCCAAGTCACCTGATACCCCAAAGTTCAGCTCCAAGTCACCTGATACCCCAAAGTTCAACTCCAAGTCACCTGATACCCCAAAGTTCAACTCCAAGTCACCTGATACCTCAAAGTTCAACTCCAAGTCACCTGATACCCCAAAGTTCAACTCCAAGTCACCTGATACCCCAAAGTTCAACTCCAAGTCACTTGATACCCCAAAGTTCAACTCCAAGTCACCTGATACCCCAAATTTCAACTCCAAGTCGCCTGATACCCCAAAGTTCAACTCCAAGTCACCTGATACCCCAAAGTTCAACTCCAAGTCACTTGATACCCCAAAGTTCAACTCCAAGTCACCTGATACCCCAAAGTTCAACTCTAAGTCACCTGATACCCCAAAGTTCAACTCCAAGTCAGCTGATACCCCAAAGTTGAACTCCAAGTCAGCTGATACCCCAAAGTTGAACTCCAAGTCACCTGATACCCCAAAGTTGAACTCCAAGTCAGCTGATACCCCAAAGTTCAACTCCAAGTCACCTGATACCCCAAAGTTCAACTCCAAGTCACCTGATACCCCAAAGTTCAACTCCAAGTCACCTGATACCCCAAATTTCAACTCCAAGTCGCCTGATACCCCAAAGTTCAACTCCAAGTCACCTGATACCCCAAAGTTAAACTCCAAGTCACTTGATACCCCAAAGTTCAACTCCAAGTCACCTGATACCCCAAAGTTCAACTCCAAGTCACCTGATACCCCAAAGTTCAACTCCAAGTCACCTGATACCCCAAAGTTTAACTCCAAGTCACCTGATACCCCAAAGTTCAACTCCAAGTCACCTGATACCCCAAAGTTCAACTCCAAGTCACCTGATACCCCAAATTTCAACTCCAAGTCACCTGATACCCCAAAGTTCAACTCCAAGTCACCTGATACCCCAAAGTTCAACTCCAAGTCACCTGATACCCCAAAGTTCAACTCCAAGTCACCTGATACCCCAAAGTTCAACTCCAAGTCACCTGATACCGCAAAGTTCAACTCCAAGTCACCTGATACCCCAAAGTTCAACTCCAAGTCACCTGATACCCCAAAGTTCAACTCCAAGTCACCTGATACCCCAAAGTTCAACTCCAAGTCACCTGATACCCCAAAGCTCAACTCCAAGTCACCTGATACCCCAAAGTTGAACTCCAAGTCACCTGATACCCCAAAGTTCAACTCCAAGTCACCTGATACCCCAAAGTTCAACTCCAAGTCACCTGATACCCCAAAGTTCAACTCCAAGTCACCTGATACCCCAAAGTTCAACTCCAAGTCACCTGATACCCCAAAGTTCAACTCCAAGTCACCTGATACCCCAAATTTCAACTCCAAGTCGCCTGATACCCCAAAGTTCAACTCCAAGTCACCTGATACCCCAAAGTTCAACTCCAAGTCACTTGATACCCCAAAGTTCAACTCCAAGTCACCTGATACCCCAAAGTTCAACTCCAAGTCACCTGATACCCGAGAGTTCAACTCCAAGTCACCTGATACCCCAAAGTTGAACTCCAAGTCACCTGATACCCCAAAGTTTAACTCCAAGTCACCTGATACCCCAAAGTTCAACTCCAAGTCACCTGATACCCCAAAGTTCAACTCCAAGTCACCTGATACCCCAAATTTCAACTCCAAGTCGCCTGATACCCCAAAGTTCAACTCCAAGTCACCTGATACCCCAAAGTTCAACTCCAAGTCACCTGATACCCCAAAGTTCAACTCCAAGTCACCTGATACCCCCAAATTCAACTCCAAGTCACCTGATACCCTAAAGTTCAACTCCAAGTCACCTGATACCGCAAAGTTCAACTCCAAGTCACCTGATACCCCAAAGTTCAACTCCAAGTCACCTGATACCCCAAAGCTCAACTCCAAGTCACCTGATACCCCAAAGTTCAACTCCAAGTCACCTGATACCCCAAAGTTCAACTCCAAGTCACCTGATACCCCAAAGTTCAACTCCAAGTCACCTGATACCCCAAAGTTCAACTCCAAGTCACCTGATACCCCAAAGTTCAACTCCAAGTCACCTGATACCGCAAAGTTCAACTCCAAGTCACCTGATACCCCAAAGTTCAACTCCAAGTCACCTGATACTCCAAAGTTCAACTCCAAGTCACCTGATACCCCAAAGTTCAACTCCAAGTCACCTGATACCCCAAAGTTCAACTCCAAGTCACCTGATACCCCAAAGTTCAACTCCAAGTCACCTGATACCCCAAAGTTCAACTCCAAGTCACCTGATACCCCAAAGTTCAACTCCAAGTCATCTGATACCCCAAAGTTAAACTCCAAGTCACCTGATACCCCAAAGTTCAACTCCAAGTCACTTGATACCCCAAAGTTCAACTCCAAGTCACCTGATACCCCAAATTTCAACTCCAAGTCACCTGATACCCCAAAGTTCAACTCCAAGCCACTTGATACCCCAAAGTTCAACTCCAAGTCACCTGATACCCCAAAGTTCAACTCCAAGTCACCTGATACCCCAAACATCAACTCCAAGTCACCTGATACCCCAAAGTTCAACTCCAAGTCACCTGATACCCCAAAGTTCAACTCCAAGTCACCTGATACCCCAAAGTTCAACTCCAAGTCACCTGATACCCCAAAGTTCAACTCCAAGTCACCTGATACCCCAAAGTTCAACTCCAAGTCACCTGATACCCCAAAGTTCAACTCCAAGTCACTTGATACCCCAAAGTTCAACTCCAAGTCACCTGATACCCCAAATTTCAACTCCAAGTCACCTGATACCCCAAAGTTCAACTCCAAGTCACCTGATACCCCAAAGTTCAACTCCAAGTCACCTGATACCCCAAAGTTCAACTCCAAGTCACCTAATACCCCAAAGTTGAACTCCAAGTCACCTGATACCCCAAAGTTCAACTCCAAGTCACCTGATACCCCAAAGTTCAACTCCAAGTCACCTGATACCTCAAAGTTCAACTCCAAGTCACCTGATACCCCAAAGTTCAACTCCAAGTCACCTGATACCCCAAAGTTTAACTCCAAGTCACCTGATACCCCAAAGTTCAACTCCAAGTCACCTGATACCCCAAAGTTCAACTCCAAGTCACCTGATACCCCAAAGTTCAACTCCAAGTCACCTGATACCCCAAAGTTCAACTCCAAGTCACCTGATACCTCAAAGTTCAACTCCAAGTCACCTGATACCCCAAAGTTCAACTCCAAGTCACCTGATACTCCAAAGTTCAACTCCAAGTCACCTGATACCCCAAAGTTCAACTCCAAGTCACCTGATACCCCAAAGTTCAACTCCAAGTCACCTGATACCCCAAAGTTCAACTCCAAGTCACCTGATACCCCAAAGTTCAACTCCAAGTCATCTGATACCCCAAAGTTAAACTCCAAGTCACCTGATACCCCAAAGTTCAACTCCAAGTCACCTGATACCCCAAATTTCAACTCCAAGTCACCTGATACCCCAAAGTTCAACTCCAAGTCACCTGATACCCCAAAGTTCAACTCCAAGTCACCTGATACCCCAAAGTTGAACTCCAAGTCACCTGATACCCCAAAGTTCAACTCCAAGTCACCTGATACCCCAAAGTTCAACTCCAAGTCACCTGATACCCCAAAGTTCAACTCCAAGTCACCTGATACCCCAAAGTTCAACTCCAAGTCACCTGATACCCCAAAGTTCAACTCCAAGTCACCTGATACCCCAAAGTTCAACTCCAAGTCACCTGATACCCCAAAGTTCAACTCCAAGTCACCTGATACCCCAAAGTTCAACTCCAAGTCACCTGATACCCTCAATTTCAACTCCAAGTCACCTGATACCCCAAAGTTCAACTCCAAGTCACCTGATACCCCAAAGTTCAACTCCAAGTCACCTGATACCCCAAAGTTCAACTTCAAGTCACCTGATACCCCAAAGTTCAACTCCAAGTCACCTGATCCCCTAAAGTTCAACTCCAAGTCACCTGATACCCCAAAGTTCAACTCCAAGTCACCTGATACCCCAAAGTTCAACTCCAAGTCACCTGATACCCCAAAGTTCAACTCCAAGTCACCTGATACCCCAAAGTTCAACTCCAAGTCACCTGATACCCCAAAGTTCAACTCCAAGTCACCTGATACCCCAAAGTTTAACTCCAAGTCACCTGATACCCTAAAGTTCAACTCCAAGTCACCTGATACCCCAAAGTTCAACTCCAAGTCACCTGATACCCCAAATTTTCAACTCCAAGTCACCTGATACCCCAAAGTTCAACTCCAAGTCACCTGATACCCCAAAGTTCAACTCCAAGTCACCTGATACCCCAAAGTTCAACTCCAAGTCACCTGATACCCCAAAGTTCAACTCCAAGTCACCTGATACCCCAAAGTTCAACTCCAAGTCACCTGATACCTCAAAGTTCAACTCCAAGTCACCTGATACCCCAAAGTTCAACTCCAAGTCACCTGATACCCCAAAGTTCAACTCCAAGTCACCTGATACCCCAAAGTTCAACTCCAAGTTACCTGATACCTCTTCTCCAATATTAGCCTTCTACTCCCACCTATTAATTTCCTGTAAAAAAGAGAAAACAGGATGGCCATTAACACAGCTTTTTCAGTAAATAAATAAATAAAGCAGTACACATTACATTAATGTACATTTTACAAATTACATTATTGTATACAACACTTTGTGCTCATTCAAACAATGATTTTTTTCGACTGTGATCTGCATGGGCCTTGTGCTCCTCTTTTTTCGAAGCAACCAAAGCTCAATTCTTGGCGCACCCCACCCAGGATGCATTTTTGGACACCCCCAATAACTGGTTTTGATACCCCCTGGGGGTATTCAGGCACTACTTTAAGGTCACCTGTTCTAGCATGTCTGTCGGTCACGTTTTCGAATTTAGTCTCCTGCTCCTTATAGAAGAGGACAACCATTTCTTTCAAAATCCTTGCGACTTCTAGCTAGTTAGCGCTAGAACTCAGGCGTTGTCCAAACTCAAACAAACACACACCTTCATACAAACAAACGTCTTTGCTCCCCACCACAACTGCAAGGCACGAGTGCTACGCACAGACCTAGGTTAAGTGAAGTTATTTTAGGTTGGATTAGTTAATTAACAATGCAATTAGTTCGGGGCCTAACTTAATGGACTGACTACTTTCTACGGTACAAGAAAAAAACGCTGCGGGCCAATGAGAAAATAGCGGTAAGAAGAGGAAAAGCCATTGAGTTGTTTTTGAAGAAAGAAAATTTCGCCCGGAGCTAAACTAAGCAAAGAAATCTATTACTTTGAAAAAATCGGTTAATCTTCAGGGGGGGGGGGGGTAAAGACTGGCGAGTGCACAGTTTTTACAAATGTTGTCTGTAGACTATCATTTCCACAGGCCTCATTAACTCATCCAATCAAGTAAAAGGCAACATTTTGATCTAGCAGTAATTAATGGGAAAATACTTTCGCCATTACTATTTATACAATGTGCCTTTAATACATATTTTTAAGTTTATTGTTAAAATACATCTCGATCTTAGTGAGTAAATTATCTTAGCAATTCCTAAGAGTAATTATTAAGATTGGCTACGGGTTATGTAGATGGAAATCGTAAAAAATAATTTAACCTTAAAATTTTAATGCAATCGCCCTCAGAGTTGGGATTTTTATAACTATCTAAAGGTCCACGGTTAGTCAGGGAATAATGGGACGGAACTTTAAGGTCACGTCGGCCGTTCCCCATTTTCTTTGCCAGGCAGCCTCGTGGCTGACCCGATTCCTACCATGGAGTCAGTGTGGGGAAGAGTGAAGCGTGCTGGTCTGGTTGAAAATCCTCGCGGAATCTTTGGCGCTCTCATTCCACGCAGTCCATACATGCCCAGGAATTCAGATGATTTCGATACCAGCCAGACTCGTGGGAGCCGTGGTGTCACAGATACCTCGAACCAAGGCACGGCACGGAGTGCGAAGATTCCAATGTCCCGAGAGCACTAGGTGCGCTTTGTGAGTCGCTAAAGATCACAATCCGCTTAAGAGAGAACGAACCCTAAGGTCCACCTTGAGCTTCCCCCCCCCCCCTTCAAGCATAGACCACGTGGGCCTAAGCTAGATCTCTACACGCAATGAGAGAGAACTATTCTCGCGTGGAAAAACTTCAAAGCGGCTGGTAACACTCGTGTTTGATCAGTCGGCCTATCACCCACTGAAACGCATTTTTTCCACCCTTCGCTGTATGGAGGCCAGGGTCGACCTGAGAAAAAGCTTCCTCAGTCGTCTTATCCCGTCTGGGCCTAAAGAGACTGGCACCAGTGGTTACTCCAAAGAGACTGCAATGCCTGGAGGCTTTCTAGCGAGGAAGCCAGTAGGGTATTTAACCTAGGGTCAACCGTTACTCGTCAGAGAGTACCGACCGCCCTTTCGCGAAGATACAGCCCCGCGTCTGGAGTCGAACCTCGTAGTTTTGTCTCGTTGGCTAGACAGATTGTCGTGAGTTTTGCCACAGTCAATCGGCAAATTCGTGAAACGTTTTTTCTTTGGAGAATTGCGCGAACCACTCTTTTCATCCCGTCAAGGAAACCTCGCCCCCTCTTCTGAGATTGCTCATTCCAATTTGAGTGTGTCTCAACCAGCCTGGACATTACCTTACTCGTGCCCCAGGTAATTCCGACCCCTCCGTCAAGAGCACAACGCCCCTCGAGACGCAAGACTAGCTCGCCTCTTAAGAATCGCTCCTCTCACCAAGAGCCAAGCCCTTTTCGAAGATACGAGGGGCGGTCAATAAGTTTTGCAATTCAGATATAAGGAAACGAGATATGAAGAAAAGTGTTTTATTATTTTTCAATATAACTACCCTCGACTTCAATGCCCTTACGCCATTTGTCCCTGAGGCTTCGAATTCCCGACAACCAGAAATCTGACGACTGCTGTTCAATCCACTCCTGGACGGCGAGCTGGACATCTTCATCGTCCCCAAACCGGCGTCCACGCAGTGCAGCCTTTAGCTGGCGGAATAAAAAGTAGTCGCTAGGGGCCAGATCTGAGCTGTAGGGGAGATGGTTGAGCTCCTCGAATCCGCACTCGCGCACGGCAGCTTGTGCAACTCTGGCCTTGTGTACTTTGACGACGTTGAAGTTGATCATGGGGCGCGAGGTTTCTAGGGACCCAACGGGCAAAGACCTTGATCATGGCCAAATTGTCGTGGATGATGTTCATAACACTTCCATGTGATATTCCAAGTTCTCGCTCGGTTTCTTCGACCTTCAGCCGTCGATTTTCGAGGATCATCCTCTCCACACGGGCCACATTGTCCCCGTTGGTCACGTCTGGCGGGTGTCCTGGACGGGGATCATCTTCAAGGGACTCCCGACCATGGCGGAACTCCCTATTCCAGCGAGCAATGGTTGCATAGGAAGGGGCGGTGTCGGTGTACACTGCAACCATGCGTTCATGAATCTCTTTTGCATTATTGCCTTCCTTGGTCCAAAATTTGATCACTGGGCGGCGCTCAACCTTCTACATTGTTGAATAGTGTGTGACTGTCGATCTGCGATTAGTTACTGCTTCTTAAATAGACGAGGCAAGAGCGTGCGGCTGCAGGTCCTGACTTGTCATAACTTGTCCTAACACTCCCACAAACAGCCATCCCGCTTCCTCTGTTTTGCCCTATCGATTCGCAAAACTTATTGACTGCCCCTCGTAATCCCTCCCTTTTGTCCTCGCCACCTGATATCTTCCCCCCGACCCTTTAATTGGACTCCCCAGTGTTTACCAACATTTTTCCTCTCTGACTAAGTCCCATATTTTGATCCTCGTTAAACTGATTAGTATTTGATTTATTATTTCATTGGGAGCGACATTATTCTCCCATTCATTTGACTTTGTAGACATTTACATAATTAGCATTATTAGTGCAGTTTATTTTGATTTTTAATCTTTTAATAACCTTGAATGAAACCTGGTATTTAAATCTTCCCTTTGGCCAACCATTAATCTCCTCACGCACTCACATCTCATTAGCCCTGTGCAGCTGGTCTATCTATCTGGCCGCTTGCAACGTAAATAGACTGCATTCTCTGCAGCGAAGGTATCCGCTCACGAATACCACAACACCTTTCTCAGAAACGGCCACAACGCGTTATCTCCTGTACCGAGCGGTGCATTGCAACCACCTCGGCCGTGAAAATAGACACCTTGCCAGAGAGAGCCCTGAAAACTTCAAACAGAGGGGATACCGACCCCCTCTTTCGATTTGAAGCCATCCGTGTATACAATGGCATGGTTCCAACTGACACGAAGTGTGCTTCCAAAAGACAGAACGCAATACTCCCGTCGATGTGGAAGCTTTGGGAGAGGGGCGTAGCAACAAAGAGTCAAAGGTAGTACCGGCGTCCAGGGACGAACCCTAGGCACTACTGGTCCGAGCTTCATCAAGCTCTCGACCAGCAGGGGAGGAAGATATGAGACCCGTTGACGATATAGCGATCTGGTAGACACGAAATGGTAGATGACAAAAGGGTAGATGAAAAATCTATTAGTAGAAATAAAATTTTAATAGTTGACATATGGGATCTTAGCGAAATTGATTTTGAGTAACGACTCATTGGTAGAGATGATAAATAAAGAGCTAGCATTTTTACCGATGAAATAACCCTATAAATTTTGACGTTGCCCGTTTCAAATGCAGATGTTCGATATTGACCGGCTGAGGACAAATGCGAAATTGCGTTTCATTAATGGCGATGCAAAACTGTATCCAGGACTTTGATCGGTATGTACCCTTAATCATATATTATAGCCTAGGTTAGGTTATTTAATTATAAAAAAGAAATCTTAATTTCGAGACGAAAATTGTTTTGTGGGGATAAATTGAACCCGCTGTTCGAGAAATTAGAATTTCTTGAGATAAGCCTATTTCAAGAAATGCTCATTTGCATAGAAAAATATTCTTTAATAGTACTTGCAATTAAGCCTAACAAACAAATATTCCTCTCAAAACTCAACTGAGTTAACAAACGAATATTTACCATGATTTTTCTTCGAACTTACCTAGTTGTAAGATAATACTTAAATTGCTTAAATCTCATCAACTAGGCAATTCCAAGAAAACCTAATATAATTTTCGTCTCTTTTAGAATATGACCAGAGATGGCTGAATGACTGCCTGGCTGACTCCGCGCTTACTCTAGCGACCTAGTCTATTTGATTCTTTTCTTTCATCTGCTTCGTTTTGCTATTTAGATTCAATTAATGACTGAATGGGCCTCGATCCGTTATAAAACGTCAAATTAAAGGTTAAAAGAAAAATAATGATAAAGATTTTTACCATTTATTTATCATTCAGAGGATAACACTCAGAGACATCTTGATATATTTGTTCTACCAACTTATTTAGCAGAAATGGCTTATGGCGGCACAGACAGCCAGGCCTAAGAATCAACCAGGCAGCCACCGAGTAATGAAATATGTGTAGGAAAACGTTAATTTTGAATTAAAACATGGCTGTCAGCTAAAATAGATAATTGCCCGGTTTTTTAGCTAAACCCAATCGCCTAAAGATTACGGAAAGAGCTTCATAAGATGGTGACGTTAGGGTAAGTGAGAGTTGATCCATCCGAAGATGATACGACCTGGTGCGCTGAGATGGTTGCTCAACTGACCTAAATTAAATAATTTGCTAAAAATTATCACATTTTCTAAATATGTTGGTAATTAGGAATAATTACAGATAATTATTTATAATTTCCAATATATCGAACTTAACCCCAAGCTATAAACATACGAAAAATAATCGCTCTAACTTAAAAGAGTTACCAAGAAACCATAAGAAACGTATGAGGGGCGGTCAATAAGTTTTGCGAATCGGTAGGGCAAAACAGAGGAAGGGGGATGGCTGTGTGTGGAAGTGTTAGGACAAGTTATGACAAGTCAAGACCTGCAGCCGCACGCTACTGCCTCGTCTATTTAAGAAGCAGTAGCTGATCGCAGATCGTCAGTCACAAATTTTTCAACAATGGAGAAGGTTGAGCACCGCGCACAGATCAAATTTTTGACCAAGGAAGGCAAAAATGCAAAAGAGATCCATGAACGCATGGTTGCAATGTACTCGGACACCGCCCCTTCCTATGCAACCATTGCTCGCTGGAATAGGGAGTTCCGCCATGGTCGTGAGTCCCTTGAAGATGACCCACGTCCCGGAGCCCCGTCAGATGTGACCAACGAGGACAATGTGATCCTCGATAATCGACGGCTGAAGGTCGAAGAAATCGAGCGAAAACTTGGAATATCACATGGAAGTGTTACCAACATCATCCACGACAATTTGGCCATGACCAAGGTCTGTGCCCGTTGGGTCCCTAGAAACCTCACGCCCCATGATCGACTTCAACGTCGTCAAAGTCCACAAGGCGAGAGTTGCACAAGCTGCCCTGCGCGAGTGCGGATTCGATGAGCTCAACCTTTTCCCCTACAGTCCAGATCTGGCCCCTAACGACTACTTTTTATTCCGCCAGCTCAAGGCTGCACTGCGTGGACGCCGGTTTGGGGACGATGAAGATGTCCAGCTCGCCGTCCAGGAGTGGATTGAACAGCAGTCGGGAGATTTCTGGGTGTCGAGAGGGAATTCGAAGACTCAGGGACAAGTGGCGCAAGTGCATTGAAGTCGAGGGTAGTTATATTGAAAAATAATAAAACACTTTTGCTCAAATCTCGTTTCCTTATATCCGAAAGGCCAAACTTATTGACCGCCCCTCCTAAATACGGAATCGGAGCAGGTAAACAGTAGCGAAAGATGAAATTTTCCCAATTAAAATTGTGAAGAAATTCTTAAAAGAGACGGGTTTGTATAACATCCAGAGAGGAGCTCATTAGTTTTAGTATCCTAACTGGCTTCATTTTCATCCCTTTTAAGTGATTCTTAATACAGAAGAATAATAAGGAAAAATAAAAAATAAGAACCAAAGAGATCGCTGGTCACCCAGCAACTAACTCTAACTCATTCCTCTTCACCACTTTATCCTAACAACCCTATCTACTATACTATGACTATACACTTTAATTCTACCTTTTTCAAGACGAAAGACGTAAGTGATTCTGAGCTGGCCCAGGAGCTGAAGCGGTGAAGCAAGGACCCGCTCACTTATCTCATTTTAGCTTAGGCTGCGATAGGATTTTTCGACGTACATGTGCATATTATTGTCTTCTTGTTGATTTATCGCTTAAATTATTTATAAATTATGTGCTACAATCTTGTCAACTTAATCATGTACCCATGACCCACTGTGGATGATTACACAGAAATCACAAAAAAAACGGGATGGAATAGATTAAATCAGGAAGGAGTAATAGGTCAAATAGACGGCACTGTGTAAGTTTCCCATAGTATTGAATGGTACATGCATGTATTAGTAGTTCGCCAATCTGCATTTATCCAGGTGGATCTTGACCGGATAATGAAATAGACATAAAGGTCAGTATGACAATCGCTGGTGAGCCCGAGGGCCCCAGGGATGGCACTCTTTTCGGGGAAAGGTGGCAGAAAGTATGGTGTTTTGACACCAGTGTTCTGGTGGACTCTTCGTCGCCCCAGGGCAGACCTGTTCCGCGTCAGAGCTATGTGGATATAGATACCCATCGGCAGGATTCCTTGGAATATAGTTTGTGTGTGTGTGTTGTGCTGCGAAGACGGGAGAGGAAAGAAAGCGGTGTTATAATTAGGCTATGTGTGTGGTAGGTGAGAAGTGCAAGGTCTACCCACTCCAGCACAGGGTTGAGCACAGCGCGTCCACCAATTGGTAGCCAGATCTCTCCGTGCGCTGATATTTGTCTCCGCAATGCCGGGATCGAACCCGGTACCGCGACGCTGGCAGCCCAACGACGTATCCACTCTGCTAGCAAGAGCTCTGTACATATAGACAAGTCTGTCTATAGTGTTATAGACAAGTTTGGTCCAGGGCACGAGAAAAATACACCCATTCAAATTTCCATTTATAAGTTAGTAAAGGTTGGATACCAATAATACCAGCAACCAAATAGCTTTTATAGTACACTAACCTTCGCTTGTATCTCCTGAAGAGGACTATTAATGAAATAAAAAACCGCCATCGCAGTATAGGCGAGATACCAACACACCCACACTCCAAATAATACTATCGAAACACAACTACAGCTGATTAAACACCACACTCTTTTTAACCATTTCACCACATGTTAGCAGTAATTGTACCTTAATCGGCGTATGGATAAAATCCCACCAGAACGCAATAAATTCACGCGATTCACCCCCCCCCCGCCACATTAATACAAGTTCTCCATCAAATATCGACGAAATTCACATAACACTGACGTCTTAAGTTGATCTTCTCGTATTTTAATTGATATTATTGATCCTTAGAGTTGCAATTAGTTGAGAGAAGCGAGAATGATCGTTCACACCACTTTCTACCACCACATGAAACCAAGGCAACTGTTTGAGCGTTGCTTTTCTCACTGACACATTCACTTTAATTAAAAGGAATTGCTTCAATTCTCATTGGACCTAACTTAACCATAGGGCTTTAAAGGGTTAAGCATCATATGATTCACTCCTAGAGGGACTAAATGATACATCAATGATACATAACATAATCAATTTAGAAATAGAGGGAAGACATAAGGTGGGGAGGGGAGAAGTGAGGACTTGTGAAAGAAGCTTTCTTATGGCAGACAAACATTGAGGTGTTTGGCAATAATCGAGGCTCCGTTGAATAGCGGGCAACTGAGAGAAGAAAAATACTAAATTTTGGAGCTTTAAACAGTGGTGAAATTAGGAGAGGTAAAAAGGTGGAAGAATCCTAACTCGAATAGAGAACTTTCGACATCTTGGATGGGCGCGCAACTCTCCTAGACATGCTATCGTTATAAACTGCCGGTATATTTTGCTAGTACCCACGAGATTTGGGGATTGTTACCATGATGGGAAGGGAGCTTTGGAAAGGCAAACTAACGTGGGCATCTAAGGTAAAAGTTCTTGATGATTTGAATAAATAAGAGGTGAAATTGGGGGGAGTGAAAAAGAGCGAAAAATCAGGAGACAACGTGGTTTGACACATGATCGATCGGGGTTCAAGAGGCATATTTTGATGAATGCCCAGAGAAGAAATGGCTCAGGAAAGAGAAAGATGGGGATTCAAGGGGCATATTTTGATGAATACCCAGAAGAAATGGCTAAGGGGAGAGAAAGATCGAGAATCAATGGGCATATTTTGATGAATGCCCAGAGAAGAAATGGCTCAGGGAAGAGAAAGATCGGGATTTAAGGGGCATATTTTGATGAATACCCAGAGAAGAAATGGCTCAGGGAAGAGAAAGATCGGGATTTAAGGGGCATATTTTGATGAATACCCAGAAGAAATGGCTAAGGGGAGAGAAAGATCGAGAATCAATGGGCATATTTTGATCAATGTCCAGAGAAGAAATGGCTCAGGGAAGAGAAAGATCGGGATTTAAGGGGCATATTTTGATGAATACCCAGAAGAAATGGCTAAGGGGAGAGAAAGATCGAGAATCAATGGGCATATTTTGATCAATGCCCAGAGAAGAAATGGCTCAGGGAAGAGAAAGATCGGGATTTAAGGGGAATATTTTGATGAATACCCAGAAGAAATGGCCCAACGAAGACCGAGATTCCATTTTGATGATTACCCAGAATAAAATAGCTAGAGGTAGAAAGAACGAGATTTCAGGGGCTCATGTTGAAGAATATCCCTAAAAAAAGGTCCAGGGAAGAGAAAGACTGAGATTCTAGGTATCCATATTGATGAATGCCCCCAGGATATGGTTCTGGGAAGAGATGACCAGAGTTTCCAGGGGCCATGTTGGTGAATACCCCCAAGAAATTGCTCAGGGAAGAGAAAGACCGGGATACCATGGGCCCATGTTATGAATACCCCGAAATGGCTCAGGGGAAAGACAGATAGAGATTCCATGGGCCCATATTGATTAATAGCCCGAAGAAAAGGCTCAGGGACGAGAAAGACCGAGATTCTAGGGACCAATGCTGATAATGTTTGGAAATCTGTCACATCTCCAGACATCATGGCAAAGAAGCTGGGAGACGGCCGACGGCAACCTAAAGTTGCGTACCTTTGCGCCGCGACCTTTCCTGTACTCCTACCCTTCAATGCCTCCACGTCTCAAGACGTTTTCGATCGCCTCCGAATCGGGCACATTCGTGGGACGCAATGGTATATGATGGGGCGTCCGCCTATCCCTTACTGGGGTGACTGTTTGGTCCCCAAGAACGATCCCTCACAATCTTGTCGAATTTTTCAGTCCAGAGGATCTTCCTGCACGCTACCTGTTCCGGGACCGGATCGAGTGGGGTCGCTACCACTTGCCCGTGCACTACCGACGGATTGGTGTACTCCCGACCGAGGGGTATTTGAGCGGGGGATGGGGGAAGAAGCTGGAGCCCTCCATTATATTTATTTAATAATTTAGGGAGTTGGCTGCGTGTTTGGGCCCGAGGGAGTGGGTGCATTTTTTCTTGTTGCTGTTTTCTCTGATTTGAAACTCCATCACAACAAAACTGAGGTCATACTGGTAGGTTCTTTTTTGACAGTGGCTCGCCGTTTAACTATTACTCATTTTATTAATCTTGGCACCTCACAGTTTCCAAAACTTAATAATCTGGATATTACCTTCCATTGTAATCTTGAGAGGCATCGTGTGGCTAACGTGTGTAAAACTCCGTCTGCTTTCTCTGTAATCTTAACCTCCTCCGCTACAATCCGTAATCTTAACCTCATCCTCTCCCATCCGTAATCTTAACCTCAACCGCTCCCATCCGTAATCTTAACCTCATCCTCTCCCATCCGTAATCTTAACCTCAACCGCTCCCAGCCGTAATATTATCCTCATCCGCTCCCATCCGTAATCTTAACCTCATCCGCTCCCATCCGTAATCTTAACCTCATCCTCTCCCATCCGTAATCTTAACCTCAACCGCTTCCAGCCGTAATCTTAACCTCATCCGCTCCAATCCGTAATCTTAACCTCATCCTCTCCCAGCCGTAATCTTAACCTCATCCTCTCCCATCCGTAATCTTAACCTCAACCGCTCCCAGCCGTAATCTTAACCTCATCCGCTCCCATCCGTAATCTTAACCTCAACCGCTCCCATCCGTAATCTTAACCTCATCCTCTCCCATCCGTAATCTTAACCTCAACCGCTCCCAGCCGTAATATTATCCTCATCCGCTCCCATCCGTAATCTTAACCTCATCCGCTCCCATCCGTAATCTTAACCTCATCCTCTCCCATCCGTAATCTTAACCTCAACCGCTCCCAGCCATAATCTTTACTTCATCCGCTCCCATCCGTAATCTTAACTTATCCGCTCCCATCCGTAGCCTCATCCGCCTCCAGCCGTAATATTATCCTCATCCGCTCCCATCCGTAATCTTAACCTCATCCACTCCCATCCGTAATCTTAACCTCATCCTCTCCCATCCGTAATCTTAACCTCAACCGCTTCCAGCCGTAATCTTAAACTCATCCGCTCCCATCCGTAATCTTAACCTCATCCTCTCCCATCCGTAATCTTAACCTCAACCGCTCCCAGCCGTAATCTTAACCTCATCCTCTCCCATCCGTAATCTTAACCTCATCCGCTCCCATCCGTAATCTTAACCTCATCCGCTCCCATCCGTAATCTTAACCTCATCCTCTCCCATCCGTAATCTTAACCTCATCCGCTCCCATCCGTAATCTTTACCTCATCCGCTCCAATCCGTAATCTTAACCTCAACCGCTCCCAGCCGTAATCTTAACCTCATCCGCTCCCATCCGTAATCTTAACCTCATCCGCTCCCATCCGTAAACTTAACCTCATCCTCTCTCATCCGTAATCTTAACCTCAACCGCTTCCAGCGGTAATCTTAAACTCATCCGCTCCCATCCGTAATCTTAACCTCATCCACTCCCATCCGTAATCTTAACCTCAACCGCTCCCAGCCATAATCTTTACCTCATCCGCTCCCATCCGTAATTTTAACTTATCCGCTCCCATCCATAACCTGATCCGCCTCCAGCCGTAATATTATCCTCATCCGCTCCCATCCGTAATCTTAACCTCATCCGCTCCCATCCGTAATCTTAACCTCATCCTCTCCCATCCGTAATCTTAACCTCAACCGCTTCCAGCCGTAATCTTAACCTCATCCGCTCCAATCCGTAATCTTAACCTCATCCTCTCCCAGCCGTAATCTTAACCTCATCCTCTCCCATCCGTAATCTTAACCTCAACCGCTCCCAGCCGTAATCTTAACCTCATCCGCTCCCATCCGTAATCTTAACCTCAACCGCTCCCATCCGTAATCTTAACCTCATCCTCTCCCATCCGTAATCTTAACCTCAACCGCTCCCAGCCGTAATATTATCCTCATCCGCTCCCATCCGTAATCTTAACCTCATCCGCTCCCATCCGTAATCTTAACCTCATCCTCTCCCATCCGTAATCTTAACCTCAACCGCTCCCAGCCATAATCTTTACTTCATCCGCTCCCATCCGTAATCTTAACTTATCCGCTCCCATCCGTAGCCTCATCCGCCTCCAGCCGTAATATTATCCTCATCCGCTCCCATCCGTAATCTTAACCTCATCCACTCCCATCCGTAATCTTAACCTCATCCTCTCCCATCCGTAATCTTAACCTCAACCGCTTCCAGCCGTAATCTTAAACTCATCCGCTCCCATCCGTAATCTTAACCTCATCCTCTCCCATCCGTAATCTTAACCTCAACCGCTCCCAGCCGTAATCTTAACCTCATCCTCTCCCATCCGTAATCTTAACCTCATCCGCTCCCATCCGTAATCTTAACCTCATCCGCTCCCATCCGTAATCTTAACCTCATCCTCTCCCATCCGTAATCTTAACCTCATCCGCTCCCATCCGTAATCTTTACCTCATCCGCTCCAATCCGTAATCTTAACCTCAACCGCTCCCAGCCGTAATCTTAACCTCATCCGCTCCCATCCGTAATCTTAACCTCATCCGCTCCCATCCGTAAACTTAACCTCATCCTCTCTCATCCGTAATCTTAACCTCAACCGCTTCCAGCGGTAATCTTAAACTCATCCGCTCCCATCCGTAATCTTAACCTCATCCACTCCCATCCGTAATCTTAACCTCAACCGCTCCCAGCCATAATCTTTACCTCATCCGCTCCCATCCGTAATTTTAACTTATCCGCTCCCATCCATAACCTGATCCGCCTCCAGCCGTAATATTATCCTCATCCGCTCCCATCCGTAATCTTAACCTCATCCGCTCCCATCCGTAATCTTAACCTCATCCTCTCCCATCGGTAATCTTAACCTCAACCGCTTCCAGCCGTAATCTTAAACTCATCCGCTCCCATCCGTAATCTTAACCTCATCCACTCCCATCCGTAATCTTAACCTCAACCGCTCCCAGCCATAATCTTTACCTCATCCGCTCCCATCCGTAATTTTAACTTATCCGCTCCCATCCGTAATCTTAACCTCAACCGCTCCCAGCCGTAATCTTAACCTCATCCGCCTCCAGCCGTAATATTACCCTCATCCGCTCCCATCCGTAATCTTAACCTCAACCGCTCCCAGCCGTAATCTTAACCTCATCCGCTCCCATCCATAATATTAACCTCAACCGCTCCCATCCGTAATCTTAACCTCATCCTCTCCCAGCCGTAATCTTAACCTCATCCTCTCCCATCCGTAATCTTAACCTCAACCGCTCCCAGCCATAATCTTTACCTCATCCGCTCCCATCCGTAATTTTAACTTATCCGCTCCCATCCGTAATCTTAACCTCAACCGCTCCCAGCCGTAATCTTAACCTCATCCGCTCCCATCCGTAATCTTAACCTCAACCGCTCCCATCCGTAATCTTAACCTCATCCTCTCCCAGCCGTAATCTTAACCTCATCCGCCTCCAGCCGTAATATTACCCTCATCCGCTCCCATCCGTAATCTTAACCTCAACCGCTCCCAGCCGTAATCTTAACCTCATCCGCTCCCATCCATAATATTAACCTCAACCGCTCCCATCCGTAATCTTAACCTCATCCTCTCCCAGCCGTAATCTTAACCTCATCCGCTCCCATCCGTAATCTTAACCTCAACCGCTCCCAGCCGTAATCTTAACCTCATCCTCTCCCATCCGTAATCTTAACCTCATCCTCTCCCATCCGTAATCTTAACCTCATCCGCTCCCAGCCGTAATCTTAACCTCATCCGCTCCAATCGGTAATCTTAACCTCATCCGCTCCCATCCGTAATCTTAACCTCATCCGCTCCCAGCCGTAATATTATCCTCATCCGCTCCCATCCGTAATCTTAACCTCAACCGCTCCCAGCCGTAATCTTAACCT
This sequence comes from Ceratothoa steindachneri, assembly GCA_963969495.1. NCBI lineage: Eukaryota > Metazoa > Arthropoda > Malacostraca > Isopoda > Cymothoidae > Ceratothoa > Ceratothoa steindachneri. The sequence goes on from OZ018324.1 coordinate 8,229,916, forward strand.
CATCCGCTCCAATCCGTAATCTTAACCTCATCCTCTCCCAGCCGTAATCTTAACCTCATCCGCTCCAATCGGTAATCTTAACCTCATCCGCTCCCATCCGTAATCTTAACCTCATCCGCTCCCAGCCGTAATATTATCCTCATCCGCTCCCATCCGTAATCTTAACCTCAACCGCTCCCAGCCGTAATATTATCCTCATCCGCTCCCATCCGTAATCTTAACCTCAACCGCTCCCAGCCGTAATATTATCCTCATCCGCTCCCAGCCGTAATATTAACCTCATCCACTCCCAGCCGTAATATTATCCTCATCCGCTCCCAGCCGTAATATTAACCTCATCCGCTCCCATCCGTAATCTTTAACCTCATCCGCTCCTACTTGGATCAGAATACTTTCGAGATTCTCATCCACGATTTCGTTTCCCTCCTCCATTTTGGTCGCCTCACCTTCCCAAACTTCGATCGCTTCAACTTATTCAAAACTTTGCAGTTCGTTCTCCTTCTTACCTGCAAGATGTTAACAGCCGCAACCATTCATGTCCTCCTCGTTCAACCTAGACAGGCCACACAAATTCCTACGTCCAAGCTGCCCCAAACTACCGCTTGTTGCTCGAAGTCATCTATGATCGCGCTTTCTTGAGATTTGCTCCTAAGACGTGGAATGACCTGCCTGGTGCTATGCGTTCCTTCCCCTACTTTAGTGCCATCAAGTGGGACTTGAAGACTTACTCGCAAGGTGTTGTCAGGTGTATCGTTGGTAAGCATACTGCAGCCGACATCTGGAGAATTGTGTGCCCTCTCAGCCCGAGTGGCTGCAGGCAGATCTGCTAATATCTTCCACGCACTTTCTGACAACTTTCTGCAAAAGCCCTCATTTGGTTTTCGCGTTATTAATACAATAATAAATATTAATAATAATAAATAATGAGAAGAATAAATAAAAAAATAATAAGAATAATAATAAATAATAAGAAGAATAAATACCAATAAATAATAAGAATAAATAACAATAAATAATAAGAATAATAAGCATAACGAACAATAAATAATATGAATAATAATAAGAAGAATAAATAAATAATAATAATAGCCCACTTTGATGAAGGCGGTACAGAATTGCCTATTATTACTTTAAAACTAAGCGCAAGCGAACGAGGGCATCTGTGCCAGGAGATATCTGGAAAGAAATGAGGGACAGATACAGAGACGCAACTCCACTTGTGGGGGATGTTTCAAGAGGGGAGGATTCCTCCAGGTGTTAGCTGCAGCGTGGTTCTCAATGCCACACTTGACCGATTTCTAGTGGGGCGCGAGTAGAGCGATGGGGGGAGGGGGTAGTAGGGGTGGATCGTATGGGTTCAGGTTAGTTTCTTAATCAGATGGTACCACACTACGGACGAGGTTCAAGATACCAGATGATACCACACCAGATACGATGTTCAAGATACCAGATGGTACTACACCACGGACGAGGTGCAAGATACCAGATGATTCTACACAGATACGATGTTCAAGATACCAGATGGTACCACACTAGATGCGATGTTAAAGATACCAGTGAAGCGAGGGAGAATAACAAGGAGCTACCGACGATAGAGACTGAGGGAAAGAGTCAAGATGTCTTTTTCATAAAGAGGAGAAAGGTTAATTTCTCTCGGGACACAAAAAAAGAGGGGAGGAGGAATCCCAAATCAGATATGAACCATCTTGTCAGAGAAGGCAGATAAATCGGCAGGAGTCAGAGGGGAGAGAGAGAGAGAGAGAGAAGCAAGAAACTTGAACCGTGTGCATTGTTTTTGTTATCAGTGTGGATACGGCGGGTGTGGGTATCACGGGCAAACTTCAGAAGGACGGCGTAGGAGCAAGTATCAAGGCGATTCGCTAGGGAAGCTGTTGCTGTCTCGGTTCCACGAACACGTGATGCCCGAAGGTGCCTCGTCAGTTCAACGGTTTGTTGGGGGAGGGAGGGGGAAGCCAAAGGATGAGGGAGAACCAATGGGCGAGGGGAACTTAGAGGAGCCAGGAAAAAGAGTGGAGCGACTCGATGTCAGTTGTGGCGGCCGGCGATTTATGCAAGATGCCTGGTTAATGGAGAGCCGAGGAGACGTGAGGGGAGGGGAGGGGATTCATGAAGGTTGGGTGAAAGGGGAAGAGAGAAACAAAGAAGTGGTTAAAAGTTGCCGTGGGAGGTTCTGTCGTGAAGAAGCTATGGATAGGAAAGGATGGCCGAGGGAGGAAACCAAATGAGATTGGGTGTAAAGCTCCAAATATCCAGGAGTGGGAGATGTCGAGGGAAGGACACGTCATGGGTCTTTTTATCCACAGTTTTTTGTTAATGAAGTTTACCATACTTTACTTCCATAATCATATGTGATTACTCTAAATCACTAAACAATCTGGTTGTCCTAGTTCGATACCTTTTGCTAAGTGGGAACCAACTACCTTACTTTTCATGAAGACAACCATTATTGTCCGTTGCTACTAACCGCCGGTGTGCTCGAAAAGCTTAACCCTCATTGTCCACATTATTCTCTCTTTGGTTTACATCAATTTAATATTAAGATTGCAGGCCTATTGCACTGTGTCTGTGTGAGCGTGCATGAACGCATGTAAGTAAAAAGAGAATAGTTTGGATTTTCCTCCCGTATTGGATTAGCCCCCCCCCCCTCTCTCTCTCTCTCTATGAACCATTCTAGGCTATTGAAGACAGAGCGAGTGGTTTATGGTTTATGAGTATTTATGGTTAGTGATGGTGTCGTGAGCTTAAGACAGTCCTGGACAGGTGGACGAATATTGCCCTTCTCCACCTCTCGGGCGATCGGCACAGTGAACACGGTGGTTTATGGCTTTAGTATGGGTAGAGGGTGATTCAGCTGGAGCTCCTTCCCCTAATCACCCCCCCCCCCTTCCCCATTCCTTGAAAACGCCTTTGCAGGAGGGACAAACGGCCACTATTCATAACAAGCTGGAGGAATAAAACTCGCTGAAACCTCTATCAACCCAAACCTCCTGGACTCTGGGGAGAACCATTCCGAAGCTTGAAGAAGGAACCGTCTACACTCAAACTCTTGGACTCAGCCGGACGGAAAACTTCTGAAGTGTGCGGCACCGTGAACGACTCCTCCAACCAAGTAAGATTATCGCCCTGAGTTCTCCGACCAAAGTAAGCTTTTATACCCTCTTTCTCGCATTAGTTCTGCGAGTTCCCTCGAATTCCCCTAAAACTCTCTCTTTCTCGCCTAAATTCATTTAACCTTCGGTCCTTCAAACTCTTAACCTCCTATCGATTTCGGAACCATCAAACATTTCTCAAACTACCCTTAAACTAAACTCTAACTAACGAGGGCATTCGGAACTAAACATCGTTTCGAATAAGTTCTCTGGACAGATCACTAAACTTTCCAAGTCAATTGGACACTAATGTCTCTCACCTAAGCGCTACCATCTTGCAGGGGTAATAATTCTAACATTAGATGATCAAGATGTAAACAAAACTTTGCGATTTCCCCAAAATCTAAGAATTCCTATCGGTTACAAAGGAAGGAGAAAGATGAAATTAGGTCTAATGTCCAACTAGAATAACTAAAATTATGCAGTGTAAATTCGGAACATTATATGCACACAGCTAATACAAGAATAAGTTAGAACAAACAGCACAATTACTAAAATGAAATCCACACCTTTACTAAGATATATGATGAAGTTAAGGTAGTAATAATAATGATACAAATATAAATGTCTCCTCACCTTTTTCCCAAGCGCCATTTTAAGTTGTGATGTTAATACAAGATCGAGCTCGGCCCACGATTCTCTCAACAAAGTCAAGATGAGATTGTCGAGGGGACAGCAGGAACTCATCCACAATTGGCTACTTTCACAACTCGAACTCACATCCAAACCAACCGAATGCCATCCTCACAATACACCCTGCAAGAGAGCGTTGGGGTGTTGTGTTACGAGCGCCAAGTTTACACAAGAAAATTTATTTATTCATCGACAATGTAGTGACGTGATTATTTAAAAAGTGTTAGCAACGAGAGCATCTCCAGTAACTAACGGAAGGGAGGTTGGTGCGAAAATGCTGAAATGTTAAGGAGGCAAATGTGTGAGAATATGCAAAGCTAGATTACACGGTAATGAATGCAAATTAAGACCTTCGAATTCTAACCCTAAAGTGATTAGTTTGAAAGGAGGGGCGGCATACACCCCTTTATTGGTGAGGTTGCACCCCCAACACCTCATATTTTTAATCAGCTAGTAGTATACAGAATTTGAAAGCCTAGCAATAGGTTTGAATTCAAAGGCGATTGCCAGACGTTGTTAGGCGCTCTAATGTTCTTTGTTTATATGCTGTGCTTTTTTACTTCAGACATAAGCCCCACCCCCAATGCTATTAATCAATCATATTTTCTTTTTAATATTGAGTAATATAAAATGTCCATATTATATTTTAATTGAGAAAAAAAATCCCTTCAAACTGATAATACAATATGATGCGATTCCAATTGAGGGGAAGGGTAGGTTATCATGGGTTTTTTTTAGTAGTATTGGAGCAACTTACAGATTGCAATAGCAATTAGCGTATATTATTAATATGTGTAATGCATGATTTAGGTTTTTTAGCCATGGTTGTGGTGCCTTTTTAAGCAGTGAATGCATGATTTAGTTTCTGACAAGCCACGATGGTGATTCATTTTAAGTAGTAGCTACATGACTTAGTTGTCAACAACCCATGAAACAAGCTTGTAGATGTCTATGGGTTGTGGTTGACTTGGATGACCTCTGATAGGCCCTTGTGGCTTTTCTCATCCGTTAAATTATGTTGTTATAATCATCACAGGAAAAAATTATCTTATTCTAGATAACAGTTAGAGTGCCACTATCACAAAACATTGAAAAACACCGTTATAAACAATTATAAAATTAGGTAGGTGATATATTCATATAATATATAGCACCTACGCATTTTTAAAAATAAGTATTTATAATACCGTGCCTTAGATTGGCGATTATGGTCCTAATGCGTATGCATTAATACCGACTATACTACAAGAAGACATGGAAGGGCGAGGCTCCGTTCAGTCAGTATATTTCGTCTCTTCCTCGCAATAGAGGCCAAAAATGCATTTCTGAGCCCAACATTCAGTATTTGTTATTTTCGGGATTATTATTATTATCAGTATGTATATATGTACGTATATTATCTTCAACCCGGAGGATAAGGAAAGTTTGATATTCGGTCATGTGCGTATGTATGTACAAGAAAGAATATTAATCCTAATGTGCTATTTAAAGTCATGTATTTCTTGTGTTTAGGCGATTGTCAGAGCTTAAACGTACTTTGGTTAGTAAATCCGTACCATGAACAAGATATGGAGAACGTCGACAATAGCAGTAGGAATATGAAGACAACATCGGACGTCGGTTGTTGAAAAAATCGATATGAATCATTAATACCTCAAGGTGAGCTAAATTCTTCCCAAGTCTTTATGACCAGGCTCTTATTTAGAGGCATAATTCACTCCCAAAATACCATTCAAAATATATAAATTCGAAGGAATTTACTTTTATCACATGGCCATTCCATGCATTGCATAAAAACAAACAAACAAAGGGGAAGTTTACAAACCATTTGAAGATCGAAACTAGAAATCACATTCTAGTTCTATTCAGGACATTGTTAAGTGGTTAAAACAATATTTAGGTTGTAGAAAATGCAACACAAATACTCTTTATCGTACACGAATTATATTATCAAACACAAAGGATAATAGATATTTGCTCATTCATGAAACCTTCACTCTCTAGAGAAATATAGTAACACAACCACGTCACATATAATACTGAATCTTGAAATCTGATTGCTGGCAAGTTTTGTTTTCCATATGTAATGAATCATCTCATTTAATTCAGAGATACCTTCCCATACAACCTTTCAAATACTGCCTTAGTTTGGAATGAAAGGATAGACAAACAAGAAAATACCTAAGACAGATAGTACATAGTGCTTCCATTATTAGTTTGTTTATATCTTTTCATTTGTAATGTCAATAGATAATGTACCAATTTTCAAGCTCCTCCCCCTGCCAGCTGATATTTAATCATAAATTTCAGAGAAATTCTGACCTTATTAGTTTTGCACATCACATTTAAATTAAAGTAGTGAAAACTCGGAATTTTGACTCGGGCTTACACGTTAAATTCAAAACAAAATTTGTAAAAAAAAATATTTAAACAACGATAAATTATTTTGAATTCTAACATCTGCCAACCGAATCCTGAGCTGCCAATGTTTCCTTTTTTCTGCGGTTTGTTTGGCTATGGCCGTTCAGTAGTTCGACTAGAATAAAATGTGTCTTAATCTTCCGATTCTTTTGATATTAATGTAATGAATGGATCTTGAAAGGTTTGAGAAAATGATGTAATATAATGTATGTAAATGGCAGGCTAGGAATCGCCGTGTACGAGAAAAAGTTGTCTCACGCAAACAGTCGTGAATGACAGACGCTCGGTGAGTCAATTTGTAAGAGAGCTTTTGGAGTGGGGGTTTGTCCATCAGCATGTGTCATGTGAGCATGACCCATTAATCCCTCGAGTCTTAAATGTCATGACCAAGTGGGCGTCTGCACCAGATAGAGAATGGTGATTTCCCAATCTTCTGCCTTTTCCATGTCGGCATAATCCCGGATTTTAAGGTCATATGCTGATGCTCAGGGTCAGGCTATCCACAAATTTTCAAGTATTGCAAAATAGAGGTTACCCTTTCAAAAATATCACGTTGCTAAAATATAGTTATAGAAGAAGATATATAAAAATCAATTTTCTGAACTTCATCCATCATTTGTAATTCTTTGAGTTTTAAAAAATTCACAAAATTTCGATACTTATATTTATTTCTCAACTTCATCATTTTGTTTTTTGATATTATAAAAGAATTATTAGAAATAACTTTGATAAAAAAACATAAGTCATAACCAAACTAAGATGAAATTATTATTCAAATACTCAAAAAAATCTCCAAATTATAGAGTTAGTGATGATGAAGAAGATGATGAAATACAAGTACTATTAGACACCTTATTCCACGTATATAGCCTAGTGGATAGCGCACCAGTTGGTTTTGTAAGTCTTACCACATCGGGTGTGGTAACTGGTAAGTTCCCACCCCACTGAGAAAAAGATATCCCAAAACGAGTGTAAAACGGGGATAAACCCCTTGACAAAATATAAAAGAAAAAAGACCCACCTCTCACTTGTAATATTCAGTGTGGAAAAAGGCCCAAATGAGCGGGGAATATCAAAAGATCTTTTAAGCTGTGAAGTTTATTATTATCCAAGCCCCATTTGTAACGGGCACCTTTCAAAATCACTCCGGGTAATATTCGAGGTTTCTTCGTCAAGTTATCCTTTTCTAAAACATACTAATAAAGGTCTACATGGGGCCTTTCAAGACCTTGAACCCTTGGCAGCAGTGGCAGATCCAGGATAAAAAAGGGGGTGGGGGCTAACCTGAATTACCTCCTCTGAGTTGTCTGAGAAAAGGCAATCCCAATCCCATCCATCCATCATTGATCAAATGATGTTTAGCTTGCACGCCAGCTCAGGTATAATACTGAATTTAATAAGTATTGTTGAGATTTACGAGTACCTGCCTTTAAGACTTGTATCGTATAAGGTACATTCGATCGCAACGGTTTAAAAACTTTTATATATTCTATATTATTACGTAACTTTCTGAATGACAGGATATCAGTATGGCTTAAAAGAGAAATAAAAACATAGACGGGTCTGAAATTTGGGGAGGGGAGGCTTCAGTGCCTGATGGCAAAAACTTAATTATTACTAATTTTTTACATCCCCGCGGGGCTCCCTGAAGCTTGGGGCCCGTAGCACGTGCTACATGTGTTACTAGGTTAAACTGGCACTGATTCCAGTATAAAATGCATTATGGAATCATCCATATAATGTAATTAGATATTCGTGGTAAATGAATTAAGTATATTTTAGATATTTATTTATTTTTAACTATTTAAATAGTTAGTTGGACCACATTTTTGCTTTAATTACAACCATTATTCGTAGTGATATGAGTTTCACCACATTTTTCCAAATTTCTGACGCTAACTTGCCCCCCATTATCTTGTAATTTTTCATATAGCTCTGTTTCATTTGTACTTATACTTAACTTATTATTGTTTTTTACAAACATCCTCCACAAGTATTCTCATGGATTTAAGTCTGTATCCTGCGGTGGCCACTCGATAAGTGTGATCCCTCCAACCAATTCTTAGTGTGGTTGGATCTGTGATAAGGACCATCGTCCTGCTGAAATATAACTTCATTTCTTGGTGTTGTGGGATGCGATTTATGGATAGATAGATGGCTCTAAAGTCTGTAAAAACATGGTGGTATAAGTTGCGCATTGTATTGTCTCGTACATTCTCCCCAAAAATATTTTACCTTTTTTTGTTTCACGTTTGCATTAATAAGCGTTAATTAGTGATTTTATACGTTAATTTTAATTGGAAATAGTGTTTTGGTTTTCGACCTACTCTCAATTAATGACGAAAGCCGAAGGTGCACTTTATAAGCGTAATGGACTTTATTTACATATACAGGAATATTTCAAGAATATTCCTTACGTGTATAATAAAATTAACATTAACTTAAACTACAAAATTACTTGGAAATAGGAATTCTTTTTGATTGCTCAGTCAAATGCCTGCAGCTCGCGTGAATAGAGAGTGTGAAGGTGGGCGGTGAATGCCCAGGTTGAGAAACGCTTGTCTACATGTAAAATCCAAGTTAATTCATTTAACATGGGTCATCCCCCTGCTACAACTGAAACTTGGAGGAGCGTTTGAATGTCATCCCGACCCCAGTGCTCTCTCTCGGCTCGTCTTTTCACTTCTTTTTAAATTTCTCATTATCTTTTCAAAGGCTGAATAGGCCCAACAAAAGGTGAAATAGAGCAATACATGTTTAAAAAAAAACAAGAGACTAAAGTCGGAGATGCGAATGACATGACTAGTTCGTGGAGTATGACCATGTAAAAAAGGATGGGTTAATTGCGAAGAATTGCAGTTTTTAGCTCTGTGAGAAGATAATACGTTAAACCAGTGGGGGAATTTTGTAGTTTCAGGCGGTGCGTCCACCCTCCCCCCCATCGCCACCTGGCAGACTCAAACTACGATTCTACTGACTAGAAAATCAACAGACCACCGTTACCGTTACCGCTGTGCCATATCCTCCAGGACGCCGGCAACCAAGGACTCCTATAATTCTTGCCAAGTCCATGGTTAAACTAGGATTAGTACGTAGTGAAGGCTCCACTCCTCTTCCCTGGTGACTAGCCGATAACCACTTTTGATGCCTGGTTCGCCCTAAGGTGTGTCACCCACCTTACTCTCACATTTACACTGCCCCAGACTTTACTTAGTAGAGCTGGCGTTGCTCAACACCACAGTTTGGAGTTGTGGCGCCCCATCACCTGGTTTAGCCCATCAGCTGAGATGGTTACCAGGGATGTGGCCGTTGTTGTAAACTAACAACTAGATACTTGGAACCACAGACCACCGCACAATGAATAATCGAAGATTAGAAATAAAGATAAATATCCCCCTTATCTGTGGAAATAATCAATTTATAATTAGTTTTTGAAATATATTCATGATGTTACTAGCTGTGTATATTTTCCTTAATGCGCGATGTACGGAACATGAATGTTTACACGCGGATGCAAAAATCCAAAGCATAATTTTACTTATGGAAAAGAGCTCCTGTGAGACATTAACATAGTATTGTAATTAAACGGTAGAACTTCAAGGTGAGGTAATGAACACTATCCTTTGAGAATAGTTTATGGACGGATGTTGGAGTGGGGATTGACTATGATTTTCTTTTGATAGGCCTTTGTGGCTTAGGTCAACCAGAGGCCCCCAAAAGGAGGAACGGGGATCTCATTAGACTTGGCACTCCAGGGGGAAGGGGTATATTCTCGGCGAACATCAAAGCCTCACGCGAAGGTCCTCGACGCTGTAGGTCTGGCGCCGATCAGACAGTGTGACGGGCGAGAAAGGGAACCCAACACGGATCACACGGCCGCGCGACATTCTTGAGGCGGCCCCTTTGAGTTCAACTGACTCGACCATTCTTGATAATAGCGCCGGAGTCATCTCACCGCGCGAAATTCTCGCTGCTTCCTTGGGGCTGTCTGAGAGGTCGGGTGCCTCTTTTCTCAGGCACCACTGTTAGACGTTGGGTTCTAAAGGTGGGAGGGAGGGGGACACCTACCCTCTCTCTGACACTCTCTGATCAGATAAGCTCTGCCCAGCTTTTGGATTGGAAAAACGGAGCCACGTTCCTAAATTTTAGTTACAATAAAAGTGCTTGCAAAAACATACAAGGAAAGTCTGACCGAGAGAGTCGTACAAGAAGACAGTCCGACACAGAGATTCAGACAGCCAGATCGTAAACATTGAGTAGGCATCCTGAAGAAAAGGACTTGTCACCGGTTATCAGGGGCTCCTCTCCCAAGGAGGTAGACACAGCCATGACCAGTGACACCCCTAAGAATGGAGAAGATGAAGCCTGGCAATTCTCCCATAAAAAAAATGCTAATAAAGAGTGCATTAGCCGCCTTAGCACGTCATTATAAGTTGGTGACCGCTTCGACCGGGCAAGAGGTACCCAAAAATATAGTCTCATCGGACTGACAACATGTAGAACAAGGAGGAACGGAAGTCACCAACAGCAAGCCTACTGCATAGGAAGGGTTATCGCGATAACGACATCGGGTTATCGGTTATCCTATATTTTTTCCGCGTTATCGATTCATCGGTATCGCCGATACATTTAGTTCCAAACTAGAGATAATCGATAATTTCAGTTTTTGGTTCCAGTTTAGCACAGGGGCGAGCCGCGCGTGCCTTAGAAGCAGAAATAGGTAGGTCCGAGCGGGGAACCGAACGTATACTGAACGGAGTGCGGGGCGGCCGGTCTTGACGTCTTCTCAAAACGTTCGCTCAGCTTCATCTCTCACCAGCTGTCGGGCGAGAGGTCACGAGGTGTTGCTCCTGCGCGCTACCGGTTTTACGCGTTCTTTGATGATTTTTTCCTTATATTCCCGTGCTACTTCCCTTCTAATTTTTTTGTGCACGTGTATATGAATGCATGTACTATTCGGTGTTATTCTTTAATATCCGTTTATTAACGTTTTGAACACTTACAATGTTACGCCCCTATTCTAAACTGATCCTATTTTTATTGTAATTTAGTAGTGCAGTGCTTTGCTATTTTATAGTATTGAATTAGTGATGGTGTCGCAAGAGACTGTGCCCGCATCAAGCCAAAGAGACTCAGCAAAGTCTATTGACTCTGAGCTCACTGAGGTTGAGCCTCAGTCACCCTGGCCATTCCTTGGCAAGTGGGTAAAATAAAAATAAAGATTTGGATTTATCGATTTTTTTATTTAAAATATCATTATTGTTATCGCTAGTATTGGAATTTTGGATTTATCGGTTATCACCTTATCGGGCGATAAATTTATCGTCAGTAATCGGTTATCGCCAATAAGGTTATTGTTATCGATTTATCGGTTATCCTGATACATTTTTTCGTTATCGCGCCCACCATTGGCCTACTGTCCCTCAAGAAAAAGTAGGCCTGGCGAACTCCATCACCTTCGACCTTCCCTTTCAACGAAGCAGCCGTTAGGATGGTAGAGAACTCACGTCAACGTACTGGCATGCAACCTGGCTGAGCTACGATGTACCGCTACAGTTGGAAGTAGGTTGAGACCTAACACGGCAAAAGTTTGTCCAGTTTCCACATACGAACACAGCGCCCATCATCGCAGCTCAAAAAGGACGACTCTGGAGCAAGATGAAACAATGGACGAACACACGCCATACGTTTGGGTAAGTTCTTTAAAAAAATAATAATAATAACAATCATGAAAGTGTTTCAGAATGCGATGATGTGTATAAAGATTCCAGTGCAGGCCAATTTAACATCATGAAATCTGTGCCAATTCAGTTTTAAAATGTTAAACGATCAAGATCCAGTGTCCGTTAGTGGGAAGAACAACATTAACTTTAGTAGAAAGAATCAAGTGTACAAAATATGTAAAATAATTAATTTAAAGTTAATTCCATAGTAAATGTAACATGTCTGTGTAAATATTAATGTATTGTTAACCCCGTATTCTTAGTTCCGTCTAGTTAAAAGAAAAGTAGTGAGGAGCGTACACAAATTAATGTATATAAAAGAAGGAAAAAAGAAATAGGATTTGTTCGCAGATTAACACGCTTGACATTATATGGTTTAAATAAAGAATCACAGGATTGCTGCCACTTCAAATATTCATGTTTTGCAACCAAACATAACAAAATAAAATAAGAAAGTAAATCTTCGTATTAAAGAGCTGCAGTTCTTACCTCTGAACGCTCAAAAAAAAACGCTAACTAATGTGCGTATGTATGGATATAAAAAAAATAGTATTGTAAGATTCCGAAAGTTAAAAGAATCCAAACTCAAGGTTAAGATGCACGTAAAATAAGAGTTTACCTCTCATTCTTTCTTTTTTTTTAAGAAACTCGGTATATAAGTAGGCTGATGTTGAATTATTAAATGTGCACGTTTATTCCGTTGTTACGGCATACTTATAATAAAAGGAGACAGATTTTTCGCACGGTTCAATATTTTTTGTTACGTTATAGAGATTTCCTAAAAGGTGAAAAACTCTTCGAAATTATATTAAAAACAAATATTTGAGCTATGTAAATAGTGTAACAATTATATATGCGACTAAATGCTATTCCCAAAAGAGTGTATAAGAATTAAAGAATAGTATTTGTAAAACTCCGTGGAATAGATCCAACAAGGAATCTCACAAATTGGGCATCCCATTGGCCCTATAAAATCTCGAATTGGGCACACAAATTAAACATTTAAATAATATGCCATCTGTTAACATTTAATTAATGCAAAATAAAGCAAATACTTGTAAATAACACTAAGTCGATAGTCAATAATTAATTTATCAATGCAAAGCAAAATACTTGTAAATAATGCAAATGGAATCGCTGTGCTACCACGCTAAACATATGGGGGGAGGGGGGGACTGTAATGTTTTTTCTTGGTTTCACAGGTTTTCTTGCTTGTTATTGAATCTTCTACTTGACTGAATTTCCTTTTTCCTTGGCTTCCGTATTCTTGTTGAGTTAGTCCTTGAAACGTCTTCGTTTTCCGCCTTGAGCGATTTTATAAAATTTATTTGGACTCGCTAGAGATCCGAACGAGGTACCTCTTGATTCCTTTCCTGATGCGTATGCCACACGACTGGCTGGTCCGTTCTGTTGACGTGGTAGGTTTTTTGGCCATTTATATTATCGAGTTGGACGGAATTTCTCTCATACATTTCGCACCTCTACAAACATACAAACGGTCATATACATTAGGAAACAGGTGTGAGCCGACGGTTTGGCCGCAGATATGACAAGGGCAATTGAAACAGCTGTGCACACAGTGTAATGAATCTGTCTGACCCACCAGCCATTGACATGGACCTGTGAAAGACGAACTCTTATTTTGCTACGGATATCGGCCTGATAAAGATCGGTCAGATTTCTTAATTCAAACACTCTCTTGGTATACACGCACCTACGCTAATTCACGCACATACCCTCTGATCAGATAAGCTCCGCCTAGCTTTCAGATTGGAGAAACGGAGCCACGCCCCTAAATTCTATTTAGAATAAAAGTGCTTGCAAAAACCAGAGGTGGGCGGTCTGATTCGGAAGTCCGATTATCCGACTAACCGGACTCGCATTTTCGAATCGAATAATTAAATCGGACTACCCCCCGCCAAACGAATCGGATAATTGCAATCGGACTGCCTAAAATTTAAAGCGATTTACGATTAATCCAGGTCGACGTCGTTTTTGTTTTTTCACAATAGCAGCTTCTTAATAAATTTTCTATATTTTTCGCAAGTAAATATTTTTTCGTTTTATTCTATTCTATTCACACTTTCTTATTTTCTTTATAATACAATGCGTAAAATATCATGATCAGTTATTAAATCATATATAATAAAAGGTTATATTTTTCAAGTATAAAGTAGGAATAATACGTGTTTAGATTGGGTTTTTCGTACGCGTCTCATATCGGTTAAGTGACGCGCCGCACCAGTTTAGAGCCAGTCGTCGTGAGAGCAAGCTGCTGCTGCGCTGCTCCCTTGCCATCACTTGTGAACACTTCAAAGTAATCCTTCTGTTTTCATTTTCCTGCTATTGCGAACCCCAATGGCAGTAAGTTGCACCATTAATATTTGCACTTAGTATTCCTATTTCGCTTTAATAGTATTCATATGATCATATATAGACTATTAGTTTCATAAAGTAACGATAAATCAAGCTTAAAATTCGTGAATTAGCAATTTCATACAAGTTTCCTCATGTATTCGTGCGCACCAGCTTCTTATTTATGCGCACTTGCTTGTTGCTGTTAGTATTTATCTTTACATTCAACTTAGCATTTATTTGTGCGTTTCGTAATTTTGTTTCTAAATACTGAATCTTTGTACCGCTTCGATGGTGGAAAAATCTAAAGCTCTCTTCCCCTCCCTTAAACTTGGGGAAAAAAATGTCGCCTTCTCTGATACCGTCAGTAATCTTGGTGTTATTTTCGACGAGCAACTCTCGTTTAAACCGCACATTCATCGCATCTGTAAGTCTTCCCTTGGTTTCATGCGCAACATTTCACGTGTTCAGTCTCATTTTGATCGACGAAGCCTTGAGACTGCTATTCATGCCTTCGCCACCTCATGCTTAGAATACTGCAATTCTCTTCTAGTGAATCTCCCTTATTCTTCACTTCGCCCCCTACAACTAGTTCAAAACTATGCTGCCAGGCTCCTCCTTCGCCGTCCCCGGTTCTCTCCTTAGATGCCTCTGTTACAGGAGCTACACTGGTCACCTATTCGCTTCCGTACCCACTATAAAATTCTTCTCATCACTTACAAGGCCCTAAACCTCGAGGCTCCACCTTATCTCTCATCTGTCCTCTCCCGTCGTCAAACTCCTCGGGCACTCCGGTTTAACCTCACTCCCATCCTGAACACTCCTCGTTCTGTCCTCTGCTCGATGGGCGACCGTTCCTTCTCAGTTTGTGCTCCTAGATTCTGGAATGCTCTTCCTGCCGAAGTCCGATCCTCTCCCTCCCTTGCTACTTTTAAACGTCTCCTGAAGACTCATCTCATCAGAATTGCCTTCTCTTCCCTGTAAACTTTCTCTACACTCGCTACACAATCTGCGCTCTGTGAGGGCTAACAGCCCTGAAGGGCTCATTATAAATACTTATTATTATTATATTATTGTCGAAGACGGAGTTTTATTCACACCTTTGATAGCGGACGAAGACGCGTCCGTTACATCCAGTATGGAACAGGAAGGCCAGCGGTGCAAACCAAAAGTCCATGGGCTCCCAACACAGCGACCAGGCGGCGGCGGTCAACGACAGCATCATGGGGGGCGTGGAGGATACCCTGACCCTTCCGCTCTCACGCAGTGAGAGCAGGATGTTGCTGGACTCGAACGAGTCGGCTGAGAGCAAAGCCATAATGCAGACAGACAGTTCCAGCCTCAGCCAGGAGAACAGTTGGAGGCACATCACCCCGTTCTTCAAGGTCGTGGACAACAACAAGGCTACCTGCACCAAGTGCTCAAAGACACTCAAAATTCAGCAGGGAACAACTTCAAATCTGAAGGTGACTTTAAATTTATTTTATTTAATAATTTATTTAAAGAGTTTTTTTTACCAGGATTTATAATTATTTGACAAAGACTAAACAGGCTAAAAGTTAGGCATTTATTTTTAGTTTTTACTATATGAATTTTAATTTATTTTTGTTTTTACTTTTTAGATACACTACCAGAGGTACTACCCTCGTCAAGTCCACGACCTCAAGGCAGTTCTCGAGGGCACCAGCAAACGCGGCCGCCACAAGTCCTCCCAGGACGCGGCCGCGACCAGGAGGCAGGCCAGCATCGAGGAGAGCTTCAAGAAGTTCTCCCAGAAGAAGTGCCTGACTTGTACTATAGGTGAGTAATTTTCATTTCTCAAGTTAAAGTATCAATATATTTTTTTATTTTTAAGTGTTTTAATTTTATAAACTGTGAAAGTTAGTTTAGACAATGAATGATTGAATAATATTAATATATTCATTAAATTGAATATAGATGGTTTAAACTGTTAACAGTATTCTGTTTTTACTTCTTAAACATGTTTTAGAAATTTATGTGTCTCATGCACTCATATAAAAAATGATATAATGAATAAAAAATCTTGTAATTTTAAATTTATTCTAAAACTTCTAATTTTGCTTCAGGTCCTTCATTGGCTGCATGAAGCCTGCCTCAGAGACAGACAATGAACACAATAAGGCCCTGTGGGTGCACGCCTGTCCACAGTTCAAGGCCCCCTCCAGGGGAAGCTCACCCGCGACATCAGGGCGATGGGGGACCAGACCAAGGCCGACCTGACGGACCTCCTCGCCAAACAGGAGTTCGTCGCTACCACGGCCGACAGCTGGTCGGCAAGCAACAGGGCCTTCCTAAGGATGGCGGTGACATGGCTGGACAAGGTCACCTTTAAAAGGCTCTCCGCCGTCCTAGGGATCAAGGAGATCACCGTGAGCCTGACGGGGACCTACCTGGCAGAGGCGATCTCCAAGCTGCACGACGAATTCGGCATCAAAAGAAAGGTGTGTAAACTCTAAGAGTTTTTGCATATTTGTCTTTGTATTTGCCCAGGTATCCATCAAAATTCTACATTTTTACTTTGTAATACTCTATGAATTTGATGCTGTAGTCTGCGTGAAATATGTTATGTATGTTTGTCGTTAATACTTTGAAAAGAACTGATGGAGTCTGTAAAAATAACGAAATGATGACTATTATCGTATTGACTTTGGAATCATACTTCAAGTTTATACTGATAAATCAAATTAAACTTTATTTTAAAACATTATTTTGCTTTTCAGGTAGTCAGCACCACCCCTGACAATGACGCGAACTACATCAGCACCTTTAACCGCAACATCGAGCGGGATGCCGAGCAGCAAGGACAAGACGGGGTGGACCCAGAGGTGGTGTACACCAGCACTATCCTGTTGGCAGACGCCCTGGAGGAGGTGAACCAGCAGGAAGAGGTGGTGCAGCTCCCCAAGCAGCGCCGCTGTGTGGCACACACAGTGAACCTGCTGTCCTCAAGGGATGTGGAGAACGTGCCCGGCTGGACCACCCAGTCCAGGCCGGCCGCCAAGGCCCAGAGCGTGTGGAACGCCCAGTGACCGCCAATGACATTAAATCCGCTCTGGGCAAGAGGCTTGTTACCCCTGGCGTCACCAGGTGGAATCTTAGCCACGACGCCTACAAGTGTCTGCTGACTGAGGTGCTTGACTTGGACAAGAGGAACAAGATGAACCAGATCTGTCAGCGGCAGTATCCCCACCCCCTGCCGCACATCACGCAGGACGACGTGCAGATCTGGTCGGAGTACGTCAAGGTGACCGCCCCCCTCGCTGCCTGCCTAGACGTACTCCAGGGCGAGGAGAAGGCATACATGGGGTGCCTTCTCCCCCACCTCCAGGTGCTCAAAGACTCCCTGAAGGCCCTGTCGCGCGAGGACAGCATTGTCCATGCCCAGAACCTGGTGGCCCACCAAGTGTACCAGCCTGGAACAAAGGGCTTTTATGGCAAGTTAGTCATATTTTGATATTATTATTTATTATTATATTTTATCGCAGTCAGTTAAATTTTAATAAGTGCTTTTTTCTTCTTAAATTGTATTATTATTAAATGATGATAATCCTTACTGGTCAAATGATTCATTTGAAATGAACTAAAATCAGTGTAATGAAATTTAATTTTTCAATTGACAAATCTGATATATTTTTAAATTTGTTTTAAAACTTTTATTCTACTACAGGTTCAGCCACCTCTTTGTGGACATGGACCTCCACCGCAAGCTCGCCACGGTCAGGGCCATCTGTTAGAGACAAGACAATGAGGTCTACTGAGACCTGGTGAGGGACAAGCTCATCAGGGACTTTCTCGCCCTCGTCCGGCCTGACGAGCACCTGTACCCTGCCCCCCAGCAGGGACCCCAGCCAGGCTCCAGCAACACGGACTACCTGTTCGCCATGGTGGATGGGCAGCAAGAGAAGATCCTCGAGGAGAAGGCCAGGGAAGAGGTCAAAAACTGGTCGAGGAAGCCGCGGAGGAGGAAACTGGTGCTCTCGCCCAATCTCTTCCCGCTCAAGTTCTGTGATGCTTGGGTAACACTCTTCCTTCAAGTATAACACGCCGCTCCCGAGCTCCGCCTCGGTCGAGCGCGTGTTCAGCTATGGGTCGGACATCCTCAGGCCCAAGAAGGCGGCCCTCACTGCACCGAACTTCGAGGCCCTCGTCTTCATGAAGGGCAACCTCCACCTCCTCAAGAAGGCCTACGAAGGGGAGAAGGAAGACGAGGACTAAGCTGGCGGGTTTAGAGTAAAGTAGAGTGGAAAACTTTAAATATTATGAGGTATATATGGAACAAAGTTGTTAGTTGACTATTTTTTTCTGAGAGAATATATTAGTATTATTGGGTGTATTTTGTGTAATATGTACTGTATAGTTTTTTTTTTTGTTATATTATATTTTAATTAAAATAAAATGTTTATTTTTATTTTAAAAGCTTGGTTTCCTTTGTATTAGTTAGAAATAGCTTATTTACAAACATTGAAAATCGTTTTTAAAACATTGAATCGCTTTTAAAAATATCGAATCGCATTTCAAAAAAATTAATCGAATCGGATAATCGCTATTCGTACTTAGATTTTTGGCACCCGAATCGGATAATCGAATCGGACTTGACGAGCTGGCGAATCGGTAATCGCTAATCGGACTTCAATTTTTTCGAATCGCGCCCACCTCTTGCAAAAACATACAAGGACAGTCTGACAGATGGAGAGAGAAATACAAGAAACAGTGAGTCTAATAACGCCGATAGCCAGTTACAAGGACGTGTGCACACTACGAACTAAGAAACTCAGCGATTTCACTTGCCAGACCCGAGGTGGTTATAAGACCAAAAATTAAAACCTACAAACCCGCCATTTTCTTCTGATTCCCTACCTCTGCCAAGCAATAAGCTGGTTACCGTTTACTTAGCCTACAAGTAAATAACCAGCGGACATCTGGAGTCAAATTGAATTCTACCGCGTAAACCACAGCCACCGATAGCCTCGAGCCAGATATTACCTTTCATTCCACCTACTTGAAATAGGTGGCCTACCAATAAATTTGAGGTGACCTTACCTATAAACATGTGACCCCCACTTCTATAAGGAAACTAGTTCGTACATAGACCAGTCAAAAGTTTAAAATTGTTTCCTTTTATAAGATGCTACTATCGATGTGAGCACCACAACGGGGGCGGATTTTTACTTTCAAAGATTTGTATCCTTTATTTTGTACTTTTGAATAGTTGTACTATATACAAACCTGTCCCTGGAGGCTTTAAATGTGCCCTTCAAGCCCTGGGGGAGTTAGAGTGGATCTTCGTTGTATTGATCTTCTTCATCCATAATAATTTTACATCTAAGTGGATCTTCGTTGTATTGATCTTCTTCATCCATAATAATTTTACATCTAAGTCTCTTATTTTCCCTGTTTTCCCTTTATTCATTCCCGCTCACGAATAGACACGAATTCCAATTAAAAGGAATTTGATGCAATCATTTAACCCATTAGTTTTACGGTTCATTACCAAAAATGCCTCTTTGGAGTCGTTCCTACCTGACCCATTTCGGGGGATTGCCAATATTTCTAACAGAGGGCGCCACGCTTTGTCTCAGAGCCGGCAGCTCCACGCCAACAGCCAAATTACACAAACACATCCCTTTAAAGAGAAAATATGTTACATACAGTTCCAAATGACTTTTGGAGCCCTGTAATATTTGAGTGCATCCCTAAATTTTAAGAAAGAATGGCGTAACTTAAAATATTAATATTATCTCGTGTTTGATTAACAAAGTAGGTCGGAAAAACACTTATTTTGATTATATGTAAAGTAATAAATGCCACGGAGGATTACAGAAATTATGACTTATTACCTTAATTTTAACAGAGGTGGACAAGATAAATCATAAATTTGTAAAAAATGTAACGGATGTTAATGTTAAAGGTTTAATTATTATTTTATTATAAAACAGAAAACGGGTTTTTTGCTCACAAACTAAGAAAAGATTAATGAAACAATATTAGTATTAAATTAATACTAATATTGTGTTTCATTAATGTTTTTTCAATTTTTATTTAAAAATTTGGACATTTATATTTTATAATTTTAGAAGGTTTTAAGAGTTTGGGGGGTAAAAAACACCCCCTTTTTATGTATTGTTTTATAATAATTAAATAACAATTAACGCTTTAACGTTAACTTCCGTTACATTTTTAACGAATTAACAGTTTAGCGATTAACTTTGCCCACTTCTCTACCTTAACAGCTAAAATTGTTGAGTTGCCGAAATTAAAAGGAATGTTGAATTAGCCTCGTCTCCGCTGTACTGTAATAGAAGAATAACGATCACACTTCATTTCCGGCAAGTCTAACAGTACCGTAGTTTAGGACAACATAATTGATAAGTGATAAAATACCTGAAAGCAACAAATCTATTTAACAAAATTAACACAGCTTCCATCCGTAAGTTAAGATACCAAGCCTAGACCGACGCTCCAAGAAACGAAAATGGTTTATTACAAAAGAAAATTACAGACAACACTATTATTAAAAGTGTCTTATTTAACGGCACATCTCGTCACTTCTATTCACAAACCAGAAGTTAAACCTAAGCGAAGCCATAGAAAGGTGAATTGGGTTTTAAACCCTAAACAAAGATCTACACCATGGTAGTAAATACAACATTGAAAGACCTTGATGGTGTTTTACACATCTACAAGAGTACTTTCCCCAAATGATCTAAGAGGAGAAGAAAACAGTAAATGAAATTTATAAGGTTGGAAACAAAGTTCCTGCACAACTTTTATTGGCAATGATTTACAAGGAAACAATGCAACAAAAGAAACATATTAATGAACAATGTAATCACAGTTATTCCCAATGACGGAATCTCATGGATGCCTATGTTGTAAAATTTAACTGGCTTGGTATCAGAGAAGGCTCCACTTGCAGTTTTCAATTTGTCATCATTTTGGAACGTTTTGCCCTTCAAGAATAAATTGGTAGTGAGTTAGTCCGTTGGCGCCAGGTCTGGCGATTAAGGGTGGCTGAAGGAGAACTTCCTACCCCAGCTCCAGGAGTTCTTCACGGGTATGATATGCAACGTGTGGTCGAGCGTTATCATGAAGAAACGTGACATCAGTCAATTCGGTCGTTTTTGCGCAATAGCATCTGCTACCTGTTGCAGTTGTCGACCGTATAAGTATGCGTCGATAGACTGATTGCCTTCTAACATTTCTCAGTAAATCACTCCCTTCACATCCCACCAGACACAAACCCTCAACTTCATATGATGTCGGTCGGACTGCGTCAAGTTGTGGAGGTGCACTTTTGTCTGTCCAGCTTTTTTTGCGTGCCATGTTCGAGTTTAGACACCATTTCTCATCTGCAGTTATCACTTTGTTCAGCCAATCAAAACGACGTTTTAATGGATTCAAACTAACTGTAATTCTGACGTTAAACTTTTCCGCCAGCTGGCGTGATCTCAGATGTGGATCAGCTTTAACACAGGTGCACAAACGGCCATTGTCAATAAGTAAGGGCCTACCACTTCTTGGCTGATCTTGGAGATCGAATTGGCCACGTTGAAACTTCTTAAACCAATCTTATGTTGTGCAATGACTTATTGTAACTTTCCAAATTCTTTGTTGATACGGGTTGTGATTGGACAGCACTTAAGCCGGAATTGTAATCATATAGTAAAATAGTACGTTGATGTTTACAAGAAAATGTCATTTGACGGCTAATTTTTAAAACTTTTATATATCATATAATGTGTCCGACAAATTACTGTGTAGTGCCGTAAGCTTTCCTAGGCCTTGCTTGAAAGTGCAAAGTAGTCTAGTTTACCTATGCTCTAGGTCAGTGTGCACTTTCATGCGAGGCATAGGAACGACTAGGCCACTACACATTAACTAGTCGTACACCTTGTATAAATCTATAAATAAATAAACGTTTAAAAATAGTTGTGCGGAGACTTTGTTTCCAAATTAATCCTTCCAAAAAAATATCAATACTCTACAGAGACATTCTAAAGAAACAAGAGCCTATAGGGGTTATTGCCCTTTTGTGAATGGTTTGGTTACCCGGGATGATTTGTCACCAAATTTTTTGCTATGTTCCTTGGTAGCCAGACACGGTTCTTGGTTCGGCTTATTGGCTAGTGACTTGATTCTTCGGGGCCTGCCGTTTGCGTGAGGTACTGATTCCAGGTGGTATACTTCTCTTCTTTCTTGATTGAAGTCTATTTTTTTTAGTTCCAGGCTGGGTAGAGGTGATCTAGGATTCTTTAACGGTAAATAAATTGTCGGCGCTGGATTCTGTATTCTTTATTCGGTGGGAACTTGGAAAGTATTCATGTGTTGCTATCTCCATCTTGAAACACTTTCCAATTCCCTTTTTATATCAATGATCCACAAACTCCTGGACAAACATGAATTATAAATTTAATTTATTTATGTACATTCAATATGAGTTTCAAATAATATTAAATTTGTACATTCTATTGATTTGTGATCTAGCGATCACAAATAAATAAAGTTGATATTAATATAAATTGTAACTAGGAAAATAATTATATTAGAGTGCCAAATTTTAAACGTGCGAACTTTAATGGCTTCAACCGCAAGCTTAGAGAGATTAAGTGCGATCCAACATTAGGACATTTTAATCACTGCTGGTCCTATTCACCGAGCATTTTAGAGAATTAGATGTGCAATTCATTCTGCGAAAAAACAAACGAAACGGCTCAAGTAAACCAAAATAGCGGAATCATGATATCGAAGTCAAATTGAAGTATAGGAACTGTGCATACAACCGTAACCCATCCGAAGAAAATAAACAAATTTGCATAGCACGACGAAGGGAATGTCAGAAGGAAATACGAAGCGCTTAAAGAAAATATGAAATTTAAATTGCCAAAGAAAGCAAACATAACCCTAAGAAGTTTTTCGATTATGTATGCAATAGAAACCTGATAAAGGAAACAATAGGACCTATGTAAAATGACAATAACGAATTAGTTTTTGATACAGAAAAGGTGGCCAATATATTGAATAACTTTTTGGCAATGGTATTTATAAACGAAGATGGACATAATATACCACAAATGAACGACGTGATAAACTTTAACGAGTATGATCTTTTAACCGATATCGACATCTTCGAAACAGAAATAGATTTTTATATTAGAAAGTTAAAATCCAATAAATCTCCAGTTCCTGATTTAATCTATCCGACATTTAAATGAAATTTGTTAGCGGGACTGCTAACAAATGTTTAGAAGGGAAAAAGAGAACTTATGACCACTTATCGACCCATAAGTTTAATACCATCGTAGGTAAATTAATGGAATCCGTCATTCGCCATAGGGAGATCGATCATTTAGAAGTGCATAATCTCATAAATGATAGTCAACACGGCTTTAGACAGAAACTTGCATGTTCAACTAATCTTATAGAATTTTATAACAGCATGATTAAAAGCTATGACAAAAGTAGATCTTTGGACATAGTTTACTTAAACTTTGCTAAGGCATTCGACATCGTTCCTCAAAGGCGATTACTAACTAGACATTTTGCTCTTGGAATTAGGAAAAACTCTTACAATAAATCGAGTCGTGGATAAGTAATCATAAGCAGAGATTAGTTTTAAAAATTCAACTAGTGGCGTACCCCAGGGGTCTGTGTTGGGACCATTGTTGTTTCTTATTTATGTTAACGATATGGACACTGGCCTACTTGGTAGATTATCCAAATTTGCGGACCACACAAAAGTTGGGGTAATATTTTAAATAAGAACGATAGCAAATTAATTCAGCGGGATCTAGATAAATTCTTCGAATGGTCGAATAAATAGAACATGAAATTTAATTTAGACGAGTGTGTAATTTTGCACCTAGGTCGAAATAACCCAAGTTTTAACTATGAGAGGGTGGTAAAAATCTTTTCTCTGTGGACGAGTTAAAACATTTAGGGGTGTGTGTTTCAAAGGATCCTAAATTTAACAAACAGTGTAACTAAGCGTGTAAGAAGGCGAACCGAATAGTTGAATTTATAACATGAAGTTTTCAATACAAACACCAAGATATAATCATACCTCTATATAAAAGTTTACTAAGGTCACACCTAGAATACGCGATACAGTTCTGATCACCTTATACTCATGTAAACATTAATAAAATGAAAAGAATTCAACAAAGGGCAACTAAACTAATGCCCTCGATTAGAAATAAGTCGTATATCGAAATATTAAATATATTAAAACTACCGACTCTCGAAACTAGACGCTGGCGATGTGAGCTTATCGAAGTATTTAAAGTTTTAAGTAAATTTGAAAACGTTAATTATGAAAAAAAATTTAAGTACGACCATAGATGGTATCACACGTAACAACGGTTTTAAACTCAAAGGACGGAGGTTTTAAACAAACATAGTTAAAAAAAAATAATCACCTTTAAAATCACCGATAAATACGCTCCTCACAAAGGTTGTAAATACTAGTAGTAGGAATAGTTTTATAAACAAAATTGGCAGTTATTTTACGAATAATGATATTGATTAAATACGAAGCCCTGTTTTGAACTAAATGGCGCGTGAGTGAGCATCGTGGTGACAATGTCCAAAGGAGGACTACTAGCATATTAGTATTCAGTGAGACGGGCCTCTGAGTGGACTAAGTAGTCCTTACTAGCTCCCTGTAATTATGAGACTAATTAGTTTTTCCGCAATGTTTTACATTATTATAGAATCTTACACTTGCTATTTAATTATATACAAGTATTTAATACGGTAATTTTCCTTAGTATTTTTTAATATCTGTTCATAATTAGATAGTTTAATTGACTTGAACATAGCTTTTCTACTCTATTTTATCATATATAGGTTGTTTTTAATTAAAAATATATTGATTTTAGCATAAACAAAACCAAACCATTATATTAATTGTATTTTTATATGATTAAAACTATTTAGTGGGATAAGTTTTGATATTTAAGTAATGAAAAAGGTGACATCTGGGAAACATCCCTTCAATAGTTGCCAAATGCCGCCACATTTATCATTTAGTGCTCAAGGCGCAAATTCTCTTTATTAAACCCTCCATTCATTTGAATTAAATTAAATATATAGAGGTCGTTGCATTGTACTTATTTCCTTCACTCGTATACACAGATTTTTTAAAGTAATTCAGTCTAAAATACTATATTATGGTATTTTTTTCTTTTTAAAAACGATTCTAAATTTTCTCGAGTTAACGAAAAAAATAATTAGTTAGGTACCAAATAAGCTACTGGGTACGAAAATGATATTAACTTGTAAAATATCACTGAGGCTGTTTATTTGTATTCTTTTACGATGATAATGTTGAGGGTATTTATTCGTATTAAATTTGCTAATTATTTTTCGAACTGAATTTTGAAATTCAGGAGAGCGGTGGTCTTACTTTTAAAGATTATTTATTCTAAGACCCAAAACGAGCTCTCCTCATTTTTTTAAGGGGTCTGGCAGTATATATAGGCGTTCGTTATTGCTTTTGTAGTTTTGCATGCTTACGAATCTTAGTTGCAACGTTTTCACAGATCGCACCAGAATAGGGGACAACAACAACAAAAAACAGTCATTTGACCACTGTCCATCCGGACTCTTACTAAAGAAAGGTACTACAATTTCGAGTATAAGTAGTGTTTTTAGACCACTATTATCCATTCGGATTCCTTTTAGTCAAATGTTATTTTGGTTCGACGTAAAACCATTTTAAAATTTCTTAAAAACACATAGAAGTAATCATTATATAGGTTTCTT
The DNA here is from genome assembly GCA_963969495.1 of Ceratothoa steindachneri. Classification (NCBI taxonomy): domain Eukaryota; kingdom Metazoa; phylum Arthropoda; class Malacostraca; order Isopoda; family Cymothoidae; genus Ceratothoa; species Ceratothoa steindachneri. The sequence goes on from OZ018324.1 coordinate 8,256,002, forward strand.
TGAGTCTCTTATTCCATATTACGAGGGGCGGTCAATAAGTTTTGCGAATGGATAGGGCAAAACAGAGGAAGGGGGATGGCTATTTGTGGGGGTTAGGACAAATTATGACAAGTCAGGACCTGCACCTGCACGCTCCTGCCTCGTCTATTTAAGAAGCAGTGGCTGATCGCAGATCGCCAGTCACAAATTTTTCAACAATGGAGAAGGTTGAGCACCGCACAGTGATAAAATTTTTGACCAAGGAAAGCAAGAATGCAAAAGAGATCCATGAACGCATGGTTGCAGTGTACACCGACACCGCCCCTTCCTATGATTCCCATTGCTCGTTGGAATAGGGAGTTCCGCCATGGTCGTGAGTCCCTTGAAGATGATCCCCATCCAGGACGCCCGTCAGACGTGACCAACGAGGACAATGTGGCCCGTGTGGAGAGGTTAATCCTCGAAAATCGACGGGTGAAGGTCGAAGAAATCGAGCGAGAACTTGGAATATCACATGGAAGTGTTGTCAACATCATCCACGACACTTTGGCTATGACCAAGGTCTGTGCCCGTTGGGTCCCTAGAAACCTGACGCCCCGTGATCGACTTCAACGTCGTGAAAGTCCACAAGGCCAGAGTTGCACAAGCTGCCCTGCGCAAGTGCGGATTCGAGGAGCTCAACAAACCCCCCTACAGTCCAGATCTGACCCCTAGCGACTACTTTTTATTCCACCAGCTCAAGGCTGCACTGCATGGACGCCGGTTTGGGGACGATAAAGATGTCCAGCTCGCCGTCCAGGAGTGGATTGAACAGCAGTCGGGAGATTTCTGGGTGTCGGGAATTCGAAGCCTCAGGGACGAGTGGCGCAAGTGGATTGAAGTCGAGGGTAGTTATATTGAAAAATAATAAAACACTTTTCTTCATATCTCGTTTCCTTATATCCGAATTGCAATACTTATTGACTTCCATTCGTACAATGTGAACACCACAAACCAATGTCTCTTAAAGAATCGATAGGAAGTATCTATACGGATTGAGGCCTAACTGGAAGTAAACAAATTAATTCACTCAATTGCCAATCTCGTCAAAAATGATAAGATGTATTGTGTCTAGTAATCAAAAGTGGGATGCTAACATTCATTCCAAGATTACATAAAAAAATGAGGATGCTACTCAACTGTAAAATTTATATTCTAGATGAATATCAAGTATCACTCCAAAATAATAGCAGATTTCACTAGTGATGTGATAGGATAGGGGATTATCTTGGTCATACAAACTACTTGTAATATAGCTTTGATCGGCGAGGAGAGTAGGGAGAGACTAATTCACAGCACCACCCGTACTAGAGCAGCCACCACTGGATAGACTATACTAAGTCGGGCCTCACTTATAATAATAAAATAGTATTGGTTTGTTGTGATGAAAGCCTGATTCATCACCCCAACTGTGATTCCCTCCCAGCCGCCATAACACTTGCAATAGGAGTTGCAGATTGGTACTCGTTCCTATTAATTAACATCTTTGACGTTAATAGTTGGAAGTTTAATGAAGAACGCCACTTATATTGTTTACAAGCGATTTTGATCTCCACAAAAAGACCTGTTCCATTGTGCCTGGAAACAACTACAATGTTGTCGACGGTTCCCCTCAACTGTGACTTGCACACTTTCATTCATCAAGTGTTACTCGTTCGCGGTCTTACCGCGAACGAGTTACGTCTTTTTCTTTGATGACGTCAGTATTGGTGTCATCAATGACGTCATTATCGCGTCATCAATGACGTAGTTTCAACGTTAGCACTCACAACAGGAAGGACATCCGATCATATGCTTCATATAACCTTGATAGCAAGTAGATGCCACCATCTACGTATGGAAACGGAATTTTCGCTGGTACACAGACAAGTTTAAGTCGATTAACATACTTTTATGCTTTTAAGACAGGTTATTAGGAAATAACATTTACTACAGGCAAACAACAAACAACAGTTTGGCTACACAGCATATTTTATAAATTTATATTATATCAAGAAAAGAATCTTCCCAATATAAAGTTTTAGATATTTATTTTCGTACAATAGATCTATTCCCGCTCTTTCCTAACAATTCACAATTGAATTTATTCATTTTAACTTTGTTAAATGCGCAAAAGAAAATTAAAAAAAAACTCCCCTCTCAATCGTCTAGTTTCCAACTGAAGTAAATTCAATTCTTTTAATCTACCTAATATTTTGGGCTTTAGGCCAAGTATCAATTTAGTGACAAAAGGGCTAACTATTTTGGTCATTAATATAATATATTAATTTAATACATAGTTTAAGTGAGAACGAATCGAATTCTCGTAAATATCCCCTTGTGGTCTATCCCTGGAGGCGCCCAACTGAATCCGGCAAGAGGCATTAGAGATCCCTCACGTCAAAAGAAAGCGATGTCGCTATATTTGACGTTCGGTAATCACCCCTCCCCCCCTTTCTCAATCCTAATGTAGGTCCTCAACTGTCTCTTTTATGTCGTCAGAAGGATGCAAATAGGATTCTGCCCCCTTAACACCAAGCTAGTGTCCTAACTCTCTTATCAAATGACGTTTCATCAGCGAAGTCTCACCGCGCTAATATTCCTCCATTGTCGTCTGTCAGTCATATAATTTTGAGTTCTATTCCTCCTTTCTCTTTCTCTCGTACGGAACAACGGGAAGTAGCAAATACTCCATCATCATTTATTGTTATTATTTCTTCTCAATGCCGTCTTTTGAAATCAATTTTAATTATTTTCTATTTATTTTATTTTGTTTCCAATTATAAACTTTTCTGTTTAATTAATTTAACTTTAGCAATTATTTCTCGTCTATTTTTTTACTAAATAATAAAAATGTACAAAGATTCACTACACAAGACAAAACAATTCTATGTTCAAATCCATCAGCTTCTTTATTCCTCCAGAACCAACGAAAATATAAGAATAATAAAAATGTATCTTTGCCTTAAAACTCAAATTTCCCTAACTCAATCCGAGCATTTTGTTCTCTTTCCTTGATAATTAAGGCAACTTCAATCCTTCTTCCCTATAGAAGATTCTAAATTATGTAGCTAAAATGATTTCACCAGGCAAACCAGGCTTGCCACACCAGCTATAAGCCTATATCACGTGTCAACTTTATAGCTAAAAGACCAAGAAAATCCTAAATTGAAGGCAAAGAATATCTTATAGACAACTTGTACAACGACCCCCAGTTCGGATGACAAAAAGGATGAGATTCCACGATGGCACTTGGCGTGGTCACTGAAAAAAAATCGCCAAGACTAAATTAAGACAAGATACATCGATCTATGTCCTAAGAGACATCAGCAAAAGCCCTTGATAAAGGAAGGATCAAAGGAATGTACTACAAGTAAGATCCACATCTACGCTGATCAACAATCTCGTGAAAATTATCTGCGATTCTCGCAGATAGAAAGAACGCGTTGTACAACGGACCTCCTTCATTGCTACGTTGAATGATTGAGATGATGTGATGAACACATTATTTTTACGTCTATTTTTTAAAAGGGGTCTTTTTCTTCCTTTATTTATTATTTTTTACGAAGCTGAATTGTTGATAGAATACTTTAATAAAGGAAATAATTTAACCCTGGGAATTTTCAGACAGAAGGAGACTACATAAACTGATTAATATAATTATTGTGTTGCAGTTGATTAATATATCTCCACAAACTGTGATTTGTAATTAAAAATATTATTCTTATTAAATTTATTTTGTTGTTCTTCTTCTTTTTATTCTTACTCTTCTTATTGCTGTTCTTATTGTTGTTCGTGTTGTTCTTCTTGTTGTTCTTCTTGATGCTGTTCTTTTTATTCTTGTTCTTGTTGTTCTTCTTGTTTTTGTTTTGTATTATTTTTATTCTTTTTATAGTCATTTTTATAATTATTTTATAATTAATTTTATTATTAATTTTTATTCATTTTATTTCATTTTAATTAATTTAATTAATTTTAATTAATTTAATTCATTGTTATTAATTTTAATTATTTTATTATTATCTATTTTAATTATTATTTTCATTATTATTTATTTATATTATTATTATATTTTATTATTATAAAATTTATTTATTTATATTATTATTATTATATTTTATTATTATTTATTTATTTATTATTATATTTTATTTATTATTGATTGTACAGGTGAGCGTTTGTGTATAAGGGAGACAAGTGTTTTAATGCACTCTTTATGTTTATTTGTAGCCTGTGTTCTCCTACCCCGAAGACATTTCTCCCCCCTTCGCCGAACTGCATTGGCTGCCTATTCGATCGAAAATCCCCCTCAAAACCCTTTTTAGGAATAAGATAATGAACACCGCGGCAGTCGCCTATCTCTCTTCCTTACGAACTCCTCTTAGTCACCTGTGCTGCGCGGGTGATTATGCTTTATCTACATTTGCTTCTAGAATTCGGAATAATCTGCCTGCTGCAATACGTCATCGCCCTACCTTGATGCCTTCAAGATTATTAAGTGGTTAGCAGACTGTTAGATAGTGCCAAAGGTTTTACGTTAAACTAAAACTAAGGCGTTAGGGTCACGGGTGGTCAGTAGTTTGATATAGGTGGTGGTGTGATGTCACTATGGCTGTTTTAATATATGTGCATGGATCACTGGGAGAAGTAGGAGTGTGAATCGATGGGAAGGGGGGAAAGGAGGTCATAGTTATTATTATATGCGCTATCAGTTTCTTTCCTTTAGCGGGGTCATGATAAGCATGACAATCATTGGCAAACTTGGCGTAAAAGAGGCAGGGAGAAAGGATGGGGGGGTTAACCACTAGCTAGCGAAAGTGGGAACCATTCATAGCTCGAAGGAGAGCCACCCGTACTATATCATGGGAGTGTGGATTTGAAACATTATCGACGAGTTCAGTAAATGGAAGAGTGATGTGTCGTGTGTGCGGTGATGGAAGTGAAAAAAAATCCGTCTTTTGATCGGCTAATGTGTGATATATATAGAAGGAATTGCCTGTGCGTATGTGCTGGAATCGGTGCCCCGCCGTGAGTGGGGACCTCCTTCCGGAATTCTAACCTGGTAACTAGGCGTGAAAATCAAGCGCTTTTTCAGCTCGGCTACGGGGAGTGAGAGATGAGGTGGAATAGTAAAAGATGATGGTGTCTATGTTGGTGTATGCTGATCACTTGATGTTAATGGCTGAGGATGAGAGGAATTTGGATCAAATGAAGTGTTTCACAGTATGTGTGAGGAGGTGGCTACAATTAAATGTAAAATAGATTAAGGTGATGGTGTGTGGCATTGAGGGTTGTGATATTTGAGATGGTGGAGTGTATCATGTACAAGTGAAAACTTTTAGGTAGCTCAAGTGTATATTGAATGATAGAGCTACGGTTGTGACAGGAAAGGTTCAGGAGCGATCAAAGAGAAAGAGAATTTCTGAATTAATGTGTAGAAGGGTGCAAAGCACATGTGGGATAAATAGAAAGAAATAGAAGTGGTGAAAAGAGAAAGAAGTGTAGGAGATTTGCAAAGGGAGGCAAGGCGCCAGGTAAGCAGGATTATCGCTTCCATTTCTTTTAGTGTTCGTGTTTATCTTTGTTTTTGTCTTAAAATTTTAATGTTTCTTGTTTGTGCTATTCGCCTTTATTGTTGGTGCACGATTCAATTACTTTATTATTCGTACTATTTAGTTTTATTGTAGTTCCTATGTTCTGTTGTCTATGGCGTTTATCTGTTTGTTTTTTTGTCATTTTTTTTCTTCTTTCCCCGTGTTCCTTCCTCTTGAGTCAAATTTCTGAATGTTTGAGCGTGCAATGTTTCACGAAGATGCGTGAGCGAATGCTGGTCTCAACGTTAGTGTATGTGAGTAAGAAAGTGGTAGTGAAATGAGAAAGGATCGAGAGTGAAAGCAGTCAAAATGGGCAATTTGAAAGTGATGTTGGGTTTGAGAAGAGAAAATAGAATAAAGAATGGAAAAGATGTAAACATGGTGCGAGAAAAGATGTGAAATTGTACATTGGGAAGTTTTAGGGTGGTGTGGGCACCACCCTCGTGAGTGTGTCTCACGCTATGCGGAGGGAGGGAAATATTAAATCAATTTCGTGAGTGTTTGAGAGAGAAAGAAACGACTGTGGAGCAAGTATATGATAATATGGGTAAACCATGAAGACAAGATGCTTCAGCACCCACCACGCAATCTACTCGGGTTTATATGGTGGTGGACGCACTTTGTTTAATTATATCCACCTATTTTCAACAGCACTCTGGTGTTGGCTTTGTGATGGCCATTTCAAAATTTTAAGTTTGGAAATATCGAACCATTTCAAAGGCGCATGTTCCTGCGCCGGGGGAACATGTGACCTACCACAGTCACACATACGCAGTATAGCGAAGTAAAACGATTCTCACAGTCACGCTATAAGGTCAGCTGTTCAAACAAGCTTGGTAGCAGGTGCAGAGCCGAAAACACGATAGTAGCGGCCATTATTTGCTTGCGGCAACCCGCGAAAAGCAAAGTTGCATCTTTTAGGATTCAAGATAAAATGAATCTCTATCTCCACGACCAGAAAAATTAACACGGGCTGGAGGAGGCTCCGCCCATACAAAATCATTGGCGAATAGTAAACCACGCCTACGGGTGCAATACCGTATGTACCATCTTGGTTAGACAGAGAGATGACAATCTTGCAGTAATCCAGTCAAACAGATTCACGGGCACATTTACAATTATAGTCACAGTCGGAGACGCAGATAATTAAGATACCAAACCAAAACAAGCAATAGGCTCGCCTGGATACATGAGACGCCCGTTTCGAATTCATCTTACGCCGAATCAACCCGAGTTCTACGCCCTAAATAAAGAGCCCGAAATTCCGCCGTTTGGAATTTCCTATAGTACTGGTAATCCCTATCGATCTACTTAACCAGTCTACCTATCCTCAAGCCGAGGGAGAGTATTATCGTTTCCCAGGTCAGCGCTAGGTTGTCGTGTGGCCTTATAACAAGATGGTCACTGTTAAGCAGCATCAGATCTGATTAGTACTTGGATGGTACACCACCAAGGTCGTGGAAAACCTCACAACTGCATCCCTCTCAAAGGGCAACCCCTCTAATTGGTAACGTACCCATATTCAAGCCACCACAACCTAACACTGCCAACTTTACCTACCTAATAATAATATTACAACCACCACCAAACCACCCCATACATCATTTAGTCATTAAACACTTTTTATTCGCAATTGTTAACACATAATTGCGACAGTAATGTTAATAAATATTAATATATTATTGCATTAATATAATTATTAATGGGTACTTATGTGCTAATATTAAATATTATTTGTGGGTTCTTGCATGGATTGATAATTATCCATAACTGTTGTACGAGCCACCCCCCAAAAAACGGGCCTGCACACACTTTTTGTGCTATATCATTCATTCATTTACTAATCACCCTTACTTTGCAGGACATGATAGACTCTTTCAAGAAAGTGTAGGACACTTTCGTGCATCAGTTCAAATGTGAAAAAGCCCACTCCAAGAGCAGAATACATGGCTTTGTGGACCACTTCGAGAACTAGGGGACAGTGGAGAATCTCAATGCAGCCATTGACAACCGTCCAAGCCATTCAGGACGCCCCAGGAAGCGTACAGCTGAGCTGGTCGAGAGCGTCAGAGAGTCAGTTCAGCAGAGTCCAAAACGATCTGAGCGCAAGCGAAGTCACTCCCTCACTATATCCATGAGACTTGCAGGAGAGTGCTAGTAATGGATGTAAAGGCCTACCCATACATAATACAGACGAAGCAGACCCTTACAGCCTCAGAAAAGGAGCAGAGAAAGGCTATGGCAGTCAAGATACTGGAGAAGATTCAGGAGACTTCAACTTTCCTTATCCTCCTTTGGACCTCAGGTGAAGCTCACTTACATCTTAAAGGAAAGGGAAAGTCAAAGACAAATGTCTTCCGGGGGACCTCCAGACCAAATGAGTTACCCACCAAACCACTGCAATCTCAGCCAGAGGCATCATCGGACCATTCTTCTTCGAGGAATCTGACGCGACAGTGACAGTCACCAAGGAGCGGTATGTTGGGGTCCTAAAAACCTTGAAGATGGAGCTGCAGACCCTGTTCCCATCACTTATGGGGAAGTTCTGCTTCCAGCAAGATGGAGCAAGCTCTCACACCTCAAACCTGTCCCGAGATTGGCTGAAAGACAACTTTGGTGGCCGTGTGATCAGTCTCAAGACTGATTTTGAGTGGGCACCTCATAGCCCAGACCTTAGCCCCCCAATTTTTTTTCTCTGGGGTTACCTTATAGACAGAGTGTACGCAGGGAGACCCAGGACCATCACGGAATTCAAGGAAGCCATCAGGGACGAGATCAGAGCCATTAGTAGGTCGGTTTGTAAGGACGTCATGCCCATGCCTCATGAGAGGCATGGGCAATTCCTCCGAGTACCCAATCCAACAGGGTACATAACGTACTTCCCTGCGAGGGTTCACCGGTAGTTACAAGGGGGAGTCAAGGAACGCCCTTGCTTCACGTGAAAATGCATCGCTTTTGTTTTTAAAGCGTAGTGCCTTCGGTACACTTTATGAAGGGCGTGGCATTGGATGGCATCAACCGCCAACTGGAGGCGGCAGGCTGCGGAGGCTGGGTGTGCGGTGGAGCAATCAAAAGCAAGGTGGTTCACAAAAATGTTGCAGGCACCCTTTCAAGCAGAGTGTAAACCAGGCTATTTATCGTAATAATAAACAAAGTAACACTTAATACACTGCTCCGGCGAACACCTTCCTCCTGGGCATATAGATCAGAATGTTACTAACCCTAACCCGAAAATTGCGAGTAGCTAAAAAAAACTCTAGATAAAAACTGGTAAGAGTCCCCTCAATCCCCATTCATACAACTGGCGGAGGAGTCCATGGCGCCATGTGCTGTCATAGGCCTTCTCGATATCGACGAAGACGGCCATCACGGGGTAGCAATGAACAAAGGCCTCGAGTAGAGTACCGTCCATACGGACAAGAAGATTTGTCGTACTCTGCCTCTTACGGAAGCCACACTGGTATAGAGTTAGGAGGACATGGTGTTCCATAAAGCACTGTAAGTGAGCATTTACCATTTTCTCCAATAACTTACTAAGAGAGCTGGTGAGGGCTATTGGCAAAATAATAGCGGGAAGACAAGCCGTATCTATCCGGATTCGGAAACGGCAGCACCAACGCCGTTTTCCACGTAGTCAGAGAGAATCCCTGGATCCAAATCCAGTTAAAATATTTAGTAGGAGTGATTCCGTAAGGGGATGGGAATGCCCGAGAAAGTCGGATCAGATATATTCTAGGCCCAGGGACGTGGAAGCGCACTGAGACAGTGTTGAGCGCATCTCGAAGGTAGTGAACAGACAATTGTAGGACTCTTGTCCACCAACCGAGAAACGCAGGGCTTCGCTCTCTAGCCAGGGATTGATACATCTAAACTCCGCCAGATGGGGCTGAACGGAACTAACTTTGGCAAAAGAGGTCAAAATATAAGCCACGCTGACGGGATCGGACATGATAGAACCACTTATATAACGCCAGGGGGGGAGTGACCTGCCCACCGAGATTTGATCTTGTTAATTCTCTTCCAGACCTAAACTGAAGGGCTAGTGGAAGATACGAATGCCCTCCAGGACTCAATGCGCGCCTGACGTAAAGTTCCCTGGCGAATGGATCAATTTCGATTTCTGTCAATACAGTTCGGAGGGGATGAGTTGCGACGGAATCGCACTTGAGCCTTTTTATAGGCCGCCACCACACGAGTCCAATCAGCATTCCAGCACGGGAGTGATGTCCTGCCTGGCGCGGGACCGAGTATGATGAATTGCGGAGGCAGCATACTTTAGCATTAAGTACTAAACAGGAGCATTAATGTATAGCCACATCAATATCTACAAAATCTCCAATTTGTTTACTAGTAAAGGAAGCGTCATGGAACTTTGACCAGTCAGCCCGTACAACATTCCATCTTGGGAGATATGAAGAGGACAGGCAAAGAGTCGTGTGTTTCAAGACAATGGGGAAGTGGTTGCTGTCATGCAGTTTTTAAAGAGACCCCTTGAAATCAGAGATACAGTCGGCGTAGCCAATAGATAGATACATGCAACTGAAAGAATTAGTTTGAATATAGTAGGACGTAACATGACCAGAGCGAAGAATGGTAAAAGATTGTGGATAAAAGAGATTCAAGGAGAGGTCTTGATAGTTGCTCACTCTATCACCCCATACAGATTGCTTGGCATTAAAGTCACCTGAAACTAGGTGAATATAAAGTGAGCAAAACGTATAATCTATCCGTAAAATGAACACGGGCTGCGACTGCTTGAAAAGTAATCTGCAGTATTGGAGGCGTGCAAAAGTGGTTTGTCTTCACCAGGAGCGAGATACCACCATGGTTCGACCCTCCAGGGAGTGGTAAAGAGTTAAAACCAGTGAAATAACGGAACTTGGGGAAATGACAGTTCCCAAGTTTGGTTTCCTGCAAGCAAATAACAGTAGGTGCTATTCCATATAATAACGAGGAGAATTTCTCCCATTTGGCCAAAATCTCCAAACATTTCTATTGAAGAATTACTGCCATCACTCAGACCGGGGAGAGATCACGGTCGGAATAGTACGGAGGTGGTGGAAAAGCGTTGATGAACGGGTGTCGTTTGAGAGGAGCCTGACACGGGCGTTATAGGAGCCTCTGAACGGAGAGGTAACCCAGAATTAGAAGGCCAGGACTAAGTTTGTTTCGACAAACCAAAGTCAGAGGGTCCTGACCCAGGAAAAAGGGTAAACACAAAATGGACTTAAGGTCATCGTTACACCCAGAGGGCGGAGGACCATCACTCCGGATGGTAGGTGTGCAAACCATGTCTAAAGGTAGGTCGGAAGTGGCAGTTACGGAGGGTGTCAATGGAACAGAGGTAGCGAGAAGAGATGGTCGTGACTCGAGGGAAATGGTAGGGATAAAGGAGACATGGCGGCATTGTTACCTTAGAGGAGTGGGGGTAAATCACCATGGGCGAAGGGGACACAACATCCGCGAGAGGAGGGAGAAAGTTACAGTTACAGGTGATGAATAATTAACGATACATTTCTTGACAAAAAAAAACCCCAGAAAACTGACAAAATTTGCAAAAAACGTCAAAAATGGGTTATGTCTAATCTTAAAGAATTTCCAGCATCATTGTTATCGTCATCTCTATCAATGATAGGCAAATTGTCAAAGAACTTTTGGCTTTCGTATGAGCAAAACTGTTTCAAAATTTGTAGGTCGGAATATTTTGCTGCTGCTTTGATAGGGAAATGCTCAGTGTATGCCTTCTTACACACGACTTTTTGCCATGGTCCTTTATAGTAGCAATGTTCACCAAAATTTCAACATCATTGGAACACATTAAGTCATATATCATTTCAAAGGGATTACGATACTGAGTTTAATACAAAAAGAATTTCGAGAAAAGACAAAGTGGTTGCTGAGATATCTGGCATTAAATGTGAGTGGTCTCGTGATACCTTTCAGTCAGATTAGTGTTAGCGGAGTTGAAAATTTTAACATCATTGGAACACATTGAGTCATATCATTTGAAAGGGCTTAATTTCAGACATGACTAATACATACGCAAGCTGAATTTGAAATCAAGAGTAGAACATGCATGCCAAATTAGCTCTGTATGTAGTTCTACTTCTAGATTTTATGCACTATTTTAATCTAATTGTTCTTTGTGGATCTTAATTGATTTACTGATTTCTTACTTTCTACCAACCATTATTGAATGTTGATACAGTGACAGCAAACTCTATACCCTCATAACCAACAGGTTGTCAGCTCCAAGTCCATACACCCTTCCTAAACTTCTCAATCCAATGTCTATTCAGAATAGGCATTGAATTAGAAAATTTGGTGGTTGAAATAAATAGATACTATTCATTTCAACCACTAAATTTTGTGATTTTGTAGGTCATAAAATTGCTCCTAAATGATTTAAAGTAAAAGAAATAAATGATTTTAAATTATCTGATACGACGCCATATTCGTTTACCATGGATACAGCGATAGCCTTGATGATAACTCACAGAAAATAGTAAATGGCTTGAATGTGCTTACAGGTGGGGCATAAATACAAGTACGAATATAAAAGAACCGTTTTCTGCACTAGAAAATCCATACCATACCCATGCCATTGTGTTTTAGAAAAAATATATTGGCCGCTTAATGTTAGATATATGTCAAAATCTTACTCACCCAAATTTGAGGAGAAATTTTCAGAAATAAAAAGTGTTTTTTCAAGTCGAATTCTTCTCAGGCGGATGGCAATTGTCTAAAATTTGCATTTCTGCACGTGCGGACATGCGCAGACAGCCCACGTTCATAAATTATGGGATAGAAAACGTCAGAAAATGGCTGCGCCCTGCGAGGCGTTTCCGTCCGATCAGAAAAAATGCCGGAAAAATGTCATATTTTTTAATGACTGCATATTTTTGTCTGAAATATGAAAGTAATTGAATATTAAACCTATTTACTATTGAATTCTGATGGTAAATCAAAGGAAATGATGTATATTGGTTTGTTTTATAAGTATTTTTCCACCATAGCCTCTTATGCTAATTTTGTAAGGGGTTGGTTTCCATTCCCTGAGGGGGGGGGGGGTATGGCCCAATGCCCCTCCCCCCCTAAGGGCTGTTGAAGGACTGTTCGCAGGGATTAACGACCGACTAGGAGGTTACACTTGAAGCGTTGGGTTTCAAAGCCTTAATAATCAAACATAGTGCATAAGTGGAGAACTAAGGCTTATCTTAAACCTTAGTTCCCCTTTCAGCCTTTCCTCACTTGCTGTGGTCCCTATGCCGACGTGATATGGACACAGATTTCGATTATCCACGCTTTTTTGTTCTTGAGTTCCTCATCTGAAACCCTGCTTACAAAAGTGAACGTGCTTGGCGTCAATGAATTGTTGAGTTCCACTGTGTGAATTCTGCCGAATATATTCAAGAGGTAGTGGTGATATTGTGGTTGAAGTATCATCTCAACACAAACTTGATCGAAATCTGTCTTCGATTGCCGAAGTTCCCGTAACAGTTTCATCTCACCCACGTCTGAATTTTGTCAAAGGTGTCTTTTATTCGAATGAATCAAGGGACTACAATCTCATCCATCTCAAGAGTAAGCCTAGGGGCCAATGAGTTACACATGTACACAGGGTGACTACAACTGTGGACTCTACTCGATTCCCAACTGCCACACTGATTTTAACGTTTGAACGCCAGGAATTGCACGGGTTTATTAAAGCTAGGTACCTTCGTGTCCCGGTAAACCCCTTGTCGTGCTATAGCAATTATATATATATATATATATATATATATATATATATATATATATATATATATATATATATATATATATATATATACACACTGACGGGCTTGGCCGTCAGAGCGGGGGAGAAAACCGCTCCCCACCAACACGTGTGTATTAAAGATCAAAGTAAGCGAGGGCAGATTGACCTTAAAGATTGAGTTACGGCTGAGTGTAGTTCAGGTTATTTAAAGAGTACGACAAAAATAATATTTAATAACACAAAAAGGAAATATTAAATATTTGCTAAAGTGGGTTTAACGAAAATAGGTGGTCAGATTAAAAATGACACAGCGTCGATTTAAAGGGATTATAGCGGGCTAATGACCTGACTCGGATCGGAGTCTTTAAAGGGGCTACGTTACTAAGCGAAGACCGGATTCTAATAAAATCCGCGGGCGACTAGCGGCTTACAACACAGAAGCTTGATGCGTCGAGAGGTAAAGCAATTCGGGGAGGCGACTGATCTGAGTATATGTATACAAAAAGAAAAGAAAAGGAAGGAATTTTTTTTTAAATCTCTACATTGTCGTCCATGAGACAAATAACAAAATTAAATGAGTTGATATTCACAGTTAATATTTGATTATAGGCTCACTTTTTTTGGTTAATTAATGATAAAAAATGATATATGAATCATGGAACAAAAAAAACACTACATACATACATGATAAAAAATAATTAACAAAAATACATATAGATAAATGAAAAAAGTACCTGAAATCTATAAATAGAAATATATACACAGGGGACATTTGGCATCAAAATGAAATATACAGATAATGCTTACATTACAAAGACGGGTTCTTTTCCTTTTTTTTAACCTACAATCTACATGCGCGAGGAAAAAAATATACAAAACCTGGCAATGGCTTCCCAACTCCCTCCTACGGAGGGGGGAGCTTGCGCTTCGCTACCAATATTAAAATTTAAAATCTAAAGAAATTTTTATAAATTTTATGAACTTCGCTAATTATTATAATTTTAAAAATGAACTCTAAACTAAATTTCCCCCCTTTCAAAATATCACGTTGCTAAAATATAGAAGAAGAAGAAGAAGAAGAAGAAGAAGAAGAAGAAGAAGAAGAAGAAGAAGAAGAAGAAGAAGAAGAAGAAGAAGAAGAAGAAGAAGAAGAAGATATATAAAAATAAATTTTCTGAACTTCACCATTTGTAATTCTTTGGGTTTTGAAAATTTCACAAAATTTCGATACTTATATTTATTTCTGAACCTTACCATTTTGTTTTTTGATATTATAAAAGAATTATTAGAAATAATTTTGATAAAAAAACATAAGTCATAACCAAAGTAAGATGAAATTATTATTTAAACCCTCAAAAAGATCCCCTTCTTAGATTATAGAGTTAAGGATGATGATAAAGGCAAAGGGGCTGTTCCCTAATATACAATTAACCGGGCTTGGTGCCCAAGGGGTTACGGCTGAGACTATATGCTAAACAATTGTCTGACCTCTTAATATCGGCTACAAAGGGGAGCCGACGGAACTGCATTAGGCCTTTATCGGTTAGAAACGCTGTATATTTTCTTACGCTCTTTCTAAGGTGGATCTGATAAAATAATATGCCTTGCTAAGATCTAACTCAGGGATAAATCTCGCTTTTTCGAAAAGGTGGGGGTCCTAGTCTATTAGGGGAATTGGTTCAGCATCAAAGACAGTCACGGAATTAAGCTTGCGAAAATGATGCACATACGGTACGTACTCTCAGACTTCCACACCATCAATATAGGGGAGCAAAACTTGAATTGGAGGGCTCGATGATGTTCAGATTAAGCAAGTTTTCAACCTCGGAGTTAAAGGATTGCCTCAAGTGAATAGGGAGGGGATACGGCTTCGAACGGATTGGTTCTTGAGTGGTAAACATAATGCCGGGGATTTATGATATTACGTCTCCAAACCTACTTAACAGCTGCTGCAGCTGACTATTTTTACGGGAGTCAGCCGTGCGTCAACGTCTAGGCCAGTGGGTGGTCATTCGGGTGCGCCGGGCAAGGCAGGGAGAGGATAATCCTTATCCTGCTCCACACACACGATCTGTATTGCATCCAGTGAATCCATGAGGTAAGCAGCCTCCATAGCTGATTCTTCATCGAGGGTCACTGTAAGTGGGCTATTACCACCCACTTTTGGATCGTGAGGACAAAAATTAAACCATAGTAAATTAAGTAGTTTACAATAGAAATAAGCAAAATAAGTTAATACATACATAAAAATGGGAAAAATTCAATAAAGTAATTTGCTAACAGTAAATATACAAAAGAGGAAAAACCCCAAATACTGCGAAAATTAAACCGAGGCTAAGCTCCGAAGAAAGGGACAAATTTCTGTGACGGTGAAGGACCGAGGGGATGATTTGGCGCAGTTCTAGTTTTTGGCTGCTGTTTGAGCCGAATTTCTTGAGTTAGAGTTCGGTTTATCGCGAAGATGAATTGCCTACAAAAAAAAAGATTAGGAATAATAAACTCAAACTAACTAAAGAAAGCAATAGGCCCTTCAGGAAGGCACTTAAAAATACACATGAAATTACCTTAGAAAGGTATAAATGAGGCAAAAAATAATACATAAAAACCTTAGCCCTTTAAGAAAGGGATTATAAATAAACAATCACCAAAAATAAATACCCTTAAAAGGTAAAGGTTATACACAAAACACTTTTAATGGGGCACAAAAATATAGAACAAAAATATGCACAAGTAAAAAATTGATAAATATATACCAAGAAACTTTAGGAAAACGGGACACACACAATGGAAACTCAATGCACCTTTATGTTGATGTTTCCGAAACTAGAATAAAAGTTTGGGTCTAACTTTTGCCCGATCTCGGGTCGTCTAGGCGCCGAGTGGCCAATGGGCGCGCGCGAGGTGGTGGTTGGTTGTCTGAGAGTGAGACGAGTCGCATTCGGACGATAATTAAATAATTTGCGCGATTGTTGAGTTTCGGATGCTTTCCTTTGCAGTCACTATGTTTTTTTTTTATACACGCGCGTCGGTGGTACCTTTCCAACTTATTGATATGAAAAAGTTTCTATACTGTGGGTGTTTTGATGAGGTAGTCTACAGTTCCTTGAGTCTAGAGAACGGGGAATGAGTTCTTCCACTGCCTAAGAAGCTTCTTGCTCTCTATGGGTAACAACAACAAAACTTCATTACTGGGCGTGAACCTTCTCTCCTTCGATTTGACATCGAAGTATGTCCTGTACTTTTCTAAATTAAGATCCTCATTCTGATAGGCAATTTCGGCACACTTTTCTAGACTTCATCGAAGATTCAGTAAATAGGCTTAAGAAGACTGAATTTCCTTATCGAGCTCGGGATTAGAAAATAATTCGTTGAGAGAATGCTAAGGAAGCCGCGCGCATTTCGCCCGTAGAGTAACTCCAAAGGGACAAATCCCAATGTATGGTGGGGACTCGCCCTGTAGGTAAATAGTGCCACCGGTAAACAGCGATGCCACTCCTGGGGTTGCTCACCGCATAACTTTTTAAGATAGATTTCAGAGTCCCATTTAATTTTTTGCAAATTCCATTTGCGGAGGGGTGAAATAGGGTGGTAAAAGGGGGTTTTTATCATCTAAAGCTTCCCAACATACTCCATTAACTCTGAGGTCAATTGTTTACCTCGGTCGGACAATACCTCCTTCGGGATGCCTACCCTAGAGAAAATGGAGATGAGGGCCTCGACACAGGTAACGCTGTCAATTCTATTCAAGGGCATTGCTTCGGGGAAGTGAGTAGCAAAGTCCACGAGGGTGAGTACATAACTATACCCTTCGCTGGAATGGGGTGAATGGGTCCAATGAGGTCATTAGCCACGTCGCAGAAGGGCTGGGAAATGATTAGTCCCTTCTGAAGGGGGCATGCTTGATGCACCCTTTTGCCGTAGTTTTCTGGCAAATATCACAGGATTGACAGTAATTCGAAACGTCAACGGCAGCACCCGACCAAAAGAAATACCGGTAAATCCTCTGCGCAGTTTTGTTATAACTAAAGTAGACAGAAAACACACTATAATGGGCGATTTTAAGGACGAGCGGAACGTGTGAGCGTAGGACATACACAGCGGATGAGCCTCAGGGTAATTGCCATCCAAGCAAGCGCTGTACCAAAGGCCTTCTTTCACGAGGTAAGAGTCCGTTTTGTGACCGCGGACAGAGTCTTGCTCATGGCTCCGAGCTTTTAAATGGGAAGGAGGGTCTCTCACTCCTATTCTCGAGCGAATTATTCGCTCATGACCCCGCTGGAATCAGAGTCGCAGGGGGCTTCAAGGGGAGCTGGCGTCTGAGATTTCCTCTTTGCCTAGGATCGCATAACAATAGGCTGAGCCACTGGGTTGGAGGACACTTAGAGACACCGTCCGACCAGAACCGAACACAATTTCCTAAAGGCTGAAACCATTTCAGCCCAGCTGGTGAAATATTGACATTTCAGGTAGCAATTCACAATGGGGCAGCGGTTCGCGCGTCCCAGGTAGTCATGGAATACTGCAAACTTTTTGTGGTCAAGGTGCACTGGGGGGGAGGGGGGAGTAGTTCATTGGACACCACAATACAGATGTACCCTGTATCGAATTTTAAACCTCCTTGCGAGCTTTTGTCAAAAAGAAAATTGACCAGATGTCCGGGGGAGCTGGAAGACGAGAGAGGAGCAGGGGTTTCGGGTTGAGATGAAGGGGGAGCGGGATCGGTGCTCACTTGGTGAACCTAGTGAAGAGGGTTATTCCGGAGCTGGGAGTTCTGGGGGCAGTTCGTACGTACGTGATCTTCCACTCCGCACGCAAAACAAACTATCGATCTCATGGGCAAGGACGACGAGGGGGGATTAGTAATGAGAGGTTAAATATCCCGAGGTTCCGATGGGGGAAAACTTCCGGGTTTAGAGGGGCCCGATACCTTGACAAACTTATTCGAGTTATGAGGGGGGAACTGTGGACTACTACTTTTGGACTTAAGGGATGAAGGGAGAGACTTTTTATTGTCTTTCGGTTACAAATTATGACTTGCCACGTAGACATCCGCATCTTCAATACATTCTTTGAAGGTGTAACATCTAAGATCCGTCACGAATGCACGGATTTCTGGAGGCAGCGAAGCCAATAACTGGTCCTTCAGAACAAAATCAACTAAGGACTAATAATCATGGGTGATCTTGGAAGCGTTAAACCAAAAATTAAAATTTCTCTGGAGGGTGTAACCAAATTGACGGAAGGTCTAATTTGGTTGAATTCGGGCATGGCGAAATTTAGAACGGTAAAAGTCAGGGGTCATGTTATATCTCTCCAAAAGCTTATATTTGAGGGTGGTATAGTCAATCGTGGCTTCTGATGGAAAGGAAATGAAAATGTCCCGGAGCTGAGAATAGGGGAGGGGGGAGTTTGGCGACACCGTCTGCTTCGATGTTCCAATGTTTGACCTTAAAGATCTTCTCCAAGTGGGTGAGGTAATATCCGAAGTTCTCACCTTCCTTGAACATGGGGGGAGCTTGACTGACGCGGGCTAGGGGGTTTCCTTACGCGAATTAATGAAGAGAATTTCAATCCAGGCGCGATTTAATTCCAGATCGTACAGTCAGACTCTCTCTCTCTCGCTCTTCACTCTCTCAAATTTCTCGTTCTCTTCTTTCTTCTCTCTCTCTCCCTCGTTATTCTCTTCTTTCTTACCTCTCTCGTTCTTCTCGTTCCATTTTTTGTGCTCTCTCTTGTTCTTTTTGTGCTCATCTTCTCTCTCTTCTTCTTCCTGAGCTCTTCTCTCGGCTCTATCACTCCTTTCCTTTTCTTGTATATAAGAAAGAAGATTTGTGCCCGTTAATCCAAGGGATTCTCCTTGTAATATGAATTTCTCGAAGGAGGATATCTTGTGCGCACTGATGAATTTGGTTCACCCGAAAAAAAGTTTAATTGACTGCAGGAACGCGACGGGGTTGAAGACCTGGATGAACGCGAAATACGCGCACGAAAAGAATATGCCCTAATTAAATGCGGGAGCTTTGTTTTGCTAAATAAATCTCACACTACCAAAAATGCACACAAATCAAAATTCAGCCTTCACGGGTTAAGAAGGTCAAAGAATGCTAAGAATTCACTTGGGGATTAAAATGACCAAAGGAGAAGCCCCCTCTCCAACAAATTGACCTAAGAAACGTTCACGTTCCAGATAGATACAGCACAGACATATCATATATATGGAAGGGTTGTTCCATCAATTCTTAAATAACTTGTACGATATTCTGCCTTAGGAAAATACAACGAAATAAAAGGAACTTTTTAAAAGACTTTTCTAAAGACCTGTTAAAAACGCTGCTAAATCTGACACCAGTTTTTATAATATGGCTATAATTACTATATATGTCGTGGTATAGCAATTATATATATATATATATATATATATATATATATATATATATATATATATATATATATATATATATATATATATATATATATATATACTGACGGGCTTGACCGGCCAGTTAGCAGGAGGAGTTAATAAGAGCGGGAGAGAAAACCATCCCTCCACCAGCATAGGAGTATTAAAGATCAAAGTAAGCGAGTGCAGGTTAGCTTTAAAGATTGAGTTACGGCTGAGTGTAGTTCAGGTTATTTAAAGAGTACGACAAAAATAATATTTAATAACACAAAAAGGAAATATTAAATATTTTCAAAAGTGGGTTTAAACGAAAATAGGTGGTCAGATTAAAAATGAAACTCGGCGTCGGTCTAAAGGGATTATAGCAGTTAATGACTTGACTCGGATCGGAGTCTTTAAAGGGGCTACGTTACTCCGAAATACCAACAAAGATTATTAATAAGCGAAGACCGGATTATAATAAAACCCGCGGGCGACTAGCGGCTTACAACACGGAAGCTTGATGCGTCGAGGGGCAAAGCAATTCGAGGAGGCGAGAATTGCAAAAGAACAGGTTTTACCTAGGGGTTCTTTTTGAGGTAGTACTTGCGCGAGTCCACGAAAGAACGGCCGTTGCAGGGAGTTTGCTAATCGTCTGGGGCAGAGTCCAACGGGGGGAGAGTTCTAGCCTTCGGTTCTTGAATAATCCAAGGAGGAGCCGAATCGAGAATCGTGACGAGTCTTCTTGCGTAGGGCGAGTGGGTACTGATTCTATCCAGCTAAACCTTGGATTAAATAGGGGGTCAACGAGACGGAGAAATTTCCTTAGGCCACTGCTCGCTCTCCTTAGACAAACATGGGCCTCGGGGAAGAATCGGCTTCCAGACAAGGGTAGGGGTTGAGATCAAATCGCCCCAAGCGCGGGGGGTAGGTTTCCTCGAGTAAATACAGTTGCGCTCACTAAAGCCCCGTTGACCCAATTCCAGGCGCGCTCAACCTTGCTCTTCACGCTATTTGCTTCGAGTTTAAGGCCACGTGTATTTTTGAGGGTCCGAGGTGTGCCTCAATGGTCTATTCCTTCACCCCACTATATCGAACTACCTAGACGTTGCTTCGACTAAAATAATACAAAACCCTCAGGAGCACCAATAATAAACAGTGAAGTAAGGCAAAATAAATATAACAATAATAAGGTTATAGCGCGCACACACACGGAACCAAATATTTTGTTCGCATTAAAAAGTTGAGGTTCCTAGGTCCAAACGCTCGAAAGAACTGCTAACTACCGTGCGTATTGATAGATATAAATATAAAATATGTGTATGAAAGAACTATCATTAAATACATACGTAATCTTGCTTTAAAACTCCGTTTTCTCGAACGGGAGTAAATATAGTGCTCACGTAAGATACCTCAAAAATGAGCACTTTAGAGTTCCATGAAGTCTTTTAATGGGGCAGCTATACAACGAAATAACATTCCATGAAAAGGGAATCTAAATAATAAGTGCTCTTGAAAGAGCACTGTTCCCAAATTGTAAATACCTCTCTTTTTCATTATAATATAGATTAAACAGTTTCGTCATATTTTTCTAAATTATTGTCACTCTCTCACTCACTTCCTTATTTTTACCACTAGCTAAATAATTTTTTTTCTGTTATTTGAAGACTCTTTAATCAAACTTATAAAAGAAACGAAAGACTGGAATTTTAAAATTTTGATTAAAAAATATAAAATTCATGTAAATGTTTGCAATGACACATTGCAAGGTGAAATAGGATTGACAATGAAACCTCACATATGAGTGTCATATAAATCATATGAAGGCTTGAAATGGGCACGCACATAATTATGCACATGCAAGTAATCTAAAAATATATAACATTTTGTCATATAAATAATAATATATAACATTTTGTAATGTAAGTAATAATATACATCATTTGATCATGTAAATAAGAATATATAAAGTTCGTTTGACGGGTAGGCGAAATCAACTCGAGAATCTTTCACATACATGCGCTCTCACAAACTTACACACTGACACGCATATACACTTTAACTTGCACACGCCACAGCTGTACAAACAAACGCCCAAACAGGTGCAGTCTGTGACACTCAACTGAAAACAGGAAAGATGCAGACCTCTATATACTATCAAAGAGCTGTGAAACACGGAATTTTATTTTCGAAATTTGAGATTTCGATTTTCTCTATCCCCGTGCACATATAAATAAACATTCAGTAGAGTAAGCTCTGCATAAACTGTATCATTGGCGAACAGTGGACGGTTTATACATTATATACCGCCCTGGGTAAAACCCAAAGAGGGCAGTCAGACAAGGAAAAGACAGTCGAAATAGACTTAAACATTAGTAGGCCTGCCTGTAATACCCGACATAAGTTCAATCAAATTCATTGCACCTAAGCCTACCGAGTTCTCCGCCCAATGAAGAGTCGTAAATCCGTCTTTCGAGATTCCTTTTCCTGCGGGTAATCCA
The DNA here is from genome assembly GCA_963969495.1 of Ceratothoa steindachneri. Classification (NCBI taxonomy): domain Eukaryota; kingdom Metazoa; phylum Arthropoda; class Malacostraca; order Isopoda; family Cymothoidae; genus Ceratothoa; species Ceratothoa steindachneri. The sequence goes on from OZ018324.1 coordinate 8,278,232, forward strand.
ACCGGTCCTCTTACCCAGCCTAAACACTAAAATCAAATGAGAGGATAATCTTGCCCCCCCCCCACCTCCAAATTGGAGTCAGCTCAAGGTCAGCGCCTGGTAATCGAGTACCCTAATAGCTTTGAGCTGAAGTTAAGCAACATTGGGCCTTGTTAGGACATGGAGGAGAAACCACCAACTCGACCTCTACCGGTGAACATTTAACCAAACGTCTCCTGACCATTAACGGCTAACTAACTCCCGGTAAACTGGGAACCAATAACCTATAGGCCAATAACAAATGATCTATAAGTCTATACATAATAATTTCAATCTTATTTCCTCACTGTATTTAATATAAATCGAGAAAATTAGCAAAAAAATAAAGATACTTGTTTAAGAGTGCTGAAATAAGAGAAATTGTGACAGTTGGCAACCATGAGAGCTGAGACTTAAGAAAACAACAAATGTAATGGTTTGGTTTTGTTTCTGTAATATGTAGATATCAGTGATTAAAATAAAAAAATAATTTTACTATAAAATAATGTCAATGTAAATAGAAAGAATGAATTTCTTATTATGGGAAGTAATTAAATGTATAAAAAATAATTCGAGGGAAAAGTCAAAATACCGCATGTCCGTGATTCGTATATGTAAAACGAGAGTTGGACTGCGTTTAAGTTTAAATTCTTTTATGAAGAAACTACCATCGGAAAACGAGTCCTAGTTTCGCCGAATATAGAATATTGAATCCAGCTCGAAGCTTCCTTTTACCTTTGAGGAAATCTCTGATCACCTTTATCCAGTATACAATCAAGCAAGAAGAGAGCTTTGATTGATTATGAAACAGGAGGTACCCCGCTAAAATTTAAAATGATTAAAGAGCGGCAGGACATAAAAAGGGTATAAGGCCCGAAAGTACAAAAAGCAGTAAGGTTAAAACAAAATCAATAAAAGGATACAAATAATAAAAAGTGGGCACAGGGGCAATGAAAAAATGACTACTAAAATTTACATTTTTAGTTAACTAAAAAAGTGAATTTACAAACTATAAAAGAGAGAAAAAAACATTGTATTAAAAATCAGAAGAGGCAATTGATGCTATAAGAGGGGCTCTTGGCTAAGAGGAAGCGCAATCTATCGTTACATGGGACACGTAAAATAGGTGGGAAGCATTCCATACTTAAGGCAGACAGGGGCTGGCACTCGACCAAAAGATGGCTTACTGATATGGGGGACGAACAGAGAGGCCACGAGGGGCGATGTGGGGCCCATCGCTACTCATTAAATGCCCATGTGATAGGTGTGTGTGGCCGATTCGCAGGTAATAAAGGACCATCTCAGAGCTCCGACGAGGTTGATAACAGCTAGCCCACGGTAAAACCGAGGGATTAATGGAATGCAATTTGTTATCGATGCAGCCATCCCATTCTGACTGCCAAGAATGAACGAATGTAGTCCCCAATAAGAAGATAAAAGTCACAATAAGGTAGACTGCCATGAATCTGCCTCATCGGCCCGATCGTTACCCCGGACTCCGACATGACTAGATACCCGGAAAAACTCTACTCTGTATCTGGAAGAGTTCTTGACCAACCAGAAATATATTTTGGAGACAAGGGGATGGTTAGAAGTTAAGGGGCGAAGAGCTTATAATAGTCTTCTCGAATCAATTAAAACAATAAAGGAAGTAAAATGCAGATGTATAAAAGGCGTAAGGCTAATAAAACTGTATAAAGCTCGGCGGTAAAAATGGAAGCGGCCCGCGGTAACGACTCAGAGACTATTGATCCTGATGAGACCACCGCAACCCCCCACACCATCGTCTGTTTTAGACGCGTATGTGAAGAGATGAAATGGTGTTGTGTGAGATGCCGCATGTTCAATGAAGATAGCACGTGCCACACGCGGGTCAACTAGAGACTTCTGCATGTCAAAGAGAGTCGTGCAAATATTTGACAAAGGAAATGTCCACCGGGGGCGGGCGAGAATGAGAGGGGCAAAACTGAGTTACACGGTCCTAAACGGGAAACATGTTCAGCTACACGAAGTCCCAACAGCCGTGGCATGGATGGAAATATGTCATAAGTTGCGACAGGGAGCTGCTGAATATAAAAAACATACCGTAGACAGACCTGGAGGCAATGCTAATGGAGGGGGGAAATGTCAGGCCTCAGCATAAATGCTCGGTATAGGGGAGGAGCGGAATGCGCCGCTGGGTAAACGGAGGGCCAGGTTGCAGATGAAATCCAGCATACGGCGAGATGAAGAAGAGGCCAAGGAATACACTTCACTACCATAGTCTAACTTGGACTGTACGAGAGAGGTACGAGTATATAGCCTCCACAAGGTGAGCCTATCACTTCCCCAAGAAGTGTGGGAGAGCATCTTTAGTAGGTCCATCTTCTAGAGACATCTCCGTCGCAGCTCACGAAGATGGGAACACCAAGTGAGTTTGGGATCTAAGGTCATCCGCAGGAACCAGATCTCCGACACAAATTCCATGGGGTTTCCCTGTAGGAACAATGGGGATTAACTTGCTGTCCCCGCTTCCAGTGAAAGTGCATTGCTTTCTTCTTTGAGGCGGAAAAGCAGAACCCTTTATAAAGGGCCGGTGGTGGATGGTATCAACCGCCAACTGGAGGCGGCGGGGTGCAGGTGCCTGGCGTGAAGCGGAGCAATAAACAGCGAGGATATCTACAAATAAGGTTGCAGACACCTCTATGGGCGGAGAGGATACCAGGCTATTTATCGCAATAGCAAATAAAGTAACACTTAAACACTACCCTGGGAAACATCCTCATCCTGGACATAGAGATCATAATAAGTGTTTCCAACTCTAACCCGAAAATTGCGAGTGGCTAAAAAATTCTAGATAAAAACTGGTAAAAGTCTCCTCAATTCCCATTCATACAGCTGGCGGAGGACTCCATGGCGCCAAGTGGTGTCATAAGACTTCTCAATATCGAAGAAGACAGCCATCGCATGGCAGCCGCGAGCAAAGGTCTCACAGAGGGTGCCGTCTATGCGGTTAAGAAGATCTGTCGTACTCTGCTTCTTACGGAAGCCACACTGGTAGTGGGTTAGGAGGCCATAATATTCCAGAAACCACTGCAAGCAGGCATTCACCATTTTCTCCAACAACTTGCAAAGAAAACTGGTGATGGCTATTGGCCTATCATGGGAAGGAGACAAGCCGTCTCTACCTGGTTTCAAAAATGGTGCTGGAGATGACAACTCCCATCCATCGGGTCCCCAGGTTGCGGATCGGGGGAAGGCCTCTAGATATAGAGGTTAGTTGCGAATAAACTGAATAAGCAGCCCCGGACAAAATCACGAGTCGCCCTTTGGCAAGGCGTAGCGCTCGGTAGCCACCCTATACCAGGGTTACGGTATGGGCAGGTGGAGCTCATAGTCTTGTGTGACAATCCACCTAGGAGAGGGACAACTCCGAACTCAAACCCGGGCAGGTGGAGCTCGAAGTCTTGGTTGACAATCCGCCTAGGAGAGGGATAACTCTGAATCCAAACCCTCCACTGTCTTGTGGATAGACACTTCAGTCAAAGGCTAAGGGACCTCCCTGACAGAAAGGTGTTCTCATGCATTGGATTGTGCCATAGCCTCTGTACCATGGTCTTCCACTCTCTTGTGTTTGAGATCCCTGCCTAAGGGTACATTTAGGCATACTTTCCTATTTTTCATTCCTCCTCTTGTTTTACTCAAATGGTGTGTAGGGCAGGCTTAATAGATGAGCAAAGAGGCTCTGATGGCTTTTCAAGAGGTTGCCTTGGTCTATTCTTTTCTTTTCTCTTTTCTTTATTCTTTTTCATTCCAAAGTCATCATTACTGTCCTCCCTCAGTTGTTGTGGCGTCCTGAAGGGAATTTTGCCTTGCATGATGTGTCGGCTCCATCATGTTGACCAGTTTTTTTTCCGACATATAATATTCAGTTAATGAAAGTTTTGCTATTGAATAATTTTGTACAAATTGTTGTTGTTGTTGTTGTACAAATTGTTATTTTTGTTGAAGATCTTGTTGCTAATATTATTTTTTAATATCGATTTTAATTTTATCAGGAGATATTGAGCTCAACCCCTGGACCTGGTCATCCTCGTCAGATGAAATGTCGTCTACTCTATATTAATATTAGGGGCCTACATGCCAATATTAAAGACTTGACTGCTTCATCCAAGTCTCATGACATTTTACTCTGTTCAGAGACCCTGGTTTCAAATATGAGGCATGTCTCTGAACTACTTATACCAGGCTTCAAAAAACCAATTTTACTTAGGCGTGATGCCATTCCTAGGGCTAGAGGAATGGCAGTTTACATCAGGAATGGTTACTCTGCTTCAAAGACCTCCTATGCTTGTTCTTGTCATGAGATGCAAGTTATGAAAGTATGTGGTAAGCAAAATAATTTTTATCTTTTTTCTGTCTATCGCAATCCAGACTTAGATGATACTATTTTTGATTGTCTGCTCCTTGCCATGGCCAAGGTACAGGAAAATGACCGGAAAGCCTGCTTTGTATTTATGGGAGACCTCAATGCTCATCATAGGCAATGGCTGTCTTCTGTCTCCCCTACTGACTGTCATGGTATCAGGGCTTATGATTTTGCGTGTGAGTCGGGTTGTGAGCAAGTCATTAGGGAGCCTACCCATTCATCTGGGAACTGCCTTGACTTGGTTTTCACTGATTCCCCTGGAGTCGTTACAAGTGCTGTTGATCCTCCTGTGGGAACTTCTGACCACTGTGCAATTTCTATAACTATCTGTATTGAGCAATCTATTCCTAATATAGCTCATACAAGCAAAGTATTCATCAAATCTCAAGTAGACTGGTGCAATATATTAAATGATATCTCCCGGATCAACTGGCCACTAATATATAAGGAGGTTGAAGCAGTTCGTATTTTGAATGATAAAATTGTTTCAATTATTAATAGACATGTTCCATTCCGTATGATCAGATATCGCACTAAGGACAAAGCCTGGTTTAATGATGACTGTAAGAGGGCTCATATGCAGAAACAAGAAGCCTACAACCTGTGGAAGGGGAGTAGATCTGCCTTTCTATGGGATAATTATGTGCACTACAGAACAGCAGCTCAGAGGGTATATAATAATGCTGAAGTTGAATTCAGCGCACAGCAAATTCCCACAAATTCTGGACCACTCTCAAGTCTGCTCTTTTTGGGAATGATTTATCTATGCCACCCCTTCTTAAACCTGATGGTTCCATTACCCTTAGTCCTGAAGAAAAGGCAACACTGTTGGCTGATGTTTTTGATAATAAACAAAGTAATGAGAATCTAACTCTACCTGACACTTGTTTCCCTGAACCAAGGTTAAACAAGATTGCTTTCCGTTCAAGTGAAGTAAAACAGTTACTTCTTGATCTGGATGCTTATGGTGGTACTGACCCAAATGGTATATTCCCTTTATTCTTTAAGAAAACTGCAGAGTATTTGGCTCCCAAGCTTTCCGTTATTCTTCGGAAGCTGGCGAGGAGTGGTAGTTTTTGCGAATGTTGGAGAATTGGTAACATCACTCCACTATGTAAAAGTGCAAGTGGTAGTTTTAATCCTACTGAATATAGGCCCATTTCTATAACTCCTGTTCTATCTAAGATTTTTGAACGTTTACTAGCTAAACGTTTAAGTACATTTGCCGAGCTTAATCGTCTGTTTCCCTTTTTACAGTTTGGATTTCGTAAGGGTCTGAGCACTTGTGATGCACTTCTCACAGTCTCCACCATTGTCCAAAAATCATTAGACTCTGGTCAAGAAGTTCGCTTAGTTGGCCTGGATTTCAGTGCCGCATTTGACCGTGTCAATCATAAGGCCCTGATATTTAAGTTGAAGCAGTTGGGAGTAGGTGGTGTATTTTTAAATATTATTGAACAATTTTTAACAAATCGACATCAAAAGGTTTATGTTGACAATAATTTTAGTGATGAGAGAGAGGTGCTATCTGGTGTACCACAAGGCAGTGTTCTTGGTCCTCTACTGTTTATATTATATACCCATGATATGTGGTTTGGACTGGAAAATAGACTTATAGCCTATGCTGATGATGCTACTCTAATAGCCCCAGTCCCATCTCCTGAGTTGAGAGCATCGGTTGCAGAGTCTTTAAATAGTGATCTGGCTAAGATAAATGTTTGGTGCACTTCATGGGGCATGAAGTTAAATGCAAAGAAAACCCAGAGTATGATTGTTAGCAGATCCAGAACACTAGATCCTCCCCATCCAGATCTTTTAATAAATAACATTCCCATCTCCATATGTGATTCTTTTAAGTTGCTTGGAGTTATGCTTGACTCTAGGTTTACTTTTGAGAATCACATTCGATCTATTTCCTCCTCTATTGCTCAAAAAATTGGCATTTTGAGGAAATCTTACAAAGTATTTGGAGAGCTGACTGTTCTTATAAATTGTTTTAATGCTTTTATTCTTCCGTGTTTTGAATATTGCGCCCCTGTTTGGAGTTCGGCAGCCAACTCTTATCTTAATTTATTAGATAAAAATTTGAGAGCAATAAAATTTTTAATTCCTGACCTCAAAGTTGATCTGTGGCACAGGCGAGCAATAAGCTCCTTATGCATCTTATATAAAATTTTTAACAATGCAGATCATCCACTGCATCACGATCTGCCCAATTTATATGCCCCTCAACGAGTTACCAGAGGTGTACTAAATGCCAATAGTAGGGCCTTTACGCCTATGAGATTCAACACAACACAGTTTTCAAGAAGTTTCATTCCTAACACAACTAAACTGTGGAATGAACTTCCTAGTGTTGTTGTTGAGTCCTTGGAACTTCAGAAATTTAAAGTGGGTGCTAATACATTTTTAATTAACAGAAACTTATAACTTTAATATTTTATTCATTATCCACACATATATAATATTATAATATTTTTAACATTATAGCATTTAATTTTTTTTTTTTTTAGTTTTCTATTTATTTGTTATGTTTTTCTTGATCTTTGTTTCGTTTTTTCCATACCAGGTTTCTTTCCCCGCTGGGGCCCTTGGGCTTATAGCTATTTGCTCTTCCAGTTGGGGTTGTGGCTTGGAACTTTAATAATAATAATAACTAACGCCGTTCTCCATGTGGTGAGGTAGAATCTCTGGATCCAAATCCAGTTAAAAATATCTAGTAGGAGTGATTCAGGACGGGAATGCATATGCCCAAGAAAGTCGTATCGGATAGTATCTAGGCCAGGAGACATGGGGGCGCAACGAGATAGCGCTGAGCGCATCTCGGCGGTAGTGAACAGAGATTTGTAGGACTCCTGTACACCGGGCGAGAAATGGAGGGCTTCGACATCCAGCCCGAGTTTGATACGTCTAAATTCCACCAGGTAGCGCTCAACGCTGCTAATATCGGTGCAAAAAGTAGGCAAAGTATATCGGCGAGGCTGGCGGGATCGCAGATAATTGAGCCATTCTTCTCAATTCCAGAGGCGGAATGACCATCATACTAACCCCTGATTTTGTTAATTTTCTTCCACACTTGAGCTGAGGAGGTAATGGAACATGAGGAAGACACATATAACCTCCAGGAGTCAGTGCGCACCTGACGTAAAGTTCGCTGGCGAATGGCTCTAGTTCGACTTCGATCAATACGGATCGTAAGAGTTGGGCTCCGCCGGAACCGCGCATGAGCCTTTTTTTATAGACATCCACCACACGGTTGCAATCAGAATTCTACTAAAACTAGAAATGGGGTAGGAAGCTGAGATAAATTATCTAAAAACTGAGCCCTTGAAGGGGGCTCATCTGGGGAAATATAAATGGAACAGAAAGTATAAATTATATTCGTAAGATGGACACGAGCTGCGACTCTTTGAAAAGTATTCCACAGGATTGAAGGGGTGCAAAAGTGGTTAGTGCTCACAAGGAGCGAGAAACAACCATGGGACACCCCGCCAGGGGGGTAAAGAATTAAAAGCACTGAATTGACGAAACTTGGGGAAAAGGCGTTTGCCGAGTTTGGTTTCCTGCAGGCATATGGCAGAAGGTGATATTTTAAATATTAAAGAGGAAAATTCCTCCCATTTGGGAAGGATTTCCTGACAGTCCATTGAAGAATTATTGTCATCAATCAGAGCGCTTAGACACCACGGTCGAGATAGTGCGGGGAGTAGAGGAACCCTCATGAACTGATGCCGTGCGAGAAGAACATGGGACGGGTGTTATAGGAGTCTGAACAGCGAGGCAACACCAATTTAGAAGGGCGGGGGCTAGTATTGCAGGAGCTAGGTTTGTTTCGAGAGACCGAAGTTATTTAGCCTAGATAGTGAACAAGAATTAATCACATAATAAATTTTGAGAGGAAAAATTGACTGACAAATTTAAGCCTAATGAGCGCGTGGATGGGCGGTTAACGCGTTGGCGGACTTGCAGGAATGGACGAATAAAGGGGAACGAAAATATAATGTATCTAATAATTAACAAATGAAAACAGGATTGATTGAATATAACTTGATACAAATTGGTATACACGAGTTATGGTTTAATGGATATTAATAGGACGTTGAATAGAATGCTAAATATGTTAAATAAAATAGGATCACAATATGATATTAATTGGATATAAAATAATAGTGGGTTAAATAATCGTGGATCACAATGTGATATTAAATAGCATGTTAGCGAATGTTAAATATGATGATAAATATAGTGGGTTCACAATGATATTAAATAGGTTGTAAAATACTAGTCTTAGCGAATCACAATTGTAAGAGTAAATTGGGGTCTGAAATGGCTGAAAATTGTATAAGTAAAGTACTCACGCTTGAGATGAATTTACAGACCTGAATAGTTTAACTCTTATTGAACGAACCTTTTTGGAGGGGGGGGGGGGAGGGTCAAACGAGAGTGGAAGATTTTCGTTTAGAAATTTTGTGAGTACTTGCACTTACATTATTGGAACGTATTTCGAGTGTGTTTGACACACACACACACACACACACACACACACACACAGTTTAAATGACATATTTGGAAACGCGGGTATTAATCTAGCCTTCAAATATAATAATTCCTTAAACCAATTGATGATGGCCAAGAAACCCAAAGAATATCATAACATAGAAGTATATGCAATACCATGCAACGATTGCCATAAAGTTTATATAGGGAAAACGGGGAGAAATCTAGACAAGAGATTGTACGAACACAAAAGAGATATTAGAGTGGGCAGCGAAAGCAGTGGAATATTTTGCCATGTTAGAGACAAGAATCGTACGATCGATTTCAATGGAAGTAAAATGGTATTTAAATCGGCTAACTATGTTAAGAGAAGAATCGTAGAATCGAGCTTGATATCGTCAGTTCCTAATTTAAATCTATCTGAGGGTCAATTTTCTTTTAATCCTGTAATGCTAAAGCATATAAACAAAATAGTTAAATGTCAGCCCTTCAATATGTTTAGGCCTACCCCCCCCCCAGATTAGCCACAAGTAGGGGATTGGGGGAAAAAAAGAGGGGATCTTGTGTTATGCTTATATGCATTCTCTTATATTTTCTACGCAATGTCAGTTGAAAAAGGGTGTGAGATACACCGAAAATGTTCTGAATTAAATTGTCTTCGGAGAATGGGGTTTAATTCCTCATCTTTTCTTGCGATATTGCATTAATTTTCATCATATATATATATATATATATATATATATATATATATATATATATATATATATATATATATATATATATATATAGTTTGACTTCTCACTCCGCTTTAGTTGGATTTACATTTAGAGACATGTTACGTTGAATGATAAATTGATAAATTTCTTTTAGTAATACAGAAATCTTTAGATACACGTACATTATTTTGTTTATTTTTGGATTAATAAGAATCTAACAGTGCTACAGGATTTCCAGTGGGTTTCAAGGAGACAGAGCTAACAGGAAGGGGACATGGGGTATGGTCTTGGTCAGACGGTAGTGGCATGGGTAAAGGTGACTTAGATCGATCGTTACCTTCTGGAAGTGGTAGTATATCACTATTGATGAATGATATACCACCTCCACCTGGGGAGAGGCCGTAGGTTTGAGTTACATATGTCAAAAGGACTGGAGTGGGGATAGGGTGTACTTCAACTGAGGTAGAGTCTTTATTGAGGTAGATTGCCCGCCCTTTTTGAAAGTTAGCTTACTAGCGGGATAGGAAGAGTCAGGAGAGGGCTTACACTTGTATCCAGAATTCTCAGTCATGATGACATAAGATTGGGGCATCTCGGTTGATTAGATATAGGCTTGGATGCCACCCAGAGTCTCTAGAGTGGTATCGGGGAATTGGGCACGCTTTGTTGGCGCGAGATCAATAGGGGAAGGGTGAAGGGGTATACTAGGAGACCTGAATTGTATCTGGATAGAAGATGGTGATATAGCGGAGAGTGGTGGTACTGCATCCCGGGATGACTGAAGAGATATATTAATGTACGGGTTACGTGGGCGAGCGGGACGAGAGTCCGCTGCCATGCGTAGGACATCGGAGAACCTGACGCCGGGAGAGATGAATTTCTCCCGCATATCCAACTTAGCAGAATCACGGACAGCTAAGACCTCTTTTTCAAAGAGAAATATGCGACACCTCGAGGAAGAAGCACTATGGGGCTTTCCACAGTTGATGGTCGCAGGAATGACCATGATAGGCCTTGCGCGCAATCCACAAAGGTAGCGGCAGGCAGTGCTCACATGCCCAAACATATGGCAATTAAAGCATCGTCTCGGATTAGATGTATAGGGTTTGACTGGAATTCGTAGGTAACCCTCCTTAATATGCGTTGGGAGATCCCGACGATCAAACGTCAGGAACAATTTTGGCGTGTTCACCCGGACCCACCAATGGTTCGCTGTGGTCTATGAATATCAATAATCCGCTGGCTAACCAGCTTTGACTGAAGCATCTTGAGGTCGTAGTCCAATAGAATGGATAACACCCTTCACTGTGTTGAAGGCTGGGTGTGATGAGACGGCAATCTCAAAGCAAGCAAGGGTCTTGAGGGCTTGTACTGAATCATGTTGGGGGCGGGAAGTGACCTCGACCACTAGGACGTAGTTATCTGTAACATTCATAGACTGACATAAAAATATTGTTTTGATAGGGTAATGTCAGATTTCGTTCTAAGGACTAAAATTCGATAGTAGTCCAACTCAGGGTCTACCTCTGAGGAAAGAAGATCTGCTGCGATAAAGTGAGAAGAACTGGAACGAGATCCAGGAACACGAGGAGCAGAAGTCGAAAACTTCTGCCAAGTAGTTTTTAGTTTACATTACTCCATATACTACTATGTTGATTAGGTGGGGGAAAGAGTAGTCTAGCGCAGAGCGGAACCTACCTACAGAACCACGTCACCCGATGCGCACCCTCAAGCTGAGGGAGGGACCTGTGCACTCCCCAATCAGCACCGTCGTTTTAAAAACGGGTGGCTTCCTTCAGGACTTTCCCTTCAAGGGCGCAAAAACCATCGCGCTAGGCAGCCGCGGTCCTGGGGTCCGGGCACCCAAATCATCAAACTCAGCGCGGTTCAGCCACGGAGCGACGCACCCGATTGAGGCAGGACCGGTACACCGAAACTACAAAAAAAATCCGCACTTAAACCTAGAACACGCATTACCACCCACACATTCATTGTCATACACTACAACCGCCCACATAGATACGTTCAGGTGCTTTATTCACAATTGAGAAAGTTATAAAGGGAAAAGCGATAGAGGGGAAAAGGGGAAAAACCATTAAAATAAAAGTCGAGGAGGGGAGGGGCTAAGCCCCCTTTTCCAACGACAAGGCAGGAGCACTCTCGCGGCGAGCATCTAGAAGCACCGCGAGCGTGGAGGGGAAAAGAGAGCTTTCTACTATCTTGGAGTTAGTGCCTTATGAATACCAAGCACTCACAGTAGAAGAGGTCAGTCAGCCGACAAGACGAATCTAGAAACCCATTTGGCTGCCCCAAGAGTGGTACCAAAACTCTTTGACAAATCACCCTTGGTAATCACACCACTCTCTAAGAACCTTACTTCCACCATCAACCTATACACCCTGTCTTCAAAATGATGAACCCAATTCACAACCTCGGAGTTCGTCTTAGTTGAGCTTTACACACTTCTCCCCTAAACAGTCTTTACTGTGAGAGTAGGGTGCTCCCCTTGCCACATCATTGGCTCCAGATCTGTATGTGAAACCTTTGTCGTATACAGCATGTACCTGTATCAGAGGTTCACAGAAGCCTTTACGCTGGAGAGTCAACGGCCCCATTCGATAGGTTGCTGTCTTTACCCCGCCCCTTGAACCTCCGTTTAGATCATCTCTCCAGCCTGGGTGCCCTAAGGATCCTTTCTCTTCTGTCGTCACCGAGCTCCACCTCTTAGTTTGTACCAGCATGTAGAGCATGGACAACTCGTCCGTGGGCCCTTGCTTCCTTAAGTGACTGTTTGTCCAGCATGCGACCTCACATTGCCTTATATACACACACGATTCCAAGTCAGAGTGGCGTGGATGCTGCAGCCGCCTACTCAGGAGTTTTTAACTTGTCGCCGTCAGCTTCTATTTTTACCGCTGAACTATCGGCCATTCTTTTAAGGTCAAGAACTAGTAGGTTGCTGCCCAATCCAAGCGGATTCTATATGTGAAGTAGAATAAAACGAGGCAAATTATCTATAAAAGGTGGAGGAGACCGCTTTGTGATAAAAAAATTAAAAACGAAGGGTTAAAAGATTCCTCTGCCAATATGAATTGAAGACGGGTGTGTTGGTGGATAGTTAAAAGGGTTGGAGAACAAGACACCTGGGCAGTGGCAAAATGGGTGCAATCTAAAAAAAGGTGGGCAACTGATTGGTCTTCACCACAAAACGGACAGCAAGGGCTGGTTCGAACATCACCCCAAACAAGATGGCCGTGAGTAAGTCGTGTGTGGCCAATGCGAACTCGGCAAAGGGCTACCTCCAACGACAGCAATATATGACGGCTCGAGGGCCAAGAGTGAACATTATTTTTAATTTTGTAGTTTGCATGATGAACAGTCATTTCATTCATTGTCACAGTTGAAAAATATACTTTCTTATTGAAAGAAAGTAGTCCCTAAAAGGCAGAGCCGTGTTCTCCGATGAAACAGAATGTGCTGAGCGGGCCAGCCGATCAGCCCTCTCGTTGCCCAGGAGCCCCACATGTCAAAGGACCCAGAAAAAAATAATTCTATATCGGGATGCATTTTGGACTAGCCAGCTGCAAATTTCTGTTACTAAGGGATGGGACGCATTAAAAGATCTAATTGACTGTAGAACACTTCTTCAGTCGCAAAAAAATGACAAAATCATTAAAAGGTAAAATTTGGCGAGTCTAAAGCAGGGGTGGGGAACCTTTGGCACGCGTGCCAAATGTGTCACGTGAACGACTTCTACCGGCACGCGAAGCCAAATGCTTAACTTAAGAAAACTAAGTAAATGTATCTCCAATATAATTTATATAGCAACCGCATTGTGTACAACCTATTATAAATTATGTTATCAGTGAGGCAGCAGCAGAAGTCTCATTGATGGTAAATAAATGAAAAGGTCCACAATTTTTCTTTCTCTAGTTCGGATTTGTTGTTTTCTTCTTGAAATGATAAAGATTCAATTCTATTTAATATAATATGTATATTTTTAGGTAAAATGACTATCTTTTCCTTGTAATTTTTATGCATCATAAAGGGTTGGGAATGAATAAAAAGAACATCTATAATTTTATATCCTTTCATTGTGTTTTAGTCAAGTATTGGCACGTGAGAAAATTTTGTAGCAAAGATTTGGCCAATTTTGGCACACCCACTTAAAAAGGTTGCCCAACCCTGGTCTAAAGGCTACAAGGATTGCTGAAACTTCAGCGGTAAAAATGGATGCTGCTGGTGGCAAAGAGCCTCCGTGTATAATTGGCAGCATTGTTTGTGTTAGGTCGAATGCTCTAAGAACAGCCTCTTAATGACGCGAGGGTCCATAGAAGACTTCTCCAGGCTCCACATGTTGGTACATAGTGTGGGGAGAGGAGCACGCCAACTAGGGGTCAGTAAGGATGGAAGGGTAAGGACCCTTGGAGGACCCTTGGAGCACCCAGGTTAGAGAGATGATCTCCTATGCGAATGTTCAAGGGGCGGGGTAAAGATGGCAGCATATCAAATGCCGCTGATGATTCGGCAGCATACAGGTATCGGTAGACCTGTGATACAGGGCTTGCTGTACTCGGCAGAGGTATCGCATGCAGATTTGAAGTCTATGGTAAGGCTATGGACCTTCGCATCATTAAAGCAGTAAAGGCTGTGGACAAGAAAAGTACGGAAGGCTCCACTGGAAAGACGAACTCCGAGGTTTCGAATGGGGTTCAGCATTTTAAGGGCTGAGGGGAAAGCCGATGAAGAAATCTCACAGCCACAATCCCATTTGGATTGGACGAGGGCTGTGTATAATGTCTACAATGATTGTCGTTAGATGCCCCACGAAGTGTGTGAGAAGACTTTCAAAATGTTTAGAACCCACAAACAGCCCGTTCGATGATGGCGTAGGTGGGATAACCAGGATAACTTTGGATCGAGAGTTAGCCAAGAAACTGAAACTCGGAGACAAACTATATCTTCGTCTTGTAGGGAGATAGATTGCGGAATAAGAACCCCTCTGCCCCGGTGGAAATACATTGCTTTGGTTTTGTTCGTGGAAAAGCGGAATCCCTTAAGTTGTGCTCTTTTGGATACAGCATCGACCGCCAGTTGTAGCCGACGCGCTGCTGATGGAAGGCGAGGTAAGGAACAGTATAGTGCTAAATCATCGACAAACAGAGTTGCCGATACACCCTCTGCGAGAGACGAAATAATATCATTGATGGCAATTATAAAACATAAGACACTTAAAACACTGCCCTGAGGAACTCCCTCCTCTTGGGGTTGCAGGTCAGAGTATGCGTCTCCAACATGTACCTTGAATGATCGAGATGCTAAAAAACTTTGAATAAGTGAAGGTAAAAGGCCTCTCATGCCCCAGACGTATAGCTGCTTCAAGATGCCGTATCTCCATGTTGGGTCGTAGGCTTTCTCAATATCGAAAAAATATTGCTAGGACTCGGTGCTTTAATGAGAAAGCTTTCCGGACCGATCCCTCGAAACGTACTAGTAGGTCAAGGGTACTATGACCTTTTCTGAAGTCACATTGAAATGGAGAGAGAAGGTGATTGGTTTCTAGGGACCAGTTTAGGCGCTCCAATATAATTTTTTCCAGCAACTTACTCAAACAGCTGGTGAGAGCTATAGGGCAGTAGTGATCTGCGTCCAACCCGTCCCTGCCCGGTTTGACAAAGGAAAAGATGATCCTAATGCGCCATGATGACGGGTAAAAACCCTTCACCCATATAAGGTTGTACAAATCAACTAACAAGAGAGTAGAGTGTGGATGTAGGTGCCGAATCATATCGAAATGGATCTCGTCAAGGCCAGCAGAAGTAGATCTGCAAAGGGACAAAGCGCTATGCAGCTCATGGTTGCTGAATAGAGCATTATATGGAGGGTTATATTTTGTTGTGAAGTTGAGAGAATGAGATTCTTCCTTTGATTTGTATGATAGAAAAGCATCATCGTAACGGCTGACGGCACGGATATGGTCAGCAAAAGCATTGCTGATCGCCAGGCTGTCATTCTCCAAGGAACCGTATAAGTTGAGTGTCGGGGTGTGATGATCAATCAGCACTTGATCTTATTAATCCTCTACCAGATCTTAGCGGTAGGTGTCATAGAAATTGATGAAACCTAAAGGCGCCATGAATTTCAGCGAGCCTGAGGAAGGGTTCTTTGGCGAAGCGCACGAGCTCGGTTGACCTTGTTGCACAAAGTTGGGTTCGTTCGGGATCGGGCATGGGTTAACTGGTAGTTTTTGACAGCTGTTGCACACGCTGAGGTCCACCAGGGCATGGATGAGCGGCCCGTGACTGGTCGACTCGGGGGAATTGTCTGTGTTGCTGCATTGTAGATAGTCTATGTATTCTACTACCGCATCCACTCAGTGAAAGTCCCCAAGGACGTCTCTTGGAAACCTTCTCAATCTGATTTGCCTAAGTCCCACTTAAGGGGCATGGTTGTATGAGGGGTAACTTGAAGGGCCGACAAGACAGTAGGGAAGTGGTCACTTCCATGGAGATCGTCAAGAATTAACCATCGAAATTCCGTGAAGCAAAAAGAATCCGTCTGGACATGATAAGAGATAAAATCGCCAGTGTTTAAAACACAAAGCAAGTCAGATAATAGGAGACTCTAAAACACTGCCTTTGGCATTTCGAGTGATGTCACCCCAGTATGGGTGACGGGCGTTAAAATCTCAGTAATAAAAATGGGGAGGGAAACTGGTCTATAAGTTCTAAAAGGTCGGGTATTGACAATGATAAACAAGGGGGTAGGTAAATAGAGCAAACGGTAAAAAGCTTAAGAAAAAAAAAGAGTCGGGTATTGACAATGATAAACAAGGTGGTAGGTAAATAGAGCAAACGGTAAAAAGCTTAAGAAAAAAAAGGGTCAAGTATTGACAATGATAAACAAGATGGTAGGTAAATAGAGCAAACGGAAAAAAGCTTATTAAGAAAAAAAGGGTAGAGTATTGACAATGATAAACAAGGGGGTAGGTAAATAGCTTATTAAGAAAAACCCTCACGGCAACAGCTTGGAGGGTAGTATAGAGGGTAGCAATAGAGTTGAAAGTGAGAAAACCGGCGGAAAGGGACGTGTACCTAGTTTATTCTCCTGAAGACAAATAACAGCGGGGTGGATAGTCGTCAAAAAAATTTTGAGTTCTTTCCACTTTGGAAGAACGCCTTGGCAATTTCATTGTAAAATGCAAGATATTATGTGGGACGGTTAGATACCACTGTGGATATCTTTTTCTCTTTTGTGGTTGATATTGTATTTGAGGTTCGTCCCAAAGAGCTTGGGAGACGGAGAACTGATTTTGAGGAGCCTACTTTTGCAGGGGAAGTGTTCCTAGATGGAGCAGTAACTGAAGCTTTTTTCGTAGGTCACAACCCGGCGGAAACCGAACATCGAGAAGGGATTTTCGGCCGCTAGATCCGGATTCATGGGTCGTGGGTATTTTCGGTGTCTGAGGAGTGGGTCCAACCACCGCGATTGGTAATGTTGAAGTATCAACTGCTTCCTCGGATCATGAGTTGAAGAGTGAGCGGAACGAACAGGTGGGTGTATATCTGCCATCGTTTGGATCAGGATGGGGCCTAAGTCCTGTGAAGGGCAGGACGGACTTAAAGGCATAGAATGTTCAGCCATAGGGGAGGAGTCCATTGAAGATTCCCGGGGCTCGGCAGAGTCAGTTCCAGAGGCTGCCCGCTTATTGGTGGTCGATGACCCAGGTGAGGAATCCTTCCTCCTACCACTGGGCTTTGAGTCTCGGGGGCCGGGGCACGGCCAACATGTCCAAATGAATTGCAATTGAAGCAACGTCTGGGTAGTTCGACGTAGACACTTACCGGGACACGAAGGTACCCAGCTTTAATATACTGCGGCAGTTCTTATCGTTCGAATGTTAAAATCAGTTTGGCGGTTGGGATTCTAGTGGAACCTAATGTCTTAGTCACCTGTGTACGTGTGTGCCACATTGGGTACTAAGCTTGCGCTGAAGGCGGGTGAGGTCGCAGTCCCTTAGTTCGTTTGAACGGACATCTTTGACAAAATTCAGACTCAGACGGGGCGAAACAGTTACTGGAATTTCAGCTATCGAAGATAGATTTCACACAATGTTGAGAGTAGGATGACACCTCGACTATATCACCACTACCTCTTGACCACATCCTGCGGGGTTCACCACAGCGGGACTCAAAAGATTCATTGACATTAAACACATCGACTTTTGCAAGTGGGGTGTCGGATGAACTCATGACAAGAAAGCGAGGATAATCTAGATTTGGGTCTACTTCGTTGGAATAGGGGTCCAACGAGCGAGGGAAGGTTGAAAGAGGAGCTAAGGAACGTTTGGCACGAGAACCCTTACGAGAAGGGGAGGCTTTTGGTTAGCTACTGCAAAAAGAAAAAAACTTTGCATTCTCCTTCGGGACTCCCCACCATGGAAGCCTACAAGGGCCTGGCACTGCTACAACTCTAGATTCAGTTACGTCCGGTATGCTCTCTTGGAGAATGGATACGGATTCACCACACCATCTTTAGAAACCTAAGAGGCTGCCCGAGTTCTCCTACGTGCGGAGAAAAGGGGCCAACGATGGGTTTCTCCTTGGGCATCGGCAGACGAAGGCGGTGGAGATACCCAACCTACCCCCGACCTTCATGGAAGAACAATTCAGAATCAATCCGGAAAAACGAGCAGAGGTCCGGTAATCGTAAGGACCACTAGATAGGTGAAGGAAGAGGGGGGTTAATAAAGGGCAGTTGAAGAACGTAATAAGGGAGGAAAGAAAGAGGGGTATGTTAAGTCTTTTTGGCAGCCCTTTGGGACCCCTATCGCCACGAGGCCAGAGCATCTCGGGGAAACAACCATTGAACAAAAGATCCCAAAGAGGGAGGGGGTGCCACTCTTTTAGACTACTCCAATTTTTACCTTTAAAAGATTTCGTTATTTTCTCCGGAATGCGTCCCGTTATCGAGTTCTATTTTGTTGGGTCCCCGGGCAACGAGGAGGCTAATCAGCTTGCCCGTTCACTCTATTCTGTGTCCATGGATAACTGCATTGCCTTTTCGAGATTTCTTTCCCTCCGAGATTATATTTTCCAGTTGTGGCAGGAAGAATGTGATGGGTGGTCATCATTTAAATTATATATCAAAAAGTTTGTTCTTGGCCTTTTGGCACGTTCGCATCGGTCACACGAGACTTACTCACGGCCATTTTGTTTCGGCTGGCACTCGAATCAACCCTTGCTGCAGTTTTTGAGATGGGAACCAATCGGTCGCCCATTTTCTACTGGAATGCCCACATTTCGCCATTCTCCAGTCATCCTGTTTCCAGACGCTTTCAATTCTCCTTAGCCTTCGTTTCCTCCTGACAGAGAAATCTTTTAAACCCTCATTTTTTTATATAGTAGTCTTCTTCCTCTATAATTAATCCGCCCCATTTAGAATTCACTTGGATTGGGCAGCTGCCATACTTGTTTCTTCCTAAAATCCTTGTTTCAGCTGGTACTCGAATCACCACCTGCTGCCGTTTTTGTGGTGGGGACCAATCGGTCGCCCATTTTGCCATTCTTTGGTCGATCTGTTTCCAGACCGTTTCAAAAGTACCTCGCCTTCGTTTCCCTCTGGCAGAGGAATCGTTTAAACCTTCACATTTCAAAATGATATCTCATAATGGCCTTCTTACTTTTATAATTAATTTGCCCCTATTTGTTTTCCGCTGCTATTTAAAATCCTCTTGGGAGTGGGCAGCTGTCCAGTTTATTCCTTAAATCTTTAATAATGAATAAGTAAAATAAATAAGGGAAAAGAAGGAATGGGAGAAAATAAAAGTATTTTGTCACCCTCAAAGGTGATGAAAAAGCCCCACCGTCAGAAGGCAGGAGCCCTTCCACAGATTCCAGAAATACCGTGATTGGGGAGGCGGGACTCAACGATAAAAGGTGATACCTAATAAAAGGGGGAAGTGGAGGTAGAAATGGTGAAAGTTTAGTTAGCGACGTTATAAGGTGTTCGACGGAACCGCATTAGTTATTTTTTTGTGGTTTGTTCTCTCTCGAAACCCAAATCGGGAAATAATATACAAATAAATATATTTATTAAAAAGTATTTTGGTCCTTATAAAAAAATAAATATGTATACTTTTCAATGTAAAACTTTCAAAATTACTATTCTAAAAATTTTACTGAAATGAAACCGTGTTTCATTTTTAAGAGAAACAATCGCTTACTAAATATATCACGCAACAATCAATAATAAACTAAAACAGATAAATGTATTCAGAAAAGAAAATACTCAATAAATATACCAGAAAAAAAAAATAATCCTCAATAATTCAAGAAAGTTAGTGTTAGAAGAGACCTTCAAACTAGAAAATTAGATATTCTAGAAAATACACCTGAAATGATCAGGAAATAATATAGTTGTAATTTTGTTGTAATATGTACCGACGTACCAACCATTAAACCAAACATCACATCACGATGATACAATACATGCAAGATAGAAGCATGAAATCTCATTGTTGGAACACCGAAACTTCCATTAGACCAACTTAATGAGTAAGGCGGGAGCGAGATCGTTTCGATTTTTGTCCACATCCCAGGGCCGTAGTTTCTTGACGGAGCTTCCTGATCAAATATATTAAATATTAATGGAAAATCATCTTTATAGAGGGAGTTGTTTGGATGGAGGTAGCTTTGACCGAGGGAGAGGCAGAGGAAAAGGGAAGAGGTAGGAGAACGACAGCGGAGTATCATAAGAAAAATAGTCTGCAATCAAGTGACCAGGAACATCTCTCTTTTCTATATATTTTTTAAAATTTTAAGACCATATCTAGCGAGTGCCTAGTCGGGAATAAGTCGCCGTACTCACACTAAAGCCTAGTAGTAGGCTAGATTAAAAACAAATAACATGTAAATAACAAATAAAGATAAAATAAAGAGAAAGACTAAGCACAGGCTAAAATAGCAAACAAAAAACAACAATAAAAAAGAAAAAGCAGAGGAGTAACAAGGAAGCGCCCTCCAGCATCGGGGACAAGCCCGCCTCTTCCAAAAAGTCGTATAGTCCACAAGAATGGGAGGCGTCCCCTCGCGCCCATCGTGTGGAGAGTCTCCATGATGCCGTATCGTCATGCGGTATCATAGGCATTCTCCAGATCGAACAAACCGTGGCGTAGTGCTGTCTACGAAGGAAGGCCTCGCAGACGGCATTTTCCAGTCGGAGTAGAGCATCCGACATGGAGTGGAACGTGCGGAGGACGCACTGTGCAAAAGACAGATGGCCTCCGCTGGCCAGAAAAAAAAGGTTAATATAACATTTACCAATATCTCCATCAACTTGCACACGAAGGGAGTTAGAGAGATTGGCCAAAAACCGGCCGGGGTAGAGTGGTCTCTCCTTGGTTTGCGAAAAGCTAGCAGAGAAGCGATTCGCCAGGAATCGGGAGGATACCTTCTACCCAGATTCTGTTGAACAAATCTAACAGGTGTCGAAGCATAGCTTACGTGATATCTACGGACCAGGGGCGGTGGCTGAGCACAAAGCAACTCACTCAATGTAAACCTGCCGTTGAAGAGTTCTCCGCCTCTTGAGGTAAAGTCCAGTCAGCAGCCTTCCGCGACATCACGACGTGCATTGAATGCTGGCGGAGCAGCATCACGGCTAGAGAATGCGGAAAAAGCGGTCGCTAAGGATTCCGCCACGGACGCGGGGTCCGAGATTGCGGTCCCATTCTCCTGGAGAACGGGAGGGGGGTCCTGCGAGAACTTGCCCCGAATCCTTTTGACTCGCTTCCAAACCTCAGCTAAAGGGGTCTTCCCGTTAAGTGAAGACACGTATGCCCGCCAAGAAGAGCGGCGGGCGTGCTTCGAAATATACCGGAACCTAGCCCTGGCTCGACGAAATTCAGCGACGGTGAAATCGTTCGGGCGGCGCTTATAGCGCATGTAGGCATAACGCTTCTGTTCGAGGGCCGCCTCGCACTCGGCCGACCACCACGGGAGTGGTGGTCTGGGATTGATCGAGTAATCTCCCCAAAGGGGGTGTATATCGTTCAGATCCCCAAGCAAGAGAAAGGGCCTCGGCAAGCGTGCCACGATGCGGCGGAATGTATGCAGAAATAACTGTATACCACCTATCCAGGTGCAGCTGCACAGCCGCTGCCTGAAAGGAGGTATTCAAAGCAGAGAAGAACGGAGAAATCATGCCGGGCATCCATCACGTGGTGGTAGGGTCGCGAAAACCTTACACCACGAGAGGGTGGGCAGGGGGCACGCGCCCAGCATTGTCTCCTGCCAACATATAGGTATGGGAAAAAAGGACGAGACGAGCCTCCGCAGCTCCTCCCAGTTTGCCCGGAGTCCGCGGCAATTCCATTGAAGGAATCTTCCCTCCAGGCCTAGCTGGGAGGAGACGCGGGGGCCCTCCTCGAATTGAGGACCCTCACGGGAATGGCCGTACGCAGAATTCCGGGCGCTGTCGCCGTCGAGGACTTATGGGGGGAGGTTGGGCTCCCTTTACCTCAGGGGTCCCTCCATTGGAGGATCCACCGACTTCGAGTCACCCAACCTAGTACTCGGTGTAAGCGTAGGAGGCGAACCTCCTTTAGTGCTGTCCTCCTTTCGGGAGGGGGGCTTTAGAAAGTCCGGAAGATGGCCTCACGACCAACTTCAGGGGTGTTGCCTCCTGTGAGTCTAACAAGACTCGGTGGAGGAGCGCGGCCGTTTCGCCTCGCGGGAAACGGTCACGCTGGGGGAAGGAGGGGAGGCGCTGGATTTAGCCGGGGCTGGAGGTGAACCCTTTATGTCGCCAGCTCTACCAGGGGAGCACCCGATGTGGGTACAACATGCAGGAGCTTTCCGAATGGGTGCGGAAACGACCGTGCTCGTATGCCTCTTAGCAATGAGGCATAGGACGTGCCAGGACGAAATTCTTAGCCTCGCAAAATGAGAGACGATCCTGGGTCTGAATTTCATTCTCCAGGAAATACGCACCACATTGCTTCGAAGAAGCGGGGTGCGGCTCTCCGCAATTGACACACTTGGCCACACACGATTTAGACTTATCGTGTGCATCCTCGGAGCAACTTACACAGACTTCGGGTAACTCCGACTTTGCGCGGCTAGAGGAGCGATTCGTATGGCCCAAGTGGCGGCAGTAGCACGAATGCCTTTACGCGGTAGCGATACCATCCGGCACGCACCGACTCAGGGAGCTTGTCACGGGTGAAGACCGGTGTGGTGGATTGAGTCCACCTTCCGTAATACACGCTTGGCTGCGGATGCATAAAACTCGAATCCGTAGTCAAGCTTCCAATGAACAAAGGATCGATAGAAAAGCAAAGCAGTTGCCCTCCCCAGGTGCTAAATGTTACGGAATAAGCAATGTCCATTGACACCCTCTTTCTACTCAGTTGGGCCAAAGAGCGCCCCCCTCCCCTGGACCCGGAATCGACAATTTGGCAAAACCTCATAGATAAGAATTGGGAGGCGTCCCCTCGCCCCCATCGTGTCCCCACGATACCGCATCACCATGCTATATCATAACCCTTCACCAGATCGTAAAACACCGTGGCGTAGTGCTGTGCACGAAGAAGGCCTCGCAGACAGCATCTTCCAGTGCGACGTGGAGTGGAACTTGCGGAAGCAGCAATGTGCAGAAGACAAGTGGCCTCCGCTGTCCAGGAAAAACGCTAGTATAACATTTGCCAATTTCTTCTCAACTTGCACACGCAGGAGGTTAGAGAGATTAGGCGGAAACCAGCCTGGGTAGAGTGATCTTTCCCCGGGTTACGGGACATCGTCCTGACAAGGGGCGGTGTCAGCGGACGAAGTGAGAGGTGAACGTTACTTACTCAACGTAAGCATGTCGTTGAAGGGTTCTCCGCCTCTGGAGGTAAAGTCCAGTTGCCGGTCTTCAGCAAAATCACAACATACATTGAATGCTGGCGGAGTAACATCCAGGCTAGAGGATGAGGTAGCAAAAAACTAGGCCACGGATGCGGGGTCCGAGATTGCGGTACCATTCTCCTCGAGAACGGTAGAGGGGTCAATCGCTAACTTGCTCGGAATCATTTTGAGTGGCTTCCATACCTCTGCTAGAGGGGCCTACCCATTAAGTGTATACACGTATGCCGGCCAAGAAGAGCGACGATCGTGCTTCGAAATATACCGGAACCTAGCCGTAGCTCGACCAAATTCACAGACAGTGAAATCGCTCGGGCGGCTTTTATAGCGTATGTAGCCATAACGCTTCTGTTTGAGGGCTGCCTCACATTCCGCTGACCACCACGGAAGCGACTGGCGTGCTCGAAATAGTAGTTAGGCCTACTGCAGTGAGGTTAACAGAGAACTCAACGGACTCATCTACTGGCATAAACTCTTCGATTGGGACAGTGAAATCAGTCATTCCCGAAAATGGTAAGCACCGCGCCCGCGCCAAGCACCAGCGGGGGGGACGGGTCTCTATCAGGCGGCAGCCATCCAGAAAATGATATTTGAAACTTGAATGTTAAGGTGATACCTACCATGGAGGTCAACGACTACCTCCCACCAAAAAGAAGGTTATGCATCCGGATAGCAAGAGGATAGATCAAGACAGGAAAATAATGCGGTTCTCGGGCAGTGATGGGTAAACTCATGCACATCTAGGACACTTATGTCCAGCTCGTCGATAAGGTAGGCAAGGACTCGATCCCTGGGATTGATAGAGTAGTCTCCCCAGAGAGGGTGTCTACCGTTCAAATCTCCGAGTTGTAAATAGGACTTCGGCAACCGTCCCACGACGTGGCGGGAGGCCCCCACGTCGAAGTCGGCTCACGATGGAATGCATGCAGAAAAAAACGGTCTATCTCCTATCCGAGTGAGGTTGCACAACCACTGCCTGAAAGGAGCTATTTAAAGCAAAGAGAAGAGCAGAGACATCATGCCGGGTGTAAACGGCGCATTCTCCTGCCCACCCTACGGTAGTCGGGTCGCGAAACCTTTATACCTGGGGAGGGCGGACATGGGCATGGGCATGTGACCAGCATGGTCTCCGGCAAAACGGCAAGAGAGAGACCAACCTCGGCAACTCCTCCCAGTTGGCCCGAAGTCAGTGGAGATTCCATTGCCTGAATGGCCAGGATTTCCTTCTCCAGGAGATACGCAACACTGCTTCGAAGAATCGGGGCGCGGCTCTCCGTAATTGACATACTTGGCCGTTGATAGGGACTTATCGTGTGTGGCCTTTGAGCAAATTACACTGACCTCGGGTAAACTCGACTTTGCAGGTCTACAAGAACGATTCGCATGGCGAAAGCGGTGGCAGTATTGGCACCTCCGCGGCAGTGGCACGAATGCCTTCACACTGTAGCCATACCAACCGGCACGCACTGACTAAGGAATCCTCTTAGGGTCTAACTTAACGAAGAATGTAGGGGTGGGTCTCGAGGTTTATCCCTGTTTTCTCATCACACGTTCGACTTTGGCCACTCCATGGTCGCCATCTCTAAGGTGATGTTATCTAAGGAGTAGTCCATGAGTTTCTTCACGTAGACCACTCCCTTAGCGAAGTTCATGGTAGATTGCGGCGTCATACTTACTGGCGTGCCATTGTGTCCGAAGGGCAATAATCAATGACACCTCGGAGGGATCCGACACATTCCCCAGGAATCTCCTGTCTGAGAAATAGGACACCTTCGGCTCTATACCAATCAAGCTAGCTAATGCTCATCTCAGATAGATCATGTTTCCCTTGGACAACAAGCTGCCATCAGTGAATCGACTAATCAGAAAGCGTTTGAAGCTACACCGAGCTCTCGAAGGAGTTTCCTAACCCTAAACCCAAAGGGATTAGGGTATAACTGGCGTCTCTCGGCGGCATAAGCACCGTCGAGATCGATCGCAGATGCGATAAGATCCTTTACCCCCGGAGGGAGACGTTGGGCTCGCGCCTACAAGCTCATAGTACACTGGTCAAGGCGCAGAGCAAGTGGCATATCCCCTGTAGTAGGAGGAAGAGCAAACCCGAGTCGGGTCTTCCAGGCGATGAAGACAGTCTCGCGCCATCGTTAGGGCGCTCTTTGGTCGGAAAGGCGTGCCTCTCCCCAAAGTCGAGGTCTACCCCTCCCCGCCCCTCTCGCATGGAAGTTCATGAAGGGAGAAAAAATGCGTTGAAAGTAAGCTTGAGTTGTCAAGAGAGTGTATGAGATACTAAGTATCGGGAAGGATGTTAAAACCTTCATGAGACTACTTAAGATACCAGGGAAGGAGAGGAGGCACAACTGTCGTCACCTCCTCCCCACCCTACATTACCTCACAAAGATAAGTCCCCTTGCGGAGAAACGTATAACAACGAAAAAGAAAGAACTCACTTCTTCAGCGAAACTTCTTTAAAAGATGTAGTTTGGGTAGCAGCTCTCCTCGGGCGGGAGTTCGAACACGAGTCAATGGGCGTCGATCTTGCCTCGAACACTGGTTGCCCATCCGTTCGAGTGGTCTCCTCGGCTCTTGTACCATCAAAGGCTACTTGATTCTCATGTTCCATCACAGAGAGACTCGCTATTGCATCAGGTCCTTTTTTATCCTTTGTACCATTTTTTTTATTATTTTCTGCTACGGAATTGTCGGCGGCGAAAGGATTTTCGATAGTTTCATCAATTTCCGAAGGGATTTCAGTGGCGGTGGCAAATCTCGATTGGTTGTATGTGATGGTGATCCCCTTCCTAAAATAATCCTTTTGTTTGAAAATTTGTCCCTTATCAGAAAGAGTTTCAGCCTGACAGGAGAGAGCCTTTTCAGCATTAGAGTCTACGGTTTGGCTAATTTCCCCAGCCTCATGGGAAATCACTCGATTGCTTTGATGGAGTTTAGATTTTGAATTTGAATGCGATTTTCCTTTCTTTTTTCTCCTGGTAGGTGAATTCCACCTAGTGTCACATTTGAGAGAGAAAGTGCAGTCTAAGAAAGAATGTTGTGGCGGGGAAATGCTGATTTCCCCTTCTTTTGTAAAACCTTTTATGGCAATATTTCGATCTTTTCTCCTTGGTTTCAGTTTGTCAACATTTAAAGGACTTGTCCCCGTAGGATGGCAGCTTGATTCAGCGGCTTTTGACCTCTTCAAGTTCTCAGGAGATAGGAAGACCGCTTTTGTCATGGATGAAACATCCTCATTGTTAATAGATGCATCATTCATACCGCTGGTTAATTCCTCTAAGGCATCAGAGTTTTTCATATGGGATGGCAAATTTTCCTTCCCTTTATTTAAGCTATTATCATCAATAAAAGACTTTTCTATCATTGAAAGATCGTAAGGCGTTTTTTCTTTTGGTTTCAATACGGTTCTTTCATTCAAATCTAAACCTTTAAAAAACCTTTTGGGCTTTGCTTTGTTCTCGGAATTAATTAAATGATCCTTTTCGGGAACGAGAGATAAAGGTTGCAAGGTAATATCGGCGGGTACAATTTCCATAAGCATTTCTTTAGAAAGACATTTGGTAATTTCCATGCTGGAATCGAGAAAGCAAGTATCCTCATACTCATTGTCCCTATTTCGCTGATCTATTTTGTTGCGATGGGACAGAGGTGGTGCTAAATCAGTGGAGATTGAACTCTTTACTTCAGTTGTTACTTCAGTAAAAGATAAGGAATCGCATGAGGTTAAAGATAAAGAGGGTGAAAGATTAAGTGATGTCAATTCTCCAGCTGGAGTTTCAAAGAGAGGAGATAGTGGGCGAGAGGCAGACGACAAATCACCTGTTGAAACTTGCAACAGAGATTCATCGCAATTCTCTCTCTGCATTTCCTCATCGAATAGGGAACATGATGAAGGCAAACGAAGTATTTCCCGATCACTCTCATTCCTAGTCTGAAAACTGGTCATTCTATTAAGAGATCGACGGTACACCTTAGTGGCATCACTTAGGTTGCACAAAGGACTTAACGTAGGAGAACTATTATCGTCAGATGAGGAATTTAACTCTTTTCCTTGGATCATCTCTTCATTGGAAAGTTCCTTGGCTTGATTTGTATCTATTGTCCCATCCGAGTCATTCGAAAATTTTTGGAATAGGTGAAATGAACCTCCTAATATTTGATTAGTGACACTTGACCTGTTCATCTTTGAACTTCTTCTTTTTGGAGGAATCCCAGTTGTTTTTTTCAAAAAATATTCACTATCAAAAGATGCATTTATCTGAAAAAGAAAACAATACATGAATGATAGCGTAATAAAAGTCGCATGAGAGATGGATATAGATAGTTTCCTTAATTCTATCTAAATGCATTTTTGAATGGAGACAACATAATGGCTTTGGTCTAACAGAATCTTTGTTGAATGATCATCTGAAGGATGAATTAAGTATGAAAAGCGATGATTCTCACCATGAAAGAGGAGAGGGAGGATATGGGAAAGGGTATATCTAAAAAGATAAATGGCAACTTTCCTTGGTATAGGTGTGGTAGGATAATAGGTTAGGAATAGTGTGCTTGGAGGACAACCTAAATTAGGAAGGCACATTCTTGTTGAATGTCCCACTCTGGGTGATCTTCGCTCACGCTAACTGTCCCGGTACCGGAACGAGGGGGGGAGGGATGGTCGCTGCCGCTTGTCTCTTTCTTTCGGGCCTGGTTCGTGCACACGGACTTGTAGAGTTTACGACTTTTTGGAGGAGGCTGGCCTCCTCCACTTTATTTGACTATTTGTTGTGGATCGCATCTTTTTGCGACGGGGGGGGGGGAGGGGGGCTACCCCCGACGCCGGAGCGCGCTTCCTTCCTGCTTTTTTCCACCCGTTGTTATTTACATATTGTGCTATGCGCACTAGCACGACTTTAGAGGGCACGAGCCAACGGGTCCTGGCATCCCTCGCCTCCCCCCCCCTCCAAGGGGATTGTTCCTATCAAGCCGCTTCCCAGGGGGCGGCGGTCAATTATGGGCCCTGGCGCGCTTTCTTGGCAGTTCCCTGGGAAAGTAAAGTGGGGACTGCCCTTAGTAAAATGAGGTCACCCAAGGGCGACTCCAGAGAAGGGGGTAAAGGGGGAGGGGAAAGTCCCCGGCACCCGTAGGCATAGGAGAGGAGTAAACCTCTCTGGTTGAAGAATTTTGGAGGGCCTCCTGCGAAACCACAAGGGGGGATGCAGACCTCCATTTTTTTCTGTGGAGCTGCCCGAGGGGGGTTCCGACGATGTTACCGGGGAAGTGGATCATTTTTTTAAATTTTGGCATCATCGGGCATGGGGTGACCCTATAGTTTTTACGGGACGCAAACGCTCATCAACCTAATGCAGTAGCCCGCTCTGCGAGGGGTGGACACGGGGCCGGCAAAACCAGCTGCCGCCATTTGAGGCCATTCCTCCCGCCTAGTGACCTGGCAGCCCATCGGCATAGCGTAAAAATTGATAGAGTGGATGGAGAAAGAAAGGGTATGTGAGGAAGGTGTGGGTGGGGATGAAGCAGGTTGTTAAAAACCCACTACACTAAACAGGAGCTCAGGGTGAGGGAGGGGGGGGGGGTCCCTCCCCCTCAGGCCCGATCTGGGTTGTTTGGGTGTGAGGAAGCTGGTCGGCGTCTACACTGTGAAATTAGAGTTGTGGGAGAGGTGTAGGGAAAGTGAGGAAGCAGAGTAAGAAGACAGGGTGTCAGAAAGAAGGAGAAGAGGCCAAGCTGGGGCCGGACGGGGCGCTGAGTCCCGTCCGCACGGCGGCCAAGAGAGCGAATCGCTACTGACCACCCAAACACCATGATGTGGAGTGGGAACTTGGTCTTCATGACTCTCGATACATCTTTGGAGGACACATCAAACCAACGGTTGTTTTGCGAGTTCACCACCTGTGGTTGGGCAGAAATTCTTCATCTTAGAACCAAAGCATGGGAGGCTTGAGAGGATACTTCAGTTTGTTCAACAGCTCCGCAGCACCTTCCTTCTGCTTGTCCTTCATATCTTCAGTGACAGAAGCTGGCCCTTTCTCCTCTTCTATGAAGGTTAGCGGATGTATTCCTGCACTAACTACCTAATGAGAGACTCTTGGCACTCCCTTTTCCCATGCTATGGGATTGTTGTGAATGATAACCCGGATGTATCAGAGCGTTTAGAGTGAAGTTTCTGAGCCACTCTACCCTCATAATCACCTCACTCATCCAACTCTTTCCTGATCAAGCACCCAGAAATCATCGCAGTGTGATTCCCACCAAGCAGTTCATGTTGCCTTTTCCATTTTTTTTATAAAGTTTTGAATTCCGCCATGGCTTGCTTTTTTTACAAACAATGCACAAATGACTATAATGATAGGAAGAAGAGAGAACCGACGCCACACAACCACGATGTGCAGAATTCAGGGTTTTAAACGGCGACAAATTTACCCCACTGCACCCTTGTACATGATACTAGAATAACAGTCATAAAGCACAGACTTTTAACACAAATCTTCATTGATTTCTGAGGAAGAATTCATAGTTCTCAGAGTGAGCTACTGATTCGAGTTTTGTTTTTCCACCGTAGAGTGAATTCTTCTTCTGCACACCCTAAAGGGAAAAAGAGTTGGGTAGTGTCAGGTGAGGAGATTCAAGTGGATATTATATGGGACTCGCATGGTTCAATTCATCTATAAAGAATAGTGTTCATTGAGCCAATCATGTGCAATATTGAGTCTGTCACAGTTCCTTCAAATAAAGAAAGGAACAGACTGACCAGACCTATAGCACAGATCCCAATCAAAACCATGACAATGATGGGGTTAAATTATTTCTTGAAGATTAGATGAAGAATTTCACTCGCCAGTATACAGAATTATGTCAGGAGACGGCTATTTAAGGGATGCATCATCCCTCCGCATGATCTTTTCCGGGGTGGTGGCATCCTCTGCACAGAGTCATCAAAATATTTCACAAAACTCTATGCAATGGTCATGATCATCTTTGTTCAGTGCGTGAAATAAATGTGGATGATATGGCCTAAGGTGGGCATTGTATAGCATTTTCATTAGGGATTTTTGTGAAATGGCAGGTTCTTTCTTAGCTCTCTGTGGACTACAAGTGAAATAAACCTTAAAAGTTGCTTGTTTCGGTTGGTACCTTGCTAGCCCTGGTCTGAGATCTTCACATGGTCTCCTTTTATTGAATTATCAAATCTTTCTTTAAATCAATGGGACAAGTCTCATTCTTATTGTCGATTCAGTAAATTTTTATACAATGAAGACACATTCTTTCCTTGATAAGTATTGGTTACCACTGCAAAATGAAGTTTTCAAAATGGACTGAACAGAGGTGTGTTCATAACCACTGGCTGTGCCAAACTTAGTTAAACAATTAGCCTAAGCTATCATAACAGCTGATAGCCTAACTATTGGATAATCAAATTATCTCTAAAAATTCCAATCAAAAACTGCCTGATTAACTCTGCCTCACCTGGTATTTCTAAATTAACAAAAAAATAATGTGGAGCTCATGGCAATACACCAAAGTTTATGTGACAAACTAACCTGATCTCTTTCCTTCAACTTGATGGGGGATGCATCAAGTTCTTTGATCACAGGTATGTTTTTATCAGCCAATTCCAGACAAGGGCTTTCAGACTGGATAAAAGAATTACAAAATTAATATTAAATAAAAATGCTTTCAAAAACAAAGAACCACCCAGTAAAGCTCAAATTTGTTTGTGAAATCATCATAGTTTTGATGACCAAAATGGGCATTGGTATAAAGCAATGTCATGGGCTAAAAACAGGAAATATTTAAGAGATGTTAAGAAAAAAAATAGGAGTCAGGAATGGTGAATCTCCCACTTCAATCCATCCGTTAAAGGCCAAATAACACGATCATCAATACCAGAGTACCAAAAAGTAACCTATACCAACACATAATTTGCATATCTCACCACCTTTTGGGTGACTGGAGCTAGATGGGTTGATGATACATTTTAATATCACCACTCCATTTTGCGCAAAAATTTGCTTCATCATTACAAAGAACCTTCTTCCACTTATCATTATCCTAGATCAAGTACTTCCTTTGATTGACTCTTACAAGTGACCTTTTCCAGGTCAGATATTTTGAAAAATGTAGGTCATTATAAAGACTATTTTACTTTTCATTCGCACACTACCTAATAGAATTGTTTTCCTAATTGAATACTTTTGTTGGATATCTTCATCACACTTGGCATTCACAAACTTCTTTGCTCAGCATAGACAATTCTTAACCCAATGTGGTAATATTGGTTATTTCTTTATTTGCTTTGCTTCCTTGAAAAGTGAAGTTATAGCAGCTATCTGCTCATTTGAGAGCTCTTTCAACCCTCTTATAGCAAATACAAGTCACAAACAATTGGGCAAACAGGAATCCCCTCAGTGGAGACTTGCACAACACAAATGCTCACTCTGAGAGCCCAAAGGCAACTGACTCAAACAAGATTTACTAAAAGTATTAAGATACAAGCCATACTTTGTATTCTTTCTTACAGAAAGAACTTGGTTCCGCAGCACTCCTTTGGTGTGTGGCCTACGGCCTATTTGCTATTCTAAACCGCTTTTTTTTAATCCCCTTTATAGACTCTTTATTTTAACACCCTGAACACCCATTTCAACATAGATACCCTGAAACATTTTTTTAAAAGTTATTTCACCTTTTATTATATTGTCTTTATCCCTTGAAGATTTATATATAGTTGAGAATTTTCCAAACACTTTTTTACACATAGACACCCTGAAACCTTTTTTTTTAAGTTATTTGACCCAGTTTGATATATAGAAAAACCTTCATCATATCTCTTTTTTCATCTAAATTGGTTTTATATACGAAATGATAGTAAAAAAGCGCCAAAGCGCTAATTTTAATACATTTTTTGAACTTCCCGATTTATGTTTTTTCATTCCAAATCATTCGATAATTATATTTATTTTTTTCTGAACTCTTAGAAAGAACTTTGATAAAAGCTCGAAACATACAAAAAACATCCCTGCGAATAAAAGTTTCAAATAAACCTAAACTCAAAAACATGAAAGGTTACTTGTCCACTAAGCAAAAAATTTTTTTTCAAAAATTTCAAAAATTCACGAAGTTAAATTATAGAGTTGAGGATTAATTAGCTACAGAGAATGGCATCATAACCTGGTACTAATTTGGTTGACTATTTTTACGTGATAAACCAATTTGGGGCAGAAGTGATGGTGGGCAAATTCATGCATCATCACTTGTGCAAGACTAAATATGTGTAATTTGTATTTACCACCAAATGATAGAGCATCTGTGCATATCATAATAGGAACCGACAATTCCAAACAATTGTGGCCACCACACTATGACTCGGTACAAAATCCAGGAACTGAGCCAAAAATGAACAAGATCTGGCCTCCTTTCTGGGGGTGGGATTCCACACTAATTTCAACATGAAATTATGACTGCATTTTGTATAATTAGCAAAAGATGAAATGTTGAGCAGTGCAAGACACAGGAAGGGTTCACAGGGTTCCACAAGACCCCAAGGAAACGATACTCGTGAATCGAACCCGACTACAAGGGACAAATGGAAGCGACCTGGTTCGTGCCAGTAGCGGAACAGATAACGTGCGCGAAGATCACCCAGACTGGGACATTCAACAAGAATGTGCCGAACAGTAAGCGACCTGAAGCCATCGCGGCATTGGGGGATAGGTCCATGGGAACAGTCGCGGCGCAGTGGTACACAACTTTAAGTTTCCCTGGACCGTCTCCCATGTTCTTTGCCAAGCAGTCCGAAGAGGTGCCCGTATTCATGCTATGTAGTCTGTGTGTGGAAGAGCGAAACGCTGGTCCGGTCGCCCGGTCCTCGGGGACTCTTTGGCACGCTCATTCACCAAAATTCCCAGGTATCCAGGAACCCAGCAGAAGATAATCTCGACATCCACCCGGCTCACTAAAACCTGGCATCACAGGTTTTAGTGAGTCGCTATAAATCATGATCCAGTCTCCGAACCGGGCACGTCGCGTAATCTCCCGCACTGAGTGGTGTATTGCTACCATCTCAACCGTGAAGACAGACGCAACGCCCGGTAGAGCCCCGCTGACTTCAAACAGAGGGGATACGGCGTGGAAGCCGACCCCCTCTTCGGAATTGGAGCCATCCGTAAACACTGGCACGGTTCCAGCGTGACACGAGATGTGCTCCAAAAAGGCCAAACGCAATACTCCCGGCGCTGTACAAGCTTTGGGAGCAGAGCCGTGGCGGCAAATAGCCAACGGTGATACCCTCCAGGGTGGCGTTCTGGCAGAACCAGGGGCACTACCGGCCCGAGAGTTATATCTAGCTCTTGAAGGAGTTTCCTAGCCCTAAACCCAAAGGGCTTAGGATATGACTTGCGTCTCTCGGCGGCATAGGCACCGTCGAGATCAGCTGCGGATGCTTTGAGAGCTGTTGGCGACAAAGGCAGAAGCTGCGCTCGTGCGTACAGGCGAGTAATGCACTGTGCACGGCACATCGATAGTGGCATCTCTCCAGCATCGACAAGCAGGCTCTCAATAGGGAAAGTGCGGAAGGCACCGGCCGCCAAGCAAAGGCTGGTGTGGTGGATCGAGTCCACCTTCCGCAATAGACGTTCGGATGCGGATGCATAAAACTTACATCCGTAGTCGAGCTTTGAACGGACAAAGGATCGATAAAAAAGTAGGGCAGTAGCCCTATCAGCGCCCCAAGCGCTGAACGTCACGGAACGGAGAATATCCATGGCGCGGGTACAAGAGACCCTAAGGCTGCGAATATGAGCGTCCCAGGTGAGGCGTCGGTCAAATACAAGACAAAGGAAACGGTGCGATTCAATAGTGTAGAAATAACATCTTCCGGCAGCACCGAGATGATACCGTTAATGCTCAAAGCAAAGAGTGAGACAATGAGGACACTTCCCTGTGGGGCGGCCTTTTCCTGCTCCATTGGGTCGGAGAGGGCTCCCCCCACGCGTACGCGGGTTCGACGATTTAAAAAAAAATTCAGATATAGTCTCCATGATACCGTATCACCATGAGGTATTATAGGCCTTTTCCAGATCGAGTGGCGTAGTAGTGTCTGTTTACAGAATAAGGCCTCGGAGACGGCATTATCCAATCGGAGAAGAGCATGTGACGGGGAGCGGAACTTGCCGAAGCCTCTCCGTTGTCTAGGAAAAACTCTAATCTAACAATTACCAATTTTTCCATCAACTTGCACACACAAGATGTTAGAGAGATTGGGCGGAAACCGGCCGGGGTAGAGTGATCTCTCCTCGGTTTGCAAAAAGCGAGCACAATAACGATTCGCCATGGGGCTGTAAGGATACGCTCTGACCAGTTCCCGATGAACAAATCTAACAGAAAGGCCATGCCTCGCTCACACAGGAGTCGAAGCATGGCATGTGAGACATCGTCTACCAAGGACAGTGTCCGGGCACAAAGCGAGAGTAGAACGCAACTCACTCAAAGTAAACCTGTAGTTCAAGGGTTTTCCGCCTATGGAGGTAAAGTCCAGTCGGCGGCTTTCCTCGATATCAGGACGTGCATTGAGTGCTTTCGGAGCAGCATCCCGGCTAACGAGCACGGTCGTTTCCGCACCCATTCGGAACCCTTTGCAGGTTATACTCCGGTACTCCGGGCGCTCCCCAGGTAGAGCTGGCGGCACAAAGGAATCAAACGGCGATATATTTCCCTGGACACCGTGCTGACGGGACTCAGACCCCGTCGGTCCGAGGCTTACCATCTCTTCCTTGCTTCACTAATCCCTTACTTCCGAATCCTGTACCATCTCTCCATCATTTTTCCCCTGCCCTTTTCTCGTCCCTTTAGATTCACCTTTTCTCTACCCTTCTTCTTCTGACCATGAGCCTTTTCGATCACGAGCCGGCGCTCAGCTGAAGCACGGAACTAAACCCTCCTACCACAACATGTTAGGCGTGAGGATCCTAACCGCTCAGAAGCCAGTTCACCAAGTAGGATCCTTCATCCCCACCTGCCTACCACACCACGTGTAGGATTTGGTCCGGATTCTCCCTAGGGGTGAAGGAGAAGGCTTATACCACCCCGCCCAATGATAGCGGCCCGGGAAAATCAAAGGCGCCCAGTAGTTCGGTTTCCTTGTTGAGGTCAGTGTTGGCTGGCACAGGCTGGGGTGGCGAAATCTTGCTTAATGGCCATGAATAACTAAAAAAAAACCTTTACCAACGTTGGAGCAACGCTCGGGCAGTTCCAAATCAGAAAGGAGCTCCCCCACCCCTGTGCTTTCTAAGGATCCTTTCCAATCCTCTTCTACCAGAGAGAAAGAGGGTAGGCTTATTCCTCTCCTAGGCTTACGGGTCGGGTGGACTTCCCATCACCTCCTTCTCTGGAAGGGCCCTTGGGCAACTCCCTCCTTTTCTTTCATAGGGGACTGCCAAGAGAGCAAGCAGGCCACCCAAAATTGACTGCTCCCGATTGGACGGCTTGATAAAGCCAAGGGGACAAGGGTTAGCAGGACCCGCCGGGCAGTGTCCCCTATAATCCTGCAGTCTTGTATTTCCAAACTACAGGGACTGCCGTGACACGACAAAAGACACCTCGACGGGGATCTGTTATGTCTTAGGGGTTGGAAGGCCATGTGGAGCGCCCCCTCCCCCCACCTGAGATGGAGATGACTCTGGAGGTGACCAAGCCCAAGACAGTACGATCTTCCATGAGATCGAATCCGAGTTCAATGCCAAGCACCGAGCAAGCTTCTCCTCAGATGGTTCGGGCCCCCGAGGACTCACAAGGAGTAAGGAATATAGGAATTTCTGGCATGTGCTTATATCTCAAAAACTTGATCTGATTAAATAAAATGAGCTGATTTTCAGATTCAGACCCCTCAAACTGGCCTAAAATCAGGTATTATGTGTTAGACCTTGAAAACAGCGCAGACCAGTGTTATTTTATCTGACGCTAGGTGATCCCAGGATGGTATGCAGTCCACCCACACACCCTGTCTAGCAAACCAAACTTTCCAGGTTAGAACAGTGCCTCCTGGTATGCTTAATTGCTTAATTTTATCCATTGTTGCCGAAGACGACGTCACTCCATACATGGATGATTTTGATGATGTTTGGTTGATGATTATCGTCTTTGGTGAGATCGTTTATGGCTGCGGAGTCCGCGAAGGTTGGCACAGCCTCTTCCACAGGTCACAAATATTGGGTCCTTGTATTTGTTGGTGTCGTCTTGCACGGCGGGCTATGGCAGCATTGTGGATAGGGTATTGCAAGAATGTGTGGATGAATGAGCAATGCATGGAGTGATAACTTGAAAGATAATGTTTAGGGTGGAAAGTAGGTGTGCATTCTTCAGTCCACCATCTTCACTTTTCCCTACTGAGTCCAGTGCCAAGGAAATGATCGAGGACGTTTTTTTTAAAAAAATTTTATAGAGCCCATCTGGCAACTGCCCACTTGGGCATAAGTCGACGAAAAACACGACAGCCTAGAACTGGGCTACTTTAAAATAAAAATATGAAAACATAACAATGATAAAATTTGGAAAAACTTAACAATTAGGAAGCAATCTCCGGCAGCGGGGGGAGGTCCCCCTCACCCCGGTGCAGGAGAGTGCAACCTACAAACAAAACAATAACAAAAAAAACAACAAAAAAGAACCTTAAATAAAGGGGAGAAGCCCGGCCTCCCCCCAAAAGTCAACAAGTCAATGTGCACGAATCCGTCCCGAGTACAAGGGACAGGCGGTAGCGACCCCGCCCATCCCGGTACCGGGACAGGTATCGTGCGCGAAGATCACCCAGACTGGGACATTCGACAAGAATGTGCCGAACAATCTGGGGGACGACGCAGTCGTCGCAATAGGGCGCAGGCGAGCGCTCCATCAAATAGCGATGCGTCACACGAGTGTGTCTGATTCGGAGACGACAGAAAACAACCTGAAACCACCGCGGCATTGGGGGATAGGTCCATAGGAACAGTCGCGGCGCAATGGCACGCAACTTTAAGTTCCCTTCGACCGTCTCCCATCTTCTTTGCCAAGCAGTCCGAAGAGCTGCCCGTATTCCTGCCATGTAGTCGGTATGAGGAAGAGCGAAACGCTGGTCAGGTCGCAGAGTCCTTGCGGACTCTTTGGCGCGCTCATTCCCCGCAATTCCTACATGTCCAGGAACCCAGCAGAAGATAATCTCGACATCTGCCCGGCTCGCCAAAACCGTGGCATCACGGATATCGCGAACCAGGGGATGCGGAGATTCCAATGCCCCGAGAGCACTCAGGGCGCTTTGTGAGTCGCTATAGATCACAATCCGGTCTCCGAACCGGGCACGTCGCGTAATCTCCCGTACCGAGTGGTGTATTGCCACCAGCTCGGCCGTGAAGACAGACGCAGCGCCTGGTAGAGCCCCGCTGACTTCAAACAGAGGGATACGGCGTGGAAGCCGACTCCCTCTTGGGATTTGGAGCCATCCGTATACGCTGGCACGGTTCCAGCGTGACACGATGTGTGCTCCAAAAAGGTCGAACGCAATACTCCCGGCGCCGTACAAGCTTTGGGAGCAGAGGCGTGGCGACAAATAGCCAAATGTGGTACTCTCCAGGGTGGCGTCCTGGCA
Source organism: Ceratothoa steindachneri (assembly GCA_963969495.1). NCBI lineage: Eukaryota > Metazoa > Arthropoda > Malacostraca > Isopoda > Cymothoidae > Ceratothoa > Ceratothoa steindachneri. The sequence goes on from OZ018324.1 coordinate 8,316,398, forward strand.
GAACCAGGGGCGCCACCGGCTCGAGGGCTATATCTACCTCTCGAAGGAGTTTCCTGGCCCTAAACCCAAAGGGCTTAGGGTATGACTGGAGTCTCTCGGCGGCATAGGCACCATCGAGATCAGCTGCGGATGCAGTGAGAGATGTTGGCAGAGCGAGTGGCATCTTGAGTCGACGCTCCAGAGTTGACATCTGGGCCGCGCCAAAAGAGATCGATAGGTCGTCCACGTAGAGCGTAGCGAGAACATCTTCCGGCAGCACCGAGGTGATGCCGTTGATGCTCAGGGCAAAGAGTGTGACACTGAGGACACTTCCCTGCGGGACACCCTATTCCTGCTCCTTTGGGCCGGAGAGGGCTCCCACCACCCAGACGCGAATCGACGATCTCGCAAAAATTCAGATATAAACATTGGGAGGTGTCCCCTCGCCCCCATCGTGTGGAGAGTCTCCATGATACCGTATCGCCATGCGGTATCATAGGCCTTCTTCAGATCAAAAAACACCGTGGCGTAGTGCTGTCTAAGAAGGAAAGCCTCGCAGACGGCATTTTCCATTCGGAGCAGAGCATCCGACGTGGAGTGGAACTTACAGAAGCCGCACTGTTCAGAAGACAGATGGCCTCCGCTGTCCAAGAAATAGGCTAATCTAACATTTACCAATTTCTCCATCAACTTAGAGAGATTGGGCGGAAACCGGTCGGAGTAGAGTGATCTCTCCCCGGCTTGCGAAAGGCGAGCACAGTAGCGATTCGCCAGGAGTCTGGGAGAAGAAATTAAACCCAGTTCCTGTTGAACAAATCTAAGAGAAATGCCATGCCTCGCTCACCCATGTGTCGAAGCATGGCGTACGGGACATCGTCCGGACCATGGGCGGTGTCCACGCACGAAGCGAGAGCGGAACGCAACTCACTCACAGTAAACTTGTCGTTGAAGGGTTCTTCGCCTCTGTAGGTAAAGTCCAGTCGGCGGCCTTCCGCGACATGACGACGTGCATTGAATGCTGGCGGAGCAGCATCCCGGCTAGAGAATGCGGAAAAAGCGGTCGCTAAGGATTCCGCCACGGACACGGGGTCCGAGATTGCGGTCCCATTCTCCTGGAGAACGGGAGGGGGGTCCTGCGAGAACTTGCCCCGAATCCTTTTGACTCGCTTCCACACCTCAGCTAAAGGGGTCTTCCCGTTAAGTGAAGACACGTATGCCCGCCAAAAAGAGCGGCGGGCGTGCTTCGAAATATACCGGAACCTAGCGCTAGCCCGACGAAATTCAGCGACAGTGAAATCGGTCGGGCGGCGCTTATAGCGCATGTAGGCATAACGCTTCTGTTTGAGGGCCGTCTCACACTCGGCCGACCACCATGGGAGTGGTCGGCGTGCAAAACGGCCAGACGTCCTAGGAATAGTAGTCAGGCTCACGGCGATGAGGTTGCCGGAGAAGAACTCAACGGCCTCATCTACCGACCTAAACTCCTCGACTGAGATAGAGAATTCAGTCATTTCCTGAAATGCAGGCTACCGCGCCCGCGCCAAGCACCACCGAGGTGGTCTCTCAGGCGGTAGTTGCCCTGAAAATGATATTTGAATGGGAAAGTGATCACTACCATGGAGGTCATCGACCACCCCCCAATCAAAATCAGGCTGTGCATCCGAAGAGCACAAAGATAGGTCGAGGCAAGAAAATGAAGCGGTTCTCGGACAGTGATGCGTAAACTCATCCACGTTTAGGACACCCATCTCAAGCTCTTCGATCAGTCGGCAAGGACTTGTCCCCTGGGATTTATGGAGTAATCTCCCCAGAAAGGATGCCTGCCGTTCAGATCTCCAAGCAAGAGATAGGGACTCGGCAACCGTGCCACGACGCGGCGGAAGTCCCCCGCGTCGAAGTCAGCTGACGGCGGAATGTACGCAGAAATGATAGTATACCTCCTATCCAGGTGCAGCTGCACAGCCACTGCCTGAAAGGAGGTATCTAAAGAGAAAGGAAGAACGGAAACATCATGCCGGGTGTAAACCACGCATCCCCCAGCCCGGCCATCCCGCGGTGGTGGGGTCGCAAGACCCTTATATCCCAGAAGGGCGGGCAGGGGGCACGCGCCTAGCATGGTCTCCTGCAAAACGATAGCTAACAGGGAACGGGATGAGACGAGCCTCCGCAGCTCCTCCCAGTTGGCCCGGAGTCCACGGCAATTCCATTGAAGGAATATGCCCTCCAGGCCTAGCTCGGAGGAGACGCGGGGGCCCTCCTCGAACTGAAGACACTCACGAAAATGGCCGTACGCTTCCCAGGGGCAGAACCCCGGGCGCTGTTGGCCGGACAAAGCGCTGTCGCCTTCGATGACTTATTGGGGGAGGTTGGGCTCGCCATGCGAGTCTTTTCCTCCCTCCGCCTCGAAACCTTAGGCGGGCGTTGCGGCTTCGGAGGCAGGGGGCCCTCTTTTCGAGGAACCACCGTCTCCGAGCCACTCGCTCCACCTCGGGGCGTGGGCGAAGGGGCCGAAGCTCCTTTGTTGCTGTCCTCCTTTCGGGAAACAGCTTTAGGAACCCCGGAAGATGGCCTAGCGACCATCTTCAGGGGTGTTGCCTCCTGAGTCTAACGACTCGGTGGAAGCGCGTGGCCGTTTCGCCTTACGGGAAACGGTCACGCTGGGGAAAGAGGGGGGGAGCCCTGGTTTTAGCCGGGGCAGGGTATGAACCCTTTTTGCCACCAGCTTTACCAGGGGAGGCCCCGGTTGGGTAGAGCCCGCAGAAGGGCTCCGAATGGGCGCAGAAACAACCGTGCTCGTTGGCCTGGATGGGCCAGGAGCAGAGGGTGCCTTTCTAACTATTGAGGCATATGACGTCCCAGGCAGAGCCGGGCGCGCCAGGACCAAGTCCTTTGCCTCGCGGAATGAGAGTCGATCCTGGGCCTGAACGACCAGGATTTCTTTCTAGAGGAGATATGCACCACATTGCATCGAAGAAGCAGGGTGCGGCTCTCCGCAATTGACACACTTGGCCACACACGATTTGGACTTATCGTGTGCGACCTTGGAGCAATTTACACAGACTTCGGGTGACCCCGACTTTGCACGTCTACATCAGCGATTCGTATGGCCGAAGCGATGACAGTAATAGCACCGCCGCGGCAGTGGCACGAATGCCTTCACGCGGTAGCGGTACCAACCGGCACGCACCAACTCAGGGAGCTTGTCACAGTCGAACGTGACGAAGAGTGTAGGGGTGGGTCTCGAGGCCCCTTCCTGTTTTCTCATCACACGTTCGACCTTGACCGCCCCATGGTCGGCCAGCTCTAGGGTGATGTCCTCAATGGAGTAGTCAACGAGTTCCCTCGCATAAACTACTCCTTTCACAAAGTTCATGGTAGAGTGCGGCGTCACACTCACCGGGGTGCCATGAAGTGTCCGAAGAGCACTTATCTTGGCCGCCGTGGCGGGATTCGCCAGAAGGCTCCCGTCCAAAAAACGGGTTACCTTCGGCTCTCTATCAATTGCACTAGCTAATCCTCTCCTCTGATGGATCATGTTGCCCTTGGACAACATGGTGCCATCAGTGGAGCGAATAACGAGGAAGCGTTTGAAGCCAGCGGACTCGAAAACGCCAGGTAACCTCTGAATCAGGGGCCCCGATGTCATCGAGGCTGCGCCCTGTGCACTTTTGGTCTTTGTCATGGACAGGAGCTCCGTACCCGGGAGGGCAGAGGGGCCGGATGTGCCGATCTTGGCTTGGTCGACTGCCAAAGTGGGAGCAGACCCATCCGTCCCTGTAGCCCCCGCGGATGCAGAGGAGCCCCGAGTCTTCTTCGTCTTTTTCGAACTTTTCTTTTTTGGAGAGGAGGGCGGGGAATGAACCCGCTTCTCACCCCTGCCGGTAGAAACCCCCAGGCCAGATGTACCGGCCTCAGCCAGGTCCTTTTCCGAAATGGAGAAGGTCCTGGTGGTTGCAGGGGCATCATCCGGAGGAGATCCCTCCCCTCCTTGTGCTGCCTGAGAATCCCCAGCCGTTTGAGGAGGACCTTGCATAGGGGCGGATTCGGGTTCGGTGCTTGGCGCCGAGCACCGGATTTCCCCCCATGGAAGGCCCTACCGTCTAAGGCTGGTTTTCCTCAAGGACCATGTCTATCACAGGAGGGGCCTCCAGTTGGCAATCCCCTCCCAGGACATCGCAGGTCCCCTTGGCAGCGTCATAAGTCTTTAGTGGGGAGGCACAGGCCTTGACCCCAGCAAGGTTTAATATTCTTACCAGCAGGTCTTTTGAGGGAAGCGACCGAAGGAGCCTGGCTTCCCTCTCTCCCCTAAGGGGGTTTGCCCTACCGAGCCGCTTGCACGAGGGGCGGTCGGCAATGGGCTGCCTGCTGGCTTTCTTGGCAGTCCCCTTAGAAAGCAAAGGAGGGACTGCAACTGGAGATAGGGAGGTGCCTGAAAGCACCTCCAGAGAAGGGGGTGAGGGGGAGTCCCCTACACCTGTAGGCGTAGGAGAGGAGTAAGCCTCCTCTCCGGTTAAAGAGGTATGGAGGGTCCCCTGCGCAAGCACAGGGGGGGGGGAGACCTCCATCTTTTCTGTGGAGCTGCACGAGGGCGGCTCCGTTGTTTTAGGGGGAATTAAGGGGAGATGTTTTTGTTTTGCATCATTGGGCATGGTGACCCTCTTTGTTTTACGGGACTCAATCGCTCACCACCTCTTGCAGTAGCCCGCACTGCAAGAGGTGCTTACAGGACTGGCAGAGCCAGGCGCCGCCATTTGGGACCACACCTCCCGCCTGGTAGCCTGGCAGTCCATCGGCATGGCGGCTCCACCTTGAACACGGCGTAAAAGGATAGATTGTGAAGAGGAGAGGAAAAGGGATGTGAGGAAGGTATGGGTGGGGATGAAGCAGGTTGTTAAAAAAAACCCATCCCAAACCGGAGCTCAGGGGTTAGGGAATGTTGTCCCCTCCCCCCTCAGCCCCGATCCGGGCCGGTTGGCTTGAGAAGAAGGTCAGCATCTACCCTGTGAAATTAGAGGCTGACCAGAGAAATTTGTGGGAGAGGCTGTATGAAAAGCAAGGAAAAAAGGGGTGTGAAAGAAGGAGAAGAGGCTAAGCTAGGGTCGGACGGGGTGCTGAGTCCCGTCTGATCGAGGACGACTGGAGCAGGTTTAAGTTGCAATGCTCTGCCCCCCAAAAGTTCCTCATTGGACTATCGCTTAATGCACGAGCAGATTTGATCTCCAGGTTTACTCCTGAAGCCTTGGCCCTTCCAAGGGCTCCCACAAGGCAGTTGGGTTTGCCGGGTAATACAACCCGGCACTCGGTCGTTGGACGTACCTTCAGTTAAAGGCAGAGGGACCACGAGCAGGTAGTACGCCAACAGTTGAGAGGCACAGGCTAAGTAACCTTATCTTTTATGACTTAAGATTAAGACTTAAGCAGCTTATCACCAATATGAAGGAATTGCAAGACGGCGGAGAAATCTAGAAGTAAACTCTCATCTCTTTTTCCCTTCAGCTGGAAATTTAAATTTCCACGGAAACATATCTCTATTTTGAAGAAATACAAATCTGAGCCTACAAGGTAACCCTAAGGCAAAGGTCTCTGCATCGTCTAATCATTGGCGCGAGGGTTTCCCTGCGGCGTTTCCCACTATGATTCCGCAGAGAGCAAGGTAGTCCATTTTCATCGTCGGCACCAGCTCGTGTCCGAGCATTGGTTCCTGGTATAGAGTGCTCGTAGAATAAATGTTGAGAGGATAGTCATAATAATAAATAAATAGACAAAATTGCGCTGAGAGGGAGCGAGCAGGAAGCGCACCGACAACTTTCCCAGTCCTGATCATAGAGTTCAAATCAACCCTAATCTGCACTCAGGCTGGGAGGACGTGCAACCCCACAGGTACCAAGTGCAACGTGCTAAAACAACCGGGAGAGGTCCCTTGTCCCATTGTTATTCCTCAGGGGCCCATGTTAGCCTCAGCAAGGTATTGCAACTATAGCATTTGGAGAGGGGGGAAAACAACCTCTCTGCTAGGAGATATTTGGAGAGGCCCCTAAGAAAGCATAAGAGGGGAGAGGGCTATTTAAAAGAGGTGGAACTGCCCAGGGCGGCTCAAAAAGGCGTAAAGGGGAAACTGCTTTAGTGATGGGGAGTGATCAGAAGAGAGACTGTCCAACAAGGTTAAGTTTTATTAAGGGGAACATAATTGCTCCTCATCCCCTTGGCCCTGCTTTGACTCACATAGTGGATCAGCCTAGTGGGGCCTCTTTTGTCATCCAGCGAATACTGTGAGAAAGGAAACCACAGACCAAATCCTACCAATGGGGTGGCAGGCAGGTCTGGCTTGATCACAGACCTTGGGAGAGTGCATGGTCACCATTCCCAAAATCCAGTGTAGGAGGAACCTAACAACAAAATCAAGGTAGGGCTTTAGAAGATCGGGCCGGTGGAATGGGTGCATAAAGAGACTGGGGGACTGCACCAGCTTCTACAGCCCCGGACCCAGAGTGTAGATTCTCTTTGTGGTTGGATCCTTCCTTGCGGGCACTAGAATGGAGAGGGTGTGCTGCTTAGCAGGCTACCACTTACCTGCGGCGCACAAGGAAAGGAAGTTCGTGTTTCTCCTCAAAGTTTGTTCAAGGTCGGGGTTTCGTGGGTCGGGAGCTACACCATCCCCCTCCTTAGGCTAAGGATGGAAGGGCAGTCGTACAAAGAGAAAAGGGTCGCTGCGAGGGGCAATGGGGGTAAACAACAGCTTCCACAGGTCTCGCCTCGTCAGTGTTCAAGTCACGGGGCCTTCCCTATTTACATTCGGGAGGCGAGTATGTGCAGTTCCCCTGGATACCGCACTCGGAAGGGGAGGATGTGCTGGTCCTCCAGGTTTCAAATGTAGCAGAGGTGGTAGCACCAGGATAGTTGTAGAAAAAAAAGGGGTGCTGAGAGGGACCGGGACAACATAAAGTAACTGTGACAACACTATAGTTTGTCTGCACAACACTGAGCTACACATCGCCAGCGCACGAACCATAGCTACTAGATACCTCTGCAAGATGCAAAACAGCACCTTCCGCATCGCACCTGGCTGCACAAGCACCACCTCAATAAACCACTCCCATGCCAATATAAAGCACCTCTCAATCAAGGATCACCTAAATATGAAAGGCAAACAGTTTTTCAGTAAATTGCTATGCCCAGCATATCCTGTTCTCCAATCTTACCTCCACCACCCAGTACACCCAATTGCTAAATAACCTACCTCTAACCCCACCAAACCATAATACTATAAAACACGCACCAACTTTACATGAAGAGGCCTACAAAACCAGCTGCCCCCTCCCTCCTTCCCCTCCGCAAATACTAAGCAACCCTAGATTGCCAAACCTGTTTCACTGGCCTGCCCACGATCAGGACACCACACCCACACTACATGAATACAAACCCATTTAATTTTGACATACCCCTCCACCTCCATTGTAACCAGCAACAACGTGAAAACTATCTCCACCTCATAATATCATGTTACTCTCTTAACTATCCCATAACACTGTTTTAATATACCTCCCAAAGAGACCTCTCGAGAAGACCAAATGCTGTGAGGCATTCCTGAGAGTTTGGAGGTTCGAGTGAAGAGAACCCGGAGAGAGCAACAAAGTGAAAATGACTCGAAATCTTTAGGATAATCCTAATAAGGAAAAGATATTTAAATACCATAAATGAGAGAGACATTTGTTTAGATGTGTCCTTGAGAAATTGTGCAGCAAGATGAGCTTTTGCTTCCAATGAATGGGGGTCCTTATCTTTTTCTTTGCAAATATTGGTGTATTCAGGGATCACATTCATCTGGTTACTTTCTTGAACTAAAATGTAAAAAGTTAATTAATTTCAAAGTAAATAAAGAAAGACACAGAAAATTATTTCTTAAAAGTGAAAGCGGAACTCTTAGATACAGTGGATAAGTCACTGCCACCAATCACAGTGAGAAGCTGAGTCTGAAGCATTTGTGTAGATATAGTCAATCAAAACACTACTCTCTCTTTCACTATCTTCCTTTCTAAATGTATCCCTGTTCCATCTATAGAACTAACAAAAGGGGTTTCCGACCCATACACTACAGAAATGATAATGGTTGGTGTGAAAAGTGGTAAAGTAAGGTGTGTAAATATCTAAGAAAGGTGTCCAAAAGGCTTTTCTTTAACTTAGGTCTCCTCTGGCGACTGCTAGCAAAGCCATAGCTGCCAAAAATATAGGCTAATGCACCTTGAAGCTAAATAAAAAAGCCCAACAAAAACAAAACAAAGCAATAACAAAAAATGTAAACCATAGCCACAAAATGAAACAAATGCATGCTCAGGCAGCAGAGGGAACCTGGTCTTTTTTAAAAAAATCTCCAATGTCAGTTGGGTGTGCACAAATGTCCAGACTAGTGGTAGTGATAGTGGTTTGCCAACCTGCCTTTATCCAGGAGGCTCCCCGACCGGATAATGAAATAGTCATAAAGGTCAGTATGACAATCGCTGGTGAGCTTGAGGGCACCAGAGGTCGGTCCTCTTTGGAGGGAGGTGCCAGGAAGTATTATGTTTTGACACCAAACAGCCTTCAGGGGCAGAGGGACCTATTCCGCATCAGAGGTATGTGGATGTAGATAACCATCAGCAGGCTTCCTTGGAACAGAGAGAGTGTGTGTGTTGTGGTGCGAAAAAGAGAGAAAATAAAGCAGTGTTGAAATTGGCTATGTGCGTGTAAGTGTAAGATCTACCCACCCCAGTTCAGGGCTTAGCACACCGCATCTAGAAACTGGCAGCCAGATCTCTATGGGTGCTGATGTTTGTATCCACTCATGCCAGGATCGAACCCAGTACCGCGACATTGGGAGATCAATGCCATATCCACTCGGCTAGCAAGAGCTCTCAATGTCCAGAGTAAAAAAGACAAGCAGGAGAGACCCTGCTAGTCCCATTACAGGGGCAGGTAGCATGAAGGCAGCTCTCCCACACTGTAACATTCTATAAAAATGTACTGGACAGTTTGGGGGACCAAGCAGTCATCACAATAATGTTGTGGAGAGCATTCCATCAAATGCCACAGCATCTAATGAGTGTATCTGATTTGAAGGTGACAGAAAAGCACCTTAACCCTTTTTTCCAGAAGTATTGCTAATGTAAAAAAAATTAGGGGGGCGGTCGCTAAAACATGTTCCATTTAGGTCATAAAACACATATACAACTTTTTTTTATTGAACATTGAATGAAATACATTAAAATAAAATGATTCCACATATCATCATTGGGAAGTGTTGATGCAAACATGATAAAAACAACTAAAAAATAAAAGCATTGGGAAAATAACAAAGAAAACCTGGAATTTAGTAATCAAATTTCCTAAAAATAAAAGTCAATTCTTTTTTCATTAATTTAAAAAAAAATAATATACAAACAATTAATTTTTTAGGAAATGTAAGAAATCAATTTTGCTCTTTCAACAGGCATAATGAGATATTGCACTTGTTACACTTCATATGTGCCTACACTTTGATGCAGCATTTGCATCTTTGCTTTAGATCAGTAGGCACAGGAAAATGATCAAACCCATCCAAGTCAACTGACTTTTCTCTCATTCAACAGCCTACCTTTTTGCCTTGTTGTCCTTTTACCAGCATTAGTTAATGAGAGCTTCTCCTCTTATGTGTTTTTAGGAGACATTATGTAACTATAGGTTAGGATAGGTTATTGAGACTGGTCATGTAGTCGCATTCAAGGTCTGAGAGCACCCCACCAGACCATTACCTACCTTGGTATGGCAACACTTCTAGCTAAATAGGCCCTATAGAACTAAAAAAAATTAAAGGGTAGCAGGATTATTGAATAAATATATATATATATATATATATATATATATATATATATATATATATATATATATATATATACTGCCTCAGCCGGAAGGATGAAGCATCTGAGGGGATGGTGTTTACGCTGAACCATCAAGTGAGGTGGATGAACTGTCTAGCAGCCAACAGCTAGCCGGGCGGAGATCCTCAACTGATCCAATGGCCAGGTGTAAGTGAGTAACCTTCCAAATCGGAAGTTGAGCCCCGAAGGCGGACCAGTGCGCTGTGCTCACTGACTCCAGCAGCTCCTGTGGCCAACCTGGTGCTAAACATACTGCTCTGCATTCCTTTGGATGACACCGGCGAGGCTAAGAGGGATCTTGATGACTGGGCAACCCAGGATTGACTTACACTTCCATGGTGCAATCTCTATTGTCTTCAGAGACAGAAGGATGCCAACATACACAAACCACATACAAACACACACACACACACATATATATATAGTCATATGAGTTGCTGCTGACCAGTCTGATCTTCAATTTCAAGGTGAAGGTAAGGACACATAGGAGGCTGAAATACATGCGATTTATTTATGGAACAACGTTTCGGGCGTATCACCCATCTTCAGGTTCTAAAACATAAATTAATCTAATACAGTTAAACAATATTAAAAATATTAAAAATAATTAGGTTAAGACTATGTAGGTAAATCAAAAATTAAAATAACTCAGGGATTTAAAAGGCAAGAGAATCAAAGTAACCACTATTGACACAAAAGTAAATAATTACAGTATAATATTGCTTACCGATAACTCAGGCATTTAAGAGGCATGAGAATCAAATTACGAGTATCAATCTAATGTAATCACTATTAACACGAAAAAAAAAGAAAGGAAAACACAAAAGTAAATAATTACAGTATAATATTGCTTACCGATAAAGTTCAGGAGAAATCACAAAGTGAAGAAATTATAATGGGTGTGGCTTAAAGAAGGATAGAATTATGATTGGTTGGTTGTTGAATGAGGTAATTAAAATTAAGAAATAAGAAGGGGAACAGCGGTATTATCTATGTTGAATGTAGGAGATTTTGTACGTATTAGTAGGGAATCCAAAATTCTTAGACTATATTCATTGTTATTGCGACCAATTATTTTAAAGTTATCAATGGAACATTCTGTCTTGCATTGTATAATATGATTTCTAATTACAGAAGCTTCCTTCTTAGACAAATTTTTGCCAGTGCGATGGCTTATTCCAATGTGAGAACAAAACCTCTCTTTCAATGAGCGAACCGTACTACCAATATAGGTTCCTTGCAAACAGCAAGGCAAGTAAAAGCATAAACAACATGGCTGCTCATTTCTAGAGGAAGTTTGTCTTTTGACGAGAAGAAACTTCCTATGGAAAGTGGGTTGACAAAAGTGATTTTGAAGTTGGTATGAAATAAATATTTTTGGAGTAATTTGTTTCATTTTCTAGTGAATAATTTATTGTCAGGTCCCATTTCAGGTACTACGAAAAAATTTTCATCTTTGGGAACATTATAAGAGAGAAAGGATGGAGAGTAAATTTTGGTTAAAAAAATTATTGATTATCTTGTCAACCAAAGATGGGGGGGTAACAATTATTTTTAAAATAAGACTTTAGAGTCTGGAATTCATTGTGCATTAGGGAATAATTGGAGGAGATATGGTAACCTCTATATATTAGAGATTTTATTGCACTGACTTTATGTGACAAGTCACAATGGCTGAAAAAATTGATTCCTAGGCCACTAAAGGTAGGCTTTCTGTATATTGAGGTAGTTAGTTTGTCAGTTTTTTCTGTAATGATGTCTAGAAAAGGAAGTTGATGGCTACTCTCTAATTCAATGTTGGGATGATAAGAGTTTATAAAATTAAAAAAATGGTGGGCATGTTCTATATTATTGAAAATAGCAAAGGAATCGTCCACATACCTACTATAAAATATGTTTTTGAAATCTAAAGGGCAATGTTTCATAAAGTTGTTTTCAAGATGAATCATGAAAATATTAGCTGCTATTGGAGCTATTGGTGAACCCATTCCTACTCCATCTATCTGTTGGTAAACCTTGTTATTAAAGAAAAAATAATTCTCCTTAAAAATCATTTCTAAAATAGTCTTGAAATTTTGACGAGAGAAATTGTGAAAGGTGCCTGTTTTGTTAAAAATTAGATTTAAAATAATATCAATTGTTTCATTAACAGGAACATTTGTAAATAGTGAGGATACATCGTAACTGACTAGAAATTTTGAAGGTGCAAAATTGTGTGACAATAATTTATTAACAAAAGAATAGCTGTTCTTTATGGTGTATTGACTTATGACTAACCCAGAGAGCAATACAAGACCAAGGAAACGGGGCGAGCCCACCACTTCCAGGCAAACTCCGTATAGAAACAGGTCCGGGTCAGGGTGGAGCCGAGGATGCCAGCAGAAGTGCACAACCTTATTCTTGGCCAAAGAAAACCGAAGCCTGTGCACTTCGGTATAGCGAGAGACGCCGTTCAATGCCTGTTGGAGTCGACGCTCCAGAATTAGCATCTGGGCCGCGCCAAAAGGGATCGAAAGGCCGTCCACGTAGAGCATAGCGATAACATCTTCCGGCAGTACCGAGGTGACGCCGTTGTTGCTCACGGCAAAACGTGTGACACTGAGGACACATCGTTCCTGATCCATTAGGACGGAAAGGGCTCCCCCCCCGATCCGAAGGCGGAATCGACGATCTCGAAAAAATTCAGACACTGTATCGCCATGCGTTATCATAGGCCTTCTCAAGATTGAAAAACACTGTGGCGTAGTGCTCTCTACGAAGGAAGGGCATTTTCCAGTCGGAGCAGAGCATCCGACATGGAGTGGAACTTGCGGAAGCAGAACTGTGCAGAAGACAGATGGCCACCGCTGTCCACAAGAAAAGGCTAATCTAACATTTACCAATTTCTCCATCAACTTGCACACGCAAGAGGTTAAAGAGATTGAGCGGAAACCTGCCGGGGTAGTAATCTCTTCCCGGTTTGCGAAAAGCGAGCAAGTAGCGATTCGCCAGGAATCTGGATGGATACCCTATACCCAGATTCTGTTGAACAAATCTAACAGAAAGGTTATGCCTTGCTCAACCATGTGTCGATGCATGGCGTAAAAGACATCTTCGGACCAGGATGGGGAGGGGTCCGCGCACGAAGCGAGAGCGAAACGCAACTCACTCAGAGTAAACCTGTCATTGAAGGGGGTGTCTACCGTTCAGATCTCCGAGCAAGAGAAAGGACCTCGCAACCGTGCCACGACGCGACGGAATTCCCAGCGTCGAAGTACGCAGAAATAACAGTATACCTCCTATCCAGGTGCAGCTGCATAGCTACTGCCTGAAAGGAGGTATCTAAAGCGAAGAGAAGAAAGGAGACATCATGTCGGGTGTAAATCACAAATCCTCCTGCCCGGCCTCTATCCCATGGTGGTGGGGTCGTAAAACCCATATACCCCAGGAGGGTGGGCAGGGGGTACGCGCCCAGCATGGTCTGCAAATTGATGACTAACGGGAAGCGGGAAACGACGAGCCCCGGAGATACAGGGGCCCTCTTCGAAAATAAGACCTTAACGGGAATGGCGTACGTTCCCAGAGGCAGAATTCCGGGCGCTGTCGACTTCGAAGACTTATCGGGGGAGGTTGGGTTCGCCATGCGTCTTTGAAACGACCGTGCTGGTAGGCCTGAAAGGGGCCAGGAACAAAGGGTGTCTTTCTCAACATTGATGCCTAGGAGGTACAAGGCAGCGTCAAGCGCGCCAGGACCAAGTCCTTAGCCTCGCGAAATGAGACACGATCCTTGGCCTGAATGGACAGGATTGCCTTCTCAAGGAGATACGCACCACATAACTTCGAAGAGGCGGGGTGCGGCTCTCCGAAATTGACACACTTGGCCACACACGATTTGGACTTATCGTGTGCGGCCTTGGAGCAACTTACACAGACTTTGGGTAACTGCGCGTATACAGGAGCGATTAGTATGGCCTAAGCGGTGACAGTAGTAGCACCTCCGCAGCAGTGGCACGAATGCCTTCACGCGGTATCGATACCAACCAGCACGCACCGAATCAGGGGGCTTGTCACAGTACAACGTGACGAAGAGGGTTGGGGAGGGTCTCGAGGCCCATCCCTGTTTTCTCATCACATCTCAACCTTGACCGCCCCATGTGAGGCCAGCTCTAAGGTGATGTGGTCTATAGAGTAGTCCACGAGTTCCCTCGCCTAAATCACTCCTTTCACAAAGTTCATGGTAGAGTTCAGCGTCACACTCACCGGCGTGCCATCAAGTATCTGATGGGCACTAATCATGGCCGTCTCCGAGAGATTCGACGCATTCGCCAGAAGGCTACCGTCCGTCCGAGAAACGGGTCACCTTCAGCTCTCTACCAATCACGCTAGCTAAAGCTATCCTCTGATGGATCATGTTGCCCTTAGCTAACATGCTGCCATCAGTGGAGTGAATAAAGAGGAAACGTTTGAAGCCAGCGAGCTCGAAAACGCCAGGTAGCATCGTGCCGTCTGAGGATGAGCCTGCATAGGGGTGGACACAGGTTCTGTGATTGGAACCGAGCCCGGGTTAAACCCCATGGAGGATCCTATCGTCTGGGGCTGGGTCACCTCAGGGACCGTGTCTATCTCAGGGGGGCCTCCATGTGCCCCCCCCCCTGAGACATCACAGGTGTCCCATTCGAGGTACCTTTTCTCACCTTATCTTTGGCCAGCGAACCGGCATACTTTGGTGAAGTGATGGGGGCAGGTACAGTAACTCCCTCTAAGCTCTTTATGCGCACCTGCAAGTCTTTGGAGGGCATGGACCGACGGGCCCTGCCTTCCCTCACCCCCCTAAGAGGTTTGGTCCTATCGCGCCGGTCAATAATGGGCCGCCTGTCTGCCTTCTTGGCAGTCCCCTTGGAAATTAAAGGAGGGACTGCCACTGTGAAGAGGAAGTCATCCAAAGGCAACTCCAGAGAAGTGGGTGAGGGGGAGTCCCTTGCACCAGTAGGCATAGGAGAGGAGTAAGCCTCCTCTCCAGGGTTGGCAAATCAAAAAACCCAACCCTAAAAAAATTAGTTTTTTTTGGCCTTTTTAAGTGAAATTTTAAAAAACCCAGGTTTGGAGGGTTTTTTTCTTCAAATTTTTTTTTTAAGAAATGAATGCTACTTATCATTATTTTATTCAAAATGCATATTTATGTTTATAATTTCAACAAATATGTACCAAATTAAGGTTATTTCTCTGATACTGACTCATAATTCATTTCTCCTTCTACAGGTTATGGCTATCATGGGTACCCACAATTCTCGATCAGTGATCTGTTCTTACTATAATATAATTATTAGACTAAATAATTATTAATATTATATAAAAATGGAGATAGTTATTATTTTTCTATGTTATTCTCATGCTTGTAGTGTTTGTTTTTTGAAAAACCTGAGATTTGAAGACCACCAGAATAAAACTCAGGTTTTATGGGCTTTTTCAAAATTGTTTTTTTTTGCAAACCCTGCTCCTCTCCGGTATAAGTAGTTTGGAGGGTCCCTTTGGAGCTGCTCAAAGGTGGCTCCATTGCTGGTGAAGGGGGAGTAAAGGGGGAGATTGATTTTTTTTTTCATTCATAGGCATGGTGACCTTGGCCTTTTTGTGGGACGCAAATGCTAATCGCCCAATGCAGTAGCCGGCTCTGCAAGCAGTAAGTACAAGGCCTGCAAAGCCGGCTGCCGCCATTTGAGGCCACTCCTCCGACCTAGTTGCTTGGCAGCCCATCAGCATGGTGGCTCCACCTTGGGCTCAGTGTAAAATTGATAGAGATTGAAAGGAGAAAGAAAGGGGATGTGAAGGAGGTGTGGGTGGGGATGAAGCAGGTTGTTAAAACCCCACCACCCTAAACTGGAGCTCAGGGGTGAGGAGGCACTATCCCCTCCCCCCTCAACAGGATAGTTTGGTGAAAGGAAGCTGGTCGGCGTCTACCCTGGAAAATTAGAGGCTGACCAGAGAAAGTTGTGGGACAGGTTGTAGGGAGAGTGAGCAAGTAGTCCTGTCACCACAGCAACCAGGAAAGCAAATCGGCGTGCCATTATGGGGTTCTGGGATGAATAAGTGGATTTTGGCTATAATAGATAGGACTAGGGGTCACCACTTAAAAATTAAAAAACAGGGGTGCAGGTTGGATGTTAGAAAATATTTTTTTTCACCAATAAAGTGGTAGATTATTGGAATAGTTTGCCATCTGAGACGGTAGACAGTCCAAACTTGAATGTTTTCAAACGCAGATTAGATGATTATATGGGAAGGGAGGGTAACTTTGGGGGGTATTCTGGACTCATTCCTGTTGATGCAGTTTTTTTATTTTTGTATATTATGGGCGATTTTCATTTTGATGAGTCTTGATGATGATGCTTTTTGTTTTTGACACATTCCTGTGGATGGTTCTGATTGTATATTGTAGATGCATGATCTGACACAATCCTTTGGATGCATTTTGTGGGTGGATTTTAACAGATGCACATGACCTTTGATAGGCCCTTGTGTCTTTAATCATCTATGAAATTATGTTATGTTATACGACAGTATACTTTAAATACAGGGTGGCCCATAAGTCCCAGGACACTCCACGTACAACCTTTTGTCTAAATATATTAGTAATGGAAAACAGATGCGATTTTTTTTTTATATAACTGTAACTGTAGTGTCCTGAGACTTATGAGCCACCCTGTACACTTAAATATATCTAGAGCTAATATAACCAACAAATTAGAAAAATGATTTTTTTTTGTAAAATTATTGCTATTCAAGTCCAAAAATCACATGATTTATGCCAACATACATAAATAGTTTCTTGGTAGCAATTTATGCAGATATACAGGGGCTGGACAAAATAATGGAAACATTAATTAAATTACTGACTTTGAGTCCCCTTCTCCTTAGCAGTATAAATAGATTTGATACGCTGACCAAATGATTCATACAGTTTTGTGCTGTATCTATTGGAATTTAACTGTTTTCAAGTGAAACCTGCTCTAGCTCCTTCATAGACGCTTTTTAGAGGGAATATATCCCCTAGTTTTTGCTCCAATTTACAAAAAACAAACTTGATTATGGCAAGATCTGTGAATTATAAAGACCAATATGTGTTCAACGTCATTATCGGGCATTTTAAACAAGTTTTAAAATATTTTTTGGTGTGAATGGGTGCATTAGTTAATGTTTCCATTATTTTGTCCAACCCCTGTAGTTAAACATCACTTTCCTAAAAATATCCAAAAAATAGATTTAGGTGGGGAGGTAAAACCCTCTTTTAAAAATTAATACGGTCATAAAATTTTATTCAATATTTAATATCTGGCAAATTATCTTTCATATGCAATTTAAATTAATATTATAACTAATAAAATACATTGTTGCAGAGGTGAATAAGAAAAATGAGTGTAAAATCCATTTTTTCAGTAAAGTCATCGATATTTAAGTCCAAAAATGCACAATTTCAACCCAAATACACACGTTTCATAGATGTCATTTATGTAAATATAGTTGGACTTTAATAAAAAAATTTAAAAAATTATTGAGCTGAGCATTTTAACCCCCCTCAAATATATAAGTGGTCATAACTTTTTATTGATTAACTTTAACTGATTTTATCTATCTATACTCATTTATCAGTTAGCTGTAACTTTTGAACCGTTAATTGGATCAACTTAAAATATGAAATTTGGGGTTTCTTAACATATCAAATTATAGCAAAATTGAAGGAGGTGTGGTATTACCTACTGCATTATCTGTCATGGAATACAACTAGTGTTTTCACAACATTGGAGATTATCTCTAATATAAATAATCACCTCTCCTTTCCTTCTGGTCCTATCTCTATGAAACAATAATAACGATCAATCTGGACCTCTGGTCTATATTTTTCTGACAAATCAAGCAATGACTCTTATGGCAAGAACATCAAAATTCTCTTCACTTACTAGCCCTCTTAAATCCATCTTATTCCTTATGCTCCTACTGTTTGTGTAGTATATTTTCAATGAATCCTTCTTTATGGTCTTACCTTTACTGCAATACCTTCCTAGCCCTCTGCTCATTTCCACACCTGTTGCTCCCTACATTTATCTGAATGCCCACACTACTACCTGCCTCAACTTACTTACCTTGATAGCCTATAACAATACTCCACTCAAGACCACTTAACAATTTCACACCCTTGTGACTCAAGTCCAACACATCCATTGCATACAAAGCTTCCTTTCCACAAAACACACTTCATGTATCCATAAATACTATCCCATAATATCACACAATACTTTCACTCATTTATCCGAACTGAGTGTGACATCCACTCATTGCCTACTTTAAGCCTAGGTAAAATTCTTGATACTACACACCACCTACTACTATCCAGAAACTTTCCTTTCATCTAGACACTAGCTCTTCCAGCCTAATTTTCCCAATGACATTCATATCCACATGTAAAACAACAACTACATCCATTTCAGCTTCATTCACTATCCTTTCAATTCTCTCACTCGCATCCGCTACACATGCAAATGGCAAACAAACCCTGATTCTCCTATTGTGCTTGACATCACAAAAAGTCCCATCTAAATACCTAACCAGAGAATCACCCACCACAAGCACTTCCTTTGCTTCACATGCACATATAACCCTCCTCTCCTCTTCTCCTAAGACATTGAGCCTTTACTATAAGTAATAGACTGACCTGCACTCTCAACCTAGGTTTACTATCCATGCATCCTTAACACCGGCAGCCCTACTTCCATCTGGAATAAGAGATGCCTCACTAAATACCAGTATCCTTCTTCCCTTTACCACTCTCCACTAGCCCTACTCCTAGCAAATTTAGCTGTTTGTTTACGGCAACTTATGCCTAAGTCAGCAGTCGCCAGATAGCCCCTTAATTAAAAAAAAAAACTAGCAAATTTAAATAGGCTAACCTTACAATCCACAGAATTCCCCTTGGACCTAATGCTGGGATCCTTCCTAAGCTTTGTGACAAACTGCTCCAACATTGCTATCCTTTCTAAATCACACCCTCTTCCCTCCTCTAATTTCACTAGAGACTCTCTCAGTCCCCATAAAACACAACTAGTCCCAATTCCTATCATTCCACATCCAGCACAAACACCCCAAGATTCATGCTCACTTTCACCCCTACACTCACCCTCAGTCATCTACCTTTCTCGCAACTCCTCGCACTCAGCCATTTGTACCTAATTAATATTCTTTAAAAATGTCCTTGACTTATATAAACAAAAATTAATAAATACACTCAGAGTGAAAGAGCAGAAAACTAATTAAAACTTTAAAGAACTGAAAAGAACAATAATTCATGATATTAATTAGCTTAGCTATCTAGCAAGGCGAATGGTGATCATAAACAAATGCACAGTATTACAACAAAACAACAGAAGACACTTTTATATTACCAACAATGAAAAATTAATAAACACAAAAGAATTATTCACACAGATAGACAAAACTACAGAGCCAAATCAAACTAGCAATTCAAAATTATGATGAATCTTGATTGTATAAGTATCAAATCATATTAGTGGCTCTGGATAGATTTGTATAAAGTTGAAATAATAAAATCAATACAACAAGTTTAAGAGGAAATCCACTGTTGGCACATTAAAACCAGATTTGAGTGAAATGAAATGCATAACTGGGTAAGTTGTAAAAAAAATCAAGATTCATATAGTTATTTAACCTCTATAAAACTACAAATTTATTGCACCTTTATGTGGGTCAGGAAAATAGCCATACTGTCATTTCAAGATGTGTAACGAAAGGTGATTTAGTCCAACTATGGTCAGGAACCATGCATATTTTTTAAATGCGAGTAAGATATGCAATGAGTGGCATCGATGCACTCTAACCACACATTAAGGAAAAGCAGTTGTGCATGCTGGTGGCATCATGGTTTAGAGGCTATTACTGATATTTCTAACATTGGAGAAGGTAGAATAAAATGCTTACAATTGGTGCAGTATGGAAAATTGTAGATTTCTTTCTTATCATGCATTATCTTGGGTGAGCAAATGGCTGGTGAATTAAGTATATAACGTTCATCCATGGAATGAATACTATTCTTCCCAGATATTTTGTGAGTTGAAATCAGGGAGGTTCTTCCACCTAAAATATAAAAGAAGAAAAGTAGTTATCATAATACAGTAGAATGGAAAAAAAATTCTGAAGAGCTTGGGAATTAGGGCCATTGAGATTTCTGTTGCTTTTTTTAAGGTGCCTATCTGGTGGCTGCCATCAAGGAGATAAGTTGGTGTAATAATCAGAGCTTATTTGAGTCAAACCAAACAATAAACAAAACAGCAGCAGGAAAGAAGCATGGTCCAGTGTAGGGAAAGACCTTCATCCCCCTGGCGCATACTTTGTTTAAAATAATCTTTTATCAAAAAGCCACTCTATTATTCTGTTAGAATTTACCGATAATATTCCTTTTGTAAAGAGTGGCCAGTTACAAAATTTGTGGAATAATTTAAATCAAATTTGAACGTCCATATTATAATTCATTTAGATGGAAGGGCTTTAATAGCCTCAAGACTGCGACCGGATCGTATATATATATATATCAGCTCGGAAGCCAATGCTTTTAAAAATGTACCAAACAAGTTTGCACACACGAGTGGCAGCCAGCAAGACTTTTCCCCGGGAAACCCTAAACCCCTAGAAAGCGTGGTACCACATAAGAGAAAGGCCCTTTTTTTGTCTCTTTGTTTGTTTGTTTGTATTTTTTGTTGTTTTTTTTATTGGTAGTTCACACAATTGGTTTTTGTATATATAACAATATGGCAAATATATTTATCCCTATTTTTGTAAATAAAGGACTGTATATACAATCTGTTTCATTTCTCCCCTGATTTCTCACGTCCAACTTAGTGTAGGAAGTGGGTTGGATAGATTGAGGCTAGAGTGTAGGTTTGGGGCCCGCTACATTTGGCACCCAAATAGGGATGAGAGATCTCAAAACCTGGAGTATTGTTAGGATTGAATTGCAGGCCACAATTAGAGTGACGATTAGTTTGGTCGGGTTTACCCCCTTTTCCATCACTTTCTACTAATCCGGGAAAATGGCTTCTGCTAAGAATGGACTACATGAAGAAGTGGTACGATTGAGGCTGGAATTAGGGAAGAAGGAGGAAGAGTGTGAAATGTTAAGGAGCGGGATTGAGGAGTGATATGATGAGTATGGATGAGAAGACAGACAGGATGAGAGACAGAAGCAGGTTGACCAAAGAATGAAGGACTTATATGACTTGATGAAGGGGTCAGGACCGGCCCCAGGAGCCTCGAACCTAACCCCTGCTTCGACTTAAGGGACTTTGGTGAATGGGGTGAGTAGAAGTGTATGTGAGTCTAAGGAGGATACAGTGAGTAATAGGAAGGACGGAGAATGAAAGAGAGTGGAACGCAAAAGAGGAAGGAAGACTGGGTCAAAGGGGAAGGATTGGAAGGTGAGAGGGAAGAGTGTGGTCTCTCTCTACTTTGGATGAAGGAGCGAGTGATAGTGTGATTGGTATGAATGAGAGCGAGAGTAGCTCTAGCGAAAGTGAGGTGAATGTAGGAAAGGTAATTTTGATAAGAGAAGTGCCAAAGATTGATAAGTTTAGGTTGCATGGTGGGAAGAGTGTGGATGAATTCTTCGGGGAATTTGAGCATTATTATAAGCTCAATACCTGGAGAATAAGGGATATTGGGTGAATGTATTTGGTGAGTGCTTGGAAAGGAAGGTGCTAGAGTTTTTCTGTATGATCACGAATGTGGGTGAGCCAAGGTATGAGGTGGTGAAGAAGCGATTGATTGGGCAAGTAAAATGAATGAAAGTGTGAATGAATTTGAGAAGGCTTGCATGGGGAAGAGTGAAAGTGTGAATATGTATGGGCATAGGCTTGAGAGTATGGCGAGAAAGAGGTATGGTGATGATGGTGTGAATGAATGTAAGCAATTGATGAGAAAGTTGTTTGATACAGTCCCGCGAAAGATAAGTGAATGGCTGAATGTGGAGAGGCTGACTGGGGAATGGTTGATATGGGACGATGTGTTGGAGCTTCTGGAAGATAGGCGAATTGATGAAGAGTAGTTTTGATGAGGATGGATGGTATAGTGTGAATGTTGGTGGTAGAAAGCCCAGGAGCTTTCCTCCCCCCAGCAGTTTGTCAGCTATCGGGATGCCCTGAGCGCTGGGCCAGCTGGGGTAATATCGAGCTTCCTGGGCCAGCAGACTGGATGGGCGAATGGAAGGGGACAGATGACTGGTGAGCATGTGAATGGGTATATGAGGGAGCGAATGAGAGGCCAAATGGGGTGAAAAGGATTGTGGAATGCTGTAGGTGTGGAAGGAAGGGACATGTGTTGACAGAATGTAGATGGACATCTGGTACGTGTTTAGGGAGTGGAAAGAAAGGGCATATGGTAAAGAACTGTCAAGAAAGTGTGAAAGAATGTTTCAAATGTAAAGAGAGGGAAAATTTGAAGAGAGACTGTTCAAAGTTGAATGGTGGAGCGACTGCTGGGAGGAGTATGAAGTATGCTTGTGGTAATTGCGGAAAGGCTGTCATTATGTGAGATGTGTCATGACCAGAGGAATGTATGTGGCTATTGTGCGATAGGACATTTGAATGAAAGGTGTTGGATTAGACTGAGAGCGCAAGGTGTGAATGGAAAGTCTGAAGCAGGAAACTAAATTGTAAGAGGGCACCTGGTGAAGTATCCACTGGGTGCATGAGTGCGAGTAATGTGTTAGTAAATCTGTCTAGTGTGAAAGTGCTGTCTGGTAGGAAGCGGGTTGGATAGATTGGGGCTAGAGTGTAGGTTCGGGGCCTGCTACAACATCGCCTGGTATTGCCTTACTGACTTCAAACACAGGATATGGTGCGGAAGATGACTCCATCTTGGGACTTTGAGCCATCTGTGTACACTGGCACAGATCCAGCAAGACATGAAGTGTACTCCAAAAAGGTAATTAAACACAGTATTCCCAGCACTGTGGAAGATTTGGGAGTAGTGGCGTGGCAACAAAGCGTCAAAGCAGGTAGCTTGCAGGGTGGTTTCCTGAGCAGAACCAGAAGCACCACATGGCAGAAAGCTGCACCAAGCTCCTGAAGGAGTTTCCTAGGTATGACTGGTGTCTCTTGGCAGCATAGGAACTGTCAAGATCAGCCACAGATGTAGTGAAAGCCATTGGTGACTAAAGGAGGCACTGGGCTTGTGCGTATAGGTGGATACCACTATGTAACACAATTTCTGTTCTTGGCCAGTATTACTTTCCAATTCCTTTCATTGCAAAACAATAAACACTAGGTATAATTTGTTTTAAATTTTGATTTTGTGTCTTATATGATGAAATATTTACAAAAATATGCAAATTGGGGGGGGGGGGAGTCATCCATTGTAAGGCTAAAAACAAAAACATTTAAATTTATATAATTTTATTGAAACTTCCACTGGAAATATATAAAAAACAAGTAAGTAGTTGACAGTGTTCCGAGATTTCCATTTGTAATGTAAATCAATTTCCTGTACAACAAACACCTCAAATGTAATCTCCTATATGTTCTCATTGTATACTCCTTGGTATATATGTTCAAATTTCAATATATCTTGATGGAAGCGCTCCACTTGCTCCTCTGAGTACACTCCCATATTCTCCTTGAACTTATCAAGATAGGCATCAAGAATTTGCACCTT
Organism: Ceratothoa steindachneri; assembly: GCA_963969495.1. Lineage (NCBI taxonomy): Eukaryota > Metazoa > Arthropoda > Malacostraca > Isopoda > Cymothoidae > Ceratothoa > Ceratothoa steindachneri. Next base: position 8,339,956 of record OZ018324.1, read on the forward strand.
CAGTGACATCTTGCATCTCATTAGGCCATAGCTTTTTACTAAGTTCTCAACCAGTTCCACATAATTGTCAGCCTTGTGGTTGACCAAAAAGCCATGACACACTGAAACAAAACTCTTCCAGGCTTTTAGGCTGCAGACCCTCTGTTAAAAGTTCTAACAAACTGCTTCATGAGACCTAGTTAAAATTTAAAGGAAGCAACAACACTTTGAATGTCTTTCAATTACCCATGATTGATATTATGCCCTCCAACATAATTCAGTCCTTTGTGGCCAGTGCTTCTTGTGGTAATGTGCTGTGGCATCCCTACTGTTCAAAAGACAGATGACATGGAAATTTGGTATAACCTCACTGGAGACCCATAAAAAATGCTACCATTTTGAAATCTGCAATCACTTCTAAACCACACTCCTCATAAATCAAAGCTTGTAGCAGGAGCTTGACACTGTTGTAGTCTTCTTTGAGATATAGAGAATGAGCCAAGGGAAGGGATGGATGTTTATTCCAATTATGGAGAATTACAGCTTTAATGCTACTTGGGGATCTGTCAATGAATGACCCCTACTCATCAGGATTACATATAATTCTAATTGCCCCAAACAGGCCAGATACTTGATTGCAGTAACATAGCCCAGTTTGATAGTAAAGAATCTTGATAAATGTTCATGACGTTTCCTTCGGCTTTTCACTTGCGTATTTTCATCCAGCAAATCCCACTCTTAGAACCTAGAAATCAAAAGCTGAGCATTTGGCTTTGACAAGTCAAGATCGCTAACAAGGTTAATTAGCTCTCTTTGGGTTAAATAGCATGGATTCCTCTCAAAAGCCATACCTTTAACACTGTAGTCTACATCTTCATTGATCTTTTTAGCTTCTGAAGGTGGGTTATTCTTTTCTGGAGGGATATGTACAGGAAGATCAGATCTGTGTGGTACTGGTGCAATAGGAATAGGAAAGGGCAAGTCCATTTTTGGCACTTCAACATTTGGAAGGGTCCACCATGTAGAAATAGCAGTTGCTTGAGTAGTCAATGGGTTCAGCCAAATCCAAACTTTATGGCTCTTCTTTCCACTCTATACCGTCCTGTAAAACTAAAAAATGTATACTCTATTACTCTTTTGCCTTCTAAACAAACATAATAGCTTATATACTTGTGACATTTAATATTTTACTCTTAACAAACAATTTTCTTATCTTCCAAAGTTTTCTGGCAGTGTTCAGAAGGAGGTGCCTAGGGTTTGTTTTTGTCCATAACTTTGTAAGCTTCACATATTCTCATAGATGCTGGAGAATGATTGTAACCTCTTGATGCCATTTCTCTTCCAATCTGTTCACTACGGTAGCTAGAGCTGAAATGATACCAGATCTGGGAATCCATGTATAAATATTTTTGAAGTAATATTCAAGAATGTTTTAAAAGTTTCCATGGGTGTATTCTGGGAAGTTTTGAAACATTCATGAAATTATTAAGACCAAGGAAACAGTACAAATCCACCACTTCAAGGCAAGCCATGGAGAGAGGTCCGAAATTGGGGACACCCATTTTCTGAGAAAAGGAGAGGTGTCCTGCTAGAAATTGCCCTGAATCCTTCTGACTCACTTCCACACCTCTGCAATAAGGGTCTTCCCATCAAGCGAAGACACATATGACCATCAGGAAGAGCAGTGGACATGTTTTGAAACAATGGAACTTAGCCCTAGTTTGACAAATTTCACTGAGAGTGAAATTGTTCAGGTGGCAGTTATAGCACATGTAGGCATAATGCTTGTTTTAGGGCTGTCTAAGACTCAGATGACCAGCAAGGAAGCGGACAGTGTACAAAACTACCAGACATTCAAAGAATAGTAGCTGGACTCACCATGATGAAGATGCCACAGAACCCAATGGCATCATACACTGAGCTTTTTAAAACTCTTTGACTGAGGCAGAAAATCATTTCCTGAAATGCGGAACATAACATAACATAATTACACGGATGACAAAAGCCACAAGGGCCTATCAAAGGTCATCCGCCTCCGTCAAAACCCACCCACAAAAAGCACCATCACCAGGGGAAGACAAAATCAAAGTCCCCCCACAATATAATATAACAGATGACAAAAGCCACAAGAGCTCATAATAGGTCATCCGAGTCAAACGGCCTCTTTTTTTAAGGCACCCAAACTCCCAGGAAAACTACATCCAGAGGATTGCATCCAGAAACAAGGGTATCACCAATCAAGGCTTGTCAAGAACTAAATCATGCAGCTATAGATATATACAAACAATATTAATATATACAAAACTTAGGAACCATCACAACCTTCCCTTCCCATAAACTCATCCAACCTACTCTTAAATACATTTAGATTTGGACTACCTACTACCCCCAGCGGCAATTTGTTCCAGAATCTACCACTCTATTGGTGAAAAAATATTTTCTTAAATCCAACCTACACCCTTGCTTTTTAATTTTCAAGTGGTGACCTCTAGTCCGATTTCCATCATCTAACTCAAAAAACTTGCTAACATCCAATTTATCTATCCCGGAAAAAATTTTAAACAGCTCAATCATATCCCCTCTCACACACCTCCTTTCGAACGAGAACATATTTAATACCCTCAGTCTATCTACATATTCAAGGTGCCTCAGGGAAGGAATAATCTTTGTTGCCCTCCGTTGCACTGACTCGAGAAGGTTAATATCGTGTCTAAAATGTGGGGACCATGCCTGTATACAGTACTCTAAATGTGGCCTAACATAAGAGTTATAGAATTTAAGAATAACCTCCTTACTTTTGTAACTGACATTTCTCTTAATAAAACCCAGCACTCTATTTGCCCTATTTCTTGCTTCAATACACTGCTTAGAAAACGTTAATGACTTATCTATTACTACTCCTAGATTTTTCTCATCCTCTACTGAGCTCAGCCAATGCCCATCCATTTCATAGTTAAATTCTCTATTATCTTTTCCCATGTTAATAACTTTGCACTTATCAAGGTTGAAAGTCATTTGCCACTTATGTGCCCAGATAACAATTTATTTAAATCCCCCTGCACTTTAAAATTATCATCAATATCTTTAACTACAGCTGCTAATTTGGTATCATCCGCAAAAATTGACACTTTATTATTAACTGCCTCCCCAAGATCGTTTATATAGATGACAAATAATAATGGACCGAGAACTGATCCCTGAGGAACCCCACTGATAACATCCCTCCACTCTGACTTTACACCATTTAGCACTACCCTTTGCTTCCTGTCTTTCAGCCACTCAGCTATCCAATTTGAAACACCCCCACATATCCCAATCATTTTTAATTTATGAACTCGTCTCCTATGTGGTACCTTATCAAATGCTTTACTAAAATCTAAGTGAATTATATCTACATTCTCTCCCTTATCTACTTGATCTGTTACAAACTCCAGAAAGTCTAGTAAGTTAGTCAAACATGATCTACCTGATCTAAACCCATGCTGAGCATCGCTGATTAACCCCTCCCTCCCTCTCTAGATGCGGGCAAATCCCTTTTAACTATTTTCTCAAGAATTTTACGCACTACACGAGTTAGGCTAACCGGTCTAAAGTTATTTGGATCCTCTTTACTACCCTTCTTGAAAATGGGGACTACATTCGCTCTCTTCCAATCATCGGGTATTTCTCCATATTCCAGTGACCTAGTATATAACTTCTCCAGAGCTATTGAGATACTTTCTACACCTTCTTTAAGTATCCTAGAATGAATATTATCAGGGCCGGAGGCCTTGGTAGTATCTAACTCACCTATTAGTCCTTTTATCTTCCTCCAATCCACATTAATGGTGGTAAACACCTCTTTTCCTGACCCATGAGTACTATACATAAGACTATTTAATTTCTCCTTTGTAAATACTGATGCAAAATGACCATTTAGTACCTCAACTATTTCCTCATCAGTTTCTCTCACAACCCCTTCATATTTGATAGGTCCTATTTTAACTCTGCCAGACTTGTTATTAATTTTTTAGTAACTAAAGAACTTTCTAGGATCTTTGTTGCTATCCTGAGCTAATTTAATTTCTGACCCCCTTTTGTTCTTCTTTATAATCTTATTTAACTCATTCCTAGCCATTCTATAATCACTTAAATTTTGAATATTATTTTGTACCTGTAATTTTTTGTATGCCCTTTTCTTCTCTGAAATTTTTCTAGCTATCTCCTGATTCCACCATAATGGTTTCCTACTTTTGTTCCTAATGGCCTTCATTGGGATACATTCTTCTTGGACTACATTTATTATATGCTTGAAAGTATCCCACATCCCATAAGCATTTTTACCTCTGAATTCTACATCCCAGTCTACCAAATTTAGCAAGCTTCGAAGTTTTACATAATCTCCCTTATGAAAATTTGGAACTTTTTCAGCATTCTCGGTTATTTTACCCTTCTCAATTCCCAAGTTAAAACGAACTATCTGATGGTCACTATTTCCCAATGCTTCCCCAACAGTCAATTCTTGAACTAAATGATCACTGTTAGAAAGTACTAAATCTAATATATTGTCCCCCTTCGTTGGCTCATTAACAAATTGATTCAAAAAATTATCCTCAAAGCATTCTATGAACCTGCCACTTGTTCTATCCCTACCTATCATATTTTCCCAGTCCACAGAGTTTAAGTTGAAGTCCCCAATAATAACTGCATCTGTTTCACATCCCTTACTTATTTCCCTTATCATTAGTTCATCCATATCATCAGTCTGCCCAGGTGGCCTGTAAAAAGCTCCCAAATGCACCATTCTATTTTTACTGAACCTAATATCTATCCAAAGTGACTCAACTCCATCCTGCTTTATTGAAGTATTTAAACTTGAAACAATGTTGTTTTTTATGTAGATAATTATTCCTCCACCAATCCTACCTGTCCTTTGACTAATGTACATATTATAGCCCTGTAAATCAAATTCACTTATAGTGTCACTAAATTCTATTTCATTAACCCATGATTCAGTAACGCATAATATATCTATATCCTCATTGCTAATATAACCAAATAGCTCATCCTTCTTGTTTCTAAGACTACGAGCATTTGTATAGAAACAATTTAACCCCCCTATCCCTGAAGCACCTCTTGAAACTTGAATGACCTCACCTCTATCGCCTTGGAACCTATTTCTGTTATCTGCCAAGTCCATTCTACTTTCAGTACTATAATGTCCTCTCATAATTCCCTGACCACTATTAGTATCTAGTTTCCCGCCCGCAAAGACCTAATAACACAATCATACTCTCCCAAACACATCTACCCCCCTCCTACTCAAATGCAGTCCATCCATCGCATACATTTCTTTCATTCCAACAAACCTATCCCACACATCCACAAACATGACACCTTCCATTTCACACATCCTCCTCACATAATCATTCAGCCCAATTGCACGAGACATCCATTTTACCCCAACATCCATTCTTGGAAGCACACCTATCACAACACCTTTCATTCTACTTTCTTTCACCTTTTCAATCAACCTCTTGTACCTCTCACGTAACTCACATGCACCCACTTTCTTCACATCATTCACTCCTACATGTGTAATCACAACCGCATCCCTTGCACAGCCAGACACCAGCTCCTCATACCTATCAGACAGATCTCTCACTCCAGCACCCAGCAAACACACCTTCAAACCATTCAATCTACTTGCATTCAACTTCCTATCTAAATATCTAACTCGCGAATCACCCATCACAAGCACTTCAGTCAGACTCCTATTCCTAACCCCCACAGACCTAACTCCATCCCCACTCCTATTCTCATTCAAACTACCAGTCACTCTACCTCCACCCCCACCCCCATCAGTCATATCACTTCCAGTTACTTCCTCTCTTAGGGCACTGAATCTATTAGTCAAGCTAATAGGTTCTGTGTCCCTCTGACTCACACACCTATTCTTCCCCTGGCTAACAACCTCAACAGAGGCAACCCTATTCTCACAAAGAACAGGAGAAGCCTCCCTAGCTTCACGTTTCCTAACCACTCTCCACTGTCCCCCATCCTCACTAGGCCTATTTCTAACTAATCTAAGGGGGCTAACTTCACTATCACTAGAACTATCATATCCTACCTCCTCCACCGGCCCTCTACCTTCACCTGGAACATCTAATTGGCCTACCTCATCACCTAACCTATTCCCAGCTCTAGGCCTAACACTAAGTTCCCTCCTGAGCTCAGCAACTAACCCCTCCAGCCTACATATCCTGTCTAAATCCTGCCTTCTCATCCCCTCTAAATCTACAATGCATTCATGCAGCCCACATACAACACATGTATACCCCTCACCTAATACACCACAACCAATGCATACATTCCGACACTCATGCTCACTTTCATCCCCAAACTCCATCACTTATTCAAACAAAGAAAGAACTTTGGTAGTAATAAGATAAAAAAGAAGAGCAACTTAGCTTTCGCTGATTGTGGTGAGAAAAAAAAAACAACAAAAGCTGTAGAAAAATCTGAAAAATAGATCAACAGACTGATAACTAAATGGGAAAGTGGTCACTACCATGAAGGTCATCAACCAATTCCCACCCAAAATCCAGCTATGCATCCGGAAAGCACAAGGATAGATCAAAACAGTTCTTAGGCAGTGATACATAAACTCATACATTTATGACACCTATCTCCAGCTCATCAATAGTATTGGCAAGGACTTTACCCCCATGATTTATCATGTAATCTCGCCACAGGGAGTGTCTATCATTCAAATCCCCAAGCAGGAGAAAGGGCCTTGGTGACCAAGCCACAAGGCAGTGGATGCCCGCTGTATCGAAGTCGGTGGAATGTACGTAGAAATATCAGTATACCTCCTATTCAGATATAGCTGCGCTGCCATTGCCTGTAAGGAGGTATTTATAGCAAATAGGATTGAGCCATCATGCAGGGTGTAAATCGCGCATCCTTCTGCCCAGCCAACATCCTGTGATAGTGGGGTTGCAAAACTTTTAGACCACATGAGGCTGGGCACTGGGTAAGAACCAAGCATGCTCTCCTGCAGAAAAAAAAATAGCTAACTAGAGCGGGAGGAGATGAGCCTCCGCAATTTCTCCAAGTTTGCTCAGAATCCATGGTAATTCCATCGCAGGAATATGTCCTCCAGACCTAGCTCAGCCAGATGTGGTGGTTCTCTCCAAAATGAAGACTCTCACAGGAATGTGGCTGTATGCTTCCCGGAGACAGAACTCCAGAAGCTGTCGGCTGTACAAGGAAGTGTCACTTTCAAGGAATTATCGGGGGGAGATTGAGCTCACTATGCAAGTTTTTTCCTCTCTCCATCTCCCAACATTTGGTGGGTGGGGAAGCTTTGAAACAAGCATCCCTCTTCTGGAGGGTCCAGCATCACAGAATCTCCTGATCCACCCTTGGATTGGGGCATAGGAACTGAACCTCCTTTGGTGCTGTCCTTTCAGCGGACAGCTTTATGACTACCCAAGATGGCTGTGTGACCACCTTCAGGGGGAGGGGGTCCTGCGAGTCTAAAGACACAGTGGAAAAATGTGTCTGTTTGGCCTCATGGGAAAGAGTCATAAAGGGGGAGGTTGGGTGCGAACCCTTTATGCTACCAGCTCTACCATGGGAGCACCCGGGCTGAGTAGAATCTGCAAAAGGGTTCTGAATGGGCGCTAACAAAGCCCCTGTAAAACTGAAATCTAAGAGAGTGGACATAAAGTTCCCAATATTGGAAAGGCCTGAGGGTTTAAAGGGGATTTCCGATTTGGATGCTACTCATAACAGTCTTGCTGATGGATCTTCTCAAGTCAGTTATATCATCTTCTTAATGGTGGAGAATGGTAGAGTTGCTCCCATAAGGTGGCAATCAAAGAAATTGGCTAGAGTCATCAAGAGTCCCTTAGCCTCAGAAACCTTGGCTTTGGGTGAGGCTGCAGATGCTGCATTTTTTATTGGATGTATGGTACAAGAGATATTTAGATTGCCTTCTCTTCCTATAGTTGAATGTTTTACTGACAATGCCTCGTTAATAGAAACCTTGAAAACTTCTAAGCTTACTACAAAACTACAGAAACAAGGACTAACAAAGACCCTAAGGTCCGCTCAAGGCCAGTCTGCTTACAGAAAGATGTTAACTACCACTTTCTAACGTTCGTGTATCATGTTTTTTGCTTTTTTACATGGTGTTTTTGGGGGGAGGTTTACTATTTCAACTCTACCATACACACTTATCTACATGTGTACCCTTTATGAATCTATATATATATTTTACAGGATTTAAAAAAAAATATTTCTATTCTATTGTACATTACTTATCTGCATGTGTACCATTTGGCCTTTCTTTACATGCCTTTTCTAACTACTTTACTTCTACAGTGCACACTTATCAACATGAGTACCCTTGACATGCAGGTTCAGCTATCCTTCAAATACATGAACACGCTTCTTTGAACCAGGGGGAGGGGGGTTGATAGGACAGTACTCACTTCTCCCACAGGCTAGTGATGAAAATAATATACTTATAGGACAGACAGAAAAAGCAGGAGGGGGGCATCGCTGGCATCTTTTTATTGCTCACTTCATTTTATTCCCAACTCCTTATTTCGTATGATATTTTCTTCTATGCTCCTACTACCTTATATTTACACTATTGAAGTACTCATCAAGTCGTTTTTTGAACATATTAACTGACGTGCTTTCTACTACACAGTTGGGCAGGCTATTCCACATTTGTGTGCTTTTAAACGTGAAGTAATTTTGAGCTATAGTAGAGTTAAATCGTTTGTTCACTAATTTTAAACCATTTTGGCGTGTGTTGGCCCTTTCATCCATCTTGAACAATAGTCTGTAATCAATATTGGTAAATCCTTTTAAGATTTTGAATACCTCAATCAACTGTCCCTGTAATCGTCTACTCTCAAGGGATAGTAGGTTTAATGAGCAGAGTCTATTTCGTATGGTTTGTTTAGGATTCCAGGAAGTAGTTTAGTAGCTCAACGTTGCCCTCTTTCTAAATGCACTATATCCTTGTTTAGGGGGAGGGGGAATTGAACCACATATTCGAGGTGTGGGTGCACAAGCGCTTTGTATAGTGGCAGGATTATATCTTTTGATTTGAAAGTAAAATTTCAAGCAATATATCCTAGCATTCGGTTTGCTTTTTTACAAGCTTCGGCGCATTGTTTCAATATTTTGAGGTCCTCCGAGATTAAGGTCCTCGAGGATTTAGCCTTTCATATGGTATTCTACTTTTAAGTTATGACATCCTAGATGCATGACCTTGAATTTACCTATGTTGAAGTCCATTTGCCATTTATCCACCCATTCGACAATTTTATTAAGGTCTCTTTGCATTTGCTCTACATCGGGTCTCAAAAGGGATCGGCTTCCCAGCTTTGTGTCATCTGCAAATTTAGAGATCCTACTAAACACTCCATTATCCAAGTCATTAATGTAAACAATAAATAATGGGCTCAGGACTGACCCTTGTGGTATCCCGCTGGTGACTGAGGCCCAATCTGAACACACCCCATTTACAACAACCCACTGTGAATAATTTGATAGCCAGTTTTTAATCCATTTAAGTATGTTAAGTATGTTATCCCTCACTCCAATTGCTCTAATTTAAGTCAAGGTAAATTATATCCGCCGCTTTAGTTTCATAGATGCAAATCAAGTTCTGAAAAAATTTGAGTAAATTTGTTAGGTACCAGTGCCCATGTCTGAATCCATCCTGGGAGTCTGCAATTAAATTATTAGCCCCACAGTGGCTCACCAACCTACCTCTAATTATCGATTCCAATTACAGAAGTTAGGCTGATGGGATGGAAATTAGTAGGCTCAGATTTATCCAATTTTTTTAATATCTGTGTAACATTTGCACGCTTGAACTCTATTGATCGATTGAAAATTGTGCAGAGCAGTCTTGCTAACTCAGTTTTTAGTTCTTTAAGATGGGTTGAGTACACACCATCGAGCAGAGGTGCCTTAAGCTTTTTCATTTTATTAATATATGTGAGAATCTCCCCTTCATTTGCAGTTATGTTGGATAGGATATGTTGTCTTTCAAGATTTATTTCCTTGCCTAGTGTTGCTAATTGTGTCACAGACTCAATAGTAAAAATGCTCAAGAAGTGCTCATTTAATATTTTAGAAAATTGTTCTGGGACATCCGTCATAACACCATCTTTACCTCTGACCAGCCCTATTGAACCCTTTATGGTCTTTGTACTGTTAATGTAACTATAAAATTGTTTCAGTTTGTGCTTCAAATTTATAGCAAGTTTTTTTTCATATTTCAGCTTAGCTTCTCTAACAGCCCGCTTTACCAGCCTTCGAGAGTCTACGTATTTTTCCAGATTTTTTATCATTTCATTTTTTCTGATACTTTGATAGTCTTTATTACACCCCCAAATTAAGTTAATTATTAAAGGGCTAACCCACAGTGCTCTCTTTGACTTTCCATTCTTTCAACGTATGTACTTAACTAACTCAGAATCCACCATGAGCACATTTTGCTGTAGCTCCGAATACATTCCCTGTACTGTCTTATGAAAACATCTTTCTCAGTTTATCCTTTTAATCCAGTCATGGAAGGTTTCAAAATTACAACTGCCAAATCGTGGGATTAGTTGTGAACTCTCTTTTACCTCTACGCTCATATTAATTTCAAACCTAATTACATTATGGTCACTCGTCGCCAAATGCCCACCCACTGAAGGTGAAATACATGCAGTGTGGGTGAAAGGAAGAAAAGAGTTAGCCAACACTTTAATAAAATGTGGAGCGTCAGCAGTTAAACTGTTAGATGTTCTTAGCTCATCAAACTTTGATATGAATTTGAGCTTGTGTACATATTGTAAATAGTTACTAAATTTAAAAGATAGAAAAATAAAGAAAAAGGAAATAAGTGTGTATATATTTTTGTGTAGAAGATGATCTATCAGAACAAAGTTATTTCCAAATGTTAGAAAGAATGAATACTCTCTTCAACCTGCATCTCAAATTGGAGAAGAAAGAAGACAGAAGACTGGCAATGTTGATGTTGATCATTGCTTTCTATTGCAAGTTAAGACTGAGGGTGTTTCTACAATCAATATTGGTAAAACTTACACAGAGCAGGTAAACCCAACTTTGCATGTCTAAATGAGAAATTTGTATAGCTGAGGTGGTGGCAATGGCATGAATGCCTCCACACGGTATCAATACTAATCATCACACACTGACTCAGAGAGCCTGCCATGATTGAATGTGTCAAAGAATTGATGTCTTCTAAGGAGTAAGTCTCTGAGTTCCCTCACATAAACCACTCTTTTCACAAAATATTTGGCAGAGTGCATTGTCACACTCACTGATGAGCCATTGAGTGTCTGCAAGGCACTAATAATATCTGCATCGATTATGAAACATATACACAGACAGCTCCAGCCACATAAGTCATCACAAATACAAACACAATACAATGCCACTGTTCTTTCTCCTTCCTCCATTCACACCCCCCACCCATCACTAATCCATCCCAAAACTCGCTGAAAGGGTTTTCATAACCACATTCAAATGAAGTGTAATGGGGGCCTTGGGGAGAGGGGCGGCGCAGAAGGTTACTTTGTCACAAGAGTGTGATAACCAAATTACTACCACTCTATGCACATTTCCCTTTAACAAAAGCTGGCTCCTGGAGCGCATACGGATTGCCAATGATTGTCTTTCTGATCTTTAGATGAATTTCAGATTTCAAAACAAAACTACTACACTCTGCCTGTACCTTTCTCTTCAACAAGGGTTGTCCTTTTGTGCCTGTCCACAGGCTTGCCAGAGATTGGCAATCTCAGCTTTATATAAATTTCATGATTTAGTTAGAGGATCTTATCCATTATTGAAAAGGAAGAGGTAGTGCAATTCTAGGTGCATGCCAATGCCCAGTTATAGGGAAATATATGGTTGAGATTTAGTTTTTTAATCAACTAAAACAAAGCCAGTAATAACTTCTTGGCTTTGAGAGATTTAAGATTTAAAATAAGTTACCTGTGGGTTGCTGCCCAATCCAAGTGGATTCTATATGGCCGCTAGGGTGAAACGAGAAATATCATCTATGAAAGGTGGAGGAGACCACTTTGTGACAAAAAATTTAAAAAACGACGGGTTAAAAGATTCCTCCGCCAATATGAATCAAAGATGGGTGTGTTGAGGAATAGTTAAAAGGGTCGGGAAACAGGACAACCGGAGAATGGTAAAATGGCTACAATCCAATAAAAGGTGGGCAACCGATTGGTCCCCACCGCAAAAACGACAGCAAGGGCTGATATGGGCATCACCTGAAACAAGATGGCCATGAGTAAGTCTCATGTGGCCAATGCGAACTCGGCAAAAGGGCCACCTCCAACGACCGCATTCTATGACGACTCGAGGGCCAAGAGCGAATAGAATTTTTTATTTTGTATAGTTTGGATGATGACGTCATCCCATTCATTCTGCCACAGTTGAAAAATATACTTTCTTATTGAAGGAAAGTAGTCCCTAAAAGGCAGAGCCAAGTTCTCAGGGGACACAGAATGTGCTGAGCGGGCCAGCCGATCAGCCTTCTCGTTGCCCAGGACCCCCACATACCCAAGGACCCAGCAAAAAATAATTCTATATCGGGATGCATTTTGGATCAGCCAGTTGCAAATTTCTGTGACTAGGGGATGGGATGCATTAAAAGATCCAATTGACTGTAAGACACTCCTTGAGTCGGAAAAAATAACAAAATCACAAAAAGGTAAAATTTGGATGAGTCTAAAGGCTAAAAGGATTGCTGAAAGTTCAGCGGTAAAAATGGATGCTGCTGGTGGCAAAGATAGAGTTAGGAATTCTCCTCCTGGGTAGATGGCTGCGGCGCCCACGCCACCGTCCGACTTAGAGCCATCCGTGTATAGTGGGCAGCATTGTTTGTGGGAGATCGAATGCTCTAAGAACAGGCTTTTAATGATGCGAGGGTCCATGGAGGACTTCTCCAGGCTCCACATGTTGGTACATACTGTGGGGAGAGGAGCATGCCAACTAGGGGTCGGTAAGGATGGAAGGGTAAGGACCCTTGGAGCACCCAGGTTAGAGAGATGATCTCCTATGCGAAGGTTCAAAGGGCGGGGTAAAGATAGCAACTTATCATATGCCGCCGTTGATTCGGCAGCATACAGGCATCTGTAGACCTCTGATACAGGGGCTTGTTGTACTCGGCAGAGGTATTGCATGCAGATTTGAAGTCTATGGTAGGGCAAAGGGAGTACCCCACTCTCACAGTAAAGGCTGTTGACAGGAAAAGTACGGAAGGCTCCACTAGAAAGGCGAACTCCAAGGTTTCGAATGGGGTTCAGAATTTTAAGGGCTGAAGGGGAAGCCGATGAGTAAATTTGACAGCCATAATCCAATTTGGATTGAACGAGGGCTGTGTATAATGTCCACAATGTTTGTCGGTCACTGCCCCACAAAGTGTGTGAGAGGACTTTCAAAATGTCTAGAGCCCGCAGACAGCCTGTCCGAAGTCGGCGTAGGTGTGGTAACCAGGATAACTTTGGATCGAGAGTTACGCCAAGGAACCGAAACTCGGAGACAAACTCTATATCTTCGCCTTGTAGGGATATAGATGGCGGAACAAAAACCCCTCTGCCTCGGTGAAAATACATTGCTTTGGTTTTGGTCGTGGAAAAGCGGAATCCCTTAAGTTGTGCTCTTTTGGATACAGCATCGACCGCCAGTTGTAGCCGACGCGCTGCTGATGAAAGGGGAGGTGAGGAACAGTATAGTGCTAAATCATCGACAAACAGAGTTGCCGATACACCTTCTGGGAGAGACGAAATAATATCATTGATGGCAATTATAAAACATAAGACACTTAAAACACTGCCCTGAGGAACTCCCTCCTCTTGGGGTTGCAGATCAGAGTATGCGTCTCCAACACGTACCTTGAAGGATCGAGATGCTAAAAAACTTTGAATAAGTGAAGGTAAAAGGCCTCTCATCCCCCAGATGTATAACTGCTTCAAGATGCCGTATCTCCATGTTGTGTCATAGTCTTTCTCAATATCGAAAAATATGGCTAGGACTCGGTGCTTTAATGAGAAAGCTTTCCGGACTGATCCCTCAAAAAGTACTAGTAGGTCAAGGGTACTATGACCTTTGCGGAAGCCACATTGAAATGGGGAGAGAAGGTGATTGGCTTCTAGGAACCAGTTTAGGCGCTCCAATATAATTTTTTCCAGCAACTTACTCAAACAGCTGGTGAGAGCTATAGGGCGATAGTGATCTGCATTCAACCTGTCCCTGCCCGGTTTGACAAAGGGAAGGATGATCCCAATGCGCCATGATGAAGGGTAAAAACCCTTCACCCATATAAGGTTGTACAAATCAAGCAGGAAGAGAGTAGAGTGTGGATGTAGGTGCCGAATCATGTTGAAATGGATCTCATAAAGGTCAGGGGAAGTAGATCTGCAAAGGGACAAAGCGCTTTGCAGCTCATAGATGCTGAATAGAGCGTTATACGGAAGGTTAGATTTTGTTGTAAAGTTGAGAGAATGAGATTCTTCCTTTGATTTGTAGGATTGAAAAGCCTTATCGTAGCGGCTGACACTGCTGACGGCGCGGAAATGGTCAGAAAAAGCATTGCTGACCGCCAGGCCGTCATTCTCCAAGGAACCGTCTAAGTTGAGTGTGGGGGTATGATGATTAGCATAACGGCCCCTGATCTTATTAATCCTCTTCCAGATCTTAGCAGTAGGTGTCATAGAGGAGATCGATGAAACGTATCTGCGCCATGAATTTCGGCGAGCTTGACGAAGGGTTCTTTGGCGAAGCGCACGAGCTCGGTTTCGGTCGACCTTGTTGCACAAAGTTCGGTTCTTTCGGAATCGGGCATGGGCTAACTTGTAATTTTTGATAGCTGTTGCACACGTCGAAGTCCACCAGGGCACGGTTGAGCGGCCCGTGACAGGTCGCCTCCGTGGAATGGTCTGTGTTGCTGCATTGTAGATAGTCGATGTAAAGTATTTTACTGCCGCGTCCACTCCATTAAAGGTCCCCAAAGATGCGTTTGTGAAGGACGCCTCTTGGAAACCTTCCCAATCTGCATGACCTAAGTCCCACTTAAGGGGCATGGTTGTATGAGGGCTAACTTGAAGGGCTGACAAGACAATAGGGAAGTGGTCACTCCCATGGAGATCGTCAAGAATTGACCATCGAAATTCAGTGAAGCAATCAGGGGAACAAACAGATAGGTCAACACAGCTAAAAGAGTCCGTCTGGACATGATAAGAGGTAAAATCGCCAGTATTTAAGACACAAAGAAAGTCAGATAATAAAAGAGACTCTAAAACACTGCCTTTGGCATTTCGAGTGATGTCACCCCAGTATGGGTGACGGGCGTTAAAATCTCCTAGTAATAAGAATGGGGAGGGCAACTGGTCTATAGGTTCTAAAAGGTCGGATCTTGACAATGATAAACAAGGGGGTAAGTAAATAGAGCAAACGGTAAAAAGCTTAGTAAGAAAAACCCTAACAGCAACAGCTTGGAGGGTAGTATGTAGGGAGATGAGAGAAACATGGTAGGATGAAGATACCATGATTGACACCCCTCCATGAGAGGGGCTTCCAGCAGGAGCAATAGAGTTGAAAGTGAGAAAACTGGGTACCAGCGGAAAGGGCCGTATACCCAGTTTATTCTCCTGGAGACAAATAACATGTGGGGTGGATAGTCGTCAAAAGAACTTTGAGTTCTTCCCACTTTGGAAGAAGAACTTGACAATTCCATTGTAAAATGGAAGATATTATGTGTGACGATTAGATACCACTGTGGATATCTTTTTCTCGTTTGAGGCCGATAATGTATTTGAGGTTCTTCCCAAAGAGCTTGGGAGACGGAGAGCTAATTTTGAGGATCCTGCTTTTGCAGGGGGAGAGATCCTAGATGGAGTAATAACTGAGTTATTTTTCGTGGGTTTTGGAGAACCGACCGAGGCCCTTGATTGTAATTCGGGCTCGCAACCTGGCGGAAAAGGAAGATCCAGAAGGGATTTTCTGCCGGTAGATCCGGATTCATGGGTCGAGGGTATTTTCAGTGTCTGAGGAGTTGGTCCAACCGCCGCAGTTGGTGATGTTGGAGTATCAACTGCTTCCATCGATCTTGGTTTGGAGGGTGAGCGGGACGAACAGGTGATCTGAGCGAGGTGTGTGGAGCTGGGTGCATTTCTGCCATCATTTGGATCAGGATGGGGCCTACGTCCTGTGAAGGGCGAGACGGACTTAAGGGTTTTGTTTTTTTTGTTTTTTAAGGGGCTATCTGGCGACTGCCAACTTAGGCATAAGTCGCCGTAAACAACAAACAGCCTAAATATAGGCTACTTTAAAAAATTTGAACAGGAAACAACAATAAAAAGAAATAACAATAACAACAATTAAACCTGGTTAAATGAAAGGGAGAAGGCCGGCCTCCACCCAAAAGTCAACAAGTCCACCAGTCAAAGTGCACGCACTCGTCCCGAGTACAAGGGACAGGCGGTAGCGACCCCGCCCATCCCGGTACCGGGACAGGTATCGTGCGCGAAGATCACCCAGACTGGGACATTCGACAAGAATGTGCCGAACAGTCTGGGGGACGACGCAGTCGTTGCAATAGGGCGCAGGCGAGCGCTCCATCAAATAGCGATGCGTCACACGAGTGAGTCCGATTCGGAGACGACAGAAAGCAACCTGAAGCCGCCGCGGCATTGGGGGATAGGTCCATGGGAACAGTCGCGGCGCAATGGCACACAACTTTAAGTTCCCTTCGACTGTCTCCCATCTTCTTTGCCAAGCAGTCCGAAGAGCTGCCTGTATTCCTGCCATGTAGTCGGTGTGAAGAAGAGCGAAACGCTGGTCCGGTCACCGAGTCCTCGCGGACTCTTTGGCGCCCTCATCGGCGCGCTCACGCGGACTTAAGGGCAGAGAATGTTTAACCATAGGGGAGGAGTCCATTGAAGATTCTCGGGGCTCGGCCGAGTCGGCTCCAGAGGCTGCCTGCTTATTGGTGGTCGATGACCCAGGTGAGGAATCCTTTCTCTTACCACTGGGCTTTGAGTCTCGTGGCCGGGTGGATGAACCTTCACTGGTCGATGTTGATGATTCTTTTAAATAGCGCCTGATGTCTTCAAGCGTCTCTCCCAGCTAGAGCTGCTGGAGAGAGGGTGGCTACATTAATTATCTCGGTATGAGAGCGATGCTTCGACTGCATATTCTGAATATTTTCGACGCTGCGAGTAGATCTAGGGTGAAGTGCTTCAGGCTGGTCTGAACTTGCGCATGATGGTCGGTTTCGTCCAGCATCCCGTAAAACGTCAGAGAAGAGCCGGCCGAGTGGCGAGGTTTGTGCTCGGGCATGCTGGTGGGCCTCTCTTATATCTAGACGTAGGGAGTCGCGCAAAGCGAGAACTTCCTTTTCATATAAAAATATAGAGCAAAGTTTCGACGCAGCACTGTGGGTACCTCCGCAGTTGGCACAGTGGGGCATTTTGGTGCATTCGGGGCCATGGTAGTCAGAGCTACAATTCAGGCAGGAGCGAGGGTGCCGACAAGCTCGGCCAACATGTCCAAATTGATTGCAATTGAAGCAGCGTCTGGGTAGTTCGATGTAGGGACTTACCGGGACACGAAGGTACCCAGCTTTAATATACTGCGGCGGTTCTTGTCGTTCAAATGTTAAAATCAGTGTGGCGGTTGGAACTTTAGTGGAGCCTAATGTTTTAGTTACCCTGTGTACGTGTGTGACACCTTGGGTACTGAGCTTACTCTGAAGGCGGGTGGGGTCGTAGTCCTTTAGTTCGTTTGACGAAATTCAGACGTGGATGGGGCGAGACAGTTATTGGAATTACAGCTATCGAAGATAGATTTCGTACAAGGTTGCGTTGAGAGTGGGATGACACCTCGACTACGACATCACCACTTCCTCTTGACCACATCCGGCGGGGTTCACCACAGCGGGACTCAAAAGATTCCTTGACGTCAAACACATCGACTTTTGCAAGTGGGATGTCAGATGATGAATTCATGACATAATCAAGATCTGGGTCTACTTCGTTGGAATAGGGGTCCAATGAGCGAGGAAAGGCTGAAAGGGAAGCTAAGGAACGTTTGGCACGAGAACTCTTACGAGAAGGGGAGGTTTTTGGTTTATGGCTAGCCATTGCAAAAAGAAAAAAACTTCGCATTCTCCCTCGGGGCTCCCCACCATGGAGGCCTACAAGGGCCCGGCACTACTGCAACTATACAATCAGTTACGTCCGGTATGTCCTCTTGGAGAATGGATACGGATCTACCACACCATCTTTATAACCCTAAGAGGCTGCCCGAGTTCTCCTACGCACGGAGCAAAGGGGCCAACGATGGGCTTCTCCTTGGGCATGCGGTAGACGAAGGCGGTGGAGATGCCCAGCCTCTTTCACCTTCATGAAAGAACAATTCGGATCAATCCATTAAACGAGCAGAGGTCGGGTATTGATATGGACCACTAGATAGGTGAAGGAAGAGGGGGAAATAAAGGGCAGTGGGAGAGCGTAATAGAGGAGGAAAGAAAGAGGGGTATGTTAAAAGTCTTGTTGGCAGCACCATGGGTCCCCTAGGGGGCCCAGGGCTGACCCCCCTCGCCACGAGAAGGCCAGAGCCTCTCTGGGAACAAACCCTGAAGAAAAGATCCCAGAGAGGGAGGGGGTATTGGCTTTGATGCTGTAAGGCATTCTTAAGTGGAAGAGAGCAATAATATTGTAGTTGTTTGAGGGAAAGGGGAGAAAGCTTTATGTAAGAACTACTCATGGATAAGTATATTGAGTATTGAAAGTCTATGAGAAAATTCTAAAATGCTGTATAGGAAAAATAACGGTTTGATAACTGATGAACAAGAGATTTAGAGTGGAGAGTGTATGTGTGAAGAAAATATTTGTACTGGTAGAACTAGCTGAAAAAAAAGGATACAAGGTGTAAAGTGTATGTTGGTTTCATCATTCTGGAGAAAGCTTATAATTGTTTTGAAGTTGCTTGAAAGCCAGTGCTAAGGAGAGGGAATTAGTGGTAACTATTGAATTGTCTGAGGAGTATTTATGTTGGGAGTAAAGGGTACAATAGGGTGAAAGATAGCCGGAGTGATTGGTTTGACTTATGTGTGTAGGACAAAGTGTCTTTTATTTGCATTAGGGTGAAAGATAGCCAAAGTGATTGGTTTGACTTATGAGTGTGTGTAAGACAAGATGTATTTTTTTATGTTAGGATGAAAGATAGCCAGAGTGATTGGTTTGACTTATGAGTGTGTGTAAGACAAGGTGTATTTTTTTATGTTAGAGTGATTGGTTTGACTTATGTGAGCAAGACAAGATGGTTGGTTTAGCTATGTTTGCTTAATATCTTTATGGATTGAGTATTGAGAGAAAATTGATATTCTTACCTGACGAGTGATTAGAATGGGTTGACAAATTTAACATTTTCTCATCAGTAAAGTTGAGAAGAGTTGATGCAAGGTGAGATATTGTTTTCATACCCTCAGCTAGACCATGAGAATGGTTGATGCAGTCTTGAGCGGCTGCTTCAAAGGGAGTTACAATTTTTTTTATAATTTCAGCTGCCTTCTGAATCTCAAGGTTTGAGTTTACCTTCATATTTCCATGAGACTTGAGGAGAATTGATTGGGTTTCAAGTAGTTTTCCTTTGAGAGCTATCACTTCATTATACCTGCAATATAAAATTAGGATGTGAAGCAAAAGCAATATACAATATGCTTCCAAAATTTAAGCAGTTTTATAATTTCTTATTAACAAAAAGCTAGCTCAGGAGAAAGTAATGAGTAGGGACAAGATGGTGAGAATTAAATCAACTGTGGGAAAATATCTCAAGTTTAAATTTAGAAGCAAAGCAGCACAAGCAATTTAAGGATGCAACAGTGCTTAATGAAGAGGAGGATGACAACCGCAATACTCAAAATGTTTTCAATTAGAAAAGTCTCATTTGAAGATGCAGATAGAATGTCCAAGAAGCAATTATGATGAAGAGAAGACTTGTGTAGAATCCAACTTAGCGTCTTTCTCATAAATCAGGAGCCTCAGGGAACTCCAATGTTTGCAATGTTTGCCTCGGTAATTCTTGTATTGGGGATGTTGCTTATATTTGTATATTGGAGCTGTGTCCATTTTCTGGTGGCATCAGGAGCAAGTGTCTGACAGTTGAACTTATACAACATTTATGTGTTTATGTTTGGATAGTACCCACATCAGAGATTTGCCAGAATGGCATGCATGATATGTTTTCTCTCAGTTGATGTCTATGGCATAGCATTTAGGAACTCTGTATCCAGAGAAGGGATAGCTGGCAGTGCTTATTTTGTGGAGGATGGTATGGCTGTTGCTTGGAGTGGCATGGCTGACTCAGGTTTCATGGATTATGGAGAAATGCAGGGGTCTAGATAGTGATTTATAGACCAAAGATTTGTTTCAGCATAAGTGGGCAAGTGGGGGCTACAAATGTGACAAATGCATTGTGCATTCCTTTAACTTCTGTAGTGTTTTAGTGTCATCACTGTAACATTACAGAAGACAATGGAAAACACCATGCATCACCATGGGATATGGAGCCCCTGCTAGCCTAGTAGATATGACATTGGTTTTCTAGCATCCATGTACTGGATTTAATCCTAAGCAAGACAAAACATCAGCACATGTCATCTAGAGGTCTGCCACCAATTGGTGGATGCTCTGTGCTTACGCACAAGGAGGTAGGTAGATCTTGCACAGGTGATCACAAGTGCTTAACGCATATAGAGGTTGTCAGATCTTGCATGGCCGGTGATCACAAAACTGTCTTTCCTCTCACAACACACACTTCTACGCTGTTCCAAAGAATCCTGCCAATAGATAGTTATATACACACAACCATACTGGAGAAAGGGGGTCCCTGGCCCCAGGCTGATAAACGTTGTTATTAAAACACAACAAATTGGTCATTTTGACAGCTTAGTCACCTAAAACATCACCACTTTCAAATTTGTCCAACTTGACAAAATAATACATGGCAAATGGTTACTGAGATGCAAGGTCATAATGTTTTGACCTTTTTTTATTATTGCATAGCATGACTATTTTTAAGGTGACGTACCCAAAAAACTAAAGATAGAGTAATGACTTTGGTATCATTTTAAAACTTTTACATATCCCTTAAAATCAACTCATTAGATTTCTCTAATGGAAAAAATGAAATAATTATTTAAAAACTTGACCTTTGACCTCTAATTAAAAAATATACCTCAGAAAAACTAAAACTTTTTACCTTAATACAATGGGTAATGTAGAACAATATCTCCCAAATTAAAAATGCCTAACAACTCTAGTTCTTTGCATAAAAAATAAATTATGTCCAATTTCATTTGCCTCCTCAATGTCATTTTATGATGATTTCTGCAAAAAGAAGAGGCCTTTTATAATTATTTTTTAATGAAAAATGAGCTTTGCCATATAGGTTGCTCAGAATACAAATAACTATAATAATAATATCAATATAAATATAAAGAGAATAAATATAATGTATATCTATCTATTATAAATAATATATTTAAAATACATTATATTTCTATCATCACTTCTTGATTATTTCCTCAACTTAACCTTAGCAAATGTACTTAAATATTTGCTTTTCTCATTTTTATATACCTATACTTAATAGATATAAGTACCTATGTATAAAAGAGAAGCATAGGGTATCTATTACACTGAGTGTCATATTCACATTTTAGTAGAATCACAATTTAAAATTTAATTAATAAACCTTTGGCAAGATATACTCAATAAAGATGGCAAGCATGATTTACAAAGACTTGCGAGGGAGGGGCCAGTCAAGTAATATGTAGGCGACAGTAGAACTTTTGTTGCAGTAGTGGCGCTTTGTAATGGGAAGGGGGCCCTTGCCAGAGGTCAAGTTGAGTTTGGACAATTTGTAGGTGACAAAGTACCACCTAAGGGGATTGGGACTTCTGGGTGCACAATGGCCAGTACGATATAGACTTCTTAAGATTCCTATGTGACTTGGTGCACAACAAAGAGCATTTTTAATAAGTCATGCATGAACTTTTATACTAGTGGATGAGAGGGGCAAAGCTGATGAAGGGAATCTAAAATACTTCTAAAATGCTACAAAATCATTAAAAGGATGAGGTCAAGGGCAAGAAAATCGCAGCAGTGAATAGAGATGCCATGCGAGGTAGAAAAGTTCCTAAAGACTTACCAGAATAAACTGCTACTGCACATACTCCTGTATCTGACTTGGCGCCATCATTGTATAGGGTCTTCGAACAAAGATGCTCGAGCTTTGTCTGGCGATAGTGGCCATGTTGTTAAAGCGACATCTAGCAACCTCACTGTGAACTGTTCAGTAGTACTTGGCAAGTCATGATGGAAGGCTATAGCATTGAACAGCGTGCGCAAATCATCAAATGGTATTATCAAAATCAGTGCTCCGTTCGACAAGCATTCCGCGCATTACGTGATTTCTATCCTTGCCACAATCGTCCTGCTGAGTCCACTGTTCGACACTTTGTGGCCAAATTCGAGGCAAAAGGGTCGATCAAAAATTAGCCAAAACCTGTATATCGCCGAAACGCAAGGTCTGCTGAAAATTTCACTGCCGTAAATGAAAGGCAAATCAAATTTCTCAGTGTTCACAAGAACTTGGCCTTTCTGCGACTTTAGTTTGGCGAATTATGCGTAGGGACTTGGGTCTGCACCCATACAAAATCCAACTTACCCAGGAACTTAAAGTAAACGACCATAGACAACGCCATGTGTTCGCTGATTGGGCTCTAGAGCAGTTGGAAGTTGCCCCAAATTTCCTCCCCCAAAATCATCTTCAGTGGCGAGGCCCATTTTTGGATGAATGTATTTGCGAACAAGCAAAATTGTCGGATTCGGGACGAAAACAATCCACATGAGATACACCAGCACCAATTGCAACCCAACAAAGTCGCTGTTTGGTGTAGATTTTCATCTAAGGGAATCATCGGTCTGTATTTTTTTGACAATGAAGATGAGATTGCCATAACCATCAACGGCGAGACTTACATTTCGATGATAAGCAACTTCTTGTGCCCTTAACTGGATTATATGCCTGATATGGATGCTAATGACATATGGTTCCAACAGGACGGCACTATATGCCACATTTTGCACCAGTGATTCCAGGGCAGGGTCACCTCGCACGGCCGCAACATCAACTGGCCACCGAGATCATGCGATTTAATGCCATTAGACTACTTTCTTTAGGGCTACCTTAAATCGCAGGTCTATGCGAATAATCTGCAAACAGTTGATGTCCTCAAAGTCAACATAACGAACACCATCCAGCAAATTCAGTCAGATTTATGCGACAAAGTCATCGAAAATTGGGCCTCCCAAATACATTCCACCAAGCAAAGCCACGGCGGACATTTGAACGACATCATATTCCACACTTAATGCTATAAAATGTACTTTCAAATTTAAAATAAATTGAGTGCATATATCACACACAACTTGTTTTATTTACATTTAAAAATTGAGCGACCTTATTGAAAGACCTTTTATATGGGGCATTGGGTGTCATGGGAGGGAGAATTGTTCTAGGAATGAACACTTCAGCCCCCATGGATTAATTAAGCTGCCACATACCACTACAAACATTTACAGGTAAAGGCAACTTAGTGGAACACCTTGACCCCCCCCCCAAAAAAAAAACAACTAAAAACTAGCACATCTGGTTTACCGAGGGAGAAATGATCTGGTGAAGGGTACTACTGATGAGGCAGTGAAGATGCATTAATGTACTTTGGAAGATGTAGTTTGTTGGATGTGGAAGATATATCTAAGATAGACCTGTAATCAGTAATAGGAAAGAGGCAAATTGCCACTTAGCATATAGGCTCTTCACAGGAGAGGTACAAAAGGCACCACTGGAAAGTCTAACACCCATGTTTTGGATGGGGTCCAACAATCTAAGGGCCATTGGTGATGTGCAGGAGTTTACATAGCACCCATAATCTAATTTAGATTGGACACAGGTGCTCATGTACCCCTTCCCTGGTAATATTTATTCTTTATTTATATTATTATAGTTATATGTATTCTGAGCAACCTATATGGTAAAGCTCATTTTTCATTAAAAAATAATTATAAAAAGCCTCTTTTTTTTTGCAGAAATCATCATAAAATGGCATTGAGGAGGCAAATGAAAAAGATTGACATAATTTATTTTTTATACAAAGAACTAGAGTTATTAGGCATTTTAAATTTGGGCGATATTGTTATACTTGTACATTACCCATCAAATTAAGGTAAAAACTTTGTTTTTCTGAGGTATATTTTTTAATTAGAGATCAAAGGTCAAGTTTTAAAATAAGTATTTCATTTTTCCATTTGGTAAATCTAATGAGAGTCAATTTTAAGAGATATTTAAGAGTTAAATTTTAAAATTATACCATTCTTTACACTATCTTTAAGTTTTTGGTTACATCACCTAAAAAATAGTCATGCTATGAAAATGACTCAAATGATCCAAAAATGGCTTTTGGCATCTTCAAGATCACTAGCAATTGTCATACTGATCATGATCTAAATGTTAAGTTTCATTATCTGGGTGGAGGCTGTATCCTGACCAAAGGTGTTACTTACCTATCTACCATGAGTTGCATTTATAGCACCATAAATGCCAACCTGAAGCAGATTGCAACCACAATACTTTGAATGGCAGAAAAGTATCAGGAGCAATTAGTCTTACTTTACTTAATACTAAGGGTTTAAGTGTGGAGTGCCTGTGAGGACAATTAGAGAGGGAGGTTGGGAATTTAAAAGACATTAAATGTATACTCTTTACTCTGGAAGGTTGCAAGGAAAGAGATTGGAATTTATTATGGTAAATAATTAATTTGATATTATTTAAATGAAATAATAAGGTTGCAGTGAATATCATTTCACTTTAGAGTATCTAATACACTAGAATCATACAAGGAATTTATAAGCATGCTGTTCAAACTATACGTTAATCTAAATAAATGTCATTTTAAATGTTATCATTAGTCAATGAACCAACCCAACGGGAAAATATCCTAAACATAATTGTAAATAACAATGTTAATCTTATCTCAGGGAGGGTATAGGTTCCAGCGATCACAAATCAATAAAGTTTGATATTAATATACATAAATCCTAACAAGGAAAATAATGATATTAAAGTGTCAAATTTTAAACATGCAGACTTTAATGGCTTCAACCGCAAATTTAGAGAGATTGCGTGGGATCCAATGTTAGGAAATGATAATCAGTGCTGGTCATTTTACACCAAGCATTTCAGAGTATTAGATGAGCAATTCATTCCACAGAAAAACAAAGGAAACGCCTCAGGTAAACCAAAATATGATATCAAATTCAAATTGAAGGATAGGAACTGTACATACAAGCGTCACAAGTGTAACCCATTCAAAGAAAATAATCAAATTTACATAGCCTGATGAGGGGAACATGTCAGAAGGAAATACAAAGCACTAAAAGAAAATATGAAATTCAACTTGCCAAAGAGAGTGAACATAACCATAAGAAGTTTTTTGATTATGTATCAAATAGAAACCTGATAAAGGAAACAATAGGACCTATCAAAAATGACAATGACAAATTAGTTTTAGATACAGAAAAGGTAGCTAATATATTAAATAATTTTTTGCATCAGTATTTATAAACAAAGATGAACATAATATACCACGAACAAACCGTGAAAAATTTTAACGAGCATAACCTTTTAACCAATAGAAAATTCTTTGAAACAGAAATAGATTTTTATATCAGTGTTAAAATTTAATCTATCTAGTGCATTTAAAAGAAATTCTAAACATGTTAGTGGGACCACTAAAGAATTTTTTTAACAAATGTTTAGAAAATGTAGTGCCATTAGATTTTAAGCAATATAACTCCCTATTTTTAAGAAGGGAAAAAGAGAATGTCTAACCATCTAATCCATCATTCGTGATAGGGTGATCGATCATTTGGAAGCGCATAATCTCATAAATGATAGTCAACATGGCTTTAGACAGAAATGTTTATGTTTAACTCATCTTTAAGGATTTTATGACAGCATGATTAAAAGCTACGATGCAAGTAGATATTTGGACATAGTTTACTTAGACTTTGCTAAGGCATTCGACACAGTTCCTCAAAGGCAATTACTAACTAAACTTTTTGTCCATGGAATTAGGGGAAACCTCCTACAATGGAGAGATTCATGGTTAGGTAATCATAAGCAGAGAATAATTTTAACGGTAAATTTTGATGGTGGAAAAAATGTAACTAGTGGCGTGCCCCAGGGGCCTGTGTTGGGACGACCAGTGTTATTCCTTATTTATGTGACTGATATGGAAACTTGCCTACTTGGTAGATTATCCAAATTTGCAGACAACACAATAATTGGGGGTAAAATTTTAAATGAGAATGATAGCAAATTAATTCTGCGTGATCTAGATAAAATCTTTGAATCGTCTAGAGTTTTGCACGTAGGTCGAAATAACCCAAGTCTTAACTATGAAATGGGTGGTAAAAATCTTATCTCTGTGGATGAAGAAAAAGATTAAGGGGTGCGGGTTTCAAAGGATCTAAGTTTAACAAACTGTGTGATGAAGCATGTAAGAAGGTGAAGCGAATGCTTGGATTTATTGCAAAATGTTTTCACAACAAACTCCAAGATATAATCATACCTAAATATATAGGATTACTAAGGCCACACCTAGAATACGCAATAGAATTTTGGTCACCTTATACACATGTAAACATCCATATAATGGAAAGAATTCAACGATGGGCAACTAAACTAATTCTCTCAATTAGAAATAAGTCATATATCAAAATATTGAATATATTAAAACTACTAACTCTCAAAATAAATTTGAAAATGTAAATTATGAAAAAAAAATAAGTAGGAGCATAGTATCACACATAACAATGGTTTTAAACTCAAAGGATGGAGGTTTTAAACGAACATAGCTAACAAAAAATTCACCTTTAAAATTATCAATAAATGGAACACATTCCGCGTGAAGGTAGTAAATGCTTGTAGTGTGAATACTTTTAAAAACAAAAGTGACAGTTATTTTATGAATAATGATATTGTTTAAATACGGAGCCCTGTTGTGGATTGAATGTCGCATGAGTGAGCACCGTGGCGACAATGTCCAAAGGAGGACTACTAGCATATTAGTATATAATGGGACTGGCCTTTGAGTGGACTAAGTAGTCCTTGCTGGCTCCCTGTAACTATGTAATTAAATAGCACCCTATAAGGTGAATGCCACTAAGGGAATAAGTTGACAAATAATTTTAGCCCATTTTTACACTACAATAAAAAAAAAAATTAAATTATACACAGTAAACAAAAACAAACAAATGAGAGCAAAACAAAAAGTAGACATACAATAAATGCAAAACAAAAGCAAAGATGATGAAAGAGGCATGCTCTGGCATCCCCCTGGCACTGAAGCATGCACCCGACAACAGTCAACTAAAATGGATGCCAGCCTCCTCCAGAAAGTCCATGGGTATTATGCATGAATCTATCCCAAACACAAGAAACAAGTGGTAGTGACCCAGCTCATTGCAGTACTGACATAAGTAAAGTACCTAAAGATTCCACAGACTTGGATATTCAACAAGGAAGTACCAACTGTCTGTTGAACAAAGCAGTGGTTGCAGTAAGGTGCAAGGGAGCCATCTATCAGATGGAAATGCAGCCGGCAAATGTAACCAATCCAAAAATAACAGTAACCTGAAGATGCCAGGCAACTTTAAGTTCTCATCGGCCGTCTCCTAACTCCTTTGCCAGACAGCCTGGAGGACTGACCTGATTCCTGCCATGTACTCAGTATAAGGAAGAGCAAAACGCTGGTCTGGTCACCCAGGACTTACAGACTATTTGACGCCCTCATTCCCTGTAATCTCTACATGCCCAAGAACCCAGCAGAATTTAATATCAAACAACTGCTTAGCTCAGAGCAACTTCACAGATACAACAAACCTTTTTGGAACCACCACCTTTTCTGATTTTCTGAGGAAGCCCCTTTGTGGCATATAAGTGGTGAGAGAAGGACCCGATCCACCAGTTGAAGAGGTGTCTCAATTTCCCTCAGTCTCACCTATGCCTAGGGAGTTTGAGGCCATTATCCATTTCAGTTGTAGCCATGATCACAGTTTAAGAAAAGTATAAATGAATGGAAAGTAGATACTATGATGTCCCAATGCCTTGGTAGGTTAAGAGAAAAGTCTCCCTAGGATCATAAATTTCCAGAATTTACATATACCACACCTAGTTTCAAATTAAGATGGACCTTGACAACCTAGCTCCCCATTCAGCAGAGTTTGAGCTAAGATTTGACTAAAATAGATGGTGACAATGTAGCACCCTTATATGTGTACTGGAAGGAACTGAGCAAAGTTGACAGCCCATAACAAAGTTGATGAGCCAGTACACCCCATGCCCAATTCTTGCCTAGGCTAGGAGGCTTTGAAACCATCGCAACAGGTAGGGACCTCATGGTATACACTGCCACTTGACTAAGGCTCATAAAAAGACGAAAGTGCACCAGGCAGCCAGAACCTCTGTGGATAGAAGAGCAAGTTTGGAAGGTTGTAGGCGGGTATGTAATAAAGAAAAGTAGAGATAAGTGGGTCCACTAAAGAGTAGCATGGTTGATTGCCTATTATTATCATACCCAGGTGCTAGGTGATCCTGGGATGGCATGTAGTCCATCCAGGCACCATGTCTAGTATACAGAATTCTGTCCAGGTGAGAACAGTTCCTCCTGGTACAAAGTACAGGTGGACAAAAAAGAAGGAAAGAAAGGAGTAAAGTAGCACTGATAGAGAGCAAGGGGAAAGAGCACCAACAACTTTACCAGGCTTCATTGGAGAGTTCATGTCAACCCAGTGAGAGGGCTTCCATAATTTGCACTCACACTGGGATGACATGAAGCTCCACCAGGTACCATGTACACAAGCTACACAGGGTACTCCCCTGCCAGTAGTAATTTTCTGAAATGCAGTCGCACTGGGTTGGTTTTCTCAGATGGTAGCTCCCCAGAAAATTATATTTAGATGGGATAGTTAGTCACAAACATGACGATCATCAACCACCTCACACCCAAATTCAGGTTGAGTATTTGGAGGGCAAAGGGACAGATTGAGAGAGAAAAATGAAGCAGTTCTTGGAAGGTGATGTGTAAATTGATCCACATTAAGGACATCTATCTCCAACTCTTAAATCAGGTTGGCAAGGACCTTGTAGTGGTTGGAGTTTTTAGGTAGGAGTTCTCCTTCCCTCACCAATGTAGAAGCCTAATCCCTTTCTTCTTTTTCAGGCTGCCTGGAATGACTAAGGGGATGGTAGACAGTGATCTGGATGGGGGACCCAATGAATTCCATCGTGTCCTGCATTCATTTCCTGCCTTGCCCAGGAGAATTTTGCCATGTAGATTGGTGATAGATAAAAGACAGTTTTACTGAACAATTGTTAAATTGTGGCCAGTGTGAATACAAAGAAACAGAACTGGATAAGTAACCAGGTAAGGATTTTGTCTGCCTGCAGTGTGTTGATGTGTGTGTTATTGGTTTGGAAGGCTGAGAATAGTTTGATTAAAAGTGATTAAAAATGTCTTCTCCATTCCAGTTCTTTAGGGCCTGTGAGTGGTGGCACAAGAGTCGATCCTGAACTCACCATCTCAGTTTGGAGCGAACTGCCCAATATTGTCTTCCCAGTTTGGAGCGAACTGCCCAATATTGTCTTCCCAGTCTGAAGCTACCATGTTCACAGTTAGATCAGTTTGAAAATACCAACATTGTCCCTAAGAGGTAGTTAGAATGTTGCACATTCCAGTTCCTTGGAAACTAGGACTTACCGAGTCTTGGGAACTGTACGGAAAGTCCTTGGAAGAAAGCAGCCCAAATATTAAGATTTGGATATTTATGATTGCTATATGTAGTGGTAGTTTTAGTTGGAACTACATATTTATATTTTTTTGCATTTAAACAATATTTTATATTGTAAAATTGTCTATAAAACTGGTTTGTGATTTGTTTTCTTGGGGGAGGAGGGGATTTTTCTATTTTTTAGAAAAATAAAGTTACAATTGGACCCCCCTCTCATTGTCCCTTCAAACACACCAGATGGCTCTGCTTGATGTGGTAGGCAGTGTGACTGCAGGAATTCCGGAGCCTGCTGCCACAACCTAACCACTGGGATTGATCATGTAGTCCTTCCAGAGTGGTTGCCTACCATTCAAGTCCCTACAGTGGAGAAAGAGCCTGACAGCCTTGCCATGAGACAGCGGAAGTTCCTGCATCAAAGTCGGCTGATGGTGGAATGTACACAGAAATCAAGTATACCTACTATTCATATGTAGCTGCACTACCACTACCTAAAAAGTGGTATTTAAAGCAAGTAGAAGAACAGAGACATCATGCTGGGTGTAAATCGCTGATCCCCAATCCTGTGGTGGTGGTTCACTAAAACCCTTATACCCTGGGAGGGTGAGCAGGGAAGACACCTCTAACAAGCTCTCATGTAAATGTCTATTTTCTAAGCTTTCAGACTTAAGCAAAAGTCCCTCGAGATTTTGATAGTCTGAAGTCAGACTATTTGTAGGCAGTGTTTGGCTGATAAAGTAGTAAATCCCTAGTTGGCCATCTCTTACAATTGGCTCAGTAATGCAGGAAGAAAGGCAGGTATTAAAGGAGTAGAGCTATTGACTGGTAAAGAAGGTAAGGGAAAGTTAGTTAGAACCATTTCAGTAAAAGGGAAAGGACAGAAGAGTTAATTGAACATAAAAATAGGTAGTGAATAACAAAAATAAAAATGAATTGATTGGCAGATACAAATTGGCTATTTCTAGTAGCACAGACTGACCCAGACATCCATGTTTCTACAAACTCCCAGCTCTTCTTAGTACAGGCTTGAGTCAACTCTTACTCCACTCCATCTTGTGTTCCTGAATGATAAAATGTAATGTGATCGCTTCCATCGAGAGCTTTGTAATGCTCCTCAACCTGCATCTGGAGCTTCTTTGAAGTTTAACTAACTTTGCATAACCTTTACCCAGAGGTTATCATCATGCACCAATTTTAGAAATCTTAGATTTTCTCTGGCAAAAGTTATAGAAAATGATCTTAGAGAAATGAAGATGTTCCGATCTTATAAAACAGGACAGTATATTTAATGACAATTATCCTGCCACATAAGCAACAAAGGAATTTCTTGCTAAATGTTTTCAACTACTTAGGTGGTTTTCTCATGACAATAATTTGAGAAACCTTTGAAAAATTTGACCAGAGTTGAGGTAGGTCATAGAGGGCTTCCAATGAAGCTCAGCTTTGGGATATATGTAAGAACGGTTGGAAAGAAAAATTGCATAGAAAATGACAATTATTGGGTCAATCATCAACAGCATAATGAGTGAGGTGATAAAAAAAATGAGAGGACTAATAAAATATTAATCAAGGCAAGCTTTACCTTTTACATATTAACTCTTAGAGCATCACACAGACCAAAATGTCCCAGCATGCAATCGCCACTTGGACCAATTGGTCCTCTTATGGTTTTTAGACCTATGGAAATTCCAGTGAATTCCTAATGGTAGTTATCTTGAGGCAAATGTTTTCTCTCTCTCAATGTACCTCCCATTTTGTTTTATTTATATTGCCTTTTTCAAATCATTTACTCATGGGTCTTTCAATACGAGGTTGATTTTTTTTTACCTTTTTTTTCTCTGCCACTGACAGGGTCCTCCATTTTCTTAGCGTGGTGCTTTAAGGATTAAAATAAAAACATTCTTCTATGCAATTTAGTCTGTTATTTTAGCTAAGTAAGTTTACAAAGACTCTAAATAAATATATTATGTAGAGTTCTGATTAAGGAAATCAACCACATGTAGCAAAAAGGTTTAGAAAACAAATTGGATATATTCAATTATCACCTCTAATTATTCAGTCTTGCCAGTTTTACTCCATCTTGGTTAAAAACCTTATGGAGTGACCAGATATATTAAAAAAAGTATATTTCCTATTACAGTAAACCCTCGATATAACGAACCTCAATATAACGAATTTTGGATATAACAAACTAAATTTCCTGGCCAAACTCCATCAGGTTTAACAGGCAAGCGTTACAACCAGCCTGAGTGAGTGTTGGTATGTCACATGTTTCCTACAGTGCAAGGTTCGTATCAATACTATGTTGTGTAGTCCACTTAACTTTATTAGTAATTACATACGTATTACATATCCATAATGAACTTGGTTCGTTATTTCCATTGCTTTTAACACCCATCAGGTTTAATGAACTTTCGGCTTTAACAAACGACCCCCCCGCCCTATATAGTTCATTATATCACGGGTTTACTGTAATAATAAATATGATAAATTAATCATAAATGCAAATATACTTATTTGAGACAAGTTCATACTTAGTCACATGAACATATAAAAAATATAGAGATTTAATAATAATTTTTTAATTTACCATGTTTGTGAAACATGACGCTGATCTGCCAAAGTTACTGCTAATGATATATTATTATGCTTCAATTTCTTCAGTTTACTTTCATAAAAAAGAACTGCATCACCTATAAAAAGAAAATATATCAATAGGTATTTTATTCATATTAATCCTCTAATTACAGTTTTTCTCACATTATCCTATTTGACTAGGATAGCATATTCAAATCTATTAGGACCATGTTGACTGGAGTGTTTTTTTTGTTTTGTTTTTTTAATTTTAAGAGCCTATCTGGCGACTAC
The DNA here is from genome assembly GCA_963969495.1 of Ceratothoa steindachneri. Taxonomy (NCBI): domain Eukaryota; kingdom Metazoa; phylum Arthropoda; class Malacostraca; order Isopoda; family Cymothoidae; genus Ceratothoa; species Ceratothoa steindachneri. The sequence continues at coordinate 8,372,760 of OZ018324.1, forward strand.
CCACTTGGGCACAAGTCGCCACACTCACAACAGCCTAGCACTCGGCTACTTTAAAATAAAAATGAAAAACAATAATCAGGGAAAATCGCAACAAGTAGGAAGCAAGCTCCGGCGTAGGAAGGAGGTCCCCCTGTTGATTGGAGGAGAGCAGGATGAAGGATGGACTGAGATGCAAAGCAAGAAGGAAAAGGATAAGAATGAAAAGAGTGATTGGAGATATCTATGAGTATAGATATGGCTGTAAATCATAAAGTATTTTAGATGTCTCTACCTTAAGGTTGCAAGTTTGGGGCTAATTTTATGGTGAGAGCAGTGTCATGAGGGGAAAATATAAGTTAAGATATGGAGTTTGTGTGGCAATTTGCAGAGGCTATTGAGTGTTTTCTTATTGTCGCAACTGGTGGATAGTTGGCTGATTTTGTAGTAGGTAGTGAGTCATAAGCAGGTTGCATTGTTTTTGTCGTCTCTTGTAAGGAAAGCTTTGGGGAAGGGGGTATTCTATTCACTACAGCTGGAGGTGCTTGTGTTATGATGTAGGGTCTACTGGGATAATTTGGCTCACAAGATAATTTGGGTCAAAAACCGAAAAACATTGTTTTTTAATTTCTGGAAAATCTAAAAATACATGTAATACAATTTTTTATAGCTCATATGAAAGATAATTGAACATACTTTAATGTAAAAATACAAACATTGTATTGCTGATATTATAAATATAATAAAAAAAATCACATTTTTGAAAACAAAAAAATAAGCTCCCCAAACTTTGGTCTGGCACAAAAATTTGAACACCTAGAAAAGAAAATTAGTGCACAGTTAAAGCTTATCATCTTGGCTATCTAATAGAATATGGTTTATATTTATATGACCAATATTTCTTCTGTAGTGACCAATTATGTGACATGGAGTAATTTGGGTCACCACAAAAAAAAAGACAAAATTTTATATATTACTTAATCATGTTACTTTATGTTTCAGGGACTACTAATGTGTTCTCTTTTTATTTTTCAGGTGTTTTAAACTTATTTCAATTAAATCTGAGGTAGCTACATAGATACCAGTAATATTTTTATTTACAATCATGCCTCGCAATTATGTTAAAAAACATAGTACTGCTGCCTCTTATGGGCAGGATGAAATAGAACAGGCAGTTGCTGAAGTTAGTGCTGGTGGCAGGTCCATAGGAAGCATCGCCAGAGACCATAACATCCCAAAAGAAACATTACGCCATTGGGTTGTCAAACCTCATAGCAGACTTGGTGCAGGCCATCCAACTATTCTAAGTGCTGATGAAGAAACAGTGATTGTGAGTGCGTTGGAGTTTGTCTCTCAGTGAGGCTTTCCTCAGGGGAGAAACGAGGTTAAAGACATGGTTAGGTCATTCATCAAATCAATTGGTAGGAAGACTCCATTTTGTGATGATCGTCCTGGTGATGATTGGATGCTCCTCTTTGAGTCAAGGCATAAGGAGTTCCTGAAGCGGCGCAAACCAGAAATCCTAACCATTGCTTGAGCTGAAGGTTTGACGCATCATGTACTCAACTGCTTTTTTGACATGTATGAACAATTGTTAGATGCCAACAACCTGAGAACCAAGCCACATTACATCTTCAACCTAGACAAGACTGGTCTCAATACTGACAGGCGAGGTGATGCTGTTTTTGTAAGTAATGCTGCTAAGAATGCTTACCTCAAATCCCCCAATGCAGGAAAAACAATGTATTCAGTTCTGTGTGTCTGCTACAGGCATCTATCTGCCTCCTCTCCCAGTCTACAAAGCCAAGAGCCTCTATTCATCTGGACTGTTGGAGGACCCCATGAACCTACATACAGCTGCAGCGAGTCAGGTTGGATGATGGATATCAATTTCAAAAATTGGTTCCTTAAGGTTTTTGTGAAGCACACGCAGTCCCATGAGAAGCCTATTCTCCTAACGTATAATGGTCACAACAGTTACCTAACCTACGCCACAATTAAGACTGCAATGGACAACAACATCCTCATCTTTTGTTTACCTCCAAATACTTTGCATGCCCTGCAACCACTAGATGTAGGTGTCTTCAGACCAGTTAAGGTTGCCTGGAAGAAGATCCTGAACACCTTGTTCACTGAGCCTCGTATGCAGTGCATGGATAAAGCAGTCTTTCCAACCCTATTGAACAAACTGTGGCCGCAGCTGGATCCAACGCATGCCATCAATGCATTCAGAGGTGCAGGTTTGTAACCTTGTGATAAGGAAGCAGTCAGACACAGAGTTGTTGAAACTACATCTGTTCCTTTGATGCATGCCCAACAGCCTTCAGAAGCAGGGCCAAGCACATCAGCAGAAACTGGGGGGCCAAGCACATCAGCAGAAGCTGGGGGGCCAAGCACATCAGCAGAATTTTTTTTTTTTTTTTATAGAGCCCATCTGGCAACTACCCACTTGGGCATAAGTCGCCGAAAAACACGACAGCCTAGAATTAGGCTACTTTAAAGTTAAAATATGAAAACTTAACAATCAATATAAATTGGAAAAACTTAACGATCGAAGCAATCTCCGGCAGCGGGGGGAGGTCCCCCTCACCCCGGTGCAGGAGAGTGCAACCTAAAACAAAACAATAACAAAAAAAAAGGAACCTTAAATAAAGGGGAGAAGGCCGGCCTCCCCCAAAAAGTCAATAAGTCCACCAGTCATGGTGCACGCACTCGTCCCGAGTACAAGGGACAGGCGGTAGCGACCCCGCCCATCCCGGTACCGAGACAGGTATCGTGCGCGAAGATCACCCAGACTGGGACATTCGACAAGAATATGCCGAACAGTCTGGGGGACGACGCAGTCGTTGCAATAGGGCACATGCGAGCGCTCCACCAAGTAACGATGCGTCACACGAGTGTGTCCGATTCGAAGACGACAGAAAGCAACCTGAAGCCGCCGCGGCATTGGGGGATAGGTCCATGGGAACAGTCGCGGCGCAATGGCACGCAACTTTAAGTTCCCCTCGACCGTCTCCCATCTTCTTTGCCAAGCAGTCCGAAGAGCTGCCCGTATTCCTGCCATGTAGTCAGTGTGAGGAAGAGCGAAACGCTGGTCCGGTCGCAGAGTCCTCGCGGACTCTTTGGCGCGCTCATTCCCCGCAATTCCTACATGTCCAGGAACCCAGCAGAAGATAATCTCGACATCTGCCCGGCTCGCCAAAACCGTGGCGTCACGGATTTCGCGAACCAGGGGATGCGGAGATTCCAATGCCCCGAGAGCACTCAGGGCGCTTTGTGAGTCGCTATAAATCACAATCCGGTCTCCGAACCGGGCACGTCGCGTAATCTCCCGTACCGAGTGGTGTATTGCCACCAGCTCGGCCGTGAAGACAGACGCAGCGCCTGGTAGAGCCCCGCTGACTTCAAACAGAGGGGATACGGCGTGGAAGCCGACCCCCTCTTGGGACTTGGAGCCATCCGTATACACTGGCACGGTACCAGCGTGACACGATGTGTGCTCCAAAAAGGTCGAACGCAATACTCCCGGCGCGGTACAAGCTTTGGGAGCAGAGGCGTGGCGACAAATAGCCAAATGTGGTACCCTCCAGGGTGGCGTCCTGGGCAGAACCAGGGGCGCCACCGGCCCGAGAGCTATATCTACCTCTCGAAGGAGTTTCCTGGCCCTAAACCCAAAGGGCTTAGGGTATGACTCGTGTCTCTCGGCGGCATAGGCACCATCGAGATCAGCTGCGGATGCAGTGAGAGCTGTTGGCGACTGAGGGAGGCGCCGGGCTCGCGCGTACAGGCGAGTGATGCACTGCACGCGGCGCAGAGCGAGTGGCATCTCCCCAGCATCGACCAACAGGCTCTCAATGGGGGAAGTGCGGAAGGCACCGGTCGCAAGGCGAAGGCCGGTGTGGTGGATCGAATCCACCTTCCGCAATAAACGCTCGGCTGCGGATGCATAAAACTCGCATCCGTAGTCGAGCTTCGAGCGAACAAAGGATCGATAAAAAAGTAAGGCGGTAGCCCTATCAGCGCCCCAAGCGCTGAACGTCACGGAACGGAGAATGTCCATGGCGCGGGTACAAGAGACCCTAAGGCTGCGAATGTGAGCCTCCCAGGTGAGGCGTCGGTCGAATACAAGACCAAGGAATTTTTTTTTTTTTTTATAGAGCCCATCTGGCAACTACCCACTTGGGCATAGGTCGCCGAAAAACACGACAGCCTAGAATTAGGCTACTTTAAAGTTAAAATATGAAAACTTAACAATCGATATAAATTGGAAAAACTTAACAATCGAAGCAATCTCCGGCAGCGGGGGGAGGTCCCCCTCACCCCGGTGCAGGAGAGTGCAACCTAAAACAAAACAATAATAGAAAAAAAGGAACCTTAAATAAAGGGGAGAAGGCCGGCCTCCCCCAAAAAGTCAAAAAGTCCACCAGTCATGGTGCACGCACTCGTCCCGAGTACAAGGGACAGGCGGTAGCGACCCCGCCCCTCCCGGTACCGAGACAGGTATCGTGCGCGAAGATCACCCAGACTGGGACATTCGACAAGAATATGCCGAACAGTCTGGGGGACGACGCAGTCGTTGCAATAGGGCACATGCGAGCGCTCCACCAAGTAACGATGCGTCACACGAGTGTGTCCGATTCGAAGACGACAGAAAGCAACCTGAAGCCGCCGCGGCATTGGGGGATAGGTCCATGGGAACAGTCGCGGCGCAATGGCACGCAACTTTAAGTTCCCCTCGACCGTCTCCCATCTTCTTTGCCAAGCAGTCCGAAGAGCTGCCCGTATTCCTGCCATGTAGTCAGTGTGAGGAAGAGCGAAACGCTGGTCCGGTCGCAGAGTCCTCGCGGACTCTTTGGCGCCCTCATCGGCGCGCTCATTCCCCGCAATTCCTACATGTCCAGGAACCCAGCAGAAGATAATCTCGACATCTGCCCGGCTCGCCAAAACCGTGGCGTCACGGATTTCGCGAACCAGGGGATGCGGAGATTCCAATGCCCCGAGAGCACTCAGGGCGCTTTGTGAGTCGCTATAAATCACAATCCGGTCTCCGAACCGGGCACGTCGCGTAATCTCCCGTACCGAGTGGTGTATTGCCACCAGCTCGGCCGTGAAGACAGACGCAGCGCCTGGTAGAGCCCCGCTGACTTCAAACAGAGGGGATACGGCGTGGAAGCCGACCCCCTCTTGGGACTTGGAGCCATCCGTATACACTGGCACGGTACCAGCGTGACACGATGTGTGCTCCAAAAAGGTCGAACGCAATACTCCCGGCGCAGTACAAGCTTTGGGAGCAGAGGCGTGGCGACAAATAGCCAAATGTGGTACCCTCCAGGGTGGCGTCCTGGGCAGAACCAGGGGCGCCACCGGCCCGAGAGCTATATCTACCTCTCGAAGGAGTTTCCTGGCCCTAAACCCAAAGGGCTTAGGGTATGACTGGCGTCTCTCGGCGGCATAGGCACCATCGAGATCAGCTGCGGATGCAGTGAGAGCTGTTGGCGACTGAGGGAGGCGCCGGGCTCGCGCGTACAGGCGAGTGATGCACTGCACGCGGCGCAGAGCGAGTGGCATCTCCCCAGCATCGACCAACAGGCTCTCAATGGGGGAAGTGCGGAAGGCACCGGTCGCAAGGCGAAGGCCGGTGTGGTGGATCGAATCCACCTTCCGCAATAAACGCTCGGCTGCGGATGCATAAAACTCGCATCCGTAGTCGAGCTTCGAGCGAACAAAGGATCGATAAAAAAGTAAGGCGGTAGCCCTATCAGCGCCCCAAGCGCTGAACGTCACGGAACGGAGAATGTCCATGGCGCGGGTACAAGAGACCCTAAGGCTGCGAATATGAGCCTCCCAGGTGAGGCGTCGGTCGAATACAAGACCAAGGAAACGGTGCGACTCAACCACATCCAGACGCACCCCATTAAGAAACAGATCTGGGTCGGGGTGAAGCCGTGGGTGGCGGCAGAAGTGCACCACCTTAGTCTTGGCCAAAGAAAACCGAAACCTGTGCGCTTCGGCATAGCGAGAGACGCGGTTCAATGCCTGTTGGAGTCGACGCTCCAGAGTTGGCATCTGGGCCGCGCCAAAAGAGATCGAAAGGTCGTCCACGTAGAGCGTAGCGAGAACATCTTCCGGCAGCACCGAGGTGATGCCGTTGATGCTCAGGGCAAAGAGTGTGACACTGAGGACACTTCCCTGCGGGACACCCTCTTCCTGCTCCTTTGGGCCGGAGAGAGCTCCCCCCACCCGTACGCGGAATCGACGATCTCGCAAAAATTCAGATATAAACATTGGGAGGCGTCCCCTCGCCCCCATCGTGTGGAGAGTCTCCATGATACCGTATCGCCATGCGGTATCATAGGCTTTCTCCAGATCAAAAAACACCGTGGCGTAGTGCTGTCTACGAAGGAAAGCCTCGCAGACGGCATTTTCCAGTCGGAGCAGAGCATCCGACGTGGAGTGGAACTTACGGAAGCCGCACTGTGCAGAAGACAGATGGCCTCCGCTGTCCAGGAAATAGGCTAATCTAACATTTACCAATTTCTCCATCAACTTGCACACGCAAGAGGTTAGAGAGATTGGGCGGAAACCGGTCGGAGTAGAGTGATCTCTCCCCGGCTTGCGAAAGGCGAGCACAGTAGCGATTCGCCAGGAGTCTGGGAGGAGACCTTCCACCCAGATCCTGTTGAACAAATCTAACAGAAAGGCCATGCCTCGCTCCCCCAGGTGTCGAAGCATGGCGTACGGGACATCGTCCGGACCATGGGCGGTGTCCGCGCACGAAGCGAGAGCGGAACGCAACTCACTCACAGTAAACTTGTCGTTGAAGGGTTCTCCGACTCTGGAGGTAAAGTCCAGCCGGCGGCCTTCCGCGACATCACGACGTGCATTGAATGCTGGCGGAGCAGCATCACGGCTAGAGAATGCGGAAAAAGCGGTCGCTAAGGATTCCGCCACGGACACGGGGTCCGAGATTGCGGTCCCATTCTCCTGGAGAACGGGAGGGGGGTCCTGCGAGAACTTGCCCCGAATCCTTTTGACTCGCTTCCACACCTCAGCTAAAGGGGTCTTCCCGTTAAGTGAAGACACGTATGCCCGCCAAGAAGAGCGGCGGGCGTGCTTCGAAATATACCGGAACCTAGCCCTAGCCCGACGAAATTCAGCGACGGTGAAATCGTTCGGGCGGCGCTTATAGCGCATGTAGGCATAACGCTTCTGTTTGAGGGCCGTCTCACACTCGGCCGACCACCATGGGAGTGGTCGGCGTGCAAAACGGCCAGACGTCCTAGGAATAGTAGTCAGGCCCACGGCGATGAGGTTGCCGGAGAAGAACTCAACGGCCTCATCTACCGACCTAAACTCCTTGACTGAGATAGAGAATTCAGTCATTTCCTGAAATGCAGGCCACCGCGCCCGCGCCAAGCACCACCGAGGTGGTCTCTCAGGCGGCAGTTGCCCTGAAAATGATATTTGAATGGGAAAGTGATCACTACCATGGAGGTCATCGACCACCCCCCAATCAAAATCAGGCTGTGCATCCGAGGAGCACAAAGATAGGTCAAGGCAAGAAAATGAAGCGGTTCTCGGACAGTGATGCGTAAACTCATCCACGTTTAGGACACCCATCTCAAGCTCTTCGATCAGATCGGCAAGGACTTGTCCCCTGGGATTTATGGTGTAATCTCCCCAGAGAGGATGCCTGCCGTTCAGATCTCCAAGCAAGAGATAGGGCCTCGGCAACCGTGCCACGACGCGGCGGAAGTCCCCCGCGTCGAAGTCAGCTGACGGTGGAATGTACGCAGAAATGATAGTATACCTCCTATCCAGGTGCAGCTGCACAGCCACTGCCTGAAAGGAGGTATCTAAAGAGAAAGGAAGAACGGAGACATCATGCCGGGTGTAAACCGCGCATCCCCCAGCCCGGCCGTCCCGCGGTGGTGGGGTCGCAAGACCCTTATACCCCGGGAGGGCAGGCAGGGGGCACGCGCCTAGCATGGTCTCCTGCAAAAAAATAGCTAACGGGGAACGGGATGAGGCGAGCCTCCGCAGCTCCTCCCAGTTGGCCCGGAGTCCACGGCAATTCCATTGAAGGAATATGCCCTCCAGGCCTAGCTCGGAGGAGACGCGGGGGCCCTCCTAGAATTGAAGACCCTCACGGGAATGGCCGTACGCTTCCCGGGGGCAGAACCCCGGGCGCTGTTGGCCGGACAAAGCGCTGAAGGCGCTGTCGCCTTCGAGGACTTATTGGGGGAGGTTGGGCTCGCCATGCGAGTCTTTTCCTCCCTCAGCCTCGAAACTTTAGGCGGGCGTTGCGGCTTCGGAGGCGGGGGGCCCTCTTTTCGAGGAACCACCGTCTCCGAGCCACTCGCTCCACCTCGGGGCGTGGGCAAAGGGGCCGAAGCTCCTTTGTTGCTGTCCTCCTTTCGGGGAACAGCTTTAGGAACCCCGGAAGATGGCCTAGCGACCATCTTCAGGGGTGTTGCCTCCTGTGAGTCTAACGACTCGGTGGAGGCGCGTGGCCGTTTCGCTTTACGCGAAACGGTCACGCTGGGGGAAGAGGGGGGAGCCCTGGTTTTAGCCGGGGCAGGGTATGAACCCTTTTTGCCGCCAGCTTTACCAGGGGAGCGCCCAGGTTGGGTAGAGCCCACAGAAGGGCTCCGAATGGGCGCGGAAACAACCGTGCTCGTTGGCCTGGATGGGCCAGGAGCAGAGGGTGCCTTTCTAACTATTGAGGCATATGACGTCCCAGGCAGAGCCGGGCGCGCCAGGACCAAGTCCTTTGCCTCGCGGAATGAGAGTCGATCCTGGGCCTGAACGGCCAGGATTTCTTTCTCAAGGAGATATGCACCACATTGCTTCGAAGAAGCAGGGTGCGGCTCTCCGCAATTGACACACTTGGCCACACACGATTTGGACTTATCGTGTGCGACCTTGGAGCAATTTACACAGACTTCGGGTGACCCCGATTTTGCACGTCTACATGATCGATTCGTATGGCCGAAGCGGTGGCAGTAATAGCACCGCCGCGGCAGTGGCACGAATGCCTTCACGCGGTAGCGGTACCAACCGGCACACACCGACTCAGGGAGCTTGTCACAGTCGAACGTGACGAAGAGTGTAGGGGTGGGTCTCGAGGCCCCTCCCTGTTTTCTCATCACACGTTCGACCTTGACCGTCCCATGGTCGGCCAGCTCTAGGGTGATGTCCTCAATGGAGTAGTCAACGAGTTCCCTCGCATAAACTACTCCTTTCACAAAGTTCATGGTAGAGTGCGGCGTCACACTCACCGGGGTGCCATGAAGTGTCCGAAGAGCACTTATCTTGGCCGCCTCGGCGGGATTCGCCGCATTCGCCAGAAGGCTCCCGTCCGAGAAACGGGTTACCTTCGGCTCTCTACCAATTGCACTAGCTAATCCTCTCCTCTGATGGATCATGTTGCCCTTGGACAACATGGTGCCATCAGTGGAGCGAATAACGAGGAAGCGTTTGAAGCCAGCGGGCTCGAAAACGCCAGGTAACCTCTGAATCAGGGGCCCCGATGTCATCGAGGCTCCGCCCTGTGCATTCTTGGTCTTAGTCCTAGTCAGGGGCTCCGCACACGAGGGGGTAGAGGGGCCGGATGTGCCGATCTTGGCTTGGTCGCCTACCAAAGTGGTAGCAGACCCATCCGTCCCCGCAGCCCCCGCGGATGGAGAGGAGCCCCGAGTCTTCTTCGTCTTTTGAGTCTTTTTAGTCTTTTTCTTTTTAGGAGAGGAGGGCGGGGAATGAACCCGCTTCTCACCTCCGCCGGCAGAAGCCCCCATGCCAGATGGGCCGGCCTCAGCCAGGTCCCTCTCCGAAATGGAGAAGGTCCTGGTAGTCGTAGGGGCACCTGTCGGAGGAGATCCCTCCCCTCCTTTTACTGCCTCGGAGTCCTCGGCCATTTGAGGGGGACCTTGCATAGGGGCGGATTCGGGTTCGGTGCTTGGCGCCGAGCCCGGATTCCCCCCCATGGAAGGCCCTACCGTCTGAGGCTGGGTCTCCTCAAGGACCATGTCTATCACAGGAGGGGCCTCCAGTTGGCCATCCCCTCCCAGGACATCGCAGGTCCCCTTGGCAGTAATGTCACTAGTCAGGTGGTGTGGGGAGGCACAGGCCTTGACCCCAGCAAGGTTCAAAATTCTTGCCAGCAGGTCTTTTGAGGGAAGCGACCGAAGGGGCCTGGCTTCCCTCTCCCCCCTAAGGGGGTTTGCCCTACCGAGCCGCTTGCACGAGGGGCGGTCGGCAATGGGCTGCCTGCTGGCTTTCTTGGCAGTCCCCTTAGAAAGCAAAGGAGGGACTGCCGCTGGAGATAGGGAGGTGCCCGAAAGCACCTCCAGAGAAGGGGGTGAGGGGGAGTCCCCTACACCCGTAGGCGTAGGAGAGGAGTAAGCCTCCTCTCCGGTTAAAGAATTATGGAGGGTCCCTTGCGCAAGCACAAGGGGGGGGACCTCCATTTTCTCGGTGGAGCTGCCCGAGGGCGGCTCCGTAGATGTTTTTGGGGAAGTTGGGGGTTGGGGTTTTTGTTTTTTTTCATACATGGGCATGGTGACCCTCTTTTTATACGGGACGCAATAGCTCATCACCTCTCGCAGTTGCCCGCACTGCGAGAGGTGCTTACAAGCCCGGCAGAGCCAGGCGCCGCCATTCGGGACCACCCCTCCCGCCTGGTGGCCTGGCAGTCCTTCGGCATGGCGGCTCCACCTTGGACACGGCGTAAAAAATATAGGTTGTGAAGAGGAGAGGAAAAGGGATGTGAGGAAGATGTGGGTGGGGATGAAGCAGGTTGTTAAAAAAACCCCAACCCGAACCGGAGCTGAGGGGTTAGGGAACAATGTCCCCTCCCCCCTCAGCCCCGATCCGGGGTGGTTGGCTTGAGAAGAAGGTCAGCATTCTACCCTGTGAAATTAGAGGCTGACCAGAGAAAGTTGTGGGAGAGGTTGTATGAAAAGCGACGAGGTAGGGGAGAAATCGGGCTATCTGAAGGAAGGAAGAGAGGCTAAGCTGGGGCCGGACGGAGCGCTGGATCCCGTCAGCACGGCGGCCAGGATGGCAAATCGCCGCGCCCCTTACGGGGCAAGACCAAGGAAACGGTGCGACTCAACCACATCCAGGCGCACCCCATTAAGAAACAAATCTGGGTCGGGGTGAAGCCGTGGATGGCGGCAGAAGTGCACCACCTTAGTCTTGGCCAAAGAAAACCGAAACCTGTGCGCTTCGGCATAGCGAGAGACGCGGTTCAATGCCTGTTGGAGTCGGCGCTCCAGAGTTGGCATCTGGGCCGCGCCAAAAGAGATCGAAAGGTCGTCCACGTAGAGCGTAGCGAGAACATCTTCCGGCAGCACCGAGGTGATGCCGTTGATGCTCAGGGCAAAGAGTGTGACACTGAGGACACTTCCCTGCGGGACACCCTCTTCCTGCTCCTTTGGGCCGGAGAGGGTTCCTCCCACCCGTACGCGGAATCGACGATCTCGCAAAAATTCAGATATAAACATTGGGAGGCGTCCCCTCGCCCCGATCGTGTGGAGAGTCTCTATGATACCGTATCGCCATGCGGTATCATAGGCCTTCTCCAGATCAAAAAACACCGTGGCGTAGTGCTGTCTACGAAGGAAAGCCTCGCAGACGGCATTTTCCAGTCGGAGCAGAGCATCCGACGTGGAGTGGAACTTACGGAAGCCGCACTGTGCAGAAGACAGATGGCCTCCGCTGTCTAGGAAATAGGCTAATCTAACATTTACCAATTTCTCCATCAACTTGCACACGCAAGAGGTTAGAGAGATTGGGCGGAATCCGGTCGGAGTAGTGATCTCTCCCCGGCTTGCGAAAGGCGAGCACAGTAGCGATTCGCCAGGAGTCTGGGAGAAGACCTTCCACCCAGATCCTGTTGAACAAATCTAACAGAAAGGCCATGCCTCGCTCACCCAGGTGTCGAAGCATGGCGTACGGGACATCGTCCGGACCATGGGCGGTGTCCGCGCACGAAGCGAGAGCGGAGCGCAACTCACTCACAGTAAACTTGTCGTTGAAGGGTTCTCCGCCTCTGGAGGTAAAGTCCAGCCGGCGGCCTTCCGCGACATCACGACGTGCATTGAATGCTGGCGGAGCAGCATCACGGCTAGAGAATGCGGAAAAAGCGGTCGCTAAGGATTCCGCCACGGACGCGGGGTCCGAGATTGCGGTCCCATTCTCCTGGAGAACGGGAGGGGGGTCCTGCGAGAACTTGCCCCGAATCCTTTTGACTCGCTTCCACACCTCAGCTAAAGGGGTCTTCCCGTTAAGTGAAGACACGTATGCCCGCCAAGAAGAGCGGCGGGCGTGCTTCGAAATATACCGGAACCTAGCCCTAGCCCGACGAAATTCAGCGACAGTGAAATCGTTCGGGCGGCGCTTATAGCGCATGTAGGCATAACGCTTCTGTTTGAGGGCCGTCTCACACTCGGCCGACCACCATGGGAGTGGTCGGCGTGCAAAACGGCCAGACGTCCTAGGAATAGTAGTCAGGCCCACGGCGATGAGGTTGCCGGAGAAGAACTCGACGGCCTCATCTACCGACCTAAACTCCTCGACTGAGAGAGAGAATTCAGTCATTTCCTGAAATGCAGGCCACCGCGCCCGCGCCAAGCACCACCGAGGTGGTCTCTCAGGCGGCAGTTGCCCTGAAAATGATATTTGAATGGGAAAGTGATCACTACCATGGAGGTCATCGACCACCCCCCAATCAAAATCAGGCTGTGCATCCGAAGAGCACAAAGATAGGTCAAGGCAAGAAAATGAAGCGGTTCTCGGACAGTGATGCGTAAACTCATCCACGTTTAGGACACCCATCTCAAGCTCTTCGATCAGATCGGCAAGGACTTGTCCCCTGGGATTCATGGAGTAATCTTCCCAGAGAGGATGCCTGCCGTTCAGATCTCCAAGCAAGAGATAGGGCCTCGGCAACCGTGCCACGACGCGGCGGAAGTCCCCCGCGTCGAAGTCAGCTGACGGTGTAATGTACGCAGAAATCAGAGTATACCTCCTATCCAGGTGCAGCTGCAAAGCCACTGCCTGAAAGGAGGTATCTAAAGAGAAAGGAATTTTTTTTTTTTTTTTTTAAGGGCTCATCTGGCGACTGCCTACTTGGGCATTAGTCGCCGTATTAAAACTGGCCTAGTTCTAGGCTACTTTAAAATAAAATTAAAGAAAAAAACAAAACAAAACACCCAAAAATGGGGAAAGGAAGCAAGCTGGTGCGTCGGTAAAGAGAAAGGAAGAACGGAGACATCATGCCGGGTGTAAACCGCGCATCCCCCAGCCCAGCCATCCCGCGGTGGTGGGGTCGCAAGACCCTTATACCCGGGAGGGCGGGCAGGGGGCACGCGCCTAGCATGGTCTCCTGCAAAAAGATAGCTAACGGGGAACGGGACGAGACGAGCCTCCGCAGCTCCTCCCAGTTGGCCCGGAGTCCATGGAAATTCCATTGAAGGAATATGCCCTCCAGGCCTAGTTCGGAAGAGACGCAGGAGCCCTCCTCGAACTGAAGACCCTCACGGGAATGGCCGTACGCTTCCCGGAGGCAGAACCCCCGGCGCTGTTGGCCGGACAAAGCGCTCAAGGCGCTGTCGCCTTCGGGGACTTATTGGGGGAGGTTGGGCTCGCCATGCAAGTCTTTTCCTCCCTCCGCCTCGAAACCTTAGGCGGGCATTGCGGCTTCGGAGGCGGGGGGGCCCTCTTTTCGAGGAACCACAGTCTCCGAGCCACTCGCTCCACCTCGGGGCGTGGGCGAAGGGGCCGAAGCTCCTTTGTTGCTGTCCTCCTTTCGGGGAACAGCTTTAGGAACCCCGGAAGATGGCCTAGCGACCATCTTCAGGGGTGTTGCCTCCTGTGAGTCTAACGACTCAGTGGAGGCGCGTGGCCGTTTCGCCTTACGGAAAACGGTCACGCTGGGGGAAGAGGGGGGAGCCCTGGTTTTAGCCGGGGCAGGGTATGAACCCTTTTTGCCGCCAGCTTTACCAGGGGAGCGCCCGGGTTGGGTAGCGCCCGCAGAAGGGCTCTGAATGAGCACGGAAACAACTGTGCTCATTGGCCTGGATGGGCCAGGAGCAGAGGGTGCCTTTCTAACTATTGAGGCATATGACGTCCCAGGCAGAGCCGGGCGCGCCAGGACCAAGTCCTTTGCCTCGCGGAATGAGAGTCGATCCTGGGCCTGAATGGCCAGGATTTCTTTCTCAAGGAGATATGCACCACATTACTTCGAAGAAGCAGGGTGCGGCCCTCCGCAATTGACACACTTGGCCACACACGATTTGGACTTATCGTGTGCGACCTTGGAGCAATTTACACAGACTTCAGGTGACCCTGAATTTGCAAGTCTACATGAGCGATTTGTATGGCCGAAGCAGTGACAGTAATAGCACAGCCGCAGCAGTGGCACGAATGCCTTCACTCGGTAGCGGTACCAACCGGCACGCACCGACTCAGGGAGCTTGTCACAGTCGAACGTGATGAAGAGTGTAGGGGTGGGTCTCAAGGCCCCTCCCTGTTTTCTCATCACACGTTCGACCTTGACCGCCCCATGGTCGGCCAGCTCTAGGGTGATGCCCTCAATGGAGTAGTCAACGAGTTCCCTCGCATAAACTACTCCTTTCACAAAGTTCATGGTAGAGTGCGGTGTCACACTCACCGGGGTGCCATGAAGTGTCCGAAGAGCACTTATCTTGGCCGCCTCGGCGGGATTCGCTCTCTACCAATTGCACTAGCTAATCCTCTCCTCTGATGGATCATGTTGTCCTTGGACAACATGCTGCCATCAGTGGAGCGAATAACGAAGAAGCGTTTGAAGCCAGCGGGCTCAAAAATGCCAGGTAACCTCTGAATGAGGGGCCCCGATGTCATCGAGGCTCTGCCCTGTGCACTTTTGGTCTTTGTCATCGTCAGGAGCTCTGTACCCGGGGGGGCAGATGGGCCGGATGTGCGGATCTTGGCTTGGTCGCTTGTCAAAGTGGCAGCAGACCCATCCGTCCCCGTAGCCCCCGCGGATGGAGAGGAGCCCCGAGTCTTCTTCGTCTTTTTGGTCTTTTTCATCATTTTCTTTTTTGGAGAGGAGGCCGGGTTATGAACCTGCTTCTCACCCCCGCCTATAGAAGCCCCCAGGCCAAATGGAACGGCCTCAGCCAGGTCCTTCTCCGAAATGGAGAAGGTCCTGGTGGTCGCAGGGGCATCATCCGGAGGAGATCCCTCCCCTCCTTGTACTGCCTGAGAATCCACAGCCGTTTGATGAGGACCTTGCATAGGGGAGGATTCGGGTTCGGTGCTTGGTGCGAGCCTGGATTCCCCCCCATGGAAGGCCCTACCTTCTGAGGCTGGTTTTCCTCAAGGACCATGTCTATCACAGGAGGGGCCTCCAGTTGGCCATCCCCTCCCAGGACATCGCAGGTCCCCTTGGCAGCGTCATAAGTCTTTAGTGGGGAGGCACAGGCCTTGACCCCGGCAAGGTTTAATATTTTTGCCAGCAGGTCTTTTGAGGGAAGCGACCGAAGGGGCCTGGCTTCCCTCTCCCCCCTAAGGGGGTTTGCCCTACCGAGCCGCTTGTACGAGGGGCGGTCGGCAATGGGCTGCCTGCTGGCTTTCTTGGCAGTCCCCTTAGAAAGCAAAGGAAGGACTGCCGCTGGAGATAGGGAGATGCCCGAAAGCACCTCCAGAGAAGGGGGTGAGGGGGAGTCCCCTACACCCGTAGGAGAGGAGTAAGCCTCCTCTCCGGTTAAAGAGGTATGGAGGGTCCCCTGCGCAAGCACAGGGAAGGGGACCTCCATCTTTTCTGTGGAGCTGCACGAGGGCGGCTCCGTTGTTTTAGGGGGAATTAAGGGGAGATGTTTTTTTTTTTCATCATTGGGCATGGTGACCCTCTTTGTTTTACGGGACGCAATCGCTCACCACCTCTTGCAGTAGCCCGCACTGCAAGAGGTGCTTACAGGCCTGGCAGAGCCAGGTGCCGCCATTTGGGACCACCCCTCCCGCCTGGTGGCCTGGCAGTCCTTCGGCATGGCGGCTCCACCTTAGACACGGCGTAAAACAGATAGAATGTGAAGAGGAGAGGAAAAGGGATGTGAGGAAGGTATGGGTGGGGATGAAGCAGGTTGTTAAAAAAAACCCATCCCGAACCAGAGCTGAGTGGTTAGGGAACAATGTCCCCTCCCCCCCTCAGCCCCCATCTGGGGTGGTTGGCTTGAGAAGAAGGTCAGCATTCTACCCTGTGAAATTAGAGGCTGACCAGAGAAAGTTGTGGGAGAGGTTGTATGTAAAGCGACGAGGTAGGGGAGAAATCGGGCTATCTGAAGGAAGGAAGAGAGGCTAAGCTGGGGCCGGACGGAGCGCTGTATCCCGTCAGCACGGCGGCCAGGATGGCAAATCGCCGCGCCCCTTACGGGGAGGATGTCCATGAAGGTGCACATCCTTGATGCCCATCCTGGCCAGTTCAAGGAGAATATCAGAGCATATTCAGAGGAGCAAGGATGGCACTTCCATCAAGATATACCGAACTTTGAACGTAAATACCAATGAGTATACAATGAGAACATGATGGGAGACTACATTTGGGGGGTTTGTACAGAAAAGTGATTTACATTAAAAACAGGAAATTGAGGAAGGAAAACTGTTCACTTCTAACTTTTTTTTTTTTTTTTACTTGTTTTTATATATTTCTTGTGGAAGTTTCAATAAAATTGTAAAATCTGTGATTTTGTTTTTAGCGCTACAATGGCTGAAAACCCCCCCTGCCTATTTCTAGTAAAAATTTCATCATATAAGCCACAAAAGCAAAGTTCCAAACAAATAATGGTTATTTTCTATTGTTTTGCAATAAAATGAGTTGGAAAATAACACTTGCTGACCAGAAACAAAAATTGCTACATAGTGTAATGATATGGGACTGTGGAGCAAAAGAGGTGAAAGTAGACACTATAAAACGTTAGAAAGGGCTAAAAGACTATGGAAGGGACATTGCTGCTATTAGCATTCCTAAGGACAACCACATTCAGAAAAATCAACAAGCACTTAGTCAGTGAAGGTTGAAAATAAATGCATACAGGGATAATATTATGTTCTGTAAGGGTGAAACACTATATTAAAAAATATAAGCATATACTCACATGATGAATTACAGCTACAAGAAGTACTGAATTCCTTTTTCTTTTTTTTATTATTTCTTTGTAGGTTCAGCAATGAATTTTGTTCTTGGCTTAACATTGTAAATTTTAAAATACCTCACCTATTTTTTGTACTATTAATTAGGTGCTACAAAAGCAAAGTTCCAAACAAATAATGGTTATTTTCTATTGTTTTGCAATAAAATGAGTTGGAAAATAACACTTGCTGACCAGAAACAAAAATTGCTACATAGTGTAATGATATGGGACTGTGGAGCAAAAGAGGTGAAAGTAGACACTATAAAACGTTAGAAAGGGCTAAAAGACTATGGAAGGGACATTGCTGCTATTAGCATTCCTAAGGACAACCACGTTCAGAAAAATCAACATTTTTTTTTTTTTTTTTTTATAGAGCCCATCTGGCAACTACCCACTTGGGCATAAGTCGCCGAAAAACACGACAGCCTAGAATTAGGCTACTTTAAAGTTAAAATATGAAAACTTAACAATCAATATAAATTTGAAAAACTTAACAATCGAAGCAATCTCCGGCAGCGGGGGGAGGTCCCCCTCACCCCGGTGCAGGAGAGTGCAATCTAAAACAAAACAATAACAAAAAAAGGAACCTTAAATAAAGGGGAGAAGGCCGGCCTCCCCCAAAAAGTCAATAAGTCCACCAGTCATGGTGCACGCACTCGTCCCGAGTACAAGGGACAGGCGGTAGCGACCCCGCCCATCCCGGTACCGAGACAGGTATCGTGCGCGAAGATCACCCAGACTGGGACATTCGACAAGAATATGCCGAACAGTCTGGGGGACGACGCAGTCGTTGCAATAGGGCACATGCGAGCGCTCCACCAAGTAACGATGCGTCACACGAGTGTGTCCGATTCGAAGACGACAGAAAGCAACCTGAAGCCGCCGCGGCATTGGGGGATAGGTCCATGGGAACAGTCGCGGCGCAATGGCACGCAACTTTAAGTTCCCCTCGACCGTCTCCCATCTTCTTTGCCAAGCAGTCCGAAGAGCTGCCCGTATTCCTGCCATGTAGTCGGTGTGAGGAAGAGCGAAACGCTGGTCCGGTCGCAGAGTCCTCGCGGACTCTTTGGCGCGCTCATTCCCCGCAATTCCTACATGTCCAGGAACCCAGCAGAAGATAATCTCGACATCTGCCCGGCTCGCCAAAACCGTGGCGTCACGGATTTCGCGAACCAGGGGATGCGGAGATTCCAATGCCCCGAGAGCACTCAGGGCGCTTTGTGAGTCGCTATAAATCACAATCCGGTCTCCGAACCGGGCACGTCGCGTAATCTCCCGTACCGAGTGGTGTATTGCCACCAGCTCGGCCGTGAAGACAGACGCAGCGCCTGGTAGAGCCCCGCTGACTTCAAACAGAGGGGATACGGCGTGGAAGCCGACCCCCTCTTGGGACTTGGAGCCATCCGTATACACTGGCACGGTACCAGCGTGACACGATGTGTGCTCCAAAAAGGTCGAACGCAATACTCCCAGCGCAGTACAAGCTTTGGGAGCAGAGGCGTGGCGACAAAGAGCCAAATGTGGTACTCTCAAGGGTGGCGTCCTGGGCAGAACCAGGGGCGCCACCGGCCCGAGAGCTATATCTACCTCTCGAAGGAGTTTTTTGGCCCTAAACCCAAAGGGCTTAGGGTATGACTGGCGTCTCTCGGCGGCATAGGCACCATCGAGATCAGCTGCGGATGCAGTGAGAGTTGTTGGCGACTGAGGGAGGCGCCGGGCTCGCGCGTACAGGCGAGTGATGCACTGCACGCGGCGCAGAGCGAGTGGCATCTCCCCAGCATCGACCAACAGGCTCTCAATGGGGGAAGTGCGGAAGGCACCGGTCGCAAGGCGAAGGACGGTGTGGTGGATCGAATCCACCTTCCGCAATAAACGCTCGGCTGCGGATGCATAAAACTCGCATCCGTAGTCGAGCTTCGAGCGAACAAAGGATCGATAAAAAAGTAAGGCGGTAGCCCTATCAGCGCCCCAAGCGCTGAACGTCACGGAACGGAGAATGTCCATGGCGCGGGTACAAGAGACCCTAAGGCTGCGAATATGAGCTTCCCAGGTGAGGCGTCGGTCGAATACAAGACAAAGGAAACGGTGCGACTCAACCACATCCAGGCACACCCCATTAAGAAACAAATCTGGGTCGGGGTGAAGCCGTGGATGGCGGCAGAAGTGCACCACCTTAGTCTTGGCCAAAGAAAACCGAAACCTGTGCGCTTCGGCATAGCGAGAGACGCGGTTCAATGCCTGTTGGAGTCGACGGTCCAGAGTTGGCATCTGGGCCGCGCCAAAAGAGATCGAAAGGTCGTCCACGTAGAGCGAAGCGAAAACATCTTCCGGCCGCACCGAGGTGATGCCGTTGATGCTCAGGGCAAAGAGTGTGACACTGAGGACACTTCCCTGCGGTACACCCTCTTCCTGCTCCTTTGGGCCGGAGAGGGCTCCCCCCACCCGTACGCGGAATCGACGATCTCGCGAAAATTCAGATATAAACATTGGGAGGCGTCCCCTCGCCCCCATCGTGTGGAGAGTCTCCATGATACCGTATCGCCATGCGGTATCATAGGCTTTCTCCAGATCAAAAAACACCGTGGCGTAGTGCTGTCTACGAAGGAAAGCCTCGCAGACGGCATTTTCCAGTCGGAGCAGAGCATCCGACGTGGAGTGGAACTTACGGAAGCCGCACTGTGCAGAAGACAGATGGCCTCCGCTGTCCAGGAAATAGGCTAATCTAACATTTACCAATTTCTCCATCAACTTGCACACGCAAGAGGTTAGAGAGATTGGGCGGAAACCGGTCGGAGTAGAGTGATCTCTCCCCGGCCTGCGAAAGGCGAGCACAGTAGCGATTCGCCAGGAGTCTGGGAGGAGACCTTCCACCCAGATCCTGTTGAACAAATCTAATAGAAAGGCCATGCCTCGCTCACCCAGGTGTCGAAGCATGGCGTACGGGACATCGTCCGGACCATGGGCGGTGTCCGCGCACGAAGCGAGAGCGGAACGCAACTCACTCACAGTAAACTTGTCGTTGAAGGGTTCTCCGCCTCTGGAGGTAAAGTCCAGCCGGCGGCCTTCCGCGACATCACGACGTGCATTGAATGCTGGCGGAGCAGCATCACGGCTAGAGAATGCTGAAAAAGCGGTCGCTAAGGATTCCGCCACGGACGCGGGGTCCGAGATTGCGGTCCCATTCTCCTGGAGAACGGGAGGGGGGTCCTGCGAGAACTTGCCCCGAATCCTTTTGACTCGCTTCCACACCTCAGCTAAAGGGGTCTTCCCGTTAAGTGAAGACACGTATGCCCGCCAAGAAGAGCGGCGGGCGTGCTTCGAAATATACCGGAACCTAGCCCTAGCCCGACGAAATTCAGCGATGGTGAAATCGTTCGGGCGGCGCTTATAGCGCATGTAGGCATAACGCTTCTGTTTGAGGGCCGTCTCACACTCGGCCGACCACCATGGGAGTGGTCGGCGTGCAAAACGGCTAGACGTCCTAGGAATAGTAGTCAGGCCCACGGCGATGAGGTTGCCGGAGAAGAACTCGACGGCCTCATCTACCGACCTAAACTCCTTGACTGAGATAGAGAATTCAGTCATTTCCTGAAATGCAGGCCACCGCGCCCGCGCCAAGCACCACCGAGGTGGTCTCTCAGGCGGCAGTTGCCCTGAAAATGATATTTGAATGGGAAAGTGATCACTACCATGGAGGTCATCGACCACCCCCCAATCAAAATCAGGCTGTGCATCCGAAGAGCACAAAGATAGGTCAAGGCAAGAAAATGAAGCGGTTCTCGGACAGTGATGCGTAAACTCATCCACGTTTAGGACACCCATCTCAAGCTCTTCGATCAGATCGGCAAGGACTTGTCCCCTGGGATTTATGGTGTAATCTCCCCAGAGAGGATGCCTGCCGTTCAGATCTCCAAGCAAGAGATAGGGCCTCGGCAACCGTGCCACGACGCGGCGAAAGTCCCCCGCGTCGAAGTCAGCTGACGGTGGAATGTACGCAGAAATGATAGTATACCTCCTATCCAGGTGCAGCTGCACAGCCACTGCCTGAAAGGAGGTATCTAAAGAGAAAGGAAGAACGGAGACATCATGCCGGGTGTAAACCGCGCATCCCCCAGCCCGGCCGTCCCGCGGTGGTTGGGTCGCAAGACCCTTATACCCCGGGAGGGCAGGCAGGGGGCACGCGCCTAGCATGGTCTCCTGCAAAAAAATAGCTAACGGGGAACGGGATTTGGCGAGCCTCCGCAGCTCCTCCCAGTTGGCCCGGAGTCCACGGCAATTCCATTGAAGGAATATGCCCTCCAGGCCTAGCTCGGAGGAGACGCGGGGGCCCTCCTCGAATTGAAGACCCTCACGGGAATGGCCGTACGCTTCCCGGGGGCAGAACCCCGGGCGCTGTTGGCCGGACAAAGCGCTGAAGGCGCTGTCGCCTTCGAGGACTTATTGGGGGAGGTTGGGCTCGCCATGCGAGTCTTTTCCTCCCTCCGCCTCGAAACTTTAGGCGGGCGTTGCGGCTTCGGAGGCGGGGGGCCCTCTTTTCGAGGAACCACCGTCTCCGAGCCACTCGCTCCACCTCGGGGCGTGGGCAAAGGGGCCGAAGCTCCTTTGTTGCTGTCCTCCTTTCGGGGAACAGCTTTAGGAACCCCGGAAGATGGCCTAGCGACCATCTTCAGGGGTGTTGCCTCCTGTGAGTCTAACGACTCGGTGGAGGCGCGTGGCCGTTTCGCTTTACGCGAAACGGTCACGCTGGGGGAAGAGGGGGGAGCCCTGGTTTTAGCCGGGGCAGGGTATGAACCCTTTTTGCCGCCAGCTTTACCAGGGGAGCGCCCAGGTTGGGTAGAGCCCACAGAAGGGCTCCGAATGGGCACGGAAACAACCGTGCTCGTTGGCCTGGATGGGCCAGGAGCAGAGGGTGCCTTTCTAACTATTGAGGCATATGACGTCCCAGGCAGAGCCGGGCGCGCCAGGACCAAGTCCTTTGCCTCGCGGAATGAGAGTCGATCCTGGGCCTGAACGGCCAGGATTTCTTTCTCAAGGAGATATGCACCACATTGCTTCGAAGAAGCAGGGTGCGGCTCTCCGCAATTGACACACTTGGCCACACACGATTTGGACTTATCGTGTGCGACCTTGGAGCAATTTACACAGACTTCGGGTGACCCCGATTTTGCACGTCTACATGATCGATTCGTATGGCCGAAGCGGTGGCAGTAATAGCACCGCCGCGGCAGTGGCACGAATGCCTTCACGCGGTAGCGGTACCAACCGGCACGCACCGACTCAGGGAGCTTGTCACAGTCGAACGTGACGAAGAGTGTAGGGGTGGGTCTCGAGGCCCCTCCCTGTTTTCTCATCACACGTTCGACCTTGACCGCCCCATGGTCGGCCAGCTCTAGGGTGATGTCCTCAATGGAGTAGTCAACGAGTTCCCTCGCATAAACTACTCCTTTCACAAAGTTCATGGTAGAGTGCGGCGTCACACTCACCGGGGTGCCATGAAGTGTCCGAAGAGCACTTATCTTGGCCGCCTCGGCGGGATTCGCCGCATTCGCCAGAAGGCTCCCGTCCGAGAAACGGGTTACCTTCGGCTCTCTACCAATTGCACTAGCTAATCCTCTCCTCTGATGGATCATGTTGCCCTTGGACAACATGGTGCCATCAGTGGAGCGAATAACGAGGAAGCGTTTGAAGCCAGCGGGCTCGAAAACGCCAGGTAACCTCTGAATCAGGGGCCCCGATGTCATCGAGGCTCCGCCCTGTGCATTCTTGGTCTTAGTCGTAGTCATGGGCTCCGCACACGAGGGGGTAGAGGGGCCGGATGTGCCGATCTTGGCTTGGTCGCCTACCAAAGTGGCAGCAGACCCATCCGTCCCCGCAGCCCCCGCGGATGGAGAGGAGCCCCGAGTCTTCTTCGTCTTTTGAGTCTTTTTAGTCTTTTTCTTTTTAGGAGAGGAGGGCGGGGAATGAACCCGCTTTTCACCTCCGCCGGCAGAAGTCCCCAGGCCAGATGGACCAGCCTCAGCCAGGTCCCTCTCCGAAATGGAGAAGGTCCTGGTTGTCGTAGGGGCACCTGTCGGAGGAGATCCCTCCCCTCCTTCTACTGCCTCGGAGCCCTCAGCCATTTGAGGAGGACCTTGCATAGGGGCGGATTCGGGTTCGGTGCTTGGCGCCGAGCCCGAATTCCCCCCCATGGAAGGCCCTACCGTCTGGGGCTGGGTCTCCTCAAGGACCATGTCTATCACAGGAGGGGCCTCCAGTTGGCCATCCCCTCCCAGGACATCGCAGGTCCCCTTGGCAGTATTGTCACTAGTCAGGTGGTGTGGGGAGGCACAGGCCTTGACCCCAGCAAGGTTCAAAATTCTTGCCAGCAGGTCTTTTGAGGGAAGCGACCGAAGGGGCCTGGCTTCCCTCTCCCCCCTAAGGGGGTTTGCCCTACCGAGCCGCTTGCACGAGGGGCGGTCGGCAATGGGCTGCCTGCTGGCTTTCTTGGCAGTCCCCTTAGAAAGCAAAGGAGGGACTGCCGCTGGAGATAGGGAGGTGCCCGAAAGCACCTCCAGAGAAGGGGGTGAGGGGGAGTCCCCTACACCCGTAGGCGTAGGAGAGGAGTAAGCCTCCTCTCCGGTTAAAGAATTATGGAGGGTCCCTTGCGCAAGCACAAGGGGGGGGGACCTCCATTTTCTCGGTGGAGCTGCCCGAGGGCGGCTCCGTAGATGTTTTTGGGGAAGTTGGGGGTTGGGGTTTTTGTTTTTTTTCATACATGGGCATGGTGACCCTCTTTTGATTACGGGACGCAATAGCTCATCACCTCTCGCAGTTGCCCGCACTGCGAGAGGTGCTTACAAGCCCGGCAGAGCCAGGCGCCGCCATTCGGGACCACCCCTCCCGCCTGGTGGCCTGGCAGTCCTTCGGCATGGCGAAGGAAAAGGGATGTGAGGAAGATGTGGGTGGGGATGAAGCAGGTTGTTAAAAAAAACCCCATCCCGAACCGGAGCTGAGGGGTTAGGGAACAATGTCCCCTCCCCCCCTCAGCCCCGATCCGGGGTGGTTGGCTTGAGAAGAAGGTCAGCATTCTACCCTGTGAAATTAGGGGCTGACCAGAGAAAGTTGTGGGAGAGGTTGTATGAAAAGCGACGAGGTAGGGGAGAAATCGGGCTATCTGAAGGAAGGAAGAGAGGCTAAGCTGGGGCCGGACGGAGCGCTGGATCCCGTCAGCACGGCGGCCAGGATGGCAAATCGCCGCGCCCCTTACGGGGAGAAAAATCAACAAGCACTTAGTCAGTGAAGGTTGAAAATAAATGCATACAGGGATAATATTATGTTCTGTAAGGGTGAAACACTATATTAAAAAATATAATCATATACTCACATGATGAATTACAGCTACAAGAAGTACTGAATTCCTTTTTCTTTTTTTTATTATTTCTTTGTAGGTTCAGCAAGGAATTTTGTTCATGGCTTAACATTGTAAATTTTAAAATACCTCACCTATTTTTTGTACTATTAATTAGGTGCATCTATGATATATAAGTCAAACAATAGTTCAATTTTTTCATTGGAGATAGTCTTAATGATTCTTAGTACAGTCAATAGACCTTTCAATGTTCCTGCAAGAAAAACATTAATTAAATGACCATCTTGAGGTGAAACTGAGTCACTAGTAGAGCTAAAAATTAATCAGAAAATCTATAACTGATTAATAATCAACTGGAATTTTTTTTAACAGATTATTAACCAAGTAAATCTTATATGCAAAATAAAATATATTTCTTTGTAGTATATATTCCATATGAAAAGTAAAAAATCGTTTTTATAATTCACAATAACTAGGTTTTGCCTTTTGCTTCTAATCATAAATTAATGATTATAAAACTAAATCTTTATTCTAAAAGAATCTTTCAAAAAGTACAAGGCTGTCAAAAATATACGCTTTAATACTTATTCCTAATGAAAAATTAAGACATTTTATATTTTACAAAAATTAGATTTAGCATTTTGCTTTTATTCCTAAATGAATCATAAAGATAATTAAAAAAATTCATTAATTTTTATTTCTTAGGTAAATATTTGACAGAAATTTATAATTTTAATTATCACAATATTTGCTTTATTTCCAACGACAGAATTAGAATTTGAAATTGCCAATTAATCAGTAATCAGCCAACATTGATTAATCAGTGAAATAGCCAATTACTGTTTACTTGCTGATTAATCGGTACAATCTAATGAAAATGATGAGGTAAGTCAAATATGTGCAGGTACTTTGAAAGAGCTGATTAAAGTAGCTGCATATAAAAAGCATAATTTAAATACACTTAGATATATCTATAGCTAATATAGAAAGTAAGTAGGAAAATGATTTGATTTTGTAAAATTATTGCTATTCAAGTACAAAATCACATGACATGCCAAACTACACAACTGTTTCTTCGAAGCTATTTATACAGATATGGCTAAGCATCACTTTCATAAAAATATCTAAAAAATAGATTTAGGTGGGGAGGTAAAACCCACTTTGAAAAATTAATAGTCATAAAATTATATTCAACAACTTTAAATGTTTTTATGTATCTATACCATTTAATATGTGGCAAATTATCTTTTAAAGGCACTTTAAATCACTATTCTAAATTAATTAGGAACTGAGATATAGCAATTTGAAATTCAGGGATCCATACTTTTGAACAATTGGTTGGATCAAACTAAAATTTTAAATTTGGGGTTTCTTGACATAAACAATGCTATAGACTAAAATTATATACAATTGAACGGATGTGGTATTACCCAATGTATGATCTGTCATGGAGTGCACTAAATATTAATTAACTAATTAACAATAATTATTTTAAAAAAGGAGTATATTTGAAACTGTAAGATATATATTGGAAAAAAGTTAGATTCATTATGGGAAGGTTCTTGAAAATCAACTTAGCAGCTAAAAAATGAGAAATGGGATGGAACCCATACCATATAACAACATAATTTCCCGGATGACAAAAGCCACCAGGGCCTATCAAAGGTCATCCGCAGCTGTCAAAACCTGCCCACAAAATACATTCAAAGGAATGTGTCAGTTCATGCATCTACAATATACAATTTAAACAATCCATAGGATTGTGTCAGATCATGAATCTACAATATACAATTCAAACCATACACGAGAATGTATCAGAAACAAAAGGCATCATCATCAAGACTGGTCAAAATCCAAATCAATCGTAATATACAACAATAAAAAACTGCACCCACAGGGAAGAGTCCAGAATACTCCCCAAAGTTAACCCTCCCTCCCCATATAATCATCTAATCTGCGTTTGAATACATTCAACTTTGGACTGTCTACCGTCTCAGATGGCAAACTATTCCAGTAATCTACCACTCTATTGGTGAAAAAATATTCTAACATCCAGCCTGCACCTCTGTTTTTTAATTTTTAAGTGGTGACCCCTAGTCCTATTACTACCTTCCAACCCAAATAACTTGCTAAAATCCAACTTATACATCCTAGAACAGAGTTTAAAAAGCCCAATCATATCTTCCCTCACACACCTTCTTTCAAATGAGAACATATTTAATACCCTCAGTCTATCTTCATATTCAAGGTGCTTCAGGGAAGGTATTATTTTGTTGCCCTCCTTTATAGGAACTCTAGCAGGTTGATGACATGTCTAAAATGTGGTGGCCATGCTAGTATACAGTACTCTAAAGGTGGCCTGACATACAAGTTGTAGAGTTTAAGGATAATCTCTTTACTTTTATAGCATATTCCTCTTAATGTACCCTAGCACCCTATTTGTTCTATTATATTCGCTAATTTTCAATCATTAGGAATTTCTCCAAACTCTAGTGATCTAGTATATATCTTCTCAAAAGCTACTGCAATACTATCTACACTTTCTTTGAGTAACCTAGAATGAAGGTTGTCTGGGCCAGATGCCTTACTAGTATCTGACTCCAATATAAGCCCTTTAATTATTTCCCTGTTCACATTAATGGAATTCAACACTACTTCCCTTGACCTAGAATTAATATATCCAGATTCTCATCTGTAAATACTGAAGAAAAATTATCATTAAAGACCTCTACTATTTCCTCATTAGATTCTTTCAAACCCCTTCATATCTAATAGGCCCTATTTTATCACTGTTAGATTTGTTATTGATTCTATAATATCTAAAGAATTTTCTTGGATCTTTATTATTATTTTAAGCCTAAATTAATTTCTGCCACCCTTTTGCTCTTCTTAATAATCTTATTTAGCTCATTTATGGTTGACCTATAATGATTTAAATTTTCAAAAGTACTTTCTCTCCGTAATCTTCAGTATGCCCTTTTCTTCTCTGAAGTCGCCAGATGGGCTCTAAAAAAAAAGAATTCTTCTCTGAAATTTTGCTAGCTCAGGGTGGGCAAATAAAAAAAAACAACAGGTTTTATTCCTAGGTTTTGGGGGCTTTTTCAAGTAAAATTTGAAAAAACCCAGGTTTGAGGGGTTTTTTAAAGAAATGAATGCTACTTATCATTATTTTATTCAAAATGCATATTTAGGTTTATAATTTAAACAAATATGTATCAAATTAAGGTTATTTCTCTGATACTGACTCATAATAATTCATTTCTCCTTCTACAGGTTATGGCTATCATGGGACATGGGTACCCCAAAGTCTTGATCAGTGATCTGTTACTGTGATCTATTCTTACTATAATATAATTATTAAACGAAGTAATTATTAATATTATATAAAAATAGAGAGCTATTCTTTTTCTATGTTATTCTAATGCTTGTAGCATTTGTTTTTTGAAAAAACCTGAATAAAACCAGGGTTTTATTGGGCTTTTTCAAAGATTTTGTTTTTTGCCAACCCTGCTCAAGGAGACCAGTAAACAAACTAAGGAAATAGCCAACCAACCTAAAATAAGTGATCATGTTGTGAGGCATTACGTTTCTAGGTGGAGGGAGGGAGGGTGTGATGCCAAACCAACCCAGAAAGAGCAGTCTGGTAGGCCTTGTAAAATCTCTAGGCGTGTTGATAACATTGTTAAAAGAGACCTAGAGAAGTGACCTCGTATTTCAGCCTGTAAAATTAAGGAAAATAATAGGGGTCTGTTCAGTGAGGTGTCTGTACGCAGTGTTAGTCGATGTGTTCATGAGCTTGGTTACACAAGCCACAGCCCCATCAGGAAACCGATTCTCACCTGTGTGCAGAAGGCTCGTAGGGTCGCTTATGCTCTGAAATATCTTCGGTGGGATAATGCTGACTGGCTTGATGTGCTTTGGTCTGATGAAGCAACATTCACAGTGACTGAGGGGAGGGGTGGTAACGTGTATCAGAAGCATGGCAGTGACCCCCTTGACCCACGCTACCTTTGTGGAACCATGAAACATCCCAGTTCATTAATGGTATGGGGTTGTTTCTCAGGCAGGGGCTTGGGGAAGCTTGTTGTGTTGCCTGCCAACATTAAAGTCAACCAGTACATTTATTATGAGCTGTTAAATGAACATCTGGAAGAGTGCTCTGAGTTAACAGGTACAAGCGTGTTCCAACAGGATGGTGCCCCCTGCCACACTGCCAAATCTGTTATAACCTTGGTTAAAGACTATGAGATTAAGTTCATTAAGGATTGGCCTGGTAACAGTCAAGATTTAAACCCAATTGAGAACCTCTGGCAGGTGGTTAAACATGGGTTACAAGGAAAGGACGTCAGCACTCTCCCCAAGCTGGAGAAGGAAATTAGGACTTGTTGGGATGCTATAACTACCCAGAAGCTACATGATCTTTCTATGCCCATGCCACGATGCTTGAGGGATGTCAAGAAATGCAAAGGATGGCCAATAAAGTATTAAGGGTAAGATTAATATTTTTTATGACACTTTTATCATGCTGCAACTTGTCTGACACGCACCCGGCCTAAACTTTTGCCGAGCACTGTAGGTCACTGAAGTTTTCAAAGCAGTGTATTGATGCCAAAATTAGAGCAAATAGGGTGCTAGGATACATTAAGAGGAATTTTAGCTTCATCCACATGACACGGTAGTGATTGGATCTGTTCTCAGTAAGCGCTCTATTCAGTGACGTTTTTTCATTTTGGATTTTTCAGGGTGTAATATATTTAAGTTTGGGAAGATAGTTTACTTTGAGTGTTACACATAATACTAAAAGAATTTTTAACTATATTTTGAAAAGTTTCTCAGTATGGCTCTTGCTTTGGATGAAGTGAGTATGCTTTTTGATGTAAGCAGTGTGTATATAGTTTGTGATTTTTGTGGTGTTGAAAGAAGAGCAAATGTATCTGAATGCCCAGTGTGTTATGTGACTAGTGCAAATGTGGCTTTGGTAGAGGAGGTGAGTTGGTTGCATGATGAGTGCAAGAGATTGAGTGAGTTGGTGAATGAAATGAGAAGGGATGCGAGTGTACACATGAAGAATGTGGCTGGGACAAAGAGGGTGGAAGATAGGCCTAGACTAGGGACTGGAAAGAAAGAAATGACTGATGTGAGTGAAGATGAATGGTGGGTGAATATGGATAGAATAGATAGGTTAGGACAGGTTAGGTCTGTGAGTAAGAGGGACATGGAACCTGTTAGGTTGACTAACATTCAATGCCCTGAGAGAGGAAGAAGTCGAAAGTGATTTGTCTGATGTGGTTGTGGCAGAAAGTGAAATAAGTGGTAGTTTGAATGAGAACAGGAGGGAGGGTAATGCTAGGCCTAGGGGGACTGAGAAGATGACTGAGGTGCTTGTGATGGGTGACTCTCAGATTAGATATTTAGATAGGAAGTTGAGTGCAAGCAAATGGGAGTGAGTTTGTTTGCCAGGTGCTGGTGTAAATGATGTGTCTGAGAGGTATGATAGTCTGGTGTCTTGGTGTGAGAGGGATACAGTTGTGATTACACATTTCAGAGTAAATGATGTAAAGAAGGTAGGTTCATGTGAGGTACGAGTGGGGTACAAAACGTTAGTTGAAATGATGAGTGAAATTACAGTGAAAGGCATTTCAGGTGTGCTTCCAAGATTGGATGCAGGGATGGAATGGTTGTATCGTGCAATAGGACTGAATGAGTATGTGAAAGGCCTGTGTGAGGAGTCAGGATTAGTGTTTGTAGATGTTTGGAATTGGTTTTATGGGAATAAGGCATTGAATGGACTCTATCTAACCAGGCTGGGGTTGACGTATTGTGGCAGGAGTTAGATAGTGTCATTGGGTCTTTGCAGGCGGGGAAACTAGTTACTGATAGTGGTCAGGGAAATATAAGAGTACAGGGTGGGGCAGGGAAAGGAAAGAGATGCAGAGGAGAAAGAGTGGAAGGTATGCATTCGAAAAGAGGTGCTTCAGGGATAGGAGGATTGAGTTGCTTTATACCACTGCCGTAGTCTTAGAAATAAGAAAGATGAGTAATTTAGTTATATTATTGATGAAGATATAGATATAATATGTGTAATAGAATCATGGGTTAATGAAAATAAATTTAATGACAACGTGAGTAAATTTGAAGTACAGGGTTATAATATGTACATTAGTCAAAGGAGAGATAGGACTGGTGGTGGGTTGATTATTTATATCAGAAATAGCATTTCTTCAAATCTAAATAATTCTATAAAGCAAGAAGCTGAGTCACTGTGGATAGATATTAAGGTCAGTAAAAATAGCATAATAAACTTGGGAGCCTTTTTTAAAATAACATAACATAATTTCACGGATGACAAAAGCCACAAGGGCCTATCAAAAGTCATCTGTATCCATCAAAGTCCCCCACAATATAATATAACAGATGACAAAAGCCACAAGGGCCCATCATAGGTCATCCAAGTCAAACAGCCTCTTTTTTAAGGCACCCAAACTCCCAAGAAAACTACATCCAGAGGATTGCATCCAGAAACAAGGGTCTCACCAATCAAGGCTTGTAAGAAAAAAATCATGCAGCTATAGATATATACAAACAATATTAATATATACAAAACTTAGGAACCATCACAACCTTCCCTCCCCATAAACTCATCCAACCTACTCTTAAATACATTTAAATTTGGACTACCTACTTCCCTCTGCAGCAATTTGTTCCAGAAGTCTACCACTCTATTGGTGAAAAAATATTTTCTTAAATCCAACCTACACCCTTGCTTTTTAATTTTCAAGTGGTGACCTCTAGTCCGATTTCCATCATCTAACTCCAAAAACTTGCTAGCATCCAATTTACCTATCCCGGAAAAATTTTTAAAGAGCTCAATCATATCCCCTCTCACACACCTCCTTTCGAACGAGAACATATTTAATACCCTCAGTCTATCTATATATTCAAGGTGCCTCAGGGAAGGAATAATCTTTGTTGCACTGACTCGAGAAGGTTAATATCGTGTCTAAAATTTGGGGACCATGCCTGTATACAGTACTCTAGATGTGGCCTAACATAAGAGTTATAGAGTTTAAGAATAACCTCCTTACTTTTGTAACTGACATTTCTCTTAATGAAAGCCAGCACTCTATTTGCCCTATTTCTTGCTTCAATACACTGCTTAGAAAACCTTAATGACTCATCTATTACTACTCCTAGATCTTTCTCATCCTCTACTGAGCTCAGCCAATGCCCATCCATTTCATAGTTAAATTCTCTATTATCTTTTCCCATGTTAATAACTTTGCACTTATCAAGGTTGAAAGTCATTTGCCACTTATGTGCCCAGGATAACAATTTATTTAAATCTCCCTGCACTTTAAAATTATCATCAATATCTTTAACTACAGCTGCAAATTTGGTATCATCCGCAAAAATTGACACTTTATTATTAACTGCCTTCCCAAGATCGTTTATATAGATGACAAATAATAATGGACTGAGAACTGATCCCTGAGGAACCCCACTGATAACATCCCTCCACTCTGACTTTACACCATTTAGCACTACCCTTTGCTTCCTGTCTTTACAGAGTCTCGCCACTCGGAGTTCCTTAGACTGCTTAGCCGCCCTTATGCTGGACTTCACTCTCCTGGCTAGCCTCCGGTATTCGTCAAAGTCACCCAAGATCTTCGATTGCCGGTACACAGTTTTCTTCTTCCTAAGCAGTTGGCCGATTTCTCGATTAAACCACTTTGGTTGAACAGAAGACCGACGGGGACATTTCAGAGGGACGAAACGCGATTGAAGACTCATGAATGTGGTTTTGAAACTGTTCCACGAGTCTTCAACAACAGCGCACACTTCTAGCCTCGCGTCAGTCAGTCCAGCACGAAGACCTGCAAAGTCTGCTCTTTTGAAATTGAGTTTCTTCGATTTACTAGTTGCAGGCCCTGCCTTCGGAACTTTGACTACAAATCTAATTAGTCGGTGGTCACTGCCACAGAGCTCTTCACCAAGAGAGAGGTCTTCAACGATGTCATCCTCAGAGGTGAAAACCAAGTTGAGGATATTGTTTCCTCTCATTGGCTCTCTCACCCATTGAGTCAGGAACTCGTTGTTCGCGAACTCCAGGAGTAGTGCGTTCTCGCCACAAGGTTCTCTGGTTTCCCAGTCAACTTGTGTGTTGAAATCACCCATGATGATACACACTCTGTCTTCGACAAGTTCTCCTAGTAGCTAGTACAGATCTCTGTCCTTTTCAACGAGTTGGGCAGGAGGTCTATAAAGCACCAGGGTCCTGTATTTGGCAGGACCTATCTCTAGGTCAACACCTAGTAGTTCATGGTCGGATACGATGTTGCAATCCATCGAGTTGAGAGTATCCTTGACATACAACATCACACTGCCACCCTCTCTGTCTGGCCTATCTTTCAGGAAGAGCTGGTAACCGGTAATCGTGAATTCACCTTCAAAATCTCGGCTTGAGGTTTTTATCCACGACTCCGTTATGGCCACCATCTCAGGTTCCTCTGTTACTACGAGGCCACGGACCTCAAGAAACTTATTCCTGATTGACCTCACATTGAACAGAAGAACTTTCAGGGAGTCCCCTAGTGTAGGACTCCCTACGCTCTTCCGTTTCCCGGCTTCTCTGTTTTCGTGGTCACACCCTTTTTGACGACCTCCGAGAAGGTCGTTCCAGGAGTGACACGGGCATGCTGGCGCACGTCCGCTTTCGCTCTGTTTCAAACGCTCCTTTGGGTGCGTTCCACAACATCTTGAATTAGGTTGGCGAGAAAGGCCTTCCCTTTAAAGGAGAGATGTACCCCGTCCCTTTGGTAGAGGTCGTCTCTACTGATAAAGGTACGATAGGGGTCCACGAAGAAGACGCCTTCTGCCATGCAGAGATCCGCCAACCTTCTGTTCACTGCAACGTTTCTTTCGTGAGTGGTTCGGGATGGACCTCTTCTCGGAAGCATCCCAACCACCACACGTTTGCGGGTTTTAAGCCCTATGTCGTCCACGGCTCCCATCACCGCTTGGATAGTCTTACCACTGAGACCAACCTTACCCCCTCTGAGAAAGAGGTCGTTGCCACTCACCATCAGAGCAACAACTGAATTGTCAGAAATCTGAGCTTTCTCTGCCTCTACTCTGATGTTTTGGTTACCCCGTCCTGACAGGCAGCTTACCTTCACGCTAGTGTGAAGGCGGGCCGCTAGCAGCGGCTGCAGATCCCGTGTTTATGAATCACCAATGAGGGTGACCTTCGGACACTTGGTCTCTGAAGACGGGGTCTTCCCTTGTGGATAGGCCCTTAGGTGCTTCAGGGATAGATGGGCTGAGTTGTCTTTACACAAATGCTCGTAGTCTTAGAAATAAGAGGCATGAATTATTTAGTTATATCATTCATGAAGATATAGATATAATACGTATAGTTGAATCATGGGTTAATGAAAATATATTTAATGATAATGTCAGTGAATTTGAACTAGAAGGTTATACTATGTACATTAGTCAAAAAAGAGATAGGACTAGAGGTGGGTTGATTATTTATATCAGAAATAGCATTTATTCAAATCTAAATAACTCTATAAAGCAAGGAGAAGGTGAATCATTATGGATAGATATTAAGGTTGTTAAAAATAGGAAAATACACTTGGGAGCTTTTTATAGACCACCGGGACAGACTGATTACATCGATGAGTTAATGATTAGGAAAATAAGTAAAGGATGCAAAGAAGAAACAGTTATTCTTGGTGACTTTAATTTAACTTCTGTAGACTGGGAAAATATGATAGGAAGAGATAGAGCAAGTTGTAAGTTTATGGAGTGTTTTGAAGATAACTTTTTGAACCAATTTGTTAATAAGCCAACAAGGGGTGCCAATCTATTAGATCTAATTCTTTCAAATGATGATCACTTAGTTCAAGGATTGAGTGTAGGGGAATCATTGGGAAACAGTGATCATCAGATAGTTCGGTTTAATTTGCAAATAGTTAAGGGTAGAACAGCGACAAACTCCACAAGAATTCCAAATTTTCATAGGGGAGATTACAATAAATTACGCAGCATGCTAAATCAGATTAGGTGGGATATAGAATTCCATGGAAAGAATATTTATGAGATGTGGGATATTTTTAAGACTATATTAAACATGGTTCAGGAACAGTGAATTCCGATGAAGTCTATTAGGAAGAAATGTAGGAAACCATTATGGTGGAATCAAGAAATAGCTAATAAAGTTTCAGAGAAAAAAAGGGCATACCAGAGATTACAAAGTGAGAGTAGTTTAGATAATTTAAACCATTATAGGTCAACCAGAAATGAACTAAATAAGATTATTAAGACCAAAAGGACAGCAGAAATTAATTTAGCTAAAAATAATAATAAAGATCCTAAAAAATTCTTTAGCTATTATAGAATCAATAATAAATCTAACAGTGATAAAATAGGGCCTATTAAATATAAGGGGGGTTTTGAAAGAATCTGATGAGGAAATAGTAGAGGTCCTTAATGATCATTTTGCTTTAGTATTCACAGAAGAGAAACCAGTTAGATTAATTGATGATAATTCTAGGTCAAGGGAAGTAGTGATAAATTCTATTAATATAGACAGAGAAGAAATTAAAGGGCTTATAATGCAGTTAAATACTAGTAAGGAATCTGGCCTTGACAATATTCATTCTAGGATACTCAAAGAAGGTGTAGAAAGTATTGCAGTAGCTCTTGAGAAGATATTTATTAGATCACTAGAGTCTGGAGAAATACCAAATGATTGGAAATTGGCAAATGTAGTGCCAATTTTTAAAAAGGGAAGCAAAGAGGACCCAAATGGGTTTAAGCTTGATAAGTATAGGTTTAGTAAGGAGATTGGGAGGAATTGGTTTACAAATCGTGTGGTAGATGAATGGAATAGGCTCACTAGACATGTGATAGAAGCCTCCTCTCTGGGTAGTTTTAAGAATAGATTAGATAAATATATGAATGAAGCTGCTAGATGGGATTGACTTTTTTATGTACATATGTATATATTTTTCTAAGGAGTGGGGAGATTATTTTGCGGTTGCATGAATGGACATAATCCTCTGGATGCATTTTATGTATATTGTAGATTAGATCTGACGAACTCCTGTAAAGGGTGACAATGTTAATGACTTTTCTCTGGTAAGAAATCTTTTGTGTGTTGACTGGAACAGGAGCTGCCAAGTGTAGGCCATGAATGGTCTTTTGCAGTCTCCTTCTTTTCTTATGTTCTTAAATAACTTTAGACCAGTAAGCTTAACTTCTATAGTCTGTAAAATTCTTGAGAAGATGGTTAAGAAGGGAATTTCTGATCATCTAGAGAGTAGCAGGTTAATTAATGATGCTCAACATGGTTTTAGAAAAGGTAGATCGTGTTTAACTAATTTACTGGATTTTATGGATTATGTAACTAAAGAATTAGATAGGGGTGAGAAAGTTGATGTGATATACTTAGATTTCAGCAAAGCTTTTGATAAGGTTCCACATAGAAGACTAGTTCATAAATTAAAGCTGCATGGGATATGTGGGAAGGTTTTAAATTGGATAACTGAATGGCTGAAAAATAGGAAACAGAGAGTTGTACTGAATGGAGTGAGGTCAGAGTGGAGGAATGTTATTAGTGGCGTACCTCAGGGATCAGTTTTAGGCCCTTTATTATTTATAATCTATGTAAATGATCTTGGGCAAGGTGTGAATAGCAAAGTATCAATTTTGCTGATGACACTAAATTGGCAGCTGTAGTCAAAGAGGTTGAGGGTAGCTTTAAAGTGCAGGGTGACTTAAATAAGTTGTTAGCTTGGGCTCAGAAGTGGCAGATGACTTTTAACCTTAATAAATGCAAAGTTATTAACATGGGAAGAGATAATAGGCAATTTAGCTATGAGATGGATGGGTATTGGCTTAATTCAGTTGAAGATGAGAAGGACTTAGGAGTACTAGTAGATAGGTCACTGAAATTTTCAAAGCAGTGTATTGAGGCAAAAAATAGAGCAAATAGGGTGCTAGGTTACATTAAAAGAAATGTTAGCTACAAGAGTAAGGAGGTCATCCTTAAACTATACAACATAAGAACATAAGAAAAGAAGGAGACTGCAAAAGACCATTCATGGCCTACACTTGGCAGCTCCTGTTCCATTCAACACACAAAAGATTTCTTACCAGAGAAAAGTCATCAACATTGTCACCCTTAACAGGAGTTCGTCAGATCTAATCTACAATATACATAAAATGCATCCAGAGGATTATGTCCATTCATTCAACCGCAAAATATAATCTTCCCACTCCTTAGAAAAATATATACATATGTACATAAAAAAAAAGTCAGTCCCATCTAGCAGCTTCATCCATATATTTATCTAATCTATTCTTAAAACTACCCAGAGAGGAGGCTTCTATCACATGCCTAGTGAGCCTATTCCATTCATCTACCACACGATTTGTAAACCAATTCCTCCCAATCTCCTTCCTAAACCTATACTTATCAAGCTTAAACCCATTGCTACGTGTTCTGTCATGTTCACTAAGTATAAGAACCTTACCCAGATCCCCTTTATTATATCCTTTTACCCATTTGAAGACTTCAATCAATTCCCCTCTGACTCTTCTCCTTTCCAATGTATGTAGATTTAGTTTTCTGAGCCTTTCACCATAAGGTAAGTTCCTTAGCCCACCAATCATCTTTGTCATCCTTCTCTGCACAGACTCAAGCAAATCAATATCCTTCCTATAATATGGTGACCAAAATTGTACTGCATAGTCTAGATGAGGCCTAACTAGCGCCAGATACAGTTTTAGAATGACTTCAGCACTCTTATTGCTTACACTCCTCCTGATGAATCCCAATATCCTATTAGCTTTATTCTTAGCATTTAGACATTGCTTTCTAGGACGAAGGTCTGAACTTACCAAAATACCCAAGTCTCTCTCACAATCAGTCCTCCCTAAAATTCTGCCATTTAATTTATAACTATTCAATGGATTATTTCTACCTATACTAAGTACACTACATTTGTCTATGTTAAACTTCATTTGCCATTTCTCGGCCCAATTGGAAAGAATGGTCAATTCCTCCTGCATTACAACAGCATCAGAATCAGCCCTAATGGCCCTACCTAGCTTAGTATCATCAGCAAATTTACTCAGGTCACTACTTATACCTATGTCAAGATCATTAATATAAATTAAGAATAGCAAGGGACCCAAAACAGATCCTTGAGGAACTCCACTGCTAACACACCCCCACTCAGATTTAACTCCATCTATACTAACTCTTTGCTGTCTGTCACTAAGCCATGACTGAATCCACCTAAATATACTGCCATCGATCCTGTGTGCTTTAACTTTGCTCAGAAGTCGTAAGTGTGGCACTCGATCAAAAGCCTTACTAAAGTCCAAGTATAAAATATCATAGTTTTCATCATTATCTGCTGCTTCATACACCTTACTATAAAAAGACAGCAAATTAGTCAGACAGGATTTACCCTTACTAAAGCCATGCTGTGATTCTTTTATCAACTTATGCTTATCCAAGTGATCCCTAATATTCCTTGCTATAATAGATTCCATCATTTTCCCTACCACTGATGTCAAACTTACTGGTCTGTAATTAGACATATTTGTTTTATCCCCTTTCTTAAATATAGGTATCACATTGGCTTTCTTCCATGCCACTGGCACAATGCCACTCTCCAATGATTTTCTAAAGATGCATGCTAGGGGCTCACTTAACACATCCTTACATTCTTTCAAAATTCTAGGAAAGACCTCATCAGGACCGGGTGCTTTACTACTTTTGATTTTATCAATTTCCTTTGTCACTATCTCCTTTGTGATCAATATATCCTTTAATTTCTCTTCATCATTACCCCAAAAGATCATTGACACCTCAGGTATATTTAGAGTATCCTCCTGTGTAAATACTGAGAGAAAAAAGTCATTTAGCATTCCAGCCATTGAGTCCCTATCACTCACTAATTCTCCATTGGAATCTATAAGTGGGCCTATTTTATCTCTAACCTTAGTTTTGTATAATTGATAAAAACTTTTAGGATCTTCCTTTGCTCTATTTGCCACTTTAATTTCATAATTTCTCCTTGCTACTCTAACTAACTTTTTAACATCTCTTGCTATTGGAGGTGGTTAGAGCTATGATATAGCAATCCTGTAGTTTTGCATATGTTTCTATGCCTTTCAGATTGAGTTTGACTTTGTTATTCATATATTTTTTGTATCACATTTAGAATATTTGCATCTTTTCCAAGTCTTAGGCTTGCTAACAATTTCGTTCTATCAATTCGATCAAAGGCTTTCTCTATATCGAGAAAGCAGACATAGCACACCCTCTTTATTACATTCCGTAGGATATAGAGATTGTATATGGCTCTTGTTCCAGTCCTAAAATCCATTTTGCTCATCTCCAAATATCCCTTCGCGTTCATCCATAACAATACAAACTTCTTAGGAAGTTTCCCGGCGATGTTTTGAATTTCTACTTCATATTTTCGTCGAGTCTTATAGGCGCTGCGATTCACGAAAAATCAATGAGATTTTACAGAATAATTAATGTTTCGATGTAATTTTATATTAGAGGAGCAAAAGAGTTCTTATAATTTATTAAGTTATAATTAAATAAGTTTATAACTAACTTGTGTTTCTTTCTTTAGGTTTGAATGTAAATTTTAAGTAGAATAGTTAATGTATGAAAATGTAGAATAATGAATGAAGATGAAGATCTTGCAGTTCCTCTACGAACGGGAATCCTATGTTTGTGAAAACATTATCACATAGGATCTTATGGAAAAGGCAAATTATGCCTGTAGACAGTGGCATAACTAAGATTCCGTTGAAGGGAAGGCCATGTGAATCGCGGAGCCTGCGGCAGAGAGTCCAGGGGAGCCTCCTCCGGAAAAACTGAAATTTGGTGTCGTTTTCCTCGCATCTGGGCATATCTCATAACGTATCCCTACAGTTAATCAAAAGAAGCCAACAACCTTCCTAAATTTGACAAACTTACAATTCTTATTTTTTTATGCTGCAGAATGACACATCATTACATTTAAATCACTCAAATCATCAATTTCGTTTCTTTTTCAATCAGTGGCGTAGAAGTGGGTGGAGGGATATTGGCCAAGCACTGGGCAGTCGAGCGCGTGACTATAGGAGGGTCCGAGGGTTGACCCCCAGAATCTTTTTAAAACTAGATTACAAAAGAAGCGATCTGGAGGTATTTTAGAATCGAAATCATATACTGAAATAGTTTTTAATGAAATTTCACATAAAAGTGATTAATTTAAACAGGAAATACTATACATACAAGCACAAAACCCTATGAACATTCGTTAACAATTAAGAACATCGTATATAGGTAAGTCTATAAAATGAAATATAATTTTTCATCAACAAACTAAGCTTTTTCAGAAACTACAACAAAGGACAGATTACAAAAATGCTTTCGAACCATTAAAATCTAGTCAGATAGATCGTGCAGCACTATTCGGGTATTGCATCTAGAAACCACTTAATAGTAATGTGTATTTAAACATAATATGTTTGTTGAAGGGAGAAGGCATGAAGCAAAGCTTATGCGAGGCCTTCTGGGGTAGGGATGATTTTAGTATCATTTTAATTACCCAAATACATATCAAATATACTATATCTGAAATTGATGACATCTTACCTACGGTCAGTTTCTTTGCGGTCTTTTAATTTCACCCTGGGTGAGCAGTGTTTTATCACACTTGTATTGTATCATTTGAAAACCAGTCGACGGTTGGTTTGGCTGAATTCATCAATAACGTCACTATAAACTAGTGCAATGTCGTGTTGATGTGCAGATGGGCTAGGTCATTCAGTCGCTCTTCGTGCATGGTGGACCGTAGGTAAGATTTTATCAATTTCAGAGCACTAAATGAGAGTTCACTTGTTACAGTGCTCACCGGTAATGTTGCGAAAATTCGCAAAAGGGTTTGCATCATGGGATAAGTACTGAGAGTCGCCGTAACCGCCACTGCATCCACGACTCCTTTTGGTGGTGTACATGTCGTGGTCGCCTGTCGCGCCCAGTACGCCTTCCAGCGCAGTAATTCAGCGTTCAGGCACTCTGGTTATGGTGGAAGGAATTGTTGGTACAACTGGGCGGCTTCCATGAGGGCGCTAGAAACGTCGGAATCCTGACAGTATGCCGGTAGTAGCATATTGAGCACATATGATTTAGGACTGTGCGATTTAAATCGCTCATCTAGTTGACTTATACAGGCGTCGATGTACGGGAGGAAAGTAGAACGTCTGTAGTAAACTTCTGGTGTCTCGGCAGGATGATTGGACCTTTGCATCTGCCTGTCAGTCGTTCTTGGCATGCGGATTTCTTCACCAAACAATCCTTGAGCGCGCATGAAAATGTCCCTGAAAACTTGTTCGTCTAATCGCATTTGTCTCAGAACATTCTCACAGTCCTGGACACTGTCCGCCGCGTTATCGTGTAGATAGAGGGGAGTAGGAAAAGGGGCAAAGAAAAAAATAATACCGTAGGCGAGTTGCGAACAGCTTCCCGTGTCGCTGGACCACTGTTAGCCAACGGCGAATCCACTCGGCCATCCTGAGTCTCAAAAAAGACTCATTCAAACGAATCTTTTAGGCCGCTCGCCTGCACTTCTCGTACGCTATACAACCCCCTTCCTAGAAGCAGAACGTATTTTGAAGAAATGAAGAGAGCCCGTTTGGAAATGTTATCCAAGGACTAACGCTCCCGCTCCCGGGTCTGGGCACCATTGTAGATAAGGGAGTAGAAAACGGGCAACGAAAAAATAATAGCGTAGGCGAGTTGCTAACAGCTTCGCGTGTCGCTGGACCACTGTTAGCCAGCGGCGAATCCACTCGGCCATCCTGAGTCTCAAAAAAGACTCATTCAAACGAAGCTTTTAAGCCGCTCGCCTGCACTTCTCTTACGCTATAATGGATGTCCTGGGCTTCGGCCTGAAGCTTAACGGAAAGTGGCTTGGTGATCTCCATAACCGATACAAGTACCTCTAGGGCAACCAATAATCCACCATTGTCTATGGCGGAAGAGAATAGCAGCGCCTTACCGGCGCAATCTGCGCGTGGCCATAGGCTAATTTTGTGTAGCGACACTTTAATGGCGGGTAGTAGTTCTTTGAATATGCGAACTGCTTCCTGGCGCTTCCCCCATCTAGTGGTGCAGTGGAGTTTCAGACGCGAATGGGCGGCTTCATTACACTCTTCTTTGATAGCTTCTTCAAGATTGAGCAATCTTTTATTTGAGCCACAGAAAAAAGGCGCAATCTCGTGCATCAACGTCACTGCCTTTCTAATATCTGGTACCTCGCCCGCCTTCAACAAACATAGATTGAGCGAATGGGACACACAATGCGTGTAGCTGGCTGACGGGCCTTCTTCACGCACGTACTTTTGCACACCATTTTTGCTCCCCGACATAGCTGCGGCTCTGTCATACCCCTGCCCAACCATATTTCTAATGTCAACTCCAGAATCTTTCAGAATCTGTAGCAGTTGTTTACCCAACCCTGCACTAGTTAGATCAGGGACCTCAGCAAAACCTAGAAACCGCTCACATATTTGGTCGCCTCGAAGGTACCGTAAACATACTGTTAACTGTTCCTTTCTCGAGACATATGTGGTCTCGTCCACCAAAAGAGAGAAGAATCTGACTTCTTTTGTTTCTTCAATGATTGATTTTGAAATCACTGTTCCTTTGGCTGATATCAGTTCATTCTGAACTTGGAGAAAAATGTATGTGGCATTCCTACTCGTGGTCGCTAAATGTTCCCGTAACATTTTATCGTTGGAAACTGCCATCAGCTGTAAAGTCGTTCTCAGATTGCCTTGTCCGTAATCTATATCGGCGCCGGTTCCTGCGGGAGGGAGCGACAAGGTTCCGGAATTGCGATGACCCCGAAGCAGGACACCTAATCTACCCAGAAACTCTATATAAAAGAGTATCCGCTGCAGAGCAGCTCGGTTTTTATCACGCTGCCTGGCCTCTGCGGTGTTCAGCTGTTGTTCTATGTATCCAGTTTTCATCCTCGTTTTGAATGCCTCTGCGCGCGCGACACTGTCTTTATGGAATTTGATCGCTAGATGCGCTAAAAAATAGCCATCTTTGCCAGTTAGGTGAGCGAACCTCTTTAGGGGTGTTCTGACCAGGCTATTCAATTGGTTTCCTCGGATTGCTTGAGGAGCCAAAATCCTGCAAGGGCTACAGAATAGTCCCCGTTTTGACAGAGAATAGGAGAAGACGCTATACTGCCCGATTAGGTGTTGTGATCCGAGATATTTACGTCTGGTTCTGCATCCATCTTGACGCTCGCTGTAAGGCCACTGAAAGTCCAATGGCGCAGCCCAAGGTGTGGTGAGTACACGCAGTTTCTCTGCATCAGTGAGCTCTAACCAGTTGATCACTCCTATATCATCTTTACTGGAGTTGCCATTAGGTAACGCAGACGTGGACGGTGTTAACATCGGTGAAGAGGAAGAGGATTCCTGTGTTTGGGCTTGCAGTTGGACGTCTAGAAGTTCCGGAGGTGACTCTGGGGAAGCCTTTCGTTTAACTGCAGTCGCAGTCTCACGGCGCGTAAAGTAATCGACGATACTTCTCTTCATCTCGACTTCCTGGATCTGACCTGAAATGAAAGAAAATAAAAATAAGATAAATCAAAAACAAGCGATGACTGTACAATACTAGAAAAAAGAACCCTATATGTATGTAGCTGTTACCAGCTTGAAAGGGAGAGTTGTACGTGCTCATCAGTTCAATAAAATTCAGGCAGAATCATGTTTATTTAAGCCGTAAAACTGCAAAAGAAAATAAATAAAAAATACAGATTATACATATGGATATTTACACACAATGCAGTAATCAGGGTCTACATGTAGTTCTCTCATGTAAGTTAGAACTAAAGGAAAACGACTACAAAAGTAGACACGGTATTTAGTCCCTTAAGGTTGGACATAACCCTTTTTCTGGATTTTGCATTTCTATTTTTTGCATTTCTATTTGCAGCAATCGGCGACTTGTGAAACAGGAAGTTGACGAGAGTCGAAGCAAATCAGAAAGACAACCTGTGATTGGCTCAAAGAGCTTGAATTCAAAATCGGGACGATATTTCAACCAATCAGACAAGGGTTATTTGATGAAATTGACATTTCAGAATAGCGTTAAAGCTGATTCAACACTGATTATTTTGATACCAAATCTGCCAGATATTGCCAGCTAATTAGCTAAGAAGACAGTAGTTGACAACTGTTGATTAAAAATTATTTTTTAGGCATTTTGAGGTACTAAACATGAAAATTATTTAGGGATATTGAAGATGAATAATTAACGATGCATTTTTTGACAAAATTTGCAAAAAACGTCAAAAAATGGGTTATGTGTAACCTTAAAACATTTCCAGCATCATTGTTATCGTCATCTCTATCAATGATAGGCAAATTGTCAAAGAACTTTTGGCTTTCATATGAGCAAAACTGTTTCAAAATTTATAGGTCGGAATAATTTGCTGCTGCTTTGATATGGAAATGCTCAGTATATGCCTTCTTCAACACGACTTTTTTTCCATGGTCCTTTATAGTAGAAATGTTCACCAAAATTTCAACATCATTGGAACACATTGAGTCATATATCATTTCAAAGGGATTAC
Organism: Ceratothoa steindachneri; assembly: GCA_963969495.1. NCBI lineage: Eukaryota > Metazoa > Arthropoda > Malacostraca > Isopoda > Cymothoidae > Ceratothoa > Ceratothoa steindachneri. The sequence goes on from OZ018324.1 coordinate 8,416,940, forward strand.
AATACTGAGTTTAATACAAAAAGAATTTCGAGAAAATACAAAGTGGTTGCTGAGATATCTGGCATTAAATGTGAGTGGTCACGTGATACCTTTCAGTCAGATCAGTGTTAGCAGAGTTGAAAATTTTAACATCATTGGAACACATTGAGTCATATCATTTGAAAGGGCTTAATTTCAGACATGACTAATACATACGCAAGCTAAATTTGAAATCAACAGTAGAACATGCATGCCAAATTAGCTCTGTATGTAGTTCTACTTCTAGATTTTATGCATTATTTTAATCTTATTGTTCTTTGTGGATCTTAATTGATTTACTGATTTCTTACTTTCTACCAACCATTATTGAATGTTGATACAGTGACAGCAAACTCTATACCCTCATAACCAACAGGTTGTCAGCTCCAAGTCCATACACCCTGCCTAAACTTTTCAATCCAATGTCTATTCTGAATAGGCACTGAAATACAAAATTTGGTGGTTGAAATAAATAGATACTATTCATTTCAACCACTCAATTTTGTAATTTTGTAGGTCATAAAATTGCTCCTAAATGATTTAAAGTAGAAGAAATAAATGATTTTAAATTCCCTGATACGACGCCATATTCGTTTACCATGGAGACAGCGATAGCCTTGATGATAACTCACAGAAAATCGTAAATGGCTTGAATGTGCTTTCAGATGGGGCAAGGATACAAGCATGAATATAAAAGAACCGTTTTCTGAACTAGAAAATCCATGTCATACCCATGCCATCGTGTTTTAGAAAAAAATATATTGGCCGCTTAATGTTAGATATACGAGGGGCGGTCAATAAGTTTTGCGAATCGGTAGGGCAAAACAGAGGAAGGGGGATGGCTGTATGTTGGGGTGTTAGGACAAGTTACGACAATTCAGGACCTGCAGCCGCACGCTCCTGCCTCGGCTATTTAAGAAGCAGTAACTGATCGCAGATCGGCCTACACAAATTTTTCAACAATGGAGAACGTTTAGCACCGCGCAGTGATCAAAGTTTTGACCAAGGAAGGCAAGAATGCAAAAGAGATCCATGAACGCATGGTTGCAGTGTACACCGACACCTCCCCTTCCTATGTAACCATTGCTCGCTGGAATAGGGAGTTCCGTCATTGTCGTGAGTCCCTTGAAGATGACGCCCGTCAGACGTGACCAACGAGAACAATGTGGCCCGTGTGGAGAGGATGATCCTCGAAATTCGACGGGTGAAGGCAAGCGTTGCACAAGCTGCCCTGTGCGAGTGCGGATTCGAGGAGCTCAACCTCCACCCCCTACAGTCCAGATCTGGCCCCTAGCGACTACTTTTTATTCCGCCAGCTCAAGGCTGCACTGCGTGGACGCCGGTTTGGGGACGATGAAGATGTCCAGCTCGCCGTCCAGGAGGGGATTGAACAGCAGTCGGGAGATTTCTGGTTGCCGGGAATTCGAAGCCTCAGGGACAAGTGACGCAAGTGCATTGAAGTCGAGGGTAGTTATATTGAAAAATAATAAAACACTTTTCCTTATATCTCGTTTCCTTATATCCGAATTGCAAAACTTATTGACCGCCACTCGTATGTCAAAATCTTACTCACCCAAGTTTGAAGAGAATTTTTCAGGAATAAAAAGTGTTTTTTCAAGTCGAATTCTTCTCAAGTGGATGGCAATTGTCTAAAATTTCCGTTTCTGCACGTGCGGACATGTGCAGACAGCTCACTTTCACAAATTATGTGATAGAAAACGTCACATAATGGCTGCGCCCTGTAAGGCGTTTCCGGCCGATCTGAAAAAATGCCGGAAAAAAATGTCACACCTTTTAATGACTGCATATTTTTGTCTGAAATATGAAAGTAATTAAATATTGAACATATTTACTATTGAATTCTGATAGTAAATCAGAGGAAATGATGTATATTGGTTTGTTTTAGAGCAGTTTTTTTCACCATGGCCTCCTGTGCTAATTTTGTAAGGGGTTGGTTTCCATTCCTTGAGGGGGGGGGGCATGGCCCAATGCCCCTTCCCCTAAATACGCCACTGCTCGCCTTAATGAAGCAGGAGTTCACCTGGCATAGCTAGTCCCTCTACTTCTCCTTGGGCCTCTCCGCTTGATATTGTACCCAAATCTACCCCTGGTGAGTACATAGCTGTAGGTGATTACAGGCGGCTCAATGCCTGTACTATCCCCGATAGATATCCTCTGCCCTATCGGTCCAAATTCAATTCTGCTCTTTTCAGTTGTTCGATCTTTTCTCGACTCGATCTGGTTCGTGCTTTCAACCAGATCCCTATTCATCCAGATGACATCCAAAGTTATCACTACGCCATTTGGTTCCTTCGTCACGAACAGGATGCCTTATAGTCTTTGTAACAGTGGTCAGACTTTCCAACGTTTTATGGATCAGGTTCTGAGAGGTCTACCTTTCGTCTTCTGCTACATATACGACCTCCTGATAGCATCTTTGTCTTTAGAAGAACATATGTCTCACTTTCGTCAGGTTTTCGCTAGACTTGAAGAGTACAGTATCGTACTCATCACTTCCAAGTGTGTTTTTGATGTCCCCCAACTCTCCTTCTTGGGTCACCATGTCTCGAGTACAGAGATTAGCATACTCGAAAATAAAGTTACCATGATGCGCAACATTTCTCGGCCCATATCACGCAATCAATTAGGAATTTATGTGGCATGGTTATTTTCTACCACAGATTCATACCTAATTGTGCCAAGGTCATGCAACCTATCAACTCTCTGCTCAGCAAAACCAAAAATAACTCTCCTCTTGAATGGTCTGCTGAAGTGTGCGATTAGCTCTCTCGCACCAAAGAGGGTATTGCCCGAGCTGCGGAATTTGCTCATCCTTCTCCAGGAGCCACCATCAGCGTTGCCTCCGACGCCACCTCAACGCACGTAAGTGCAACATTGCAGCAGAAAGTTGGTGACCAATGGCAACATCTTGCTTTCTTCTCTCGCTCTCTTTCAGACTCTAAAAAGAGGTATAGTACGTTCTCTCGAAAGCTCCTCGGAATATACCTCGCATTCCGTCACTTCCGACAATACTTGGAAGGACGTGACTTTAGCATTTTGACGGACAATAAGCCTTTGGTCGGTGCTTGTTCTTCTCGTAGTACTTCGTCAATACACACTGCAGTTGACACTCGTCATCTTGACTTCATCCTGCAGTTGACAAACGATATTCGCTATGTTCCTGGTTCTTCAAACGTCGTACCAGACGCGCTCTCTCGCATTTCAGCGATTTTGGGCACGCAACTCTACCACATTGCTCCCATCGATCATGCGGCAATAGCGCTTGCCCAGGAACAAGATGAAAACACGCAAACGCTGCGTCACTCTTCTCAACTCGTCGTTCGTGATATCGATTTGCCGGACAGTCCTTTCAGGCGCATCCTTTTTGACTATCCTCGTCCTCTCATTCGTCTTGCTTACAGTCGGCACATTTTCGACCAAATACACGGGCTCTCTCATCCCGGTGTCAATGCCACACGCAAGCTCACTGCCCAACGCTTCATTTGGCCAGATATGAATGGCGACGCGGCAAAATGGACCCGCTCATGCCTGCACGCCAAAGTCCATCGCCACACAAAAGATCATCTGGTCCCTTTTCCTCTTCCTTCGTCGCGTTTTGACGCCGTTCATGTCGATCTAGTAGGTCCTCTTCCTTACTCTCGTGGTTGCAATTATCTTCTCACCACGATCGATCGTTTTACTCATTGGCCAGAGGCAGTTCCTATCTCGGACATCAGAGCTTCCACCGTCACTCGAGCCTTCGTCTCAACATAGGTTGCTCGTTTTGGTGTTCCCTCAATGATCATGACTGCTCGTGGCAGCCAATTTGGATCCCAGTAATGGGATGCACTCATGGCAGTGCTTGGCTCCCCTCGTCTACCTACCAAGAGCACCACCCCCAAAGCAACGCCAAAGTGAACCAGTTGCACAGGACCCTCAAGGCAAGCTTACGCTCCACAGATCCAAACATCACTCGGGGGACAAGCTACCCTTGGTTCTCCTCTGGTATTCGTTCATCCATGAGAGAGGACTTGGCCTGCTCTGCGGCGAAACTCGTCTACGGTACTTAACTTCGTCTTCCTGGTCATTATTTTATTCTTCTGATCGATCTATATCTCCTCACCTCAATCCTTCTTATGTACACGATTTTGTACGGGTAATGGCTAAGGTTAAGCCTACCGCCCCTAGAGTGCCTGCTAATCAGAGACCTTCCGTGCCGAAAGAGATGTCAACTTGTTCCCATGTCTTTGTCCGTCGCCATTCTACTCGCTCCTCATTGCAACCCGTTTATGACGGATCCTTTCTTGCCATCTCTAGGAAGCCGAAATTCTATGTACTGCAGTTTGGCGCCAAGCAGGATACTGTTTCTCTGGATCGCTCGAAACCTGCCTTTATTGATGCTGTTCATTCTGAACAGTCCTCATTTTCCTCTTCTACTATCTCTAATAATGGTGCAGTGATTCCCCTACCTCATCATCATCTAACCTCAAACCCAATCTCCACTACCTCGCCCATATCTCCCTCTCCTTCCCGATTGCTGCCGATTCCTCTCTTCTTACAGGAAAACTCATCGTCAGGGCTATCCAGTCAGGAAACCATCTCTCCACCTCTGGTCACCCCGCAACCAGCAAGACCCAAACGGATCACCATCAATCCGTCCACTCTTGCTAGTGACAGTGCCTCGCCCGGATTTTGTGCCATTCCCAGCAATCGTAGCCACCTACTGGCTTATTTAGTTGGATATTATGGCCAATGAATATAATGTGTATTTTAATGAAATAATATATATATATATATATATATATATATATATATATATATATATATATATGATAAAAATTAATGCAATATCGCAAGAAAAGATGAGGAATTACACCACATTCTCCGAAGACAATTTAATTCAGAAAAGTTTCGGTGTATCTCACACCCTTTTTCAACTGACACTGGATAGAAAATATAAGAAAAGTGCATACAAGCATAACACAAGGTCAGGTAGTGAAATATCCCCTCTTTTTTCCCCAATCCCCTACTTGTGGCTAATTGGGGGGGGTTAGGCCTAAACATATTGAAGGGCTGACATTTTACTATTTTGTTTATTTGCTTTCTTATTACAGGATTAAAAGAAAATTGACCCTCAGAGAGATTTAAATTAGGAACTGACGATATCAAGCTCGATTCTACGATTCTTCTCTTAACATAGTTAGCCGATTTAAATACCATTTTACTTCCATTGAAATCGATCGTATGATTCAAGTCTCTAACATGGCAAAATATTCCACTGCTTTCGCTGCCCACTCTAATATCTCTTTTGTGTTCATACAATCTCCTGTCTAGATTTCTCCCTGTTTCCCCTATATAAACTTTATGGCAATCGTTGCATGGTATTGCATATACTCCTATGTTATGATGTTCTTTGGGTTTCCTGACAATCATCATTTGGTTTAAGGAATTATTATATTTAAAGGCTAGATTAATACCCGCTTTTCCAAATACGTCCTTTAAACTATTTAATTTATTATTAAATGGCAATGTTATACATTTGTTGAAGTCATTAGTGCGGGAAGGCTTATTACCATAGAATGTTTTCCTAGCTGCATAATGGGCAGACGATATGAACCAATGGGGGTAATACAAATAAGAAAAAATGGTCCTGATAATGACAATTTCTTCATCTAAATAGGAAGGATGACATATTTTGTATGCTCTAAGAAAAAGGATAGAAATTACCGATTTTTTAACAGTATTATCGTGAAACGAAAAATAATGTATATAGGCATTCGAGTGGGTTGGTTTCCTATACACGTCGAGTTTTAATTCATGGTGATCTTTATTAATGAGGATATCTAAAAAGGGTAATCTATTATCATATTCCCATTTATATTTAAATTTGATGGAGACATGCAAATTATTCAAATTATTAAAAAAGGTATCAAAACCATGGCCATTAGGGCATACAGAAAATACATCGTCAATGTACCTTAACCAAATAAAGTTAGGGGGAGAAATTGTGGGAAGGAGTTCAGTCTCAAAATATTCCATGAAGAGACATGCCAATATCGGAGATAAACTATTTCCCATGCTAAGGCCAAATATTTGTCTATAAAACTCATTATTTACTCGAAACACATTGTCAGAGAGACATAATTCAACTAAATCGATAAATTTAATCGTAGAAATGGGAAGATCCAAATTAAGTCTAGGCATGATTTCCCGCAGAAGGCCCATGGTTTGGTCAACCGGAACTTTGGTAAACAAAGAGTTTACATCAAAGCTCACAAGTTTTCCATCCCGTAATTGCAAGTGGTTGAGGCGGTCAACGAAATCTTGAGTGTTCATAATGTGTGCAGATGAGATTCTTCCAACTGCTGGAGATAAATGCTTGGCGAGCCATTTGGAGAGCTTATAAGTGGGAGAATTAATATTGGAAATGATTGGGCGTAAGGGACATCCCTCTTTGTGGGTCTTTGGGAGCCCATATGAACAGGCGGACATAGAGAAGAATGGTGATAACGCCGTTTGGACTATGGGAGTACGTGAAGCTTCCATTTGGCCTCTGGAATGCAAGTCGCACATTCTAACGACACATTGATAACCTGTTTCATGGATCAGGGTTCGCTTATGTGTATATAGACGACAACCTGATATTTTCGAACAATATGGAAGACAACTTGAGGCATTTGGATCAGGTTTTCAAAATCCTGGTCGAAAACGGTCTGAAGATATTCCTGGAGATATGCGAGCTGGCAAAGGAGCCGATTGTTTTTTTTAGGGTATCACATTTCATTGGAAGGAAATTGCTCACCGACAAAGAAAATCAAAGAAATTGGAGACATGCCCTTACCAAAAGAACAAGGAACTACGACGATATCTGGGCATGTTGAGATACTACCGAAGGATGATTCCTAATTTTGCCGCAATTGCATCCCCGTTCACCGAGCTTGAACTCTTGCAACCTAAGACTCGTGAGCTCGAATGGAACGATGTGGCACGAGGAGCATTTGAGAATACTAAATCGACCTTAATCAACTCCGTCAAACTCTGTCACTCGCTGCCCAATGATTCGCTATACCAGCTGGTGACGAATTGCTCACAATACACTACAGGTACTGCCCTGCACCAAATGGTAAAAGAATCGCCACGGCCGGTGGCATTCTTTTCGAGCAAGCACAGCCGGACACAGCAGGCATAGTCCACATATGACAGAAAGCTCTTAGAGGGGTATTTTAATGTTATCCATTTCAAGCACATGATTGAAGGTCTTCATGTTACCTTGTGCACGGAACACAAACGATTAGTATCGGCTTTTTCATCGCCATTAAGTGCAAAAACGGACAGGCAGCAATAATAAACCATTTTGGAATACATCAACGATATCACTTATGTGCGTTGTCAGGACAACGTAGTCGCTGACTGCCTTTCAAGGAACGTCAATTCAGTCCAAATTGACTCTTTTAACCCCTGAGCTTTTGCGGCAGCGCAAGGTGATTAAGAAACAAAGGAATTTCGCTCGTGATTAAAATCTTTCCCTTTTATCGGGGAAGCTGAACTATGGTGTGAAGTAACATCAAGATACCAACGACCGTTCGTCTCTATGGCGTGCAGAAGGACCATCTTCAATCAGTTACATAATCTGTCACACCCTCGATATATCTGGCCAATATGGAGAGGGATACTCGCTCCTGGACAAGGGAGTGCCTCCAATGTCAATTTTCCAAGATCAGTCGCCACACGAACTCGCTGACCCTGCCCATTGATATTCCATCTTCAAGGTTCGAAACAGTGCATATTGATATAATTGGACCACTTCGACCGTGTACACTGCCTGGACAATCCTACCCCTCACGCAATCGGTATTTACTATCGTGCATCGACCGAGCAACGAGAGGGATCGAAGCGCTACCGATTCCAGACATAAGTACCACAACGGTCGTGTTGACTTTCCTAGAGAGATGGATTTCCAGATTTGAAGTACCGCTTTACGTAGTGACAGACAGAGGCGCCAAATTTGAATCCGAGCTATTCAAGCAACTGTCTGCCTTCGTAGGTTTTTATCGTCTTCGCACCACGGCGTACCGCCCGTCCACGAACGGGATGTTGGAAAGGGCACACATGACCCTGAAGTGCTCCATAATGGCCCGTCGATAAGGCTGGCTGGTGGCACTTCCAATTATCTTTTAAGGCATTCGCTCCTTGCCTAATGACTCGGGATTTTCTCCTCTCACGGCAGTCACAGGAACCACACTCTTGTGTGAGAGACCCTATATTTCATCGTCATAGAAGACTGATTCGAAATTTATTAAAGAATTAGCCTCAACCATGACACAAATCGATTTCACACAAGCATCCCTAGGGCAATTGTACTCGATGCCCAAAACTCGTACGCAAAGATCTTTGTGAGGCAACTCATGTGTAGGTCCGAATAGACCGCGTTCGAAAACCACTGGAAGCGCCATATGCTGGCCCTTTCCGGGTGATCGCGCGTGACTGCAAGGTTTACAAATTGGAATTCCCTGATGGCAAGAGGGAGACAGTCTCAGTGGAAAGAGTGAAACAGGCAAGGCTTCCTCCCTCGCAAAGTGATAACGTGACGGGTAATCAGCACGCCCGAGGACAGAGGCAATGAAGTTTTGTTTTTAATTTAGGAACCCATCTGGCGACTGGCTACATGGGGGCATAAGTCGCCGTACTCACCAGATTATACTACTAGGCGATAATAATAAAAAAATAACGATGAAAAAACAAAGGCTAAAAAAGGAAAAGAAAAACAAAGCAAAAAGGGAAACGACAAAAAATGAAACAAAGCAAAAGTGGAACCAGAAAGCGGGCTCCGGCGTCGGGGGTAGGCACACATATCCCGGGCGCAGTGACATGCAGCAGACAACAAACAGTCATGTAATGTGGAGGCCATCCTCCTTCAAAAAGTCGTATAGTCCACAAGTCTGTGTGCACGATCCCGTCCCGAGTACAAGGGAGAAGGGGTAGCGAGCCTGCTCGTCCCGGTACCGGGGCAGGTAACGTGCGTGAAGATCAACCAGACTGGAACATTCGACAAGAATGTGTCGAACAGTCGGGGAGGGGGGGGGGCAACGCCGTCTTCGCAATAAGCGCAGGCAAGTGCTCCATCAAATGGGGGCGCGTCCCGCAAGTGTGCCCGAGTCGGAGATGACAGAAAGCAAACTGAAGTCGCAGCGTAAAGACACGCAACTATAAGTTCCCCTAGGCCGTCTTCCATCTTATTTGCCAAGCAGCACAGAGAGTTGCCCATATTCCTGCCATGTAATCAGTGTGAGGAAGAGCAAAACACTGGTCTGGTCGCCTAGTCCTGGCGGACTCTTTGGCACCCTCATCGGCGTTCTCATTCCCCGCAATTCCTACATTTCCAGGAACCCAGCAGAAGATAATCTCGACATCCACCCGACTCACTAAAACCGTGGCATTACGGATATCGCGAAACAGAGGATGCGGAGATTCCAATGCCCCAAGAGCACTCAGGGAGCTTTGAGAGTCACTATAAATCACAATCTTGTCTCCGAACAGGGCACGTCACGTAATCTCCCGTATTAAGCAGTGTATTGCAGCCAACTCGGCCGTGAAGACAGACGCAGTGCCTGGAAGTGCCTCGCTGATTTGAAACAGGGGGGATACAGCGTGGAAACGGACCCCTAATGTGAATTGAAGCCATCCCTATAAACTGGCACAGTTCAAGAGTGAAACGAAGTGTGCTCTAAAAAGGTCGCTGTATAAGCTTTGAGATCATAGACTTGGTGACAAATATTAAAAAATGGTACCCTCCAGGGTGGCGTCCTGAGAAGATTTAGGGGCGCAATCGGCCCGAGAGCTATATCATACTCTCGAAGGAGTTTCCTAGTTTCCGGGTATGACTGGCGTCTCTCGGCGGCATAGGCACCGTCGTGACCAACTGCGGATGCAGTGAGGGCTGTTGGCGACTGAGGGAGTCGCCGGGCTCGAGCATACAGGCGAATAATGTACTATGAACGGCACAGGGCGAGTGGCATCTCCCAAGCATCAACAAGTAGGCTCGGAATGGGGGACCTGCAGAAGGCACCGGTCGCCAGGAGAAAGCCGGTGTGGTGTATCGAGTCCACTTTCCGCAATACACGGTCGACTGCTGATGCAAAAAAGTTGCATCCGTAGTAAATGCTTCGAACGAATAAAGGATCGATAAAAAAGTAAGTCCGTCGCCATATCAGCGTCTCAGGCGATAAACGCCACGGAGCGGAGAATATCAATGGAGCGGGTAAAGGAGACCCTAAGGCTCGGAATATGAGTCTCCCAGGTGAGGCGTCAGTCAAGTACAAGAACAAGGAAACGGTGCGAGTCTACCAATTCCAGGCGAAAACAATTTAGAAACAAGTCTGGGTCAGGGTGGAGCCGTTGATGGCGGCAGAAGTGCACGAGAGTGTTAGGTAAGGAAAACCGAAGCCAGTGCGCTTCGGTATAGCGAAATATAGAAAGGTCGCCTGCGTAGAGCGGAGCGAGAACATTTTCCCGCAGAACCAGGGTGATGCTCAAAGCAAATAGTGTGACAGTGAGGACACTTTCCTGTGGAACATCCTCTTCCTACCCGATTGCACCATAGATGATTCCTCGACTGGTACACAGAATCGACGATCTCGCAAAAATTCAGATATGAAGATTGGGAGGCGTTCCCTCGCCCCCATCGTGTGTAGTCTCCATGATACCGCATCGCGATGCGGTATCATAGGCCTTCTCCAGAACGAAAAACACCGTGGCGTAGTGTTGTTTATGAAGGAAGGCCTCGCAGACAGCCTTTTCCAGTCGGAGCAGAGCATCCGACGTGGAATGGAACTTGCGGAAGCCGCATGTGCAGAAGACAGATGGGCTCCGCTGTCCAGACAAAAGGCTAATCTAACAATTACAAAATTCTCCATCAACTTGCACACGCAAGAGGTTAGAGAGATTAGGCAGAAACCTCTCGGAGTTGATTTATCTCTACGAGCAAGGAGTCTGGGAGGATAACTTATATCCATATCATGTTGAACAAATCTAACAGAAAGACCATGCCTCGCTCACACATGTGTCGAAGCATGGGGTACGGAATATCGTCCAGACAAGGGAGGGTGTTCACGCACGAAGCGAGAGCGGAGCACAACTCACTCAAAGTAAACCAATCATTGAAGAATTCTCCGCCTCTGAAGGTAAAGTCCAGTCGGCGGCCTTCCGCGATATCACGGCTGGCATTGAATGGTGGAGCAGCATCCCGGATAGAAAATGAGGAGAAAGCGGTCGCGAAGGATACCGCCACGGACGCGGTGTCTGAGATTGCGGTCCCATTCATCTGGATAACGGGATGGGGGGGGGGCTGCGAAAGATTTCCTCGAATCCTTTTGATCTGCCTCCACACCTCTGCTGGAGGGGTCTTCCCGTTAAGTGAAGACACGTATTTCCGCCAAGAAGAGCGGCGGGCGTGCTTCGAAATATACCGGAACCTAGCCCTAGCCCGACGAAATTCAGCGACAGTGAAATCGTTCAGGCTGCGCTTATAGCGCATGTAGGCATAATGCTTCTGTTTGAGGGCCGTCTCACACTCGGCCGATAACCACGGGTGTGGTTGACGTGAAAAAAAGGCCAGACGATCTGGGAATAGTAGTCAAGCCCGAGGCGATGAGATTGCCGGAGAAGAACTCAACGGCCTCATCTACCGACCTAAACTCCTCAACTGAGATAGAGAATTTAGTCATTTCCTGAAATGCAGGCCACCGCGCCCACGCCAAGCACCACCGAGGTGGGCTCTCAGGCGGCAGCGGCCCAGAAAATGATATTTGAATGGGAAAGTGATCACTACCATGGATGTCAGCGACCCCCCCCTCCCAATCAAATTCAGGCTGTGCATCTGGAGAGCACAGAGATGTATCAAGGCAAGAAAATGAAGTGATTCTCGGGCAGTGATGCGTAAACTTATCTACGTTTAGGACACCTATCTCGAGCTCTTCGATCAGATCGGCAAGAAATGCACCCTGGGATTTATTGAGTAGTCTTCCCAGAGAGGATGTCTGCCATTCAGATCTCCAAGCAAGAGAAAGGGCATGGGCAACCATGCCACGACGCGACAGAAGTCCCCCGCATTGAAGTCAGCTGACGGTGGAATGTACGCAGAAATAACAGTATACCTACTATCCAGGTGAAGCTGCACAACCACCGCCTGTAAGGAGGTATATAAAGTGAAAAGAAGAACGGAGACATCATGCCGGGGGTAAACCGCGCACCCTCCAGCCCAGCCCCCATCCCGTGGTGGTAGGGTCGCAAAACCCTTATACCCCCGGAGGGTGGGCAGGGGGCACGCGCCTAGCATGGTCTATTGCAGAAAAATAGCTAACGGGGAACAGGACGAGACGAGCCTCCGCAGCTCCTCCCAGTTGGCCCGGAGTCCGCGGCAATTCCATTGAAGGAATATGCCCTCCAAGTCTAGTTCGGAGGAGACGCAGGGGCCCTCTTCCAAGAGAAGGCCCTCACGGGAATGGCCTTACGCTTGCCGGAGGCATAACCCCAGCGCTGTAGGCCGGACAATGCGCTGTCGCCTTCGATGGCTTATTGGGGGAGGTTGGACTCGTCATGCGAGTCTTTTCCTCCCCCCGCCTCGAAAACATAGGCGGGCGTTGTGGCTTCGGAGGCGATGGGTTCTCTTTTCGAGGATCCACCGTTTCCGAGCCACCCAGCCCATCACTAGGCGTGGGCGAAGGAGCCGAAGATCCTTTGTTGCTGTCCTCCTTTCGTGGGGCAGCTTTAGGAACCCCGGAAGATGTCCTGGCGACCAACTTCAGGGGTGTTCCTTTCTGTGAATCTAACGACTCGGTGGAGGCGCGTGGCCGTTTCGCTTTACGGAAAACGCTAACGCTGGGTGAAGGAGCCCTGGTTTTAGTTAGGGCTGGGTGTGAACCCTTTGTGCCTCCAGCTTTACTAGGGAAGCGCCCGGGTTGAGTAGAACCCGCAGAAGGGCTCCGAATGGGCGCGAAAACAACGGTGCTCTTTGGCCTGGATGGGCCAGGAGCAAGGGTCTCTTTGTTAGCATTGAGGCGTAAGACGTTCCAGGCAGAGGGGGGCGCACCAGTACCAAGTCCATAGCCTCGCGGAATGAGAGACGATCATGGGTCTGAACGGCCAGGATTTCTTCCTCAAGGAGATATGCACCACATTGCTTCGAAGAAGCTGGGTGCGGTTCTCCGCAATTGACACACTTGGCCACACACGATTTGGAGCAATTTAGACATACTTCGGGTGACTGACTTTTCACGTCTACATGAGCGATTCGTATGGCTGAAGCGATGACAGTATAGCACCTCCGCGGCAGTGACACGAATACCTTCACACAGTAGCGGTACCAACCGGCACGCACCGACTCGGGGTCAAATGCGACGAAGAGTGTAGGGAAGGGGTATCGAGGCCCCTCCCTGTTTTCTCATCACACGCTCGACCTTGACCGCCCCATGGTCGGCTAGCTCTAGTGATATCTTCTATGGAGTAGTCCAGTTTCCTCGCATAAAGTGTCCGAAGAGCACTAATCTTGGCTGCCTCGGAGGGACCCGCCGCATTCGCCAGAAGGCTCCCGTCCGAGAAACGGGTCACCTTTGTCTCTCTACCAATCATACCAGCTAAAGCTCTCCTCTTATGGATCCTGTTGCCCTTGGCCAACATGCTGCCATCAGTGGAGCGAATAACTAAGAAGGGGCCCCGGCGTAATCGAGGCTCCGCTCTGCGCACTTTTGGTCTTATTTTGGGATTCCCCGCCCAGGCGAGCACCGGGACCGGACGTGACGATCTTGGCTTGGTCGCGTTCAAAGATGGTAGCGGCCTCGTCCCCCGTAGACGGAGAAGAGCCCAGAGTCTTTTTTGTCTTCTTTTATTTTTAGGAGAGGAGGGCGGGGAATGGCCCCGCTTCTCCTTTTTCCCAACAGGAGCCCCCATGCCAGATGGTGAAGGTCCCAGTAGTCGTGCGGGCACCGGCCGGAGGAGGGAAACCCTCCCATCCTTGTCCTGTCTTAGCAGCCCGACCCTTCTGGCGAGGGCCGCGCACAGGAGCAGACTCGGGCTCTGTGTTTGATGCCGAGACCGAATCTGCCCCCACGGAAGGCCCCACCTTCTGAGGCTGGGCTAAATCAGGGAGCATGTCTATCTCAGGGAGGAAAGGCTTTCCTTTGGCCATCCCTCCCATGAAATCACAGGTCATGTCAGTCTCGTCCATGTTCTTTCGGGCGGGCATAGGCCTTCACCCCGACTAGATTCAATATTCGGGCCAGCAGGTCTTTAGAAGGAAGCGGCCGATGGGTCCTTTCTTCCCTCTCTTCCCCCTAAGGGGGTTTGCCCTACTGAGCCGCTCAACGGGGAGCTGCCGGTTATGGGGTGCCTGCTGGCTTTCATGGCAGTCCCCTGTCAGATTTGAGCTGGAGTCGCATGGTGACCCTAAGAAAGGGGGTGAGGGGGAGCCCCCTGCACCCGTAGGCACTCGAGATGAGTAAGCCTCCTCTCCGGTAGAAGAGTTATGGAGGGTCCCCTGGGAAACCTCCATTTTTTATGTGGAACTGCCTGAGGGCGGCTCCGTTCTTAAAGGGGAAATGGCGAGAGATTTTGTTTTTTGAAAGTTTTCATCCCCAGCAGGGGCCCGCTCTGCGAAGGGTGAGTACAGGCCTGGCAGAGCCATGTTCCGCCATTTCGGAATACCCCTACCGCCTGGTGGTCTGGCACTCCCTCAGCATAGCGGCTCCACCTTGGACGGGGCGTAAAATGCATAGTGTTTGAAAATAGAAAGGAAGAGGAGGTGAGGAAGATGTGGGTGGGGATAAAGCGATTTATTAAAAAACCCACAATCCCAAAATGGAGCTCAGGGGTGAGGGATCATTGTCCCCTCCACCCTCAGCCCCGATTCAGGATAGTTGGCTGAGAAGGTCAGCATCTACCCTGTGAAATTAGAGGCTGACCAGAGAAAGTTGTGGTAGAGGTTGTATGAAAAGCGAGGAAACAAGTGTTCTGAAGGAAGAAGAGGCTAAGCTGGGGTCGGACGGGGTACTGAGTCACATCAGTACAGCGGCCAGGATGGCAAATCGCCCTGCCACTTACGGGGCAGAGATCATTGAGTAAAGTAGTGAAGGTAGGCAGTAAAAATAGTGAAAGATAAAAAGCCGCAGGTCCGGCAGACATCGGGGCAACGAAGGTGCAGAGCTGTGTCCACCGGGAGGTGCCCCTCCTCAAGGTTTAGTTTACATAGGGTACCCACACTTCATGGGATCAGTGGAAGAATGAGACGCGGTAACTGTGGTCGGGTATAACGCGGTCAAGTTTTGCCAAGTCGCTAGCCATTGAAGATCTCCTTCACATGTGGAAGATCACTGAATGCAAGGGGAACCGGGCCGGGTAGGTCGACGCAGCAGCTCGGTCAGGTGCTTCATGGCCAGGCACCTCAACGTGGAATGGGACCAAACGGGTAAACTTATGGTGGGAGTCGAAAGCTCGAATGGAAGTAGAGGGACAATGCACGACATCGTTCTTCGAGAATGCGTAAACAGCACGAATTCAGTACGGTTAAGAAGATAGTACAGATGGCATGCCCCTCAGCGGTGTACGATGAACACCCAGGGGTAAGACGAATGGGAAGAGAGGATGGGGGGTAGTCTCCATCACAAATGCAGCAAACGAGCTAGGAGGCGAAGGAAAGCCGTCAGTAAAGATTGTGCCATAAGTGAGTGAATGCATGGCTGAGAAACTCTGATAAGAGTCCTAGCCGTGTTCAGAAAATGACTTCTTGCGAGAGATTGTTAGATTCTTGTTAAGGAGATCATCCAGGGAGAAGCCCCCGTGAAATAAATATATTGTAGGCAGAGGTTAAGGAAGGACAGAAAATAGCGGGGCCACTATTTTGGGGGAGGTGACAGTGGTCTTCAGATGTGGGCATCAGGCGAAAACGGAGTCTTGATAACTGTACCTAAACGAAGGCGTAAAAGGGTTTCCTGTTTTCTCATTCAAACCTAGTCCCATTGTTATGAATGGATACCGATTACCATTTGATAGGTATGAGGGTGATAATGAAGACCAAATATCAGAAGAAGACCAGAAAATGCATCTCAGATGGATACCAAATTAAATTTTATAGAAATAATTTATTTTTCTAGTTTGTACAATACAAAGGAATATTTAAGGTGAATGTTAATGATTATCCACATTTTAAATAGTTTCAAAGAATGAGTTGAATAATCTTGATTTTGATAAGCACAATAAATTAATGACTTAGGTTCAAAAATATCACAATTAAAATTACTGATCATGTACGGGAGCTTTGCCTATTTAAGTGAATTTAAGCTGGACTGTTGGCACAAAATAGCCAATTACCCTTTAAAGTAACTAAATGGGGGCATACTCTTCTTAATTCACTTTGGATAGAAAACATGAGACAGCATATAAAAACATAACCAGTAGAAATTAACTATAAATTGCCCCAAAAAGGCATATATCCTGAGCTTAACTTGCGAAATGAGTAATCAAAATAAATATTAAAACTTACAAACCTTTTTGTTAGCTTCAGATGTACATAAATGTTCATCACAAATGAGGTGGGATTTTTTTTTTTCAATATTTAAGCGTCAATTTAGTAACAAAATCACATTTCATTCCTTTCAGCCAAGTGTAAAAAATATGTGTATTCAAGTCCCCCCCCCCCACAAGTTAAATGGAAGAAATGGTGATAAACACATTTTAAGCTGGTAAATTGTCTGCTATTATAACACTGAGTCAACAAAATAAATTCATTTCAGCAAACACTTAAACCAGTTAAATTAACCAGAGGGCAAACTTATTCTGTAACAATTTCCAAATGAAAATATCACTATGGTCAAGAAAGGCATCTAAAGTGCAATTAGTTCTAGTGCAGCTTTCCGAAACTTATCTTTACACACGCAATTTACGTAAATGCGGGATTCGTACCGTCATAACAGGTGAGGCGACATCCCTAATTTAAAAAAAAAAAATGGACTACCGGGCGAAGGGATGTAAGGGTAAGGCGGAGCAAAATAGAGTGGGGAGACAGTGCGTCTCCCACGCACAAAGGGTCAGAGGTTCTTTTAATTTGTGACTTAAACATCCGAAGCTTCTGATAAGGAGTCATATGGGAAGTACATCAAATCTTCATCCAAGTCATCCAATTCCAACTCCAAGAGAAGAGTTTGAATAGAACCCCGTAAAAGTTCTAATCTGTGCTCTCGCTCTTCGATGAAATCCCACAACATCATGTTCTGAAAAAGATAAAATACAAACGTTTCATAATGGGTTCAAGTTTTCACGGTAGACTGGAATGGGTTGTTAAAAATAAGAACCAAACGATGCAAAACATTATTTTTCAATCAATCAAAGAAAATTAATTGCAAAGTAAAATATATCCCACCAAGGTGTCAGCTCCATGTCCTAGGCATCTGAATATGGGAGGAGCAATGTGTAAAATGAATGGATAGACTGGGCGGAGAAGCATGTGCTTTAAAATGAATCGTCACAAATGCCTTTGATCACACTCCGACCATGACAAGTTTTATTAAGCTTAGCCCTCCTCGGCATCATCATCAGCAGAGATGAGCATGATGTCTATCAGCCGCAATTCAAGCATAATTAGGGAGGTCTGCAGCAATAGCAGCCCCGTCACCCCTGCCCATTTCCGCCATTGTGTATTGCACAGGCAAGAAACACATTCAGATGCGAGGCTTCTCAGGAAAGCGGCCTTTTATGACAGACGATCAAAAATTATTTAACGACAAACTTTTATATTTGGTAGAAAAATAATTTAGTGCCTCAATTTGTAAATATTTTAATGAAAGACAACACGAAACTCTGTAGAACCCTCAATAAAATTTACACATAGACAACTCCTGCTCCCACATACGAGTCACCAACATCCTCATAAAACAGACGACAGAATAAAAAGCAACTAAAGAACAACCTGACACATTCACGACAGATACTGTACTCCAAGCCATCAAATCAAAACTCCACAGCCCATGCATGGCCCAGACAACATACAATTCAAACACCTTGAAAACTCACCAATCTCTGCCAACATGGAAATATTCAATCCCTCATGGCTAAACAACACAATACTCATACCGTGGGCCACATTGAAAAGTCTGAGAAGGTCCGAGGGCTACACCAATAAAAAAAACCCCTGCAAAACACATTATACGGAACCCTCCAAAGAAATCATGCTAGCAAACGACAAATACAACACAAAAATGCTCCTCACTGAGCAAACATCACATATGCCACAGATCCTTTCTGCTGGCACTCAGATTAGTGGCCTATTTTTTATCATTTCTCGTCTTATTTGTTTTTGTTTAGTAAAATATCCTAATAACAGGGCAGGGGTCTCCAACCCATGGCCTGCGGGCCACTTGTCAAAATTAACTGCGTGTAGCCTGCCAGATCATTTCCTAGGTAGGGTATTGATGTGGCCCTCCATCATTCCAAATGAGTTGAAAAGTCTTTTTTTTTAGGATAAGTTAAGTTATGGTTATGTTAATTAGTTAGTTCAGGTTAAGTCTATTTTTATACGAGTCTAGTCTTCTGTGTGATGAGAAATGTCACCGGGTTTCTCATTAATAACTTCTTTGATTTTTTTGTTCTGTATAATGCGTTTTTCTCAAACTCGTCGATCTGGCCCACGGTACTCAGCGGGTTGGGGCCCCCTGTCCTAGGATAAAGTTAAATTCAGCAACTTATGTTCTTAATGGCTGTCACCGGGTGGATGCCCTTTAATTGTAATGTAGAGTGCAGAGCTGTACATCTTCCTCTAACCCCCCTCCCCCTGTAGGGCAAGAGAAAGAGTTGTAGAATGGTCAGTCAGACCAAAGTGGAAATGACACAACCACCCCACCTAGATGACAACTGCAATGGGACCATCACACTTGGATGTATTCCACATGAGTTTACATCGCAGTACAACTTCCACTTCCTAGTTGTTGCAAGGACCGCTAGCACAAGGGAGTGTGTGTGTGTGTGGGAGGGGGTGTGCTTAAAATTCGCCCAGCATGCAACAGCCTCCCACTACTCTAACCTGGCCCTTGAGGACAGATTCACAGAGGGCGTGGTCTCACTTAATTGTGGTAACGTTGGCGGGGTCTCCTACAGCACTGGCCCTAGGATCAAAATTCTTGCCCGGAGCGGGTCGAGGGAGCAGATATCCAATCTGCTCCGGGGATCTACAAACATCAACAATTTTCTTATGTTCTGAGAGAGAGTATTGAATTGGATAGCTGAAAGATTTGAAGCAGAGGGTAGTGGTAAATGGAGTATAGTCACAGTGGGGTCGGCGCGCATCGATGCCACTCAAACTACCGGACCTCCTATCAAGGACAAAGACACCCATCCCAGTAGCACTAGATCCGGTCAGGCTTTGTCCCAGGACCGAAGGCTGCAAGCACGGCTCACTCCATAGACATTTATCCTCCTCATTCAGCCCTCTCTCTCACACACCACCTTTTACGCGGTCTCCCAATACTTCGCACACCCTGACACTCCCTACCGTACATTCTCTTTTCATCTTACATGTCTGATCCACAACAGAAGTTACAATCTGGTCATGCCATAACATCTCTCATGCATGCATCACTCACTTTATTTACCCTTCACATCATCCCTCCCAAGTTCTCCATTTCACTCTGCTCAGAAACTTTTCTTCTTTCACACCAGTCTCACTCTCACATACCTACGATGGCGCTCATGCAGCTTCCTGAATATCCCACACTCAAAACAAGAGCATTTATTAACACTTATCGCCCCAAACACTTCCCTACCATAAAACCTTGCGACTCCAATCTGTTTCATCTCCACCACTATCATTCATGATACACTCTAGATACTTAAAACTTTGCACTTGTGGAAAGGTAACATCCCCACCTATCCTCCACCACAATCAACTGATGGTAGTTGCCAGATGACCCCCACCCCATTTCTTTTTAGGGTATAGTACAGAACTGTACACCATCCAGGAGATTCTGTACTAGCTGCTTACTCTCTTCTGCTCAAATTTGTGCTGTTCACAGATGTCGCAGGATTTCTGCATTATCGCCCCCCCCCCCAGCCATCATTTGTTCTACGAGATCTTCTGATGCCTCTTGCATCGAACTTTTGACCTCACAAAATAAGATTGTCACTGTCTGCTGGGTACCTTCCCACATCGGAGTGCTTGGCCATGAAGGAGCTAACCAAGCTGCTGAGTCAGCCTCTCCCCAGCACCCCAGTTCCACTTCCACTCACTAATCTACCCACATCTGTGAAGAGATGCACAATGGCTAGCTACCCCCTGTTCCAGCTCCTCAGGGCCCTTTGCACCATCCCAAAGGGTAGAACTCCATAGAGCAGCGATTGGGTTTACTCTGATTGCAACCCCCCACCCTCCTTTGTTATGCTCAAGAGACTACACCAACAACCTTTTATTACTGCTCTACAGAGAGGGTGAGGTTAGCACCCTGAATGTGGGCTAAAATGCTCTGGGGCAGAGGGAAGCCATTAAGTACCCAGCACCGCCTAGTTGTTAAAAGATTTATTGTGTTGAATTGTATTCTGTATGTGTCATTTCCATGTTTAGGGAGAAATTAAAAAAAAGAAAATTGGTGATTTCTCCTTTCAAGCTCACAGGGCATTACCAAGGGAGTGAGAGTACATTGGTAGTGGTTGGTTACTCGGACAGTTCGATACAGAATAATGCATTCAAACTACATTAACCCCACATCTACACACCAAAACAAAAATAGTCCCACTGAATGTTCACTTGGACATGATTGGAACCCAATACCTTAGGAGAGCACTGAACTCATCTCACCCCCACCACTTTGACACAAAAAAGAAGCCCCAGCACACAAATTCTAACGCATGTGCTGCAACCGAACCCAAACACAAGCTAATAAACCCACACCACTCTAAAGAGAACCTGAATACTGTACCATCAATCATCCTAAATGAAACCTCACCCAAATTAACCAATCAGAGAAGTCACTACACAGGAGACAGTCATCCTATCCTACTTGTCAGGCCATTACATACCAGTACAAAAACAAACTTCAATGCATCAACATGCCCTAGATGAAACTAACACACTGACAACACCAAACGCAACCTTGATTGCCTGCACCTCAGACGTGCATGCAACACCTAAAACATCTACGGCTTCAAGGAGCTGGTGAACCCAGCTGGAGATGTGGTGGCTTTCTTAGCCCCCCCCCCTCCCCCAATTTGCCAAAAAAGAGCTAGTGTGGCTGGAAAGTAAATAGCCTTTAAATTAGATTCACTGCTCCTGTCTGGGGCAGTTCTACTTTGACCCTAACAGGGGATCAGACTAGTGGGGCCTCTCCTGCTCAAGCCAATACCGCTAGGATGGGCAGTATATGCTTTCACTGCTAGCCCTTGGGAACCCCCTACAAAGTCCTACTCGTGGCACAGTAGACAGAACTGGCCTTTGAGAGGTCAGGGTAACCATGTCCAACATCCAGTGTATGAAGAAGACAAGAGCGAGTCCAAAAAGAAAGCAGTGGGAGAAAAGGGAGAGTCATAGTGAGAAAGGTGTATAAAGTGAACGGGAAAATGCACAAGCTTGCGCAGACCTGGAACAAGAGTACAGGAGCAGTCTGCGGTTGAGTCCTTCCTTAGGGCATTCAAGCCAAGATGACATTGGTCCTCGGGGTACCAGGTGTAACACATTACACAGGAAAACCCTCTGCAGCGCAGTGGGAATGGGAGGTCGTGTCAGTCTTCCAGGTCTTATTTGTAGTGAAGGGGGGAGGGTTACCTCAAGCAACACCATCCACCCTGTTGTGAGTAGAGAGAGAGGATAGCCTTAGAAAAAGTGGGTGCAGAAGAACAAGGGGGAATGCGGCAGCATGAAAGGCCTTCCCTATTGTCACTCAGACTGTGAGGATGAGCCATTCCTCTTAATACAGGACCTAATAGTCTACACAGTATGCAATTGGGACTGGAAAGCCGAGGTTTCCTTCCAGGTTTCAGTTCTAGTCGAGCGTTATTCCCTTCATTAGCATCTATGGGTAACTCAATAATAAGGTACTCACATCCAAATAGAGTTGCAACTCCCCTTCCGCATTGAAACGATGTTTCCTCTTCGGTGGACCCACATCTTTCTTCGTGCCATCAGGAAGGGCATGTAAGTAAAAGCACTTGTTTCCAAATGGACACTGCCCCTCTCCTTGTTTAAAATATTTGCAGGGCTTGTCACTAAAAAATAGGAAAATAATCCAATGAAACTTGATAAAGGAGGAATAGGAAGGGTTTACTCCATAGATAAACAGGTAGGAGGGGGGGAGTATTAACTGGTAAAATTTAAAATTAGGACAAAAACAAAGGGCAGTGAAGTTTAACCAAAACTCTTACCACTTACCCTCAAGGTGAGGTTGTTGTCCATTAGCACCAGGGTACAAAAGAAGCTAACCATTATTTTGTTCACATGAATGCTATAGATTGTAGTATTTCACGGCCCTTCACAAACCCTGAATACACAATATATCTACCAATGCCCTCCATGGTCACCCTTTTCTAGGACACTCATTCATATAATCATGGTGTGGTTTCCGAACCTTTCTCACACCATGACACACAGACTCATATATTGTTTACAAATCTATTTCCATCCCCTATCACTCTTCCACATGTCCATAGCAATTTAGAACACACTCAAATTCCTCATTCGCACAATAAACATCTGAGCCAGCCATTCCTCATCTTAATTTTTTTTTCTTGTTATAAATTTATCAGCCATTTGGCAATTCCCTACATGGGCTGTAATTCTTTCAAAGCCACATATGTTAGGCTAGATTAAAAACAAAGATGCGAAAGGCCACAAAAACAAACACAAACAAGGCAATAAGCAAGCATGCTAAGGCATCAGGGGAAGATGGCCTCCACCAAAAAGTCAGATATCCCACAAGTGTGGATGAATGAATGAATGAATGAAGAGTGCCGAAAATAAATGCTGCAAAGCCGAAGCGGACTAGCCCGCAGCCAAATTCAAGGACGGGTAATTTGCATGAAAATTCTCAATAAAAATATAGACTTCTGGAGAATATACAAAAATATGGCCCAGTAGAATGCAGAGCATCAGAAAAGCTCACACCAGGTTGGACATACATCTCCTTTACTCTTCTTCTAGCCTCTTTAAAACTGACCCTGTTCTTGTTTCTAATGGCAATGAATTCCCTCTCATAGAGGAATAAAGTGCATTGCTGTGATGTTGCAGGTAGTTCTCCACCACAGTTAGGGCAGCACGGCTGTTGAGAACAGGGCATACCGTGATAATCCGATCCACAATTCACACACAACCTTGCCCGTTTACAAAACTTGCTTACATGGACAAAGCGTTGGCATCGTCGTGGGTTTTCAACGTAAGGCTGGACTGGGATGTTAAGATAGCCAGCCTTAACGTACTTGGGCAGTTCCAAACTGTTGAAGGTCAGGATTATGGTGGCGGTAGGTAACCTAGCGCCATTCACAAACCTGGAAATGCTGTGGGCACTTACAACCTTCTGATTGGTAAGTTTTGATACCAGCCTGTCATCGTAATCTATTAACTCTCCCGATCGGATAACACCTTTACTGGTGTTAAATGTTGGGTGCGAAGCAGAGGACATGTCTACAGAAGCTAAAGACTGTAGGGTCTTAATCCGCTGATGCGGATTACGTGGCCCCATTTGGCCAGGTTCACCACATTTCTCAACAAAATCCTCGTAGACGTCGAAGATGTCAGCCTTACTAAGAGGACTATCGTTCGCTTTCAAGACTAAAAATATGTCGTAATCCAACTCAGGGTCGACTTCTGACCCAAAAGGATCAAAGCGTCTAACGTCAGGTTCCAAGGCACGATGACCAGAGGCCGCAGACCCAGGCAACCAAACCTCCTCTAAGGCACGGTCCTGCATACGATGCCCCCCAGTGGGCTCATCAGTCGACTCATACAGAGGCAAAAGTAAGAAAAGGAGAAAAGGCTAAGCTGTGGCCGGATGGGGCGCCGAGTTCCGTCAGCACGGCAGCCAGGAGAGCAAATCGCCGTGACCCTTACGGGGCCACAAGTGTGCATGAAACTAAACCAGGTACAAGGAACATGTGGTAGTGATCTGGTTCATCCCGATACCAGGACCAGTAATGTGAGCAAAGATTACCCAGACTGGGACATGCAACAAGAATGTGCCAAAAGGTCTGGGAGGACAATGCAGTTGTTGCCGTAAAGTCCCGGGGAACAACTCATCAAAGGGTGGTGCGTCACATGTGTGCAACCAATTCAAAGACGATATTCCTCACTATCTACCTTTTGCAAGCATTTTCCACTTCTCTCAAGATTTTCTTCTTCCAAACACCTCACTACCATATGTCGATGTTGTGTTGGAACCAGCATACTCTCGTGCAACTTCCTGGCACATTCCACACTGAACGCAGCATTCACAAATTATATATTGTAATATCAATTTGTATAGGTTTTATTATCGATATTATGTGTAATGGATTATTTAGTTTTTGAATAACCATGAGAGTGATGCCTTTTTAAGATCAGACGCACTCTTGTAGATGCAGTTTATCCAGTGTGTATTGAGTCAGATGACCACTGATAGGTCCTTGAGACTTTTGTCATCTGTTGAATTATTCAAACATTTCTTTTCTTATAAGTTCACTTCTTATTGCACCTAGAATTGAGTGATTCCTGACACCATGTTCTTCATTGCCTGGCCAGCGATTCTCCACTAATATTGGCATGTCTATGCACAATCATGCTTCTCTTCACACTGATGAACTTATCTCAAATTTATCCATATTCTGGTGGTCATCTTTATTTATATATATATATATATATATATATATATATATAGTTTAGTTTAAGGGAAAACAAGGTGGCAGGCGCCCAATCCTAATGGATTCTTAATGGAAAAACTGTTCAAACGGGGTCGCCCGAAAAAAGTCAGAAGAAGCGTAGAAGACAATAAAAATGGGGAAAAGCAAAGGATTAGAAAAAAACAGTGCAACACTTAAATTACGGGCATACAGCACGCATTCTAAAATCAAGGGCGGCTGGGGCAATAAACAAATGACATGCACCAGCCGCAGGGAAGGGCACAGGATGAAAGATAAAACAATAAACCTAAACAGAAAAATGGAAAGAATTTATAAAAGTGATAAAACGCCACTTCGTGATAGAAATGTAAGGAGGGAAGACGACACAAGAGTGTCCTCTCTTAATAGAAGACAAAGTCAAGCAGAGGGAGCGACGCCAGAAAGGGTAGAGAAGTAAGAATTTCAAAGAGAAGCAAGGCGGGGACAAACTACTAAGATGTGAACCACAGACAGCTCGCCACCACAAAAGGGACAACCAAGGGCAACTCGGCCTCCACCCGAAACACTAAATAGCCATGGGTGAGTCGCGTGTGCCCAATTCGCAACCGGCAAAGAGTAACCTCACAAGACCGGAGTTGCTGAGAGCTAGAGGACCAGGAATGGACAGAGCGTTATATAAGGGACAGCTTAGAAGAGGGGAATGAATGCTACTCTATCTGCCACAAACAAAAGACATAGGCCCTGATTAAGGGGTAGGAATCCCTAAAGGGCAGAGGGGCTGCATCCGGCACCTCGAGGGGGGGCCGATCGGCCGCCTCCTTGCCCGGGACCCGAACATGAGCCGGAACCCAACAGAACGCCACCCTGTAACGGGAGGCATTTTTAACCAGTCAGGAGCGAATCCGTAAAACCAAAGAGTGAGTGGACGTAAAGGAAAGAACTGCTTCCAAAGCAGGTTGGGAATCGTTAAAAACAATAAAATCTGAAGAATTGAGGGATAAAATCAAATTAAAAGCCAAAAGAATGGCCGTCAACTCTGCGGTAAAAGCGGATGCTACAGGAGGGAAGGCGGACCGAAGAGACTGCGTAGACGACACCGCGGCCGCCCCAGCACCGAGGTCCGACTTCGAGCCGTCAGTATAGATGGGACGCTGGTGAGCATGATAACACGTATGTTCAAGAAACAGGCACTTTAATAGATGGGGGTCAGTAGACCCTTTCTCAAAATGGCAAAAAGCAGTACAGACCTCAGGAGGGCGGACGCCCCAACACGGAGCCGGCGGGAATGGGAGGGCCAACACCCCGGGAACACCCAGGGAGGCGAGATGGTCCCCAACCCGGAGCCCCAGAGGCAGGGGTAGAGATGGCCGCCGATGAGGACGGGGCAAAAAGGCACTCATGGATTGGGGATGAAGTACCGGTATTGCTGAACACAAAACAGGGATCGTAGGCACACCTGCAGTAGGTGGTACCGCAAGGGAAGCACGCCACGCTCAACAAAGAGGCTAGGGATAAGCGAGGTGCGAAAGGCTCCACTACTAAGAGGCCCCAAGCGAACGAACAGGGTCAAGTATCTTCAAGGCTGAAGGAGCCGCTGAAAAATACACCTGGCAACCGTAGTCCAGCCGGGATTGGATCAGTGCCGAATAAAGCGACCACAAGGTGCGCCTATCACCACCCCGGGTGGTGTGGGATAAAACCCTAAGCGAGTCCATAGCCTTCGAACAGTACGCCCTCAGGCGCCCAAATGGTGCACCCAAGTGAGCTTGCTATCAAGCGTTAAACTCAAGAACTTAAAAACGGGGACATATTCAATCGCCGTGCCATCTAAGAGGGGAGGACCAAGGACACCACGACCCCGATAAAAATGCATGGCCTTCGTTTTGGTGACCGAAAAACGGAAACCCTTTGAAACAGCACGACCGGACAAGGCATCAATTGTCAGATGTAATCGAAGGGCAGCAGAAGGCAAGCGGGGAGATGAACAAAACAAGGCCAAGTCATCCCCAAAGAGGGAAGCCAAAACCCCTCCGGAAGAGTGGACACCAGACTATTAATGGCAACGGCGAAACATGTCACACTTAAAACACGCCCTTGGGAAACACCTTCCTCTTGAATCCGCAAGCCTGAGAAAGCATCCCCAATACAGATCTTAAAATTACGGGACGATAAAAATTCTTGAATAAAAACCGGTAAAAAGCCCCTCATACCCCAATCATATACCTGACGTAAAACACCATATCTCCAGGTGGTATCGTAGGCCTTCTGAATGTCGAAGAACACCGCTAATACCTGGAGGAAAAAGCCCGTAAACCGGAGTCTTCCAAACGAATGAGGTGTTCAAGAGTACAACGACCGCTGCGAAAACCACACTGAAATGGAGAGGAGCGAGTTGGACTCCAAAAACCAAGTGAGGCGAACTTGAACCATCTTCTCGAATAACTTACTGAAGCAGCTCGTAGAGGAAATCGGGCGATAGTGACTGGGATCCAAACCGTCCCTACCGGGCTTGAGAAATGGTAGAACAACCCCCACACGCCAGGAGGACGGATAGATTCCTTTGACCCAAAGCAGGTTGTAGAGGTAAACCAAGAATAACTGAATGGGGATGGAGACGACGCAGAAAGTCGTAGTGGATTCAATCATCACCGGGAGAAGTGAGCCACAGTGAGACAAAGCATCCCGCAGCTCATAGAAGGAAATAAGAGTAGGTGGCGCACGTGGTAAAATCTAAAAGGCGAGCCTCTATGGCGACCTTATGATCGAGAAACCGTCGAGGATAGCTACCAGCGCTACTCACCGGAGAAAAATGGTCAGCCAGAGCTTCGCTGACCAACCGGACATCGGACACAAACGAGCCTCCGATGTGCAGAGTGGGGATTGCATGACCAGCATAGCAACCACGGATCTTATTAACCCGCTTCCAAACCCCAGTCAGCGGCGTGGACGAAGAAATGCAAGATACGTACCGGCCCCAATACTCTCGGCGGGCAGGACGGAGGGTGCTTTGGCGGATGGCACGAGCCGGGTTCCGATCGCCCCTATTCGAGACGGTCAGGTTCCGCCTATAACGGGAATGAGCCAACTGATAAGCAGAAATAGCCGACGCGCAATCCTTCGACCACCAGGGAAAGGAACAAAGCGCTCAGCATCCTCTAAAATATGAGACCGCTGAATCTATGGTAGAGAAGGAAACCCGGGAGGCATCAATAAACAAAGCCTCCCGGAACCCAACCCAATTTGCTCGCCACAGATCCCAACGAGGAGGGAGGAAAAGGCACGGGCCAGAAAGGGCGGCCGATAGGACGACCAGGAAGTGATCGACCCGAATCGACCACCGGAAATCGAGGAAACGGTCGGGCTAACATAGGACAAGTATACAACACTAAACGAATCCGTTTGAACATGGTAAGAAGTAAAGTCGCCGGAATTTAAAAGACAAAGGGAATCGGATAATATGAGGGACTCAACCACTCCACCCCGGGGATTACGGGCAGTATCACCCCAAGATGGGTGTCGAGCATTAAAATCACCAAGTAATAAAAACGAGGTAGGTAACTGACTTGTGAGCTCTAAAAAGTCAGACCGATTCAAATTAAAATCCGGGGGGGATGTACAAACAGTTAAAAGCTTGGAAATAAAAACCCTCGCAGCAACAGCCTGCACGGTAGTACGGAGGAAAAGTGGCGTAGAGAATAGCGAAGAGGAAATTAAAAAAAAAGAGATGCACCACCATGGGACACGCCCCCGGCCGGGGGATGGAATTAAACACCCGGAAGTGCGGAAATGCCGGGAAGGGGCGAGTCCCAAGCTTATTTTCTTGCAAACAGACCACCAAGGTCCGAACGCTATAAAGCAAGAGAGGGAGTTTCTCCCACTTGGGGAGAACCCTTTGACGATTCCACTGTAGGATGACGACATTACTGTCGTCTCGACAACAACGTCGGGATTCTAGTGACGGAAATCGTCGAAGGTTCCCGACGACTAGAAGAGACGGAGGGAACAAGGGATAAATCGCAATGAGCCGGGGACGCACCCTGCACGGGCTTTGGCAGGGTGAACGGCGGAAAGAGACAGCTGAGGGCCAGACCGAACCCCCAACGTGGACGGCTCATGGCCCGGAGGGAAAGGGAGATCGAGCAGAGACGGATGATAACTAAGATGCGAAGAAGATGGAACAGGGTCAGAGGCTAAGAAGGGAATTGGATCAGATGGAGACGAAGGAACAGGGTCAGAGGGTGAGGAGGGAACAGGGTCAGAAGATGAAGTAACAAGGGTAGGAGGCAAGAGAGACGAAATTGAGGTAGGAGACATAGAAGACTGCACAGAGTTAAGGGGCAAGGAGACGGAACTGGGTGACTTCCGCCTGAACAATGACATCGGTGATGCCAACGGGGGAGGCCAGCGAAGACCGGGGAGAAGACATCAAAACGGAGGACGCCTCAAAAACCGACTCGGGGGGCCAAACCAGCCTCATCAGAGGCAGCGCGCTTCGACTCCGAACGGGGTGAGGAGGAACCCTTCCGTTTGCGCTGAGGCAAAGGAACGGAAGGAACAGCGGGGGCAGACACCTGGAGGAACTGCCGGATATCCTCCAGCGTCTCAGCTGGGTCGGTCTCATGGTCCGCGAAAGAGGGGGGAACATGAGAAGAGACCAATGGCAAAGGAGATGGCGCAACGGAGGAACCAAATACAGTGGAGAAGGAGCAATAGAGGGACCGCGAGAAGACAAAGGAGTGGGACGACCGGACCCCACCTTCTGGAGAACGTCAGAGAAGAAACGGCCGGAGGGAACGAGTTTCACGGAAGTCCAGCCTGAGGGAGTCACCAAGAACCAGGACCTCCTTCTCAAAAAGGAATACGGGACAAGAAGGCGAGGCCACGCTATGGGAACCTCCACAATTGGCGCAACATTCATGATTCCCACAAGACGAGCCATGATACGCCAACGCACAGGCCACACAGCGACGAGCCTGCCTACAATTGCTGCTCATATGGCCAAACTGGTGGCAATTAAAACAACGTCTGGGGAGCTCGACATAACGGGGCAGATCCTGACGCTCAAAGGTAACGATGAGCGTACTCGTAGGAACCTTAGCGGGACCAACAGACTTAGAAACCCTATAAACGTCCGTAACGCTCTGGGACGAAAGTTTATCCTTTAGTCTCGAAACGTCATATTGCAATAATTCGTTGGAGCGAATCACTCCTTTAACAAAATTAAGGCGAGGGTGGGGCACAACCGAAACCGGGACCTCCGAAAGGGAAGACAAATCCTGCACGTCACCACACTGCTCTCGCGAAGATACCTCAACCACTAAATCGCCACTACCACTGGCCACATACAGCGGGACTCAAAATCCTCATTCAAATCAAACGCGTCCAATTTAGAAAGCGGAGACCCGGAACTGGAATTCAGCACCAGAAAACGAGGATCATCCAAATCAGGATCGATCTCTTCTGTTTTATTACCCCTATAAAGTAGAGTATAAAAGGGGGTGCTAACTCGCACAGTCACTGTCTACCGTCGAGACACCTACTCGGAGAGCCGGCCTGAGCCATTTCGGCTCAGGCACCCACCAAACACAGGCAGGACCCAGCAATGGGGTCGCGCCCCCTTACGGACAGCTCTGATACACCGAGATCGACAAACAAAGGTAGATGGAAGAACGATGCAGGGTTAAAGAGAATTGGTACAGACGAAATAGGGGTTAGCAGAAGGAGAAAAAGAATGCCAAGCAGGGGAGGGACGGGGCGCTGAGTCCCGTCAGCACGGCGGCCAGGAAAGCAAATCATCGCCGTGCTCCTTATATATATATATATACAGTGGAACCTCGGTTTTCGAACTTAATTCGTTCCCGAACCGAAATGTTCGAAAACTTAAAACAATTTTCCCCATAGAAATCAATGTAAAATGGCTTAATCCCTTCCTGGACCACAGATGATTGCTTTCTTAAACTTTTACAACAGTACTTTGCGTACAAGTTCATACACAAAACCGATGAAAATCATTAGATCCATCACAAAAAAAGATAAACAACTGAATAAAGGGTGGAGAGGAGGTGGAAGGGAAGGAATGTTATTGCTTGGAAGGGAAGTCCCCCTCCATGAGAACTTCAAGAGGTTTTTCCAACTACTGGATTTTCTGCTTCTTGCTAGCAGATTCTGCCTGGGACTCACTAGGCTTCTTTTTCACTAGAAGTCTTTCTATTGAAACTTGCTTTGCCTTCTTTTTTTTACAATGTTATGGAAGTGAGAGAGCATTGTGATTTAAGAGATTAATGACACGGCTTGCTACTGCATTATCAGGGTCATACACTTCACTCCATTTTGTACGCATCTCATTAATAAGAGCACTAGGCACATTCTCCCTTCCACCGAAGATATCTCCTTAAGCACCTCCTTTGAAGGGGTTCATCAGTAGACAAATCTGTGCTGTGTTCATCCACCAGCTCTTCGACCTCATCATCGTTGACTTCCAAGCCCATGATTTTTTTGCCCAGAGACAAGATGTCATCGCAACTTCAGTAGGTTCTGTCTCAAATCCCTTCAAGTCTCTCTCTGCAACAGACTCAGGCCTATAGGTTCCTCTAGGCTTTCATGGTCCTGCGAGTTGCTTGCTGACAGGACGTGTCAATAATACCTAAGTAATGCAGGATATCGAAGTGATGCTTCCAAAAGTCATGGAGAAGAACAACTTGTCAGAGGTAACCTCAAAGCACCTCTAAAAATGTGCTTTGGTGTACTTCTTAAAGTTAGAAGTCGAACTCTTCCAGTAACACGGCTGCCATGTCTAGGGGGTCGGCAGGAGCAGTGTCCATCAAAAGCAGGCTCTTCATTGGCAAGTTATTTTTATTAAGGTAATCCCTCACACCAGGAGTGAAAACTTCATAGATCCATTCTGGAAAAAAACTGTCCTTACTGTTAACGCTCCACATGACCGGCAACCTGCTTTTCATTAAAAAATATCTATCTATCTATATGGCAAGTGACTATCCCTTGAGATGAAAGGGGTCCTAAAATATCACATTCATTTTTTTTTTAAATATATATCGACCTGAGGCACCTTTCGACCATACTTGTTAACTTCTGGGGTTACACTGATAAAACAATGAAACTGAGCTATATAAATGCAAAATACATTTAGTTAATATAAATACATTGGTAATGGCAAACAAAGTCATTCAAATTAACAGAAATTGTAACAAGGGTACTTATACAAAAAGTAGCAGGTTACGCAATTCCCCTTAAGTTACCACTTCCATGTTAATTAGAATTACTTTGTTTGCCATTACTAATGCATTTATATTAACTATAATTTCAGTACCTAAATGAGGAGGCATTGTGGTGAATGTATGGAATAGTGTATGTAGGAGCAATTCTCCACATTTTTATCCTGCTAAATATTTTCACCACTTTGCCTTAGTCTTTCCTTATACTTTAAATTCCGGAGTGAATGGAGTGATTGATTGCGGTGTAATAATTTTAATAGGTAGTTTTGATATAACTATGTAATTTAGGGACTTAACCCTTTCACATCAACTTTTGTATAATTGGCAGAGCAATTAGAACCAGTGTGACTTTTGTAGTTGGTTATGACTTTAGTAACATTTTCAGTAGACTTGCCTGATAATTATTTGCCTATGACTTTTAATGCAACATATATGCCCCAATCATTCTTTTTAATGGGACATATAAGCCCCAATCATTCTTTTTAATGGGACATATAAGCTCCAATCATTCTTTTTAATGGGACATATAAGCTCCAATCATTCTTTTTAATGGGACATATAAGCTCCAATCATTCTTTTTAATGGGACATATAAGCTCCAATCATTCTTTTTAATGGGACATATAAGCTCCAATCATTCTTTTTAATGGGACATATAAGCTCCAATCATTCTTTTTAATGGGACATATAAGCTCCAATCATTCTTTTTAATGGGACATGTAAGCTCCAATCATTCTTTTTAATGGGACATATAAGCTCCAATCATTCTTTTTAATGGGACATATAAGCTCCAATCATTCTTTTTAATGGGACATATAAGCTCCAATCATTCTTTTTAATGGGACATATAAGCTCCAATCATTCTTTTTAATGGGACATATAAGCTCCAATCATTCTTTTTAATGGGACATATAAGCTCCAATCATTCTTTTTAATGGGACATATACATAGGTCGCAAACGCTTCCTGTTTAAAATAAAAGGTCTCAATTTTGATCAATATTAGGAGAGTTTTTAACCCTATTCTCAAAGATGTTCAGAAGGCAAATGAATATTATTTTTAATTCGTAAGTGTAATCATTTTTACCTCAAAAATAAAATAATGGAGTAAACTATTCACTCTTTTATCATAAAAAAAATTAGAACGCAGACATCAATCATGGAGGCCTACAAAAACAAGATATATATTTCCTAAACATGGAAAGGAGTAAAACATAGCTTGCATAAAGGTTTATTACAAGCTCAGCACAAAGTTTTTGTTCTTTTCAACTTTTCTGAGAACATCTCACGCACATTCTTTGAGTGTCCTTTAAATTAGCATGTGGCTGCCTACATCTAGCATGCTTCTGCTTTTCTTTGAAGGACACCCACGACTATTCCTCCTCCTCCTGCTATTTGCTGACTCACATTTTCCTCTAGAAATTAACTCTTCAGCTAACTCAATGAGAAATGATAAAAATGCGCTTATTTTATAATGTTAATCATCATAAATTACCCAATACCCATGTATTCACAGCTGCAGGAAAAATGAGCCTGATAAAAAAACTTTTTTTTCCACCATTTTGCTAATTTTCTGTCATGATCATACTGTATTGCCATCCTGTCTGCTGTCTACTCCTCCCATGTAATCATCATAGAGTATGATTGCATCTGTGCAAGGCCGATTAGAGTTTTTTCTCCATTTTTGTTCTTTCTTGTTGTAGTTGAAAATGAATTACTGTAAAAGTTGCTCATTACATACACATCTTTTGTGTCTTTCCATTTTACTGCAACAACTTCTGATCCATTCAGATGAAAAATTGCTGATCTTTTTCCCAATCACTCGCTTAAGTATGGTGTTCCTTTTCTAGTGCACTTGTATGTTCCAGCTACTGGAAGGCCCAAGGTTTCAAACAATTTTACAGAAGAGAAAAAAATCAGTCAAAGCAAAGAATGACATTTTTTGTTCTCAGTGTATGAGCCAACCTGCTAACAACTCTTTCCCCCAATTTACCTGCTTCTATTTAAAATCATGTATATCCCATAAGAGAAGCGCATCAATACCATACCTTTACAGGTTTCATTTGAACATATCGTTTTAGAGTGGATCTTCCTTTGAACTTTATCATTCATTCATCGATACGTACAGCTTTGACAAAATAAGCCTAGCACTATCTCTTGATATAACATTTTTAATTGCAGCATTACTCAAAGATGGTTTTGTTGACCAGTGCGATTCAAAGTTAGCCTACAATAAGACATTATAATTGAACACTCCAAAATAACCATAATTTCCTGTACGTCTGTTGGTGAAATACTATCTTTTTCTACCTCATACCTTTTTATTCACTTATTATATATTGAGAGATAAATATCAATAAGCTTCTGAGGACAAGTTTTTTTAAAATATCTACCACTGATGATGGCCTATCGATATTTGGTCGTACCACTCCATTTATTATTGTGGAATCCTAAACTTGGGTGAGAAACTTGTGCCTACTTCTGCCCAGGTAGAATTAGCTTTTGTAGTATTTACTGCCTCCATTTCCTCATCTTCACTGCTTTTTACATCATTCGTACTGGAAATATCATCTGAATAACAAACTTCTGTCATCGTTACTCTCCTCCTGATTCATAATCACTAATAATGTTTGATAACTGCTCATTGTTGAATCATTTCGGCATTTCTGAAATGTGGTACACTCAATCAGATTTCAAGCATTGATGACTATTGGGACATCTATACCCCACCAAAAATAACAGTTGGAACAAATGTAACCCAAATTTTCTTCTTTTTTTTTTAATGAAATATATATTTTAACTAAAATAATGACATTCACAATATACCATAATCATCTGGCATAATATATTCTAACTAATTTTAATGTACAAACTTAAAATAGTGTATAAAAAAGTTTAAAATTTAACAAAATTAAAAGGCACCAATACAACATAAATGATGTCTGTAAATGCTGGGTATGGTAATTTTCAACCAATGAAATGCTAAAGTTGTATGTCTGGCATGGCAGTATAGTGAAAATGACTGAAATGATCCTATTTCTATTTATTTTCATTTTATTGTGGTAGAAGCTGATCGCAGTGGCACAACGTGCAACTGAGGTCATCAGACCTGAATATCATCAAGGTAAATATATCCCAAGAGACATGAAAGGGTTAAGAGAATGAATTGTGTTTTTCTATTTGTAGGGTATAGGACCATTTATATAAATGTCTGAATTAACTTTCTATTACCACCTTTAACTGCATTGGATTAAAATTTTCAACAACTATGGTGCAGGACCAAATAGACTGCCTGAGCATTCACAAAAGACAAAGCTAGAGACTGCCAGTACTAATTAAGACGGCAAGCCCCTTTGGAAGAGTGAATCTTCTCTACTGCAATCCTTGGCCTCCCTGCAGGGAGATCAACCACACATGGAAACACTGGCACCATTGTTCTCTTCCCTCGCATTTGCCCCAATTCCCTTCATGACGGTAGAAATAGGTGATAACATAACAAGTGTCTGAAATATCGTTTTACTCATTCCTCTAAATATTGGAATTGGAGCCTAGATTATTATCTTGTAACTTTGTATTTTTGATTAGCCAGGTTATGTAAATAAATGGCTACTTCATTAATAAATTTATATTTTGGGGGAGGTGAATTTATCTGTAAATTTTTTTATTGGATCATTGTGTATATGTAAATTTCTCTTGTATTATTATTTTTCTAAGATATATTTTTATGCGAGTCCTTCCAATCAACTATTGCCACCCTCAGGGTGGCTCCTGAAACTTCTGTGCCACTTATTGTACCGTCACAGCAAGAGGTAGATAGTCAGGTCCTTAAACCTAGGCAACAGGTTGAGGGAAGAGTCGTAGAAAAAAAAAGATGAATGCTGAGAGGGAGAGTACCAATAACTTCCCCAATTTGCACTTGGTCCAGGAGGAAAGAGCTTCTCCTGGTACCAAGTGCAGTAGACAAAAGGTTGAGGTGATAGTCATTGACAAAAAAAAAAATGATGAGAGGGAATGAGGTGGCAGCGTAACAAATTGCCATGGTAAATTTCAATTCACACAGTGACAGGTCTTCCCTAATGTGCATTCATTCAGTTACGAAGTGTAACAGGCTACAGTCAAATAAT
The DNA here is from genome assembly GCA_963969495.1 of Ceratothoa steindachneri. NCBI lineage: Eukaryota > Metazoa > Arthropoda > Malacostraca > Isopoda > Cymothoidae > Ceratothoa > Ceratothoa steindachneri. The sequence goes on from OZ018324.1 coordinate 8,453,145, forward strand.
TACCACTGCAGAGCAATTAGTAAAAAGATCACAAACTTCACCTTAGGGCTATTTTGTAACTAAGCAATAATTTTTCCTTTTCAGTCTTGTCCTTGTCATCGACCCAGTATCTTGATGGAATAACAAAATCACTTTGTACTCGACATTCAGGACAGGCTCTGAAAACAAATTTAACAAAATTAATAATCATTGATGAACACGAGAATTATTCTCTCATACTTATGCCAGACATCAATACACTTCTCGTGCTTCCTTAAAAAATATACCCCAGGGCCATGAATTATCACATAAATCCAACTCAGCCGACTTTGCTCCTTTGTTCACTTGTCAATATGCTTTAAATGCAATCTTCCTTAAGCATTCCATTACATGCAGACAATGCAGTGGAATTTTAATACTTGAGCTATGACTGAGCCATGAGGGAACTAAAGCAACAATGGATATTGTTTATTGGATCAGTTTATGGAAGCCAGATTTTAATCGGATCAACTTTGACAGCATGCCAGAGTTCAGATACTACATTAAATTCCGTCCTCAGTGAGATATGCATTAGAACAAGATTATGAAGATATGTTTTAATATTCTTTCTCTTTAGGGATTAAATAAATTTACCTTTGGAGGAAGATATACATTTTCTTTTAACTTTACCAGGTTTTCTTCAAGCAAACCTGGCCGTACTCTTGAAGGATACATAGTATATCCTTTTTTATAGATCTCCCAAAATTATATGGAAATTGTCCCTAAGATGGGTGAGAGAGGGGCAGGATAGGATGAGAGTGCTAGTGTTTTCTGGTTGTCAGAGGTTGCAGCAGGGCAGTAAGAGGGAGGTTCTAATTTCATATTTATGTAGGTCGAGGTTGTGTCTGACTGTATATGGGCCATATAAATTGTTTGGACCATCATTGAGATATGGCTCTTGGAGTACAGCATTGTGTGGCTGGTTTTGAAATGGTATATGAGTGAAGTTTGTTATATTGTGTTCTGGTTTGATAGGGATAAGAAGAGGTTCACTAATAATTGGGTGTGGTGGGTGTGATTTTTTTTGGCTCTGGAAATGGAGATGGTGGGTATGAGAGGAAATGCAGGTTGCTGAAAATAGAGTGCCTATCATATTTGATGGTCTTTGATTGGGAGAATTTTAGTTTCAGAGTAGATGTGGTCTATGAGGTTAGTTATTATTAGGTCAGTTGTGATATAGTTATAAGGTCAGTTGTGAAGTGGAGGGTTGTTTGTATCCGATGTGGATGGTTCTCAGGCTGGGATGCAAAATTTGTGGTTGGTTTGGATAAACTGATATGTTGTTTCTTTGAGTTACTGGAATTTGTTGTCAGTTCTGAAGGTATTCAGATATATCAATAACAGGAGAAGTTAACAAGGTGTAAAATGGTAACTGTGCTCTACACCAAATCCCCTACAAAGTGGAGCCAGTGTACCCCAATACCTCTATAAATTACCCACCTCCTTGATGGACCATCAAGCACAAATCTCACTATTTTAGCTCTCTAAAGCAATTGTGTGCTATGTGCTGTAGCACCTCATCCAGTCAAGGGTTCATCCCTGACTCAACCTAAACATACATATCATCCATTTGCCCCCAAATCATTCCTTTTTTCTCTCCAACACTCATTCACATAAGCCACTTTACCTACAGTTTGCAAACTTTTTGTACACCTTGAGACACTCTAGAATATTCTATCCATTCTTCTTACATGCCCATAACACATTACAAGACAGCCACAATCTCAAACCCACCATAAATATCTCATCATACCAAGTCATTCCTCTATCTATCCTTCACACAGTAAGCATCCCTCTTAAATTGTCTCTAAGACATCCATCCTCTTCCCTAACTCTGTGTGAGAGACAACATTTAAAAAATGAGCTTCATAGACATAAAAGAAGGAGATTTCTCCTTGGGACACAACAATTGCATAAAATCATCTATGTAAACAAATAGAATCAACTTCAACAAACCCCATTGTACACTATCATGAAAAAACTATTAACATTACTTGATCTCTCACACAGCCAAACACCCACTTGCAAAAAACAAAACTTAATCACACAATTCCCAACAGAAATGGTATTCCAGGCTATAGAGCAGGCAAAATATCTCCAGCCAACACAAAAATATTCATGTTAATAACTAGACCGAAGTGGTAATGAAACCCCACACCCACACAAATCTTCAACCACTAACTCTCATAACTATTTCAAATGTCTGGAAATCAGCCCACATAACACAGATCCTAAATTATGAAAAGTTTAGTCCTAAACAAAATCAGCCAATGCATCCCACTAGACCCCTCCCAACAAGATTCTATCTATTGCACAACATGCTCTGCACTCACCAAAATCATAGCTTATCCAAGAGGGCTTTTAACCAGTCACACCACTATGCCAGACAGTAGTGGCAACTAGACATGAGCAAAGCCTTTGACATGACAGACATAATCCTCAAAGCCTGACACCCAATGTCAACAAACTTGCAAAAACAAATCACCATACAATTAATGGAGACACCCAACCCCACATTTAATTACATACAGAAACAAAAATATTTCAGATATAAAAATGCCTGGCACACAAAACTCCACACCCATGACAGTCATAGAAAAAAACACCCTCCACCTAGGGACAAGAAGACTATACCCTCATAACACCTCTGCATTAGCCCCTCTCTACCGCCATGGGCACTCCAACAGAGAATACAAACAACAAATTTGCCACACAACACCATAAACTAGCAAACAACATAGTATGAAAGGCACAACCACTGGACATGGTCAAAGATAAAGAATACCTAACCACATACCAGTAACCTTATCCAGTCTAATTTCTGGCCATCACCCATTATTACATTACCAACACCTAACAAAGCAAGCAAACAAAACAAAGGTACAAGATTCAGTCACAAAACTGTCCAAACCTTGAATCCCTCCCCAACAAACATACACCGTTTCATCCATCAGACTTGAGGGACCAGCACAATATAATGGCAGCTTTCCTGGAGAACACAGGTTGGCCATGATAATAGCCTAAGGAGGAAAATGGAAAGTATACATTATGTGTTCTGTGGAGGAATGGGGAACAACTAAATTCACAAAGTTGTTTTTTCATTATACAGTTATCCTTGAAAGCACTTCATGTATGCAACAGATTCTAAGTTAGTTTGTGCTCATTCACAACAAATTTTAAACTTGAAGGTCATTGATAAACTAAGCAAGATACATGCATCAATAAATTTAGATGTAAAGATGAATAGTTACCAGCTTATCTACTTTGTGTGTGATGAATCTTGACATCTTATGTCACATGCTGTAAAATGTTTTTTTCTAATATAAAAACAGTGTAGTGGTTGCGTATGTTTGCCTCCCCTTACCTATGGAAATGCCTAATCCCCATCTTCTTTTCCAGGACGTCATTCATTTATAATTCTTTTTCCAAAGGAGAGATCTTAAGCTTTAAAAGAAAGTGAAATGATTAAGAGACTTTGTGAGTGGACTGATTCAGTGAACAGGAAACGCATTTGCCTGTGTACGATTGTGTAGATGTTTGAAAGTGACTGAGTGAAAGTGATCTTTCTTTTCTAGCATCCTATGGGACACAAGTACTGTCGCTTGTGGAATTTTCCTAATAGTGGTATCTCATCCACACAGTTAGGAAGTACGAGTGGCAAAGAACAGCCAGTACCCAGAATGCTGTTGGGAATTATGGCCATAACCCGAAAGAGTGGTGCAAATAAGAAATTTTTGTGTCATTGTAAAGAATTCAATCTCCTCTCACTCTCCCTTTGTACAACCAGGCAGCCTTATTGTGATGCGGGTGGCAGTGATTGCAGGATATCTGGAGCCTGCTGACACAATAAGAAACTAAATAATCAGGTAGCAATTCATCTCTACAACACATGAATTTCTCAATCAACACATTTGCCTAGTTTATTACCTACTTTGAAACTTATGAAAAAAAATCTGAATTTTGTTGAGTTTTTCCTTTCTCCACCAAATGTCAAATATACAAGTTTAAGTTTACAAACAGAAGAATCTTATAAAATATTAACCTGTTAATAATAATAATAAATACAGAAAAAAAGTTACCCATAAATTTAGTATAGTCGAGGGACATCAATGTCACACCAGAATGAGTGGATGGGGTCAATAAGAGCCTCACACAGCACACTACAAAACACATTACACCACTTTCGAACAAGTTGCCCTTACAGTACCCTGATTAACCACATTTATTTTTTTTTAGTAAGCACCCATCTGGCAAGTGCTGCCAAGGAAATAAATTTAATTAAAAATCAGCCTATTCCCTCCCCCAAAAATTTACAACCTGCACAGAAAACAACAAGTACACTAAAAAAAACAACATGCGCCCAACATCTACAGCATGAAACAAAGGGTGGGGTCTTTTTTGTTTTTGACTCTACTCCAATTTTCAGCTGCATGGCATTGTTTATTTTTATTAGTAGTAGTAGCCAAACTTGAGGAGTTGAGAAAACAAAATTAACCCCAACTCAACCTCCAGGACCACAATTTATCCATAGTACAAAGCAAAACCACTCATGCCCATGCCACTACATACCACCCTCCACATGACATGCACAAAACTCCAAGGGAATAATACTCCACCAGACACTACAAGAAATCCCCCCCCCCCAATAAAACAATCTATACAGACAAGACAGCGAGGTAAACAACTTATGGGCCTAAACCACCTCAATACCATTCCTCAACCCAGAGGAAAGATCCCTCGCATGGCACAAAATGGTCACCCTGACCTGACCAATAGACATCTGCCTTCACAGCCACCATGAAGGCGACAGCTAAACACCTATTTACAAAACAGCTTAAGATAAAATCAGTCCTCACTACCAGCAGGAAAGGTGAGGGTCAAAGAACTACTTTTAAGACAAAATCTATTGACACGGTGCAACATCTCTGGAAGAACACAGTCCGCTTGGAGGAATTCATCATGGCTGAAAGGAAGGAATCTACCCAGGACCGTATTGCACTCCCAATGAATAAAAGTTGTGTGTCCAACCAGAAACCAGAATGACTATGTTCTGTTGATTGTCATAAAATCAGAATAAAACCAGATAGGTGGCTCTTGCCCCCACCCCCTTGTTTTATCCTAGGAATACAACATAGTAATTGGCATGGGTGTTACAGACTCCACCCTGTCAGACAGCTTAATCTGTGTCAATGGGTAAATTGAGTGGGTGTATGTGATGTGGGAAAGAAGGTAATGGTACTCCATGTCTTTAAGACAGGAAGATTGAAGATGCTTGCTATATAGGAGATAAACATGAAAGGGAATGAATAGTTTGTGTAGGATGGTATGAATGGAGTGTGGTTGGGTGCAGATCACGGTGGTAGGAGTATAGAGGGTGTGAAAGTGCCTGTGTGTAAGGTTGTAAATAAAGGCATTACAAAGTGGTATGCGCATACAAGAGAATATACCCTGAGTGAGTGTCAGGGTGGCAAATGGAGGTTTGGAAGAGTTCAGAAAAGGTGGGTTGATTGTGGGAATGAGAGTTTGAAAGAGTAAGGGCTGACTGAGGAGGGAGTGGATGATAAGTGTGCAGAGAGGGTTTATGAGTGGGCATGCTAGGGGCCTTCTATCCATGAATTTACCCTAGCTAGACAAGATGCCCCAGCCCATAGCACCCCCTTGCCTTGCAGGGCCAATTTGGAGTGGGGAACAAAAAAAATGAGGGCTGGCCTTGAAATAATAGGGCATAATGGGGGTGAGTATTTTTTGTGGCATAACAATGCATCAACCTCACTTTGTGGGAAACTGGTTGAAGTGTTGAAAGGCATTCAGATGTGCAGCTTTCCAGGCCTTTCATGACAGGTGCTGGAGGATAGGTTGGGATCATTTCTACAATATCAATTTGTAGTTAAATACAAATAAATGAATCTTTTTTTTTACTCACCTCTTCTCACAAACTCAATGAAAGGCAAAATCAACTAAACAACCATCAATCAGTTCCCAACCTAATATAAGCAGCCGGCTGATATCATTGACAGGACAGGCAACACAACAACAAATAGACCACTACTGACAGCCCTGAGGGAAATCATAACAAACTGGTCTCTCCTCCAATTGCCAGAAGAGTGAAAATGCAAACCAACCAAGAAAAAGGAACCCTTCACCACAGTCCTACTTAATCAATAAAAAGGTTGAATTAGAGATTGGGGGTCAGGAGCAACTGTGGAACATCTCCTCACTCTACCAATCCTGATGTGACAATGTCAGAACAGTTGATGTCTGGCTGCCAATACACAATTCTTACACCACAATGAAATTCTTGAGAAATGAATAAAATAGATGCAACAATAAATTATCATTTACAATTACACTTAATACATCATTTACAATGAATAAAGGCCTTCAATCACTTGTTACTATCTCATTTGGGGCCATGAAAATCCCTCATTCAAGGAAGAGGGGGAAAGGCACTGGGTTATGACTACTTCTCTGTATGAAGAAAACCTAAACGCTTTCCACCAGACACGCACTTCCTCTCCTCAACTCTAACTCACATGCCAGTCAGGCAACATCTGTGACCAACAACAACAAATCCAATACAAAAATGAACACTCCTGGAATTTGTTGGAACCACATTCAGGAAATCCAAGGAACCAATCATCCACACAAACAATATTTTTGACATTCACTACCCTATTCTTCTCTCACTTGGGGGATTTGGTGCATCCCCATTTAACCACTTTCAAACAAAGGTTGTGTCCATTAAAGAACATCTATTTAAACCATTCTATATCATATTTTATACTTCAAGTTCTATCCCCTACTCTCATCCTAAAGCACAGATGAATGCCAATGTTCACTTATTGGTATTATGATTGTGGGAAAGAAATTGCCAACTACATTTCGAATATCCATGTCTTATTCCACTAGCACATAATCCACTGTAGTCAAACCATTATTTCACTTCTATTCATCCCAAGTCCAAATAGAAAACTTGTATTCAAACTTGCCTGACAATTTTATTATCAAACTGCTTGGATTGCCTCCACTTTCTCAGGCAATCAATACAGAAGCAATGGGAACAGTTGGGCAGGATTCCAAAACGTCTCTGTGAAGGAAGTGACCGTTCCATGACTGTATCCATGCAGATTCCACAGACTTTTTCTTGTGACCGTGCAACAGCAAATGAATGTTCCATCTCTGCTTCCATCAGTTTTGTACATTCCTTTAAAAGATAGAGAAAATCAGTACGTTTTAAATTTTTTAAGAGGGAAACTGCTACAACTACAAGGGCAAAGTTGCCTTGGCATAAGGTTCATCTCTTAGGCTGCGGGTCAGACAAGGTAGAAATCCCCCAGAGGATGGAATGGATGTTTCATGTAATGGCATGGGTAGCTCAGGTTTTGGGGACTATTGAGAAAATACATTCAGAGGAAATTAAGGTGAGTTTTTATGAGCATGATCAGTGTAGTTGGGGTGTCTAAACTTGTGTTGGAAATTTAGTCCTGTATCTAGTGTGACATTGAGCCCTGTATACATTCTATTTGGAGTTTTTGTTTTTAATTCTAGGTTGTCCTCTGGTGCCTACCAGCCACTGAAGCTTGTGACCAATGATAGAGAAAAGGAGGTTGTTGCTCTATAATCACGTATCCAGCCACTCCCATCTCTGGTTTGGGGGCTTTTCAGGTCTACACTCTGGGTGCATTAAAAGAGTGGTGTTCACACCCGTGCAGTGGCAGATACCGACAAGAAGTTGCCAAGTGGATGGTCGATCCTCAAAGTCTGCAGCTCCCAACTGAACACCCTGAGAGGTAGGGTGTCCTTCCTAGGTTGTACTAATCATCAATAGAAGGACGAAGATCTGTTGTCATGGCAGACCCCGACTTTTAGTTGTTTTGGCACAAGGAGGCAGTAAGGCCTGCCTGCCATAAGCAGTACAGCCCTACGCATCCAAGAACGGCGGCTGGGAGGTAGTGGTCAGTCTCTTAGGTGCAGTGAAGGGATTTAGGGGGCAAAATTGATCTTGCCACTAATAATGTCCCAGCACCCAGGATTATTCACATCCTTGTCTTTTGCAACCTGCACGTATTGTTTATAGAGGTTCCAAAGTCTCTTGTGACACAGCATGCGGTAGCTAGTCAGGTCCTTAAGCCTAGAGAAAATAGAGAGGAGAAGAAAGTCTTAAGAGAAAAGTGGGTGCTTAGAACAAGGAAGAACTGAATCACTTCTAGACACCTTGAAAGAGTTCAACTCAACCCAATGGGTGAGGCCTTCCCTATTTTTACTCATGTCGAGGATGTGCAAAACCTCCTTGTCACAGGGTGCAACAGTCTACACAAGGTACCTGGGCACAGACACACAGACTGGGAGGTTGTGCTTATCCTCTAGGTTGTTATATCAGTGGTGATTTCACAGGCTACACCATCCATCTTCCTGCAGATAGAGAGAAAGGGTTGATGGGATAGTCTTAGAAAAAAAAAAAAGATGATTAGGACCATTGAGAAGAGGCCTAACTTCATAAGGCCCTTCCTTATTTGCACTCAGCCCGGGAGGGTGTAGTGCTCCTCCAGGTACCCAAGAGTAAAAGGCAACACAGGGTAACCCCCTGCAAATAGGGCCTCAGAAATAGTTATGCTGTAATGGAGCTCAGCCAAAAGGTGGCAGATGGAAGGTAAAAGTGAAACAACATAAAAACACCTGTCCAGGTGCAGCTGAACTGCAATTGCTTGGAGGGAAGTGTTGAGAGAAACACCTGAAGGAGTGTGGAGGCATGCAGTCACTTTGTGAGTAGGGGAATGCCCTCTCATAACTAGGCTCAAGAATACATTCAACGACTTCAGATCAAGTTGAAGGGCCTACTTAGATTGGTCAGAAAGAAGATGCTTAGATAAAAAGATATATGAATGCCCCTTTGGTTGCCATAAGCCATGAGGCCTTTGAGCAGTAAGTCTTATGGACATGTATCAGTCTCTAGTGATGATATAGGAGAAGGAAGGTTTTCAGATGTCTTTTTTCACCTCCATCTAATGGCACTAATATATGTCATAACAAGGATTTTTAATGACCATAAGCCACTTTAGTTGAATGATATTCACTGTCACAATAAAAAGGGTATTGGGGTATACCAACACCCTGTTAACGAAGTTTAACGGGGTGTGTGAATAATATTAGAACCAATTCTCTCCTTGCAATGGGAAAGTAAGAATATCACCTCAGGTCAGCTGCACGTAGTAGAGGCCAATTAAATGTACTCATCTACAAGTGGAATAGGCAATCATGCCAGCTTGTAAACCCACCCAACTGCATAGGATACCATAAATGTGATCATGCTTTAAAATGGGCTAGATGTGCTAGCTTATTACTTCCTTTATGACAGCCCATTCTAGCCATTTTTTAAATTTAGTCACATTTGACTTTCATCTTAAGGATTGTGCTTGCTAATACCTAGATAATGGGCAGAGAGATTACGGTAAAAAAAACATGATCATACATATTCACCAGTGGCGCACCGTGACTTTTGAAGATGAGGAAGCAATTCAAGTTTTACAAAAATAGATATGTTAAAGTAAATATGTTGTTCATTAAAATGTATTATAAAATTGTAAGCTACCCACTTTATTTAAATGTTAATTCTATTCTTCAATCTTGCTCATTAAATAAATCAATGACTTCTTTGTAGAAACCCTCTGTTTTTATTTCTTTAAGTAATTTTTTTTTGGGGGGGAGGATGACATCTAGTGTTGGCATAGGCCTACTCATTTTAATACTAGTTTCTCTTTCATTATAAGTCCTCGTAGTGAACTTACTTTTGAAAATTTTTTCAATAATGTAATCCGCATTTTCTCCCAACTTCATTTGCATCCATTTTGTTTAAAAAGTGGTTATCACTTAAAAAAGCTTCAGAGCAAAATATCAGTTATGTCATTCTGTTTTAGACATTTTGTTGCTTTTTCCTAGAGGCAGGGTTTGCCAGATGGAAGCCACTGACTGCAAAGATAAGTTTGCTTCCTTTTCCTTATACAAATAGGTTATATTTTAATTAATTCTAACACAGCGTTGAAATATCTAGATAAAAATCATAAAACTCTAGTGATTGTATATTATTGCTAAGAAAAGCAAAACATCTTTTAAACTATTCATTCCAAAGCACCAAAAAGCAGAACTATTATTAAAATTAAGAGGAAAAAAAAAAGAAAAAGTAGAAATCTTGATGAAAAAGATGCATTTCTTCAATTGCAATCAGGCTCATCAGGGTCTAAGGGCAATTCGATTGAAAGTGAATGGTACTGTATGGCATATACAAGTATAGGCAAGCATAAATGTGAGAATAGAATAGATTCTGCTGTCATATTAATTGTTCGGGTGTAATTTCTTTTTCTTCTTAAAAAGGGGAAGCTTCCCTTGCTTCCATTGACTGCACACCACTGATATTCACACATGGTATTCTAAATATATTAAAACTAGAGTAACAAATTATTAACTATACCTTAAGATGACTATTTCTTTGCTTTTCATTTAAGGGATGAAGACAGGCTAACTGACACATCTCACACAGTAGCCCATGGATGTATGAGCAATTTTCATACTGACAAAAGCCAGACATGAGATAATAGGGGCACAATTCACTGTAAGGATCAAGACCTTTTTCTTCTTGGGTATTACTGGATGAAGACTCATTTCCAACTACTTGTGCAAAAGACACTTCAGAGGTCACTGAAAATTAATTATGAAATTATCTTCACTGAACATTTAACCAAAGATTACACAATAAAAAATTAGAAAAAAAAAAAATCAGGATATTTGCGAGAGTCTATTCTGCATATATAATTCCCATCAAATTAATGTACTGCCTGAGACCTTTTTACACAATGTATAAAAAGAGCCAGAAATTTTTGGATTGAATTTCAATTAATAACAATTGTCTAACCAACTGAGAAAGGGGAGATAATTTTTGCATGTAGAAAAACCAATAAAAGCTAGAGCATTATATATATTGCTTTACTTGATATGGCAATACCAATCAATGCCATGCCAAAAAAAAGAAGAAGATTTTTAATAATTTACCTTGACTACGTTTTGTTTCATCTTTGGTGTTACGAGGTACAAACTCAGGTGCATCAACACACAATGCACTTCTAGCAGTTAGGCCTAAAGGAGTCAGATTCTTTGAAGAGGAAATGGAAGTTTTGGAGTCTTTACCAAATGAATGAGTGTGTGAAGTTTCTTTTCTGTGTGCCCTGCAGAAAGCAATTGTCAGTGATCACTTAAAAAACTTTAGAGTACTTACTCACAAGATGATATCAATTAATGAAAAAAATAACATACAGCTGTGTTGAATTTGCATGTTGTCGTGAAGAATCATGATTCCTGTGTGAAGTCATATTTTTTCTAGCACCATCAAGGCATTCTTGCCTAATATGATCATATCTGATGTAAAAAACAACAAATATTTAGGTAATTTAAATAATAAATCTAAAACATTCGGCCAGTATTAACAAATCCCAAGTACATTGTCAGCCACAAATAGGCCTCAACCCCAAGGTAATGTTGGGTATCTTGCAGGTCCATTTCTTCCAAGAAATCTATGACTCAGCAAATGCCAAAGGAGGAACCTGCCCAAGTACCAGGGACAGAGATTAGCAACTACTATATCCCCAGCACCCATAGATACTGCACACAAAGCTTTCCCAGACTAACATCTTTGACCTAATGCTGCATAGTCAAGGGCACAAAGTACTCACTGAAGGGTTTCTGGGAAGCACCTACTGATGGCGCTGCAATCCCTGGGTAATGCCAGCGCTGAGGCAACAAAAACACTAATTTCATTCGGGCATTGATGGGCATCAAGGAAATAAGTGAGGGCAATGTCACAGAACATACTCCCAGGGACTGTCTCACATATTTGCCATTAGTATGAGGAGCTACCATGATACCAACCATATAGACAGTGTAAGGAAGAGTGAAATGTCAAGTCTTGTGGCACAGTCTACACATATCTTGGCCATTTCAACAGTGTGCTCAGTTCCTCTCAACACATTGTGAAGAGTAGTGAGTGATTTGGATGTGGGAGCAATTCCGTAATTTCTTTTAGTTGGAATTTTCACCACATTCTCTCTTGGTGTTTTTTAACTCCTTTTCTGGTGTTAATGAGAAAAGTGATTGATAGGGTTTGTTTTTTATCAACAGGAATGACTAACACTTGAGGAGATCCACGTGAGGGTCTGGAACAAACCAAATCAAAAACTTGCCCAATACAAAGTTGGTTTTGTTTTGTTTTCTAATTTAAAGTGGAATAGCAACAAGGCCACAATGCAGAAATTTTGTAGAGAGATCTGTAAAAAAATGTGGTGAAAATAGAGCAAGTGAAATGGGTGCAAGATATATAGCCGCAAGCTCTCCTACAGGCATTGGGGCTCAGAGGTCCAATACAGTTTGTAAAGATTCATAGACTTGTCTACATCCCTTGTAATTTATTACAGACAGACTCTCCTCACTTAAATCCTGCAAGGGCATGGGAGCATGCAACCAAAGATAGGCAAATAAAATGTAAGCTAGCCTCCTCCAAGAAGTCAGTCAAATAGTCCATAAGTCTATGTGGACAAATCAGTGCTGAGTACCTTAGTACAAGGGACAAGCAGGAGCTCTCATCCTGTTACCAGGACAGGTAACATGTGAGAAGTTCATCTAGAATGGGACATTCAACAAGTGCTCAATAGTCTGGGGACAATGCAGTTGTTGCATTAAGGTGGTGGAGCGCCCCAGCTAATTAGAAGGTGGGAAGCGACCTGAAGCAGCTGCAATGAAAGGGGTAGGTCTATGGGAGCAGTCACTGCACGATGTCATACAACTTTAAGTTCTCCTCGGCTGTCTCCCATCATCTTGCCAGGGAGATTGTAGGGCTGACCTGATTCCTGTCATGTAGACAGTGTGAGGAATAGTGAAAGGCTGCTTGGTGGCTCATCAGTGCATTTATTCCTCACAATCCCTACAAGAACCCATAAGATAATTGTTTTTCATTATTTACTACACCCATCTGCCAACCGCCTACAAAAGCCATGAGTCATTAGAAAAATAAAAATAAAAGAAGGAAGCACACCCCTGTCATTGATGGGGGAGCCCGCCTCCTCTAGTGGAGGAGCGGCATGCAACCAAAACCAAAGAAAATAAAACGTAACTTAGCCTCCTCCAAGAAGTCAAATAGTACATAAGTCTATATGGACAAACTCGTACAAGGGACAAGCTAGCGCAACCTCACTCATCCTGGTAACATGCACAAAGATCACCCAGACTGAGATCTTCAACAAGAATGTGCCAAACAGTCTAGGGGAAAATGCAGTCATCACAGAAAGGTGTAGGGGAGCATTCCATCAAATGGCGGTTAAACTCGAGAGTGCCCAATTTAAAGATGACTAAAATCAACCTCTAGCCATCGCAGCATTGGGGGGTAGGCCTAAGGAAATAGCCGTGGTGTGATGATGGCAACCAACTTTAAGTTTCCTTCTGCCATCTCTCATCTTCTTTGTCAGGCAGCCCAGATTCCTGCCATGTAGTCAGTGTGAGAAAGAATGAAATTCTAGTCTGGTCACCCAGTCCTCTTGAACTCTTGTGCTCACTAACTCACCAAATGTACAAGAACTTAGAAGATAATCTCAACATCCACCTGCTTTGTGAGAACTGTGGCATCATGAATATCGCAAACCAAGGAAGGAGTGGAGATTCCAATGACCTGAAAGCACTCACTTTGTGAGTCACTAAAGATCACAAACTGCTCTCTGAACTGGGCAAGTTGCATTATCTTCAATACTGAGTGGCCTATTGAAACTGACTCAGTAGTGAAGATGTGCATTGCATGGTAGAGTAGCAGTTAGATATTGTGGGATATATATATATATATATTTTATTTTAAGTTTTGGTATTTGGGTGTGAACTATATATTTATTCATTGACCAATATTGAAATATTCTAAGAGTATATATTGTCACAATTAGTTTTGTATATAGAGCGGGTGACAGCCAAAAATGTCCCCTTATTTATAATGCTGTAATTTGTTAGCCATTAAAGCTTGAAGGTAGAAATAAGTATCATTCAAATAATATTTGAAATTTTATTAGTGAGAATTTTTTTATCTCATCTGGCGACTGCCTTTTAGGGCATAAGTTGCCATACTCATCCTAGCCTAAATCTAGGCTATAAAGTGAGCGCCCTTGATGGAGGAAGGCCCACCCTCCCCTGGCAAAGAAGCATGCGATCTAGTCAAATATTAAATTAGGGGCAGAAGGCTGGCCTCCTCCCCAGTCCACAGGTCGGTGTGTACAAATCCACCCTGAGTACAAGGGACAGGTGGTAGCGACCCCGCACATCCCGGTACTGGGACAGGTAACGTGGGTGAAGATCACCCAGACTTGGACATTTGACAAGAATGTGCTGAACAGTCTGGGGGACTGTGCAGTCATCACAATAGGGCGCAGGCGAGCGCTCCATTAAATGGAAATGCATCACACGAGTGTGCCCAATTCAGAGATGACAGAAAGCAACCTGAAGCCATTGCAGCATTGGGGGATAGGTCCATAGGAACAGTTGCGGCGAAGCATGCAACTTTAAGTTCCCCTGGACCATCTCCCATCTTCTTTGCCAATCAATCCGAAGAGCTGCCAGTATTCCTGCCATATAGTCTGTGTGGAAGAGCCAAACATTGGTCTGGTCCTCTTGGACTCTTTGGCGCCCTCATTCCCCACAATTCCTAGATGCCCAGGAACTAGGAAGATAATCTTGACATCCGTGGCATCACGAATATCGTGAACCAGAGGGTGCAGAGATTCCAATGCCCCGAGAGCAGTCAGGGCGCTTTGTGAGTTGCTATAAATCACGATCCGATCTCCGAACCGGGCACATCACGTAATCTCCTGTACTGAGTGGTGTATTGCCACCAACTCAGCTGTGAAGACAGACACAGCACCCGGTAGAGCCCCGCTGACTTCAAACAGAGGGGATACAGCATGGGAACTGACCCCCTCTTGGGACTTGGAGCCATCCATATACACTGGCATGGTTCCAGTGTGACACGAGATGTGCTCCAAAAAAGGCTGAATGCAATACAAGCTTTAGGAGCAGAGGCGTAGCGACAAATAGCCAATGGTGGTACCCTCCAGGGTGGGGTTCTGGGCAGAACCAGGGGTGCCACCGGCCCGAGAGCTATATATATATGGGGGGCAGTCAATAAGTTGTGAAGTTCGGATATAAGGAAAGGAGATATGAGGAAAAGTGTTTTATTATTTTTTAATATAACTACCCTCGACTTCAATGCACTTGCGCCACTTGTCCCTGAGGCTTCAAATTCCCAACAACCATAAATCTCCCGACTGCTGTTCAATCCACTCCTGGACGGCGAGCTGGACATCTTCATCGTCCCCAAACCGGCATCCACACAATGCAGCCTTGAGCTGGAGGAATAAAAAGTAGTCACTATAGGGCCACATCTGGACTGTAGGGGGGATGGTTGAGTTCCTTGTGCACTTTGACGACATTGAAGTCGATCAATGGGCACAAGGTTTTTAGGGACCCAACAGGCAGAGACCTTGGTCATGGCCAAATTGTCATGGATGATGTTGATAACACTTCCATGTGATATTCTAAGTTCTCGCTCAATTTCTTAGACCTTCATCCGTCGATTTTCGAGGATCCTCCTCTCCACACGGGCCACATTGTCCTCGTTGGTCATGTCTGACGGGCGTCCTGGATGGGGGGTCATCTTCAAGGGACTCATGACCATGGTGAAACTCCCTATTCCAGCAAGCAATGGTTGTACAGGAAGGGGCGGTGTCGGTGTACACTGCAACCATGCGTTCATGGATCTCTTTTGGATTCTTGCCTTCCTTGGTCAAAAATTTGATCACTGCGCAGTGCTCAACCTTCTCCATTGCGTTGAAAATTTGTGACTGCTGATCTGCGATCAGCTACTGCTTCTTAAATAGACGAGGCAGGAACGTGCGGCTGCAGGTCCTGACTTGTCATAACTTGTCATAACACCGCCACAAACAGCCATCGCCCTTCCTCTGTTTTGCCCTACCGATTCGCAAAACTTATTGACCGCCCCTTGTAGCTCTCAAAGGAGTTTCCTAGCCCTAAACCCAAAGGGCTTAGGGTATGACTTGTGTCTCTCAGCAGCATAGGCACCATCGCGATCAGCTGCAGATGCTTGAGAGCCATTGGTGACAAAGGAAGACACCGTGCTCGTGCTTACAGGTGAGCATCACCAGACTATGCACTTATCAATATGATTTCTCTTAACTCATTCTTCAGTTCTGCAATATTAGATGGTGTAGCTTGAAATAGTCTTTCTTTTACAAAACTCCATAGAAAGTAGTCCAAAGGTGACAAGTCAGGTGACCTGGCTGGCCAAGGGAAATTTGTCCTATGCAACAGTCATTGAGGAAATTGAGCCTTCAACCATATCATGGTGGCAACTGCAGTAGCGCTATTTTGCTGAAACCATTCATCAGAATATGTCCTATTGGCGAAAAGCTTTTGAGCATGTCAAGCTATCTGGCAGCATTAATTTACTAAGCTTGTCCTATTTGATGGTCCTCAAAGAAATAGGTCCATAAATCTCATCTCCACCTAGTCCACACCAGACTTAACTTTGGGGAGTGCAAAGGTTTTAGAAAGTGCTTATGTGTCTTAGTTAGAGACCACTTCTAATAATTGTTTATTTGAAATGCCTTTCAAGTAAATATGATATTCTTCACTGAAAATTATGTTATTCAATACGAATTTCTTATCATCGTACATTTCTTTAACCTTGAGGCAAAATGATACCTTCATTGCTTAACCTCATTGAGATATCTTGATGACAGTGACTTTTGTATAGCTTTGAATTAAAATCTTTGAGAATAGTTCGCACAGCTTCTGTATTCAAATGTCTCAGCAGCCAATTTTCTCACTGCAATGACTATGCTTCATTAGTATCAATTAAAGTCCTGACCTGATCAATATTCATTTCCATCCTCACACTTTTCTTACAACTGGAGTTTCTTTTATTTAATTGTGCTGTGTGCATTCCACTTGATGTAATTTCTCTGGAATGTTTGTTTGTCCAATTGTATAACATATCTTGCTTCAAAATGATGAATTGATTCAATTATGGAGCAATGTTGAATCATTAATTCAATGACAAACCTGCGCTGTTCATGAGTTAATTGTGCCATTTATGAGAGCCTAAAACAGAACTGTTTAATATCTGTATATAGATAGGCTCTCCTAGGCTGGGATAGAGTATCCAATGCAAGCTTAGGCTACCTAAGCTAGCTAATAATTTCAAATATTGGTTTTTAATGATACTTATTTCAATCTTTAATGGCTAACAAATTACAGCATTATAAAAAGGGGGACATTTTTTGCTGTCATTTTCTGTTCCCTGTTTCATGGATATAAATAAAGTCGGAATTGGATTACCCCTCATTGTCCTCCCTTAAAACACCCAGGCAGCTCTACTGGTGGCAAGCAGTGTGTCAGCAGGAAGTCTAGAGCCTATTGCCACAGTAGAACCCCAGTGACTTCAAACAGGGGTGATATAGTTTGAAAACTGAACCTTTCTGGGACTTGAGCCATCTGTGTACACTGGCACTGATCCAGTGTGAGACAAAGAGCGCTAAGAAAAAAGTTGAACACAGTACTCCAGGCATCGTGGAAGCTTGGGAGCTGAGGAAGTGCTCCTAGGAAGAACCAGAGGCACCACTAATCCAAAGGCTACACCAAACTCTTGATATCAGAGACTGATGCAGTGAGAGCCGTTGGTGACTAAGGGAGATGCCAGGCACACACATACAGGCATATAAAGCACTGTAAATGAAGAGCAAGTGGTATCTCCCCATGAATGACCAGTAGGCTCTCAATGGGGATGTGTGTAAGGCACTGGTTGCCAGACAGAGACCAGTTTGGTGGATGGAGTCCACCTTCCAGAGTACAGTCTCGGCTGTGGATGCCTTTTGCACGTTCGTAGTCAAGCTTTGAATGAACAAAGGATTAGTACAAGGGTAAGACAGTAGCCCTATCAGCACCCCAAGTTCTGAATATAACAGATGAAGAATATCCATAGAGTGGGTACAAGAGACCCTAATGCTGTGAATATGAGCCTCCCAGGTGAAGCACCAGTAGAAAACAAAACCAAGGAAATGGTGTGAATTCACCACTTCCAGCAGACCCCATTTAGAAAGAAGCCTAGGTTAATGTGGAACCATGGATAGCTGCAGAAATGCACTATCATAGTCTAGGGCAAGAAAACCAAACATCTGCACTTCAGTATAGTGAGAGATGCAGTTGACACTCCAGAGTTGGTATCTGGGCCACACCAAAAGATATCGAAAGGTTGTCTACATAGAGCCTAGTAAGAACATCTAGCTGCACCAAGGTGATACTGGTGATGCTCAGGGCTAAGAGTGATGCTGTAGGACACCCTCTTCCTGCTTTATTAGGCTGGAGATGGTTCCCCTCACCCATACATTGAAGTGATGAACTCACAGAAATTCAAATCAAAATTGGGAGGTGTCCCCTATCATCCATCATGTGGAGGATCTTCATGATACTGAATTGCCATGCAGTATCATAGGCCTTCTCTAAAACAAAAAACACTGTGCTATCTATGAAGAATGGCGTCAGAGAAAATGCATTTTCCAGTCAGAGCAGAGCATCCAATGTGGAGTGTAACTTGAAGCTACACTATGCAGCAGACAGGTGGCATGAGGTGTCAAGAAAAAAGGTTCTAATATTTACCAAGTTCTCCAACTTGCAAAGATACGAGGTTAGAAAAATTGGGTGGAAACTGGCTGGGGTAGAGGGATTTTTTCCGGGCCTGAGAAAAGTGAGCACAGTACCTATTTGTGAGGAGTATGGGAGGATACCCTCTGTCCAGATCCAACAGAAATGTCATGCCTTGACTCACCTAAGTGTCAAAGAATGGCATACAGGAGATTGACTGGACCAGGCGCAGTGCCCATGAATGTAGTGAGAGTGGAATACAACTCACTTCACTCAATGTAAACCTTTTGTTGAAATGTTCTCTGCATCTGGAGATAAAGTCTATTCAGTGCCCTTAAATGACATCATGATGTGCACTAAATTCGGTCTATGAATGCCTCCAAATCTGAAACCTCCTCTGATGCACAAGTTTGCCAGTCTCGCGTCCTCCTGCTATGAAAATTCTCACTGGTACTTCGGATTCATTATCCCATAAGGAAACACCTCCTGGTTCCTTGATATCAAAGAATCAATATAAATCTACCTAATGCTGTCTGACCTACTCCAGTTTCCTCATCTCTTGAGCCTTGCAACTCTTCTCACTGCCCCTACATTGCCCCAGGGGGATGAGATGGTGAGAGCGGTGATGCTGGAATGGCACCTGGCTATGGGACTACTCATACCCTGTCCTCACATTTTGTATAATAATAATGAAGATATTAATGCCACTTGTTTCAGGTCCTTTGTTCTCCCTCTTCTTGAGTATTGTTCTCCAGTTTGGATATCCGCATCTGCCAGAGATCTGTCTCTCTTAGATAGGACTGCTCGTGGAGGCAGGCTCCTTTTTTCCTGATGGGGCTAGCTATGACTTGGATCATTGATGGAGGATTTCATGTTTGTCAATATTCCATAAATACTACTTCAGTAGGGAATTGCCACTATCATTTTTAATTCCTGAGCCCCTGTCTCTTGCTAGAGCAACAAGTTTTGCAGATGGACAACATCCACATGCACTATACATTCCCCGCTGCCACACTTCTCAGTTTCAGTGTTGCTTTTTGCCAAGTACAGTAAAGCAGTGGAATGATCTTCCTGCAGAAGTTATGCACGAAGATCTTAATATCTTCAAACAAGGTTGCAATACTAGATTAAGGATGGGTGCTACTGCCTCATAATTTTAATATTGATTTGATTTTAATAATTTTAAACTTATTTATTTATTTACACATTTCAATTTCTTTCTTCTAGCATTCATTCTTTTTTACTTGACATATGGACACTGTGTTCTGTTGGAGCTTGTTTTCAAGTTCATGGCCGCTAGGCTTTTCCCACAAGAATTTTGTGTTCAATATTTTTTTTTTTAAGGGGCTATCTGGCGACTGCCCACTTGGGCATAAGTCACTTTGTGTTCAATATCTCAAATAATAATAATTAACTATTCAAGGTCTCTTGGCTCCATTTTCCATGAGATCAAGAAGAGTAACTCTCAGCCTACTATCCATCTGACCTGCCAAACTTCCATTCTGAGATAATTCCCACTCATAAGCTTGGCTGGCATGACCACACAGCCTCTGTTTGTGAAGGATCTTCCCATATCATCTAATGGCTCTACTTCCTATCACATGTCATCTCATGGCAATCCAAATGATGATCATTCTTCAGTGGCATTATCAGGGAATTCTTCCAAATTCACCACAATACTAACTGTAACTCATCTGCAATATGGATACAAGAGAATAAACTGGAGAACTGTCAATTACCAATGCTTCAGTTTTGTTTTTCAACTCACCTGCAAACCTTCACACAATTTTCAATGCCCTTACCAGTGGCCATGTCTTTCCTTTCCTGGTTTTAATTGATATGTTCCTCCTGGCAAAGATATTAACATACCCAATTATTAGACCAGTTATCATCTCCTCCCCCCCCCTTTAATTGACATTTTACTGCAAAGAACCCAGTGAGGAAATTTGCTATGTAACCACCAGAATTGTTTTATTAAATCAATTTTAATATTACACCCAACATGCATTTTTAACAAGGTACAAGCCATATCATACCATGTCCAAACAGGCTTAGTTGCGTAAACTTATCCCTTCCCTCCCCTGATTGCCTTTCTGACTTTGATAGAAAGGTAATGGATCATGAACATGGTATTGACCACTTCCCAATTAAGCTGTTGATCATGGTACCCGACCCTAACCACCCAACCATCCAAGGTCAAACATTCTGAGAGCCAATTGGAAAACTTTCAGGAAGGCTTCTTTTACAGATAATCCCATGAAGATGCCAGACCATTGGTGGATTGGTGTGCGCACAAGTATAATATCAGATGGCACATGAACTATATCAATGAATCCCAACTGCCCCCAATCGCATTGACAGGGACCATGCCCATGCAATTTAACAGCATATTTCACATCAAGTTTGCACCAAATCACAAGCATGAATCTACCCAACCCTGACTGCCCTTTTACATACTTAGATCTCCCCTTCCCCAGTTGTCTGCACCGCTTTATGGGATATGGAAAAAAGGCATCTCGTCCCTAAAGTTGCATGCACTAGGTTTTTTAACCATATTTTAGCTAAACCTTCACATTATCTATTCACAGATGGCTCAAAGATGGAACTTGAGTGTGGAAGCAGCAGTTTCTTTCTGTGTTATTACTTTCCGAGTCATTGCTCCATGCAGCATAGACTTTTACCACCAAACTCTTTGCTATTTTACTGGCTTTCTGTCTTTTAACTACTACCATTTAAATTTTTTAGTAATTAGAAGAGTCTTGTCAATCTATTTGCTGTTTTAGCTCAGACCATCTCCTTGTTTTAGAAATTTAGTCTTGGCTGGTGAAGAACTCTACCCATTATTGTATAGACTTTTGTTGGGCCTCAAGCAATAATGGTATACTAGGTAATGAACAGGCAGACTGTATTACTTGAGACCCCACCTCACTATCTCTTCCCCTTTTGGTAATTTGACCCCTACATTAGTAACTATGGCATCTATGGCAGTGAGAGTGGGATGACTGCTTGGGGAATAATCTTGGCAGTATTAAGTCATTTGCTCAACTGTGACCTAGTAACCACCACTTTTCTCAAAGGTTTGAGGTTGCGGTAAATGTATGGATGGTGTATATGGGAGCCATTTTGCCCTTTTTATCCTCTAAATATTTTTATTCTAGTTTTCTGTCTTTCTGTGTGAATGTAGTGAGTGAATACATTTATAATTTTAATATGCAGTATTGATATATTACTATTATTATAAATTCAACACACTGCAAGAAAGAGAAAACAGAATCATTATTTTTTTTTTCAAAGATAGTTATTTCCTACTTTGAAAAGACCCAAGCAGGGGTGGGATTCAAACCGAGAACGTTGAGGCAGCGAGCAACCGTTTTTTATCTCAAACAGAGCCTTTAACCACTTGGCTACGCAGAAGATCAAAAAATCTTCTGATGTTGGCTTGAAATGTGGATAAAAAAATACATTTTTGAGGTCAACAAGATCAGCTGAGCTCAAAGTAGTGAAGTTAGGGGAAATGAAAATGCATGAAAGGTAGTGCCTGATTAATCTAAAGGAGACTAATTGGTGCTTGGAGCAGCGTTGAAGCGCAATGCTCCACAACTTGACCAACTTCCTAGCAGATATCCTTGCTGGGTTATGGCTGAAGGCAGGGCAGGTGTCATGTAATCCTTATGATGTTAGTTGCAACATGGTTATCCCCACCAACCTATATTCTAAAAGTTTAGCATCATCAAGAGAGCTGTGCACCCATCCAGTCGCAATTACCACAAGTACAGTTCTCTTGAGTGATCTTCCACATATTTCCTCCCCCCTAACTACTGCACCCCTATATTACTCACAAACTAATTGCCCCATTGGTTTTTGCTTCTTAGTTTGGAAAATGAAAAAATTTACCAACCAATGTCAAACAGAAGGGATGAAGCTTAGAAGCCAACCCTCCTCTTTGTACTTGGAGCAATCCATGTATACTGGCGGTGATCCAGCGTGACATGAAGTGTGCTCTAAAAAGGTTGAATGCACTATTCTGAACACTGTAGCAGTTTTGAGATCAGAGGCATAGAGACAAATAGTCAATGGTGATATCTTCCAAGCTGTTGTCCTGTGCAGAACCAGAGGCACCAATAGCCAGAGATCTGAGTTTCCTGGGCCTAGACAAAACTGCATAGCATATGACTGGCATCTCTCAGCACCATAGGTACCAACAAGATCCAGATGCTGAGGGGAATTGGTGGCTGAGGGAGATACTGGGCCCACATGTACAAATGCATAATTCACTGTATGGCAATTCACACATCTGCAGATGCAGAAAACCTGCAGCCATAGTCAAGCTTTGAGCAAACAAAAGGACAGTAAAACAAGGCAGTAGCCATATCACCCACCCCAAGTGGTGAACATGCCTTAATTAAAAATGTCTATGGCCCACATACAAGAGACTGATGTGGATATGTGCTTTCCAGGAGAGGCACCAGCCAAAAACTGAGCAAGAAAATTGTCTGAATCCACCAACACTATGCAAACTCTGTTTAGGAAAAGGTTGAGTTAAGGATTAAGCCATGAATGGTGATGGAAGTGCTACCATGTTAGTCTTGGTCAAGGAAAACTGAAACCCAAGTGCTTCAGCATAGCAAGAGATGCAGTTCAATGCCTGTTGGAGTTGATGCTCCAGTTAACATAACATAAGGAAAAGGACTATAAAAGGTTAAACAATAGCCTATGAGGTAGCTCCTGTTCCCATCAACAAAGTTGAATCCCACCTAGCACCCTCATCGATAAATCTTTCCATCCTATTCTTAAAATTATTGGCTGTCTGGCTTTGTTCTGGAAGGTTGTCTTACAGGAAGCTCCTGATTCCCATTGTAAGATTGGGATATAATACTGATTTGGGTGTGTAGTTTTTCTTGTATTTATTTAATACATCAATCACTGTGTAATAAATACATTAGTGATTAATACTTTTGGGGAAGATAACTGGCAGCAATCCTGAGGAAGAATTTTTTTGGGGGGTGAGTGTTAACTTTTTCCTTAGTAAATTTCTGAGAGTATGGCTGTTTGTATAGATGGTGAGAGCATGCCGTTTGAAGGTAGTGTGTATGTGGTGTGTGATGCATGTGGAGTTGAAAGGAGAGTGAATGTAACTGAATGCCGTGTGTGTTTTCTGGAAGGGGAGGTTAGGAGGTTGAGTGGGGAATATAAGAGGTTGAATGATTTGGTGTTTGAGGTGAGATGAGATGCAAGTGTGCGATTGAAGGGTGAGATTAGTGCTAAGAGGGTGGAAGATAGGGCTAGGACTGGGAACAGTGTGGAAGTTGTGAGTGATGATGAATGGTGGGTGAAAATGGATAGGATAAATAAGTTAGCACAGATTAGGTGTTTGAAAAGGAAGGACATAGAACCTGTTAGGTTGACTAACAGATTCAATGTCCTGAGAGAGGAAGAGTGTGAAAGTGATTTGCCTGGTGTGACTGTGGATGAAAGCAGGATGGGTGGTAGTGTGACAGAGCAGGAGGGAGGGTAATGTTAGGCCAAGACAGAATAGGAGAATGACTGAGGTGCTAGTGATGGGTGACTCTCAGATTAGGTATTTAGATAGGAAGTTGAGTGATAGCAAGTGGAAGGGAATGAGAGTTTGTCTGCCGGGTGCTGGTGTAAGTGATGTTTGTGAGAGGTATGATAGGCTGGTTTCTGGGCGTGAGAGGGATGCAGTTGTGATTACGCATGTGGGAGTGAATGATGTAAAGAAGGTGGGTACATGTGAGTTACGTGAGCAGTATAAAAGGTTAGTTGAAAGGATGAGTAAAAGCAGGGTAAAAGGTGTTTCTGGTGTGCTTCCGAGATTGGATGTGGGGGTAGAATGGTTGTCGTGTGCAATTGGTTTGAATGAATTTGTGAAAGGACTGTGTGAGGAGTTAGGATTGGTGTTTGTAGATGTCTGGGGTGGGTTTTACGGGAATAGGAGGTTGTATGTGATGGATGGGCTCCATCTTAGTCGGGCAGGTGTTGAGGTTCTATGGGGGAAGCTGGATAGTGTGATTAGGTCCTTACGGGTGGGAAACTAGAAGCTGTTAGAGGTAAGGGAATAACAGGAATAGAGGGCAGGTGTAGGAAATGGAAGGGATGCAGAGATAGAGGAATAGCTAGGGGGGAGGGCATACTGATGCGTTATAGGGGGACTAATGCACAAGTGAATGAGCAGATAACTACAAATAAAAAAGCACGATGCAATGAAGAAGGGAATAATAAAAAAACCTTAAAAATATACTACACAAATGGTCGGAGTATAAGGAATAAGATAGATCTCTTAAGAGCGTTAGCGAGTGAAGAGAATTTTGATATAATTGCTATAACAGAGTCATGGCTTGATTTGGCAGGTAATCACTTTAAACCTGAGGTTGAGATTGAGGGCTTTAACATGTTCCATACACGTAGGAATAGGAAGAGAGGAGAAGGGGTTATTATTTATATTAAAGATAATCTCCAGTGTTGTGTAAACAGTACAATTAAATTAGATGATAACACAGAGTCATTATCGCTAAATGTAAAGGAAGGTAAAAACAAGCTTGTCATAGGATTATTATACAGACCACCAAATCTTAGTAAGGAAGCTTCAAATCTTCTGTGGCAGGAGATAGAACGGGCATGTAGAAGTAAGCATGTATGTATAATGGGCGATTTTAATTACATAAATATAGACTGGGAAGCTCTTGTGGGTGATCAGGAGGCTGAGGAATTTTTGAATGTTGTCCAAGATAATTTTCTGAGGCAGATTATTAACGAACCCACTAGAGGTAATAATATAATAGATTTAGTTCTGACAAATAGGGAAGAAGTTATTAAGGATACTGAGATTGGAGGAAATTTGGGTAATAGTGACCATTGTGAAATTAGATTCAAGATGAAATGGAATGGTATTGATAGTAGCATGAACCATGTTAAAATTCCTGACTTTAGAAGAGCAAATTATAATGGGCTAAGGACTTACCTGGAGGCAGTTGTACAGAAACCAGGCAATGAAATCAAATCAGGAATAGATTCAATGATATCAGTTAGTGGAGACAATAATCACCAGGAGGAAGAGATTACAATTGAAGAGGAGTATGAAAGAATAATTGAGCAATTAATTACAGGTCAGATGATTAACATTCCATATAAGGAGATTAGGACTAAAAATAATGACCCAAAATGGATGACAGATAAAATTAAGCATTATATTGGCATTAAAAAGGGCATTTATAGGAAAATAAAAAATGGAGAGGATCACTTAAGGCAGAGATATAATGAACTAGCAGTGTTAAAAAGTTAGTTAGAGTAGCAAGGAGAAATTATGAAATTAAAGTGGCAAATAGGGCAAAGGAAGATCCTAAAAGTTTTTATCAATTATACAAAACTAAGATTAGAGATAAAATAGGCCCACTTATAGATTCCAATGGAGAATTAGTGAGTGATAGGGACTCAATGGCTGGAATGCTAAAAGACTTTTTTCTCTCAGTATTTACACAGGAGGATACTCTAAATATATCCGAGGTGTCAATGATCTTTCGTGGTAATGATGAAGATAAATTAAAGGATATCTTGATCACAAAGGAGATAGTGACAAAGGAAATTGATAAAATCAAAAGTAGTAAAGCACCCGGTCCTGATGAGGTCTTTCCTAGAATTTTGAAAGAATGTAAGGATGTGTTAAGTGAGCCCCTAGCATGCATCTTTAGAAAATCATTGGAGAGTGGCATTGTGCCAGTGGCATGGAAGAAAGCCAATGTGATACCTATATTTAAGAAAGGGGATAAAACAAAATGTCTAATTACAGACCAGTAAGTTTGACATCAGTAGTAGGGAAAATGATGGAATCTATTATAGCAAGGAATATTAGAGATCACTTGGATAAGCATAAGTTGATAAAGGAATCACAGCATGGCTTTAGTAAGGGTAAATCCTGTCTGACTAATTTGCTGTCTTTTTATAGTAAGGTGTATGAAGCAGCAGATAATGATGAAAACTATGATATTTTATACTTGGACTTTAGTAAGGCTTTTGATCGAGTGCCACACTTACGGTTTCTGAGCAAAGCTAAAGCACATGGGATTGATGGCAATATATTTAGGTGGATTCAGTCATGGCTTGGTGACAGACAGAAAAGAGTTAGTATAGATGGAGTTAAATCTGAGTGCGGGTGTGTTAGCAGTGGAGTTCCGCAAGGATCTGTTTTGGGTCCCTTGCTATTCTTAATTTATATTAATGATCTTGACATAGGTATAAGTAGTGACCTGAGTATATTTGCTGATGATACTAAGCTAGGTAGGGCCATTAGGGCTGATTCTGATGCTGTTGTAATGCAGGAGGAATTGACCATTCTGTCCAATTGGGCCAAGAAATGGCAAATGAAGTTTAACATAGACAAATGTAGTGTACTTAGTATAGGTAGAAATAATCCATTGAATAGTTATAAATTAAATGGGAGAATTTTAGGGAGGACAGATTGTGAGAGGGACTTGGGTATTTTGGTAAGTTCAGACCTTCGTCCTAGAAAGCAATGCCTAAATGCTAAGAATAAAGCTAATAGGATATTGGGATTCATTAGGAGGAGTGTAAGCAATAAGAGTGCTGAAGTCATTCTAAAACTGTATCTGGCGCTAGTTAGGCCTCATCTAGACTATGCAGTACAATTTTGGTCACCATATTATAGGAAGGATATTGATTTGCTTGAGTCTGTGCAGAGAAGGATGACAAAGATGATTGGTGGGCTAAGGAACTTACCTTATGGTGAAAGGCTCAGAAAACTAAATCTACATACATTGGAAAGGAGAAGAGTCAGAGCGGAATTGATTGAAGTCTTCAAATGGGTAAAAGGATATAATAAAGGGGATCTGGGTAAGGTTCTTATACTTAGTGAATATGACAGGACACGTAGCAATGGGTTTAAGCTTGATAAGTATAGGTTTAGGAAGGAGATTGGGAGGAATTGGTTTACAAATCGTTTGGTAGATGAATGGAATAGGCACTAGACATGTGATAGAAGCCTCCTCTCTGGGTAGTTTTAAGAATAGATTAGATAAATATATGGATGAAGCTGCTAGATGGGACTGACTTTTTTTTTCTTCTTTTTTTATGTACATATGTATATATTTTTCTAAGGAGTGGGGAGATTATATTTTGGGGTTGCATGAATGGATATAATCCTCTGGATGCATTTTATGTATATTGTAGATTAGATCTGACGAACTCCTGTAAAGGGTGACAATGTTGATGACTTTTCTCTGGTAAGAAATCTTTTGTGTGTTGACTGGAACAGGAGCTGCCAAGTGTAGGCCATGAATGGTCTTTTGCAGTCTCCTCCTTTTCTTATGTTCTATCACATCACTAGCAAGTCTAATCCATTCATTTACCACTATTTGTAAACCAATTTCTCCCAATCTCTTTCCTAAACCTAAACTTGTCCAGCTTAAACCCATTGCTACATGTCCTATCCTGTTCACTAAAAATAATAACTTTACCTGTCTCCCCTATAATAACCTTTTACCCACTTGAAGACTTTAATAAAGTCCCCTGGAACTCTTCTCCTTTCTAGCTAATGAAGATTTAATCTCCTAAGACCATCACCATAAGTTAAGATCAACACATGAATGATTTTAGTCAACCTTCTTTGCACAGAATCAAACATAGCAATATCCATTCAGTAATAGGGTGACCCAAATTGCAGTCAAGATGAGGCCTAATTAATGCCAGGTATAGTTCAGAATGACATCAGCACTCCTATTACTTACACTTCTCCCAATAAACCCCAATATCCTAATGGCTCTATTCCTAGCACTTATGCACTGCTTTCTAGGCTAGAAGTATGAACTTTGGAGGACATTAAGTCTCTCTGACATTCTGACCTTCCTAAAAATATCCCAGTCAGTTTATAATTATTCAGTGGATTATACCTACCTATACTAAGTACACTACACTTGTTTATGTTCAATTTTATTTGCTACAGCAAAAAAGAGGGAAAGGTTGTCTATATAGTACATACAAAAAACATCTTCCAGCAGCACTGAGGTGATACTGTTGATGCTTGAGGCAAAGAATAACACTGAGCACACTTCATTGAGGGATGGATGCCTTCTTCTTGCTCTATTTGGCCACCAGAGTTAATCCCACCCATATAAAATACAAGATTGGCGATCTTGCAGGAATTCATTCATATAAAAAGTGAAATGCATCCTTTTTGTCATTAATGAATTCAATACTGTATTGAATAATTCACTGAAGGCCAATATAGTATTTAGCATAAATAAATATGTTGAATTTGGTGGATATTTTAGCTGTTTAACATTTGTGCTTTATGTGTGGCTCTGTACATACATATAAAATGTTGACAAGCCAAAATTACATGATAAACACCATGCATAAATTTCATCAATGAAGAGAAGTGAGCCATGATGTTGTGATTGGATGTGATGATGCTGGACAGGGCCAGGAGCTATTTGCATGTATGCCCAGACTCAAAGCACTGCCTTGCTAGCAGCTGCCATCTATAAGTGCAAAAATTATTTAGCTGCTCTTGCCAGGCATTAAGCCCAGTACCCAGGTATATAAATCTAATGCTTGATACGCATCTCATTTAGGAGTTATAAATTATTCAGATCATTTAAACTATGGTAGTGAAAATATATAATGCATCAACAGTGGGTATTGCACCATAAACACCTAAATTACCAGTAGTGGAACCCCAGTACATGGAACATCTTAATGACCTCTTGAGGCTTCAAGTCA
This sequence comes from Ceratothoa steindachneri, assembly GCA_963969495.1. NCBI lineage: Eukaryota > Metazoa > Arthropoda > Malacostraca > Isopoda > Cymothoidae > Ceratothoa > Ceratothoa steindachneri. Next base: position 8,482,647 of record OZ018324.1, read on the forward strand.
ACAAAAGTAAAATGATCTTAATTGATTTAAGATTGTTAATATTATGAATATGGATAAACAAATAAATAGTCAATCTCTCCATAAAAAGGAACTTATACAAATAGAAATGAAAAATCTCTACTAATTGGCAGATTTCTGGCTAAAACCACAGAGGCTGAAATCCATTTGTCAATATCTTAATTAGAAGCAAATTATGGGCATCCCAATTTGGGATGGTTTAGCACCCCCCCCCCATTAAAATTCATTTCTATTTCTATAATTGATTAACTCAATATTTGACAATGAAGCAATATTAAAAATGTTTCAGCTATCTTGATTTTTAAATGGAGGGGGGAAGGGGCATGGAAAAGAAAGAAAATTACTTTTACAAAAACACTACTATTCCTTTTGCTCCTTAAAATGCAAAATTTCTTTTGTATATTTTACTTGATCTGTTCAATATACTTTTTAACAAATCGCCGATAGTCTATGCTGTACTCTACATATAGAATCACTTTGGGTTAGAAGGGAATTTTGTTGCTCATTTGGGGGTCTATATAATTGGGGTGGGATCTGCCAAACCCCCCCAAATTACGATGACTATAACTTTGCTTCTAATTAAGAAATTGAAAAAAAAAATTCAGCCAAAAATCTACCCATACACCAATTTTCTTGAAAATCAAGGGTGTGGTTCCACATTTCAAAGTTTTTGCCATTTCTGTGAGAGAATCCGTCCACTTTCAATTCAATAATTTATTTGACAATCTTTATTCTTCTCTTAGTTTCCATACTGCGTAAATTCAGGATTCTCAGCAGGCATGAAAGATAATCCAATACAATATTACCATTTTTTAAGAAAACAAAATTAGATTTATACCAATATCAAGTTCTTCTAAATCTATTGATACTTACCTACAATTTTCACCATATGTACATGCTCCACGCAGATAATATCGACAGGCCATAGATGGCCTAGAATTCTGACGATCATGGGAAAAGTGGCAATTTATTCCTTCACGACAGATACCATTCAAGAAATAACTGAAAGGGAATTTTAAATATTATAAAGGAACACAAATATTGAAAAATATATAGAATTCTTTTATCTATTAATATATATATATATATATATATATATATATATATATATATATATATATATATATATATATATATATATATATATATATATAGTAATACATTTACACAAACGTACAGATTCCCAGATTCAAATATTTTCACTGACCATTAAATGTGCCTAATTCCCTTTTGATCAAACATCTTTCTTTCAAATCATTCTGGGTCACAGGATACCGTTATCTTGTTATTTAGTGCCAAACATGAACCTCAAATATTTTCCAAAATTTTCTCCTTATCAATCTTTCTCTCACCATTTATCTCTATTCCAATAAATTCTTTTAAAAATTTCTGCTCTGCTCTACTCTCTCAAACACACACCAATGAACATTCACTTCGGAGAAAGAAACACCCCCTTTATTCTCACATAAATAATCAGACACTGTAGGATATTACCAGTCACATCACTCAAACAAGCACAAGTCTTTTCCATTCATCTTCATGTTGTGCTCCATCTACAGAGGAAGGATTCAATTCACCTAAAGTCCACCTCACTTCCTCAAGCAGTCCTTGGTTGATAGGATTCACAAGTTTTCCATCCGCATTCACATTTACTCCCTCCACTGCTCTCATTGACATAACATTTCCTAACATGACCTCACTAGCTAGTCCCCAAAACACCTACTCCAGGTACCCACTCAGACTACTATAATCTGCTTTTCTAAACTCATGGATTTAAACCTTGTTTATCCATTTTAATTTAAATCTAATTTTGCAATGGTTGCCATTTTCCCAAATTTCCTCTAATGTTGGTTTATACCTTCTTTTGCCATATTAAAAAATTCCTGAACCTCCTGAGCACCTACAAGAGATTCCAGATCTATATTTCTGTAATTATAATTGCCCATTAACACATGTTTACTACTACATACACATTCTATCTGACCACAGAGGGCACAATGATTAGTTTCGAGTGGCACAACTAAACTTTATTTTTATGTGATTTGTGGAGTGAATGTGTGATGGATGGAAGATGGATGGTTGAACATCTAAAATGGTTAAAAATTGAAAATTATGATTCAATAATTCTTTTTGAAAATAAAAGTTAGAAATTTAAAATGACTATTTGTAGATGTAGTACAAAGTATTGAATGAATGAGGGTGAGTGGATGAGTAATAGTGAGTGTGTGAATGAGACTGAATAGATGAATTATAACTTGAATGTATGCAAGATATTTTATTTGAAATAAAATGGTTAAAAAGTTATTTTAAGATATTTAAGGAATAATGTTTGATGGATGAATGAGTAAAAGATAAAATATATAAATTTATTTTTAAATATTCACATTGTTTTAAAGTAGAATATATATTTTGAATAAAGTATTTTAAAAATCTATTATACATGTTCAAAGAGGCCAGCTCTATTCAAAAATATAATCGATTCCCGATCCACTCTGACAGCATGACCAAGCATGCCGAGTAGGGTAGGGAGTAGGCACCATCTGCCCTCAGGTGCTCGATAAGATAGATGTTGCCAAAATCTCCCAGGCTGGGACACTTCATATGGAACTCAGTGAGGGGCACAAAATAAGGTGCCTATGAGTAACTTCAGTGTGGGGCACCCAGAGATGTGTAACCAACACATACAGGTGGTCTGGAAGACCACTGTACTTTCATCTCTCCACATTAATAGATCTTAGTTTGTTTCCATCTAACAAAGTCCACTGTTCTTTCTATGCCTGAAGTATGGTATGGCGGATGGCAGGCTGGAGACCATGTGCTGATATTGCAAGGCAGGTTGTTGCCAGTCTTGATGGCGCTCAGGTGTCGTGACACTTGATCGTGCACTTCTTTCAACACTTTAGGTAGAAACCCATCCGGGCCAGGTGACTTATTCATGATTAGGTCACTGATCTTCTTTTTTATTTCTCCTTAGATGAAGTCCAAATCCTCCAGCTTTTCCCCCCGAGTAGGAATCCGTCGGCTGAGGGATGGGACTACACTCTTCAGTAAACACTGAAGGAGAAGTAGTCATTGAGGAGGTTAGTATTTTCTGCATCTGAGTGCTTTAATGTCCCCTCCTCATTCCTCAAAGGACCAATCATTCGACAGATTGGTTTACAGCTGTTTACATATCAAAAGAACTCCTTACGATTCTCTTTACAGAGTCTCGCCACTCGGAGTTCCTCAGACCGCTTAGCCACCCTTACGCTGGACTTCACTATCCTGGTTATCCTCCGGTATTCATCAAAGTTACCCAAGATCTTCGATTGCCGGTACACATTTCTCTTCTCCCTAAGCAGTTGCCCAATTTCTCGATTAAACCACTTTGGTTGAACAGAGGACCGACGGGGGCATTTCAGAGGGATGAAACGCAATTGAAGATTCATGAATGTGGTTTTGAAATTGTTCCACGAGTCTTCAACAGCCTTGTGTCAGTTAGTCCAGCGCGTAGACCTGCAAAGTCTGCTCTTCTCAAATCAAGTTTCCTTGATTTATTAGTTGCAGGCTCTGCCTTGGGGACTTTGACTACAAATCTAATTAGTCGGTGGTCACTGCCACCGAGCTCTTCACCAACAGCGAGGTCCTCAACGATGTCATCCTCAGAGGTGAAAACCAAGTCGAGGATATTATCATCTCTCGTTGGCTCTCTCACCCATTGAGTCAGGAACTCGTTGTTCGCAAACTCCAGGAGTAGTGCGTTCTCGCAACAGGGTTCTCTGGTTTCCCAGTCAACTTGTGTGTTGAAATCCCCATGACGATACACACTCTGTCTTCGACAAGTTCTCCTAGTAGCTGGTACAGATTTCTGTCATTTTCAACGAGTTGGGCAGGAGGTCTATAAAGCACCAGGGTCCTGTATTTGGCAGGACCTATCTCTAAGTCAACACCTAGTAGTTCATGGTCGGATACGATGTTGCAATCTGTCGAGTTGAGAGCATCCTTGACATACAACATCACACCACCACCTTGCTGGCCTATCTTTCAGGAAGAGCTGGTAACCGGGAATCGTGAATTCACCTTCAAAATCTCGGCTTGAGGTTTTTAGCCAAGACTCCGTTATGGCCACCATCTAAGGTTCCTCTGTTGCTACGAGGCCACAGAGCTCCAGAAACTTATTCCTGATTGACCTTGCATTGAACAGAATAACTTTCAGGGAGTCCCCCAGTGTAGGACTCCCTAAGCTCTTCCGTTTCCCGGCTTCTTTTGTGTGGCAGTACCCCTCTTTGCCACATCTAAGAACGTCGTTCCAGGAGTGACACAGGCATACTGTCTTACGTCCGCCTTCCAGAGTCTAGGAGCACAAACTGAGAAGGAACGGTCACCCATCGAGCAGAGGACAGAACAAGGAGTGTTCAGGAGGGAAGCGAGGTTAGACTGGAGTGCCTGAGGAGTTTGATGATGGGAGAGGACAGACAAAGGATCAGGTGGAATCGAGGTTTAGGGCCTTGCAGGTGGTGAGAAGAATTTTATAGTGGGTACGGAAGCGAATAAGTAACCAGTGTAGCACCTGTAAAAGAGGCATTGAAGGAGAAAACCGGGGATGGCAAAGGAGGAGCTGGGCAGCATAGTTTTGAACTAATTGTAGGGGGTGAAGTGACGAAGAAGGGAGATTTGCTAGAAGAGAATTGCAGTAGTCTAAGCGTGAGGTGACAAAGGCATGAATAGCAGTCTCAAGGCTTCATCAATCAAAATGGGATCGAACATGTGAGAAGTTGCAGAGGAAACTAAGGGAAGACTTACAGATACGATGGATGTGTGGTTTAAATGAGAGTTGCTCGTTGAAAATAACACCAAGATTCTTGACGGTATCAGAGAATGCAACATTTGTTTCCCCAAGGTTAAGAGAGGGAAAGAGAGCTTTAGATTTCTCCACTATCGAAGTGGTACCAACAAGGAGAACTTCAGTTTTATCATGGTTAAGTTTGAGAAAGTTGGCAGACAGCCATTCATTTAGGGAGGTGTAGGCTGAAAGGAGCTTGATAATTGATTGAGAGGACACAGGGGATGAGAAAGTATATCTGAGTGTCATCAGCATAGAGTTAGAAGGAGAGGCCCAAATCGCGAAGGAAGCCAAGAGGAAGTAAGTGGCTGCAATAGGGGAGGGGACCAAGGACTGAGCCCTGAGGCCCCCCAAAATGAATGGGTGTGGGCTCAGAGGAGGTTATAGAGCGCGACCAACTAAATGCATGAGGAGAGGTATGAGCAGAAGCAATAAAGTGCAATGCCCGAGAGACAAAGGAAAGTGTGAAGACGATTAAGGAGAATAGTGTCGAAAGCAGAGGAGAGGTCTAGCAGGACTAGAATGGACGTACAACCACTATCGGCTGCTCTATGCAAACTGTCTGAAACATCAAGAAGAGTGGTTTCAGCAGAGTGCTTCGTTTTGAACCCCGACTGGTACATTTCATCGATATTGGTTAAAAATATGGTCATTAAGGCGAGAGAAAACCACTCTCTCGAGGATCTTAGAGAGGAATGTAGGTTGTGAGATAGGGGGATAGCTAGATGGATCAGAGGGGTTAAGTTGTGGTTTTTTAAGGATAAGACAAATTGAGGCATGTTTAGGAAAGATGGAATCACCCTTGTGGCAAATGAAATGTTAATATATAACATAACATAATTACACAGATGACAAAAGCCACAAGGGCCTATCAAAGGTCATCCGCCTCCATCAAAATCCACCCACAAAAAGCACCATCACCAGGGGAAGACAAAATCAAAGTCCCCCACAATATAATATAACAGATGACAAAAGCCACAAGGGCTCATCATAGGTCATCCGAGTCAAACGACCTCTTTTTTAAGGCCCCAAACTCCCAGGAAAACTACATCCAGAGGATTGCATCCAGAAACAAGGGTATCACCAATCAAGGCTTGTCAAGAACTAAATCATGCAGCTATAGATATATACAAACAATATTAATATATATAAAACTTAGGAACCATCACAACCTTCCCTTCCCATAAACTCATCCAACCTACTCTTAAATACATTTAGATTTGGACTACCTACTACCCTCTGCGGCAATTTGTTCCAGAAGTCTACCACTCTATTGGTGAAAAAATATTTTCTTAAATCCAACCTACACCCTTGCTTTTTAATTTTCAAGTGGTGACCTCTAGTCCGATTTCCATCATCTAACTCAAAAAACTTGCTAACATCCAATTTATCTATCCCGGAAAAAAATTTAAAGAGCTCAATCATATCCCCTCTCACACACCTCCTTTCGAACGAGAACATATTTAATACCCTCAGTCTATCTATATATATAAGGTGCCTCAGGGAAGGAATAATCTTTGTTGCCCTCCATTGCACTGACTCGAGAAGGTTAATATCGTGTCTAAAATGTGGGGACCATGCCTGTATACAGTACTCTAGATGTGGCCTAACATAAGAGTTATAGAGTTTAAGAATAACCTCCTTACTTTTGTAACTTCAATACACTGCTTAGAAAACCTTAATGACTTATCTATTACTACTCCTAGATCTTTCTCATCCTCTACTGAGCTCAGCCAATGCCCATCCATTTCATAGTTAAATTCTCTATTATCTTTTCCCATGTTAATAACTTTGCACTTATCAAGGTTGAAAGTCATTTGCCACTTATGTGCCCAGGATAATAATTTATTTAAATCCCCCTGCACTTTAAAATTATCATCAATATCTTTAACTACAGCTGCTAATTTGGTATCATCCGCAAAAATTGACACTTTATTATTAACTGCCTCCCCAAGATCATTTATATAGATGACAAATAATAATGGACCGAGAACTGATCCCTGAGGAACCCCACTGATAACATCCCTCCACTCTGACTTTACACCATTTAGCACTACCCTCTGCTTCCTGTCTTTCAGCCACTCAGCTATCCAATTTGAAACACCCCCACATATCCCAATCATTTTTAATTTAAGAACATAAGAACATAAGAAAAGAAAGAGACTGCAAAAGACCATTCATGGCCTACACTTGGCAGCTCCTGTTCCAGTCAACACACAAAAGATTTCTTACCAGAGAAAAGTCATCAACATTGTCACCCTTTACAGGAGTTCATCAGATCTAATCTACAATATACATAAAATGCATCCAGAGGATTATGTCCATTCATGCAACCGCAAAATAATCTCCCCACTCCTTAGAAAAATATATACATATGTACATAAAAAAGTCAGTCCCATCTAGCAGCTTCATTCATATATTTATCTAATCTATTCTTAAAACTACCCAGAGAGGAGGCTTCTATCACATGTCTAGTGAGCCTATTCCATTCATCTACCACAAGATTTGTAAACCAATTCTTCCCAATCTTCCTAAACCTATACTTATTAAGCTTAAACCCATTGCTACGTGTTCTGTCATGTTCACTAAGTATAAGAACCTTACCCAGATCCCCTTTATTATATCCTTTTACCCATTTGAAGATTTCAATCAATTCCCCTCTGACTCTTCTCCTTTCCAATGTATGTAGATTTAGTTTTCTGAGCCTTTCACCATAAGGTAAGTTCCTTAGCCCCCCAATCATCTTTGTCATCCTTCTCTGCACAGACTCAAGCAAATCAATATCCTTCCTATAATATGGTGACCAAAATTGTACTGCATAGTCTAGATGAGGCCTAACTAGCGCCAGATACAGTTTTAGAATGACTTCAGCACTCTTATTGCTTACACTCCTCCTAATGAATCCCAATATCCTATTAGCTTTATTCTTAGCATTTAGGCATTGCTTTCTAGGATGAAGGTTTGAACTTACCAAAATACCCAAGTCCCTCTCACAATCTGTCCTCCCTAAAATTCTCCCATTTAATTTATAACTATTCAATGGATTATTTCTACCTATACTAAGTACACTACATTTGTCTATGTTAAACTTCATTTGCCATTTCTCGGCCCAATTGGACAGAATGGTCAATTCCTCCTGCATTACAACAGCATCAGAATCAGCCCTAATGGCCCTACCTAGCTTAGTATCATCAGCAAATTTACTCAGGTCACTACTTATATCTATGTCAAGATCATTAATATAAATTAAGAATAGCAAGGGACCCAAAACAGATCCTTGAGGAACTCCACTGCTAACACACCCCCACTCAGATTTAACTCCATCTATACTAACTCTTTGCTGTCTGTCACCAAGCCATGACTGAATCCACCTAAATATACTGCCATCGATCCTGTGTGCTTTAACTTTGCTCAGAAGTCGTAAGTGTGGCACTCGATCAAAAGCCTTACTAAAGTCCAAGTATTTTTAGCTAAATTTTTAGCTAAATTAATTTTGGCTGTCCTTTTGGTCTTCTTAATAATCTTATTTAGTTCATTTCTGGTTGACCTATAATGGTTTAAATTATCTAAACTACTCTCACTTTGTAATCTCTGGTATGCCCTTTTGGGGTAAACACTGTGGGATAAACACTGGAAGGGGATCCACCCTATGATTATCCTGAGTTTCAATCAATTGGGGGATGTCTAGGGCGCATAGACCCCAGTATATAATCATAATTGTTTATAGAATAATGTTCTAACATTTACAGAACTAGGACTCAAACGCACATGAATATTCAGGCACGGGTGAACGAAATATAAACACACAAAGATCCACTTTTTCAGGTGCGCCGCCAATCTACATGTTTACCCTTTTGCTGTCAACAAATCGGCGGACGGAAAATGACTTTGCTTGCTAGGACTTAGGGTAAATGTTACGAATATGGGTGGATGTGATTCTAGCTTATTTTGAGGGTCGACTTGTCGGGGGATGTGCCAAGATGATCCTGAGATTTTAATTATTTGCAGGGGTCTGGGGGGCACAGCCCCCCCCCCCAGTATATAATCTGAAATCGTCATAAACTTCGTCCATATAGATTTCAGCTCAGAAAAAATAGCCCAAAATAAGCTAGGACTTGGATCCGGTCATACTCTACACAATTACCGGACTTAGTACCAAACAGTCTCATTAAAGAATAAAACAAAAATAATAATGGAATTTTTTTTAACTTACCGACAAGTAACACCTTGGCTCGTCCATCCTTCAGCCATATCAGACTGCAATAGCTTCAAAATTATGAAAAGCGCAGTTAGAATAAAAAAGTAGAATCTTTAAGTGATGACTAGTTGGGAATCAGAAAATTACTATAACCCTATAGGTTGAAACATGTTAAATCAAACAAACTAGAGTAAATAAAAGTTAAGAATTCTGTGCACTGAATATTTACTAATAGTTCCCAAGATCCCCAAAAGGCATATTCTGCAGAGTTGCCAATGAGATATTAACGAAATCCTCAGATCATACCCCCCCCCAAAAAAAAATAATAAGATCCCAAGAAAAAAACTAGATTATAAAAATATTATGTAAATATTTAATAGTAAATTAAATGACAAAATTAGTAATCGATCGTTTGAAAAAGTAAGGGATAAGATTCGTTTTACAGAAATACGATTTGGTCATTTTCAAAGACATCAGGTTTGGTTCAGGTTGTAGAGCCACCCTTTGTATCGGGATATGGCATTTATTTTCTGTGGAGAAGAGAAATAGTTTATTAGCCTTGTTCATTTCTCTTCTTCCACACACACTGCAAAAAATTTTTTGTTGCTCTTACTATTCTTGATTTCTTCTCATCTATATCCTTTATTCCACACTCAAATCCTAGCACCACACTCAGTCCATAGTCCTCCCTTCTCTCCACCTCCTCCCACTTTTCTCTTCCCAACTCTATCTCCAGTTCTTCTTTCAATTTCTCTCTTTCAATACTGTGTCCCAAACATTCCACTATACAATGTTCAATGGATTCTCTCTGCCCCAATAGGCACCATTCGCATCTGTCTTCTCCTCCATTCCATCTGTATGACCTCCCCTTCACCTCCAAGGATCCGGTCCGTACATGGAATAGTAGCTGGCTTGCAAAACTCCCAGGATACATACTCTTGATGCAAGGCTCCTTTTTGCTTCTGTATATGTTCAGACTTCTCTTTTCATTTATTCCTCTTCTCCAGAGCCTTCTCCTTAATCTACTATTTTTTGTTTGAGTTTTCCTTTTGCTCTGTCTTCTATATAGATTGCTTCCAATTCATATTTCGTATCCACTCTCATTATCTCTTTGCTCACTCAGTCCTATCGTAGGCAGCATACACATAGCACATAAACGTTTTTAATTCTAAAATTTATGCTCACCGATGTTATTTTTAGCTTCGGGAACTTAATACAAACGTAGTTATTCACTTTCCGAAAATATATTTTTATTTTGCTAAATTTGAATCTTTCTGCGTCATTTTTGACCTCGTTCCTTCAACTTTTTGCCTGACTAGTTCACTCAGACCTGGGATTTTTAGATCTGGAGGCGATCTGCACATGCGTCTTTTGGTAAAATCCAGCCAATACCAGGCTTTTTTTTAAGATCTGCAGGCGATCTGTGCTTGCGTCTTTTACTGATTATCCAATAGCATTTTGTTTTAGATTGAGTGACTAGTTCACCAATACCAGCCGTTTTTTAATCTTCAACTGATCTGAGCATGCGTCTTTTGCCGATTATCCAATATATTTTGTTTAAGATTGACGTATATTTAGGACGATTCGCGGCTTTCTCCTTTTTGTTATAGTATATATGGTATAATGGCGTGCGTTGGCTGTGATAGGTCGGAATTACAGGATTCGAAAGGGCGAAAAATCCAGTGCAAATTTTCCATAAGTGCGTTTAAGGTCACGTTGCTTTCTAATGCTCGCATTCGAACAACTGCTAGCCTTTTATTTATAAACTGTTTTCTGCGCAAAGCTTTGATTCAAACTAGAGGCCTAATGACATTCAGCATTCGACTTTTGCATTGAAATCTAATGTAAGGCTTTCGAATTAGGAATAATACGAGGGTTTTAATTTTTTTAGTTACGGGGGTCGTCGGGGACAACCTCCAACAATTAAGTGAGGGTATGGTGGCAAAGTCTCCATTTCGAAAGTACATAAAAATGTACTTTCGAACAGGAAGACCTCTGGAGTGTAGAGCCAGACGAATTCTACGCTACAGAATATCATTGTACCTTTCCACCTATCCATTAGCACGTGGATTGTAGCTTAATACCAAATAAATCACATGTACCTGAGCGTCCTTGCCTTCGCCGTGAAATTGAAGATCAGACAGGTCAGCAGCAACTCATATAACTATATTGACAAGAAATATGGAGCTGAAGGAGTGAAATACTACCGAACTTTTTCCGAGTTATCGAGAAGACTTATACAATCTTTTATTGACTGTACTTTCCTTGAAATTTGTTGGAAGAACCTAAAGATGGGGTATACACCCGAAACGTTGTTCCTTAATACCAAATAATTCACATGTACCTGAGCATCCTGTGTTTCCTTACTTTCGCCGTAAAATTGAAGATCAGGCTGGTCAGCAGCAACTCATATGACTACATATATATATATATATATATATATATATATATATATATTAGTGTAGTTGGGTAGCAGTCTTTCTTGAATGCACATGTGTTCTGGACAAGTAATCCACCATCTAAAAGATGGAATAAACAAGATAGTTAGAAGAAGAGAAATTTGCCAAAGTAAATTAATTAAGGCAAAATACACAATGGTCCTCAACAAAATTCGCATATATATATATATATATATATATATATATATATATATATATATATATATATATATATATATATATATATATATCGGTAATCAGAGGTTCTTTGAAGAGTTCAGATGCAGGAGCTGCACTCTTCAATGTGAACAAAAGTGGTGTGTGTGTATGTGCGCGAGCACCTCAACGTTATTATTTTACTTTTATTTTTGCCTTCTCATTACACTTTTTTTATTATTGACTGAAACATTAAATTCAATGCTTTAGCGTTCAACATTTAAATGAGCGTTCTCATGTAGGAGTTGCAGCTCCTTATCTCGCAACAAAACCTCTATTTTCCTTTTCTTCTTTTTTGTACACTACTCTGTATGTATGCACCATACGACTTTTCTTTAACTAACTGGAGATTAGGAAACTGAATTAAATTTAATTTTAAGAATTATATTTAAACACTAAATTTGGTCTAGACGAATAAATATTTAGAAATAACGTTATGAAGGATCTTTTGCAAATGTATATCCCCTGCACCTGAACGAGTATAAACGTCCGCTTTTTTATCATTCCTTTGGGTCTTTAGAACGGATTCTACGTTACTGATTTCATTGTCATCTCTCTGTTAATTTCTCTTATTCTGTTTCGGCGTATTTAAAATTATTGGTCTATTCTCAATTGTTTGATTATTTGTAGGTTACGAATAATTTTCCTCTGTTATTAAATAGATTTGGTAATTTTTTTTCAGTATTTCTATCGATACCGTATCTTGACGTCATGTAAGGAATTCTAATTTGTACACTTTGTCAAGGATTTCGACAACACGGAACGGGACTACATAAGGCACTTCTAGAGGTTTTTGAACGCATCAACTCGGAATCACACATGCGTAGCATCTCGTAATTTCTTGGTTACGAACGACATCGGTACTGAGTGTATATGTCCTTCAGGTATGTATTTGTGTGAAATCAATTTGAGTCGTGGCTTTAGCTATTTCGTTGATGAATTTTTAATCAGCTTTCGACGAAGAGGAAGAAACTAGGGGTTTTGGACAAAGAAGGGTTGTCCCTGTAACTGTAGTAGATGGCGAAAAACTCGAATCATTAGACAGGGATCGGATGCACAGATGAACATTTGGTAGGACCATTAACCATCATTGGCTTCTCTGTCCGTTATTATATACAGTTGAATACTAAACCTGGAGATCTAACCCTCTTAGGAGGCTAAAAGAACCGTTGCAGAACTGATGTCTGAAATCGGCACGCTTTAATCCACTTTGTATCTCTGTCTATACATGCTAACAAGTAACGGTTATGAGATGGGCAGGATTGTGCAGGCAGTGTACACGGTGATAGATGAACAACAATGTCGATGGGTAGTGTTTCAAATCTTTATGTGGGAATACTAATGGGCAAGATTGGTGAATGGTGTAGCGGTCTATACCCTACAAGTGTAAATATTTATTTCTAGCTGTATATATATATATATATATATATATATATATATATATATATATATATATATATATATATATATATATATATATATATATATATATATATATTGGGTAGGGCTTCTCCTATTGAGTTTCATTTTAATTTGAAGGAAGAACGAAAGGACGTATAAAGGAAAATTCGCTTCATTTTCTTGATACAACGTTTCGGGTGAACTTTTCACCCATCTTCGGGTACTGGAAATACAATTCGTGGAAAACAATTTAAGTTAAGAGTCAAACAGATAATCAAAATGACGAATTTAGGGAAAGTATTAAAATGTTTATTAAGGGGGGGATAGCGAAAAATTTACAGCTAATTGATATTTTGGGATTATTAAGTTGCGAGTTTAAAATTAACTATTGGGGAAACACAAGAAACACATTAAGATAAACCAAAGAGAGCAGAGCGCGGTACTGTATTGTTATATAGTCTGCAATCCAAGGTTCTGCACCTTTCTTTCTGTCTTCAAAATTGTTTTGAAAGGCAAGAATAAATATGGCGAAAGCCCTGTGGTGGTTGTTATCACCCGCAGAACTTGCATTTGCTCTTGCTTTGTATATGACATGAGGGTTGAGCCTTTAAATTGTGAGTGGGTCAGGAGATATGGTATAAAAATTCCTTGGAGGTTCCTAGCTTAGAGAGATACTGGGTTTGATGGGATAACGCTTTGGGGCAAGTGGAGTCACTGTGCCTGGTAGCTTAGCGGTAGAGCATCTGACCGGCAATCAGCAGACCCAGGTTCGAGTCCCGGCCAGGAATTTCAAACTTTTTTCCCCTGGCGTTATCTCTGTCTTCTCGGTAAAGGATTGCCTTCATTGTGCCGCCCTCTTCTCTCTTAGATTCTAGTCTTCTTCTAATGTCCCTTTCTCTTACCTCTAAATAACTTATGTTTCTTGTCTCATTGCTCATTCGCGTCCAATTTCTCTTCTTGTACTATATATATATATATATATATATATATATATATATATATATATATATATATATATATATATATATATATATATATATATATATATAAATATATATAAATATATATATATATATATATATATATATATATATATATATATATATATATATATATATATATATATATATATATATATATATATATATATTTATAAATATATATAAATTTGAAGAAGGGTTGGTAAGCCTGACATAAAGCGTGAGATTGTTACTCCCGCTCTCTTAAAATTAAAGATGAGGTTCATTCGTTGTTCTCGCATCGGTCAATCAGGTCTGTAATATTTGAATTGTATTTTTTTAGCTAAATATGTCCCAAAAGAATCACGCATTAATTCGGGATTCTTATGGGGCATATTTAGCTAATAAAATAAAATTCAAATATTACAGACTTGATTCACCGATGCGAGGACAACGAATGAAACTCATCTTTAATTTTAAGACGTTGGGAGAGTGGGAGGGTCTTCCCCTTGTATTTTGTTATATAGACGACCTCCTGATAGCATTTTCGTCCTTAGAGGAGCATTTTAAACACCTTCGCTAGATTTTTGCACGTTTAGATGAGTATGGTATCGTACTCAACACTTCTAAGTGTATCTTTGGTGTCACATAGCTCTCCTTTTTGGGACACAACATTTCCCCTGACGGAATTCGTCCTCTAGAGGACAAAGTTAAAGTTATCCGGGTTTTTCCCTACCTTCTTCGCGAAAGCAACTTCGTAGATTCTCTGGGATGGTAAACTTTTACCACAGATTCATTTCTAACATATCCCACATTATGCAACCTCTCTACGAATTGCTTTCCAATTCCAAGAAGAACCTTCCTCTTTCCTGGTCCCTCGAAGCTTGCGAGGCTTTCTCTCGCACCAAAGAAGCTATGGCTTCTGCTGTCGCTTTGGCCCATCCTTGCCCAGAAGCTCCCATAAGCGTTGCTTCAGACGCGTCCGCTACTCATGTCGGTGCGACACTAGAATAAAAGGTTGGTGACTCTTGACAACCACTCGATTTCTTCTCCAAAGCTCTTCTTCCTACTCAACAGAGGTACAGTACGTTTTCCCGCGAATTACTGAGCATATTTCTCGCCCTCCATCACTTCCAAAAATACTTGGAAGGGCGTGAATTCACTGTGTTTACCGACCACAAGTTATTGGTTGGTGCGCTCGCTTCTAGTAGCACCTCCTCTGTGCACTCTGTATTTGATACTCGTCACCTTGGCTT
Organism: Ceratothoa steindachneri; assembly: GCA_963969495.1. NCBI lineage: Eukaryota > Metazoa > Arthropoda > Malacostraca > Isopoda > Cymothoidae > Ceratothoa > Ceratothoa steindachneri. Next base: position 8,497,955 of record OZ018324.1, read on the forward strand.
AATCCTGTAGATGACAAACGATATTCACTGCGTTCCTGGTTCATCAAACGTTGTACCAGATGCGCTCTCTCGCATTTCATTGATTTTGGGCACTCAACTCCCCAAACTGCGCCCATCGATCACGTGACAATAGCGCTTGCCCAGGAACAAGATGAAGACACGCAAACACTGCGTCATTCTTCTCAACCCGTCGTTCGCGAGATCAATTTACCGGACAGTCCTTCCAGGCGCATCCTGCTTGACTATTCAATTCCTGACTGTCATCGTCCTCTCATTCCTATTGCTTACCGTCGGCACATTTTTGACCAGACTCATGGTCTCGCTCATCCCGGCATTCGAGCAACTCGCAAGCTCATCACACAACGTTATGTGTGGCCAGGTATGAACGCCGGCGTGGCCAAATGGTCCCGCGCATGTCTGCGTTGTCAACATACAAAGTTTCAACGCTACACAAAGTCCCCTCTGGCTGCTTTTCTTATTCCATCGGCACGTTTTGACGCCGTTCACATCGATCTGGTTGGTCCTCTGCCCTTTCCGCGTGGTTGCACTTACCTTCTCACCTTGATCGATCGTTTTACCTCTTGGCCAGATGCAATTCTTATCTTGGACATCAAAGCTTCCACTGTATCTCGAGCCTTCGTTTCCGCATGGGTTGCTCGTTTTGGTGTCCCATCAACGATCATGACTGATCGAGGTAGCCAATTTGAATCCCACCAATGGGATGCACTCATGTCAGTGCTTAACTGCTCTCGTCTTCGAACCACTAGCATCATCCCCAAAGCAACGCCAAGGTCGAACGGCTGCACAGGACTGTCAAGGCAAGCTTACGTTCTACTGATCCCAACATCACTTGGATGGACAAGCTACCCTTGATTATCCTGGGTATTCGTGCATCCTTGAAAGAGGATTTTGCTTGCTCTGCGACGGAACTTATTTATGGTACTCAACTTTGTCTTCCTGGTTAATTTTTCTTCTTCTTCTGACCATTCTCTACGATCTTATGTTCATCCTGTTGCATACGTACGTAATTTAGTATGGGCGATGTCCGAAGTTAAGCCGAACGTCTCAAGAGTACCTGCTCATCAGAAACCTTTCGTGCTAAAGGAGATGGCAACCTGTTCTCACGTTTTTGTCCGTCACGACTCAACTCGCTCTTCTTTGCAACCAGTCTATGACGGACCCTTCCTTGTCATCTCCAAGAAGCCAAAATTCTTTGTACTATAATTTGGCACCAAGCAGGATACTGTCTCCATCGATCGCCCAAAACTCACTTTTATAGAGGCCGTTTACCTTAAACAGCCACTGCCTTCTCCTTCCATTAAGATTATTAGTGATCCAGTGGTTTCTTGTGCTTTTCTTCAAAACTCTCCTACAAACCATTCTCCAACACCCAATTCTCCTTCCCGATTGCTGCCGCCTCCCCTTTTGTCGCAGGACCTCTCGTCAGCAGCAGAGAGCCAAACTCACAACGGCCAGTCCCCGTCAGACGCCAGTTTTGGGGGAACAAAACTAATATTCTTCGCCCCGCCTGCCCTCCCGCACGACAGTGTTTCGCCTCAATTGATTGGCACAGCCAGTCAACTGTGCCCTCATGATCGAAATCAGCCACATGGCATCGTAACACGCTCTGGCCACGTTGTTAGGAGAACTCGTCGGTATCTAAATTAAAAATTTATATTCGATGTTTAGAATGATTTGATAGTCGAGTAACTCTCTTAGGGAGGGGGAGGGGGTATTTGTTTCAACTCTGCAGCTGCAATATATATATATATATATATATATATATATATATATATATATATATATATATATATATATATATATCAATATATATATATATATATTTATATATATATATATATATATATATATATATATATATATATATATATATATATATATATATATATATATATATATATATATATATATATATATATATATATATATGCAAATTTTATTGAAGACCTTGTGTATTTTGCCTTAATCAATTTCTTTTGTCAACTTTCTCTTGTTCTAACTATATTTTTTATTTCATTTTTTAGATGGCGGTTCACTTGTCCAGTATTCATCTCTTTTTTAAATGAATGTGTTTAGTAAAAAACAAACTACATTGCTAAGCTTTCGATCTTATTCGATCATCTTCGGAGCGTTTTGAAATGTTCTTGCCTCCTTTACCGATGTAATGAGTGGAGTGAAGATCGGACAGAGTGAAAGAGGACGATTTTTAAGGGGTATATATATATATATATATATATATATATATATATATATATATATATATATATATATATATATATATATATAGTAACTTATCCAAATTAGTGTTAATTCAACCTAATCAAAATATTCTAAATAAATAATTCCTTGTAATCCATAATAATAATATATATTTTTGTTATAAATCCTTGATTATTCATTAATTCCCAAACTATTTCCCGTAAAAGTAGTTAGACCTAAACTCGACATTCGCTGAGAACTGTAATTTTCTTCAGAAGAATTTTACTCATAATTCTTTCATTAACATTTATAGAGTATAGGTTAGTGTGTGTTGTGCTATCTAGGCTACAGTACTTTGTATACGCACTTCTAAACACTAAACTGATTTTGCATCCGTGATTGGCCAACTTAACTAAGAAGTAACGAATAATTCCCCTGCTTTTCAAATGTAATGAAGTAAAGGTAAAATAAGGAAAATTACGCAATTATAAGTGAAAGTATTAAAATTTTCAGTACTTTTAAGAAGTAAAAGGTATGATAAAATTACTTGAGTACAGTACTTAAGTAATTATACTTCGTTACTTCATTTCTCTTTCAGCGGTAGTTGTATAGGAGATGAAGGTCAGCTATATTATACGCCCTGTGATCACTATTTTTCTGCATACAACTGGGATGATTCCCGTTAGGGTACGCATCTTTGGGCACTGACCGCGCATTTCCCTCTAAATTATTTATATAATTATCACTCGTATCGTTATTAATATAAAGCATAAACGCGTTGGACACCGAAACGGCACTGCGTCCTATCGACTCACTACAAGTACTTACATTCAGGCTCTGTATTCTATCCAATGCCATGAGTTCATCCTCTAGTTTTCCTAATTGTGTCAGGTTTAGTTCTTGAAGGGTATGAATGAACTTGTGCCTCGCAAATTCTTCAGTAACTCCTAACTCAAGGGCAGTTCACCTTAGTTCCTCTAAATTGGTAGAGGGTCGACCTGTGAGAGTGGAGGATGCAATGAGCTTCTTGAAATCTTGGGTTTAGTCTTCTTGAAGAAACGAACCACTTCCACCCTTAAAAATTTATAATTCTGGTCCGATATAATAGCCGCAGTAAGACGATCGACGGTCTAAGAAGGAAGTGAGGCCAATACATCGAAAAAAATAGTGCCCTCCTTCTTTATTTAGGAGATGTGAAATTAAGCAGCCAAAATTCAGAACCAACCTGTGACTGCCGTTTCATTAGAGATTGATGGCTTGATGATGATAGCATTTACAAACTCCGTCTCACCTTGTCCTGCTTGACGATGTCTTGATGCGTCTATTTCCTCGCCACCTTTACTGTCCTGCCGAAACGAAAGGGTCACCAGTTTATATAGAGATGAAACGTCACCAGTTTATAGGAGTAGTGGAGGTAAAAGTTACCCGGTCAGTGGGAGCTTGGTCGTTAGTCACATTGGCGAGTATATTGAAGACTCCTCGTTGGTATTGCGCACGACGGCTGGTGAAAACCTTTGGCAACTGAGCTTACTTTATACCTCCGTCGAATTGCTTCTGACTTCCTAATCATTCCTCACGAGGGTTATGATTTAGGCTCGGCTTACCGAACGTTTCCCGGTAATCGTGATAAAGAAGGACTCCGAAAATAACGTAGCAAAAATATAATTTTATTCTTCTAAATGTCCTATTAAAGGGGCAAGAGGCACGTCACGAGTAGTTTGCGGTTAATAAGTAGGCTTTCTATTCTACGCGAAATATCGGGTCCAAAAGCAACAAGACTTAGGCAAATTAAACGGGTTCCGTAACGCTACCAAGGGAATAAACGGTGTTATCGAATAATGATTATATCTCCCTCCCTTGGACTCTGGTTCTTCTTCTAACTTTCTGTCTCTCGAAATAAAAATGTCTGACTATATATGTGTTCTTTTCCTAAGGGGCGTGACATAGACTTGTCCATGGAGGCGGGCCCCAGTAGTCTGGTTCGTTAATTTCTACCCCTAGGGCGGAGCTATCGAACATCTGTGGTTTGTGTACGATATAACTACATATTTCTTATAGTTTTTATCTTTATTATATGAATCTCTAGTTCCAGGCTGCTTTGTAGCCTCCCTTTTTTCTGATAAATATTTCCCAAGACGCGAATGTTTATTTATGTGTGACATTCGTATTGACTCGGGCGTTCGACTAAGTTACTTTGCAGAAGACTAACAGTCTATATACATTCAACGCGAAGTATTAAATTCTGAAGCGACAAGACTTGGTGAACTTAAAAGGGAAAACGTGAACGAGATAATCTTCTTAACAATAGGAATTTAGTAATCTTAACAATACACTGATCATCTTCACTGAGCTGCTCCGACTATATATATATATATATATATATATATATATATATATATATATATATATATATATATATATATATATATATATATATATATATATATATATATATATATATATATTTTATGCAAAAAAAATCCACAGGAAAATGAAAGGTGGATTCCAAGTACTTTCGAACTTGTTTAGTTCATTATCAAGGAATGATTAATTCTCTGAATAAAATGTTGTATTATATTTTTTTAAGTGAGAATAAAAATTCACACTTAGACTGTTATCTTTAGTCGGCGGTGCTCACAGTTCTTTAATAGGCGAAGGAGTTTTTCGAACTTTCCGAAGCCGTTACTTCCTTTAACGGGTAGCGGGATGTAAATAGCCAATGTACTTCGTCCAAGAATTTTGAGCAGCCAAAGACAAAATCTTAATCGAATTTCAGTAACGTATTTATTTGAAAACCAGTGAACGTAAATTCTTTCTTTAAAATCTGCTTAACGCTGAATGGCCAATTTTGTAGCGCTTATGTTGGTAAAGTAAAAATTTGTCTTAAAGCTGATTAGTCATTTTGTTAATGCTTATGCACGAAAGAATATATTAACGTAAATATTCTCTTAAAATGAGTCTTAACGCTGATTGGTTAATTTTTGTATTACTTAGGTTTAGGCAAGAAAACTATATATAGAGCAGCATTTTGTAAAAAGGGATTATAATTTGAAATCGACAAGGCAGTTATTTCCTATATATTACTTGAAGACAAATCCACGCTCTAGCCGAATAGAAAAGTTGATATCCAGCTCTAAATTTCCTTTATCTTTAAAGGAAGCTACGATAACACTGATTGCCCAGCCTACCAAACCACAGAGAGAGACTCCCTTCTCACTCCCATAACCTCATATTGACTCAGGCTGCCGAATTGATATCTGCTTTCCGCGTTCTTGTTTCGTTTTTTTCCGCCCAAAATTCTGATGACCGCTTGCTTTCATATGTATTTATACAAATTAACATATGTATTTTCATTTCCTTATTCTCTATACAAATTAATATATGAAAATTAACATATATATTTTCATCTCCTCATTCTCACAGTAGACTTATTATTTCCGTTATTTACATGTAAGGTAATTTGTTAGGATTTGATAAATCCACCGAGCGTCCATTTGTGGAGTTTCTCGCTGGGCCTATTAAATACTGTAATCTAGTACCAGCAGCGGATCCAAGGGGGATCCCAGCCCCCCTGCCCCATGACCAGGGGGAAATTCCACACAGTGTGCCTGGCTTATATCGTTTTTCGAGTCAGCACTTTGTGCCTTGAGTTACGGCGGACACACGGCGCATGCGCTTGACTCACTGACCAGTCGGGTCGCACATCTTGACTCACACGCCTGGCCATTCCGCTCTTTGTCAGCTGGCCTGAACTGAGCATGTGCTGGCTCGCATCTTTCACTTTCGGAACTAATTTCATCATCCTCTCTCTCTCTCCTCACAACTACACCAGCACCATCTCCGCGTCATCCTCTCTCTGAAACACAACAGTGCAAAGTAAGTGATTTTTTTTTTATTATATATTGTTACGGACATGGAGCGATGTGAGCGGCTGGGCTTTTCCATGTGATGCATTAGTTCCCTCTCATTCACAGGGCGTGTACCAAGAAACAAGCCGGCGATATGAAGATCACCTCGTTCTTCAAGACCAAAGTGGCCAAGACGAGTGGTGATTGCGAGTGTGATGTCAATGAGCTGGAGCAACAGCCTAGCACTTCGACACCGACAGCGAAGCTGAATCTCACCATGAGGAGCAGGAGGGCAAAAAACTCACTTCTCTTTTTCGCATGGCACACTGACACTCCCCGCAGCTCCAGTGGACGTTGCCCCCTTCATTGGGAACAAGGCGGCCACAGATTCCGAGAAAGTGTCCTTAATCAAACAGACTGCCCTGTCTGTTGAATCGCTACCTTTCATTGATGAATGTGGTCATAAGAAGCGATTCCAATCAAGCTTGTGCATCAAATACCCCTGGTTGAAAAATACTCGTTGCTGAACGAGGGTGAATACTGCGTTGCATATGTGCTGTTCGGCGGAAATACGGGCAGAGTTGGAGACCATAGGCTGGTCACCTTGGGGTTAAAGCCAATGTGTTGGTACAAAAAAGCCACCAAACTGCTTAGCAGTCACAATAAGCACGGATATCACGCGACAGCTATGACGAAAGTGGAGGGGGTTGTCAACACTTTGCGGAACCAGACGATGGCTGTCGACACCATACTACAGGCGAAGAAGAAGAAGAAAATCGAAACCAACCTCCACCTATTGGTTCCGATCACTGAGAGCATCCTCTTCTACTGACGAAATATGCTGCCTCTTCGTGCGCATCGAGATAACGGTCCATTAGACCTCTATATTCCGGGAAAAACGGAAGAAGGAGTCATCAGAGCGCTTCTGCGTTATCGAGCCCATGAAGGAGATGCCGACGTCAACCGCCTCAGGGAAGGATGAAGCCACCATTATCCTTTGACACTTCGAAGAGGACATCAAGGAGGGCTTTCTCACTTTCGTCCATGCTGAGAACCTCACCAGTCAAGGCCTGGCACCACTGCTCATTCGCACCGTAATGGCCTTGGTTTGTACATGTCAAACTGCCGAGACCTCGGCTTCAACGGGGCGAGTGTCATGATGAGGAAGTTCAGAGGTTGTGCTGCCATCTTCATGGAGCAATACCCCCTCACTAAAAACCGATCCACTGCTTTAATCACTGACTGAACCTGGTGCTGACTAAGGCCTGCGATGTGAACGAAGTTAAACTCGTCCTCCAGACGCTCAACGAAGTCTATAACTTCATTTTCTCCGGGAACACGCAGACGCTCCTTTTCTCCAAAATCGTAAAGCTTTCCTCCCCTAAGCGGGAGAAGTTGGTGTCCCTTGTGTCCCACCAGATGGGTTGAGCAGCATGATGCAACCATCGTGTTCATCGATTCTCTGCCTCACATCGCGGTCTTCATGCAAGAGGAAATGAAGCTGAATGCCAATCCTGGCATCTTACTCGCCACGTTTAGAGACCCTCGCTTTCTCATTGAGCTGGTTGTGGCGGAGTCAGTTTTGGCCCACACACTCAAGACCCTGCAGAAGAAAGATCGTGACTTGCTATCTGCGTACGCACTGATTCGTGAGATCGAGACTGTTTTCCCCAAGTTCAGAAAGAATGCCGAGGAGCACTTCCATACTGTATTTGCAAAAGTCAACGATCTTTTGTTTGAGGTGGACTCAGCTCACGATAACGTCCTGTTCCCCGAGTCTGTGCATGGCAGACACAGCGCACGAATATCCCGACCAGGACTGCTGAGGAGCACTATCGACGCTCGATCTATATTTCATTCGTTAACCAAGTGGTCGGCGGGCTGAAGAGAAGATTTAAGGATGATAGCGTGCCAGTTGCTCTGCGGTTAAAAGAGCTTGTCAAGGGCTCAAAAGCAGACATGAATGCAGTCCTTAGTGCCGTTAAGCTATACGAGAGCGATGTTGAGTCCCTGATACTCGTACAGGCGGAGGCACAGCGGTGTACAAATTCCGCTCCGGTCTTCGGGACTGCCAATAATGTGAAGGAGTACGCCGAGATCCTTATGTTCCCGAACTTGAGAGGCTCCTGACTATCTTTATGACTCTGCCAGTCTCAAATGCAGAGACCGAACGCTCATTATCAGCCTTGAAACGCCTAAAGACGTACATGAGAAGTACCGTTGGCCAGGATCGCCTCAATGGCCTCGCACTACTTGCTGTCCACAATGGCACTCAAGTTTCGAATGATCAAGTGATTGACAAGTTTGCGGAGAAAAACCGCCGTCTCCTCTTCGCTTAGGCAAATGAAGGGAGATATTGGGTATGGGCCTACGATTTTAAGAGAGCTTACTCCTGGAAAATAGAAATACTTGTTACTTAAGTTAGCGAAATAACTTGCAAGTAGCCTACCGGCACATATTCATCATACATGTATTACTCGTAAAAATATGTATTATAATAAGCAGCTTTAAAAATTTCCACTCATAAAAATCCTGACATTGCCCCCTCTCCCTATTTTCTGGATCCGACACTGAGCCTACCTATTATATAACACGAGCACCACAAGTCATATTACGGAGCATGATTAATTACAGTAGTCATGCTTGAAAAACCGTGAAATATCATAGAAACTTATTTTTTAGCGGTAACTTGGACGTAAGGCCGAAGGGGTATTATAATAGACCGCGTTTTTAAAAGTCCTATACTTATTATATTTATTTTGTTATAAGCTAGTATGTTTAATCATAAATATCAGTATTAAAGTTATAAAAAATATATATTCATCCACCAAAGTAATTACAAATAAGCGTAATATACACTATAAACTTATGGTGTCTTCTTGATATGTCGACAGTCCGCCATTTTTCCAAACAATGCTTTATAAGTCAGTATTACCAAATGTATAGATTTAAAATTTTGCTAAATTAATAAAAGGACATTATAAGGAATAATTATCAGGAATAACAAAGTTTAATCAAAATAAATATTGAAATTACAAGTAATTTTTGTCATGGGTATTTAAATACCCTGTAGGCTCTATTGGGTTAATGGAAATAACTAGAAACACAAAAATTACACTGGGAAGCTTCACTACATCTTCACAAAGGACATGACTCTATGCTTAAAATATATAGTACTTGATGAAATGTTGGAAAATATTTCACAATGAGATTAGTATTCAGCCTGAAAATCTGTTTTACCTTGCCCTACCTAGACTAATCGCAGTCATATCTTCAAGGTCGCACACCAATATTCTAACTTGGAGCTTAGAAGAAGATTTTTTAGCAACAAGATAGTGGAGAGATGGAATAGTCTGTAGCGACCGGCATGTACGTCCAAAATACGACATACGCGAGAGTCGCTACACTCATAATGTACAGAGAAGGAGAAAAGTAAAGTTAGCGCCGTTTACGAGAATGTCACACGGCAATAAACGGAGCACAGTTATCTCTGTTATAGTTGGTCAAGGCAATCTTAGGCAAACATTATAATCAAAGCAGAATCCGGAATAAACCGGATACTTATCACGATTAAGTAAATAGAAGCCAGATTAGGAAGCTGTCTATATGACAACATGCCACCGCCCACAGAGGATTTTACCAAATAGTCGGAGTGCCTTGCTTATCAATATGTTCGGCAGTAGCGCCAATCAAAAGTCATAAGAACATAAGAAAAGAAGGAGACTGCAAAAGACCATTCATGGCCTACACTTGGCTGCTCCTGTTCCAGTCAACACACAAAAGTCGAGGTATGTTAATACCGACCAATCAACAGGCCGGTACATAAGAGGGAAGTGTGGCTTAGTTGGACAGGGAACTTGTAGGGCGTGGCTTAAATTGAATATATAACCGTGTGAAGCCAGAACAAAGGGGAGTACTATTATTATGATATAGCAATATATTGCGTTATAGATCGTTCAGTCCGATTTCTAAGATTCGCGTAATTCATCCTTGTATATAGTTGTGTACATAACGCAGACATTAAGGTGTAACTCTTAAAGGCTCTATTCGTCGGGCCTACTTTAGACTTTGCTAGCACTTGACCTCGAACTTAATTTATGTCATAACTTAGAACTTAAAACTTAATTAAAGAACTTTTGTAAAGTGGAATAAGATCTAGTTCAATAATAATTCTATTTTTGCTCTGGTGACTTCATTATCCTGACGTTCCTCCACCTCCCTGCTTCAAGGCCTTATTAATCAGGAAAACAACTGTTGCGCATTCTCATTAATCGCAATTCCTCGCTATTACATAACTCCCGGATTACAGGTGTTCTACCCTAGTGTGGTCTATCTCCATTACATAACATAACATAATTACACGGATGACAAAAGCCACAAGGGCCTATCAAAGGTCATCCGCCTCCGTCAAAACCCACCCACAAAAAGCACCATCACCAGGGGAAGAAAAAATCAAAGTCCCCCACAATATAAAATAACGGATAACAAAAGCCACAAGGGCTCATCATAGATCATCCGAGTCAAGCGGCCTCTTTTTCAAGGCACCCAAGCTCCCAGGAAACTCCTCCAGGCTATTTGACCCCGTCGCTAGAATAAGACCGCCCCTCGGCTTAGGGCGCCCCTTAGCAATCAACAAATCGCTCTCGTGGGAAATAAGGAAGGGCAACGCAAACCAACCGGAGCATATTTTGAGGCTTATGGTGGATGGTTTACTCCTCGCCTCTTGATGTCTATCGATCTATTTTTCTTTATAACAGCATAGGAATAAAATTACTCAGGATAACTATTAATGAGACTATATAATATATATCTTCGATATATAGCATTTGCGTATTTTTTAAAAAGAACATTAAATATTTATAAAGTGCTTTCGATTGCGACATTCATTAATATGTAGAATTACCTTATAAGAAATTCAACTTCGTGGAAAGACCTTTGTAATAATAGTGAATATTACGTAAGAATTTACCCCGAAGATTCTTCATTGTTGTGCTATCTTTCGCTCAATCTTCATTTCATCAGATTCAGAGTTTGCCCATCAAAGCGTGTTATTGTGCCTTTTTTTTTGGACTTAGCTGCGAAATTAACCTTTTCTGTTAACATCAATCCCGAACATATCATGACAAACTTCAAATTATATCATTCCGAGTCCTCTGTAGACTTTCTCCCGAAAGGTTGTATTGCTCCACACTTTCCAAATCTTGCTTGATATAAGTGATTAATCGTTAGGTACCTTAGTGAGAATTTTGCTTAACCTAGGTTATCTCCTTATATCTACTGCCTTAATAACCTAAGACCTTTTCTTTAACGAAAGTCGCCCGTGCCCTAGGGCACGGGGGTGTTCTTCTCTCGAGATGTCTCAAAAGGACAAATCTCGAGTTAAACTAAAACGACCTAATTCTAATACTGATCTCGAATCCCCTAACGTTGATCCTACTCTAAAACAACTACACAAAGTGATCAAAGAGACTGACCAAGCTGTCTCTCGTTTCTCTTCACAGCCATCAACTTCTGGTTCAGAGAAATCGAACAAGTACCCGAATTACCCTGCTATATATCATAGTTCAACGCACAGTAATAAAGCTCCTGTAACATCACAAAGTAAGATCAATGATACAGGTAGTATAAATGTGACTTCCATAAACAAAAATGACCCCAAATTGAATATTGATCCCAAATTTGTTTCTTGGGTATATTTAAGTTCTCCAACAGTTAATTTGACAAAATTAAGTCCATTAACAATTAAAACAGTTGTTGAATCCATTTGTCATGGCCCTGTCATCGAGGTTACATAAGAACATAAGAAGAACATAAGAAAAGAAGGAGACTGCAAAAGACCATTCATGGCCTACACTTGGCAGCTCCTGTTCCAGTCAACACACAAAAGATTTCTTACCAGAGAAAAGTCATCAACATTGTCACCCTTTACAGGAGTTCGTCAGATCTAATCTACAATATACATAAAATGCATCCAGAGGATTATGTCCATTCATGCAACCGCAAAATAATCTCCCCACTCCTTAGAAAAATATATACATATGTACATAAAAAAGTCAGTCCCATCTAGCAGCTTCATTCATATATTTATCTAATCTATTCTTAAAACTACCCAGAGAGGAGGCTTCTATCACATGTCTAGTGAGCCTATTCCATTCATCTACCACACGATTTGTAAACCAATTCCTCCCAATCTCCTTCCTAAACCTATACTTATCAAGCTTAAACCCATTGCTACGTGTCCTGTCATGTTCACTAAGTATAAGAACCTTACCCAGATCCCCTTTATTATATCCTTTTACCCATTTGAAGACTTCAATCAATTCCCCTCTGACTCTTCTCCTTTCCAATGTATGTAGATTTAGTTTTCTGAGCCTTTCACCATAAGGTAAGTTCCTTAGCCCACCAATCATCTTTGTCATCCTTCTCTGCACAGACTCAAGCAAATCAATATCCTTCCTATAATATGGTGACCAAAATTGTACTGCATAGTCTAGATGAGGCCTAACTAGCGCCAGATACAGTTTTAGAATGACTTCAGCACTCTTATTGCTTACACTCCTCCTAATGAATCCCAATATCCTATTAGCTTTATTCTTAGCATTTAGGCATTGCTTTCTAGGATGAAGGTCTGAACTTACCAAAATACCCAAGTCCCTCTCACAATCGGTCCTCCCTAAATTTCTCCCATCTAATTTACAACCATTCAGTGGATTATTTCTACCTATACTAAGTACACTACATTTGTCTATGTTAAACTTCATTTGCCATTTCTCAGCCCAACTGGACAGAATGGTCAATTCCTCCTGCATTACAACAGCATCAGAATCAGCCCCAATGGCCCTACCTAGCCTAGCATCATCAGCAAATTTACTCAGGTCACCACTTATACCCATGTCAAGATTATTAATATAAATTAAGAATAGCAAGGGACCCAAAACAGATCCTTGTGGAACTCCACTGCTAACACACCCCCACTCAGATTTAGCTCCATCCATACTAACTCTTTGCTGTCTGTCACCAAGCCATGACTGAATCCACCCAAACATACTGCCATCGATCCCGTGTGCTCCAACTTTGCTCAGAAGCCGTAAGTGTGGCACTCGATCAAAAGCCCTACCAAAGTCCAAGCACAAAATATCATAGTTTTCATCACTATCTGCTGCTTCATACACCTTACTACAAAAAGACAGCAAATCAGTCAGGCAGGATCTACCCTTACCAAAGCCATGCTGTGATTCTTTCATCAACTTATGCTTATCCAAGTGATCCCCAACATTCCCTGCTATAACAGACTCCATCATTTTCCCCACCACTGATGTCAAACTCACTGGTCTGCAATTAGACATATTTGCTCTATCCCCCCTCTCAAATATAGGTATCACATTGGCTCTCTTCCACGCCACTGGCACAATGCCACTCTCCAATGATTCTCCAAAGATGCATGCTAGGGGCCCACCCAACACATCCTCACATTCTTTCAAAACTCTAGGAAAGACCTCATCAGGACCGGGTGCTTTACTACTTTTGATTTTATCAATTTCCCTTGTCACCATCTCCCTTGTGATCAAGACATCCTTCAACTTCTCCTCATCACCACCCCGAAATATCATTGACACCTCAGGTATATTTAGAGCATCCTCCTGTGTAAATACCGAGAGAAAAAAGTCATTCAGCACTCCAGCCATTGAGTCCCTATCACTCACCAACTCTCCATTGGAATCTATAAGTGGGCCCATCCTATCTCCAACCTCAGCTTTGCACAATTGATAAAAACCTTTAGGACCTTCCCCTGCCCTACCTGCCACTCCAATTTCACAATTTCTCCCTGCTACTCCAACCAACCTTTTAACATCTCTTGCCAGTTCATCACATCTCTGCCCCAAGTGATCCTCTCCATTTTTTATTCTCCCACAAATGCCCCTTTCAACGCCAATACAATGCTCAATTCCATCTGTCATCCATTTTGGGTCACCATCTCCAGTCCCAATCTCCTTATAAGGAATGTTAATCATCCGACCTGTAATCAATTGCTCAATCACTCCTTCATACTCCTCTCCAATTGTAATCTTGCAGAATTGCAAGATTGTAATATTGCAGAACAGGATCCCTCTTAATACATACAAAATCCTCAGATCAGACAACAGCCCTTTTAAATACAAAAACCATTATCAATGGACAATATGATGTAGAATGCTCAGTTGCACAAAATTTAAACACTATTCAAGGTATCATATATGCACCTGATCTACTATACTTTGAGGAAGAATTATTACTTAATGAATTAAAAATTCAAAATGAGTCCGTTATGAAAATTAGACGCCTCAATAAAGGCCCTTCCCGAATCCCTACCCCCTTGTTAGTATTAACTTTTGCTGGAAATATCTTGCCTTCTAAATTATATTATGGATACCTTACGTTCAGTATTGATAACCACTACCCTAATCCCTTGATGTGCTTTAATTGCTGGCATTTTGGACATGGAAGTAGGACCTGTACAAATAAATCTAGATGTCTTTATTGTAATGAGCAACATAATTCTCAGGATTGTATCGCTCCAAGGGAGGCTTCTAAATGTATTCACTGTTCTTCTCCCAACCATTTAGGAAATTCTAAGGAATGTCCTGTGTGGATCAGGGAGAAAGAAATTATTCATTTAAAAATTGATAAAAAATTATCCTTCTTGGAAGCTCGACAGGTATATTTCAAAAATCATCCTATAAATGCAAGTGACATATATACAAATAACAAGAAAAAAACTATAACTGAAAAAGCTACAAAAGAAACACAATGCGACCTACCCATTACTAGACCACAATCTCTACCTGCAAAAAGTATTAATAATGAAGATAAACAAAACTCTCATAATGTTGATAATGTAGATGTCTCAAATGAATACCTATGGTCTATCCTTAAAGAATATAAGAAAATCATGGAAGCAAACATTGCCCCTAAACAGGCAGTTAACAAAATGGCTATAGTGTTTAATAAAATGGGCTTTACAAAAAAAATTGATTCAAGGGATGGTTACAGAATATTATTTGGTGATTAATAGTTTAAATTATATATAGATAATGAACTTTAGAATATGTTAGTGGAATATACGCAGTTATACAACTAGGTTACCATTCTTGCAGATGATCTTAAATGAATATTCCCCATCAATTGTAATGCTACAAGAAACAAGGTTAGGAATAGAGCAAAACATTTCTTTAAAAGGATATTCCATCTTAAGAAAAGATAGAAGCCGTAATGGAGGAGGAGTTCTACTTGCCATAGCCTCCTGGGTACCATTTGTAACTTTAAATATCACCTCTGATCTGGAAGCTATAGCAGCTAGAATTAATTTACCATCTTTAAAATTCACAATTTGTTCAATCTATATACCTCCAAGATTTCCTTTAACTACACAAGACTTAATGAATCTTTATAACCAACTTCCTCCACCAGTATTAATATCTGGAGATTTGAATGGACATCACTACCTGTGGGGCTCATCAGAATGCTGTCCTAGAGGAAATAAAATAACAGATTTTATTGAAGAAGCAAATTTATACATCCTAAACTCAAAGGCCCCAACCTATTGCAATGAATTTAGAGGACACTTTTCTCATATAGATATATCTCTATGCTCCCATTCTTTAAAACTAAACTTAGAGTGGAAAGTACTACCAGATCTTTATGATAGTGACCACTTCCCCATAATTATGGAAACGATGTATGAAATGAAGTATAATACCAGGCCCAAATGGCTATATAAAGGTAATTTAAAAAAATTTCATCAAGAGCTACAAATTCCAAAAGTCAATATTTCACTTAATGCAAATGATGCTTGCCTTCTAGTAACCTCTGCTATCACCAAATGTGCAGCCAAAACCATACCAAAGTCATACAGAAGAATATTCCCTAAATATAACAATCCCTGGTGGAATGATAGTTGTGCCTATGCAATAAAAGTTAAAAAAAAAGCCTATAAACTATTTAAGAAGTACATGAATCCAGAGTCTTTACTGTTATATCATAAAGCTAAAGCCTTAGCCAGAAGGGTAATTAGATTATCGAAATGTCTCTCTTGGAGAAGGTTCGTACAAACTATTAATCATAACACTCATACAGCAGAAGTTTGGGATAAGATAGGGAGACTTACAAAAGGACATAAACCCCATCCACTCGTCACATTAAAATCTGGCAGTAACTTTACTTCTGACCCATTTGTGACTGCCCAAATATTAGCCGGCCACTTTGCTACTATTAGCAGTATTCACTCCTACATAGAACCCTTTGTATACACTATGGTGGAGGCTGAATTTAATGAAATTTCATTTGGGGTATCTAACAATGAGGAATATAACTGCCCAATTACATTATATGAATTAGAAAAAGCTATTCCCCAAAACAAACCAAGCTCTCCTGGCATGGATGACATAATATATCCCTTCCTAGCAAATCTTAGTAACCTAAATAAACATAATCTCTTAAATTTCTACAATCACCTATTTCTAAATAATACCTATCCAGATACATGGAAAGAGAGTTTACTCATCCCTATTTTAAAGCCAGGGAAACCAAGTCAGGAACCATCTTCTTACCGCCCTATAGCCTTGACAAGCTGCTTATGCAAGACATTAGAGAGAATATTGACCATTAGATTACAGAAATACCTTAATGAAAAAAAGTACTTATCATACTACCAAAGTGGATTCAGAAAGCACTTCTCAACTATGGATAGTTTGGTACGCTTAGAATGTGACATAAGGGAAGCGTTCCTCTGCAATAAATATGTAATGGCAATCTTTCTGGACATTGAAAAAGCATATGATACCATTTGGCACCATGGTCTTTATAAAAAACTATACAAGATGGGTTTACGTGGCCACCTCCCCAACTTTATTAAAAATTTCATTTCCTCTAGAATTATAAGAGTTTCTATAGCTAATCTCCCTTCAGAAAAATTTGCTGTACAAATCGGCTTACCACAGGGCAGCGTTATAAGTCCACTCCTATTTTCAATCATGTTAAATGATTTATTCAAAAATTTAGACATAAACCATGCCTTGTATGCTGATGATATTGCAGTGTGGCTATCTGGTGAAAACTTGGATCAAATGCATAACCAGATGCAAAAAATCATGGATTCTATATCTGACTGGTCACAAAAATGGGGCACCACCTTTTCTCCTACTAAAACTAAGTGTATAATTTTTACAAAACGCCCTAGGAAACATAACTTGCCAGAACTGATAATATTAAATTACCCTATTAATTACATGCAAACTCATAAATACTTGGGCATGGTATTAGATCAGGGACTAACTTGGACAGCTCATATTACATCATTAATAGAGAAATGTATATCTAGCATTTTGCTCCTAAAATATCTTGCAAATACAAACTGGGGATCAAATAGAATGCATCTATTACATATATATAAATCCCTTGTTAGAAGTAAAATAGACTATGGCTCTTTCCTATACCATACATCATCAGAAAGCAACCTATTAAAACTTGATAGAATACAATTTAAGTGTATTAGACTAGCTATAGGTGCATTAAATTGTACCAGAGTTGATTTTTTAGAGGCAGAAGCTAATATAATGCCTCTTAAATTTCGTAGGATATTGCTAGGGCTAAGATATGGTATTAAAGTACTCAGTATTGCAAATCACCCCACACGTATATGTATTTTACAATTCTTTTGGTATAATTTCTATGACCTTCGGCCTCATCCAAAACCTTTTTGTGGTTGGATTAAAAAATATATAATGAACTTAGGATATGACCCCATTGATTTAAACACCATAAAAATATCTAACTGCTATATAACACTAACTAAAGTTCACTTTAACCTCTCATTAACTGCATACCCTAAGAACAACACTCCTTCATGTATTTACCAAACATTGTCCTTAGAATTAATTGAGTTATATAAATCCTCAGGTTTTAATGTAACTTTCACAGATGGTTCCAAAAGTAATGAAGGAGTAGCATGTGCTTTTATCTGGAGGGAAACCATAAAGACCTTCAAACTGCCCCATCACTGCTCTATATTTACTGCTGAGTTATATGCAATATTGAGTTCACTCAAGTACATAAATCAAAAACTAGACAACTGTAAACTACTCATAGTTTCAGACTCCCTATCAGGTTTGCTAGTTGTGAAAGAACAAAAAAGTCACTACTTAACCCACCGTATAATTAACTATATACATAAAATCAACCTGGAAGCTGTTTTTTTATGGGTTCCTAGTCATGCAGGTATAAAAGATAATGAAGTGGTTGACACAGCAGCTAAAGCAGCAATACACAATGCTAATACGACACACCTGGGGTTCTCAGTATCAGAAATGATAGGCATGCTGCAGCCCTCAGTCTTCAACCTCTGGCAAAATGAATGGTCCCAAAATATTGGCATTCTCCCGCAAATAATTCCTAATTTAAACAATAACAGACCTTATAGAATGTCACGTCGTGACAGTATCGTACTAACTAGACTAAGATTAGGTTGCAGTAGACTATCCCATGGCTACTTCTTTGATCCATCACTTTTCCACTTTTGTGGAAAATGCAATACACAACTTACCCCAGAACATGCTATAACTCAATGCCCTGAATATGCTTTAAGTCGTAAACCCTTATTAAATTTCTGCTTGGAAAACAACTTAAGATTTTCATATGCTACTGTCCTAAATTCCTCAGTCCCATTTGAACTAGTACTAAAGTTTCTAAGAGATACATCATTATATAGACACATTTAATTTATTTGATTTTATTTATTTATTTTTTTTTTTATTTTTTTTATTTTTTTTTGTTATTATTATTTTTATTTTATTTTATTTTTTTTTTCAGGTTGTATATCCATTTATGTACATATACAGATATGAGTATTTGTATACACAATTGTGTAACTGTTGGCACCGTCTAGTTTAGCTTATCTTCTCATACTAACAGACTCCACCTTTCTCTTTATTCTTGAGTGTCTAGGAGTGGAGTCCCTAGACTGAAGAGGTGATGGTGACTATCTTGACTGTAATTTCACGGTGTCAATAATCCTTATAGGGTTTCAGCACCTATAAAACAGATTAAATCAATCATGACAAACTTAACATAATTTCGGACATTCGAGAAGTTTTCGTGAGATGGTGTTGACGTATCTGATTAGCTCCGCATAACTAATATTTCATTAACTAAATCTTTCTATATATATTTGTAGTAATTAAGGTTTGCTGCACTTATTTATAATTGGGAGCTTATACAGGCCTACTGATTTCCAGTAGGTCTTTTGAAATGGAGGATGACCCCGATGGGTCTCCTCCTGATAATATATATCTTCCATTTAAATACTTAATAGTACCTGTAAAAGAAGATGATAAATTTAATGACAAGCCCCTTCAATTTAGCATTGCCCTTAAAAACAGTAATTTACTTAATGATATCCAACATCATGACGTAACTTTTACTGGTCGCACAAAAAATTGCATTATTAGTACCAGTACTAAGATTAAAAATATATTCTTAGATAGTGCAGGTTTCTTACTAGGTGAGTGGAAAGTAACTTGTAAATTACTATCAGATCTTCCAAAATCCTATGGGGTTATTGGCCCAATTGCTCTAAATGAGAATGTAGTGGAAATAAAGAATGAATTAATATCTAAAGGCTACCCTATACTATCAATGTCTTGTATCAATAAAAGACTAAAAAAAGATAATACTTCTCAGTTGAAAATAAGCCAACTATAATTAAAATACTGTATACCATTTTCCATGTAAACGATTATACTCCACTACCGATACAATGCTTCAGATGCCAAAAATATGGACATACATTTAATTCCTGTCGATCAAGAGCAAAATGTCTAATATGTAGCAATTAAGGATACTGAGATTGGAGGAAATTTGGGTAATAGTGACCATTGTGAAATTTAGATTCAAGATAAAATGGAATAGTATTGATAGTGGTGAGAGGTCTAACCTGGGAGAGAGAAGTTGTACGTATCAGGAGGAGAGCACCAGGAACAACGGTGGAAGAGACAGCCTCAGGAAGAACATAAGAAATAATCCACTGAATAGTTATAAATTAAATGGGAGAAATTTAGGGAGGCCTGATTATGTTCTTAAGAACATAAGAACATAAGAAAAGAAGGAGACTGCAAAAGACCATTCATGGCCTACACTTGGCAGCTCCTGTTCCAGTCAACACACAAAGATTTCTTACCAGAGAAAAGTCATCAACATTGTCACCCTTTACAGGAGTTCGTCAGATCTAATCTACAATATACATAAAATGCATCCAGAGGATTATGTCCATTCATGCAACCGCAAAATAATCTCCCCACTCCTTAGAAAAATATATACATATGTACATAAAAAAGTCAGTCCCATCTAGCAGCTTCATTCATATATTTATCTAATCTATTCTTAAAACTACCCAGAGAGGAGGCTTCTATCACATCTCTAGTGAGCCTATTCCATTCATCTACCACACGATTTGTAAACCAATTCCTCCCAATCTCCTTCCTAAACCTATACTTATCAAGCTTAAACCCATTGCTACGTGTCCTGTCATGTTCACTAAGTATAAGAACCTTACCCAGATCCCCTTTATTATATCCTTTTACCCATTTGAAGACTTCAATCAATTCCCCTCTGACTCTTCTCCTTTCCAATGTATGTAGATTTAGTTTTCTGAGCCTTTCACCGTAAGGTAAGTTCCTTAGCCCACCAATCATCTTTGTCATCCTTCTCTGCACAGACTTAAGCAAATCAATATCCTTCCTATAATATGGTGACCAAAATTGTACTGCATAGTCTAGATGAGGCCTAACTAGCGCCAGATACAGTTTTAGAATGACTTCAGCACTCTTATTGCTTACACTCCTCCTAATGAATCCCAATATCCTATTAGCTTTATTCTTAGCATTTAGGCATTGCTTTCTAGGACGAAGGTCTGAACTTACCAAAATACCCAAGTCCCTCTCACAATCGGTCCTCCCTAAATTTCTCCCATTTAATTTATAACTATTCAATGGATTATTTCTACCTATACTAAGTACACTACATTTCTCTATGTTAAACTTCATTTGCCATTTCTCAGCCCAATTGGACAGAATGGTCAATTCCTCCTGCATTACAACAGCATCAGAATCAGCCCTAATGGCCCTACCTAGCTTAGTATCATCAGCAAATTTACTCAGGTCACTACTTATACCTATGTCAAGATCATTAATATAAATTAAGAATAGCAAGGGACCCAAAACAGATCCTTGCGGAACTCCACTGCTAACACACCCCCACTCAGATTTAACTCCATCTATACTAACTCTTTGCTGTCTGTCACCAAGCCATGACTGAATCCACCTAAATATACTGCCATCGATCCCGTGTGCTTTAACTTTGCTCAGAAACCGTAAGTGTGGCACTCGATCAAAAGCCTTACTAAAGTCCAAGTATAAAATATCATAGTTTTCATCCTTATCTGCTGCTTCATACACCTTACTATAAAAAGACAGCAAATTAGTCAGGCAGGATTTACCCTTACTAAAGCCATGCTGTGATTCTTTTATCAACTTATGCTTATCCAAGTGATCCCTAATATTCCTTGCTATAATAGATTCCATCATTTTCCCTACCACTGATGTCAAACTTACTGGTCTGTAATTAGACATATTTGTTTTATCCCCTTTCTTAAATATAGGTATCACATTGGCTTTCTTCCATGCCACTGGCACAATGCCACTCTCCAATGATTTTCTAAAGATGCATGCTAGGGGCTCACTTAACACATCCTTACATTCTTTCAAAATTCTAGGAAAGACCTCATCAGGACCGGGTGCTTTACTACTTTTGATTTTATCAATTTCCTTTGTCACTATCTCCTTTGTGATCAAGATATCCTTTAATTTCTCTTCATCATTACCCCGAAAGATCATTGACACCTCGGGTATATTTAGAGTATCCTCCTGTGTAAATACTGAGAGAAAAAATTCATTTAGCATTCCAGCCATTGAGTCCCTATCACTCACTAATTCTCCATTGGAATCTATAAGTGGGCCTATTTTATCTCTAACCTTAGTTTTGTATAATTGATAAAAACTTTTAGGATCTTAAGAACATAAGAACATACGAAAAGAAGGAGACTGCAAAAGACCATTCATGGCCTACACTTGGCAGCTCCTGTTCCATTCAACACACAAAAGATTTCTTACCAGAGAAAAGTCATCAACATTGTCACCCTTAACAGGAGTTTGTGAGATCTAATCTACAATATACATAAAATGCATCCAGAGGATTATGTCCATTCATGCAACCGCAAAATATAATCTTCCCACTCCTTAGAAAAATATATACATATGTACATAAAAAAAAGTCAGTCCCATCTAGCAGCTTCATCCATATATTTATCTAATCTATTCTTAAAACTACCCAGAGAGGAGGCTTCTATCACATGCCTAGTGAGCCTATTCCATTCATCTACCACACGATTTGTAAACCAATTCCTCCCAATCTCCTTCCTAAACCTATACTTATCAAGCTTAAACCCATTGCTACATGTCCTGTCATGTTCACTAAGTATAAGAACCTTACCCAGATCCCCTTTATTATATCCTTTTACCCATTTGAAGACTTCAATCAATTCCCCTCTGACTCTTCTCCTTTCCAATGTATGTAGATTTAGTTTTCTGAGCCTTTCACCATAAGGTAAGTTCCTTAGCCCACCAATCATCTTTGTCATCCTTCTCTGTACAGACTCAAGCAAATCAATATCCTTCCTATAATATGGTGACCAAAATTGTACTGCATAGTCTAGATGAGGCCTAACTAGCGCCAGATACAGTTTTAGAATGACTTCAGCACTCTTATTGCTTACACTCCTCCTAATGAATCCCAATATCCTATTAGCTTTATTCTTAGCATTTAGACATTGGTTTCTAGGACGAAGGTCTGAACTTACCAAAATACCCAAGTCTCTCTCACAATCAGTCCTCCCTAAAATTCTGCCATTTAATTTATAACTATTCAATGGATTATTTCTACCTATACTAAGTACACTACATTTGTCTATGTTAAACTTCATTTGCCATTTCTCGGCCCAATTGGACAGAATGGTCAATTCCTCCTGCATTACAACAGCATCAGAATCAGCCCTAATGGCCCTACCTAGCTTAGTATCATCAGCAAATTTACTCAGGTCACTACTTATACCTATGTCAAGATCATTAATATAAATTAAGAATAGCAAGGGACCCAAAACAGATCCTTGAGGAACTCCACTGCTAACACACCCCCACTCAGATTTAACTCCATCTATACTAACTCTTTGCTGTCTGTCACCAAGCCATGACTGAATCCACCTAAATATACTGCCATCGATCCCGTGTGCTTTAACTTTGCTCAGAAGTCGTAAGTGTGGCACTCGATCAAAAGCCTTACTAAAGTCCAAGTATAAAATATCATAGTTTTCATCATTATCTGCTGCTTCATACACCTTACTATAAAAAGACAGCAAATTAGTCAGACAGGATTTACCCTTACTAAAGCCATGCTGTGATTCCTTTATCAACTTATGCTTATCCAAGTGATCTCTAATATTCCTTGCTATAATAGATTCCATCATTTTCCCTACTACTGATGTCAAACTTACTGGTCTGTAATTAGACATTTTGTTTTATCCCCTTTCTTAAATATAGGTATCACATTGGCTTTCTTCCATGCCACTGGCACAATGCCACTCTCCAATGATTTTCTAACGATGCATGCTAGGGGCTCACTTAACACATCCTTACATTCTTTCAAAATTCTAGGAAAGACCTCATCAGGACCGGGTGCTTTACTACTTTTGATTTTATCAATTTCCTTTGTCACTATCTCCTTTGTGATCAATATATCCTTTAATTTCTCTTCATCATTACCCTGAAAGATCATTGACACCTCAGGTATATTTAGAGTATCCTCCTGTGTAAATACTGAGAGAAAAAAGTCATTTAGCATTCCAGCCATTGAGTCCCTATCACTCACTAATTCTCCATTGGAATCTATAAGTGGGCCTATTTTATCTCTAACCTTTGCCCTATTTGCCACTTTAATTTCATAATTTCTCCTTGCTACTCTAACTAACTTTTTAACATCTCTGGCTAGTTCATTATATCTCTGCCTTAAGTGATCCTCTCCATTTTTTTTTTCCTATAAATGCCCTTTTTAATGCCAATATAATGCTTAATTTTATCTGTCATCCATTTTGGGTCATTATTTTTAGTCCTAATCTCCTTATAAGGAATGTTAATCATCTGACCTGTAATTAATTGCTCAATTATTCTTTCATACTCCTCTTCAATTGTTATCTCTTCCTCCTGGTGATTATTGTCTCCACTAACTGATATCATTGAATCTATTCCTGAATTGATTTCATTGCCTGGTTTCTGTACAACTGTCTCCAGGTAAGTCCTTAGCCCATTATAATTTGCTCCTCTAAAGTCAGGAATTTTAACATTGTTCATGCTACTATCAATACCATTCCATTTCATCTTGAATCTAATTTCACAATGGTCACTATTACCCAAATTTCCTCCAATCTCAGTATCCTTAATAACTTCTTCCCTATTTGTCAGAACTAAATCCAGTATATTATTACCTCTAGTGGGTTCGTTAATAATCTGCCTCAGAAAATTATCTTGGACAACATTCAAAAATTCCTCAGCCTCCTGATCACCCACAAGAGCTTCCCAGTCTATATTTCTGTAATTAAAATCGCCCATTATACACACATGCTTACTTCTACATGCCCGTTCAATCTCCTGCCACAGAAGATTTGAAGCTTCCTTACTAAGATTTGGTGGTCTGTATAATAATCCTATGACAAGCTTGTTTTTACCTTCCTTTACATTTAGCCATAATGACTCTGTGTGATCATCTAATTTAATTGTACTGTTTACACAACACTGGAGATTATCTTTAATATAAATAATAACCCCTCCTCCTCTCTTCCTATTCCTATCTGTATGGAACATGTTAAAGCCCTCAATCTCAACCTCAGGTTTAAAGTGATTTCCTGCCAAATCAAGCCATGACTCTGTTATCGCAATTATATCAAAATTCTCTTCACTCGCTAACGCTCTTAAGAGATCTATCTTATTCCTTATACTCCGACCATTTGTGTAGTATATTTTTAAGGTTTTTTTATTATTCCCATCTTCATTGCATCGTGCTTTTCTATTCCTAGTTATCTGCTCATTCACTTGTGCATTAGTCCCCCTATAACGCATCAGTATGCCCTCTCCCTTAGCTATTCCTCTATCTCTGCATCCCTTCCATTTCCTACACCTGCCCTCTATTCCTGTTATTCCCTTACCTCTAACAGCTTCTAGTTAAACTCTGTGGACTGGGAAAATATGATAGGTAGGGATAGAACAAGTGGCAGGTTCATAGAATGCTTTGAGGATAATTTTTTGAATCAATTTGTTAATGAGCCAACGAGGGGGGACAATATATTAGATTTAGTACTTTCTAACAGTGATCATTTAGTTCAAGAATTGACTGTTGGGGAAGCATTGGGAAATAGTGACCATCAGATAGTTCGTTTTAACTTGGGAATTGAGAAGGGTAAAATAACCGAGAATGCTGTAAAAGTTCCAAATTTTCATAAGGGAGATTATGTAAAACTCCGAAGCTTGCTAAATTTGGTAGACTGGGATGTAGAATTCAGAGGTAAAAATGCTTATGGGATGTGGGATACTTTCAAGCATATAATAAATGTAGTCCAAGAGCAATGTATCCCAATGAAGGCCATTAGGAACAAAAGTAGGAAACCATTATGGTGGAATCAGGAGATAGCTAGAAAAATTTCAGAGAAGAAAAGAGCATACAAAAAATTACAGGTACAAAATAATATTCAAAATTTAAGAATGTAGTCCCCATTTTCAAGAAGGGTAGTAAAGAGGATCC
The DNA here is from genome assembly GCA_963969495.1 of Ceratothoa steindachneri. Lineage (NCBI taxonomy): Eukaryota > Metazoa > Arthropoda > Malacostraca > Isopoda > Cymothoidae > Ceratothoa > Ceratothoa steindachneri. The sequence continues at coordinate 8,523,955 of OZ018324.1, forward strand.
AAATAACTTTGGACCGGTTAGCCTAACTCCTGTAGTCTGTAAAATTCTTGAGAAAATAGTTAAAAAAGGGATTTGCCAACATCTAGAGAGGGAGGGGTTAATCAGCGATGCTCAGCATGGGTTTAGATCAAGTAGATCATGTTTGACTAACTTACTAGACTTTCTGGAGTTTGTAACAGATCAAGTAGATAAGGGAGAGAATGTAGATATAATTTACTTAGATTTTAGTAAAGCATTTGATAAGGTACCGCATAGGAGACTAGTTTATAAATTAAAAATGATTGGGATATGTGGGGGTGTTTCAAATTGGATAGCTGAGTGGCTGAAAGACAGGAAGCAAAGGGTAGTGCTAAATGGTGTAAAGTCAGAGTGGAGGGATGTTATCAGTGGGGTTCCTCAGGGATCAGTTCTCGGTCCATTATTATTTGTCATCTATATAAACGATCTTGGGGAGGCAGTCAATAATAAAGTGTCAATTTTTGCGGATGATACCAAATTAGCAGCTGTAGTTAAAGATATTGATGATAATTTTAAAGTGCAGGGGGATTTAAATAAATTATTATCCTGGGCACATAAGTGGCAAATGACTTTCAACCTTGATAAGTGCAAAGTTATTAACATGGGAAAAGATAATAGAGAATTTAACTATGAAATGGATGGGCATTGGCTGAGCTCAGTAGAGGATGAGAAAGATCTAGGGCTAGTAATAGATAAGTCATTAAGGTTTTCTAAGCAGTGTATTGAAGCAAGAAATAGGGCAAATAGAGTGCTAGGTTTTATTAAGAGAAATGTCAGTTACAAAAGTAAGGAGGTTATTCTTAAACTCTATAACTCTTATGTTAGGCCACATCTAGAGTACTGTATACAGGCATGGTCCCCACATTTTAGACACGATATTAACCTTCTCGAGTCAGTGCAACGGAGGGCAACAAAGATTATTCCTTCCCTGAGGCACCTTGAATATATAGATAGACTGAGGGTATTAAATATGTTCTCGTTCGAAAGGAGGTGTGTGAGAGGGGATATGATTGAGCTCTTTAAAATTTTTTCTGGGATAGATAAATTGGATGTTAGCAAGTTTTTTGAGTTAGATGATGGAAATCGGACTAGAGGTCACCACTTGAAAATTAAAAAGCAAGGGTGTAGGTTGGATTTAAGAAAATATTTTTTCACCAATAGAGTGGTAGACTTCTGGAACAAATTGCCGCAGAGGGTAGTAGGTAGTCCAAATCTAAATGTATTTAAGAGTAGGTTGGATGAGTTTATGGGAAGGGAAGGTTGTGATGGTTCCTAAGTTTTGTATATATTAATATTGTTTGTATATATCTATAGCTGCATGATTTAGTTCTTGACAAGCCTTGATTGGTGATACCCTTGTTTCTGGATGCAATCCTCTGGATGTAGTTTTCCTGGGAGTTTGGGTGCCCTAAAAAAGAGGCCATTTGACTCGGATGACCTATGATGAGCCCTTGTGGCTTTTGTCATCTGTTATATTATAGTGTGGGGGACTTTGATTTTGTCGTCCCCTGGTGATGGTGCTTTTTGTGGGTGGGTTTTGACGGAGGCAGATGACCTTTGATAGGCCCTTGTGGCTTTTGTCATCCGTGTAATTATGTTATGTTATGTTATGATACCAGTTAGTGGAGGCAATAATCACCAGGAGGAAGAGATTACAATTGAAGAGGAGTATGAAAGAATAATTGAGCAATTAATTACAGGTCAGATGATTAACATTCCATATAAGGAGATTAGGACTAAAAATAATGACCCAAAATGGATGTCAGATAAAATTAAGCATTATATTGGCATTAAAAAGGGCATTTGTAGGAAAATAAAAAACGGAGAGGATCACTTAAGGCAGAGATATAATGAACTAGCAAGAGATGTTAAAAGGTTAGTTAGAGTAGCAAGGAGAAATTATGAAATTAAAGTGGCAAATAGGGCAAAGGAAGATCCTAAAAGTTTTTATCAATTATACAAAACTAAGGTTAGAGATAAAATAGGCCCACTTATAGATTCCAATGGAGAATTAGTGAGTGATAGGGACTCAATGGCTAGAATGCTAAATGAATTTTTTCTCTCAGTATTTACCTAGGAGGATATTCTAAATATACCTGAGGTGTCAATGATCTTTCGGGGTAATGATGAAGAGAAATTAAAGGATATCTTGATCACAAAGGAGATAGTGACAAAGGAAATTGATAAAATCAAAAGTAGTAAAGCACCCGGTCCTGATGAGGTCTTTCCTAGAATTTTGAAAGAATGTAAGGATGTGTTAAGTGAGCCCCTATCATGCATCTTTAGAAAATCATTGGAGAGTGGCATTGTGCCAGTGGCATGGAAGAAAGCCAATGTGATACCTATATTTAAGAAAGGGGATAAAACAAATATGTCTAATTACAGACCAGTAAGTTTGACATCAGTGGTAGGGAAAATGATGGAATCTATTATAGCAAGGAATATTAGAGATCACTTGGATAAGCATAAGTTGATAAAAGAATCACAGCATGGCTTTAGTAAGGGTAAATCCTGCCTGACTAATTTGCTGTCTTTTTATAGTAAGGTGTATGAAGCAGCAGATAATGATGAAAACTATGATATTTTATACTTGGAGCTTTAGTAAGGCTTTTGATCGAGTGCCACACTTACGGCTTCTGAGCAAAGTTAAAGCACACAGGATCGATATCAGTATATTTAGATGGATTCAGTCATGGCTTGGTGACAGACAGCAAAGAGTTAGTATAGATGGAGTTAAATCTGAGTGGGGTTGTGTTAGCAGTGGAGTTCCGCAAGGATCTGTTTTGGGTCCCTTGCTATTCTTAATTTATATTAATGATCTTGACATAGGTATAAGTAGTGACCTGAGTAAATTTGCTGATACTAAGCTAGGTAGGGCCATTAGGGCTGATTCTGACGCTGTTGTAATGCAGGAGGAATTGACCATTCTGTCCAATTGGGCCGAGAAATGGCAAATGAAGTTTAACATAGACAAATGTAGTGTACTTAGTATAGGTAGAAATAATCCATTGAATAGTTATAAATTAAATGGGAGAATTTTAGGGAGGACCGATTGTGAGAGTGGACTTGGGTATTTTGGTAAGTTCAGACCTTCGTCCTAGAAAGCAATGCCTAAATGCTAAGAATAAAGCTAATAGGATATTGGGATTTATTAGGAGGAGTGTAAGCAATAAGAGTGCTGAAGTCATTCTAAAACTGTATCTGGCGCTAGTTAGGCCTCATCTAGACTATGCAGTACAATTTTGGTCACCATATTATAGGAAGGATATTGATTTGCTTAAGTCTGTGCAGAGAAGGATGACAAAGATGATTGGGGGGCTAAGGAACTTACCTTATGGTGAAAGGCTCAAAAAAACTAAATCTACATACATTGGAAAGGAGAAGAGTCAGAGGGGAATTGATTGAAGTCTTCAAATGGGTAAAAGGATATAATAAAGGGGATCTGGTTAAGGTTCTTATACTTAGTGAACATGACAGGACACGTAGCAATGGGTTTAAGCTTGATAAGTATAGGTTTAGGAAGGAGATTGGGAGGAATTGGTTTACAAATCGTGTGGTAGATGAATGGAATAGGCTCACTAGACATGTGATAGAGGCCTCTTCTCTGGGTAGTTTTAAGAATAGATTAGATAAATATATGGATGAAGCTGCTAGATAGAACTGGCTTTTTTTTATGTACATATGTATATATTTTTCTAAGGAGTGGGGAGATTATATTTTGCGGTTGCATGAATGGACATAATCCTCTGGATGCATTTTATGTATATTGTAGATTAGATCTGACAAACTCCTGTAAAGGGTGACAATGTTGATGACTTTTCTCTGGTAAGAAATCTTTTGTGTGTTGACTGGAACAGGAGCTGCCAAGTGTAGGCCTTGAATGGTCTTTTGCAGTCTCCTTCTTTTCTTATGTTCTTATATATAAACTTGGCATAGACCACTTCATATATAGGGAATCCTATATCAGTAATATACCACCTTGGGAAAACATTAAATTACCGATACAATCGAATTTACCAATAACTTACCCGAAATCAATGTCAAATATTAGCAAAACACTAATAGAAGATTACATCAACAACAATTTTACCGGAATCCAAAAAAATATTTCCCGATGGATTGAAAGTACTCCTAAACGATAAATACTCATGTTCAGCTGCTATCTTGATTCAAGACTCTGGCCAGTGTTACTCTTGGAAATTGGATGGAGATCATACTGTACTTTTCACTGAACTATTTGCCATTAAAAAGGCACTTAGTCATTGCAAAAACTACTCTGCCAAATCTGCTGTTATACTTACTGATTCACAATCTAGCCTCTATATATTAGAAGACCACAGAACAAGCCAAACATACTCAAACCTAGTTAATGAAATAATATCATTGTGGTATTCCCTTCAGAGCAACAATCATAAAATATATTTCCAATGGATACCCTCTCACATAGGGATAGTGGGAAATGAAAAAGCAGACCTATTAGCTAAAGCCTCCCACAATTTTAATAACATTGAAACCACTCCATTCTTTAAAAGCAAAATTGTAAACTTATTAAGAGAAAAGATACAAAAAGAATATTCCTCTATTTGGGAAAGATCTGTAATTTCTACTCAATTTGGTGAAATAAAAAACAAATTCAATCATTGGCTATGGTCATTTGATAGACATAGGAGACTCGAAACTGCACGTGTCAGACTGAGATCAGGACATGTAGGCTTAAATTGCTACCTAAACAAAATTAAGTTAAAAAACTCACCAAATTGTGATCACTGCAATTTACCTGAGACAGTAAAACATTTTCTATTAGAATGTCCTGCTTATAATATAAAAAGACAAAAAATGATAAGCAATCTAAGCTTACTGAATATAAAAAATATAAATCTCGAATCCCTTTTGGGAGGAGGTGGTTTCAGCCCACATACCCAAGAAAAGATAAAAAAAATATTTCTTAAATTTCTTGCTTCTAGTAGAAAATTATCAAAATTATAAAACTAAAACTGCTTAAAAATAATGAATATATTACTATTATAGGTACCTAGTATACTCCAACTTGATTATCACAATAACTATAAATAACTCAATATCTATAAACTAAGTCTGCTTGATCAGTCACTATTTTACCTTAATTACCCGATTAACAAATTTAACTTGTCTATAAATACCTACGTAAATGTTACCTTTGACTAAATCCAGTCAAGAACATATTCTGGTTCAAATATTAAGGATACTAACAAGGTTCCACTTCTTTTCTGAAGCCCTATGGAGAGGAGCCCCATAGGTGAAGATTGGTGTGGGTTTCTATTCTATTAACTATAACTATCACTTTCAATTATCTCAGGAACCAGATGTAACTCAAAATTAATAAATATCTTTAAACTTATTTATACAGGTATTCACCTTTAAAAGAGAAATCAATAAGATTTTACATATTAAAATAAATTAATAAAATAAAAAAAAGGAAAGAAAAGAGAGAATCATTAGCTCACCTAATAATAATATAAACTCATAATTATACCAATTATACAGTGCGCAGCAAACTGTGTAGTGTCTAACTCTCTTAGACCCACTATCATTAACACACCTCCAAAAAAACGCGAATTAATGAAGAACAAATAAAAAATACTGGTCTGGTGGGAAGACATACTCCATCCAAGAGGAGTGAACCCCTCCACGAAAGGGAAAAAAAAAATAAAATAAAATAATAATAATTTCACGGATGACAAAAGCCACAAGGGCCTATCAAAGGTCATCCGCATCTACAATATACAATTTAAACAATTCATAGGATTGTGTTTTAGATCATGCATCAACAATATACAATTAGAACCATACACAGGAATGTGTCAAAAACACACTGGGTGGACAGTGTGTTGTAAATGGTAGTGTGTCAGGATGGAGCGAGATATGTAGGGGAGTGCCACAGGGGACTTGGGAAAATATGTAGATTATCGGCGCGAACGATGGGATGTACTATTTCACTGTATTCTAAAATGTTTCACATTTTTGGAGTAAATTTAAGGGGACGGCTCGTGTGGGGGTAAACACAATTGGAGGACCATACTATGATGATCCTGAGTTTTATTAAATTGGGGGGGGTCTGGGGGGCACAGCCCCCCCAGTATATAATCCTAATTGTTTATAGAATAAAAAAATTGTCAGCTATAATTCTAAAAGGACTCAAACGCGCATGAATATTCCAAAAGGGTGAATGATAATTTTTACACAAATTTGTTTTTGGCTGGGCCACTAATCTACATATTTACCCTTATTTGGACCAGTGCTTTTCGCCATTTACATTAATGGTCTTCCCAGTGCAATAAAGTCAAAGATCAAGATATTCGCAGATGACACTAAGGTATATAATGAAATCAAGGTACCTTAAGGCATTGCGAGATTGCAGGAAGATATGAGGAGCATGGAGGAGTGGTCACATGAATGCAAGAAAGTGTTTTGTTCTGTATATAGGTAGTAATAATGAAGGAGCTGTATATGAAATTAATGGAGCTGAAATTGCGGTAATACTTCAGATTCGGGGCGCACGGTAGGTGGCGCTGTTAGTAGGTTACAATTTTGGGCTACAATATATCTCTTATGATGTCAGACGGTAGCTTCAGATGTGACCAATCACAGCGTTATATTTTTTTGTTGTTTTGAGGATTTGTAACTTTTAGTCTGTATTATTTACTAAATATCTGCGCCTCTGCTCGTTTATAGTTTTTTTTAAGTTAGGTAAGGTTTCTTGATGTTTTTTATTGTTTTGTTTTCATATTTTTTGTTTGTTGCGAACGATAATAGCTTCTTACTGGCAACGTCGTAGCTTATAAATAGGACCTGTTTTGCAAATGTTTTTCTTTCGTTATTTCATTTTCGTGCTCTCCATGTGCTTCTTCGTTATTCGAATTCAGCTTTAGTTTGTATAATCTACTGGGGGGCGCAGCCCCCCAGTATATACTCATATACAAAAAAATATAACACCGTAATTGTTCACATCTGACGCTACCATCTGACATCATAGGACATATATTTTAGCCCCAAATTGTAGCCTATTAACAGTGCCAACTATCGTGCGCCCCCAAACTGAAGTGTTACCGAAATTGCTTCCCTGATGTTGAAAAAGATCTTGGAGTGCTGGTCTCATCTGGATTGAAGTTTGAGAACCAGATTTCATAGTGTGTGAAGAAAGCTAATTTTGTATTAAAGCAGGTTAAGCAGAACTTTCACTTCTTGAATGTTGTCTGTAGGAATATTAACATAACATAACATAATTTCACAGATGACAAAAGCCACAAGGGCCTATCAAAGGTCATCCGTATCCATCAAATCCCACCCACATAATGCATCCATAGGATTTTGTCAGATCATGCATCTGCAATATACAATTTAACAATCCATAGGAATGTCCAACCATGCATCTACAATATATAATTTAAAGCCTCCATAGGAGTCTGTCAAAAACAAAATCAAAGTCCCCCAAAATATTACATAATTTCACAGATGAAAAAAGCCACAAGGGCCTATCAAAGGTCATCCGCCTCCGTCAAAACCCACCCACAAAAAGCACCATCACCAGGGGAAGACAAAATCAAAGTCCCCCACAATATAATATAACAGATGACAAAAGCCACAAGGGCTCATCATAGGTCATCCGAGTCAAATGGCCTCTTTTTTAAGGCACCAAACTCCCAGGAAAACTACATATCCTGTCTAAATCCTGCATTCTCATCCCCTCTAAATCTAAAATGCATTCACATCTACTTATCGATCGAGCTAGCCATCACTTCCTTTTGGGATTTTGCCTACCAGGTGTTGCCTGTGGATCAAGATCACTCATCCAGTGCCTTTATTTTACATAATTTAAAAGCAATTTATGAAAGTCAAAGGATTATGAAATAGAGACCGGTCCTAGTTAATTAAAATATACGCTGAATGTCAGACTTGATATAGTCATGACATAAGAACACAACACAACCTCATGGATGACAAAAGCCACAAGGGCCCATCACAGGTCTTCCGCATCAATCAAAACCCACCCACAAAAAGCACCATCGCCAGAGAAAGACAAAATCAAAGTCCCCCACAATATAATATATCAGATGACAAAAGCCGTATTCTAAATATTTAGTAAAGATAAAAAATAGTTTAAACATATCCAAGAAACATATCCACATACCCAAAAGTAAGAAATTAACCCTCCATCCCCATATAATATCCAATCTGCGGTTGAAAACATTCAAGTTTGGGCTGTCTCACTCTCAGGTGCCAAACTATTCCAATAATACACCAGTCTGCACCTGTTTTTTAATTTTTAAGTGGTGACCCCCTAATCCTATTACTACCTTCCAACTCAAATAACTTGCTAAAATCCAACTTATCCATCCCAGAAAAGATTTTAAAAAGCTCAATCATATCTCCCTTCACACACCTTCTTTCAAATGAAAACATATTTAATACCCTCAGTCTATCTTCATATTCAAGGTGCTTTAGGGATGGTATTATTTTTGTTGCCCTCCTTTGTACTGACTCTAATAAATTTATATCATGTCTAAAATGTGGTGACCATGCCTGTATACAGTACCCTAAATGTGGCCTGACATAAGAGTTGTATAGTTTAAGGTTGACCTCCTGACTCTTGTAGCTAACATTTCTTTTAATGTAACCTAGCACCCTATTTGCTCTATTTTTTGCCTCAATGCACTGCCTTGAATATTTCAGTGACCTATCTACTACTAAGCCTAAATCTTTCTCATCTTCAACTGAATTAAGCCAATACCCATCCATCTCATAGCTAAATTCCCTATTATCTCTCCCCATGTTAATAACTTTGCATTTATTAAGGTTAAAAGTCATCTGCCACTTCTGAGCCCAAGCTAACAACTTATTTATGTCACCCTGCACTTTAAAGCTACCTTCAACCTCTTTGACTACAGCTTCCAATTTAGTGTCATCAGCAAAAATTGACACTGCTATTTATACCTTGCCCAAGATAATTTACATAGATTATAAATAATAAAGGGCCTAAAACTGATCCCTGAGATATGCCACTAATAACATTCCTCCACTCTGACCTCACTCCATTCAGTACAACTCTCTGTTTCCTATTTTTCAGCCATTCAGTTATCCAATTTAAAACATTCCCACATATCCCATGCAGCTTTAATTTATAAACTAGTCTTCTATGTGGAACCTTATCAAAAGCTTTGCTGAAATCTAAGTAGATCACATTAACTTTCTCACCCCTATCTAATTCTTTAGTTACATAATCCATAAAATCCAGTAAATTAGTTAAACACGATGTACCTTTTCTAAAACCATGCTGAGCATCATTAATTAACCTGCTACTCTCTAGATGATCAGAAATTCCCTTCTTAACCATCTTCTCAAGAATTTTACCCACTATAGAAGTTAAGCTTACTGGTCTAAAGTTATTTGGGTCCTCTTTGCTTCCCTTTTTAAAAATTGGCACTACATTTGCCAATTTCCAATCATTTGGTATTTCTCCAGACTCTAGTGATCTAATAAATATCTTCTCAAGAGCTACTGCAATACTTTCTACACCTTCTTTGAGTATCCTAGAATGAATGTTGTCAAGGCCAGATGCCTTACTAGTATTTAACTGCAATATAAGCCCTTTATTTTCTTCTGTCTATATTAATAGAATTTATCACTACTTCCCTTGACTTAGAATTATCATCAATTAATCTAACTGGTTTCTCTTCTGTGAATACTGAAGCAAAAGGATCATTAAAGACCTCTATTATTTCCTCATCAGATTCTTTCAAAACCCCTTCATATTTAATAGGCCCTATTTTAGCACTGTTAGATTTATAATAGCTAAAGAATTTTTTAGGATCTTTATTATTATTTTTAGCTAAATTAATTTCTGCTGTCCTTTTGGTCTTCTTAATAATCTTATTTAGTTCATTTCTGGTTGACCTATAATGGTTTAAATTATCTAAACTACTTCACTTTGTAATCTCTGGTATGCCCTTTTTTTCTCTGAAACTTTATTAGCTATTTCTTGATTCCACCATAATGGTTTCCTACATTTCTTCCTAATAGACACCATCGGAATACACTGTTCCTGAACCATGTTTAATATAGTCTTAAAAATATCCCACATCTCATAAGTATTCTTTCCATGAAATTCTATATCCCACCTAATCTGATTTAGAATTTTTGGAATTTTTGTGGAGTTTGTCGTTGTTCTACCCTTAACTATTTGCAAATTAAACCGAACCATCTGATGATCACTGTTTCCCAATGATTCCCCTACACTCAATCCTTGAATTAAGTGATCATCATTTGAAAGAATTAGATCTAATATATAACATAAGAACATAAGAACATAAGAAAAGGAGACTGCAAAAGACCATTCATGGCCTACACTTGGCAGCTCCTGTTCCATTCAACACACAAAAGATTTCTTACCAGAGAAAAGTCATCAACATTGTCACCCTTAACAGGAGTTCGTCAGATCTAATCTACAATATACATAAAATGCATCCAGAGGATTATGTCCATTCATGCAACCGCAAAATATAATCTCCCCACTCCTTAGAAAAATATATACATATGTACATAAAAAAAAGTCAGTCCCATCTCGCAGCTTCATCCATATATTTATCTAATCTATTCTTAAAACTACCCAGAGAGGAGGCTTCTATCACATGCCTAGTGAGCCTATTCCATTCATCTACCACACGATTTGTAAACCAATTCCTCCCAATCTCCTTCCTAAACCTATACTTATCAAGCTTAAACCCATTGCTACGTGTCCTGTCATGTTCACTAAGTATAAGAACCTTACCCAGATCCCCTTTATTATATCCTTTTACCCATTTGAAGACTTCAATCAATTCCCCTCTGACTCTTCTCCTTTCCAATGTATGTAGATTTAGTTTTCTGAGCCTTTCACCATAGGGTAAGTTCCTTAGCCCACCAATCATCTTTGTCATCCTTCTCTGCACAGACTCAAGCAAATCAATATCCTTCCTATAATATGGTGACCAAAATTGTACTGCATAGTCTAGATGAGGCCTAACTAGCGCCAGATACAGTTTTAGAATGACTTCAGCACTCTTATTGCTTACACTCCTCCTAATGAATCCCAATATCCTATTAGCTTTATTCTTAGCATTTAGACATTGCTTTCTAGGACGAAGGTCTGAACTTACCAAAATACCCAAGTCTCTCTCACAATCAGTCCTCCCTAAAATTCTGCCATTTAATTTATAACTATAAAGAATGCAAAAGAGATCCAGGAATGCATGGTTGCAGTGTACACCAACACCGCCTCTTCCCATGCAACCATTGCTCGCTGGAATAGGGAGTTCCGCCATGGTCGTGAGTCCCTTGAAGATGACCCCCATCCAGGACACGCGTCAGATGCGACCAATGAGGATAATGTGGCCCGTGTGGAGAGGATGATCCTCGAAAATCGATGGGTGAAGGTCGAGGAAATCGAGCGACAACTTGGAATATCACATGGAAGTGTTATCAACATCATCCACGACAATTTGGCCATGACCAAGGTCTCTGCCCGTTGGGTCCCTATAAACCTCATGCCACATGATCGACTTCAACGTCGTCAAAGTTCGGAAGAGCTTATTAACAAATTGGGTCAAAAAGTTATCCTCAAAACACTCCATAAACTTACAACTTGCTCTATCTCTTCCTATCATATTTTCCCAGTCTACAGAAGTTAAATTAAAGTCACCAAGAATAACTGCATCTTCTTTGCATCCTTTACTTATTTCCCTAATCATTAACTCATCGATGCAATCAGTCTGCCCTGGTGGTCTATAAAGAGCTCCCAAGTGTATTTTCCTATTTTTACCAACCTTAATATCTATCCATAATGATTCACCTTCTCCTTGCTTTATAGAGTTATTTAGATTTGAAGAAATGCTATTTCTGATATAAATAATCAACCCACCACCAGTCCTATCTCTCCTTTGACTAATGTACATAGTATAACCTTCTAGTTCAAATTCACTGACATTATGATTAAATATATTTTCATTAACCCATGATTCAACTATACATATTATATCTATATCTTCATGAATGATATAACTAAATAATTCATCCCCCTTATTTCTAAGACTACGAGCATTTGTGTAAAGACAACTCAGCCCACCTATCCTTGAAGCACCTGAGGGCCTATCTCCTCTGCATCTCCTTTCTCTCTGAAAGTAATTATGAGGAAAGATTGAGGTAATAGTATTTGGAGGCATGGTTAAGTTGCAGTATGATACTAATATGTCATATCACCTCTGAACAAGTGTGAATTTTAAGTACAGGGTTGCAGCAGAACTGATTGAGCAATTTTGAAGAGTCAATGCTCGGGGGGAGGAGGGAGAGGGAGGTGTGCATGATTTCACTCTGCTAACCTCAAGTATAATAACATTTCTTTTCTATATACCCCCCTTACTTTTTTATAACTCCTTAAAACTGCTCAATTGGTTCTGCTGCACCTTGTATATTGGATACATTGTAAATGATATAGGTGAAGCAAATTGCAACAGCAATTTTCAAATGATAGGAAAGTTTCAGGGGAGGGTAGTGTAAGTAAATGCCAAGAGTGCAAGTTTAAAATGTGCCAGGAAACTGCAGAATAGGCTGGTGTCATCATTGGTGTATGGGTGTAAGAATATGGTATAGGAGACAAAGATCTGGCAGAGTAGGGCAAATGGACAACTTACCCTTAAATCAATATATATTAAGAGTCTTAAGTGGCTTAAATTGTGGTTTCATATGGCAACATTGGCCTTTAAAGGGTTAATAAGAATGCTTGGTATGCAAAGAGTGGAAAGAGAGGATTGACTGGGTTAAGAGATTTATGAAGGGTATGAACAAGGGAACAAGGTTGTGAAGTGTTCTAGGGTACTATGAACGTGTAAGAAGAATGAATAGAAATAGATTTGTGATGAGAATAGTGTCAGTGTGTAAGAGTTTGGAATGCTGTGGAAAAGCTAGGCTGAATGGGTGGATGATGGAGTAGGGGCTGTTGGAGGAACAAGTGGATTATATTTTATATGGTTTTTTTAATTCCTGCCAGGGATGAATCCTGACTGCGTGAGATGCCAGAATAAAACTAAAATTAGTTTCTAAAGATTTATTACAATGGTAAAGTATACCAACCATTCACAGTGTTAGGGCATGTATTCTTTGATTAGCATGCAGGTTTATGCATTTCAGGGCACAAGGACTTTTTACCATGCATTTTTATTTGCCGCCTTCCCTTTATTCCTCATGGCATAAATCCTTTCATTTGATTAAATATGTTACCTTTTACACTAATTAAAATGAAAATCTTTTCTTTCCTGTATTTTTCTCGCCTTTTGCTTCTTGCTCATTTGTCTCAAACTTTTAAGAACACATTTCTGATTAAGAGTAATTAAATTTGAATTTCTTCAGCAATTGCATGTTTTTCATTGCTGATTCAAATTTCTAAGCATTTTTATTTACAAGATGTATATATATATCTCATAGTAAGTTATATTTGCAGCCTAAAAATATCCTTTCATCAAAATAGTTATTTGGAATTTTGTTTAAGGACATTAATACACCATGCTGCTGTTGAGAAACGGTTCCAGAGTCCTTAAAACTATTTTCACCAAAAAGGGTACAAATGTTCTTAAGGTACAGACACCAATGATAGGGGTTCGCACTTTTCATAACCCAAGATCTGACCCATTCACACAAATGGAGAATTTCATGAAAGATATGGAAAAGAGGTTTTTGGGAGAAGTGAATCAAAATTTCCCATGGGTGAGTATATTTCAGACCTGTTTCTATTAATATTTGAAATTCCCCAGGGCCAAGAAAGTCACATCTCATTCCATTAAAACAACAATTTGGGGAAAAATCATTTTAAACTTTATTGGGTTCAAGATTCTAGGAGCTACTCTCTGAGGAATCATGTAAAACTACCAAATTGAATATTTTTTATATTGATTATAGAACTCTACTTTCTTGGCCAACAGGGTCTTCACTATGTGAGGTTCTGCCATTTGCTGGCTAAACTTTTGCTATGCCTACTCTACTTTTTTTACTTTTTCCTTTCCTCCTGCTTTAATTTTAAGCTTGTCCAAAATATTTGAGTCAGTATGCTGAGGGGCGCTTTGATGACCAGTTTCAAGAGGAGGTGACTAAATGGTTGTGTTATCATCCAATGCCTCTTTCCTAGAAGAGGCTCCAGGGTTGAAAGGTGTTTGTGACCTAATCATTTGGAGTCTCGATAAGAAATGAAATTGGTTCTAAGATGGCTTCCCTCCAAACACTGACTTGTCTGGGGAATCAGCAGTCCGTACTACCCCTTCTCAATCTGCTCTAGCTGATGCTGTCCATCCACTCTCCTGTTACCCGACCAATTGTGATTCTGACCTTCAATCGCAGTAAAGGCCTACTCAACATTTCCTGCCTTCCTTGATAACCCCCACTTCCCCATTAACTAGTCTTCTGGTTTTGATGGTTTAGATACCAGCCTCTTCATTGACCTTCATGCCTTCAAACATTTGATGTGCACTAAGCACTAACTCACCCTAACTTTGTTGAAAGTGGATGGTGTTGGATTTCTATGGAATTGTGTATTTAGCGAGAGGCTTCCAGTATTCTTTTTACATTGTGCATTGAGGCCTACAACATTTAATTAGAGCCTGGGAAAGACTTAACTATGCTTGATTTATATCAAGAAAATGTATCTCATTGCTTTTCCCATATTATTTCCCCTCACAACTAAGGGTCTTGCTATGTCTTTTCAACCAAGTTTTTCATGATTCTCTCAAGATTTTCATGAATTTTGGTTCTTAAAGAGCCCAATGAGACAAATTCATTGGAGTTTCTCACTGCTGTAAGGGTCATTCCATATCAAGGGGTCCAATTTTAAGAATCAGCCTTACCTAGCTATCTCGGATTTTTGATTAAATTTGGTACACAAGTTGGTACTTGCCCCAAACAGACTCCTGTGCAAATTTTTAGCTCTCTAGCTGCTATAGTTTCCAAGATACAGTACCCCTGTTTTTGACCCCCAAACACTGGAACCGGGACTGGCAGTTTCACAAGAGGCATTTATTTTTAGGGGTCCTTTACTCAGTTGCTATATGCTTTGAGGTGCTGAAAATGACTAGTCTGGCCTTTTTTTGCAAAGGTTTCAAAAATCAAATCACTTTTGACCCAGGTGCCTTAGTTTTCTCACAAACTGAGATTTAAAATGCAAAAAAATTACCTGTAACACCAACCAGTGCTTCACTCATGAGCCTATATCTCCTGAACATTGGGGTTATATGATACCATTTTTTTTCCCTGGATTGGTATCTCACTTTTTAGTCTGTGTGCCAAATTGGAAGTTTCTAGGTCTAATTATATCTACATTAGACCCTATCAAAGTTGGTCACAAACAAAAAAATGCTAAAAATGACCCATGCTCAATCAGTTATTTCACCATCATGCCAGTTTTTTATCCTTTTTTTTTGGTCTCATCGGAAAGAGCATGTCAAATAGCCTTAAGAGACCAAAATATCTTTTTTGAAACTGAGTTGCTTCTTGGTCAAATGCTAACCTGAATTTGCCCTAGTTTTGGCCTTTCAGAGCTTGGCTGAAACTTTTTGACATGTAAAAAATGTGTGTACTCTCAGCCAACATACCACCAAGATTTGTACTTTTAATCCTGCATTGGTCCATGGTGGCTATGCCACTACCAATTCTGTCACAGCTGGTCACAGATTGGTATCTCCATTGCCTAGGGGCCACGTTGATAGCCGTGCAAGTCCAACCATGGGCCCTCCCACCCACCTCTCTTCTCCAGTCCTCCATGCTGAGCCAGTGTTGGGTTTCTTGCTGGTTCCCAAGCCGGTGTGGGTTTTTTCTCCAAGGTTCCCAAGCCATGTGTGGGTTTCATATCTGAGGTTCCCAAGCCATGTGTAGGTTTCTTCTCTGAGATTCCCAAGCCAAGTGTAGGTTTCTTACTGGTTGCCAAGCCATAGCTAATTTCTTCTTATTACATAGCTGCCAACTTTACCTGCATGTCTTGGATAACCGTGTCAGGCAAACTGCCATTCCTTCCAAGCATCGAAGCTGTTGGTACAGGAACAAGGCACAGAATTTGAATTTCTGGAATCCAACACTTGTCAAGTGTAGATTGCCAGTGGAAGTTCCTGCAAGGTTCATGGTTCATGAAATTTATAAAAGCATTCTTCCAAAGACACCTTGCCAATGTTTCTGATTCAACATTTTGCATCATATATTCCATCAACATACCCTGCAAGGGGCGCGGCGATTTGCCATCCTGGCCACCGTGCTGACGGAACTCAGCACCCCGTCCGACCCCAGCTTAGCCTCTTCTTCCTTCAAAACACTTGTTTCCTCGCTTTTCATACAACCTCTCCCACAACTTTCTCTGGTCAGCCTCTAATTTCACAGGGTAGATGCTGACCTTCCTCTCAGCCAACCGTCCCGCATCGTGGCTGAGTGGGGAGGGGACAATGTTCCTTAACCCCTGAGCTCCGGTCTGGGGTGACTGGTTTTTAACAACCTGCTTCATCCCCACCCATACCTCCCTCACATCCCTTTTCCTCTCCTCTTCACATTCTATCAATTTTACGCCGTGTTCAAGGTGGAGCCGCCATGCCGATGGACTGCCAGGCCACCAGGCGGGAGGGGTGGTCCGAAATGGCGGCGCCAGGCCTGTAAGCACCTCTTGCAGTGCAGGCCACTGCAAGAGGTGATGAGCTATTGCGTCCCGTAGCACAAATAGGGTCACCATGCCCAATGATGAAAAAAACAAAAAACAACCCCCAACTTCCCCAAGAACATCAATGGAGCCACCCTCGGGCAGCTCCACTGAAAAAAAATGGAGGTCCCCCCCCCCTTGTGCTTGCGCAGGGGACCCTCCATACTTCTTTAACCGGAGAGGAGGCTTACTCCTCGCCTTCGGGTGTAGGGGACTCCCCCTCACCCCCTTCTCTAAAGGTGCTTTCGGGCACCTCCCTATTTCAAGTGGCAGTCCCTCCTATGCTTTCTAAGGGGACTGCCAAAAATGCCAGCAGGCAGCCCATTGCCGATTGCCCCTCGTGTAAGTGGCTCGGTAGGGCAACCCCCTTAGGGGGGAGAGGGAAGGCAGGCCCCTTCCGTCGCTTCCCTCAAAAGACCTGCTGGCAAGAATATTAAACCTTGCCGGGGTCAAGGCCTGTGCCTCCCCACAAAAGACTCATGACGCTGCCAAGGGGACCTGCGATGTCCTGGGAGGGGATTGCCAACTGGAGGCCCCTCCTGTGATAGACATGGTCCTTGGGGAAAACCAGCCTCAGACGGTAGGGCCTTCCATGGGGGGAATCCGGGCTTGGCGCCAAGCACCGAACCCGAATCCGCCCCTATGCAAGGTCCACAAAGGCTGGGTATTCTCAGGCAGTACAAGGAGGGGAGGGATCTCCTCCGGATGATGCCCCTGCGACCACCAGGACCTTCTCTATTTCGGAGAAGGACCTGGCTGAGGCCGGTACATCTGGCCTAGGGGCTTCTACCGGCGGGGGTGAGAAGCGGGTTCATTTCCCGCCCTCCTCTCCAAAAAGAAAAAGACCAAGACCAAAAAGACAAAGAAGACTCGGGGCTCCTCTCCATCCGCGGGGGCTGCGGGGATGGATTGGTCTGCTGCCACTCTGGCAAGCGACCAAGTCAAGATCGGCACATCCGGCCCCTCTGCTCACCCGGTTGCGGAGCCCCTGACTAAGACCAAAAGTGCACAGGGCGGAGCTTCGATGACATCGGGGCCCCTGTTTCAGAGATTACCTGGTGTTTTTGAGCCCGCTGGCTTCAAATGCTTCCTCGTTATTCGCTCCACTGATGGCACCATGTTGTCCAAGGGCAACATAATCCATCAGAGGAGAGGATTAGCTAGTGCAATTGGTAGAGAGCCGAAGGTGACCCATTTCTCGGACGGGAGCCTTCTGGCAAATGCGGCGAATCCCGCTGAGGCGGACAAGATAAGTGCTCTTCGGACACTTGATGGCACCCCGGTGAGTGTGATGCCGCACTCTACCATGAACTTTGTGAAAGGAGTAGTTTATGCGAGGGAACTCGTTGACTACTCCATTGAGGACATCATCTTAGAGCTGGCCGACCATGGGGCGGTCAAGGTCGAACGTATGATGAAAAAACAGGGAGGGGCCTCGAGACCCACCGTTCAACTGTGACAAGCTCCCTGAGTCGGTGCGTGCCGGTTGGTACCGCTACCGCGTGAAAGCATTCGTGCCACTGCCGCGGCGGTGCTAGTACTGTCACCACTTCGGCCATACCAATCGATCTTGTAGACGTGCAAAGTTGGGGTCACCCAAAGTCTGTGTAAATTGCTCCAAGGTCGGACACGATAAGTCCAAATTGTGTGTGGCTAAGTGTGTCAATTGCGGAGAACTGCAACCCGCTTCTTCGAAGCAATGTGGTGCATATCTCCTTGAGAAAGAAATCCTGGCCGTTCAGGCCCAGGATCGACTCTCATTCTGCGAGGCTAAGGACTTGGTCCTGGCACGCCCGGCTCTGCCTGGGAAGTCACATGCCTCAATAGTGTTAGAAAGGCACCCTCTGCTCCTTGCCCATCCAGGTCAACGAGCACGGTTGTTTCCGCGCCCATTCGGAGCCCTTCTGCGGGCTCTACCCAACCCAAGCGCTCCCCTGGTAAAGCTGGCGGCATAAAGGGTTCATACCCAGCCCCGGCTAAAACCAGGGCTTCCCCCTCTTCCCCCAGCGGGACTGTTTCCCGTAAGGCGAAACGGCCACGTGCCTCAACCGAGTCGTTAGACTCACAGGAGGCAACACCCCTGAAGATGGTCGCTAGGCCATCTTCCGGGGTTCCTAAAGCTGTTCCCCGAAAGGAGGACTGAAACAAAGGAGCTTCGGCTCCTTCGCCCACGCCCCGAGGTGGAGCGAGTGGCTCGGAGACGGTGGTTCCTCAAAAAGAGGGCCCCCCGCCTCCGAAGCCACAACGCTCGCCTAAGGTTTTGTGGCGGAGGGAGGAAAAGACTCGCATGGCGAGCACAACCTCCCCCAATAAGTCCTCGAAGGCGACAGCGCCTTCAGCGCTTTGTCCGGCCAACAGCGCCCGGAGTTCTGCACCCGGGAAGCGTACGGCCATTCCCGTGAGGGTCTTCAGTTTGAGGAGGGCCCCCGCGTCTCCTCCGAGCTAGGCCTGGAGGGCATATTCCTTCAATGGAATTGCTGTGGACTCCGGGCCAACTGGGAGGAGCTGCGGAGGCTCGTCTCGTCCCGTTCCCCGTTAGCTATTTTTTTGCAGGAGACCATGTTAAGTGCGTGCCCCCTGCCTGCCCTCCCGGGGTATAAGAATCTTGCGACCCCACCACCAAAGGATGGCCGGGCTGGGGGATGCGCGGCTTACACCCGGCATGATGTCTCCTTTCTCTTTAGATACCTCCTTTCAGGCTGTGGCTGTGCAGCTGCACCTGGATAGGAGGTATACTCTAATTTCTGCGTACATTCCACCATCAGCTGACTTTGACGCGGGGATCGATGCTGGGGAGATGCCACTCGCTCTGCGCCGCGTGCAGTGCATCACTCGTCTGTACGCGCGAGCCCGGCGCCTCCCTCAGTCGCCAACAGCTCTCTCTGCATCCGCAGCTGATCTCGATGGTGCCTATGCCGCCGAGAGACGCCATTCATACCCTAAGCCCTTTGGGTTTAGGGCCAGGAAACTCCTTCGAGAGGTAGATATAGCTCTCGGGCCGGTGGCGCCCCTGGTTCTGCCCAGGACGCCACACTGGAGGGTACCACATTTGGCTATTTGTCGCCACGCCTCTGCTCACAAAGCTTGTACTGCGCGGGGAGTATTGCGTTCAACCTTTTTGGAGCGCACATCGTGTCACGCTGGAACCATGCTAGTGTATACGGATGGCTCCAAGTTCCAAGAGGGGGTCGGCTTCCACGCCATATCCCCTGTTTGAAGTCAGCGGGGCTCTACCAGGGGCTGCGTCTGTCTTCACGGCCGAGCTAGTGGCAATACACCACTCGGTACGGGAGATTAAGCGACGTGCCCGGTTCGAAGACTGGATTGTGATCTATAGCGACTCACAAAGCGCCCTGAGTGCTCTTGGGGCATTGGAACCTCCGCATCCCCTGGTTCGCGATATCCGTGACGCCACGGTTTTGGCGAGCCGGGCAGATGTCGAGATTATCTTCTTCTGGGTTCCTAGACATGTAGGAATTGCGGGGAATGAGCGTGCCGATGAGGGCGCCAAAGAGTCCGCGAGGACTCTGCGACCGGACCAGCGTTTCGCTCTTCCTCACACCGACTACATGGCAGGAATACGGGCAGCTCTTTGGACTGCTTGGCAAAGAAGATGGGAGACGGTCGAAGGGAACTTAAAGTTGCGTGCCTTTGCGCCGCGACTGTTCCCATGGACCTATCCCCCAATGCTGCGGCGGCTTCAGGTTGCTTTCTGTCGTCTCCGAATCGGACACACTCGTGTGACGGAGCGCTCGCCTGCGCCCTATTGCAACGACTGCGTCGTCCCCCTGATGTTTGGCAATGTAGTGGTAGACTGACCTGTTAGTAAGCTTGGCACTAACATCCTCGACAAAATCTTCACCTGATAACTAGTTACTGATTAGATTTGCTCAGTCTGTCTGAATCCACTGCTTGAACTCAATTGTGGTTTCGGGGTCTGAATCGTCAAAGATTTGAACCAGGTATTCATGCAGTGGCTCTTCACCAGGGCATTTATCACAGTGACCAGGCATGCAATCACAAGAGTTCAAATCACAGACAGTTTTACCAATCATCTTTGTAATCTTCAGTTATTGACTGTGTTCCAGCTAACATTAGCTTAATATTTTTGTCGTGCATACAAACACATGCTATGTGTGCCAGAAGCTCCAACTCTGATGCACCACTGAGGCCGCAGCTCACAGAATTTTGAAAAGCCTATCTTTTCTGCAGGATACTTGTTCTGGAAGTATGTAAACAGCTCATTCAAGTTACACAAAAGAAGTCTTTTGCATTTGAGTTTAAAGCTCTGCTACATGCCGTTTTTCATGTCTGCTAATGGTTTTCCTTTTGTTAGTGCTGCCTGAGCAAGTACACCTTCAACATCACGTAACTTTCTTGCTGCTTTAACCATCCTTTCTGACACTTGAAATTCTTCAGTATCTCATTTCCTCAACCAACTCTTTGGCTAAAGAGTCAAAATCTAGAGTTTGTCATAATGGCTAGTTGAGGCTATACACTTGCTCTGCAGTGCAGACAAAAGATTGGTGTAATCCTCACAGTTTTGGCATGCAGCTTGGCTGGCTTCAGCTTCATGCTGCATATCACCAATGTCTAACCCACCAGCTACTGCAATGGATTCTGTTAACTTCTGTTGTAATTGCTGAATCTTCATGCCTCCATATCCAGATAAATCCCTCTTACTGACCTTTCTGAACTTCAAAGGGGAGACACTTAAGTGCTCCAGCAGTAGTATAAACAGCTTCTGTTGCAAGAGCTCTTTTAACCGCTTCAGGTTCTTCACCAGAAGAATCTTCAATTGCCTCACCAGATGTTTGACTTTGAAATGTTGAACTCAGCCGCATGATTGAACTAGAAGTTGCACTCTGCTGCTCCATTTTTCAAGTCACTAACAAACAGTATTTCTGAAATGAAGCAAAATAGAATGTAAATTGTGCAATAATGGACTAGTAACATATAAGGCACATATGTTATAGTACTAAAATCCCTCTGATTTTAATATCCCTACTCCAAATCAATACAGTTGCATGGCCCAAATGGCCAAAACTAGGACAATTTCAGTTTAGCATTTGACCAAGAAGAAACTCGGGTCTCAAAAGAGATATTTTGGTCTCCAAGGCTATTTGACATGCTCTTTCCAATGATACTAAAAAAAAAAGAGGATCAAAAACTGGCGTGATTGTCAAATAACTGATTGATCATGGGGTCATTTTTAGCATTTTTCTGTTTGTGACCAACTTTGATAGGGTCTAATGTAGATATTATTAGACCTAGAAACTTCCAATTTGGCACACAGACTCAAAAGTTAGATGCCACTCAAGGAAAAAAATTTGATATCATATAACCCCAATGTTCAGGAGATGTGGCATTCTACATCAAGTGTACACACCTTTTGGCAAAATCTCGACACTAGGTCATGAATTTTGATGATTTTTTGCATGCAAGTTGGGTCTGGTGAGATAACATCACATACCAATTTTTATGGTTCTGGGTCACACATGGCCATTTTTATGGCCAGGTCAATTTTTGGTCAAACTGGTTGACTGAAAAAGTTTGAGAAGTCATAACTTTGGCTAGAGTTAACCAATCAGAACAATTTTGGTACCAAAATGCTCAGGAGAAAGAGATCTTTCAAATGTATGGAAGAATGACATTCTTAGGACAATTTTTGCCATGATGATCTTTTTTTCAACTCTTTGACCCTGGCCTAAGTGCAACTTCGATCCCCCCCCCCCTCTGTAATTTTTAAAGTTAGCTCTATTTATCCTCCAAAACTCCAGGAAAAATAAAAAATGGGATCTCCATGGGTTTTGAATCCATGAGCATTTATATACCATCAGGTGGGTGGTATTTTCAGTCATGTCGCTCTACTGGGGCCATGTATCTTGACACGGTCATCATATTTCAGTCTTTCCAAATACATCCTCTTTCCCTTCCTAGGCTGCCCTGCTTTTTTTCAGTCTTAGATTCAATAAAACAAGAGATTATTTTTTATCATTTCAGAAATGTGAGACAAACGACTTAATACCTTTCAAATATTACAAATTTACAATTTTTATTACCTATACAAAATGTTATTTAATACAAAACATTAGACAAAAGATTATTTAATAAAAAAATTTAAACAAAAACTTTTAGACAAAACATCATTTAATAAATACCTAGGTACTCATTTCTGCAGAGCCATCACTTTGTTGCATCAGACTCCTTCTTGCTAATCATGTAGCTTCTTCCTGTTGCAGTTTTTGGTTCTACTGACACCAAAATGTCAGATGTCCATAGTACAAAAATCTTCTATTTCAAGGAAGCAAAAACTGTGAGAGGGTCCATGCAGGTGAAGAAATTTCACAGTCACTTCTTGTGACTCTGGAAAAGCTTCGGTTATGCAAGCAAGCCACCAATGTCCATCGTAAATCACAGTGACATAGCCTGCAAGTCTTCCATTGAACACTGGACATGAAATATTTTTTGTGACTGATTCTAATCTAAAAGTCTCACAGAGACTAAATCGGCAAACTTGGAGAGCCTCCTTTGATATTGGAATGAACAAATAAATTTTTTGTGTGCCTGGAATAGTTTTGGTTGCAGGTCTGGTTTTCAAAAGTTCTTCCTCCTGTTCATATTCCTTTTGAGTTCCATATCCAAACTTCATATTCCCAAGAGTTTCAGCAAATACAAACAAATCTCTTGGCAATACAATCTGTTTGTCTTAGGGTCTCTCAAGCTAGTAGCCTCTCTTTTGATGGTGCCACCTACACCGTCTGATGGCCCTTCCCATGGCTAGTGGCAAAAAAATGCCACTCTGCTTCTATACCATATTCCTCTTTATGCCAGCAAAGATTCTGGAAAGATTTACAGTTTTTATACCGAGCTGCAGATCCGTCCGAAAAGTAGTAAATTTTCTTTACCGTTTTGAATACTGATTTCAGATACTCTATCAACATTTGCTGAAATAGATGCACTGACACATTATCGTAGATGTTACACTCTGAAATTATGGTGTATGAGTCATGACAGTTTTTTCCATCTTTAATGTGATAAAACACCCAGGGATGTATTGTCGCCTGTGTGCAATTCCAATGATATCCCTGGGCTGCGCCTTGTATTACAAATGAATAGTTTTCTGAAAAATCACCAATTACTACAAATTACCATCTGTAATATTGTTCTTCACAGTTTCCAAGTTCTGTGTTTGTGATTTTGCAACAAAATCATGTCCACTGTTTGAATTCAATATTATCCACATTCTCCTGTTCATAAAATTCAAATAGTTTTGCTTTTAGTTGATCCATAGATGCACAGTACTTGCATGATTTTGTGTAGCATGCTAGATGGGTTGGATTACTTATGACAGAGGCAACTAGGTGATGGTAAGAGGGTTTATCAGTGATATCAGACATATTGGATCCAACCATCATCAGTTTTACATTTTGATGTATTGTACATACACATACTGAGTGAGTTCCACTGCCTCCCACAAGAACACACTCACGTGGCCGTGGCATAGCAAACTTTGAGAATGATACTTTTACCTCAGGGTACTTCACTTTGAAAGTGCTATGAAGCTCCTTCAAATTGTTGAGAATGAGTTGTTTCTGTAACCTCTGCTTTTCCCCTTCAATTCGCACTACTAGACAATCCTTCTTTCCTGGTAAAACCCTACTCATGTCATCACTATGATAATATTCAAGGACTAAAGATTTAGCTCCTCGGGAAGCACTTTGCCGAGCTTAGGGTTAGGTGAAGCTAACATTCCTTTCTTCTTTAGTATATGGTGAGCTTGTACGGCCCTTCTCTGAGAGCAATCAAACTCGTTCATGAGTTTTCTAACACTCATACTGGTTGCAAATATGGTTATAATTCTGATTTGATCCGTACAGCTTGATTGCCGATATTTTTCCTTTAGAGACTGGATGACTTCTGGCATACAGTTCACGTTACATCTTTGCGGCACATCTCCTTGTTTTCCGGAACTACTACCCACGACCAAATCCAACTTTCTGCTAACAGATTCTTCAACTTTTAACCTTTTCTCAGGTACGTAAGTCGGATGCCTTTCAGCTTTCCTTTTATCAAAGGGGCTCTCACCAATGAAAGACAATGATTGGTTCAGTAAGTCAACTTCAACTTCCACAACATCTAAATCCTCTTTTAGGCTAGGCATCTCATTGAGCTTTTTAGATGCTGAAGTTCCGGACTCCTGGAGTATTTTGCTCCATTGGTAACTCTGAAAGCTTCTTACTTCAAACAGAACAAAGCTTATCATCTTTGCTAAGAAGAGATGAGAACTTCTGCAAAAGCTGAGCAGAAACATTTCTTAGGTCTTTCTTTTGCAGGGATTTATGGACTTTCAGCGGATTGCTGCAGTACTTTCGATTCGCCATCTTAATGAAACAAAGCCTGAAAAAGATGCAAATAGTAAATTACTGTTTATAAACAATATACAATAAATTAATTAAAATAAACATCTATTAAATGATTGAAGCAATTATATTTAAAATTGCCAATATACAATATCAATATAGCTGCTTTAATCATTGAATTGTCCTATAAAATTGGTAAGCAAAGAAAGAAGTGTATAATAATCCTCAAGTATTATATCTTAGTAGAAATAAGTCAAAGTTTAGGTGCAAAGGGCTGTAGGTTGGTAGACTGGTTTATAACTAACAAACATTTCCATTAGCGCTTTTTAAGATTTGATTCTTCATAAATTCGCAGAGAAGTGGACAAAACACAAGAAAAGAGTAGGTACCTATTCAATGATTAACATTATTTTTAATTATTTTCATGTTTTCTCAGTCCAGTGCTTCAACCCTAATAGCTATTAAGTTAGCTAATGGCTACATCATAATGTATTGCTGAGAATAAGTTTATTACACTCTTAGTTTAATCTTTCTTCCATACCTATTTTTGTAGGGTATAGCTACCTATATTCTGTAGGTACACTCAGTTTTGATCAAATTAAAGGATTTGGTGAAAATTGCCTTCTCTCATTTGAAATAGCTTGGCATATGTGATCAATCAAAAGTCACTATTAATTAATGGGTGTTCATTTTAGATGCCTTATAATAAGTAATAAATCATTGTCCTCTTTTTCATAATATAATAATTTGTTAGGTAAGTAGCTGTATAAAAATATTAGGTATTTCAAAATTATCCAAAATAAATAACAAAATTACACACCTGTAAATTATTTTAGGATCTGCAGATAATCTCTCAATTAATATTAAGTAGGTAGTTTAGAAGATATCTTGAAATTATTTTAATTTATATATTGAAGACATAAATGACATTGGTATCAAAAAACATACATTAATTAGTTAAGGATTAATGAAAGGCAGTTAAAGACTGCTTTTCATGTTACATTGATTTGGCAAGATTACCTATATACACCTATGTATATAGGCAGTGATGTATTATTTATTGATTCAAAAAGATTATATAAGAGGTATATAGGCCATGCCATGTGTAGCACTTACCAAGGTGTGTGATATCACCATAATATCTGGGTCAATAATACTTTTAGTAGGTATACCCAGTGTCACATAATTGCCCATTGATTCTAAACCCATGGGGATCCCATTTTTATTTTTTCTGGAGCTAGGGAGGATAGGAAGAGGCAACTTTAAAAAAATTTGGGATGATCTGAGTTGATTTTGGCCGGGGTCAAAGGTCAAAGAGTTCACAAAAAGGTCATTATGTAAAAAATTGTCATATAAACATCGTTCCTCCACCCATTTGAAAGATTTCTTTCTCCTAAACATTTTTGTATTAAAATCGTTCAGATTGGTTAATTTTGGCCAAAGTTATGACCTCTCAAATGTTTTGGGTCAATCAGTTTGACCAAAAATTGATCTGGTCATAAATATGACTACAATGAACAGATAGGCCTTATACTTAGTATGTAAACTTTATTCATCATAACCAACAAATGATGTAAATTTCATGCGATTCTGTGACCAAGGTGTCAGGAGGGTGTGTACACTACACTTCATGAGTGCAGCACTAGTTGGTGTTACAGGTAATTTTTTTGCATTTTAAATCTCAGTTTGTGAGGAAACTAAGTCACGTGTTTCAAAACTGATTTGATTTTTGAAACCCTTGCAAAAAAGAAGGCCAGGCTAGTCATTTTCAGCACCTTGAATCATATAGCAACTGAGTAAAGACCCCCTAAAAATGCCTCTGTGAAACTGCCAGTCCCGGTTTCAGTGTTTGGGGTAAAAAACAGGGGTACTGTATCTTGGAAACTATAGTAGTTACCAGGCTGAAATTTTGCACAGGTCTGTTTTGGCTGAAGTACTAACTTGTGTACCAAATTTCATAAAAATCTGAGATGGTGAGGTGAGGAGCATTGGACCACTTTACACATCGATTGACCCGTAACTGATGCTGTTGTAGATATATGACCCTCAAAGTTTGGGTAAAAAAAAGTCATTTTTGCACCCCTCCCCCCAAAGGTCAACTTTAAATACAAGACTGTCACCTACACAAGTCCTTCTGGTACCACTTTAAAGCTCTTGAGTTGGTCTCCACCTTTCAATTTATGTAGTTTTACCCTAGGAGGTCAAGTAAAAAAGTTGTCCTTTTATTTGAACTTGTGATAATTATTGGTATATAAGTGTACAGTATTTTAGTTTACAGAAAGAATTATCTTCTAGAAAAGTTTATTTTTAGAGATACAGCCTTTTATTTGAACCTTACTTAGCAAACAATGGAAAACATAATGATCTTAAGGGATTGAGAGATGTCTATTTTCTTTATACTATAGTTAACATCTACATTTACAAACATCTTTGCTTTTCTTTTTATTTTCAAAAGGAAATCAACTTTGTTGTTTTTTTTTGCTAACATTAGTATGCTTATCTTGAGAAATATTACAAATAAAGCATTGTTTAGCTACTTAGGAGAAGGGACCCGATACCTTCTAGGTTTAAATTGAGCACTGGATAATTTTATAAAAAGAAAAAATCAAAGATTTTTTAATGCTTTGAAAGAAATTAACACAGGCAGATCTTTCACTATTTGCAGGCATTGATCATAGTTGTAGCATTTTTAATTTCCAATTTTGTCAAGGTGTAGGTACTGCCAGTAATGATTATTGGGCTAACAATCATTAACTCGTTAACACGTTCTAAAGGAGTTAGCATGGCCATGTGGGTGGAGAAAGCTCAACCTAACTTCATTGGTGCCATACTTCCATACACATGCGAGATACCAGTGTGCATCATAGATTCCTAAACAATAGCCCTTTATAGATGCCATTTGAACTGTGTTGGTTTGAAGAATAAAGGCTCTTTGCAATCTTGTTATAGTTGAAAAAGAATATGAGTGAACTTGCAACATCCTCACTGACAGGGTTGGCACAATGGATTTTCTGTGTTCCTGTTTTTTTTTTTTGTAGTCCTTCTTTTTCTTCCTCTTGTTTCTGTAGATGGGACTGCTTCATCAATTTGCTCTTCATTTACACCTTGCTGTCTTACTTCTACCAATTCAGGGGCATGTTTAGTTGACAGCAAATGGACATCCCTTGTGTCTTTTCACTTAAGTACCGCAATCTCATTCTGATCTTCGCGTGATAGAATTTCGCCCTTCTTGAGTGAGGCATTCATGACCTCAGGTGGCATATTTTTCATTTTGAATGCAATGTAAAAAGGTATGGGCTAATTCATCTGATGTGTATAAGTTATCTACATATAAATCTTAAAGTATATGTGTAGCCATTGATAGAGTAAATTTTAAATAACTTTATCCCATGTTTGTGTGCTTTATTGGGAATATACTGCTTGAAGATGAGTCTCCTTGCCAAGGAACCAGTGTCTCATCAATTACTACATCCTCTTCTGGTATATATATTGCCTGAAAATTTTCAACTAGGAGATTGGCTAAAGTCCAATCGGTTGTGGCTCATTGTCTTTATTGGGATTTCAGCCTTATATAAGGGAGATTTCCACCAATAATCTTCCATAGCTCCAGCACGAAATAGACCCATCCACAGGATAAGCCCCAAGAATTTTTTCATCTCCTGCTCTGTTGTCGGAACCCAGTCTTGATATCTTCCTTTAGGTGTTCTGGTTCTTGCTTCTTAAGTTGGATCTGCATACAGATTTGTTTGATAAACTAGAAGTTTTACAATTTCATCATCCACACATATTTGGAATACTTCATAGGGGGTTATAGAGGTTTGCAAATTTATCAGTAGCCCTCCTCTCCCAGTGTATGGAAACTGTTGAATTCTTCTACTAAATGTACACCACTGAGGCATGTCATCATGATCACTATCATCATTTTCTTCTTTCTCTAATGCCAAATCTTCCAAAGCTTAAAAACAAACATCTTTATAAAAAGATGTCTTAATATATTCCCAGCATTTGCATCTTTTGTACCCGTGTCACAGACATTCTTCATTCTGTGGCATTTGGTATTTGGGATGCTGAATGTCACTTTGTTCATTCAAAGCTTGACTATAGATGCGAGTTTTATGTATCTGCAGCCGAGTGTGTATTGCAGAAGGTGGACTCAATCCACCACACCTGTCTCCACCTTTTGACTGGTGCCTTCCACCCCACCCCACCCCATTGAGAGCCAAAGTGTTGATGCTAGGGAGATGCCAGTCATTTTGCTCCATACATAGTGTATTATGCACCTATCAGCGTGATCCCAGTGCCTCTCTCAGTTGCCAATGGCTCTCACTATATCTGCAGCTGATCTTGATGGTGATTATGCTTCCAAAAGACGCAAGTCATACTCTAAGCCTGGTTCAGAGACTGGATTGTGATCTTTAGTGACTCACAAAGCGCCCTGAGTGCTTTTTTGACACTGAAATCTATACCTCCCCTGGGATGTAGAGGTCTTTACTAAAATCTATACCTCCCCTGGGATGTAGAGGTCTTTACTAAAATCTATACCTCCCCTGGGATATAGAGGTCTAGATTATTTTCTGCTGCATCCCTTAACATGTGGGAATTGCAGGGAATGAGCACGCTAATCAGGTTGCCAGAGTCTTTAAGGACTGGGTG
This sequence comes from Ceratothoa steindachneri, assembly GCA_963969495.1. NCBI lineage: Eukaryota > Metazoa > Arthropoda > Malacostraca > Isopoda > Cymothoidae > Ceratothoa > Ceratothoa steindachneri. The sequence continues at coordinate 8,553,718 of OZ018324.1, forward strand.
ACCAGCCTGGTGTTTCACTCTTCCTCACACTGACTATATGACAAGAATCAGGGCAGTCCTCCAGGCTGCCTAAAGAAGATGGTAGATGGCTAAGGGTAACAAAGTTGCATGCCATTGTGCTACGACTCTTCCCATGGACCTACCTCTCAATGCCGTGATGGCTTCAGCTCACTTTCTGTCATCTTTGAATTGGGTGCACTCACCATCCTTGCCATCATTTGCTCGAATGAAGTGCTCCCCTGCACCTTACCTCAATGACTGCATTGTCCCCCAGACTATTCAGCACCTTTTTGTTCAATGACCCAGTCTTGGTGAGTTTCACACATGTAATCTATCCTGGCACTGGAAGAGTGAGGTTGCTACTGCCTGTTCCTTGGACTTGAGACAGACTTGTGGACTATTTGAATTTTTAGAGAAGCCCACCTCCATTTTATTTTATTCTAATTGGCATTGGTCCCATGTTCCGGCTCCAGGGGAAGGCGGGCTGTCATGGTATAGCAATTATATATATATATATATATACACACACATACAAATACACTGATGAGCTTGGCCGACCAATTGGTGGGAGGAGCTAATGAGAAGGGGGAGAAAACTGTCCCCCAGTACATGGGTTTTAACTATCAAAGTGAGTGAGTGTAGATTGGCCTTAAATACTGAGCTACACCTGAAATATTAAAAAAAAAGAGGACAACAAAAATAATATTTACTAACATAAAAAGGAAATATTAAATATTTACAAAAGTGGGTTTAAATGGAAATATTAGTCAGATGAAAAATGACACTCAGTGTCAGCCAAAGGGACAAGTCAAAGGGATTATAGTGGGTTAATGACCTGACCTGGAACAGAGTCTTTAAGGGGGCCACATTAAGCCGAAATACAAAGATTATTAATATGGGAAGACTGGATTATAATCAGATCCGCTTGTAATGTTGAAGCGATGAAGGGTAAAGGCAATTTGGGAGGCAAAAATTGCAAAAGTATAGGTTTTACTCAGAGTTCTTGTTGAGAGAATACTTGCATGAATCCACAAAAGAATGGCTGTTGCAAGGAGCTTGCTATGCATCTGGGGCAGATGAATTGAGAATTGTGACATGTCTTCATGTGTAGGGTGAGCGAGTACTGATTTGATCCAGCCAAACCTTGGGTTAAATAGTGGTTGATGAGGTGGAGAAATAGCTTCAGACATCGGCGCGCTGTCCTTAGACAAACATGGAGCTTGGGGAATAGCTGGCTTCCAACAGGAATTCAAGATGAGGAGGCCTATAGAATATTCTCCAGAGTTCTTTCTTGTTTCGAGGATAGGGAGTTGAGAGATCAAATTGCCTCAAGCGTGGGGGATAGGTCTCCTTGAGTAAACACAGCTGTGTTGACCTGATTCCTACCTCATTCAACCTTGCTCATCACGCTCTTTGTTTTGAGTTTAAGGCCACATGTATTTCTGACGGTCCGAGGTGGATCTCAAGGCTCTATTCTTCCACACAGGCCTTTCCCCAATTGCTAGAGCGTGCTTCCGGTTTCTTTGTTTTTTGGTTTGCTTAAGGAATTTTAGATTCGCCTAACACTAGGCTAAAATTTTAATTACAGCAACTTATGCCTTTAAAGTTGGTTACCAAATTGGTCAATTAAAATAAAAATGGAGCACTAGTTATTTTCTCTGCTTGTTACTGTTCATTTAAAATTTTATACGTGTATAATACCTGTAAGTAATAAAAGAATAAATGTATTCATTTTTTTCATATATGCTTATTAAACAAATATAATTTAATTACTAAATTCAAAACCTAATATCAATGTCAGTAAAAATGCAAAATTGATATTCTTTTGGATCATATGAAGATCTTACCCCCGAGCACATCAAAGGGGGAGGGAATCTTCACATGATCCTTCCTTTTTGAAAATAAAATTCCAAGAAGCAAAGATGTAAATTTCAATGTTAATAAAATATAGACAAACTCTCACTTTCTAAGATCCTTATCTTTTGCTAAATAAGGTTCAAATCAAAGGCTGTAACTCTAAAATAAACTTTTCTAGATAATTCTTTTTGTAAATTTAAATACATTTGTATATCAATTATGTCCCTCAAATAACTTTTTCATGGTCAAAGGTCAAATAAAAGGTCAACTTATTTATTTGACCTCTCAGGGTAAATTTACATAAAAATAAAGTTGTAGAGTAACTCAAGAAATTTAAAGTTGTACCAGAATGACTCTTGTTGGTGACATTGTCTCAGATATTTAATTTTTACCTTTTTCTTTTTCAATGAAAATTACTGTTTAAACACAAAGTGGGGAGCCATATCTTGGGAACTGCTTGACCTACAGTAGTGAGATACACAAATGAATGTGTCTCAAGTTGTATAAGCTTGCAATTCCTCAAAAAAAATCTGAGTCTCTCAAAACTTTCCTAAAATTGAGTGGAATTGACATAGATTGACCCGTAACTTCTGCATTTTGAGTGTCCTGGCAACCAGGCCCCAGATGTCTGGCTGCCTCTGGGCTATATTTATCCATCTGAACCATTGGGTTCCAAGCATGCTCATTGCATGCATATAACACTTCCTTCCTGCTCAGGTGATGTCCCTTTAACAGTCCTCTTCCATCACTACACATTGCCTACCATGACATTCCTTTTTAAGATCACAAGCCATCTTTTTTCCATTTTGTCTTTACAAGGCTAATATACAATTATCACACCTCTTACAATATTCTCTATACGTAATTTTCACTTAGTAGTCTCAACCTCCCTCTCTTAAATGGTTGGAGATACTGGTTGATAACACAAATTGTTGGAGATACTGGTTGACAATACTACCAATGTGCAGTATTTGAACATGATCTTATGATGCTACTGGTTTTAGTAACTTAGTAAAATAATTGTTTTTGATCTCAAGTCAACAAAATGTTTTTATAGCATTACATTGATTTATTTATTTTTGTATTTTTTTTTTTTTTTTTAGATTTCTTCCTCCCTCCCAAGCTTTAGACTTCCATCCGATGAGAGCATCACATCAGTCAGATCACCTGTAGGTTTTTCTGGACCTTCAAACTTTTCTACAGATGATAAATTCAAACTGTGTTTCAGTTTCCCTCAAGCTAAACCAGAAGATATCAAAGTTAGTCTGAAAGGTAAAGAATTCTTTTTTTTTGCCTTGGGATTTCCTTAGATTGTTGTTTTGGGAGCAGTTTGATCATATTCTCTTTTTGAGATCTATTTTATTGAGGACCTATCCATTCTTAAGCCAAACCACCCACCTGCAGATTCCATATTATACTTACCTAACTCCATTCTCTGCACTCATTTCCAAATCATAAAACATTTAGTCTAAAACAAAATCAACTCACTCAACATACACTAGATTCATCCATCCTGTAGGGAGGGTACTCTATGTAGACTGACCCTGCAGAACCTGGTGTAGACTGTTAAACTTGGTCCCTCTAAGAGCAGCACTCCCTACTTCCTAGAGTGCAAGTAAGTAAGGTCCTGCTCACTGGGTTAAATTGAACCCTTTGATGGAGCCTTGGGAAGTTGGTGTGCTTCCTGCAGGTCCCTTTCAGCACCTCTTAAAAAAACTGCAAGATGATGTAGCCTAGGCTACACCATGACCTCCAGGTCCAAGTACCTGTAAGGGAAGAGGGTACTGTATCTAGAGTGTTACATCCAGAGGAACTACACCCTAATGTCCTGAGTGGGGAAGGCTCCACTCAGTGGGTTGAAGTCTGATGGGGCCTTGGGAAGTTGAGCCCTTTTTCCTCATCCCTCTAAGCACTCACTTTTTTCTCCCTCTCTATTTTTTCTAGGCTTAAGAACCTGACAAGCTACCTCATGCCGGGTCAGAAGAGAGGCTTTGGAACCTTTATAAAACAATGCCCTTTAATGCCTGCAGGTTTCAAGAGATAAGACTTTAGGAGTGCAATTAATATAGGCTACCCTGTGTAGCCTGTTACACTTGGTACCTGGGGAAGTCGCACATCACCACAGCCTTAATACAAACTCAACACTACAGTAGCAGCAAAAAGTTTGTGGACAAATCCAAAATTTGTATTTTTTTTTTAAGGATATTGGAACGCGTATAAGTCCGATTTTAATTTCTCTAGCGACATCTGGTAACTTTTAGATACCAGACTCACTTTCTGTGTGTAAAAGACTGTGGCGGTGCTATTATTGCTTTACATAAATGTGGTAAATCCCAACCACAAATATCTAAGCAATTAAATAGTTCCAAAAAGTCTGTTTATTTTTGGATTTTACAAGCTAAGAACAGTAATGGTGATGCAACGCCAAGCCCTAAGAAACAATGTGGCAGGCCTAGAAAAACGTGTTTATGTACAGATGTGCTTATTAAACGCTTAGTAATGAATAACCCGACAATAACTGCAAAAGAAATAAAAAAATGTAATATGAATTCTTTATTATCTGATGTTTCTGAACGAACTATCCAAGAACGACTTCAAAAAGACCTTGAATTACCATCTCACTATGCTGCAAAAAAGGCTCACACTCAGCTTTGGCTATTACTAAAGCCATGCGTAAAAAATGAGTCTCGTTTAGTAAAAAATACCTTAATTGGACAGTTGCTGACTGGATAAAGTATTATTCAGTGATGAATTGACAATTTTAACTTTCAGAAGCTGTGCAAACAAGGTTCACCGGCCCAGTGACTCAAATAGGATGGACCCTAAATACACCAAAACAATGAAACACCCACAAAGTGTGATGGTTTGGGGTAGTTTCAGTTGTAAAAGGAGAGGAAGCCTGTACTTCCTTCCTAAAAACACAACAATGAACGGTGCAGGGTATTTAGCAATGCTTCAGGAAAAACTTTGAATGTTTGATGAGAAAACATAGAGGCTCCTTGAGACCCACCCCTCATCACCTTTAACCCTGATAGGCTTCCTGATCAGTATGTGCTGGTTGGTATTACTACCGCCTAAGACATTCGTGCCACTGCTTTGGCCATACTAATTGTTCATGTAGACGTGCAAATTTGGGTTTACCCGAAGTGTCTGTAAGTGGCTCCCAGGCAACACAAGTTCCTATCGTGTAAGGCCAAGTGTGTCAATTGCAGAGAAAAGGAAATCCTGTTCATTCATGCTACGGATTGTCTCTCACTTCACGAAGCTAAGGACATGGTCCTGGTAGGCCTGGTCCTGCCTGAGATGTCCTATGCCTCTATCTTAACAAGCACCTTCTGCTCCAGGCCTACAAGCACTGTCGTTACTGCTCACCTTCAGAACTCTTCTGCAGGTTCTACTCACCCTGAGTGATCGCCTGGTAGAGCTTGCGGCACAAAAGGCTCACACTCAGCTTTGGCTAAAACCAGCCTCCCCAACTCTCCTGCCAGAGGTGAAATGGCCACACGTCTCCACCGAGTTGTTAGACTCTCCGGAGGCAACACCCCTGAAGGTGGTCATGAGGCCATCTTCTGGGTTGCTAAAGCTGCTCCCCGAAAGGTGGAAGCACCAAAGGGGCTTTGGCTCCTACACCCACAAACAGGGTCTGGCTGGCTGGCTCAGAGAGGGTGGATCCTCTAAAGGAGGTACCCCCAACTCTGAAGCAACCCCACTTGCCTATTGTTTTGAGGCAGAGGGAGGAAAAGACTAGCATTGCAAGCCCAATCTACCCTGATAATTTCTTGAAGGTGACAGTGCCTTGTTTGGTTAACAGGCCCCGGAATTCTACAGCTATTCCCATTAGAGTTATCTCTTTGAAGAGGGCGCCCACATTTCCTCCGAGCTAGGCCTGAAGGGCATATTCCTTCAATGAAATTGCTGTGGACTCCGGGTCAACTGGGAGGAGCTGTGTATGCTCGTCTCATCTCATTTTCCCTTAACCATCTTTTTGCAGGAGACCATACCTACATTGTATTTGAGAGTGCAACACTGTTTTGGGTGAGAGATCTAGTGTTGGTGTAGGCCTACCTGTTTTAATAATAGTTTTTATTTCATTATGTCATCGCACTGAATTTCCTTTTTAATAATTTTTCAATTATGCAATTGCATTTTCTCCCAGCTTCATTTGGATCTATTTTGTTTAAAAGGGGGTTATCACTTTAAAAAAAATGAATAAACAATACACCAAACTTATCTGAGCACTGCCTCAGGGCTACTGAGCTCAAAGATATGAAGGGTGACTAATAACTATGCTAGGCCCACCAGAATCCCAGAAATATTACCAAAATGTTTAAGATATAAATAGCTGAACCATACTAGTTTCTGCTATTTAGCTGTTTTTTGTCCTAGAACCAGTATTTAAATATAACCTAAAAAATTGTTTAAACTTCAGAGCATAATAATAGTTATGTCAATGTGTCTTAGATATTTTGTTGCCTTTTCCTAGATTCTGGCAACTCGGCAGGGTTAGCAGATGCAAGCTGATGACTGCAGATCCAAATTTGCTTACTTTTCCTTATCTTGAAATATCAAGATAAAAATCATAAAACTCTAATGACCATATATTATTGTTAAGAAAAGCAAAATATCTTTTTAAACTATTCATTCCAAAGCACCAAAAAGCAGAACTATTATTAAAATTAAGTAAAAGAAAAAGAGAGTAAAAATATTGACAAAAAGTATGCATTTCTTCAATTGCAGTTGTGCTCATCAGGGTCTAAGCCATATTGATTGTTGGGATATAATTTCTTTCTCTTTTCTTCTTAAATATAGTATCGTGACCCGGGTCAACACTGGAGGCTGGCTGGGCAGGAGGATGGGCCATTTACACAGATATGATGTCTCTGTTCTTCTCTTTGCTTTCAATTCCTCCTTTCAGAAAGCAGTGCATCTGTCCTTGGATAGGAGGTATACTGTTATTTCTGAGTACATTACACTGTCAGCCAACTTCAACCCCAGGAACTTCCGCTGCTTCGTGACATGGTTGCCGAGACCCTTTCTACTGCTCGGGGATTTGAACAGTAGACACCCTCTCTGTAGAGACTACTGGATCTTTCTGAGGGGTCAAATCCTTGATGAGCTGGAGATGGGTGTCCTAAATGTGGATGAGTTTACAGATACACAGCCTGATTTCGGGTGGGAGGTAGTCAATTACCTCCATGGTAGTGATCACTTTTCCATTTAAATATCACTTTATGGATTTCTGCTGCCTGAGAGAGACCCCCGCCCCCACTCCAATGCTTGGCGCAGTGCAGTGATCTGCATTTCAGAAAATGATGGATTTTTCTGTCCTATTTCCAGTTTGGGTCGTGGATGAGGCCGTTGATTTCTACTCCTGCAACCTCATTGCCATCATCCTAACTACTATTCCTAGAACGTCTGAACCTTTTGCACTCTCACCACTTCCATGGGTGTTAACTGAGTCTGAGCCGGCCCTCAAACAGAAGCGTTATGCCTACATGCTCTATAAGCGCCGCCCGAACGATTTCACTCGTCGGTGAATTTCGTCAAGTTATGGCTAAGTTCCCGTAGTTTCGAAGCACGCCCGGCACTCTTCCTGGCGGGGGCATACGTGTCTTCACTTAACGGGAAGACCCCGTAATGGGCGCGGCGATTTGCCATCCTGGCCCAGGTGCTGACGGGATCCAGCGCCCCGTCCGGCCCCATCTTAGCCTCTCTTCCTTCCTTCAGATAGCCTGTATTTCTCCCCTACCTCGTCGCTTTTCATACAACCTCTCCCACAACTTTCTCTGGTCAGCCTCTAATTTCACAGGGTAGATGCTGACCTTCTTCTCAGCCAACCGTCCCGGATCGGGGCTGAGGGGGGAGGGGACAATGTTCCCTAACCCCTGAGCTCCGGTCTGAGGTGGCTGGTTTTTAACAACCTGCTTCATCCCCACCCATACCTTCCTCACATCCCTTTTCCTCTCCTCTTCACATTCTATCAATTTTACGCCGTGTTCAAGGTTGAGCCGTCATGCCGATGGACTGCCAGGCCTGTAAACACCTCTTGCAGTGCGGGCAACTGCAAGAGGTGATGAGTTATTGCGTCCCGTGGCACAAATAGGGTCACCATGCCCATGGATGAATTTTCAAAAACCCAAACCCCTTTAACTCCCCCTGAAACAACGACGGAGGCGCCCTCGGGCAGCTACACCGAAAAAATGGAGGTGCTCCCCCCCCTGTGCTTGCGCAGGGGACCCTCCATATCTCTCTAACTGGTGAGGAGGCTCACTCCTCTCCTTCGCCTACGGGTGTAGGGGACTCCCCCTCACCCCCTTCTCTGGAGGTGCTTTCGGCACCTCCCTCTTTCCAGCGGCAGTCCCCTCTGTTCTTTCCAAGGGCACTGCCAAGAAAGCCAGCAGGCAGCCCTTAGCCAGCCGCTCCACATCCAAGTGGCTCGGTAGGGCAAACCCCCTTATGGGGGAGAAGGAAGCCAGGCCCCTTCGGTTGCTTCCCTCAAAAGACCTGCTGGCAAGAATTTTAAACCTTGCTGGGGTCAAGGCCTGTGCCTCCCCAAACAAGACTGCTGACGCTTCCAAGGGGACCTGCGATGTCCTAGGAGGGGATGGCTAACTGGAGGCCCCTACTCTGATAGACATGGTCTTTGAGGAAACCCAGCCTCAGACGGTAGGGCATTCCATGGGGGGGAATCTGGGCTCGGCGCCAAGCAACGAACCCGAATCCGCCCCTATGCAAGGTCCTCCACAAACTGCTGCAGCCTCCGAGGCAGTACAAGGAGGGCAGGGATCTCCTCTGACCGGTGCCCCTGTGACCACCAGGACCTTCTCCATTTCATAGAAGGACCTGGCCAAGGCCGGTCCATCTGGCCTAAGGGCTTCTGCCGGCGGAGGTGAGAAGCGGGTTCATTCCCCGCCCTCCTCTCCTAAAAAGAAAAAGACTAAAAAGACTCGGGGCTCCTCTCCATCCGCGGGTGCTGCGGGGACGGATGGGTGGGCTGCCACTTTGGTAGGTGACCAAGCCAAGATCGGCACATCCGGCCCCTCTGCCCCGGGTGCGGAGCCCCTGACTATGACAAAGACGAAAAGTGCACAGGGCGGAGCCTCGATGACATCGGGGCCCCTGATTTAGAGGTTACCTGGCGTTTTCGAGCCCGCTGGCTTCAAACGCTTCCTCGTTATTCGCTCGTTATTGGCCAAGGGCAACATGATCCATCAGAGGAGAGGATTAGCTAGTGCAATTGGTAGGGAGCCGAAGTTCACCCTTTTCTCGGACGGGAGCCTTCTGGCGAATGCGGCGAATCCCGCCGAGAGGGCCAAGCTAAGTGCTCTTCGGACACTTCATGGCACCCCGGTGAGTGTGACGCCGCACTCTACCATGAACTTTGTGAAAGGAGTAGTTTATGCAAGGAAACTCGTTGACTACTCCATTGAGGACATCATCTTAGAGCTGGCCGACCATGGGGCGGTCAAGGTCGAACGTGTGATGAGAAAACAGGGAGGGGCCTCGAGACCCACCCCTACACTCTTCGTCACGTTCGACTGTGACAAGCTCCCTGAGTCGGTGCGTGCTGGTTGGTACCGCTACCGCGTGAAAGCATTCGTGCCACTGCCGCGGCGGTGCTAGTACTGTCACCGCTTCGGCCATACCAATCGATCTTGTAGACGTGCAAAGTCGGTGTCACCCGAAGTCTGTGTAAATTGCTTCAAGGCCGCACACAATAAGTCTAAATCATGTGTGGCCAAGTGTCTCAATTGCGGAGAGCCGCACCCCGCTTCTTCCAAGCAATGTGGTGAATATCTCCTCGAGAAAGAAATCCTTGCCGTTCAGGCCCAGGATTTACTCTCATTCTGCGAGACTAAGGACTTGGTCCTGGCGCGCCCGGCTCTGCTTGGGACGTCATATGCCTCAATAGTTAGAAAGGCACCATCTACTCCTGGCCCATCCAGGCCAACGAGCACGGTTGTTTCCCTGCCCATTCGGAGCCCTTCTGCGGGCTCTACTCAACTCGGGCACTCCCCTGGTAAAGCTGGCGGCAAAAAGGGTTCATACCCAGCCCCGGCTAAAACCAGGGCTTCCCCCTCTTTCCCGCCCTTCTCCCCTTTATTTAAGGTTCCTTTTTTTAAGGTTCCTTTTTTTATTATTGTTTTGTTTGTAGGTTGCACTCTCCTGCACCGGGGTGAGGGGGACCTCCCCCCGCTGCCGGAGATTGCTTCGATTGTTAAGTTTTTCCAATTTATATCATTGTTAAGTTTTCATATTTTTACTTTAAAGTAGCCTAGTTCTAGGCTGTCGTGTTTTTCGGCGACTTATGCCCAAGTGGGTAGTTGCCAGATGGGCTCCATAAAAAAAAAAAAAAAAAAAATCCCCCTCTTTCCCCAGCGTGACCGTTTCCGGTAAGGCGAAACGGCCACGCGCCTCCACCGAGTCGTTAGACTCACAGGCGACAACACCTCTGAAGTTGGTCGCCAGGCCATCTTCTGGGTTTCCTAAAGCTGTCCCCCGAAAGGAGGACAACAACAAGGAGCTTCGGCTCCTTCGCCCACGCCTAGTGGTGGAGCGAGTGGCTCGGAGACGGTGGTTCCTCGAAAAGAGGGCCCCCCCACCTCCGATGCCGCAACGCCCGCCTAAGGTTTCGAGGTGGAGAGAGGAAAAGACTCGCATGGCGAGCCCAACCTCCCCCAATAAGTCCTCGAAGGCGACAGCGCTTTGTCCGGCCAACAGCGCCCGGGGTTCTGCCTCCGGGAAGCGTACGGCAATTTCCGTGAGGGTCTTCTGTTCGAGGAGGGCCCCCGCGTCTCCTCCAGCTAGGCCTGGAGGGCATATTCCTTCAATGGAATTGCCGTTGTCTCCGAGGCAACTGGGAGGAGCTGCGGAGGCTCGTCTCGTCCCGTTCCCCGTTAGCTATCTTTTTGCAGGAGACCATACTAGGCGCCTGTCCCCTGCCTGCCCTCCCGGGGTATAAGGGTCTTGCGACCCCACCACCACGGGATGGCCGGGCTGGGGGATGCGCGGTTTACACCCGGCATGATGTCTCCGTTCTTCCTTTCTCTTTAGATACCTCCTTTCAGGCAGTGGCTGTGCAGTTGCACCTGGATAGGAGGTATACTATCATTTCTGCGTACATTCCACCGTCAGCTGACTTCGACGCGGGGGACTTCCGCCGCGTCGTGGCACGGTTGCCGAAGCACTTTCTCTTGCTTGGAGATCTGAACGGCAGGCATCCTCTCTGGGGAGATTACTCCATAAATCCCAGGGGACAAGTCCTTGCCGATCTGATTGAAGAGCTTGAGATAGGTGTCCTAAACGTGGATGAGCTTACGCATCACTGTCCGAGAACCGCTTCATTTTCTTGCCTTGACCTATCTTTGTGCTCTTCCAATGCACAGCCTGATTTTGATTGGGGGGTGGTCGATGGCCTCCATGGTAGTGATCACTTTCCCATTCAAATATCATTTACAGGGCAACTGCCGCCTGAGAGCCCACCTCGGTGGTGCTTGGCGCGGGCGCAGTGGCCTGCATTTCAGGAAATGACTGAATTCTCTATCTCAGTCGAGGAGTTTAGGTCGGTAGATGAGGCTGTTGAGTTCTTCTCCGGGAACCTCATCGCCGTGGGCCTCACTACTATTCCTAGGACGTCTGGCGGTTTGCACGCCGACCACTCCCATGGTGGTCGGCCGAGTGCGAGACGGCCCTCAAACAGAAGCGTTATGCCTACATGCGCTATAAGCGCCGCCCGAACGATTTCACTGTCGCTGAATTTCGTCGGGCTAGGGCTAGGTTCCGGTATATTTCGAAGCACGCCCGCCGATCTTCTTGGTGGGCATACGTGTCTTCACTTAACGGGAAAGACCCCTTTAGCAGAGGTGTGGAAGCGAGTCAAAAGGATTCGGGGCAAGTTCTCGCAGGACTTCCCTCCATGGTAGTGATCACTTTCCCATTCAAATATCTTCCCTCCCGTTCTCCAGGAGAATGGGACCGCAATCTCGGACCCCGCGACCGCTTTTTCCGCATTCTCTGGCCGGGATGCTGCTCCGCCAGCATTCAATGCACGTCGTGATGTCGGGGAAGGCCGCTGGCTGGACTTTACCTCCAGAGGCGGAGAACCCTTCAACGACAGGTTTACTGTGAGTGAGTTGCGCTCCGCTCTCACTTCGTGCGCAGACACCGCCCATGGTCCGGACGATGTCCCGTACGCCATGCTTCGACACCTGGGTGAGCGAGGCATGGCCTTTCTGTTAGATTTGTTCAACAGGATCTGGGTGGAAGGTCTTCTCCCAGATTCCTGGCGAATCGCTACTGTGCTCGCCTTTCGCAAGTCGGGGAGAGATCACGCTACTCCGACTGGTTTCCGCCCAATCTCTCTAACCTCTTGCGTGTGCAAGTTGATGGAGAAATTAGTAAGTGTTAGATTAGCCTTTTTCCTGGACAGCGGAGGCCATCTGTGTTCTGCACAGTTCTGCTTCGGCAAGTTCCACTCCACGTCGGATGCTCTGCTCCGACTGGAAAATGCCGTTCTTCGAGGCTTTCCTTCGTAGACAGCACTACGCCACGGTGTTTTTCGATCTGGAGAAAACCTATAATACCGCATGGCGATACGGTATCATGGAGACTCTCCACACGATGGAGGCGAGGGGATGCCTCCCAGTCTTTATATCTGAATTTTTGCGAGATCGTCGATTCCGCGTATGGATGGGGGGGAGCTCTCTCCGGCCCAAAGGAGCAGGAAGAGGGTGTCCCGCAGGGAAGTGTCCTCAGTGTCACACTCTTTGCCCTGAGCATCAACGGCATCACCTCGGTGCTGCCGGAAGATGTTCTCGCTACGCTCTACGTGGACGACCTTTCGATCTCTTTTGGCGCGGCCCAGATGCCAACTCTGGAGCGTCGACTCCAACAGGCATTGAACCGCGTCTCTCGCTATGCCGAAGCGCACAGGTTTCGGTTTTCTTTAGCCAAGACTAAGGTGGTGCACTTCTGCCGCCATCCACGGCTCCACCCTGACCCAGATTTGTTTCTTAATGGGGTGCGCCTGGATGTGGTGGAATCGCACCGTTTCCTTGGTCTTGTATTCGACCGACGCCAGAGTTGGCATTTTTTGGCGCGGCCCAGATGCCAACTCTGGAGCGTCGACTCCAACAAGCATTGAACCGCGTCTCTCGCTATGCCGAAGCGCACAGGTTTCGGTTTTCTTTAGCCAAGACTAAGGTGGTGCACTTCTGCCGCCATCCACGGCTCCACCCTGACCCAGATTTGTTTCTTAATGGGGTGCGCCTGGATGTGGTGGAATCGCACCGTTTCCTTGGTCTTGTATTCGACCGACGCCTCACCTGGGAGGCTCATATTCGCAGCCTTAGGGTCTCTTGTACCCGCGCTATGGACATTCTCCGTTCCGTGACGTTCAGCGCTTGGGGCGCTGATAGGGCTACTTCCTTACTTTTTTATCGAAGCTCGACTACGGATGCGAGTTTTATGCATCCGCAGCCAAGCGTTTATTGCGGAAAGTGGATTCGATTTACCACACTGGCCTTCGCCTTGCGACCGGTGCCTTCCGCACTTCCCCCATTGAGAGCCTGTTGGTCGATGCTGGGGAGATGCCACTCGCTCTACGCCGCGTGCAGTGTATTACTTTGGGTTTAGGGCCAGGAAACTCCTTCGAGGGTAGATATAGTTCTCGGGCCGGTGGCGCTCTTGGTTCTGCCCAGGACGCCACCCTGGAGGGTACCAAATTTGGCTATTTGTCGCCACGCCTCTGCTCCCAAAGCTTGTACAGCGCCGGGAGTATTGCGTTCGACCTTTTTGGAGCACACCTCGTGTCACGCTGGAATCGTGCCAGTGTATTCGGATGGCTCCAAGTCCAAAGAGGGGGTCGGCTTCCACGCCGTATCCCCTCTGTTTGAAGTCAGCGGGGCTCTGCCAGGCGCTGCGTCTATCTTCACGGCCGAACTGGTTGCAATACACCACTCGGTACGGGAGATTATGCGAATTGCCCGGTTCGGAGACCGGATTGTGATCTATCGCGACTCACAAAGCGCCCTGAGTGCTCTCGGGGCATTGGAATCTCCGCATCCCCTGGTTCGCGATATCCGTGACGCCACGGTTTTCGCGAGCCGGGCAGATGTCGAGATTATCTTCTGCTGGGTTCCTGGACATGTAGGAATTGCAGGGAATGAGCGCGCCAAAGAGTCCGCGAGGACTCTGCGACCTGACCAGCGTTTCGCTCTTCCTCCCACCGACTACATGGCAGGAATACGGGAAGCTCTTAGGACTGCTTGGCAAAGAAGATGGGAGACGGTCGAAGGGAACTTAAAGTTGCGTGCTATTGCGCCGCGACTGTTCCCATGGACCTATCCCCCAATGCCGTGGTGGCTTCAGGTTGCTTTCTGTCGTCTCCGAATCGGACACACTCGTGTGACGCATCGCTATTTGATGGAGCGCTCGCCTGCGCCCTATTACAACGACTGCGTCGTCCCCCAGACTGTTCGGCACATTCTTGTCGAATGTCCCAGTCTGAGTGATCTTCGCGCACTATACCTGTCCCAGTACCGGGATGGGCGGGGTCGCTACCGCCTGCCCTTGTACTCGGGACAGTATTCGTGCACATTGACTTGTGGACTTGTTGACTTTTTGGGGGAGGCCGGGCTTCTTCCCTTTATTTAAGGTTCTTTTTTTGTTATTGTTTTGTTTGCAGGTTGCACTCTCCTGCACCGGGGTGAGGGGGGCCCTACCCCCGCTGCCGGAGATTGCTTCCTGATTGTTAAGTTTTCATATTTTTATTTTAAAGTAGCCTAGTTCTAGGCTGTCGTGTTTTTCGGCGACTTATGCCCAAGTGGGTAGTTGCCAGATGGGCTCTATAAAATTAAAAAAAAAAATCTTCGCACTGCTTGGCAAAGAAGATGGGAGACTGTCGAAGGGAACTTAAAGTTGCGTGCCATTGCGCTGCGACTGTTTCCATGGACCTACCCCACAATGCCACGAGGGCTTCAGGTTGCTTTCTGTCGTCTCCGAATTGGACACACTCGCGGGACGCAGCGCCATTTCATAGAGCGCTCCTCTGCTCTCTATGATGCCGACTGCGTTGTCCCCCAGACTGTTCGGCACATTCTTGTTGAATGTCCCAGTCTGGGTGATCTTCGCGCACGTTACCTGTCTCGGTACCGGGACGAGCGGGGTCACTACGGCTTGTCCCTTGTACTCTGGGAGGGTTCGTGCACACTGACCTGTGGACTTTGACATGTAAGAAGCTGGCCTCCTCAACTATTTAACTGGGGTTTTTTGTTTTTGTAGGTAGCACGTTCCTGCGCTGGGAGGGAGGCGGTCCTCCCCCCGACTTCGGAGCGTGTTTCCTTCTTGTTGCTCTTTTCCTTTTATCTATTGTTATTGTTGTTGTTTTTGTTTTTCATGTTATTTTATTTAGCCTAGTACTAGGCTGTCGTGAGTACGGGGACTTATGCCCAAGTAGGCAGTCGCCAGATGGGCTCATAAAATTAAAAAACAATGCAGCCTCAACTTCCTCATTCCACCACCAAGATGCTTTGTGTCTGAGTGGACCTCTTGATCATCCACAAACCTGTTCAGTGGCTTTTAGAAGGTTATCTTTCAGTCTCCTACACTGCTCACCCACACTTCCCTCAGTCGCTCTTTTCGCCGCTGCAATGTATCGAACTCCTCGTAAATAACCTTCCTCACTTCCTGATTTCCCAGCTTCCGCACCTTCCTCCCAGGCACAAACACCCTCCTCCTGGCCTGCAATTTCCCTAACCAAATGTCACACACGAGTAACGTATGTTACTGTACACACTTCACTGGGTATCACTTTAACATATCTCACTAATTTTCTCTCTTCTTCTTCTAACCATAAAATAGTCTATGTGACTACTGCTGTCTCCAGATGTATATGTGAACAGTTTGCTTCTCTCTTTTCTGAACAGGGTCTTACAAACGACCATGTCCATTGCTTCCCCAAATTCCAGAATTCGCTCGCTTTCCACGTTCCTAGTGCCAAATCCACAACCCCCATGCACTCCTTTCGTAGCTCAATGTCTCCGCCCCCACATGTCCATTCAGGTCTCCTCCCAGGATCGCCATCTCACTCTCTGCCATACCTCCAACAACTCTGATCAAGTCGTCCCCAAACTCATCCTTGACCGCAGCATCCAAGCCTACTTGGGGTTTATACGCCGATACAACAGATATGATTACTTTATCGAAATTTTCTTGTTGATTAGGTGATTTTGATCCAGGTTTACGTCTTTCTAGTTCAGGTCCAATCATGGTAGGATATAAGTGGAGGGAAGGACAGGTGACGAGCCCCCGTCACATACACACAGCCAAAGCCAGGAGAGTGAGTCACATTCCCACGAGCCATAACCCACAGATGTATCAGTGGCCTCGGAGCACCCCGCCGGGTCAACTACAGGGGCACCTGTCCATGCGCGCACATGGCACTATAACTATCCCGCCATTATCCCCTCACTGGCAGGGCAGCCTCAGCCTCCTGGGGCGCTACTCCTAGGTTCGGGCCCCAAACTATTGGGCGGAAGTGGCATCCTGAAAAAACACGTACCCTGTACCTTCTGACACACTCAGCTCCCAGGACCCCAGCTCCAACGGTACACATTATGCCTAGAGGGCCCGCTCACCATCCCCCCCTCCAGCTGCCAAATAGATAGTAGTGGCAAATTTTCATGGGTCGCATACCCTTGCTGACACCCACCCCAGGCATTGGCTGGTGACCTAGCCTGTGCCTAAACGGCGCCTGATTAAAATTTGTCCCGAAAATGAAATGGAAAAGTCTCTTTTCAGATCGACTTTTAACTGTGGAAGCTAAGATCGAGGAAGAAGGCGAAGAGAGAAGAATGCAACAGAGCCTAAACTATCAATATAACCTTCCTGATTCGGTCGATATTGAAGCTTTAGAATCTCTCTTCAAATCCGATGGCGTCTTGACCATAGAAGCCCCCAAAGTTCCAGAGAAAGCTACTCGAAATATTACGATAAATAGAGAATAAAAGATTGCGTATTTATCAAAATATAATTTTGGGAATATTCTTGTGTTCCTCGTGCTAAAAAATATGGAATTTTTTAATTTCAGTTCTTGTAGGTAGACAAATGTGATATAATATATAAACCGAGATTTTCCGTACTTTTTATTAGTCCCGCAGGAGCTCTTCAGAAATACTTCTGAACAGTTAATCTCTCCAAATCATAATCCTTTTAATCGTTTAAACTTTCAAAAGCTTCTGCTTCATAAGATGACATCCTCCAAACGTCTACATTTGTATCGGATCCTATTTGAATGCCTGGCGTTGATAAGGTAGCGAGAATTTTATCGAAGTTTTTGGTCTTCCTCTTCGTGATGATCATTCGCAACCAGGAAACTAAAGGTGTATATTATGCTGCCTAATATACACTGATACACACGCTTATTATTATGTATTTACTTAATTTATATAAAAGTCTGATGACTAAAATGATGAGAGGAATATACAGAAGGTAAAAGATGTTGATTATTGTGTAGTAATGGACATCTTTATGGTACAAATCGTCCTCCACGCAAGCGTATAAAGTAAACAATTGGTACCATTTTGCGGTTCGGCATTCTTCTCCTCTCCCAAATCGGGTGTAAATTCGTTTAACTAGACCAGCATTAGAGAGTTGGGTTATTTGTTAACCGATGCCGCTGGGTCGTTTTGATTCTCGTAATAGATCTTAGTAAACCATCCCCGAAATATCGAAATATTTTGGTTAGACTACTTTTTCATATAAGATAAATGTTTTACCGGTAAACTTTCCTTTAATTTCTCTAACAACAAACGTAACTATATTCAACTCGTGGGATTCCTTTGTGAATTCACCGACGTCTTCCTAATCGTTTTTGCAGTTGGGGTTGAAGCATTCTGACCAATTAAAATAACTATTCTCTTAAAGCGAAATATTCTTTTCCAACACACCAGTTTGTTAAGCTTCATCGAGGTGCTAAATATAATGTTCCGTTATGCGTTTTGCCCTGCGGATTATCGCAAATTGAAACTTAAATTACCTTCGTTTCTTTTTTTGTGTTTTTTAGTTATTTCCAATTTCTTCGGTTGAAATAATATTGGGGAATTTGTAGCGACGATTTTTTCTTAAGGAAGCATCGTTTTTATTGTTTCGCTGGTTCGTTTAAGGTATTTTTTGCTTCCGAGAAACTAGGTCATACCATAATTTAAGTGATGGAGTAACATCTCGAATTAAAGCGTTTTATTACATGTGAGAGTACGCTTGATTGCTGCTGATAGACGGATATACCGAAGGGTTTTTTTCCGATTCTGAAATTATGAATTGGTTCATTTTGCTGGCAAAATTTAATGATGGGTCATACAATTAAAATTATTTCCCTTGATGTCGCTCTGTTATGGACACTTGGATCGAAAAACACTCAAAGAAGATTATTACAAGAGGGTTTACATTCAGGAAATATTAAAGTACAAGAATATAGCACTAAAGATGACTAAATGAGATCAGTGAGGTCTGAAGAAGCATCATAATCGGACTTTTAGAAAGTGGTTAGACGAAGTGGAGAGACCGAACTGACGATATCGGTTTAGTGAAAGAAAAAAACCTTATTGCTAAGCGACTTTAATGTTTCTATTTTATCTATTTTTTAGGTAGAAATATAAATATTTTAAGTATAAAGTTTTCTTAGATTTATAGAATCGGCAAATACTATTGTTTGTCCCCTGGAAATTAATTATGTGCGCCATTCCTTTACTAAATACTTTGTTCCGCGAGATCAGATTTCTCTCGCATATTTCAATTAGCTCTTCACTGCACTCTTGTGCCCTTTTCAGGCGCGGTGTTTCGGGATTGGAAGTAGACTGGTTCCCCCGTCTACTAGCGGGGAAGTCTGGCCTTACCCCAGAGGGGTTCTCAAAGTGGAATTTTAGAATATGCCGACTCCCGACATCCCCAAGTAGGTGGGCGGCCTATAGGAGAGGATCTTGATATGATCAGATATTTTAACTGGGTTTGCACAAACCCACGAGCCTCTCTCATGTCTACGAGTGCAGGGGAATCCCTCACACCCTCTTCTCTGAAGTTGCCTTTGGGCGACTCCCACGTTACAGTGGCCCATAATCGACCGGTCCCCTTAGGGAGGCGAAGGATAAGGCCCGTGCGCTCCCAAGTCCTGCTGGAAGGCAAATCGAGCTTACAGGAGGTCACTATACGTGCACCCCTCTTTCATTCCCGACGGATGCCGACCCAAGAAGACCAGTCAAAAGTTCCCTCAAATGGAATCCATGATATCTTTGGGGGGGGGAGGGATGTACATGGAATCCCCTTCTGAGATGGGCATGGTCCCTGAGGTGAGCCAGCCCCAGACGGTAGAATCTTTCATGGGGTCGAATACCAGTTAGTAAGTTATGAACCATACATAAAAAACATAGATATAGAGACAAATCACCATTCTAGGTTAAACAGTACAAAAGTTAGGAGGCGGAATGCGAAAAAAACCTGGAAATTGGCAGCCATCTTGGATTTTTGCCGCCATTTTGTTTTTTTTATTCGACTTGACACTCGAACCAGAATTGTTCCATAGACCCTTACCTTCAAATTGGTACTGAAAACAAAACTTTTGCAGCAATTTGGAAAAAAACAAAAAAAAACATTGCCAGCCACACTAATTACCTAAATAAAATCACGATATCATCGCATAAACAATTAAAAAGAGGGAGAACGCCAAAAAGAATTCAATTATGTATAATACAGATTCAGGGTATAATAATGAAGGATTACCTGATACTCGGGTAGTAACTCGCTAACACTTAACTACTTTCAGAACTATATTAGACTGATTAGCATGACCTCCATACACTAGCATTCACTTGCAAACCTCCTAATTCCATACACGTTTTATACTATCCTTCACCCTATACGGGATGAGCACTTTACACGCGGGACAGGAGAAATAAAAGAAATGATAAATAGGCAAGGACATAGTACACACCGTGGTTCGGATCCCACGTAAAGCTGCAGGTCCACCGACCGCCTTGTCACCTGTCAACCCTACTCCTGTATTTCCAACTTCGCTATCTCTACTCTTCCTCTCCCTCTTTGTCCCCACCTTCTCTGCCCGTCCTGCCGGATCCTGCAAAGGCTATGGAGGTAGCAAGAGTATTGTTAAGTCTTTTGGGGCGTTCTTCTCATCCCATATAAGTCACATAACTGATCGCATTTTATGTAAAAGAAGAGAAACTCCGATAAGATAGGTCCATTAAAATGCTAGACTCCAGTCTCTATAAATTATTTTATATAGCAAGTTAAATCTGCGGTACTCCTCCTTACAGGAGTAACTTGCACTTCGCAGGCAGACCTTCGATCAGTGGCCTACGGACTATCCGGCTCTGGAAAAGGGCTTTTGTTCTAAGATTTGTAAAAGATTTCCAGTACATATCTCCTAATAATTTAGTCTTCTATTTTTTTTAGATCCATCTTTATTTTCTAGGCCTAAAGGCAAAAAAACAACAACAACTTTCATCGGACTTATTTTGAAATGCGGGAAAAAAAAGAACCGGAAGAGCTGTTTTTTCCATCTAAATTTACTCGAATAATTTATTTATTTTTTGGTTTATTGGGTTTTAAGGGGCAGTATCGATTTCCCCCGGCTAAAGATGAAAACGGAAAACTATTTGCTTTTTTTTTTTAATTTTAATAATTTTTCTCATTTATTTCCTCAAATTCGAAAATCATATTTATTATCTAAAAGTTTCATTTTCTTTAAAAATTTGAATAATTAGAGTAACAAACATGGTCATTCTCAATTTTTAAAGAAATCTTAGGAAATATCCCGAAATCTGAGGATGACGGAATCGTTATATTTAAAAATACTTAAACCAGCGTTAAATAATGATCCTTGGCTATACCTCTCTGTGTTATGTGACTTCACAGTCACTTAAATACAATTAGCTTTCCATTGTATTAATTTGAAGTAGTTCAAAATTAGCATCGTTAGCGACAAATATAATATAATACATATACTCAATAGACTTAATACCAATATTCCATTAAAATGTTAACACCAGAAGATGAGCCCACAAGTTTGAAACGTCGTTGAATATATATATATATATATATATATATATATATATATATATATATATATATATATATATATATATATATATATATATATATAGTACAAGAAGAGAAATTGGACGCGACTGAGCAATGAGACGAGAAACAGGAGTTTTTTTAGACGTAAGAGAAAGGGACATTAGAAGAAGACCAGAATCAAAAAGAGCAGAGGGCGGCACAATGAAGGTAATCCTTTACCGAGAAGACAGAGATAACGCCAGGGAAAAAAAAGTTTGAAATTCCTGGCCAGGTCTCGAACCCGGGTCTGCTGATTGCCGGTCAGATGCTCTACCGCTAAGCTACCAGGCACAAATCAGTCACTCTACTTCGCCCAAAGTGTTACCCCATCCAATCCAGTATCTCTCTAACCTAGGAACCCCCAAGCAATTTTTATACCATATCTTCTTACACGCTGACAATTTAAAGGCTCATCCCCCATGTCACATGCAAAGAAAGAGCAAATATATATATATATATATATATATATATATATATATATATATATATATATATATATATATATATATATATATATATATATATATATATTTGTTGTTTTTTTCATGGCCCAAAAATTTAAGACTATTATATTTTTCCATATAAGAAAATTAATAGAATTAATCAAACGTTGCAATTTGTTTTATTATGCTTGTATCATAATTTAAAAGAATAAAAAATATAGCCAAACCCATGATATTAATAAATAGTCAATTGATGCGCACACTCAATATTTACACTGATGTCTCTTGTTGTTCAGGACCATTTCAATCTGTTTTGGTATGCTAGAAGCCAAATTTGTGATGGTATCGTGACTGATATTGTTCCATTTTTGTCCAATAAACACCCGCAACGGCTCATTATTGAATGACTTCTGTTTATCAACCGACAGTTCGATTATCGCTCACATTTTTTTTTTCTATTGTGTTTAGATCTGGCGCATTCTTGTCCCAAGGTCTCAGGGCCACGACTGTAGAATCTCCTCACCTTCACAAATAAACGCTACTCCAGCACGTTTTCTTCGCCGAAAACCAATTGCTGATGCTTGGGTAACTCTTGTGAATTCTGAAAATAAATTTCGATTTAGACAGGGTTAAATTTTTTTGCGAAGAAACGAATTATTACTACCCTTGGAAAAGATTTATTTTTTACACTATTGTAGAGGTATGCATAAGAAAGCTGTATAAAAATCCCCAAATCAGCAACATTGGTACGCCCGCTAGGTTAGTAAGGCCACGAGCTCGTACAGTTCAACCTTGGGCACCAATGATCAGAGTGGTTGACATGCACTTTAAAAATGAATAAATAAATAATAGTTCAACTGTGCACTTGTTCAAGAAACATAAAAAAATTCCCTCTCACATTTCACTCAATCATTAGATTTCAATTAATAATTGTCATTCCTTTCTCTCTTTCGACTGCAAATTGTAATTCAGATCATGTTCCTCACTTTCAAACTCTTCATTCCTAGCTCTTCTAACTATCTCTCTCCCAACCTTTATTAACTCTTCCACACCCTATTTTCCACCGTATTGTTATTAGCAAACAATATCTCTATCTCACGAATTAACAATTCTCGCGTTGAGCGTAACTTGAACATTTTTTCGTCATCCACTATTTCCTTTGTGACTCTAATTCAATTATCTTACCACTTCTTCATTCAGTAGAATTAATTTTGTTAAGTTTATTTATTCGTTCGGTGTAACGCACTAATTGTTCGTCTAAAGTTTCGACCTCATCTTTTACTATTTCTAGTAACGTTAGTTTCTTCGTTCGGTAGCCTCCCACATTTTCATCTGTTAAATTTGTGCTAGGAATTCTAGTTTTAAATAAAATATATTTTGTTATTTTCGTTAATTAATTGCCATTTTTTTGCCTATTTTTGTTTTCTTATCTTCATCGGCTAAATAATCGTTTCTCTTCCTTTGAGAGGAGCGTTGGATAGAACCTTCCTTATGTAGGATATTTCGCCATTGCATTAATATATGTATTGCGTTGGGTGATTGATAGGTTTGCAATAACGTACACTCTTAGAAAAATAGTATTTATTGAAAGGCAAAAATTAGGTCAAGTTAAAGTTAAAGAGAACAAAGTAAATTGAAATTAAAATACTTGCCGTGAAGCATTAAAGAATGCCATAATTTCTACCGTGTCGATGGGCCGTTCTGGTGTTAATTTTGGTCCAATCTGTTCGACGCGCGCTGCGGGATTGCTTTGAGTCGTTAATAGTAATTGGATAAATGTATGCGAAATAAGGTGAACGTAAGCTTTGAAAGCAAGGGAGCTTGCGGTAGTCACCAGTGTTACTTAGCAAGTGACTGATCGGATTCTAAAGGTGTGTGTTTGCCCTAAGAGAATGGTTGCATCGGCTTCTGAGCGTAAGCCGAACTCGCGCCACATCTTTGAGAACTCTAGACATACCGACGTCTGGTCTAACCAGTCTTCCGTAACGAACTGCTAAAAAGCTTTGGAGTGGTGACTTTATAGTGGAGAGCTGCCTTGCCATGATTCTGTTGCTGTTTTCCAAGGACAAATCTTTCCCAGACTGTGTAAAATTTATCTGTGAGATGAAATGTAACTGACTCGATGGTTGGTTGTCATCAGATGTTTGTTTGACCAGCTTCTTTCCGATTTATGTTGCCTTCCTGAATCGTTTTACATGTCCTGAGGTCATGCGGATAGGTTATATCTGAATGTAAGATGATCTTCGAATTCAATGTCCAAATTGGCATCAATGTCATGAACGAAATAATGCTTAGTGGAAGGTGAGGTAAGAATATTTTGATGAACTGTTGAATGTAGACTTGAATAAAAAACGCGAATGTGAATATGATTGGCTTCGAAGGTGCAAGCCGAATGCCGTATCAGGATATGGAACCGCTAAGTATGTATAAGATTGATAAAGCTGTGAAAAATCTATAAAATTGGAAGGGAGCTTTAGTAAATAATATACGAGGCGAGATACTAACATATGTTGGCGACTGTGTTATGGAATTGTGAGTTTTTTAAATGAGAACTAGTGCCCGAGAATTTGAATAATTATGTATAAGAGGAAACTGGAGAAGGGTGAATGCAAGAAATAAAAGGGAATAAGTCTGTCAAGTGCATGGGATTATGTATATTGCGAAATTCTGATTGTGCCTGCAAAACGAATAACTGAGGGAGTTATAGAGGTTGAGCAACGGCGGTTTAGAGCCGCACAAGGGACGAAGATCGAGTGTTCGCAATAAGACAGCTATTGAACAAGGCAATGGCTTTATAGAGGTTGAGCAGTGTGGGCTTAAAGCCGCCGGAGGGACGAAGATCGAGTGTTCGCAATAAGACAGCTATTCGACAAAGCAATGGCTAAGAGAATTTAGGTTTATGATTTGTTTATGAATTAAATAAGATCGTGCTAATTGAGAAGCAATTTGACCCAAGGTTGTGTAATATTTCCAAGATTGTTTAGTAATTTATAGGTGAGGGGCCGACTAAAGTACGAATTAGAATATAAGGGTTTGAGAGTGATAAGAGATGGATAGAAATGGGTCCTGTCTATGTTGAGTAGGAAGACCTGGTTAGAAGAGAGAGAACTGAAAATGTTGAACAAAGCGTATAAAATGATATGTGCGAGAAGAGAGTTAAAAGTAAATGCAGAAAAGGATAATAAAGCGATTTTAAGGGTGAGGATAACGTAAAATGTGATTGATTGGGTGGTGTTGCTCTTGTACAAGTGCGATGATTTAAGGAAGTATAGGGCATCGAAAATGTGGGTAAACGGATGAGGCAGCTTGTATGTCTAAAAAAAAAATCAAGATTCCTTATGGTTGCCGACAAAAAAGGTCACAGCAACAGAAATCACAAAATAGGCATACTTATAGGTTACACTAAAATAAAATCAAACCAAATATCAATTAATCGATAAAAATGGCAGAAGCTAGTAAAATATGAAAATGACGACATTTCCTACAAAATACAAATAGCATGCATGCCCAGATACTATAAGGTACTCCTGCCTCACTCAGAGACCTTACGGTGCCATTAACAAACTAAGAAAATACTATGGACGAGGTTACCCCCCTTCAAAAACTTCATCACACCACAGTCCGGTATGGTGGATAACAAACGCCAATGATCCTCAATATAGCGCTAGTGGGACTGATTTCACGCAGGAAGCTCCCATCAAGACTAGGACAAACAAACAAAAAGTGGCATAGAGTCTTGGGGACCAAATAGTCTTCACACGAAGGTTTAAGTTAGTGCTGCATCAGATTGCGCAGCCTTCTGCGAGTGTGATTGATTCGGAGACGACAGAAAATGTTCTTATAATATCAAAACATTCGAAAGTTGGGCCACGTAAAGAGTTGAAGAACAATGCGGGCAACTTTAAATTCCCCTGCACTGTTCCCGATCTTCTTTACTATGCAGCCGAGAGGGCTAACTCGATTTCTGCCGTGTAGTGTGGGAAAGGGCGAGGCATCTAGCCGGTTGCTTAGCCTGTTTCCCTTATAAGAGACAATTTCAATCTACCCCAGATTCTCAGAACCAGGAAATATAAAGCTTCCAATATCTCAGGAGCTCTTAGCGCTTCTTCAAATAGAACACGGCACGTATTCACCCCTAGCTAACCTTAATTTGACATCATCTTGACCGACAGAAATAGTAATACCGACATCATCTTAAAACAAAAGCAACGCCTGTAAAATTTTACCACCTTCAAATAAGGTAGAAATAGCATGTGGGTGGTAACAACCACCGCAAGGCTTTCGCAAATACAAGATCTGCGGATGGTAACAAACACCGCAGGGCTTTCGCAAATACAAGATCTGCGGTTGGTAAAAACCACCGCAGGGCTTTCGCAAATACAAGATCTGCGGATGCTAACAACCACCGCAGGGCTTTCGCAAATACAAGATCTGCGGTTGGTAACAACCACCGCAGGGCTTTCGCAAATACAAGATCGGCGGATGCTAACAACCACCGCAGGGCTTTCGCAAGTACAAGATCTGCGGATGCTAACAACCACCACAGGGCTTTCGCAAATACACAATCTGCGGGTGGTAACAACCATCGCAGGGCTTTCGTAAATTCAAGATCTGCTGGTGGTAACAACCATCGCAGAGCTTTCGTAAATACAAGATCTGCTGGTGGTAACAACCACCGCAGGGCTTTCGCAAATACAAGATCTGCGAATGGTAACACCACCGCAGGGCTTTCACAAATACAAGATCTGCGGATGGTAACAACCACCGCAGGGCTTTCGCAAATACAAGATCTGTGGAAGTTAACAACCAGCGCAGGGCTTTCGCAAATACAAGATCTGCGAAAGGTAACAACCACCGTAGGGTTTTCACAAATACAAGATCTGCGGAAGGTAACAACCACCGCAGGGATTTCGAAAATACAAGATCTGCGTATGGTAACAACCACCGCAGGGCTTTCGCAAATACAAGATCTGCGGGTGGTAACAACCACCTCAGGGCTTTCGTAAATACAAGATCTGCGGGTGGTAACAACCACCGCAGGGCTTTCGCCATATAAATTTCTGTCTTTCAAAACCCTTTTGAAGACAGAAAGATGCAGAGGCCTTGTATTGCAGACTATATAACGATACAGTGCAAATGAAGAGAAATCTGCCGTAAATGAGCTTAGTAATTTAAAAAAATAGGTCAACAGACCTAAGTCGCGAACTCTCAATTATTCTGACTTTATGACCTTGAAAACTTTCAAAACATGGAGAATCCGACCCATCGTTAATTTTCTGTTAATGAATCCCGGACTAACTTGGGAGGACCTTAGCAATGATATCATTCGAAGGACAATGTAAAACAACATAAGGGTTTTAAAGTCGTTAGAATCGGCCGAATAGTTACGATGCTATTGCCAACAAACTCAGTGAAAAGTAAAATGGTTAACATCCGACCGATGACCTACGGAACGACATAGTAACTAATAGAGTCGCGCACACGCTACTAAAACATTAAATATAAGAAGCCTATTTAAAATATTTAACCTTAGGCACGATAATCTTAGTTTTTTGGAATATTTAAAATATCCTTCGATTGTTTAGCGGTACTTAATTCTAATGCTTATTGTGTCCCTCTCTTTGGGGGTTTGAGCGCCATAAAATCGCCTCATACAAAGATCAGATTACCAAATAGAAAATAAAAGATCCCCCCCCCCCACCTCCCTAACAACCCTCCTTAAGGAGCAAAACTTTGAAACCTTCCCTGTGAGGCCACCTACCTACCTGCCATCCTTCGGTTGTTGGTGAAGTCTTTCGCACAGATCGCACACGAAAGGACTGTATGGGCTGCCCAGTTCTATATCATAATTTTCTCGCCATTTCAAATACCTTATGAAAAGAAAGAAATAATTTTTGTTTTTCTTGTGGCTATTAGAACAATTTAATATAATTAAACATCGATAAATTGAGCCATTTTTTAATTATTTTAAATTATTAACTTTAGAGGATTTTATATAGTTTCTATTAGGTTTATAATTATTGGCGTTTTTAAAGTTTAATTTTACATTTAAATTGCTCTCGAGTGTCTAGACATTGATTCAAACTATTTCCCTTTCATATATATATTTATATATATATATATATATATATATATATATATATATATATATATATATATATATATATATATATATATATATATATATATATATATATATATATATCAGGTGTCCCCGAAAAAAGTTAACCGTACTTTGAATTAGTATAACTCAAAGACTATTGAAGATTTTTAGGTCCTGCAAAAAGCGTTTTATTTAACAACTATTTATCTGTTGATTCTCGAAATTTCATTAAATTTCCTAATATGATATTGATACACTAATGGGTTTAGTGGAGGCTATCAAAAATATGTTTGCGCAAGCAAGTAAAATAATGAAACGAAGCCTAGGAAGGTTAGGCCAACGTGCACTTTCAAGAGAAGCGTAGGGAGCCTAGGTAGCCTAGGTCACTGTGTCATTCTTCAAGCAAAGCCTAGGCCATTTTACAGTGTTTTTTTCAGTCACGCTGTGGTATGGTCTCATCATTATTGCTTACTAAGCAAATCAAAGCGTTTCTGTGTAAAATTTTACTTCCATAGAACCTTTTTAATCATGCTGTTAACTAAAGATCAACGCATATTTGTAGTCACGAAATTTATTAAGACTGGCAGTATTAAAAAAGTACAAGATTCATTTGAACAACGTTTTCCAGGTAGGCACACACCAAGCAAACACAGAATTTAAAAAAAATGTTCGCAAATACCAACATGAAGGAACATGCTTAAATCTAAATAAAGGTCGTTCGGGTCGTATGAGAACCATAAGAACAAAAGAAAATATCGAAAATGTTCAGATGACACTTCTTCAAAATCCACATGTATCAGTCAGAAAGAATGGGTTACAATTTTTAAAGTTATCATTTAATCGCATTATTAAACATGACTTAAAATGGCATCCCTATAAGATGCATGCAAGACACCAGCTTCTTGAAACTGATTTTCCTCGTCGTAGACAATTTGTCGAATGGCTTCTCCATAAACTTGCTCGTTTCTTGGAAAACATTGTGATTGGTGACGAGGCAGCCTTTTTCATGAATGGAAAGGTAAATAGCCATAACATTTGGCAATATGCGCCGCTAAACCACCCCCCAGCATTCAAATTTGACACACGTATTTGTCTCTCTGTGGATCGGAATATGCGGGAATGGCTATCTTGTTGGCCCATTGCTTTACGAGAATAACTTGAATGGTGCTGCCTACCTGAGCATGATCAACGAAAGGATCTTCCCAGAACTCCGCTAAATT
This sequence comes from Ceratothoa steindachneri, assembly GCA_963969495.1. Lineage (NCBI taxonomy): Eukaryota > Metazoa > Arthropoda > Malacostraca > Isopoda > Cymothoidae > Ceratothoa > Ceratothoa steindachneri. The sequence goes on from OZ018324.1 coordinate 8,582,469, forward strand.
TACGGCAATCAATTCAATAAATTTTGGTGGATTCAGGACGGCGCACCAGCTCATAGACAGCTTACTGTAAGAACAAAACTAAGAGAAACGTTTGACAACCGCATTGTCGCGTGAAATCATGCAATTGAATGACCCCAAGATCCCCTGACTTAACACCGTGCGATTATTTCATATGGGAATATCTAAAGAATAAAGTGTATTCTACTCCACCACAAAAAAAAACAACTAGTTAAGAGATAGTATCACACGTGAAGTCAATAGACTTAAGGAAAATCACAAGTTAATCAAAAATGTTGTTCGATCGATGCGATCAAAAGCGCAACTGTGCTTGGAAAGAAATGGAGGACATGTGGAAGGAAACGGTGCTTATAAAATTAAAAAATGAATTTGTATTACCCATGTGAAGAGGTGTTTTTGTTAAAAATGGATTTAAATATATTTGTTGACTTTCAACTTCAAAGTTTTATTATTTTACTTCCTTGCGCAAACATAATTTTGATAGCCTCCACTAAACCCATTAGTGTATCAATATCATAAAAGGGAATTTAATGAACTTTCAAAAATCGACAGATAAATAGTTGTTAAATATGTTTTGTTTTGCAGGACTCAAAAATCTCTAATAGGTTTTGAGTTATACTAATTCAAATTACGGTTAACTTTTTTGGGGGACACCTTGTATATATATATATATATATATATTTAACAGCCCCCTAAAATGAAAACTGGTATTACAGCCCGAAAAACGCTAAGGAATATATTACGTGATCCATTAAAATGGGGGATATAGAAACGGAAAAAAAGGGGAAACTATTTTAACCGTTATATGAAGGTGAATAAAGGAGTTGGATTCGAACCTCTATCATCAAGCGTTCATCGCTATCAGAACCATGACGCTCATCGACTGAGATAACCATCTTCAACCCCACAAAAAGTTGATTCAAGAAGCCTTTTGAATAACGAAATGTAAATTTTATCCAGTGCGAGAAAAAACAAGTGATCTAACTTTTTGGGAGGATATATATATATATATATATATATATATATATATATATATATATATATATATGTTTGATAAGGCTAATAATAAGAATTCCTAAATCCGCTACAAAAGTCTCCTGGAGTTCCTCAACCCTCTTCAAGAGTGTTACATATACGACTAGGCAACCCTCCATTTCTCTATAAATATAAATTTCAAGAAGCCTTTGGTAAAAGCTAACGTTTAACTTTAACATAAAACGGAGAATGTGAATTTCTACGCGGATCTTCGCACTTTATAACTTTTTTTGATGAATGAACAATAACATTCTAGTCATTGCATTTAAGCTTCTTGAAATTTCTCTTTTTAGAGAAATGGAGGGTTGCCTAGTCCAACGTTTCCCAACCTGTGCAACATGGGCAAAATGGACCATGGTAAATTTCGGGTGGGGCACAAAGATTTTATAATTTTTAATAAGCCATAGGGCTAATATATGGGTCACAGCTCATTAAATTGAACAAAAACCTTTTATTGACTCCTAGTCTTTAGATTAATGAAATTAAATCTATGTATATAGTTAAAATATATTTAAATTGTGGTAACTTAACAATTATTTGGTGTTTTAATGATTTTTAATTAGTCAGCCATTGTAAATACCATTTTCTTTGACTGTAAAAAGAATTTTTTTTAGTTATTAGTGACTAAAATCTTGTTTATTTCAGTTATAAGTGTCTACATGGTTTTGTTATTATATTAGGTAAGCAACTTGTATTTCAACTGTTTAACTGAGCTCTAATACTAGTTATAGTTATTTTGTATAACAAATTGTAAATTATAGTATTCAGTGGGGTCCCTTGAGTCTGTCCAATACGGAGACGACAGAAAACAACCTGAAGCCGTCCTGGCATCGGCGCATAGGTCCATGGGAATAGTCGCGGTGCAATGGCACGCAAATTTAACTTCCCCTCGACCGTCTCCCATCTTATTTGCCAAGCAGCCCGTAGAGCTGCCCGTATTCCTGCCATGTAATCGGCACGGTTCCAGCGTGACACGAAGTGTTCTCCAAAAAGGTCGAACGCAATACTCCCAGCGCTGTAGAAGCTTTGGGAACAGAGGCGTGGTGACAAATAGTCAAAGGTGGTACCCACCATGGTGGCGTCCGGGGCAGAACCAGGGGCGCCACCAGCCCGAGAGCTATACCTAGCTCTCAAAAGAGTTCCCTAGCCCTTAGGGCTAAGGGTATAACTGGCGTCTCTTGGCGGCATAGGCACCGTCGAGATCAGATGCGGATGCAGTGAGAGCTGTTGGCGACTGAGGGAGGCGCCGGGCTTGCGCATACAGGCGAATAATGCACTATGCACGGCGCAGTGCGAGTGGCATCTCCCAAGCATCAACAAGTAGGCTCGGAATGGGGGACGTGCAGAAGGCACCGGTCGCCAGGAGAAAGCCGGTGTGGTGGATCGAGTCCACTTTCCTTCAATACACGCTCGGCTGCTGATGCATAAAACTCGCATCAATAGTCGAGCTTCGAACGAACAAAGGATCGATTATAAAAGGCATTAGCCTTATCAGCACCCCAGAACGAAGACTATCCATTGCGCTGGTACAAGAGACCTTAAGGCTGCGAATATAAGGCTTCCAGGTGAGGCATCGGTCAAATACAAGACTAAGGAAACGATGCGAGTCCAGCAATTCCAGGCTAACCCCACTTAGAAACAAGTCTAGGTCAGGGTGGAGCAGTGGAGGACGGCAGAAGTGCACCACTTTAGTCTTGGCCAAGACAAACCGAAGCCTGTTCGATAGGGCATAGCAAGAGACGCGGTTCAATGCCTGTCGGAGTGAGTCGATGCATCTGGACCGCCAAAAGAGATCGAAAGGTCGTCCACGTAGAGCGTAGCGAGAACATCTTCCGGCAGCACCAAGATGATGCCGTTGATGCTTAGGGCAAAGAGTGCGACACTGAAGACACTTTCTTGCGGTATCACCTCTTCTTGCTCCATTGTGTGGGAGATGGCGCCTATGCGTTCTTTTCTTTGTTCCTTCTCCCGAAGATTATGTTATTTTGTGTCTTCTTGAATAAAAACTGTAGTCAAAGTCAATATAAGTATTCCCTGATTGCTTAACTGATTATGGTTCCACATTTACCTACCTTCATGACAAGCCCCTTCGTCCCATTATCAGCCAAACAACAACAATCACCTACAAACTTGCTAAGGAATTCAGGCACTCATAACACCATAGACGTCCCAAACCTCAAATCCTCCACATATTTCATTGACATTCTTAATGTTTCTTAACCACCAACTATTATGGCATCACTCGACTTTGACATATTCTTCATTAATGTCCCTGTAGACGAAAACATATTCTTCATCGGACAACGCTTCTAATAATTATCCGGCCTAAAACCATTTTGATATCCGTGAAGCCATCCTCAAGCAACTTCTCCAAATATGAACTAAGAAAGCTCTATCTTACGCGCCTGATGGCAAGATGTACGTCGTGACGAACGGCGTGGCTTTTGATTCTCCTTTGGCACTCCATTTTGTCAACTTTTACATGAACATGCTGGAGGAAAAATCTCCAAAGGCAAGCCCCATCTCAAGCCAGTCAATTACGTCCACTACGTCTCGACGGCCCTTTCATAACCAAACCAAGTTTAGACACTGTCCAACAGCTCATATAGGAATTCAAGAATACAACCTGCTTAAAGTTCACTTATGAAAACGGAACAAATAACCACACTTCATGGAGGTTCTCGCCAGCAATGCAGGTAGTCACTTTGAAACGGCAGTGTACACCAAAGAGTCCAACCTAAGTTTCTTTCTCAAATAAAAGTCAGAATACCCAGAACGATATAAACAAAGCGTAATAAACAGTTTAATTAACAGTTTTCACTCACTGAAGTCAATGAGCATCAGTTATTGCTCGTAACTAACCAGAGTAACTAAGCTCCTCGTTAACAATGGATACCCACAAAATCAGAGTGACACCACAATTAAGAGATACATGTGGAAATTCGTCCAATGACAGTCCAATAACGCCTACACCTCCTCGAAAATCAAACTGTTCTGCCAAGGCTGTATTAATTCCCTCTAAAATGAAGACGGACTTAGAATAATATTCATCGTAACGTCGTATCAATCGACCCCCAAACAAAACTGAACCTTATCATCTAGTACAAGACTCAACGTGCCTCCAATTTAGTCACATAGAACAGTTGTCTTCCTCCCAATCAACAACTCAAAGAAATTATTTTTGTATACCAGTACATCTGCAACGTCGGTGACTGTAAGCATCGCAACTCTAGGTACATGGGCATGTCCACAACTACTTCACTCCCTCCAGACGTCTCACAACCAACTAACAAGACGGCGCAATAAATTGCTACACCCCTAAACATTCCACTTTCCTCTCAGGAGACATGATTAACGCCAATACCACCACTCTTCACCTGGAAAAGGGGCTAGTAAGATTCAGAATGACCGAAGCTGTCGAAATCAGTGTAATGAAACTCGAAATAAACATCCAGCTAAACCAAGACATCGTCCTATCTAGCAGTAAAAGACTCATCTCTGCCATCCTACTAGTTCCTTTGCCTTCTTTCCCATAATACAGCAATCTTTACGCCTCCTATTTATTCTGAACACTATTTCCTCAGTATCTTTTCTCTTCACACCATTGGTCAATTCAATACAATTCAATTGTGAAAGAGAGATAAAACGTGGAAAAAATGAAAATGTAGAAAATTTGCAAAGAGAGAGAAGGTGGCTGGAGGTCAGATTAATCGCTTTCTCTGTCTGTTTGTGCATCCGGTTTTATAGTTTGTGTTTTGATTCCATAAAGTCGTTTAAGCCTTTGACTTTGTTGCATGTTTTTCTGCTTGTTGTTTTTTTTTATTCTTTTGTTTTGCTTTGTTTATTTGTATCGTGTCTGTTTGTATTGTCTTTTATGTTTTGGTGCATGTTAACATAATTATTTTTGTTCGTATTTTGTTGTATTTACATACTGTTTGTTTGGTCTGTATTGCGTTCAATTGTGTCTTATTATATGTTGTTTATACTTATGTTAATATACTTGTGTGTTCATATAATGTTGTATATGTGGCCATTGGTGAAATCAAATGAAATGAAATGAAAAAGTAAGGGGCAAAGTAAAAATAGTTCGACTGCACCCTCACCCCTTGGCCCTCTTAATTGGTTTCAAGGCGAGGGGTGGTACTTGTTTATAATCCCCAACAACCACATTCTTCAAAAATTCAGTAGGTTCTGGGCACTGTGGATACGGGAAGTAGGAGTGAGAAGAAGAGGAAAAATAAAGTTTTAGGATAGGACAGCGAGAAAGTATAGTAGGGAAAAAACAGAGTTAGTCATGTAACTCAAGGCTTAACGTGGAATCCGAACCTCGATGTGTATCATGTAACTATGTAACTATTATAAACAGTCACTCTTTCCGTGGCATCTGTCCCAAGTGTCCGCTTTGAGTCTCATTCGTATGATTGGTGAGAATAAAGATGCTGAAATTAGAAGGAAGCTAAAGATTTGCAGGTTTGCCTCGAGGTCCGGCTTATCTCTGTCAATTGTAAGTAAAAGTAGTGTGTTCAAGTTAAAAGGTTGTTTAGCATGAGGATCACGCAATTCTCATATAAAACTGTATTCGCCTGTATCTTTTTAGTATAAATGTTTGTTTATATTAGGCGTTCAAACCATTATTTGTAATTATTCTTACTAATACTCGTGTAGGTTTCTATCTTTTTAGCTATTCTTTACTTTTGCTATTCTAGTTATCCTTAACTATCTACTATCCCCTATTAATAATTAGGTTTGCTAAATAATCCTTATCGCTGTAGAGTAATTTTCTCCTTCTTCGGCTGTACATTTCCTCTTCTTCTTCTCTTTTATTCATCATTGGTAAGTTTAGGAATAGATGGCGTGATCACCCTTCCTTCTGGGCTATCTGGATGGCTAAATCTATGCCAATCTCGTTTTGATTCTTTTCTATGACTTTTTCTGACTCTCTTTGCAATTATTGTGTTGAGAGGCTTTATCTTTGCCTTCCTATGTAGGTCTCTTTGTATTTTCTTGTTTTTCAGGTTGAGGTTTCTAAACTTGTATAGTAATACCAGTCCGCTTTTCCCTCTATTTACTCTTTCAGTAACGTCCTTTTTTTAACTTGATGTTTTAATGGTTAATCCAAGCACCTTATACCCTCTGTATATCCGTATACACTCTCTTTATACGTATTTATCTGACAAAAGCCTTGTGTAAATAGGTACAGTCTTAAATTTATCCCTGTAATTTTAATTTCGATTTCGCTTCTTATTCATTGATCCTGCCTATCTCGTCTTCATTCTAGCCTGCATCTCTCCGTTCCTGTAAGGGCAAACTATTAGCTTACTAATGTTTTCGGCGAATTTGATGTTACGGCAGTCAGTATTAAGAAGTTTCGAGATACATATCTGCGGTGTAGATTGAAGAGAGAGAGATGAACTCAAACACCCACCTCGGGGTAATCAGACAGCGAGCTCGAATTTATTCCCTTGATGTCTTCCGATTTCTATTTAACATATCTCTTTATTACTTAATCACATAAAATTTTATCTACCTTGTGGTTCATTCCAAGTCTGAGTATCTAAATTGCATACCTTTTCCCAACTTTGTCGAAGGCTTTAGATACGTCCCGACAGAAGATGTCCAGTGTCCACGCTCATTTTGTCTCCTAGTGACATCTTGGTGCTTTTGTTTTGTTCTGAATCCAAATTAGCAGTTATTTCTTAGCCCGGCGTCATCGAGGTACTTTGTGAGTCTATTGTTAATTATCTTTTCAAATACCTTCTCGATAAAATCTTGTAGTGATCTGGAAGTTTTCCCGCCTTGGGGATGAAAATCATCTTTACTATCTTGAGTTCATCGGGAAAGTATCCCGTATTCAAACAAGCGTTGAATATGTTACTAACTCCTTCCAGTATGTTCAGAGAAGCTCTAGGTAATTGTATCTAGTTAGTGCCGATCTACCAGAGGCTTGTTGTCGGAAGCTGTTTATCGTTTCTTTTACTTCTTCTATTGTTACTATAGCAAGTTTCAATCGTTGGTGTTTCTTTCTTCATTGGCAAAGTGGAAGGGGTACGTCTTCTCAATTTCTTCATTTAATTCCTCTACTATTTAGTTTTCGAATTCAATGTCGTAGGTTTTATTTTTCTTTGCTCAATTTAAACACATTTATTGAGAAAAATATTGGAAGACAAATCGTTAAATATTTTATGAGTCTAAATTGACGTAAATAATTTTGGGAAGCAATTTAATTGTGAATCCATGGAAATTCTTAAGGGGCACTTAATGAGGAAGAGACTCAAAGTCTCCAATACACTAACTCCAGGAGGGACTATTTCACCCCACAGTTAATCCCAAAACATTAGTAACTTGTGGGTTTTCATAACTTGAAATTTCATGTTTATTAAAAAGTCCCTGAAGTTCAAGGTGGTTAGAAGTCCATTGATAAAGTCTTAAGTTATAACATAAGACTTTATCAATAGGTTTATTGAGTTATTAACACTATAATTATATAAAGCCTTAAAGTCAGACAGAATTATCAGCATTGAAAATTAAATTATCCATATAAAATCTTTGAGAAACATAAGTTGAAATAATTCTATTTCTTAATCAGAAAATATGGTGGAGAAACTGTTGAAGGACGAATGGGCTGCTTTTATTTCCAGAGGTTACTCTGTTATAAGCATAAAAAAGTAGATTTTTATTATTAGGTAGATAATTAGGATTTTTAAGCCAAAGGATTTTGTCGACTTGACAGTAATTTTTAGTTAAGTATTTAAATTGTAAATAGGCTGTTTCAATATCCCCAATCATTAAATACCTACTTTCCAATATTTTTTCTTTATATGGCTCTCGAAGTAGGGCAATGGGTGGTTAGTGTGTGTATTTTTCTCTCTCATTCTTCGTGTCTTAGATTCAAATAAGAAAAAAAAGATTCCTTAATTTGAAAATTTATATTTTTACTTCCTATATTTGCTAAAATTTTCCAGTATTCTTCAAACAAGGTCATAATTTCTGCCTCGTTTTCTATGATGTCATTTCTTGCATCCTTAATTTCAATTTTATAATTTCCTTGTCCTTGGCTCTAATCTATTAACATGTTTCTTAAATTCCTTTGGGGATGCTTCTCCATCTGTTTTCTTGATGTAGTGATCTTATTTCTCCCTTTGTTTATCACAGATTAGTTATACTAATCCTCTTTTCTGTCTCCTGAGTGCACTTAATTTTTCCCAGGTTGGTCCGCATCTCATTATCCTTTCTCCTCACTCTTATCCACCATTTCTGGTGTCAATCTGAATTGTTGGATAGTTTTGTACGAGTTAATGTGGATGATGGCAACCCCTCATCTTCCCTTTCGATTTCTTCTCTAATTCTATACAGCTCTCGTCGAATCCTTGTAGAGTGGCCTCACTGAGTGGGTTGGGTTCTTACGTCCGAAGTAAATCTTTGTACTCATCCCAATCCGTTCTATGTTAGGCTTTCTATTTCTTCGAAGGGATCTGTATAGGATGCTTTCTTACGTGCTGTAGAGTTGCAGTGTTTGCACTGCAAGGAACTTCTATTGATCTTATGCAATTCTTGAAGGGCAGATTGAAATTAACAAGACAGATATCCGATTTTGTCGCAGATTCTCCTCGTAAATAGGTTGGGAAAACCGAGTCCCAGTCTCCGAAGTATTCATCTGTTAATAAATGTATTAAGTTGTAGATCTATTCCCAGACGCCCTAGAATTGACGTTTGTTTCGCCCATTACGATGATCAGTGCCCTATTTTTAAATAGTTTAGTAAAATTCTGTACAGGTAATTTGGGGCACCTGGGTGGCTGGTAGCCTGCTGCGACTATGATGTTGCTTAATTTCAGTTGAAGTTCTATTAATGCATAGTCATATTCTATTCCTTAAACTATTTTTTATTAAGCCGTTGATTTAGAGCTATTGTAGCCCCATTGAATGCTTCAGCCATAGTATTCTTAGCAAGGATATTGTAGTTTTAGATCTTTATATTTTCATTTTCTATGTTCCTTCCATGTCCATTACGTTCGAATCGATAGCTCTGAAGAGGTTTTCACATATATTTTCTTTTTATCTCCATTCGTTAGTATTTATTGGAAATATCTTGAATTTCGTAAATTCCATATTCCAATTGTTCATTTATTATTCGTTTAGTCGTTTTACCTGGTCTTTTATCCGGTGAAGGGAGTTAGCGGGTTTTTTTTCTTTTGGTTCATTTTGTGTTTCCATTGTGATCTGCCTCTGCTCGTTGTGTGGTTGGGGACTTTGAACGACTCTTCTCTAGGGTGATGAGTTCCTTTTGATAATTTCTTTAGATTTGGAAGGGGTCCGGGGTTTCTTCGTGTTAGTCGTGTAAATCTTTGTTCTATATTGTCGGTGTTTTCCATCTCTGTGTCCTCGCTGTTCTCCTCATCTGTTTCTATTGTATGTATTTTATTAGTATTTTATTAGTGCTTTATTAGTATTCTCTGTCATGTTGGTATTAAATATTGCCGATAAGTCGATCTTCTTGGGAAATTTCATTGGTTTTAATCCATTCTCTTGTAGCATGATATTAAGTGTTGTTGTGTAGCTTTCTGGATTGACAATGTTCATTATGTGCGCGTGTAATATGCACGTAAGTATTTTTTACATTAAGTGTTTCATCTAGATTGACCTATGTAGTTAGCCCTTGTTGGCTATTTTTTTCCATTGAAGTAAATGTATTTCTGTTGATGGTTCCATTGCTTCTGCGATTTTCCGATTCTTTTCCTTTGATAATTTCCCTCCTTTTGAGACAGATCATGGCCATACTCCTGTGGTCTCCTTGGCAGTTAATGTATATTTTGGTGTGCGGTTGCAGTTGCGCCATGAATGTCCTTCTGTTTCGCATTTTGAATAGATCAGATCTTTCGGGTGCGAGGCAGTTTTGTGTAGTGTTACCCTCCATAACATAGCAAGCACCTTAGGCAAATCTGTATGCTGTGAAGGTGTCTCTTTGTACGTGTGCAGGTGGGATCTTATAATGTTGGCGAGAAGACTCTTTTCCAGAATCTTTGGTGCTATTTACGGTTATTCGTATATTAAATTGAAGACATGAGTGTGGTCTTTAAATTTCGCCACCACTAAAATCTTCAGCCATGCTGTCTCTTTTGGAGGTTTTCTTTTTCAATTCCTGGGCTAAATGTTCTCTCACCCATGATTCTATCTTACGGCATATAACGCTTCTGTCAGCCGTGATTTGTGGGTGTATGCTACCTTCAACATCCAATTTCTTCAGATAATGATTTCTGCATTGGAAAGCAATTGTTCTAAATTTTTTTGGGGGAGGGGGGTATTACAGTGAACCTTGATGGTGGTGTTTCAACGCATTTGATAAGTGGAAGTTCCAGATCCGAAGATATCAATTGAACTATTTTTTTGCGGTGTTTTATTTTTTTTCCATTCGGGGTCAATTTAAGTGGCAGCAGTCTTTTGAAGAGGGCTTTTTCTTAAGATCTTCACAAGTAGAAAAACTCCCATATTCCACTAGTGGGAGGCTGGAAAAAGGCGATCTCGATAAAAGAAGAAAGATTTTGCTTAGGAGGATGCTATCTTGCCACTTGCTATCTTGCACCTTGCTTTCTTTTCCCTTGCTATCCTGCCCCTTGTTTATAAGAATTCAGCTAAAAATAGAGACTCATGCTTACGTGTTGTAAAGTCGACTATCGCTTGCCACTCTTTTCAGATATGACGCCAAGTCAGTAATGCTTCTGAAGTCCCCGACGTCAATGAAGGAATTTGGGGGTGCGAATGAAGAGTAATTCGCACCTCCGAGAACGACTGGTATCACGCCGAGTTTCAGGGACCGATAGAATTTCTCCGTTACATAATCTTCACCTGACAAAAGTGTGGGAAAAATATTTACAGAGAAAACAAATGGTTTCATCTTGGTATTAAAAGCTTCACAATCTAATATTAGTTTAGTTGGAAAGTTTCTTATCTTAGCTGGGAGAAAAAATGAGAAAATAAAAGAATGTACAGCCATGGCCAAAAGTTTTGTGACTACTATATTTTTTCATATAAGAGAATTAATAGAAATGATAAACCTTGAATTTTATTTTAGTATGTATATAACATAATTTTAAAATGAAATATATAAAATTCAGAGCTCAAACCCATTTTATTAATAAATACAGGCAATTGATGTGCAAAGTCCATATTTATAATGATGTCCGTTGTTCTTCAAAACTGCTTCAATTCGTTTTAGCATCCTGGAGACCAAATTTGTAATCATATCTCGACTGATATTAATATTTTTTTGTTCAATAAACTCCCACCATTGCTAACCATTGAATGGCTTCTGTTTATCAACAGCCAATTTGATTATCGTCCACAAATTCTCTATTGGGTTAAAATCCTGCGAATTCCCCTGCAAAGTTCCCCAAATTTCGATGTTCTTTTCAGGCAAAAACTTTGTTATTGCTTTTGTTTTGTGACATGGTACGTCATCATGCTGACAAATATAGATATCTTCCCCAAAGTGGTCTTGAACTATGGGAAAAGGGCTGATGAAGCAGCTTTTGATTCCATTTTGAGTTCATGGACAAAATTTATAGAGCTCCAGTTTTCTTAGATGAGACGCAGACTCATACAAGAAGTGTGTCCAGATTCTTCACCGTAGACACAAGAGAGAACTCGTGAGAGCGATCATCCTTTCTCCTTCTAACGAGGACTCTTACAGAAGCTTTACACAGGCGGAAGGCAGCTTTATCATATAATAACACTTTGCTCGATTCTTCAACTGTCCATTCTTTATATTTCCTACATTATGAAGCGAATATTTAACCTTCTTCTTTGTGAGATGAGGCTTCTTTGCAACCCTTGTGTATAATTCTCTGCCTCACAGTGCTCGCCAAAGCTTTCGCACCTGCCTTTTTGCAATCTGAGCAAACTTGGCACTGGATGCAGGCCGATCTTTGAACTGGGATCTCATTAGGGTGTGATCTTGGGGGTTTATTTGAAGCTAATGTATGTCGAAAAGACTTCTTCACAGGAGTGTAACCAGTTTTCTTAAAGTTATTAATGATCTAAAAGATGGTGCTCCTTGATGTAATGCCCTTAGCAACTATCTCCTTGTATTTCAGACCACTTTAGAGCAGGGCAACAATAGTTGGACGCTTTTCTTTGGAAAGAACCATTTCTGTTAACGGAGAAGATAAAAAAAAATTACAAATAAATATTACAAAATAGGTTAGAAATTCACACCATTCATTTAACTCTTATTTGTCATCATTTAACCCTTTTGATCGAATAGCAAAGCTTCAGGACTGAAATTCTTCTCCTACAGGAACAAGACCAGAACGCCAATTTGGAATCAGCGAAGGACTGCAATTATTTCTTATTATTTTTGAAATGCTGATTTTTTAATACACCTACTATAATTTAAACTTGAAAATAATTATTTTTGTTGCCAGAATGGGAAAGGTCACACAGTTAAGGAGAACCTAATGATGGCATCGTATATAAGTGTAGTGGATAAAAGGCTGGTACAAGATATATATATATATATATATATATATATATATATATATATATATATATATATATATATATATATATATATATATATATATATATATATATAATGCTACAAGAAAAAAAAAATCCACTTTCCAACAAACAGTACGATAAGTCGACCAATTTATGACTTGTTAAATGAAGCGGAACAAATTTTGGTTGATAAACTGAAAAATAGCAGTTTTCTATTCAGGTTAAAGACTCATCTAATATGCTGCTGAATAGCAACCCTTTTCCAGTATATTTTTAAAAGATACAGACAAGAATGGCTCCAATTTCGAGTAAACTACTACAGTGCCCCTTGAGGTTGTCGCAATGAACCTGAAGATGAGCATTTTCTTGAAAGAAAGTTAATGGACATAAAGTTGGGATGAACATCACATTTTTGTTCTCTTTCTGCCTGTCTGTTTCTCTCTCTCTCTCTCTCTCTCTCTCTCTCTCTCTCTCTCTATATATATATATATATATATATATATATATATATATATATATATATATATATATATATAGAGAGAGAGAGAGAGAGAGAGAGAGAGAGAGAAACAGACAGGCAGAAAGAGAACAAAAATGTGATGTTCATCCCAACTTTATGTCCATTTATATATATATATATATATGTATATATATATATATATATATATATATATATATATATATATATATATATATATATATATATATATATATAAATATATAAATATATATATATATATATATATATATATATATATATATATATATATATATATATATATATATATATATATATATATATCACCTACAAGAGAAAGAAATTTTTGAGGTGAATGTGAGCACAGAAGAGAAGAAACAGGAAATCTTCAAAGGCATGAGAAATGGACATTGAGAGATATATGGAGAGTGCCATTTATATTATATGTTTATTTGTCCTTATTTCCTATTCTTTCCACTTGATTTTTCGTTTTCTACATTTGCTGGTTTATTGAATCTTCTTCTAGACTTTTTTCCTTTGAGTTGGCCCTTCAAACGTTTTCTTCTGATTTGCTTGGCTTCCGTATTCTGGTTGAGTTAGTCCTTCAAGCGTCCTCGTTTTCTTTCTTAAGAGATTTTTCATAAAATTTATTTGGACTTGCTGAGATTCGAACGAGGTACCTCTTGATTTCGTCTCCGATGTTTATGCCACACAACTGGCTCGTCCCTTCTCTTGACAGGGTAAGTTTTTCTGCTATTTATATTATCGAGTTGGAAGGAATTTTTCTCATACATTTCGCACCCCTACAAATACAAAGATCAATGAGAGCAAATGACGGCAGTATGAAACTATATCCATACTGAGAAGACTAAAATAACGCCAAATAAAAGATTCGAATTATCCTGCGCGAATCGAATCCGGATATTTGTTTTCCAAAGACCCTTACCTCGCCTTAAAAAACTAGCTCTTGTCTCATGTGAGTAGTATTGAAGGTCCCAACCAGAGTCTATACACGCACACACACTCTCACACACATTTACACACAAACAGACAAGTACACACTGTCGTGGTATTGCAAGGACCGAGTGGTGGTGTACGTACGTATAGGTTTGTTACCTACTTCAAAAACTCCTTGATTAAGTTTTCTCTAAGAGTGCTATATTTTATTATTTTTACGTTATTTTTAATCTTTGAAGGTTTCTAGTGCCATGCTCAGCGTTTCGAGGATTGAATTAAATACTTATAAGAAAATAGACTTTTAATAACAACATGAACAAAAAATAAAATCTAACAAAACAAACTACACAGTTATAAATTAAACGGGTTTAAGTGAGACTTACTAAATTACACAAATGAGTATACAGTAATGGTTGACCCAAAGCTCACCTTAATATTGAACGCTAATTGACCTTCAAAAAAGATAATTAAATTTATTTGCCTCTAAAAACAACCACAAGGGAATCTGGTTGGAGACTGACCTTCGCCTCAATTTTTATGTAGGCGCACGAATGCTGTTGGAGGGCAGGTGCGTGGACTTATTCACAGACACTCCAGATGTTTGTCTGGCACGGGGATAGTCTTAAAGCCACAGGTGATTTCGGTGCGGGCGACGGATGGCGTTACGCACGTTGTCTTGGTAAGATGATTTCACCAACGAGACAGGAAAAGTATGCTTCTTCCAATCTTCTGGTTAATCTTGGAATAATTCGCACTGACGAGCGGTGAGCAAACGAGTTAATCCTTTGGCGAATGGGGAGTGTTTGATGACGTTCACTTTGGGGTATTCCTCAATGGCGAGAACTATCTCTGGGTTTTGTTGTAAACCGGGATAAGGGGTTTCTCTGACGAGAGATAGTTGAACTTGTTTCTCAATACAAGCTAACTTAAATTTCGGTGTGGCCACCAGGAACTTGCTCAGCATGAGCTTCTTCTATGTTCCTTCCGTAGGGTTGCCGGACACATAGCCGAACTTCGTTGTCTCGATCGCAAACTCGATCTTCTTCGTTCTTCTGCAGTTATCGGCACATATACTTCACAACCCCACTGGGGGTAGGGAAAGGAGGAGGGGCGATGAGGTCTTTGAAATTAAGCCTCCTCCTCTCATGGTGTTTCTCCGAGCGTCTTTCACTTAGCCCTAAAGGCACCTTTTGGCATTTGGTTGATGCTCCTCTAATTTTGTCTATGAAGTGAAATTAAATACCAACTCTTAGGGGAAATATAGTCGGTGTGGAGAGAGGGCAAGGACCACACTATGGACTGCTATTTTTGCATGACAAATCTTAAAAGTGAACATTGTATCAAGTATTTAAGCTTTCTGTATTATACTGGCTCCGGAAAATGTCATTATTTTGCATAGACTTAGCATAAAATTAAAAAACTAACATAGTTCACTTCAGCATGAACATATCTTTTACTAAACATTTATGTATTATCTGCAACTCCAAATCAATTCCTTTATGTAATATGAAATTATACTTTCCACAGGTATAAATAAGAAGAATAAACATAGTGTGGCATATCCGGATGTTCCTTCTCCCATCAAACCCATGCCCCATGGTCCAGGAATTCCTATACTTTCTCCCATGGAACATATAGAGGTCCATGAAAAGATTAATATGGAAGTTGATCAAGATTATGACACATCTGAGTCTTATCAGGTTTTCACACATGATATGGTCGCAAGACCATTCACTCAAGTTCAGTCAAATAACCTGACCAGGGATCTGGGGCTTTCAAAGGAGAATGCACAACTTCTTGGCTCTCGACTTTGTGAAAGTAATCTTCTCGCTAAAGAAACAACACTTTTTTTTGGTACAGAAATAGAGAAGAAGAGTTTCGAAGCTATTTTTTACAGCATTCTTTCAGCTCTTTAGTATACTGCGCCAATATTAAAAGGACTTGTTAAGGCCCTTGGAATTCCCTACAACCCAGTAGAATGGAGACTTTTCATAGATTCCTCCAGTAGAAGTTTAAAAGCTGTGTTACTGAATATTGGCAACAAGATAGATTCCGTTCCTATAGGCCATTCAATCCAACTTACTAAAAGTTATGAAAATATGAAAAATTGCTGGATGCAATAAATTACTCTACCCACAATTGGAGGATATGTGGCGACTTATAGGTAAAATCATTTTACACTTGGCATTTCTAAGCTCTTTGATATTGATATTTTCATTTTTAATTGTTAATACTTGTATACACCTTTTGGTCAACTTACATTTTACAAGAATGCAAATTTAGAAATCATGAGTCATTTTTGAGTTATATTTTTTTGTTGAAGTGTGTCCCTATAGGTTAATGCATCCTTTTGGGTTAATGGGAAACTTATCCTAATTGAGAAGGTATACAACATAACTCAATACACTCAAAATATGATGTAGATATATGCACTAGTTCCAGTACAATGATTTAATGCATCGGCATACAGGATTTTCCAGTACATATTCATATTCTTATTGTTTAAAGAAATATTACTTTGAATTTGTTTTTAGAAATATTACACTTTGAATTTACATACCCTGCTAAATTTCATTTCAGCTAGTGTCTCTTATACTTGGGATGCAAACAGGCCACACGAAGCATCCCTGTTTCCTATGTTTATGGGACAGTCATGCAGATAGTATGCGCTATAAGAAGAAGGTTTGGCCTCCACGTGAAGCATTTAGAATTGGATCAAACAATGCGATAGCTGAACCTTTAGTCCCTCCTCACAAAATACTGCTTCCTCCACTTCATATAAAGCTTGGCATAAGGAAAAATTATGTCAAAACCCTTAATAAAGAAGGCCAAGCTTTTAAATTTCTTCTTGATGATAGATCAGCAGTTTGAGGCTTCAATGACGGACATAGAAAAAGATGCATGGAAAGCTTTCAAAGCTCTAGTTAACAATTTTATAGTCAATAAAAGAAACCCAGAATATGTATGTTGCCCTGGTCAATTAGCTCCTAACAAGTCTCAAACATTTGGGAGCTCGAATGTCTATAAAGATACACTTTTTACAGTTCCATCTGGATTATTTTCCCGACAACTGCGGGGATTATTACAATGAAGAATAAGGGGAAAGATTCCACCAGGACATAAAAAACAATGGAATCCAGGTACCAGGGTAAATGGGACGTAAACATGCTTGCCGACTACTGTTGGTGTTTGAAGCGTGATGCACCAGATGAGAGGCACAGACGAAAATCGTCAAGGGCGTCTTTTCTTGGAAATTAGAATTATTTTCTTTATTATGTTGCATTCTTTAATTTTTTGTTTTATTAAAAGGATTATAGTTTACATGCATTTATTCCTGTTTCTATGATATAACAATAATAATGCATAATTCGATAGAGAAAGGTTTTAAATTTTTTTCCAGGAAAAATGAGGTAATCTCAATGAAAATGGTGTATGCCGTACTGAGAAAATCTGACCTGATTGAACAAAAATACATTCATTTTTGAGACCAAGAGGTTTGATTCATTAAGAAACCGAAAAGAAATCCTGAGGAACATAAAAAATCTTTTCAAACGCAGGTCTGTGTAATCATTATCCCAATTTTAGTTATATGAGCACAATCGTTTCTTTTTTTTTATTGGAGGTTATTTAGTCTGCAATACAACGTTTCTGCATCTTTCTTTCTGCCGTCAAAATGTTTTTCAAGGGCAGAAATTTAAAATATGGCATCTTTCTTTCTGCATTCAAAATGTTTTTCAAGGCCAGAAATTTAAAATATGGCATCTTTCTTTCTGCATTCAAAATGTTTTTCAAGGGCAGAAATTTAAAATATGGCATCTTTCTTTCTGCATTCAAAATGTTTTTCAAGGGCAGAAATTTAAAATATGGCATCTTTCTTTCTGCATTCAAAATGTTTTTCAAGGGCAGAAATTTAAAATATGGCATCTTTCTTTCTGCATTCAAAATGTTTTTCAAGGGCAGAAATTTAAAATATGGCATCTTTCTTTCTGCATTCAAAATGTTTTTCAATGCTAGAAATTTAAAATATGGCATCTTTCTTTCTGCATTCAAAATGTTTTTCAAGGGCAGAAATTTAAAATATGGCATCTTTCTTTCTGCATTCAAAATATTTTTCAAGGGAAGAAATTTAAAATATAGCGTCTTTCTTTCTGCATTCAAAATGTTTTTCAAGGGCAGAAATTTAAAATATGGCATCTTTCTTTCTGCATTCCGAATGTTTTTCAAGGGCAGAAATTTAAAATATGGCATCTTTCTTTCTGCATTCAAAATGTTTTTCAAGGCCAGAAATTTAAAATATGGCATCTTTCTTTCTGCATTCAAAATGTTTTTCAAGGGCAGAAATTTAAAATATGGCATCTTTCTTTCTGCATTCAAAATGTTTTTCAAGGCCAGAAATTTAAAATATAGCGTCTTTCTTTCTGCATTCAAAATATTTTTCAAGGGCAGAAATTTAAAATATGGCATCTTTCTTTCTGCATTCAAAATGTTTTTCAATGCTAGAAATTTAAAATATGGCATCTTTCTTTCTGCATTCAACATGTTTTTCAAGGGCAGAAATTTAAAATATGGCATCTTTCTTTCTGCATTCAAAATATTTTTCAAGGGCAGAAATTTAAAATATGGCATCTTTCTTTCGGCATTCAAAATGTTTTTTAAGGGCAGAAATTTAAAATATGGCATCTTTCTTTCTGCATTCAAAATATTTTTCAAGGGCAGAAATTTAAAATATGGCATCTTTCTTTCTGCATTCAAAATATTTTTCAAGGCCAGAAATTTAAAATATGGCATCTTTCTTTCTGCATTCCGAATGTTTTTCAAGGGCAGAAATTTAAAATATGGCATCTTTCTTTCTGCATTCAAAATGTTTTTCAAGGGCAGAAATTTAGAATATGGCATCTTTTTTTCTGCATTCAAAATGTTTTTCAAGGGCAGAAATTTAAAATATGGCATCTTCCTTTCTGCATTCAAAATATTTTTCAAGGGCAGAAATTTAGAATATGGCATCTTTCTTTCTGCATTCAAAATGTTTTTCAAGGGCAGAAATTTAAAATATGGCATCTTTCTTTCTGCATTCAAAATGATTTTCAAGGGCAGAAATTTAATATATGGCATCTTTCTTTCTGCATTCAAAATATTTTTCAAGGGCAGAAATTTAAAATATGGCATATTTCTTTCTGCATTCAAATTTTTTCAATGCTAGAAATTTAAAATATGGCATCTTTCTTTCTGCATTCAACATGTTTTTCAAGGGCAGAAATTTAAAATATGGCATCTTTCTTTCTGAATTCAACATGTTTTTCAAGGGCAGAAATTTAAAATATGGCATATTTCTTTCTGCATTCAAATTTTTTCAATGCTAGAAATTTAAAATATGGCATCTTTCTTTCTGCATTCAAAATATTTTTCAAGGGCAGAAATTTAAAATATGGCGTCTTTCTTTCGGCATTCAAAATGTTTTTCAAGGGCAGAAATTTAAAATATGGCATCTTTCTTTCTGCATTCCGAATGTTTTTCAAGGGCAGAAATTTAAAATATGGCATCTTTCTTTCTGCCGTCAAAATATTTTTCAAGGGCAGAAATTTAAAATATGGCATCTTTCTTTCTGCATTCAACATGTTTTTCAAGGGCAGAAATTTAAAATATGGCATCTTTCTTTCTGCATTCAAAATGTTTTTCAAAGCCAGAAATTTAGAATATGGCATCTTTTTTCTGCATTCAAAATGTTTTTCAAGGGCAGAAATTTAAAATATGGCATCTTTCTTTCTGCATTCAAAATATTTTTCAAGGGCAGAAATTTAAAATATAGCGTCTTTCTTTCTGCATTCAAAATGTTTTTCAAGGGCAGAAATTTAAAATATGGCATCTTTCTTTCTGCATTCAAAATGTTTTTCAAGGGCAGAAATTTAAAATATGGCATCTTTCTTTCTGCATTCAAAATGTTTTTCAAGGCCAGAAATTTAAAATATGGCATCTTTCTTTCTGCATTCAAAATGTTTTTCAAGGGCAGAAATTTAAAATATGGCATCTTTCTTTCTGCATTCAAAATATTTTTCAAGGGCAGAAATTTAAAATATGGCATCTTTCTTTCTGCATTCAAAATGTTTTTCAATGCTAGAAATTTAAAATATGGCATCTTTCTTTCTGCCGTCAAAATATTTTTCAAGGGCAGAAATTTAAAATATAGCGTCTTTCTTTCTGCATTCAAAATGTTTTTCAAGGGCAGAAATTTAAAATATGGCATCTTTCTTTCTGCATTCAAAATGTTTTTCAAGGGCAGAAATTTTAAATATGGCATCTTTCTTTCTGCATTCAAAATATTTTTCAAGGGCAGAAATTTAAAATATGGCATCTTTCTTTCTGCATTCAAAATGTTTTTCAATGCTAGAAATTTAAAATATGGCATCTTTCTTTCTGCATTCCGAATGTTTTTCAAGGGCAGAAATTTAAAATATGGCATCTTTCTTTCTGCATTCAAAATGTTTTTCAAGGGCAGAAATTTAAAATATGGCATCTTTCTTTCTGCATTCAAAATATTTTTCAAGGGCAGAAATTTAAAATATGGCATCTTTCTTTCTGTATTCAAAATGTTTTCCAAGGCCAGAAATTTAAAATATGGCATCTTTCCTTCTGCATTCAAAATGTTTTTCTAGGGCAGAAATTTAATATATGCCAACAAGTCACCGTGCAGGCTGGTGGTGGTTTCATACTACTGGGGGTATGTCCACGCGGTTAGGTTTTGCTCCGCTGGCCCGTCTAAACAAGTCATTGGCAGGTTACTACCACGTTGCACTGCTTGGCGACCTTTAAATATTTTTTGCAACGCCTATGCTCACAAATCTTCCATAGCAAGGGTGGGATTGCGTTCGTATTACTTGGGTCATTAATTTAGTCATACTACAGCATTGGCGCAGTTTGCACCAATCAACCTCTGTAAGTTCCACTTCCTAGTGGGCGTTTGCTTACATATTACATGCTACTTCACTGTTGTTTGAAGGTGGCGACCGAAATGGTTGCAATATAGAACTCGGTATGGGAGATACCTTTTGTGTATTTAACAGAGAGCGTTTTGGAATTCAGAGCGAGTCACAAAGGGCGATAAGTAACTTTCAGGAATTAGAATATACACTTCCCCTGGTTTCCAGTATCCGTGAGATTTTGTTTGTAGCGGGTTGGGATGACGTCGAGATTGTCTTCCTCTGGTCTCCTGGACATGTATGGATTGCTGGAAACGAGCACGATGATGGAGCAATCGGACGGCTTTACGCTCTCGACCGCACGGAATACGTGCCAACCGGAAGGGCTGCATGGCAAAGATGGTTGAAGCGGACTGGAATTTAAAGTTTCTCGCCTGTGCGCTACTCTCTCCCCGTGGGCCTATTACCACAACGCCTCAACTTTATTCATTTTCCTTCGCCTCCAAATCGTAAACACCCGTGGGATACAACGATATTTAATAGAGTGCTACCTTGAGTCCTTCTGTACGGCACATCGTGGCTGAATATCCTAGTCTGGGGGCTTCTTGCTCCGGTATCGAAACCAGCGGGGTCGCTAACGTTTGTCCAATGTGGTAGGATTGGGTGGTTGCACACCAAATCGCGTTGTGATAGTTTCTTTGGATAAGACTGACCTTGGGGACTTGGTTAGGTCCATGAGAGAGGCAGGCACCTGGGTATGCCTTATTGTTTCTTCCGTTGCTGCTTGTTTATAGTTTTGTGATTTATATTATTGTTTTTTCCTGTTAGTTTCATTTTCTGTTAAGTTTTACTTTTAAATAGCTTGAAGATAGATGTACCCTGGTTGTCAGCCGCCATAATGGATCCTAAAAAAAATCAAACACTCGTTCACATAATTAACCCACCTTTTAAGCGGTTTTCGAACCCATAGCACATTTATTAACACTAAATGCTGCGGCCGAGGGGTTGGGGTGATTTTAAAATCTAGGAACAGATTGCGCAAAGAGCAAAGATTCAAAAGTATGATTGCGAAGCGAACCACAACCATGGCGTTCTAAATAAATGTCAAAATCAATCTGGAGATGTTTAAAAAGAGCCGCCAAGATGTGCCCCACCTATTAGTTTGTATACACCTCAAACTGGTGACGTAAATTTCAACTAAATACACGTCCCTTAAAACTAAATTTCCAAAATAATGGCAACTCACACAAGGAATTTTCTAAAGCCAAATAGAAGGAGTATTCCTTTATCTTCATTTCACACTGCTCGTCACCAAAGCTGTCCACTTTGGGTATGGTGGTTCTGGCTCCGCATTTGAGCTTTGCACACTTGCCAAACTTTTGGATTGGAAGATACCTGGAAAGAACAAGTCGAGCTATGACACTTGTATTTTCATCTTCAATATTCTGTTTATTTCGTCATAACCTCCGGAATATGTTTCTGGAAAGAACAATCCCATTTTATATAGACAAATATGGATGGGTGGTACCTTTGCAGTTTCTGGACGAAGTCTTCCCTCTTGGATTGCGTTCGGCAGTTGCTCACCATCCAAACCACCATCTTCCTCTGTGAGAGCTCTTTGTCGGTGACGTATTTGACCCCATCTCAAAAAATACCCCCCCCAAAAAATTGAAGGTGAGGGAGTTTTGTTATTTGCGATTTTTTTTTTAAATTCATAGAAGGGCAATATGCGTAAAAACCCTTGGGGTTTCTGGGGAACGACTTACTTTTATTTTGTGTTTTGAAAATCCGCCCGTATGGCATGGGGACATCAGAGTCCTTTCGGTAAGTCATAGTCCAATTGAAGAAGTCCCCGTAAAGTTCGAGGTCAATATTTGAGAGGGCTGCAAGAGATATTCGAAGAAAACCATCAAGATATGATTAGGGTATCGCATAAGGTTGGCAATTTTCGATCTTGAACATGCCCACTATAGATCTTGTATGGGTTCTAACGTATATGTTTGAGTAAATAAAAATAAAAACCTTCAATTTTTCCCTACTCTCCTAAACTAGGAAAACTCAGATAATTTTCTTCAGATCATAAAATAGTCTGCTAAAAATACATTATTTCACTCTTTGGAGAAAGGAGTATATATAATACAGTGTGAAAGTTGCGATAAATCCGACAATGGAGAGACTGCACTCAAAATTAAAAATAAGACAGAAAAGAAACCTCAGGAAATAGCAGGACTTCCTCTAGCATAGTTATCCATCGATCAACAATTAGTCCGCAAGTTGTTCTGGACAAGACCACGGAAGACTACGGAAGATTGCCTGTAAACCAAAGCGATATTTGAAGTCACATCTTTAAAGGGGTCTCTAAAACCAAGCTGCTTTCTTCAAATAATTCACCAATTGCTATTTCCGTTAGATTTCCCCACTTTACTTGCAATTATAGTAATATTATTCCTTCTATTTTCGATTTAGCTATTTATTCTTCAAATAGGATCCTATTCCTGGGCATGGTTATTTAATATTATTTAAGAGTCCTATTTCATTTTTATTAGTATAATTTCGCTTGTTATTACTTTATTAATTAGTTTTTACGAGATCCTCATCATTGTCTTATCTGAAATATTGTCAGTTGTTGCCAAAATTCAGTTTTGCTAGAAATTTTTTTAAGAATGTCGGTTCCAGCACCTTATGCACTAAGCTCCGTTGAGGGAGTTTGTTGCCCTCATTAGTTCAAAATATAGGTTTTGCTTATTGTAAGCAAGAGGTTTCGAAATTGGTAGTTTGTCTTATGTCTATGCGCTTTACATGCCAAATGTTAGCAAGCTTAAAAGCAAGTGAAGTTCAAACTTAGAGAATATTGCACTTTTGCTTGGTCGTTACGTAAAGGAAGGACAACAGTAAATTTGGTTTTGATGAGCTCTAGAGATCCTTCCAGCTTCTTTTGCATTCGTCTTCACCTTCGCCATAACCCTTGCTCTGCAATATCCTATGCGTGTTGTTCGTTGGAAGTGACCGAAGCTAACGATGGCAAAATGTCGCTGTTGTAAATCAAGAGGAGTTTAAGACAAGGTAACCAATCACTTTAAAACACTCTCGACTTCAATTCTCATCTTTTTTGTATGACGGCATAACAGTCAGTGATTTGGTCCCAGAATATATATTGGGTTGACGTTTAAGGAAATCCTAGACATGTGAACTTGTATTTTAGGGCTTTGAATAAGATTTTATCAAATGCCTGTCTGAGACTTCTGCAGGCAAGCGGTCTGATACAATAACTAACGTTATTATTTGATATCTTAGGAAAATCGCTGTTTCGATGGAAAATACTTTAATATTTAATATTTTCTTTGCAGACTATTTTTCATATCTCAAATAATATGATTTGACGAGAGTTCATAACTTGAGTTGGCTTTTCGTGCTGGGAGATGAACTTAGCTTGAGGATGTTACGATTCTCTCCCAAGTATCTTGCTGCTAAAGCTGCATTATTAAGATTTAGAAGTCATGCTTGACCATAAGAAATAGGGTTGGTTTCAAATAAGAGTCGACCGTTCTCACTATTAATACCGTTAAGCACCTGCGCCTGCGCAGTTGTCGATGCCCCCTTAGTTCCTTTGACTTCCGCATTTTAGATTCGTGTGGGAGGATTACTGGAATTTGTGTGCTGACCAATGCATTTCTCAGCTATGTACCATAGTTGGTCTTGACAGCCTAACCAAAGGAGTAGTACTTGATGGACTTGCTTAGATAGAATTGGTGTCCTAGTCCGTGAACCGTAATAATCCGTGTTTCGGCAGTGGTTAAGCATACATACCCACTACCATACACTATATATGACGAGTTTTAATCTGAATTTTTGGCCAATCTAAATTACCCGAAATTAACAAATATTCTTGGACTGTAGCATGGGAGTAATTCTCCTTAAAAGGTGGATAATATTTTGTCTTTGTTACATTTCATCCTCCTCACACTTCACTGTAAAATTCAATGCAGGCACACTTCGAGAAGTGGCGTGGTAACCCTATATTGACACACCTCAGTGAGTTGCTTACGTCAGAAGACTTTCTTGTATAAGGATCTACACAAAGAGAGAGAAATGTCAGCGTTCAACCGAGAAACACAGACCACTCAAGCAACATGGCGATAGCATGAACAAAACTAATGAAATTATAATTAATGTCCTATAGAGAAAATACACAAATGACCATCATACTGGGTGGAGCTTCCAGGGTGAAAAAAACATAAATTTGTTCCGGTCTTCGACGGAGAAGTGAAGTGTCGAGGCGGCTGCGAAATAAACGCCGATGCTGCAAATCGTTCCCGTTGAAAATGACAGCGTCAGCGAATTCGAGGCTCCTCTCATCCAGGCTCAGAAGACATCGCCGCTCGCCGCATTCGTTCCTGATTTGTCTTAAAATCCACGGCGGGGCCGGAAATATCGACATAATTATATTAAATACCCCTTTTTTCAAATTTAAAATGCAATACCAAAGAGAGCATGTTACGAAGAAAGTGAGGAGAAATATGGAAACGAAGTAGTGAAGAAAGACGGAGTGTAGTTTAATTGGGATTTGGTATGTGTACTGATGGGGAAGGGACTAACGTCTTCCTCGCCTTTTGGTGTGGATTCGTGTAAAGAAAAGAATGGGGAGAGATCAGGTAGAAAGAGAGAACACAAAAAGAAGCAAATTGGAAAAGTGAACAAGAATGAAAAAAAGAAGCCAATAGAGATGAATTCGTAAGATAAACACATGTTCAGAGGGTCGAATTTTTAACCCTCTGGCTGGAGTGACTAGTATTTAAATGTTCTCCTTTGCTGCCTCTTCTCCTAGCAACCACTTAACTTTTCCCCCCTTTTTAGCTTCGAAAATTTGAGTGCATTTCCCACCAGTGAATAGAAGAGACGACACGACAGCAAATACTATCATTTCTATTTATTCGTTTATTTAATTCGTCTCTCTATTCTTCCTCCATTCCTTTACTCGCTGATTAAATCTTGGTGGAACATTTTAGCAACTTATAAATCAATACCTTTTAAAAACCTTGATCCAAAGCTCAGGTTTTCCCCAGTACTTCGTTGCAAAGGAGATTGTTTTCACCGGATCTTCTGGTTCTTTAGGAGGCTTCGTTAAAATGGTCGTCGAACTCCTTTGAGTATAAGTTATATTTTAATTACAAGATTAGTTACTAGAAATTAAGTGCTGTTAATATCCAAAACAAAGAATAAAACTATGTTATTGTAGCAAGTAAAATAATTTTTTTTTTTTTGCCTCTTTCGTGTATCTAAACATACATGTACATCTTGACGCCAGAAATTTCTGGTTTTATTTTCATAAGTCCTTTCTCCAGGGACCTTTTACTTCTTATTATTATCGACGCCATGTCTCATAGCTTAGAGAGGGGAGCTTCTTTGTTTAGGGGACACCAACCCAAAATGGCTGGTGATGTCACCAGGGTGGCTGCCTATGAGACAGCCATCTGATCCCGATTTTAGTACTTTTTTGGTTATATAACCTAACCTAACCTTAACATAAAAAATAAATGTAATGGGCTGATTGAACCTGATTTAGTGAAAATGAAAAGTAAAGTAGCAGCAAGAATTTATTATTTTAAAGGATAGAAATTTCTTATGTCTTTATAAATTTGCTGAACCAAGTCCAAGCGAAGCAGAATATTATTATGGAGTCACAGGGGCCAATCGACCTTTCTGGCTGGTGACGTCACCAGCCATTTTTGCTTTGTGTCCCGTAAACAAAAAAATCGCCAAGAAAGGTGAACACAGACGTGAAATTGCGAATGTTTCCACATGGTAATTTCCCAGTAACAAAATCGAACTTAATTTATGAAGTTTAAAATTAAGTTATTTAGTTTTTAGTGTCTTAAAGTCCTCTTTCACTTTTACTCGAATACAACTTTGGGTAAGAAACAATGGGGAAAGGATAGAAAAAAAAGGGAGTAATGCATATAAACAGCAAAAATAGAAGAAAAAAAGGGGAAAAGTGAAATTAAATGGGAATAAAAAGATACAACAAAATCGCGGTAGCCAAATTTTGAAGTCTGAATGGCACATTCGAAGCAGAGAGGGGAAAATCCTTCAGAGTGACTCCGATCTCAACATAGCAGGTCACAACTCCGCCCTCTGACATGGGTCACTGATTTACTCGCAATAAAAAAATAGCCTCGCCAAAACATCACTAAAACATACTATATAAACCAGGGTTGTCCAACCTTTTACCCAACGGGCCAACTTAGAAATTTAAGTATATTCACCGGGCCACAGAGGTACTTAAAAATAATTTTTTAAAAGTTCAAAGATACTCGTATATATAATTACAAACAAAATACTGTATATTAAGAGGAGAAAATTAAATTAGACTAATACGAAATAAAATAAAATCATTGTGATTTTGAGGATTACCTTCCTTTTATGATATTCTCAATATCTGTTTTTCAAAGTAAATGAAAATATACATAAAAAATACCCCGTAAAAAGAAAATCTGAGTAAGCAGTGGGCCGCATAAAAATATTAAGTGTGCCGCAATGCGGCCCGCGGGCCGCTGGTTGGATGTCTCTGATATAAACCCTATCCAAATATCAGCTTTCTACAGCCACAAAATAGTAGATCCATTGAGACATACCAAAGTCAACAGACCTAATCGCGTGTTCTCAATTATTCTTACTTATGGCAATGTGGCCTTCAAAATTTTCAATAATTCCTGGACTGACCTTGGGAGGACCTTGGCAATTCTATCATTCGAAAGAGAATGTAAAACAACTTAAAGGTTTCCAATTTTGTTAGAATCGGCCAAATAGTTAAGATGTTATTGCCAAATAATTCTCGGACTAACCTCGGGAAGACCCTGGCAATTATATCATGAGGAGAGAATGTGAAACAACATAAGCGCTTCAAATTTCGTACGAATCGGCCGAATAGTTAAGATGTTATTGCCAAATAATTCGCGGACTAACCTCGGGAGGACCTTGGCAATTCTATCATTCGAAAGAGAATGTAAAACAACTTAAAGGTTTCCAATTTTGTTAGAATCGGTCCAATAGTTATGATGTTATTACCAAAAAACTGATTGAAAAGTATAATGGTTAACATCCGACCCCAAGACCGACATTGTAACTTATAAGAGTCGCGTACTAGAAACACGCATAACACTGTAACACGATTTTTTGTTCCTAGCTACTAGGTGTTATTTTTCAACTCCTTTTATTTCAAAAGAATAGAAAATAGCCACTATTTATTTCAAACTTTTCTTTTGTGGTTTTTATGAAAATATATTTACAAAAAATAGGCAATTTTTTATCATCCATTGTAGGGCTAAAAACAAAAACAGTTACATTTATACAATTTTATTGAAACTTGCTCAAGAAATATACACAATCAAGTAAAAAAGTGTGAAGTAAACACTTTTCTTCGATTTCTGTTTGAAATGTAAATCACTTTCCCGTACAAGACCACAAATGTAGTCTCCCGTCATGTTTTCATTGTATACTCCTTGAGTATCTACATATGTTAACTTGCTCCTCTGAGTTTGCTTCCATATTCTTCTTGAACTTGTCAAGATAGGTATCAAGGATTTGCACCTTCAGTGACATCCTGCAGCTCATCAGGGCATAACTTTTCACTAACTTCTGAACCAGTTCCGCATAATTGTCAGCCTTGTGGTTGACCATAAAGCCATGACACACCGAAACAAAACTCTTTTAGATTTCTTGCTAAACGTGTAGATTGGCGGCTCGGCCGAAAAAGTGGATTTTTGTGTGTTTATATTTCGTTCACCCGTGCCTGAATATTCATGCGCGTTTGAGTCCTAGCTAAGTATATTTAAATGTATAAAAAAGGTAATAAAAATAGTAAAATGGGGACAAATATA
Source organism: Ceratothoa steindachneri (assembly GCA_963969495.1). NCBI lineage: Eukaryota > Metazoa > Arthropoda > Malacostraca > Isopoda > Cymothoidae > Ceratothoa > Ceratothoa steindachneri. Next base: position 8,611,243 of record OZ018324.1, read on the forward strand.
TTGACAAATAAAATGACTCCAAATGAGGATAATAAAAAGATATTAAGTGAAAAACAAAATAAAAATTCAATTCAGTCATTTCTGACGTCAGACCCCACCCCCACCCCCACCCCCATTATGATTCGCAAAACGATTAAAGTCGCAGAAATGATTTGGTTAAATCATTCACTTCTGTGAACGTCAAAACATTATTCTATAAACAATTATGATTATATACTGGAGGCTGTGCCTCCAGTATATAATTGATTGAAACTCAGGATCATCGTAGGGGGGGTCCCTCCGCGAGCAGTCCCCTTGAATTTACTCCAAAAAGGTGAAACATTTTGGAACACGGACGAAATAGTTTACGTCCCATCGGTCGCGCCGCCGATCTACATGTTTACCGATTTCTTTTTCTTTTTTAGTAAGCTTTTCAGGGAATTCTGAACACTATGATTTTCTTTATTTGTGATTCAACAAAGACATCAGCTTTTACCTTTCCCTCAGAGATTTTGGAAAAGAAATTTTGAAGGTATTTGAAGACTAAGACTCTTTGTTAAGACCTCTAACGAACTGCTTCATGCAATCAAGTTTTAAAAGCAGTGGAGGGAACAACACCTTTTGAGGGTCTATCAATTGTCATGCTTGACATTATGCCCTCCAAAAGAGAACTCATTCCTTTGTGGCTAGTGCTTCTTGTGGTAATCCGCTGTGGTATTCCTACAGTCCTAAAGACAGAGGTGACATTGAAATTTAGTAAAACCTCCCTGTAGACCCATACAATATTTTGAAGTCTCCAATCACTTCCAGGCCACACTCATAATTTAAAGCTTGTAAGAGGAGCTTGACACTGTTGTAGTCCTCCTTGAGATATAGTGAATGAGCCAAGGGAAGGGATGGATGCTTATTCCAGTTACGGAGGAGTACAGCTTTAATGCTTCTTGAGGAGCTGTCAATTCATAGCTTCCACTCATTTGGATTACATGTAATTCCAACTGCATCAAACAGACCAGATACATCATTGAAGTAGCTTAGCCCAGTTTGATAGTAAAGAATCTTGATAAATGTTCATGACGTTTCCTTCAACTTTTCACTTACATATTTTCATCCAGCAAATACCACTCTTTGAGCCTGGAAATCAAAAGCTCGGCATTTGACTTTGACAAGGCAAGATCTTTGAACAGGTATTTGAGGTCTGTTTGGTAGGGATAGTATGACTACCTCTCAATAGCCATTTCTCTGACACTGCAGTATACATCTTCACTGATTTTGTAGCTTCTGAATTGTTGCTTTCTTCTGAGGGTGAATATTCATTTCTGAAAGGATGAGTACAAGAAGCTCAGCACTATGTGGTACCGGTGCAATAGAGGAAGAAAATTCGGGAAAGGAAATAGCAGGTGTATTATGGCACCATCGATGTTTGGAATGATCCACCATGCAGTAGTAGTAGTTGCTTGAGTAGTCAGTGGGTTCATGTCAAATCCTGGGAATTACCAACTTTATACCTCTTCTTTCTCCTCTATACCACCTTGTAAAAGTAAAAAAATATACGTTATTACCTTTTGGGGTTACAAACAAACATTATAGCTTAAATATTTGTGGAATTTAATATTTTACTCTTTACAGCAAATAGTTTCTTACCTTCAAAACTTTTATTGCAGTGTTTAAAAGCAAAATGAGGTGCTCAGGTTTTGTCGTGGTCCCCCAACTGGTATCCCATAGTATGCTTTGTAAGCTTCACACATTCTAATAGATGCTTTCACACCGAACATCTTTGCTCTTGTTTTGATGAACTGTTTGAAGATATAACAGAATACATCTGGAGAATGATTGCAGTCTCTTGATGCTATTTCACTTCTGATGTGTTGCCTATGGTAGCATGGGCATGAAATAATAGCAGATCTATTAATCATAATCATCATTATCATCACTACTCTATAATTTAAGAAGGTTTTTTTTGAGTATTTGAATAATAATTTCATCTTAGTTTGGTTATGACTTATGTTTTTTATCAAAGTTATTTTTAATAATTCTTTTATAATATCAAAAAACAAAATGGTGAAGTTCAGAAATAAATATAAGTATAGAAATTTTGTGAATCTTTTTAAAACCCAAAGAATTACAAATGGTGAAGTTCAGAAAATTTATTTTTATATATCTTCTTCTATAACTATATTTTAGCAACGTGATATTTTGAAAGGAGGAAATTTAGTTTAGAGTTCCTTTTTAAAATTATTATAATTGGCAAAGTTCAGAAAATTTATAAAAATTTAACTATGGTTGTTTTTTGTTGTTTTTTTAATTTTAATCTTAGTAGCGAAGCCATTGCCCGGTGTCTGTATAAATAATTTTCCAAAATATTTCAGAAGGTTCTAGAAGTTTCCAGGGCTGTTTTCTGACAAGTTCTAGAACATTCTTTCCACTTTATAAAATTCTACTAAATTCTAGAAATTTCTCATTACATCTAGAATGTTTTGGAAGGTTTCTCTAAATCAAATATTATTCTACAACATTCCAATTCTCTTTTTTAAAATAAGATTTACAATTTTCTTGCTTGCTTAATGTTGTCTGCGAAGGTTGGCACAGCCTCTTCCACAGACCTCGCAGATATGGGGTCCTTGTATTTGTTGGTGTCGTCTTGCACGGCGGGCTATGGCAGCATTGTGGATAGGGTATTGCAAGAATGTGTGGATGAATGAGCAATGCATGGAGTGATAACTTGCACGATGATGTTTAAGGTGGAAAGTAGATGTGCATTCTTCAGTCCCCCATCTTTACTTTACCCTGCTGAGTCCAGTGGCAAGGAAATGATCGAGGACGACTGGAGCAGGTTTAAGTTGCAGTGCTCCGCCCCCCAAAAGTTCCTCATTGGACTATCGCCTAATGCACGATCAGATTTGATCTCCAGGTTTACTCCTGAAGCCTTGGCCCTTCCAAGGGCTCCCACAAGGCAGTGGGGTTTGCCGGGTTATACCGACCGGCACTCGGTCGTTGGACATACCTTCAGTTAAAGGCAGGGGGACCACGAGCAGGTAGTACGCCAGCAGTTGAGAGGCAGAGGCTAGGTAACCATATCTTGTATGACTTAAGATTAAGATTTAAGGTTACATATTGCGCATGCAGCCCCTCCCCCTCCTTATCATTTGCCTTCAGTACATCTCGCAGCTCCACGTCTACGTATTTTCCATAGGCAAATTTAGAAATTCAGTGCCCTACCTCAACGAGGACAACAGACCTAAGTCGTGTGCTCTCAATTATTTAAATAATTTTGAAAAAAAATATTAAATTAACAAACATATTATCAATTAACAAACATATCAGCGCGCTCTTTCTCTCTCTCTCTCTCTCTCTCTCTCTCTCTCTCTCTCTCTCTCTTTCGCTCTCTCTTCATGACTTGGTCAACAGAACAACTGCACTAGAAACCCAAAGATGTGACTGTGCTATCGATGTAAATCAAATAACACGCGTCGATCAAAAAGTGGTGAAATTAGAACAATCTGTACTGCTTTTAGAAAACAAAATTCAACACAATAACGGTAGAGAAGAGGACTTCATCACAGTTAATAACAAACGAAAATTTAGACCCAAACCAAACACGAATACACCCATTGAACTGCAAAATAGGTATTCAGAATTAAAAGAAGAAGATACTTATTTATTTGGAGACTCCTTAATCAGAAATCAGATTGACTACTTCGGTGCCAAAAATCTAGAAAACGTAAATTTAGGTGTTATCCTGGAGCTAACATCAAGAAGATAACCCAAGAGATAAACAACCTAACTTTAAAAAATCAAAAGTGTTCAGTAATAGCCAATGCTGGAAGTAATGGTGTCTTTTGTAAAAATAATTATGCCGGAACTGAAGAGATAGTTGAGGACTATACTACGCTCGTCAAGAAACTCAAATCTAAGACTAAAAGAGGCATGGGAATCGGCTTACTACCGAGATTAAATTCAAATAGAGAAGCGTTAAGTCGAGCAATTGGCATTAACGATCGCATAAAGAAGATATGTGGAAAAGAAAATGTTAAATTTGTTGACTTTTGGAAGAAATTTATCCAAAAAGAGGCATACTTCAACCATGATAGAACGCGTTTTAGCCTAAAAGGAAAAAAAGGAATAAGGAGAATTGCTCCATCTAAATTTGATAGAACTTCTAGAACAACTTAGTATCTATTCAGAACCCCCCAAAAATTCGGGAAACGACTTCAGTGCAGCATTAGAAGTAAACGGATAAATTCACTCAAAGCCATCTTATTTAATGCCAGATCAATCAGGAACAAATTACCAGAATTCAAAGCGTTGGTAGCATTAAAAAAATATGATATAATAGGCATCACCAAGACGTGGATCTACAGTCATTCGAGGGACTATATCAGTGAATTTCATTTGCAAAGCTACAAATTATTTCACAAAGATAGAATTTATAAGGAAGGAGGAGGAGTCCTCTTATATATAAGTGAGGACCTTCAGCCTATTAATAGCAATATAGATACAGAATTTGAACTAATAGAAATAAAACTAAATATGAACAAATGTTTACATATATATTTGTCCGATAGAAAGCCACACCAATCAAATGAAACAGACAATCGATTTTATGAATTTTTGACGAGCTAACATTAGTAGGGACAGATTCTCTCTCATTATTGGCGATTTTAACTGCCCCCAAATTAATTGGCGGACAAAGAATTCAGATTCTGAAGGAAAAAGATTATTAAATTTCATAGATGAAAATCAGCTAACTTAATGGGTCACTGAGCCAATGAGAGGAGAGAATATATTGGACCTAATGTCAACTTCGGATGATGAACTTATTTCAAACGTGAGCGTAGGCGATCAACTTTGCAGCAGTTATCATAACCCAATGGAATTTGAATGAAATTTACCCCACAAAAAAATTGTAAGAAGTATTACAAAATTAGACTTCCGAAAGGCTAATTTCATAAATTTAAAAAAAAGTCTAAAAAATTATAAAATAACTGGTAGAGACATAAATGAAGCATAGAATGAATTTAAAAACAATCTTTTAATGAAACAATCCCAATTCATTCCTCTAGCAGTCAAACAAATGGAAAAAAATCAAAATCCTAAATGGTCGAAAAATGAAATCAAAAGAGACATAAATAAAAGAAACGAGGCTTATAAGATGATCAAATGTAACAGCTCAGAAGCGAAGAAGAAGAAATATATTGATCTCAGAAGAAAAGTAAAAGCTGCAATTAAAAGATCAAAACGTAACGAGGAAATGAGAATAGCTTTAAACTGTAAAGAAAATCACACAGAATTCTTTGCCTTAATTAATAGTAGAAAACCAATAAAAAAACAGTATTAGCCCAATCAATGATCGTCACAATAATTTACAAGTTAGAGATAAAGATATAGCCACTGCACTAAACGAGTATTTCACATCAGTTTTCAACAACAAGACCTCAAACCAAAATATCATACCATATAATGAGTACTTAGGAAATGACCCACTAGAAATGTTGAAATGCACGAGCAACGATGTACAAATACGAATAGATAACATGAATAAATTCAAATCCCCAGGACCGGATAAGATAGTGCCAAGAGTAATCAAAATAATAAAAGATGCAGTAGTGAACCAAATAACATACATTTTTAACTTATAACTTGAAATTAGTATTGTCCCTCAAGATTGTAAATTAGCCAATGCAACGCCAATATTTAAAAAAGGACGTAAAGATCTGGCATGCAATTATCGACCTATAAGTCTAACATCAATAATTGGCAAAATGCTCGAGAGCATTATTGCAGAAAAAATAGTAAACTATTTAGAAACCAACGAATTGCTAAAAAACACCCAACATGGATTTAGGAAACACAGATCATGTCTTACAAACTTATTAGAGTTCTTCCATTACATTAACACAATTCATGATAGTGAGAGATCTGTCGACATTCTGTATCTCGACTTTCAAAAGGCCTTCGACAAAGTGCCACACAGGAGATTAATGACCAAAGTTAGAGCTCTAGGAATACGAGGTAAAATAGCAAATTGGATTGAAGACTGGCTTAGTAATCGTAAACAGAGGATCGTGATCAATGGAGAAGAGTCTGAAAGGATACCTGTGAGTAGTGGCGTTCCTCAGGGATTGGTCATGGGACCCTTGCTCTTTATTATTTATGTAAATGACATAAACGTGGGATTGATCTGTAAAATCTCCAAATTCGCTGACGATTGTAAACTGGGTAAAAGTATAATTACCGAGCAAGATATAGTAGATTTTCAAAAGGACATTGACCACATAGCCGAATGGTCTGTAAAATGGAAACTTCCACTGAATCTTGAAAAATGCAAAGTGATGCATGTTGGCCACAAAAATCCAAAGGCAGAATACAAACTCCTTGATAAAACAATAGCAGAAACAATAAACGAAAAGGATCTCGGTATTTGTGTGTCAAATAACGTCAAGATCACACAACACTGTGTCGACGTAGAAAAAAAAGCGCGAAAGATACTCGGTTACATTAAGAGACAGATCAGCTATAAAAGCAAGACCGTATTAATTAACTTGTACGATGCCTTAGTAAGACCACAACTAGAATATTGTGCCCAGATGTGGTCGCCCTTCCCCAGAAAATATATAGAAGGATTAGAAAGAGTGCAAGCTACGGCTACGAAAATGATACCATCATTAAGAAAATACAGTTATGATACACGGCTGGAAAAGTTAAACCTTAACAAATTAGAAACAAGACGTATACGATGTCAACTAATTGAATTATATAAAATCTTATCTTTTCGGTTTTCCGTACCCGTGTGGCCGGTGGGAGCGGATGGTGGGGAGAGACTTCAACTTCACTGTCCTTTTGTCTCCAACTCCTAGATTTTTGTTGTATATATAATAGAATATGGAAACAAGCATCTTCTCGGCATGGATCGAAAGGTCTTTTAAGGTGCTTACTTTCATTGTAACTCTCTCTCATGACCTTTTACTGACTTATGACCTTTTTTCTGCCTTATAATATTATGGTCATATGACCTAAAGATCTTCAAAACTTTCAAAAACTCATTAAAAAATAAAATGGTGGTTACATCATACCGACATAGAAACTTATAGAGTCGTATGCAGGCGGCTAAAAATAAAGTTTTTTTCATCTACTTTACTTACGAACAGCTAGAAAACAACACACATAACCCAGGAACAAGAAAAATGTGAAATTTTATTACATAGTTTGTTCAAAGACACAGCTCCCCCCCCCCTTCAACTCATAAAATATTAAATTAACCATGAAATCTTTCAAGAACTGCAAAGCCAAAGGTCCTGACCATATGTAACTACAGGTAAAACATGTAGAAAAAAGTACTCTTTGCCACCACAGTCATTTTTTACCACTACTGGCTCACTGATATCATTCCCTAGATCTGAAAAACAGCAAGCATGATACAAATACTCTTACCAGGCAAACCCCCAACGCAACCAAACTCATGCCGACACATTTTGCTACTGTGCATTTTATCTCAAACCTTGAGCAAACTCTTACACAGCAAATGAATAAGTCCAGGCGTACCCAACTTACAAATAAAACAAGGATTCAAAAAAGATCACTAAACAATGATCCTAACCAACCTCTCGCAGCCTATTCTAGACTTACCTTTTCCCCTCACGCGCAATACAAGCATCAATCGACATAAACAAAGCATTTCACACCTAAACATATCCTAGCACATAAATCCTAAACACCAACCTCACTAAAAACGACATAAAAAAGATAACAAACCTCCACTTCGGTAGACAAGGGCAAGTTATACACCAAACACATAATCACCCATTTCAAAATGGCCTCCACCAGGTTGTCATTCTCTCACACATTCCTGTCAACATAGTCACTATATTTCGTAATCGCAATCCCCACCTGTTCAAATAAACACCTAAGCCAAAGATATCTCGCTAACAACACAACACCCCAATGTCAAAATTTCAACCAGAGCACTAAATAAATAATAATTAAATAAAAATAAACACAATTAATCACGCATAGGTGACCAAACGACAACTTCTGCCTAGGAATCATCAGTACCAATATTCAGACCAGACACGTACGAATCAACAAACACCCACGAACCAGACTAAATGGACAATTCCTACCATCAAACAAAACTCACAATGCTCTAAAAGCACTATCAAACATCACTTCTGGACAAAAGAATAAATTAATAGTACACCACCCAAACAATTCATCCGCAATTCCACCAATTAATCAGCAACAACTTGACACCCAACACTATCCAAATATAATACACACAAGTTCCAAAAAAAGCGCTCAAAATTATTAGAATATCAACACAAACCACCCTCATACGACACACACGTCGAAACACAAATCCTACAAATTGGAGTACCTCTAGACCAGATAAAACCCATCAGGTCAACAGAACACTAAACCGATCCCACCTTAACTACCACTTCACAACCAAACTATTTCCGCCCAGAGTAAACCCCCCCCCCAAAAAAAAACTCCAGCATACTCCTACCACCCTCAGTACAGAATCCTTCCCTCTCCCCCACCAAAGTACAACCTACAAAATACATCCACACTACCCTAACCCAGAGGCGTTTAACAATATCCAGCTGAACACATCTTAAATAAACCCACTTCTCAATGGGACATGCACAGAACACATACAACGTACTTCTAACTCAACTAAGATCATACCACTCAACAATCCTCCGAAAATACAACTTGTATGGGATGTAATCTAGACTCCGGACAAGACAAAACACTTCCTCGACTGCCCTAACTTCACCCAAGCACGGATTACACACTCCATCACCTAGGGATCTTCGAACCCTCCCTGGGGGATGCGGTAGCAATCCTGTGGTCGCCCTCCTCAGTGAATAGAGTTAGGGAGGCCAAAAAGTAGGCTCATCTGAATAGTCCAAGAGTTCCATAAAGCACTTGGTTTCAACGGAAATTTTTTTATAGATTTAGTCATCGGTATTATTTCGTGGCCTGATGTCTTCTTCCTCAGTAATCCGATCTTTCTGCAGACGAAAAATGAACAAAACAGTGGAAAGTAAAAGAAAGAAAATGAATACCAAAGGGTGTAAAAAGGTTCGAGATGAAACGGCATCATATTACAGGGCCTCATCGATACCAAATGCTTGGACTTCCCTCTGAAGGTTATTAAATAAAATGATGTACGTTATTCGATGTCTACTCTTGCCCCGCAGTGGAGGGAGGGAAATTGTAAAGTCGTCTCTGACATTGTTACTCCAAACCTATTTTACAGAAATGGGTATATGTAAGATGTGCCCACGGCTAATAATAAATTTATTAAAATATTCATAATAAATATTATCATGGACCGGAAATAAGATTTTATTTAAGTTGACTAATCCTTTATGCATACAATAGTATAATATTGTAATAGAAATTGAATCATGTAAATAAACTCCACAAGGAAAGCGCATTTCTTATCTTTTACATTTGAACAGTGTTGACCTTTGGTTCGGAATTCTGCCATTTTCACGTCTTCTATCACTCCAATCTCTAATGTAAGTAAATGCTTAGAAATTGATTTTTATTTTCACCCTCTCTTTCTTTTTCCACCTCAAATGACAAATGAAAGAAAACCTATTATACAACAAACTAAGAAAAGGTCACCTCCCGCAAATAAAAATTTCCTCTTTGTTTTTAACGTTATCTGTTGCCAGTAATTTCTATCAGAAATATCCTTTGAATGAAGGAACTTGGAGGTTTTCACTAAACACTCAACTAATGTACTAACTGATGTAAGAGTATTGTAAATGATGTATATAATACTTGCTTCTAAACTCGTGCATTATCCAACCACTGACATACCTGTGTAATGGGAGTCATATTTAGACTCTCCTTTACAATAACCAGACGTCATAATTCTTTATTCATAGTTTTGAACTAAAAAACAAAACAAAAATGGTGTAATCACCTCTTTAAAATTTCTTACCTTTGAGTCGTCTTATTAAGGCTGGCGTAATACTTTATCGGTTGTTGACTCAATTCCAATCTCGTAAACAAAGAGCTCGAACTATAAATGTATACTAGGCACGCTATAACTAGGACAAGATCCACCATATATTTCCTTTTCGACGAAATATATAATTTATCAAACTTGACTTCCATTATTTATTTTCGATTCATTAATTTCTGAATAAAAGAAAATTTATCTGATATTGTAGTGTATTTGTTTGATATATATATATATATATATATATATATATATATATATATTAATGGAAGATATCACATTGGCGTGATATATATCAGTGAAAGATAATGGTAAACCACTATATTTTAATCAAAATTTTATTTATAATTATCGGACTAGTTTCGGCAAAATGCCATTTTCAACTAATAATGAAGAAACTAGGCAAGGGAAACAGTATATATAAGGTAAGACACATCCTAAACAAAATGAAACCACAGGAAACAATCTGGCAAAAAAACGAGTGTATCTGGGGCAAACGACAAGCTAAACAAAATGAAATGAAATAGGAAACAATCTGGAAAGTTGCTAATTTTCGAGACCCATTGCTTCCGGGGGTTTAAAATGCGACTGGCGATTTTATTCGATATATATTTGTTAAATTTGTATTGCCCTTCAGATAAATTGAAATTGTCAACTTTGTTAATGATGATGGATTCCGCAATTCTCCTCTCAATATAATTGTTTGATCTATAAATGATTTTGCTTGGTTAAAATCAATTTTATGGTCGTGCTTTTGCATGTGCGTAAAGAGACTTGAAGAGTTCGCACACCTTCTTATATTAGCTAAATGTTCTTTCATCCTCTTATTAAAGTGGCTCGACTCTCCAATGTATGTTAATTTGCAATTATAGTATGGTATGCTGTATACTCCAGCATCGAGATTGATTGAACGCAGTCTAGTCAAGGACTTTCGAATGGTATTAGAATATTTAAATGTAATATTTATGTTATTTCCGTTCGCATATGATTTTAGGGGGGCCAGGGTTGGAGCATATGAAAAACTAATACCTTTTTTAAAAACGTCCCTTCGAGGTGTGCAGATGGCATAGATTTCTTTTCGCGCCCAAAACATGTCCTAAGTATGGGTAACCCCCTTTCCCTCATCCTATACAATCTATTTATGTAAAACTACGAAATAACCCTCCTTCCTAGGATCCATTCCAAACCTCTTATCTGGTTACGATATGTAGACGACATCCTGTCGACATGCCCAATAAACAACAACAATTTCAATGAATTTTTCAACAACCTGAATTCGTTACACCCATCGATAAAATTTAAAGTAGATTGGGAACAGAACAATTCTCTACCGTTTTTAGACGTAAATATCCACCGTTTAAATAATCATATTCAGTGCTCAGTCTATCGAAAACCTACAAATTCAAATGATTACATACATTTTTTCTCACTACATGACAAATCTGTTAAGATATCTGTTATTTATTCCCTCTTTCTCCGAGACTATAGAACGTGCGACCCAATCTTCGTTCAGGATGAAATTAACCACCTTATCTGCAATTTCATTGAACTAAAATACCAAATTCACCTCATAAATAGTTGAAAAACCAAACTTACGGATATAGTAAAAACTATAAGAAACCTGAAGTGAAGTTGGGCAAGCCATGTGCCAAGAGTCCAAGACAATAGTTTGAACAGAAAAATTACAGATTGGATTTCACTTAAAAAAAGACGACCGAAAAGAAAACCAAAAACACGATATTAATTTGTTATTCAAAAATATGCTGAAATTAAAAACAAATTACACAAGAGCGACAACAATTAGGAAAGATAACACTAGGTTTCTCTCAACAGTGGGAGGCAAATGCCTGATATAATGATAATGAGATGATCCTCTCTTGATTGACATTTTTTTTATTTAATAATAGCTAAAAGCTTTCTCTAATCCTGTGTTACGGTGGTCTAGTAATCATAAGCGGGTGCCAGCGATTCACTTACAAGAAGGATATCAAAATATATGTAAACGCCACTGTATAAGGGCGAATTCCTTGACTATTTTTCTGGTAGACCAGTAATTTCGTTCTGGTTCCTATTCCACCTAAAACTCTATTTCCCCGCTGAAGTCGCCATCAGGTGAAGCCGGGTATGAAAGAAAGGTAGTGATTTCTTGCATTCAAATATTTGTTATCGTGACGAGCTTTGGGAAAAAGACGCTTTTCTTCTTGCCTGAACGCGGTCAGTCGGTCGTAGCCCTTAAAGACCGCGACTCCCCGGAATGACTCAATTTAACGGATTGGATGTTTCTCCGTTAAGTTTTGAGCTCCGATCAGCCACGAATCTTTCCGGTTGAGGGATTTTATACTGTTTGTTGAGGGACGTGAGCGAAACGGGAGTGATGTCAGCAGTTTCATGAAAGATGGGAGACCGCGTTTACCCCCTCTTGCGCCGTTACCCACGATCGAAAACTGCGTTCGCGTGCTCTGGCGCCTCCCCCCGGAGGAAACTCAACGCGGCAGCCATTGTGTGTGGACCTTGTGGAATATGAATGCGCTCTTCCGAACAAGACATTTAAGGTTCTCTTTAACATTCAGCATTTTTACGGCTTCTGCCTCTTTCGTTTGTTAATTTTAATTTTTTTAAATACACCTGGTTATTACAAGGAAGGACAACTCTCTTAGAACTGCCTGTTTCTAAAAAGGAAGGACAACTCTCTTAGACTTCCCTGTATCTTAAAAGGAAGGACAATTCGATTGGATCTGCCTGTTTCATAGAAGTAAGGTTAACTCACTTTGACCGAACTGTGACTTAAAATAAAGGACAACTGACTTGCCTTTTTCATAAAAGGAAGAACAACCCTGTTAAACCTGCCTGTTTCTTAAAAGGAAGAACAGTTCTTTGGACCTGCCTAGTTCTTAAAAAGGAAGGACAATTCTCTTAGATCTACCTGGTTCTTAAAATGAAGGAAAACTCTCTTAGACCTGCCTGTTTCTTACAAGGAAGGACAACTCTTTTGGACCCGCCTGTTTCCTCGAAAGAAAGACAACTCTATTAGACCTGCCTGTTTCTTAAAAATGAAGGTCAACTCTATTAGACCTGTCTGTTTCTTACAAGGAAAGATAACTCACTTTGACCTGCCTCTTACTTAAAAGGAAGGTGTCAAACTAATCGATCCAAACGGCATTGGGGGGAGGCGGTTCGGGGAGAACTCGCGGTTCTAATCCCAATCACAGTTGTGAATACCACTTAATGTTGAACATCTCTCCCCCCCGCTGCACCCCACTCCCGAGCGCTTCTCATGTTTGATTGAGACTACCTAGGTTTTATTTTTTCTAATCATTTCCATTATACCTTTTTTATCGTCACTTTTTAACAAACTTCTTTTTAGCTGACGCCAAATTTCGCAGGCTAATCGGGGGATAGCTTTTGTCCACTCATTCCTGGTCGGAGCCAGAGTTGGGGGTAGTACAAGTCCCACTTTGCATGGATGTACCATAAAGCTTAACCTACAATGACGTCATGCAAGTTTGAGACTTCTAACAATATCTGTCTGAGGTTAGTAGTGTCATCTTGAAAGGAAAACAATAATATAAATGCTTCAGGTTGAAATCATTTGACTCTATTGTTTCTCACTGGACCTGAGCCGAGAAGTTAAAGGGATCTCTGCCTATTTCCTGAGCAAAAAATAACACGTTATTGGGTGCCGAAGTCCGTCTCGTTCGGGCCTGAAAAACGAATTAAGTCAATCCCAAAGAACGACCAATCACAACGTGGTTTCTGCACCTTGAACTTCGCAAAACTGCAGAGGAATAAAGCCAAGCTCCCCGCATTAACACTTCATTTGGATTGTCATTCGTCATTGTGGGAATTGAATAACGGAACGCTGGATCGAGGGAGATACCCCCACCACACACGCATATATATATATATATATATATATATATATATATATATATATATATATGAGAGAGAGAGAGAAACACGAAGGAAACAAGAAGGAAAATAAAAAATATATAATTAATTGCACAATAAAAGTTTGGACATTGTTATCGAATCATCGAAATTATACAAGCGAAAACTTATTGTAAATTAGGGAATTTCAAATGAATAACGATTCGATAACTTTGCGCACAATATTATCTTTGGTATCATTTTAGCTGAGTTCCAATCGATGTCAAGGTTAAGTTGAGACATACGATAGAAAATGTATTACTCTCTTAACCACGTCGGACATTATATTGGTGTTGAGATATAACATTTTGGTAAATATTTACTTGTTTACCCAAAGAAATATTTGGAAAAATCTATAAATTTTATCTAATATACAGTGTCAAGTTTGGAAGGAGCATTCTGCACTAAAAGTATTTTTTTTAAATAGTATTTTTATAATTACTTACATTAAAAGTCCTAATATTTTTTACAATAATGAGGGAGGGTAACAAAAGAGGGATTTAAAGAAAGTACGAGAGTATTCTTGTTATTAAAAGGAAGGTGAGATGCGACACGGAAAAGACACCTTTTTGCTGACGATCGAAGAAATGGAAAAGATAACAAAGTTTGTCCTATGTATAAATAAAAAATAGAAATTTCTGTCAAAGAATTCATCGCTAAACGCACGAAGAAACATGGAAATAACAATGGACCAGAGAACTTTAATATGATGAGAGGAGTAAAAATGAATATAGGAAGAAGTAGGTGGCTTACGATAGACATAGAATTTGAAACCAAGAGTGCGGTGTATTACCAAATCTAGGAAAGCAAGTTAGGGGTTAAGTTCTAGTTCAAAGGTGAATTTAATAGAAGGTACAAGTAATTTAAGTCTGTTAAAATAGTGCATATTTTCCAAAGATATTCTATATTTATGGCTCAGTTCGAAAAAAATGTACACCTTTTTATTAACAAACTTACCTTTATTTTATATTCTATTAAATTATTTTTTAAAATAGAACATAACGTTATACTTCATCTCTTAGATGTGTTAATACACGGCACTTCTCGTTTCAAGTTCTCTCTCTCTCTCTCTCTCTCTCTCTCTCTCTCTCTCTCTCTCTCTCTGCGGGAAGAGTTACATATAATTGTAGCGTTGAATGTATGGAATGGCTGAAATCATGAGTCCCATTCAAGTGCCCAATCAAGTACCTTAAAACTTAATGCACAATCTCACTAGTGATTGAAACATAAAACTAGCGGGACATGATCTAATGGATCTGCGAGGATGAAACAAAAATGACCAATTTAGATACCTAGTTACTAGGTGGCTCCACCTGGTGGTCAGCTGACCTCGGATTTGGAATTAGAAACACCAATTACCCCTTGTGACATTGGTTTGACCTTCGTATCTCTAAAAATGGCCGATTTAGCACCTCTAGTTACTAGGTGGCGCCACTTGGTGGTCAACATATATTATATTTGAACCCAGTGACCTCAATTACCTTGGTAGCATTGGTTTTAGCTGGCTACATTGAGCCAGCGCCTCGTTGTGGACAGAAGATGAACACAACCCGAGATTTGCATGACCCATAGACCCGCTTCCTTCACCGCAGTTATTGAACAGCCTGAATGCACATTAAAGTTGCTATGGTGATAAAAAAAATAATTAAAAAATCGATAGAGTGAAAAATAATAATTAAATGTAATTGATGTCATGAACAAAATAATTACTAACGAAATTATTAAAAAAAATTATAAACATCGAACGCATAAAACAATAAGAATCATGTTACACAAAATATGGTAATAATAATGGTTATATAATGGTTATAAATTAATTGATCAAAATACGTCCAAAGTTTCTTAAACATATCAACGCATCTTTTCTGTGTGACAAACTAATGGATTTTTAATATAAAATCTAGATAGAACCGTGAGCAAAGATTGTCAGACAAATTATAATGTAGATTTCAATGTGATTGTTCAGATTTATTATGTCGTGTTTGCTCTCAAGTTTCATCGGAGTTTCTTTGTCAGTTAAGAATGAAAAATGTGTATGTTGGATTGTATGTGAGTGTTATATGTGTTAGAGTGCGTGTTGATTTTCATGTTTGCTGGATTTTTGTTTCGTATTGTGAGCACGAATAGTTCCTTTGCTTCCCAGAAGGATGTAAGCATGTTTGCGCTTTTGCAGGACCTTGTATGGGTCTTTATATTGGAATGAGAAGGAAGGACGTCTGTGGGTCTTTCGAAAACGTGTGTTCAATCCTCTTGGAATAATTTTGTGGAGCCAAAGGGCGAATAAGGAAAGGAGCAAGAGAACTCATGGGATCTATATGTTGTTATATGGACCTTAGTTGTAAAGGGTCGCTATCTCTAGTGACAAATAGGCTAGCTAGAATGCTTATTAGAGCGTAAAAACCAATTGACGAAGGGAAAAGCCTATTGTTTGGCTTACTGCATTTCACATGGCAAGTAGAGTGGACGGAAGACTGTGTAATCATTTTCCAGGAGGTCCTTTTGCCAGGAAAGATGCTCGGATGGTTCTGTGCTGTCTTTCGACAACTCCATTTTCGGTCGTATTAATAAATAGCAAATGATGAAATGCAAAGAGGAGGGTAGAGCAATGTTATGTAGCTGAAGAGAAGTGGAGACGTTATCCTGTAGATATTTCAATTGCGAATCGGTCGAATGAGATTTGGCTAAAGCTTCATAGTCGATAATAGTGAAAGAAAGAATGGTTGAGTTGATAGAATGATACGAGTGGATTAGATTGTATTCTTGTAACGTATATGGTGGTGTTGATGCAAAAAGGTTGCATGGATCGTGTGTTGCAATCGTTGATGGGCTCCCGAAAGAGAGCATTTCCAGGATTATCGCTTCTGGTTATGTGACGGTTATCATTACTGTACTGACTATTTAATTCAAATGCACAAATGGTCGCCTTACAATCATAAAGAATAAGAAATATTAAAGTGCCTTCGACTAAGTGTTTGACTGCAAGAGTTATAGCGATTAATTCTTTGATAAACGTGTATTGTTTTAATTCTGAACCATTGAAAGTTTTACTAAAGAATCCTGATCTCTCCCATTTTTCCTCAAATTGTTGCAAATATTTCTGACGCCTAAGTCAACCTATTAGTAATTAAACGGATTAAATTGTTTCTTTTGGGGTTGATTAAAGGGGTGTTTTATTTACCTTGCGTCTTTTACAGCGTTAAAAGAGAATTCGGCGCAGTCATATCATTGCAATATTGATATTGGGCGACGCTTGTTAACTTCTTTAACAATGTCATGAGAGGAATGAGAGTCGTGGCAGTGTCATTTAGAGAGAAAAGCGCCATGCGAACGGAAATCTTCGAGTAGTGCCCTGAGAAGCTGACCCACTTCCGGCGATAACAAGAGCGATGGATGGACCGAGCAAACCAAGGATAGCGGCGGAAGCTCCACGAGGTCGTGTGAACCAGGCTAAGGTTCCCTTTCCTCCGCGCCGCGTCTGATAAGGCAGACTCCCTTCCGGGACCTCGGGGCAAATCACTTCCGGCGAGCCCCGTATAAATTATCAGATGCGGGCCTCAAGAAATTAGCATCAGCCAGCCCATTGAACGCGACGCGTAAACTTCGATTCGGCTCCCCACCCCTCGAGTTCGAAGGCAAGAATTCTCTCCAGATTAAACGATAGTCTAGCGACAACTGACTATTATTCTGGAATCGGCTCCGTTCCAGTCCGACGTAGTACTCCCTCGAGGTTAAACGTGGCGATTGCAATTCTCATTTTGCAATCTCTCTCTCCGACAACTCCCCAGAGCATACCGGGGAATCGATGAAAGAGGATTCTTCATGCAAAGGCCGTAGAATTGTTGATAAAAACTATCTCCGCAGCTGGAAATTTCTTATGGAAAATTTCGAAAAGTAACTACTACCTCAAATTGCCCCCTTTTTGGGGGGGTTTGGCTGAGATACGTTGATGATGTTCTCTCTTTCTGGCTCTATAATAACCTTAAATACTTTGAGAACTTCTTCACAAATCTCAACAACTTACATCCTACTATTAAATTCAAGTCCTAGTCGGAATCAGACAACTCGCTGCTGTTCCTCGATTCAAAACTTATGAAGAGTCAACGGCTCGGTAATACATTCAGGATACCGCAAACCTACAGTTTCAAATTCGTACATATATTATCATTCACTCCATGATAAATCCATTAAGAAATCTGCGATCTTATCACAAATATTAAGAGCTTATCTCATTTGTAGCCTGCCCCTCCTTCAAGACGAACTTAATTTCATTAGTTGTACGTTAATTGGTTGAATGCATTTTTTGGGGAAAACCGTCGAGATCGATGATGACGGATGTCCTCTTGAGGGCATCAACATCCACTAAGTTTAAACGGTTAAGAATGTGCGCACTCTCCTGACCCGTATCTTGACCAAGGGGAGAAGGACCCTGGTGGCAGGAGAGGCTCAAGACGACCAGGCTTCATCCTTGGCTCCTGGGAGCCGCCGAGGTGCTCGCCTATAGGCACCCCCGATCCTGGTTTGTGATCGAGGTATCCTTCCTCTAGCCTTTGCCTAAAAAGGTAGAGCCCACAAGGCAGTGGGGGGGAGGGGTAGGCGCCCTGGCGTGTTCACACATCGGTGGACCTGCCCTTTAGTGTTAAATGCCTGCTTTGCTTGCCCTCTTACTTTGCAGCTTCTGCCGCTGGCTAGCCCTTGTGGTGAGAAGGGAAGCCGAATGCGTAAGCCTTCCCCCGTCAGTACATAGCCTTTCCACTGCCATGATTCCTGCTGTGCCTCCTCGTGGCCACACATGGTAGTTGGGGCTGCAGATTTTGCAGGAATCTCCTGGGACTCATATCGTCTCTATAGATTCACAAGAGGGGCTTCGCAACTCCTCCTTGCAGGAGCATGGTGAGAGCTTTCATTAAGGTATTGAATCATGTCCTTCCAAAGCCAGAAGAATTTATTAGTGCTCTAATAACACGAGTAACGCTTCCAATAAATCATTTATTATATTCCCTTTTGCCCCACAAATTTGTAAACTAAAACACTTGGCCACAAATACTAATATTAAGATAGGGTTTAAATATAACCACACTATAAAAAAGTGCTTTTCAAAAAACAAACCTTGTAACCAATAGTCTGGAGTATATTATATTCCATGCAGCAATTGCACTAAATCTTATGTAAGAGAAACTGGGGACTTTACTAAACGCATATATGCACATAGAAGGGATATAGTTTGTTAAACCATACGAGTAATTGTGATCACCTAATTGATTTTAATAGTGCCAAACTAGTCTATAAGTCCGCTAATTTTCAAAGATGTGAAGTGAATCAAGATTGATCGATCAAATTCCTAATTACAATATGTTCGATGGTTCTTTTAAACTTAACAGTCATTCAAAATTCTCTCGGCCCAAAACTTGGTGGTTCGAAAATCATTACAAATTTAGCCATTCCGAGCCTATGTCTTCCTTTGTTACCCTCACTCCCTCCATTGTGACCCTTTTCCATCTGCTCCTATATACTCGTATAAAGCATTTTGGTCAAGTCTTCTCATTGTACAGTTGAAGATGGTA
Organism: Ceratothoa steindachneri; assembly: GCA_963969495.1. Taxonomy (NCBI): domain Eukaryota; kingdom Metazoa; phylum Arthropoda; class Malacostraca; order Isopoda; family Cymothoidae; genus Ceratothoa; species Ceratothoa steindachneri. Next base: position 8,630,689 of record OZ018324.1, read on the forward strand.
GTAGATACCAAAACTAGTCCTGTAATGTAATAAACTGATATCTTGATAGGAATTCTTACTATTACCCTTAACTAACCGCACCATATATATATATATATATATATATATATATATATATATATATATATATATATATATATATATATATATATATATATATATACAGTAGTGTGCAAATTAGTTCAGACAGTGATGAAATAATACAATTATTTGATAATTGTTGTTTATATTCGAAAATATTACGTCAATGATAAGACAAATGGTACATTTAATATGAAATATAACCGCCCTTTGCTTTTAGAACCTGCTTCGCTCGCTCTGGCATAGATTCAACCAAATTTGAACACAATTCTGCCAGTTCTTCGTTATGGTACCAGGCATTGATAACAGCACAAATCATCTTTTGCATCGTCAAACAGTCGGTTTTCTCGATTCTACGTTTAATTATAGCCGATATATTCTCGATGGGGTATAAGTCCACTTTTTTCGAAGAATGTGCGCATTATTTGGGAAGTATGGCACGGAGCCAGATCCTGCTGGAAAATGCCGCCTCCACCAAGAAAGTCTTTCTGCATCGCGGGAAGCAAGTGAGTCTGCAGGATTGCCTTGTATTTAACGCTGTTCATCATTCCCTCAATAATAACAAGCCGCCCTTGGCCTTTAGCGCTAAAACAACCCCAAAACATTTTCTTAGTTGGGTATTTTGGCGCCTGTTGAATGTGTCCTGGCTGAAGTGATTCATCTTTGCTTCGTCTTACTACCACTGACCTATGCCCATGTACTTCAAAATGCGATTCGTCTGAAAACATAACTTTCTTCCAGTCAGCTACCTTCCATCCAGCTACTTGCGTGCGCAGCGAAGACGTTTTGTCTTCATATCAGAAGTCAATAACTGTTTACGTACCAGTTTTCTAGCAAATTTGCCAGCTTCAATGAGCCTTCGCTGGACGGTTGAAGAAGAAAAATTTACACTAGCTAAAGATAAATCTCTTTGGAGGTCTTTACTGGTTTTCTTAGGATCCTTCACACTATTTCTGATGAGATCCTTTTCATCGTGAAGTGCTTCTTTCGTTTTCTTCCACATTTTCCTTGTTGCAGTGTTGAATGTTCACCAGTATCTTCAGCTCTTTTCACAATGTCGCCAACAATTGACTTCACTACCTTTATTTCCTCAGAGATCTGTCTGATGTTTTCCAAGAGCTATAATACTGGCACGCTTCTTGGGTGTGATATCTATAATAAATTTATAGTCTAATAATGATTGGAAGGTGAATATTCCGGCAGAACCAAGTACACCACGGAATACGCTCCAAGCAATAATCATCCACGACAAGCTCTGATATAGCACTGTCGAGCTTAGTGTAGCTAGGGCACAACAAAAGAGTTGCCAGATGTTACCAGTACACTATTCTGCAAGGAAAACAAAAATAACTTCATTGGTGTTGCCCAAAATTGAGACATTATCAAATAGTCCAAAAGTTTATGTAAAGTTGAACTAATTTGCACACTACTGTAAATATATATATATATATATATATATATATATATATATATATATATATATATATGCAAAAATAATCCGCAAAAAGCACGTGATCTAAGATGCTTGAAATATCCCAAAGGAAAATAATACACAGAATAAGCCCAAGCGCTTTCGTGTTTACATCATCAGGGGCAGAAGAACAATGAAATAGTGAAACAGTCAATGAACAGAGAATGCGACGTCATTTAAACATACTGACGAACAAAGACAATCGTTTAAGGGGAAGGAACCAACTGACGAACAAATGAATAGCCCATCCGCAGAACTACAATATACAAATCAATTAAACAAATTAAATTTATATTGTAAACAAATATTATTCATGATCCAATTATCTAATTTAAAAAGATCTTCAATTAGATTGAAATTAATGTTATGGGAGAATTTGATCATGGCCGATTCCATTAAATTTCTTTCAATAAAATTGGGCACAAAAATAATGGATTTCGCATTAGACCAATTTATTTGATGGTTCAAAGTAGATTGATGAATAAACAGAGAATTTAAAGTTTGCCCCGTTCGACAACAGTACTTATGTTGTGTAATTCTCACATGTAGGCTTTTTGTTGACTGGCCTATGTAAAAACCAAGACAAGATTTGCAGGGAATTTTATAAATGCAGGCCATTTTATTTGGGGGAGAATTTTTAATTACTAAGTTTTTTAACGTGGAATTATTAGAGAATACAACATTAACATTAAAATATCTTAATAATTTCGGAACATGGGACAAGTGTTTATTAAAAGGGAGCGTTAAAATATTATTTCTCTGTTTATTGACTGTTTCTCTATTCCATTGTTCTTCTGCCCCTGATGATGTAAACACGAAAGCGCTTGGGCTTATTCTGTGTATTATTTTCCTTTGGGATATTTCAAACATATATATATATATATATATATATATATATATATATATATATATATATATATATATATATATATATATATATATAATTAGGTAAAAGGCCTTGTTGTATGCAGGTTCTATTGAAGTCCACAGCTGTGGCAGCGTTATTAATTTTAACTTGTATTTTCTTAATATTTCTTACAAGTTTTTAACGCGGTTATACGCACACTACCCTACTGGTCGACCGAAATTAAGGCTCCACCTGGGGATGGTTCTAAGAGTGCTTTAAATGCACAGTTGCTAGGCTAAGTAATATTCAAACACGGCTACAAAAATATAATTTAATAGGACTAAAGTTTACATATACATATAGGGCAAGTTAAATGGCAATGCAATTAAATATTGAGTGTTCAAGGCTAAGGTGATTAACACTATCAATTAAGTTTGAACCGAGGAATAATTTATTAAGTAATGATTTTACAATTATCCAAATTCTAGAGCAAAGGGGATCCCTGAGTTTCGACGCGGTAAAGGTGGGAAGAGCGTGACGAAGCGGGGGTTAAATCCCTTTTACCTTGATATGAGGCGAGTAGGACCAGGTAGGTAAGTTCGACCTTGAACTTGTGGGCGTCTTACGAGAAACTCAATCCAACTTCGGGAAACTGAAGATAGGGGACTCTTATCCTTAAGAGGGAAACGGGATGCTTCGGGGATGGCTTTTCCGATCCTTAAAATCAGAAGACGTGGCGAGAAGGGTTGAAGCGCGCCTAACTATCTCCACGAACAACAGTGAATGACGACTACCTCTTCCTTGGCTCTTCGACAATCACTTAATTCTTCTCTGGACAAGAATGTAGTCGATTCTCTCTCGACTAACGAAGACATTACGGCTAACGTACTTGACGGCGGCTTCAGACACAATCTTTGAACTTTCGAATATATACTCCGAAATTATCTAGACGGGGAGAGAGATTCATCGCCAACAGACTTCCTTAATTTCCTTGGGTCGCGATAAGGGCCGATAGCGAGAAGTCGCGATGTTCACTTAATGGTCTTTCCATTGTTCTAATTTTTGCAGTATATAGGGCAGACATTTTTTTCCCCCCCACAAGTTGGGTGCGAAAAAAATGTCTCGAACTAATTTTTCTTCAAGGGGGAGATGCTATAAAAATTGAATTAGTGCAACGAGATACAAACAAAATTCGGACATGAGCGGAGTAAGCAAATAATAATAATTACTTCAGACTATACGCACTGGTACAATAAAAAAAGCCATACAACACATTGAGTATCTAAATAAAAGAAAAAAAATGAATCATTACTAAAGACACACTACAACAGAGAATAATTATACAACACTTCAAGCAATTAACCTATATATAAAACAAATCAACAAACATATTTACAAGGAGATACGCTAATGGTATCTTTAATTTATGGCATTAGGGTCTTCTAGAGGATTTTTACTTAAACTATCCGCTAAACAATTTTAAGTACCCTTGATATCACAATACAGAATTGATATTCCATGAGCAACAAACTCCAACGCATTAGTCGTCCATTTTGACTCTTGAAATTAGGAAAATACGACAACGGTTTATGGTTACTCTCAATAAGAATTCGGTTTCTATAAGGTACATTCTAAAATGTCGAATTAACTGTACTATAGCTAACGCCTCGAGTTCAATGGTCGCGTAAGCCTTATCGAAGACAGACAGCTTCCTGCTCACATATGCAACGGGATATCCACTTCTAACGTTTAAATCCTGCATGAGGGCACCACCTATACTATCACGAGAGACATCAGTACGAATCCCAAACTTTTTGTTCGGATTTGGGAGTCTCAAAATAGGGACAAAGATCAGTTTCTCCTTCAGCTGGTTAAAGTTAGATACCGCGGGGAGAGTCCAACTGATAGGATCGGGTCGCGTTTTCTTTAACATATCATTAAGGGGTGACGCTATAGTGGCGAAATTGGGAACGAAGCGCCTGTGAAATGAAACAGAACCCAGAAATAATCACAGCTGCTTCTTCGTCCGGGGAAGCGGCATTTCAGCTATGGCTTTAACCTTGTCTTCTTCGGGAATAATCTGTTTTTTCGATCTTAAAACCAAGGTATTTAATCGTATCCTATGCCAAATGACACTTCGACGGGCCTATCCTGAGTCCGTGTGCGTGCAAACGGATTAACAAAGCACAAATGGACTGTACGTGCTGGTCTCATCTACGGGTAACAACAACAACAACAAGGAAAGAAGGTACCCTAGGAGACCTTACGGTCCATTCAAAGAGGGTACCTTTGGACTAGCAATTGAGCGGGCACAAGGTTGCTCAATTGTTTTGCGTTGGCAACGTACACGTTGTCAAAATAAAAGTTACACTGACTAGGCCGTCTACAATTCAACGCATAATTCGATTGTAGTTTCCACACGCAGTTACTAAAGGGAAGACGGGTAAACTGCATTTTTTCTAGTTCGACGTTAAACGCGGGGCGTAAATGAACAGGAATAGGGTAAGGCTTAGTTCTTACCGGTTCTTACGTTTTTAAAACAATCTCATGCGTAAATTGGGTTGAACAACCTGGGGTTTCGGAGACTACGTCCGAGAATTCACTTAGTGGGCTCGCCGATTGAGCCTTCTCGATGGATCGGAGACGAGGGTTAAAATCGAACTCTGAGGCTGAGTCCAATTGGGGGGAAGGGAGAGACGGCAAAGGACATTCGTCGTCTGCTTCCACGCAGACCGTTTAAACGAGGCAAAACGGTTCGACCGGGTAAGTTACCTCTAAGAAGAGTTCTTCGTCTAAAGCGACCACATTATTAACGCACGCGCGTCGGTGGTGCCTTTATAACAGGTTGACATGGTACACTTTATTACCTGAGGGGGTCTGAATTAAGTAGTCAACTGGGCCTCGGGGTTCTACTACTGAAAAAAGGTCCTTTCCACTTAGATAGGAGCTTATTAGACTCAGAGGACAACAGAAGTAGTACTTCGTCGCCTGATTCGAATTTCCGTGCTTTGGATTTGATGTCAAAATATGTTCTGTATTTTTCCAAATTCATCTCAGAATTCTTGAAATAGAGGTCTGCACAATTTTCTAGGCGAGTACGCAAATCCAACACATAAGCGTAGGACTTAATCTCCTCATCAAGCTTGGGGTTTGACCATAATTCTTTTAGGATGCTCATCGGCCCGCGGACGTTCCGTTCGTTCAATAGCTCGAACGGGCAAATCTGAGCGTTCGGTGTGGGATTTCTCGACACGCAAATAAAGCCACTGGGAGGTAGCGGTGCCATTTTCGTGGTTGGTTGTGGTACAATTTCTTGAAAACTGATTTGAGAGTCCCGTTTAATTTCTCGCACATCCCATTTGAGGCGGGGTGATAAGGGGTTGATAAAAGGGGTTTGACCAGCAGCAGCTTTCCTACATACTCCATCAATTCTAAAGTTAATTGACGGCCTCTGTCCGATAGGATCTCCTTTGGGATTCCTACTCGAGAAAAAATAGATATCAACGCCTCTGAACACGAAATAGTATCAATGTTCTTCAAGGGAACCGCATCCGGGAAACGATCGGCACAATCTATGATGGTCAAAATATAGGAATGTCCCTCGCTAGACGGGGGACGGAGAGGGCCTATCAAATCAATCGCAACCCTGAAGAAGAGTTCAGACACGATTGAGGTCTTCTGAAGGGGAGCGGGGGCAACATGACCTTTGGCGGTGATCTTTTGACAGATGTCACTCGACTTGCAAAAGTCGGATATTTCTTTGGCAGCGTCTGGCCAAAATAAATATTTGAAGACGCGCTGGGCCGTCCTATTATGAACGAAATGCACAGCCATTAATCCGTCATGAGCCATCTTCAGAACTTGACGTACATACATCCTGGGTACACACAGGGTACCCACGGTATGGACTGCAATCCAAGCCAGAGGCAGCATCGGATCATTCTTCTTCGAGGAATTTGGCGCGACAGTGACAGTCACCAAGGAGCGGTATGTTGAGGTCATCAAAACCTTCAAGAGGGAGCTGCAGACCCTGTTACCGTTGCTTATGTAGAAGTTCTGGTTCCAGCAAGATGGAGCAAGCTCTCACACCTCAAACCTGTCGCGAGGTTGGCTGAAAGAGAACTTTGGTGGCCGTGTGATCAGTCCCAAGACTGATTTTGAGTAGGCACCTCATTGCCCAGACCTTCGCACTCCAGATTTCTTTCTCTGAGGCTAACTTAAAGACAGAGTGTACGCATGGAGACCCAGGACCATCAGGGAACTCAAGGAAGCCATCAGGGAGGAGATCAGAGCCATTACTCGGTCGGTTTGTAAGGACGTCATGGACAACTTTGTGCTTCGCCGCAAGAAAAGCACAGAGCTAAATGGAGGTCATCTCGAACACGTGCTCTAGAATAAAGAAGAAAGGTCCAAAGACTCCCATGTTTTGATATGATGTTTTTAAACCCAATAAACTAGTTATTACCAAAGTTTCATTCAATCCTTGCAGAAAATTAAGAAATGAGGCCTATCGAAAGTTGGGGCCCGTTTTTTTGGGGGGTAACCCTGTATTATCTATATAAAATAATTAAATAAGAGTTTTATCTACCCCATAGAGGTAAAACAATAATTATTGTCTACCGTCAGTTTTTTCAATTTTCTACAAAATAACTCATCACATACTCCTGAATTTGCGAGAAGAATTCTTTCATCCTCACCTCTCAACTTGGTTTTCGTCGTAACAGTGAGCTGGTGGCCATACCAGGAGAGAAGTAAAAATAACAAGGGTTTTGTATCAAATATAACGAGGTTCATTACTTTCTCACATGATTCACATGGTAAAATGCAATATATAGAAAAACTTTCTCCACATGTGCTGGGACGAGTGGATAGTCCCCCTCCGAAGAAAAACTGATCCATAACTTCGCTTTAGAATTTTTCATCAATCATTAAATCGTCTAAATTAATCAATTGGAGATATTCGTTTACATATTTTCTATTAATGCAGTTGAGGTGGTGAGACAGTCAATGTGATAAATTGGATGATAATAAATAAGTCGACATTTTCACTAGAAAAATAGCTGCTGAGTCTGGGTGTGACACGATGTCGATTGACGATTATCTTATAATGTCTGACACATGTCAAGCTTAGCGACAAATAAGTAAAAACATACCCGGGTGGCATTCAGGTCCCTAGGATCTTCCGTTGCACTGTTTCCTTCTCCTTCTTTCGTGGCAACTCTTACCGCGGTGGAAAAAGTATCTTTGTCTTGACATCAGTCCCATTTAATCTCTTCAACTATACACTAACCTTCATTTGGTGGCTGTCAAACTTCTCTTAGAACGGTAGTACGCTGTATGCTCGGTCTAAATCCTTCCTCACGATTGTCATTCCTATATCTCTACCAGTAACATTATCATCCAGCTTCCCAGAGCCTTCCTTCTTTTAGGAGATTTCAACAGCTCGGCTTTCATCGAGCCCATTCTTCTATCGTTTGTGGACGAGCTGTCCATTTTATGCCTGAACGACGGCTCGACCACCTATTGCCATCCTGCTACCGATATTTTTTGCAGTCTTGAGTTTTCTTTGTTTATAATGAGGCGTGGCTGGACTTATCTTGAGGTTTTTGGTCGCGACCATTTTCACGTTTCTCTCTCCCTAATTCACCCTAGCCAAATTATCGGGAGGAAAAATATAAATCGCAGTTCTGGAGAACAGGCTAAGAATGTTTCTCTGCTGAGATAGTCCACTCCCATAAGGTGCACAACTCGAAACAACCACAGCTTTTCTCTATAACATATAATAAAGATGAATCAATATATATCAGTTCGTCGGCGCTCTCTTAAAGAAGCTCACCACTCCTCTTAAAAGGCGTACGTCTCTTATATTTGTACTTTCTACCTATTTAAAGATGTTTGGCGCAGAATTCAAAGGGACAATACTTTATTCTTTTTTAAGGTAGGAGTGATTGGCGATAGGATAACCCTCCTTTTCGCTTCAATTTCAATGTTTTTATCATACAAACTACTCCAACATCTATTTTCCCCCACTAGTGATCAGGAGTATAACCGGCTTATCGCTTTACCTAAAAGAGCAGTGTCATACTGTTCCATCCTATTATCCCACTGCCACTAGCCCCTGAGGAAATTACTTACTGCCTCATCCAACACCTTCACATATCGGTGCCTCATTATTCTGCCAGATTTGTAGAACCGAATCTGCCTGGAGAGTATTTTCACCCTCGAATGTGTAAGGCAATTGGTAGGCCTGTTTTCAAGCCATAGTCTAACCCATCAGTCCTGTTATCCTTTCATTTCCAAGCCATGTTCTGCTGCTCATACAAAATCAAGGGGAGGATGGTCGCTTCGCGTCTCTCATCGGTCGTGTTATCCTCTCATTTACGAGCCATGTTTTGCTGCTCATACAAAATCAAGGAAAGGATGGTCGTTTCGCGTCTCTCTCATCGCAGAGAATTCAATTCCTAATTCCATGACGGCCAGACTGGTTTGTCCCAATTTCTGAGTGTTCTGCATCCCATTCTCCGATATAGTCACAACGATCAGGGGTCATTTCCCGCCTTAGTGTTGCGATGCCTGTCTTCTTTGAAATCCGCAAATATTTACGGTACTATTCACCATCCTCTTTTTATCAATAATTTGTTATCCTTCAGGTTTGGTAATTTCTTACCCACCCTTATTTTCCAATTGCTTCACGACCGTTCTTTTGAGATCTTAGCACTGGAGCAGGACGTTCCCCAGGGTTAGATACTAAGCGTCCTCCATTTTCCATTTGTGATGAACACGGCTGCTTCCTCTCTTCTCTTTCAAATAGCAGCACACTCTACGCTGGCGACCAAGTGATCTACCACAGTGTATGTAGGTCTCTTCCCAAGGTCATCAGACAGGTCCAACTAGCAATCACTGCAGCCGTTGAGTGGGCTGATTGTCATAGATTTTCCTTCTCCACCCACGTCTTCGTCTGTCCTCATTTGCCCTCACTGAAAACTACACACGTAAACAATCCGTGAGGTTTATTGGCCTCATTTTCGATCGGCTTGCTTTTGGTACCCACATCTCAAGTTTCCCCCTTGGTTTCCAATGTCATCTCTATTTAGTTACCCAGCACTTCGAAAGTAAATGTCCCCTGTCTTGTCTAACCCACTATTCATGTCGGTTCCTACCTAAATCATGCCCCGTGCAAGAATCTCTAACAGTCTCTGGCAAGGAGGCAAATCTTTGAAATATGCCACCATCGTCGAATTATCTGGCCTTTTTTAAGTTCAGTAAGACCTTACCTCCTACAATGAGTGATCGGCGCTTTTAGGCGTGAGTTAAAACTCTTCGAGAAACTTGAGCTCTTTTAAGCCGCATCCGAGCCACTCATTCAACTGCCATTAATCCTTTTCCTTCAACCAGGAGTGTGAGGACAACTGGTGTGGTCACACGCCGTTGTTTACTGGTTGACCCAACCTCTATAACACTGTTTCTGGTGTATTTTGAGGCAACCATCAGCAGGATATCGGTGAGTTTTTTTAAACCAAGTAGGCTATATGTCTCTTAAATTACAACTTTAAACGGTACTTCAATCTCATCCTACGGCGAAAAACGGCTACCATTTAGTTTAGGGTTACGACAGACTTTGCAGGAATTTCATTGTAGCAAGGCTTCACACGCGATCCTCAGAGTCCATTTCCCAACCCACCTTATCCTACTGGGTGACTTTAAGCGGCGTAGGTTAATCGACGTACAGACGAATTATTCCACTTCTGTAAAACAAATTGTACCCTCACATGATTCAGGTCAACTTTCCCTTGCAGTTAATGCCCCTCACTCACATCTCTTTGTCAATTCTCCAGCCCTTGTCCCTCTACTTCAAGGATTTAAACCCTTAATGCATGCAATAACTCACCCCTTTGAGACACTTTGTCCCCGACTATGAGTGGGCCCGGTCTTCTTCCTCATATATCCACAGGGACAAAGTAGTTTGAGGAAATACACGCTGCAACATCTGAGATTCCAAGAGCGAATCGTCAACCACCGCATATGTTTCTAACTCATGAGGTCAATGGAGTCTCCGCGGGGATTTCGAGCATCAATGCGCAAACAAAGACCGATATCCCGTCCCAAATGTGATAGAATTTTCTGCTATTCTACACGGAAAATCCATATTCTCTAAGGTCAACCTAGTTAAGGCATACTAGCAAATATCTCGACCCAGATTCGATCCTCAAGAATGCCATTATATTGGAATTTGTGATTTTTTTAGTTGCTCAGGATATCAGCAGGTCTAAATAAGCGCAGGATAAATTTTCAGCGTTTTATCGACTCGGGGCTACGAGGTCTCAATTTCGTCCTTGCATTTCTAGACGATATTTTGGTGGCAAGCTCAAGTCTCGAAGAGCACATCTCCAACTTGTAAAAATGTATCTTTCGGCGAATCTTCTTCAAGGTGCTAAAGCCTGTTATGAGCCGTTATAGCAACCATATATAGGTCTTTTTCAAATCTTCAGGCGCACCCTAGATATTACGCGATTCTGAAGAACGGCAAAGTAGATACGGATGTAATTAATCGACTTAACCTGTTTGCATCGAAACAGTGGTTCCCCTGGATATGGAGCCTAACGTACCAAGGGCAGGGCGGTCATCAAGGTAACCGATGAGAATGACTCTCTCTCTTTGTACCTAAATTCCCTCCTTTTTTTCTCTTTGGGAATTTCAGTACTGGAGATAGCACTTGTTGACATAAATGTAACTCCTACAAGTTAACGTACTTGCTGGGTTCGGAGATGAATCTAAACCTAAAAAAAATGGTCCTACTAGAATATTCTGTCATACTAGTACTTTCGGTTAGAGTAGTAATATTTTCGATCATTTTATGTCTTTTCTCAACCTGGTCTTCGAACTACTCGCAATTTCATACATAGCATGTCGCTTTGTCTGGTGATGTATGAACCCCGCCGTTGCAAACTGGAATCGCGCCTGCCTTCCTTGCCAACGCGCCAAAGTCCATGGTCACAGCAAAGTTCTTATGGTCCGTTTCTGTCTACTTTCGTCACATTTTGACTCCGTTCATGTTGATAATGTTGGTCCGTTTCTTCACTTTCGTAGTTATTTAGTGCCCTGGTTATATTTTTGGTAGGAGGTAGTCGAACAGTATTCTTTTGTAGTTTGTGGATATTTTATCCGTATTTTTTGAGCTGTATTCTGAGAACAATTTTTGAATGCAGGTTACATCTGTAGATAGACAAATTTACTTTTATTTTTCATTGTTTTTCAGTCGTATTTATTTGTTTGGTGTGGATCTTATTGATCCTCTGAATCATATTCCATTATTTACGTGTTTCTTAGTTTGGCTTATCTTGATATTATTTGAGAAAATAGCGCCCACTAATTGCAATTCAACATTTAACTCGTTACAATTCATAGTTGAATTTCTGAATTAGTCTAATTCATATTTACTCATCTATTCCTGACATATATCTGGTAATATGAAAAATTATTCTTCCTTTATCGACTCTAATCAATGGAATATATTCTGGTAAACTGAACTTTACTTATTCTCAAATTTATTCCACCTACTCTTCGTCTCTGTACGTAGATATTGCCTTACCCCCACCCCCCCTTCCTATAATAATTGTCTCCTTCCTTCGATATTTACTGGAATTGCAACTTTGAACAAAGCAGATAGGCCAGCTTTATAGCTATTCCTTCCCTCGCACAAACATAAATTTGACTAAAATACTCGCGTTCATCGCCAAATGCATTAGTTTCAAAGTTTGCAAATGGAAATTAAATTCGTAGCATATGAAGCTTCATATGTATTAATTATTCTGTGGAGGGAATCGCAGCGATATATTCATTTAATGATAACAAAAATAAAAGAAAGGAAGGAGGCGAAGAAGTTGATGATGATCCGAAAGTTGCAGACATCAGTTTAGTAGTGCCATCATGTCTTCTCGGATTTGTCAGATATTAAATTTGGTCAGAGAAACTAAAGCATAAAAATAAACGGAATTAAAAGAGTATTTAATCATAATTTGTTTCATGGAATTGAATGAGGTTTAAATCAGAAATATTTAATTAAAAGATTTAAAAAAAATCTGCTTGAATAACAAAATAATCGTGATAGTGGCTTGTGCAACACGAAACAACGATGTATCATTGCAAAGACAATGCAGGACTATTCAATAATTGAAGTTTGTGATGCATTGCTGATCTGTAATGAACCTTTCGAAACTTTTGATGACGTGAATTCGATCTCTCCGAAGAAAAACGGTGCTTTCGGGGTACACCTATAAAGAATAAAACGCTCGTCAAATAGTCCTTTGTTAAAAAAAATGGGAACCTATGCTACAAACTAGAGTTGTTATATTAATAAGTACTAGTCATATTAGCAATACATGCACCAAGGAAATGACTGCATCCAAGTGGACAATTTAAGAGTCATAACACAAACTTTCCAAATTACGAGGGATTTCACCCACTCGTGTAGGCTGGCTGTAGAGGAATACAAATACCAGTTATCCATTTCCAGTAAGAGCATATTTATTTGTACTGTGAAGGCAAAAAGGAAAAATAAGATATCTCACCTGAAGCAAGTTTTTATAGCACTATAAGACTCGCCTATTACATACAATCATTTGATGGATTTATATACTAGGGGCGTTCCGGAAGTAATGCCACCCAATTTTTTATTACACTCCAAGGAGTGCGAGCGGGTTGCTTACAACATCATTATGATGAATAAACCTTTGCACAAATACCCTGAAATTTTCGTTTCTCTGTTGCAGATGTTGACGGTTTGCCAGTCTAAGAAAGCAACCGCTCTCATGGACGTGCGTTAGATGCAGAGATGCGTCAGTGAATTCCTCCATGCAGAAGAAGTTGAACAAATCGTCATTCACCGCTTGGTGAACGTTTACGGAGCCGAGGCAGTTGATGTCAGCAAGGTTAGATGATGTGTTCGTCGATTCAAGAGAGCGACCGAGATGTGATTGACCTTCTGCCTCGTATCGGTCCAATAACTCTTGCCTGACAACCAGCCGGTGAATATTTTTTTGCTACTGCTTGAGCATCCGCAGAACCCACCTGGCACACACTTTGCTGTACCCCAAAATGACAGCATCGTTTCCAATGCAATGACACCCACTTCAACTCTGCACGCATTTCATTCACCGTTACCCGCCGATTAGCGTGGATAAGCTGATCGAGGCGCGCTTCATTTTCCGTAGTGGAGGCAGTTATTGAACGTCCGGATCGCGGTATGTCACTCACATTTCTGTCGCAGCGATTGAATCGATGAAACCATCATCTAACCATGCTGACATCCACTGCCTTGGCTCCGTAAACGTTCACCAAGCGGTGAATGTCGATTTGTTCAACTTCTTCTGCATGGAGGAATTCACTGACGCATCTCTGCATCTGACGCACGTCCATGGCAGGGGTTGCTTTCTTAGACTGTCAAACCGTCAATATCTGCAACAGAGAAATTAAAATTTCAGGGTATTTATGCAAAGGTTTATTCATCATAACGATGTTATAAGCAACCCGCTCGCACTCCTTGGGGTATAATAAAAAATGTGGTGGCATTACTTGGTGGCAATAGTTTACTCTGGGAGAGGTGAAATGGAAAGCATAATTGAAAACGAGGGTTATCGTTTGGACACGTAGAAAGAAATAGGCTGCTCGGGGTGAAGATTAGCGCCTTTTATGTCTCTATCTAGCCTGAGGTTACGGAGAACGTGGCCTGCGGGCGGTGTGAGAGGGGGAGCCGGAACGATGTCATGTGATGCGTAGGGACATTGGAGCGGAGTAGAGTCAGGAGATGAAGGGGAGCGGTATAGAATTTAAGGCGTAAGGGGAGGGAGGGGTAGGACAGTAGTGAAAGGTGTCTGAAAGGAAGTAATTTGATGGAACTCTCTTACGGTTTTCTAAGCCGGACAGTTGAGTTAATCAACATCATTGTCCATAGGAAATCAGGGTCAGAAACCGATTTAGAGCCAATTTTTGCTTTCACAGCCAACCCCGACGCCCATAGAGAACGTAACCGAGGCGGAGGTGCGCCCACCACATGGTTCAACCCTCCAGGCCTCCTTCCTCTATGAGGAAGAAGCAATGAGGAATCTCATTCGGACCTCAACGCTCCCTTTCCCTACCAAAGCCCATATTCCCCCGAAATCCATACCCACAAGGTCTGTTTCTAAAGTTCCGAGTTCCCTCCCCCCTAAAAAGTCCTTACCACTAAGGTCTCCTTCTAAAACTCTACATAACATCCTCCCAAATACAGACTCAACAAGCCCCTCCCCACAACCCTTGCCACGAAACAACTTCCCAGGTCCCTCCCCAAAAGTCTCTCTCCAGACCATCTTTCCAAACCCTAAACCTCTTATCACCATCCTCCAAACTCTCTTCCACGGGCTCCCAACAAATTTACCCCAACTTTACCTTTCACTACTCCTCACATACCCTAACTTCTCTATCCTCACCCCATCATCTCCTGCCTATTTCATACTCTACTCTCCCTGCCATCAACAGACAATGCTCCGGTACCTATCTCACGCCACACGCAGGCCCCTCTAAACATTGATATATATTATGATAGTGAAACCACCGTATAGGAAGGATCATAGCCATTGCAGTCGTATACGACTGATGTGGGTATGGTAAACTTCATATCGAAACTAGTCTCGTAACTAAATTCTTTGCTCCTCTTATATGGTGGTTTCCCTATCATATATATATATATATATATATATATATATATATATATATATATATATATATATATATAGTTGTATGGGAATCGACCTTCTCCCTTCTCTCCCAGTTGAGACACGGGACGTTGACCGCAAAATATCCGAGCCAGGCACTTGGGTCATTCTCGTAACCACAGCCCCTCGCCACTCGTCCCTATGAAACGCAGAACGGTTTAAACTACAAGATCTTCACTACGAGCGTATATTCAATTTCACCTCAAGTACGAAATTGGAGACGCGTTTCTCTCAAGCTCGAAGGCCAGCTGGAGCAGAGGTAAGACTTGCTAAGAAAAACCGTTGGAGTAAGAACCCTCCTGCGGCCCGTCCACAAGCCCCCCCCCCTCCAACCCCTAACCCAGTGGGACGCGAGGTAAAAATACCAAACACTCGGGAAAAACTTTGTAGAATCCGTGAATCAACCAGGCTACGAAGTCCCCTGCAAGAGAGGCCGGTTACCAAGGGGATTAAGAAGCAGCTCATCCTCGAGCTAGTCCCTGGTTATAAAACCAAACTTTAAGTTAACTTGTTCAAGTTCAACTTACTCTCGTCAGAGAGACTCCTCCTATCCTAGTGCATCCTAAAGCTCAGGGATAGTCCTCGCCCTTGAGGAATTACGAATCGAAGAACAAAAAAGCTCCCTCTCGAGACCGTTACCCGGTGGTCACACCAAACTCTAAGGTAACTTGGTTTGAGAACCAAGTTCAACTTACTCTCGTCAGAGAGACCCCGCCTATCCTGGTGCATCCTAAAGCATCGTGATAGTTATCGCAATTGAAGAAGACCCCCCCCTCCCCGAATACCGTGTGGACCCCCATCTGCTACACTCGCCAAAGTCCCTTGGGACCTCCAAGTCATCCCATCCACTGCCAACAATCTGGTCGAGGCACGCGTCAAAGAACCCACCGAATTCCTGAGGTGTCTTGGCTCGTTGAGTTAAAGGTCAAACTCAAATCCGCCGCCAGAGCAACCAAGGTATTTAAACTCCAGTAGAGACAATTAGACTATTTCTTTTATATTGAAGTTAGTAGCGATTTAACCAACATTATAAGGTCAAGTTAAAAAGCCTTACTTAAAAACTGATCTAAGTCATTATTGTGTATTTAAATTCGTAGTATTTCTGTGATTCATGTTTGTTTTTGTACTTAATTGTTAAATTTAAAATATATGTTTATTTTGGGATAATTCCTGGCCGTTTCACTAAATCCTCATGTGTTTGAGACCGGCTCTTTCTTAAAACAACAACAAAATAGCTTTATTCGACAAAAGTATACCTCGACAATAGTCCCAAAGAAATGAAAATTGGTATCACAACACTAAGAAAGGTAACCATCGAAAGCTTAAGAAAGAAAATTTGAGATATAGAGACGGAGAGAACCGTGAAAACTAATTTTAACCGTTATATGAAAAATGAATAGGGGAGTAGGATTCAAACCTGTGTCCTCAAGCGCTCATCGCTATTATGACCACGGTGCTCATCGACTGAGCCACTAATATATATATATATATATATATATATATATATATATATATATATATATATATATATATATATATATATATATTATACCTGTTCAAAATGTCACATGCTGCAAACACTTTTGTGCCAGATCTTGTTTTTGTTCCACTAAAAAAGTAAAAGATTGGTGCCAAATTTTATTGAAATCGGACATTGATTCGGGGTCCCCTACAAAGCAACAATTTTTTAAAAACAAACTAAAAAGGAAACCAATAGTTAGCAAATATGAAAAAAGTAGTTTTAATATATTTCCTTTCGCACAGAGAGAAGTACAACTAGAATGACATCACTGAGAACTGAAGCAAGACAAAAAACAGTTCCGAAAAAGCCACCTTGCTTTATTCGGAGTCCGATCGCTCGGGCTTCAGTAGGGCTGCCTTGGAGGTCGTGGGGTACTCCCTACTGTCCTTGGCCACCACATTCAGAAGGAACTACTTCTGAGCTTCTTCTCGGTTGGTGGCCGCGTTGAAGGTGGTCATCATGGCTACTCCCCGTTCGGCAAAGTCGTTGATCATCTTCACCTGGTCACTCGCCCTCTTCATCTTGCAGAAGAGAGGATCCCTCTCCCAATTGGCGGGGTTCATAGCCAAGAGTGTGGCCAGTTCCTCTCTTTGTCCTGGGAGCAGGAGATCCAGCGCCTTTCTCGACCGGGAACTGAAAGAGGCTTGTTGGGATTGAAGCCCTTTCCGTCCAGACGTTTCAGGCCCTTCTCCTCCCTCTTCATGTTCTGGACAATGGAGGTCTTCTCTTCCTTTGTAACCCTTACGTCGAAGAGGGAGAGAAAGAGGCACCAAGTCTTCTGACATGTATGAGAGAAGGCGCTTTAATGCCTTTAGGGTCACTTCAGCAACGCGCTTATTGGGGATTCCTCTGCAAAGTCTCCTCATGAAGAGGAGATCGTTGTAAGGAGTATGGGGGGAAGGACCATGGCCTCGTTCCACGGAATGGCGTAAAAGAGGGCGACGAAGAGGGACACCTGTTCCATGTCTCGAAGTTCGTGAGAGGTCAGCCGAAACTGAAACCTGAAGAGGAAAATCTTGAGAACGTAGATTCCCCTTCGACATCCATCTTACTTGATGAAACGCTCCCGGTGCCCTCATCTCGAAAGGCATACCAATATTGCCACCCAGGAAGATGTAGGAGAGAACCAAGAGCTCCTTGTAGTCGTCTCTTAGGTGGCTTTCTTATTCGATGTCACTCTTGAACTCGCTCAAAGCTGTCTCCCTTGCATCAAACAGCTCGCCTGTCATGAGAGGAAGGAGGCTTTCTTCATCCATGGAGGACGTCCAAGATTTCTGGCCGAGGAAGTCCTACTGGTCCCCAAACCGGACGAAGAGAGGGACGTTAGGCTCGCTAGATGTTCCATAACAGTGTATGAAAGGTCACCAAGGATCACTTCCAGGATGTGGTGCCTGCACGCAAACAAGAGTAGATTCCTTCCCAGACCCTCTTGAATCTTGATGCTGGTTCCTTCATTGGGACCCGTGTTCGAGGCAGTAGTGTCAAACACGATTCTTCGAATGCGCGCGTCCAGTCTAGCATCGGATACCGCCTTGAGGACACCCTCCGTCATGTGATGCCCAGTGCCTTGGGTGATCTTGGCTGCTTCCAAGAAGTACTCCTTGTCCCCACCTGTTCTGTGAATTGCGAGCCTCTCAACGCGTTCACCCCCCTCCCCCCCCAGCTGCTTGGCATCCCAGTGAAGTAGCACAATTCATCTCTCTGGGAGTTCGATCTTCTCTGCAGTGGCCACTCCCTTTCGGTTCTTTCTCCTATGGCAGCGGATGGAGCTCGTAGACAGCGTGATGTTGTCGATGTTCTGACCGGTTGCCTTGGCCACAGTTCCTACTACTGCCATCGCAGCCGGATCTGAGACCTTGAAGTGGTCCAGTTTGGTAGTCACTTCCTTTGGCAGGATAATGGCAGACATCTTTCCAGCTCTTCTCTTAGGAGAACTTAGGCACTTGAACTCGGCATCGCTTCCATCCGTTTTCTTGTGAGACGACGAAGACGATGAAGCCACCTGGCTTGAAGATACAACACTTAGGCGATCTTTTTCTCCATCTCCGCATCCTATTTCCTCTTCACCTCCGCTTCACCTCCGCTTCTTCCCGTTTCCGCTTTTTCTCTTGGAGACCCGCTGACACAGTGTCCAGTCCGGCCATGGAGGAAGTCGCTCGATCCTCTCTTTGGCTGATGAGGAAGGACCTGTCCTCCTCGTTTGTAGTCTTCTCAAGGGCATCTCTATGCGCCACATCAAACAAGTTATCAAGTTCCCCTCGAAAGATCTCCTCATAAATCCTTGCCGTTTCCGAAGCTCTTTTCTTGTGCTTCTGAGGACCCCCATAGGCCTTCACTAACTTGAGCAGCTTCGCCTTGCTGTAACGCAGTGTGAAGGTAGAGAGACCTGCCTTCTCTGAAATCCTCAGGACTCCCCACACGGTTTCCTTCGCAGCCTCCGTCTTTGTTTTCTTTTCCAGACCCTAGTAGGAGTAGAATTTTCGGAGCACTTGCCCCTTTAAGGGAAGACGGCTCCAGATGGTGTTTTCCTCCGGGTGACCGATCAACCACCAAGCGAATAGAAACCATCGCACCTGTGAAAGGAAAAATGGAGGGAGAGAAGAATCTGTCGCTCTGGGGAACCTTTATATCTTATCCAATCGAGTTCAAATTTTATGTGCACCTATATGAGCCCAAGTGGAACAAGAACAACGTGTGACCTGAAGTCTCCCACAACTTTTATATTTTCACAATATGAACTTGAACAGCCCTGCGGGAAATCATGCCTAGACTTAATTTGGATCTTCCCATTTCTACGAGTAAATTTATCGATTTAGTTGAATTATGTCTCTCTGACAATGTGTTTCGAGTAAATAATTAGTTTTATAGACAAATATTTGGCCTTAGCATGAGAAATAGTTTATCTCCGATATTGGCATGTCTCTTCATGAAATATTTTGAGACTGAACTCCTTCCCACAATTTCTCCCCCTAACTTTATATGGTTAAGGTACATTGACGATGTATTTTCTGTATGGCCTAATAGCCATGATTTTGATACCTTTTTTAATAATTTGCATGTCTCCATCAAATTTAAATATGAATGGGAATATGATAATAGATTACCCTTTTTAGATGTCCTCATTAATAAAGATCACCATGAATTAAAACTTGACGTGTATAGGAAACTAACCCACTCAAATGCCTATATACAAAATTTTTCGTTTCACGATAATACTGTTAAAAAATCGGTAATTTCTAACCTTTTCCTTAGAGCATACAAAATATGTCATCCTTCCGATTTAGATGAAGAAATTGTCATTATCAGGACCATTTTTTTCTAATTTGTACTACCCCGATTGGTTCATATCGTCTGCCCATTTTGCAGCTAGGAAAACATTCTATGGTAATAAGCCTTCCCGCACTAACGACTTCAACAAATGTATAACATTCCCATTTAATAATAAATTAAATAGTTTAAAGGACATATTTGGAAAAGCGGGTATTAATCTAGCCTTTAAATATAATAATTCCTTAAACCAATTGATGATTGCCAGGAAACCCAAAGAACATCATAACATAGGAGTATATGCAGTACCATGCAACGATTGCCATAAAGTTTATATAGGGGAAACGGGGAGAAATCTAGACAAGAGATTGTACGAACACAAAAGATATATTAGAGTGGGCAGCGAAAGCAGTGGAATATTTTGCCATGTTAGAGACAAGAATCATACGATCGATTTCAATGGAAGTAAAATGGTATTTAAATCAGCTAACTATGTTAAGAGAAGAATCGTAGAATCGAGCTTGATATCGTCAGTTCCTAATTTAAATCTATCTGGGGGTCAATTTTATTTTAATCCTGTAATAAGAAAGCATATAAACAAAATAGTTAAATGTCAGCCCTTCAATATGTTTAGGCCTACCCCCCCCCCCCCCACAGATTAGCCACAAGTAGGGGATTGGGGGAAAAAATAGAGGATCTTGTGTTATGCTTATATGCACTTCTCTTATATGTTCTACGCAGTGTCAGTTGAAAAAGGGTGTGAGATACACCGAAACTGTTCTGAATTAAATTGTCTTCGGAGAATGTGGTTTAATTCCTCATCTTTTCTTGCGATATTGCATTAATTTTCATCATATATATATATATATATATATATATATATATATATATATATATATATATATATATATATATATATATACAGTGGGTGCAATAAATATCCGATGCATGGTCAAAAGTTTATTTACCATAGTTACACAACAGCAAAGTAATCGAAAATTGAACATTTTATGTATTTTGTACGTTGAATACAAATTTGGTATTAGAATGCACAAATAGTAAAGCATTGATATTATATCGACAAAAGCGTTAGATTATCGCCTCAGAAAGTATCCAACACACCCACACAATAAGTTTTAAAGCGATAATAAATAGTTCTCGAACATTCCAGAGGGGTTTACGGAACAGGAATGCTGTAAAACCTTCTAGAAAAATAATCTACTTCGTCCACGTGAAACAGCGGACCTCAGTCAGTGTCTGCGAACTGCGTGAGAAGGAGGTCATCGTTCAACACTAATTCGAATATGGCGAAGACTAAATAATTGCCAAAAAGGAGCAGAGAACTAATTGTTCAGTTACATAAAAGTGGTTTGGGCTAGAGGAAAATTTCATCTATGCTAAAAATACAAATCTCAACTATTGGTGACACGATTCGCAGGTTCATGCCATATCACTCCACTGCAAGTCTACCACGTTCAGGGTGTCCATCTAAAATTTCAAAACGTGTGGCTAAACATATAGTCCGTAAAGTAAAGAAGAATCTTCGAGTGCTCGATCTGAACTTCAAAAAGATTTGGAAGCAGCTGGGATAAATGTATGCACAAATACAATTAGAGCAGTTCTTAGGAAGGACGGATTCCATTCTCACACACCAAGAAAGACACCTTTGTTGAAACCAATTCATGTCAGAACTCGTCTGAATTTTGCCAAGGAACATTTAGAGAAGCCTGCAAGTTTTGGGGACGTTGTACTATGGTCACGTCTGGATGCAGAAAAACTCAGCGCATGATCCTAAAAATACAATTCCAACAGTGAAGTTTAGAGGAGGCAGCATAATGGTATGGGGCTGCTTCTCCTCTGCAGGTCCTGGAAGACTCCATATTATTGAAGGGAAAATGGATTCTCAGATGTATCGCAGGATTCTGGATGATAATCTCTTACAGTCTGCGGACGACTTGAAGTTGCCACAGGACAATGATCCAAAACATACAGCCAAGGGCATTGCAGCGTGGTTTTAGCATAGGAAAATAAAGGTTATGGGATGGCCAAGTCAGTCGCCAGACCTAAATCCTATCGAGAATCTGTGGCGAGTATTAAAACTAAAGATTCAGAAAAGGGACCAAAGAAATCTAACAGATTTAAAAAGAATATGCCAAGAAGAATGGGCCAAGATACCTAAAAATATTTGTAAGAACCTCATAAGTAAATATCCCAAACGGTTGGAAGCTGTGCTAGCGACGAAAGGTCATATCACCGAATACTAACTGGTTTTCATAGATATATCGGATACTTTTGAAACGTTCGTTTGATATTTTTGCCGTAATCATAGTAATGTTTTACTATTTTTGCAATATGATACCAATTTGTATTCAACGTACAAAATACATAAGATGTTCAATTTTCGATTACTTTGCTGTTGTGTAACTATGGTAAATAAGCTTTTGACCATGTATCGGATATTTATTGCACCCACTGTATATATATATATATATATATATATATATATATATATATATATATATATATATATATATATATATATATCCAGGAAGTAGTCGCTGAAATTCCATGCAAGCAGGAGCAGCTTGGTTATCAGATACTTTCTTTGGCCATATCACTCTGAACATCTATTTGGCCGCCCAACCCCCCAGACTGCATCTTATGTATGAGGCGTGGTTGAGAGAGAGACCAGCAAGTCCTCTTGCACCACTGAGGTAGAGCTTAGGTCCAAGATCACCACAGTTTTGACCCAGTTAAACAAGGGGCACCGTCGAGAAGGCTTGCAACAAGTTCCGATGCCGCCTGGAGGCCGGGGTTGATTGAGGCTGACTTCTGCGATTTCATTGATTAAAATGAATGGAAAAATCCTTCGGATCTTTAGAATTAATTTTTGGTAAATAAATATGTATCAATGTTCTCTCTGTTATTTTATTATATATATATTGAAGTTAAGCGACAAATCACCCACTGCACCTTGTATATGCATATTCCATTCATTCACTACTAGTATTAGAGACGGGTTTTAAACGGCTTATAAAGAAGTTAGTTATCAAATTTTATAATCAAATACTAATGAGTCGGTTTGAGAGTATTTTTTAGCCCAGTGAATACACAAAAATGTCAGCACGAATTGAATGAAATGAAAATTTTTCTAATGATACGAAGAATAAAACTCAACTGATGCCATAGTACCGAAAAGTAAACAAACAGTTGACAATTGCGCAAAAGCAGATGTCAAGGAGTTTGCCTTTTGTGGGCTGGCGGATGTGTAAGCGAAATTTCGGTTTGCGATGTTCTCCTCACAATTAGCAGGTATTGCCAAAGTCCTGTTACACTCGAAATGTCGCTCTAAACAAAGGACATAATAATAGTTTAAATTGTAATATTTATCAATGTCGCCGCCCTTGGCGGTGAGCACGCGCTCCAAGCGAGACCTGAAGGTCTTCAAACGTTGCGGAGGAAGTCTTTCCTTATGCTGGGCCACACGTGGGAGGCCTTCAGATCGTCAAAGTTGCTGTGGCGTACCTTCCAGGTCTTGACCTCGACACGCAACCCCACGCTGAAGTCGAAAGGATTGAGGTCGGGCAAATGCGGCAGTCAAAATTTCTTCGATCAGAAGTTCATGTTAGACCACAACCATTCCTGCCCGATTTGGCCGTGTGGGATGGGCCACCGTCCTGCTAAAACAGGTAGTCCATCTTCTCCATGATCTTTTCCACCCAGGGCGGGACCTTCGTGGCCAAGATGTCTCTGTGATCGGCCGCAAATCACACCGGCAACATCTTCTCGCCATTTGAATCCACGACGCCGAGCATCATCAAGGAGGCAGAGTGCTTGGTCGTGGACACGTAACGGATCTCGGAGAAGCTCTCGCCGAAGCTTACCACGTGGTCATTCTGTTTGTTGATGGGCGGATAGACCGTGAAGGTTTATTCATCAGAAAAAAAGGAAAAGAAGATTGCTATGACTCTTCAAGCTGTTGAGTAGGCGACGGCAGCGCTCCCAACGTTGTTCTTGCATACGGTCGGTGAGAGGAGAGGCGTTTCCACGCACCTCTTGCCACCCTCCTCCTTGACGGCCCTGAACACTAGAGCGTAGTGTCGCAACCAATTTTAAGGCACATTTCAGGTTTTGTAGAGCAGACCATCCAAATTTGGAAATGAAGACGAAAAAGATCTGAAAAAATCGTAACACCCCCTTTTAGGGGGCCAAATTTTGTTTAAAAATTATCTTTTCCGTAGGATGAGGTTGGTTGTATTCAGTTATTATAGTTCTCAGCTCTGAGCCTAGAAATGGGTGATTTTCGTACAGGAAGAAAATTTTCACTTCAACTCCTTAGGATCTAAGGTTTAGGCAATTTTAGATTGAGGAATTCCTTGTTTGTAAACCACTCGGAGGAAACTATAAATTAATCGATGTATGACGAATTTACGAGATATTTACAGAGTATTTCGTATGGGGGGATATGGCTTCACCTTTTTGAATGTATGTTATAGATTCACTCATCACATGTATTATTTCTGTTTTATACTAACTAGTCTTTCTATTATTCATTTCCAGGGTTAAGATGAGTATAAGAACTAGACCATCAACAAGTCACAGTGTCTTTGGTTCCCCACTTCCAGAACTTTCTCATCATGAGCTGCCAACAAAACCAGGTTGGAAGATATATATATATAAAAGACAATAAATACAAGAGGAACAAGAATGTTATTCTTGAAGTATCCGAGGCCCTTACTGAGAATTGGAAAAAACCCCCAGTATTTCAGTTCAGCCGATCA
The DNA here is from genome assembly GCA_963969495.1 of Ceratothoa steindachneri. Taxonomy (NCBI): domain Eukaryota; kingdom Metazoa; phylum Arthropoda; class Malacostraca; order Isopoda; family Cymothoidae; genus Ceratothoa; species Ceratothoa steindachneri. The sequence goes on from OZ018324.1 coordinate 8,655,407, forward strand.
AGAATGCTAAAACCAAAACAAGGAATGAATACCACTAAAAGTAAGAAGTTGATCTCATCATTGGGTCAACTTTTTGATATAGCAGGTCGTCAATGTGCTGATCTCTTGGATTTCAAGTGTGAAAAGAACATGAAAGTGCCACGTCGAGAGCATGAATTTCTTATTGACCAAATAAGAAATTACATCCACTTCTCCAATTTTCAGGCGTCGCCTGAAAAATGGAGGAGTGGATGTAAAAAAAAAATCAAATGATTAAAAAAAGGAAAATCAGAGAATATCGAATTCAGGAAAGAAAAGAAGAAGAAGAATCACATAAAGAAAAGAGGGAAGAGAAAACTACAATTTCAGACGAAGCCTTGGATGAGGAAACCTCATCTTCTGACATTTTTGAGGATGAGTGGAATAAAGTCTCTGCGAGAACAGAAAACACCATACCAATACCAACAATTGCCATGAAGCAGATCGGTATTCTGTATCAAATAGAGCTGCTGCAGCTAATAGTAGTGCAGCCATATTCGACTATGGTATTATAAATTCACCGAATCTGAATGTTTGGGAGATAAGAAAATTGCTTCTTTGTTTTTTTTGATGGGAGGAGAGACACAACACTAACTAAAAAGAAGAAGGGAACAAATGGTATAGGGCAAAGAAAATTCAAAATCACTATGTGCTTGTAGGAGAAGAGAACCTTGTAGTGTCTATTTAGATCATCTAACTATTGAACGAGGAACAAGAGCAGGTGCAGGTATTGGAGACCGTCTGATGAAATGGCTTGTTGAAAATGATATTAAAGATGAGATAAAGCCAGTGAGAGCTAACGACACGGCAACTAATACTGGCTACAAGAATGGAGCCATAAGAGGGCCGGGATGTCAATTACATCGTGCTTTACAGTGGATCATCTGCAGCTTGCATCTAAATGAGCTTCATTTAAGGCACCTGTGTAGGAAATATATTGGTCCAACAGAACAGAAAGTGGAACTCAATGGAAAGGACCATTTGGTAAAGCCTTAACCACCTGTAAAACTCTACCAGTATCACCAAATGGCTTTCAATGTACTGTTAAAGGAGCTTCTCTTCCAGATGTAGATGTGAATGAGCTTAGTCAGGACCAAGCTTACCTGTACAGAATAATCAGTGCTATTAGAAGTGGTGTAATTAACGATGATCTCGTACATATGAAACCAGGGCCAATATCTCATGCAAGATGGCTCACTACTGCAAGCAGAATATGTCTACTTTATGTGGCAACAGAAAAACCTAATAATGACTTGTATGTCCTCACAGAGTTTGTCCCGTGTCATTATAGGCCCTTCTGGTTTCACGTGAAATTGTTTCAGAAATGCACGGAGGGATCTAAACATTTGGAACAGATTAATCTTCTGCCAATACTCCAACCTACCAGTGAAGGCATAGCATGGCAAACAATCCATGGAAATTCCTGCTGGGTCCATCCTGAGAAAGTCCTTTTGCCAATGCTGGCAGATGTTGATCAGAAGACAGGAAATTAGCTATTGACAGACTTAAGAAGATCCGAGAAGTTACTGTGTATGAGGAAGAGATAAGTGATTTCAGGTCACCAAAAATAGATAAGACTACTAAGAACCTAACAGATCTACTTCGCCCTGAACAGGAGTTTAGGTTTTAGCCACTACTAACAATGCATCTATCTAATGGAGACCTGCAAAATATTGTCGACGATCCACTCTCTTTTGACATTCCATGCCATTCTCAAGGTGTGGAGTGGTGTGTGCGAATTGGGACGGAAGCTTCTGGCGAAGTTTATGGAAAACAAGAGGGAAAATCCCTCCAATGACCTGGGCGTTTTGTGATAAGATGATAAATGGTTATTGCATTGATGGTTTCCCATGGTTCAAATCCTTACAAGTGCCTATGAATGGCTAAATGAGGCTTCTACCACTAGATGGCGCCACCAGCGCCAAATCCGATGGCAGGTTTAAAATCTCCAGGGTGAGTAACCATATGTCCCATGGTTATATGGGTCATTTCATGACTCTAAATGGGTACAATTGAACTTTATTCCTTTTGAAAAATGAACTTTACACCTTTTGAAAAATAAATGAGGCTTCTGCCACTAGATGGCGACACCCAGCGCAAAATCCGATGGCAGATTTGAAATCTCCAGGGTGAATAACCATATGTCCCATGGTCATATGGGTCATTTCATGACTCTAAATGGGTACAATTGAACTTTACTCCTCTTGAAAAAAAGCGACGCCTACACCTAGGGCTTCGCCGCAAGTAAAAGGGGGTATTCCAAATATTTCTCAAAAAAACTTTTTCCACCTTTGAAATATGTGTGCTCAAGTGTACAAAACCGGAAGTGTGCAGGTTGATTTTCTGAAATTTGTTTCTCGATGCTACGGCCTACTTCGCACCGTGACCACCGAGATGTTCTTCTTTGCGAGCGTAATCATTTCGAGCGTTGGAGAACATTCGAAGGCCTTTCTCACAGCCAAACAGCTGAAAACTTCAGGTATGTCTGAACGAGGTTAATTTTTGAGCTTTCCCCCGTTCTTGAACCTCTCCACGGTTATTCAGCTACCGTTGAGCCGCTTGGCGAGAGAGATCTCGATTCTATTCCCTTCCATTTCGATCACCTTCACACAATGGAAAAGACCTTTTAATGACACATGATGGAAAAGTAGAACTTTAAGTTTGTTTGACGTAACTTTATTTATCACACACGTACCGGGGTGATCAATAAGTTTTGCAATTTGGAAATGAGATATGAGGAAAAGTGTTTTATTATTTTTCAATATAACTACCCTCGACTTCAATGCACTTGCGCCACTTGTCCCTGAGGCTTCGAATTCCCGACAACAAGAAATCTGCCGACTGCTGTTCAATCCACTCCTGGACGGTGAGCTGGACATCTTCATCGTCCCCAAACCGGCGTCCACGCAGTGCAGCCTTGAGCAGTAGTCGCTAGGGGCCAGATCTGGACTGTAAGGGGGATGGTTGAGCTCCTCGAATCCGCACTCGCGCAGGGCAGCTTGTGCAACTCTGGCCTTGTGGACAGGGGCATTGTCGTGGAGGAGCAGGACACCGCGTGTCAACTTGCCGCACCGCTTCTGACGGATGCACTTCTTCATCCCAGTCAGTTCCTCAGCATAATATTGGCCTGTGATGGTCCTTCCACGAGGCGCATAGTCTACCATCAACACTACCTCAGAATCCCAGCAGATGGTGGCCATGATCTTCCCGGCTGAGGGTTGGGTCCGGAACTTGATAGGGGTCGGAGAGCCTTTTGGTCAAAAATTTGATCACTGCGCGGTGCTCAACCTTCTCCATTGTTGAAAGAATTGTGACTGACGATCTGCGATCAGCTACTGCTTCTTAAATAGACGAAGCAGGAGCGTGCGGCTGCAGGTCCTGACTTGTCATAACTTGTCATAACACCCCTAAAAACAGCCATCCCCTTTCCTCTGTTTTGCCCTACCGATTCGCAAAACTTATTGACCGCCTTCGTAAACCCCTCGAAAGATAAAAAAATAACCTAGAGTAACAGAACTTTTGCAAAACTCGGTATAAACAATATCCTCGTGTCGATAAAGCCCACAAATAAGCTAGTTCTTGTATGAAAAATTAAGGGCAGGTTGACATCCGGCAGGAAGCTCGAAGAGTGAATATGGGAAGACTGATTCGTGCCATCGGGGAAGTGAAATGTGTAAAAAAGAAAGTGGAAGGCTACTATGAGCCGACAAATCTGAATAAGCAAATATTGGTACCAAAATAGCAATAGCAAAATCCAATAGCAATTGAACACTACCCTGTGTAATTTTTAAACCCACTAAAAGAGGCCACAACTAAAGTGCCGGGAATTCGATGTTTTTAACCCTTGAAACTCCTCACATCTTTATCAGACTTAGAACCTGTTTTAGTCCTCAAAAAATGTTTAGAAAGCGGAAGCCCACATATACTGAGTAACAACCTCCGAGCAGCGTTAATACAACATAAATAGAGCTTCTGCTCCTGGCACCTTATCCAGCATGTCCGAGCTTCTAGAGCCATCAGACATCGGATTAAGTCCCAGTGATTGTAAATACGACATCCCCTGTTCTAAAGACCTAACTTTATAATAGAAGTCGACGAGGAAAAACTCACAATATGCTGGAAGTAAATTCCTCGCGAGATAAGGTAGCGAGCAATACCGGAGGAGTGATGGCTAAGGATGTCTTTGGTGCTTTGCATCAGCATGATTTTCGTTTCCTTTAAAGTGTCTAGCGCTGCCAGTACTTTGCTGTCTTCGTACCTTCTGCCAGCACTTTGAGAGTCAAGGGCTCCCAGAAGTCGCTCCGACCAATACGTCCCTGAAATGATTCCCAAATATAGTTAAATGTTTTCATCGACAAATTTCACTAGAATTAAGAGGGGCGGCTCTTTTGTAATCATCGTGAAAATAAATAGAAACCAAAAAAGGCAAGGGAAGTTTTTAAAAAGAGTGGGGAAGTTAGGGAAGTAAATCAATGAAAGGTGCTCATCCGAAGGTAAGACATACTCGGACGTTTAGGGACAGCAGGAGGCGCATATTTTCCGAACCCTCCTCCTTTCGGTAACAAAGGGGGCGGTGGTTACCTGAAATAAAGGGGGTCCTTTGGGGGGGGGGGTACCTAAGAGTAAGGACTCACCGTATTGCTTCCAGTCCATGACAGGGTTGAGCGCCATCACACATTTCACGTCGAGAGCATCGAGCTCCAGCATCTTGAGGGCCATCGATGCCCCCGACGCCCACCCCCAGATCGAGATGTGGGAGGGATCCAGGAACTTGTGGTTGTCGAGAAAGGATCTGTCAAGGATGACGCCAAGTTTAGGCGTGGTGTCTTTCGAACGGATAATGAAACAAACATAATGATCAGAACAACAAGTGCTGGTAGGTCTTATGGAATCACATTTGGGGATACGTGAAGGGAAAGGAAGTACCGAAGTTCTATTCTTTTACCAAAACTAGTTAGGGTTTAGAACACCGTGGCCCAAAGGAGAGCTACCCGTTCAACACTAGGTGAGTGTGGACTGAGAACTACTACTGCGGATTCGGTAGACGGTACAGTGTTGGTTATTTGTGAAATGACGTATGTGGACTGAATTGCGTGAGTGAGCATTCGCCAGACTCGGTCAAGGCGTGATTGGTGGGAACTCCTTCCAAGCACTGAAATCCTTGTGTTCGATCGCGGTCGGAATCGAACCCGATCCATTTTTCACTTGACCTTAATAAAGATGACCTCCATTTTTCACTTAAGGATGGCCTTGATTTATCTCACGGACGTTTACAGATGTTATCATTGACGACACCAAATGCCTTTTGTACCCTGACGGATTCTAATTCGAATAATTTCATTGGATTAAGAAAGTGAAACGATTTTAAGCACTTAAGATTACATTGCAGTTAAATATATTAGTCGGTCGCTCCAAATAGGAAGTGATTTCTAAATAAATTGGACTTGAAAATATAAATTGTTTCTGCAAAGGAACCGATTGAGGGTGACTTCGCTCACGCGCCCCGTGTCTAGTTTCCCTCACCTGATGACTTGAGCCATTTGTAAGGACTTCGTCAGGATGGAGTCATTGTGGTAGTAGGAATCGCTTTCCCAGAGCACGATCCGCGCGTGCGCCGTGAAGTAATGAGAAGCGAGGAGATCTGGAAGGCCTAAATGTCGCTCCACGGCCGTTTGATCATAGTTCTCAACTCCTATTCTGAGGAGACACGAGAAGTCAGACAATCGTCATAGTTTTGATAAGAGGCAGTCACTTGCTGAGTGGATAGTCATGCACAGGAAATTTAGGGCCCACTTCAACCCCCCTTCACTCGATGACACAATGATGGAGGCACTGTGGTGGCGAGGCGAGGAGTTTTTGTGCATGACCAAATAACCAAGCTGGAGGCGCCACTTAGCATGCTTATATGCAAACGAACGGGGCTATTCAGACGAAACGCGACTTTCAGTTCGGCCATGACGAAAATGAACTCTGCTGGTGGCATGACTGGTGGCCGGGGAAAAATGATGACCCTACCATGCTCGCGTGATGGGAAAGGGGCTTTTAATCCGAACTGCATTCGCTTCATTCACTCAGCTCTCTGAATCAATCTCACAATTCCCACCATTCCATACTTTTGAACAATTACTGCCTTTGCAAACTCAGTCACACGCGACTAGCCATGTTTTTTATATATCATTGGACTAAAACACATACTAGTACTCTTCAAACCCAAACATGATGTGCATGGGAACAAATAATAATAAGTCATTGATGGTAAACGACATCAGGTCTACTACTCGAGTGATCACACTGATCTTAAGGGGCGGTTTGAATCGGAATTTTCGAGAGCAAAACTGTAGTTTCGGAGTTCGACAGAAATGAACTCTTTTAATCCAACATTTGTGAGTAACTAATTCAAAGAAGCCTCGAAACGGCCCACAAAATGAAGCAAGGAGGAAGTATGATACAGAAAAGCTTACAAACCTAGATAATAACACAATCCTTCCAAGTGGCAGTTCAGCAAAATCTTATAACCTATGTTTATGATGTATTAGACATGTTGCAGGTTTGTGCAACTTAAATGCAATTAAGAGTTCACTTTGGTGGTGGAGAAAATACCCCTTTCGAAAGTTGGCTATTGCAAAATTCAAGTTGTTTTGACTATGACCACCGAGATTAACTCAGTAGATATTGAGTGTCTGAAATACTTTATGGCATTATAGACTCCATAGGCAGTAGCATTTGAGGTCAAATTGGTACACTTTCAAATTGGATTTCAATTTTATGTTAATAAAATATATAAAAGATTAATTTTACCCTTTAGTTTTTTTTTAAAGTAGAAACGGATAAATTCATCCATGGTAGAATCAGACTACACAGACCCACGAAATTGATTTTTAATGGGCTAAAATCCGAACAGCAATCAACAATCCTGCTAGAGCCACAATCGGCTATAAAAGTATACAACATCAGGTAATTAAGTCTCTCATTGATGACAAACGTAAGGCCCAAATAACCCTAGAACAAGACCCGAACTCTCATCAGAAGGCCCAGTACAACCAATTGAAGTCACTGTGCCAAATTAGACTCCGGCAGATTCAGAATGACTGGTGGCAACAAACGGCAGAAGAGCTCCAAAAATATGCTGATGCTGGAGACCTTAAAATTTTATGCATGTACAAAGAAATCTTTGGCCCGAAACACACTGCAGCTGGTAGATTTCTATCAGCAAACAGCACTCCCCTAACTCAAAACGCAGATATACAAAAACGTTGAATGGAGCATTTCAACGCCCTTCTGAATCGAAACACATCAGCCCATCAGGATTTCTTCAGAAACGTACCCAAACATCCACCCCAACTATGGATGTCCCTACCACCAACCTATCAAGAATTCTGCCTAGCCTTAAAACAAATGCGTCAAGGGAGAGCTGCTGGACCTGATAACATCCCTATAGAACTCCTTATCCATGGAGGTATAGTTCTAAAAACACGATTTCCTACCCTCATACTCCAAAAGTGTGAAAAAAACATATACCCGACGACTGGGAAAACGAACTCCTTGTTACCGTCTTTAAAAAAAAAGAGACCGAAAAGTGTGCGGGAATTATAGGGGAATATCCCTGCTGTCCATTGCAGGAAAGGTCATGGCCAGGATCCTGCTAAACAAACTGAAATAAGTCGCAGAGACCATCCTACCCGAGTCTCAATATGGTTATCTCACATCCAGAGGAACCATTGATATGATCTTCTGTACCCGACAACTGCAGGAAAAGGCAAAAGAACAGCGAACGCAAATATTCCTCGTTTTCTATGACCTTGAAAAGGCATACTTTGTAGCGCTCGCATTGGGTCATAGGAGGGAGAGCTCATCACCCAAACCAACAAAAACTAGACCTTAAACTAAACTCTGTAATGGACTGAAGAAATGATACTCGGATACGAATAAAAGCCGAGGACGAAATTAAAGGGTCACAATTTTTATCTTATTTTTAGACACTCGCTCACATTCTTTAGGAAAATGAATTTTAGGAAACGGATTAAGTAAATAAAAATACTGAGAGCTCCCACCTAATACTGCCATCATTTGGATTAGGAATGAGCACGAAATTATTTATAACGATTAAAATACTTCTAATTTTCTGGAAAATGGTCTAAGCCTAATTTAATTTAGGTCACGAATGATAATAACGGTGTTAGTGTATGTGAATGCGACGCACAAGCACTCATAAAGATTATAATTTCGAGTTTTAATCCTATATTGATACCATGACAAACAAAATTATTAAATTTTAGGTGCCACTGTAATGTGATTCCTACCAATAGGTCTGATTATTTAATTACAAGAGGAGCGGCTTCGCCCCTCCTTTCATGAAGAGCTTGCGCTTCGCAGGCTTTGGCAACGACCTTTTGGTTTAGATTTTTTTAAAACGTTTCCAGTACAGATCATCATCACTAACTCTATAACTTAAAAAGGGGATTTTTTTTTAGTATTTCAATAATAATTTAATCTTAGTTTGGTTATGACTTTTATCAGATTTAGTGTAGCTTCACAATTATTTATAAATTTATTATATGCAAAAGGCTAAAATATATATAAAAAAATGTTTTATGCTCAAATGTGCATTTCACATCTGTTTTAGCATACGGCCGTTACTAACGGCTGTATGGTAAAACAAATGTGATATGCACATTTGAGCCCCAAAACTATTTTTTTTTAATATATTTTACATCTTAGCCTTTTGCATTTAATAAATTTATAAATAATTGTGAAGCTACACTAAATCCGATAAAAGTGGATTTCACATTCTTTTTAGCATACGGCCGTTACTAAGTATCGAAATTTTGTGAATTTTTTAAAACCCAAAGAATTACAAATGGTGAAGTTCAGAAAATTTATTTTTATATATCTTCTTCCTATAACTCTACATTTTAGCAACGTGATATTTTGAAAGGGGGGAAATTTAGTTTAAAGTTCCTTTTTAAAATTATTATAATTGGTGAAGTTCAGAAAATTGATAAAAATTTAACCATGGCGAAGCCATTGCCTAATTTATTTTAAAAGTAAATAAAGAAATTAAAATTAAAAATTTAAAAAGTAAATCAATTTTGAATGGTGAAGCTACTGTTTAAGCAAAGACTATAAAAGAGTAGGGTTCAATTAAAAAAAAATCATTAATAATATAATGTTTATCACTATTATTTTTAGGTAGGAATTATACTACTGTAAAACCCTATTAGTAGGAATCATGCTACAGTAGCACCAAATTCTATCTTCCTTTTCTGCGGTTGTCTGTCTAATGACGCAATCAATTTACAAGAGCTCTCACAAAACTTTCCGAAGCTCAATCCTGACAAAACTGAGGGAACGGCACACTACTGTTGGGGAGTGTGCTTCGGGTGCCGCTGTTGCTCCCTTCCTAGTCCCTGGTGGATCTTTCAAGTACGATAGCTAGTCGACTATCTCTAAAGGCTTCCGTGACCAATGTCTGCAAGGCGCCTCTCTACTTCCCCTGCTACAACTGCAACCGGGAGGAGGGGAAAACCCTCCTGACCTCAGTGACCCATGGGAAATGTGTACTTTCTCTCGGGTCATCTTTGCCACATCTTTTAAATCTCTCACTTTCTTTCCCGCACCTGTACCGGGTTTTGCAAAAGATCTATGATACTCGGTTTTTCTTATCTTTCCAGAGGTTTACGTGTGTCATAGAAAATGTTCCGCCAAATGAACGTAAAGTTCTATATTTACAACACGTCTTTCCCAATGTGTGAAGATGTGTGGAGATAGAAGTGAAGAGAATCGAGATGTCTGCTGTCCTGCGCCAAGCGGGCCGCCACAAGTAGGACATCGCCGGGGGCGGATCAAACCGTGCAAGAGTGGTTGGGGGCGACCATGAACGTGTGGGGGAAGGACTTTCGGCCGCCGCAGTCGCCTGATCTAGATCCCATCGGCTACAACATGTAGGCGACTGTCGAAGGTAAGGCATGCAATGTCACCCTCAGCAACATCGACGAGCCGAAGTCCTCCATCAACCGGGTGTGGACCAGCATAAGGAAGGACTTCATCAGCACCGTGTGCGCAGCCTTCAGATCTCACCTGGAGCTTGTGCTTGCCCCCGAGGGTGGCGGCATTGATTAATATTACAATTTTAACACACATTTATATGTGAAAACAATAAAAAATTGTCTAACTGCATTAAACTATCATTGTGTCTTTTGTTGAAGCATCTTAACGAGTCTAACAGGACCTTTTCAATACCTGGTATAGAACAAACACAGGGAGAAAGAGGGCGTTAACCGTTTAAAAAAAAATACCCAAAGTATTAGCTGCATCCACCCCACTTCGGTCGAGATTTCAATCCCAGCCCTCGTTACCTCCTGCTTGACCTATACAAATAATTGATGACTCCATTCATTCTCCTCACTCTCACACTTCGACTCCAATAGTCTGCACATCGCGTTCTTCCACAACATGGACTGACGTTCCGTTCCTCTCGCGCACCCTGTTACCTGGTTACCCCTCGCAGACCCCACTTAGGTTCGGATCTTCCTCCTTACCTAACAAGATCTTAAATGGTGTCGACCCCTCCTACCTGTCTTCCTCGCTTAACCCATCCTGGTCCCTAAGCCCCTACCTTCCCCTAGTCATCTTTGATTCGTGAGGTGATTGAACTTTCGCGATATTTACTCGTAGGATGTGAAAAGGGTAATTGTTAAGATTAACGGTCCCTCATTTCATGTGTGATTTTGGGGGGCTATTTTATTTATTTTTTGTCAGCTATCCGACTAACCAATAAGCGAAGTGTATAATAGACTGTCATTGACCAATTATAACCGTTTATTTTTCCTAAGCTTTCCTTCGTGTTTGTAAAGATGGGAAAATAGTATATTTTTTTGGTATTTTCTTTTTTTGTGTGAAGTTTATTATCGATCTTGTCTAAATACTCTACGCCTCCTACTGTTTTGTCTTTTGACGTAGTGTTCTTTTTTTTAATAAATAAAGCCAGGCAATGGCTTCGCCTACCCCCTACGGGGGAAGATTGCGCTTCACTACTAAGATTAAGATTTAAAATCTAAAAAAAAGCAGCCATGGTTAAATTTCTATAAATTTTTGAACTTCGCCAATTATAATAATTTTAAAAAGGAACTCTAAACTATTTTCTCCCTTTCAAAATATCACATTGCTAAAATATAGTTATAGAAGAAGATATATTAAAATAAATTTTCTGAACTTCACCATTTGTAATTCTTTGGGTTTTAAAAATTTCACAAAATTTCGATACTTATATTTATTTCTGAACTTCACCATTTTGTTTTTTAATATTATAAAAGAATTATTAGAAATAACTTTGGTAAAAAACATAAGTCATAACCAAACTAAGATAAAATTATTATTCAAATACGCAAAAAAATCCCCTTCTTAAATTATAGAGTTAGTGATGATGATGATAACTTTTTTCCTTTTGGCAAGAAATTCTGTTCGCCGAAACGAAGTATAAAAAAAGCTTTTTTATATATATTTTGTGCTTCTTTTTAATTTTTTGGCTTTTATGCAAACTATTAATTATGTCTCGTATAAATAATCGCGGCTCGGCGTTATTCGTCAGTTTTATCCAAATGGCTAAGTTTGGCAAGAGAAAATACAGCCGTGGTCGTGTAGTGAAGGGTCAGTGGGCATTTGGAGGATTCGAACGCGAATCGAAGAGATTTTTCCTCGTTCCAGTCGAAAATCGCAATAACGAAACTCTCGTGACGGCGATTAAAAAGTGGATTTTGCCGAAAACCACGGTGGTATCTGACGGATGGGCGACTTATTCGAATCTCTCATCGGAAGGATTCACTCATCTGATTGTCAACCACTCCCAGAATTTCGTGGCTCCCGAGACTGGAGACACCACTCAAAATATCGAGAGAGTCTGGAGGGACACGAGAGACCGTGTACCCAACTATGGACGGAGAGAGAGGTCCATATGCACAGGTATCTTGCAATCTCTCCTTTCATCAAAAATTATCCCTGCATAAAAGAGAGGTTCCACCCATCCTGAGTCACCGCTGCCAAATTATAGCCACCGGATTGGGGTAAATAATTTAGACGTTTTGAAATCATGTTTGGCTTTCGAATTAGGAATATTACTATATTTTAATTGGCAGGAAGGTGATGGGTGAAAACCCCCCACAAAATATCGGGGGGTATGGGGGCAAAGCCCCCCTATTTAGAAACTGCTAAAAAAAATTGTTAATTTTTATTCTCGACGTAAAAAAACGAAACGAAACTAGAGATCTAAAAACTATAGGCATAACCATATTTAGTATTCGACTTTTGCATTCAAATCTGATGTTTTGCTTTCGAATTAGGAATATTAACAGTCCGAAAGTGCCTTAAAAAAGGTTACTTTTTATTCTCCTCTAAGTAAAACAAAAAGTAGCCAGAAAAGTAGCCCCCAAAATCAGGGGCCGCTAATATTAACAATTACTGTGGAAAGTGCTACCAGTCGTTATGTGCTCCGCCCCAACCCCTTCCTTGGTGCCTGAAAGCACCATTCCTCCCTAAACCTTGATAGACTCAACTCACCTAGGTCCCCAGAATCCCCCCCTTCCTGAAGAATTGGTTTAATAAGGAGCTTCAGTGAAACCTCTTCATCAAACTCAAAGCCCAATTTTGGCGCTCAAGACTAAGAGACGAACCCATCCGGGTCGGGGAACGTAAATCTGAGACGGCCGATTCCCTGAGCTCCCCCATTTTTACGACCTTTCCCGAAACATTTCCCACAAAAGATTCCCTCGTTGTTTTTCTCCTTAATATGAATAATAAATAGTTCATTGTTGCGACGGGGTCTACCCCTACTCACAAATGGAGGACGAGCGGGTAGAAGCAGCTGTCGTCCCCTCGCTTCCAGTCGGGCGGCAGCGAAAGAGAGAGAGAGGCGTGGATATTTGGGTCAAGAGACACCTCTTTATACAGTGTGATGGGCAGCGCCAGATTCCTGATTTCTTCCCTGTGACACAATGTAAAATCATTTAAACAACATCACTTTGATGCACATAAAAAGGGGTCTAAAACATATACGCGATATGGATAATAATAAGTAAAAGAGAGTGAGGAGTAATATAAAAAAAAAGGTTAAGCAGTAAAAAAAACTAGGAGAGGCCTGAAGAGTACTAGCACTTAAGTAAAATGGTGAAGGGAAAATAAATGTATAAATAGAAGGAATAAAGGAAACGAGACTAAAGAACGCAAGAGATGCACCGGGGCAAATATTGTTCAACTACACATCTTTTACGTTATTCTCTCACTCAAACCACAAATTTCTTCTAAACTTAATACATCCTCATTATTAAATCATCGTCTGGCTTGCAATCGAGATCAGAGCCCTCTGTCTCGGCGGAGGAAGCGAGACCATCAAGAAAGAAGGTCTAATTAATATGACGTCACTCGTAGGCTAAGGCATGGCTATTCCACCAATCCTCATTCCCCGCTGACAGTAACGGCTAGTGTTCCATTGCCTTTGACCTACCAAGGTTACGCTTCAATTTAATTATATTATATGAGCAATTTAATCATTATTTAGCGTTATTGCGCTTTGCAAATCAACCATAAACCATGGTAAACTGTTGTATTGTGCCGAACTACAGAGCAAATTACAAACTAGGGCAAAAAGCACGCGTGTTTTAGTTTCCTAAAGATAGTGAAACAGCACGAAACTGGGTACGTGCCATTCAAAGAGACTTTTTAACTCCCACAAAGAACAGAAGTCTTTTGAGTACTTTGATGCTATGAAATTTATAGGTGAATCTACTTAGTGAGGATGTGGTCAGAGAGAAAGTGGGAGCCTGAGGCTGTGTGTAGAAACGTGTGACGTGGTCGTTGCGAATGACGCTGTCAGGGGAAGAGGGACCAAAGTAAGTGAAGAAGGTCGGACCTATCGAGATACTTGCCCACGTCGTTCGTGCTGTTGGAAAGTAGTGTTGGGTCTTCCATAAAGAAAAGTGGAAGATTGTGGTTGGATAGAGCCCGGAGGGGGACGTCTATGTATAGCTTCTTGTCGTGGTGGACAGTAGAGAACGGAAAGTAAAATTGGGTCAGTGACTGTTTATATTTTGCAGGCTATTATGGAGACGTCTTGTGTGTTTATGGGGTAATGTTGTTTGCAGCGCTTAACAAGGATCGCTGATTTCAGTGGCAACGCTTGTAGAGTGAGGGAAATTTGATACCCTGCAATACAGAATCTTGTGTTTGGTGGGTGTAGACTTGTAGAGTTCAGGAGTAAAACATCCGGCCTTTGAGTGTTGAGTACCCAGTTGGCGATGGTGTGATGCACACCGTACCAACTGCGTCCGTTTAATTGTACAAAGCTAAGCCGACTTATGATGGTCTGGAACAAAGTGCGCGTGCAGCAATGTTTTTATGCGTCTCTTTGAGTTCCTTAATATCTTGGCATTGCGCCAAGAGAGTGGGGAACGCGCGGTGACATTCACTCGTGTCTGTTTTGGTGGGAAGGTTTTAGAAGAAGATGAGAGTATGGGTTTAGTGTTCTTTGTGGGTGCAGGGGTGTTAGCAGTGAGTTTGGAGAAGGTGCCCGTAGGGGCCTGGGTGGGGGCAGGTGGAGTGGCAGCAAGGTGAAAGGAGGCAGAGGTGGTAGAAGATGAGGCAACATAAATAGGGGTAGAGTAGTAGAATGTGGGGTGCAGGCATTAGATGAGGGATGGGGGTAGTTGAATGTGGGTGGGAGCAGTGAAAGGGGGTTGGGGCACAGACAGTGGAAGAGGGGTAGGAGCAGGAGGAGGAGTTGTGGCAGACGTATCTTATTAAGATTAGTGATGGAACTTCCTCCTTGAGTTTATGATATACACTATTGTTCACACCCACCATAACACTTTTATTGTCTGTACCAATTGCTACAAATTTATTAATATAAAGCTTTTTATTCCTTAATTCATCCTTTACAGTTTTAACTATAGCTTCAGCATTACACGCTTCTAACTCAACAAGATTCAAAAAGGTTGATGTATTCTTATATTTTGTTTAGCTATAATAAATTGTCGCAATACCTAGCATTTTGTGAACCGTGGTGTCATTTGATTCATCTGAAAGAAGGATGTACTTATTATTTAGAGTAGCAGTATTCAGAAGACACAACTTCAATTTTTGCGATCTGTCAGTGAGTAGAAGTCGCGCAGCAACCTAACAGCTGACTCATCATTCGAACATGTTCTAAACATGTTCTAACCTTTCCGCGATATGCACGAGAAAGAGTAGTATTCAGAAAGTGTTCAAAACATGTTGCAAGCCTGTAAAATTGTATAAAAATACGTCATACATTCAACTATATAACATTTTTATACATTTTATATTTAAAAACATTATATTTTTTATTTAAAATGGTTAGAGTTTAGCTATAAATGCATTTCAATCGGTTAGGATAAAAAAAAATTAGTGGCTATATGGGAATAAAATCAGCTGAATTGGCAACTGGGTGAACGTCACGGAACGAAGAATGTCAATGGCGCAGGTATGATAAAGCCTAAGGCGGTGAATATAAGCCTCCGAGGTGAGGCGTCGGTCAAATACAAGACCAAGGAAACGGTTCGAGTCTACCACTTTCAGGCGAACCTCATTTAGAAACGAGTCTGGGTCAGGGTGGAGCCGGGGATGGCGGCAGAAGTGCACCACCTTAGTCTTGGCCAAGGAAAACCGAAGCCTGTGCGCATCGGCATAGCGAGAGACGCGGTTCAATGCCTGTTGGAGTCGACGCTCCAAAGTTGGCATCTGGGAGTCACCATTAGAGATGGATGGAAGGAAAGAAGGATGGACTGATGAACGGATGCATACAATAAAGAAAGTGCTGAAGGTGAGGGTGTAAAGTTCGAAAAATATATAGCCGCAGATCAATCTACAGTTAGTGGGGCCAGGAAGGAACACAAGTGCGGGCGTTTGGGTCTGATGTTTACAAAATAATGCCACCCCCTTGCGGGTGTCAGATAAACTTGGCAAGCTACCTCTCACCTTACTCTCAATACCACTACAGATCCTGGCTCGATCATTTATTTAAAAAGCCTTAGTGTCTCCATAGTTATCGTGCTTTCTGGTCCGGCAAATGTCATGACTGGAGGCAACCCACACCTCTACCCTACCACACCAGTTCGCCGGTGCCTATACCGCTGAGAGACGCTAATCATATGCTCTTCGTAAAGCCACGACTGCCGCGAGCCGGGCGGATATCGATATTATATTGTTTTGTTCCTGGACATGCGGGGAATGAGCCCACCTATGAAGACACCAAATAGTCCGCGAAGACTGGACAACTAGACTAGCGTTTCGCTCTTCCTCACATTGATTACATGGCAGGAATCAGCCCCCCCTCCCCCGGGATGCCTGTCAAAGATGATGGGAACTTGAAGTTGCATGACATTGTTCCCGTGGACCTACCCACCAATGCCGAGGCGGCCTCAGGTCTCTTTCTGTCGTCTTTGAATTAAAAACCTTATGATATTTTACATTCTCTTTGAATGATATAATTGCCAAGATGCTCCCAAGGTTAGCCCGAGAATGATTTTGTTTTGGCAATAACATCCTAACTATTCAGTCGATTCTTATGAAATTTGAAAGCCTTATGTTGATTTACATTATCTTTCAAATGATATAATTGCTAAAGTCCTTCCAAGGTTAGTCGAGGAATTATTTGGGAATGACCATAACTATTCGGCCGTTCTAACGAAATTTGAAACCCTTATGTTGTTTTACATTCTCTTTCGAATGATATAATTGCCAAGGTTCTCCCAGGGTTAGTCCAGGAATTATTGAAAGTTTTGAGAGTCGTAAGATTATAAACCAGAATAAGTGAGAGGACGCAACGTTTGACCATCAGACTTTGTTTTATGTTCGCTCCTGCTCCGATGGATGTCAGGCTGGGCCTCCACTCAATACCGGATTGTGCTTCTTTCTTCTCTTGCTTTTGTTTTGTTTTGCTTTTTGTTAGTTTGAAGTATTGGTTGTTTTTATTGATTTGTTTTGTTTATAATGTAGCCTAGTATTAGGGTGGATAGTAATTACGATGACATGTCCCTGGTCGCAGTCACCAGGTGCGCACTATTAACAAAATCATGTTTGGTGGCAAGCTTGGAACTATCCTCCCTCTATAATCTTATGCGAGGAATGGACAGCCCAGTACTCTTCGTCTGTCTCTGACGCAAGGATTATTTTCCTGTATTAGACATAACTATAATCCACGTCCTCCCCTTCAGGTCTTTCCTAAACAAAAGTGGTTGACCTCGTTGAAGGTCGTGGAAAGATCAGAACTGTCTGCCCTCCCGCTCGATAACAACTCAAACGTGCATATTAGCATGGATATCTTCCATACATTTTCATTTTTTAACTTTAACACGAGTCACTCTTTAAAAAAAAAAATAAAATAACTGACGTTTTTGACGTTTTCATTGGTTTTTCCTTCTAAAAAAAAGACAGCAATCTAGATGTTTTGGCCCAAAATTTCATTCCACTTTTGTCACAAAATATGTTTTGTCAAGAAGAACAGAAGAGAGATTGAGCGGAATTTTGAAGTTAAACGCGGCCATTCGATGCTTACCTCAAAACTGGTTGTGTATGGAGATGGGCGGATACGTTTAGATTTTGCAGGTTTATAAGATGCATCGTTGTCAAATAACTCCCGACGCATGAAACGATTGCATGTGTTAAAAGTGGGTTCAATTTAACTTCTACGTGAGGACAGCCAAAAACACAAGAACAACACTCAAGGGAATTTTCACGAGGGGAGACAGAATACAAGTGCTGGGTTTCTATTCCCTTTGAGAGATCTGAAAATGGAACGTCATTTAACACTTATCAATTGACTTTATGAAGACTAAATGGTATTTTGTCTTCGTTGGTTTGGAAAGGAATACTTAAGCAAACATTTAATGCGTGGTTGGGAAAACTGTATTTCAAAGGTAGCGAAATGGGGACAGTCGGTCCCCGTTTCGTTTCTAACCGGCAGTGCCGGATTTAGGTACAAGCTAAATAAACTTTAGTTTAGGGCCTCACAATCTGTAGGGGACTAAAAAAATTCCTGATTTTTTTTAACCTACTGTGTTATCTTAGAATAAAAATTTGGCAAATTAATTATCTACATTATATTTGCGTTGACTAGATAGCTGAATTCTACCAAGAATCTACAGCTCTGCCTTCACTATCCCCTTCTAAAATTACCTCCCTCACTGGGTCACCCAATTCCCCTGCAACTTCTTCACTTCCTAGGTGATATGTAATATTTAATAATGATGTCCATATGTAAATAGGGTATAAATGAGATGGTTTGATGTTCTCTGGTAGAAACTTTCCAAGCTTTTGCCATTTTGACATTTGCTTCTGCATGTGTGATGACTTGCAAATTTGTGCTATTTCGCTAGGTTTGTTCTACCAGCTGAGGAGGAGCACATGGAAGTAAGTCGGACGTCCTGTTTGATGAATAAGTTATCCTTGGATCTTTACCAAAGAGAACCGACCTCAGGCAAAGTGAACTGAGTTGTTATAGTCTCAGTTGATGTATTTCGGTCTAAATAACTCTTGCTTAGTGCCCGGTCTTTTCTCTTTTTGGTTCTTGTAATTTATTATTACTCGGGTAAGAAATCATTTGGGTCGTAGTGATATATCTATTATTAATTTCTATTGCTAATCTATTTATTTCATAAAGGTTGACCTCTATAATGATTTTATTTATGTAAGAATATAACCTAACTTATTTTTATCTAACCTAACCTTTATAGCATTTCTAAAAAGCATCTTTTTATGACTAATAATATTAGGTTAGGATAATTAGTTAGGTTAAGTTGTAAATATTTACATTAAAGGTAAGTGCGTCCCACAATTAACCCTTATCGATAGAGGATATATAGATAGTGGCCCTTTTTTAATTTTAGGAACCTATCTGGCGAAGGCCTACTTGGGCATAAGTCACTGCAATCACGACAGCCTAGCGCTAGGCTACTTCAAAATAAGAGTATGAAAACACAACAACAATAAAAAGGGAAAATGGCAACAATTAGGAAGCACCCTGCGGCGTCGCGGGGAGGTCCGCCTTCCCCCGGCACAGGAGCCTGCGACCTACAAAGAAAACAGCAATAACAAAGAAACAAAACCTAGTTAAATAAAGGGGAGAATGCCGGGCTTCCCCCAAAGTTTGTAAGTCCACCAGTCAATGTGTACGAACTCGTTCCGAGTACAAGGGACAGGCAGTAGCAACCCCGCTCATCCCGGTACCGGGACAGGTAACGTGCGCGGAAATTGCTCAGACTGGGACATTTAACAAGAATGTGCCAAAAAGTCTGGGGGACAACGCAGTCTTCACAGTAGGGAGCTGGCGAGCGCTCCATCAAATGGAGGGGCGTCCCGCGAGTGTGCCCAATTCGGAGACAACAGAAAGCAACTTAAAGCCTTCGCGGCATTGGGGGTTAGGTCCATGGGAACAGTCGCGGCGCAATTGGCACGCAACTTTAAGTTCCCTTCAACCGTCTCCCATCTCCTTTGCCAAGCAGCCCGAAGAGCTGCCCGTATTCCTGCCATGTAGTCGGTGTGACGAAGAGCGAAACGCTGGTCCGGTCGCCAAGTCCTCGCGGACTCTTTGGCGCCCTCATCAGCGTGCTTATTCCCCGCAATTCCTACATGTCCAGGAACCCAGCAGAAAATAATCTCGACATCCGCCCGGCTTGCCAAAACCGTGGCGTCACGGATATCGCGAACCAGAGGATGGAAGGATTCCAATGCCCCGAGAGCAGTCAGGGTAATCTCCCATACCGAGTGGTGTATTGCCACCAGCTCGGCCGTGAAGACAGAGGCAGCGCCTGGCAGAGCTCCGCTGACCTCAAAGGAAGGGAATGCGGCGTGGACGCCGACCCCTTCTTGGGACTTGGAGCCATCCGTATACATTGGCACGGTTCCAACGTGACACGAGGTGTGATCCAAAAATGTCGAACGCAATACTCCCGGAGCTGTACAAGCTTTGGAAGCAGAGGCGTGGCGACAAATAGCCAAATGTGGTATCCTCCAAGGTGGCGTCCTGGGCAGAACCAGGGATGCCAACGGCCCGAGAGCTATACCTAGCTCTCGAAGGAGTTTTTATAGCCCTAAACCCAAAGGGCTTAGGGTATGACTGGCGTCTCTCGGCGGCATAGGCACCGTTGAAATCAACTGCGGATGCAGTGAGAGCTGTTGGCGACTGAGGGAGGCGCCAGGCTCGCGCCTACAGGCGAATGATGCACTGTTCACGGCTAAGAGCGAGTGGCATCTCCCCAGCATCGACTAGAAGGCTCTTAATGGGGGAAATGCGGAAGGCACCAGTCGCCAGGCGAAAGTCGGTGTGGTGGATCGAGTCTACCTTCTGCAATACACGCTCGGCTGTGGATGTATAAAACTCGCATCCGTAGTCGAGCCTCGAACGAACAAAGGATCAATAAAAAAGTAAGTCAGTAGCCCTATCAGCGCCCTAAGCGCTCAACGTCACGGAACGAAGAATATCCATGACGCGGATCTAAGAGACCCAAGGTTGCGAATATGAGCCTCCCAGGTGAGGCGTCGGTCAAATACAAGACACAAGGAAACGGTGCGATTTAACCACTTCCAGGCGTACCCCATTGAGAAAGAAGTCTGGGTCAAGGTGGAGCCGTTAATGGCGGCAGAAGTGCACCACCTTAGTCTTGGCCAAGGAAAACCAAAACCTGTGCACTTCGGCATAGCGAGAGACGCGGTTCAATGCCTGTTGGAGTCGACGCTCCAGAGTTGGCATCTGGGCCGCGCCAAAAGACATCGAAAGGTCGTCCACGTAGAGCGTAGCGAGAACATCTTCCGGCAGCACCGAGGTGATGCCGTTGATGCTCAGGGCAAAGAGTGTGCCACTGAGGACACTTCCCTGCGGGACGCCTTCTTCCTGCTCCTTTGGGCGTGAGAAGGCTCCCCCTCCCCACCGGTACGTGGAATCGACGATCTCGCAAAAATTCAGATATGAAGATTGGGAGGCGTCCCCTCGCCCCCATCGTGTGGAGTCTCCATGATACCGTATCGCCATGCGGTATGGTTTGAACAACTTCGATAACTTATTAAATGTAATTAATTAATGAAAATTTTTATTTAAATGTTTTCCATTGGCTATATTATTTATATATTTATTATTTTTTTCACCATAGGGGAAAAGCCTAAAATAGGGGTAGGAGAAGAAACTGTCTTAATCCAATTATTACATGCTATTTATAACATATAAAACATTTTATATATTATTTTTTACATTTATAATTTTATTTTCTGATATTTCATTTTGCTATTTGTTTCCAACCCTACATAGCAGATACCAGAAAAGAAAAAGAAAACAACAGCTTGAAGACCAACTGCAAAAATTTGCCAAAAGTTGACAGATGTTTTACCTCAGCAACAGATGGTGATTCACAAATCCAAGGAGGTCAGCAGAGCCCAAGACAATAACAGTCTCTGATACTAAGGCCATAGAGTCTGGTATAGCAATGCCTCTGGGCATTCTTATAATAAAAACCTCCTTGGAAACTTAAATATATATATATATATATATATATATATATATATATATATATATATATATATATATATATATATATATATATATACATCAATTATTATGTAAAATTCATTATGCAATCCTTTAACTTTGTCAATTTAATCGTTCAAACAAATCATACTTAGTTTAATTCCACTTTCTCTCAGAATTCTTTGCAAACGACCATACGAGAGTAGGTCCTAATTATATTACTTCTCATATTGCACCTCCTAATTCACAGTCCATCATAGTCACTATATTATTATTTCACTATATTATCCACTATATTATTCACCATATTATTCCACCATATTAATTTCACATACTTCAGTTCTCTTCGCATCTTGTTACTGTAAATCATATGTTAAAATATCTTACATTGTATACCTAATCTACTTATCTCATTGTACATTCGTTGATTTTATAAATATATTTATATTTGTGTAATTGTCTTTCTTAAAGCCCAAGTCGTAATTTAAAAATTTATTTCGCTGTCGTCTTAGGCCTAAAAACTATCGGCAGACAACTTCGATCAAACAAATTTATGGTTATGGTTTTCGAAACGCTATTTAGGCTAATTTATTAACAGAAAATAAATCCCATGAATAACCATATACTATACTGGAATCTCAGCTGAGGGGAATTTTAAAACTGGATCCAATGTGAACGTTGCAGAATCAACATCTACAGTTGAAACAACAAAATTCACGAAATTCAGTGATCTTGGTCAATGGGGTGTCTTAACAGATCATTAACTCTCATACTGGATCCTTAAAATTGTTTCAGAGTGTCAGCACTAGAATGGTCCATTTGAAAACTCTAAGCGTTCATTCAAAAATCAGGCTAGATATTGTTCCAAAGTTTTTTTTTTTCAAAACAGAGATGTTTATGGTGAAATATACGATCTGGAATGGCTTGTTTACTCTCCAACGAGTGGTGGCATTTATTCTTTGTCTTCAAACTGTTTTCAATATCAACTACAGCTTCTGATGGATTTTCTGACTGGCGAAATCCTATTGCAATTCAAACTCATGAAAACTCTGAAAACCATAAAAGTGTTTTGCTAACATACTTGACAAGAAAGCTTGGCAAACCTTAGACTCAGTACTAGTAAAACAAATACAAAAGAACATCTTTATTGGAGAAATGTGCTTGAGCGTGTTGTTGCAGTGATATGAACATTAGCAGAACGCGGTCTAACATTTAAGGGCGAGAATGAAACTTTGAATCACCAAATAATGGCAACTATCTTGGTTTGTTAGAATTGATTGCTAAGTTCGATCCATTTCTTTTTTTTTTATTTACACAAGGCCCCTTCCATATCTGGGTGTAGCCGGATCAGACAGCAAGACAAACGCTCACTAACATACACCTTGGCGTGCTAGGTCCAGAAACCTAGCCTGCCAGACTACAGCAGCTGGTGTCGTAATTTTTCAGAGGTATACCCGATGCAATGCAAATTTCTGTGCACCTCGTCGTCATATGGCTGTCTAAACTCCTCGGACCAGCTAGACTCATAACTGGGTCTATCTGATCCAAGGTATCAACCTCAAGGCTGCGTCATTTAACAATTGTTCACAAACATTCTCCATGCATCCCTGTCTTGGCATACGAGTTTAGCACGATGCATACTGATTCCTCTCTTTTGTACAGCATCCTTCACCCCATTTAGCCATCTCAAAGGAGGTCTACCCCGTCTTTGCACACCACTCACACTTGATTCATATATTCGTTTCACCCACCTTTCGCTGTTCATTCTTTCTACATGACCATACAAGCTCAACACTCTTTTATCGACTCTCTCATCTAATTTCACATTTAATCCCATTCTAGCTCGAATGTTCTCATTCCTAATTCGACCCATCTAGTTACACCACACATACCTCTCAGACACTTCATCTCATCTCCATCACATTCAATTTCTGACGATCACTCCCCTTCAGTCCCCAACACTCACTACCATACAAAACAGTCGGGACAACTATACTTTCATAGAAACTTTCTTTATCCCAACTCCTAAAATCCTCTGTTGCAAAACACTTTTGATAGCACCAACTGTTGAGAAACCAGCCTTCACTCTACTTTGAACATCCTCACTCACACCTTCATTCTTACTTATCACACAACGAAGGTATTTAAAGGGTTCTACCTCCTCCATCACTTCACCGTTCAGCATAATTTCCATTGCTGCCGTTTCATCTCGATTACAAAACATAACCTTACTCTTTCCAACATTTACCTTTAATTTACGTCTCTTGCATACTATGCCAAACTCCGTAACAAGTCTCTGTAACTTCTCCTGTGAGTCAGCAACTAATGCAGTATCGTCTGCAAACAACAATTGGTTTACTTCCCACTCCCGTCCACCAAGATCTTTCATAGCAAAACCTCTATCCAATGCTCTCATTTTCATGTCTCTCACTACTCCATCTATATACAGGTTAAAAAGCCATGGCGACATCACACAACCCTGTCTCAGACCCACTGTCACTTCAAAACTCTCACTCAGCTCCAACCCCACTCTTACACAAGCCCTGCCACCACTATAAAAACTCTGAATTCCTCTCAGTAAACTTCCACCAACACCATATATTCTTAGTACATTCCACAAAGTCTCCCTGTCTATTCTGTCGTATGCCTTTTCCAAATCCATGAAAGCAAAGAATGCCTTATCACGTTTCCTGGTTGCTTTTTCACATATCTGTCTCACTGCAAACACTTGGTTACTGCACCCTCTTCCTGTTCTAAAACCACACTGTTCTTCACCAATTGACTCATTTGTAAAATTTCTCACTCTCTCAATCAAAATATTTCCCTACACTTTACCAACCACCGATAACAAACTAATCCCCCTATAGGAAGAACAATCGCGCATATCACCCTTTCCTTTATACAAAGGCACAACCGCTGCACACTTTCAAGCCTCTGGCACACGTCCTGCTATAAGACACACAGTTAAAAGCCTTACCAACCATTTAGTAATGACTTTTCCACCATACATTAAACATTCACCCTGTATCTCATCGACACCCGCAGCCTTTCCTGCTTTCAAACTCTTTACCGCATTTTCAAACTTCACTAGCCTTAATGTTTTCATCCATTACATTCATACCACCCACCTGCCTCACTTCGGCTGCCACAGACATCATCTCACACTTGTATTATCCGTTACATTCAGCAAACATTCAAAATACTCCTTCCATCTTTTCCATACATCCTCATCTTCAACCAGTACCTCTCCATTTGCATCTTTCACACACGTTTCCATACCTGATTCAGCTCTCCTCACTCTCTTTATTTCTTTCCAGAACATCTTTTTATTTCTTTCAAAATCTCTCACTAATCTTTCACTCCACCTTTCTTTCGCCATTCTCTTCGCTTTTTTCACCACCCTTTTAACCTCCTTTCTTTTCTCCTTGAATACACTATAACTTTCAGCACTTTTATCTTGCAGCCACCTTTAAAATGACAATCGCTTCTCACATACCACCTTTTTCACCTCTTCATTCCACCATTCGCTATTTTTTCTAATAGCCTTTTATTTTACTCTTCTCTTACCACACACTTCTGTCACACTACCAATTACTGTTTCCTTGAACATCTCCCACTCATCTTCCACTTCTTTCCTTTCTTCTCCTTTCACTTCATTCCATTTAGACTAGCAAACTCTGATATTCTCTTACTACTTCCTCATCACCCAGCTTTTCAACCATTATTCTTACTCTATCACACTTCCTTCCATTTTTCCTCCAGCCATACCCCACTCTCAATCTTGCTTCCACCAAGAGATGTTTGGACATACCACCAGCTACACCTTTCAATACATTCACATCCAACAGCTTATCAAGTATCCTCTTACTCGCCAACACATAATCCATTAATGCTCTCTCCACAGACGTTCCTCTTTCATATCTACACCAGGTATACTTATGAACACACCTCTATTATTAAAAAAAGGTGTTTCCTACTACCAACTCGCATTCCAAACAAAACTCCACTAACGTTTCACCACTTTCATTGTTTCCACTCACTCTATACTTACCAATCACACCTACTGGCACCTCTCCCACTCTAGCATTCAAATCACCCAACACAACAACATTTCCATTATAATCAAAACCTTGCACACACTCTCTCCATCCATTCCAAAACCTCTCAATTTCCTCTTCACTCCTCTTTTCCTGGACCATACGCACTAACGAACACCCATTTCTCAGAACCAATCCTCATTCGTACCCACATCAGTCTTGATGAAACCTCACGCCACTCTCTCACACAATCTTTCAGATCCTCTCTTACTACCAGTGCCACACCTTCTTTCGCCCTACTACTTTCACTCACTCCAGACTTTCTGCTCTTCCCACTTCCAAAACTAACTTTGCCTACCCCCTTTAGCTTTGTCTCACTCAATGCCAAGACATCGAGAGACCTACTTCTAAATAGGTCTCCGATCTCCTCCCTCTTTTCCTCACTTGAACTACAACCACGCACATTCAAGGCCCCAATATTTAAGGTTCGGATAAGCTTTCGCCTATCCTCCCCCTTATCACTGTCTGATAACAATATGGAAACAAAGGATATGGGTCTCCTTCATATTTTCCGAGGACAATATGCGATGAACTTACCCAGCTTATAGCTGAACGCTTTCTAATTTTCCTAGAGTTGGAAAATCACAGTGGTTAAGGTATGGCAGGTAGGGAGCTTGAATGTCTATGTAAGGACTGCAAAGTTGATTTCAGTAAATGCCGACGACAGTCATATGATTTTGCAGCAAATATGGCTTGTAAATACAATGGAATGCAGCAAAGAATCTTAGAGTTAATTAAGTAAGCAATATATATTCCTCGTCCCGGACATTCATTAAATCTTGCTGCTATAGATTGCTGTTTAGATGCAGGAAACATTTTTGCTGTCTTTAGAGAAATACGCACTTTCTTTTCATCTTTATTGAGTACAAACTCAGACATCAGAGTACCAAAGAGTTTGTCCGACACTAAGTGGAAGGCACATGCCAAAACGGTGTCTGCCATAAATGCAAGTTATAAGTCAATCATAAATGCTCTAAGTCACATTTATGCTAAGAGAATGAAAAGGGAGCTACAAGACTATAAGCTGGTACTCTTTTGAAAAAAATGGAGGAACTAGAGTTTGTTTTTATGCTGCACCTATGGAATCGTTTGTTGACAGTTTCACAAAACTAGTATCGCTCTCCAGGATCCAAAGATTGCACTTACCACATGTGAAAATCTGTACAGATCACTTTTTCACTATGTTAAAAATGTTCGAGAGAATTTTGATGATCTTGAAAAAGAAGCTAAATCTAGATTGCCTGATGTAGAATAAAAGTGTGAAGCAAAAAGAATGGGGGAGGGTGAGAAAAGACAAGCCAACGATAGAGCTGCACCTGATGCTGTGAAGAGCTTGAGCAAAAGACAAATTTAGAATAAAATCCTTCATTCATATCTAGAGGTCCTTGAAACAAATTTAAGGAGAAGAGCAACAGTCTATAATTATGTTGCAAACAAATTTTCACTTTTGGTTGATTTAGACTTTAGAAGCTACAGAGGGACAGCTACATGAAACAGTAGAAACTTCAATGAAATATTATCCACATGATGTTCTTATTAACCTCGGGAAGTAAACTGAGGCACTCCCATGATTATGTCAATCAGAATTATCCTGGAAAAGAACAAATTTAACACAAAGATCTGTATCAAATCATCTTTTCAGGACAAGATTCATTTTGTTTTCCTTATGGAAGAAATATTACGACTATTTCTATGTCTGATGGTAGTAAATTGTTCAGAGGAAAGATCATTTTCACATTTAAAAAGAATAAAAAATGAACTGAAAGCAAATATGTCTGAAGGAAACTTCTCTGCGCTTAGCATCATGTGCATAGAAAGCGATAAGTTGCGTAGCATATCTTTTGATGACATAATCAATGATTTTGCTTTTGGGAAATCAAGAAAGAAAATGTTTTAAGTTGTAACTTAGAAGATACTCTAATAACTTGTTGTGATTTTGTAAGACGTCCTTTAGTATTAAATTTTTTTGATACAAATTAAAAGGCAATATTATTTTCATGTAATTAAAAGGCATATATATTTTCAAGCTTTCTGAGACCATCTGATGTAATTTAAAATGGATAGAGGAGGGGCTTAGAGCTTTATTTAGCCTCGAGCCCCACCAAGCCGGGCATATGTTCAAGGTTAAGGTCCTAAGAAAAAGACATAGTTTTAGGAGTTCGGTCCTTTGGTAATTCGGTTCTTTTGACCAGTATTTTGAGGGATAAATATAGAATACCCAGTCACATTATCAATTGGAATCGAATCATATTGAAAGGGATTTTTTTTCTGTATTAAAATATGCTATGGACATTTTATATTAGTCAATATTAAAGAAAATATGATTGATTAAATAGCATTCCGGGCTGGAGCTTATATAATTTCTAAGAATCAAATCTCGAAAACTTTGAAATAATACACTTAAGCCAAATAACTAAGGAAAATGTCTTTCTTCTGCGGGTTGTATCTGCAAACCTTGCTGTCACCCCTGAAACATTTATTGTACTTTGGGAAGAGAAGTTCTCTCATAATTAGCTTATACTGCATATCAAATTTAAAAAAATTGTCAAAATTACTTTCAAAATGTGCAACTAATTTTTGAAAAGAAAATTTGCATCCATTACAGTAACTATGAGATCTGATGACTAAATGAAATTTAAATTTATGACCCATTTTCTAAAGATATTTCCAATACTTGACTACAGATTTGACTGTTAGAAATTAAATAAGCTCCGCCCCCGAATGCTATTTAATCAATCTATTTTCTTTAATATTGACTAATATAAAATGTCCATAGCATATTTTAATTCAGAAAAAAATAAGGTCTGCTGAACAAAAAGTCGCGTACTCTCACTTATTCTGATTTATGACCTTACGACCTACACAAATTTCAATAATTCAAAGACTAACCTTAAGAGGACCCTGAAAGTTATATAATTTGAACGAGAATGTAAAACAACATAAGGGTTGCAAATTTCGTTAGAATCGGCCGAATAGTTATGATGTTATTGCCAAAACAAAATAATTCATGGGCTAACCTTGAGAAGATCATGGTAGTTATACCATTCGAAAGAGAATGTAAAACAACATAAGGGTCTCGAATTTTGTTAGAATCGGCCGAAGAGTTACAATGTTGTTAAAAAACCAAAAACAAACCAAAACAGGGACCCACCGACCCACATAGTGAGAGGTAGTCGCCTGCGATTAGACTCACACGCGACTAAAAATTCCCTTTAAAATTGATATATAATACAATATGATGCGATTCCAATATATAATGTAGTTGCGTATTCTATATTTAGCCAAAAAAATACTGGTCAAAAGAACCGAATTACAAAAAGGACCGAAGTCCTAAAAATATCTCTTTTTATTAATCCCTTAACCTTGAAGATATGCCTGGCTAGAAACGAAATGGGGAGCGACTGCCCCATTTCGTTCCCTTTGAAATACGTCAACTTCCATCAACTTCTTCTCGCGACAAGTAAATTATATAATCCGGGATACACTGCCTAAATTGTAAGTACGTACTCATTTTCTTTAAAAAGGTAAACACAAATAATTATGATTTATTTTTTTTTTTTATAAACGGTTTTAGGTTAGATTAGGTTAGGATAGGTTGTTTTTTTTTAATATTTAGTACACAGCCTCATTGATAATTGAAATCGTATCATATGGAAGGGAACTTTATTTCTGAATTAAGATATGATGAGGACTTTATATATTACTCAATATTAAAAAAAATGTGATTGATTTAAGTAGCATTCTGGGGTGGGGCTTATATTTTTGAAGTCAAGAAACATGACATTTAAACAATAAACATTAGAGAGCTTAACGACATCTGGCATCGCTTTTGAATTTGAACTTTATGCTAGCCTTTTGAATTGTGAATACTACTAGCTGATTAAAAATAGCGGGAATTGTGGGGTACAACCCTCACCATTAAAAGTGGGCATGGAGGGATGAAGCCCCTCCCATTTCAAAATAATCAGCTTAGATTAGGGTTCGAATTCAATGTCGTTGCCAGCCGTTGTTTGTTAGGTGCTCCAATGTTCATTGTTTTTAGGCAGTGCCCCCCCCCCTCCACCCTAATGGGCGAAACTAAAAATGGAGTCATTAAATTATCTTGAAATCGGTGGCTGTGGATTCCAAATTTACCATTTTTTGTTTGGTTTGGTATAAAAAATGGATGGGGTCTTTGTGACACAAATTTTATCATTGGCGATATGTTGGAATTATTTGGTTTTGGAATACACAATTATGGAGATCTAGTGGGGCAATGACCCCCCAACCCACCTTTAGGTGTATGACTATTTTTTTTAGCTAAAACGAAGTCATTAAATTTTTTAGTAGGTGACTTGATATATAATTACTAGTCTATTTCTAGCACCGCCGCAAAAGGGCGGAGCTAGAAATGAAGTCATAAAATTTCCTTGAAATCGGTGGCTGAGTATTCCAAATTTACCATTTCCTTTCATTAACCGGCTATTTTATCGGGTAATCTTGATTTGTTTGCGAAAAATGAATGGTCCTGGAGCGATAACTAATATCCTGCAATGCAACTGAGAAGGCTCAATGTAACTTTCATAAGTGAGTCATTATTTGATATAGGTTCCAAACTGAGACGAAGTTGACAAAAAATTCAGATACAAAATATAATCCAAATTTATATTAAAAATTACTTTAATTTTGAGGTTTGTAATGGGTTAGGAAATTTAGAGTAAGTTATTTAATAGAATTTATTTCGAGGTAATTTTTGCTACTTTCTTGAAAATTGATTTAGGTTTTGGAAATGTCCTAGTTTTGAAATATAACTAAAATTGCATATTTCATAAACTAAGCAATTTTAAGATAAACTAGTGACGTTCTTAAAACGAGTTGAAATTGCATAGTAAAATACTAATTTTCATATTAAAAGTTGAGAACTAAAATATATAATTACTGTTATTTTTTGGTGGCAAAAATTCTCTGTAAAAACAATTAAATTTGATTCCTGAAATGTACAAACTTAGTTCCTGAATATTTCGGCAATAAATTTTCTCCGTAATTTTGAATAAGAGTGGCGCCCGCGTTTTAGGCTACTAAGACCTGTAATACATCTTCATATCATTTTAATAGTATGCTAGGAGTAATATTTCGATGGCGTAAAGGGTCTAGCACGCTTTATAAATTCGTAAAAAGTCAATATTTAAACCTGATTTTGCAACTCAAGAATTCTTCTACGACGCCATCTTGAAATGCTATGACAGGGCCTAATTTACGCTCGCGCATTTGTTTTTAATATTAATATTTATTATTTTACGACCAACGATGCAAGTTAGGGGTAGTAGGGTATTTAAACATTTTTAGTAACAGGTTCTGTTGGCAATTTTGTGACGTTATTCTGTGACGACGTATAATCTGCCACACCTAACTTTATTTATCTCTACTCGGAACGTAAAAAGATTTACTTTGCACGATTTGTTGGCGTTAATCTATAGAATTACAAACTAAACATGCTTAGATAACCAGCTACCCGTATCCTTATAAATTGTTGCTCAGCACGTACCCCCCGCCCCCACTTTTTAATCTTAATATTAGTTACTTTTGATTATCCTAACAACAATGTAAAAGGTTAGTACGATATTTAAGCATGTTTAGTGTAATTTTATGCTCAAAAGAGAAGTTAATAAACTTCGATGTATCCTCACACAAAACGAGCGAGCGTAAATTAGCGAACCTCAGGACATTTCAAGATGGTATCATAGAAGAATTCTTGATTTGCAAATAAGGTTGAAATATTGACATTTTTGTGACTTTATAAAGCGTGATAGACTCTCTTCGCTATCGAGATATTTCTCCTAGGACCATTCCCGGCGCTAGGAATTGCGGGGCTCTATTAGAGAATCGTTACTGAGGCCCCATATGCTATAGAATCAGAAAATTGATGTTTTATGCTCCATGTAGTGCGCCAGTTCCAGCCAAAAAGCGTTGAGGACTTGAGGCTCCACTATTAGCGACAATGATAAACTAAAAATTGAAAGCTCATCACTGAAGTTTTAACGTTTTATTACAAATCAAGATGATTACTGACATATTGTTTGTGCATAGGCCTCCTAAAACATACTTTTCTGGGTTTTTTTTTGTATCTGAGAAGTCTTTCGAATCATTTCAAGGTTAATGATTTTTTTTCTAACCGTAGATATGCTTTAATCAGTTTTAGTTTTGTAAAACTTCTTTCGCCTGATGCGACTGTTGCGGGTTTTGCTAAGCAAATCATCAAAACAATAAAAGCATTACGAAAAGCTGTGAATCTATTCCTTGTTACCAAGTATTCATGCAGAGATTGAGACATAATGGTACTAGAAGGAAGAAAAACTTTAAAGCTTTAAGTTCTTCAGCCAATAGATAAGCATGCACGTATTTAGTTGTTTCAGTATCTAACCCTACATCAGTGCTAAGTTTTAGTGTGGTTTCAGATAAAGATGCTTCAATGTCTGCAGTGTGCTTCCTAATTTCTGCCTTGTGTAAGCCCTGGAAGTTATTTAAAAATCGAAATAATTTTACGTGGCTTTTACGCTACTGAACTCTAGAATCTGAAGACTGAATAGATTTGTCTAGCACGAAGTTGAAGCACTGAACTTTGTATGCTTCTTTTGGGTCATCTACAGCTTCATCTTTTGCGTCGTGTAAATACATTATCTTCCTTCTACCTAGTCGTTTTTCTTAAAGATGTTTTTCAACTCTTGTGTTAATTCAACAGATTCAGCCAATTTATTTGCATCTATTAAGACCATCAAAATCACCCTCTCTATAAATTGTTAATCATGATAAAATCTTTCGAATGACTCCATGCCTTCATCAATTTCTTTTGTTTCATCTTGTAGTTCTTTGATTGCAAAGTTAACCTTAAAAAGTACTGCATGCCAAAATATCAAAAAACTATAAATTTGTAGTCTTTTCGCTGGTTTGCTAAGCCTTCTGTTTCTGTTTTTATCCCGGGTTCATCATTTATCTTAGATATTGCCACAAGTGCATCGTATACTTCTCCAACCTAGTAACAGATAGCTTTAGCACTACCAATCTGGCACCCCTACCTTGTTTCGCGCAAAGGTTTCAATGATAAGCCAGGTACACGTTTCTTAAAAACTGCCCAGATCTTATTTAATGCTGAGAATAATACAAACATCCTTTGCAAACCCCCAAAGAATATCTTAGCGTCCGGGCAACACTTGCCCATATCTCCACGTAAAAGGATATAATTGTGACATGCACAGAGTACAAAGAAAGCTCTTGAATTATCCTTCAACAGTCTTGCTTATATTCTAGAGATGTAAGCTTTCATGTTGCTACCTTTGTCATAGTCTTGGTCTCGAATGTTTTACGCGTCTAAATTTAATTCCTTCAGTGAATTTAATAATGTTTTATATAAATCTTCTCTTGTGCTACCTTCAACTTTCATAAACTTTATGAAATGTTCATAAACACTTGAAGGAGCCAAGTGACCATCAGCCACATAACTGAAATTAGAGATATTTGTTCTTGGGGACTCTTATCAGGTGTGTAGTTTAAAATTATGGGGTAGAATTTAGCTGCTTCTATGAGTTTGAGTATCTCATTCAAAACAGCCATAGTCATAATGTTCAGAGTTCATTCTGAGTGTCTTTTCTTAAATAGTAATTGCGAATTTCGCGGGTCTTGACTTTTCGCAAATGTTCCTTAAGAAAAGGGTCAAACTTTCCTAATGGCGCAACAAGACCTAAAAGGTTTCCATTGTGTCCACCCTCATTACCAACTGTTTGCGCTATTACTTTAAATGCTAGATTTCTCTCAGCAAAAAACTGCACTATTACTACTAGCCTTTTGAAAATTTGCTGCCAGTGCTTTGCATGTGCATGGACGATTATTCCATGTTTTTTGCCAATTGTCTGTCGACTACAACGCCTTTGATGCAACTCCCAGAATCTCATTGTGGCTTCCGAATAGCTCGTAGAACTTTCATGTTTGCATAACTTTGTACGAAGATTAGACCATTTTTGAATCCATTTTTTGACAATGTATCGGGGGGCTTTTTGCTAAAAAGCTTACTATAAAAGCAAAAAAAATTATTCGCAGACAGAGAGAAAATAATCCAAGGTCTTTGGGGTCACTCTTTATTCGGAAGTTTCTTCTTACAGTGAAAATTTGAAAAAGATAATCCCTTTTCATTTCTTGGAAATGAAAATTGAGAGGACCTTCCATTGTTAAATAATCTCTTAACCTTTAACTTACAACTGATGGCCAGCTGATCGGATCATCAGAAATATTAACTACGACTGTACTCGTGGATGAGCCATCGTAGTGAGATGTTTGGCCACGATCTCCATCAGTTATGACGAGAGTTGCCGTTTTGGTACTGTCTTCTGATGCGTTAACATTATCTTCAACTTGATTTACTGGTGTATCATCGTTTTCTATGTTATTATCAATTTCATAATTGTATTCATCAACTATAATTGGACTAATTACTATGTTGCAATTTTCTGAATTTTTCTGGTTTTCTTCATCTTTAATACGCTGTCCCTTCAAAGTTGGAGTGTCGAGAAATTTCGTTACAGCACTTCTTTGTTTTTCATTTCAGCTGCCATACCTGAGAAAGTGCTCTTTTCTAATTGACGCTCAAATGCTTTCACCTTTAGTTTCTCTCTCTGCTTGTGCTCGCCATCGTGTAAGGGCCTTTCCAATTATTTTTTTTTTTAAAAGCTAAACGGCAATAATAAACTGAAATTACAAAACAAAAAGACAAAATCATTCACACCAAGACACCCTGGTACTGAAAAATTAAAAAATATGTTAATGTATGCACCTTATGATTAAGGTAAAATATTTTTATCATTATTTTTAAAAGCCTGGAGGTAAAATGAAAAATCCAGGGTACAAATGAACAAGCTCTAGTAAATATTAAAGTAAATGCTCTCTATGATAATGAGGTAAAAACTAGTTGATTTAATATGTAGATCTTGGATCTACTTACCCCCCTCCCCCCGTTTCTCTGTTATATGCAGAGTTAAGACTTCAAATTTGCAGTTAGAGACGATATAATGAAATTACAAAACAAATAAACATACGATCAGGAATAAAACATTCAAACAAAGATATACCAGGACAGACTGAATAGTTTCGCTGCCTTCACAGTATCAAGAAACATAAAAGAGCGCTTTTACTAACATTTTTTTTTTTTATTTTTACCAAAGGAGAGCTGCCGTTTTCTAAAAATCATCGGGCACAACAGAAATTGGGCGATCTTGATTATTTCACGCTATTACGTCAAGTATAAGTAATCCTATCCTTATAAAAATCTATCTATATACATATTAATTTGCAAAAAATATTAATAGATATATGAAATAAACAATATATACATGCCTTTTAGACAAAATAACTTGACATATTGAGGAAAATTGATAACAAGTGATAAGTTAAAAAGGAGCAGATATGGTAGTAGAATCCCCCACAAAGCTGAGTGACTAGACAAAATTCTCAGAAATATTATCTAACCATATAAACCGGATTCAAACTAAAGACAGACGTTTTAAAGGGTAACTTTGATAGTCTAATTTGCATATTGTAATTAATAATTACATTAGAGTCTGAACTCGAATATATTCTCTATGGATGTTTATATTTCCGATTGTCGCAAAGAGTTTTATTCATCAAAGCATCCTCCACTCGAACGTGTGAGCGGGGCCTCCTTTTGGCGTGGGACCCAATTTGAACAAATCTGTCTAATTGGCTTAAAACCGGCCCTGCCCGGGACACTATTGCAACAATATCAAGAAGTATTACTACATATTTTAGTTGCCTAAAGTCCGTGCGCCACTCTTATTCAGAATTACCAATTTTATTTACTTTACTAAGAGTTTATCTGATATATAAAAATGTTGTTGTTACTTATGTTAAATTATGAGATTTAGTTGGGATCAATAATAAAATTGGTGGTGATGGTTCTCTAACCCTTTGAACAGGCAAACAGAATGAGTTGTACTTTTATTTAATTTGTTTTAGTTAGTCTATTAATATAGTTTTCTTCCATTGAGATATTTAAGGAGACGAAGCCTAATCTATATTTATTGACGCTCGAACTTTGGCGCAATTTCTTGGTGACCTTACCTGACCCCAGGAAATAAATCTTCTCCTGAAGTGTGTCACTGGTGAGGACCTCTCTAACGTGATAACCGTGGAGATCAAGAGTAGGACGTTTCCTGGACTTGTTTCCTACGAGTGCGACGTGGTTATACCACCAGCCATTATCCGTCCTAATGGGCCACGGAAACGCTGCCTTCGAACCGAACCACACTACACTCCGAATAGCGGGAGAAATGCCTCCTGTTACGTGATTCACGAAAACCTGGCAAAAAAGATATGTTTTAAAAGCGCCAAAGGCCAATTTGGTATCATTTTCATATTTGGAGAAACCAACCAAATGGTCGCAATATTTAGACATGAACCTGCGGTCGATAATCGATAAGTAAATAGTAAATTTGTATCTTCGCACAGAGAGACTTTCCGCCTTCCTATTGGCTTAGGTAACTTGGAAGGAACCCTGCTTTTGCGAACTGATAATTCCTAGAATAATATTTGGAGCTTTTGAAGGATAACGACTCTGAGTGACCTAGGAACCGTTCTTCTTCAATTGTGACCCATTCGCTAGATTTCATAGACTTGAAGAGAATCAGGTGTCCTTACAAAGCGTAGAATAAGCATCAGGTTAAAATAAAAAAAAAATGACTGAATGCAGAAGAGACTTATTACAATCCTATTTTCTTACTAATTTTGACTTTTTCGACCTTTACTTTCATATCTCATATTTTGGGACTTCAAATGGGCATAAACTGGGTTCCCTACTATTCGACTGGATCAAATGAGCCACCTATTCTTTAAAAGCTCTTAAGATTTTACCACTAAAACTATAATACTGACTCACTATCATCTTCCTCTACCTATTATGCGTGTTTCTTTTTTCATTCGTTATATATGAAAGGCACATCGCATAAGCGTAGCTAAAATAGAAGTTATGTTGGCGACGCTGGAGAACGAGATGACACGCAACTCTGGACGTACGCCCCTGCCCCAGACGAGGGTAGAAGTCCCCCATGCACCAATTAGCAGCGAAATAAAACGATAAATGTCCAGAATTAGGAACTAAAACTCGTACCGTTTCGCAATGCCAGCTTGGACCTTCGCAGCTCATTAGATGCGTGGTGCCCTGGTCTCGAGACATCTCCGAGACCCATAGTTTCGAGTTGTGGATCCACCCCACGGCGATTACGAAGTACTCCTCTCTTTAAAATAAAATTTACATCGTTTTTAAAGT
This sequence comes from Ceratothoa steindachneri, assembly GCA_963969495.1. Classification (NCBI taxonomy): domain Eukaryota; kingdom Metazoa; phylum Arthropoda; class Malacostraca; order Isopoda; family Cymothoidae; genus Ceratothoa; species Ceratothoa steindachneri. The sequence continues at coordinate 8,692,353 of OZ018324.1, forward strand.
AAATATCAATGGAAGCATCTTTGACCTACGCCACAAATGAATATAAATTCATAAAGAGACGTAATTAATGTTTTTAAAATTCATTTTTCCACTCTTTTTCTTTTCTCAACCTATGGCATTGACACGTTTCAAATGTTAAATGGTAGTGAGAGTTTTGGGCCTCCCTGTACATCTGCTATGTGCTGACATCTTTATATCTGCTCTTTTCTTTAAAAAATTCTCTCAAAATAAGCTTATGTTCGTCACTGTTTAGAATTTATATTGCGACATTAATAAGTATTCAAGGAGCCAAGCATATGTGGATCGCGGTTCTTAAAGTATTAGTAGTTTTAAGTTTCTTAATTCTTAACTCCTGGTATATAAACAAACTTTTTTTCGGTGAATCACTACATCTTTCCACAACTAATTCATTATATTTGGATCAAGTTTTCCTACGCAAGAATTCGAGTTAGCGCTTTTGACTATCGATTTTCTTTTGAATATTGCTAGAAGGGTTGTGAGAAGAAGGGAGAAGAAAAGATATAAAACGAGCGAGCTTGTGGCCAGTTGCGAACACTTTCCTCCTGTCGCTAAAACCAGTGTATACGGGGGCCCAATTGGCTTTGCCATCGTAAATCCCCACAAAAAAATTCAGTCAAGCAAAGCTTATAAGCCGCCCGCTTGAAATCTTCTTATGCAACAGTGCTCATTTGTTAGGCGAGGTTTCTCGTGCTTTCTCCCTACTCCAGTGCCTAGGATTAACGAGGTTATGTTTGTTTATCTTCATTCATGAGCGAAATTCTTTTGCTGGCTTTACTAGTTTTCATTATTGTCTATAAAATAAGGCCATTATAGCTATTACTTACCTCTGACGATAAAGTGTAGATTCTAAACGCCATCTGTGGGTGATGGAAGTCTCGGGGGAAATATTCACCACCCAGACAGAGACTTCAGGCAAAGGACTCGTTACCTGCAAAATACTGGTGCCTATTGAGCTTTGGTAAACACCATATTGGTGGATTTGGAAAATTGAAAAGCAACGGGTACACTTCCTTAATAAAGTCTTTAAAAAATAAAACAAGTTAGGATAAAAACTGTGTGGAGCAAAAAGGATTACTTGGTGGATTAGGATGAGGGAGCGCGCTCAATTCTCCTGAAAATATCTCAAAATGCAGGGACCCATCATTGAATAAATCGCCCTTTTCACATCATTCATACACTTTTGATTACATATCAGAAACATTTCACGCCTACAATAATCGTCTTTTAAGCACTTCCGACAAAGGCAAGAAGAGCATCGCTAGCCTCGTGGATACGGCGTCGGATTTCTGGCACCAAGGTGTCGGCTTCAATCTCAAGCAAGAACGGACACAAACGTCATTGCGCGTAGAGATCTGTCCGCGGATTGGTGGATGCACTGTGCTTACCACCACTGGGTTAGATAAATCTTACGTCATTACACACTTACTCAGGATGGTGGGGCTTCGAGAGCCTGAGTGCAAATTAGGGAAGCCCTGTCGCTAGGTTGACAGGAACTCTCTGATGAAGCCTGGGACAGTTGTTGGTGCCCTTCTCCCTCACCACCTCTCAGCGCTACCTTTGTATTATATTTTTTACTCTACGACTACCACTCACCATTTTTTTCTACCTCCACTTGGTACCAGGGGAACTGATCTCACCCGGATAGAGTGCAAATTAGGGACGCCCCACCATTGGGTTGAATTGAACTCTTTGACGGGGCCGGGGTAAGTTGTTGGCCCGTTTTCTCCTCGCTTCCTCTCACCATTCCTTTTTCTCTATGATTATTCCCTCCACTCTCTGTCTAGGCTTAATGATCTGACCAGCTATCTCATGCCATGTCAGAGGAAAGAGGCCTCGGAACATCTATAAATAACGCCCTCTAACGCCTATTGGTTTTGGACCAATAACCACTTCCCTGCATGTAATGAAATCACCACCTCCCTGTCGCCTTTCTCGGCTGCATAAGGCTGTACTGCTTGCGGTAGGCAGGCTTTACGGCCTTGTTGGCTCTCAGGCCAAATAAGGGTTTCATGTTTCTTCTCTGGGTTTGCCACAGCAGATATTCAAATACTGGCCCTCCTATCGAGGATTAGTACGGTTCAGTAAGGATATTCGCTTTGTCGCCTTGCCTCACTGGCTGCCCATTTGGGACCTGCGACCTTTGGGGAACGACCGACCACTGGATAACTTCTGTCTGGTATGAGTCGCTGTGCTAGGTTCCAAACACTATTCTTAACGTACCCAGGGTGGACCGTGAAAAGTCCGAAACCCTAAGACGGGATAGGTGGGTGCAACCTCTTTTTTGCTTAAGTGATCAGAACTGTGAGAAATTACCGTCTGTTGACAGGATTTCCAGTTTTTTAACAGTCTCGCCACCATTTCTGACTACGTACCCCTCTGTAAATCCTCGTGCGACCTTTGTGCTGGGGTGGAGGGGGAGCTTAATGACAGCACCACTCTGACACGTAGACGGGGCTCCCATCCTAACTTCTGAATGGGGCAAAGGGGTTTGCCATTTGCCATCTTTGGAGCTATCCCTTAGAAGCTCTACCTCTCGGATGTACGTGGCCCCCTATGATTTTCCAGCCTTCGCCCCCACAGACTTATAATGCAGAGGGCGCTTCTCTCTCTCCATTTTCGGGGATTTACCCTTAGCCCCTTATGTAGTTTCCATAGGCTACTCTCCACTTGCGGTGTGTCCACCTTTGCTTTCTCAGGCGCCCTTCAAGTCTCTTCCAGCGGAGAGGCCATTTCTCCCTCTCCTTCTCTGAAGGGTTCCTGGGTTTACCCCTTACTCCCCTTTGCAGAGTTACCTTGGAGCGACTCTCCACTTGCAGTGGGTCGCCCTTTTCTTTCTCCGGAGCCCGCTTAGATGGGTAAGAAGCGTCATCGTACCCTGGGCCTTGCTCACGCACCTCAACGATCCGAAGTTTGTTAACTTGACGAGAGCCGGCATACCCCCTTCCCTTACCTTACCATTGTGGGTCGGCAAGCAGGCCCCAGTTACGAGCTATATGCCAGATGAGTCAACGGTCGTGATACTTGGCACCTTAGGGGTGGCCATTTGGAGGCCCTTTCTGAGGTGCTGATGGTCCCGAAGGTGACCCGATTCCAGATGGCATGGTCTTCTAGGATGGTGTGTGTGGAGGGGGAAACCTTGGTTCAGTGCCAGACACTGAACCTGAGTGCCCCCCTCTGCAAGACCCTCTTCAGGCGGCATGGGCCACCGATCACTCGCAAGATTAGGGAACTCTTCTTTCACTTGGTGCCCATTTTGGGAAAAGGAGAAGCGGGTTTACTCCCCACCATCCTCTACAAATAAAATGAAAGATAACAAGAAATCAAAGAGAAAAAGGGATTCCTCTATTTCTCTTTCTCTCTCTGCGTCTGCTCCGGAGAAAGACGGGTCTGCTTCCATTTCGAAAAGCGACCAAGCAAAGAACAGTACATTTTGCCCCGGACGTCCTCAGCGAGCCAGACTAAAACCAGAGTGGCAAGAGCGCTAAGCAGAGCCTTGTTTACGTTCGGAGTTCTCATTCAGAGATTACTTGGCGTTTTTGAGCCCACTAGTTTCAAACGACGAACTCTACCATGAACGAATTGAAAGGTGGGTTTATGCAAAGACATCAGAGAAGACCTAGCAAACAGGGAGCGGTCAAGGTCGAGCGTGTGAGGAGAAACAGGGACGGGCTTCGATACCCACCACTTACAGTCTTCGTCACAATCGCTCGTGACAGGCTCTCTGAGTCGGTGCGTGCCGGTTTGTATCGCTACCGTGTGAAAGCATTCACGCCACTGCCGTTCAACTGCTACTCATGCCAACGCTTCGGCTATACTAATCGCTCATATAGACATGCAAAGTGGGTTTACCCTAATTCTGTGTAAGTTACTCCAAGGCGGTAGACGATAAGTCTTTATCGTACATGGCCAAGTGTGTCAATTAATGAATAGCCACCCTATGATTCAACGAAGAAATGTAGCGTGTATCCCCCAGGACTTGGTCCTGTGGCGCCTAGTACTACCTGGGATGTCTTACGCCACAATATTAAAAAAGCAGCCTCTTCTCCATGCCTCTCCAGGCCTATGAGCAGGGTTGTTTCCGTGCCCATTCGGAACTCTTCTGCTGGATTTGCCCACCCTGGGCACTACCCTGTTAGAAATGATGGCACATAGAGTTCAGACCCAGCGTCTGCTAAAACTAGCCCCCCCCCCCTCTCTCCGACTCTCAGAAGGAAAACCTCCAAACGTGGTCATGAGGCCATCTTCGGGGACTCCTCAAGCTGTCCCCTTAAATGAGGAGAAGACTAAATGAGCTTTGGGTCCTACGCACCCACCCAAGGCTAGACAGGGTAACTCGGAGACACGCGATCCTCAAAAAGTAGGAGTTCCACTTTCGAAGCTGCCCGGACAACCAAAAGCTTCTAGGCAGATGGAGGAAAAGACTCCCATAGCGAGCACAACCTCCGCCAATAAATCGTACAAGGTTACCTGTCCCGCTATCGGGACGAGCGGGGTTGCTGCCTGAACGTGCTTCCTTCTTGAAATTAAGTACAGAGACTTATGTCCTTGTAGGCAGTCACCAAATGGGCGCTAAAAACAAAACTCTCTCCAGCCTTCACAGCATAACCCACACTCACTCCTTATGATGGCTAGTTTTATCCTCATGCAATGAAGGGAAAAGGCCCCTCTTCCCCCGAGGTAACGAAGGGTCCTACGTGATTGCTGTTTAGTGTTAAAACACAAATATCTCCTAGCACCTCCCCCCAAAGGACCACTGACCCCTTTTGCCCTGTGTCTGACCAGCAAGTGACATTCAGATCTCAATGTTTGTTTCATTATGCGGTCATGGGGTCTATCCTGCCGACGAAACGGATGTCTCTACCTACCTACCCCAAAGGCTAAAAATAGCTTGAAAGATTTGCAAGAACAAAACAACTGGAGTTGATTCGTTACAGTGTTCTCGTACCGTGGGATACTTGAGTGGCAAAACACTGGGTCTTCCCTCAGTGTCATATTCGATTACAGGGACAGGAAGAACTCTCTTGTTATTGAAGGAGACGTAAGCCAGGCGATCCCCGTCCAGGTTAGGCCACACGCAAGCGCTGCTTCCCATGATTTCTACGAAAAAAGAAAATTTTTAAAGGAAAGCTTCGTATCACATCATCTCAGTGGAGTTTGAAAATACTAACCAAGGGTTTGGGGGTAACCTTACAGAATTATTTTTTTAACTTATTAACAGATAAGTTCCGTTCTTACTTTTAATGGTGCGTTTGAGAGTGTGGGTGTTAGAAATAGAACCTAAACTAAATTGCCAATCACTCTAAATATTTACTCAAGAAATTCACTACCTTCATTCATAAGGTCTGGGATTCCGTTGAATATCTCATGAGGCGTTCCGTCTCGAGTGATTTGGAGTACTGGACCAATTGGCCTTTTCATATAATAAATGTTGTTTTTAAACACTATCACAAGGTCTGTCCCGTCCTCGGACCACTGGGCATCTTCTCTCTTATTCTGGGATGTTTCATTTCTTAGTAATTTCACCCATTGGACGTGCTGATACCGCAGATGTTCTACCTCATCCCCAAACAACTTCAGAGGGTTGTAGTGGCTGGGCGAATCGAGAGAGAAATATTTTAGTGCTTATTTGAAACAAATAAAATCTAAAGAGAGAGAGAGAAGGGAGGACTGCCACTGCACGTTATGGAAGCTGACTGAATGCAAAATACCGTGTATTAAGGTAAGAGGGGAACGCTTTGCCATAAACTAGCTTTTGTGTGTAATAATCTCTTAAATGCATTCAATAAGCTGAGAAAATGGTAAGGGATTCGACGGATCTATCCGGCGTAAAATTTGATCCCACAATTTTTATGCAGTAACGTCCAATCTTGAACATCAAGTATATGAAGAGGAAGAGAGAATTCTAACAGTATACTTTTAAAAATGCCCCTCCCCCGAGACTGACCATTTGAAAATCATCTCAGGAGACTGACTATTTAAACATCTTCCCCAGAGGATGACCATTTAAACATCCTATCATGAGACTGACGATTTAAACATCCTCCCCAAGATTGACCATTTGAACATCATCCCCTGAGACCGGCTATTTAAACATCATGCACCACGACTGAACATTTGAACAACATCTCAGAGAGTAACCATTTGTACATCCTGTGCAGACAGACCGTTTAAGCATCCTCTCTCGAGACTGATCATTTGAAATTCCTTCCCATAAATTGACCATTTAAATATCATCATCTGAGACTGACGATTAAAACATCCTCCCCAGAAACTGATAATTTGAACATCCTCCTCCGAAACTAAGAATTTGAACAGCATCGCCCAAGGCTGACCATTTGAACATCCTACCCAAAGAATGATCATTTAATCATCCTTCTACGAGACTGACCATTTAAACATCCTCTCCTCCCCCAAGACTGGACATTTTAATATCCTTCCAATGAGACTGACCATTTAGGTATCCTCCCTCCAACACTGACCATGCAAACATTCTCCTCCGTTACTGACCATTTAAACATCATCACTGAGACCAACAATTTGAACATCCTCTCCTGAGTCTGACCATTTGGAAATCCTACTCAAATAATGGCCATTTAATTATCCTTCCACGAGACTGGCCATTTAAACATCTCTGTAGATTGACCAACTGAACATCCTTCCCTGAGACTGTCCATTTGAGAATCCTCCCCTGAGAGTGACTATTTGAACTTCCTCCCACAATACTGATTACTTAAACATCCTCTCGCGAGACTGAGAATTAATATATCCTATCTGGGGCCTGTCTTTTTTAGCATCATCCACCGAGATTGGCCATTTAATCTTCCTTTCCCGAGGCTAATCATTTGAACATCTCCCCGAGACTGACGATTTGAAATTCCTCTCCTTAGACTAGCCTGTTTAACATTTGGCCACGAAAAAGGCCATCTAAACACCTTCTTCCGAGAGTAAGTACTTAAAACATCCTCCCCCATGACTGATCATTTAAACATCCTTCCCAGATACTGACCATATAAACATCCTCTCCCAAGCCTAACCATTTGGATATTTTCCCCGAGACTTGCCATTTAAACATCGTCCCAGAGATTGGCCATCTAAACATCTTCCCCAATATTGACCATTTAAACAAACTCTCCCGAGAATGACCATTTAAACATCCTCCCATGAGACTGAGTATTTGCGATTAAACATCAACTCCGAGACTGACCCTTTGGACATCCTCCTCGAAGACTGACTATTTAAACATCTTGCCCCACGACTTAACATTTGAATATATTTGCGGAGATTGACGATTTGAGGGGATAGCACATTCTTTCATTAGGCAATTTTCAAATTCTTTCATTCAAAATTCGCATTTTTTGATTTTGTAGATCATTTTATTGTAAATATTATGCACTTTTTATGGTATAATTTTTTTTTTAGCAACATGACTAGAACATAGTGAAAATTAAGATAATTCAAAATTGCATATATATGTGGAAAATATTTCTTAGATATTTAAAGTTAATTTGTGAAAAAAACACACTATTGACTTCTATCTCATTTAATTGCAAATGTTATGCACTTTTTTATAGTCTATATTTTGTTTTAGCAACATGACTAGAACATAGTAAAAATTATGATAATACAAATTTTATACATTCGTGGAAGTTCTCCGTAGACTTTTAAAGTTGATTTGTGAACAAAACGCAAAACTACACCAGGCGATTTTAAATATTTGCTAAAAGAAAACGGCGCCTGAGAACTGGCTTATATTTTCAGCATCATCCGAATATAGATTGAACTAAATTCCAGGGCATTCAGAACACTGCTACTATTCACCTAACACCCACTTTTCCAACCGAGAACAAAACCTATAGTTGACCTTGTCCGAAAAATATATGTTTTAGTCCACCATTACCACGAATTTTAATGGAACTAACCAGACATTGGCTTCGCCACTTTCCTCCTACGGGTGAGCTTGCGCTTCCCTATTAAGGTTACAATTTAAAATCTAAAAAAAAAGCAGCCAAGGCTAAATTTTTAAATTATAATAATTTTAAAAAGGAACTCCAAACTAAATTTCCCCCCTTTCAAAATATCACGTTGCTTAAATATAGTTATAGAAGAAGATATATAAAAATAAAGTTTCTGAACTTCACCTTTTGTAATTCTTTGGGTTTTTAAAAAATCACAAAATTTCGATACTTATATTTATTTCTGAACTTCACCATTTTGTTTTTTTTTATATTATAAAAGAATGATTAGAAATAACTTTGATAAAAAACATAAGTCATGACCAAACTAAGATGAAATTATTATTCAAATACTCAAAAAATCCCCTTCTGAAATTATAGTTAGTGAAGAAAACTGATTTCAAGTCATAACTAAATCATATGTGCATCTTTTGGTCGTGAATTGAGTGGGAATGCTTAATTTTTAGTAATTCTATAGCCATTTATATGATATCAGGTTTAAGGGGGAGGGGGTTCTGAAAGAACCCCTGTATCTAAAAAACGGCGCCGTAAGTTATTATGATTTTAGCAGGATAAAAGGGCTTTTAATAAGATTTAATTTCATATATGATAATCTAACGTAGTAAAAAGTTGAGAATATGAATATGGTATCCCCTTAAACATTCTCTCGGGAGACTGACCATTTGAACATCTTCACCCGAGACATATCCACCTACCAAACTGAGCATTTGAACAACCTCTCTCGAGACTGAGCATTTGAATATCCTCCCCACAAATTGACTATTTGAACATACACCCCCGAAACTGACAATTTGAAAATCTTCCTCCGAGGTTGACCATTTGAACATTCTCCCTGAGACAGAATTTGGACGTCTTGCCTCAAGTGTGCCCATTTAAACACACCCTCAAGACTGACGATTTGAACATCCTGCCCCGAGACTGACCATTTGAACATCCCTTTTTCGCTTCTCCATTATACCCTTGCGAAGTTTTCCATTTTTTCGCTTATCCACTACACCCTTGTGAAGCTTTCTCAAAAAAATTTCGTAATAGGTAGAAATGATTGTTCTTCGCCCTTCGAAAAAGTCAACAAGTAACACACTTTCGGCACCCCCCAAAAGAGTGGCTATTACCATCCTCCTGATCGTTCAGATTTTGCTTTGGTGGGTCCTCTTCCACCTCCTCGAGCCCTTCATCCCACTTGTTCAAAATTTGAAATGAAGGAGTAACTATGAGTATCTTCTCCAGCTGATCTTGGTGCACAATTTTGGCACCCATCAAGCAGTAATTCGGTCAAGATGGAATAAAGTGAACATGTCGATTATGTACAATGTGCTTGCTTAGTCAACGATCATCTTCAATTAGTACGTGCACACGATTGGTGTTTTTTTCGCTTCCTGAGGTTGACGATCTGCCACTGCGAATGTCATCTTCAAACTCTTGTCTTCCATCCCCAAACCAATTTATCTATTTATAAACAGTAGACTTTCGGGTACCAATGTCTCCATAAATTATTATTAATGCCCCAATAATCTCACTCTTGCGCCAACCATGTCAACGAAAATGAAGCAAAGTAATTTTTGTCTACGTGATTAATAGCACATAGGTAGAATTTTAAAGCAATTTAATTAGAATTTCCAGTGAGTACCCATTTCTTTTTGTAATTTTTGTTTTCTAAGAACTTTTTGAAGACCCCCTCGTACATAACTGTTAAGTTTAAGGCTCTTGATCATCCTTCCCATCGAAATCTTTCTGAGGTGGAAGATATTCAAGTGGTCTTATAAATATAGCCTAATTTCTAGGCAATCTTAGCTTAGTGGTACCCAGAGAATGAAATTGCACGGAAACAAACAATGAAGATATTAAAAAAAAGAAAACAAACTCCACTAACTGTTCATACAAGTCGTAAATGCTGAATTTAGCTGTCCGTTTAAATAACCGCTCCTGGAAGGAAATAGAAAGTATTTTTTAACAGTTTTACTCCTTTAGTGGGCGAATAATGCCTTCGCCATAATGTCAATTCCGCTCCCTAGAAGACTATTAAATGTGGCCGGATCATTGCGGAAAAGGGGAACAAAGGGAAATTTTTTAGTTGTTTAGTTTCCCTGTACATTTGCCACAATAAATCATGTCACACTTTAAGCTGAATTTCGTTCAGCGAATGACAATTTAATTTTATTTGATGAGAGACGGAGTTTTGGGGGTATATTAGTTATAAATAAACTAGATAGGACCTTTAAAAATAAAATAAATTAATTTTAGCGAACATTTTTAACGTTATTAGGGTATTTCAAGCAATACTGTGAAACATGATCACTTGGTTTTGTTTGTGAGCTATAATTAATTTTCCATTTAACGTGTGAGGGGGAAATGATATTAATTGGCAACACAGCAGAACAAAGCCAACATAAATAATAATATTGTAATTAATTTACTTTTGTCCGAAACATTTTGAAAAATGTGACATTACTAATTAGGAAAACTGTATGATAGTAATAATAATAAGAAGAAGAACAACAAGAAGAAGAAGGAGAAAGGAAGAGGAAGAAGAAAGTAAGAGGAATACGAAAAAGAAAAACAAGAAAGTAAGGAAGAATAATTATAGTAATAATAAAGGAAGAAAAATAGTAATAATAAAGAAAGAATGATAATAATAATGGAAGAATAATAATCATAATAAAAGGATAATGATAATAATAATATTAATAAAATAATAATAATAAAAAATAATAAAAAGACAAGAATAATAATGATAAAATAATAAGGATAAAAAAGTGAGGATAAGATAATGAGGATAAATGGCGAGGGTCAATGGCAAGATAGAATAGCAAGGATAGAATAGCGAGGATAGAATAGCAAGGAAAGAATAGCGAGGATAGAATAGAAGGATAGAATAGCGAGAATAGAATAGAAGGATAGAATAGCGAGGATTACACGGTGAGGATTAATGATAATAATACAGTGATTGCTTTAAGCGAGTTTGTATAGTGTCGGCACTCTTGCTGAGCATGACTCGCCTTGATTCGGGTAGATTATAACACAAAACATAACGCGATGTTTATTTTATCAACTCGGAATGTGCTTTTATGATACCTCATAAAAGAAGATTTAATTGCTCGAAAATTTGGTTTGCACTAAAATAGGAGGGGGGGGAGGAGAAACAAATTATCTCTAGAATTACCTCATGAAGGATTTTTTTCCGCTCTTAGACCTCAGTTTCTTTCCCGTAATCTTTGAAAATTGCGAACAAGCGAGAGCAGCCACACTACCTACCTTCTGAATATCATGGGCTAGAAGAACAAACTGGCGATTGCTTGAAACTGAGAATTCTTCAGCCCTGATTTGTTCCTGAAAAGAGAATTATGGCTGAGTTTGATCGAATATAAATTGCCGATAATAGATGGTTTCCATACAACACCAAACTGAATGAAATAGCTTTGACCAATTAATCCTAATGGTGTCTTTCTGGCATTTTTTCCCCTTGCCATCCTTCTCAATGATTCTTCCCTCATAAGACGAACGCAAACGTTAGGCATCGTAGAAATATCCAGCTGTTCCGAAATGGTAAATCTAAATATTATGCCTGGGTGAAGAACGAAAAAGAACTTTTCTCTCGCTCTCATTTCATTAATGAAACGTGATTTTAGTCTCCTTAGCAACGCATTCATTAGTAACCAAAGAAAGGTTTGTGGTCTAATCCAAACCAATCCTCATCGCCTTTCTGATTTCATTTCGCCTTACTGAGGCTCCGAATTTCGTTTGGCTTCGAATTCTAGGATTTAAATAGTCTAAAATTTCCCTCTGGTGGCCAACAACAATTCATCACGTAAGAATAATTTGCTCCCAAGGGAGATGGGGTACTGTAGAGTACCAGAACCCTGTAAAAAGTTGTTGATGGAGGTTTAAAATTCAAAATAAGTCTTAATGATTTTAGGTTATGACTGACTTTTTCATCTTTATGATTTTTATTTGTCTATTATATTTTGTATTCGTCGTTTTTTATTTCTTCATGTCTCCTTAAGAATTTGAAGGGTTTCATTGCTCCAGATGTAAGCTGCAGTAAGCTGGCCTGTGCTACAGCTGACATCTCCTAGCGGAGTACTGACTGCGGCCTCGTAATCTTTCAAGAAAACCAGAACCTTCACATGAAAGCAATTCATTTACGAGTACAAAACAAGAACCTTCCAAATGATTCAAGTTTAATGTGAATGCAAAAGAAGAAGGTTACCAATGGATGCACTTTATCATGAGTACAAAACAAGGACCTCTACGTTGAAAGCAATTCATTAATGCTTACATAAAAAAACCTTGATCATGATTGCAAAAGAGGAAGATTCACAATGAATGCCCTTCAATGAAAAATACAAAACAAGAATGCTCACAATGAAAACACTTCATCAAGAGTACAAAAGAAGAACTTTCCCATTTATTCATGTTATTACCAGTACAACTCAATGATCTTCACACTGAATGCACTTCATTTAAAGTACAAAAAAAGAAGCTTAACAGTGAATCACTTCATTTATGAGTACAAAAAGGAAACTTCTCAATTATTTTACTTCATTATAAGTACAACTCGAGATGGTCTGGAATGGTTGCAGTTACTATGAGTACAAAACGAGGCCTATTACACAGAATGCACTTCATTTATGAGTACAAAACAAGAACCCTCATACTGAATCTACTTCATTAATGAATACGATAAAAGAGGCTTCATACTGAAAGCAATTCCCTAATGAGTAAACATCAGAAGGAAAACGTTTTAGTTTTTTAATACAAACCAAGAACGTCCCCAAAGAAAATTCTTCATTAAGAGTACATATCAAGGACTTTAACACTGAATGTATTTCATTTATGAGTACAAAACAAGGACCTTCCCACTGAATTCACTTCACTTCTGAGTAATAAACAAGGACATTCATCTTGAAAATAATTCATTTATGAGTACAAATCATGAACTTTCCAAATGAATACACTATATTGCGAGTACAAATCAAGGAGTTTCATAATAAATGACCTTCATTATAGGTACAAAAAAAGAAGCTTCACACTCAAAACACTTAATTTTGACTACAAACAAGGGCCTTGCCAATAAATGCACTTCATTGTGAATGGAATTCATTTCTAAGAACAAAAGGACCTGCACACTTAATGCACCTCATTAGTGTCTCCAAACAGGCATCTTCACAATGAATGCACTTCATGTAGCATTATAGAACAGGAGCCTTCCCAATTAATTTACTTTTTATAACTACAAATGAAGATCTTTCACACTGAATGCAATTCAACAGGAGCCTTCCCAAAGAATTTACTTTTTATAACTACAAATGAAGATCTTTCACACTGAATGCAATTCATTACACCGGGTTACCAAACTAATCTTTGCAAGTAGTCAGGATTTTTGCACCGCTAATCAAATTCCTTTCCTCTGACTAAGTGAGCTTTTTGCGCTGCGGCGATATTTTAAAAATCCCATCTTATAACTAAATCGATTACATTTTTGAAATTTTGGTTGATTTATGTTAATATTTCTCATCCGAAATAGGTTTGTAAGATCAAAAAACATAATTTTCTAATACAATTTATTAATTAAATGTTGCAAAAATTGATTAGTGTACATTGGATATTAGGTCGTCATTATTCAGGATTCAGGGCATGAAATTCCGTTTCTTCAAACTCCTAGAATGCTTAGCTGTCTGGATGTCTCTCCTCAGCATCCAGCAGTAATCAGCCATCAGGACTGCATCCCAGTGTCTCTGATACCTTGTCTCCATCTCTTTCATCTTCTGATGGAATCTCTCTCACAGCTCGCTGCTAATTGATCTCATATTCTCAGGAAACCGACCCATATGTGAGAATGAGCAATACATTTCGATGTTCATGATGCATCTTAGGTTTCTGAAAGAACTTTCTAGGCAACAAGAAGGCCAGGAACTACACAGAACTTGTCACCAATATGCTGACTAGTTATGTGTAATTCCTGGTCTTCTTGTTGCCTAGAAAGTTCTTCACGACCAAAACAAAAGCCTTCCACGCTTCCGGTTCCACTTCGTTCATTCAGTTTTCAAACTCTAGAACTCTGATGAACAGATGGAGTTGATGACCGTCAAATTTGCCAGCTTTTTAACTTCTCCATGGTCAATCCTGGAAAAGCGTGGAATAAGTAAGCGAAGCAGTAACCATTCTTGTCCAGAGCTTTGGTGAACTGTTTGATCAAACCGAGTTTGATCTGTAGCGGTAGGAAGAGTATCCTGCCTCTGTCTACCAAAGGGTTGTTTATGACGTTCCTTGCTCTGGAAGGCACCAATTCCTCCCTTACAGGCCAATGCTTCTTCGTGAAATGCTAATTTCTTTCTTTACTATCCCACATGCAGAGAAAGCACGGGCACTTGATGAACCCGGACTGTTGTCCCAACAAACAGTTCACCATCTTCACTTCAATACAAATCAACTAATGTTGATCATAACGAATTTTCTCCAGCACGTAATTCACCGCTTTATACTCCTCCTCAGTGTAGTCGAGTGAGCGAGGTGTTGTTGTTATGCAACATAACACATTTGAGCGATCGCTTGCTACTGTCAATGAACAGTCTCCAATCTTCAGGTTGGTACTGTGGTACTCCGAGCTTCTGCAGAAGCTGCGCAATATCTGTACATTACACCAAAGCCTTCTTTTCACGAATGCACTTCATTTATGAGTAGAAAATAGGTAAGTTTCCTATGAATGCACTTCATTATGAGTAAAAAAAGGAACCTTCTCAACGAATGCGCCTCAAAATTAGTACAAATAAGATACCTTCACACGGAGAGCACTGCACTTATTAGAACAAAAAAGGAACTATCTCAATGAATGGATGTCATTATGACTATAAAAAAACACTAACACTTAATGCATTATATTCTGAATACAAATCAAGGCCTTTCACACTAAATGCACTTCATTTATGAGTACAAAAGAAGGACCTTCACAATGAAAGCACTGCATTTATGAGTACAAAAGAAAGACCTTCACAATGAAGGTACTTCATTTATGAGTACAATTATTTTTTTAAGAGCTCATCTGGCGACTGCCTACTTGGGCATTAGTCGCCGTATTAAAAACCTGCCTAGTACTAGGCTAGTTTAAAATCTAATTTAAAAACACACAAAAAAAACAAACCCAACACCAAAAATTAAAAAAGAGAAAAGGCAATGAGCAGGAAGCGAGCTCCTGGGTTGGGGGGAGGTTCCCCGGCGCAGGAACTTGCGACCTATAGGGCGAAAAACAAAACAAAAAACAAACAAAACAAAACAAAAAAACTAGTAAAAATAAAAGGGAGAAGGCCGGCCTCCCCCTAAAAGTCTACGAGTCAACCAGTCAATGTGCACGCACTCGTCCTGAGTACAAGGGACAGGCGGTAGCAACCCAGCACACCCCAGTACCGGGACAAATAACGTGCGCCAAGATCGCCCAGACTGGGACATTCAACAAGAATGTGCCGAACAGTCTGGGGGACACGCATTCTTCACAGTAGGGCGCTGGCGAGCGCTCCATCAAATAGCGGTGCGTCCCGTGAGTGTGCCCAATTCAGAGACGATAGAAAGCAACCTGAAGCCTTAGCGGCATTGGGGAGTAGGTCCATGGGAACAGTCGCGCCACAATGGCACGCAACTTTAAGTTCCCTTCGACCGTCTCCCATCTTCTTTGCCAAGCAGTCCGAAGAGCTGCCCGTATTCCTGCCATGTAGTCGGTGTGAGGAAGAGCGAAACGCTGGTGCGGTCGCAGAGGCCTCGCGGATTCCTACATGTCCAGGAACCCAGCAGAAGATAATCTCAACATCCGCCCGGCTTGCCAAAACCGTGGCGTCACACATATCGAAAACCAGGATATGCGGAGATTCCAATGCCCCGAGAGCACTCAGGGCGCTTTGTTAGTCGCTATAGATCACAATCCGGTCTCCGAACCAGGCACATCGCGTAATCCTTCGTACCCAGTAGTGTATTGCCACCAGCTCTACCGAAAAGACAAACGCAGCGCCGGGCAGAGCCCCGCTGACTTCAAACAAAGCGGATACGGCGTGGAAGCCAACCCCCTCTTCAGACTTGGAGCAATCCGTATACACTGGCACGGTTCCAGCGTGACACGAGGTGTGCTCCAAAAACGTCGAACACAATACTCCCGGCGCTGTACAAGCTTTGGGAGCAGAGGCGTGGAGACAAATATCTAAATGTGGTACCCTCTAGGGTAGCGTCCTGGGCAGAACCAGGGGCGCCAACGGCCCGAGAACTATACCTAGCTCTCGAAGGAGTTTCCTGGCCCTAAACCTAAAGGGCTTAGGGTATGACTGGCGTCTCTCGGCGGCATAGGCACCGTCGAAATCAGCTGCGGATGTAGTGAGAGCTGTTGGCGACTAAAGGAGGCGCCGGGTTCGTGCGTACAGGCGAGTGATGCACTGTACGCAGCACAGACCGAGTGGAATCCATCCAGTATCGACCAACAGGCTCTCAATGGGGAAAGTGCGGAAAACACCGTCTGCAGGCGAAGGCCGGTATGGTTGATCGAGTCTACCTTCTGCAATAAACGCTCGGCTGTGGATGCATAAAACTCGCATCCGTAGTCGAACTTCGAACAAACAAAGGATCGATAAAAAAGTAAGGCAGTAGCCCTATCAGCGCCGAAGCGCTGAACGTCATGGAACGGAGAATGTCCATGGCGTGGGTACAAGAGACCCTAAGGCTGCGAATATGAGCCGCCCAGGTGAAGCGTCGGTCAAATACAAGACCAAGGAAACGGTGCGGTTCAACCACTTCCAGGCGTACCCCATTAAGAAACAAGTCTGGGTCAGGGTGGAGCCTTGGGTGACGGCATAAGTGCACCACTTTAGTCTTGGCCAAGGAAAACAAAAACCTGTGCGCTTCGGCATAGCGAGAGACGCGGTTCAATGTCTGTTGGAGTCGACGCTCCAAAGTTGGGATCTGGGCCGCGCCAAAAGAGATCGAAAGGTCGTCCACGTAGAGCGTAGCGAGAACATCTTCCGGCAGCACCGAGGTGATGCCGTTGATGCTCAGGGCAAAGAGTGTGCCACTGAGGACACTTCCCTGCGTGACACCGTCTTCCTGCTCCATTGGGCCGGAGAGGGCTCCCTCCCACTCGTACGCGGAATGGACGATCTCGCAAAAATTTAGATATAAAGATTGGGGGGCGTCCACTCGCCCCCATCGTGTAAAGAGTCTCCATGATACCGTATCGTCATGCGGTATCATAGGCCTTCTCCAGATCAAAAAACACCGTGGCGTAGTGCTGTCTAAGAAGGAAGGCCTCGCATACGGCATTTTCCAGTCGGAGCAGAGCATCCGACTTGGAATGGAACTTGCGGAAGCCGCACTATGCAGAAGACAGATGGCCTCCGCTGTCCAGGAAAAAGGCTAATCTAACATTTACCAATTTCTCCATCAACATACACACCCAGGTTTCGAAACATGGCGTATGGGATATCGTCCAGACCATGGCCGGTGTCAGCGCACGAAGCAAGAGCGGAACGCAACTTACTCAGAGTAAACCTGTCGTTGAATGGTTCTCCGCCTCTTGAGATAAAGTCCAGTCGGTGGCTTTCGGCGACATTACGACGTGCATTGAATGCTAGCGGAGCAGCATCCCGGCTAGAGAATGCGGAGAAAGCGGTCGCGAAGGATTCCTCCACGGATGCGGGGTCCGAAAAGGCGGTCCAATTCTCCTGGAGAATGGGAGGGGGTCTTGCGAGAACTTGCCCCGAATCCTTTTGACTCGCTTCCACACCTCTGCTAGAGGGGTCTTCCTGTTAAGTGAAGACACGTATACCCGCCAAGAAGAGCGGCGGGCGTGCTTCGAAATATACCGGAACCTAGCCCTAGCCCGACGAAATTCAGCGACAGTGAAATCGTTCGGGGGGCGCTTATAGCGCATATAGGCATAACGCTTCTGTTTGAGGGCCGTCTCACATTCAGCCGACAACCACGAAAGTAATCAGCGTACAAAACGGCCAGACGTTCGGGGAAGAGTATTCAGGCCCGAGGCGATGAGGTTACCGGAGAAGAACTCAACGGCCTCATCTACTGACCAAAACTCCTCGACTGAGATAGAGAATTCAGTCATTTCCTGAAATGCAGGCACCGCGCCCGCGCCAAGCACCACCGAGGTGGGCTCTCAGGCAGCGGTTGCCCTGAAAATGATATTTGAATGGGAAAGTGATCACTACCATGGAGGTCATCGACTACCCCCCAATTAAGATCAGGCTGTGCATCCGGAGAGCACAGAGATGGATCAAGTCAAGAAAATGAAGCGGTTCTCGGGCAGTGATGCGTAAACTCATCCACATTTACGACACCTATCTTAAGCTCTTCAATCAGATAGGCAAGGACTTGTCCCCTGCGATTTATTGAGTAATCTTCCCAGAAAGGATGTCTGCCGTTCAGATCTCCAAGCAAGAGAAAGTGCCTCGGCAACCGTGCCACAAAGCGCTGGAAGTCCCCCGCGTCAAAGTAAGGTGACGGTGGAATGTACGCTGAAATGATAGTATACCTCATATCTAGGTGAAGATGCACCTCCACTGCCTGAAAGGAGGTATCTAAAGTAAAAAGAAGAACAGAGACATCATGCCAGAGGTAAACCGCGCATCTCCCAGCCAGGCCCCCATCTCGTGGTGGTGAGCGTGCTAAACTCTTATACCCCAGGACGGCGGGCAGGGGGCACGCGCCTAGCTTTTTCTCCTGTAGAAAAATAGCTAACTGGAAACGGGACGAGACGAGCATCCGTAGCTCCTCTTAGTTGGTCCGGAGTCCACGGCAATTACATTGAAGGAATATGCCCTCCAGGCCTAGCTCAGAAGAGACGCGGGGGCCCTCTTTGAACAGAAGACCCTCACGGGAATGGTCGTACGCTTCCCGGAGGCAGTACCCCGGGCGCTGTTGGCCGGACAATGCACTGTCGTCTTCGAGGACTTATTCGGGGAGGTTGGGCTCGCCATGCCAGTCTTTTCCTCCCCCCACCTCGAAACCTTAGGCGCGCGTTGCGGCTTCGGAGGCGGAGGGCCCTCTTTTCCAGGATCCACCGTCTCCGAGCCACTCTGCCCACCAATAGGCGTGGGCGAAGGAGCTGAAGCTCCTTTCTTGCTGTCCTCCTTTCGGGAGACAGCTTTAGGAACACCGGAATATGGCCTGACGACCAACTTCAGGGGTGTTGCCTCCTGTGAGTCTAACGACTCGGTGGAGGCTGCTGGCCATTACGCCTTACGGAAAACGATCACGCTAGGGGGAAAGTGGGGAGCCCTGGTTTTAGCCGGGGTTGGGTGTGAACCCTTTGTGCCGCGAGCTTTACCAGGGGATCTCCCGAGTTGAGTAGAACCTGCAGAAGGGCTCCGAATGGGCGCGGAAACAACCGTGCTCATTAGCCTGGATGGGCCAGGAGCAGAGGGTGTCTTTCTAACCACTGAGGCGTAAGACGTCCCAGGCAGAGCCGAGCGCGCCAGGACCAAGTCCTTGGCTTTGCGGAATGAGAGTCGATCCTGGGCCTGAACGACCAGGATTTCTTTCTCAAGGAGATATGCACCACATTGCTTCGAAGAAGCCGGGTGCAGCTCTCTGCAATTGACACACTTGGCCACACACGATTTGGACTTATCGTGTGCAGCCTTGGATCAATTTGCACATACTTCGGGTGACCCCGATTTTGCACGTCTACATGAACGATTCATATGGCCGTAGCGGTGACAGTAATAGCACCGCCGCGGCAGTGGCACGAATGCCTTCACGCGGTAGCGGTTGTCAACTTGCACGCACCGACTCAGGGAGCTTGTCACAGTCGAACGTGACGAAGAGTGTAGGGGTGGGTCTCGAGGCTCCTGCCTGTTTTCTCATCACACGTTCGACCTTGACCGCCCCATGGTCGGCCAGCTCTAAGGTGATGTCCTCTATGGAGTAGTCAACGAGCTCCCTCTCATAAACTACTCCTTTCACAAAGTTCATGGTAGAGTGCGGCGTCACACTCACCGAGGTTCCATCAAGTGTCCGAAGAGGACTTATCTTGGCCGCCTCGGAGGGATCCGCCGCATTTGCCATAAGCCTCCCATCCGAGAAACGGGTCACCTTCGGCTCTCTACCAATTAAAGAGGTAGAGAGGTCGGGGTAAGACGGCGTGCTGAATCCTGTCAGCACGACGGCCAGGATGTCAAATCTTCCCGCCCCTTACGGGGTTTATGAGTACAAAACAAGGAACTTCACAATGAATGCACTTCATTTATGAGTACTATAGAAGGACCTTCACACTGAATGCACTTCATTTATGAGTGCAAAACAAGGACCTTCACAATGAATGCACTTCATTTATGAGTACAAAACAAAGACCTTCAACACAAATGTACTTCATATTTGAGTACAAATGAGGGACATTCACAAAGAATGTCTTTCATTTATCAGTAGAAACCAAAGACTTTCAACCTTAATGCATTTCATTTATGACTACAAAACAAGGACCTTTGCACTGAATGGAATTATTTTGGGTACAAAACAAGTTTAACTGTTAAACAATTTAATTATGAGTAAAAAAAATGTGAACCCTGCCTTTGAATACACTTCATTTATGATTACAAAAAAGAAGCTTGCCTTGAAATACCCTTAATTTATGAGTACAAAACAAGATGCTTGCCTTTGAATACACTTTATTTATGATTACAAAACAAGAAGCTTGCCTTCTAATACACTTCATTTATGATTACAGAACAAGAAGCTTTTCTTCAACTACACTTCATTTATAAGTACAAAACAAGAGGCTTACCTTTGAATACACTTCATTTATGATTACAAAACAAGAAGCTTGCCTTCAAATACACTTAATTTATGAGTACAAAGCAAGAGGCTTGCCTTTGACTACACTTCATTTATGATTACAAAACAAGAAGCTTTACTTCAACTACACTTCATTTATGAGTACAAAACAAGAGGCTTGCCTTTCGATACATTTCATTTATCATTACAAAATAAGAACATTGCCTTTGAATACGCTTCAGTTATGACCAGGGAAAGTGGAGGCGAACTACCCCAGGGGTATTGTGAGGCATACCCCTAAAGGAGGGTAACAATGAGGGAGCCATAGCTCTCTCGTCCTTGACTAAAGCTGCCCATGGCTCAACAAGTGGCCGGCCACATCCAAAAATGATGCAACGTCAGCTACAGAGGTACCCAGTCGAAGGAAGGAATCGAGGCAAGAGAAAAGAATGACTCGCATCCCGATTCACACTTTATTCAATAAGTCATCGGAAGCATTAGTTCCATTGGCGCGTTCCACGGCCATTATCCCCGGGAAGTCTAATCCGAGAGCTCTACAGCTATCTTTGCGAAGACTTGTTCCTCAAATATGGCGTCATTTGCCCTTCAGAATAGATCCGTATGAGCACAAATTGGGTGCGTCCCCTCTGCACACACTGCTGGAGTACAAAGTTTTCGTGACTCCTCCACTCTCAGGTAGGGAGTGGATGGGTGAGCTTTAAGGAACATCAAACAGAATATGTTCGGTGGGTATCTGTTCAGATTGATGACGAATGGCTACTGAGCTTGCTTTCACGAGCCAAGGGGCGATCGCCCACCCTGGCTGGTTTTTACCCCATTTTCTAACCTCGTACGTGTGCGAGTTGATGGTGAAAATGGTAAATGCCGGGTTAATATATTTCTTGGATAGCGGAGGTCATCTGTCTCTTTCAGAGTGCAGCTTCCCTAAGTTCCAAGTCAGATGCTCTGCTCTATCTGAAAATTGCTGCGCGAGGGCTACTTTTGTAGTCAGTACTTACCTGTTATGTTTTGTTTTTCGATCTGGAAAAGGTTATTCTATGTTGGCATGTGGAAGATTCTCAGTCTTCCTCTTAGAGTTAGTCCGAGATAGTAATTTTCGCATGCGGGTGGTGGTAGAGGATTTTCTCCAGATCCGGTGAGCAAGAAGAGGTTGTCCAGCACGAAACTGTCCTCATCTTCGTTACACTATATGAAGACGAGCTTTCGATCTATTTTGGAGGCTCAGATGCCAACTCTGGAGCGTCCACTCAAACAGGCATTGAACCGCTTCTCTCGCTATATTGAAATGCACTGGATCGGTCTTCTTTGGTCAAAACTATGATAGTGCACGTCTGTTGAGTTCATAGGTACCACCGTGAACTAGACCTGTTCTTGCATATGACTCGTTTGGACGTGGTGGATTCGCACCGATAATTTGGCCTTGAATTGGACCGCCACATAATCTAGTCGGCGCATATTTTCAGTTTTGGTGTTTCCTCTACACGTGATATGCGAATTCTTCGCTCTGTGTCATTTAGAAGGTGGGTACCAATAAAGCTATTCAATTTGTGTCACACTGCTCCTTTGTTCGCTCAAAACTCCAATACACGTGACAGTTTTAATCCTCGGCATCCGTAAGTCTATTGCGAAAAGTGGATTGGATTCATCACACTGGTCTCCGGCTGATGAGATACCACTCGCTTTACGTTGTACACTGCATGATGCGCTTGTATAAGCGAGTTCAACGTCTCCCTCAGTCACCAACGACACTTATTTTGTCCGCAGCTTTTTTTTCTCATGTGTGCTTCCATACTACCTCATCCCCTAGTTTGAATTCAGTGGAGTCGTTTCGTACGTTTCAGCTGTCTTGACGTCTGAGCTGATTATTCTACACGACTCACAGAAAGCGCTAAATGACCTTCGATTCGGGGAAATGTCGAAACTGTCTTCTGCTGGCTTCCTGGACATGTCGGAGTAGAGTAACGAGTTTTATGACGAGTATGTCAGGCTGCCTATGCAACCGCCCTGGCACTTTGCTCTACCACACTTGAATCAAGTCAGCCCTTAAGGATGCATTGCCAGAAAGGTTTAAGAAGAGATCGAGAATTTAAAGGTGCGCTTCATTACGCCCAGACCTTTCCCCTTGACCTCTCCTCCAATGCCTTGACCATAACAAGACATTCTATATCATCCCCGAATCAGCCGCACTTAAGGAACGCGCCCTCATGATGGGAGCCCTCTTTGAACCTTTATGCGAAGATTGCTTAGTACCTTAGTGTGTCAGGGCTTCTTTTTAATGTCCTACACAGGGGGAGCTCCATGTGTTGTACTTGTCCAAGAATCGCCTTGGTCAGCGGGGTCGCTACCGCATTTCCCTTGTGCTAGGGCCGGCCTCCTGCGTTCTAATTCTAAGTTAATCGATTTTTTCCACCTACATTGTTTTTTAAATTTCATTTTTGGATAATTACCGTGTGGCCGTAGGAGAGGCAGCTTCTTCTAAGGCACTCTGCCATGGAATTTTATTATAGTTGATTTTGTTTTGTTGATATTTGTTATTTTGCTTTGAATTGTTTATTTAATATAAATTTAATGTTTTTTCGACGTCCTTACCCTCAATGGCGGCCAGAAAACGAGACTTTAAAATAAATAAGGTCTGCTGACCGAAATTCGCGTGCTCTCACTTATTCTGATTTATGACCTTACGACCTTCAAGATTTTCAATGATTCCCCTGCTAACCTTGGGAAGACTTTGGCAATTATATCGTTCGAAAGAGAATGTAAAACAATAAAGGGGTTTCAAATTTCTCTAGAATCGGTTGAATAGTTATGATGTTATTGGCAAAACAAAATAATTCCGGCTAACCTTGAGAGAACCTTAGCAATTATATTATTCGAAAGAGAATGTAAAACAACATAAGGGTTTGAAATTTCGTTAAAATTGGTTGAATAGTTATGATGTTATTGTCAAATAATAATCCGACTAACCTTGAGGGGACTTTGAAAATTCTACCAATCGAAAAAGAATGTAAAACAACATAAGGGTTTCAAATTTCGTTAGAATCGGCCGAATAGTTATGATGTTATTGCAAAAATAATATAATTCCCGGGTTAACCCTGGGAAGACCTTGGTAATTATATTATCCGAAAGAAAATATAAAACAACAAAAGGGTTTCAAATTTCGTTAGAATCGGCCGAATAGTTATGATGTTATTGCCAAAAAAAAGAAGCAAAACGGGAACCGACCACCCGACCGACTGACATAGTGAGATAAAGAGTCGCCGGCGACTAAAAACTCCTCTATTATACAAGAAAGAACTTAATTCAACTTACTAATGTGAATCGGCCAATAAGAGTTTTTTCCTCGTGGGTTTCCATATTTTTCAGAATAAGGCCGTTATGCTCCGATAGAAATGCATATTCTATGTCTGTTGGAATAATAAATAAGTATTTAGAAGAAAGAGATTTGGAAAAGGTTACTCATGATTAAATTCGTGCATATAATCATAACCTACAAAAGTTAGCAAAGGATAAGAAGGAAAAATATTTTCTAGGCTCGCCTAAAATCGCTTCTGTGTTCATAAATCCTCTTTTCAAAATTCTTCCCTGTCTCGCCTGCGTAAAATAAAGGGGAATTAATGCCTTTACATGGGATTAAGTAGACCCCTGCTTCCTTAGTTTCTTTGGGGGTTTACGGAAAGTGGTACGATTGGGACAAAGGAGACTCTTTAATTCTTTCATTAACCACGCCACTTTCAAATACCATTCATTCAACTATTAAAAAGTCGTTGGCTAGAGCTAAAGCCAAAGAGAAAACTAATGAAGCAGAGGTCTACTTAATCCCATGTAAAGGCATTAGGAATTTTGATTGAATTTCGGTAATTTTGAATAAGAGTGGCGCACACGTTTTAGGCAACTAAAGCCTGTAATACCTCTTTGTATTATTTTAAAAGTGTCTTATGAGTAATATTTCGATGGCGGAGACGGTCTCTTACACTTTTTAAAGTCACAAAGAGTCAATATTTCAACTCAAATCTGCAACTCAAGAATTCTTCTATGACGGCATCTTGAAATGCCATGACATGGCCTAATTTTCGCTGGCGCATTTGTTTTTAATTTTAATATTAATTTTTATTTTCCGAGCAACGGTATAGAAGGTTAGGGATAGTACATTATTTAAGCATGTTTGGTATAATTTTATGTTCAAAATGGAATTTAATAAACTTCAATTTATCCTCGCATAAATTAGGCCTTTTCATAGCATTTCAAGATGGTGTCATGAGAGTTCTTGAGTTACGGATTCGGGTTGAAATATTGTCTTTTTGGTGACTTTATAAGGTTTGATAGATCATCTTCACCATCAATATATTACTCATGGGACACTATTTTAACAATACGAAGAATTATTACAGGCCTTAGTTACCTAAAATGTGTGCACCATTCTTATTCAAAATTCCCCGGATTTCTTGTACACAATTTATGTTTGGTGAGTCTCTATCTATTCTCAGTATACGAATGAAGATGGTATAATAAACTCCATGCCGACACTAGTCGCATTATTAAATATTGCGCTCGTACACAGTGGGTGGTTTTAACATTTGTTACTCTCCTTATTGAGTTTAAAACAGTTTCATATTTTCATCAAGATGGAGCATGGGAATGTGTATTATACTCCTGTCATACAAAATATATAAGAAGTTTGATCAGTGTACACAATGCAAAATTGTTTAGCCGAAAAAATTGTTTCACAATCCTTCTGCTTATCCCCAATTAATGCGACACAAAAACTCGCTTTAGCAAAATTGAAGTAGTGGCTCTACTGAATAGCACTCGAGACGCAAACGCGACTGTAATCTCCGGTGTAGAAGTCAACGAGAATATTTCAGTGACCTCAAAATAAGCACAGGTACCAACATACTGAGGCATTGTCAACGGACCCTCAACTGTGCCAACAAAATGTTCGGCACCGCCTCCAGAACAAATCAGAAAGGCTGTTGCAAAATAGCCTTTGCCAAAAAGGAGTCCTCCAACCCAAGCAAAAATGTGATCAACTTTTCATCTTATCCCACCCCCCCATCAAGAAACTATACTTGGCTATGACCTCTCCTCTATATTTAAAACTCATTTATTTCTCCCGTAATCATCTCGTATCTACAACACAAATTTTGTGTTGTAGATAGAGGAGAGTAGGAGAAGGAAGAAGGAGAAGGCGAGTTGCGAACAACTTCCCGCGTTGCTGGACCACTGTTAGCGAATGGCGAATCCGCTCAGCAATCAAGAGTCTTTTGTAAGACTCATTCAAGCGAAGCTTTTAAGTCGCTCGCCTGCACTTTTCGTATGCTACAGTGTAAATGATCATTCTGATGTTGAATTCCTAAGTGGTTTTGTTGCTGGTGTTTTACCCCACATTGAAAGTGTTAAATATTTAAGAAATCCCTAGAAACTTAATGGTGGCCCTAAAATTGCTTACTTCGAATAAAAATATCGCATTAACAAAATCGGATAAAACTAATCAAATCATCAAATCGTCCTTTTAGACAAAGTATCATATTCTGATAAGTTGAAAGATTTATTCAGTGACCCAAACACGTATGAGAAACGTTTTCCAGCCCCTTATGTAATAAAACAACTTCCTTTAACAAAGCTTTTGAAATGATCGCTTCCTCGAATGTATGGTTTTCCGAAAACCCACAAAACTGGAACCTTCTCTGGCCCATTGTATCATGTATACCTAAACACTTTTAAAATGTCTAGCTACTATGCTCTCAGACATTGTTAGATTAACCTTATCATTAAATATAGTCCATTCATCAGATTTCCTTGAGAAATTTATAAAAAATGACATTAAAAATGGACCCTAAGTTAGGTCTGATGTGTCTGTAATTTGTAATATTGAGCCCGCGAACTTTACCCTCTGTGCCTCATGGATATTCGGTGTTAGCTACGATCACTCGATGTGTATTTTTCCTGTTCAGTGAAATGATTTGATCTTATTTGTGTATTGTTGTTTTTTGTTTCATTTTTCGAAATCATTTACGTTTATGATTTCACGGATTTATGATTTCTCAGATTTTTATATTCGTTAGTTATAAATTAAGAGACATCGTATGTCAGTTGGATGTCCATAGCATAGTCTTGCGTGGGTTGCGGGAGGTCTCTGGTATAAACGGTGTAGAGCGTGGGGTTGAGGCACCCTCCCTGGGGCATGTCAGCCTCTAAAATGTACGTGTAACCGGTATAATTGTTGATTGTGATTTTATTTTATTTTTTTAAGATAACTGCAGAGGATTCGGGTTAGGTTGGTTTCTAATTCGAGCACATCTAATTATATTTTTAGTCTAGGAACCCATACCTTATCAAAGCCCTTAACAACATTGCAGAGTGTCAAGTCCAGTTTTGCCAGTTCGACCTCGAGCATTTTGGTAATGAGTGCCAGTGCTATTTCGGTGCCCTGATGGTGCCTGAATCCAACTTGTTTTTCATTCTACATGTTATCTTCCAAGAAGTTTTTTAGCCTTTCATTGAGAAGTTTTTCGAGTAGTTTTCCAATAAACTCCAACAGTTAGATCGTTCGGTATCTTTCGATGTATCCTTTGGGTTTTCCGAGTTTGGGTAGGAATATCGTTCTTGCTGTCTTCAACGCGGGTGGCAAGTGACTCAAATTTAGGCATGAGTTAAATATATTGAGTATTGATAATTGCATGTTGTTTGGTGCATCTGTAATGTGATGCATAGTGATTTCACTGATTCCTGGGCTTGTTTTGATTGAGTAAGTTTATGGCTGTATTAAACTCCTGTATAGTGAAAGGCCTCCCTTCGTTTATTTGATCGTGGTTTTCATCTACCAGTGAGTAAGCTGAAAGTTCGAGCGCTCTCTCTCTCTCTCTCTCCCTCCCCCCACTCTCTCTCTCTCTCTCTCTCTCTCTCTATTTCAATACGAGACTATCTAAGTAGTTCACTCGAACGAAGCCGGACGTTAATCCTTATTTCCACCCGTCTAGATTCCACGGTCAGATAAGGTGAGTTTGTAGTTATGCATTCCATTCTCTTTTCCTTAACCATTATTATTTTTTTTCTCTCTCTTTTATTCTCTCGTTCTTACTTCCTCTGACTCCCTTATATATTATCCCTTTTCTTTTTCTTATTTTTCACTGTGAACAAGCAATGTGCTTCTCCGACATGGAGAAGGTCCTGTCGGTCGCAAGGGCACCGGCAGGAGGAGGTTATCCCTCTCCTCCTTGTACTGCCTTGGAGACCCGACCCGTTTGAGGAGGACCTTGCATAGTGGCGGACTCGAGTTCAGTGCTTGGCGCCGAGCCCGGATTCGCCGCCATGGAAGGCTTACCGTCTGAGGCTGGGTTGTCTCAAGGACCATGTCTATCTCGGGAGGGGGGGCTCCATTTGGCCATCCCCCAGAACATCACAGGTCGCATTGGCAGCGGTTTCACTAGTCGAGTTTGGGGAGGCACAGGAGGCCTTGGTCCCCGCTAGGTTTAATATTCGAGCCAGCGGGTCTTTTGAGGAAAGCCATGGATGGGGGTTGTCTTCCCTCTCCTTTCTAAGGGGCTTTGCACTGCCGAGTCGCTTCAATGGTGACCGGTCGGCTATGGGCTGCCTGCTGGCTTTCTTGCCAGTCCCCTTGGAAACTAAAGGGGGGTACTGCCGCTGGAAAGAGGGAGGCGCCCGAAGGCACCTCCAGACAATGTGGTGACGGGGAGTTCCACCACCCGTAGTCGAAGGAGAGGAGTAAGGGGTGCGTACGGGGCTCGCAGAGCCAGGTGCCGCCATTTAAGGCCACTCCTCCCGCCTGGTGACCTGACCGCCCTTCAGCACGGCGTAAAAATGATAGAATGTGAAGTGAGAAGAAAGGGGGTTATGAGGAAGGTATGGGTGGAAATGAAGCAGGTTGTTAAAAACCCACCATCCCAACCCGAAGCTCAGGGGTTAGGGAACATTGTCCCCTCCCCCCTCAGCCCCGATCCTGGATAGTTGGCTGAGAAGGTCAGCATCTACCCTGTAAAAATAGAGGCCCACCACAGAAAGTTGTGGGAGATGTTGTAGGGGATAGTGAGGTGGTAGGGGAGAAACACAGGCTGTCTGAAAGAAGGAGAAGAGGCTAAGCTGGGGCCGGACGGGGCGCTGAGTCCAGTCAGAACAGCGGCCAAGAGAGCAAATCGCTGTGCCACTTACAGGGTCATTCACCAGGAGTCAGGATCCTCTGGTCAGTTGAAGAAATCGGGAACAATCGAGAAAACATCTGTTGAAAGGCCTATCGCTCAGGTTCGCTATCAAACAACAGCCTATAACATCTGTTGAAAGGCCTATCGCTCCGGGTCGCTATTAAGCAACAGCCTAAAACATCTGTTCAAAGGCCTATCGCTCATGTTCGCTATCAAACAACAGCCTATAACATCTGTTGAAAGGCCTATCGCTCCGGGTCGCTATTAAGCAACAGCTTAAAACATCTGTTCAAAGGCCTATCGCTTCGGGTCGCTATTAAGCAACAGCCTAAAACATCATTCAGTTCCACTTTGCGCATATGCTCTCTATCATTGCCTTGACGCTTACAGTCGCTGACTGTATTTTAGAAGGGGCCATCTCCTTGGTGGAGAATTTTGCGTTCTACAATTATATAGTCAGTAGACTTTTGGCTAACTCAGAAGAAATTATTTTGGTAGGTTAACCTAGGATAACCTACGTTTGTTTTGCAGGGTTGGGAATTATTAATTATTTATTCATTAATTCAGGGTATAAATTTGCATGAAACTTTGCGGCACACTCTTTCCCTAATCGCCAATTTGACTGAGGGAACGTCGAATTTCCGATACAGAAAAAGAGTCCGCCTCGATCGGTTACCTGCTCTCAAACAACCACTCAATTCCACAGCAGTTCTGTTACGTTACGTTTTCACAATTTATCATTTTATCCTGAGTACTAAATAAGCCAATTTAATAACCTCCCCTGGAGGGGAAAGATGTTAAAGCGATCATTATGAAAGATATCTTCCTTACCCGACAGCCACTGGGCCCCGAGGTGATCCGCGGTCAAGGTATTGTCCTCGAGATGTTCAAGGGTAAGGCGGCTCCCGTGGAAGGGCAGCTGTTGGAAGGGGAGGAGGAGGATGGCCGCGACTGCGACTAGAATTGCCACGAGGAAGATAAATCCGAGGGAGATGAAGAGGCTGCGCCAGTTGGTCATCAAGAGTCTCTCCTCTTCACTTCTCTGAAAGGGGGAGTGGGATGAGGAAAGGGGTAGAGAGAGATGAGAGAAAATGGGCGAAAGAGAGAGAGGGAAAAGGCAGGAGAGAAAATAAGCGAGAGAAAGGAAATGAGTAAAAAGAGAGAGATATAGAGAAGAAATGGAAAGTAAGAGAGAGAAGAGAAAGAAATTGAGAGAGGGGAGGGGGATGTTTTAGCATCAGATCACTTGAGAAAAAAGTAGAAAAATAGAGGAAACCCTGGCAGGGTTAGCCCAGTGCCTCTTTTTACGATTTCAGATAAGTTTTTCTTTAAGGAAAATTTTTAAACTACTCTTTCACACTACAAGAGCTTGGACAAAGGAAGAGAAGCAAACTGAGACTACCTACCGACTTCAGGCCAGGAGGTTGAACGACCTGGATGGTGGTGTCCGGTTGCACCTTCCAGTTATTCTTCTCCACCCCCTCACTCGCCATTGGGAAAAACTGCAAAGGAATTCAAGTGTAATTTAGACTCTCACTAATGCACCGGATTTAGCTGGAGAAGGACCGAAATTGTGGAGCCATTCATGAGAGCAGCGAGTTTCGCGAACCTACAGTTCCTACCTAAAACAAAAGAGTATCTTTTGCGGTCACGGTCTTCCTAAAATAATATTTCTGTCAATTCTGCTTTGTTTGTTTTTTAACTCCGTTCCTTACCACTGGGGTTAAATTAACAAAGATCAATGGACCCCCTCCTGTCCAAATTTATATACGCGATATATATGCTTTACAAATGGGGTAATTTGAACCTATTCGTTATTAAAATCCACTTCGGTTAATAATAGGGTTGCCCAACCTCCGGTCCTTTAGGGAGTTCAACGTAGCCAACATAACAAGGGGATGAGTTAGGGTCATATCTAAGTTGCACTTGACTAGCAATTTCAAAATATTAATAACTTAAAGAAACACTCGGTTATCTTTTGTCATAATCGGGGCGTGACAGAGTGGTTTCACTCTTTTCTTCCCTGTCTGATATCATATATAATGCGGGAAGGATAGGAGAGGAGAGGGTGAAAAGTGTCGTGTAGGATTGTGTTAATTTTGGATAGATAATCCTCTTTGTTAAGGAGAATATCTATCTAAAATGAACACAATCTTAGAAGTTTTGAATCATACCTCAAAATCCTACAAACAAACTTATCTGAAATCTGCAACTAATCTAGGAAGACTATACAAACCCGGATACGCCTATGGAAATTTTAAAACTAACAAACAAAGTTGCCTGTTCCGACCTATCATCAGCCAGACACCAACTGTGACCTATCACCTAGATCAATTATGACATTACCTATACGCCCCATCTGTTTACAGCCTACGTTCAACGAAGAACTTCCTAAACACCCTAGAAGTCTTCAAAACAGACGGGTTCATGTATTCAATGGACTTTGAATCTTTCTTTAGCAACATTCCCGTCGACGAAACCATCGAGCTGTTACCACACCGAGAATAATATCCTCTTCCCGATCTCTGAAAGATTCTGCGACAACTCTTTTCAGCTTTCCAGATTACACCAAAGAGGCGCATTTCTACGGCCCTGACGGCTGCATGTATGTACAGGTCGATACTGTGCGATGGTCTGTTAAAGCGACAAATCTGGGCTTCCGCATGTGCAGATCGTCCGAATATCCTGATGGTATAAACACTCAACAATCAACGCCCTCATCAACAGAGCCGCATCTCACTCTTTTAATTGGATAGCAGTTGATGCAGAATTAAAAAGAGTATTTCAGCTGCTCGTCAACAATGGGTACGGACAAAAGTCGATTGACAATGCCAAAAAGCAAAAGATAGACTCATACCACAAACAAAGACAGATAAATGAAATAAACAAGATAATAGACCTTCATTACTAAACATTTATTGACACGGAAAATAAGGGGGGTGAGAAAGTTCTCAAAGACATTATTCACCATGACGTGACTTCCACCGACCCATTAAACAAAATGAATTTAGTAATTAATTACAGGCTAAAGAAAACTCGTTCTCTCTCTCTTAATTCTCGAGGAGAGTGATCGCAGACGACTGCACACGACTGCACACGACTGAAGTCGCAACCATATGGGAACGAAGACCAAAAATAAACATAAAGCTAATGTCTTAATGTCAACCGCATTGCCTCATAACCCGCCCTTCCATATTATTTACTTCCTTTACGATCCCTTAACTTTTGTATTTCATAATAGTTTGCTCTCCTGAATGTTATTCAATTGTTATAAATTTGTCTCATCTGATCCGTGATGATTAATCCAACCATAGCTATGTACACGATCTCGAGCAGCAACCTACTAAGACTTCAAAGAGTACAGAACAAAGCTATGTACATAATAACAAATGCTAGAAGAGAAAAACTAAGAAGTCAACGAGAACTTCATAGCGAGGCGAAGATAAAGTCACTCAACAGAATAATTGCAAATGGAGCCACGAAAGTTATAGAAAAGACACAGAGCGAAATATGAATTGATTTAGCCAACCAAAGTGCTCAAAGAGAAAGATACAAGCCACAGATTATTTCCAATTTTCCCAAGGATTGATGAAATAGGAGAAAAGGAGGAAGAATAAATCTACAACTAGAAAAGGAGAAGACTAGTTGATAAGGACTAAGATTAATTAGATAATGAAGCCTCACCAGAAAATAGCTTAGAGACAATTATAAACATAATAGGAATAGAAAAGAATAGCTAGAGAGATAGACTCCTACACCAATTTTAGTAAGAATAATTACTAATTAGGTTTAAACGTCTTATATAAACAAACACTACAAAGATGCAAATGGACACATATACAAAATATAAATGCGTCATTTTCTCGCGAAACAAACTTTTAACTTTATCACGCTAACTATAAATGCCTACAATAAGAACATAAGAACATAAGAAAAGAAGGAGACTGCAAAAGACCATTCATGGCCTACACTTGGCAGCTCCTGTTCCAGTCAACACACAAAAGATTTCTTACCAGAGAAAAGTCATTAACATTGTCACCCTTTACAGGAGTTCATCAGATCTAATCTACAATATACATAAAATGCATCCAGAGGATTATGTCCATTCATGCAACCGCAAAATATAATCTCCCCACTCCTTGGAAAAATATATACATATGTACATAAAAAAAGTCAGTCCCATCTAGCAGCTTCATCCATATATTTATCTAATCTATTCTTAAAACTACCCAGAGAGGAGGCTTCTATCACATGTCTAGTGAGCCTATTCCATTCCTCTACCACACGATTTGTAAGCCAATTCCTCCCAATCTCCTTCCTAAACCTATACTTATCAAGCTTAAACACATTGCTACGTGTCCTGTCATGTTCACTAAGTATAAGAACCTTACCCAGATCGTCTTTATTATATCCTTTTACACATTTGAAGACTTCAATCAATTTCCATCTGACTCTTCTCCTTTCCAATGTATGTAGATTTAGTTTTCTGAGCCTTTCACCATAAGGTAAGTTCCTTAGCCCACCAATCATCTTTGTCATCCTTCTCTGCATAGACTCAAGCAAATCAACATCCTTCCTATAATATGGTGACCAAAATTGTACTGCATAGTCTAGATGAGGCCTAACTAGCGCCAGATACAGTTTTAGAATGACTTCAGCACTCTTATTGCTTACACTCCTCCTAATGAATCCCAATATCCTATTAGCTTTATTCTTAGCATTTAGGCATTGCTTTCTAGGACGAAGGTCTGAACTTACCAAAATACCCAAGTCCCTCTCACAATCGGTCCTCCCTAAATTTCTCCCATTTAATTTATAACTATTCAATGGATTATTTCTACCTATACTAAGTACACTACATTTGTCTATGTTAAACTTCATTTGCCATTTCTCGGCCCAATTGGACAGAATGGTCAATTCCTCCTGCATTACAACAGCATCAGAATCAGCCCTAATGGCCCTACCTAGCTTAGTATCATCAGCAAATTTACTCAGGTCACTACTTATACCTATGTCAAGATCATTAATATAAATTAAGAATAGCAAGGGACCCAAAACAGATCCTTTCGGAACTCCACTGCTAACAAACCCCCACTCAGATTTAACTCCATCTATACTAACTCTTTGCTGTCTGTCACCAAGCCATGACTGAATCCACCTAAATATACTGCCATCGATCCCGTGTGCTTTAACTTTGCTCAGAAGCCGTAAGTGTGGCACTCGATCAAAAGCCTTACTAAAGTCCAAATATAAAATATCATAGTTTTCATCATTATCTGCTGCTTCATACACCTTACTATAAAAAAGACAGCAAATTAGTCAGACAGGATTTACCCTTACTAAAGCCATGCTGTGATTCTTTTATCAACTTATGCTTATCCAAGTGATCCCTAATATTCCTTGCTATAATAGATTCCATCATTTTTCCTACCACTGATGTCAAACTTACTTGTCTGTAATTAGACATATTTGTTTTATCCCCTTTCTTAAATATAGGTATCACATTGGCTTTCTTCCATGCTACTGGCACAATGCCACTCTCCAATGATTTTCTAAAGATGCATGCTAGGGGCTCACTTAACACATCCTTACATTCTTTCAAAATTCTAGGAAAGACCTCATCAGGACCGGGTGCTTTACTACTTTGGATTTTATCAATTTCCTTTGTCACTATCTCCTTTGTGATCAAGATATCCTTTAATTTCTCTTCATCATTACCCCGAAAGATTATTGACACCTCGGGTATATTTAGAGTATCCTCCTGTGTAAATACTGAGAGAAAAATGTCATTTAGCATTCCAGCCATTGAGTCCCTATCACTCACTAATTCTCCATTGGAATCTATAAGTGGGCCTATTTTATCTCTAACCTTAGTTTTGTATAATTGATAAAAACTTTTAGGATCTTCCTTTGCCCTATTTGTCACTTTAATTTCATAATTTCTCCTTGCTACTCTAACTAACTTTTATCATCTCTGGCTAGTTCATTATATCTCTGCCTTAAGTGATCCTCTCCATTTTTTATTTTCCTATAAATGCCCTTTTTAATGCCAATATAATGCTTAATTTTATCTGTCATCCATTTTGGGTTATTATTTTTAGTCCTAATCTTCTTTTATGGAATGTTAATCATCTGACCTGTAATTAATTGCTCAATTATTCTTTCATACTCCTCTTCAAT
Source organism: Ceratothoa steindachneri (assembly GCA_963969495.1). Taxonomy (NCBI): domain Eukaryota; kingdom Metazoa; phylum Arthropoda; class Malacostraca; order Isopoda; family Cymothoidae; genus Ceratothoa; species Ceratothoa steindachneri. Next base: position 8,727,461 of record OZ018324.1, read on the forward strand.
TGTAATCTCTTCCTCCTGGTGATTATTGTCTCCACTAACTAATATCATTGAATCTATTCCTGAATTGATTTCATTGCCTGGTTTCTGTACAACTGCCTCCAGGTAAGTCCTTAGCCCATTATAATTGGCTCTTCTAAAGTCAGGAATTTGCACATTGTTCATGCTACTATCAATACCATTCCATTTCATCTTGAATCTAATTTCACAATGGTCACTATTACCCAAATTTCCTCTAATCTCAGTATCCTTAATAACTTCTTCCCTATTTGTCAGAACTAAATCCAGTATATTATTACCTCTAGTGGGTTCATTAATAATCTGCCTCAGAAAATTATCTTGGACAACATGCAAAAATTCCTCAGCCTCCTGATCACCCACAAGAGCTTCCCAGTCTATATTTCTGTAATTAAAATCGCCCATTATACACACATGCTTACTTCTACATGCCCGTTCTATCTCCTGCCACAAAAGATTTGAAGCTTCCTTACTAAGATTTGGTGGTCTGTATAATAATCCTATGACAAGCTTGTTTTTACCTTCCTTTACATTTAGCCATAATGACTCTGTGTTATCATCTAATTTAATTGTACTGTTTACACAACACTGGAGATTATCTTTAATATAAATAATAACCCCTCCTCCTCTCTTCCTATCTGTATGGAACATGTTAAAGCCCTCAATCTCAACCTCAGGTTTAAAGTGATTACCTGCCAAATCAAGTCATGACTCTGTTATCGCAATTATATCAAAATTCTCTTCACTCGCTAACGCTCTTAAGAGATCTATCTTATTCCTTATACTCCGACCATTTGTTTAGTATATTTTTAAGGTTTTTTTATTATTCCCATCATCATTGCATCGTGCTTTTCTATTCCTAGTTATCTGCTCATTCACTTGTGCATTAGTCCCCCTATAACGCATCAGTATGCCCTCTTCCCTAGCTATTCCTCTATCTCTGCATCCCTTCCATTTCCTACACCTGCCCTCTATTCCTGTTATTCCCTTACCTCTAACAGCTTCTAGTTTCCCACCCGTAAGGACCTAATCACACTATCCAGCTCCCCCCATAGAACCTCAACACCTGCCCGACTAAGATGGAGCCCATCCATCGCATACAACCTCCTATTCCCGTAAAACCCACCCCAGACATCTACAAACACCAATCCTAACTCCTCACACAGTCCTTTCACAAATTCATTCAAACCAATTGCACGCGACAACCATTCTACCCCCACATCCAATCTCGGAAGCACACCAGAAACAACACCTTTTACCCTGCTTTTACTCATCCTTTCAACTAACCTTTTATACTGCTCACGTAACTCACATGTACCCACCTTCTTTACATGATTCACTCCCACATGCGTAATCACAACTGCATCCCTCTCACACCCAGAAACCAGCCTATCATACCTCTCACAAACATCACTTACACCAGCACCCGGCAGACAAACTCTCATTCCCTTCCACTTGCTATCACTCAACTTCCTATCTAAATACCTAATCTGAGAGTCACCCATCACTAGCACCTCAGTCATTCTCCTATTCTGTCTTGGCCTAACATTCCCATTCCTCCTGCTCTCAGTCACACTGCCACCCATCCTGCTTTCATCCACAATCACACCAGGCAAATCACTTTCACACTCTTCCTCTCTCAGGACATTGAATCTGTTAGTCAACTTAACAGGTTCTATGTCCCTCTCATTCACACACCTAACCTGTTCTAACTTATCTATCCTATCCATTTTCCCCCACCATTCATCATCACTCACAACTTTCACACTGTTCCCAGTCCTAGCCCTATCTTCCACCCTCTTAGCACTAATCTCACCCTTCAATCGCACACTTACATCTCTTCTCACTTCAAACACCAAATCATTCAACCTCTTACATTCCCCACTCAACCTCCTAACCTCCCCTTCCTGAAAACACACACGGCATTCAGTTACATTCACTCTCCTTTCAACTCCACATGCATCACACACCACATACACACTTTCCTTTAAACGGCATGCTCTCACCATCTATACAAACAGCCATACTCTCAGAAATTTACTAAGGACAAAGTTAATACTCACCAAAAAAAATTCTTGCTCAGGATTGCTGCCAGTTATCTTCCCCAAAAGTATTAATCACTAATGTATTTATTACACAGTGGTTGATGTATTAAATAAATACAAGAAAAACTACACATCCAAATCAGTATTATATCCCAATCTTACAATGAGAATCAAGAGCTTCCTGTAAGACCACCTTCCAGAACAAAGCCAGACAGTCAACTGATAAAGCCAGACAGCCAGATATAAGCCTGATCTCCAGACAAACTAGCATCTCCCTGCAAACATCTTACTTCATTCAGCTTTCAGGAACTATTCCTCATTAACTATCACATTTACACACGGAACTCACAGAAGATACGCGGGACAGGTGTCACGATAAACAGCAACGATCTAGAGTAGATACATGCTACACGTCGTGTTTCGGATTCCACGTTAAGCTGTAGGTTCCACGACTAGCTAAGTCAACTTTGTGATTTCCTTCTATATTTTATCTCTGTCTTATCCTTAAACTTTCTTCTTACCCTTCCACTCACTCCTACCCACAGTGGTGGGCCTGGACCTACTTAGTCTCAGGAGAGTGTGGCTGCGGGGGACTACAAATGAGTATCGGTCCTCGCCCCTTCCCCTTTCCTCTCCTTGACAACTCTTTTGAGGACCAAGGGGCGAGGGGGGTGGGTGTTCAGTCGAACTGTTTTGTTTTTTTACACTTCTCTTTTCATTTCATTTCATTTTCACACGAAGACTGCTTAGAATTCTTGGAAGAAAATTGTTGGTAAGTTTCCTTCCCGATACCTGGTAAAGGAGGTATTGAAACTGGTAAGTTAGTTAAAAAAACGTTAACTGGATTTCTCATTGAGAAACCAGTTGTTAAAAAGGAGAGAGATGCAGTTGTATCAATCATCCATCATTCATCATCATTTAATTTTCATCTTTCTTCTAGCGGCCCTGATTAGGCAAATTACTGGCTAAGTCCCCGTTAACCCGTTAACTGCCGCCCGATGTGAGCGAGGATTGCCATTCATGTTTCATCCCAACTATGCCGTGCATTTGCTACGGCATAATTATGGGCATTGAAAGAAGCTAGTTTGAGGGATAGCCCACAGCGGATAACAATGTCAGAAACTTTCCGGAGTAGGGACGGACCGCAAACTCCGCTGCTCATTTCAGCGGGAGCCAACCCAGGACCACAGAGGGACATACAACTATCTCTGTGTATGGTGGAAGCAGTCGCAATTAAACACCCTTGGAGAAAGAAAGTTATCAATAAGTCCGTCATGATTCACAACTCGAAGGATCTCTCCAGATTTATTTCACCCATTTATCATCACCTCATCCTCAGGAAATCTCCTTATCCATCCAGGCAGCGAGGAAACAAGAGGGTGAGATGGGCCCTTCCACCCGAAGGAAAATGATATAAAACTATAACATGAAACCGATAAACAAAACAACTGAAAAAGATCTTTCGTCGATAATGAGTTGCAATTGCACTCCCCTTCCAGCCCGATGGCAATCTGATAAGAATGGCGTCCCACTCCGCCACAAGAGTCCCCCTAAAGACCAGAGTTAGGCAACAAAAGCCGGACCGAGATAATCTTTCTAAACTTTATTCGGAAAGGCAAAAGTGGCAGGCTACTTTGGTATATGCGAACGGGAGAAAGTCGTCTAGATCTTAACTAAAGAGATGGGGACGCGTGTGCTGGAAATAAATCTCCTACTCAGTTAACTGCCTCCCCCCATCCCACAGATACAAGCTCACAAGAGTGCTGTCTGCCGGAGGCTAGGCCCCTTGATATGGCAGCACTCCAAAAAGGAAATTGCAGGTGAGATTTCCCGTAATCAACCTTGAACAAAGGTCGTGGAGGTAGTCAAGTTCTGCAAAAAGAGAGACAAACTGACTACCAACAAGTCTTCGAAGTTATCTTCGGCGAGACTCAAATGACCCCGAAGGCGAAAGAATTTACCCTTATTCCAGTTTGCTTTCGCTGCTTCAAGATGGAACAGTATTCCAAAAAGACTGGAAGGAAGCGGGAATAACCTATTCCAAATGCAGCGGCAAATGTCACGGGTGGCAAATGCATTGCTCAGAGAGAAAAGTGCCCAAACTTCGGGCTAAACCAAGGAGAAATGGCCATGTCTTGCTCCCCAAAAGGAGAGTTTGCAAAGGAAATCGGGTGAGAAGAAAGCTGTGTAAGATAGGAGAGCAAGAACGTCCTATACTCAGGCAGCAAGAACCGCCCCAGCCAGAGTTCTCGAACCCCAGCAAAGACTTATCTAAAGCTTCAATATGAGAATACCAAGATTCTCACGTGCATCCTATATACACACGTGAGAAACATGAGCCCTCCCCCCGGGTTCCTTCGCAAAAACTTTCTATCTAATGCTAAAAAAGAACGGGCTGTAGGAAATGTGGTTTCTGGACAAACCCCCATCAGCAGACATCCTGCAACTGAAGTTCCATCCCAAATTGAACCCAGAGGCACTCGCTATCGTATTCCCAGTCTCAGACCAAGCCGAAAACGTTTTACACCCGCAGGCTACGCCAAAACTCAAGAGTTCTATAAAAAGGAGCAGGAGTGGGGGCAATCAGATATTGAAGAAGCCATCAACTCGGAGAAAATACAATTGTACAGGGCCTCCTGCATTACCTTAAGTGACGCAGAATTTTAAAATGTCCGGAACGGGAAAGCCCGCACCAAAGGGTTATAGGGAAACAAACCCATCTCTAAACACTAGTAAAAAGACGAAAACATGGAAAACATAAAGAACTTCCTTAAAATTCAAACACTAAATGTGGATGAATGGGACGGAAAATCCCCTTTATATTCTGGACAGTGGACGCCTACACCATCCTCATATCAGAACGCGGAATAAACACGAACATTAAACAAATAAAAATACCTAATTACATCACTATTAACAAAAAATACACACAATAACGATACGATGGCACAACCATCGCGATCCGCAAAACCATAGACTTACAAAAGCTACCAGACAGACTTAGATGAATCATTCGTGACTGTGAAATATCGAGCATTATTTGGGGTCTAACCATGGCAACGGCAGAGCAGCCACCTCGCTGACCCTACCTGCCGATTAACAACTTCCTTACCCTATTTCGGCACCGTAAATTGAAGTTGCTAGGTGGCAACCTAAACGCCAGATGCAGAACGTCTGGTTACTGCAACACCGATCAGGGGGACATAAATCTGGAGTTACTTCTCGAAATGAACAGGCTACAGAGGATCCGAACTTTCCACCACATCGTTCGGCAACTAAACCGGATATAGTGTTAGCGAGTACAAACTTCCTCTCCAACATCAGCAACGAACCAGGACTCGTGGTCCCGAGCAATCACATCCCTATCCTAACAACAATCTTACTTGCGTCAATACATAAGCCCGTCCCGCATATTACAAACTCTGCAAAAAATAACTGGGAAGTTTACAAAGAGATGCTCAGCAACTACCAGCCGGCTGATCTGGGCGATGCAAATCTTGAAAAATAGATGAGGAGATCAACAAGATCTCCGATCTCCTCACTCTAGCCGACGAGAGATACGTCCTCAGGATCTCACACAACATGTTCCCTCAACCTAGGTGGACGGACGAGATGAGGAATATGGCCCGGGAACATAAAGCGATCTATGAGGAATCGGCATGGCAGGGCCAAACCGGGAAAGTAAAGCCCGGAATGCGTAATCTAAGCGAGGAGCTTGAAATTATAATTCTCGAGAAGCAAGTGATAACTGGAATGATATGGTCGCTAGGATGGACAAAGAGAGCGACTGCGTAAAGTTTTGGAGGCATATCCAAAACTTAGGGGGGGGGGGTTGCCTCCAAAAATTAGAATACGAGTAAAGGACGGTGACGAAGACATAGTGGATTCAGAATCTCTCGAAAGGATGTTCGGGAACTACTAGGAAGAGATTTTAGCAATAACCCCTGAGGAGAACACGGCTCCGACCAGGATTTCGAAGACCAACAGCTCGCCGACCTTGGCATGATGATACATAGGACCCATCCGCAGCCCCAAGTGTGTCCCCCCAGAGAGAGATGATTAACCATGGGCGCTCCATCACGTTTGAGAAGACCATGACCAGCATAAGGTCTTTCAAACAAAGGGCGCCGGGTTGGTCTGGGCTCACAAAGAACAACCTCATGAACACTATACGACAAATAATTCAGGGCATCGTCAATACCACGAATGCTGCCCTAAAGACAGGCATTTCCCCTATGGGTATAAGATGGCTAAAATCATCTTTATCCCTAAATGGAACAAGTCCCTAGGCGAGTTGGTTAACTTCCGTTCACTGACTCTTATGAAGATACTCGGCAAGATTTTCGAGAAAATCGTGACCGAAAGATTACAAGCTCATCTGAGAGAGTTGGGAGCTCAAAACCCACAATAACCTGGGTTTTGGAGAAAGAGGGGCACATATACAGCCATAGTCCTCCTAACTGAGAAAATTAACTATTGCCGAACGAAATGGTACTGTGTTGACATTGTGCGGATAAACGTGCAGGCCTTTGACAAGGTCTGGATAGAAGGAATCTAATATAAGATCCTGAGCCTCCAACTAGACCTAATTATGGAAGGGATCCTCTGTGATTTCATCATGAAGTATAGGGCATGTCTCATGATCGAAGGGTAAAGAAGATCTGAGTTCGAACTAAAGGCGAGCGTACCCCAGGGGAGCTGTCTTAGCCCATTGCTTTACCTTGTCTACACCATCGACCTCCCAACTCTGGTGCATAGGGACATGATGTATCTGAAATTCACATAAACCGTCCCATGCGCAAAGAGGAATGCAAGGGCACACGCAACATAAAATAGAGCGAAAATTTCGAACATCAACCGGCACGAAAGAATATGAAAGATCTGAACGAATAGGGATAAGTTCAAGATCACCCCGTTGAGCCGCTGGACTATGTGGCCCGTCGTAACAGGCGAGAATAGATACGGCTACTCCGCCAAAGGCACAATACAGGGCCCAAATATCTCCGCCCACGGATACGGGAAGCACCACACGGAGAGGCAGATTCTGGCTAAAGGGGAAATTTCAAAGGTATATAGATTTAGAGATCTTAACTCGACCAAACTTAGAAAAATATGTCTAATGTTCATCCTATCTAAGCTCATCACTCCTGCCCTGGTAACCCAAGGGGCCAACAAATCCTTTATGAGAAACTCCGCCTCCCTCATAATAATCAAGGTCAGAAGACGCGACCGTCGACCACAAAGAGGACTACAAAGAAGACAATGTTTGGAGTCAATCAACATTGCGGCTCAAAACCTGAGTAAAAATGTCTGGGCAACATTGAGCGATAACATCATTCTTGAACTGCAGGGAACGGGAGGCATGATCAACATCCCTGCCAGAATGCGAGATAAAGTTACCCACAGCAAAATATTCCCTAGCAGTAAGATATGTTCCGAGGAACACACAATATCGATATACACATAATAAACACAGAACAATCAACACACAACATAACGGAAGGAAGAAAGATAAAAACTAAAAGAAACATAAACAAGTACAACACAAATAGCAAATGACATAAGCCAGCTTGCCGTTACACCATACAGGAACGAACCCTTTAGGGTAGGACTACAATATTAGAAATTTTTAACATCAATAATTTCGAAAGAGACTGCAAGATTAGAGCTAATAAGAAAAAAAAAACGATAATCCCAATCTCCAAAATCAAGTTTGCAGATATCGAAGTTGAAGACCAGATCTACAGACACCATACAGAGGGTAAAGTAATGGGATTAAAAGTAACAACAAGAGGATAAAAATAACATATAACGGAGAAGAAGAATAAGGCAACACATATGTTAAACTTGCTTTAAAGTTTAAAAGGTTTAAGCATGATGAACAAAAGGAAAATATATATCTACCAGGCAATGGCTTTGCTCCCCCCCCCCTACCGGGGGAGCTTGCGCTTCGCTACTAAGATTAAAATTTAAAATCTAAAAAAAGCAGCCATGATTAAATTTTTAGAAATTTTCTGAACTTAGCTAATTATAATAATTTTAAAAAGGAACTCTGAAAAAATTTCTCCCCTTTCAAAATATCACGTTGCTAAAATATAGTTATAGAAGAAGATATATAAAAATAAATTTTCTGAACTTCACCATTTGTAATTCCTTTGTTTTTTAAAAAAATTCACAAAATTTCAATACTTATATTTATTTCTGAACTTCACCATTTTGTTTTTGTTATTATAAAAGAATTATTAGAAATAACTTTGATAAAAAACATAAGTCATAACCAAACTAAGATGAAATTATTATTCAAATACGCAAACATATCCCCTTCTTAAATTATAGAGTTAGTGATGATGATGAGATGAGATGATTATGATGATAAAAGCAAATTATTTTTTATTTCTCTTCTCAAGGCAAAGAAACTTTATCCCCAATGAAAGCTTAGCCCAAAGGAACTTGAGCAATGCTCGTCACTTTCACTGATTCGGAAATTTGAAAATTGCACCAATGTGCTCTCTCTTGTCACGATTGTAATGTGTGTAGAGAAACTGTATAGTGGCAATTTTCTTTATATACATTTGATTCCAGGTTGAGGAAAGTGACCTGGAGTTTAGCAAGTCATCTTCATAAGTCAGAATACTGAACTTAGTTGCACACAGAGCTTATTCTTGAAACTAGTCTTGTGACTCTATCATAAAGCTTTAATGAATAGGGATTCGAATTATGTTCACTGCCTATGTTGTGCTACTGAGGACTTGTGTCTTGTTAGGATAGGAATCCAGAAGAAAACGTAGAGCACTTTTGTAATAATTGTACATTACTGTTTTTCGGAAAGTCACCAATATCCCTGCATATATAATTTTGGATTCATTGCATTTTGATTACACACTCGCCTCATTCAATTCTCTTCATGAGTAATAATTACTAACCAGTTGTAATCCCTTTGCCTATTCTGGTTCATAGTGTGTGGATCAAAATTGAAATATATATATATATATATATATATATATATATATATATATATATATATATATATATATATATATATATATCATTATGTTTTATAAATATAAATACTTGTAAATAATTGGGATTGTATATATACTCGTATATTAGTGTAAATAAGTTTTTTTTTCTCATTAAATTTAAGCTTAAGGATTCCTATTCTTTTCTCTATTGAATGTTAAGAACCTGGAAGAAAGTAGGAACCTTAACAGAGACTGATATGGTTTACCTTCATGCCAGAATATGAAAGTGGTGCCCAGAAGATAAGTGGTAGATTACCAAACAAGATCTTTGGATCGAGCTAGTGCTTATGTAGAGGGGTGTACTGAGTAACCAGCGGAAAACGCTACAGTGTGGTCTCAATATTTGGACAAGATGTCGCTATACCAAAACCAGTTCAGAGGGGAGCAACATGGATCATATCTTACTTGTAACACCTTGAGTATTTATAGAAGCTGAAAGCACTTAATAATGATTAGCCTTTTGCCTACTCCTCCCTTTCTTATGTACTTATTATGCGTTTTCCATTTGAAATGATCTGGTTAAGAGGTACATAGACGATAGAGCCATTTAAAATGTCTACTGGTATGGATAACGAGGGGGTATCTAATTTTTATGAGTTAAAGAAAATCGGACAAGGGGTCGTAATATTCAAGATTAAGAAGCAGAGTTGTAGGTTAAAGTTGCGCAAGTTCTTTTTCCCTCATAGAGTTATGGATTTGTGGAACAGATCGCCTAGGGAAAAAAGTTACTAGGACCAGTTTAAGTATGTTCAAAGAGAAGTTGGATATTTTGGGGGAGATATATGTAGTAAATTTGTGATTAAGGATATTATATTTGAGGATATCTTCCGAGCACAGTTTTAATTTGTTCTTTTACAAATTGACGACCTCTGATGGCGCCTGGTTGACCTTTGTTATCTGGTATTATGTTATGCAATGTACATGTGGGTACATTTATAAAGGTTTGGGGGATTTGTAAATTTAATTACCTTTGTAAAGTTAGATGTTTTGTTAGGAAATTCTATTTGAGTGACACTATTTTGGCCTAGCCGTTATCCCTGCTCTGTATTCCCAATCCATCCTTAACCGCATCTCGACCATAATTAAGTTGCCGAAAGCGGCTTGATTCAGTTTTGAATCTCGGACGCTCCGCCGCACTGACATTCCACTCAATAAATGCAAAATTTATTTATTTATCAAAGTAAAGTAAAGATTAACGAGAGCATCTCTGTTTAACTTTTTTCAAGGTTAGTGGTGAGAGTGGTAAAGAGAGCGAGAAGTGAAAATGTGTGGGAGGTCTCTATCCCGACTCCACGACAAGAAATGCTAGGCCCACGAGTACGCCACAGCGACGCTCGTATCTCGGGAAGATTTTGAGAACGAGTTTGCGGTGAGGTTGTAAAAGTAAAATTGCAGTGGAAACTACACAGTCTGAGTAGCCAAAAGAGAAGATAAGTTGGGGTTCAAAAGATCTGGGAGGGATACAACTCCTCTGCCGCTTTGCAGGAAGCAAAGGAAATCGGAAACAATGACTGATTGGATAGAAATGAGTAAATATTAAGAAAGAAAAGAAAGCTTCGGGAAACTTTGAGCGATTGGCAAATGAATTTGAGCGGAATAATAAAATTTACCAAGTTTTCCTCCGGAATTTTCCACATACATGTCGAACCCGTTATAATTTTAGTACCTCTTTTACATTTTCGGATGCACAAAATATCTATGGAAACGTATCCATTTAATTGTAGACTCAAATTAAAAAAAAATATTTTTAAAATTTAATTAACTCTTCAGCCATCTCATTTTGGCAGACTGCCAAAACCTCTACAAGTTTTGCTGCTTTTGCCAAATCACCCTCAGTGTAAGGGAGGTGATTTTTCGATGAAATTGAGATAAGTGTATGAAAGATAACTAGATCAATTGAACACGAGGATATAACCAACCCACCACACCAATGTCTACGGAAGAAGCAAAATACTTTCCACGATTCCTCCTTGCACATCACCTCTTGAAGAAAGGTTCTCTCCAACTTTTGTGTTCGTCGCCACAGGAAGAGAATGACACTCACTCATTCCTCTCTCACACTCACCTCAACACTATTTTGGCATCTTTCAATTTAATAGATGTTTGTTTATTTATTTTTGGTGAGGTGACCGACAATTGACGCATATATATATATATATATATATATATATATATATATATATATATATATATATATATATATATATATATTTATTTATATATATATATATATATATATATATATATATATATATATATATATATATATATATATATATATATATATATATATATATAATTAAGTAAGAGGCCATGTTGTATACATTTTTCTTACAAGTTTTTTGTCTCGGTCTTTCTTTGAGGCGAGAAAAAACATTCGCAAAAGACATATTTTATTCCGAGACGTCTTTCGACCGTGGTTGGTCATCTTCAGGAAATGAACAGAAATGGAATCATAAGATAAGAGAAGATAGCATAAGGTTAGAATATGGAGAGAAGGATAGGATAGGTAGAAAACATTGCGTAAAGTTTGGGTGTGTTGATGGGGTGGTAATGAGTATAGGATGATAGATTAAGGTTCTTTTCAGGCTTTCGTCAATTCGTTGTTTGCATTGTGTTCGACGGATCTCATTTTCCGGTACGATAATTTGGTTCGTTTCCTTTTGGGGTATTATATTTTTTATATTTTCCCACAGCTTCTTTGCTCTATTTTGTAGGAATATGTTTAGGAGTTCTATTGCAGTTCTTCGATGGAGTTCTTCTGATGGTATGTGATCCTATCCTTTTGAATTTGTGATAAATTTTGTGGCTCTGTTTTGTACTCGTTGGACCTTTTTTATTTGTGAGTTGCTTAGTGTGTTCATCGGTATTACAGGGTAGAGTTGCTTGGGGCGAACTATGGCCATGTATAATTTTCTTTTATTTTTACTTGATAGGTTTCGGAATTTGTACAGCGCTGACAAGGTTATTTTTGCCTCTGTGATTTTCTGCGGCAGATGGCAGATATACCCAGTTGTCAATTTTAGACGGAGGACACATCTTTCTGTGGAGTATGGAAATGCCTCTTCATCTAATCGTACAGTGGTTGTTTTCCTTCTGTTTACGAGTATCAGTTTGAATTTGTCTTTATTTGTTTTAATCTTGTTTCTTCTTTCGTAGTGATTCAGATTTTTTATCTCCCTCGCTGTTCTTTGAGCTACGTCTCGGGGGTTCTTCCTGTCGCTGGTGATTATTTGTGTGATGTCATCCGCTAATTGGATGTATATTGCACATTCGTAGGCTGGATGTGGAAGGTTCCTGGTGTACACTGTCTACAACGTTGGAGAGAGGCAACCTCCCTGGGGAACACCCGCTTGTAGATCGATTGTGGTCGCCCGTTTGGCCGTTTATATGTAGTAGGGCATTCCTTTCGTCCAGATAATTGCATAATGTTTTACAAAGGTTTATATCCAAATTAAGGCTACAGATCTTGGCTTTTATGCCGGGCAACCACACCTTGTCGAAGGCTTTTGCAGCATCACGGAGTATTATGTCTACTCTGTTGCCTCGCGCTGTTTCTGTGACGATTTTTTTGGTTATAATTGCCTCGCTTTCTCCTGAACCCGTGTTGTTGTGAGTTGTAAAGGTTATTTTCGTTAAGGGGTTTGGTCAACCATTTATTTAGGAGCTTTTCTAGGACTTTACCTAGAAATTCCAATAGCGGGATCTGACAGTAGCTTCCGACTTGGCGCTTCGGTTTGCCCGGCTTCGGTAGGAAGATCATCTTTGACATTTTAAATGTTTGGGGAGGGTACCCAATATTAAGGCAGGCATTGAAGATCTTTAATACCAATTCATGTGCATTTTCCGCAGCATTAGTTAGGTGTGCTTTCGTTATGCCGCCTTGACCTGCTGCCTTTTGTTTGAAAGATTGAATGTTTGTTAGGTATTCATCCATTGTAAAGGGCATTCCTTCCCCCCAAGGGGTTTTGTCTTTCCTCGTCGACATGTCTGTACGGAGCAGTTCGTTCTTGTTGTGCTTCTAGGGTTCGTAATATTTCCTCTTCGTGTTCTATATCGTATTCTTGATTCTCCTCTGGTGATAACGATAATATTTTTTTCCAATGTGTTTGTTAGGGTTCCTGGAGCTCTTCATCTTGTTGCACTTCCTGGTGTATTTTCCACTTTATTTTTTCGTTTGGCTGTGATCCTTGTAGTTTCCTGAATTCTCTCGAGAATTTCTTCGAATCTTTTTCTATATCCATTTTTCCTATTATGTTGTTCGAGACAAGGTTTGAATTTTCTGTAATAAGTGTACCTATCCGCCTTCTAATTACGGTTAGTTTTCAGTACCTTTCCATTGTATTTCCCAATTCTATAATTTCATTTGTTAGATTACAAAATTCTTCCATTTTTTCCCGTATCTTTTGGTTATTAGTTTTAGTTGGTTTTCAATTTCATCTGTTCCTTGGTTGTTTAGGGATCCAATTTCTATTGTACCTAAGTAGTGTTTGTATCCAGTCGTTTGTTTTGCTGGTTGCTTTCCTGCGTGGTATTTTGGTATTCTGATATTTGGATATTTGCGTGGTATTAAGATAGGGAAAGTTGAGATAGTGGTAATCATGTTTAGATGGTCGGAGGGGGTTGAGGTTCCTGGTTCAGTGTGGTAGCTTATGTTAAAATTTTGGTTCGTAAGTATGATGTCTGGAGTAGTTGAAGCTCGAGCTGTTAAATAAGTCGGAAAGTCTGGCCATTTTCGGTTTTCTATGTCTCTTTGTATTAGAAGCTGTATGGTTTTCCTGTTCCGTTTGTATGGTTTGTGTATCCTGCCTCCCTGCATCTTGCATTGAGGTATCCTACTATTATGGTTGAGGCCTGTCGATGGAAGAGTTTAAGGAAATTTGGAATTGGAAAGTACGAGCGTCTTGGTGGTTGGTATGCCCCAGCTCTGACCAGATTTCCTGTGGTAATTTTTTATTTTTTACGGCTAGATAGGACTCTTTTAAGTCGTTTATCTCAGTCATCTCAGTGAATTGAATTCCGGGTTCAACGCTCATCGCTACACCGTCGTATCTTGTCTGGGTGTAGTTAGTGGTAATGAATCTGTAGCTTGGGGGATTTTATGGACTCCGTCTCTGTGTTAATTCCGTGTTCAGTTAGGATAATTACGTCTAGACCTTCTTTTCGTATTATTTTTTAGTAGGCCAGTCTTTTTTCTTGCCATCCTTTTATGTTCAGCGTGAATATTTTAATTTTACGCTGGTACATGTCATGCTGATTTATTTATTTATGGTCTCTTCCTGGCTGTTTTTTTATGAACGGCCTGGGGACCGAGTGCGTTCATCGCGTTTCTTTTTTAATTATCCATTTGAGATGTTATAACACGATTCTAGGGCGATATGTATCATTCCCTGCTTTAGCGCGTTGTGAAACTCAGTTTCGTCAGCATCTGCTTCAGATTCCCATCTGTACTTGCCTTTGACGAGTCCGTCAACGGTTTCCTTTTGTTTGTATTGTTTGTGTATTGGGTTAGCATGGTGTCGTAGAGTCGAACGCCGATGCTAGCTGAGGATTGACTCTGCGGTGATGCAGGAAGGGAGCACGCTAGAAACGGGGGCGGGGGGGGATATAGATCCTAGTGCTAGAGTTAAATAATCAAAATCGAAGCGGTGAAAAAAACTTTACTATATTATTATCAAAAGTAAATAAATTAAAATAAATAGGATGACACCCGGGGTACCACACGGTGGGGAGGGGAAATGGGGATACAAATGACTTGGCGGGGACGAGAGTCTGAGAGAGGATGTACGGTGATTGCTTCCAGGGAAAGAGGGAGAGTGCAAATAACGGGGAGACTCACGCAAAGCCTAATTGACCGGAGGCTTTGGAAACGACGAGGAAGCGGGACGCTGCAAAGTTCCCCTTGTAAAATTCCTTCTTCGCGTTCGTAGCTGGAAGCCGTTGGGAGGCAGAGCAGGGCGTATGAGCCCGTACGTGGCTGCTAACCAAGACGGGGCTGTATGGTACTAATTTATCAAAGCTTTTCCTAAAGTATTTATACTACTTCGGCGAAAGCGGGTCGCCAGAGGCCCCCCAAATGGGGGCGTGATCTCATTAGAGTTGGCGCGCAAGGGCGGAGGGGGGTATTCTCGGCGAGCATCACAGGCTTGCGTGGAAGTCTTCGACGCCGTAGATCAAGCGCTGATCAGGCAACACGTCGGGGGGAGAAGGGAAACCCAACACGAATCACAAGACCGCGCGAAATTCTCGCTGCTCCCTTGGGGCTGTCTGGGGCGTGCAGATGCATTTTTCTCAACCGCCACGGGTAGACGTTGGGTTCTAGGGGAGAGGGAATAACCTTCTCTCTCTGGCACATGGGATCCGTAAATTTTTATATTAAGAACCTGGTATTCACTTTTGGTTTTGGTTTTTATTATGCCTTTTTCATGGATCGTCTTCGTGGTTCCTCGTCGATGGTTTCTTTCTCAGAGTCGGTGTCCATTTCAGTTATGTCTTCTTCTTGGTTTGTATTTTCGGTATTCTCTTTTGTAGTCATATTTATTTTATAAAGTTCGCTCGACGGTGGGTTCTTCGGGAACCACATTTTTTTAAGCCCGTTTTTCCCTAACATGGTGTTTAGCTTATTTGGATACGAGCTTGGTTTCGCCATATTGACGAAGTGGGCGTGCATTATGCAAAGAATTAGGTCGGGTCTCATGCTTCCCTCGATGTTCACTGTTGTGGTCTGTGTGGCGGGTGTTGTGGCGGTCCCGTTTGCAGTTGCTGCAGCGTAAGAAGTATTTTTTCTTCTTTTTTTCTGTGTTTGTTTCCACTTTTTTCTTCTTTATTGGACATCTCATAGCTAGTGTTCTATGCCCATTTCCGCAATTCAAGTACTTCTTTTATGTGCTCCTGCATTCGCCCCACATGTGTTCATGGCTTGCGCATTCAGAGCATGTTTTCTCTTTGCATCTGCATTCATTAGTTGGATGTTGGTCGAGGGCGCAACATGTGAAACATAATTGCACGGAGACAAATGTTTCCATTTCGATTTGATCTTGGGAAATTTTGGTATAGAAGGCAAGCAGTCCTTGTACTGATGCTTTTCTGGCTATTTATGTTGATCTAAAATTATTTTGTTTTTTGAACTTTATCACATCTTCAATTTTGCCCATTCTTGTTCTTTTTCAAGTTCTTCCTTAATTCTTTTGCCATGTGTTCACCGACCCAAGGTTCTAGGCGCTTGCAAACCACTGATATTTTTGTCTGTAAGTCAGGTGTAGTTCGAGGTACGAGACCGATCTTTTCCATTTTCTATTTGCTACGCCCTCGCTCCGAAGGAGATCTAGATCTTTTTCTGTGTCGCCGAGCGCTACATATCCGTTTGTGCCTCTTCCTTAAGTCTTAGAAGTATAAACCCAATATCGGCGTAGATACTCTTCAGTGTCTATTCCCGAGTTGATTTGTCCCGACCATGGAGGATGCGAAGGAGCACCCTCTTCACTCCTTCACGGTCGTCCATTGTGGCTCGATTGGAGCCTCCTTCTTCTTGGTGGGTTTTCATTTTACTTGGTACCTAATTAATTTGCCTGGATAATAATATGTTTTATTTATAAGATGAAAATGAGAATGATCTTCCGCCCCTACAATTTTTAGCATGGCCGGTGTAACTGCCTGGGTAAAAATGATGGATGAATGAGATGATGGACCCGGGGAGGCCCTCCAGAAGGATGACTCATTGCGGACTTGATGATGGATGGTGATCGAATCAACTATCACCACCCACGGTGCCACCCTTCCTGGGGTTTGGTTATCGAGGCTACTTCTGGCGTACATAGAGACGGTTGTATGTATCTCTATGGTCCTGGCTGGGCCGCCAGGGGATAAAGGTAACTCCCCCCAGTGGTTGCAGCATCCCCCCTTTTCCCGGAGGCCTATGACGGAAGGTTCCACAGTGAGCTAGTCCTCAAACCTGCTTTTCCAACCGCCTCGAATTATGCCCTGTCACATGACAAGCATAGTTTGAACTAGGTTCTGAGTGGCAGTACACATGGCTACGCCTTAGAGGGCGGGAACGGAGGGGGTGATTAGTTTAGGCCGCCATGAAATTAATTATGGCATCCTAGAAAGAATACTCTCTCTCCCTCTCTCTCTCTCTCTCTCTCTCTCTCTCTCTCTCTCTCTCTCCTTCTCTCTCTTCTTCTCTCTCTCTCTCTTCCTCTCTCTCTCCCCTTCTCTCTCTCTCCCTCTCTCTCACTCTCTCTCTCTCTCTCTCTCTCTCTCTCTTCTCTCTCTCTCTCTCTCTCTCTCTCTCTCTCTCTCTTAAGTCCATGTAGGGAGAATAAGAATGGCGTTGGAGAGAGGTATGGCTCGAAATGGCTTCGACACTTGCCTCAACATTCAATTCGCCGATCATTTCACCCAGATAATCACTTGTCCATGGAGCAATGCACCTTGGCAAGCTCGTATGACAGCAGCAGAAATTGAAAATCTTAACACTTACGAGGCCCGGCGTAAGATCCACACCAATCAGGAAAAGTTCGAAGTAGTCCCCCATATGCAGGAGACTACTTTACGACGTTATGGTGGGGGATAGACGTTATCCCTACACTACGGAGTGCAATGTACTCGGAATGAAGATTACCTCATCCGGGTGCAAGAAGCACGTCCAAGAAAGAATCTTCATACCACTGCTGCAGTCAAAACTATATACAGGTATAGAATCTTCGTCAAAGCAATAAAGAAAAGATCTACAATGCACTTGTAAAATTGATGCTGCTATACCCCGCTTCCGCCCTTTCATGTGTCTCGAAGACACAAAAGAGAAACTACAAGTGGTCCAGAACAAATGTCTGTACCCTAATTACAGGTACATACAGGCGAGAAAGAAGACGCCAGGAATAGCTGCACCGGGAGGCGGGGTTAAGTCATATTAACATTGCCATAGAAGAATGGACAAGGAATATGCAGGAAATGGTTAATCGTGAATTAAACGATGATATCGCCCAATTGATTGACTAGAACAGAAGAATAAGTCGCGCCAGATTTCCAAGCTCCGCCGGGCTTCGAGCTGGCAGAGCAGAAGTGCCGTTCAACACAAAAATAATAGAAATGTGTTTACCCTAAACAATAAGACAAATCCGACCAAGAAAAAATTACCTTACTGAAACCTCATCGATGAAGACCAAAATTTATCGAAGAAGACATCCACGAAAAAACAAAAACAGGAATTACACTCACAACAAGATATACGAAATAACAAAGACACTAAGCACAAAACTAAAATAATTAATAAAGTAATTATTACCACAACAGTAAATGCGCATATCATACCCAAGGATATTAATTGTTTTTTTTTGAAAACGGATGGGCTTGAACGCCATATTTTATATATATATATATATATATATATATATATATATATATATATATATATATATATATATATATATATATATATATAACTAACTCAAAGACAACAAAGGAACCACAAAACCAAAAATACTTTTCACCACTGGTCTATTTTCCGCTATTTGTCCACACAACCTATCTCTATCCCCTACCGACACCTGCTCTTCCCAATAAAGCGTTTGGATGGCGTCTTTTGTCATATTGGCAATGTGAGGACGAGCATTCTCGTGTTGCAAAAGGACTCCATAACGTCGATGAGGTCGCTTTTCACGAATAGCTTTGGCGAGTTGATACATTTGTTGAACGTAGAGTTCTGCATTGACAATCTCGTTGTTCGCAAGGAACTCATAAAAAATGATGCCTTCACAACCCCACCACACACACAGCATCGTCTTTCTTGGATGAAGTACTAGCTTTAATCGCGGAAGTGGTTTTTTATTGGGGCTAACTAAGCCATTGTTTACGATGGTTCATGTTGACATAAACACACCGATTTTCGTTGCCAGTGATGATGCGGTGAAGAAATCTGTCCTTATATCCACGAGTAGCCTTGTGACGAGCAAGCAAACCTGCAGCAATCGTGGAGCGTTAAAGTTTGTTGCTTTCGCTCAAAGCGGGCAGAACCCATGCACTGAGTTTTTTAACTTTCCCCATCGAATGAAGGTGATTCACTACAGTTTTCTGATCACACGCCAATTGTACAGCCAATTCTCTAGTCGGTTGACGAGGATTTTCATGAAGATGGTCGTTCAATCGATCTTCATCCAACTTAATGGGGCGACCAGAACGTTTTTCGTCATTAAGATTAAAATGACCGTTTTGGAAACGTCATTTCTGATAAAGCATTTTCTCCGTACACAGCACAAATATCGCGACGAGCTTTGGCTGCGTTTGCATTGTTCCCGTCTCGATTGAAAATGAATAACAACAAGTGTCGAAAATGCGCCTTTCCTTCAACTTGACATTCCAATTTGAGGGTACAGAACAAAAATTAAATTAACACAGTTTTTAAATGAAACAAAACTTAAATCAACACAACATTAAAAAAAATGCAAGAGCTTATCCCTCAACCTAATACAAAGATTTTCCATGTGGTAAATACAAGGCTTACGAGATCGAAGCCACGAAAAGAAATACGAGACAATCAACAAAGGACTACTGAAACGTACCATAGCGTGCTTTGCCTGACCATCCCTACCTTGAATTAAAACACGGGAGGAATGGGGAGCTATTGAAATGCGGGCAAAGAGACAGTCTTAGAAATGAAAATAGTATAAAAATCAACCTGATTATGACTGAACAACCGATTAATACAACTATCCCAATTATACCAAATCAAACGAATCTGTTCACCGGAAACGAACAAGATTTTAAGTACCGATGAAGTCAACCATAAAGGAAATAAAGAACAATAAGAACAAAGAAGAATACGGAAGAACAAGACGAAAAAATCAATAAGGGAAAAACCTCACTGCAACAAAAGGAATAAACAAATACAAAAAAGAAGAAAAATAAAATGAAGAAACAGAACAAACACAAATATACAAAAACCAACAAAATAATAAATCAGGTAAAAGCTCAACATAGAAACAACGGCATGAATGCTACATAATACACATAATGAAAAGGAGAATAAATGATTTAACTACAGAGATAAGACGGTTCACCCGTCAACTAAAAAGTGAATTTCAAGGTAAGACAACTAAAGTGAATAAAAAAGGGGTAAGCCTAAAAATCCAGAAAATATATTTTATAGCCAAATTTTGTCAGCTTTCAAAGTTGGAAGAAAAATATTCAGGACAGAAAAATTACTATCTAGAAAATCAAGATCTTTGACACGGGACCCTTTTCTCTGAGAGTTTTTTCTTCTTTGGACGGGTCGCAAAAGATGGTCGCCTTCATCCAAAATGACTTAAAAATATAACTTTTATATTTTAGTTATTGTCATTCAACACTCCATTATTAATATTTTATACAAAAGTGAAGCTGAGGGACACTTATTCTAGTCGGAGATTGGTTGGTCTCCTGATAGCTAAAATTAAGCAATTTGGGAATAAAAGCGTAAGAAGGAACGAATGAAAGATAGATAAATGCAGTGCGGTGGTTCAGAATCTACAATAATCAGTAGCCCCCCACCCCTTGCCCCCACGGCCTGGGTATTACTTTTCACCTACTAATAACGAGATTGCAAATTCTGCCTCCTCACCAAACTTTATCTCTTTTATCTTCATTTTTCCATCTTCTACTATAAACCTTCTTATAAAGCTTGATCCGGACTTCCCACTAAGCACCTCCCCATCGGTTCACTTGATCTGAGGGTGTGAAGTGTGAGAGGTTTCTCCAGGAATAAATCGGCCGCCGGCCTTCCTCCTCTTCTGCCCCCTCCCCCTCATCCCTCGGTCGTGGGATGAGGACCCGCGAGCCGCATTTTCTCCCCTTAAAAAAAAATAACATCATACGAGGGGCGGTCAATAAGTTTTGCAATTCGGATATAAGGAAACGAGAAATGAGGAAAAGTGTTTTATTATTTTTCAATATAACTACCCTCGACTTCAATGCACTTGCACGACTTGTCCCTGCGGCTTCGAATTCCCGATAACCAGAAATCTCCCGACTGCTGTTCAATCCAGTCCTGGACGGCGAGCTGGACATCTTCATCGTCCCCAAACCGGAGTCCACGCAGTGCAGCCTTGAGCTGGAGGAATAAAAAAGTAGTGGCTAGTGGCCAGATCTGGACTGTAGGGGAAAAGGTTGAGCTCATCGAATCCGCACTCGCGCAGGGCAGCTTGTGCAACTCTGGCATTGTGGACTTTGACGACGTTGAAGTCGATCATGGGGCGTGATGTTTCATGAGGTTTCTAGGGACCCAACGGGCACAGACCTTGGTCATGGCCAAATTGTCGTGGATGATGTTGATAACACTTCCATGTGATATTCCAAGTTCTCGCTCGATTTCTTCGACCTTCGCCCGTCGATTTTCAAGGATCATCCTTCTCCACATAGGCCACATTGTCCTCGTTGGTCACGTCTGAAGGGCGTCCTGGACGGGGGTCATCTTCAAGGGACTCGCGACCATGGCGGAACTCCCTATTCCAGCGAGCAATGGTTGCATAGGAAGGGGCAGTGTCGGTGTACACTGCAACCATGCGTTCATGGATCTCTTTTGCATTCTTGCCTTCCTTGGTCACAAATTTGATCACTGCGCGGTGCTCAACCTTCTCCATTGTTGAAAAAATTGTAAGTGACGATCTGCGATCAGCTACTGCTTCTTAAATAGATGAGGCAAGAGCGTGCGGTTGCAGGTCCTGACCTGTCATAACTTGTCCCACAAACGGCCATTTTCCTTCCTCTGTTTTGCCCTACCGATTCGCAAAACTTATTGACCGCCCATCGTACTTTACACAATATTTTCTATCTTTCTTATCCCTCTCTCCACATTCTAACCTTATGCTATGTTATCTTATCTTCTCATTCCATTTTTGTTCATTCCCTTATGTGTTTTGCGAATGTTTTATCTCGCCTCAAAGAAAGACCGAGACAAAAACTTGTAAGAAAAATATGAGAATACAAATTAAAATCAATAACGCTGCCACTGCTGTTTACTTCAACAGTGCATATATATATATATATATATATATATATATATATATATATATATATATATATATATATATATATATGGGCAGTATATTTTCATTGTAGCATGTTCTTGCGCAAGAAAAGCAAACAGATGGACAGTTGTACTCAGAGCTGCCCCTAGCCACTAATCCCCTCTGGCAAACAGCTTATTCCCCCCCCCCCAAACTCTGGCTACCTACTTCCCCCACCTTTTATCACCTGGATCCAACCTGCCTATACGTGTATAGCTTCGTTCGTAATTTTGTTAATACATTTTGTAACATATATAAACTGAATACTTTGTAATAATTCCCCATTGTAATTCTGAAGATGATACTCGATGTATCGAAACGCGTCCGTTAAATTAAAGAAAGTGCTAAATTACATTAATTTACTTCTACCTTTGGCAAAATAACAAACATCAGTCCCCGATGGACTTCGGGTACGCTTATCCACAGGTTAAACAATGAAGAAAAGGCGAATATAAGACAAATCGAGAAGAATGAAAAAAGAATTATTAATTCGAAACTAGCAGTCGCTTTTAATAAAACATGCTATAATATATATATATATATATATATATATATATATATATATATATATATAGGTATATATATATATATATATATATATATATATATATATATATATATATATATATATATATATATATATATATATATATATATATATATATATATATATATATATATACAAGGTGTCCTAGAAAAAAGTTAACTGTACTTTGAATTAGCTAACTCAAAAACTATTAGAGAATTTTTGGTCTTGCCAAAAGTGTTTTATTTACCAACTATTTATCTGTCAATTCTGGAAATTTGATTAAATTCACTTTTATGATATTGATACACTAATGGGTTTAGTGGAGGCTATCAAAATTATGTTTGAGCCAGGAAGTAAAATAATGAAACTTCGAATTTTAAAATTAACAAATATATTTAAATCCATTTTTAACAAAAACACCTCTTCATATGGGTAATACAAATTCATCTTTTAATTTTCTAAGTATCATTTCCTTCCACATGTCTTCCATTTCTTTCCAAGCACAGTTGCGCCTTTGATCGCATTTATTGAACAACTTTTTTGATTAACTTGTGATTTTCCTTAAGTCTATTGACTTCACGTGCGATACTATCTCTTAACTGGTTGATGTTTTGTGGTAGAGTAGAATACACTTTATTCGTTAGATATCCCTATAAGAAATAATCACACGGTGTTAAGTCAGGGGATCTTGAGGACCATTCGATGCAGGATTTAGTGTGACAATGCGGTTGTCAAACGTTTCTCTTAGTTTTGTTCTTACAGCAAGCTGTCTATGAGGTGGTGCGCCTTCCTGAATCCACCAAAGTCTATTGAATTATTTGCCGTAAATCTGGCGGAGTTCCGGGAAGATCCTTTCTTTGATCATGTTCAGGTAGGCAGCACCATTCAAGTTATTCTCGTAAAACAATGGACCGACAAGATAGCCATTCCCGTGTTTTCGATCCACAGAGACACTTTCTTCTGACAAATACGTGTGTCAAAGTTGAATGCTGAGGGGTGGTTCAGCGGCGCATATTACCGAATGTTATGGCTATTTACCCTTTCATTCATGAAAAAGGCTGCCTCGTCACCAATCACAATGTTTTCCAAGAAACGAGCAAGTTTATGGGAAGGCCATTCGACAAATTGTCTACAAGGAAAATCAGTTTCAAGAAGCTGGTGTCTTGCATGCATCTTATAGGGATGCCATTTTAAGTCATGTTTAATAATGCGGTTAAATGATGACTTTGACAATTGTAATCCATTCTTTCTGACTGATACATGTGGATTTTGAAGAAGTGTCATCTGAACATTTTCAATATTTTCTGTTGTTCTTATGGTTCTCATACGACCCGAACGACCTTAATTTAGATTTAAGGATGTTCCTTCATGTTGGTATTTGCGAACTTTTTTTTAAAGTGTGGGCTTGCTTGGTGGGAGCCTACCTGGAAAACGTTGTTTAAATGAATCTTGTACTTGTTTAATACTGCCAGTCTTAATAAAGTTTGTGACTATAAATTGGCGTTGATTTTTTGTTAACTGCATGATTAAAAAGGTTCTATGGAAGTAAACTTTTACACAGAAACGCTTTGATTTGCTTATTAAGCAATAATGACAGCGTGGCTGAAAAACCACTGTAAAATGGCCTAAGCTTTGCTTGGAAAATCGCACAAAGACCTAGGCAACCTAGGCTTCCTAGGTTCTCTTAAGAGTGCGCGGTGGCCTAGCCTTCCTAGGCTTCGTTTCATTATTTTACTTGCTTGCGCAAACATATTTTTGATAGCCTCCACTAAACCCATTAGTGTCTCAATATCATAAAAGGGAATTTAATGAAATTTCCAGAATCGACAGATAAATAGTTGGTAAATAAAACACTTTTGGCAAGACCAAAAATTCTCCAATAGTTTTTGAGTTATGCTAATTCAAAGTACAGTTAACTTTTTTCTGGGACACCCGGTATCTATATATAAGGCTCTAGTCCCCCACCAAATAAATACGTACATATATGTTTATATCCTGCATTTCAGCGTCCGTGACAACGAACAGGCATGGATATTCTCGGACCATTATCAAAGACAGTTAGAGGTTACCAGTATATAATATTCTTCACTGACTACTTCAGCCAATATAATGAAATAGTACCTATTCATAATCAGAAAAGAGAAAGTGGCGCACAAGCTTTATTAGACAGGGTAGTTAGCAATCATATACCACGCCGTCTATATTATTCTCTGGCAATGATCTTACCTCCATAGCGAAAGAATTTGAGTCCATTTGTAAATTATGCAAAATCAGGATTACTCATATTTTTTCATATCGCGCTCAATCAAATCGCCTCAGACGAAAGACAAAATAGAAGGAATTTAGAAATTCTTGCCATCTATTAAGTTCAGCTCCTCAAAAATGGCATGACAGTCTGCTATAAGCAATGGATAAAATGCTTTCATTGAGGACATTCCACATTTTATCATCTATCATTTTGATATAATACTTCCTTTCGATGTTGCCTAATAAGATAGAGAAAACGGTTAACATAAGAAGAACATAAGAAAAGAAGGAGACTGCAAAAGACCATTCATGGCCTACACTTGGCAGCTCCTGTTCCAGTCAACACACAAAAGATTTCTTACCAGAGAAAAGTCATCAACATTGTCACCCTTTACAGGAGTTCGTCAGATCTAATCTACAATATACATAAAATGCATCCAGAGGATTATGTCCATTCATGCAACCGCAAAATATAATCTCCCCACTCCTTAGAAAAATATATACATATGTACATAAAAAAAGTCAGTCCCATCTAGCAGCTTCATCCATATATTTATCTAATCTATTCTTAAAACTACCCAGAGAGAAGGCTTCTATCACATGTCTAGTGAGCCTATTCCATTCATCTACCACATGATTTGTAAACCAATTCCTCCCAATCTCCTTCCTAAACCTATACTTATCAAGCTTAAACACATTGCTACGTGTCCTGTCATGTTCACTAAGTATAAGAACCTTACCCAGATCCCCTTTATTATATCCTTTTACCCATTTGAAGACTTCAATCAATTCCCCTCTGACTCTTCTCCTTTCCAAGGTATGTAGATTTATTTTTCTGAGCCTTTCACCATAAGGTAAGTTCCTTAGCCCACCAATCATCTTTGTCATCCTTCTCTGCACAGACTCAAGCAAATCAATATCCTTCCTATAATATGGTGACTAAAATTGTACTGCATAGTCTAGATGAGGCCTAACTAGCGTCAGATACAGTTTTAGAATGACTTCAGCACTCTTATTGCTTACACTCCTCCTAATGAATCCCAATATCCTATTAGCTTTATTCTTAGCATTTAGGCATTGCTTTCTAGAACGAAGGTCTGAACTTACCAAAATACCCAAGTCCCTCTCACAATCGGTCCTCCCTAAAATTCTCCCATTTAATTTATAACTATTCAATGGATTATTTCTACCTATACTAAGTACACTAAATTTGTCTATTTTAAACTCCATTTGTATCCGAGATGAGTGATTTACTAAATATTTAGCTCAAAGATCATTCAGATATTTTGACATTGTGAGAGAAGCTCTTGAAGAGGAGAATCAGAAAATGGTTGTAAAGATTCATAAGAAAAATCTTAATTCTCGGGATATCAGAGTCGGTATTTGATGCTATCTTAAGGGCATAAAACCTCTGAGCTCACATAGAAAATTATATAAGAAATGGGATGGACCAATTAGAATTATAAGAAATGAAGGAAAGGAGGTTTTTAAATCGTAGGTCTTCACGACCCATCTAGACGAAAAATAATCCATGCAGACAACATAAAACTGGCACAGAATCAACATACCACACCACACCTATAACAAAAAAAAAGCACAACAACCAAAAAAACCATAACTATTTTCGTTCTACATCCAACCAAACATTTGACACTCACGAATGGTGTCTTATTTCAGACACTGCAACCAACTTAAAACTAGTTACCCCAATACTACCGACTTCGTCACCAAATCAGGATATAACCTCGCCGATCACTCAACGGGCACCATCACCAGAGCCTCTCGTTTCTGACAGATCGTGATTATTAGAATCTCGACCATCACGAGACGATGACGTAATTTTAAATTTATCTTACCGTGAATGAGGTCCTGCGTTAAATATTCCTCATCGAGAAGTAAGATCTCTCAGGATACGAACACATTCAGAATCTGAACCTATGTGCAGAGCCCGAAATACCACTTGGTAGATGGCTTTTCCGAAATACACTTAGGACTATACCAAAGCCGTTTGACATACCATACAACTTAAGGCATAAGATCATTGTCGAGGTATAACCTTTTGATCGAGATATACTTCTTTATTTTTTAAGTATAATTTTGTCTAAGAAAGCTATTTTTTTGTTGTTTTTAATGAAAAGCCGCGTCAACACGTAAGGATATAGAGAAACGCACAGGAATTATCTCAAAATAAACATATATTTTAACTTTAGCAATTAACTATGACAAAAAAACAGTAAACACATTTATATCCTCCTCCTAAGCTATCCGAGGCCAAACCAGTTGGCAACTGGGCCTATTACAATATCTCTTAAAGACAAAAATAAACAAATAGGCTACACGTAAACACACCAATTGCCGATTAGTTATTTTATCGCGCCCTTTTTAGATTATCGTTAAACATTAAATTAAATTATTCTCTTCTACTAGTAAATATGACGGGGTTCACGCACAATTGTTTCTCCTTCCGTTAAATCGTGAAACGTAATAAACTCATACTATCACAATATGAATATAAATGTTATTTCTAACTTACATGACAGAAGGGATCATGGGTTGCCGGATGTTGCTGGGGGGCTTTTCTCGCGCTTCGGGGATTTGGAGTGGCCGATGGTAGAATTTCGTCGAGATGGGATGGAGGAAAAGAGGGGGGGGGGGGAGGGTGATGGCAACTTCTTGTTGCAACTTTGCCTCCTGTTACTTTTAAAAGACGAAGAGAGTTGTAGGGCTCTCTAGGTCAAAGAGTCCTCTTCTGGATAATCTTGAAGCCTATTGGTGTCCAATTCTTTAACGCCGGGTGCCCAACTAGTTTTGGGGTATATGAGGGGATTTCTACCGTACTTAACAAATGGAACCTCGTTATGGCTTGGTTCCTATCCTCTCACTCTTACGGAGCTTGTGCTGTGAGAGTCACTCGAGGGTGAACGGGTTTTCTTTTCTGCAGTCAGACTTCTTCTAAGTCTGTAAAGGATTCTTCGGTATGGCACCGATACAAAACTTGACGATTTATGTTAATTCGGCACTGGAGGGGGGGGTGCGGATCAATCTTCTCAATCTGATCCTTTATCGTCTCTCCTCTAATAATCTTGACTGGCTGAAGGATCGATCTTCCCGAACTGATCCTATGTCGTTCTCACCGAATAATCTTGACTGGCTGAAGGATCGATCTTCACGAACTGATCCTATATCGTTCTCACTGAATAATCTTGACTGGCTGAAGGATCGATCTTCACGAACTGATCCTATATCGTTCTCACGAATTATAATAATTTCTCTTTCCTTCAGGGGCTTATTTATAGGCAGACCACCGCCCCATCTAAGGGGGAAGGGGCGAGGCAGCAGAGGGGAGCGCGAGTGGTGAGGTCGCATCTGGGAGAGCGAGGAGTGAAGAGGTTGGCACTGAGATGCCCAAGTCGGTTTGTTAATTAGAGAGCCCACCAACCGCAGCCCTCCTTGGCGTGCCTTTTGCTTGGCACCACTTTTTGGAGATATAACCACGGGCCTACGGATCTCGTAGGTAATTTGATCTTTTGAGTGTCGTTTAAGGGCCTTTGGTGGTTACCTGAACACAGATGGTCGCTCCAACTACTTATGTGGTGGGGAGATCAAACAGGGTAGGCAGTTAGGCTGTTGTTCGTTTGCTACCGTTCCCACGAGTCCCCTCATGAGGGCTAGATTCTCCGGCTTTCTCCACAAAAGGGAGAGGACTTTAATGTATATGTCCGCCTGGCCCCCTAGGAGGCTTTATATTGCAATTCCTCTACAATCATGTAATGAAAATTATGTTGTTTTTGAGCTTAGAATTAACAGTAATATATGTAGTTAAATCTACTGTTTCCATCTCACCAGGAGTGTTAGTTGAAACATTAGGTAAATGAAAGTTAGTGAAAGGACATGCTAACATAATACTTGAACTTTCTGCACCTGGAAAATTAGTATATAACCTACACTGATTCTGCAAGCAACTACACGTTTGTCAACATCCTTACCTTCACCGGAAATAACATTGAAATTGCCTTCATAGGCACCGGACACGTACTAATAAAACAAAATATGCAGCTTATACAAGCAACACTGGATAACATTCTAAATCTCCCATGGATAAAGCTTGCTAAAAGCAATACACAACACAACACCATAAACATGGACTGTAAAATATTAGAGGGAAAATAATAAAATGTTTGTCTGGCGTTACCACAAAAGCAGATATAGCACACTTCAATAAAAAATACTAACTAAAAATCAAGGCAATGTACATAAACTTCGCCTTGATTGATGTTGTAAAAGGCTTACACGATAACAATAAATTCCTGCATGAAGATGTCGATATTGCAAAACTTATTGACCACCCCTCGTATATATATATATATATATATATATATATATATATATATATATATATATATATATATATATATATATATATATATATATATATATATATATACATATATATATATATATATATATATATATATATATATATATATATATATATATATATATAGAGAGAGAGAGAGAGAGAGAGAGAAGGGCACGCGCTACGTCTAGATAGTGTGACTACTTAGGGTCACACGCCCCTCTACTACGATCAAGCCCCCCTCCCCCCTTGCGAGAAGCTTCCTTTCATGCCAGATTGCCTCGTGCACCAAAGCACCAGGTGGTCCTTCCTTAGCAAGAAAGATTCGGTTGCGTCGACTGCATGATCACCGGTTGAGTGGTGTCATAGGAAATACTTACAAGGCCAGAACGGAGCACTCAAACACTGGCGACCTTGTTCTGCAAATTCTCTCTACTAGACATCACCCTAGTAGCCTGCCTCCCTCAACCCCTTCTCCATAAAGAAAAATACCATTTTTGATTTTATGTTAGGGGAATAACAGACTACCAGAGTAAGCCATACCCTGCGTGGGAAAAACAGTGAGGTGTCAGCCTAGAACAGTGTGAAGGCTACATCTCTGATGCCGGCGTGGGACATACATAGTGGCCTTCTCCAGAGCACGGTACGAGTGCGGCATCCAGACACCTTTGAAAAAATCTCCGAGGCCTGAAGATTAACAAAATTAAATTACTACAAAATCACAGTGATAGAGTATATCGAGTAAACAACTCAACTTGAAGGTACGACCTTTGGGCCTAAAAGGCATAGAGGCTGCTAGCTTTATTTTGTTGTAGTGGCACCTTAATTTTCACTAATGACGTACGTTTTTCATTTATTATTCAGCCATTAGAGAATTTGTATGAGGTAATTTTTGGTTTAGTCTGGCATTAAGATCAAAACCTCTCGTTCGTGTAGGATATTTATGAGGGAAACTTTAGGCTGCACTTGAGTGGTTTAATGCAAATTATTTGGGCAACTCTGAGTGCTAAATACTTTTATATTTTTTTTATATTTATATTTTATATTTCTTATAAAATAAGTGAGATAAATATTACATTACTATGTTTCTGTATGATTTTTTAAGAATTTTTTTTTAGTTAGAGTAGGTATTGTTTTATTTTTTGTAGAATCGAGCGAATAGAATCGATCATTTGATTTTCGTGCTTTAAGTAAATGATCTCACCCTTGGTTAGTATCAGTAATTCCACTGATAACAAGGTACTGTATCCCCCCCACCTCCACTAGTGGAGCATGCCACATTTTTTACACCATAAAACAAGCTCAAAACTAAAACCCTACAAATCCCTCTAACCCAGTAAACGTTGCACACGTATCCATATAATACGTTTATTATCATTGCCAAACCTATTCTCGAAGCTAAAAGGAACCGTTAATGGCGCTTTGGTAGAACGTCGTTTAAACACATGGTTCAATGAGTGAGAAGAATAATTCAGGCGATAACCCACATTAGTCCCACCCGGACAAAATAAAATCACAGAGGCAAAACGGTATGTTCTCGAATCCGAGGGAAATACCCATCAATCTATGGAGAAACAACAGAGTTTGAAAGGCGCCACTCCGCCTTGATTACAAAGAAATCGCTGAAGAAGATCCCCTAGCTGGGCTCGCTGCAGTATTTGCTCTAAAGTGGAACCGAGACAAGAAGGAGGAAATTCATACTCTAAAATGCAGGGTGCATCAGTCAGTTGTGGAGGCTCTTCATGCAGTAGAAGATACACTAAAC
This sequence comes from Ceratothoa steindachneri, assembly GCA_963969495.1. Lineage (NCBI taxonomy): Eukaryota > Metazoa > Arthropoda > Malacostraca > Isopoda > Cymothoidae > Ceratothoa > Ceratothoa steindachneri. Next base: position 8,758,481 of record OZ018324.1, read on the forward strand.
TTCCGATATAACAATATGCAAGGAGTATGAAGCCAATGAGCTGGTACCAGAATTCACGCAAACTACCACAAAGCCCAAAATAAATTTCAGAATGAAATTAAATAAGCTGAGGACATAACCATAAACAAGACGATAGATCCGAGGCTTTTGGTCAACGGCACAAGAAACAGATAACCCTATTTTCCTAGCTCCATCCATTCGATACATCCATATCAAAGTCCATATGCGCTCTCAGCGAACTCGAGCCCAACACGAGTTCATGTATCCAAATAGTAGAAATGATAGGCATGCAAATGATAAACGTGAGGACAGTTCCAAGGCAGAAAGATGCTTTAACTGTGACCAACCCCGGCACATAATGACCTGGAGCAGATAAAGGCCTAGGTGCCATAATTGTAAGTTTGAGGAACATTATGTCGCCGAATGACAGAACGGTCCATACTACGTCGTTTGCTATGACAAGTGACATAGGATTAGTGGGTGGAACAAAGAGACTAAACTTTTGGGGACCTTGACAATCATAGCATTCGAAAGAGAATGTAAAACAGCATAAGAGTTTCAAATGTCGTTAGAATCAGCCGAATAGTTATGATGTTATTGCCAAAACAAAATAATTCCCGGGCTAACCTTGCCATCAACTGTGCTTCATATGATCATAGGATACTGAACACTGCACTATTTCATTATCACAAATACATTTCTAATGACGTGAACGATTCAAACGTTGCTTTGAACCCTGAATCTAGCGCTCGTTCCTACAGCACGGAGATCGCTAACGAATTAACAGAACGTGCTTAAAAATCTTTAATTTGGTTCGGAGAAAACTGAAGAATCGAAACACCGAAGTGGAGGAGCAACAATATCAACGAATCTCACTACCGTGTGCTATCTCCGTATGGATGCGATGCTACATTAAGAGTATCGTACATACGCGAAACTATACCTCTGATGAACAGATCCTACCAATTAATGTAAAATCTCGGAAAAAAAGAGTTCAAAATCCTCGATCGTAAGAACCTAAAGCGTAGAAAAATCGTGCATAGAAACCGTTTCAAAATAGTCTCAGAAGGATGATTTCCAAAAAGAAATGCCACAATGCTCGATCTGCGTATCCCCCACAAGACTTACCTGCCTGAAAACACCACGCAATGGAACCCATTCCATCCGATAACAGACCATTCCATTTTATGGTACCTTAAAATACCATGTTCACACCTCTAGTCCCAGTCCCGCCACGCAGTCTAGAGACACAGACCCCCCCCCCCAACTACTGGCATCTCACCTCTTGACGCAAGATCATATTCTCCATTGAAGGCAGAACCTTCCGGAATAGTCGGTTAATCTCTAATGAAATAGACGGACGAACGCAGAAACTTAAATAGGTTCAGGATATCTCCTTGCCATCACTTCCATCTCTGGTAGACGACCTAAAAGCTCAACATACCTGCAAACCACCATTACATCCCAAAGTTGGTAAAAGCTCCAAACAATATAGTCTTTGGAGGCATAAACCTTATTAAGATAACTACAATGATTTTCTCTTTACTCGTTTAGAATCGGTTAGAAGTATAGGGGGGGGATCGTCTAGCTGCTCCCCCCCCCCTGTATTTTATATGGTGATACTCCTTTCTTGAGTGGTAATCCTTCGTACCAGTAAGGGGTCTTGGGTGCCCGGTTAGTGGTACGAGGCCACTCAAAAAGGTAACTTTCGTGGAGATGGGATAACGCTTGCCCCCGGCAATGGTAGCAAGTTATTTTAATGCGCAACGGAAATATCCCTTTAGGTAGCCTTGCACTTGATCCGAGAAGAGGGTACTAGCCTTGATCAATAAAAGAATCTGTTTATAGTTGCAAACGAGTCTCCGTCTATTTATTTACTTTGCACCAAATAAGAAATACTACGGATAATTCTAAGATTCGATTCTACAATAAAGTAGAGCGACCGGACGATTATAAAGATCGACTTAGTGAATTAATGAACGCGTAAAATAATAACACTAATAATTATAATAGTAATGCTGATTCTCTCTCATCACCCATTTATAAAGGGGAGCGAAGTTCATTTCGAGTCAGCCTCACGCCCTGCCTACAAATAACGTTAGCGCATGTGATTAGTTACCCATTCCCTTAGCTCACCTCCTGATTGGCTTAAATTAATCTTTTATTTAATTTTGATTGGATGGCGGCAAACTACCGTACCTCGTTATTGGCCAAGATTTCTAGAAGGTGGAGCTTTATTTTTAGACATATAATTGTTTAATCTCCAGCTATCTTAGTTACGGAGTAGTGAAATGCTTTTATCACATGCCTTTTTATTACCTCAAGACATTCTCAGTTTCCCACTATATATTCTCTGGAGCCTGTCTGGCTTAAACCCAGATACGGAAACTATCATTTTATTACACCGAGAAAATCGAGCCTTTGCCTCGACATTCCAGCCGCCTAGTCCCATTGTGTTGAATATCCACAATGTACACCCTTTAGGTGATTACATGTGTGCCCTACACACGTTGGCCTCGAGAGCATGGACTGCTATCATGTCTTTTACTACGACACATAAATACACATTATGCCTCTAAATTCATTACCCAGAGACTCGACAAATAAACTGTATATATACAAATGCTTGGACTCGTAGAGAGTCAATAAATATACATGATGTGGTTAATCTTACATATATACATTAACGTGCTCTTAGACAGCATACTTATAAAATAAATTACAATTTATTATACAGTTATAGTTTGACTTCCTCACCATCGCCATAGTAAAGGAGTGTTACCCATACTATTTATTCCTTGAGTAGCATTTCGTCATCACTTTATTTATTGTACATTTTAGTATATATATATATATATATATATATATATATATATATATATATATATATATATATATATATATACTAAGGTTATAGAGGCAACGAGGCGTGTATATTTATTCCTCACCTCTCATTACAGTATTCCTCAATAATACTGCCATACAGAGTTAAAATATATGACTGACAGATTTCTGGCGAATAGCTTGTCGCTATTTTGGGGAACATTACATGGCTTTATATAGTTCCTATGACGCTCATCTGTGAGGACTCATATTGGATCTATTTTGCCTTGCAACGCCCATTTCCTATTATTTACATAGATGAAAACTATACAATAGAATTTTACAGAGATACATACATTACTGTTTCACATCATTCTTTATATGGACATTTTTTTGTATCTAGATTATTCGCACACGAAGTTATTTTAATTAAAGAACACAGCTATATTCTTCATTCAAGATTATTTATATTCGTGTAACAATTACTGCACTTTTACAGAGTACTCATGACTCTATATCTCCGTTATTGCATCTCTGTTTGTTTAATTAGTCATTACTTTATTTATGTATTCTAATGCATCACTCTATCTTTAATTTGACCGCTTTATTTCTACAAATATGCATAAGTATTTGTTTATTTAATATGTCCATATTAATAATATATATATATATATATATATATCGTCCTTTGAGAATTTGACCTTCCTCATAGCTCACGTCGAGACTTGCTCTCGCAGTGGTTCATCTGCTCTTGGCGCAGGACCCGGCTGAGTGGGTTCGATCTTATCTGCTTCTATTTCGTCCATTCTTTCCTGGCGATTAGGGTTAGGCCTCTTCTGGCCGACGGTGGACTTTGAGGAACGTCGGTAAATGTCCCGTACGTCTTCTCCTGCCGGAGGCAATTTTGCCGGCTTTAGCTTATCGATGGAAACCGTGTCTCTTCTCCCGTCCGGGAATTCCAACTTGAAGACTTTGTTGTCTCGTATGATTACCAGGAAGGAACCCCCGTAGGGCGCCTCAAGAGGTCTCAGCACGCGATCAACTCTGACCCAGACGTGATGTGCATCCTTTAGGTCAGGTGGTACGCAATGCTTGGCACTGATTGGAGATTGCCCGCCGATGCTCGTCCAAAATCTATCTGGACCATCGTTGTAGCCAATTCCTTTATAAATTTGCAATGTGCTTTGGACGAGTCCGTGAAAACCAGCGGTTTGGGGCATAATAGTGCCGTGCCGGTTACCGCTGTGAAAGGGGAAAACCTGAATCATTCGGTAAGGCACGAATGCCTAGTAAAATTATTAGTAGTGCCACCAGCCACTGTTGTTTGCGAGCCATTATTGATGATTTGAGAGTCCTATGGACCCTTTCTACCATCCCGTTCGTGGACAGCCCGTAACTCGTTGTTCGAAGTTACGTCCGGGATAGGAATTGCTTCTACCCACCTCGACGCATGGTTGATGCAGGACAGTAAATACTGACTGTGCGAGGGGAAGGGCTGCCCAGGTGTTGTACATGCGGGGAGCGGTTCCACTATATCCACATGTATAGTTTCAAATCTCGAGGATGGAGTTTCTATAGGTAGTATCGGTGACTTTGTGTGGCGTGTTACCTTTGATGCCTGGTCCACGAGCGCACGTCCCTTTCAATGTTTGGCCAAAAATATCGGGCTTTAATTAGCCGCAGCGAGGCTCGAACACTCGGGTGTTACAGATTGTGCAACTGTGCATAAATTGTCTTTTTTTCTGCATTTGGCACGAATGGTCGCGGGGGGACCTTGCATCACCTCACACCACAGTTGTATCTCGCTTGCAAAGGGGAAGGGTTTTAATTTCAATTTTAAATCCTCCAATTCCTCCTCCTTTATTTGTGCAGCTGCCAGCTCTTGTAGGCCAAAGGAGTCAATTTGCACCGTCTTGACATCCCTTGACAGGTAGTCTGCGACCACATTGTCTTGACCGCATATGTAGGCCATGTCGGTCACACACTCCAAAATGGCGGGTCCAATATCGCTGCTGTCTGTCGGTTTTCGCTCTCAGTGGAGATGAGAATGCCGACACTAATGGCCTATGATCGGTGCACAGCGTTTTGTGACGTCTTTCAATCATATGCTTAAAATGCATAACGGCTAAGTGTGCCGCGAGAAGCTCTCGATCATAAGTCGAATAGGCCCTCTGTGTATCAGTGAGCTTCTTCGAGAAGAACGCAAATGGCCGTGCAACTCCATCTACTCTCTGGTGCAGGGCAGCGCCTGCCGCGTACTGGGAACAGTCGGTCACCAGTTGAAATGGGGAGTTATTTGGAAGTGGATGATGGAGCGTGACTGTTTCAGACAAGGCCTTTGTGAGTGCAAATGCACTTTCTTCTTCCTCGCTCCATTTGATCTCACGAGCCTTCGGCTGTGCCCGTAATAACTTGGTTAGTGGGGGCTGCCATCGCTGCGTAGTTGGGCATCATTCTTCGGTAATAGCCCATCATGCCCAATTACCGGCGAAGCCCCTTTGAGTCCTTAGGTCTCGGCATATCCTCAATTTCCTTTATTTTAGTGGCAGGAGGACATATTTCCCTATGCGAAATTTGGTGCCCCAGAAAGGCGATCTCCTCCTTATGTATACATGTCGTATTTGTACTCATAAACAAACTCTAGACCTCGGAAAATACTGTCCATATACCTTTGAAGTGTACAACTTGCATTTCGCAAGCCAAACGGGAGCTTCACATATTCCCACAAGCCAAATGGAGTGGCAATCGCCGTTTTTTCGACGTCCGCGGGGCTCATGGGGATCTGGTGGTAAGCACGAACCAAATCCAACCTTGAGAAAATCCTCTTCCTGTGCAGGTGATCTGATAGGATTTGGATCCGTGGCACTGGATATCTGTCGGGCTTAGTAATAGCTTTTAATGATCTAAAATCCTCGACCATCCTGTATTTACCGGGGGACTTCTTGGGTACCAAGTGTATCGGGGAACCCCACGGTGACTTTGAAGGCCGAATGATGCCTTCTTTTAATAAATCCTAGATTTTCTCTTTCGCCACTTTCAGTTTCCCCGCCGGTAATGGTCTCGGACGTGCAAATGCTGAAGGGGCACTACCTGTGTCAATTGAGTGCTTCACTGCCCGTTCCATCGCTGACGCTGGCTGAGTGGAAGCGGGACCATATAACGCACATTCTGTAGATCACTCCTCACCACGGCGACGGACAGCCCCTCAGAAGTTTTCATCACTGAAGCGAGTCTGGTATGTCGGTTCAGCAATATATTCTGAGGGCAGCCCATGATGAGGTTGAAGTACCTTAGAAAGTCCATCCCCTGGATCGGCGCGATGGTCTCTGCCACTATGAAGGACCACCTGAATGACCTCCTGAGAGTAGGAATGACTATATCCGCATGCACTTCCACGTAGACTTTAATGCTCCCGCCATTAGTGCTTGAAATTTTTACATTCGATTCTTCAATATTGTTTTGATTGGCTAAATTGGCTGGGATTATTGAGACACAAGCCCCAGTATCGATGAGGAAGTTGCACCTCTTGTCGTATATTTTTGCGGTGCTTTTGAAAACAGCCGACATGCCCGCTGCCGCACTAGCTAGAGCATGCCTCTCTAGTTTTCCGGATTGATCGGTGATGATGGTCTGGAAGAGGGCTGCATCTCCAAAGCCTCAGCCTTCTTTGGCTACTTATACAACGGCTTGCACTACCTAGCCGTGTCTCCGTAGTATAGGTGAGCGCGACACACCATTGGCCTCTGATTTTTATTGAAAGGAACAACATTAACCGGAATAAAGTTCGTTTTGCCACTATTATTACCCCACTTGTTATCACCATAGCTGTTATTGCTATTACCCCACGCACGCGCCGAATCCGCAGCGCTACACTGTTTATTTCTGCATTGTTCACATTGACGCACTGCTCTTTATTGAACAACATTAATTCGTCCGCAATTTACCGAGTTGGGCCAAAGACAGCTCCTTCTGTGTGGCTAAAATAGGCACGATGGTGGGAGGCAACGACTGTATGAATTTGTGTCTTACTAATTCCTCGCCTACTCATAATTGCATAGCTGTTCGTCTGAGCTCTTCTAGGTTGATCGACGGGTGGCCAGTAAATGTCGACGAGTCTGTGATTTTGTCGAATAGCTCCGGCTTCATCTTCTCGTACAGGCTGATTATTCTGTTTTTAACTTATCATAATTTTGCCCTTCAAATATGTCCGCAGGTAGGCAGTTCACTGTTTCCGGAGGCAGCGAGACTAACTTGCACGATAACTGCTGAGTACACTAATGTCGAGCATACAGAGCAGTGTACAGCTTCTTGAGATTCGTGGAGCTGAGGTTTCAGAATCTATATATTTTTCCAAGCTGTATTTTGGCTAGGGAGATTCTGTACTTGATGTGCGCTCTGAACACTTTTGAGGTGATGCGCAGACCTAGGACTTTGCCCTTATTGGTGTACGGGTATACTTCGTCGTTTACTAAGACATCATCAAGTTTCAGGCGGTTTATCGGAAGGATTTGGAACTTTCGACGGTTGGTTTTGATTTTCCACTTTCGTTCGTATCGATTGATGTTGTCGATTTCGATGGCTGTCTGCCTTGCTTGAACTCCAGGATTTTTGTGGGTACTGGAGATGATTTGGATGATGTCATCTTCAAACTAGATACATCACATCCTCCCTAACTGGAGCAGGTAGGTCCAATGTGTATACTAGGTACAGCAGTGGACTCATACAGCTACCTTGTGGAACACCCCCCTCAAGTTCGAATTCGGGTCCATCGTAGCCCTTAATCGGGATTTTGTCTTTCCTTTCCATGACGTAGTCACCTAGGACCCTCTTCAGGATCGGGTTTAGCTGGACGCCTAAGATCTTAAATTGGAGACCTCTCAGCCAAACCTTGTCGAAGGCCTTTTGAACATCTCGCAACACCACGTCCACGTACTTACCTTCAGCTTTACAGCGGGCGAGTTTTTGGTGGGGAGAGCAAGGGCTGTATCAGTCCCCCTTCCCTACGAAACCCGTGTTGCTGAGGGTTGTGAGCTTCTAGCTCTGTAGCTGGTCTTGTAGCCTATTAGCCAGAAGCTTCTCGTATACTTTTCCTATGAACTCGAGGAGGGATATTGGCATGTAATCCACCAGTTGATCGGGGAGCTTCTTCCCTTTAGGTATAAAAATGATTTTTGCTACTTTTAGACCGTCGGGGAAGTAACCCGTGTTCAGGGAAGCGTTATAGATATTCGCTATTCCCCGAATGATCTGACGGGGGAGCATGTACCAGGTTGTTTTTGGTCATGCCCGTCCATCCCGGTGCCTTCTTTTGAAAGGTTTTACAGTTTCCATGAAATCTTCTGATGTAATTGATCGACCATGGTCAGCCATCTCCCTGCCTTCGTCGACATAGACGTGTAGGTGCGTTCGATGTATTCGCTGTTTAAGATCTTCAATCAGCTGGCCCTGAGCTCCTGGTTGAATTCCGCATCGAACTCAGGTGTAATTGTGAAAACTTCCTTTCAGAACGTGCGGAATCTCTCTTCCAATACCGCCGGATCCTCTAAGTAGTTATTGCCCGCTTTAATGCCGGTCTTTTCTCTACTTGGTAGGCCTTTTAGTTTTCTCACTAATCGCAAGAACTTGACGGTTCTTATCTGGTGTCTACTTGTTCAATCAGGCTGTCCCAGATCACAGCCTGTTGCTGGTTTATGACCTACTTGAGTTCTTCACTCAGGCGATGTAGCAGCGAGCTTCTGACCCGATTTGTACCCTCTCTTCTGGTTTATTCGTACACTTCCCTGTGCATCCTAGCGATCTCACTCATTTCCTCAGTCCATCTGGGCCGTGGAAGAGTTTTATACCTTTTCATTGGTACACACTCGTGATCTGCCTCGATGATGTTGGCAGTTATCTTCTCCAGTTCTTCATCGATCTCCTCCAGTATTGCTTCGCTTAGGTCCGCTGGTTCGTAATTGGCAAGGATTCCCTTGTAGCGGTCCCAGTTGGTAGAAGCGTAACTTTTGTGGAGGGGGGTCGGAAGCTGGATCGGCGCGAGTGAGATGGTCGTCAAGATCACTATGTGGTCTTTGGGTACTGTTGGGCCTAGCTCGCTATGGTGATTAAAAGGGAAGCCAAGGATAAACACAAAGAAAAGATAACAAGAAGTGAAGAATTGAATGTCATGCTAAAAATGTTCAGGGACTTATGCTGGGGACACACAATCACGATTTTGTTCCCTGACAGCTCCCGCACGTCGAAATTTCTGATTTTTTGTTCATGCATGAGTGTAGGGTCTGTTGGGCACCCTATCCATGTGGATCGTCAACAAAGTCCGACGCTTGTATACCTTCCGCCGACCTTGTACGATTGTTGAATCATAGTTGTATTGCAACGCGTAGGCGTTTTCGAGTTGCGTAACCAGGTCCCGATTGTCGGGACCACAGGCCACGCCCCACAAGACGTGCGTAGCTGAGCCCGTACATCGTAGGACGTAATGCACCCGTGTCCGGGCAGGGTTTACCCCACCCCGTATGCTGGGGAATAGTCTTTCTCAGATCCAGTAGGTCGTGGGGTAAAGTGGGCAACTACAAAAGGGCAGGAAGCCCTGCGCATCATTGCATTCCTAGTTCCTCTTCAGCAGCAGCAACATATCCTGGTCATTCATCATGAAAGATTTTGACATGATCATGTCCCTAATGACACCTCGAAACGTGCGTAACAGGAAGCTAATGCAAGCCATCATTGACTACCTAGGTGGACGCCATTGAACGAGTAGCAATAGCCAAGGCCCTGATCGAAGAAGAGGAACAACAGAAACAGAGGAGGAAACCGAGATCAGTTTGGCTGTGGCCTTATCTGCAACGAAGAATAGAATATGGCCATTACGACAACCTAATGCAAGTGTTGTCCCGAGAATGTCCAGAACTTCACAAGAACTTCACGAGAATAGAACGTCTATTCATTCCTTTTCATGGTAGGGTGGCAGGGGGCATAGAAGGACCTGGTTAGGTCTCCTGTAAGCGCTGAAAGTGCTGAAAGCTGGTGGAGGGCTCCTGTAGGCGCTGGAGGTGCTGCGAGAGGGGAGGCGGTGGTGTTGAGCTGGAGGATGGTTGGCTTCGGTGAGATGACTGTTTAGAATCGCCACCCGATGGTCCTTAAATACCCCCCGTCCGACATTGCCGCCACGAAACAGTGTGGCGCGGTTGCCAGATTCCGGCCGTCAGTCGTAACAGAATGCGATTGATGGGTCTACACCCCGACAGTCGGGCTTACTATAACGACTGTTTTAGATAATTACGACTAAGCCCCGACGGTCGTAAACACAGCCCCAATCGTGAAATTTTATTTTACAGCAGATGATAGTTGGGGACGCGCGGGCCGACTACTTTGTGCAGTTCAAAACATTCGTGGCTGGTAGCCGCGCGGCCCGCAGCGCCCCACGACCGACGTACCAACCCGACCGACATTATACAATTTTCATTTCGATTTAAGTACCATGCACTTATGATTGACGTATTTAAATGCCAACTAGCAATGAACGTTTGTGCGTAAGCAATCGCGCGCAAAATAGTGATTGTGTGGCCCCAGCATAACAAACGATAAGTTATTAGTTGTAGAGAAATTAGTACTAGAAGGAGATAGCATAAATATAATTGGAATCACAGAAACTCAGCAGAATATATAAAATTGGAAATATCAGAAAATATTGAATATTGTGATAAAATGGGAAAAAATGAAGATAAAAAAGGTAGCGGTCTGCTTATGGCAATGAGAAAAAAACAGTATCATGATATAGTGAAAAAAGATAATACAAACAATGATTTACTTATAACAAAAATTATAAGTAAGGGTCAGAGGATATATTATAGGGGTACTAGTTATGGGAATTACTAGTTTATATGAGTGGGGAATTAAGTATCTGACTCCAAAGATGAATCCTTTCCAATGTTCTTATTTTGGCTGGGCTTACCGAAGGTTTAGGGTAATCGAGGTAAAGAAGGACGTTGCAAAATATATATTTTATTATAATATTGGGCTATAACGGGGCAAACGGCAGGTCACGAAGTTACTTTGTGGGCGACTAGCAGTCTATATACACTCAAGGCGAAGTATTAAATTCTATAGCGACAAGACTTGGTAGATTTAAAAGCGGTTCCGTAAACGCTAATGGGGGTATGACAATTCCTAATGACAATTATAATGCTTAATTTTTAACTCCCTATTCCTCTCATTGCTCACCTATATATAGTTTCATTTCCATGGGGGCGTGGCCTAAATTCGACTCCGGGACAAATCTCTCGTCAGGGCTTATTAGTTTCATCCCTAACGACGGAGTTTTGACGGTGTGTATCACGATTTGCTTACATCCCCCAACTAATCTAGCTATTATATGACCCGATTTTACAGAACTGTGTAATAATTTCCTTTGGATGGATTTTATGTTTACTCAGGTTTTTCGTAGACATCCGTCTTCTTATAATTTTATCCCGAGAGGTGAATTGTTTGTTTATTTGTTTCCTCTTGTTGACTTAAGTATTTTGACCTTTTATCCCTTTTCTCGCGTTCATCCTTTCTATATTTCCCGCGTGTTTGGATTTAATGAGACCGCCGCGCGTTCATTTTATGGTTTCTTGCTGGGCCTATTGAATCTTGCAACTTGCTGCCAGTAGCCTACCTATTACATAAACCGACCACCACAATATATAATGCTATTATACCTAGATGTAAGAGAAAAAGAAAGAAATAACAAAAAAATAAAAGAACTGAGTGAAAATCTTGAATACCTAATAGATAAATTAGTAATAATTATGGTGGATTTTAACGGACATCTTGGCTTTATTAGTCTACAAAACTTAAAACATAAGGTTAATATTGGATATAATGGAAAGTTGAACTTAATATTGTTAAACAATGATGAGGAATGTATTGGAACTTATACAAGAGTACACAAAGAAGAAAAAAATGCAATTGACTTTGGCTTAGTCAACCAAAATATGTATTTGTTATTTGAAAACATATTTATTGATGAAGAAAAACAACTAGTTGCATACCCCTCTGCCATACGTTGCCGAATGCCTTGGACACGTCTCGGCATACGATGTCTACGCTCATTTTTTCTCTCTTTGCTTTCGCTATCTTTTCAAGGGTGACTCCAAGGGCCATCTCCGTGCTTCTCTTTTTCCTGAAGCCAAATTGGCCGCTGTTCACCCGGCCATTATCATCGACGAATTTGGACAGTCTTTTATTAATTATTTTTTTCCAATACCATACCGATGAAATCAAGTTACCCACTTGACCTGGGGGTTTTCCTGCCTTGGGTATAAATATCATCCTTGCCACTTTAACTTCATCCGGAAAGTATCCCGCGTTCAAGCACACATTGAAGACGTTTCTCACTCCCTCCAGTATGTTCGGGAGTGCTTCAAGGTAATTTAATCTGTTGAGTCCTGATCTGCCTGGGGCTCTCTGTCGGAAGCTCTTTATCGTTTCTTTTAATTCCTCTGATGTAATGATTGCATCTATTTCGTCGTTCTTGTTTCTCCTTTCCTCGACAAAGTGGAAGGGGCATGTCCTTTCAATCTGCCCTATTGAGTTCATCCACGATCTGATGTTCGAATTCAATGTCATAGTTCTCGTTCTCTTCTTCGCTAATTTTGAATACATTTATCCAGTTATCTATGAATAATGCCTATATTTCTTCTTCATATTCTAAAATGTTGTTCCCTGCATCCTTAATTTTCATTTTATCCCTTACTGTCCATGGCTTTAATCTGTTGATATGTTTCCAAAATTCCCTTGGTGATGTTTCCACATCTATTTTCTCAATGTGCTGATCCCATTTATTTTTCTGTTTTTCATAAATTAGTGCTATTAGTTCTCTTTTCTGCTTGATATTCCGAATCTTCTTATATTTTCTGCCACCTGGCCGATCTCCTCGCTCAAAGCCACCATTTCTGGTGTCCACCTAAATTGTTAATGAGGACGGCCCCCTTCTCTGACCTTTTAATTTCTTCTCTGATCGTATACAACTACCCGTCGATTTCGTCCTGAGTGGCTTCTCCGAGCGGGCTGAGCACGTATGTCTGAAGTAATTCTTTGTGCTTATCCCAAACCGCTCTATTTGTATGCCTTCCATTTCTTCGAAGGGATTTGTATAGGCTGCTTGTTTATATGCATTAGAGTCTCAGTGTGGTCACTGCAAGGAACACTGCAAGGAACATCCACTGGTTCCATAAAATAGTCAAAGGGCAGATTGAAGTTAGCCAGGAAGATGTCCGGTTTTGTTGCGTGTTCTCTTCGTAAGTATGTAGGGAAATTGGGTCCCAGTCTTTGCAGTATACGTCTCTTGATAAGCGTGTTAAGTTGTCTTTCGACTCTGTTTATATTTCTATACCTAGAATCCCCGAAATGGGCGTTTAAATCGCCCATCAAAATGACCGGTATCCTATAGTTGAATAGTTTAGTAAAGTTTGGTACCGGTAATTGGGGGCGCCTGGGTGGCTGGTGTCCAGTTGCGACAATGATGTTGCTTAATTCCATTTTAATTTCTATAGCTAAATATGTATCCCCAATCCTTGTATTGTTTTGTACTGCAGTCCTTGCTTGACCGTTATTGCTGCTCCGTCGTGTGTTTCTCCTCAAGGATTTGTGTTAATAACATTGAGTTGCATATCTTTAGTTTCTCGTTTTCTGTGTTTCTTCCTTGTTCTGGTATTAGTATAACATCTGGGTCAATCTTTCTGAATAAGTTTCCCTACATAATTTCCTTGTCTTTCCATCTGCATGTTAATTTGTAGTATTTTTAATCTCTTAATATCCATAATCCAATTGTCCATTTCCGTTTGCCTATTCGTTTTCTGTTTTGTGTGTCCTATATGTTAAGTTATCGGTGTTTCTTCTTCTTTTTCTGGTTCTTCTTTCGTTTCTCCTGGGTTCCCCCTCTGCTGGTTGCGTTCGATGGTCCTTCTTCTGGTAATTGATGTCTGAGTGATAGACTAATTTTACTTGCGGATTTAGATCTGTTAGTTCTTTGGGCTCTCTTGTGAGTAATCGTGTGCACTCTTGTTCTGTGTCGTCGGAGGTATTTTCAGTCTCTGAGTCATCGCTGTTTCTGTCCTCTTCTGTTTCTGCTGCATGTTGGTTTCTTTTCTCCTCTTCGATTAACTCATGTTTTGTCTTTTCTGTGACTTTGGTTTTGTAAATGGCGGATGAGTCGACTACTTTGGGGAATTTCATCGGTTCGAACCCGTTTTCCTGTAACATGCTGTTGGCTGTTGTTTCGTAACTTTCACGCTTAGCTATGTTCATCACGTGGGCATGTAATATACAAGTAAGTATTTTCACGTTGAGAGTACCATCTAAATTTATCTGTGTTGTCGATCCTTGTTGGTCACTTTTTGCCATTGATGTGTATGATTTTCTATTTACGTTAGCGTTATTTCTGTTTGACTATGTTTATTTTCTCTTTATAATTCCTCTCCTTCTGGGACAGATCATGCATGGCCATAGTTCTGTGTTCCCGTTGGCAGTTAATGCATCTTTTATATGCGTTGTTGCAGTAACGCCAAGAATGGCCTTCAGTTCCACATTCAGAATAGATCATTAGGTCTTTTGTAGGGCAATTTTGAGTCGTATGTTCCTCCATGGCATAACATCTGAAGCATATTTCTATGCTTGTGAAGATGTCTCTTTGTATATGGGCGGATGGGATTCTCATGTTGAACGCGAGAATTCCCTGTTCAATGATCCTTGAAGCCATTTCGGTAGATTCACAAATGACCTTGAAAACGTGAGTGTGATCTTAAATTTGACCACCTCTGCTATCTTGAGCCATTTCTGCCTATCCTATAGTTCTTCTTTTATTTCTTAGCGTGAGTGCTCTCCTACCCAGGACTCAATTTTTTGGAATATGACACTTCTGTTAGCCGCGATTTGTGTGTGTGTGTGGAAGGGGGTACTCTTGCTTCCAAATCTAGAATGACTTACAGAATGCTCAACTATGTATAATTTTCTATTTAAACATAAGGGATACAAAATTGACCAATCACAATTTATGAACATTTTAAGGACAAACTAACGTTCAACATAGGCACTGCTTGTTTTTCTATTTGAACATAAGGGATACAAAATTAGCCAATCAGAGTTAAGGAAATTTTCTAAGGACAAACTAACGTTTAAATCATAGGCGCTACAGAATAATTGACTTTTTCAGAGGTAAGCCGAATGCTCCGAGGCATTCAAGGACTCAGTCCTAAAGAAAAATACCGTCAAGTCTAGGCTGGAGGAGATGGTTGAAGATCCCTCATCGGAGGAATCCTAAGAGAGCGACGAAGAGGAAAAGGCTGAAAGTGAGGAATGATCCTCCTCTTCTGACAACGAAGAGGGCCCCTGCACCCGTACACGAGCTACGAGCAGGGCAGGTCCAAAACCCCGAGTCCCACTCCGAAAAAGGAAAACCCTGGGCCAAGTAAAACCGCCCAGCCAGCCCCCAAGAAGAAGAAGAATAAGAAGAAGCATAAGTAAAAACAATTCACCGTGTTACGGAACGCACTGAAGATATTGGAAATTAATACCAACGGCTGGACGACGAAAGGAATTCTTTACGGAAATGTATTCAGGGAAATTGATGCAGACCTCATCTTAATTTCGGAACACGAAATCGACACGCGTAGTGAAGAAATGAAAATCTGGAACTACTATGTGTTGATCACAAATTATTCGCAGGGGCGGTTTGACTGAGCCGCTATTGCAATAAAGAAGGGATTAAATACAAGCAAATAAGAAAGCTAGAAGAATCCTACCTTGCGATTGAGGACGAGCTCGACTTAGAAAAGTTGGTCATTGCTACCGGATATCAACCGAAAAGGAGAGATGTGTTACCAATTCACACTCTCACTGGCCTATTTGACAGAAGAGCCTCCACTATATTAATGGGGATCTGAACGCCAGATGCCGTCGAGAATCCGGTTACAGGACCTTCAATGGTATAGGAAGAAGCCTGGACCTTTAGCTGGACAGAAATATTGCCCAGCGAATAGGCCCCGACTTACCCACCCTTGTCAGAGCAGGAAGTGCCACAAAACCAGATATCTGTCTGGCGAATCGTCAACTGCCGTTCAATTACTACATGGAACCAGTCTAGGTATCATGTAGTGACCATATAGGGATCCTACTCACTATCAACAGGAACCCAATACAAGTTCCAGCCGTAGTCAGAAGAACTACAAAAGAGCAGACTGGACATGGTACGCGCGCCTTCTCAAGGCTTAAGATCTGCCCAACTTGGACGAGGCAATTCTCGAAGAGATTGGCGAGGCACTCGACGACCTCAATAACCATCTTATCAGCGCAGATAGGGATTGTATCACTAAATCCGAGTATAGGGCCATCTCTACCTACAGATGGACCGAATACATGAAGGATTTATACCGCGAGCTGAATTTATTGTATGAAATCAACATCAGGAATGCGTCAATTCACTCAATACAGCGAAGTAATAAGTCATAGAAGAACTGAACCAGTTGATCCTCGAACAACAATGGAGACGATGAGATGATGCGATCGATAGCCTCGATCATGAAGCAACTCCCAAAGATTTTTGGAAAAAGATTAGAAATCTCAAAGGATTAACTGGGAAGAAGAAGCAGAAGATCGAGCTACAAAAGGAAGATGGAAACATCGAAACGGAAGAAGGAAGAATTGAAAAGCTATTCTGAAGTTATTGGGAAAAAAATCTTCAGTATAACTTAGGAGGAAAACGAAGAATATGACCAAGAGTTTGAAAGCAACACCATAGACGAGCTTAACGAACAAATATACAAGGCGCACCTTCGCCATCGGATGGATGTCTAGACAGCGCAACGGAGACGCCGAGATTACCAAAGAATAACTACTCGGCGCGCTCGGCTCATTCGGACAAAAAGCCCCAGAATAATCGGGGCTTACAAAGCTAAACTTTGAAAAGGCACTAGCCAATGTCATCGAAGGGATGAGAAGAATATATAACGTCTGTCTGAACACGGGATACTTTCCAGATGCTTATTAAACGGCTAAGCTGATTTTCTTGTCAAAGCACGGAAAGGACCCAATGTTGAAGGAGAACTACCGGCCAATTTCACTTCTAGAATTTGGCAGGAAGTTCTTCGAGAACATCCTCAAAAGAAGACTGGCGTCTCATCTGGGGGAGAACTCCCTCTTCAACCCACATCAATTCGGGTTTAGGAGGAAGCAAAGTACGGAGATGGCGATTAATGTCATCACGGAAAAGCTATCCCAAGCAAAACGGGAAAGGATTTACGTGGACATTGTTTTTCGGGGTGTATCAAAGGCGTTTGATAAGGCGTGGCAACGGGGAATGCACTACCAGATCTTATGACTGGGCCTAAGTGAAAACTTAGAAAGAACACTCTGTGACTATGTCATGGAGAGAGCGGCGTACATCAGTTTAGGGTGCACGAACGGACCAAAGTTTCCGCTCACTGTGGGCCTCCTGCAGGGAGAGGGTGCCTGTCCCCCACTCTCTAATTGATTTACACCGCTTATGTCCTAGCCCCTGTAAGCCCCACTTGCCTCAAAATTCAATTCGCCGAGGATTTCACCCAGATAATCACTTGTCCACGGAGGAATGCGCCTTGGCAAGCTCGTATGACAGCAGCAGAAATTGAAAATTTTAAGACCTACGAGGCCCGGTGGAAGATCCGCACCAACCAGGAAAAGTTCAAAGTAGTCCCCATAGGCAGGATACTACTTTACAACGTTAGGGTGGGAGATAGACGTTATCCCTACACCACAGAGTGCAATGTACTCGGAATGAAGATTACTTCGTTCGGGTACAAGAAGCACGTCCAAGAAAGAATCACCATACCACTGCTGCAATCAAAACTCTATACAGGTACAGAAATCTTCGTCAAAGCAATAAGAAAAGATCTACAATGCACTTGTAAAATTGACGCTGCTATACCCCGCTTCCGCCCTTTCGTGTGTCTCGAAGACACAAAAGAGAAAACTACAAATGGTCCAGAACAAATGTCTGTACCTAATTACAGGTACATACAGGCGAGAAAGAAGACGCCAGGAATAGCTGCACCGGGAGGCGGGGTTAAGTCCCATTAACATTGCCATAGAAGAATGGACAAGGAATATGCCGGAAATGGTTAATCGTGAATTGGACGATGATATCGCCCAATTGATTGACCAGAACAGAAGAATAAGTCGCGCCAGATTTCCAAGCTCCACCGGGTTTCGAGCTGGTAGAGCAGAAATGCCGTTCAACACAAAATAATAGAAATGTTTTTACCCTAAACCAATAAGACAAATCCGACCAAGAAAAAGCTTACCTAACTGTGAAATCTCACCGATTTCTACAAATTCACCGATGAAAGCCCAAATCTACCGATGAAGACCAAAATTTACCGAAAAAGACATCCACGTAAAAACAAAAAACACGAATTACACTCACTACAAGATATACGAAAAAATAAAAACACTAAGCACAACACTAAAGAAATTAATAAAGTAATTATTACCACAACAGCAAATGCGCACATCATACCCAATGACATTAATTGTTTTTTGAAGACAAATGGCTTGAACGCCTCTTTATATATATATATATATATATATATATATATATATATATATATATATATATATATATATATATATATATATATATGATGAAAATTAATGCAATATCGCAAGAAAAGATGAGGAAATGTACCACATTCTCCGAAGACAATTTAATTCAGAACAGTTTCGGTGTATCTCACACCCTTTTTCAACTGACACTGGATAGAAAATATAAGAAAAGTGCATACAAGCATAACACAAGGTCAAGTCGTGAAAGATCCCCTCTTTTATCCCCAATCCCCTACTTGTGACTAATCTGAGGGGTGGGGGTTAGGCCTAAACATATTGAAGGGCTGACATTTTACTATTTTGTTTATTTGCTTTCTTATTACAGGATTAAAAGAAAATTGACCCTCAGATAGATTTAAATTAGGAACTGACGATATCAAGCTCGATTCTACGATTCTTCTCTTAACATAGTTAGCCGATTTAAATACCATTTTACTTCCATTGAAATCGATCGAATGATTCAAGTCTCTAACATGGCAGAATATTCCACTGCTTTCGCTGCCCACTCTAATATCTCTTTTGTGTTCATACAATCTCTTGTCTAGATTTCTCCCCGTTTCCCCTATATAAACTTTATGGCAATGGTTGCATGGTATTGCATATACTCCTATGTTAAGATGTTCTTTGGGTTTCCTGGCCATCATCAATTGGTTTAAGGAATTATTATATTTAAAGGCTAGATTAATACCCGCTTTTCCAAATATGTCCTTTAAACTATTTAATTTATTATTAAATGGGAATGTTATACATTTGTTGAAGTCATTAGTGCGGGAAGGCTTATTACCATAGAATGCTTTCTTAGCTGCAAAATGGGCAGACGATATGAACCAATCGGGGTAATACAAATTAGAAAAAATGGTCCTGATAATGACAATTTCTTCATCTAAATAGGAAGGATGACATATTTTGTATGCTCTAAGGAAAAGGTTAGAAATTACCGATTTTTTAAAAGTATTATCGTGAAACGAAAAATAATGTATATAGGCATTCGAGTGGGTTGGTTTCCTATAAACGTCAAGTTTTAATTCATGGTGATCTTTATTAATGAGGACATCTAAAAAGGGTAATCTATTATCATATTCCCATTAATATTTAAATTTGATGGAGACATGCAAATTATTCAGATTATTAAAAAAGGTATCAAAATCATGGCCATTAGGCCATACAGAAAATACATCGTCAATGTACCTCAACCATATAAAGTTAGGGGGAGAAATTGTGGGAAGGAGTTCAGTCTCAAAATACTCCATGAAGAGACATGCCAATATCGGAGATAAACTATTTTCCATGCTAAGGCCAAATATTTGTCTATAAAACTCATTATTTACTCGAAACACATTGTCAGAGAGACATAATTCAACTAAATCGATAAATTTACTCGTAGAAATGGGAAGATCCAAATTAAGTCTATGCATGATTTCCCGCAGAAGGCCCATGGTTAGGTCAACCGGAACTTTGGTAAACAAAGAGTTTACATCAAAGCTCACAAGTTTTCCTTCCGGTAATTGCAAGTGGTTGAGGCGGTCAACGAAATCTTGAGTGTTCTTAACGTGTGCAGATGAGATTCTTCCTACTCTTGGAGATAAATGCTTGGCGAGCCATTTGGAGAGCTTATAAGTGGGAGAATTAATATTGGAAATGATTGGGCGTAAAGAAAAAGAAAAAGATCCGTAGTGGAAAAAGAAAACAAAATAAACCGTAATAACATTGACCTGAAGAATAAAGGCTCAGGTGAAAAAGTGACAGACATACTGGCACACATACTAATAAAATAACACTTTTTCTACCTAAACCCACTCCTACTATGTTACACTCCTTCTTTTTCTATCTTTGAAGCTCTTTGATCTTTGATCTTCAGGATGAAGACTCATATCTATTAAGAGATAGATCTGAATACTTTCCAATTTTCGGGCGAAGATTAATTGCCATTAAAGAAATCCTTGATCACTTTTACCCAGCCTACAATCAAAAAAGACAACTCTACCCCTTGGAATCAGTCCTTCACGTAAAAGGCACTGCCCGAAAAGGTGAACCGGTAGCCACCAAACCACACCAAGAAACCTATTGTGCTACCCACGAGTGGTCCTAAAAACTCGGTGGCAAATCACCCTTGGTAACAAAACACACTGTAGCACTGCCACATTCTTATTAATCTACAGTAATTCAATAATAAAAGAAATAATGTAAGTGTATATAATGATTTCTGCATTACTCAAAATAATTAAAATCAATTTATCATTCAAAGTAAATTGAATCTGAATGTAAATCGAATTTAAGCGGAGTGAGAAGTAAAAACAATATATATATATATATATATATATATATATATATATATATATATATATATATATATATATATATATATATATATATATATATTATATATATATATCAATTATTATGTTAAATTCATATCATGCAATTCTTTTACTTTTGTAAATTAAATCATATTTTATGTACAAATTTATAATTAATTTATTCATTTATTTTACTTAACTTGTCAATTCATTTAACGTACTACTGTTTCAAAAATCTCTTTAAAATTTCACACCCAAACACACGCTTTCAGCTCGACCTTCTGGAACACTATTTTCTCCCATTCGACTCTCGCTATTCTCCACATAAAGATCGGTAATCATTCCTTCTACAAATAGTCATTTACCTCCAAACAAATCATACTTAGTTTAATTCCACACTCTCATAACTCTCTGCAAACGACCATGCGAGAGTAGGTCCTAATTCTCTTTACTTCTCGTATTTGCAGTCCACAATTCAGTCCATCGTAGTCACCATATTATTTCATATTTATTTCACATACTTCAGTTCTCTTCACATCTCGTTACTGTAAATCATATTTTACCATATCTTACATTGTATACCTAATCTACTTATATCATTGTACATTCGTTGATTCTATGAATATATTTATATTTGTTTAATTGTTTTTCTTAAAACCCAGTTCATTATTTCAAAATTTATTTCGCTTTCGTCTTGGGCCTAAAACTAGCAGATGATAACTTCGATCAAACAAATTTATGGTTATGGTTTTCGAAACGCTATTTAGGCTGATTTATTAACAGAAAATAAATCACATGAATAACCATATACTATATATATATATATATATATAAATATATATATATATATATATATATATATATATATATATATATATATATATATATATATATATATATATATATATATATATATATATATATATATATATATATATATATATATATGATGAAAATTAATGCAATATCGCAAGAAAAGATGAGGAATTAATAAGAAAGCAAATAAACAAAATAATAAAATGTCAGCCCTTCAATATGTTTATTAGGCCTACCCCCCCCCCCGATTAGCCACAAGTAGGGGATTGGGGGGAAAAGAGGGGATCTTTCACGACCTGACCTTGTGTTATGTTTGTATGCACTTTTCTTATATTTTCTGCCCAGTGTCAGTTGAAAAAGGGTGTGAGATACACCGAAACTGTTCTGAATTAAATTGTCTTCGGAGAATGCGGTTTAATTCCTTATATATATATATATATATATATATATATATATATATATATATATATATATATATATATATATATATATATATATATATATATATATATATATATATATATATATATATATATATCAGGATAGCTAATCTACCAGTCCCCAAAAAACTGGTTTCAAAGTTACCCCTTTATGTTAGCCTCTTTAGCGTCATAGAAAACCGTTATTATTAATATATTAACAGCGTTATCTTAGCCAAAACACTCGAAAGATGGAAAAAGATCCAAAACAAATTGGTACGGTTAATGTAGTGGCATTATTAGACAACTGCTCTACTTCAGGTCCAGCGTGACATACTTTCGTCCTCGAACTGGAAGACTACATTTATAGAATAGCTAATCCACTAATCCCCCCAAAAATGGTTTCAAAGTTACCCCCTTTATGTTAGCCTATTTACCGTCATAGAAAACTGTTATTATTAATATATTAACAGCGTTATCTTATTCAAAACACTGTATTACTCAAAACTCAATTTAACGTCCCTTTAAACCACTCTACTACGTGGAAGACAAAAATCTTCCGAATAGTGCATTTTCAGCAATAAATACTGTCAAAAATAAGTGAAATCAGGCTAAATATTATTGAAAAATAATCTTATTTTATTATATATATTTTGGGGGTAATTTACAGTCCAACAGAGATATTACAAAAATGTATTCATTAGATGTATATACATTTTCAAATCATGTTACTCACCGGAAGTGCACAAATCATTAATACACCCCCAAAATAACATAAATTTACAGGAAATATTAATAAATTTTTTTTCAGTTTCGAGTCTTGTTTGTGTGGACACACTGATGTTTTTCACACTAGATTTTGACATCCAAAATAGTGCACTGTCCAAACCAGCCTGCCATCTTTCATGACCTGTGTAGCACTGCCAGATTTTTATACTCCGCAGTACTCCAAAAGTAAATAAAATAATGTATAATATGTATTTCTGTACTACTCAAAAGATAATTAAAATCAATTTATCCCTCATTCAAAGTAATTTGTATCCAACTTAAGCGGAGTGAGAAGTGAAACAATATATATATTCAAGGCAATGGTTTCACCACTCCTCCCTGCGGGAGGAGCTTGCGCTTCGCTACTAAGATTAAGATTTAAAATCTAAAAAGAGCAGCCATGGTTAAATTTTTATAAATTTTCTGAACTTCACCAATTGTAATAATTTAAAAAAGGAACTCTAAACTAAATTTCCCTCTTTCCAAATATCCCGTTGATAAAATATAGTTATAGATAAAATAAAAAAGCAACCTGACTTAAATTTTAATCAATTTTCTGAACTTCACCAATTGTAATTCATTTTCTTTCAAAACATTAAAAAGCATTGGATAATTATATTTATTTCTTCTGAACTAAACTATTTTGTTTTTTCAAACTCAAGAAATTCTTAGAAATTACCTTGATAAAAATTTAAAATATTCTTAAATCATAACCAAACTAAGATGAAATTATTATTCAAACACCCCCCAAAATCCCGTGATGATATATATATATATATATATATATATATATATATATATATATATATATATATATATATATATATATATATATATATAGTAAAAGAACTCAATGGCAGGTTATGGTATATGATAGTGAAACTACTGTATAGGAGCGAAAAGTTTAATTTACGAGACTAGTTTCAGTATATAGTTTATCATACCCTCTTCAGTCGTATGCTGGGAATGCAATTGTTAAAAAAGTCTATAAATAGCGTACAGATCAGAAAAAAAACAAAAGGAAAAAACACAAACATACACAAAACGGGGAAAAAAAAGTCATTAATCAGCTGGGGGTGAGTCTAAGATCGTTGACTAAGCTGTTTACGATGAGGTTACGGGAATGGGGGCGGCATTTCAATTGCCCATCTGGCAAATTAAAATTGGGAATTTCTCCTATTAATATAGATTCTACTATTTTTCTTTTACGGAAATCTTTACAATTATATATGATTTGTGCCTTTGAATAGTCAATTTGGTGGTTGAAATTGCTAATATGATTAAACCATACTGAATGTGGTACTGCCTCGTCTGACATCACCTTTATGTTCATAGATTCGTTTTGTTAAGGTTCTTGCGGTCTCTCCTATGTAGAATGCGGGACAGTTTGTAGAGCCACACGGGATTGAATATACACCTGCTTCATTTGGCTGATCCACGGACTCGGTCTAAGGGAAAGCTTTAAGGATAGGAAAAGAGTAATTAAATGTGGTTAGGCCTGAAGAAATAACTTTGTTCACTCCTTTGAGGAGGGGAGAAAAAAGGAGAGATAGACACTTCGTATCACTAAATTTGTTTTTATCCTTGGGACGGTAATGAGTAGATTTTACTTTAGATAAACCTTCATTGATCACGTGGAGGGGATAATTTAATTCAATGAAGCTGCATATTATATATGTAATCTCGTCTTCTAGAAAGCAAGGGTCACATATCCTAAGTGCTCTCAAAAATATACCTGATGCAACGGCTCACTTAATGTTAATATCATGATGAGAAACCAAATGGATATAAGAGCTAGAATAGGTTGGATTCATTACCAACATTTCTAACATCATGCAACCTCTCTACGATCTGTTTTCAAAATCGAAGAAGAACCTTCCCTTATCCTGGTCTTCCGAAGCATGCGAGGCTTTCTCTCGCACGAAAGAGGCTATGGCTTCCACTGTTTTCCTGGCCCATCCTTGCCCAGGAGCTTTCATAAGCGTTGCTTCGGACGCGTCCGCTACCCATGTTGGTGCGACGTTGCAGCAGAAGGTTGGTTGGTGACTCTTAGCAACCTTTCGCTTTCTTCTCCAAAGCACTTATTCATTCTCAACAGAGGTACAGTACGTTTTCCCGAGAACTCCCCAGTGTTTACCTCACCCTCGGCCACTTCTGCCAACATTTGAAAGGGCATGAATTTACTGTTTTTACTGACCATAAGCCGTTGGTTGGTGCGCTTACCGCAAGTAGCACCTCTACTGTGCACTATGTCGTTGATTCCCGTCATCTTGATTTCATCCTGCAGATAACAAATGATATTCACTACGTTCCTGGTTCATCAAACGTTGTTCCGGACGCTCTCTCTCGCATTGAATCTATTTCGGGCACTCAACTCTCCCACACTGAGCTCACCGATCATGCGACAATAGCGCTCGCTTAGGAACAAAATGAAGACACGCAAACACTGCGTCACTCTTCTCAACTCGTCGTTCGTGAAATCGACTTGCCGGACAGTCCTTCCAGGCGCATCCTGTTTGACTATTTATTGCCCGACTGTCCTCATCCACTCATTCCTCTCTCTTACCGTCGGCACATTTTTGATCAAACTCACGGTCTCTCCCATCCTGGCATTCGAGCAACCTGCAAGCTCATGTTATGTGTGGCCAGGTATGAACGCCGACGTGGCCAAATGGACCCGCGCATGTTTGCCTTATCAACGCGCAAAGGTTCAATGCCACACAAAGACCCCTCTGGCTCCTTTTCCTCTTCCATCGGCACGTTTGACACTGTTGACATCGACCTGGTAGGCCCTTTGCCCTTTTCGCGTGATTGCACATATCTTCTCACCATGATCGACCGTTTTACTCATTGGCCAGAGACAGTTCCTATCTCGCACATCAGATCTTCCACTATAACTCGAGCTTTCGTCCCAGCATGGGTTGCTCGTTTTGGTATCCCCCTCCACGATCATGACTGATCGTGGTAGCCAATTTGAATCCCTCCAATGGGATGCACTAATGTCAGTGCTCGGTTCTTTTCGTCTTCATACCACTAGCTATCATCCCCAAAAGTAACGCCAAGGTCGAACGGTTGCCCAGGACTCTCAAGGCAAGCTTACGCTCCACTGATCCCAACATCACTTGGGTGGACAAGCTAGCCTTGATTCTCCCGGGTATTCGTGCATCCTTGAAAGAGGATTTGGCTTGCTCTGCGGCGGAACTTGTCTATGGTACTCAACTTCGTCTTCCTAGTCAATTTGTTTTCTTCTTCTGACCGTCTTCTACCATCTTATGTTCATCCTGCTGCATACGTACGTAATTTAGTACGCGCGATGTCTGAAGTTAGGCCGACCGCCCCAAGAGCATTGCCACTATGTTTGATGACCTCACCGGGAACACCATTAACGCCGGGCAACTTGTTGTTCTTCAAACTACGCATCGCATTCTTGACTTCCTCTAGTGATGGTAGGGTATCCAACTCGTGAATAATATGCCTGTCCGGGATGGCATCAAGCTGAGCGGGGTCACAGAGATTGCGAGTATTGAGAAGATCTCGGTAGTGTTCCATCCACCGTTCGATGATTTGGATCGGTCTAGTGAGTAGGATTGTTCCATCCTGGGACCTGACCGTAGCAAAGGAGCGGTTAGCTGGTCTATACACCTGTTTAAAATAGCTGTAGAAGTTCTGAAGGTCTCCAGAATCCGCAAAACCCTGCAGATCCGCAACAATCCCAAGCCACCAGTCATTTTCCATGCTTTGAAGTGCTCTCTGAGCTTCGGCTCGCTTGTTTTGCCACTGTCCCTTCAAGTAGTCCGAAGAAGGGGTGTTCATGAATGCCTGATATGCTCAGTTCTTTGCTTCCAGAAGCTCCCGTATGCCAACTATACTGTCATCAAACCAATCTCTGTTCCTTCGCTCGGCGTAACCAAGGACCTCCACCGCAGCAGCAGATACCGACTGTGCGAAGTGGCCCCAGCTACCCTCTACACAGTCATTGAGTTCTTAGAGGGGGCAGTATCAGCTAAATGGTGTGATATGGCAATACCAAAAGCAGTTTTCACAGTTTCATCCTTGAGCAGGCGCAGTTAAGCTTCATTTTTGCAGGTTGTTTTCTAGTAGCTGGTCGGATGCACAGGGAGAGAGAGCTACGAACCAGCCGATGATCCGTCCAGCACTCGGCACCTCTCATGGCACGGGTCAGCAGTACGTCCTACCGATCACGCTGCCTGACGATCACGTAGTCCAGCATGTGCCATTGCTTAGACCGAGGATGCTTCCATGTTCCCTTGTAAATTTTTTTTCGTCTTGAAGATAGTGTTGGTGATGACAAGCTGGTTCTGAGAGCAGAGAGAAAGTAGGCGGTGGCCATTGGCATTGACTTTACCAATACCGTGCCTGCTAACAACTCCGGCCCACGCCTGGTAGGAGGAGCCCATTCGCGCCGTGCGTTAAAGTCTCCCAGCACCATCAGCTGTTCGTATAATGCATCCTTGATGTCCTCAGGGGTGTCGAGGGTATGGGCATAGCAGCTAAAGATAGTTGCATGTCAATCCCTTGTGAGAGGAACCCGCATCTTCATGAGACGTGCTGAAACGCCAATAGGTGTGTCCTCAATCTGTCGCACAAGAGAATTCCTTACTGCAAAACCGATGCCGTGGAGTCTGTGTTCCTGCATAGGGTATCCTTTCCAGTAGAAGGTGTAACCACCTTGGTCTTCAGTCAGGCTGCCCTCATCCGGAAGTCTGGTCTCTGACAGAGCAGCAACGTCAACGTTATATCGGGCCAGTTCCTGGGCGATGAGAGCAGTGCGTCTAGCCGGCCTGTCCGTATGAAGGTTAGAGTCTAGCATGGTACGGACGTTCCATGATGCGACTTTTATATCATATTTATTATTTCGACCATTGAATGGGAATGGTCCGACGAGCTTGGCTACCCGCCCAGACTAACTTTGAGGCAGGCAATTTTTAGGCAACCTTTTTTACGCCTCTCCCCCATTCGGGGGTAAGCAGTGTGATCCTGAAAAGGGCTGCTTAGTCACGGAGGTTGACGCCGGACACTTCTGCCGCCTCATCCTAGGAGAGAACGACTACATTCGCTTCCGCCGCCCAACGTGCAGCCGCCCAGCTAAGAGCCTGTCCTCATCCCGGACAAACTCCCACCAGCAGACAGCCATCGCCGCGGGACTTGGTCAGGGTCGGTTTCCCAAGGATATCAAACCTGCAATAGATTTGAACGAGTAAGAAGGGGTGCTCACTTCAGACCCGTATATTGATCAAGGGGAGAAGATTCCCGGTGGCAGGAGAGGGCTCAAGACAATCAGGCTTCATCCACAGCTGCAGGGGACTGCCGAGACACCAGTCTGCTGGTGCTTGCCAATAGTCGTCCCTAGACCTGGTTTTATTATCGAGGTTATCCTTCTTCTAGCCTTTACCTAAAGAGGTAGCCCTACAAGGCAGCAGGGGGTTGTTGGGGGCTGCCGAGTCTTCGGTCTGTCGAAGGTCGTCTAGCGCCTGTCCCCACTGCGTGACGCGCATTCGCCTACAACCGGACGTATGAATGTCTCGCTGCAGTTACCACCTACGGTTGTCTGCCCCACGGTTGAGCAACTCGGAACCTCGCGTCAAGTAGGTTCTATAGCCCCCTCGGAAAAGCCCCCTCTCTTCTTTCAAGGCCACGTGCGCCCAGGGTAAAAATTTTAGAAATTTCGAGAAAGAATCTGTTCCTAGCTTAATTACTCAGAACAAGCTGTGCTTGCTTTTGGACGCCACCCCCCCTCTGCAATAACACCGTGCGCAGCCACATTAACCCTACCCCCATATAACGAGGCAAGTTTCATCATCTGGAACGACGCGTTATCATGAAATGTGTTTGCTTAGAGTGACGCCAAGAATCCCTTAGGGACCGCCAGGCCGTCAGGCGTTTATCGGATCAGCCACCCGGGTATTTAACCTGAAGCTCACCATCTCTCCAGTAGATTGAAATCCCGCCATCCACTCTGTTCCGACCATAGGTGGCGTTATCACAATAACGATATCTGGTTATGCTATATTTTTTCCGCGTTATCGATTAATCGGTATCGCCGATACTTTTGGCTCTAAACTAGCGATAATCGTTAATTTCAGTTCTGTTTTTGTTTCCAGTTCAGCACAGGGACGAGCCGCGCGTGCCTTGGAGGCAGAAATATGTAGATCCGAGCTGTGAGGAGGATCCTCAAAACCTATGAGGAGATGAAGGAGAGCCTCACCAGGTAAGAAACTAAGAAACAGTAGTCAAATATTGTTACCATTGTATTATAAAATAACGCTATATATAGTCAATAATCAATATTGTATTATAATTTTGGATTTATCGATTATCGATTTATCGGTTATCGCGCCCACCTATGGTTCCGACTGCCGTCTGTTTCTTGTGAACCCATGTAACCCGTGTCGAGTCGTCGTAGTACCTCGTCGAAGATCTCGTCAGCAGATCTACCTTCGTTAAGCTTATGCCCCTGTTCAGAGGAAAGCTATAGAGCCCCCTTCTCCCTGGAGAGTTGTGCGGCCCTCTCATCTTCACCACCCCTTCAAGATTCTCATTATTTCCAGACTGACACTTCATGCCGATCTGCACAATCGTCTCCAGATGAAATTAGATCTCTCTAGAGCAGAGACAATTTTATTCTTCATCACGAAGTAATCCAACCCTATCTTCGATTCCTCCTCGTGAGAACTCCCTGAAGTATTTTCTTGAAGACCTGCGCCGTTGTGCCCCTCCTCCCCCAATTCGCCTGCGCTTGAAGGTAAAGCAATCTAGTATGGTCATCCCCAGATTACCTTTAAATTGTGAGCGGGTAAGAAGATGTGGTATAAAAATTCCTTGGAGGTTCCTAGCTTAGAGAGATACTGGGTTTGATGGGGTAATGCTTTGGGCGAATTAGAGTCACTGTGCCTGGTAGCTTAGCGGTAGAGCATCTGACAGGCAATCAGCAGCCCCGGATTCGAGTCCCAGCCAGGAATTTCAACCTTTTTTTTCCCTGGCGTTATCTCTGTCTTATCGATAAAGGATTGTCTTCATTGTGCCGCCCTCTGCTCTCTTTGATTCTAGTCTTCTTCTAATGTCCCTTTCTCTTACCTCTAAAAAACTCCTGTTTCTTTACTCATTGCTCATTCGCGGCTCATTCTCTTTCTTGTAAAGTATGTATATATATATATATATATATATATATATATATATATATATATATATATATATATATATATATATATATATATATATATATACATATATATATATATATATATATATATATATATATATATATATATATATATATATATATATATATATATACATATACATTTTGTGAATTAAAATATTAACACAAAGTGTGGTAACATATAATTCTAATATTCTTTAAGTAAGTCTGATATTGATAATAAACTGCAAATTATCTATGCACTGAATAAACAAAGTATATTACTTACCTAAATAATTATATATACATATATATATATATATATATATATATATATATAGTTGCATAAACCCGCACTTGTATTCACTTGTATTACGTCAAATGTTAAACTTCAAACTACAAATGAACAATTAATCAATCCTCGCTGACTTATATAGGAAATGGTGCGATTGCATCACCATTTGAAACGAGGGGGCGTTATTGCGTCATTACTTTACAAATGAGCTCAGCAATCAACAAGCTGAAACAACAATTATTATTGCATCATACGCCGAGTATGTGAATGTCATTCCACTTTTCAGATAATGCAATATCTTGATTTTTTTTTGCGAATAATTGTAATTCATAAATAATGAATTATCAATGACAAATATATGATAGTATATAAGTAACAACCAATAAATGCCTACTATTAAAAAGTTCCAATATTTTGACTGAAATTTAAAAATATGGAGACACATAGCGACCTCTAAATATTCACCAATTTAGTCAATGTTTTGCATCAGCTCTTTTAACATCTTATAGCATAATTTTAGCCATGTGGAGAACATTTCCAACTAATTTCAACTTTTTGCATATATATTTCGGACCACCCTATTATATATATATATATATATATATATATATATATATATATATATATATATATATATATATATATATATGAGGGGCAGTCAATAAGTGTAAGGGAATCGTCACTCCCCCGTTCTCTCGCGGTGGAGTCACGAGGCGATTACCGCAAAGACATCTGGTCCTAGGCACCGTCGGGTCAAGCGCGTAACCGCAGCGCCGCACCACTCGTCGCTATGAGAGACCTGAAGGTTAAAATGCAAGATTTCCCCCAGGAGAGTGAGATTCAATTTCACATCAAGTAAGAAATTGGAGACGTGTTTCTCCAAGCTCGAAGGCTAACGAGGAGCCGATGCAAAACTTCGTGAGAAAACCCGTTTGGCATAAGAACCCTCCTGGGCTCGTCCTCAAGCCCCCCCGGCCCTCTTACCACTCCCCCAGTGAGGTGACGAAGTTCCCGGATTAAGACCAGGCTACCTAGACTGGATAGATAGAATACGTCAGTCTCCAGGTGACGAAGTCCCCGGATTAAGACCGGGCTACCTAGACTGGATTGGTAGAATACGTCAGTCTCCAGGTGACGAAGTTCCCGGAATAAGACCAGGCTACCTAGACTGGATTGGTAGAATACGTCAGTCTCCAGGTGATGAAGTCCTCGGATTTAGATCGGGCTACCGAGACTGGACAGGTAGTTTACTTGGCTCTCCAGACCAAGAAGTACCATGCAAGAGAGGCAGGGCTACCTACCTTAAGGGGCTAAGAAACAGCTCATCCTCGAACTAGTCCCTGGTTATCAAACCAAACGTTAAGCTAACTTTGTTAAGTTCAACTTATTCTCGTCAGAGAGACTCCTCATATCCTGGTGCATCTTAAACACCAGGGGTATTCCTCGTCCTTGAGGAATTAAAGAAAGAAGGAAAAGGCTCCCCCTCAAGCCCGTTACTCGGTGGCCACACCGAACTCATAAGTTAACTTGGTTGAGGAACCAAGTTCAACTTATTCTCTTAGAGAGAAACCCCCCTCCGTTATACTCGCTCTTGAGGAAGACTGGAATTAAGAAGAAGCGCATCCTCGAGCTAGTTCCTGGCTACCAAACCGACCTTCAAGTTCAACTTATTTCCGCCAGAGAAACCCCTCTCCGTTATCCTCGCCCTTGAAGAAGACCCTCCCCGAGTTCAGTCCTCGCCCATGAGGAATTAAGTAACGAAGGAGAAAAGCTCCCCCTCGAGCTCGTTACTCGGTGGTCACACCGCACTCCAAGTTTACTTGGTTTAAGAACCAAGTTCGACTCACTCTCGCCAGAGATACTACTACTACATTGGTGCCGCATAAAGCACCGTAATTGTTCTCGTCCTTGAAGACTCCCCCCCCCGGAATACCGTGTGGAACCCCCAGCTGCCACCCTCGCCAAAAGGACCTCGTGATCCCGCCCACCTACATCTGGCCAGGCGGCACGCGTCGTGAGACAATAGCATTCCTGAGGTATTTAAACTTCAGTAGAGTCCGTAAGCCTAAATCTTATATATTGCTGTGTGTAGCGAAATTAACCAATTTTAGAGGGTCAAACTAATTGAATTAATTTTTGTTTATGATAATATTCGGAGTATTTCTGTGGTTGATGTTTAAATTTTGTGGATTCAATTGTTAAAGTTAAAATATAAGTTTATTTGGAGAATTATTGTGCGTTTCTCTATATCCTTACGTGTTTACAACGGATCTCTTCTTTAAAATAACAATATTAGCACTTTTAGCACTCTTAGAACAAAAAGGGGGGCATTCTACGACAATAAGTTTTGCGAATCGGTAGGGCAAAACAGAGGAAGGGGGATGGCTGTTTTGGGGGGTGTTAGGACAGGTTATGACGAGTCAGGACCTGCAGCCGCACGCTCCTGCCTCGTCTATTTAAGAAGCAGTAGCTCATCGCAGATCGTCAGTCACAAATTTTTCAACAATGGACAAGGTTGAGCACCGCGCAGTGATCAAATTTTAGACCAAGGAAGGCAAGAATGCAAAAGAGATCCATGAAGGCATGGTTGCAGTGTACACCGACACCGCCCCTTCCTATGCAACCATTGCTCGCTGGAATAGGGAGTTCCGCCATGGTCGTGAGTCCCTTGAAGATGACCCCCGTCCAGGACGCCCGTCAGACGTGACCATCGAGAACAATGTGGCCCGTGTGGAGAGGATGATCCTCGAAAATCGACGGGTAAAGGTCGAAGAAATTGAGCGAGAACTTGGTATATCACATGGAAGTGTTACCAACATCATCCACGACAATTTGTCTATGACCAAGGTCTGTGCCCGTTGGGTCCCTAGAAACGTCACGCCCGATGATCGACTTCAACGTCGTCAAAGTCCACAAGGCCAGAGTTGCACAAGCTGCCCTGCGCGAGTGCGGATTCGAGGAGCTCAACCATCCCCCTACAGTCCAGATCTGGCCCCTAGCGACTACTTTTTATTCCACTAGCTCAAAGATGCACTGCGTGGACGCCGGTTTGGGGACGATGAAGATGTCCAGCTCGCCGTCCAGGAGTGGATTGAACAGCAGTCGGGAGATTTCTGGTTGTGGGGAATTCGAAGCCTCAGGGACGAGTGGCGCAAGTGCATTGAAGTCGAAGGTAGTTATATTGAAAAATAATAAAACACTTTTCCTCATATCTCGTTTCCTTATATCCGAATTGCAAACCTTATTGACCTCCCCTCGTATATATATATATATATTTACCTATTACCCCCTTTTTATTATATATATTAAAATTATATTTTGGGGTATTGTCTTTATATATCCTTTGAACTGCAACTTGGCAAGACATTAGTCAAAACCGGGTCAACCGTAAATCGCACTCTTTATTAATCGCGGCCTGTGATCAGCTGTCTGCCCTTGCTAGTGTACGACCCTGTGCGTTGAACTAGTCTACACTGCATACCATGACAATACAGTTAATGATAAAGTCTAAAGATTCAAAATATATTTTTCGATAGTAATCGTTTATTGTTGCTGGATAATCAGGCTCAGCATTTCCTATTCATACCGAGGTAGTCTACGTTTCTTGCGTGGAATTTTGCCTCATCCACTATATCATTCAACCCTTGCACTTTTTTATTTATAATTTCCCAGAATAATTTAGAAGACTTGTCATCTCGAATTGTTCAAGGGACTTTATTGTCACAAATGCCAGTGACTGACCTTGGGCTGCTAAATCTTGCCTCTGTAGCACCTTCCTAAGTTGCTTACATGCCTTAAAACCAGTTCTCCTAACATTACACCATAGAGAAAATCAAATTTGGTAGCGTATGTTTGGACTCCACGAATGCAGGCCTTCACCCAGTTACACATTTTGGAGTGCATATGTCCTAACAGTCCATGGTGTTGTGCCTAATCTGACACCAAAGAAATCCAGAGATAACTCCTGCTTTAATTTTTTGAATTGTGCATCTCGTATAGGAGCCTTTTTTTTATAAGTTTTCCAATTTCATGTGTTAACTCCAGAGCATCTTTTGGCAATTTAAATTTTTTAATTGTATCCGAGCAAGCTAAATTGAGGGCGTGTCCATAGCAATGGGTACACAGGCGTAGTTTTTCAAATTCCTTAATAGTTATAGCCACACGTTTTATTTCCTGACATAGCTGAAGCTCCGTCATAACACTGACCTCTACCCCTTGCTTAAGTCAGGTTCATAGACAAGTCATCCTTAATAATTGATACATGGGACGCAGAAGTAATATTGCCTACTCCATACATATCAATGAAGTCTTCATGTGCTTCAAATTCATTATCTACCCACCGAATACATATTGTGAATCGTTCTTTGTTTTATACATCTGTGGTTTCATCAGCCATAATTGAAAAATAAGAAGTATTTTATAGCTGATGTGCAATTCCACTTAGTATCTTTAAAGCCATAATTTCCACCAGTTCATTTTGTATTTCACCTGAAGTATATTTTATCCCTTTGCTATCCAAACATTTGAGATCAGGATTGTCTTCAACTCTTAAATGGTACAATTGAATATAATTTGAGTTACTTTCATCCACATCACCTCGCAATGACAAACCTGTCTGGCTAAGAAACGTATATTTGAAAGTACTTTGAGAAGATTTTTCTTGTTAATCCATCTCTCTTGCTCATGGGATGAATACAAGCTTTCGCCAATGTCAATAATGCAATGCTGTAGTTTGAGAACACGTTCAGTGGATTCTTTGTGGCAATTGCTTTCCAATTATGGTAAACAGACCTTATGAATGCCAAGTCTTCCCAGTTCATTATATTAAGGTAAAGATTAAATGATCCACAGCAAGACTGAACTAAACAACTACCCCCAATGCATCTATCCCCCCCTCCCCTAAACCCACAGTAATCCTAGAAGATATGTTTCTGACCCCAAAATGAGATCAGAGGCCTTTGATAACTTACATGCAGATGAACCTTAGCCTGAGCGAAGGTGATGTAATAGATCTAAACAAAGATCCAGATATACATGTTAATACTGCATAGTGGAGACCACTTCACAGTCTTTTGCCCCCCCCTTCCTCCACTAACCCAAATCCCTCCCGTACTCCTCCTTTGGATAATTCATAAACAAACTTCTTTCTTTTGATATGTTAGTCTTTTTTGTTGAAAAATCTGGAGCGGCCATGGCCTTGGTAGCCTCCCCGTCTGCTACGAGCCTGGAGGGGGATAGGGTAGCAGCTTAGTCGTAGCAGCAGCAGCTTCTACACATTGGTCTTTTAGTATAGGTTTATCATCGTGCGAGATCATTGAGGATTTAGTTGTAGGTGGTACGTGGGTGGGCTTATGGTTTGATGCATATATCGGGAGGGAGGTGATCGAGTTCGATCTCTTGCTCTTCGATGGCTATACCTGCGATTAGGGGAAGATTCGTATTTTGAAATGGATGAAAGACAAGTACTTCGGGCGAGAGTGGCACTCTGCGACGGGGAGAGATACCGGGTTGTGATTCATCAAATCGGGAAATGATAATGGTACTGCTATCGCGTCACTTTGTTAGGAAGGCGTAGCTGGGTGTGTTCGCAAAGGTTTCTTTTATATGTTCCCTTATTTATTTATATTTGTTCATATGTATTCATATTACTAATATTTGGTTTCTTTTCTAGATGTATTATGGATATAGTTGATTAAACCCTATAAAAAGGAGTTTGAATAAACCTTACTACTCATTTCTATCATTACAATAAAAGCTTGTGTAGCAGCTATGCTCACCACTACTCCTAACGGTTTCTTAATGCCTTGTTTAAAGGAAAGGGCGACCGTTGTAGAGAAGCTGCTGTTGGGTGGTCGGTTCTATCGCCGATGTGCTAGACGTAGGTAGAGTGCTGTGAATGCTAGGAGCCCCATTCATCACAGCGGAAAACGTGGGTGTTGACAGTGTAATTAATGCCTTTTTCACACAAGTCTAGTTTTGCTTGGTGTCAAGAGCTACCGCATCGTAAAGACCGAACACGGATCTCTTGGTGGTAGAGGTAGTAAGGACACTTCTTGTGGCGAGCATGATGTGGGCCACCACAGTTGAGGCAATGTGTCTCTTCTGTGCAACCTGGGGCATCGTGTCCCAATTGTCCATATGGAAAGCAGAGGGAATTGGCTAAGCAGGCGTTGGGAAAATGACTCTGTGGTAGCCCGGACTATTACCTCCGAGCCAATCAACAATTGAGAAATGAGGGGCGGATTTAAGGAATATTTCTTTTAGGGCGTGATAAGTATGTAAGCCACAGACCTTTTGTTCTTCTGGAACACGTAGAGATATAGAGCGAGACCAAGCAGAGAGAGCTAGGTTGTTTCTGTTTTCGGCGAAGGTTGGTTAATATTGCGAGGGGGCGGCCTCGAATTGGTTGCAGCGACGATTTCCGTTTGAGGGTTGGATATACAAGGTTTAACTAGTATTCCTTAGTAACCGATCTTAATATGCGATGTGAGATCACAACGGTCAAATGTTAGGAACATCGTTGCTGTTTTTACCCGAGTCCCACCAACGGTTCGCTGTTGTTTAGGAATGTCAATGATCAGCTGGCTAGCAAGCTATGACTGAAGCATCCTAAGGTCATAGTCCATTAGTTCAGTGTTGAAGGTTATGTGAGATGAAAGACCAATCTCAGAGCGAGCAAAAGTTTTGAGGGTTTGAATAGAATCATGTTAGGGGGTGGCAAGTGACTTCCACTACCAGGGTTCCATCAAAATCTTTATAACAAAAATATTAAGTTTAGATGGGAATAATCAGATTTAGTTCGAAGGACCAAAAAGCGGTGGTAGTCTCGTTCCAGCGAGAACTGGAACGAGATCCAGAAGCCCGAAACTCGAAAACTTTTGCGAAATAGTTTTAGGTTTATTTTTCTCTATATTTACTACTAAATTATTTAGGGGGGAGGGGGGGGGTGTCGCAAAGTAAAGAACCCACCTACGCAGACGCGTCACCCGATGTGCACTCCTTACCCAGCACCGTCGTTTTAAGAACGCAAAGCTGCCTTTGGGATTTTCCCTTCGAGGGCGTACAGACCATGGCGCCAAGCAGCCGCGGTCCGGGCACCCACAACATCCAACTCAGCGCGGTTCAGCCATGGAACGACGCACCCCGGTGAGGCAGGACCGGCAAACCAAGACTTGTAATAATCCGAACTTAAGCCTAAAACATCCATTAGCACCCACACATTCATTCAGTCAAACACTACAACTGCCAATACAGATACGATGTCACAATCAACTCAACTTGAGGATAGAAAAAAGGGAGGGGGGTAGGCAGGACGAGACCATTATTAACATGAAAATGAAGCCATAAATAAAGATTGAGGAGAAAGGTATAGTAAAAAATCCCCCCGGCAGTCCGCTTTAATGAGCGGGCTGAGTCTCCTCTCCGACGACGAGGAAGGATCAATCTCGTGGCGAGCCTCGGATGGAATCTAGGTTCGTCTTGCCTTAGCCGCTGATGACCTCTGCTGTACTCGTACCCACCAGGCAAGGCCTTTTTTTAAACGCTACCCACTCTGTAGGGTAAGGGTAAAAAAAAAAAAAAAAAGAGTTGAAGAGTGGTCATTCCCAAGTGGAAATAACACGACCACCATACCTGGCTGTATTCTACCTTAGGTTGTTACAAATGAAACTTCCACTTCATGGCTGTTGCATGGACCGCTAGCACAGGAGAGGGTCTATAAAATTCCCCCAACATGCAACAGCCTCCCTCCTCTCTAACCCGATCCACTTAAGACAGTCTCACAGAAGACGCGGCCACACTTAATTGTGGTAACGATTCCCTCTGTTCCGAAGACCTATAAACAACATATGCTGTGGCAAATTGTGGTAACGATTCCCTCTGTCCGGAGACCTATAAACAACATATGCTGTGGCCACCCGAGGTTTGGATCACATTTTTCAGCTCTAGGTCATTCCGAGTCAAAAAAAATAAGTGCAAATCGGTGATACCTATAAATACCAGAAGCTATTATTCATCCAAGTCTCGAAAAATCTTCGGTTTTTTTTTATTGGATTCCAAAAAGAGGGTGACCCCGAGAAATGAAATTGTCATAATATTCAACCATTGCCGGCAACTCATTTAATATTTTAAAAAAGCAGGAGTAAACGAACGAGAAATAAAAGAGAACCCAGAACCGTCTAGCGCTCTCTTAGTTACTAAGAAAAATGAATTTTTAAATGAATATGGTTTCTAAAAACTACATGGATATTGCAAGGAACTAAAGTCACAACAGTTTTCTAAGAAAAAACAATTATTCTCGGTAATCAGTAGAACTTTAAGAGGGGAACCAATGTTGTTATTCATTGTTCTGATGTCTAGGAAATTGACTGCAATTTTTCTCTGCTTTATAATTAATAGGTCACCCGGGAATAAACGGCTCTTTGTGCAAACGAATACTTGCCATTGATGAGTTTTACATCTTAAAATATAAATTTAATAATTTTGAGGAATAAGAGATTGTGCATTGGAAAAATTAGGTTTCACTATGAATTAAATAAAAAAAAAATTTCAAGTATAGATACGACCTAAATTAAGTTTCGTTCTCTGGGTCGATCTTATCAATTGTTTTGACTCTCCTGTTGCCTTGGCAAAGACAACATCTCATCAGTGCCTCTTGTGTCAAATGGTAATCCTTGTAAGGAGGATAAAGAGATGAATCAAGTTGATTGAGATTCTGAATTAAAAGTTGTTCCGCCTTTTGAAAATTAAATGCAATCATCTCATCGCAGGCCGTCTTGAAAGTTTTTTCTGTATTCTGAAATTGAGACGAATATTTAAGTCTTAAACATGTTTTGCAAAATAGTTAATTTTCATACTGAGTAAGGATGGATTAAAAAAAAAAAATAAAGCAAAGATCTCGCCAACAAGGGCACATCAGCCGAAAATATGCATTAGTCCATCTTTATGATATAATACAAACAAGATTACCACGGCAAGCTCAGGCGCCAGAGAGGCCAAATTCCTAATGGGCCCGAACGTGTGGTCAGGACCAAAACTCCTACATACAATGGACGAGGCTAACCTCCTCCCCAATTTAATAGAAACCGAGCCGAGCGCAAGGGACAAGCGGTACCGACCCCGCTGCACCTGACACTGGTAGAGGGAGCGCGCGCTAAGCTGCTACAAACACCAAATTTTTTTTTTTATTAAGAGCCTATCTAGCGACGGCCTAATAGGGCAAAAGTGGTATAATCACTTTAGTCTAGTGCTACACTCTATTAAAATAATATACGAAATACCAAAAAAAAAAAAACACAAGAAGGCACGCTCGGCAGGGAAAGTTGGCTTGCCTCCACCAGGGACGGGAACATGCGACCTACCTACAATAAAGAAGAGTCAAATAAATGGAGGAGGCTCCAAAAAGCCAGATAGTGCACAAGTTTGTGTAAACGAACCCGTCCCGAGAACAAGGGACAAGAGGTAGCCACCCCGCTAGTCCCAGTACCGGAACAGGTAACGTGCGCGAAGATCACCCATACTGGGACATTCAACAAGAATGTGCCGATGGGTCAAGCGAAGTGGTCGCAGTAAGGTGCAGGGAAACGCTCCATCAAATGACGGTGCATCCCGCGATTGAGTCCGATTCGAAGACGACAGAAAGCGACCTGAAGCCGTGGTGGCGGTATTGAGAGGGTAGGTCCATGGGAACAGTTGTGGAGCAATGGCACGTAACTTTAAGTTCCCTTCGACCGTCTCCCATCTTTTTTGCCAAGCAGCCCGGATTCCTGCCATGTAATCGGTGTGAGGAAAAACGAAATGCTTGTCTAGTCCTCGCGGACTCTTTGGCGCCCTCATTCCCCGTAATTCCAACATGTCCAGGAACCCAGCAAAAGGTAATCTCGACATCCGCCAAGCTCGCCGAAACCGTGGCATCACAGATACCGCAAAGCAGGAAATGTTAAGATTCCAATGACCAGAGAGTACTCAGGGCGCTTTGTTGAGTCGGTATAGATCACAATCCAGTCTCCGAACCGGAAACGTCGCGTTATCTCCCGTACCGAACTGTGTATTGAAACCAGCTCAGCAGAGCCCCGCTGACTTCAAACAGAGGGGAGACGGCGGGGAAACTGACCCCCTCGTGGGACTTGAAGCCATCCGTATACACTGGCACGGTTCCAGCGTGACACGAAGTGTTCCAAAAAGGCCGAACGCAATACTCCTGGCGCTGTAGAAGCTTTCGGAGCAGAGGCGTGGCGACAAATAGTAAAAGGTGGTACCCTCCAGGGTGGCGTCCTGGGCAGAACCAGGGGCGCCACCGGCCTCTCGAAGGAGTTTTCTAGCCCTTAGGGTATGACTGGCGTTTCTTGGCGGCATAGGCATCGTCGAGATCAGCTGCGGATGCAGTGAGAGCTGTTAGCGAGTGAAGGAGACGCTGAGCTTACGTGTACAGGCGAGTGATGCACTGTGCACGGCGCAAGGCGAGTGACATCTCCCCAGCATCGAAAAGTAAGCTCTCGATGGGAAAAGTGATGCACCGGTCGCCAGGCGAAGGCCGGTCTGGTGGATCAAGGCCACCTTCCGCAATAAACGCTCGGCTGCGGATGCATAAAAGTCTCATTCGTTGTCGAGATTCGAACGAACAAAGGATCGATGAAAAAGTAAGGCAGTCGCCCTATCAGCACCCCAAGCGCTGAACGTCACGGAACGCACAATATCCATGGCGCGGGTACAAGAGACCCTAAGGCTGCGAATATGAGCCTCCCAGGTGAGGCGTCGCTCAAATACAAGACCAAGAAAACGGTGCGATTCAACCACTTCCAAGCGTACCCCATTAAGAAACAAATCTGGTTCAGGGTGGAGCCGTGGATGGCGGCAGAAGTGCACCACCTTAGTCTTGGCCAAGGAAAACCGAATCCTGTGCGCTTCGGCATAGCGAGAGACGCGGTTCAATGCCTGTTGGAGTCGACGCTCCAGAGTTGGCATCTGGGCCGCGCCAAAAGAGATCTAAAGGTCATCCACGTAGAGCGTATGGAGAACATCTGACGTTAGCACCGAGGTGATGCTTTTGAAGCTCAGGCCAAATAGTGCGACACTGAGGACACTTTCCTGCTCCATTGGGTTGGAGAGGGCGCGCCCCCAACCGTACAGGGAATTGACGATCTCGCAAAAATTCAGATATAAACATTGGGAGGAGTCCCCTCGCCCCCATTGTCTTAAGAATCTCCATGATACCACATCGCCATGCGGTATCATAGGCCTTCTCCAGATCGAAAAGCACCGAGTGTAGTGGTGTCTACGAAGGAAGGCCTCGAAGCCGCCTGAGGAGAAGCTTGCACAGGGGCGGACTCGGGTTCTGTGCTTAGCACCGATCACGGGTTCGACCCCATTGAAGATCTTACCGTCTGGGGTGGGGTCACCTCAGGGACCATGTCTTTTTCCGGACGGGGGGGGGGAGGCGGAGGGCATCCATGTAGCAATCCACACCATCCCCACAAGACATCACGGACCCCACTCGGTTCCTTTTTTTATCGTATAATGCCGGGGAACCGACTTCCGTCGGGGAAGAGGATGGAGGGAGGGGGGGGGAGGGAAACTGGTAACCAGGCCCCCTGTAAACTCATAATACACGACTGCAGGACGTTAGGGGTCACGGACCGAGGGGCGCTGCCATCCCTTACCCCCCCTAAGTGGGTTGCCCTATCGAGCCGCTCCCGGTGGTCAATATTGGGCAGCCCGCATACTTTCTTGGCAGTCCCCTGTGAAGGCAAAGGAGGGACTGCTGCTGTAGAAGAGATAGAGTCACCAGAGGGCGCCTCCATAGAAGGGGGTGATGGGAAGTTCCCTGCACCTGTAGGCCTAGGAGAGGAGTAAGGCTCCTCTCCGATAAAATAAGTTTGGAGGGGCCCCTGAGAAAGCACATGTGGGGGGGAAGGGACCTCCTGTTCTGCTGTGGAGTTGCCTGAGAGCAGCCCCGACGATGGTAAGGGGAAGGGGGATTTGATGGAGAGTTTAAATATACTTCATCAGTGGGCATGGGGTGACCCTGTTAAATTCAAGGGATGCACACGCTAATCACCCCACGCAGTAGCCCGCTCTGGGAGGGGGGAATAAGGAGCCGGTAAAGCCAGCTGACACCTTTGAGGCCACTCCTACTGACCAGTGGCCAGGCAGCCTATCAGCATGACGGCTCCACCTTGGGCTGGGCATAAAATTAATAGTCCATGAAAAGTAAGAAAAAGGGAAGGTCAGGGTGGGGGTGAGGCAGGTTGTTAAAAATACACCACCCCAAACCGGAGCTCAGGGGTAAGGGGGCGTTGTCCGCTTCCCCCTCAGCCCCGATCATGATAGTTGGGTGAGAGGAAGCTGGTCGGTGTCTACCAAGTGAAATTAGAGGCTGACCAGAGAAAGTTGTGGGAGAGGTTGTATGGAAAGTGAGGAAGGAGGGTAAGAAGACAGGCTGTCAGAAAGAAGAGGCTAAGCTGGGGCCGGACGGGGCGCTGAGTCCCGTCAACATGGCGGCCAGAAAAGCAAATCGCTGTGCCCCTTACGAGGAAAGGGTCCTGTAACAAGCTCCTTTCTTTCACACACTTGCCACCTCTGCACGAGGGCTCATCCCATTAAGTAAAGAAACATATGCTTGCTATGAAGTTGCTTGGAAACAAAATGGAATCTGGCCACGCCTGATTAAATTAACATAGGGTGAAATAATTCAGGGGGTGCTTATAGGTATATTGGTTCCCTGAGGGATGCTTAAAGCAGGCACCTCCACAAAAACAGTTAAGACATTAAAAAAAATAGAAGTTAAGCCCACGCCGATGCGGGTACTGGGGAAAAACTCAATGAGCCCCATCGACCAACCTAATCTCCTTGAAAGTAATTTATTCCGCTGAATGTGGGCCACCATACTTGATCCAAGCATAACTAAGGTAACTTCGTGTCTGGCAAAAGTGATTTGGACGGGGGTATTGTTTGCTGCAATGCATCTCATCAAACATCCCCATTGAAAGTGTGTGCATCAGGAGAGCATTGAGAAGGTCAAGGCAGGAAAACGAAGCCGTCTACCAGTGATAAGTGAATTCTTTGACATTAAGCATACCCACCATTCCATTGGGGAATCATGAGGGACATACCCAACATGGTCTCTTGAAGGCAAACTGCTAAAGTAAAATGGGAGACGAGCTTCTGAAGCTCCTCATAGTTAGCCCTGAGTCCAAAGCATTTACCCAGAACCCAGAAGGAGATTGCCCTCTAGAACTATTATGA
The DNA here is from genome assembly GCA_963969495.1 of Ceratothoa steindachneri. Taxonomy (NCBI): domain Eukaryota; kingdom Metazoa; phylum Arthropoda; class Malacostraca; order Isopoda; family Cymothoidae; genus Ceratothoa; species Ceratothoa steindachneri. The sequence goes on from OZ018324.1 coordinate 8,801,918, forward strand.
AGGAGCTGCTACAGTGACCATTGGCGTATTAGAGGAGCAAGTCCTAACATAAATGGCTGTAGACTGTTTACAGACTGACCAAAGTCTAGTAAGCCCTGATGTCTAGTGGATCTTAACCAGGAAAATTTGTACCTCTGCCTTCAGCTGGTGAGCATTCCCTCATTTTGGGGGCTTGGAAGAGTGTGTCAGTTGGGACCGATTTAACATTGGTCAGGGCTGGGGGAGCCCAGTCCAATGTTGCTTTGCCCTCTTCCTGGAAGTAGGCTGAGAAATGCCCAGGGGGTGGTACAGCCAAACCTTCCTGGATTTACCTCCACCGAGTCTAGCAATTTGTGGAAGAGCAGGGCTGCTTCGTATTTCTCAAAGGAATCAGCAGGTAGGGGTGAGGTGGGAGGGGTATAGGTTGGAGTAGAGATTGCACCTTTCTTGCTACCACCTTGGATTGAGTATTGCCGAGGGGTTCCTGACGGATGGGTGCGGGAGCTACCTTGCTCGTAGCGTAGGCCATGGAAGGGCAATGAGTGGAGGGTGCTTCTTCACTTGAGAGGCTTATGAAGTGCCAGGTCGCGCAGGCTGTGACAGGATAATCTTAACATCTCTAAATAAAACTCAGTCTGCAGCCTAGATGGCCAGGACACCTCTTCTGAACAAATACAAATTACAATCTATAGAGTAAACAGGATACAATCGTCACAATTCAGACATTTGGCCTTGCTCAGCATTAGAGTAGTTTACATAGATTTGGGTTGACCTGATTTTGGATGTCAATAAGATTCATTATGGCCAAATGTGTGGCAGTGATAACACCTCTGCAGTACCATGGCATGAATGCCTTCACATGGTAGCAATACCATAGCACACAGAATCATGAAACCTATAGACTTTGAAAGTAAAAAGCGCCAAGAAGTATCAGAAGACCCCTTTCTCCTTCCTAGACATTCGTTAGTCAGCAATCGTAATTTCCTTGTGTGAATAGTTTACCAGTTGCATACAAATACTACCTTTATAAAGTTCAGAGTAGTGCATGAGGTAGCCAAAATAACCAAAAGGGGTCCTTCCAAGAAACCCTTGGTTCCCTCATGATGAATGAGGCTAGGCCCTGGCAACATGGGTTGTTCAAACAAACAGTCAAACTGACACCTATTAAGAACCATCGAAGCAAATGGGCTTAGGACACCCAACAGCCACTCAATGAGCAACCAGGAGGTACTAATGGCTTCTCTCTTTTGATGCCCTGTTCATTTTGGATGATGGTGGGGTTTTCACCCTCTTGAGGTGGCACTAGGCTGGATGGAGCTTTTAACCTAATCATTTCCCTAAATTATGAGGGATTCATCAGTCCCTGGTGACCCCCTCCCCCAGTACACATAGAAAGAGAGACCTTACCTTTCCTTCTCTTATTACCCTTTGGGGAGAAGCTTGATTCGAGGTGAGATTAGGTTTGAGGGTCAGTCCTTCCAAGCAACCTCCCAACTCCCTACTGAGGAATACCATGCCACGTGGAGCAAGGATCTCTTTGCTGCAATATTAGAGTCCCCACTGATCCTAGAGGGGTTGTCCATTGGAACATTAGCCTTTATGGTGTTGTGGGTCCAGAGAGCTGGTTTCAGATTAAGAAACTTGTCACTGCTGACACGCTACTGTGTATGACAGGCAACACCTGCATTGGAGAGAAAATCCCACTGGTGCCCATGAAGCTTACCAGGCAGGGGACCATAAGTTGGGAAGAATTGGTGCAGACAACAGCAGGTTCTGCTAGTGAAGGTCTCTCACAGGAAGTCCAAATCTGCTGCCAGTTCAATGCGAGTGGAAGAGCCACCTGCCACCAGTTCTAAATTTTTTCCTTTAAAGGCACCCTTGAGAAGGCACTACAGCACTAGACATAACTGCTTGAGGGGACCGCTTACAAAAGTGGTGGTGGAGGGGACTCCCCCCCTTCACCAGGAGAAGGGGAGGGGAAATCCCTTCACCATCAAGAAGTAATTATTTTTGTGAGAAATCACATTTGGACCCGTGTTAGAGACAGAATGCAAACATTAAACAGCTGCTCTGGGAGACCAGGCTGAACTTGGTGCATAAGGTGCCAATTGAACTAGCTTGGCACCATCAGTGACCACCTTTCCGAACAAGTAGCCAAACGCTCCACAGCATGGCACACCACTGTGATTTGGATGTAGTAAATGGATGCAGAAGAAAAGAAACATGGAGAAAAGGAGTAAAGAGATGGCAGAGTGCAAGTATATTAACCACCACCACCCCCACATTCGCAATTGGGGCCCGAGAGGCAGGGAGGGTGAATGCACCCTCCCAGGCACAACCTGGGGTGAGTGGATGAAAGAGGGTTGGCAACTAGCCACTTGCTGAGAGGGGTCAGAAGAAAGTGGCGATAGAGTAAAATGGAAATGTCTAGAAAGAACAACAACCAGGTAGATGAAATGAATGAAAGCTACTTGGTGACTAGCCTACAAATTTAATTGCTGGCCAAGGAGATTAGGTGAGGTGATTGTAAGGAATGTGGCTAAAGAAAAAGGTACAAAGGAGATTTCTGGAAGGAAAAAAGCTTGGGTAGTTTTAATCTAGTTTCAGACTAGGGGGGGGTGGCTTGTTGTTCCATCGGGTGCAAGTTTACAAGTGTTATCCCCCTTGTACGGTGCTAGAATGTGATTTGCCCATTTAGGCCAATGGCTCCAAGGTTACACAGATGTACCAGGAGCAACATCTGAGGGATAAAATATCTTCTGTTTGGTATATATGCACACTGTCTGTTATCCATATAAAAACATACAATATACAGGGCCTGAGTCTAAATAAACAAACTATGTGGAAAGTTAATTGCTAGAAAACTATTTACCTGAAGATTTTTAAGAGCTGCCAAAATGTTTGTCTGATCTTGACACTGGTCACACTTAAAGAAAGGAGTCGGCGCTTCTGTGGGCACAGCAATTGGAGCCTTACATTTTTGACACTTAAACTTCATAACTGAATTGTCCATTTCTTTGAATTGTAGCCAATTATTTACACATGGCTGTCAAAGAAAATTATTGATTTGGTAAAGTATAACTAATACAAACATATTTGTAATGCTACCTAGGGGTAGTACATAAGGAAATGACAACTATAGTTTTGATTAGAGAGATGCTGGGTTGAAAACAATCTCCCTTTTTATGGTCTAAATGAAATTGAATGAGGGGTGGGATTGACTAACTTGGATCTCCGTATCCATCCATGGACATTGAAATAATAGTTCAATTCCTTATTCTAGTTCAGTAAAAGGGACAAATTTTACTTTACCTCACACATGCAGTCAAACCAGTATCTCTCAGCTAGGCCAACTTTACGTTGTGCCTTAGATTTGGTGGCAAAAGATGGTCCATAGTTCTCTGGTACTAATTCTCCTTTCAGAATTGGCCGAACAGCTTTGGTGATAACACTGTTACCACTGAAGTACCTTTTAGGAAAAAAAAGTTTGGTTAAAGAATGGATGGCTGATATCTAAAATGATGTAACTCTTTTTTTTTATCATAACACTACCCAACAAGTCAACATTAACATACATTTTTTGTTTGATTTGTTAGGTTTACCACAAATCTGGAAGCATTAAAGAAAAAATGTGGGAATGTGTAGTTCCATGTGTGATCTTAACCACAGGTTGCTACAGTAAGAGGGAGCTGCTGCAAAGTCAACCCTATGACTAACCGCACCCAAGGTGGCATAACTTTTCTAAGCTGGGAACAGTGTTTCCTTCAACTAGATCATATCCTACATTAGTATATAGCAATGCTGTAAGATGGGGGAAGGAAATAGGAAAAACAAATGATTTTAGTGGTACCTTGAATTAAAGTGCACCAACTTACAAGTTTTCAGAGTCATGAGCCATCGCTAGGTCAATATTTTGCTTTGCCTAATTCAGTTACAAGCAAGCTTCAGATACTGTACACTACCGATAGTTGGTGCAGCTAATGCCACAATAAACCACGCCTCTCTGTTGTGTAGTGTTTTTTGCACAGTTATTTATTTTGCCAAATTTCTTTGTTTTACCCATTGGTCCTAAGAAAGTGAGTGCAAAGGACAGTGCTGAGAAGAAGCAGCAAATGATGACCATGGAATTAAAGGATGAAATCATAGAAAACCATGAGTAAGGGGTGGGTGTTTTGACTTGTCAAGGCAGTACAAGTGTAGTACTTCTAAAATATGTACTGTACTCAAGCATAAGTTGATAAAGGGTATAATGACAGCCAAAGGTGTTAAAATTATTTCTAAGCTGCAGACCTCTCTCCCTGAAGAGATGGGAGAAGCAGCTGCTGGTGTGGTTGATGGAGAAGCAGCTCGCAAGAGATACTGTGATAGAGACGATCTATCATCTGCAAAAAGGCATGAGCCCTTTACGCCAATTTGCTGCATCAGACTCAAGGAAATTCAACGGGTGAGGCATCAGAGCATTCATTCAAAGTCAGTTGGGGCTGGTTTGACAATTTTAAAATGAGAACCAAGGTAAATACACTTTATAATACCAGTTTATTTCTTTACATTCTCATTTATTAGGTTTTTATATATTACTTGTTATTTACAGATACTTTTACTTATTTAAAAATAGTGTGGGGGGGGTGGAGGAGATTAATGGCATTTCAATTAATTTCAATGGGAATATTGATACAAGCTCAGCCCCAAAATGAATTAAATGTATAAATCAGGGTACCACTGTATATAAAAAGTTGAATAGGCTAGCGTTAATCAGGTCAGGATTAGGACTTAACCCCAAATTCAATCTTAGATCATCTAATGCCTTGATACAATTAATGCTGGAGAAAATTTGTTTCCTCAATCCATTCAACACAAAGAGACACAGAAGTGACCACAATTAGTCACCTTTATAACACACACAACTATAGAAAGGAAAGATAAAACTGGCTACAATTCAAAAGTATATGAATAGCACAAGGTAGGAAACTAGTTCATATATTTTTCTTCATTAATTATTGAAAATTATTCATTTAGCCTTGTCAACTTAGCTAAGCTACTGAAGCGCATAGATATTTCCTTCTATAATGCCTAACTTAAAAAAAAGCCCTTAAATCTTTCAAACCATAATCGTTTTTAAGGTAAAAATATATTCCTTGCTTCAAATACTCTTTGTATACAGTATATCCTAAAAATATCTTTGAAAAACACATTACAAAATAAATAGAAGGCTTCAACTTCAACCAGTTTACCATAAAGTAGAGTTGGCACACTTCAATGCTACTAAAAACTACCCACTGTTCCATACTTTATGCCCTATTAGGCAAAAGGCCAGCCATCATTTTTTCCTCACCAAATTTGCTCTTTACAGCAGTAAGGTGTAGTGATGTAGTAATATGACCATCCAGATTAGAAACACATTGAAAAATAAGTCCAACTTGAATACTTTCATTGAAAATACATAGTTATCATAAATGCAGTTATTATTTTATATCTAAGATTTTTTTTTTTTTTTTAATTAAGGGGCTATCTGGCGACTGCCGACTTAGGCATTAGTCGCCGTAAACAAACAGCCTAGTTCTAGGCTACTTTAAAAATTAAACAGGAAACAATAAAAAGAAATAACAATAACAATAAAGAAGCAATAACAAAAACAATAACAACAAACCGGGTTAAATGAAAGGGAGAAGGCCAGCCTCCCCCAAAAAGTCAATAAGTCCACTAGTCATGGTGCACGCACTCGTCCCGAGTACAAGGGACAGGCGGTAGCGACCCCGCTCATCCCGGTACCGGGACAGGTATCGTGCGCGAAGATCACCCAGACTGGGACATTCGACAAGAATGTGCCGAACAGTCTGGGGGACGACGCAGTCGTTGCAATAGGGCACAGGCGAGCGCTCCATCAAGTAGCGATGCGTCACACGAGTGTGTCCGATTCGAAGACGACAGAAAGCAACCTGAAGCCGCCGCAGCATTGGGGGATAGGTCCATGGGAACAGTCGCGGCGCAATGGCACGCAACTTTAAGTTCCCCTCGACCGTCTCCCATCTTCTTTGCCAAGCAGTCCGAAGAGCTGCCCGTATTCCTGCCATGTAGTCAGTGTGAGGAAGAGCGAAACGCTGGTCCGGTCGCAGAGTCCTCGCAGACTCTTTGGCGCCCTCATTCCCCGCAATTCCTACATGTCCAGGAACCCAGCAGAAGATAATCTCGAAGAAGCCCGGCTCGCCAAAACCGTGGCGTCACGGATTTCGCGAACCAGGGGATGCGGAGAATCCAATGCCCCGAGAGCACTCAGGGCGCTTTGTGAGTCGCTATAGATCACAATCCGGTCTCAGAACCGGGCACGTCGCGTAATCTCCCGTACCGAGTGGTGTATTGCCACCAGCTCGGCCGTGAAGACAGACGCAGCGCCTGGTAGAGCCCCGCTGACTTCAAACAGAGGGGATACGGCGTGGAAGCCGACCACCTCTTGGGACTTGGAGCCATCCCTATACACTGGCACGGTACCAGCGTGACACGATGTGTGCTCCAAAAAGGTCGAACGCAATACTCCCGGCGCAGTACAAGCTTTGGGAGCAGAGGCGTGGCGACAAATAGCCAAATGTGGTACCCTCCAGGGTGGCGTCCTGGGCAGAACCAGGGGCGCCACCGGCCCGAGAGCTATATCTACCTCTCGAAGGAGTTTCCTGGCACTAAACCCAAAGGGCTTAGGGTATGACTGGCGTCTCTCGGCGGCATAGGCACCATCGAGATCAGCTGCGGATGCAGTGAGAGCTGTTGGCGCCGGGCTCGCGCGTACAGGCGAGTGGCATCTCCCCAGCAGAAGGCACCGGTCGCAAGGCGAAGGCCGGTGTGGTGGATTGAATCCACCTTCCGCAATAAACGCTCGGCTGCGGATGCATAAAACTCGCATCCGTAGTCGAGCTTCGAGCGAACAAAGGATCGATAAAAAAGTAAGGCGGTAGCCCTATCAGCGCCCCAAGCGCGGGTACAAGAGACCCTAAGGCTGCGAATATGAGCCTCCCAGGTGAGGCGTCGGTCGAATACAAGACCAAGGAAACGGTGCGACTCAACCACATCCAGGCGCACCCCATTAAGAAACAAATCTGGGTCGGGGTGAAGCCGTGGATGGCGGCAGAAGTGCACCACCTTAGTCTTGGCCAAAGAAAACCGAAACCTGTGCGCTTCGGCATAGCGAGAGACGCGGTTCAATGCCTGTTGGAGTCGACGCTCCAGAGTTGGCATCTGGGCCGCGCCAAAAGAGATCGAAAGGTCGTCCACGTAGAGCGTAGCGAGAACATCTTCCGGCAGCACCGAGGTGATGCCGTTGATGCTCAGGGCAAAGAGTGTGACACTGAGGACACGTCCCTGCGGGACACCCTCTTCCTGCTCCTTTGGGCCGGAGAGGGCTCCCCCCACCCGTACGCGGAATCGACGATCTCGCAAAAATTCAGATATAAACATTGGGAGGCGTCCCCTCGCCCCCATCGTGTGGAGAGTCTCCATGATACCGTATCGCCATGCGGTATCATAGGCCTTCTCCAGATCAAAAAACACCGTGGCGTAGTGCTGTCTACGAACGAAAGCCTCGCAGACGGCATTTTCCAGGCGGAGCAGAGCATCCGACGTGGAGTGGAACTTACGGAAGCCGCACTGTGCAGAAGACAGATGGCCTCCGCTGTCCAGGAAAAAAGCTAATCTTACATTTACCAATTTCTCCATCAACTTGCACACGCAAGAGGTTAGAGAGATTGGGCGGAAACCGGTTGGAGTAGAGTGATCTCTCCCCGGCTTGCGAAAGGCGAGCACAGTAGCGATTCGCCAGGAGTCTGGGAGAAGACCTTCCACCCAGATCCTGTTGAACAAATCTAAAAGAAAGGCCATGCCTCGCTCACCCAGGTGTCGAAGCATGGCGTACGGGACATCGTCCGGACCATGGGCGGTGTCCGCGCACGAAGCGAGAGCGGAACGCAACTCACTCACGGTAAACTTGTCGTTGAAGGGTTCTCCGCCTCTGGAGGTAAAGTCCAGCCGGCGGCATTCCGCGACATCACGACGTGCATTGAATGCTGGCGGAGCAGCATCACGGCTAGAGAATGCGGAAAAAAAGCGGTCGCTAAGGATTCCGCCACGGACGCGGGGTCCGAGATTGCGGTCCCATTCTCCTGGAGAACGGGAGGGGGGTCCTGCGAGAACTTGCCCCGAATCCTTTTGACTCGCTTCCACACCTCAGCTAAAGGGGTCTTCCCGTTAAGTGAAGACACGTATGCCCGCCAAGAAGAGCGGCGGGCGTGCTTCGAAATATACCGGAACCTAGCCCTAGCCCGACGAAATTCAGCGACAGTGAAATCGTTCGGGCGGCGCTTATAGCGCATGTAGGCATAACGCTTCTGTTTGAGGGCCGTCTCACACTCGGCCGACCACCATGGGAGTGGTCGGCGTGCAAAACGGCCAGACGTCCTAGGAATAGTAGTCAGGCCCACGGCGATGAGGTTGCCGGAGAAGAACTCAACGGCCTCATCTACCGACCTAAACTCCTCGACTGAGATAGAGAATTCAGTCATTTCCTGAAATGCAGGCCACCACGCCCGCGCCAAGCACCACCGAGGTGGTCTCTCAGGCGGCAGTTGCCCTGAAAAGGATATTTGAATGGGAAAGTGATCACTACCATGGAGGTCATCGACCACCCCCCAATCAAAATCAGGCTGTGCATCCGAGGAGCACAAAGACAGGTCAAGGCAAGAAAATGAAGCGGTTCTCGGACAGTGATGCGTAAACTCATCCACGTTTAGGACACCCATCTCAAGCTCTTCGATCAGATCGGCAAGGACTTGTCCCCTGGGATTTATGGAGTAATCTCCCCAGAGAGGATGCCTGCCGTTCAGATCTCCAAGCAAGAGATAGGGCCTCGGCAACCGTGCCACGACGCGGCGGAAGTCCCCCGCGTCGAAGTCAGCTGACGGTGGAATGTACGCAGAAATGATAGTATACCTCCTATCCAGGTGCAACTGCACAGCCACTGCCTGAAAGGAGGTATCTAAAGAGAAAGGAAGAACGGAGACATCATGCCGGGTGTAAACCGCGCATCCCCCAGCCCGGCCATCCCGCGGTGGTGGGGTCGCAAGACCCTTATACCCCGGGAGGGCAGGCAGGGGGCACGCGCCTAGCATGGTCTCCTGCAAAAAAATAGCTAACGGGGAACGGGACGAGGCGAGCCTCCGCAGCTCCTCCCAGTTGGCCCGGAGTCCACGGCAATTCCATTGAAGGAATATGCCCTCCAGGCCTAGCTCGGAGGAGACGCGGGGGCCCTCCTCGAATTGAAGACCCTCACGGGAATGGCCGTACGCTTCCCGGGGGCAGAACCCCGGGCGCTGTTGGCCGGACAAAGCGCTGGAGGCGCTGTCGCCTTCGAGGACTTATTGGGGGAGGTTGGGCTCGCCATGCGAGTCTTTTCCTCCCTCCGCCTCGAAACCTTAGGCGGGCGCTGCGGCTTCGGAGGCGGGGGGCCCTCTTTTCGAGGAACCACCGTCTCCGAGCCACTCGCTCCACCTCGGGGCGTGGGCGAAGGAGCCGAAGCTCCTTTGTTGCTGTCATCCTTTCGGGGGACAGCTTTAGGAACCCCTGAAGATGGCCTAGCGACCATCTTCAGGGGTGTTGCCTCCTGTGAGTCTAACGACTCGGTGGAGGCGCGTGGCCGTTTCGCCTTGCGGGAAACGGTCACGCTGGGGGAAGAGGGGGGAGCCCTGGTTTTAGCCCGGGCTGGGTATGAACCCTTTTTGCCGCCAGCTTTACCAGGGGAGCGCCCGGGTTGGGTAGAGCCCGCAGAAGGGCTCCGAATGGGCGCGGAAACAACCGTGCTCGTTGGCCTGGATGGGCCAGGAGCAGAGGGTGCCTTTCGAACTACTGAGGCATATGACGTCCCAGGCAGAGCTGGGCGCTCCAGGACCAAGTCCTTAGCCTCGCGGAATGAGAGTCTATCCTGGGCCTGAACGGCCAGGATTTCTGTCTCCAGGAGATATGCACCACATTGCTTCGAAGAAGCAGGGTGCGGCTCTCCGCAATTGACACACTTGGTCACACACGATTTGGACTTATCGTGTGCGACCTTGGAGCAATTTACACAGACTTCGGGTGACCCCGATTTTGCACGTCTACATGAGCGATTCGTATGGCCGAAGCGGTGACAGTAATAGCACCGCCGCGGCAGTGGCACGAATGCCTTCACGCGGTAGCGGTACCAACCGGCACGCACCGACTCAGGGAGCTTGTCACTGTCGAACGTGACGAAGAGTGTAGGGGTGGGTCTCGAAGCCCCTCCCTGTTTTCTCATCACAAGTTCGACCTTGACCGCCCCATGGTCGGCCAGCTCTAGGGTGATGTCGTCAATGGAGTAGTCAACGAGTTCCCTCGCATAAACTACTCCTTTTACAAAGTTCATGGTAGAGTGCGGCGTCACACTCACCGGGGTGCCATGAAGTGTCCGAAGAGCACTTATCTTGGCCGCCTCGGCGGGATTCGACGCATTCGCCAGAAGGCTGCCGTCCGAGAAACGGGTCACCTTCGGCTCTCTACCAATTGCACTAGCTAATCCTCTCCTCTGATGGATCATGTTGCCCTTGGACAACATGCTGCCATCAGTGGAGCGAATAACGAGAAAGCGTTTGAAGCCAGCGGGCTCGAAAACGCCAGGTAACCTCTGAATGAGGGGCCCCGATGTCATCGAGGCTCCGCCCTGTGCACTTTTGGTGTTAGTCTTGGTCAGGGGCTCCGCACACGAGGGGGTAGAGGGGCCGGATGTGCCGATCTTGGCTTGGTCGCCTACCAAAGTGGCAGCAGACCCATCCGTCCCCGCAGCCCCCGCGGATGGAGAGGAGCCCCGAGTCTTTTTCGTCTTTTTAGTCTTCTTTGTCTTTTTCTTTTATGGAGAGGAGGGCGGGGAATGAACCCGCTTTTCACCTCCGCCTGCAGAAGCCCCCAGGCCAGATGGACCGGCCTCAGCCAGGTCCCTCTCTGAAATGGAGAAGGTCCTGGTTGTCGTCGGGGCACCGGTCGGAGGAGATCCCTCCCCTCCTTTTACTGCCTCGGAGCCCTGAGCCATTTGAGGAGGACCTTGCATAGGGTCGGATTCGGGTTCGGTGCTTGGCGCCGAGCCCGAATTCCCCCCCATGGAAGGCCCTACCGTCTGAGGCTGGGTCTCCTCAAGGACCATGTTTATCACAGGACGGGCTTCCAGTTGGCCATCCCCTCCCAGGACATCGCAGGTCCCCTTGGCAGTGTCGCCAGTCTTGTGTGGGGAGGCACAGGCCTTGACCCCAGCAAGGTTTAAAATTCTTGCCAGCAGGTCTTTTGAGGGAAGCGACCGAAGGGGCCTGGCTTCCCTCTCTCCCCTAAGGGGGTTTGCCCTACCGAGCCGCTTTGATGGGGAGCGGCTGGCTAAGGGCTGCCTGCTGGCTTTCTTGGCAGTCCCCTTGGAAAGAAAAGAGGGGACTGCCGCTGGGAAAAGGGAGGTGCCCGAAAGCACCTCCAGAGAAGGGGGTGAGGGGGAGTCCCCTGCACCCGTAGGCGAAGGAGAGGAGTAAGCCTCCTCTCCGGTTAGAGAAGTATGGAGGGTCCCCTGTGCAAGCACAGGGGGGGGGGGGACCTCCATTTTTTTGCTGGAGCTGCCCGAGGGCGGCTCCGTCGATGGAACAGGGGAAGTTGAGGGTTGGGTTTGTTTTGTTTTTTTATCATCATTGGGCATGGTGACCCTTTTTTAAACACGGGATGCAATCGCGCACACCTCTCGCAGTAGCCCGCACTGCGAGAGGTGCTTACAAGCCCGGCAGAGCCAGGCGCCGCCATTTAAGACCACCCCTCCCGCCTGGTGGCCTGGCAGTCCATCGGCATGGCGGCTCCACCTTAGACACGACGTAAAAATTAATAGATTGTGAAGAGGAGAGGAAAAGGGATGTGAGGAAGGTATGGGTGGGGATGAAGCAGGTAGTTAAAAACCAGCCACCCCAGACCGGAGCTCAGGGGTTAGGGAACATTGTCCCCCACCCCCTCAGCCCCGATGCGGGATGGTTGGCTGAAAGGAAGGTCAGCATCTACCCTGTGAAATTAGAGGCTGACCAGAGAAAGTTGTGGGAGAGGTTGTGTGAAAAGAGAGGAAACAAGTGTTTTGAAGGAAGGAAGAGAGGCTAAGCTGGGGCCGGACGGGGTGCTGAGTCCCGTCAGCACGGCGGCCAAGATGGCAAATCGCCGCGCCCCTTACGGGTTTTATATCTAAGAAATAACATAATTCAATGGAAGAGAAAAGCCACAAGAGCCTATCAAAAGATATCTGAGTAAACCACAACCCATAAAGTGCATTTATAAGATTGTGTCTGAGCTGCTTACAAAGGCATCACCATCTTGGCTTGTCAAAAACTATATCAGTAATCTACCACTCTGTTGGTAATACTTTTTCACATCCAACCTACACCTCTGTTTTTTAAATTTCAACTGGTGGCTCTTAGTACGATTACTTTCTTTGAACTTAAATAACTTGCTAAAATCCAACTTACCCATCCCATAACAGATTTTAAAAAGCTCAATCATATCTTCTCTTACACATCTTCCTTCAAATGAGAACATATTTAGCACCCTCAACCTATCTACATATTCAAGGTGCTTCAGGGAAAGATATTATCTTTGTTTTGCCCCCCTTTACAGTGACTAGCAGGTTAATATGGCAAAAGTGTGGGAAACCATGCTTTTATAAGGTACTCTAAATGTAGCCTGACATACGAGTTAAATAGTTTAAGGATAACCTCTTTACTTTCATAACTATCATTCCTCTTAATGAAGCCTAACATTCTATTTACCTCAATACATAGCTTAGAAAACCTCAAGGACAGCTACTACTACTATGCTTAAGTCCTTCTCATCCTCAACTGAATTCAGCCAATGCCCATCCATTTCATAGCTAAATTCTCTATCTCTTCCTACATTTGTGTCCAACCTAACAGTTTATCTATATCACTCTGCACTTTAAAGTTAGCTTCAACTTCATTTACTACAGTTGCCAATTTTGTGTCATCAGCAAAAATTGACAATTTCTATTTAAACCTTCCCAAAATCATTTATATAAACTATGAATAATAATGGGCCTAGAAGTGAACCCTGAGGTATGCCAATGATAATGTCCCTCCATTGTGACCTCACCTCATTTAGTACGACCGTTTCCTGTCTTTCAGCTATTCAGCTATCCAATTCAAAACTTTCCCACATATCCCAAGCATTTTTAATTTGCGAACTAGTCTCCTATTTGGAACCTTATCAAAAGCTTTGCCAAAATCTAAATAAATTACATCAACACCTTCTCCCATATCTAAGTGTTTAGTTACATAATCCATAAATTCCCAAAGTTTCTTAAACATGATCTACCAATGTGCATCATTTATTAAACTACCTCTTTTATAGATGCTCAGAAATACTGTTAACTAACTTCTCAAGAATTTTACAAACTATACATGTTAAGCTTAGGGGCCTAAAGTTATTTAGGTCCTCTTTACTTCCTTTCCAAAAAATTGCCACTACATTTGGTATTTTGTAATCATTAGGTATTTCCCCAAACTCCAGTGATCTAGTATATATCCTCTCAAGAGCTACTGCAATACTTTCTATGCCTTCTTTAAAGTAATCCAGGATGAATGTATTTCGGCCATATGCCTTCCTATCTACATTACTGGTACCCTACCCGGGGGAGACTTTGACTGCTTTCAAAAGTTTTCATAAACGACCCTATTATAAAAATTCTGTTAATTTGGGGAAAAAAACACATACACAATTGAAGAGCAGTGATGTGTGTATAATATTAAACACTGAAAATAGGATATACATGACTTTAACACAGAAATGTTGATGGGGAAAATTTGGTGAAAAAAATTGGCAATTTTTGGTACTTTCAAAAGTATACTTTATTTTTTTTTTTCATTTTTAAAGATAGAAATTTCAAATTTCTACTGAATACACAGAAAATTATTCTTATTAATAATATGAAATGTAAAACTTTCCGACTGCATTGGTTTGGATTTTACATTGGTCCAAATTCAAAGGGTTGATTTTGACAAGGTGTTGGGAGGCTAATAAGGGGTGACTTAGACCAACCTTTGGGAGCTCTACTATAGCATCCTTTGTCATTGTTTCAAATTTTTATAAGTTCCTGAAGGTTGTAGGTAGCTGTATTTATATATTTCCTGGTACCTATGTATTATATTCCTATTTTAAATTTCTTGTCTTTGCAGATGACTTTTTATGTCAGTGTTGATATTAATTAACATATAGCCACGATGCCTCAAACACATATGAGACAGAAAGGAGGTAGGCGCTACAATGATTATCCTCTTAACGCAGTAGAGCAAGCTGAGGAAGCTGTGACTAGTGGTTAACTGAGTATCACAAAAGCTGCAAAGATGTACGGAATTGAGAAAAAGACACTGATGAACAGAATTCATGGCAAATGTAGCAAGTCACCCGGTGGGCAAACTGTTCTCAGCAATGCAGAAGTACTCATTGTACCCATACTTCTACAGTGCAGTGACTATGGTTTCCCTTTACTACTTTATGACCTAAGATTGATTGTTAAAAGCTACCTAGATAGATTAGGGTGGACAGTCAGCAAATTTTCAATGAATCTCCAGGACATGACTGGGCAATTGGCTTCATAAAGCGCCATAAATAACAAGGAGAATGAGCAATGACATGGAGAGAAGCAGAGCCTGTGTGACCGAGGAAGTGCTCACACAATATCATGAGAGACTGAGCAAAGAGCTCAAAGGCATCCCTCCATCTAACATTTTCAACTGACGAGAATAATCTTGCATAAAAGATCTCGCCTGAGAAGATGATCTTTCATAGAAGAGTGAAGTATCCTGACAGAATTATCAATATGACCAAAAGCAATGTAACTCTGATTATGTGTGGTGCTGCTGATGGTACTCTCCTGCCACCATTCATTATCTATAAGAGTGATAACATCTATGTATCATGGATTCAAGGAGCTCTATGTTGCACTGGTAGGGGCTGGCAGCACCTACAGTATAAATATGTTAAAAGGAAAAAAAGTTTAAAGAAAGAAAAAATGAAAATTGTAGGTAGTTGTTTGCTGTGCTGGAGCATTAATAAGCGACTATAAATAATTGAAAATAAACTTAAAAGTTACTAAAAATATAAGTTAACAGTGCACCCTGGGTGACTTTGACCACCTCATTCAATGAAGTCCCATACTTGGGGGTGACACTGGCCAATGACCACCCACTTATTCAAGAATTGCAAGAAATCCAAGCATGCAAGACAACTTCCACTGATGGTGAGTACAAGTACAGTAGTAGAGCTATTATATGCATGCTTAACCTTAGTCTCATGAGAGGCAAGTTTAATAGGGCAGCGGGTTAAAGTTGAAAAGTGGTCAATGTCACCCCCAGGTACGGTATTCAATACCTCATCCCCTGACCTAAAACTATCCCAAATTAAACTGTTCGGATTCTCTTCTGTAAATACTGAAGCAAAATGATTATTAAGAACCTCTACTATTTCCTCATCAAATTCTTTCATAACTCCTTCATAATTAATAGACTGTATTTTTATCTCTGCTAGATTTTTTATTGATTTTATATCTGCTAGATTTTTAATTGATTTTATATCTGCTAGATTTTTAATTGATTTTATATCTGCTAGATTTTTAATTGATTTTATCTCTGCTAGATTTTTAATTGATTTTATCTATGCTAGATTTTTAATTGATTTTCTCTGCTAGATTTTTAATGGATTTTATAATAAGCTAAAGAATTTTCTTGGATCTTAACTGTCTTTCCTTCCTGTCTTCAAAACACAACATACATTGTTATCCTCTGTTCCAAAGAATCCTGCCAATGGATAGTTAGTTGTATACAGATACCCCTGATACAGAATGGGTTACCTTCCCCACTCCCCTGAGGTAACAAAGGTTACTACTACTTGATTGCTGGTTGGTATAAAAAACAAATACTTCTGGACACCTTCCCTTAAATGAGAACTGGCTGCTAGGACTCTTGGGTGACCTAATGAATGTCATGCTGATTTTTATGTTGGTTTTATTATCCTGTAAGGGGGCTATCACCTTTAGGACAAAAAATCCAATCCACAAGAGAAAGACATGGTACAAGAGTAGTAATAGTTTCTCATGAACTATTCTGGGTTCTTCTTGATCCACAAGTCTCTCATATAATGCAGTATATTTAAAAAACAACAAAAAAAACCCAAACATTTATAGATGAAAAAACATCTGATTTACAAGAACTTTTTAATCAATATCCAACTATCAACTTTTTCAGTCACATTCAACAAACAATTTCTGTAACAAGTTTTTACACTTCATTAACTTCCTCACATTTTTGGTAATCACATAGATTCGTAAAGATTATGGTGACAATTGGTTCCCTTAGAAGAGGTTGGAGTCAGTACATCCGCCATCCCAATCAACAATGCGAATGTGACTAAATAAAAATTACAGTCAGGTTCTAAGCCTAGCATCTCCAACTCTTTTTCGCATGGATGCAGTCACATTAGTTTCCTATAATACTTCGCTGACTGACAACCGAGTGGTAGTAATTTTTGTTTTCCCAAGGAAATATGAAGGCAAATTTTTAACTTTTAGCTTATTCAGCAAAATAATATAAATGTTAAGTTTTCATACCTGACCATAGATGATTGGCAAGAATGGTTGAAAAGGGCTAAAGTGGGATAAATAGCTGCACCGAGACTTTGATTGGAAGAATTCTCTAGTGTTTTTGGTCCACTAAGGCAAAACTCTGACACTTCATGTGCATTAAATTGCACAATTTGAAGAAAGCGAAGCAAAAGCCCTCCAACAAAATTTTCAACGTCACTGAGATTTTCATTTTCACAATTGTAGTGTGTATGAGCTAAAATAAAAAACAATATTTCTTCAGAAAGATGAAATGGTAGGTCTGCAATAATATAATGAGCAAAAAAATAAAACAATTAAGAAATAGAAAACAAATACAAGTAGTACAAAGAAGTCGGACAAGATTTTTTTCAAAGATGTAGTGTCCTTTCAAGTAGAGAGTAGGGATACCACCAGTGTGGCATCAGATGCATATGAAAGAGGTTGTCATAAAACCTATTATTTTGTATAATAATCTCATGAATGGATTAATTCAACAGAAAGGTTGCAGCTCTCCTCAAGGTACTCTATTGTTATTCTTTTTCCAAATCCTTTCTATTATTGTCTATACCAGTGTTGCATGATAATATTAAACTATTGGATAGTGCAGTTAAGATGTATAAGAAATACTAGTTATACTCGGTTGCTTTCTATGATGTACAACAGAGAGCAAAGTGGTGGGTGGCATTCTTACTAACATATATCCTGAAACAGTAATCATTAAGCAAATTTCTTTAGGAAAATTGCAAATTATTTACTGTTCAAATGCCTATTTACCATCTTTAAATGGTTTCCAAAGAATATAGATATTTTTTTATTTAAGGGGCTATCTGGCACCTGCCGACTTAGGCATAAGTTGCCGTAAACAAACAGCCTAGTTCTAGGCTACTTTAAAAAAATGAACAGCAAACAACAATAAAAAGAAATAACAATAACAATAACAAAACAATAACAAAAACAACAGTTAAAGCTGGTTAAATGAAAGGGAGAAGGCCGGCCTCCTCCCAAAAGTCAACAAGTCCACCAGTCAAAGTGCACGCACTCGTCCAGAGTACAAGAGACAGGCGGTAGCAACCCCGCCCATCCCGGTACCGGGACAGGTGTCGTGCGCGAAGATCACCCAGACTGGGACATTCGACAAGAATGTGCCAAACAGTCTGGGGGACGACGCAGTCGTTGCAATAGGGCGCAGGCGAGCGCTCCATCAAATAGCGATGCGTCACACGAGTGTGCCCGATTCGGAGACGAAAGAAAGCAACCTGAAGCCGCCGCGGCATTGGGGGATAGGTCCATGGGAACAGTCACCGCGCAATGGCACGCAACTTTAAGTTCCCTTCGACCGTCTCCCATCTTCTTTGCCAAGCAGTCCGAAGAGCTGCCTGTAATCCTGCCATGTAGTCGGTGTGAGGAAGAGCGAAACGCTGGTTCGGTCGCAGAGTCCTCGCGGACTCTTTGGCGCCCTCATTCCCTACATGTCCAGGAACCCAGCAAAAGATAATCTCGAGATCTGCCCGGCTCGCCAAAACCGTGGCGTCACAGATTTCGCGAACCAGGGGATGCGGAGATTCCAATGCCCCGAGAGCACTCAGGGCGCTTTGTGAGTCGCTATAGATCACAATCCGGTCTCCGAACCAGGCACGTCGCGTAATCTCCCGTACCGAGTGGTGTATTGCCACCAGCTCGGCCGTGAAGACAGACGCAGCGCCTGGTAGAGCCCTGCTGACTTCAAACAGAGGGGATACGGCGTGGAAGCCGACCCCCTCTTGGGACTTGGAGCCAACCGTATACACTGGCACGGTTCCAGCGTGACACGATGTGTGCTCCAAAAAGGTCGAACGCAATACTCCCGGCGCAGTACAAGCTTTGAGAGCAGAGGCGTGGCGACAAATAGCCAAATGTAGTACCCTCCAGGGTGGCGTCCTGGGCAGAACCAGGGACGCCACCGGCCCGAGAGCTATATCTACCTCTCGAAGGAGTTTCCTGGCCCTAAACCCAAAGGGCTTAGGGTATGACTGGCGTCTCTCGGCGGCATAGGCACCATCGAGATCAGCTGCGGATGCAGTGCGAGCTGTTGGCGACTGAGGGAGACGCCGGGCTCGCGTGTACAGGCGAGTGATGCACTGCACGCGGCGCAGAGCGAGTGGCATCTCCCCAGCATCGACCAACAGGCTCTCAATGGGGGAAGTGCGGAAGGCACCGGTCGCAAGGCGAAGGCCGGTGTGGTGGGTCGAATCCACCTTCCTCAATAAACGCTCGGCTGCGGATGCATAAAACTCGCATCCGTAGTCGAGCTTCGAGCGAACAAAGGATCGATAAAGAATTAAGGCAGTAGCCCTATCAGCGCCCCAAGCGCTGAACGTCACGGAACGGAGAATGTCCATGGCGCGGGTACAAGAGACCCTAAGGCTGCGAATATGAGCCTCCCAGGTGAGGCGTCGGTCGAATATAAGACCAAGGAAACGGTGCGACTCAACCACATCCAGGCGCACCCCATTAAGAAACAAATCTGGGTCGGGGTGAAGCCGTGGATGGCGGCAGAAGTGCACCACCTTAGTCTTGGCCAAAGAAAACCGAAACCTGTGCGCTTCGGCATAGCGAGAGACGCGGTTCAATGCCTGTTGTAGTCGACGCTCCAGAGTTGGCATCTGGGCCGCGCCAAAAGAGATCGAAAGGTCGTCCACGTAGAGCGTAGCGAGAACATCTTCCGGCAGCACAGAGGTGATGCCGTTGATGCTCAGGGCAAAGAGTGTGACACCGAGGACACGTCCCTGCGGGACACCCTCTTCCTGCTCCTTTGGGCCGGAAAGGGCTCCCCCCCACCCGTACGCGGAATCGACGATCTCGCAAAAATTCAGATATAAACATTGGGAGGCGTCCTCACAAATCTGGGGCGGGGTGAAGCAGTGGATGGCGGCAGAAGTGCACCACCTTAGTCTTGGCCAAAGAAAACCGAAACCTGTGCGCTTCGGCATAGCGAGAGACGCGGTTCAATGCCTGTTGTAGTCGACGCTCCAGAGTTGGCATCTGGGCCGCGCCAAAAGAGATCGAAAGGTCGTCCACGTAGAGCGTAGCGAGAACATCTTCCGGCAGCACCGAGGTGATGCCGTTGATGCTCAGGGCAAAGAGTGTGACACTGAGGACACTTCCCTGCGCGACACCCTATTCCTGCTCCTTTGGGCCGGAAAGGGCTCCCCCCACCCGTACGCGGAATTGACGATCTCGCAAAAATTCAGATATAAACATTGGGAGGCGTCCCCTCGCCCCCATCATGTGGAGAGTCTCCATGATACCGTATCGCCATGCGGTATCATAGGCCTTCTCCAGATCGAAAAACACCGTGGCGTAGTGCTGTCTACGAAGGAAAGCCTCGCAGACGGCATTTTCCAGTCGGAGTAGAGCATCCAACGTGGAGTGGAACTTGCAGAAACCGCACTGTGCGGAAGACAGATGTTCTCCGCTGTCCAGGAAAAGGCTAATCTAATATTTACCAATTTCTCCATCAACTTGCACACGCAAGAGGTTAGAGAGATTGGGCAGAAACCGGTCGGAGTAGAGTGATCTCTCCCCGGTTTGCGAAAGGCGAGCACAGTAGCGATTCGCCAGGAGTCGGGGAGAAGACCTTCCACCCAGATCCTGTTGAACAAATCTAACAGAAAGGCCATGCCTCGCTCACCCAGGTGTCGAAGCATGGCGTACAGAACATCGTCCGGACCATGGGCGGTGTCCACGCACGAAGCGAGAGCGGAACGCAACTCACTCACAGTAAACTTGTCATTGAAGGGTTCTCCGCCTCTGGAGGTAAAGTCCAGCCGGCGGCCTTCCGCGACATCACGACGTGCATTGAATGCTGGCGGAGCAGCATCACGGCTAGAGAATGCGGAAAAAGCGGTCGCTAAGGATTCCGCCATGGATGCTGGGTCCGAGATTGCGGTCCCATTCTCCTGGAGAACGGGAGGGGAGGTCCTGCGAGAACTTGCCCCGAATCCTTTTAACTCGCTTCCACACCTCAGCTAAAGGGGTCTTCCTGTTAAGTGAAGACAGGCTTGTCATTCTTGATATTTTCTTTCAGAATGATATGTCAGTTATTGTCTTGTAGTAGTCCGGGTCAGTTTTGCCAGGCTGTGAAAGAGGGACTCTTCAACCAGTCCTGAGACCTTCCTCTACATCATGGGAATTCTTCTCCTTCGGGAAGGGGGACTGATTCAGCAACATATAGTTTATTTTTCCAGAATGGTAGATGTGACAAGGCTCTCTCCCGCATGAGGAGGAAGATCAGGGTGTCTACTAGTTTGGTGATTTTGAATTCAAGGACCTTTTTAAAATAATCAAGGACTGGTTTTAGCAATTGCTTTTTTTCTTTAAATTTTAGTTACACGACCCTTGTATGTTTTATTACATTTATGAGACATTTTTTTAATTAAATAATTTCTATCATCAAAAACTATCCATTTCATGAAAATTTAGTGCCTACATTTGGAAATGCTTCCATTTTCAGGATTAAAAATATATTTTAAAGCATTTATTTTTACTCAGCCACACAATTACCTAAATTATACTTAGGAAAAATATCCATTACTTTCCACTCTTCATAACAAAGAATTTTTTGTTTCAAAAAGACCCCCAAACACTGAATGATTTAGTATTTAGTAAAAAATCTGAAATATTTTAATTGAAAATTAAAATGCATTACAAAACAAAATGAACATTCATGATTCAGAGGTTACCTTTTAATTTTATTTTTTATTTAATCATGCTTGATGGTTACAATTTCCTTATCAAGAAGACTCATTTTTACTTCAAAATCCACTTTTAGTCTGTTTCTCATCTTCTTATTCTTTGATCAGAGCATCAGTTCGTCTTTTCTTGGCTTCCATGTCTATAAGACTTTTGTCCTGCTTCCTTTTCTTTTCAAGATCTTCTTTGTACAGGTGAGAAGAATTTCTAACTGCGTGCATAAGTGACTTAGTTACTTGAAACTCAGTTAAAGGCTTCTCAGTTGCAACCCAGGCATTGTGTACAACTCTCTGAGTAATCATAGACTTCTGTTGAAGATTTTCAACTAAGATTTCTTTGTTAATATTGAAACCTCATTCGACAGCTGCTTGTCTGATTTTTTTTTTTTTTACTACAGCTACAAAGAAACTTATGGTTAACATTCGGGCTGTCCATTGATACCTGAATAATTTTTGATTGGTTGAGATTTGATACCCCTTCATCAAAAGCTTCTACCAAGTCTTCAGCTCTTCTTCTGCTCAGAAAAACTCAAGTAAGGTATCTAGCAATGATTTTATTCTCCTGCATATCCATCTGGCCATGTTGTGTGATCTTACTAGGGAATTCTTCAAATGAAATAGAGTAGAAGGAACTACCAGCTAAAACTTTGGCCAATTCACCAGCAAAATGAACAGAAATACTATATGTTATCATATGAATTTGAAAAATCAAATTTGAACAATTACTCATTGATTTATTTTTTAAATTCAAGGTCCATCTACCTTTTACATCAAATTCAAGGACTTTTCAAGGATTTCAAGGGCAGTAGACACCCTGAAGGCGGTACACTGATTTCCTGCGTAGTTCAAGTCACTTTTTAGTATCCCTCTTGCAATCTTCAAAGAATGTCCCTGACTGGTGCAGATGGAACAAACAGTGATGTTACTGTGATTTATAGATAAAATGTTCTTTAAAAAATATGATACTAACGAACCTCAATAAAACGAACCAAATTTCCTGGCTAAACTCCACTGGGTTTAACAGGCAAGCATTACAACCAGCATGAGTGAGTGTTGGTGTCACGTCTCCTACAGTGCAAGGTTCATATCAAAAGTATGTTGTGTAGTCCATTTAACTTTATTAATAATGACATACGTATTACATATCCATAACGAACTTGGTTCATTATTTCCATTGCTTTTAACACCCATCAGGTTTAACAAACTTTTGGCTTTAATGAAGGAATCCCCACCCCATATAGTTTGTTATATCGAGGGTTTACTGTATATAAATACTTAATCTCATTACCTTTATCTACAAGCTCTCTTTCACTCACAGAAGTTAAGCTATATTAACTGTGGTTAATATTTGGATGGGACCTGGGTAATGATTATATGATGTAAAATGAGATTCTGATTCCACATTAAGCTGTAGGTCCCCACTTACCCTTAGTTATTAATAACATAACAGAAAATAAAGGATGAAAAAAGACACCAGGGTCTATCAAGTCATCCCAGTAAAAAAAAACCCTCTTAAAAGTTCCTCCCCTTTATATAATCTAACATCAACCACTGGGCTCATCCTTATTGAATTAATTATACAAAACCCACAAATATGCAACAACTAATAAACAGTTTGCTACAGCATATATATATATATAAGAAACCCACAAAGTAGCATGTGAATAAAGCAATAAATGCAAAAAATCCCACAGGAAAATGAAAGGTGGATTCCAAGTACTTTCGAACTTGTTCAAGTAATTATCAAAGAGTAACAAAATATTTTACAAAGGTGGTATATATATGTGAAACAGAAGATTTTTTTATTTTTTTATTTAAGGGGCTATCTGGCGACTGCCGACTTAGGCATAAGTCCCGTAAACAAACAGCCTAGTTCTAGGCTACTTTAAAAAATTGAACAGGAAACAGGAATAAAAAGAAATAACAATAAAAAAGCAATAACAAAAACAACAATCAAACCTGGTTAAATGAAAGGGAGAAGGCCGGCCTCCCCCAAAAGTCAACAAGTCCACCAGTCAAAGTGCACGCACTCGTCCCGAGTACAAGGGACAGGTGGTAGCGACCCCGCCCATCCCGGTACCGGGACAGGTGTCGTGCACGAAGATCACTCAGACTGGGACATTTGACAAGAATGTGCCGAACAGTCTGGGGGACGACGCAGTCGTTGCAATAGGGCGCAGGCGAGCGCTCCATCAAATAGCGATGCGTCACACGAGTGTGCCCGATTCGGAGACGAAAGAAAGCAACCTGAAGCCGCCGCGGCATTGGGGGATAGGTCCATGGGAACAGTCACCGCGCAATGGCACGCAACTTTAAGTTCCCTTCGACCGTCTCCCATCTTCTTTGCCAAGCAGTCCGAAGAGCTGCCTGTAATCCTGCCATGTAGTCGGTGTGAGGAAGAGCGAAACGCTGGTTCGGTCGCAGAGTCCTCGCGGACTCTTTGGCGCCCTCATTCCCTACATGTCCAGGAACCCAGCAAAAGATAATCTCGAGATCTGCCCGGCTCGCCAAAACCGTGGCGTCACAGATTTCGCGAACCAGGGGATGCGGAGATTCCAATGCCCCGAGAGCACTCAGGGCGCTTTGTGAGTCGCTATAGATCACAATCCGGTCTCCGAACCAGGCACGTCGCGTAATCTCCCGTACCGAGTGGTGTATTGCCACCAGCTCGGCCGTGAAGACAGACGCAGCGCCTGGTAGAGCCCTGCTGACTTCAAACAGAGGGGATACGGCGTGGAAGCCGACCCCCATTTGGGACTTGGAGCCATCCGTATACACTGGCACGGTATCAGCGTGACACGATGTGTGCTCCAAAAAGGTCGAACGCAATACTTCCGGCGCAGTACAAGGTTTGGGAGCAGAGGCGTGTTGACAAATAGCCAAATGTGGTACCCTCCAGGGTGGCGTCCTGGGCAGAACCAGGGACGCCACCGGCCCGAGAGCTATATCTAACTCTCGAAGGAGTTTCCTGGCCCTAAACCCAAAGGGCTTAGGGTATGACTGGCGTCTCTCGGCGGCATAGGCACCATCGAGATCAGCTGTGGATGCAGTGAGAGCTGTTGACGACTGAGGGAGGCGCCGGGCTCGCGCGTACAGGCGAGTGATGCACTGCACGCGGCGCAGAGCGAGTGGCATCTCCCCAGCATCGACCGACAGGCTCTCAATGGGGGAAGTGCGGAAGGCACCGGTCGCAAGGCGAAGGCCGGTGTGGTGGATCGAATCCACCTTCCGCAATAAACGCTCGGCTGTGGATGCATAAAACTCGCATCCGTATTCGAGCTTCGAGCGAACAAAGGATCGATAAAGAATTAAGGCAGTAGCCCTATCAGCGCCCCAAGCGCTGAACGTCACGGAACGGAGAATGTCCATGGCGCGGGTACAAGAGACCCTAAGGCTGCGAATATGAGCCTCCCAGGTGAGGCGTCGGTCGAATATAAGACCAAGGAAACGGTGCGACTCAACCACATCCAGGCGCACCCCATTAAGAAACAAATCTGGGTCGGGGTGAAGCCGTGGATGGCGGCAGAAGTGCTCCACCTTAGTCTTGGCCAAAGAAAACCGAAACCTGTGCGCTTCGGCATAGCGAGAGACGCGGTTCAATGCCTGTTGGAGTCGACGCTCTAGAGTTGGCATCTGGGCCCCGCCAAAAGAGATTGAAAGGTGGTCCACGTAGAGCGTAGCGAGAACATCTTCCGGCAGCACCGAGGTGATGCCGTTGATGCTCAGGGCAAAGAGTGTGACACTGAGGACACTTCCATGCGGGACACCCTCTTCCTGCTCCTTTGGGCCGGAGAGTGCTCCCCCCACCCATACGCGGAATCGACGATCTCGCAAAAATTCAGATATAAACATTGGGAGGCGTCCCCTCACCCCCATCGTGTTAAGAGTCTCCATGATACCGTATCGCCATGCGGTATCATAGGCCTTCTCCAGATAAAAAAACACCGTGGCGTAGTGCTCTGTCTACGAAGGAAAGCCTCGCAGACGGCATTTTCCAGTCGGAGCAGAGCATCCGACGTGGAGTGGAACTTACGGAAGCCGCACTGTGCAGAAGACAGATGGCCTCCGCTGTCCAGGAAATAGGCTAATCTAACATTTACCAATTTCTCCATCAACTTGCACACGCAAGAGGTTAGAGAGATTTGGCGGAAACCGGTCGGAGTAGAGTGATCTCTCCCCGGCTTGCGAAAGGCGAGCACAGTAGCGATTCGCCAGGAGTCGGGGAGAAGACCTTCCACCCAGATCCTGTTGAACAAATCTAACAGAAAGGCCATGCCTCGCTCACCCAGGTGTCGAAGCATGGCGTACGGGACATCGTCCGGACCATGGGCGGTGTCCGCGCACGAAGCGAGAGCGGAACGCAACTCACTCACAGTAAACTTGTCGTTGAAGGGTTCTCCGCCTCTGGAGGTAAAGTCCAGCCGGCGGCCTTCCGCGACATCACGAAGTGAATTGAATGCTGGCGGAGCAGCATCACGGCTAGAGAATGCGGAAAAAGCGGTCGCTAAGGATTCCGCCACGGATGCGGGGTCCGAGATTGCGGTCCCATTCTCCTGGAGAACGGGAGGGGGGTCCTGCGAGAACTTGCCCCGAATCTTTTTGACTCGCTTCCACACCTCAGCTAAAGGAGGCTTCCCATTAAGTGAAGACACGTATGCCCGCAAAGAAGAGCGGCGGGCGTGCTTCGAAATATACCAGAACCTAGCCCTAGGCCGACGAAATTCAGCGACAGTGAAATCGTTCGGGCGGCGCTTATAGCGCATGTGGGCATAACGCTTCTGTTTGAGGGCCGTCTAACACTTGGCCGACCACCATGGGAGTGGTCGGCGTGCAAAACGGCCAGACGTCCTAGGAATAGTAGTCAGGCCCACGGCAATGAGGTTGCCGGAGAAGAACTCAACGGCCTCATCTACCGACCTAAACTCCTCGACTGAGATAGAGAATTCAGTCATTTCCTGAAATGCAGGCCACCGCGCCCGCGCCAAGCACCACCGAGGTGGTCTCTCAGGCGGCAGTTGCCCTGAAAAGGATATTTGAATGGGAAAGTGATCACTACCATGGAGGTCATCGACCACCTCCCAATCAAAATCAGTCTGTGCATCCGAAGAGCACAAAGATAGGTCAAGGCAAGAAAATGAAGCGGTTCTCGGACAGTGATGCGTAAATTCATCCACGTTTAGGACACCCATCTCAAGCTCTTCGATCAGATCGGCAAGGACTTGTCCCCTGGGATTTATGGAGTAATCTCCCCAGAGAGGATGCCTGCCGTTCAGATCTCCAAGCAAGAGATAGGGCCTCGGCAACCGTGCCACGACGCGGCGGAAGTCCCCCGCGTCGAAGTCAGCTGACGGTGGAATGTACGCAAAAATTATAGTATACCTCCTATCCAGGTGCAGCTGCACAGCCACTGCCTGAAAGGAGGTATCTAAAGAGAAAGGAAGAATGGAGACATCATGCCAGGTGTAAACCGCGCATCCCCCAGCCCAGCCATCCCGCGATGGTGGGGTTGCAAGACCCTTATACCCCGGAAGGGCGGGCAGGGGGCACGCGCCTTCTATGGTCTCCTGCAAAACGATAGCTAACGGGGAACGGGATGAGATGAGCCTCTGCAGCTCCTCCCAGTTGGCCCGGAGTCCACGGCAATTCCATTGAAGGAATATGCCCTCCAGGCCTAGCTCGGAGGAGACGCGGGGGCCCTCCTCGAACTGAAGACCCTAACGGGAATGGCCGTACGCTTCCCGGGGGCAGAACCCCGGGCGCTGTTGGCCGGACAAAGCGCTGAAGGCACTGTCGCCTTCGAGGACTTATTGGGGGAGGTTGGGCTCGCCATGCGAGTCTTTTCGTCCCTCCGCCTCGAAACCTTAGGAGGGCGTTGCGGCTTCGGAGGCGGGGGGCCCTCTTTTCGAGGAACCACTGTCTCCAAGCCACTCGCTCCACCTCGGGGCGTGGGCGAAGGGGCCGAAGCTCCTTTGTTGCTGTCCTCCTTTCAGGGAGCAGCTTTAGGAACCCCGGAAGATGGCCTAGCGACCATCTTCAGGGGTGTTGCCTCCTGTGAGTCTAACGACTCGGTGGAGGCGCGTGGCCGTTTCGCCTTACGGGAAACGGTCACGCTGGGGGAAGAGGGGGGAGCCCTGGTTTTAGCCGGGGCAGGGTATGAACCCTTTTTGCCGCCAGCTTTACCAGGGGAGCGCCCGGGTTGGGTAAAGCCCGCAGAAGGACTCCGAATGGGCGCAGAAACAACAGTGCTCGTTGGCCTGGATGGGCCAGGAGCAGAGGGTGCCTTTCTAACTATTGAGGCATATGACGTCTCAGGGAGAGCCAGGCACGCCAGGACCAAGTCCTTTGCCTCGCGGAATGAGAGTCGATCCTGGGCCTGAACGGCCAGGATTTCTTTCTCAAGGAGATATGCAACACATTGCTTCGAAGAAGCAGGGTGCGGCTCTCCGCAATTGACACACTTGGCCACACACGATTTGGACTTATCGTGTGCGACCTTGGGGCAATTTACACAGACTTCGGGTGACCCCGACTTTGCATGTCTACATGAGCAATTCGTATGGCCGAAGTGGTGACAGTAATAGCACCGCCGCGGCAGTGGCACAAATGCCTTCACGCGGTAGTGGTACCAACCAGCACGCACCGACTCAGGGAGCTTGTCACAGTCGAACGTGATGAAGAGTGTAGGGGTGGGTCTCGAGGCCCCTCCCTGTTTTCTCATCACACGTTCGACCTTGACCGCCCCATGGTTGGCCAGCTCTAGGGTTATGTCCTCAATGGAGTAGTCAACGAGTTCCCTCGCATAAACTACTCCTTTCACAAAGTTCATGGTAGAGTGCGGCGTCACACTCACCGGGGTGCCATCAAGTGTCCAAAGAACACTTATCTTGGCCGCCTCGGCGGGATTCGCCGCATTTGCCAGAAGGCTCCCGTCCGAGAAACGGGTTACCTTCGGCTCTCTACCAATTGCACTAGCTAATCCTCTCCTCTGATGGATCATGTTGCCATTGGACAACATGCTGCCATCAGTGGAGCGAATAACGAGGAAGCGTTTGAAGCCAGCGGGCTTGAAAACGCCAGGTAACCTCTGAATGAGGGGCCCCGATGTCATCGAGGCTCCGCCCTGTGCACCTTTGGTCTTTGTCATGGTCAGGAGGTCCGTACCCGGGGAGCAGAGGGGCCGGATGTACCGATCTTGGCTTGGTCGCTTGCCAAAGTGGCAGCAGACCCATCCGTCCCCGTAGCCCCGAGTCTTCTTCATCTTTTTGGTCTTTTTCTTTTTTGGAGAGGAGGGCGGGGAATGAACCCGCTTCTCACCCCCGCCGGTAGAAGCCCCCAGGCCAGATGGACCGGCCTCAGCCAGGTCCTCCAAAATAGAGAAGGTCCTGGTGGTTGCAGGGGCATCATCCGGAGGAGATCCCTCCCCTCCTTGTACTGCCTGAGAATCCCCAGCCGTTTGAGGAGGACCTTGCATAGGGGCGGATTCGAGTTCGGTGCTTGGCGCCGAGCCCGGATTCCCCCCCATGGAAGGCCCTACCGTCTGAGGCTGGTTTTCCTCAAGGACCATGTCTATCACAGGAGGGGCCTCCAGTTGGCCATCCCCTCCCAGGACATCGCAGGTCCCCTTGGCAGCGTCATAAGTCTTTAGTGGGGAGGCACAGGCCTTGACCCCGGCAAGGTTTAATATACTTGCCAGCAGGTCTTTTGAGGGAAGCGACCGAAGGGGCCTGGCTTCCCTCTCCCCCCTAAGGGGGTTTGCCCTACCGATACCGAGCCGCTTGCACAAGGGGCGAACAATGGGCTGCCTGCTGGCTTTCTTGGCAGTCCCCTTAGAAAGCAAAGGAGGGACTGCCGCTGGAGACAGGGAGGTGCCCGAAAGCACTTCCAGAGAAAGGGGTGAGGGGGTCCCCTACACCCGTAGGCGTAGGAGAGGAGTAAGCCTCCTCTCCAGTTAAAGAGGTATGGAGGGTTCCCTGCGCAAGCACAAGGGGGGGGACCTCCATCTTTTCTGTGGAGCTGCACGAGGGTGGCTCCGTTGTTTTAGGGGGAATTAAGGGGAGATGGTTTTTTTTTGCATCATTGGGCATGGTGACCCTCTTTGTTTTACGGGACGCAATCGCTCACCACCTCTTGCAGTAGCCCGCACTGCAAGAGGTGCTTACAGGCCCGGCAGAGCCAGGTGCCACCATTTGGGACCACCCCTCTCGCCTGGTGGCCTGGCAGTCCTTCGGCATGGCGGCTCCACCTTGAACACAGCGTAAAAAAGATAGATTTTGAAGACGAGAGGAAAAGGGATGTGAGGAAGGTATGGGTGGGGATGAAGCAGGTTGTTAAAAGCCAACCACCCCAGACCGGAGCTCAGGGGTTATGGGACATTGTCCCCTCCCCCCTCAGCCCCGATTCGGGACGATTGGCTGCGAAGAAGGTCAGCTTCTACCCTGTGAAATTAGAGGCTGACCAGAGAAAGTCGTGGGAGAGGTTATATGAAAAGCGATGAGGTAGGAGAGAAATACAGGCTATCTGAAGGAAGGAAGAGAGGCTAAGCTGGGGCCGGACGGAGCGCTGGATTGAAACAGAAGAGCAATGCCCCTCCCATGTACAACGAAAGGTCCCAAAATAGAAAAATAATATCAAAGATGGATGTGAACTCTAAAACCAAATAGATAAGGTCTACTTCTGGAAAATTCCGATTTATGAGCAAAGAATGTAGACATTTAGGTCACAAAACTAAGTACATATACACACAATTATGAATACATAAAAATAAACAAGAGAAACATAACTAAATTAATAAATCAAAGGGCTAAGATTTAAAATGGACAAAATGTTGATTCATAATAATAATAATAGTATAGGGGCTTTATTCTGTCGATTGTTCAGTTTGACCTAAACAATACTTTGGGCAAACCGGTAAATTATTAAGTGTATGCTTGACGCAATCTAAATACAATATTAGGAGGTGCGAAAGTAATAGTGCTTTCTTTGTCCATTTATCTGAAAATAGTCACACTATTAATTGGAATTCGCCTAAATTTATTCACAAATCTGATAACTTTGTTCAAAGAAATATTGTCCATTCTAAATCTTAGCCCTTTGATTTATTAATTTAGTTTGTATAATAAACCACATGTTGCGCACATGGTTAAGAAAGAGACCAGCAGGTTCCTGTGCACCACCAAGGTGGAGCTAGGTCCAACATCACCATAGCTTTCACCCAGCTAAAGAGAGTGACTGTCAGAAGGCCTGCAGCAGGTTCTGATGCAGCCTGGAAGCCGTGGTTGAGGCCGAAGGCAAATCCATTGAATAAAATGAATAGTACAGGAATCTTTCAAGTCTTTAATATGTAAATTTGGTAAATATATAGGAATAAATCAACTCTTTTCTTTTATATTGAAGTTAGGCAGCAAATTATCCAACACACTCTGTAATATACTTATCAGGGTTGTAATTTGCAGATACATGAATTGCTGGATCTATGAAAAATCTGTGTGCAGTTGGCAGTTCATCATACCTGCTGAGACAAAGCATGGACTTTTGCTTGGGGTAACTTAAGTAATTAATGGAATGACCTGGCAGTGTGAAATCTACTTTAGATCAAGAAAAATCAGCATTAGGCATCGTTAGTTGTGGGATGGGTTTAAATGTAAGGAGAATTTGGTGCAAAAAAATTGTATTTTCTCACAACTACTTAGTTGATAATTTACATTCTTATTATGGTCAGTTTTTAACTGTTGAGAAGCAATGCATTATCTAGTGAAGTATATTTCACTTTGAATGTGATCTAGTATGGAAAATAATGAATTACAAACATTGCAGGCTTCAAAGATAAGTATAGAATGCGAGTCAAACTCATGGTCAATTTGACAAAATTAATTTATTAACCATGGTTAATTAAGACTTGGTTAAGGAAAACAATCAAATTAATCTTAAGAAGAATATATGCTTCCCCTACCATTTGAATTTGAGTAGTCAACAAAATACTTAGTTTTCTTTAGAGCTTTTACTAAGAACACTGCCATGAGAGTGCGATGAAAGAAGTCTTCAGGTGTTCTCCGATGACTATGTCGGACTAAATTGAAGAGCCGCAAGAAATCATGTCCCTGATAGAGTTCATTTCTTTCGAGAATTGCCTGGAATAATTTTGATTCAGTTAATGTCTGATAGAAGGAGAAAGAATGGTCATGCAAGAGTTAATCCTTTTCTTTGAATTTTAATTACCAGAATGCTTAATATACTCACAGGGTGTAAAAAAAATGATTTCATTCATATATTCTTTATTACTATTGCTTCAATCTTTCATAACTTTCTTTTTCTTCTTTTTTTTCTTTGGCCTCCCTCTATTTATTTTCCCATAATTAAAATTATGCCCCATATTTCTTTTTCCCCTGAATAACAAATAAAAATAAAAGAAACCTTTCCATAATATAAATACAGCAAACCCTCGATATAACAAGCTATATGGGGCGGGGGGGTCATTCATTAAAGCCGAAAGTTCATTAAACCTGATGGTCGTTAAAAGTGATGAAAATAATGAACCAAGTTCATTATATCTAATGGTTCATTCGTTCTATGAAGTAGTAAGTAGCACTCATGAAGAGGGGAAGGAGGGGGAGGAAGAGAATACCAGAATAACCTCTCCTGCACGATGTTCACAGCCGACTGAGGTGTGAGTCAGTGAGTTGCAGCATGGAGTTCGGCCAGGAAATTTGGTTTGTTATATCCAAAATTCGTTATATCGAGGGTTTACTGTATATCTATTTTCAATAGAATAAAGTAATCATTATTTTAGTTGTATTACACTTGTTTTCTAAATATATAACTTGTGTACATACTTTAGGAGCTTCTTCAATAAGTTGATCTCTAATGTTCATGAAGAAAGACAACGGAGTCTGAGTGAGAATTCGAAGGGCAAGAAAACAGTTAATGGACATTCCAGATCCATGTAGAAGGTCTAATATGCTGCATTCAATTTTGTGAAAGTAAGATAAATCTCTGCATTCGGTAGAACAAAATAGTACACCTGCACAATTCTTACATGGAATTGGTGCTTTGGTCCTGTAAATTGAATTATTGATTTATTTTATATTCTCAGAAAATACCACTGCTTTCAATTCTATAGGTCTGGAAAT
Organism: Ceratothoa steindachneri; assembly: GCA_963969495.1. NCBI lineage: Eukaryota > Metazoa > Arthropoda > Malacostraca > Isopoda > Cymothoidae > Ceratothoa > Ceratothoa steindachneri. The sequence continues at coordinate 8,834,422 of OZ018324.1, forward strand.
ATAAGAAAACTTACAAAATGAAGCAATTCTGACAGTGAGTTCCATATTCTTCATAGAGGAGAACTGAAGCATAGGGTTTTTCAGTGCATATCGTATCCCCAGGCTGGATATCTTCTGCTGCAATTGGAAATCTACCTCTATCTTCTGCATAGTCAATCAGCACTTTCTGAGACAAGGCTGGGAACTTTTCATTTTGGGCACCAGCAACTTCAGGAACTTTGGGAAAAATATTTACATCTTCCCATGGAGCTGCCAAAATATTAAATTAACATAATATCAATTTTTCAATAAATAAAAAGTCATTTAACATACCAGGAAAATATGACTGGGAAGACAACAAAACTGGAATACAAAAAATGACAGGCAAAAGGAAAATAAAGGAAGATTTAGAAACTATATGATGTTGGAAAGATTAAAACTAACTTATACTTCTCATGAATTGGGGGGAGGGGGGGCATTGCCCTGGTCCTCCAGATTTGCAGACTTAAAATAGACCAAAGCCCTATCGGCTTCACAAAACCAAGGGGAGGATAGTCGAAAGGAGGCCCCTCCCTATGCGAGCGAGAATACCAGAGTGCCCACACCCTTTACAGTGAGGGTTCTGAGTATCAACTACACTACATTCCTTCCAGAAGATGTTCTCACTACGCACTATGAGGATGACCTTTCAATCTCTTTTGGTGCTACCCAGATGCCTAATTTTGAGTGCCAACTTCAATAGACACTGAACCCTTATCTCTCGCTATTTTGATGCACACGGTGTAGCAGGCCGCAAACTTACACTCTAACCACAATCTATCCACCCGCTTCCTATACTAAGTCGCACATAAGAAATCGAGGGAGGAATGAAACAGATTGTATATACAGTCCTTTATTTACAAAAGTATGAATATATATATATATATATATATATACAAAAAATAACAATCATACATGCAAAAAAAGAAACAATTCTCATATTCAAAACCAAACAAAAAATATTTACAAAAAAAACAGAGGCCTTTAGTTCTGGTGGTACCACTTCTTGTGGTCAAAATTGTTGCGCACGTTAAAGGCCTAGCGCCTCCAAGCTCAGCACAACAAATAAGCGACCCGGTCACAGTCTCAAGGTTATTATAAAGCCTTGAGACCGAATTACTAATTATGGACATATATCAAATTAAATTAAATTACTCCAAGATTTTGTTATACCAGCCACTCTCTACAAATTGAAGGAACACCTTCACAAAATTTAACAGGGCAATAAATAGAGTGGCTTCTAGAAAGAGTGAAATTTTTTTTCTAAAAATAGAATAGGAAATCCAATATATATATAAACATCTCCCCATTGACACACACATTCTTATAGAGGGAGGGAGACGTCCACTAGAAAGGGGGTGGGAGAATGGCCCTATAAACACCCTCGCATTCGCTCCACCACAATGGGTATCAGTTTTCTTTGGCCAAGACTAAGATGGGTACCTCTGTTGTCATCCATGGCTTCACCTCAACCCGTACTTATTTAGTAATTAAGGCATGCCTGGATGTGGTGGAGTCGCACCGTTTCCTTGGCCTTGTTTTTTTTTGGTTTTTTATCCATGCCTAACCTAGAAGACACATTTACAGCCTTAGGGTTTATTGTACCCACGCTATGGATATTCTCTGCTCCATGGCATCCAGAGCATTTGGCTCCACTCCTATTTCCTATCGTTCCTTTGTTCTTCTTAAGCTAGACAATGGATGCTAGTTTTATGCATCTGCAGCTGAGCATTTATTGCAGAAGATGACCAAATGGACCAATCCACCAAATTGGTCTCTGTTTGGCAAATGGAACCTTCCTAGTCTCCTCTATCTAGAGCTTCTTGGTTGATAGAGGTGAGAAACTGACAGAATTATGAAGTACACAGTGCATGATGTATGAGTTTGGTGTCTTTCATATTCGCCAACAGCTCTCATTTCATCCACAGTGGTTTTTAACATAGCCCAAGCCAAAAAGAGACACCAATCATACCTCATAATCTCTTTGCATTTAAGCTAAGGGATCTCTTTGAGAGTTCAATATAACTCACAGACCAGTGGCTTCAATGATTATGCCCAATACACACCCCTGGAGGGTACCTACTCTAAATGTTTGTCATTATGTCACCAGGAGTATTGCCTACAGAATTCTTAGACCATACATCGTGTCACGTTGGAACTGTGCCTGTGTGAAAAGGGTAAAAAATGGTTGTTATTTACACTTTCTTCTCCCCCGCTCTTTTTAAGCTGGTGGGGCCTTCTAGGTGCTGCATCCATCTTCATGGCCAAGCGGTTGCAATATACCACTCAGTCAGGTCAGGAAACCAGTTTGTTATCTATAATCAATAGTAGTACACGCAAAGTGACATTGGGTCAACAAAATCTCTACACCCTCTCACCAGAAGTATCTGTGAAGTCATAGAAGTTGCCAGCTCTGGGATGTTGAGACTGGCTTCTGTTGCGGCCATGGATATATGGTGTTTGTGGGGAATGAGTGCACTTAAAATGAATTCAGGCTATCTGCACAGTTTGAGCTACCAGACTGGTGCATTGCTTTTTCCCACACCAACTACATGACATGGATCAAGACAGCTCATCAAACTATGTAGCAGAGAATGGATGCTGCTCCCTAGAACATAGATCTACGTGTCATAGCACTGCAAACTTCCCATGGGTCTATCTCTTAGACTCCAATGGTACCAGGTCATTTTTTCTTGTATTAGAATCAGACAGAATGGAACGCTTTCCCGAACCTTTCTGTGATAACTGCTTGCTTCCCGAGACTATTCACCACATTCTCGTTGAATGTCCCAGTATAGGAGAACTTCACACCCACTAGCTGTCCTACTACCGTAATGATGAGAATTGCTACCACTTTACCCTTTTCACTAAGGAGTGGTTCCTGCAATCTTGTCTGCGGTGTGGTTTAGTTTCTGGAGGAGACAGACCTCCTCCATGATATTTTAATTTGGTGCTTATGGCCTCAGGTTCAGAGGGAGCGGGCCTCCTCTGGCACCTGAGCATGACTTTTTACTCTGTGTAGATTTTTTTTCTTGTTTTTCTTCTTCTTTTTTTGTTTATTAGTATATCATAGAGATAGATAACCTTTTGATTGGGATTTCAGCGACTTTGTCTTTGCTGGTAGCTGACAGCTGAGATCATAGGAGAAATTCCCATTGAGTCCCCTTATAACAGCAAGAGCTCTCCCGTACCACGTATTAAGTGCTTGTGTAATCACATAATATCCATTTAGCTTTCTCATAACAGTCCTTGAATGTTATAGCACTCCCATAATCCCTTATAATCAATTGAGCCCTCATGTAATCTCTTAACACCCATTGACTCATCACATACTAACCATTGTGCTCCTCTACACTACCCATTGAGCCCTATCTTATAATACCTATTGTGATCTCCTCCCACATACATTGAATCCTACATCGGCCGAGGCACTGTTTGGCGGAGAACTGAATCAGGCAGTGCTTCATGCAGTGTGGGACTTCCATGAATACCCATTGACTCTACCCTGAAACAAAGCCCTGTTTAAAAATGTGCATCGGTCAGTGTTTCATGCAGTGTGGGCCCTCCTTGAAAAACTGTTGATCCTTTCCCAAACAGGCTCTATTGACCTCTTCCTGAACTCCCATTGGTTCCTTCCTAAACACCCATTTAGCACTTCCTTAACACACATTGGGTCATTTATGAACACCCATTGTTCCATACCTCAACACCCATTAAGTCATTCATGAACACAGAATAAGCCATTCATGAAAGTCATATGAGCCATTCCTTAACATCAATTGTGATCTCTCAGATCACCCGTAAGTCCCTCCTGTGACATTCATTGAACCTTCATTCTGTACCAGAATGCTGATTTGGGTGGAGAACGTGTAGTGGTGGTAATCCCAAGTAGTACGGATCCTCCTTGAAAACTCATTGAGCTCTCCCTGAGCACTCATTGAACCTTCCTTGAACAAAGGCACTATTTTGTAGTGTGGCTTGTCCCTGAACACCCATTGATCCCTTCCTGAAAAAACAATCAGTTCTCCTGTAACACAGTTTGGGGTAACTGCAAGTGAGAATAAGTATGTAGACAATTAAATAACTATAATAAACATCAAATATTTAAGATTAAAATAAATATATGTACAATATAATTTATATTCTAACTAAACTAAATTTAGAATGTTTGGGCGCCTATTTGGGCGTAGGAAATTTATGAAGTAGGGTATGGATGGAATTAATTTTAAATTTAAACTCACAAAAGCTAAAGAAAATTCAAGGTTCAAAAGAATGGGTTTACAGTAAGCATTTGATGTGATGCGACTATCTCTCGGGTAATTTTTACTTAAATAAAGGAGATGCTATTATTTTGCTCGATCTCACAAGAAAACTTATTATAAGGATATTTCAAATTTAAATAATTCAGGAAGAGCATACAATGCGACTTATGTGTCATCTACATAGCACATATAAGCTCAGAAGAAAGCTAATGGAGCAATCATTGAGCTAAAGAATTTTATAATAAAAATATTTGCTAACGAAGGACCAAGAGGAAGACCCATCACAACCCCTTGAAATTATCCGTACAAAATACTATCAAACAAAAATAATGAAGAATAAATAGCAAGTTCACGAATTTTGAGCAAGATTTTGTTACCCACTACATGGATAGAATTACAGAAAGAAATATGACAAAATTTGAATTATTTCAGAAAGAAGAATATTAGTGAACAAACTCTCAAAGTCAAAGAACACGAAGTATTTGTGGGCATCTAAAAAGTTTGTAATCTATTTCACAAACAATGCGAATTATTAATAGTAAACTCATTAGATATTAAAGGGACTAAAATAGGGAGTAGAAACTTGCATAGCGAAAAGGAAGGGGTCTTATAATACAACAAAAATAGGATATATACGTAGGTCAGTTTTATGGGTCTTAAGAAGACAATTAAGAATCCCAGGTGAAAATCCAGAATAAAACAGTGTTATATACATCTTCAGGAAGGGTCTTAGAATTTTTTAATTTCCTAAGAAACCAGTTAATTTTGTCTTTAATTTTAAGTAAGAATCTGAAAGAATATGATAGATTTGGGTGAGATACAACTCCTTATCTAAAGCAACTACACCACAAACTTTGTCAGATTTGCAAAGCCTTTGTTATTTGCAAATCTGACAAAGGTCATTATTTGCAAACAGGACAAAGGGGTTTGGTATGACACAGGTTGAAAAGCTGAACACCCAAAAGCTTTATAAGTACAATAGGAAATGGTGGTATTGGGCATGTGTGTTGCAGACCCTGACAAGTTATGCTGGTAGTGGCGTTGATGTATGCTGAGGAAGCAGTTGATGATAGAAGGAATATATTATTCTCTCAATGCAAATTAACCTTAAGTAAGAAAAGAATCAGAACAAATTAATTACACTTATCAGGTATTGCCTCACCTTCTCAGTAAAATCATAAACATAAGATGTTTCTACTTCCCCACAAACTGCATATATCCTTTACCTGATTAAACTTTCCCCAATTTCCTGACTCATTATTTTTGCTTTCCTTATTTCGATGGTAGTAGAACTATAAACTTCTGTCCAATCACATTTTAATCCAATAGTAATAATCATGTTTATAATCAAGGCTTTACAATTCCTCGAAAAAAAAAATTAGAAATTTGTTCAACTGAAGAGGGAGGTCAGTGCACTTCTAAGACAAGTTTCCTAATAAATTGTGCCAAAGGGTTGAGAGAGGATCTGTGAAAGGCAAATGAAGGGGGAAATCTTTTTTTGGTTAAACCTTGCAAGATGAAAATGTAGAAGTTGATGAGAAACTAGTGCAATTCTCAGAGCAACAATGCTCCACAAGAAAAACAACCTCGACAGACTAAAACATGTGCCACAGCCTAATTTTCAATAAGTAGAAAAGGTAGAGGAGTGAAAAACATTAGTATTTAGATACTGATCCCTCAATAAAGGCCTGAAAAAAGATGCCATATTTTGTAGGAATATAAGAGCCAATATGAAGAAAATGTGAGCAAAAAGCAAATGGATCTTTGCAGATATGTAGGTCAAAACTAATCTAAATTATATGCATCAAATCTACTTTTAAAATGGTATCATTTTTCATTTTAATATCTTATCATGCCAGCAACCAACAAGGGTAAGTCCACACGAATAATGAGCCCCTCCCCCGATTGTAGGAACTTCTTTCACAACTCTTTCACTCTTGATAGAAGAGGAAAACTTTCAAATTCTCTATATAGCAAATGACTTTCCAATAACTTTTTTTATATTTTGGGCACAGCAGATCGAAGCACATTCTCTCTCAGTTTATGATAGAAGCAAAAATAGATGATGAAATATCATGCACGTAATAACAGCAACTCCTACAGAGGTAGATATCTTCAAATCTATAAATATACAGAATGAAATATTTATAAATTATGAGGCTTAGTTTAAAGAAAAAAAAAATTATTGCATCTGTTTATGTGGTTTACAAGCAACCACTATAAACAGAAGCGTTTTTAACATGCATACATATGATAGGAATGAATTAACTCTTAAGCTATATGGAATAAAGATTGTAATGGTAAAAGAATTTGCCGGGAGAAGCCACAAGAGCAGGTAGAGAAGTGGCAGCAAAGAATAAAAAAAAATTAATCAGTGTAAAGAACCTGGTTTCCCATATCAATAGATATTTGATCTACATGACATGGGTTTTCTTTTGAAGAGAAATTTTACTTAAACTTACCCAAGAATTAAAAATCTTAACAGACACAAAGTCAGTAAACATCATTTGGCGCTCTTACTAAGCGGAAATGCTGAGAGAAGCTTTGTATTAAAGCAACTACTTGTCTAAAGCTCTCCTGATCCACAAGCTCTTAAGGTTTATAATCAACAAGCCCTTTCGGTAATTTAGCTAATAGAGAAGGCTGTGTTTTAACATGTTTTGGCCTGGCAGTTGAGAAATATTGCAAGAAAAGTAACATTGCATATAAAGAATTGTTCATCTTAGATAATGTTCCTGGCCATCTAAACCACACTTAGAAATGATAATGTTAAAGTTATAATTTTGCTTCTAAACACATCTCTACTACAAGTGATGAATGAGAGAACAATCGCCACATATAAAACTCACAAAATAGCTGGTGATTCACAATTAATCAAACCATCCTATAAGGGAAAACAAAAGCAGATTCTGAGCTCTTCATTCTAGATTTACAAAGATCTTTTCAAGGAATGAACAAAGACACAAAATACAACATCTTAAATAGTTGGTGAGCATCATTTCCCCCAAACCCTAAATAGGAGGGACAAAATACTGTACAAATTTGAATTTGAGACCTGATGTAGGAAGAAGTTAATGGTTCTGGCAAAAAGAACCCCTGGCTGGTGTTAAATTGGGGAAAGTGTCAATACATGCACATTCTGTTTTGTTTTTTCTGTAAAGAAATTGTTATATTTAATGATGAATTTGGCACCAAGACAAATAATTGCTTGAATAGAGGGAGAAATGTATATACTTGTAAATAGGGGAAATTCTTTACTATGGTTGTATATATTTGCATTTTATGACAACCTTTTTTAAAGAGAAAGTTTAACGCCCTCTTTCAACCTGTGTTGGGTCTATACCGGCATCGTACAGATCAAGTGGGAGATTTCAAAGAAGTATGTATTGTTAATGACATGGTAATTTATGATTTAACTAACCAAGATACTTGAAAGGGAAGAGAGTCATTTCGATAATCTGTAAGTAAGGCATCTAACCGCCCATATTATGGGGTGCCTCAAATATTGTCTTTCTGGCATTTAACATCACCATAATGGTCAGGAATAGGCCATTGAATAAAAATAAAATCATGTAAATAGGAAAAATAAAATAGGATAGGATAAAATAGAATAGAACAAAACAAAAGAATAGAATAAAATAGAATGGAAATAAAATAAAGGGAAGATAAAGAGAAAATAGGATAAAATATGATAATTAAAATAGAAAAAGGTGAAAAAGTAAAAGAATAGTGTCCGAGTCACTGCCTCTCCTGCTTCCACATTAGCCACCACCCTGTGTTCAAAGAAACAGGGAGGGATGGGGGGATTTAAAGGGAAGAGGGAGAGGAGCAGGGAAAGATAGTTTTGTGAGAAAATAGCAGGTCATTAGATAGTTCACCTGGGTGGTCTTGGCCCTAAATCATCTAAACGCAGTGTATCACATGTACTACGGTGTGCATTGCCTGCCCTAAGCTCGTATGTAAACCCCTTTTGAAGTGAGAGTGGTAAAGTATTAGGGAGAAAAGGATGGTAGTTGGAGAGTTGCAAGTTTGCTTGTAGTTCAAGCTAATCTCTGGCCATGGTAAGAGACTTGTATATCAGAATTTTAGTAGGAGAGTAAGTAACCGAGTTTCAATTTAATGTTCTTTATGTTATACTATTTTTTATTGCGTTAATTTGTTGTTAGGCATTCAATGTGTTGTTAGTTTGCATGTCTGTTAATGGTGAGGCTGTGTTTTCTTTACTCTGTATACATTCAGTGTAGTCTAGCTCTTTAACTTTATCTAGTATGTATGTTTTAGCCAAAGATTTGATTTATTCATCAGGTCAGGAAAGGACCTTAAGCAGTTGCGGAAGTTTGAATGAAATTTAGTTTACTTCATGAGAATTCCTACTCAAGGTTTTCCACGTGGAGGAGGAATCCAAGAGTAATTATGCATTTTCTCTAAATACTCAGATTTATCCATGCTATTCAATTTCCTTGCCTTGACCATGTGAATTTCTATATTATTCTTTTAGTGAGTGTGTTGCAAGGCAAAATATGGCAGAATAATTATCAGGGATTTTTTAGTTAAACTAACAAAGGCATCTCAGGAAGAAAGTTTGTAAGAAAAGATATGTAAGGAAAGTGGTGAAGATAGATGAAGTAAACATTGTGTGGAAGATATATAACCAGATCCTGAAGGCCCTGCAATCCACCAGATATCAGCTACAGCATGATGGTTCATGCTACTACATCTGACACCACATTGGTGGGAGGATAATTAATTACTAAACAATCTTCTTAGTGGGGGGTGGAATTGAACATTTTAGACCATATCCTAGTGTGGTGAATATATCAGCATCAAATGGTATGTGGGCAAGTTTACAACCTGATTAGGAGAAGTATTTTTGCTCATTTAGTTCTTTGAATGAGACATATCAGTTTTGTTCCTGATTGTTCTTCCGTTGCTGAGGAAAATTCCTTCCCAGGCAATTTTTAAACAAGGAAGAGTATTGATGTTTATGCAAAAAGTCAGTCAACAAACTTAGATCAAAGAATGTGTGTTCCCCTTGGAATTGTGCCAAGGCTCTCGGCTAAGGGAGAATCCTATCTTCTGTTTCATTAAAGGGGGAGAGGTTGATTATTTTGTACCATTATCCAGTAACAAATACACCAACACTTTAACTCATTTTATTTAAGAATGGGTGTGGATGGACAAAGCTTTGTACTTAGCTACACTTTCACCCTCATTACTCCAAACTCATTCATTAAAAATGGTTGGTCATTTTAAAAATAGATAAGTGTGAATGTGGCCTAGGTAGTAGAGCAAATCTATTATTCCAATGTGTGTAAAGAAGCTTAAAAGTGATTCAGTCTTAATGGAGAGGAATTCGAGAGTGGATCATTGGAACAAATATTGAGAGAAAATGAAGTGGAGCATGTGAGAAGGCTAAGTTGAGGGCACCAATGAGTCCTTGTGGACTCTTTTGTGCCCTCATCTGCACGTTCATTCTCCGCAATTCCCACATGTCCAGGAACCCAGCAGAAGATAATCTCAACATCCGCCTGGCTCGCAGGAACTGAGGCATCAGAAAAAGTGGGAATCAGGGAGTTTGAAGATTCCAATGCCCTGAGAGCACTCAGGGTGCTTTCTGAGTCGCTAAAGATCACAATTCAGTCTCCAAACTGGGCATGACGCATTATCTCATGTACTCAGTAGTGCATTGCAATCAGCTTCACCGGGATGACACGCAACGCGCTTGGAAGAGCCACTCTGACTTCAGAGAGAGAGGATCCAGTGCGGAAACCAACCTCCTACTGGCATGGATCCAGCATGACACAAAGTGTCCTCCAAAAAGGTCCAACACAATACTCACGCTGCTGTCAAAGCTTTGCGAGAAATAAGGTGATACCCTCTAGGGTGGCATCCTGGGCAGAACCAGATGCACCACCCGCCCAAGACCTACACCGAGCTCTCGATGGAGTTTCCTAAAGGTAAAAGCAAAGTGCTTAGGGTATGATTGGCATCTCTCGGTGGTATAGTCACTGTCGAGATCGGTTATAGATGCAGTGAGAGCCATTGCCGACTGAGGGAGGTGCCAGGCTCACAGGTACAGATGCATATTGCACTCTTACATGATGCAGAGTGAGTGGCATCTCACTAGCATCAACAAGTTGGCTCTCAATGGGGGACATGCGGAAGGCACTGGATCCTTGGCAGGGACTGGTGTGGTGGATCGAGTCCACCTTCCATAATACATGCATAAACCTCGCAATTGTATTCAAGCTTCAATCAAAAAAAGGATTGATATAAAAGCAAGGCAGTAGCCTATCAGCACCCAGGTGCTGAACATCATGGAATGAAGAATGTCCATGATGCAGGTACACAAGACCCTAAGGCTGTGAATATGAGCCTCTCAAGTGAGACATCTGTCAAAAACAAGACCAGGGAATCGGTGTGAATCCACCACTTCCAGGCGAACCTTGTCTAGGAACAAGTCCAGGTTAGGGTGGAACCATGGATTGTGGGAGAAGTACATCACTTTAGTCTTAGCCAAGGAGAACTGAAACCTGTGCACTTCGGCAGAGCAAGAGAGTAGGTTGACCAAAAGCTAAAAGTAAAATCAATTAAAACACAAAGATGAAAAACCATTAAAATTAAAATTGATAAATATGCTTGTGAGCAAAGTAAAACTCATTTATAATGCAATAGTTGCAAGATACAAATAAAGACAAACAAAAGGCAAAAAAGAGCAAAATAGAAATAAACCCTCCTTTTCTATTGGAGCTGACAAAACAAGTGAGAATGATGGAAGGAAATAACCCAAAGGAAAGCGTTGTTGGGGGAGTTTTGTAGCTTGGCTGAATGTGTATTGGTTTATGTGGTAAACAATTTAGACAATTGGATTTAGTTGTTTAATTTATAAAGATTCAGAATTTTTAACTTTAGATAAGATGAAGCAGAAGTTAATAGACTAAAAGATTCAGAATGAACAGTGGTTATTTTTTTTAGCATGTTTTCTAATTACAGACAATTCAGTTAAAAATTGAAATGTTGGTTCTATGTATTCATCCCAACTGTTTTGCTATCCTACATTTTAGTTATAGAATTTTTAGGCCTACATAGCGACTTTGGCAGATCGCACACATAAACTTATATACAATACAGGATCACACATACAAAGGGAGAGATTCTTTGTAGCTCTAGTAAGAATTAATGGAACAATGATTAGAATCTATTAGGATAAACTGGCATTGATGCAAGTAGCTATTAAAAATAGAGTAAAATCTTATTGAATTTATTAGCGGAATGTTCATGCAATGGTAATTTAGGAAAACTTTTTGTTAAGAACTGTTAGTATCTGAGTTTGAAGAGAGAACTGTTTTGATAAGAATTTAGAGTTCAGCTTGTCAAATCAATAATCAGGAAAAATTATAATGAGAAAACGGCCTCTGATATTCTATGAGAATTGAATGAAAAACCAATCTGAGGAAAAGTTGTATACTCTGCGGTTACGGCTTTTGATGTGAGCTAGTTTGAAATGTGTAGGAATGCTACTAATGAAATCAGTGCCAAGTTTGGTGTTGGTTGGTTTTATGTAAACTAAAGTCCTGAATTTAGAACCAACTTTTTTTCTGTTTATGTCTCCATTGAGAATTTAATATTGGAGTGTTGATAATTTAAGTAATTCAAAAATAAATGGGCTTGATCTTTCGGTTTGAAGATAAGAAAGCAATCACAAATTTATCTTTTAAACACCAACTGTTCACATTCTACAGGCCAATTACTTAACCAGTTTTTCTCATGGTAACATAGAAAGCTGTTTGCAAAGCTTGGTCCCAATGGAGAAGCCATGGCCATAACTTCATGTTAAACATAAAGAATTTCATTGAAGAAAAGTAGTGTTTTCTACAGCTAACTTTAGGAGAGTTAAGAAGAGACCTGGTCAAGCCTAAATTGAGTTGGGAAACTGAAGGTCAATGCGTACATTTAAAATGAGGTGCTTGCGACTGTAGTACAGCCTTGGGTGGACCAAGTAGGCATGGGAAGGCCTTACAGGCTTTTCCAGCAAGACTAATCCCAGACAAAAGTCAAGGATGAAAACATGAGATGGAAATAATCTTTGGCACTGGAGGGTTTACCAATTTGTATTATCTCTCCACATTTGCAAGCAAGTTTTTGTTATACTCATTCCAAATAACTTGACGGCCACTCTGCTTAAGTAGATTTGTTCCTGTGGAAGTATGATATTTGGCAGAAGCAACAAAATTAGGGTAAATGCCCTGCTAATCCTATGTATCCGCTGAAGATTTTACTAGCAGTCCCAGCTTTCACCAAAATCAAAGTGTGTAAAAAAGGGGTTACCAAATGGAGAATTGTCTCCTTGCCTGTCTTTCAGAAACAAAACCGGAGAATTGGTATGCAATGGCTATTTAATGCCATATAGCAAAATGAAAACCAAAGGGGATGCATGGAGATCTTTGGGGCCGTAACTTCTCTTTCCCCTTTGTGGAAGTTGGATTTGACCTGAGCTACCAAATGGTACACTTAAATTTGACAAAAAATTTGATTGAGATGGGGTTCAGAGTATTTTTGACTAAATTTCCGGGCAATCGCATGCCAGTGTCATGGATATGATCGGCCAGAAAGGAAAAGATATTCCATCTATGATTTTTTTTTTAAATCCAAGAAAGATCCTGTAATGTCAAACACTCATCTTTCAGTGAGTCAATGATGAGCATTTTGAGTTAACTTCCTTAGGGACTTACCCACAAGATTTTGTTTATAAGGCTAACTGAAACATTCTTTGGGACAGATGTGGATGTTGGATGAGTGGGTTAAGCCATTGACTTGATGAAATATAAGTGTTTGTAGTGTACGTGTTTAAACTCCTAGCACTTTTTGACGAGTATAATAATATTAATTTAATACTTCTTACATTTGCTTGCAAATCCATCTATTAGTATCTTTGTGATTGCTCCACCTTCCTTCCTACGCGGCCAACTCACAATGCTTTGTTTATAAGGCTACTTGAAACATTCTTTTGGGGAGATATAGATGGTGGCAAGTGGGTTAAGGCATTGACTCAACTAAAATAAGCAAGGAGCTAGTCATCTTACAAAACACCAACTATGCCCTCACCTGATGTATCCATATGTGCTAATTGTGTGTAGACAGTTAAAGCATTTTGGTCAGCAGTAAATGATGTAACATCGTCAGTCCACTTAACAGGGTCTAAAAGACGTGATTAGTGAAAGATAAATGGTGCTAAAAGTTAACAAAAAGATGGAATTCATGTAATAATGTAAATTTACATGGCTGTGCTAATTTGGTAAGGGCTTCACTTTTCTCATCAATGGGAAAGATTGCATCTTAAGTAAGATGGTTGTTGAAACTGCCATCTCCAATCCTCCAAAGGTGCATTTGGATGGATTTATCCTCCTGGAAATGCTTGAAGTGTTCATAGGTGAAAGTTGAGCTGCTCTTCAGGACTCTAATTACCACTACAATGCCGTTCAAAATACAAAGACTAGTCGATATCTCATAACACCACATCATAAACAATGGCATTTTAAGCTATTTGAATAATTGGAAAGGGGTAATAGTTGCAGTTTTATTGATTAATTCCAAATCTTTTGACAACTCTTTATGAGGTCTACACCCAAGCAAAATGTTTTCTTGTGTAAATTAGAGAAAATCTGTGATATTTCGTAGGGGATACTGGTTGCTTACTGTTTAGACTTTCTGGTTTACAAAGTCACCACAGAACCTACATTCTCCTTAAAGATTTGGGAACCATATAAATAAATCCATCTTACAGGTCTAAGATCCTACACTGCTTAAGGTTTGCTAATAGCGGGATTTCGGGTGAGCTCAAATTTGGGGTGTGAGATAGTGTGTGAAATCTGTGCCATAAAAAAAATTCCAGGCAAAAAGTATCATACCATAAACTGGACATTTTTGCCATAAGTTGTGATTGAAGAGCCATTTGTAGTTTACAATTGAAGATAATGAGGTGTCCTATTATTCTATAAGGACTCACTGATACACAGCCAGTTTCCTGGCATGAGGGAAAGGAAATGTTGAATCCTTTGATGCAAAAGTTAGTGGAATTTGGGGTTGATCCCATCGTACACAATTTGAATGTTCTCTTGAAACAGATAAAGATTTAATTCTTGTGGAAAATAGATTGAGGAGGCTCAAAACTCATCAGCAGTTCTGTGTTGATCCAGCAGGTCCATCTGATGCACCAAACAATCACACTTTGAGAAAGAACCAGTAAATTAAATAAAAAACAAACTATAAAACACCACAAGCAACACAGCAGGAAACAGCAATGAAGATGACACAAACTAATAACACGGATGTGTGGTAAACAACAGTGCATCACCAGCATCACCAACGAACTGGCCTCTCACCTCTGACCACTCACCCACCAAGCCTATGCAACATATACACAGTCCATATTCCTCCTCACAGCCGCCTTGCTCCTCCCCCTTTCACTCCTACAGCAAGGCTCCACAATTTTAACGTGTAAGAATCTTTAATTCTATTCGAGTGCCAAAGCGAGATAGTATGCCTTATAAAATGGTTACCCAAAGATGGAAAATTCTGACACACAGCTTTTGAACAACTCAAAATCAACTCTGAAACTGAGGGCATTGAGTGATTGAGGAGAGAGTGAAAGACATTAAATGTTTATTTACTCTACTCAATAAAAAAAGTAAAAATGATATTAATTTTAGGTGCTTAATTTATTCTATGTAATAAATAGTACATATTAATTACATGTGAATTATTACATTGAATGAGTTAATGAAATTAGCAGTTCAGGATAAGCAAAGCTCTCAAAGGTAACATGTAGTTACAGCATGGTTGTAAGATTAACTTATAAAAGCACTTATTATTGGAATGTACTGGCAAATTTATTAAACACGGACAGAATAAGAATGATGATGTGGTTTATATAAAAATAATTATATGGTTGAATTAGATATAATTCAAGAATTTATTCACTGCATTGCACCTCATATAAAGTAACAGTGAATTGCAGAAGGATCTTAAGTTGGTACTGTGGGAGTCAAATGTCCAGGCCTTTGTCATTGAGTACTGAGAAAGAGTAACAAGAGATCAAAGCATCAAAAGAGTGTGTGTGTGTGTATGTGAGAGAGAGAAGATGGGTCATTCTCTGGGTGAAAAATAGTTTAGAATCAATTCTCGGATTGGCTAGAAAATTTGACAAGGTGGAGATTGTCTTTTTCACACAAAGGTTTAACAAAATTTTAATCGCTCTCATAATATGTGAGTTTATTTCTCCCAAAATTAGTGGATCTCTCACACCTCCTACTGTTTAAGGTGGGTGGATAAGGTGGTGGGGTTGTTCCCAGGTATGTTTGTGGTTTGACAGAAGCAAAGATATTAAGATAATTTCCTTTATAGTCCTATGGATCCACTGAAGATGTGCTTAGTGACCCAGAGATTCAGCCAAAATAAAGTCCCAGGTAAAATATGACCAAAAAGCAAATTGTCGCCTTGCCCATCTTTTGGAAACAACATGAAACCAAACTCTAGATTCTTCCTGCGCAGTAACGGTAGCTGTGTGCAAATCTGTTTGTGGGGCTATATGGATGTAAGGTAATGATGCCCTTAAAATCATTACAAGTTGAACATTTATGATGCACCCATGTATCACTGGTAACAATCCTCTCCAGAAATGTTTTTTTTTATTATTCTGTAATCAAGAAATAGCAGTATAATGAATCCTATCTAAATCTTGCAAATCATATACCAACAGCTGTATGTTCATTTGCAAGAAATCAACATCTCAACCAAACTTTTGCTTAGAATTGAATTTTAATTTTACTTCAACTGTAATTGCGTTCACAATTGGTATTTGTTGATTTGAACAATAAGTAGATTTATTACTAGTGCATAGATAACTACCAAATATTTTTTAAGAAAAGAGGCTGCTGTCATCAATATCTAGTGAAAGCATAGAGTAAGGAAACCAAGAAAGAGCTTTCAATGAAGAGGGAGGAAGTAAGGAAACCAAGAAAGAGCTTTCAATGAAGAGGGAGGAAGTAAGGAAACCAAGAAAGCGCTTTCAATGAAGAGGGAGGAAGTAAGGAAACCAAGAATGAGCTTTCAATGAAGAGGGAGGAAGTAAGGAAACCAAGAAAGAGCTTTCAATGAAGAGGGAGGAAGTAAGGAAACCAAGAATGAGCTTTCAATGAAGAGGGAGGAAGTAAGGAAACCAAGAAAGAGCTTTCAATGAAGAGGAAGGATGTATCTACAAAATATTTGTGCTTCTGAATTTTAGTTGATTAATAAATTAGAAATTAATTTTTCAGTTTCAATATAGATTCACTCAATGGAAATATAGGACTTACCTGAAGGTATTCCACAATAGGGGCCAATTTTGTATTTCTAAGTGTCTATATTCTTTCTATAAACTTGTTAGTGATTGGTTCTAATATCTTTCACCAGCTGCAGTATTTAGGTTTGGTATTGCAGTGGTTGTCATCCTAACCTTTTTCACAATGCTCATTCATAGACCTTTAACTGATTCATATATCTTTCCTCCTCATTCCTTATATGTCAATATGCGCTGGTTAACAGACCTAAGTTGCATGCTCTCAATGATTCTGACTTACGACTTTTAAAACTTTCAATAATTCCCAGAAAAACCTTGGCAATTATATCATACAAAAGAGAATATAAAAGAACGTAAGGATTTCAAATTTTGTTAGAATTGGCTGGAAAGTTATGATGTTATTGCCAAATCATTCTCAGACTATCCTTGGGAGGACCTTGGCAATTATATCATATAAAAGAGAATATAAAAGAACATAAGGGTTTCAAATTTTGTTAGAATCGGCTGAATAGTTATGATGTTATTGCCAAATTATTCTCAGACTAACCTCGTGAGGACCTTGGCAATTATATAATACAAAAGAGAATGTAAAAGAACGTAGGGGTTTCAAATTTTGTTAGAATCAGCCGAATAGTTAAAATGTTATTGCAAAAAAAAAAACATTGAAAAGTAAAATGGTTACCATCCAACTGACCAACTCACGAACCGACATACTAATTTAAAGAGTTGCGTGCAAGCAATTAAAAAAATTTAAGGAAGAGCTTCTACAGATGGTGCTGCATCTAATACTGCAGCATCTAATATCATGGTAGCAAATGCAATATTATGCTGTAACCATAACAAGTCATCACCTTCACACTGCATTGGACACGCTTGGCTTTCCACCCAAGCCAAGCAAGTAACTGTATCCAAGACACTTGTTTGGCGTGATTGTGGAATGTCCACTAGGCATGCCTGATGCAGTGTAAAGATGGCTACTTTACATGTTACAAATAATAAAAAGGAAAGTTGAATTTTCCATTGATCCTTCCATTATTAAATCTTTTGTCCATTGCACTAAATTACTGTGTAGATAGAGGAGAGTAGGAAAGGGAGCAAATAAAAAATAATAGCGTAGGCGAGTTGTGAACAGCTTCCCGCATCGCTGGACCACTGTTAGCCAGCGGCGAATCCACTCCGCCATCCTGAGTCTCAAAAAAGACTCATTCAAACAAAGCTTTTAAGCCGCTCGCCTGCACTTCTCGTACGCTATACTGTATATATGCTTGAAGGTTGTGTTCTAAAGGAACTATATTCAATATTAGTCTCTCCCAACCAGGATATCAGATGGAGTCTTAGTAGATCAAACTTATGTGAATTTCATTTTAGTGTCTTAGATTAATTGTCTTTAGTTGTTATCAATAGATTAAAACATGTCTATTAGCCCTACATATAAAAAAAAATATCACTAGAATAAGAAATATGAAAGAATGCTCACCATTTTTCAAGACTTTGGCACCTTGAAATAATCGTAGCCATCTCTGAATGTCATTCTGTTGGTCAATTCTTTTTTCTCTTTCCATTTTTGCCCAGTCAATCCATTTAAGGGCTTGCCTGAAGGTGTCAAGAGCATCTTCATGTCGTTTGACACTAAGTAGTAGACGTCCTTTACGTTTATATAATTTGTATTTTAACTCCTGGAAGAAGTTTTTTTATTAGTGATAATACTTCAAATACTACTTTTGTTACAAAATGAGTCGAAAAAAACAAATTGTATAATAACTCTAATGAACTTGTTTAATCTTTGTTGAAAATTGATTTTTCACTAATTCTGTTCACTACTGAGGTAACACTAAATATCTAAATGTAAAATTTTAATTTATGTATTATTATAATTTGCTTCAGTAACAACTTCCATGATTAGTAGGGCGAGTCCAAAAATCAATTGTTGAGGCTATAATGCAGAACCCGGCAGTTCATGCATATTGATGAGGAAACACTACAGGCAAAATCTAAGTCCTGTAGCATGAATCTTCATGTTGCACAGACGCTTTGAAGTTTGCCCTTGTTGCACCACCCCATGCACCGAAGGCATGGTCCGGCCTCGTAAAGTTTTGCAGTGAAAGAAGTGGTTTCAGTATTGTTTTATGTTATGGAGAGATCTCCTTATTCTCCTGTTTATTGACTTACGTTTTCCTTTTTTCCAGATGCCTTCCACAAGATTCGCTGACAAGTAATGGCTCCTAGGAGCCCCAGCAACTCAACAGCTGCCATCATAACATAACATAATTTCACGGATGACAAAAGCCACAAGGGCCTATCAAAGGTCATCCGCCTCCGTCAAAACCCACCCACAAAAAGCACCATAACCAGGGGAAGACAAAACCAAAGTCCCCCCACAATATAATATAACAGATGACAGAAGCCACAAGGGCTCATCATAGGTCATCCGAGTCAAACGGCCTCTTTTTTTAAGGCACCCAAACTCCAAGGAAAACTACATCCAGAGGATTGCGTCCAGAAACAAGGGTATCACCAATCAAGGCTTGTCAAGAACTAAATCATGCTGCTATAGATATATACAAACAATATTAATATATACAAAACTTAGGAACCATCACAACCTTCCCTTCCCATAAACTCATCCAACCTACTCTTAAATACATTTAAATTTGGACTACCTACTACCCTCTGCGGCAATTTGTTCCAGAAGTCTACCACTCTATTGGTGAAAAAATATTTTCTTAAATCCAACCTACACCCTTGCTTTTTAATTTTCAAGTGGTGACCTCTAGTCCGATTTCCATCATCTAACTCAAAAAACTTGCTAACATCCAATTTATCTATCCCGGAAAAAAATTTAAAGAGCTCAATCATATCCCCTCTCACACACCTGCTTTCAAACGAGAACATATTTAATACACTCAGTCTATCTATATATTCATTTATCCTCAGGGAAGGAATAATCTTTGTTGCCCTCCGTTGCACTGACTCAAGAAGGTTAATATCGTGTCTAAAATGTGGGGACCATGCCTGTATACAGTACTCTAGATGTGGCCTACTTTCAGTACTATAATGTCCTCTCATAATTCCCTGACCACTATTAGTATCTAGTTTCCCCGCCCACAAAGACCTAATAACACGATCATACTCCTCCCATAACACATCTACCCCCCTCCTACTCAAATGCAGTCCATCCATTGCATACATTTCTTTCAGTTAGCTGTCTGGCTTTGTAAGATTGGGATATAATACTGATTTGGGTGTGTAGTTTTTCTTGTATTTATTTAATACATCAATCACTGTGTAATAAATACATTAGTGATTAATACTTTTGGGGAAGATAACTGACAGCAATCGTGAGCAAGAATTTTTTTGGTGAGTGTTAACTTTGTCCTTAGTAAATTTCTGAGAGTATGGCTGTTTCTATAGATGGTGAGAGCATGCCGTTTGAAAGTAGTGTGTATGTGGTGTGTGATGCATGTGAAGTTGTAACAGGAGCTGCCAAGTGTAGGCCATGAATGGTCTTTTGCAGTCTCCTTCTTTTCTTATGTTTCTAATGTGTGCTTTCTTGAAGGGGAGGTTAGGAGGTTGAGTGGGGAATGTAAGAGGTTGAATGATTTGGTATTTGAGGTGAGAAGAGATGCAAGTGTGTGATTGAAGGGTCAGATTAGTGCTAAGAGGGTGGAAGATAGGGCTAGGACTGGGAACAGTGTGGAAGTTGTGAGTGATGAAGAATGGTGGGCGAAAATGGATAGGATAGATAAGTTAGGACAGATTAGGTGTTTGAAAAGGAAGGACATAGAACCTGTTAGGTTGACTAACAGATTCAATGTCCTGAGAGAGAAAGAGTGTGAAAGTGATTTGCCTGGTGTGATTGTGGATGAAAGCAGGATGGGTGGTAGTGTGACTGAGAACAGGAGGGAGGGTAATGTTAGGCCAAGACAGAATAGGAGAATGACTGAGGTGCTAGTGATGGGTGACTCTCAGATTAGGTATTTAGATAGGAAGTTGAGTGATAGCAAGTGGAAGGGAATGAGAGTTTGTCTGCTGGGTGCTGGTGTAAGTGATGTTTATGAGAGATATGATAGGCTGGTTTCTGGGTGTGAGAGGGATGCAGTTGTGATTACGCATGTGGGAGTGAATCATGTAAAGAAGGTGGGTACATATGAGTTACGTAAGCAGTATAAAAGGTTAGTTGAAAGGATGAGTAAAAGCAGGGTAAAAGGTATTGTTTCTGGTGTGCTTCCAAAATTGGATGTGGGGGTAGAATGGTTGTCACGTGCAATTGGTTTGAATGAATTTGTGAAAGGACTGTGTGAGGAGTTAGGATTGGTGTTTGTAGATGTCTGGGGTGGGTTTTACGGGAATAGGAGGTTGTATGCGATGGATGGGCTCCATCTTAGTCGGGCAGGTGTTGAGGTTCTATATGGGGTAGCTGGATAGTGTGATTAGGTCCTTACGGGTGGGAAACTAGAAGCTGTTAGAGGTAAGGTAATAACAGGAATAGAGGGCAGGTGTAGGAAATGGAAGGGATGCAGAGATAGAGGAATAGCTAGGGGGAAGGGCATACTGATGCGTTATAGGGGGACACATCATGGCATCCACATACCTCAGAATACGTATTAAATGTGGCAAAAGAAAGTATTAAAGAGGCAGAAGAGAAATATTTGTTCACCGTTGGCAGTCTGGTAACAGATAATGCTGCAAATGTCAAAAAAATGAGAAATGAACTGATGAATGATATACATTAATAACTTATGGATGTTTAGCTCATCTTATGAACTTGGTGGCTAAAGATTTAGACATATCAAACATTAAAGAGCGCATTGTCAAAATTGTGAAATATTTCAGAAATAAATAATTAGTGCACATCAGCAGCTTACAAAGCAACAGGCACTTGAGCCTTAATTATGCCACAAGATATGCACTGGAATACCTTTTCCAACTGATTAGAAAACTATTTAACCAACTGACCTGTTGTTATTTTAGTATGTGATGGAGAAAAACAAAGTGAAATGAATAAGAAGATAATGAAAAAGGTTATGGATACAAATTTGCGGCCTAATTTTCTCCCCCTTTTTGTTTACTTTTTTTATTGTTATTTAAAGGGTTTTGAAAAATTAAATCTTCCACTTTTTGTTTATACTTTTCTAGATTACTTAATTAAGTGGTTTTGAATAAGTTTTCTCAGTATGGCAGTTGCTTTGGATGAAGTGAGTATGTATGCCCTTGGATGTAGTAAGTAGTGTGCATGTAGTTTGTGATTTATGTGTTGTGCAAATGTGGCTTTGGTAGAGGAGGGGAGTCTGTTGCATGATGAATGCAAGAGATTAAGTGAGTTAGTGCATGAAGTGAGAAGGGATGCAAGTGTACGCATGAAGAATGTGGCTGGGACTAGGAGGGTGGAAGATAGGCCTAGACTAAGACTGGAGAGAAAGTGACTGATCTAAGTGAAGATGAATGGTGGGTGAATATGGATAGAATAGATAGGTAGGTTAGGACAGCTTAGGTGTTTGAGTAAGGGGAACATGGAACCTGTTAGGTTGACTAACAGATTTGATGACCTGAGAGGAAGAGGTTGAAAGTGATTTGTCTATGTGATTGTGGCAGAAAGTGGAATAAGTGGTAGTTTGAATGAGAACAGGGAGGTGGGTTTTGACGGAGGCGGATGACCTTTGATAGGCCCTTGTGGCTTTTGTCATCCGTGTAATTATGTTATGAGGGTGAAGCTAGGCCTAAGAAGATAACTGAGGGACTTGTGATGGGTGACTCTCAGCTTAGATATTTAGATAGGAAGATGAGTGTGAGCAAATGGAAGAGTGAGTGTTTGTTTGTTGGGTGCAAGTGTAAATGATGTGTCTGAGAAGTATGATAGTTTGGTGTCTGGGTGTGACGGGGATGCAGTTGTGATTACACATGGAAGTAAATGATGTAAAGAAGGTGGGTTCATGTGAGTTACGAGAGGTACAAAAGGTTAGTTGAAAGGATGAGTAAAGTAGAGTGAAAGGGGTTGTTTCAGGTGTGCTTCCAAGATTGGATGTGGGGATGGAATGGTTGTCTTGTGCAATTTGAATGTATGAGTATGTGAAAGGCCTGTGTGATGAGTCAGGATGTATTTGTAGATGTTTGGAATGGGTTATATTGGAATAAGGCATTGAATGGACTCCAGTATATGATCGGAAATAGCCATAAACTTCGTCTACATGGATTTCAGCTCAGAAAAAATGGCCCAAAATAAGCTAGGACTCGGGGTAAACATGTAGATTGGCAGCTTGGGCGAAAAGTGGGTTTTTGTTGGTTATTTCGTTCACCCACACCTCAATATTCATGGGCGTTTGAGTCCTATTTGAAATATACCCGGCGCCATTTTTTTAATAAAAATGATTTGGTTAAATCATTGGTAAGACTTCAGTTTAGGGGCGCTGTTTCTGAGCTACAATTTTGGGATATAATTTAGGCGTCATATGTTATAAGGCGAAGCCCCTCATTTCGAAAGTAAGTAAAAATTATAATTTTTGGCGGAAATAGGTGACACATAATGGGACATGTATGAAATATTATGCGGCCAGGACAGGGAAACAGCGGAGGTGAGCGTGTGATGCAGATCTTCAGGTTTAGCCTATCTCCAACTTTTACTATTATCAAAATTGAGCCACACTTTTTTTAAATGAGACCCGATCTATAGAAAAGTCTATTAAATTGACCAAGGAATTAATACAAGTCGTATTGAAGTGGAACAAAACGTATTTATATGAATCGCGCTCTTTTAAGGAAGTAGCTGGAAGTGATATGACTGATGGGGGTGGAGGTAGAGTGACTGGTAGTTTGAATGAGAATAGGAGTGGGGATAGAGTTAGGTCTGTGGGGGGTTAGGAATAGGAGTCTGACTGAAGTGCTTGTGATGGGTGATTCGCGAGTTAGATATTTAGATAGGAAGTTGAATGTAAGTAGATTGAATGGTTTGAGGGTGTGTTTGCCGGGTGCTGGAGTGAGAGATCTGTCTGATAGGTATGAGGAGCTGGTGTCTGGCTGTGCAAGGGATGCGGTTGTGATTACACATGTAGGAGTGAATGATGTGAAGAAAGTAGGTGCATGTGAGTTACGTGAGAGGTACAAGAGGTTGATTGAAAAGGTGAAAGAAAGTAGAATGAAAGGTGTGCTGCCAAGAATGGATGTTGGGGTAGAATGGATGTCTCATGCAATTGGGCTGAATGATTATGTAAGGAGGATGTGTGAGATGGAAGGTGTCATGTTTGTGGATGTGTGGGATAGGTTTGTTGGAATGAAAGAAATGTATGCGATGGATGGACTGCATTTGAGTAGGAGGGGGGTAGATGTCTTGTCGGAGGAGTATGATCGTGTTATTAGGTCTTTGCGGGTGGGAAACTAGATACTAATAGTGGTCAGGGAATTATGAGAGGACATTATAGTACTGACAGTAGAATAACTTGGCAGATAACAGAAATAGGTTCCAAGGCGATAGAGGTGAGGTCATTCAGGTTTCAAGAGGTGCTTCAGGAATAGGGGGGTTAAATTGTTTCTATACAAATGCTCGTAGTCTTAGAAACAAGAAGGATGAGCTATTTAGTTATATTAGCAATGAGGATATAGAATCATGGGTTAATGAAATAGAATTTAGTGACACTATAAGTGAATTTGATTTATAGGGCTATAATATGTACATTAGTCAAAGGACAGGTAGGATTGGTGGAGGAATAATTATCTATATAAAAAACAACATTGTTTCAAGTTTAAATACTTCAATAAAGCAGGATGGAGTTGAGTCACTTTGGATAGATATTAGGTTCAGTAAAAATAGAATGGTGCATTTGGGAGCTTTTTACAGGCCACCTGGTTATCTAAGCAGTGTATTGAAGCAAGAAATAGGGCAAATAGAGTGCTGGGTTTTATTAAGAGAAATGTCAGTTACAAAAGTAAGGAGGTTATTCCTAAACTCTATAACTCTTACGTTAGGCCACATCTAGAGTACTGTATACAGGCATGGTCCCCACATTTTAGACACGATATTAACCTTCTTGAGTCAGTGCAAAGGAGGGCAACAAAGATAACATAACATAACATAATTACACGGATGACAAAAGCCACAAGGGCCTATCAAAGGTCATCCGCCTCCGTCAAAACCCACCCACAAAAAGCACCATCACCAGGGGAAGACAAAATCAAAGTCCCCCACAATATAATATAACGGATGACAAAAGCCACAAGGGCTCATCATAGGTCATCCGAGTCAAGCCGCCTCTTTTTCAAGGCACCCAAACTCCCAGGAAAACTACATCCAGAGGATTGCATCCAGAAACAAGGGTATCACCAATCAAGGCTTGTCAAGAACTAAATCATGCAGCTATAGATATATACAAACAATATTAATATATACAAAACTTAGGAACCATCACAACCTTCCCTTCCCATAAACTCATCCAACCTACTCTTAAATACATTTAGATTTGGACTACCTACTACCCTCTGCGGCAATTTGTTCCAGAAGTCTACCACTCTATTGGTGAAAAAATACTTTCTTAAATCCAACCTACACCCTTGCTTTTTAATTTTCAAGTGGTGACCTCTAGTCCGATTTCCATCATCTAACTCAAAAAACTTGCTAACATCCAATTTATCTATCCCGGAAAAAATTTTAAAGAGCTCAATCATATCCCCTCTCACACACCTCCTTTCGAACGAGAACATATTTAATACCCTCAGTCTATCTTCATATTCAAGGTGCCTCAGGGAAGGAATAATCTTTGTTGCCCTCCGTTGCACTGACTCAAGAAGGTTAATATCGTGTCTAAAATATGGGGACCATGCCTGTATACAGTACTCTAGATGTGGCCTAACATAAGTGTTATAGAGTTTAAGAATAACCTCCTTACTTTTGTAACTGACATTTCTCTTAATAAAACCCAGCACTCTATTTGCCCTATTTCTTGCTTCAATACACTGCTTAGAAAAGCTTAATGACTTATCTATTACTACTCCTAGATCTTTCTCATCCTCTACTGAGCTCAGCCAATGCCCATCCATTTCATAGTTAAATTCTCTATTATCTTTTCCCATGTTAATAACTTTGCACTTTTCAAGGTTGAAAGTCATTTGCCACTTATGTGCCCAGGATAACAATTTATTTAAGTCCCCCTGCACTTTAAAATTATCATCAATATCTTTAACTACAGCTGCTAATTTGGTATCATCCGCAAAAATTGACACTTTATTATTAACTGCCTCCCCAAGATCGTTTATATAGATGACAAATAATAATGGACCGAGAACTGATCCCTGAGGAACCCCACTGATAACATCCCTCCACTCTGACTTTACACCATTTAGCACTACCCTTTGCTTCCTGTCTTTCAGCCACTCAGCTATCCAATTTGAAACACCCCCACATATCCCAATCATTTTTAATTTATGAACTAGTCTCCTGTGTGGTACCTTATCAAATGCTTTACTAAAATCTAAGTAAATTATATCTACATTCTCTCCCTTATCTACTTGATCTGTTACAAACTCCAGAAAGTCTAGTAAGTTAGTCAAACATGATCTACCTGATCTAAACCCATGCTGAGCATCGCTGATTAACCCCTCCCTCTCTAGATGTTGGCAAATCCCTTTTTTAACTATTTTCTCAAGAATTTTACAGACTACAGGAGTTAGGCTAACCGGTCTAAAGTTATTTGGATCCTCTTTACTACCCTTCTTGAAAATGGGGACTACATTCGCTCTCTTCCAATCATCGGGTATTTCTCCATATTCCAATGACCTAGTATATAACTTGTCCAGAGCTATTGAGATACTTTCTACCCCTTCCTTAAGTATCCTAGAATTAATATTATCAGGGCCGGAGGCCTTGGTAGTATCTAAATCACCTATTAGTCCTTTTATCATCCTCCGATCCACACAAATGTTAGTAAACACCTCTTTTCCTGACCTATGAGTACTATACATAGGACTATTTAGTTTCTCTTTTGTAAATACTGATGCAAAATGACCATTTAGTACCTCAACTATTTCCTCATCAGTTTCTCTCACAAACCCTTCATATTTGATAGGTCCTATTTTAACTCTGCCACACTTGTTATTAGTTTTATAGTAACTAAAGAACTTTCTAGGATCTTTGTTGCTATCCTGAGCTAATTTAATTTCTGACACCCTTTTGTTCTTCTTTATAATCTTATTTAACTCATTCCTAGCCATTCTATAATCACTTAAATTTTGAATATTATTTTCTACCTGTAATTTTTTATATGCCCTTTTCTTCTCTGAAATTTTTCTAGCTATCTCCTGATTCCACCATAATGGTTTCCTACTTTTGTTCCTAATGGCCTTCATTGGGATACATTGTTCTTGGACTACATTTATTATATGCTTGAAAGTATCCCACATCCCATAAGCATTTTTACCTCTGAATTCTATATCCCAGTCTACCAAATTTAGCAAGCTTCGAAGTTTTACATAATCTCCCTTATGAAAATTTGGAACTTTTTCAGCATTCTCAGTTATTTTACCCTTCTCAATTCCCAAGTTAAAACGAACTATCTGATGGTCACTATTTCCCAATGCTTCCCCAACAGTCAATTCTTGAACTAAATGATCACTGTTAGAAAGTACTAAATCTAATATATTGTCCCCCCTCGTTGGCTCATTAACAAATTGATTCAAAAAATTATCCTCAAAGCATTCTATGAACCTGCCACTTGTTCTATCCCTACCTATCATATTTTCCCAGTCCACAGAGTTTAAGTTGAAGTCCCCAATAATAACTGCATCTGTTTCACATCCCTTACTTATTTCCCTTATCATTAGTTCATCTATATCATCAGTCTGCCCAGGTGGCCTGTAAAAAGCTCCCAAATGCACCATTCTATTTTTACTGAACCTAATATCTATCCAAAGTGACTCAACTCCATCCTGCTTTATTGAAGTATTTAAACTTGAAACAATGTTGTTTTTTATATAGATAATTATTCCTCCACCAATCCTACCTGTCCTTTGACTAATGTACATATTATAGCCCTGAAAATCAAATTCACTTATAGTGTCACTAAATTCTATTTCATTAACCCATGATTCAGTAACGCATAATATATCTATATCCTCATTGCTAATATAACTAAATAGCTCATCCTTCTTGTTTCTAAGACTACGAGCATTTGTATAGAAACAATTTAACCCCCCTATCCCTGAAGCACCTCTTGAAATATTATTCCTTGTATATATTATTCCTTCCCTGAGGCACCTTGAATATATAGATAGACTGAGGGTATTAAATATGTTCTCGTTCGAAAGGAGGTGTGTGAGAGGGGATATGATTGAGCTGTTTAAAAAATTTTCCCGGATAGATAAATTGGATGTTAGAAAGTTTTTTGAGTTAGATGATGGAAATCGGACTAGAGGTCACCACTTGAAAATTAAAAAGCAAGGGTCTAGGTTGGATTTAAGAAAATATTTTTTCCCCAATAGAGTGGTAGACTTCTGGAACAAATTGCTGCAGAGGGTAGTAGGTAGTCCAAATCTAAATGTATTTAAGAGTAGGTTGGATGAGTTGTATGGGAAGGGAAGGTTGTGATGGTTCCTAAGTTTTGTATATATTAATATTGTTTGTATATATCTATAGCTTTATGATTTAGTTCTTGACAAGCCTTGATTGGTGATACCCTTGTTTCTGGACGCAATCCTCTGGATGTAGTTTTCCTGGGAGTTTGGGTGCCTTAAAAAAGAGGCCGTTTGACTAGGATGACCTATGATGAGCCCTTAAAAAACATAACATAACATAACATAATTACACGGATGACAAAAGCCACAAGGGCCTATCAAAGGTCATCCGCCTCCGTCAAAACCCACCCACAAAAAGCACCATCACCAGGGGAAGACAAAATCAAAGTCCCCCACAATATAATATAACGGATGACAAAAGCCACAAGGGCTCATCATAGGTCATCCGAGTCAAGCGGCCTCTTTTTCAAGGCACCCAAACTCCCAGGAAAACTACATCCAGAGGATTGCATCCAGAAACAAGGGTATCACCAATCAAGGCTTGTCAAGAACTAAATCATGCAGCTATAGATATATACAAACAATATTAATATATACAAAACTTAGGAACCATCACAACCTTCCCTTCCCATAAACTCATCCAACCTACTCTTAAATACATTTAGATTTGGACTACCTACTACCCTCTGCGGCAATTTGTTCCAGAAGTCTACCACTCTATTGGTGAAAAAATATTTTCTTAAATCCAACCTACACCCTTGCTTTTTAATTTTCAAGTGGTGACCTCTAGTCCGATTTCCATCATCTAACTCAAAAAACTTGCTAACATCCAATTTATCTATCCCGGAAAAAATTTTAAACAGCTCAATCATATCCCCTCTCACACACCTCCTTTCGAACGAGAACATATTTAATACCCTGTCTATCTTCATATTCAAGGTGCCTCAGGGAAGGAATAATCTTTGTTGCCCTCCGTTGCACTGACTCAAGAAGGTTAATATCGTGTCTAAAATGTGGGGACCATGCCTGTATACAGTACTCTAGATGTGGCCTAACATAAGAGTTATAGAGTTTAAGAATAACCTCCTTACTTTTGTAACTGACATTTCTCTTAATAAAACCCAGCACTCTATTTGCCCTATTTCTTGCTTCAATACACTGCTTAGAAAACCTTAATGACTTATCTATTACTACTCCTAGATCTTTCTCATCCTCTACTGAGCTCAGCCAATGCCCATCCATTTCATAGTTAAATTCTCTATTATCTTTTCCCATGTTAATAACTTTGCACTTATCAAGGTTGAAAGTCATTTGCCACTTATGTGCCCAGGATAACAATTTATTTAAGTCCCCCTGCACTTTAAAATTATCATCAATATCTTTAACTACAGCTGCTAATTTGGTATCATCCGCAAAAATTGTCGCTTACTTTAGTTATTTTCGCCAAAAAGATAACATTTTTAGTTACTTTCAAAATTAGGGGCTTTGCCTTTTCACGTCTGACGTCATAAGGCCCAAATTTGTAGCCCAGAAACAGCGCCCCCTACCATGCGTCCCTAAACTGATGTATTACCAAACTCATACCCAAAGGAAGGAAAAGATCAACACAAGAAAAGTGCAAATTCATTCTTCGCTGCTCACGACCATCAATGAGCTACCTCACCGATAAAGGAAGCAAAACCAAGGGCAAACAACAAACCAACGCAGCCTAAACAATGACGAAGACAACCGTCTGAAGATGCCTTAAAAAAGGTGAAAGCTCACGAGCAAAACTCAATTAGTTGTAAAAAAAAATGGATCTTCCTCAACTGATCTTTATCTCCAACCAGATACAAAATACTGCATTTGCCAGTTGGAACGTTCCAAAATAAAATTGATAAAATCCAAATATAACCTCGTCTTTAACAAAACATGTATAGACGAGAAACTGCTCACAACATACACCGATATAAATGTATATATATATATATATATATATATATATATATATATATATATATATATATATATATATATATATATATATATATATATATATATATATATATATATATATATATATCGTAGCGACCCATTTAGGACTCAGAAAACGGAAAGACAAGGGAGTTCTTAAAATTGTATAGGGGGGTGGGATTTCCTTTAATAGAAGGGAAATCTTTCCCGCATACTATTTTACCGTTTTCTGAGTCCTTCCTTTTCCTTGCATCCCCGCCATTTAAATAAGTTAAATATTTCTATTATATTCAAATATAAGTCTACCATGTATAAAAGATTGATTCATAATAATAACAATAGTATAGGAGGGTTTCGAAGCACGCCTGCTGCTGTTCTTGCGGGGCATACGTGTCTTCACTTAACTGGAAGACGCCTCTACCAGAGGTGTGGAAGTGAGTCAACAAGATTCGGGGCAAGTTCTCGCAGGACGCCCCTCGCGTTCTCCAGGAGAATACGACAGCAATCTCGGACCCCGTGTCCGTGGCGGAATCTTCGCGACCACTTTCTCCGCATTCTCTTGCCGGGATGCTGCTCCGCCAGCATTCAATGCGCGTCGTGATTTCGCGGAAGGCCGCCAACTGGACTTTAACTCCAGAGGCGGAGAACCCTTCAGCGACAGGTTTACTGTGAGTGAGTTGCGCTCCGCTCTCGCATCGTGTGCTAACACCGCCCCTGGTCCAGGCGATGCCCCTTACGCCATGCTTCGACACCTGGGTGAGCGAGCAATTACATTTCTGTTAGATTTGTTCAATAGGATTTGGGTATAGGGTATCCTCCCAGATTCCTGGCGAATCGCTCATGTGCTTGCTTTTCGCAAACGGGGGAAAGATCACTCTAACCCGGCCGGTTTCCGCCCAATCTCTCTAAACTCATGCGTGTACATGTTTGAGGAGAAATTGGTAAATATTAGATTAGCCATTTTTCTGGACAGCGGAGGCCATCAGTCTTATGTACTCTGCGGCTTCCACAACTTCCACTCCACGTCGGATGCTCTGGAAATGGAAAATGTTATATGCGATGCCTTCCTTCGTAGACAGCACTACGAAGGCCTATGATGCCGCATGGCGAAACGGTATAATGGAAGCTCTCCATACGATGGGGGCGAGGGGACGCCTCCCAATTTTTATATCTGAATTTTTGCGAGATCGTCGATTCCGCGTACGGGTGGGGGGAGCCCTCTCCGGCCCAAAGGAGCAGGAAGAGGGTGTCCCGCAGGGAGGTGTCCTCAGTGTCACACTCTTTGCCCTCTGAGCATCAATGGCATCACCTCGGTGCTACCATAAGATGTTCTGGTTACGCTCTACGTGGACGACCTTTCGATCTCTATCCTTGGCCAAGACTAAGGTGGTGCACTTCTGACGCCATCCACAGCTCTACCCTGATCCATACTTGTTTCTAAATGGGGTGCGTCTGGAAGTGGTGGACTCGCACCGCTTTCTTGGTCTTGTATTTGACCGACGCCTCACCTGGGAGGCTCATATTTGCATCCCTAGGGTCTATTATACCCGCGTCTTGGAATTTCTTTGTTCCATGATGTTCAGCGCCTGGGGTGCTGATAGGGCTACTGCCTTACTTTTTTATTGATCCTTTGTTCGTACGAATCTCGACTACGGATGCGAGTTTTATGCATCTGCAGCCGAGCGTGTGCTGCGGAAGGTGGACTCAATCCACCACACTGGCCTTCGCCTGGCGACCGGTGCCTTCCGCACTTCGCCCATGAGAGCCTACTTATCGATGCTGGGGAGATGCCACTCACTCGGCGCCGTGCACAGTGCATTTCTCGACTGTACGCGCGACCCCGGCGCCCCCATCAGTCGCCAACAGCTCTCACTGCATTCGCAAGTGATCCCGACGGTGCCTATACTGCCGAAAGACGCCAGTCATACCCTAAGCACTTCGGTTTAAGTGCCAGGAAACTCTTTCGAGAGCTAGGTATAGCTCTCGGGCTGGTGGCGCCACTGGTTCTGTCCAGGATGCCACCCTGAAGGGTACCGCCTTTTACCATTTGCCGCCTCGCCTCTGCTCCCAAAGCTTCTACAACGCCAGGAGTATTGTGTTAGGCTTTTTTGGAGCACACCTTGTGTCACGCTGAAACCGTGTCAGTGTATACTGATGGCTCCAAGTCGCAAGAGTATCGGTTTCCACGCCGTATCCCCTCTGTTTGAAGACAGCGGGGCTCTGCAGGCACTGCTCTGTCTTCACAGCCGAGCTGGTTGCAATACACTGCTCGGTACTGGAGATTACGCGACGTGCCCGGTTCAGAGACCGGATTGTGATTTATAGCAACTCACAAAGGGCCCTGACTAGGCTCGAGGCATTAGAATCTCCGAATCCCCTGGTTCGTGATATCCGTGACGCCACGGTTTGGGCGAGCCGGGCGGATGTCGAGATTATCTTCTGCTGGCTTCCTGGACATGTAAGGAATTGCGGGGAATGAGGGTGCCAAAGACTCCGCGAGGATTGGGTGACCAGACCACCGTTTCGCTCTTCCTCTCACCGACTACATGGCAGGAATACGGGTAGCTCTCCGGGCTGCCTCGCTAAAAAGATGAGAGGCGGTCGAGGGGAATCTAAAGTTGAGTGCTATTGCACCGCGACTGTTCCCATGGACCTACCCGCCAATCCTGCGACGGTTTCAGGTTTCTTTCTGCCGTCTCCGAATTGGACACACTCGCGAGACGCACTTACATTTGATTGAGTGCTCGCCTGCGCCTTACTGTGGCGACTGTGTTGTCCCCCAGACTGTTCGGCACATTCTCGTTGAATGTCCGAGTCTGGGCGATCTTTGCGCATGTTACCTGTCTCGGGCCGGGATGAGCGGGGTCGCTACCGCTTGTTCCTTGTACTCGAGACGGGTTCGTGCACAATGACTTGTGGACTTTTATACTTTTTGGATAATGCTGGCCTCATCCACCTTAAGTAACTGTTTTGTTGTTGCTGCTGTTGTTTTTTTTTTTCATGTAGGTTGCACCTTCCTGCGCCGAGGCAACCCCTCGACGCCCGATCGTGCCTCCTGCTTGCTGCCCTTTTCGTTTTCCTTTTATTATTATTGATTTTTGTTGTTTTTTGTTTTTTGCATAATGCTATTTTAATTTAGCAAGGTGCTAGGCTGTCGTGAGTGCGGCAACTTATGCCCAAGTAGGCAGTCGCCAGATGGGTTCCTAAAATTAAAGGTAAAAATCTTTCATTCAATATATTCTCTATAAGAAAAATTATTTTGATTCGCAACAAAAAAATAAAAGAAAGAGGAGAGAAATTCCTACCTTTGGGTAATGATGTTCTAAGGCTTCGTCGATGTCCTTTATGCAGTAGTAATACTCTTTCAAGTGAAAAAGAGCTGCCGATCTGTTAGCCAAGCAAATGGCATACAAAGTCATCTTGCGGGGGTCCGCATTTTCTTCTGTATCAAAATAAAGAAGAAAGAAAGCAAATATGAATCAATTGAAAGTTATTGTTAGTTGTTTTAGTGCGAAAAAGTTATTTAAATCATTTTTTATATATAATTTAATAAATTATCCAGATTTTCATGCGCATATGTAAGGATGCTCTTTTTTTTACAGAGGATTCGATTAGGCAGTAATAGGCAAAATAACGTTGAAACTATATTAATATAAAACTAAGAAAATGGCAAATAGACTTATAATATTAACATTTACATTACAAAATCAAAGAAGTTTAGTGAAATTAATTTCAAATTAATGCACTCGTGACGATCGTTGTGACATTTGATAATGCAATGAATAAACATTGAGTTAGTTTCCAATTTTGACGAATATATTTATTAAATTGTCACGCTTGCACAAACCAAACATTAGTAGCATATACTAAACTATTAGTCATTTTCAGCAATCACTCGCAGGCACAATGAAATGCCGAAATCAAGCGTTACTTAACAAAAGCCAATTAACTGACTATAAGCTTAAGTGATCACCAATGGAAACATCAGTTATCAACGCTGTGCCTCCCGGGTGACCGAACTTCTTTGTCCTTTATATGTCATAACAATGTTATTTTTTCATATTTTTCTCTCAGTCTTTGTTTGAATATAAATGCTTTAGTCAGTCTGATTTTGTTCGGAATACGCTCTCCCATTATAAGGAATTCTTTCCTTAAACCTGGTAGAAAAAAGAAAGTTCCCTTTCCTTAATTTTGAGGTAAAATTTCTACTTAGGAAAGGGTGTAAGGAAATCACTCCAGGGGTGGCATCGGCCTATCCTTGAAGGCGATTTATTGTTTTCACACCGATTGTGAGAGCGCATTGGAATTGGAAACCACTTTCTTGGATATAATTATGTGAATACTGTTACTGCCTTGGATGAGGAAAATCAAGTGGAAATTAAAAAGACTAATGTAGTGGTTCCCAAACTGGGGGCCATGGCCTATTGGGGAACCATACAGTAAAACTTTTGGGGGAGGGGCATAAGCTGAGTATATGTACACATAAAAATCCCGAGTCCCACCACACTGGAAGGAAACAAACTTTCACATGAAGATTAATTTCTGGCAGAAAAGAAGGTGATGTTTCCACTGAAGTCCTTGGTTTTGGTATTTATGAAGTCCAATGATAGGTTTTCGGTCAGAATTATAAAATTTATCAGTAAAGAAAGATAAGATTACTTTTGATTACACTTTTTATCCAGTCAAATTTATTTTTTCTACGTTATATTGGAGAAAGTATTTTGGAAATTATGAATTTTAATTATAGGTAGAAATACTCTCAAATTATGGAAACTAATTTATGTGCAGCAAATTACTTTCTTAGTACCATTTTAATGTTTATTTGAGATCTGGCAAAAATATAAGGTTAAGGAATAAGTTCTTGCGTTTTTTTTAATGTTGTGTTGACGTGATTTGTACACATATTAAGAAACAATAATAAATAATGAGAGCAAAATTTGCAAAGGTAAGCTACGTCTCTTAACAGCGTAGACTATTAGGCTTTTGCTTAGGCTACGTCTTCAAGTTGAGTAATAAGTCATTGCGGTTTATTTAAAAGTTGTGTTAATTTAATTTTTGTTCTGTACCGTCAACATGGAATGTCAAGTTGAAAGAAAGGCGTATTTTCGACACTTGTTGTTATTCATTTTCAATCGAGACGGGAACAATGCAAACGCAGCCAAAGCTCGTCGCGATATTTGTGCTGTGTACGGAGAAAATGCTTTATCAGAAAGGACAGCTCAATGGTGGTTTTCAAGTTTCACAAACGGTCATTTCAATCTTTTAATGACGAAGAACGTTCTGGTCGCGCCATTAAGTTGGATGGAGATCGATTGAACGACCTTCTTTATGAAAATCCTCGTTAACCGACTAGAGAATTGGCTGTACAATTGGCGTGTGATCAGAAAACTGTGGTGAATTACCTTCATTCGATGGGAAAAGTTAAAAAAACTCGATGCATGGGTTCCACAAGCTTTGAGTGAAAGCAACAAACTTCAACGCTCCACGATTGCCGCAGGTTTGCTTGCTCGTCGCAAGGCAGCTCGTGGATATAAGGACAGATTTCTTCAGCGCATCATCTCCGGCGACGAAAAGCGGTGTGTTTATGTCAACATGAACCATCGAAAACAATGGCTTAGCCCCAATAAAAAAAAAACACTTCCGCGATTAAAGCAAGGACTTCATCAACGAAAGACGATGCTGTGTGTGTGGTGGGATTGTGAAGGCATCATTCTTTATGAGCTCCTTGCGAACAACGAGAATGTCAATGCAGAACTCTACGTTCAACAAATGTATCGACTCGCCGAAGCTATTCGTGAAAAGCGACCTCATCGACGTTATGGAGTCCTTCTGCAACACGACAATACTCGTCCTCACATTGACAATATGACAAAAGACGCCATCCAAACGCTTAATTGGGAAATCTTGCCACATCGTCCATATTCGCTAGACTTGACTGCATCGGATTTCCATCAGTTCCGATTGCTCTACAACAATTTGAGTGGCGTTTCATTCAATACTGATGTGGAATTAAGAACCTGGTTAGACGAATTCTTCGAGTCAAAATCCAGAGATTTTTATTGCAGAGGCATCGAAAAACTAGTTGAACGTTGGGAAGAAGTCGTAAATAAAAACGGAGAATACATTATTGATTTAATTGCATATTGTTATCAATTAAAAATGAATTTTTTCTAAAATTGTTAATGGTAATGAATAAATTTGATAAAACCGCAAGAACTTATTCCCCAACCCAATAAATTGCAAGTTTCCATAACTCAGTATTTAAGAAGAGAAAAATACGAGGTGGAATAACTAAAATTACAGGTATTGCTGGAGTTTTTCATAATGGATCCAAATGTAGGACTAAAGACAGTCACTGTAGTCACGAGAATTAGATTGAGGGAGAGGGGGGCATGGATGAGGATCATATATAAAAATTGGGTAAAGATCAGAAAAAGTTAGGGAATCACTGGACTAAAGAACATAACTCTATGCTTCTTTCATTAGTCTATGGGATAAAAATCATCCAAAGAAATTTAGGCGAGGATGAATATTGTAAAATTCATTATAAAAATATCTAAAAGATTATTCGAGAAAGCAATTGAAATTCTGTATAACACCTAATATTTAGTTTTGAATATTGTTTCTCGTTTGTTTCACGAGTGCATAAATCAACAATGATTTTATGTCACTGCTTTGGACTGGACTGAAATTTTTACTTAAAAGGTTTTACTGAAGTTCAGAATTATAGTAAACTGATTGCCTCTAAAATGAAATAAAGAGTGAACAACAAATTTGCTACTTTATCAATTTCTGAAGGTGATAATAATAAAATTTGATGAAATCACTTACAGTATAAAATGAGGGTAAATACGAATCGATTAACCTTTAGTACCGCCACAAACCAGATAACAAAATAAAAATTCTACATTTACTTTAAAATAATCACTTAATTTACATAAAAATTGCGCGATTATTCTTTGACTTTCCCTCCCATACTCTCTCAATCTTTCATTGAATATATATATATATATATATATATATATATATATATATATATATATATATATATATATATATATATATATATATATATATATATATATATATATATATATATATATTGTTGAAGACCATTGTGTATTTCACCTTAATTAATTTCCTTTGGCAACTTTCTCTTCTTCTAACTATCTTTTTTATTCCATCTTGTAGATGGTGGATCACTTGGCCAGTATTCATCTCTTATTTAAATGAATGTGTTTGGTAAAAAACAAACTAAATTGCCAAGCTTTCGATCTTATTCGATCATCTTGGAGCGTTTTGATATGTTCTTGCCTCCTTCACCAATGTAATGAGTGGAGTGAGGATCTGACAGAATGAAAGGTATAGAAGGTATATTTAGAGACAGAAATACAATAAGTTTTCACAACTATCCAAAATTTAAAATATTTTGAAAATTCCAATATATATATATATATATATATATATATATATATATATATATATATATATATATAAATAAATGGTAATAGTGGTGAAATATTTTGTTAAATTAGCGGAGAAGAGCAAGATATGAGTATGAGTAAGAAAAAAAAATAACCAGATTTGCCCCGGAATTGTCAGGGGATCATATATTTGTAATATAATCGTTAGTTGTTTTAACTTTGATATTACAAATAGGGTTCGTTTTTGTATAAAATCGTATTATTAAATTTTTAGAATAGGTTGTTCACCTTATTATTAACAAATTTTAATAAAATTATATACCATTTTTGGTCGCATTCAACCACCGCAGTATCTACATAATTCCAATTTGAGTTATTTTTTTATTCATGCACGTTATTTATAATAAACATATTTTTATCACTTTAGAGTCATTATTTATTCACTTTTTGTTAATATTATTTAATTCTCTCACTTTAAATTATTTATCAATAATTTATTTTAGTCACTTGTTTTAATCACTTTATTATCCATATTTATTCGCTTTTCTCCTTTATTTATTAAATTTTCGTTATTATAGCTACTTTACTATCGGTATTTATCTACTTTATTTATTCACTTTTCGTTATTATAGTCACTTTATTATCACTATTTATTCACTTATTTTCGTTATTCACTTTCAGTTATTATTATCACTTTATTGTCATTATTTATACATTATTCTACACTTTTTCGTACTATAGTTTATCATTCAATTTCCGATGTTTTTTTGCCAACTTTTTAAACTTTTTGTAGGTGGACATATTGATGGTGTGAATGCACGAGTCCGGGATGAACATTGTGTGCTCCACCAGTCGTCGTCCTATTTCCTTCGGCAAACAAGGTCCTTCGTAGGTCCACTTGTAGTCGCCACGGTAGATGCCTTCGAGCAGTCTTTCTACGTTTTCCTTTGGAGGTCTGCACACAGATGCGCCGAGGACTTTGAGATTCACGTCCTGGGCGTCGAAGAAGAAACCCTGCAGTAGGATATCCCTTTTCTCCGTGAGGGGTACTCTAGGATAGCCTAGGATTTCGTCTTCATCTTCTTCTGAGTTTTTTTCCACTCCTTTACTCTCTTCCTTTTCTGTTTCTAGTCTCGCTTCCGTCTTCTTCTTTTTTCTTTGTCGTTTTTTCTTCGGGCTCTTTTTGGAGTTTCCGTTTCTTCTTTCTCCGTGGTTACTTCTTCCTCTGCGTTTTTTGTTGTTTTTTTTATCTTCATCTTCTCTGTTTGGGTTTTTTGTTTTACGTCGTCGGCAAACTGAATATTTAATATTTCCTGCGACGCGGGGTTGGGCGGGAACCACAGCTTTTTCTCAACCCTGTTCTTTTGTAAGAGACGATTTAATGCGTCCGAAAAGGTGCCGGGGTTGGCTACGTTCGCCAGGTTAGCAACAATGGCCATCGTCATTATTTCCTTTCACTCACTTAGCATCACCAGTTTTGGTGCCGTTATTTCAGCGACCGTGGTTCTTGCAGCCGCTGCTGCTTCTGCGGAATTCTTTGCCTTTGCGTCCTTTTCTTTTTTCGACTTTTCTCGTTTTGCTCAGATTGCCTCTTTGCGGACGGGACACCTCATGGCCAAGGCCCTGTGGTCCCCTACGCGGTTTGCACAGCGTGGTTTTTCGGAGACATACTCCTTTCATCCGTGTCCTGGTCTGGAACAGACAGAGCATGTGACCTCAGTCGCTGTACAATCTCTCGTGGGGTGTTTTTTTACGGCTAGACACCTGAAGCAGCTTTCTATTTTGATGTAATCTTCCGCTTCTATCTGCTCAGGGGCTACTCGGAGGTAGAACCCCATTGTTGGCGCTTAGAAAGCTCGGCCTTGATGTCCTCACAGCTGTTGTCCGTGAAGAATGGATCGAGCTTTCTGAGGATGACTGTTCGACGAACGATGATTTCGTGTGGGATGGAAGCTTCAGGTCCAATCTTCCGAAGGGGCTATTTAGCTTCATGGGACACGATTTTCTCGATTTCCTCTGGAGTCCAACATAATGCTGCCCAGCCGTTGGACATCTCAATTAGTCTCATAAGGGCTAAATTGAGCGCGTCAAAGATTGTTTCCACGACTGTTGGCCGACTTGGTTTTGTTACCCCACTGATGGTACGGAGGGGGGTCCATTTGACGTCCATTGCGGATGGCCCCATGCCACCCTTTGCGTAGTGGTCCTCCTGTTTATTCGTTATTCCTCTTCCGGATAATTGACTCCTTTTCCTCCCGAAAAGAATGTCTGGCAAGGGCGTCTTCAGGTTTATCCTTAGCTTTCCCTCCTTTTCCACGACCAGACATGATGAATCGGACAAGACCGAGTATTCGTACCCTACTATACTCTCTACTCTATTCCAAAACGAAAACGATTTTTAAGGGGTATTTATTCCGCCTAGGTTGAACGTAACGATTAGAGGAAACGGACCAGTCCGATGAGTGGAATTTTAAAATAATTTTAATGTTCGATTCCAGCTTGTCGCTTGACTGTTGATGGCCAGCTTATCTTCGTTTATTAATATGGCTTCTAAGATGTTCAGCCTAGCTTTATTAACCTCTTTTCTTTTATGAACGGTGTAGTCAACTAGCATATCTCTCGTTATGTTAATGTTATGTACAATCTCCATATGATTTTTAGGTCCTCCGCTTTGCAGATGCATGGTTAAACGTCTCGAAAGTGTAGTGGTTGCCATACCAATATATTTTGAGTTGTTATAAAGCTTACAGTCTTTATCGGGGCAGATGAACTCGTAAACTATGTTGGTTGACTTGAGATTCGAGGAGTTTAGGCAGTTGTTGTTTTTTATCAGGAGATTGATGGCTTTTGTTGTTTTATAATATATGATGAATTGAATTTTATCCATTTGAGTTCAACCTTGATGTTACGGTTAATAATCTCATTGATGTTTTTTTCATCTATTTTATAGGCCGTGGACATCTGATTTCTGCAATACACTTTGATGTTGTTGACTTCTCCCTGATTACTTTCAGTTTTATCCGTATCTTTGCAATGATTATTAAAAAATGATTGGAGTTGTTTGTCCATCATGCTGTTTGAGAAACCGTTGTTCACGAGTGTTTGTTTTACTCGTGCTATCTCTTGATGGAAAAGTTCCCACGTAGAGCAGCATCAGCATTTATGTGATCAGCGGATATATGAGCCGATTACGCTTATTTTATACATTTCTGGGTATTCACTCTCCGCATTGAAGCATCTTCCCATGACCGCACTTTTTCTATGTACTTTAGTGATGTAGCTACCATTGATGTTTTGAACCTCAACGTCCAATAAAGGGAGTTTATTGCCTGTGCTCAATTCATTAGTGAATTTTAACATGGAGTTTTCCTCAAATTGCTGCTTGATGTTTATCAGCTGTTCTTCGTTTTGGACGTTGATGTAGATCTCTTCCACGTATCGGCAATATGTGTGTGGCTTATTTTCCATTATGTCCAATAATCTTTCTTCAAGTTGACCCATATAATAGTTAGCCAACATCGGCCCTAAGGGTGACCTCATAGCCACTCCATCCACTTGTGTGCATAGATTACCGTCTGGTAGCCTGAACGGAGCCTCTGATGTGCATAAATGTTACATGTTCATTGCTCCTTAAGAGGTTTAGGTCAAGATTTGTGGGAGACATTGTAGGATAGTGGTACACGTTTATTTATAATGATGTGGATGGTCTGAGCGATAGGCACGTTCGTAAACAGGCTTTCCACGTCAAGGGATGATATTAGTCCTGCCGGTCTTGTAGAGTGGAGTATATCAATGAATTCCTCCGTGGATTTTATGCTATATTTCAAAGGGATGTACGATTTTATTACTTCATTTAGGGTTTTAGCTAAAACCCTGTTTAGCTAAACCCCAAAGATGTCGTTTGGATGGAACGTATTCCACTCCGTGTTAATTCGTGTACATGGAGATAGAGATTTGTTTTTACCTCAAATACCAAAGATACGACTTTGCGTTTCGCAGTTTTTCGTTAGCAAATACAGTCTGCTAATATTGTTTTTGTATTATGCCCCCTTGCTAAGCTTGTTTAAACAGCTGATCTTTTATCGTGGCTATGGGAACCACTTTTGCTTCGCTTTACTGTGTATGTGTGTTTACATGTGCATATGTTTGTTGCCGTGTGAACTTCTCGAATTCATTCTTCTCGCCTCGGGCGAAATATATATTATTATTTACATAGACGAAAGCTATACATAATTGTTTTACAAAGATGTTATATATTATTTACACAAAGCGTTATTCTTATTTATGAAAACTGATATACATATTTTAGATTATTTGCATGTGCATTCGCATTTGTGTGCCTGTTACAAGCCTTTATAGGATTCACATGATACCCATTTGTGAGGTTTCATTGTTGAACCTTTCACCTAGCAATGCACTTTTGTCTAATTTTATAAACAAAAATTACCGCATTTATCTTATTCCTTGATACAGTGTAGTGCACCTTGCACGTGCATAATTATTTTCTTGCCCATCTCACGACTTCATAGGATTTATATGACACTCATTTGTGAGGCTTCATTGTTGATCTTAATTCACCCTGCAATGAACACTACATAATAACTGTTCCACATCTACTTCCGAGAGCTTGCACATGGGCGAGCCAAATACCTGGAAGGCAATGTCTTCCCTGTCAAAAAGATAGCATTTGGCCAGGATCTCCTTCTTCAGAATGACCGGCACACCTTCTTCGCTTTCTTTGGGTTGGTTCTTTTTTCTGTTTGCTGGGAGGCCTTGACCTTGTTTGGGGATTTGGAGTTCTTCTCTCGTTGTATTTCTTTTTTTGGCTCCGATTTAGAGTTCTCCGTTTTGCTATCCTCCTCTTCCTCTGTGGTTGCTTCCTTTTCGGGTTCCTTTTTAGCCTCGTCCTCGATAAATTGGATATTCAGTATCTCTTCAGATGGAGGATTAGGGGGAAACCATAACTTCTTTCTCAGGCTGTTCATCTGCATAAGGCGATTGATTTCTTCTGCGAAAGTTCCAGGGTTTGCTAAATTTGCCAAATGAGCAAACATAATCATTGCCATGATTTCCTTACTTTCATTCTGCATTAGTAGTTTAGAAACATTTGTCCAGCCCACGGGTTTGGTTCTATTTGGTGCCGCTGCCTCGACGTATGTCTTCTTCTTTGCCTCCTTTTCTTGTTTTTTTTTTTCAGCCGAATTGCTTCATTGCGGATGGGACACCTAATTGCCAGGGCCCTGTGATCTCCTCCTCAGTTAATGCACTTCATTTTTTCGGCCTTGCACTCTTTCCATCGGTGTCCGGAGTTGGCGCAGATGAAACAGGCTACGTCCATCGCCTGGCACTTTCTCGTTGGGTGGCTTTCTACATCGAAGCATTTGAAGCAACATTAAAACGGAATTAATTCTTATGCTTCAATCTGCTCCGGTGCGATTCTTAAGTAGAATTCCAGAAAACCTTCACAACAGCGATGTACGCTTGAGGACACAGGTTCGAATCCTACTCCTTTATTTATTTTCATATAACGGTTAAAATTAGTTTTCACTACTTTTCTCCGTCTCTATATCTCACATTTTCTTTCTTAAGCTTTCAATGGTCGTCTTCCTTAGTGTCGTGATGCCAATTTTCATTTCTTTGGGCCTTTAAATGCCTGCATTATATCATGTATCATGTGATTTAAGTTATTTACAAATCAGGCCCGTGCCCAACTCTCACTAGAATACTTGTCTTGTCTTTCACTGGATAAAGAAAACCTATACTTCGTTATTCAAAAGGCTTCTTGAATCAACCTTTTAAGGGGTTGAGGTTAGTGTCTCAGTCGATGAGCATCGTGGTCACAATAACGATGTACGCTTGAAGACACAGATTCGAATCCTACTCCTTTATTTATTTTCATATAACGGTTAAAATTAGTGTTCATTATTTTTCTCCGTCTCTAAATCTCACATTTTTTTTTCTTAAGCTTTCAATGGTCGTCTTACTTAGTGTCGTGATGCCAATTTTCATTTCTTTGGGCCTTTAAATGTATGCATTATATCACGTGTCATGTGATTTAAGTTATTTACAAATCAGGCCCGTGCCTAACTCTCACTAGAATACTTGTCTTGTCTTTCACTGGATAAAGAAAACCTATACTTCGTTATTCAAAAGGCTTCTTGAATCAACCTTTTAAGGGGTTGAGGTTAGTGTCTCAGTCGATGAGCATCGTGGTCACAATAACGATGTACGCTTGAAGACACAGATTCGAATCCTACTCCTTTATTTATTTTCATATAACGGTTAAAATTAGTGTTCACTATTTTTCTCCGTCTCTAAATCTCACATTTTTTTTTCTTAAGCTTTCAATGGTCGTCTTACTTAGTGTCGTGATGCCAATTTTCATTTCTTTGGGCCTTTAAATGTATGCATTATATCACGTGTCATGTGATTTAAGTTATATATATATATATATATATATATATATATATATATATATATATATATATATATAAATATATATATATATAAATATATATATATATAAATATATATATATAAATATATATATATAAATATATATATATAAATATATATATATAAATATATATATATAAATATATATATATATATATATATATATATATATATATATATATATATATATATATATATATATATAAATATATATATAAATATATATAAATATATATATATAAATATATATATATATATATATATATATATATATATATATATATATATATATATATATATATATATATATATATATATATATATATATATATATATATATATATATAGAGAGAGAGAGAGAGAGAGAGAGACAGACAGAGAGACAGACAGACAGACAGACAGACAGAGAGCAAATACAAGTTATGCGGGTGATATCAACCACCACAGTGCTTTCGACATATTTATTTTCTGCCTTTCAAAACAATTATGTTCATTCAT
Source organism: Ceratothoa steindachneri (assembly GCA_963969495.1). Classification (NCBI taxonomy): domain Eukaryota; kingdom Metazoa; phylum Arthropoda; class Malacostraca; order Isopoda; family Cymothoidae; genus Ceratothoa; species Ceratothoa steindachneri. Next base: position 8,878,863 of record OZ018324.1, read on the forward strand.
TCCCTTGGAAAATCTGCTGCATTCACCGATATTATACTTCATTACATTATTTGCAGGGAACAAAATAAACTCCCTGTTCTTTAACGATCGATCTATTTTTGGATAAGCTATTTCTGATCGTATTCTCGACTAAGTCCTTGGCCTCTCAGAAAGATATTCGGCTCGCAGTCTCAACGTCCTGGACCCCCTCGAAAATATACGAGCTAAATTGAGTGGAGAAAGCATGATGTGACTCGCCGCAATTCATACAGTTGGCATTGCAAGTTATATCAGTATGACCGAAGCAGTGTTAATGGAAGCTGCAAACGCACCAATGGCACGAATGCCCTAACTTTGTAGCGATACGGTCACGGTCGAACATGACGAAGAGTGTAGAAGTGGGTCTCGAAGCGCCTCCTTTTTCTTCACCACGCGCTCGACCTTGCCCGCTCTTTGATCAGCCAGCTCTTCTGTAATGTCCTTTAAGCAGTAATCAACGAGTTTCCTCTCATAGATTACTCCTTTCTCGAAATTCTTAAGATAATGCAATGTGTCCTATATATGCGAGCCAGCAAGTGTCCGAAGAAGACTCACCATGGCCGCCTTGGCAGGGTCCACACCATTCACTAGAAGGGTTTCGGCCTTAGAAGCTGATAACCTTCGCTTCTCTACCTAAAACCCTAGCTAATGCTTGGCACTGATGGACTTGTGTCATCTAACTAACATATACTCATCGGGAAAAGCTTAAATCCATTGGAGTTGAAAACGCGAGCATCACGATGAGGGACCATGTCGTCATCTAGGTTCAGCTCACCTCATTTTTCGTCTGTTTGAAGTTAGGCCCCCCATCCTTCTCTTTCTCAAGGAGGGCATCCCTACTAGGGAGTGGTGAGAGAGGAGCACCTCCACCTTTTAGGGAACTGTTGTACAATTCCTAACTTAATTCAACACCAAAATTGGGCGAAGTATCACTAATAAGGGGCTGTAGTCCCAAATTTTGCCTTAGCACACGAACTAACGTAAAATTTTGGAAGCTTGTGAAATATAAAGAAAGAAAAAAGAAGTTGGTCTGGGTATACCCCCACGTCCAGTCGCTCCTGTGCCAAAATTTCAGACTTTTCACGGCTCCAACCCTGGACACGTTAAAGAATGGTGCTCTTGATTGAGCAGCGGCGCACACCGACCAAAAGTTATCCAGTGGACGATCGCTTCCCAAAGCCAAACTCTCCCAATTGAGCAGCCAGCAAAGGAGGGCAACGGAACGGATATCCTTAGTAGAATGTACTGTAGTCAATTCGTCCCCCCATAATCAATACAGCCTTATGCACTCGAAAACAGCAGCAGGGAAGTGGCCAAGGCGAATGGGTTACAGCCTACCCAATTGGAGCCACCGCTACCTAGTATAAGGAAGTTAGGCAACATTGAGTGTTGTAAGTCACTGGATGGAAATGCGATTCGAATCCACGTTTTATCGGCTACTATACGTTGGAAATACCAGTGGTTTGGAATCTACATTAATTAGTGGGTCACCCCTGAGATAAAAGGCCTCAAAAAAGAGCAGAAGGGGGCTAAAATCCCTATCATTTTTTATCAACTATTGAACAAATCAATGAAATCAACAACTATAAACAAAAACAAAACCCCAAACTGCATACCCAGTTACCTTAGAGATGGTCGGATCAAAATGGATTTGGACGAAAGTTCTGCCTCTAGGCAAAAATGGAGGTTAGAGAGAGAGGGAGAGAAAAAAAATCAGACATGTACTACTCGCGTTTGACTGGTGGAATTATGTGGCTAATGAATCTTAGTTAGGTCACCCGGGTTTTGTGTGGGGGGTTTACAGACACATAAAAACAGATGATGAAACAGTTATCGTCACTGCGAAGAGAAACGACGCTACTCGAACGATCCACTCAACTGATTAATTTCCAATATTTACCGGAGGGCACAGGAGCTTTTACCACTGCATGGCTGTATAATTTTAAAGCCTCCATATTGTTTTTATGAATAAAAGCCTTGTTTCCCGCTTCTTTTTTTTCCAATGCTTCCCGTTCAGATTTCCCTTTGAAAAAGGTTTTAAGGTCGATATCATGGATGGCCGGAACCTGGAGAAGCAACCTCACCCGCTCTTCGTCGGTTGTGGCTCGAGTAAACTCATTGAAGCAGTCTTGAGACACACTTGAGCGAACAGATGAATAGTAGTCCTTAAAAAACCCAGGCCTGTCTTTGTCCTCGAGGAAATCCATTCCGATGCCCTGTGGAAATAAGAAAATAAATAAATGTGGTTTCATTTATTGGAGACAAAACATACATTTTTATTCTAACGCGCTGAAACCATTTCTTTGTGGAAGTGAGTTGTTTGTCGAAAAGAATTATTCATTTGTTTACTAAAATAAATGGAAACCTAGAGGAAAGGTTTTAGGATTAGTAAAGACAGTATTCAAGATATAAGAAAAGAAAATCTCTAAAATGTACCGAAGGCAAAGAAGGAGACTAATTGAGACACATGGAGACTGCTCTTGTGTGCCAAGGCTTGAAAACTGCGAGAGATGGAATTATTAATGCAAATACGAGGTTTGGATAAACTTCGTGTTTTTGCGTCCCGTGACTAATGCTTGCTATTATAGTTTTATATTCTATGCTGAGGGTCACTTTTGTCTAATTCTATCTAATCCTTCTATCTCGATAATGTTTTCAAAGAACCACTCTAGCAAGGCCCTTCCAAATTTCAAGCCCGTTTATTTTTTATATTTCTTTTTTTAAGCTAAACTTGTATTATGCTACTCAGAAAGATCTATGTAATAATATAGAATATATATAAAAAACAGTTTATTAAACCGCTGCGATCGAATGTATCTTAAATCATACATATCTAAAACAGGTAAATCTAAAAAATAATTATTAAATTCAGTATTATACCTTAGCCGACGTCCAAAAACTACAATTCCTAATTTTCTGATGCGCTGGGAAAAAAATATAATCTGGGAGTTTGTGCTCACTCCTGTGTGAGTTCCTGTGATTTACTATCAATGTTGTGTAACATGACCATTATTAATGATCAGTGCCGTTTTTTCAGACTATTCAGAAGGAGGAATTCAGGTTAGCCTTCCCCCTCCCCCAATTTCTATCCTGGATCCGCCACTGAATGTAACCCAGGGAAAACCACACCGTTTCTAGTTCATAATTTGTTCCGAATTTACATTATCATCTTTCTTTCATTCCCTAGTCTTGAACAAATTTCTCCCTTTCCCAACTTGTTTCTCCGGAAAATCTATGCATAGTACCGTTTTATGAGAACTTGTATCGTCAGAAGTAACGCAAATTCTTCAACTTTATGGTCTATCTATCCTCTTCCACTATTACGCGCAAACATCTATTCAAGGAACGTATCGCTCCTAAATACACAGTTTTTATTATCTCTTGATTTTGCTCACTTTTTGTCTGTCTCACCATTCTTTGCCAGTTTAGTCCGAATACATATAGTCATGAGCAAAAGTTATATACTAGTATATTTTTTCATATGAGAAAATTAATACAACTAATCAAACGTTGTAGTTTGTTTTAGTATGTTTATATCATAATTTAAAAGTGAAATATATACAAATTTAGACGCTAAAACCATTTTATTAATCTAGTAATTTGATGCGCGCAGTCAATATTTACAATGATGTCACTTGTTGTTCAGGATTGAGGAAATTCGTTTTTTCATAATGGAGACCAAATTAGTGATATCTTTTATAAGATGTCAGAGCCGGCAAAGACCGTGTGGTCCACTTCTGGGCCAGCTCTCCTTCAAACCACCCCAATGCACTTAAAGTGTGCATCTAAGTGGTTCTTAAACATGTTTATGGTTGTTGATTTAATAACGATCTCCGGCAACTCGTTCCACGAGGAAACCACCTTGTTTGAGAAAAAATTATTTGCTATATTTGTTTCAAATCTTCGTTCTCAAGTTTGTAACCATAGCTTCGGGTTCTTGAGGAAGCGTCCAACTCGAAAAGGGTTTCAAATTTTACTTTAGCAAAATTATTTAGGATTTTAAAGACTTTTTATGAGTTCTCCTCTTAACCTTATCGTATCAAATGATTGCAATTTGAGTGCTTTAAGTCTTCGTAGGACTTTGGACGTAGTCTGGGTATCATTTATGTAGCAAGATATTGCACTCTATCCAACATTTATATATATATATATATATATATATATATATATATATATATATATATACAGTGGCGGCAACAAAAAAAGTGACATTTAATATTGGCAACAGAAATCGATACACAAAATCGTTTTCGCGATTTTACTTGCCAACTAGCCAATGAAAAGTTGCGGGGCTTATGCCGCAAGTGGACGACTCTCCTGAGCTAAGACAAGAGAACTGCGCTTTACTGGAACTCAGTGTCTCGTTTGAGCTCGTACAGTTAGGCTTTAGTGTATGGCACTCCAGCGTGCTGATTTCCTGCATTCGTGCCTACATTTGACGTGCTATAACTTCTGTGCAAATGGATACAATGGGGCGGAAAAAGCTTTCTATGACAGAGAAAAGCCGTGCCTTGACCCTATTAGAGCAGGGAAAGTCTTTTATTGATGTAGCAGCAGATTTAGGAACCTCAAAAAATACGATTCATCGCCTAAAACGGGCAGCTGAGTTATTGCCACCAGGTACCATACCAAAGATGAAGGAGGGCATTGGTGCAGCTAGGAAGACATCTCCAAGGACTGATAATATCCTAAGGCGTGAAGTGATGTCAGACCCTTCTGTAACCTCCGCTTCAATCAAGAAAAAACACCCAGACCTCCTCCAGAACGTCGCCCTCAGGACCATCCGTCATTGCTTACAGAAGGACTTATGCCTACCGGCTCGCCGCGCTGCCAAGAAGCCACTTCTTACCAAGACTATGAAGATGAAAAGGCTCAATTTGTGCAAGACCTATAAACATTGGACAGCTGCCCATTGGAAGAAGGTTATGTTCAGTGATTAAAACACCTTTAGGCTGGTCAGAGGAGAGTCAAAGATCGTGCGTCGTCCCAGCAATGTGTCTCGGTATAACCCAAAATATACCGTGAAAACTGTGAAGCACCCTGATAGTGTGATGGTGTGTGGTGCCTTTAGTGGAAACAAGGGCAGAGGGGTCTGTACTTCCTTCCCAAGAATGTAACCATGAGGGGGACTAACTATCTGGAAGTTTTGAGGCAGCACATGCTGCCATTTTGGGAAATTCATCAGTGAGAATTTTTCATGCATGATGGTACCCCTGCTCACAGGTCCCAGTTAGTGAAAAGGTTCTTCAATGATAATAATATTAGTGTTTTGGAGTGGCCTGGTAATTCCCCGGACCTAAATCCTATTGAGAATGCTTGGAATCTGATGAAATCCAAAGTTCAAGAGACAGCATCCGGCAGTATCAAGGACCTGATAGAATCACTGAAGAAGATCTGGGTTACGATCGACCCCACCTACTTCGCAAACCTCGCTGAATCAATGCCCAATCGACTCAGGATGATCATCAAGTGCAAGGGCAACATGACCAAGTATTAACTTTCATGAAATATTCATAATAAAATATGTAAGTTACATTTTTCTGTTTCATTTTCTCTGAATTGTCACATGTCACTTTTTTTGTTGCCGCCACTGTATATATATATATATATATATATATATATATATATATATATATATATATATATATATATATATATATATATATATATATATATAGAGAGAGAGAGAGAGAGAGAGAGAGAGAGAAGAAGGAGCAAATGCAAGTTCTGAGGGTTATAACAGCCACCACAGGGCTTTCGCTATATTTATTTTCTGCCTTTCAAAACAATTTTGAAGACAGAAACAAAGGTGCAGAAACCTTGCATTGCAGACTATATTACAATATAGTACAAGAAAGAGAAATTGGACGCGAATGAGCAATGAGACAAGAAACAGGAGTTTTTTAAAGGAAAGAGAAAGGGACATTAGAAGAAGACTAGAATCGCGTCCAATTTCTCTTTCTTATATATAAATATATATATATATATATATATATATATATATATATATATATATATTTCCGCAAGTATGGATTCCAAAACTGAACTGCATACTCCAAATGAGGTCGAACTAAAGATTTGTACAGGGGAATTACTATATTTTCCGATTTGTAGGCAAAATTTCTATATATGAAACTGAGCACTCTGTTTGCTTTCTCGCATGCCTCCGCGCACTGTCTTCCAACTTTCAAATCGTTGCAGACTATAACACCAAGATCTTTTTTTTCTGTTACCTTTTTCAGTCGCAGGTCTTTTATTATATCGTTAAATTCTTCGTTTCTTGCTCCAATGTGTAGTGCGTTGCATTTATCAATGTTGAGGTTCATCTGCCAAATTTCTGACCATTCCACAATGCTGTTTAAGTTTCTGGATTTTACCTTGATCGGCAAGTGTTATTGATTTACCACCCAGCTTTGTATCGTCAGCATATTTTAAGAATAGGCTCGCTAAGCCTCCATCTAAGTCGTTTACATATATTAGAAAAAGTAATGGATCCAGCACTGACTCCTGGGACACTGGGCTTGTTACCTCTCGCCATCTTGATTGGTGACCATTTATGAGTGTACGTTGTTTCCTTCCGTTGAGCCAGTCTTCGATCCACTTCAATACGTTTTCACCAATTCCATGAGCGGCAATCTTCTTAAGTAGACGCTTGTGGAGGATCGTATCGAAAGCTTTTTGAAAATCTAAGTAGATTACATCTGCCACTCTATTCGTGTCATACTCTTCGATGGTGGTTTGAAAAATTCTAGCAGATTTGTTAAACATGATTTGTTTTTCATAAAACCGTGCTGTGATTCGTGCATGGTACTCAATTTGTCTAAATGGACGACTATTTTCTCTTTTATAATAGATTCAAGCAATTTTCCGATCATATATATCAGGCTTTTGGGCCTGTAATTGCTTGAGCTTTGTTGGTCACCCCTTTTAAAGATCGGAGTAATGTTTGCACTTTTAAAGTCTTCTGGAACGACAACTTCTTTGAGGGATTTGTTGAATATTGTGGCGAGTGGCTTGGTTATCGTTTCTTTCAACTCTTTCAGGTGGCGAGGATGGATTAAATCTGGACCTGGCGATTTGCTTAGCTTTAAGTTTTCGATATGTTTGATTACGTCTTCTTCTGTTACTTAAATACTAGGTCATAAATGATGATTCTTCGGTAACTATTGGTGCATCAAAGTTTGGAATGGTGTCGATGTTTTCCGTTGTAAAAACTGATTCATAAAATCGTTTAAAATCTCGGTAATGGCCCTTGGGTCAGATATTTTGTCTCCATTTTGGTTTATAAGTGGACCAATTGAGTCCTTTGACGTGTTTCTGGTGCTAAATAGTGGGAGAGCATCTTTGGATTTTCTTTTCCATTTTAGCTGGCTCGATTTCGTAATTCTTCTTTTATTTTCTAATTAGCTTTTTGACACCGCGTCTTAATTCTATATATTCGTCTGGACGTGCTCCGCGAGTATCTCTACAACGTTCATCTGCCTGATTTCTCCTTTTGATTAGACCATTATTTTTTTTTGTTCTACCACTTTAGCTTTACCGTAGATTTTTGCTTATGATGTCTTGGGACGTATATTTGGTTAGCATTTCTGAATTTTGTTATGAAATCATTCCACATTGTAGTGACGGTGTTGATATCATTAGTCCTAGAACTAAGCGTGTTCTTCAACACACGCGCAAAGATATTAAAATTTGCTTAGTTAAAGTTGTGTACCAGCATACGATTTGCATCTGTGTTTGAACCTGTAGCAAATTTAAATATGAGAGAACTGAACTGTGATGGCTGTTTCCGAGCGGTTCGCCGAGTTTAACATTTTTCACAAAGTTTTCGTTGGTCGTTAAAATAATGTCCAGGATATTGTTTCCTTGCGTAGGTCGATCAACATATTGCATAAAGAAGTTATCATCTAGGAAGTGAAGGAGTTGTGATCCAACTCTGTCAGCTGTATCATCTGCAAAGTTTATATTTAGAAAGTTAAGGTCACCGATTATTATTGTAGCTGTGGGCCCAATAAGTTCATGGAGCGTGCGAAACATAAGCTGATCTGACATTTCCGTTCGGAATGGAGCTCTATAGACAACGACAGTGTTGAATACTAAGTTTCCAGATAATGATTTTGCACATACAATATCCGCATCGCTATAATTATCCACGGCAACCTCGATGGGATTATCATTTTCTTTGCAGTACAACATCACGCCCTTCCCTCTTCTACCAACCCTCTTCTTAAGAAGATATTGTAACCTGAGATTTCAAATTCACCGACAAAGTCTCTACTAAAAATATCCGGAAAACTCTCGGAAATTGCCATTAGATTGAAGTTTTCATTTTCTACATGAAGCTTAGATTCGTGGATTTTATTTCTAATAATACGTACCTTAGCATAATAAACGTTTAAGGGGGGGTGGCGTTTTATTCGGGCGACGAATGCTACATTCCGATACACAGGCTCCACGTCCTAGGACTGACCTGCAAGAAAAACCTGTACAGCATTATTTAAGACTCTGCCAAGTCTTGCAGCTCCAACCTGATTCATATGGAGTCCGTCTTGCTGGAACAAGTCTTCACGCTCGTAGAACTCGTTCCAGGTTTCGATAAAGTGCACTCCTTCCTCCTCGCAAAAACCTTTTACACAGTTATTGATGAAATATGCCTTTCTTTCAGTTTACGCATCAGTTGCCGGTACTTCGCCAGAAGGTCTTCAGATCTGATAGAAAAAATATTGTTAGTCCCGACGTGGATCACAAAAACCGTCTCCTGCGTCGATTCACTCGTGTAATCATCGAGCAAATCTATCAGGTTTTCGAATCTTCCACCTGGGTAGCAGTATCTCATCCTCTTTGCAGGTCGCCTTCCACAAAATTCTTCCAGTTGTTGCCTGACGATGGAGTCTCCCACCAAGCGAATCTCAATTTCCTCATCCTGTGAGTGGTCTAAAACGAAAAAATATAATTGCCATTATTGTCGGTAGACTCCGCTTCAGGAGTCTCGGTGCAACTCCTCGACGAACGGGCACGAAAGGTTCGTCTCAGTTCACACGCGTCTCGACTCCTGTGCGTCAGTGAGGCACGGGAGCTGCTTCACGCGATTCTCGTGTTGTCTGAATTCCATGGGGCAGTCCAACTGATGCAGGTGTCGTGTTGGAGCGAATGTGAGTGTTTGTAGGGCCATTCTCCTACCCCCTTTCTAGCGGACCTCTCCCTCCCTCTGTAAGAATGTGTGTGTGTGTGAATGGGGAGATGTTTTTTATAATGGATTTCATGTTCTGTTTAAAATGGGGTTTTTTTCTTTCCAGAAGCCACTCTGTTAAATATATATGTATATAGATTATTATTACTGCCTTTTGTAAAGAGTGGCTGCGATCGAAAAGATTTGCAGTAACTTAATTAAATTTATTGTGAGTCCCGTTAGGACGGAAAGGGCTTTAATAGCCTCAATACCGCGACCAGATCGCATTATTATAGTGAGCTCGGAGGCGCCAGACCCTTAAGACGCGCGCACCCAAATTTTGGTCACTAAGAGTGACTGACGGCAAGACTTTTCCCCGAGGGGACCTAAAAATATAAAAACCGTGGTACTATGTAAACAAAAGGCCTCTTTCTTTGTATGCTTGATTGTGTGTTTTTAAACCTCTTTGAATTCGATTGTGTATTTGTTTTTTTTTGTTTGCTCATTCATCTCTTCTTTTGTATATAAAATTTAGCTTGGTGATGATTGTTTATATATATATATATATATATATATATATATATATATATATATATATATATACCCTAGATCTCAAATATATTTACCCTATATCGTTTGTAAATAAAGGACTCTATATCTTATCGTTTCATTCTCCCTCGGGGTTTCACGTCCAATTTAGTGTAGGAAGCGGGTTGGATCGATTGGGGTGTTTAGTGTAGGTTTGGTGCCGGTTAAATTTGGCGCCCGAATAGGGACGTGAGATCTCGAAACCGGGAGCATTGTTAGGATTGAATTGCAGTCCACAATTAGAGTGTCAAGTAGTTTGGTTGGTTTTTCCCCCTTTTCTATCAATTTTACTAATCCGGGAAAATGGCTTCTACTGAGCATGGATTGCACGAAGAAGTGGTACGATTGAGGCTGAAATTGAAGAAGAAGGAGGAAGAGTGCGAAATGTTAAGGAGCGTGATTGAGGGATTGATGAGTATGGATGAGAAGACAGACAGGATGAAGAAAGAAATGGACGAGAGACATAAGCAGGTCGACCAAAGGACCTATATGACCTGATGAAGGGGTCAGGACCAGCCTCAGGACCCAGGACCCTAACCCCTGCTCCGACTGAAAGGACTTCAGCAAATGGGGTGAGTGGAAGTGCATGTGAGTCTAAAAGGGATACAGTGAGTGATAGAAAGGACAGAGAATGGAAGAGAGTGGAACGAAAGAGAGGAAGGAAGACTGGATCAAAGGGGAAGGATCGGAAGGTGAGAGGGGAGAGTGTGGACTCGTTGTAATCAGATGAAGTAGAGAGTGATGGTGTGATTGGTATGAGCGAGAGCAAGAGTAGCTCTAGCGAGAGTGAGGGGAATGTAGGAAAGGGAATTTTGATAAGAGAAGTGCCAAATATTGATAAGTTTAGGTTGCATGGTGGGAAGAGAGTGGATGAATTCTTCGGGGAATTTGAGCGTTATTGTGGGCTCAATACCAGAGAATAAAGGATATTGGGTGAATGTATTAGGCGAGTGCTTGGAAGGGAAGGTGCTAGAGTTTTTCCGCGTGATCACAAGTTTGGGTGAGGCAAGGTACGAGGTGGCGAAGAAGTGATTGATTAGGCAAGTGAACCGAATGAGAGTGTGAAGTATAAAAGGGTGAATGAATTTGGGAATGCTTGCATGGGAAAGACTGAAAGTGTGAATATGTATGCACATAGGCTTGAGAGTATGGCGAGAAAGAGGTATGGTGATGATGGTGTGAATGAATGTAAGCAATTGATGAGAAAGTTCCTGGCTACGGCCCCGCGAAAGATAAGTGAATGGCTGAATGCGAAGAGAAAGGAGAGAATGAGGCAGACAGGTGAATGATTGGTGTGGGAGGATGTTGGAACTGTTGTAAGACGGGCGATTTGATGAGGAAAGTGACTTAGACTAGGATGGATAATACAGTGTGAATGTTGTGGGTAAGAAGCCCAGGAGCATTCCTCCACCCCAGCAGTTTGTCAGCTATCGGGATGTCCTGAGGGCTGCGCCAGCTAGGGTGATGTCGAGGTTCCTGGGCCTGCAGACCGGATGGGCGAATACAGGATGGGCAAATGGAAGGGGATAGATGACTGGTAAGCGCGTGAATAGGTATATGAGGGAGTAACCGAGATATTGCCAAGCAAATGAGAGGCCGAATGGGGTGAAAAGGATTGTGGAATGGCGTAGGTGTGGAAGAAAGGGACATGTGTTGACGGAATGCAGATGGACGTCTGGTGCGTGTTTCCGGTGTGGAAAGAAAAGGCATATGGTAAAGGACTGTCAAGAAAGTGTGAAAGAATGTTTCAAATGTAAAGAGAGGGAACATTTGAAGAGAGACTGTCCGAAGTTGAATGGTGGAGCGACTGCGGGGAGGAGTATGAAGTGTTCTTGTGGCAATTGCGGAAAGGATGGTCATTATGCGAGGATGTGTCATGACTAGAGGAATGTATGTATCTATTGTGCGATGGAAGGACATTCGAGTAAAAGGTGTTGGATTAGACTGAGGGCGCAAGGTGTGAATGGAAAGTCTGAAGCAGGAAACTAAATTGTAAGAGGGTATATGGTGAAGTATCCTCTGGGTGGATGATTTGAGTAATGTGTTGGTAAGTCTGTCTATTGTGAAAGTGCTGTCTGGTAGAAAGTATAAGTGTCTAAGTGTGAAGGATGAATTGAATGGGATTGAGTGTTTGGCTTCGATAGATTCTGGGTTCAAGACGATCTTGGTACATAAACACGTGTATGACAAACTGAGTGACAAAGCCCTCCTGTCATAGTGTAAAGGTAGTTTGGTAGGGATTGTTGGTATGAAAGTACCTGTGATGGGAATAATGAGGTCAGCTGTTCGAATGCAGGGTATGTTGATCAATGAGTGTGAATTCTCTTTGATTGATAAGGTGAGTAGTGAGTATTGTGTGATTTTGGGGTATGATTTTATGAAAGTGAACCGTATGGTTGTGCATCCTGCGAGTGATCAGATTGAGAGAAAGATTGATAAAAGAGGGGTGTATAAATTGTATGTAGGGAAAGATGGTAGTGTTTTGAGGAGTGTGTTTAGTGGTATTGGGATGACTGCCATAAAGAGTGTAAGGCTTGGCAAAGGTGAAAGGGTGTTTGTTAGAGTGAGTTGGAGTTAAGATTTGAGTTTAGATATGAGTAAGAACGCTGTGATATTGTATGGAAAGGATGCGTGTTATTAATAAGGCGTGTTGCTTGTGTGTCTGATGGCTTGATGGGAATGAATGATCTTTTGTATGTGTGCAGGCGGACCCCAAGGTGAAAGGGCAGGTGAGGGGGAACCAAGTTGGAGATGTACTGGCTTACCTCTTCACTTTCAGTGGGGTAGGTATGGATGATAGCACGGATTTCAGGATAAATGTTGCGAATAAAAAAACATGTGTGAATGGACGTCTACAGAAATGGAAAGGATGGTGAAATTGGATAAACGTTTAACTGAGTATGAAAGGGAGGAGTGTGTATCGAATGCTGTTCGAACGAAAGGGGGTCCTCAGTAAGGGCGATTTGGATTTCGGAGTTGCAAAGCTTCCGGAATTCAAGATTTTCCTGAAAGAGGACACCCCAATCTATCAGCGGCCGGTTGTTGATGCGAATGAGGAGCAGTGTGTGGAATTAGAACAATTGGGGGGTGATTGGAGAAAGTGAGAGTGAATGGGATAGTCCAATTGTGCCTGCACGTAAGCCGGATGGAAGATTGAGTCTGTGTGTGGATTATCGAAAGGTGAACGAAAGGACTGTGAGAGAGAGGTTTCCGATGTGTGTGGTATCTGAGTGTATGTAGAGTAGGCATGGGATGAAGTGGTTTACAAAGCTGGATATGGCACGGGGGTATTACCAGATGCCCTTTGCTGAGGAGAGCCGGCCTGTAACTGCCTTCTCTTTCACAAAGAGGCATTATCAGTTCCGGAACCTCAGTTTTGGGTTGGCTAATGCTCCCAGAGCCTCCCAGCGGGCAATGAATGTTGTGTTAAATAAGTTTGCGAGTGAGAATGTGATTGTGTTTATAGATGATATTTTGATTATGACTGAGAGTATTGAGGAGCATATGAGATTGGTGAATGATGTGTTAAGAACGTTAGAAAGTGGTGGTGTGAAGGTGAAAGTAGCGAAGTGTGAATGATTTGCGAAAGAAGTGGAATTCCTTGGTCATATGGTGAGTGAGATTGGGTTGCGAAAGTCACCAAACTATGTTGAGAAGGTGCGAATGTTTCCAAAACCGGTGACTGTGAAGCAGCTGAAGTCGTTTCTGGGTTTGATTGAGTTTCAACGAAAGTTTATACGGGATTGTTTGGGTGTGAGTAAGCCTTTGACTGAGTCGATGGGCAAGAAATGTAGTGCGATTGTCAGGTGGAATAATAAGATGAATGAAGCGTATGATACTGAAAGAGGCAGCGGCTGAAGATGTTGAATTGGCATACCCGGACTATAGTGTGAATGCTAAGATGCTTGAATTGTATACGGATGCGAGTGGGTACTGTATGGGAGGTTTTCTGATGCAAGAGCAGCGTTTGAATAGAGAGAATATCAGGCGAATAATCGGGTATGTATCAAAGGCTATGAATGCGGCAGAGCAAAAGTATTCGACTGTGGAGCGAGAGTTAGCTACGATAAGGTATTGTTTGAAAGTGTTGCGTCTGTTTTTGTATGGTGTGACGTTTGTGATCAAAACAGATCACCAACCTTTTGTGTATCTGCAACGTATAAAATGGGCTGATAGTAGGATTGCGAGAACTTTGGAAGATTTGAGTGATTTTGACTATGTGATTGAGTACATGCCTGGTGAAGGGAATGGAATGGCTGATTTGATGCCAAGATATCTTGGTACGAATGATGAAAATGTGTGTGGAGTGAGTGATCCTGAGTATTTGCTGAAAGAGATTATGAATGGAAAGTATAGTAATGGTGGTGGTGATTCCTTGTTTTAGAGCGTACGGAATGGTTTGCAATATTTGAAGAGTGATGTAGTAGATGTGAGAGTGCCCGATAGTGTGGGTGACTTAAGAAAGGAGGTGATGAGTGAAGTATGTAGGAAGCTTGAAATTATTGGTATAGCGAGGGTGCGGAACTTTATGAAAAAAATGAGAGCAAGGTGTATGCAAGGGGTCCCGCCGTTTCAGGGTGTTGATTGTAGTGAGTCGTTTTTATGGAGTGATTGTTTGTGTTCACTTTAGTGGTATAGCAATGCCCTCTGGGCCTTCCTATAATAAAATTCTCCTGGAAAACTTAAATATATATATATATATATATATATATATATATATATATATATATATATATATATATATATATTATCATTTATATGTATAAAATTCATATCATGCAATTCTTTTACTTAACTTGTCAATTCAATTAATTTATCCATAACTTTTTGCAATTCAAATATCCTGTTACGAAAAACTGAATTCATTTAACGTACTATTGATTCAAACAACATCTCTTAAAATTTCACACACACACACAAACAAACACACGTTTAGCTTAACCAAAATGAACACGACTATAGCCCATTCGACTCTCGCCATTCTCCTAATAAAGGGCGGTAATCATTCCTTCTACAATTAGTCATTTACCTCCAAACAAATCATACTTAGTTTAATTCCACATACTCTCACAATTCTCTGCAAGCGGCCATACGAGAGTAGGTCCTCATTCTATTTACTTCTCGTATTGCAGCCTTAATTCACAGTCCATCGTAGTCATCCTTTATTTCATATTTATTTCACTTACTTCATTTCACTTCACATTTTGTTACTTTAAATCATATTTTACCATATCATACATTGTATATCTAATCCAATTTATCTCATTGTGCATTCGTTGATTCTGTGAATATATTTATATTTGTTTAATTGTTTTTCTTAAAACCTAGTTCAGAATTTACATCTGAACTCAAAATTTACTTCACTTAAGTCGTAGGCCTAAAAACTTGCAGACGACTAACTTTCATCAAACAAATTTATGGTAATGGTTTTTGAAACGCTATTTAGGTTGATTTATTAACCAAAAATAAATCTATTAATAACCATATACTATAGTGGTGAGAAGCTGATTGTGTACAAGGATGAGAAAGTTAAGGGTTCAAATGCTAATGTGGTGCATCTGCAGTGTTTGAGCGGTGTGCATTACAATTGAGTGATTCAAAAGTGCTCGTATATGAGGGAGAAGAATGATTGTCTGGATGAAGATGAGTCTGTGGTGAGTGATGATTTGGGAGTTGATGACGGTGTGGATGTCAGTGCTGGTGTTCGCGTGGTTGTTCCTTCTGTGTATTGTGAGCATGGAGGACCTGATATGATGGATGCGAGAGTAAAAGTTGGTGAAAGGTTGTTCTGTGTTTTGATTGATACTGGAGCGCAAGTGTCGTTAGTGAACGAGGGGATTCTGAATAAGTACGAAGAGTTTAGATGTTGTGAACATAACCCTGTGAAATTACGGATAAGTGGATTGGTGAATGGAATGATAATGGCATGGGAACAGGTTAGTCTGAGGGTGAGTTTGGGCAATGGTGTAAATGTGAAGCATGACTTTGTGATTCTGAAAGATGAGCAAATGCCGTGTTGTTTCTTGCTTGGTGTAGACTCTATGAGATTGGATAAATTGTCTTTGGATGCAGATAAGGATTGTCTTATGAAAGGTGAATCTGAGGTGATGAGGTTGAATGAGTGTGCGAAGAATGTTGCCAAATTTTGCGGTATGATTGAATTGGTCAGGGATGATGAGAATGAGATTTTAAGTGATGATGATATTCTAGAGATGCAAGATATGTGTCCTTTTGTTAGTGAGTTGAAGAGGTGTCTAATGACACGGGTTGATTTGAATGAATGGACTGAGTGTTTAAGTGATTTTAAAAGGTATGCTAAGGATTTTGTTGTTTGTATGGGTGTTGTATATTTTGTGAGGCATGTGAAGGGTGGTGATGATATGTATGTACCTGTGATGTCCTTGGTTGGTATGATTGGTCTGGTGAAGGTTGTGCATGATAATTATGGGCATATGGGTAAGTTTAAGCTGTGGGAGTGTATGAAGGAGCGTGTGTTCCATCCGTTTCTGGGAACTGTTGTGAATGATATTGTAACTACGTGTGAAAGGTGTCAGAAGCGAAAGGTGCAAGGTGTGCAAGTGAAGCCGCCGATGTTGAAAGTTGATGCGAAAGAACCGTTTGAATTGGTGGTGATTGATTGTGTCTTGACCGCGTTCAAGTGCTGGGAATGTTGGTGTGGTTGTTATGGTTGATCATAAAAGTAAGTTTGTTAATGCGGCGGCGGTGAGAGATAAAAAGAATGTGACTGTTTCGCGTGTGGTTGAGCAGTTGTTTTTGCCTATGTGTGTATGGAAGCCTAGGAGATGTCTGAGTGATAATGGGCCTGAGTTTACGAGTTAAGTGTTTGAGCAAATGTTGAGAGAAAATGGTGTGGAGCATGTAAGAACGATTGAACGTACAATTAGGACCTTGTGTGAGATGTTGAGAATGATGAGTACGACTTTGAATGACTGGGATGTATGGTTGAGTAGAGTGTTATGGGCGCATAATTCTACGGTGCATAGTGCAACTGGGATGTCCCAGTGTCCGTTTGTTATGACATTTGAAAGGCGAGTGAAAGATAGGTTTCGTTTGAGTGAAAGTGAGCAGAGTGTATGGCGTGAGGAGCATGGAAGGTCTCGTTCGTTTGAAATAGGTGGAAAAGTATTGAAGATAAACGAAGTGAAAGGTAGGTTGAATGTGTCGAAAATGAGTGAACAGTTTGAAAGACCGTATAGAGTTGTGAGAGTCTGGGAGAATGGTGTGACGTATGTTTTGGAGAGTTTGAATGAAGGTGTAACTGAGAGAGTGCGGGCTCATCAGAGTCAGTTGAGGAGGTGGAGAGAACCCCCTGACTACCTGGTGAGCTATCCGGTGTATGAACTGTGCAGAGAGAGAGATAAGGTGTATGATGATGAGATGGAGTGTGATAGTATGGATCTGTCTGGGAAAGAGCTTGTCTTGGTCTCGAGGGTTCAAAAGCGCGCAAAGAAGAGTGAAAGGAAGAATGCAAGTACGAATGAAAGTAAGTCTGAACAGAGTCTTTCTGGTATGTGGAGCTTGAGAGAGAGATTGAGTGTCTGCATAAGCAGGTGAGTGATTTGGCTGGTGTAAGTAGACGAGTGAGTGAGCTGTCTGTGGCTGATTTTTCTGGTTTTGGGAACAGTATGAATGATAGTGTGTTTGGGCAGAATGAACCTAGTGTGGCTGATTTTTCTGGTTTTACGAATGGTAAGGGTAGAAGTGAGTTTGATGTGGAGAATGAGGAGGAGGCGACTGGCTTTTCTGGCTTCTGGTGGGACCCACTTGAAGGGGTTTCCGGTATAGCCGCTGAGAGTAGAAGGGATGTGAGTGATTTGTCGGTTTCACAAGAGTGTACCTTGAGTTGGATGAGAGCTGTGAGTGAGGAGCTGACTAATGGGGGTATGAAGAGTAAAGGTTCTGAACGGAAGAGTATGAAATAGTTCTGTCGGGAGATGGGAGAGCAATTAATGAAGGCTAAGAGTATGGTGGACGATATGATCGAGAGTGACGAGGAGACTTACAAGACGACTGACGAACGACCCCGACAGATTGCTACGCGTAGCCAGAGACCTGTAGACGAGTGTGAATGGGTGTAAAAGGGCGCGATTGAGTATAAAAGGTACCGTGAGTAAGGATTGAGAATGCATTGTGAGTGACTGTGGCCGAATGGCCTAAGGAAGGAGGGGTGTGGTGGAGCGAAGGTTAGAGTGTTTGTAGGGCCATTCTCTCACCCCCTTTCTAGCGGACCTCTCTCTCCCCCTGTAAGAATGTGTGCGTGAATAGGGTGATATTTTTTTATATAAATATAAAATGGATTTCATGTTTTGTTTAAAATGTTTTTTTCTTTTCAGAAGCCACTCTGCTAAATATATATATATATATATATATATATATATATATATATATATATATATATATATATATATATATATATATATATATATATATATATATATATTTGATATTCAAGTCAGTTTATGTTATAACTTCACTTTTTTCTATTGTTTTTAAAATTACACTGGATAGTATTAATTAATTCTATATATTTTTTGTGTTTTTACTTTAATCTCAATAATTGTCAATTTTATTATTTTAACTTGCCTTCATCCGCTTTTTTAGCCATGATTTAATGCAATCTTTTAACTGTTATCGTTAATATTTCTTCCCCTTCTCATTAGTCGACACAGTCGCTGAAAATGGTCCTAGTGAAGGTCCGAAACGTCCGACCAATAAATGATTAGTGTAATCACCTGGGTCTTCATATTCCTATTATATATATATATATATATATATATATATATATATATATATATATATATATATATATATATATATATATATATATATATATATATATTTACATATATTATTATTATTACTGCCTTTTGTAAAGAGTGGCTGGGATCGGAAAGTTTTGCAGTAACTTTATTGAATTTATTGTGATTCAGGTTAGGACGGAAAGGGCTTTAATAGCCTCAATGCCGCAACCAGATCGCATTATTATAGTGAGCTCGGAGGCGCCAGACCTTTAAGACGTGCGCACCCAAATTTTGGTCACTAAGAGTGACTGCCGAAAGGACTTTTCCCCGGGCGGACCTAAAAATATATAAACCGTGGTACCACGTAAGCAAAAGGCCTCTTTTATTGTATGTTTGACTGTGTTTTTTTAAGCCTCTTTGAATTCGATTGTGTATTTGTTTTTTTGTTTGCTCATTCATCTCTTCTTTTGTATTTAAAATTTTGTTTGGTGATAGGATTGTTGTTTTTTTTTGTATATACATATATATACCCGAGATCTCAAATATATTTACCCTATATTTTTTGTAAATAAAGGACTGTATATCTAATCGTTTCATTCTCCCTCGGGTTTTCACGTCCAATTTAGTGTAGGTTCGGTGCCCGCTACAGGTTTCCGGTCCTCGCCATCCGTGGGGAACAGCCACTGCGTGCTCTGACACTCTCGGCTTCTGTTTCTCAACCGTCAGTTTGATAATTATCGCCCACAAATTCTCTCTTGGTTTCAAATGTGGCGAACCCACGGGGAAAGGTCTCAAAATTTCGATGTGAATTTTCAGTTAAGAAATTTGTTATTGCTTCTGCTTTCTAACAAGGTTCGCCATCATGCTAAAAATACAGCTATCATCGCAAAATTGATCCTAAACTGTAGGGAAAAGATGCCGATGAAGCACGTTTTGTTAATAATTTGAGTTAATGGCAGTGTTCTTGGTAAAAATTGTTAGTGCTCCAGCTCCCTGAGAAGCAGCGCCAGAAATGATGCCTGTCTTGATTCTTCACCGTGAGCACGACGCTAAACTCGTGATAGCGCTCACATTTTCTCTACCTAACAAGGGATATTCCAGAAGCTTCAAACAAGCGGAAGGAACCTTCATCAGAGAATATCAGTTTGCTCCATTCTTCAACAGTCATTCTTTATATTTTATACAAAAGTGAAGCCTATTCTAAAGTTCATCATGTTGAGATGAGTTTTATTCGCAGCTCTCCATTCCAGCTCTCCATTCCTGGACGCAACTCGATCTTTGAGCTAGGACATTACCAGTGGGACACCTTGGCGTTCATTTTAGGCGTCTAAAAAATGTTCACACGAGTTTAACCAGTCTTTTAACGTCAATAATGATCCTAATGATGGTGCTTCTTGGGGTAATACCCTTAGCAACTATCTATTTGTATTTCAGGCAACAATGCGTGCACGCTTTTCTTTGGAAAGAACCATTTCTGGAATTAAAAAAGATTCAACCATTTATTTTTACCCCGCCCCCCCAATATATTACGAAATAGATTATAATTGCACAAAATCATTCATTTAACCCATATGTCATTATTTTGTAGCGTGCGAGAAGTTCAGGCGAGTGTCTTAAATGCTTTGCTTGAATGAGTCTTTACGGGGACTCAGGATGGCCGATTGGTTTAAAGCTCTCGCTAACGTTAAGCTGTCCAGCGACGCGGGAAGCGCATTCGAAACTCGTTTCGCTACTTTTCTTTCTTTATTTTTTTTTGTCACCTTTCCTACTCCAAACCTATCTACAATTTTACCCTTTTGATAGAATATCAAAGCTTTAGGTACTGAAATTCACCTTCTACAGGAACAGGACTAGTAAAGTCCCTGGTAAAGTCTCAGTTCAATGATGGGATTGCCTCTAGTGTCAAGCTTGCTCAGGATAGAATAAAAGCAAGTGGGAACGCTTAAACGTGTGTATAGTGAGGCATAGATATGTCGACCAAGTTTTCAAGTCGAAAAGGCTTGGGAAGAAGAATCATCTCACAAAGATGAACTTTACGGGTAGGGTCTACTTCTATAGAAAATATAAAGAATGACTGAGCGCACTTTCCTCACTCGACTGACTGAGCGCGCTCTCCTCACTCAACTTACTGAGTGCGCGGCTTAAAAACTTTGCTTGAATGAGTATTTTTTGAGACTCAGGATGGCCGAGTGGATTTGCCGGTGGCTAGCAGTGGTCCAGCGACGCAGAAAGCTGTTCGCAACTCGCATACACTATTATTTTTTTATTTGCCCCTTTTTCTACTCATCTCTATCTACAATGGTGCCCAGACCCGGAAGGGACTGCGTTAGTCCTTAAATAACATTTCCAAACGGGTTCTCTTCATTCACGCTCCGCTTCTAGGAGGGGTGTTGTGTAGCGTACGAGAAGTGCAGGAGAGCGGCTTAAAAGCTTTGCTTAAATGAGTCTTTTTTGAGACTCACGATGGCCGGGTGGATTTGCCGGTGGCTAGCAGTGGCCCAGCGCCGCAGGAAGCTGTTCTCCACTCGCATACGCTATTATTTTTTTATTTGCTCCTTTTCCTACTCTCCTCAATCTACACGCTCTCCTACCTCTACTGACTGAGCGCGCTCTCCTCACTCGACTAACTGAGCGCGCTCTCCTTCATCGAATGACTGAGCGCAGAGATTGAACCAGCACAAAATGAACAGCGTAAAGCGAGCGGCATCTCCGAAGCATAAACAAGGAGTCTCTCTCAGGAAGGGCTAAACTTGTCTGCAAAAATTACCCTTTTTGAACACAGAAAAGTTCACTTTTTCTTTCGTTTCAAGCGAAAGGGCCTAAATTTCCAAACATAACATGCCCACATACATGAATAAAGGCAAGTACATGTCCAGATAGAAGAGAAGTATACATACTGAATCACACATCAAATTAGTGAAAGTACTGGTCAATGATCAGTAAAATATTGTTGCTAAGAGAATTATAAAAGGAGAATGATAAGAAAACTTCTAATAGTTGAGCTTAAAGCCATGCAAACATTAATGATCCCAGTAATTCAAAAGAAAATCGTCATCAAAATTTGACTTCTGTTGAAAAGAAAATTATCGAATGTACACTCAAAGCAAATTCAAATTTGGAACTTGGGTTACCTTTATTATTCATTTCTTAAATGGTTCTGAGTTTTTGAGTATTTTAATAGTTCTTCGGAGCCCAATTTAGCCGCTATCAAGCTGGTAGATAATGTATATGTTATGATCTTTGGTAGGATTCCTGCTAACCACAATTCGTTCGTTCACATTCAGTCGATCCAAAGTATATAAGACTTACGTACGACTAATGGTAATGCCACTGCAAGGAAAGTTCTTTCTTGTTTGATCTGGGCTCAAGATGATACCAAATTATGCCACAGTACCTTATGATCTGCTAAAACATAAGAATCTTTCATATACTTTTTAATTCACGTTTTATATAATAATCATAAATGCATTAAAACTAATGTTACATCATAAAGTTTCATTAAACTGCATTTGATTTTATTCCTTTTCCTAAATTAGTATTTATTTGCTTTTTAGAAATTTCACTGAAGACATTTATTTTCCCGAAATATTTTAATTGAATTAAACTCAAGATGTTTTCATTCTTGGTTCGGATATTTATTATAAATTTACCTCCGGTAACCAAATATTTGGCGGAGCGAGCGCTTTATAATTTTGATCTAAATTTATATTGTGATCTTATTTTCCGGAAAAGGAAATCTCAACCTGAATAACTACCGCATCCCCCAAAAGCCAGTTTTAAGATTCTGATTTTACCCGTCTGTAAAAATTATGGAGGTAAAGTATAACTCTAAACAATGTTGGTATAAGATTTCGACGAAGTCAACCTGCAAGAAATATATTCATAGATAGGGCTGTAAGGTTAACGAACAAGAGCAATGTAGTACAGGGAAACGTCGAAATTCGCGACCTCTAACTTTGCGATATATAAAGGGCGTTCCATTAAGACGGATCGAAGTTAGCAGTAAATAAAACAGTGTTATTAGTGAAAATTTATTGATTTCACTATTGGATCATGTTATTCGAGTCATGGCAATTATGGGTGAAAAATAATATCATCTAAATGTCCGCCAAGGCTTCGACGGCACACCTCCACTCGATGGTCAAAATTTTTGATGACGTCTCTGCATAGTTGCTCCTCGATCTCACCAATATGCCTTATTATCTTATACTTCAGCTGTTGAATTGTTGTTGGCTTGTTGGCATAGACCTTACTTTTGAGATGACCCCAAAGGAAGAAATTTAAAGGCGTCAAGTCACACGATCGTGGTGGCCAATTGACCTCGCTGTTTCGAGAGATGATGCGACCTGGGAACTTCTCATTCAATAAAGCCATTGTTTCATTGGCTGTGTGGCATGTGGCGCCGTACTGCTGAAACCACAAATCTTACACATCCATAGAATTCAATTCAGGCCATAAAAAGTTGGTTATCATGGCACGGTATCGCTCGCCTGTCACCGTAACAGAATTCCCGGCATCATTTTCGAAGATACACGGCCCAATAATTTCGCTAGCAAAAAGTGAAAACAAACAGGACCTTTTGTGGATGCAGTGGCTTTTCAACAATCTTCCTGCGATTTTCATCAGCCTAAATGCGATAATTCTGCTTATTAACGAATCAACCAAGATGAAAATGGGCTTCATCACTAAAGATGATTTTTTTTGCGAAAAATCATCATCGGCTTGTCTTTGCCCGTGCACTCAGTTGACGAATGTACGGCGCTTCAAATGGTCAGCAGTTTTAAGTTCTGGTGTCAATTGAATTTTGCAAGCGTGTAGAGACAAATCTTTTGTCAAAATTAGATATATCGTTGTTGTGGAGAGGTTCAATTCCTGCGCGCGATGACGAATAGAGGTGTCTGGATCTTCGGACACATTCTCGCGCACTGCAGCAATGTTTTTAGCTGAACGGCGTAAACGAGCACGCAATGGCGTTTTCATATCTGCCACCGACCCCGTTTGTTTGAATTTACGAACAATTTTCCCAATTGCACTCACGGTTGGTCGATTATGTTGACCAAAAAAATCACGAAGTGCCCGAAATGCGTTTCTATTTGAACGTCCATTTTCGTAATAGGCTTCGATAACTTTAACACGTTGTTCGATTGTTAATCTTTCCATGGTTGAAATTGCCAAGACTGAAGTTGTTAAATCTGAAAGAAAAAGAAAAAATCCTTAGACGCTTAAACTTAACTCACATTTAAAATCGGTCCAAGTTATTGGAACACCCTTTATATATATATATATATATATATATATATATATATATATATATATATATATATATATATATATATATATATATATATATATATATATATATATATGAAATGAAAAACTCACAAAGTATCACGTGAGGGTAGCAAATAAATGCAATGTCCCGCAGGAAAAATGAAATGATGTTTCCAAGTACTTTCGAACTTTATTAAGTTCCTTATTAAGGATAACTACAAGAAATAGTATTATATTAGAGGTATATATACGAAAGAAAAGTATGAAAGACCGCCTCAAAAACAAGAAATCACCAATGAGGAAGACGGAGGGGGGAAGGTAAAGATTCACATTAAGAATTACAAGAAGCAGGTAGTAAGGTCAAACTGAGAAGACGGAAAGGGTAACAGATTAAAAGAAATGGAGATAGCCTAACGAGGGAGATTTATGCAAACATAAATATAATGTCCGTAGAGGGGAAGATAACAGTGCTTTCTTTGTCCATATGTCAGATAAGGACCATCTAATTAACTGGAACTCGGCAAAATTTATTTATCGTTCCAATGACCCTATAAAAAGGAATATCATTGAATGTGCTTTTATAAGCCAATGTGATAATTTTAACCTTTTCCCTGGCTTATATAATATATATATATATATATATATATATATATATATATATATATATATATATATATATATGAATAAAGTTACAGCCACGAGGAAAATGAAACAACGGAGAACTCCGTTGTTTCATTTTCCTCGTGGCTGTAACGTTATTCATAAATTCCTCACGTTCCTTATTTTCGTGATTCAGTTATATATATATATATATATATATATATATATATATATATATATATATATATATATATATATATATATATATATATATACGAGGGGCGGTCAATAAGTTTTGCAATTCGGATATAAGAAAACGAGATATGAGGAAAAGTGTTTTATTATTTTTCAATATAACTACCCTCGACTTCAATGCACTTGCGCCACTTGTCCCTGAGGCTTCGAATGCCCGGCAACCAGAAATCTCCCGACTGCTGTTCAATCCACTCCTGGAAGGCGAGCTGGGCATCTTCATCGTCCCCAAACCGGCGTCCACGCAGTGCAGCCTTGAGCTGGCGGAATAAAAAGTAGTCACTAGGGGCCAGATCTGGACTGTAGGGGTGATGGTTGAGCTCTTCGAATCCGCACTCGCGCAGGGCAGCTTGTGCAACTCTGGCCTTGTGGACTTTGACGACGTTGAAGTCGATCATGGGGCGTGAGGTTTCTAGGGACCCAACGGGCAGAGACCTTGGCCATGGCCAAATTGTTGTGGATGATGTTGATAACACTTCCATGTGATATTCCAATTTGTCGCTCAATTTCTTCGACCTTCACCCGTCGATTTTCGAGGATTATCCTCTCCACACGGGCCACATTGTTCTCGTTGGTCACGTCTGACGGGCGTCCTGGACGGGAGTCATCTTCAAGGGACTCACGACCATGGCGGAACTCCCTATTCCAGCGAGCAATGGTTGCATAGGAAGGGGCGATGTCGGTGTACACTGCAACCATGCGTTCATGGATCTCTTTTGCATTCTTGCCTTACTTGGTCAAAAATTTGATCACTGCGCGGTGCTCAACCTTCTCCATTGTTGAAAAATTTGTGACTGACGATCTGCGATCAGCTACTGCTTCTTAAATAGACGAGGCAGGAGCGTGCGGCTGCAGGTCCTGGCGTGTCATAACTTGTCCTAACACCCCAACAAACAGCCATCCCCCTTCCTCTGTTTTGCCCTACCGATTTGAAAAACTTATTGAATGCCCCTCGTATATATATATATATATATATATATATATATATATATATATATATATATATATATATATATATATATATATATATATATATATTTATATATATATATATATATATATGTATATATATATATATATATATATATATATATATATATATATATATATATATATATATATATATATATATATATATGGTTTTACATTTTATGCTCTGGTCTTTTATACAAAATTTTCTTTGGTTTATAGATTTTGCCATTTCTATTACTTATGCCAATATGGGAACAAAACATTGCCCCTGTAGTCTTCTCGGATTTCCAATGCATTTGTGGAGGAAACATTTTGGGCATTTTAAAGTATATAATAGAGCTCGCAAAGCCTTTTGGAAGACGATATTTAATTGTAAAGAAGGATTAATTATTTAGTCTCTTTAATCTTTCGTGAGTTTTTAGGGGTGGAAAATATTTACAGCAAGTAGGTTTCTCCCTCCTTAAGCGCAACTCTCCCAACTTTTGAATAGACTCTTAAAGGGCGAGCAAATAGAAAAAAAAATTCCACTCACATGAACGGAGAAGGCGGTCAATGCCTTCATGGACGCTCAGGAGGCATTGGCTGCACGCACGTGAGTTGATCCATGTGGATTAATCTGCGAATCTCTGTCTGACGACCTATACTCGATGAGGCCATGGCTGGTATTTTACAATAAAGGCGAGGAGAATCGCACCCTGTTGCATTCTTCTCCAAACTTTTGAAACGGTCAAGAAGGAACAGAATACTTTTGGGCGCGAGCTTCTCGCAATTTTCCTCTCAGTCAAACATTTCCGCCATCAACTGAAAGGACACATATTTGCAATTTTCACTGAACACAGCGGGTTGCTCTTGGCAATCTAGACAACTTCCGACCGTCATTTACCTTTTGGGAGTGCTGGCAGCTGGATTACATCTTCCAGTTCGCGACGGATATAGACATGTCAAAGGGCATGGCAATATCGTCGCGGACGCTCTGTCTCGCTTTGTCGTGGACAAAATTAATAACCGCGCCATCGCAGACGCTCGGAATTTAGAGCCCGACCTCCCCGAATTGTTTAAAACGAAGATGCGCTCAATTTAGAGATCGCTTTTGAAACGAAGAAATTCCCATAAATTCCGCAACGTATATACAGGCAAACAGCGCCCTTATATTCCTGTCGCATATAGTAAAATAGTTTTTGCTTCATTTGATCGCCTCTCGCATCCAGAAATTAGGGCATCCCAGAAGGCGCTTACGTCGCGATTTTTATCTGACGGAATTAACACAAATCCGTCACGTGACCCGCACTACCTGCAATGCTAAAGCTATAAAGACTTGTATATAGCACGTTTCTCTTGAAGCGCGTGGAAGGCGTTATAATGACTTTGCTGCAGCCCTATGACAGCCTATTTTATGTCATCAGACGGGCACACACTATCTTACCCAACGGGAAGTAAGACACGGTCACAATAAACCGTCTGAAACCTGCAAATGTCGAGCTATTAGTTCCTCAGAGTAAAGAATTATATGTCCCAAAAGAGAGCAGAGGGTCACGAAAACTTCAAAACAGCTGTAAATCTCGTTTGACACATAAATACTCCCTTTTCTTGAATTTTAGTGCTGGGTGGGGCACTTGTTGGAAGCGCCGCTTACAAACAAAGCCTTGCACGTCTCATTGCGATAGCACATGGTTTTAAGGAACACGGCGTGGCCCGGGCTCTCATCAGGCTAGCAAACAACTTTCCCGATGGAGTGGAAATTCCATTCGCTTAGAACTTTTCGTTATCAAAAGGGCCGCCACCCGAGGCCTGCATGACGGCATCGTTGTAATTTCGCCCAGAAGCCAGCAACAGCTCATTTGGAAAGGAAATCGAGAGTCAGAGCTTTGCAAATGGCACTTTCTTAAAGGAAATGGAACAATAGAACCACCAGCACGGAAGATCACAGAGAACAATTCGCCTTCAAGAGACAAGAACAAGCACCGCAAACACGTACTCTCCGAACCGCATTCCTTCTCTTGTTTTTCTGTCTTCAAAAGCGCCACACTGCGCCTGACCTTATTCATTGAGACAAGTCTCGTCTCGTCTCTCAAAATAGCTCGCAAAGAAGTTTGCATCTCACAGTCTACAAGCTGATACGCAAATCGCCAATATCGACTGATCGTGTCCTCAGCCACAAATTTGAAACTGTGAGTTTCGTCACATACGCGTACGCCAGTTGTAGCTGTTGTTTCCTTTAAACAGTTCAGTGCGTCCAAATATTTCTAACTCCTGTGTCCACACGACCTTCAATTTAATCTTTCAATTTCACGCTGTCTTAATTCGTATCCATTTGTAACCGCTAATCTCGTTAATCTCATTCAATCTACTAAAATCATTCCGGAGTATATTTCTGTATTAAACGATAACTAGGCATTACTTGATAGGAAGTTCCTAAATTTCTTGTCTAGTATCGAGACAAATCGTTTTTATTCTGCCATTCTGCCAGCGTTATCAAGAGCCCCTACAAATTGGGTCAGTAGTGAGATTATCTCGCCCACAAATTAAAGTTTCCTCAGACATATTAAAATTTCGTATTTCTTTAATTAATCTCTATTTTTTGTATCCAACTCTTATAATTCTTATCAGATTTTTATACGAGATTGCCATTGTCAAAATCTATTTCGGAGCTATATTTACTTTGGTTGAATATACTAGAGGGATTGGAGGCTCTAGCTTTTCTGGCGCCTTGGACAAACCAAACCTTATGCCACGCATTATCTCTTTAAACTGGGTCTCCACCCACACACCCCTAAAAGCAACAACAAGCCATTATGCATCAATTATTATTCCGACATTTGAAACACATAAATTATCCTTACTACACAATGTAACAATATATTTATAAATACTAAATAATTCCCCAAACTATATACAATAAAAACCAGAAATAACACAAAGTATCAAACATAGAAAGAGTATTATAATATATTGATTCACCATGTTAAATTGCACAAATCCTTCGTTATGCAAATAGAATAAGATACATACAAGAGAACCTAATTATTATACTATTGCAGCTAAAAAAAAACAAAAACGCGCAAATTAAAGCGCCATCTAAATTCGGATTTTTCTTACAAAAAAGTCATCAATTAGATAATCACAAGAACTCTGACCAGCAATTGCATGCTTAATAATGATTACTGCTAAGCCACTAAGGCGTTCCTGTGAAGGATGAACCTCAGATAGGATTTGATGAGTTTCAACTTTGAAAACCTCCTTTCGCTTCAGCTACATCTACTCGAAAAGTGAAATAAATTCTGAGAGTATTCCATCCATAAATGCATAAATGTCAGCAGCTCATGCAAGGGCATGATCTTCAATAGCAAGTCACGCAAGTTTCTCAGTTCCTGTCCAAGCTCTCTGCCATCCAAGCCTATGATATTTAAAGTGCAGTGCAATATTAAGAGACCCACATTGCTCTGCCATGTCCTTAATTGAGACTAAGAAAGAAAGTCGAGTAGGAAGCCGGTGTATGAGATAAAACAGATGACACAAGAAGGAATGGACAGTGCGTGAAGTGTCTGTGAGAGAAAAAATAATAGATGTGAGAGGAAAGAGGAAATGGATGCTCTTGTAGTGGTAAATCGTCTTAATGAGAAAATGACCAGCCATCTTGGGGATTCTTCTCTCCATATTGAAAGTTATATGTGAGACTGTGTCGGAGTCTTTTACAAGGCTCTATCTCCAGAATGAGAGTTCCCTGTGAAACTGTAACGGAGTCTTTTGCATTTTTCTCGTTTGATCCTCTCGTTGGTTTAGTTGAGTTGAGTCGGCCTTGCCAGAAACCGCAGAAGAAGGCTAGATGATTGCGGACACCACAGATCACCGGTGTTAATGCCCACTCGTGAGGTTGAACTTCTCTGTGCGCTTGTTTTCTCCTCTGCCTTGTGGCGTTCACTGTCGATTCTCTTTGTATTCTCTCATTTCATGGAATATAAAGTGACTTACCATAACGTGAAGAGGTTATATGCTCGGAGATATACAAAAACTAGAGAAATATTTGGGTGAAGTTGAGATTTGTAAGGGTGAAACTGCATGCCGTTCTATGGTATGCATCCTCTAATGATAGAAGTGGAGCTGAGAAAGATATTCAAGAACTTGAGACGATTGATGTAAGGAATTGGAATGGTATCGGTTAATGAAAGTATGAAAGAGAAATTGCCGGGGTGTTACTGGCGCTATGTAATCATTTATATGCTTTTTATTCTTGAGCGGGAACCTGCATTTGACCTGCTAATTTGAATCACGGGTATCTGCAGGTTATGACAGCGCTGGGAAGTGGATCCGAATCTGGAATCCATCCAGCAACTAACCACATCTGATGTTGCTTAATTTCGCTGTAATTGGAAGCGGCGTTTCCACTCGGCTAAGCTCTACTTCCAGGGTTGTATGGAATACTAGCGGGACATATCTAGTGGACCTGCGGCAAAAATAGCGATTTAGCACCTCTAGCCACTAGGTAGCGCCACCTAGTGGTCAAGTTATATCATATTTTAACCCAGTGACCTCAATTACCTTTGGTAGCATTGGTTTTAGCTGGCTACATTGAGCCAGCGACTCGTTGCGGACAGAAGATGAACACAACACGAGATTTGCATGACTCAAAGACCCGCTTTCCTTCGCCGCAGGTAAGAAGGAATGGAAGAATAGGCGACAAGAAAAAGAAAAAGATCCGTAGTGGAAAAAGAAACAAAATAAAACGTAATAACATTGACATCAAAAAATAAAAGATCAGGTGAAGAAATTGCTAGACGTACTGGCACAAATACCATTCTACTAAATTAACACTTTCTTCTACCTATACCTTCTCCTACTATGATACACCTTCATTCTTTTCCTATCTTTGAAGTTCTTTGATTTTTGGCGACAGAATGAGAGAGGGTACAACCGGGGCATTTGGTACATCCGGAAGAATGAAAATTGACAGAGGGTGATAGAGTTCTTTGCTGAAAGAAACATGTCCCTCAATCACATTCTTTCAGCACAATGATGCATATAAACACACATAGGTTGGGCAAAGGAGAGGTGAAGTTTATGATATGATGGCCCTGTGACTAGCAAGAAATAATATTCTGTGGGATGTATCAGGTGTGAAAAATGTAAGAGGTATGAGGGTAGAACTATCTGTATAAGGATGCGAGGAAGATGGAAAGGAAAGAAGAATAAGAAAGTGGAAAGCATGTGAGAATGTATACACGAGAGGAATTAAATGCGAACGGGGAGATAGAGCAAATAGGAACAGATTTAAGGAAGTAGTGGAAGGTAGAGTAAGGGGTGTGTATGTTTGTGTACCAGAACTGGAAAGAGGAACCAAAATGGTGAATGGTGGAATGACGATGTGAAACGTGTAGTGGGAAGTAAACTGAATGCGTATGCTTACTAGTGCAGTTGAGGATGCCATGAAAATGTGGTTGAGTGTACATAAGGTGAAACGGAATGTAGAGTAAGTGATTAAACAGAGTATGAAAGCAGCAAATGAAGCATTTGGAGAAAAGATGAATGAGGATCCGAATGGGAACAGGAAGCTATTCTGGAACGAAGTGAGAAAGGTGATGAACCAGAAGAAGTGTAGCTGTGTGGGCACTAGAGGCAAGGATGTTTGAGAGCAATCAGTAAGCCAAAAGTAGATGGAGAGAGTTCTTTGATGTTATGAATAATGCCTTTATGAAGATGATATGAATGTAAATATGATTGGCTTCATGCGGGTAAGTCGGGTGTTGTTTCGATTCGAGGTATAGTAAAAGCCTGCGCGAGATGATTATTGCTGTGGAAGGTCTGAAAAATGTCAAGACAGCTGGAGTAGATAATAGACTGGCTGAGATGCTAAATAGCGATAGTCAATCAAATCAATGTATGGGTCTGGTGGCCGTGTTGTAAGGTATTTGAATGAGAAAGAGTGCTTGGGGACTGGAAGAACGCAGTAATAGTGCCGTTGTACAAGGTGTCCCAGAAAAAAGTTAACTGTACTTTGAATTAGTATAACTCAAAACCTATTATAGATTTTTAAGTCCTGCAAAACAAAACAAATTTACCAACTCTTTATCTGTCGGTTCTAGAAATTTCATTTAATTCCCTTTAACGATATTGATACACTAATGGGTTTAGTGGAGGCTATCAAAATTATGTTTGCGCAAGGAAGTAAAATAATGAAACTTTGAAGTTTAAAATCAACAATTATATTTAAATCCATTTTTAACAAAAACACCTCTTCATATGGGTAATACAAATTCATTTTTTTAATTTTCTAAGCACCGTTTCCTTCCGCATGTCCTCCATCTCTTTCCAAGCACAGTTGCGCCTTTGGTCGCATTGATCGAACAACTTTTTGATTAACTTGTGATTTTCCTTAAGTCTATTGACTTCACGTGTGATACTATCTCTTAACTGGTTGATGCCCTGTTGTGGAGTAGAATACACTTTATTCTTTAGATATAACCCATAAGAAATAATCGCACGGTGTTAAGTCAGGAAATCCTGGGGACCATTCAATTGCATGATTTAGCGCGACAATGTGGTTGTCAAACGTTTCTCGTAGTTTTGTTCTTACAGTATGCTGTCTATGAGCTGGTACGCCGTCCTGAATGCACCAAAGTCTATTAAATTGATTGCCGTAAATCTGGCGGAGTTCCGGGATGATTGTTTCGTTGATCATGCTCAGGTAGGCAGCACCATTCGAGTTATTCTCGTAAAACAATGGGCCAAAAAGATAGCCATTCCCGCATATTCCGATCCATAGAGACACTTTCTGCTGACAAATACGTGTCAAAGGTGAATGCTGGTGGGGGGGGGGAAGCAGCGGCGCATATTGCAAAATGTTATAGCTATTTACCTTTCCATTCATGAAAAAGGCTGCCTCGTCACTAATCAGAATGCTTTCCAAGAAAACGAGCAGGTTTATGGAGAGGCCATTCGACAAATTGTCTACGACGAGGAAAATCAGTTTCAAGAATCTGGTGTCTTGCATGTATCTTATAGGGATGCATTTTAAGTCATGTTTAATAATGCGGTTAAATGATGACTTTGACAATTGTAACCCATTTTTTCTGACTGATACATGTGGATTTTGAAGAAGTGTCATCTGAACATTTTCGACATTTTCTGTTGTCCTTATGGTTCTCATACGACGCGAACGACTTTTATTTAGATTTAAGCAACTTCATGTTGGTATTTGCGAACATTTTTCCAAATTATAGGCTCGCTTGGTGGGTGCCTACCTGGAAAACGTTGTTCAAATGAATCTTGTACTTGTTTAATACTGCCAGTCTTAATAAAGTTTGTGACTACAAATTGGCGTTGATCTTTGGTTAACTGCATGATTAAAAAGGTTCTATCGTAAGCAATAATGACGAGACCATACTACAGCGTGGCTGAAAAACCACTGTGAAATGGCCTAGGCTAGGCTTTGCTTGAAGAATCGAACAGTGACCTAGGCTACCTAGGCTCCCTACTCTTCTCTTGAAAGTTCACGGTGGCCTAGCCTTCCTAGGCTTCGTTTCATTATTTTACTTGTTTGCGCAAATATATTTTTGATAGCCTCCACTAAACCCATTAGTGTCTCAATATCATATTAGAGAATTTAATGAAATTTCGAAAATAGACAGATAAATAGTTGTTAAATAAAACGCTTTTTGCAGGACCCAGAAACCTCCAATAGTTTTGGAGTTATACTAATTCAAAGTACGGTTAACTTTTTTCTGGGATACCAGGTATAAGGGTAAAGGGGAGAAAAGATGAATGCAAGAACTACAGGGGTTGATAAATGGGTTGAGTGTAGTAGGTAAAGTTTACGGAAAAATTCTGATTAGGCGCCTGGTATAACAAGAATGACTGAGAGATTGATGGTGGATAAACAAGGGGAGTCTAGAGCGGGTAGGGTGGAATGTGGATCAAGTTTTGGCCGTGGGACGGTGTAGATTCATTATTCCTCGGCCCCACTATAACTTCCAGAAAAAAGTATGCTTCGAAAGAGGTTGAAAAAAAGGAAAAACCTAAACTATTTTTTAATATTGTAATCTTAATTGAGTACAAATGAATCTAACATATTTATTTACCACAAAAGATTAAACAAATAAATAAACAAAATTTCCTATTAACCGTTCAGACCATGAAACTAAAACAGAAAATTCGGTGTCACTCATAACTTACCACAGATGGCAACGACGAGCAAGCTGAAACGACTGAGCCAAATAGGCCAATGAACTCATTTTTTATCTCTATTGGTTGCCAAGTTGCCACTTAACAAAATTATAAAAAACCCAGATGGATGATCATTGTCAAAAGAACACTCTTGGATCGCACGCCCACGTCCTATAGGTTTGCAGTTTATAGGTGGTCACCAGTTTTGGGGTGACGATGGGTTACCAGTGTATGGGTGTCGAGCTAAGGCGGTTAAGGCTGCCTTGCAGTCGAGTTTGATCTGACTCCAATAAGTTCTTTCGGGTATTCCGCTTGTAGGCTAGGTTCGAATGATAACTTGGTTATGGCTTGGCAGAAGGAAAAACTCGGAAGAAAATGGCAGTTTTGTAGGTTTTAATCTCGGCTTAGGGCTACCTCAGTTCGGGCAAGCGAAATAGTTGTGTTAAATGGTTCGTTTGTGCGTTCACGCCTATGGGCTGACTATCATTGTTAATGTTCCGTGTTTCCTGTAACTCTCCTTCTGCGTCAGATTGTTGGGACTATGGACGGATGGATTGAGGACGAGGAACGGACTCCTGATGAAAATAATGAACAAATCAGAATGATAATAATGACGAATGAATAATAATAATAATAATAATAATAATAATAATAATAATGAGAATGTTTCAGCCCGTCTGTTTATACCAACTCCAATTTGGGGGCGTGACTTCTCTTCTCTTAATCTAAACGCGAGGTTGAACTTATAAGGTCAGAAGTATGTACGTGTGTTCTCTACTTACGACTGCTGGTCGGAGTCAAATGGTGTGTCCATGTTCAGTATAGGCACGTGAGCAACAAAAGAGTATTTGCATTTTAGCCACTTGACCGGGATTATCAAGCCGACATCCACACCAAGATTGATTTCGTCGTTTGACATATTACTGTAAACTTTGGCTGCTTAGTTCAGACTCCGTTCTATGTGTGTCCAGCAATTTTCCACTGCCTCCGTTATCTGTTTTCAGACCTTCGGCTCACATCTGTTTCCTAATGTGTGTATGTTTGTATATTCGCGTGGGAATCGCAACGATTTTGTTTGCCTCATTACAACATATTTTATTTTGCATTGATACATATTATTGCGATTTAATATTTTTTACAAGTATTTGCTATGTTCTACATTAGTTTATTGTTACAACATGGCATATTATTTCAGTGTTGGATTTCAATAGGTCCAACGGGGTGCTCATTTGTGAGGTTCCTTGTTGGCTCTACTCCACCTTGCAATTGGGCGCCACAGCACTACCAAAACTTTCTCAAGCCCCACTGGTGTAGTGTACGTCTCACTTTGGGAATCACTGGTGTAAATAATGCAGCATTATTATGGCAGATGCTAGGAATATATGAAGCGAGTCGTAAACTATTGGAGGGTGTGAAGAATATTTATGTTGCAAGTAAGGCGTTGTTAACGGGACATAGCCAGAGTTGTTTAACATAGGTAAATAGTGATATTTATTGATGATGTAGTGAGAAGTACATATGGAAATGGGGTGTGAGATTGATTAATTATGAATGAGTTTTATTTATGTTGGTATATGGTGATGACTAGTTTGATGCGGCTGAGAATGAGAGGGATTGGAAATGTGATCGAAGCTTTTGACAGGGGGTGTGAGAAGAGAGGTCAAAAAGTTACTAGATAAAATAGTAATGTAGGGTGAGAATGGAGTGGATGCGATATCCAAGCCAGTGGTGTCGCATTTGAACAAGCGCAAAATTTTAAGTATCTACAGTCATGGCCAAATGTTTTGAGACTACTATACCTTTTTCATAGAAAAATAAAAGGAATAAACAAACGTTGCATTTTGTTTTAGCATGTTTGTACCATAATTTAAAGGTGAAATATACAAACTTTAAAACCCAAACCCAATTTAATAATAAACATAATCAATTGATGCGCGCAGTCAATATTTACAATGATGTCCTTTGTTCTTCAGGACTGCTGCAATTCGTTTTGATATGCTGAAGACCAAGTTTGCGATGACACTGGTATTGCTCCATTTTTGTTCACTAAGCACCTGTAACTGCTCACAAGTGGATGGATTCTGTTTATCAATCGCCAATATGATTAGCCCCACAAATTCACTCTTGTGTTAAAATGTGGCGAATTCCCGGGCCAGGTCACAAAAGTTTGATGTTTTCAGCGTGGGCACAATCCAGGACTTTTGAACCGCTCCACTTTTCTCAAGTCGAAAAGGGCTGCGAAGAAGCGTCATCTCACCAAGAAGAAGTTACAGATAGGCTACACTTTTGTAGAGTCTCTTATGGTTGATCTTGTCTCAGTATACACTATGATTGGTTAAGTGGAGACATATCTAAACAAGACCCGCAAAAGTGCATTGACCAGCTTCCACGACGTCTTCAAGAAGGCAGAGGATCTTCTCCAGAACATCTCGTCACATGACACCATTCCTGTGCATCAAGTTTTTAGATGGCAAACGCAGCGAACGAACGTACCCTACAAAATAGCTAAGAAATATTACCGCCAGTCTGTCTTTATCCCGTCTATTGACTATGTGTTGACTGAGCTGCAAGACGGTTCGGGAACGACACTATTCCGGTCGTATTTAACATCAAACATCTGTTCAGCGGCGTCTAAGGAGATGTTGCTGCTTTACTGGAAGCGGCAAAAGTCTACAAGGCTGATATGTAGGACTTGAGCCTCGTCAAAGCGTAAGCAGAGCGCGAGTTTTCATCAACAATCAAGTTTGACTCCGTTGGAGATGCTTTTGCCCACACTCAAACCCGAATGTATCCGAAACTGGCCAGGCTCCTCCAAGTTCTGATCACTCTCTCAGCTGCGAACGCAGAGGTCAAGCGTTCATTTTCAGGCCCGAAACAACTGGAAACGTACTTAAGGAATAACATGGGTCAAGTACACCTCAACGGCTTGGCGTTGATTGATGTTCACAACTAAATTGATGTTAGAATAGAGAGCGTAATCAAGGCATTTGCATAAAGGAACAGGAGGTTGATGTTCATGTGAAATACAGTGACCAATGTTTTGTGTTAGATGTGGTTATTGACCCTTTCAGATCAGTTTATGTTTATATTTTTTAAGCCCTACTTGTATTGTGCCATTCAGAAAGAGATATTTAATAATAAAGAATAGATATGAAAACAATTTTTTCAACCGTCGCGATCGAATGTACCTTATATGATACATGTCTAAAATGCAGGTAAATCTCAACTATAATTTTTAAATTGAGTATTTTACCTTTTAATTGACGTCCAAAAACTACAATTCAAAATTTTCTGATGTGTGGAAAAAAGTTCTGATCTGAGAGAGTTTGTGTTCACTCCTGTGTAGGTTCCTGTTATTTATTATCAATGTTGTGTAAGATAACCATTATAAATCATCAATGCCCTTTTCTCAGACTACTCAGAGGGAGGAATTCAGCTTAGCCCCCCCTCCCCAACCCCCCCAAATTTTGATCCTGTATATTTCACCATAAAATTATATTACATGAATGTTGCATGAATATGTGCAGCTGCCAACGTTGGTGTGTGGGAATGAGACTATGGTATGGAAGGAGAATGAAAACTCTCGAGAGAAAGAACGGCGCAGATGGACAAGTTGAGAGGGATGCTTGGTGTCCGAAGGGTGAGATAGAATGAGGAAGAGAGGCCTTTATTGGTGTGAGTGAGGTTGTGACTGAAAGTGTTGTCTAATTCAACTAAATCTATAAATTTACTCGTAGAAATGGGAAGATCCAAATTAAGTCTAGGCATGACTTCCCGCAGAAGGCCCATGGTTAGGTCAACCGGAACTTTGGTAAACAAAGAGTTTACATCAAAGCTCAAAAGTTTTCCATCCGGTAATTGCAAGTGGTTGAGGCGGTCAACGAAATCTTGGGCCTTCTGCGGAAAATCATGCCAAGACTTAATTTGGATCTTCCCATTTCTACGAGTAAATTTATCGATTTAGTTGAATTATGTCTCTCTGACAATGTGTTTCGAGTAAATAATGAGTTTTATAGACAAATATTTGGCCTTAGCATGTGAAATAGTTTATCTCCGATATTGGCATGTCTCTTCATGGAGTATTTTGAGACTGAACTCCTTCCCACAATTTCTCCCCCTAACTTTATATGGTTAAGTTACATTGACGATTTATTTTCTGTATGGCCTAATGGCCATGATTTTGATACCTTTTTTAATAATTTGAATAATCTGCATGTCTCCATCAAATTTAAATATGAATGGGAATATGATAATAGATTACCCTTTTTAGATGTCCTCATTAATAAAGATCACCATGAATTAAAACTTGACGTGTATAGGAAACCAACCCACTCGAATGCCTATATACATTATTTTTCGTTTCACGATAATACTGTTAAAAAATCGGTAATTTCTAACCTTTTCCTTAGAGCATACAAAATATGTCATCCTTCCTATTTAGATGAAGAAATTGTCATTATCAGGACCCTTTTTTCTAATTTGTATTACCCCGATTGGTTCATATTGTCTGCCCATTTTGCAGCTAGGAAAACCTTCTATGGTAATAAGCCTTCCCGCACTAACGACTTCAACAAATGTATAACATTGCCATTTAACAATAAATTAAATAGTTTAAAGGACATATTTGGAAAAGCGGGTATTAATCTAGCCTTTAAATATAATAATTCCTTAAACCAATTGATGATGGCCAGGAAACCCAAAGAACATCATAACATAGGAGTATATGCAGTACCATGCAACGATTGCCATAAAGTTTATATAGGGGAAACGGGGAGAAATTTAGACAAGAGATTGTACTAACACAAAAGAGATATTAGAGTGGGCAGCGAAAGTAGTGGAATATTTTGCCATGTTAGAGACAAGAATCATACGATCGATTTCAATGGAAGTAAAATGCTATTTAAATCGGCTAACTATGTTAAGAGAAGAATTGTAGGATCGAGCTTGATATCGTCAGTTCCTAATTTAAATCTATCTGAGGGTCAATTTTCATTTAATCCTGTAATAAGATCGCAAATAAACAAAATAGTAAAATGCCAGCCCTTCAATATGCTTAGGCCTACCCCCCCCCCCCCAGATTAGCCACAAGTAGGGGATTAGGGAGAAAAAAAAAGAGGGGATCTTGTGTTATGCTTATATGCATTTCTCTTATATTTTCTGCCCAGTGTCAGTTGAAAAAGGGTGTGAGATACACCGAAACTGTTCTGAATTAAATTGTCTTCGGAGAATGTGGTTTAATTCCTCATTTTTTCTTGCGATATTGCATTAATTTTCATCATCATATATATATATATATATATATATATATATATATATATATATATATATATATATATATAGAAGAAGAAGCAAATGCAAGTTCTACATGTGATAACAACCACCACAGGGCTTTCGCCATATTTATTTTCGGCCTTTCAAAACAATTTTGAAGACAGAAACAAAGGTGCAGAAACCTTGCATTGCAGACTATATTATAATATAGTACATGGAAGAGAAATTGCCGCGAATGAGCAATGAGGCAAGAAACAGGAGTTTTTTAGAGGTAAGAGAAAGGGACATTATAAGAAGACTAGAATCAAAGAGAGCAGAGGGCGGCACAATGAAGGCAATCCTTTACCGAGAAGACAGAGATAACGCGTCCAATTTCTCTTCCTTGTACTATATTGTATATAGTCTGCAATGCAAGGTTTCTGCACCTTTGTTTCTGTCTTCAAAATTGTTTTGAAAGGCAGAAAATATATATGGTGAAAGCCCTGTGGTGGTTGTTATCACCCGCAGAATTTGCATTTGCTCCTTCTTCTTTGTATGTGACTTGGGGATGAGCCTTTAAATTGTGAGCGGGTAAGAAGATGTGGTATAAAAATTCCTTGGAGGTTCCTAGCTTAGAGAGATACTGGATTGGATGGGGTAACGCTTTGGGCGAAGTAGAGTGACTGATTTGTGCCTGGTAGCTTAGCGGTAGAGCATCTGGGTAGCAATCAGCAGACCCGGGTTCGAGTCCTGGCCAGGAATTTCAAACTTTTTTCCCCTGGCGTTATCTCTGTCTGCTCGGTAAAGGATTGCCTTCATTGTGCCGCCCTCTGCTCTCTTTGATTTTAGTCTTCTTCTAATGTCCCTTTCTCTTACCTCTAAAAAACTCCTGTTTCTTGTCTCATTGCTCATTCGCGTCCAATTTCTCTTTCATGTACTATATATATATATATATATATATATATATATATATATATATATATATATATATATATATATATATATATATATATATATATATATATAAAACAGCCTACCTGGTAGTACCAGGCATAATTCCTCTATTAGCTGATATTTGTTTTCAAACTAATACTGTAATCAGTGCTTATTTGCAAGCCATGATTCCGGCCATGTATTCGGTGTGAGGAAGAGTGAAAAGCTGATCTGGTTGCCCAGCCCTCACTGATTCTTAAGCGCCCTCATCGCTGCGTTCCTTCCCCACAATTTCCAAATGTCCACGAACCCAGCAGAAGATAATCTCGACATCCATCCGACTCGCGGTAACCGTGACGTTACATATACGGTGAACCAGGGATGTGGAGATTCCAATGCCTCGAGAGCATTCAGGGTGCTTTGTTAGTCGCAAAAGATCACAGTCCGGTCTCCGAACCGGGAAAGACGTGTTATCTCCCGTACCAAGCAATGCATTGTAACCCGCTCAGCGATGAAGTTAGACTCAGCGCCTGGTAGAGCCCCGCTTACTTCAAACAGACTTTAAATATTTATGTATTTTCTTATTTTTTATGGGATCAAAGGGGGTGTTTAAACAAATAGTTGAAACCCTTATGAAAGGGGGTCGAAAAAAGTATTTTGAAAGGCAATAATTTAAAGCATTTCAAAAATTGTATATTTGAATACTTTATAATACCGATTATTTATTAGGAATTACATAAATAAAAATTCTGAGAACTTTTTTACAAATTTTTAGTGTATTTATGTATTTTCTTTCTTTTGGAGAGATCAAGGGGGCTGTTTAAATAAAATATCAAAACCCTTATTAAAAAGGGTTGAAAAAAGGGGTTGGAAAGGCCAAAGAGGCTAGAGGCCAACAGCCCGAAAGGCTGATAGCGAGCGCAGCGAAGCTCAAGCCTCGCCCGTAAGGCGGTAAAGGGAGAGTAGCGAAGACAAGGTATATAACTCATCAACGAATCAGAACGGCTTTATTTTTATCACGACATCTTCTATAACCTTGTCCAGAGATAATACAAGGTTTCATAAATTGGTGTACTATCGATAACTTTCAGGTATAAACTACGTATTGGTAAAGGTTATGCGACTGTGGATGAATAAAAGAAATTTATCAGCACATAAGCAATTTAATAGAAAAATTG
Organism: Ceratothoa steindachneri; assembly: GCA_963969495.1. NCBI lineage: Eukaryota > Metazoa > Arthropoda > Malacostraca > Isopoda > Cymothoidae > Ceratothoa > Ceratothoa steindachneri. Next base: position 8,920,013 of record OZ018324.1, read on the forward strand.
AAATGTTCAAAATGATCCGAACGTTTAAGATTCTTTTAGAAAGAATCAGGATTGTTTTTATAGCAACTAACTTCAGTGCAATCTCGTGTATGTTAGTTCATTCTCCTCCCAGCTGTCGTTCAGTTAACGCGCCTAAGAAATCTATCCACGCCTCTTTCTGTACGCGATCTTATCGTAAAGTTGCACCGCCAATATAGTCCTTCAATTGGAGCCATTGCAGAGAGTGCCAAGCGCTCCAAAAATGTAGTCCATAAAATTCTGTAAAACTGTGACAAAACATGTTTATAAAAAGCTGAAATTCAACCGGTAGGACAAGGATGACATGCAAAATGAAACCCGAGCCATTACATAAATTGTGAAGAAGACCCGCTTCAAGATAGCTGCCTAAGTTTCTCGAGAGATTAGTGAGATTTTAGCCAACGATCTCTCCAGGCAGACTATCACGTCAGCTGGATGGAAGACAATCTTAACGCTTGCATTCGACACTGAGCCGTTACATGGACGGATGAGTAATAAAGTCAAGTCCACTTCAGTTACGAAGCTAAGTTCAAATTGTTCAGATCCGATAGGAGATTCGTGCGTCACAAAGCAGTGGAAAGATGGTCTGTCAATTGCACCAAAAAGAGAGTGAAGTTTGACAGAGGAAGATTTGTATTAAAATTTTCTATTTTTGTAGTAGATATTAAGGTTAATTTTTATTTTAGCAATTTCATTTTTAATGTTTTTACATATTATCTTTTAAAATTGTTTTTTTTTCTCTTGGAATGTAATTGTCTGTCATTTGGTTGCAGTAGTATACATGGGAAAATCATTATTGAGTAACGTTTGTTAGATCCTTCTAACTTCTGCTTCAAACTTTTGTCATTCTGAAGAAATTATGAATTGAATGTTCTATGAAGGATCAAGCAAATGGTAGTTTGGGAGGGCGATTTTATTACGGATCTGTAATACCACATTGCAAGGCGAAATATGTTTGACAATGAGGCCTCACAGATGAGTTCATATAAATCCTATGAAGGCTACACACCTCTCGCGACATTTGTCGAGACCCTTATCACCAAAGTTCTGGAAAACGCCACAGTTGTACCAATAAACGTCAAAACTAGTGCAGTCATTGACACCGAGCTGAAAACGGGAAAGATGCCAGCCTTATTTACTGTCGGAGGGCTGCGAAACACAAAATCGTATTCTCGAAATTTGAGATAAAGATTTTATCTATCCCCTGCACGCACAAATAAATATCCAGTAGAGTAAGCTCCGCCCAAACTGTGCCATTAGTTAACAGTGGGTCACGCCCACTGGTTTTTGATACGTTATATACAGCTCTGGGTAGAGTCTAGGGACAGTCAGGTCAGGAGTCAAGAGTCAAGAGAGTAAAAAAATAGGCAGTCAGTCAGACACAAGTTCAATTAAATTCTTTGTCCTAAGCCTACCGAGTCATCCATCCAATAAAGAGTCCTTGAATCCACCTTCTGAGATTCCTTTTCTTGAGAGTAATCCAATCGGTCCTCTTACCCAGCCTACTTTACTAAAAACAAGCGAGATGATAATCTCCCCCACAATTGGAGTCAGCCCAAAGTCAGTGCCCGTTAACCAAATACTCCCAATAGCGTTACGTAGAAGTTAAGCGAGATTGGAAAAGGTTAGTACTTGGACGGGAAACAGCCGAGTCGACCTCTACCGGTAAATTGGTAACCAATAACTTGTAGGCCAACTACCAGCCTATAGCCGACGACCTTTGTATTCACCATAAACAGCCATAACAAGTGACCTTGGACGTGCTATAGATCTATGAGGAATCCATATATATCGGTCCTTATTCTCAGGGGATAAAGTTATAGGCTCAATTATTCCATCTTCCAGATGACTTTCCAAAACTTTTTTATAGGCGTCCATGAGCCCTTTCTGAGATACTGAAGCCTTGAGTTTATTTAAACTACCTAATGTCACTCTATAATTTGAAGGAAGCTCCGGCAAAATTTCGTCGTCCACGGGAGTTCGATATATTTCCCATTCTTTTTCCCTAGTTGTTATTTTTTCCAATTTTTAATTGAGGTCTTTAATGACTACTAAATATTCCAGACAAAACACACATTGAAGCCTTACAGCCCTATGGGGATCAGACTTGCTAAAATTGAGTGGGTCAAAATAATAAGGGACCGGATTTAGGACCGCATTGACATTGGTTTTGAGGGACGGACTTGTCTCGGGCTTAGAATTCAAATGCCTTCCCGGTGATTTGAATTGAATACCCCCCTCTGTTTTTCATATCGTCCATGAGAACCCTGTAGGGGGTCCCCCATTAGATTACTCTCCGAGGTAGGGCGTCTGTGTTGAATATGAGTTGTTTGAGTTTGGGGGAGGGGGAGGGGGGGGATTTGGAAGACCGTCCTCGGCGACCGGCGCCTCAGCTTCCCTTCCGCGCAAACGCATCCAAGTGATTCGCATCCCAGCCTGGCTAAGGTTGGCGCCCGCTCATTCCCTCTCGCTTTCAAGGCTGGTTTGCCTGCCTCAAAAGACAGACTTTAGTTGTAGAGAGGATCCTCAGCAGGAGGTACCTAATTATTGACCCGAAGGCTTGTGGGGGCCGTGCATAGTCCTCTACTTTAGGGGTTCTATGAAATTTTGGTGCACTCCCATAGTTAATAAACCCTACCTCAGAGGAGAGGGAAGCAACTTCACACTGGTTCTGATTCGTTAGATCCCCCAGCAGACAGTGCGCACCCCTGAACTTATTTTTATCCCTTCCCAAGTGGTAAAATGTACTATCTGCTAAGGGGATCCCGTCTATCTGCAGAGCGTGTACATAGCCGTCCACTCTGAAAACGGGGGAAGTCCGATGACAAAGTAGGATCGACAAAGAATAAAGCGTGGATATTCAGAGGCCCTAAAATTATGACGGCCTCCCGTTCCGCTAAGTGCATGTTTTGTGAGTCGGTTCGTGTTTTGATTGTGCAAGAATAGATTGAAAGTTCGCCCAACTTAGCACCCAATGAAATGTACCCAATACCTCTGGGACCCAAAGTCAAAAATAGTCCTTACAGGTCGGAATTTTTTCCCCAAGCCAAGGTCGATTGTTAGAGTAGGGAGCAAAAAGTTGGAGTTGTAAATAGAATTAGAATCAGAGGCCTAAACGGGATTTGTCAGCAGCCCCAGCGTCCCCACACGGCCTTCTCCTAGTCCCTTGGTTTCATTGTCTTTGATAGGTAAAGGTCAATGTGAGATCTCGCCTGGCTGAAACCACAAGGGTATGACAAAGGGCGCTATAAAGAAGGACGGACATCCGATAAATACCGAGAGCTGCTGCATTTCTTACAGAGCTTTAACTCGAAACACCCATTTATCCTAAGAGCTACACTATTGAAAACGAGGTACTAAAACATCGTAGGGGACCATGTACATAATAGCTTACAATATAAATTTGGGTCTTTATGGGCCTAGAAGTAGGGGTGGATTTGAAATAGAACTTTTGCTTGTACGCTTCATTTCGCCAAAAGAAATGTTCGAACTTTTAAGGGTATAGATTGAGGAAAAACCGTTGTAAGGACAATTTGAATTAGGACGGGTCGATTTGTTTAGGAAATTGGATTTATTTGAGTATTTAGAATTACTTGAAAAATTTGATTAATTATAATTTGAAGGATTTGATGGTTTGAGATAGTTGCTGTTAGTCATTTGATAGCAGGTATTTTTGAAAGGGGGATTATTCTGAAATTTCTAACCGGCTCTAGTTTCTCTATTTTCTGAATGATAGAAGTATAGTTATCAAACATTTCAGAAACGGAAAGATAATCAGTCTTAGTCGTTAGTTTGAGTTCCCTTTAGAAATTAATAGACATTTTGCCATAAATTATATTAAATTGTATACGACAAAAGTCCAAGAACTCATCATTTAATAGTTTGAGAGAAAACTCAATTTTTATCAATGGTGCAAAAGTGTTTTACGATGGTAAAGGCATAGTCTCGCAAATAGCCTTTAAGGTACGCCAACTTAGCGGAATCCTAAATGTTACTAGATTAGGAAAATGCGAGATGAAAGAGTGAAAGTTCGGCTTATCATGGTTGCCTGAAAAGTGTTCACAAGGAAGGGTGGGCGGTGCCGGTTCAAAATATTTTCCCCCATGGAGGGGTTGGTTTCCACCTGAAAACCAGACTCAATTTATCGGTTGATTATAGAAACAATGAAGTAAATGTATTCTCTTCTTTTTTTTTAATTCAGATGCCTAAGTCTGAAAGGCAAAACCAAAGTATTAGATGAGAAGTAGAAAGGAGAAAAAAGAAAGATAAATTAAAGGAATGATTAATCGGTTTGAGTAATGTCTTGAAAATATATTTTTTCCTTTCTCAGGAGGTGAAATCACTAAGACGAGAGTCGGCCTTAAATTTAGATTTACTCGTACTCTCGTTAGTTTAGTTAGTAGTTGAAGTAGTTAATGGGAGACAAATAAAGAAGATACAACTTACAGTCTCTCATGAAAACTATTTTTCATTTAACGGAAACATGTTCCACCAAAAAGATGGCCTCGCTATGGGAAGTCCTCTTCTCACCCCCTGTTGCAAATCTCTTCATGTGCAACTTAGAAGAGGAAGCACTTGACAAATGTCCATTGCAATACCGTCCTATCTTATAGAGGAGATACGTAGACGACACGTTCGCTCATTTCCGCTCTAAAAGTCCATTCGATAAGTTTCTAGAGTACATAAGCCAATTACACACAAATATTAATATCACTCAGGAAAAGGAAAACAAAAACTTCATTCCCTTCCTGGACCGACAAATAACATACACAACCGACGGTTTCTCTATCTCCATTCATCGAAACATTTCGGCATAAGGGCTCTACCCTACATTTTCTTAGTCATTGTGGCAGCAACTTCAAACTGAACTATCAAAACCTTGCTTCCTTACGCTTACAACCTCGCCTCATCATAACTAAGTTTCAACACCGATGTCACTTTCTTTACTAAATACAGGGTCACCCCCCAAAAACGGGCCCCAACTTTCCATAGGCCTCATTTCTTAATTATCTGCAAGGATTGAATGAAACTTTTGGTAATAACTAGTTTATTGTGTTTAAAAACATCATATCAAAACATGAGAGTCTTTGGACTTTTCTTCTTTATTCTAGAGCACGGGTTCGAGATGACCTCCATTTAGCTCAGTGAATTTCTTGAGGCGCAGCACAAAGTTATCCATGACGTCCTTACAAACCGACCGACTAATGGCTCTGATCTCCTCCCTGATGGTTTTCTTCAGTTCCGCGTTGGCTCTGGGTCTTCCTGTGTACACTCTGTCTTTAAGGTAGCCTCAGAGAAAGAAATCTGGGGGCTAAGGCCTCGGTTGTGAGGTGCCCACTCAAAATCAGTCTTGAGACTGATCACACGGCTACCAAAGTCCTCTTTCAGCCAATCTCGGGACATGTTTGAGGTGTGAGAGCTTGCTCCATCTTGCTGGAACCAGAACTTCCCCATAAGCGACGGGAACAGGGCCTGCAGCTCCCTCTTGAAGGTTTTGAGGACCTCAACATACCGATCCTTGGTGAGTGTCACTGTCGCGCCAGATTCCTCGAAGAAGAATGGTCCGATGATTTCAGTCCATACCATGCACTTAGGGGAGTGTAGGGGCTTGGCGGCTACTTTATTTGGTTTGGAAGTTCCCCAGAAGACATTTGTCTTCGAGTTTAACTTTCCTTCAAGATGGAAGTGAGCTTCATCTGAGGTCCATAGGAGGTTAAGGAAAGTTGGAGTCTCCTGAATCTTCTCCAGTACTCCGACTGCCAAAGCCTTTCTCTGCTCCTTATCTAAGATTGTAAGGGTGTGATTCTTCTGTATTCTGTATGGGTAGGCCTTTACATCCATTACTAGTACTCTCCTGCAAGTCTCACGGGATATACCGAGGGACTGACTTCGCTTGCGCAGAGAGCTTTTTGGACTCTGCTGAACTGACTCTCTTATGCTTTCGACCAGCTCAGCTGTGCGCTTCCTGGGGCGTCCTGAATGGCTTGGACGGTTGCCACTGGCTGCATTGAGGTTCTCCACTGTCTCATAGTTCTCGAAGTGGTCCACCCAGCCCTGAATTCTGCTCTTGGAGGGGGCTTTTTCACATTCGAACTGATGCACGAAAGTGTCCTGCACTTTCTTGAACGAGCCTGTCTTGTAGTAATGTTTGACGCAGTATATTCTTTGTTGGAGCTCCCATTGAGATCTAGTTGTGTTCACAGGCATGGCCTATGCCATGTCCTGCAAAGTAAGAGTGATTAGTGAATGAATGAAGGATATATTACAAAAAGTGTGTGCAGGCCAGTTTTTGGGGGGTGCCCCTGTATTTCCAACAAAATGGATATCCTTCAAACTAATACTACCGAATTCTTCGAACTTTTCTCAATTTCAAGTTCAAACCAAAAGCCCTCTCAATGTCCCAAGGAGAATGTTTTTGTAATTCTCCCATATATAGGAACTAGCAACTCGAATCTTTGGTCCAAACTCTCACCCATTCTTAAAAATTCCTTTCCTGCCACGTACTTGATACTCATTTTTCAAAACACACACAAAGTAAGGCCTCTTTTTAACATTAAAGACAAAGTGCCAACGCTGCTTCGATCATCGATCATATATGATTAACCTGCTCGAGATGCAATTCCGAGGTATATTTGGGATCGACATGGCGCACACTACATGCCCGTATTTGTGCACATCTAAGTATCAGCGGCAGAACTGAAACCGTCCTCGCTACTCCCGAATTCTCTCCTATCCGATTACATCATGAAACCAGACACCCACGCCACAAACACACCTCAAACAACTTTTCAATTAAAGACAGAGCCAACACCGAAAGCCAATTTCGAACGCTGGAATCCCTTTACATTAAATAAACAAACCCCACTTTGAACTCGGACACAAGCTCCTTTCCACTATTACTACACCTAGAAACTCTCACGAACCACACACGTCCAGACTACTTCCACCAAAGCTGACCCATATCGTACCCATGTTTTCTATCTTATCTCCCTTCTGTACAGCAAAGACAAACAAAACAGGTGAGCCTCAGGTTTTGTTTAAAAAATAAACCCATATTTCCCATTCACTCTCGGTTTAAACGCCTGCATTTTCACTATTTAACATTTCCCAATTGTTGTTTTTATTCCCGATCCTAAAACAATATTTATGTGCAAATTCTTAGTTATAAGTGCATATAAAGAGATTCCCTTATATCCAATTTGAATACACCCACCTCTGCTGCTTCACATTTCTCATAAGATTTCTTTTTATTCTGATAACTACTTTACAAATGTCTTATGTATGTATATTTCTAATTTTAGGTCCTTGAAAATGGGTTCCTATCTTAGTAATTTACCTGAGGGAACAAAATAGTGAAATTAAGGCACAAGTGAGCTAAAAATGTTTATTTTATACGTTTTCGGGTTTAGCAAAAGTCCTTTTTCACAAATGTTGACAGTTTGACGTCAGAGGCAAGAAGAGAGCTGAGAGACAGAAAGTTTCGCCCGTCTCCCTCCACACACACACACACACACATCTCCCCGACGCACGCCACCCCACCTCACCCGAAACCTTGGGCTCCCGCAGGAGAGGCGGAGAGGGCGGGGCGGGGGATAGAGAAGATGAGCAAAGATAGCAAAACTTTAAATAGAGAAGAGAAGTTGACAGATAGCCAAGGCGGTCGGTGGACCTATAGCTTTACAAGGGATCTAAACCACTATGACCTTGTATTTTCATTGTTGCTTTTATTTCCCCTGTCCTGCGTGTAGAGTGTGCAGCTAGTATAGGGTGAAGGATAGTATATATATATATATATATATATATATATATATATATATATATATATATATATATATATATATATATATATATATATATATATATATATATATATATATATAAATATATATATATATAAATATATATATATATATATATATATATATATATATATATATATATATATATATATATATATATGTGTGTATGTGTGTGTGTGTGTGTGTGTGTGTGTAGGGGGATTGGCGAAACTTTGTCTCTCAAAAATATTCTTAATTGCTCATGTACGTTATTACCATGTAATTCATTTTTTAAATGTATCCATATTTTGTTTAGTTTCCCGTTATTCCTGTTTTGCATCAGAAGTAAGATGCCGGATCTTTAAAAGGACAATTTATCCGGAAACGGACAAATCTGATGAACCTTCCATCAAGAATGACGTCATAATCATTCGCGATGTATCGAAACATGATTGGTTTGCTTTTATATCTTAGTCAAGAAATGAATATAAAATGACGTTTTAGTAGTTTTTATTATTAAAAGTGACAAATAAAGAGTACATCCCGCGAAGAAATTTTGTAAGAATATATCCTTAAAGAAAATTGTAAAGATACATTAGATTAAATGAAAATGGTGGAGATATACAACCACAAGTTCGCCTATGGACGTTGGCGCCGAGAGGTTAGGTTTGTTTGATTAGATTAGGGCAAGGTTAGGTTACTGAAACTAAATTGTTTAGGTTAGATTAGGTGGGTTAGGTTATGGTAGATTGGCTATGTTAGATTAGATTGGTTAAGTAAGATTAGGCGGTGTAAGTTATGTTAGATTAATAGGTTGGTAAATTAGATTCGTTATGTTTGATTAGATAAGTAATGCTAGTTTGATTAGGTATTAGTATAAGACCTCCCTGTTGTAAGAGGGCTAGTTGTTTTTTTTAAACGTCGTGAGTCCGAAATTCCCTCGTTAGTTGGTAGGTAGTGGTAGGAAAGGATGTTTTCCACTTTGAATATTTGAAAATAAATGTGTTACAAGTTTGATATCCCTAAAAGGAATTTGAAGGTTTGGAATGTACAAGAGAATCAAAGTTTCCTGCAACGTAAAATATTTGACAATAAATGGATACATCACGACCAAACAATGGAACTAAACACTCACTTGATTCCCATAATGAACCTAAATTAACTTACTGTTAATACACTCACACAATATTAAAATATATACTTTAGGGACAGGAAATTAATTAGAAATGTTAGATGAGAATGCTACAGAAAATTAGGGTATTTTGAAGGTGATACCGATCCTTTTCCTCTCCCTGTGTAAGAAGGTGCACCCCAAACATGAGTGTGTAGACCCAATTTTGTAATGTCTGAAAGGGGGCTTCACTCACACCCACCAGAGGGGTGGAGGTGGGGGGGAAGAGGAGACCCAAGGTGGAAGTAACACCACCCCTGATCCCGTTTCAAAATGTGAATCCAACCTCTCCCGGCACCTTCGCCCACTCCCAACCCAAAGGGGGGGGGGAGGGGAATCGTAAGCCTTCCACAGGCCCCCTGTGGAAAGTGGTCAGTCCCAGCAATAGAATTCGACCTGTCGACGATAGAGCGATCTAGTCGACAGACAAAGAAGGGCAGATAGACGAAAGAGTAGATACACAAAGGCAGGGTGCGGAGAAAATCCACAGCCCGAAAAATAATTCTTACAGTTGTTAATTAGTTAGTTTACTTTGGGAATTTAATTATCCAACAATAATGCCTAACCTAACTAAACTTCGTAAAACTACAATTATAAGATTTACAGAATGATGTCATTAATCGTTAACGAAAAATTATATTTAAAAATAATAAATACAGGCATAAATTAAGAGCGTGTCAAATACTCGCGAAAGAACTTGACGTCACACGGCAGGTTTGGCAGATTTGTCCATTTCCGAACAAATTGTCTTTTAAAACCTACTTTTCGCCAAGCAAAATAACAACAATTTTTGTAGACCCACAAAACGAGAAATATCTTAAGGCATATGTTTTCGAAATGTACCACATAGTTACATAATTACAGTGACTGTAGATAGAGGGGAGTAGGAAAAGGTGCATAGAAAAAATAATAGCGTAGGTGAGTTGCGAACAGCTTCCCGCGTCGCTGGACCACTGTTAGCCAGCGGCGAATCCACTCCGCTATCCTGAGTCTAAAAAAAAAACTCATTCAAACGAAGCTTTTAAGCCGCTCGCCTGCACTTCTCGTACGCTATACAACCCCCCTCCTAGAAGCGGAGCGTATTTTGAAGAAATGAAGAGAACCCATTTGGAAATGTTATCCAAGGGCCAACGCTCCCCCTCCCGGGTCTGGGCACCATTGTTGATAGAGGGGAATAGGAAAAGGGGCAAAGAAAAAATAATAGCGTAGGCAAGTTGCGAACAGCTTCCGCGTCGCTGGACCACTGTTAACCAGCAGCGAATCTACTCGGCCATCCTGAGTATCAAAAAAGACTCATTCAAACGAAGCTTTTAAGCCGCTCGCCTGCACTTCTCGTACGCTAAATGACCTTGCAAGGACTACTTAGTCCACTCAAAGGCTAGCCCCATTCTATACTAATATGCTAGTAGTCCTCTTTTGTACATTGTCGTTACGATGTTTGGTTAATGTGGCGTTTATGCCCACCCGCGAATTTTGTGGGCGCTTTGTTATAAATATCTCTATTTTTTAAAATGTAGACAAATTTCTAATTATGATGTTATGGCGAAAAATAGATTGTCCGCCATCTTGGGAGACATTGTGAATTTTGAATCACATTATAGTGTATTATATCATCTTGAAGTGATTTTTCTTCCGAATTAAAATATCATATGGACATTTCATAATAATCAATTTGAAAGAAAATATGATTGATTTAAATAGCATTCGGGGGTGAGGCTTATGTCTGAAATTAAGGAACGCGATAGAAAAATTAGAGGCCTAACGACATTTAACAATGGCCTTTTGAATTCGAATCTAATGTTAGGCTTTCGAATTAGGAATATTACTAGTTTTTTTTTTAATTATGGGGGTTGTGGGGGTGCAACCCACCACAATTACCTTAAAAATGATATATAATACAATATGCTGCAACTGCAATAGCCTATGAAAAAAAAACACTTCTAATTTGTCCAAGAAACAACATTGTCTACATTAAAAAACAATTGTTATATATATATATATATATATATATATATATATATATATATATATATATATATATATATATATATATTCATCATAGCATGTTTTATTAAAAGCGTCCGCTAGTTTCGAATTAATCATTCTTTTTTCAATCTCGATTTGTCTTATATTCGCCTTTTCTTCATTGTTTAACCTGTGGATAAGCGTATTGAAGTTCATCGGGGACTGATGTTTGTTATTTTGCCAAAGGTAGAAGTAAATTAATGTAATTTAGCACTTTCTTTAATTTAACTGACGCGTTCCGATACATCGAGTATCATCTTCAGAGTTACAATAGGGAATTATTACAAAGTATTCGGTTTATATAAGTTACAAAATGTATTAACAAAATTACGAACGAAGCTATACACGTATTGGCAGGTTGGATCCAGGTGATAAAAGGTGGGGGAAGTAGGTAGCCAGATAGGAGGGGGGGAATTAAGCTGCTTGCCAAAGGGGATTAGTGGTTAATTCGAAACTAGCGGTCGCTTTTAATAAAACATGCTATAATGAAAATATACTGCCCAAATTCACACGTATATATATATATATATATATATATATATATATATATATATATATATATATATATATATATATATATATATATATATATATATATTATCCAAAAATTCGAGGGTGGGCGTAAACTCAATCTTAATTAACCTGATGTTTACTCATGTGATGTTTAATCCACAACAGGGCTCAATATTTAAACAATATTATTATTCGTAAAATAATTGTCAATTTGGTTTTTAAATCTATTCACACTACTAGCATTTACTAACTCCGCGGAGAGGTCGTTCCATTTAGCGATGATTTTAAAAGTGAATTTTAAGCTATGTCGTTCAAAACCTCCTCCGTCCTTTGAGTTTAAAACCGTCGCTACGTGTGATACTATGGTCGTACTTAAATTTTTTTTCATAATTTACGTTTTCAAATTTATTTAAAATTTTGAATACTTCGATAAATTCGCCTCGCAATCGCCTAATTTTGACAGTTGGTAGTTAAAATATATTTATATTTCTATATACAAAAGGTGATCAGAAAGTAATGACAGCCGGACTCGTGTCAAGAGAGACCATGAGTGATACATGTTTGTAAAGAATTTCGTTTTTTGAGTCAGCCGTGCACTTTTTCATTAATTTAAGAAGGGGATTTTTTTGAGTATATGAATAATTATTTCATCTTAGTTTGGTTATGACTTTTTTATCAAAATTATTTCTAATAATTCTTTTATAATATCCAAAAACAAAATGGTGAAGTTCAGAAATAAATATAAGTATCGAAATTTTGTGAATTTTTTAAAACCCAAAGAATTACAAATGGTGAAGTTCAGAAAATTTATTTTAGCAAGGTGATATTTTGAAAGGGGGAAAATTTAGTTTAGAGTTCCTTTTTAAAATTATTATAATTCGCCAAGTTCAGAAAATGTTAAAAAATTTAACCATGGCTGCTTTTTTTATATTTTATATTTTAATCTTAGCAGCCTAGCGCAAGCTCCCCCCCCCCCCTTAGGGGAGCGTGGCGAAGCCATTGCCCGGTAATTCCTATATGATGATAAGAAAGAGAGCTCGAGACAGATGCTCCAAGGAATCAATTCAGGGAGGTTCAAGTGGACCTTTGAGGGTCCATACTCCCCAAAAGAGATCAAGAGTCTGCTATCGGAGGGCGCAGTATACATCCCTCCATCCTGCGTCCACACGGTCAGGTGGTCAGGTCAACATGCAGCAGAACTTCAAACAAATAAGAACTGGACAGAAAACATCGGAAATCGAATACAATTTTCTTGGACTAATTATAAAATAAATAAAATTCAAATAGTAAATAAAAAGTATTTCAAAACCCTCATAGTGTTTAAAAGTGTAAAGTAAGAAGTTATTCGAAGTAAACAGAAACTTTAAATAACCACAAAAATGTATAGATACCAAAACATAAAGGAATGTTTTATTGTTTAACAATCATTTTGAAAATCATAATTCTAAAATGTAAAACTCTGAATTTTCAACTTTAAATATGTATATATTAGAATTACTGGTAAATATGTAGATTAGCGACTCGACCGAAAAAGTGTTATTTTGGTCAATATTTTCGTTCACCCCGACCGGAATATTCATGAGTCGTCTGACGTCAGACCCCACCCCCACCCCCATTATAATTCGCAAAACGATTAAAGGCGCTGACATGATTTGGTTAAATCATTCACCTCTGTAAACGTTAGCACATTAGTCTATAAACAATTAGGATTATATAGTGTGGTGCCCCCATTGTTTTTTACCCCCACACGAGCCGTTCCCTTAAATGTACTCTAAAAACGTGAATCATTTTGGAACAAGGACGAAATAGTACGCCCCATCGTTCAAGTCGCTAATCTACATACTATAATATAATATCTAAATAGCTGATTTTCACCGACTCCTAGAAGCTTTAATACTCCTATTTCGACTCCATAGCTTTCTTTTCACACAATTTCCCCTTCCCATGATTAACTATTCTTATATTTTGCACTTAATTATGTATTTGGTCATTAATTACATGCTTAATGTTAAATGTATTTTTTGTATTTCCATTACTTAATAAATCTTATCTTATGATAATAAGAAGCTCACATTATTACGATCATTGGAACGGCATCAAGTAACCTTAAGTTAGGCCGTAGATTATAAAAAAGATAAGGATATTTTACTTTTTCAAGTCCTTTATGGATAAAGGCTCAACAGATAAATTATGTGGATGAACCTTTATCTATGAAGGACTTGAAAAAGTAAAATATCTTTATCTTTTTTATAATCTACGGCCTAACTTAAGGTTACTTGATATGTCCCTTCTGCGGTGGCGAGCTGTCTGTGGCTCACATTTTAGTAGTTTGTCCCCGCCTTGCTTCTTCGAAGTTCTTGCTTCCCTACCCTTTCTGGCGTCGCCTTCCCTGCTCACTTCGCTTTATTTTATCAGAGGACTCCCTTCGGTTGTCCTCCTTCCTTACATTCCTATCGCGAAGTGGCGTTTTATCCCTTTTATAAATTCTTTCCCTTTTTGTGTTTAGGTTTATTGTTTTATCTTTTACCCTGTGCCCTCCCCTGCGGCTGGCGCATGTCATTTATTTATTGCCCTTGTTTTTAGAATGCGTGCTGTATGCCCGTAATTTAAGTGTGCGGTCCTGTGTGTTATACTGTTTTTTTTTCTAATCTTTTGCTTTTCCCCATTTAAGGTTACTTGATGACGTTCCAATGGTTTTAAACGATGTTTTTTTACCTTTCCTTAGATGTAACAATAAAAGAAACTGGCTCTCACTGATCTAGTAGGTGATAAGCTGTAGTGAAAAACAATTGGGAGTTTTTTTGCTTTAATTCTACAAAGGTATATTAAGAATTGACAAGGAGTGAATGATGCGAAGCACAAGCTACTCTTGTTAGGAGGAATGGCGGAACCGCTCTGATCGCGCAGCAGGATGAGGGATTCAGCAGCCAGGATTAAGCGAGTCATTATAACATGCCTTGTGGGCCCTTGGGTGGGATAAGGCTAGGAAAAGGTAACTATGACTTCAAATCCCCCTTCTGCCTTCTAGGCTGTGCCTCTTCAGGCGAAGGAAACTCCAATATAAAACCATGCCAGTCGGTCTGGAAGAAAGAGGAGAGATCTGCAGGAAGGATCATCGGCAGACCGATGCAACTCCAACCCAAAATCTAGCACGTCACACGTGTGTGCCGCAAGACATAAGGGTGGAGCCAAAGTGTGTGAGTTTCATTTTTAGCAAATTGTTATCCTCCCTAAACAAACGCACGCCAACGGCGCTATCCAGTCTGACTTATTTTAATCCTCGCCTACACCTGTATTTTCCCTCTTCTCTTCAATCTACAACCTGAAAATAAGAGTACCTAAGAAGATCCTCTTCAGCGAACTGAGCACAGGCTCCCGCCCTAAAGGCCGCCCCCTACTCAGATACAAAGACTAGCTAAAGAAATCCCTCAAAGACGCAGACATAGACCGAAACGCCTTTGAACTATCTGCCAGCAACAAAACAGAATGGAGCAACAAACTAAAAGTGGGTGCTGACCTATTTGAAGGAAATAGGAAAGCAAATCTGGAAGCAAAACGACAACAATGGGCCGAAATGGCAAGTCAACTCCAGCCAGAACCCACATTTCAATGCGACCAATGCTCGCGACTTTGTAGAGCTTGCATTGGGCTCTTAAGCCATAAGAGAGCTCACCACCCAAACCAACAATAACTAGACCTTAAACTAAACTCTGTAATGAACTGAAGAAATGATACTCGGATACGAGTAAAGGCCGACGACGACGACGACGAATAAAGCAAAACGACCCTTAAGCGAGTTATGCATTTTATATCTTTTATTCTAGAACCTACCCAGGAGTTACTCGACTCATTGAGTTACGTTAGGTTTTACTTTGCGTTTTTTTAGGTTTGCACAACAAGTGAGACAGTTTCTTTTTGTTGTTACATCTAGCAAGTGTAAAAGAAACAAAAACATCGTTCTATATAATTTCTTCAGTGGGGACAAAAACGAATACCCAACGCGGTTTCGATGGGTTATTATATGGTCCTACTATGCACTAATTTAATACCATTATTAGGCTTAGCGAAGCCTAATATCGTCTTTCCCCCCTACCCCGACATAATCTACGACAGTTACTTCAGCCTACAACGTCTTTGCGTAAATTTTCACTCAGTTTCCGACGCAAAATGATAAAATTAATTCTGTATATTTACGAAAATAAGAAACCTTAACGGGAAAAAAATGACACTTGCCTTTAAGCCAGTCTTATGCGCCTCGGGATTCTCTCGAAGTTAGCTTACGAAACACGTGTACAAAACTATTCACTCGGCAAATAACTTTTTTGATTATGTTGGTTTTATGCACATAGTTTAAGGGAGAAATCCATTCAACAATTTGCTTTCAGTACACTCTGTTAACTGTTGCGACTCAAAAAGAGCGAGGGAGTATTGGCTCACATTTCTTGTTTGATCGTCTGCCACGCCTGCATCTAAAAATAACAAACCCGTGACTCACGGTAAATCGGGGAAGGAAAAGCTGAGGAACAGAAAAGTTGCAATGCTAAAAAAAAAGTCCTCTCCTTTTATTCATAAGGTAAAACAGGAAGCCTACGCAAGAATATATATGGTTAATTTTGGGTTTATGTTCCCCCTCGAATTTTTTTAATATATATATATATATATATATATATATATATATATATATATATATATATATATATATATATATATATATATATATATATATATATATATATATATATATATATGGGTTAGGGCTTCTCCTATGGAGCTTCAATTTAATTTGAAGGATAAACGAAAGGACGTATAAAGGGAAATTCATTTCATTTTCTTGATACAACGTTTCGGGTGAACTTTTCACCCATCTTCGGGTACTGGAAATACAATTCATGGAAAACAATTTAATTTAGAGTTAAACAGATAATGAAAATGATGAATTTATGGAACGTATTTAATGTTTATTAAGGTGTGGATAGCGAATAATTTACTGGTAATTGATATTTTTGGATTATTATGTTGCGAATTAAAAATTAACGATTGGGGAAACACAGGAAACACATGAGGATAAACCAACCTTAAACAACCAGCCGTTAGAGGATAACTGGGGAGAAAGGGCGAGGAACGTAAGAAGAAAGAGAAGGTTAGGAGGTTGGTAATATATTTGTTTAGAGTAGAAGTAGTGGGTGAGAAGAGGAATCGGAATTTAAGGAAGGAGAAAGGTATTTAATATACATGGATTCAAGAATCCTTAATGATATGGGATCAGGGGTGGTTTTCAAGATTTTAAAATCGTCCCTTGTGATTTCGGTTTTACAATTAATAGAGTGAAGCCTAACAGGTGAGAATTCCCGTTTCTCAACTGGATTTGTAACCAAAGTTTTGCGCAAGCCAACCTTTAGTGGTCAAGGCCAAAACTTTTTCAGTTTTTGTGACCTTTCTTTCAAAATAAGTGCCATCAAAACACTAATATTCCGGGCTTTTAATATTTGTTCATCCTACTCCGGATTTCACCAAGAAGTCGTATTTCTGACTAACCATTTCAAACAAAACGGTTTTCCTGTGTCTCTGATTGAAAAAAATACGGCCCAATTTTTAAACAATATTTACCATCCCAAATTTAAATTCCCTACTCTTTGCAAAGATATCCGTTATATAATCTTTCCAGATCTGGGGTTTTTAAATAAAAAAAATTCAAAATAAATTATATCCTTCAAATAAATTCTTTTTCCATACCAATTTGAAGTTAATTTTCATAAATAGACACCACATAGGATTATACTTCAATTGTAAGGACAGAATCCCGCCTGAAGCGAAGTGCTCCGTTATTTACGAGTTTAATTGCCCCAATTGTAAACTGGGAAGATACATAGGCAGTACGGTGCGCTCGCTGAGGGCGAGGTTCTGTCCCCATTTGGGTGTTAGCCACAGGACAGGAATGGTTCTCTCTGCGAAAGAATTCTCACCTGTTGGCTTCACTCTATTAAGTGTAAAACTGAAATCACAACGGACGATTTTAAAATCTTGAAAACCACCCCTGATCCCATATCATTAAGGATTCTTGAATCCATGTATATTAAATACCTTTCTCCTTCCTTAAATTCCGATTCTTCTTCTCACCCACTACTTCTACTCTAAACAAATATATTACCAACCTCCTAACCTTCTCTTTCTTCTTACGTTCCTCGCCCTTTCTCCCCAGTTATCCTCTAACGGCTGGTTGTTTAAGGTTGGTTTATCCTCATGTGTCTCCTGTGTTTCCCCAATCGTTAATTTTTAATTCGCAACATAATAATCCAAAAATATCAATTACCAGTAAATTATTCGCTATCCACACCTTAATAAACATTAAATACGTTCCATAAATTCATCATTTTCATTATCTGTTTAACTCTAAATTAAATTGTTTTCCATGAATTGTATTTCCAGTACCCGAAGATGGGTGAAAAGTTCACCCGAAACGTTGTATCAAGAAAATGAAATGAATTTCCCTTCATACGTCCTTTCGCTCATCCTTCAAATTATATATATATATATATATATATATATATATATATATATATATATATATATATATATATATATATATATATATATATATATATATATATATATATATATATATATGGTCTTTTCTGTTTGACGGCAGGCGGATCTTTTGTACCAAATTTTCACCACTAATGCAGTTTAGAGTGCTGAATACGAATACAACATTTCTTTTTTGGAGAATTGAAAGGAAGTATCTAAAAAAAAGAAATTTCAAACTGTAAATTTCGGTTTGTCCGATACATTTTGAAAACAAAAGAAATGGAAATGAAACGCACTTAAACTGCCCCATGATTTCCCTATATTATTGTTCACTCCCTTTATTATTTCCTCAAACATTCATTTGTATTTAGATAAAAGTATCCCATAATATTTTTTTAACAAATTTTCATTTTTATTGCGTTTTCGCCACATAAATTCACATAAGTAGGAATCGAGCATTTCACGGTGGGTACCGCCGTGTTCCACCTTTTTGGAGTAAATTCAAGGGGACTGCTCGTGGGAGGGTTAGCACTGCGAAGGGACCCCCCTACGATGATCCTGAGTTTCAATCAATTGGGGGAGTCTGGGGGGCACAGCCTCCAGTATATAATCATAATTGTTCATAGAATAATGTTATAAACTAGTGCGCTTTAAATTTTTTTTTTATATATACCTCTTTTCATTTCTCCAAAAAATAAATATTATATTCATATTCAGCACAAAAGATCCGCCTGCCCCAAACAGAAAAGATCATATATATATATATATATATATATATATATATATATATATATATATATATATATATATATATATATATATATATATATATATATATATATATATATATATATATATATATATATATATATATATATATATATAATGAAAAAACTCACAAAGTGGCACGTGACGAAAGCAATAATATGAGATTCATCTTTTCATTTTCCTGTGGGTTAATTTTCATATATATATATGCAAAAAAATCCCACATGAAAATATGATGACTTTGTTCAAAGAAATATTGCTGAATGCTCATTCATTAATTCCTCGCCTAATTTTAATATATCCCCCGGCCTCTTTAAACTGGACCTTGTTATTAAAAGGCTTATTTATAACGAAATTGTCCCTTTTAAATCTTATCCCTTTGATTTATTAATTTAGTTATGTTTCTCTCGTTTATTTTTATGTATTCACAATCAGGTGTGTATGTATTTAGTTTAGTGACCTAAATGTCTACATTCTTTGCTCATAGTTGGAATTTCCGGAAGTAGACCTTATCTATTTGTTTTTATACTTCATATCTGTCTTTGATAATATTTTTCTATTTTGTGTCCTTTCGTTGTACATGGGTGGGGCATTACTTTGTTGTTTCTCATATATATATATATATATATATATATATATATATATATATATATATATATATATACCAGCTTTGTAAAATATTTCTTTATTCCTTGAGAATGAACTGAGCAAGTTCGAAAGTACTTGGAATTCGCCTTTCATTTTCCTGTGGGATTTTTCGCATTTATTGCTCTAATCACGCGCTACTTTGTGAGTTTCTCATATATATATATATATATATATATATATATATATATATATATATATATATATATATATATATATATATATATATATATATATATATATATATATACAATTGTTTTTTTGTTGCAGACAATGTTTTTTGGGGGGCGGGGGGCTATTGTAATTGCAACATATTCTATTATATAGCATATTTTAAGGTAATTTCGAAATGGGGGCTTCGCCCTCCATACCCTCCACCTCCTAGAATAAAAAAATAACTCGTAATATTCCTAATTCGAAAACTTAACATTAGATTCGTATTAAAAAAGGCGATTGCTAAATGTCGTTAGGCCTCTAGTTTTTCTACCTCGGCTCTTGACTTCAAGCATATAAGGTTCACCCCCGAATGCTATTTAAAGCAATCATATTTTCTTTTAAATTGATTAATACGAAATGTTCATATGATATTTTCATTCCCTTCAAAATGATATAGGTACAATACTATTTATGAGGCGGTAAATCTATTTTTCGTCATAACATAATTAGAAATTTGCCCACATTAAGTAGTGAAGAAGCTATATAGAATATATCTAAAAATAGAGATATTTATACCAAAGTGTCCACAAAATTCGAGAGTGGGCATAAACCCAAAATTAACCGAATATAACAAAAAAAAATTTAAGGGGTTATCTGGCAACTGCCTCGAATATAACAAACTATCTTCCAAATTGCAGCAGCCAAAAGTTAAGGGTCACTTAGAAAAACAATGTAGAATGGAACAAGAACAAAAACGAAATCCTTATTATTAATATTTTGCGAACATCCTGAGATCTGTTACCACAGGACTGAATTAATTTCTTGCAAAATGATGGGGTGATATTGTTCCATTCGTTTTTCAATAATTCCCAGAGTTCATCTTGGTTCTTTGGATTTGATTTCTCCTTCGCACCCCATCTCCAATAATCTTCCAAACGTTTTCTATAGGGTTCACATCGGGACTTTCAGGTGCCCAGTCCATGATATCAACCCGTTTATCACTCAAAAAACCTTTGACTCGCTTTGCAGTGTGGCAGGGAGCGTTTTCCTGCACGAAGATTGGAGGTTGAACTGACGAGGACCGGAGATGTGGAAGGGAATGCTGTGTAAGAATCTGCTTGTAGATTTCAGCATTGACAGTCCCTTGTAGGCGAATAAATGGACCAAGACCAGCAGCAGAGATAACTTCCCATACCATTACACGGCCTCCTCCACATTTCATTGTCTTCTCACATGCACGAGATAACATTTCGCCACATCTTCGTCGGACGTACGTCTCGCCATCGGAACCAATCACATTAAACTTCGATTCATCGCTAAAAGGAACCTGCGCCCACTGTTCTTCTGTCCAAACGACATGTTCGTGAGTGTAACTAAGACGGGCTCTTTGCTTCTTCCTAGAGATCAGAGGTTTCTTTGCCGGTTCCCGAGCAAGCAACCCAGAACCTCGTAACCTCCGGGAAATTGTTTTGCGCGATACGTTGACATCGGAGGTGGAGCTGAACTAGCAGGATATCTCAGCAGCACTCTTAAACCTATCCTTCAGTGACATTCTAACCATAATACGATCTTGTCTCGGTGGCGTTTTACGAGGTCTACCAACTTGGGGTTTAGCATATGTCGATCTAAAAGACTTAAAACGAGGTACAATTCGTTACACAGCACTTCTAGACCTTCCTACAGTAGTTGCTATCACAGAATTTGACTTGTCCTCTTGGTGAAGGCAAACAATCCTTTGTTTTTCATCAGAAGACACCGGTCGTCTCTCACAAGCTGCCATGTTGACAGTTGAATATTCTAATAATGTATCATAACATGAAGTAACTATTAGTCCATCAACAGTCTGCTAAACATAAATACCTTGGTTGATAGTTCATTTTTTCTAAGTGACCGTTAGAAATTTTCACGAAAGATATATATTAGATAAATCTAAATATGTGTATAATATATTATAGTCTCAACGTTTTGTTAAACTTCTACCTATATCAATATTTAAATACACTTGTTCTTATTCACCCTATATTATGGCCGATGCTATATATATATATATATATATATATATATATATATATCATCGTCGTCATCATCATCACTAACTTTATAATTGTATAACGGGATTTTTGAAGATGGGTGAAAAAGTAATAAATGGGTTTTTTTTCTTAGTGAATAAATGACTTAAGTTTTGCGGGGGTTTTTTTTAAATAAGTACAAATCGTGAAGTTCAGAAAATGTATTAAAATTAAGGGATGAATGTTTTTTACTTTTAAGTATATAAAAGCAACTTCAGGTGGAAAAAGCTCTGTTCTTTTACCAAAACCCCGTATATATATTTAAGATTTTTATCAAAATTATTTCTATTAATTCTTTTATAAATATCAAACCAGGCAATGGCTTCGCCACTACCCTCTACGGGGGGGAGCTTGCGCTTCGCTGCTAAGATTAAAATTTAAAATCTAAAAAAAAGCAGCCATGGTTAAATTTTTTTCAATTTTCTGAACTTCGCCAATTATAATAATTTTAAAAAACGAACTCTAAACTAAATTTCCCCCCTTTCAAAATATCACGTTGCTAAAATATAGCTATAGAAGATATGTAAAAATAAATTTTAGGAACTTCACCAATTTGTTTTTTGATATTATAAAAGAATTATTAGAAATAACTTTGATAAAAAAACATAAGTCATAACCAAACTAAGATGAAATCATTATTCAAATACTTAAAAAAAATCCCCCTTCTTAAATTATAGAGTTAGTGATGATGTCGATGCTGATAATAGAAATTTCCATATATTACAAGATATGTTACAAGCAGTTAGTCGATGATAAACTCAACGTACCAGTTTTCGTACAAATTAGTTGAACAAAATGATAATTTGAGAGTAAAATAATTAAAAAATAATTGTTTAAATTATATTCTAATACTGGATTTTGCTTTCGATTGATAAGCTTAAGTTTCGCTAAAGGTTTTTTTAGCTATTTGAAGTGGTATTTGGGGTCGATTTGGATTTGGGTGAGGGTGAAACATTCAAAATCGAGAATAAAATAATGATAGTTATCTTAATATTTTGTTTATGCCTTCGGAGCACATATTTTGGAAGAATTTTACCAGTCTTAGCGGGTAATGATGGTTTGTATGTGGGATCGGCTTTTCGGTCATCGATCGGGGATGGAGGTGATGTAGGGGACAGGTCCCAGACTGCGGGAGGTTCCGGCGTTCTTGGACCTATTTCAGTTGACGTTAGGCCAACTGCTCCGAGAAGTTCTTCCTGTAAAGGTGAAGGGAGTCTCACTAATTCCGGAGTGAGTGGGGGGACTGGGAGTTTTTCGTTTTCGAGTGATTTGAGGTACCAAGATTTTGACGTTTCGGTTGGGTCAACAGGTAGGCTCGCTTCTGATGGGGCGAGTTCCTTCGTGGACAATTTTACCTGAGGTGAATCTCTGGGGATTTGCAGATCGAGCATTGGGGCATCCTCTTGAGGAAATGGTCGCTTCGGGGACTATTTTTAGATGATCTCAATCCACTAGTTTTGTGCGTTTTAGATCCCTAAGATCGAGGATTTCGAACCTTTTTCGACCGAGTCTGATTATTCTATAGGGTCCATCCGATCTGGGGTATAGTTTCGCATTAGTGTTTGGGGGTACGATGCTTTTAATATAGCATCGCATCCCGACGAAGATGGCAGGTGGAGGTGAAGTCCTTTAGTGTTGTTGCTGCTCCTCTTGAGTATTCTGTTGGTTTAGTTACCTTCGAACAAGATAAAAATCTTTAAAAGTTCTGTTAAATGGCGACGTCTGTGTTGTAGGATCGTGTACCGTAGTCAGGGTTCAAAGCGACCTCCGAGTCAATTATATCGTAGTACATAGAAGCGTTTGTCATAGTGAAATAATACAAAGTGTGTGGGTGTGTGGGGGGGGGGGTATCTCCAATTGCTACATGATTACATGCCGTTGATGGCAGTCTGGGCGAGGGCTAGACATTCATCCCAATGGGGTGGGATCTCTACTATTGATCGGAGAAGATTCAAAATTTTCAGATTTTGGCGTTGTACTAACAATTTGAGGGGGGGGGGGAAATTATGCGCACCTTGGTTATGATGCACAACCTACAAATTTCTTCCATTATTTTTTAAGTAAAGTTGGCAACGTTGTCAGAGATCAGTACTTCTGGTGCGATGTGAGTTTTGATAATGCTATTTAAGAGAGCTTTGGCAACTGTTTCAGCTGTTTGGTCAGGAATCGCTACAAATTCATTAAAGCGAGTAAAGTGGTCGGTAACTACTAATATATATTTGTGGTTACTTGGTGTCTTCCTAAGAGGTCCTAAAATATCCATGCTGGTCCGTTTCCAGGGCTGTTGTGGAAGTGGATATCTGTGCATATACGTTGTTTTGGGACGACTCGTAGTATCGGTTCCGAATAGGTGGGGGGTTGTTTTTTTTTGTTTTTATACTTTTAATTATTTGGGGGCTCTAAGGTCTACCAAAACATTGGCAAAGCCTTTGGCTTATATATACAAACCAAATAATGTAATTGCGACAAAATTTAGCAAACCTGTAGAAGAGAGCAGGTTGTATAGTCCAATCGAGGAAGAGAATTTGTGTAATTTATCCGAGAAAAGAGACCTGTAAGAAATAACCATACCTAAAATTAGTTGATTTTGCCAAACAACAAATCTAAAGTTTAAATGTTGTTATATATATTAAATAATTCATTTATTAAAGATATTATATATAGTAAATACATAAATAGAATATCAGTTTTCGCCAAATGAAGTGAATCAAATCCTAAGGAACAAGAACTAAAGATATAAAAAAGAAATGAAAAAAATCATCGTCAAACATGGAGTTATTTTGTACTGAAAGTGGAAAAGGTCAGAACACAAAAACGCAAAAGTGGTTCGAAGTGAACGAAGCTTTGAACAGAAGTTAATAGCATTAATATTAAGAAAATGAACGAACTTAGCGGCGATTGAATGAGTCAAAGTCACTAAAATGTTGACTCAAGTACAAAAGAAGTCGACTGATAAACTTCCAATAATGGAAAGTGGAGTTAACACGGTGGTTGAAATAAAACATGTTAAAATAAACATATGGAAGGCAATTATTAGAGAATGAACCGACTAACAAAACAACAAATGAAATGGTGATATAAAATATGATATTAGTGAGGAATGTTAAATTATCAGGAAATATGTTCATGGGAATAGTAAATAACTAAGATAACTATTGGTTTTGGTAACAACGAATAATCACGGATAATGGTAGTAAAAGCAGATAGTAACGGGAGATTAACTCGGATAGAATAACGTGAATTGTGAAAAGGATGCTAGGCATCCTTTTCATGGATTTAGGCCTACGTGCCTCCGAATTAGACTTCGGCCATCACCGGCTTTGAGAACAATAAATCTTCTGGAAGAGCACCGCTTTTGCCGGTCTCTAACCTATTTAAATTTCCAGGAGCAGCATTTATTTGGCTCTCCTCTTTTAAACTAGAAATCTTTGAGCAACCCTTTCTTGGCTGTCCATCCTCAAACTAAGGATTCTTGGGGAGGCCATACCTGGTTCTCCAAGGGTGTTTCTACTCTTGTCGCAGAGCTCACTCTCTGACCATTAATTACCTGGATCGTAAGCGATCCGCTATTTAACTCCTCACCAAGAATTGATCCATCATCGATATGACTGATTGTCTCTGCGATAAATAGTCCTCTGTTTATGTATCCCTTTTCTATAACATATAACCCATCCTCGGGTTCAGTATTCCTGTCATTTACTCCGTTTATTTTTACACGAAAACGAACTCTTCCTTCGGGCTATATTTCTACATTCTCTGGGACACACAATTTTACTCGGTTTTTAGTTTCCACTGTGAGCCCTATTGGTACTTGCACCAGTCTTCAAGCTAAATGATTTTTAAACACTGAATCTACTTTGTCACGGCTCGTCACGCGACCATAATTTTCTATACTCTTATTAACAGGGGTCACCTCACGACTCGTCGATGGCTCTCGTAGCTCATCGTTTACATCTGAAGAATGTGACTCTATATTTCCTCTGTGATTCAACTACACCGGAAGTTTAATGAGGTTTCTATTGCCTTAAGGGCTTCCCCGCCTGTTTTATGTAACCTGCATGCAAAAGTGTGTATAGCCTCTTTCTTGTCTTTATTCCACTTCATAGCGAATACTGCAGCTAATCCAGTCAAGGGCTGTTCTTCATTTATTTGTTTGTAATGATGGCGGAGCGCCTCTTTGAAAGCTTGCCATGTTGTGGTATTTGTTAAACTAGGTTGGTATTCAACAGCCAGCGGGGCATTTCCTTCTGAATCGTGTACAAACCGTTTTGCCTCTGTGGTTTTGTCTTGCTCAGTTGGAACTAACGTGAGCTCCCGGCGGAAGTATTCTTCTAAATCATTAAACCATGTGTTTAAGTGAGGTTCTACCCATACGCTACTTAATATTCCTTTTAATTTGCAAACTGGATTTGGTAATTGATAGTATAGCAATGCCCTCTGGGGCATTCCTATAAATAATAATAATCCTGGAGAAATATATATATATATATATATATATATATATATATATATATATATATATATATATATATATATATATATATATATATATATATATATATGTGTGTGTGTGTGTGTGTGTGTGTGTGTGTAAAACTAGCATCAAATATAATTAATCATTCAATTACTCTGTGACGATAACAGATTATTTATATGTAATATCACACCAATACGACAAAATCTCTTTAATACAAGATTTTAACATAACATAACATAACATAATTACACGGATGACAAAAGCCACAAGGGCCTATCAAAGGTCATCCGCCTCCGTCAAAACCCACCCACAAAAAGCACCATCACCAGGGGAAGACAAAAGCAAAGTCCCCCACAATATAATATAACGGATGACAAAAGCCACAAGGGCTCATCATAGGTCATCCGAGTCAAGCGGCCTCTTTTTCAAGGCACCCAAACTCCCAGGAAAACTACATCCAGAGGATTGCATCCAGAAACAAGGGTATCACCAATCAAGGCTTGTCAAGAACTAAATCATGCAGCTATAGATATATACAAACAATATTAATATATACAAAACTTAGGAACCATCACAACCTTCCCTTCCCATAAACTCATCCAACCTACTCTTAAATACATTTAGATTTGGACTACCTACTACCCTCTGCGGCAATTTGTTCCAGAAGTCTACCACTCTATTGGTGAAAAAATACTTTCTTAAATCCAACCTACACCCTTGCTTTTTAATTTTCAAGTGGTGACCTCTAGTCCGATTTCCATCATCTAACTCAAAAAACTTGCTAACATCCAATTTATCTATCCCGGAAAAAATTTTAAAGAGCTCAATCATATCCCCTCTCACACACCTCCTTTCGAACGAGAACATATTTAATACCCTCAGTCTATCTTCATATTCAAGGTGCCTCAGGGAAGGAATAATCTTTGTTGCCCTCCGTTGCACTGACTCAAGAAGGTTAATATCGTGTCTAAAATGTGGGGACCATGCCTGTATACAGTACTCTAGATGTGGCCTAACATAAGAGTTATAGAGTTTAAGAATAACCTCCTTACTTTTGTAACTGACATTTCTCTTAATAAAACCCAGCACTCTATTTGCCCTATTTCTTGCTTCAATACACTGCTTAGAAAACCTTAATGACTTATCTATTACTACTCCTAGATCTTTCTCATCCTCTACTGAGCTCAGCCAATGCCCATCCATTTCATAGTTAAATTCTCTATTATCTTTTCCCATGTTAATAACTTTGCACTTATCAAGGTTGAAAGTCATTTGCCACTTATGTGCCCAGGATAACAATTTATTTAAGTCCCCCTGCACTTTAAAATTATCATCAATATCTTTAACTACAGCTGCTAATTTGGTATCATCCGCAAAAATTGACACTTTATTATTAACTGCCTCCCCAAGATCGTTTATATAGATGACAAATAATAATGGACCGAGAACTGATCCCTGAGGAACCCCACTGATAACATCCCTCCACTCTGACTTTACACCATTTAGCACTACCCTTTGCTTCCTGTCTTTCAGCCACTCAGCTATCCAATTTGAAACACCCCCACATATCCCAATCATTTTTAATTTATGAACTAGTCTCCTGTGTGGTACCTTATCAAATGCTTTACTAAAATCTAAGTAAATTATATCTACATTCTCTCCCTTATCTACTTGATCTGTTACAAACTCCAGAAACACACATACATGAACACACATACAAACACACGCCTTTCGCCATCTGCCTGGAATCGCTTTTCAAGGTCCATTCGTGCACAGCATCGCTTCAAAGAAAGCTCATTCAAAATTCCTCTTCCACTTATTCTCTGCCAACATAATTACATATTTATATACACCTGTGACCGCACCATTCTCGTCACGTGCTTTCAAATATTAACTTTCCAAACGCATAACTTGTATTCTATTTCAACTTAAATCATCTCTGTATTCTTCAATATTCTCTGTATAGCCTTCAATTTGTATCCCTTAAATATCCTCTCAGTTATTCAATTCAATTTTGTATAATAATGATAACTTCAAATCATAGATTATTGTAAGATTATAATATATCCTATTTTTGTTAACTTGAATCATTACCATCCCATGATAGCTAGGAGAGTTCAAATCCACATTATCGTTAAGGTACGATCAGTCAAAACCAAAACAAAAAAATTTATTTGCTATCTTAAGCTAAAGTATTCATTCATTAGTTAGAACCTCTACATAAAAATGGTGCCCAGATTTCAATAGCTCCCAATCGCTTAATTATCAAAAATAAATACAGTCGTACGAAAACGTGGGATTTTGGAACTCACGCTGCCATTCACGAAGTACGCGCCCCATTTTCAATCTCGTGTTAGTTAATGCATCCTAGCTTCTAGCTTCACTATAATAATTCAATTAGTATTTACTAACATCCCTTAAATACAGAGAATCAATTTCTTCAACTTCGTTCATTGTAATCTCTAAGAATTTAGTATGGTACGATCATGTACGCGCTCATGCACACACATGTGCAACCACAGCTCCTTCACGCATAGAAATGCATTAGTTCAGCCATCACGTGTTCACATAAATATACAGTACAGACTATGATGGATTATCAACAAGGGGCATCAGCTAGCAGCTCACATGACCAACACAATCAAGCGCCTGCATCTAATCCTCAGTCCAGGCACAGGCAGCCACATGCATATCTCTCGCTTCCCGTATTCGATTCAGAAAATCTAATCGCATGGCTAGAAGTCTCAACCCTTCTTCTCAACCCCCAGAACATCAAGGAAGAAGAAAAGACAGCAGCAGTCATCCATCGTCTACCAATAAGTACATTCGTTGAATTCAGTGAGATATTAATCAATGGGGGACAGGCTGGCGTTTGGACCGCCTGAGAGAGGCTTTTCACATAAGGTACGGCAGGTCCCAAGTAGACGACTTGAAAGAGCTCCTGAACACTCAGGAAATGGGAGCTAGGAGTCCCTTGACCTTCTTAAAGCACCTAAAGGACCTTATCAGGGTAAAAGGTGCACAAACCGACCTTTTTAACCCTCTCATCACTGAAATTTTCATGAGGGTAGTCCCAGAGGGGATCAGACTACTTATTTTGAAACCCAACTCATCGAATAAAGAGCAGATAGCCATAGCCGCAGATAAATTATTTGCTATTCCCTTCGTGAATTGGGGCAACGGCCAAAGTCATGGCCCAACTAACAACACTTCCATTTTCCAGGTTCGGGAAACTACGAGCTCCTCTGGCGACTGGCCGGAACGTTCAAGGGTTCCATCTTCTCTATCGAGGGCAGGGTTGGCAAAAAACCCAAATTTTGAAAAAGCCCAATAAAACCCGGGTTTTATTCTGGGTTTTTCAAATGTCTATTAAAAAAAAAAAAACAAATGCTACAAGCATTAGAATAACATAGAAAAAAATAGCTATATCTATTTTTATATAATATTAATAATTACTTAGTTTAATAATTATATTATAGTAACAGATCACTGATCGAGAATTTTGGGTACCCATGATAGCCATAACCTGTAGAAGGAGAGATGAATTATTATGAGTCAGTATCAGAGAAATAACCTTAATTTGATACATATTTGTTGAAATTATAAACATAAATATGAATTTTGAATAAAATAATGATAAGTAGCATTCATTTCTTGAAAAAAGGGTAATTTTGAAAAAAAAAACTCAAACCCGGGTTTTTTCAAATTTCATTTGAAAAAGAAAAAAAAAACAACCCCGGTAATAAAACCCGGGTTTTTTGATTGGCCAACCCTGATCGAGGGACCTTCAAGCTTCAATACAGAGGATGGAAGCCGACATCCAGCGTTTAAAACTGCAACGGGGATCACAGAGCGAGCACAGACACGTGTTGGGCGATCGGAGGCACAGGTCCCGCTCTGGTCCCCAAGGGAGGAACCAACGAGGGCATCCCGACGAAAAAGGTGAGAAGCAGCGAAATTTCCAACCACATTCTTCCGCCTATTCTCATAACCTTCCAAACCATCAGGGCTTATGCTGGTACCATCAAAGGTATGGTAACAACGCTTTACACAACATTGTAACCAACATTATGCTTTTTGCCACATTGCGCCTAGTAGTCTCCCAAAGCATAATGGAATTTTCACCCAATCTACTCAATGGTGCTGGTACCATAACAAATATGGCGCACAGACTGTAAAATGCTTACAAACATGCAGTTATTTACAACCAGTACCACCTCCTTCGCATAATATCAACTCTCCACTTCCTGCACATCACTCTTCTCAACCAAACTCATCAAATTTTCAAACTTCAATTTCAACCTCAAATTCTCCTTTAAACTAAAAAGCCATGGGACAAAAGGGTCTACATCTCCTGCCCACGCTTTATTTCATCAGGTAAGTCCTCCTTTTCGCATTTTTGGCCCACTTTCCGGTTTCTCATTCCTGGTAGACACTGGTGCTGAATGCAGTGTGATACCAATTTCTAAGGTCAAGAAAGCATCTGTTCCCTCAGATTTAGTTCTGAAGGCAGCCGATTCGACCAATATTAGGACCTATAGAAAGCGTAACCTTCAAGTCTCACTCGGTCACCGCCGAGTTTTTCGATGGACCTTCGTCAAGGCCAAGGTAGATTGTCCAATATTTGGCCTCGATTTTCTTTCGGCTTACGACCTTTTAGTCGATTCTCGACCCAGTAATCTTGTCGACCGCAAAACACTACTCACAGTTTCAGATTCGTACTCACCTTCTCAGAGTATCCTCCTCTATATTCTTTTCACACCCACCGAGTCACCATTTCAGCCCCTTCTTCAGGAGTTTCCTGAACTCACCCTTATACCTTCGAAGGGTAGGCCCATAAAACATAGTGTGGTGCATCGGATCGAGACAACAGGAGGTCCTGAATTTTCCCGTCCACGCCGTCTAGCTCCGGATAAACTGTCTGCAATGCGTGATGAATCTCAATTCATGATGGAGGCAGGGATTTGTAGGCCTTCCGCTTCACCGTGGGCCTCCCAACTCCACATTGTGCCCAAATCATCCATTAAATGACGATTCTTGCAAAGGGTTCTATCGTGGATGAGAGCTTGTAATCCCAAGTGATCACAGCAATTCAACGTAATGTTTGTGTTGCCCTGAGTGGCGAAAACGTTTTGCTTGCCCGTCTTCGAAATCCGGTACGACGCAGTGGCGGAGCAAAATGAACTGTATAGTATTGTTATTAGTGGGATTGATTTTGGTTAATAAACCATTACCATAAATATGTTAAATTGGATGGAATAGTCGTCTGCAAATATTTAGGCCTAACGACTGACGTGAACTGAATATGGAAAACTTCGAACGAGAGGGTTATATGAAAACGGAAGATAAACAAAATATATATTTCTAAAATTAACGAATGCACAATGAGATAAATAAATTAGGAAATAACATGTGAGAGGTAATTACAATTATACGAATGAATGAGAAAATTAAATTGAGAATTGTTAAGGAATACAACGTAAATATAATTGAAATATGGATTACAGGATGGTATTTAAGGATGAGATTATAAGATGGTATTACAGGTATAATTGACTTGTAAAAGGGATGGGAAGTGTAGGATAGTACGGTTGACTTGTGAGGAAGGCAGTGAAATATAACGTAACGTAATGAAATGTATGAAAGTAGTAAAAAGTATGGAGTGGAATTTAAGGTGAGGTAAGGTAAGGTAAGGTAAGGTATAGTAACTATGATGGACTGTGAATTAGGATCGGCAATGAGAGAAGTAACCAGAATTAGGACCTACCCTCGTATGGCAGTTTGCCGAGAATCAATGTGAGAGGATTTATAACTGACCTTGATTAGAAGTAAAGTGGAGTACGAGTGAGTGGGTGACTGCTTCAAAGCGGGCAGCTATAGGCGTGCGTTCATTTGTGTGTGTTGGTGTAAGGAAAAATCTGTTACTATAGGTATTTTTGTGGAATACATTTTGAAAGTAAAATTGGTTTTGCGTTTACATTGAGCTTGGTTACAATTTGAATATATATATATATATATATATATATATATATATATATATATATATATATATATATATATATATATATACGTGTCGTAGAATACCTTGTGGTCGTGATATACTTCTTTGTTAAAGTATGCTTGGATCTAAGAATGCGAATTTTGTTGTGTTAAAGAAGAGCCGCTTCAACACGTAAGGATATAAAGAAACGCACAGGAATTCCCCAAATAAACTTATATTTTAAATTTAACAATTTACTACACAAAAACAAAACATGAACCACAGAAATACTACGAATTTAAAATACACAATAATTACTTCAATTTTTTTAAGTAAGGTTTTTTTAACTTGACCCTCTAATATTGGCTAACTCGCTACTCACTTCACTATACACGAAATAGGCTAATTGTCTCTACTGGAGTTTAAAGACCTTGTTTGCTCTGGCGGCAGGTTTGAGTTTGACCTTGAACTCAATGAGCCCAGACACCACAGGAATCTGGTGGGTCTTTTGACGCGTGCTTCGACCAGATTGTTGGAGGTGGGCGAGATCACAAAGTACTTTGGCGAGTGTAGCAGATGGGGTCCACACGGTATTCAATGGGAGGGGGGTCTTCAAGGGCGAGAACAATCACGGTGCTTTAGGAGGCACCAGTGTAGGCGGGGTCTCTCTGGCGAGAGTAAGTTGAACTTCGTTCTTAAACCAAGTTAACTTAGAGTTCGGTGTGACCACCGGGTAACGGGCTCGAGGGAAAGCTTTTTCTCCTTCGTTACGTAATTCCTCATGGGCGAGGACTATCCCTGGGCTTTAGGATCCACCCGGATAGTGGGGGAAGGTTTTTTTTGTTACGAGAATCAGTTGAACTTGGTTCCTCAACCAAGTTAACTTAGAGTTTGGTGTGCCCACCGGGTAACAGGCTCGAAGGGGAGCCTTTTTCTTCTTTTCGTAATTCCTCAAGGGCGAGGAATATCCCTGGGCTTTAGGATGCACCAGGATATGAAGAGTCTCTCTGACGGGAGTAAGATGAACTTGAACAAGTTAACTTAACGTTCGGTTTGATAACCAGGGACTAGCTCGAGGATGAGCTGCTTCTTAGCCCCCTTGGTAGCCCTGTCTCTCTTGCAGGGGACTTCGTAGCCGGGCGACTCACGTACTCTACCGCGTTTTTCCCAAGGGTTTGTTATTTATACCTCGTCACCCCACTGCGGTATGGGTAGGAGGGGGGAGGGGCTTGTGGACGGGCCTCAGGAGGGTTCTTATTCCAACGGTTTTTCGCAGCAAGTCTTACCTCGGCTCCCGCTGGCCTTCGAGCTTGAGAGAAACGCGTCTCTAATTTCTTACTTGAGGTGAAATTGAATATACTCTCGTAGGGGAGATCTTGCAGTTTAAAACCGTTCGGCTTTTCATAGAGACGAGTGGCGAGGGGCTGTGGTTACGAGCTTGACCCACGCTGCCTGGCCCGGATTTTTTTGCGGTCACCGTCCCGTGTCTCAAATGGGAGAGAACGGGAAGAGTGACGATTTCCTTACAATACTTGTATATACATTGATTAAATCATCCTGATTATTTGATTGGAGAACATTTTAATATAATAAAATTCCCTGGGAGTCTTGCCATTATGGGAATGCCCTAGATGGCATTGCTATAGCTCTATGACTTTAGCTTTATTCAAAGTACAAGATATGATCAGAATGCCTTAATCTACAGCTTACAAAGGGTTTTACGAGTATATGCGGAAGAAGGGAGTTCTCCTCCAAAGGAGCTTATCAATAGAATATTACTTAAGGAGGAGATACGGGCTAGTTAAATGGAGATCTTCCAATCATATATTACGTGGGAGGAGTTTTCACAATTTATTTTAAGTGGATCTACCAATGTTAATATAAAAAGGGCAGGTTGATATCCAACTCTGCCTGTTTATTTGCTATTTTTTTACGATCAGTGGGCGGGTATATAACCGATCTTAGAAGTGGATGGCACTGTTAATAGAAAAGGGTTCTTTTTATTGTATAACAGATTCCTAAGCATTTTTCTCAGCAGTGTTTCGTTAATTTTGTTTACATGATTCTTGTAGCAAAACCATCGAAAGGTGGAAAGGTTAATAAAAAAAAATATTAAACCTGAGAGTGAGATATTGAGAACATCTGAGCTCTTAGGCATTGTTTGTGTTATGGCACGGTAGACGGCAAAAATTACTGTTGCATCGTCTATGGTTAAAAAATCAATTACAACGCTGGGCTATACATGAGAGACTGGAATAAACACAGCTGAGCTTTGAAAACAAAATGCAACCTTTATGAACTGCTAAGAGTTTCATTCATATCCGTATATCTATTATCTATCGATATATCTCTCTATTGAATTATATACAAATGTGTTATTTTTCCTACGTATAGAAGTGAGAGGCGGGCTTTCCGTTTCATCTAACTATACTATAGTTACTTTCCTTTGTTAAGGCACTTAACAGTACCTTAACTAACTACGAGTAATAATTACCTTTCCCGGCCCCACTGTTATTGATACCCACAAGACGCCACTGTATATATCATAATTGAACATTTGGTTGTGAAAAATAGGGAGATTTTATCCATCGGTGTATCGGCCATGGGACAAGGTTCCTTCGCCAGGTTTACGTATAAATTGTCGTCATTTCTTGTCTTGTATTTTAAACCTGATGAAGGAGCCTTGTTTTAAAAATCTTGTTTCTTTGATATTCAATTAATGATTCTGTTTACCATTGAGGACAATGAAAAGAATAGTTTTAATTGTTGAAATGAAAACCAGAAGGCTAAATAATAAGGTAGTTACACTGAAATGCATTTAGTATGCAGTATTTATTGGACATTAAAAGAAGTACACATAAAAAGTGTACAGAAATACAATATTGTACACAATGTGCAAAAGAATTGAAAAGAACAAACAGCAAGAAACAACAGTAACTGAACACTGAATTGTGTGCATCTGAGTGTGCGAATGTCCAAACCTTAATCATTATTTCCTTTGTCACTCAAGGACTTGTAATGGTAGGTGACATGGATGGCAGCGGCGATATCTTCCTTCGAGGGATCATACTTGTAGCCAGGGGTGGTATGGTTGATCTTGCAGGACATGAGGGCACAAAGAGTAGAATTATCCATGTTCATTCTATTTTCAATCAGAATTTTTTTTTTACCTTACTGAAGGACCTCTCTGAGCTAGCATTACTATGATGGATGCAGAGCATAGCCTTCCTCAGAGATGCCAGACTAGTGAACCTCTCATCTTTCCCTAATAGGCCTCAGAACCTGTCAACCCTCTCTTCCTGTGGAAGCTCCTTGTTATCTCTCACTTGGTAGTCTACCAACTCTTCCCTCAGCTCATCTGCATCTCCCAGTAGGCCCAGCTCAGAAAACAGGGCAACGAGCCTTTCCACTGAAATTTAAATAAGTGGAATGATGCTTGATATTTATTTAGGACATTTTTATATGATATTTATCTTCACTTAACTATCCAAACCAATCATAATCCTACCTGTGTCTGGAGTGATGTAGAGCCGATAGGTTGGGTCCAACATCCTGAGGTTGTTGAGCATTTGGTTCTCAATGGAGGAGGACTTCAGCATCTTTCCATTTCATGCTTCATAGAAGGCTCTCGTTGCCCTAAAAGTTAAAATAAGATGTGGAATGCAGGTGGTTATTTCAGGGGACACTTACAGCTTTCATTAATAGTATATTACTATTAAAAGAAATTGAGTTCATAACATCAAATGAGAAGCAGCAGTGTACTCACTAAAAGAATCTTCTCTCCGTTGTGGGTGTAAAACAAATTCGAAAGTACTTGAAATCCTCCTTTCATTTTCATGTGTGATTTTTTGGATATATATATATATATATATATATATATATATATATATATATATATATATATATATATATATATATATATATATATATATATATATAGTGCTTAAAAAAAAATTATATCATTTGAGATATAAATATCAGAGAAACTACATAGTCAAGGCAAATGAAACTAAGCAGGCTTAATGTTAAGCAACATAAGATTTATTCCTCCAAATTTGAATGAGAAAATCAAAGGTATGTGGATTCCATGAACGATTTCATAAATGTTCAATATGCGCACCGCCTGAGACAGAGCACACCTCAAGTCGGTAGTCCAGAAATCAACTAACACTCTCAGTATCACCATCATCTTCTTAATTCTGATTCATTTACCATATTATCTTCAGCCTTAACTTCTCTCGATTTGAAAATCTTAGAGTCACTGTACATCAATAAAATAAATCCAAACCTAAATAATTACTCCTCCTCAATTAAACTATTCACTATATAACCAACCAACATTTCAATAGATTAACTAGCCAACCGACCAACCGAACAAATCTCGTTAGTAGTTTTTATATCTTTACTTAGTTGATTTCTCAACTACCACGATAAAGGTTAGTCCCTCTGTTTAATTCATTCTAATTTGTTTTCGGGTTTTGGGGTGGTTTTTTTTATAATTTAATATAATAAATTATTTTATTGTTTACTCCAGTTACCTTTAATATTTTATATTCAAGTCAGTTTATGTTATAACTTCACTTCTTTCTATTATTTTTTTAAAATTACACTGGATAGTATTAATTAATTATAAATATTGTTATTTGTGTTTTTACTTTAATCTCAATAATTGTCAATTTTATTATTTTGACTTGTCTTCATCCACTTTTTTATCCATTATTTAATGCATTCTTTTAACTGTTATCATTAAAATTCCTTCCCCTTCTCATTAGTCGACACAGTCGCTGAAGCTGGTCCTAGTGAAGGTCTGAAACGTCCGGCCAATAAATGATTAGTGTAATCACCTGGGTCTTCATATTCCTACTACATATCAGATTCCCAAGGAACAAATCAATTACAGGTATATATATATATATATATATATATATATATATATATATATATATATATATATATATATATATATATATATATATATATATATATATATATCGGTGTATAATGGGAGCAGCTTATCTTCTATACATGTTTTATTAAAGACCAGGTTGCATTTTGACTTTACCAATTTTATATTTGAACGTTCTAACTGGCGAAGGCAGTTTTGATATCTGGCTGGAGGTTAAAAATAAGCTGAGGGAATCTATTTTATTTTTTCGTATTTAAAAAACTAATCCAAATTTTAGCCGTGAGGTTTCGCTTCTTAATTTTTCAAGTATCTTCAGATTGAAGTCTTCTTTATTGTTATTGCGGCGCATTAAAGTAACGTTTTCCATTCGTGTTGCTTCATTTAGCGGCGAGATAGTTGTTTGGTAGTCGTGAGCAGCCTGGCTAACGCTTTCGTATTGCATTTTGTTTTAATTATATTGATATTATTTTTCCTTTGAGCATAGGAGCCTTTGTTCTCTCGGGGTATTTGTTTTCACTAATCATCATCATCATTAACTCTATAATTTAAGAAGGGGATTTTTTTAGTATTTGAATAATTTCATCTTAGTTTGGTTATGACTTATGTTTTTTTATAAAAGTTATTTCTAATAATTCTTTTATAATATCAAAAAACAAAATGGTGAAGTTCAGAAATAAATATAAGTATCGAAATTTTGTGAATTTTATAAAACCCAAAGAATTACAAATGGTGAAGTTCAGAAAATTTATTTTTATATATCTTCTATAACTATATTTTAGCAACGTGATATTTTGAAAGAGGGAAATTTAGTTTAGAGTTCCTTTTTAAAATAATTACAATTGGCGAAGTTCAGAAAATTAAAAAAAATTTAACCATGGCTGGGTTTTTTTTAGATTTTAAATTCTAATCTTAGCAGCGAAGCGCAAGCTCCCCTCATAGAGCGTAGTGGCGAAGCCATTGCCTGGTTTCTTGATATTTTTTTTTGCTTTATTAGTTGCCTTTGGAATTTTATTTTAGCTTTCGAGCCCCTGTTCTGGGATTTTTATCCTTTTCGAGCTTTGATGTTATAGCTATCCCTTGTTTTTAATGGAAATTATGCATGCACTCTTGTTTTTTTAATATATTTTTTTCCAGTTCGGTCGTTTTGTTTCTCGCCATTTCATTTTGTTTTTTTTTAACTGTAAATTGGTTCAATTTCATGTTTAACTTTCTCTCTACTTCTTTTGAGGTTTTTCTTGAATTTTATTGTTCTATTTTCTCTGTCCATTAGTTTGATTTTCTTTAGAACCTCATTTGGGAAGTTCTCTTCTATCTTGAGCCATATTTTGAGGGCGCGTTCGTAGATAAATAGGTTTATTGTCTTGAGTTTTGACCTTTGATGCGAACACTTGGTGGTGTTCCGTCTCTTCTTGACTCTTTCGTTATAAAGCGGGTCGCTTAGTTTTGGATCCTCTGCATTTGCAGGATCTTTGTCTTTGCTAGAGTGTATATAGGAATGATCGGGTATGTGATTACTGGGCGTACTAGTGCTAAGTAAAGTTTCTTTTATTTATTTGTGTGAAGCTGTAGAACCTGGGCAAGATGGAAAGGACGGTGGACGGTGGCATATGGGCCCAGGGTAACAGCTTTTGTCCCGTCAGGAGTGCTGATGGATCCACCCTCATTACTGAAAAGACCGAGATTCTAGGCCCCTGGGTTGAACACTACCAAGATCTATTGAACAGGAGTAACCCAACAGATCTTACCTTCCTCGACAACATGCCTGATCTCCCTATCTTGCAAGAAATTGAAGACATTCCACCTCGTCAAGAAGTACACCTGGCAGTCAGCAGCCTAAAGAACAACAAAGCAACTAGCCCTGACAGCACCCCCGCTGAAATTATGAAATACGACGGTGATGCTGTTGTATATTGTCTGCACAATATCTTTCAGGATGTGTGGCGATCCAGATGCTGCCCATAACAGTGCAGAGATGCAGACATCATTAGCATCTACAAAAAGAAAGGTGACAGGGCCATATGTGGCAACAGCCGGGGCATCTTCCTACTCTCCACCTCGGGAAAACTCCTCACTGAAATCTTGCTCTCCCGAATCCTCAACAACATTGCTGAGCAGGCTCTACCTGAATCCCAGTGCGGATTCAGGAAAACACGCAGCACGACCGATATGGTGTTTTTGGCAAGGCAGCTCCAAGAAAAATGCATAGAACAGCATCAAAACCTTTATATGTTTTTTTGTCGATGATGTCAAAGCTTTTGATATGGTTAACAGATCCTTGCTCTGGGAAGCACTGAGGAAATTCGGTTGCCTACCAACACTCTTGGCTGTTCTCAGAGACCTGCGTGATGGCTCAATGACACGCGTTCCTAGTGCCGAGATAAAATCAGAGCCTTTCCTGGTAGATACGGGTGGTAAACAGGGATGTGCCATTGGTCCCAACATTTTTAATTCTATTCCTTGCAGCTGTGTCCACTATTGATAAGCAACGAGTTGACCCTGCTGATGGTGCCCGGCTATCTCATCACTTAGATGGCAATCTGTTTAACTTGCAGCGCCTCCAAGCGAAAAAACGAGTAACAAAAAAAGCAATTCATGAGTTGCATTATGCCGATGACACTGCCCTAATAGGCTCCACTCAAGATGGTCTCCCGCGCACAATCAACACTGTTGCTGATGCCTATACCCGCTCAGGACTTGCCATAAATATCAACAAAACTGAAGTGCTCATTATGTGTGAACATCTATGTGAACCTGTTGAATTCACCATCAACTAACAGCCACTAAAGAATGTAGAAGAGTTCACTTACCTGGGCTCTGCTGCCTTTGGAAGGTTGTCCGGCAGGGTCTTCCTTAACAGGGACCGCACCACCACCATCAAGGTGTCTGTGTATAGGCCAATCTGCCACTACATCCTTTTATACGGCAATGAATCATGGGTTCCATACCAGCGCCGCTTAAAAAATCTGAAGGCCTTTCACATCAACTGCCTACACGAATTTTAGGGCTCAAGTGGTGGCATAGGGTATCTCATGTCAAAATTCGTAGACAAGCGCAAATTGGCCCTCTTGAGTCCATCCTCACGCAATGTCAACTGCGCTGGGTAGGACATACCATTCACATAACTGAGAAAAGGCTTTCCCATAAGGTCATGTATGGAGAGCTTACTCTGGGCAGGCGACATGCTGGAGGGCCTCGTAAACGCTTTAAAGACCATATCAAAACCTCGTTAAAAAATGTGACGCTGAGCCCACCAAAGTAAAAACAATTGCCGCCGACTGCTCGGCATGGTGTCAGATGTGTTGCACAGGCACTGCACTACTCACAACCCGCTTGTCTACACTATCAGAACAAAAAAGACAGCAACGACATGCACCACCACGTGCAGCCGGCAACTTCCCCTGCAATACATGTGGTCGAGTGTGCAAATACAGGATTGGACTCATTAGCTACCAACAAACCTACCAGATGCAGTGAACCTGTTCTACTTAAATCCTTCTACTTCAGCATGGTGCAAGGTTATCGTCGTCTGCGACGGACTACATTAAGCAAATGGGAGAGGACGGTCTTTACTTGCTTAACTTTTTCGTTAACTTACGAACTGTATCTTTTTTTTCGAGATCTTCAGGCCGAGGACTTTGCCTTCGGTACCCTATGGATGCTCGATGTTGTTCGCGGTGACCCAATGAATTCTGTTTCTATTTAGGGGAATTGTCGGAACTTGTCCGTGTTCGTTTTTATTTTGTTTGCTCTCTCGAAATCGTTGATGTTTGTGATTTCACGATCAGTTCGTTGGGCGATGTCTCTCGGGTTCTTGAGTTCACTTGCAATAATCTGTGAGACATCATCTGCCAGTTGGACGTACATTGCGCAGTCATCAGTGAGTTGGGGAAGGGTATAGAACGTGGGGTTGAGACCCCCCACCCTGTGGGACCCTGCGTTTAAGATGAAGGCATCGCCAGTGAAGCTGTTGATAGAAATTCTTGCTTTCCTTTCATTAAGATAACTGCAGAGGATTCGTGTGAGGTTTCATTTTAGCCCGAGGTCAGTCAGTTTTAGATTTAGTCCTGGAACCCAAACCTTGTCGAATGCTTTGGCAACATCGAGTAGTGTTAAATCCACTATGTTGCCCCTTGCCATTTCTACTGCAAGCTTTTCGGTGATGAGTGCCAGTGCTATCTCGGTGCCTCGATGTTTTCGGAATCCATGTTGTTGATTGTTCTGCATATCGTTATCTTCCAAGAAATTTGTAAGCCTTTCATTAAAAAGTTTTTCGAGTAGCTTTTCAATAAACTCCAACAGTGAGATCAGTCTGGCCCGGGGCCCATTTTGGTGGGGGGGGGCATTGTTAGCTGTTGGACAGTGGCGGATCCAAGATTGTTTCAGGAGGGCGAAGGGCAATAGGGGCCTTATTGCATACACCACAGACTAGTTACCTAAATCCTAATATATAAATAGGACACTTTCACTTAGGAAATACTGAACGGGGACTATTCTTCCAATGCTATAATATGTAATGCATACACACGAAATGAAGTGAACACAATTTGTTCTTACTAAATTTATTTACATACAGAAATTCAGTTACAATTATTTAATTCTTCATGAAAAATTATAGTATAACTAACAAGTAAACATAGTTCAAATCAGAGAATGGATGGAGTTATAACCATTACAGTCTAGACACTTTTCTCGATGTTTGTGTTGCAAAGTCTCTGATGATGTCACTGAAGTTCAATTCACGCAGTATATCTGACTCGATGCTCATGATAGCCAGATTTGCAAGTCGTTCCTGCTTCATGGATGTCCGTAATCGGTTCTCAATTAATTTGAGTTTTGAGAAGGAGCGCTACCCACTGCAGTTTGATACCATCAAGATAAGGTATATCCGTAGAGCTATCTCAATGTTTGGGAAAGTGTCCTGCACACCCTTGTCTCTGATAAGTCTGTACAGGGAAAGCTCAGTGCTGATATCTTTTTGCTCCTCATCTGTGAAGATACTGGCAAATATTACAAACTGACACAGTTCATCAATAAATGTAATGTCCAAGCCATCTGGATAAGACCTGGCAAGTTGCTCTGCTGCGGCCTGAAGCTCGTCTGAAGACAGTTCTTTCAGATGGCTAAAAAAGCTAAATTGGCTTGATATCTGTTTATATGCTTGCAGACGTTGGTCGAGAGAAGCGATAGACTGATCAATAACAGGCAAGAAAGTTTCTGTTCTGTATTTTTCAGAAGGGCTAAGTTGTACTTCTTCCGCATGGCGATAATCCAATGAGCTAAGATGCACATTGCGGTGCTTGTGTCGAGTTTTCGTCTGCACATAGTCTGCTAAACCAGACAGGTCTTCGCATTGCTTCTCATAAGTTTCGAAGGAGTCACGCTTTGATGGGACATAGTTTTTTCAAGCTGGTCAGTGACTCCACAGCAGTATTTAGATGGAGTTTTGCGTGTTGTAGACTTTTATTAGTAGCATCTGTTCTTTGCAGGATATCATTTCAGAAGGTAGTGTAAATACCTGTTTCAAGATGATTTAACTGTATTAACAGTCCTTCTGCTTCACATCGTACACACCCTTTTTCTTCAATGTCATCAGCAACTTGTTCCAGTACATCCTTAATCTGCTGATAGTCAGCTATGCAGGACCAACGCGTTGTTGTGACACGTTTGAGAGTCACTGATGAATCATTATGTTTCAAAGCTTCAGTCAGAAGTTGATGCCGATGTGTTGAAAGTGTAAATAAGTCGAACAGCTTTTCAAGGAAGGCAAAAAAAAAATGTACAGCACTCGAATAGCATTCTACACCATTTTTAGTAACCAAGTTTAGAGAATGCGCTGTACAAGGAATCCAGAATGCAAGACTGTTCTTCTTTTTCACTTCGGCTTGTAGACCATTGTACTTACCACTCGTCGTAGCTTTGTCCGCGGCAGTTTCCCAGGTCTAGGTCATGCATCTTCAAAAATTCCATCAAGGCTTTGAACATCAATTGAGCGCCATGGCCTTTGTTTGCCATGAATGTTACAAAGCGTCCCATGGGGCCATCGTTCTCCATGTACCTCAGTACAAGGGTCATTTTTTTTTTTTTAGCTCATCTGGCGACTGCCTACATGGGCATTAGTCGCCGTATTAAAACTGGCGTAGTTCTAGGCTACTTTAAAATAAAATTAAACGAAAAAAAACACCCTAAATGGGGGAAAGGAAGCAAGCTCCTGCGTCGGGGATGGGTCCCCCCGGCGCAGGAGCGTGCAACCTAAAGGAAAAAAAACAAAACAAAAAACAAATGCAAAAAAACAAAACAAAACAAAAAAACAACCCTGCTTAAATAATAGGAAGAAGGCCGGCCTTTCCCCAAAAGTCAATAAGTTCACCAGTCCATGTGCACGCACTCATCCCGAGTACAAGGGACAGGTGGTAGCGACCCCGCCCATCCCGGTACCGGGACAGGTGTCGTGCGCGAAGATCACCCAGACTGGGACATTTGACAAGAATGTGGCGAACAGTCTGAGGGACGACGCAGTCGTCGCAATAAGGCGCTGGCGAGCGCTCCATCAGATAGCGATGCGTCACACGAGTGTGCCCGATTCACAGACGACAGAAAGCGACCTGAAGCCATCGCAGCATTGGGGATAGGTCCATGGGAACAGTCGCGGCGCAATG
Organism: Ceratothoa steindachneri; assembly: GCA_963969495.1. Taxonomy (NCBI): domain Eukaryota; kingdom Metazoa; phylum Arthropoda; class Malacostraca; order Isopoda; family Cymothoidae; genus Ceratothoa; species Ceratothoa steindachneri. The sequence goes on from OZ018324.1 coordinate 8,963,700, forward strand.
GCACGCAACTTTAAGTTCCCTTCGACCGTCTCCCATCTTCTTCGCCAAGCAGTCCGAAGAGCTGCCCGTATTCCTGCCATGTAGTTGGTGTGAGGAAGAGCGAAACGCTGGTCCGGTCGCAGAGTCCTCGCGGACTCTTTGGAGCCCTCATCGGCGCGCTCATTCCCCGCAATTCCTACATGTCCAGGAACCAAGCAAAAGATAATCTCGACATCTGCCCGGCTCACCAAAACCGTGGCGTCACGGATATCGCGAACCAGGGGATGCGGAGATTCCAATGCCCCGAGAGCACTCAGGGCGCTTTGTGAGTCGCTATAGATCACAATCCGGTCTCCGAACCGGGCACGTCGCGTAATCTTCCGTACTGAGTGGTGTATTGCCACCAGCTCGGCCGTGAAGACAGACGCAGCGCCTGTTAGAGCCCCGGTGACTTCAAACAGAGGGGATACGGCGTGGAAGCCGACCCCCTCTTGGGACTTGGAGACAACCGTATACACTGGCACGGTTCCAGCGTGACACGATGTGTGCTCCAAAAAGGTCGAACGCAATACTCCCGGCGCAGTACAAGCTTTGGGAGCAGAGGTGGCGACAAATAGCCAAATGTGGTACCCTCCAGGGTGGCGTCCTGGGCAGAACCAGGGGCGCCACCGGCCCGAGAGCTATATCTAGCTCTCGAAGGAGTTTCCTGGCCCTAAACCCAAAGGGCTTAGGGTATGACTGGCGTCTTTCGGCGGCATAGGCACCATCGAGATCAGCTGCGGATGCAGTGAGAGCTGTTGGCGACTGAGGGATGCGCCGGGCTCGCGTGTACAGGCGTGTGATGCACTGCACGCGGGGCAGAGCGAGTAGCATCTCCCCAGCATCGACCAACAGGCTCTTAATGGGAAAAGTGCAGAAGGCACCGGTCGCAAGGTGAAAGCTGGTATGATGGATCGAATCCACCTTCCGCAATAAACGCTCGGCTGCGGATGCATTAAACTCGCATCCGTAGTCGAGCTTCGAGCGAACAAAGGATCGATAAAAAAGTAGGGCAGTAGCCCTATCAGCGCCCCAAGCGCTGAACGTCATGGAACGGAGAATATCCATGGCGCGGATACAAGAGACCCTAAGGCTGCGAATATGAGCCTCCCAGGTTAGGCGTCGGTCGAATACAAGACCAAGGAAACGGTGCGACTCAACCACATCCAGGCGCACCCCATTAAGAAAGAAATCTGGGTCGGGGTGAAGCCGTGGATGGCGGCAGAAGTGCACCACCTTAGTCTTGGCCAAAGAAAACCGAAACCTGGGAGCTTCGGCATAGCTAGAGACGCGGTTCAATGCCTGTTGGAGTCGACGCTCCAAAGTTAGCATCTGGGCCGCGCCAAAAGAGATCGAAAGGTCGTCCACGTAGAGCGTAGCGAGAACATCTTCCGGCAGCACCGAGGTGATGCAGTTGATGCTCAGGGCAAAGACTGACACTGAGGAAACTTCCCTGCGGGACACTCTCTTCCTGCTCCTTTGGGCCGGAGAGGGCTCCCCCCCACCCGTACGTGGAATCGACGATCTCGCAAAAATTCAGATATAAACATTGGGAGGCGTCCCCTCGCCCCCATCGTGTGGAGAGTCTCTATGATACCGTGTCGCCATGCGGTATCATAGGCCTTCTCCAGATCGAAAAATACCGTGGCGTAGTGCTGTCTACGAAGGAAAGCCTCGTAGACGGCATTTTCCAGTCGGAGCAGAGCATCCGACGTGGAGTGAAACTTGCAGAAGCCGCACTGTGCGGAAGACAGATGGCCTCCGCTGTCCAGGAAAAAGGTTAATCTAACATTTACCAATTTCTCCATCAACTTGAACACGCAAGAGGTTAGAGAGATTGGGCGGAAACCGGTCGGAGTAGAGTGATCTCTCCCCGGTTTGCGAAAGGGAGGCACAGTAGCGATTCGCCAGGAGTCTGGGAGAAGACCTTCCACCCAGATCCTGTTGAACAAATCTAACAGAAAGGCCATTCTTCGCTCACCTAGGTGTCGAAGCATGACGTACGGGACATCGCCCGGACCATAGGCGGTGTCCGCGCACGAAGCGAGAGCGGACCCCAACTCGCTCACAGTAAACTTGTCGTTAAAGGGTTCTCCGCCTCTGGAGATAAAATTCAGCCGGCGGCCTTCCGCAACATCACGACGTGCATTGAATGCTGGCGGAGCAGCATCACGGCTAGAGAATGCGGAAAAAGCGGTCGCTAAGGATTCCACCACGGACGCGGGGTCCGAGATTGCGGTCCCATTCTCCTGGAGAACGGGAGGGGGGTCCTGCGAGAACTTGCCCCGAATCCTTTTGACTCGCTTCCACACCTCAGCTAAAGGGATCTACCCGTTAAGTGAAGACACGTATGCCCGCCAAGAAGAGTGGCGGGCGTGCTTCGAAATATACCAGAACCTAGCCCTAGCCCGACGAAATTCAGTGACAGTGAAATTGTTCGGGCGGCGCTTATAGCGCATGTAGGCATAACGCTTCTGTTTGAGGGCCGTCTCACACTCGGCTGACCACCATGGGAGTGGTCGGAGTGCAAAACGGCCAGACGTCCTAGGAATAGTAGTCAGGCCCACGGCGATGAGGTTGCCAGAGAAGAACTCAACGGCCTCATCTACCGACCTAAACTCCTCGAGTAAGATAGAAAATTCAGTCATTTCCTGAAATGCAGGCCACCTCGCCCGCGCCAAGCACCACCGAGGTGGGCTCTCAGGTGGCAGTTGCCCTGAAAATTATATTTGAATGGGGAAGTGATCACTACCATGGAGGTCATCGACCACCCCCCAATCAAAATCAGGCTGTGCATCCGAAGAGCACAAAGATAGGTCAAGGCAAGAAAATGAAGCGGTTCTCGGACAGTGATGCGTAAACTCATCCACGTTTATGACACCCATCTCAAGCTCTTCGATCAGATCGGCAAGGTTTGTTCCCTGGGATTGTTGGAGTAATCTCCCCAGAGAGGATGACTGCCGTTCAGATCTCCAAGCAAGAGATAGGGCCTCGGCAACCGTGCCACGACGCGGTGGAAGTCCCCCGCGTCGAAGTCAGCTGACGGTGGAATGTACGCAGAAATGATAGTATACCTCCTATCCAGGTGCAGCTGCACAGCCACTGCCTGAAAGGAGGTATCTAAAGATAAAGGAAGAACGGAGACATCATGCCGGGTGTAAACCGCGCATCCCCCAGCCCAGCCATCCCGCGGTGGTGGGGTCGCAAGACCCTTATACCCCGGGAGGGCAGGCAGGGGGCACGCGCCTAGCATGGTCTCCTGCAAAAAGATAGCTAACGGGAAACGGGACGAGACGAGCCTCCGCAGCTCCTCCCAGTTGGCCCGGAGTCCACGGCAATTCCATTGAAGGAATATGCCCTCCAGGCCTAGCTCGGAGGAGACGCGGGGGCGCTCCTTGAACTGAAGACCCTCACGGGAATGGCCGTACGCGTCCCGGGGGCAGAACCCCGGGCGCTGTTGGCCGGACAAAGCGCTGAAGGCGCTGTCGCCTTCGAGGACTTATTGGGGGAGGTTGGGCTCGCCATGCGAGTATTTTCCTCCCTCAGCCTCGAAACCTTAGGCGGGCGTTGCGGCTTCGGAGGCGAGAGCCCCTCTTTTCTAGGAACAACCGTCTCCGAGCCACCTGCTCCACCTCGGGTCGTGGGCGAGGGAGCCGCAGCTCCTTTGTTGCTGTCCTCCTTTCGGGGGACAGCTTTATGAATCCCGGAAGGTGGCCTAGCGACCATCTTCAGGGGTGTTGCCTCCTGTGAGTCTAACGACTCGGTGGAGGCGCGTGGCCATTTCGCCTTACGGGAAACGGTCACGCTGGGGAAAGAGGAGGGAGCCCTGGTTTTAGCCCGGGCTGGGTATGAACCCTTTTTGCTGCGAGCTTTAGCAGGGGAGCGCCTGGGTTGGGTAGAGCCCGCAGAAGGGCTCCGAATGGGCGCGGAAACAACCATGCTCGTTGGCCTGGATCAACTAGGAGCAGAGGGTGCCTTTCTAGCTATTAAGGCATATGACGTCCCAGGCAGAGCCGGGCGCGCCAGGACCAAGTCCTTAGCCTCGCGGAATGAGAGTCGATCATGGGCCTGAATGGCCAGGATTTCTTTCTCAAGGAGATATGCCCCACATTGCTTCGAAGAAGCAGGGTGCGGCTCTCCACAATTGACACACTTGGCCACACACCATTTGGACTTATCGTGTGCGACCTTTGAGCAATTTACACAGACTTCGGGTCACCCCGACTTTGCACTTCTAAATGAGCAATTCGTATGGCCGAAGCTGTGACAGTAATAGCACCACCGCGGCAGTGGCACGAATGCCTTCACGCGGTAGCGGTATCAACCGGCACACACCGACTCAGGGAGCTTGTCACAGTCGAACGTGACGAAGAGTTAAGGGGTGGGTCTCAAGGCCCCTCCCTGTTTTCTCAATGAGCAATTCGTATGGCCGAAGCTGTGACAGTAATAGCACCCCCGCGGCAGTGGCACGAATGCCTTCACGCGGTAGCGGTATCAACCGGCACACACCGACTCAGGGAGCTTGTCACAGTCGAACGTGACGAAGAGTTAAGGGGTGTGTCTCGAGGCCCCTCCCTGTTTTCTCAATGAGCAATTCGTATGGCCGAAGCTGTGACAGTAATAGCACCACCGCGGCAGTGGCACGAATGCCTTCACGCGGTAGCGGTATCAACCGGCACACACCGACTCAGGGAGCTTGTCACAGTCGAACGTGACGAAGAGTTAAGGGGTGGGTCTCGAGGCCCCTCCCTGTTTTCTCATCACACGTTCGACCTTGACCACCCCATGGTCGGCCAGCTCTAGGGTGATGTGCTCAATGGAGTAGTCAACGAGTTCCCTCGCATAAACTACTCCTTTCACAAAGTTCATGGTAGAGTGCGGAGTCACACTCACCGGGGTGCCATGAAGTGTCCGAAGAGCACTTATCTTGGCCGCCTCGGCGGGATTCGCCGCATTCACCAGAAGGCTCCCGTCCGAGAAACGGGTCACCTTCGGCTCTCTACCAATTGCACTAGCTAATCCTCTCCTCTGATGGATCATGTTGCCCTTGGACAACATGCTGCCATCAGTGGAGCGAATAACGAGGAAGCGCTTGATGCCAGCGGGCTTGAAAACGCCAAGTAACCTCTTAATGAGGGGCCCCGATGTCATCGAGGCTCCTCCCTGTGCACTCTTGGTCTTAGTCTTAGTCAGGGGCTCCGCACACGGTAGGGTAGAGGGGCCGGATGTGCCGATATTGGCTTGGTCACCCACCAAAGTGGCAGCAGACCCATCCGTCCCCGCAGCCCCCGCAGATGGAGAGGAGCCCCAATTCTTTTTGGTATTTCTTGTCTTTTTATTCTTCTTTTTAGGAGAGGAGGGTGGGGAATGAACCCCCTTCTCACCTCCACCGGCAGAAGCCCCCATGCCAGATGGACCGGCCTCAGCCAGGTCCTTCTCCGAAATGGACAAGGTTCCGGTAATCATAGGGGCACCTTTCGGAGGAGATCCCTCCCCTCCTTGTACTGCCTCGGATCCCTCAGCCGTTTGAGAAGGATCTTGCATAGGGGCGGATTCGGGTTCGGTGCTTGGCGCCGAGCCCGGATTCCCCCCCATCGAAGGCCCTACCATCTGAGGCTGGGGTTCCTCAAGGACCATGTGTGTCACAGGAGGGGCCTCCAGTTGGCCATTTCCTCCCAAGAACACGCAGGTCCCGTTGGCTGTATTGTCACTAGTCTTGTGTGGGGAGGCACAGGCCTTGAACCCGGCAAGGTTCAATATTCTTGCCAGCAGGTCTTTTGAGGGAAGCGCCTGAAGGGGCCTGGCTTCTCTCCCTCCCTAAGGGGGTTTGCACTACCGAGCCGCTTACACGAGGGGTGGTCGGCAGTGGGCTGCCTGCTGGCTTTCTTGGCAGTCTCCTTGGAAAGAAAAGAGAGGACTGCCGCTGGAAAAGGGGAGGTGCCCGAAAGCACCTCCAGAGAAGGGGGTGAGGGGGAGTCCCCTGCACCCGTAAGCGAAGGAGAGGAGTAAGCCTCCTCTCTGGTTAGAGAAATATGGAGGTTACCCTGCGCAAGCACAGGAGGGGGGGACCTCCATCGTTTCTGTGTAGCTGCACGAGGGCGGCTCCATCGTTCTTATAGGGGAAATTAAGGGGAGATGTGTTTTTGTATTTTTTGTATTATTGGGCATGGTGACCCTCTTTGTTTTACGGGACGCAATCGCTCAACACCTCTTGCAGTAGCCCGCACTGCAAGAGGTGCTTACAGGCCCGGCAGAGCCAGGCGCCACCATTTTGGACTACCCCTCCCGCCTGGTGGCCTGGCAGTCCTTCGGCATGGCGGCTCCACCTTGAACACGGCGTAAAAAAGATAGATTTTGAAGATGAGAGGAAAATGGGTGTGAGGAAGGTTTGGGTGGGGATGAAGCAGGTTGTTAAAAACCAACCACCCCAGACCGGAGCTCAGGGGTTAGGAAACATTGTCCCCTTTCCCCTCAGCCCCGATCCGGGACGGTTGGCTGAGAAGAAGGTCAGCTTCTACCCTGTGAAATTAGAGGCTGACCAGAGAAAGTTGTGGGAGAGGTTGTATTAACAGCGACGAGGTAGGATAGGAAGACAGGCTATCTGAAGGAAGGAAGAGAGGCTAAGCTGGGAACAGACGGGGTGCTGGATCCCGTCAGCAGGGCGGCCAGGATGGCAAATCGCCGCGCCCCTTACGGGGAGTACAAGGGTCAGTTGTCAATGTGTGCTGCATCGGGTGTGGAGTCCAAAGAGTAGTACTCTCATTTCTTAACTCGAGAAATTATTTCTCCGAGTACTTGTTCACCCATTACACTGATAAGTTCTTCCATTATTGTAGATGACAGATAGTTTGTGTGTCCCTTGCCGCGATTGGCTTGAGTTTCGATATGATGTGCAATAAAGTCGTCGTACTGGGCGATGAGTTCAAAAATACCCAGAAAGTTTCCATTTCTAGGTGATCCAACCAATTCGTTGTCTCCTCTAAATGCTAAGACACGCGGGGCAATAAAATGAATAACACTAACTACTCGTTTCAACACTGATCTCCAATAATGCTCTAGATGCTCGACCTGTTGTGTCAGCTCCGTATCAATTCGCCCAATTGCTTTTAACCTCCTATTGAAAACAATTGCAGACTTCAGATGTTCCGTTGACTGCTCTTGACTATGTAGACGTTCTTGTGAATGTTTCCAATCACAGAATCCATTAGACGAAAGCTGAGAAGACTAAAATTTTGCTGTATTTAAGCACATCAATCTGCACGTGAAGCAGTAAACACATCTATTAGAGGAAGAGAAGCATAACCAGTTCCTAGTTATGACCTCCCTATTATGGTTTTGACGACAGCAGAGTCTAAGCGTGCACATTCTTGGAATATTGCGGTCCTTTCTAGGTTGCTGCACCGAGTGTGCAGAGAACAAACCTTCATCACAGTGCTGAACAGTTGATACACCTTTTTTCAGCCAGTATTCCCACATATGCTCCGAAATAATGGATGGCCAAAGTCCAATGTCATTGCCCCCTGGTGGGCCTTCAACTTCAGCTCCTACATAAGATATGCTGCTATCAGCCTCCATTTCTATACGTTCTTCAATTGGACCCGTTACTACTTCTCCATTTTCTTTGTCAGGGTCATCAGCCATTTCCGCTGGAGCATTTTTAGGTTGATCAGGTTCTGCAAAGTCATCAGTCCTTTCTGAATATGTCTTGGTTGAACAGTGAAGAACTGGTCTAATTTTCTTATCTTTGCAGTTCTTTTGCTGATATCACTGTTGTTTTCTTTACTCTACGTCTTTTAGAAGCCCCAGACTCCCAAATTTTTACGCGATGCCTGTGTCTGGTAATCTGCAAATAAACGAAATGAGCTTAGAATTGAAAAACACGAAATGAACTCAAAATTACACAAGATCTAGCTGTCTAGTAGGGTAGAGGGGCTATGGATCGTACTACTAGTGGAAAAATATTCATAAAAAATCAGAAAGTGGTTGGAAATCATAAAATTTATTCTTTAATACATTGAAAAATTAAAGAATTTAAAGGGGTACATTTTGTACAGTCCCTAGCACATGAGCCATGGTTCATATAGGATGGGGGGGGGGGGCATATTATATTTATTTATTTATTGACTGAAGTGCCCCTTGAAACATTGACTCTATTTATCTGACTCTTCGTAATTCTTTCTTCCTTGATGAATCTTCCATTTAACTTGCCTCCATTATTCTTGTTGGCTGATGATTTCTTCTTAATTCTTGATGACAGGATGAGTTCTTCTTGCTTCTTGATGACTTCTTGATGTATCTTCATAATAACTTGCATTTATCTTGATGTAATGATTCCTTCTCTTGAAGACGTGATGATTTCTTGATGAGTTGAGATGAGTTAGCCCTTGAAGTCGTTTTCTTTCCGTTTTCCTTGACATCGGTATTCTCTTGACTTGTCCATAAGGCGGTTTCCGTTTTCTTCTGGGATCTTCTCCTTTAAAAATTGTGGACTGTGGGATCGATCTCGGGTCCTTGAATCCAGAGGCCAGCACTCTGCCGTCACGCTACGGCCAAGTCCGTCCTGACTTGGTAATTTAATGGGCTATTTATATTCTCGCTTTTGAAGGAATTTTTCTCTCTGATACATCTCCGCACCCCCTACGCAGGTCCCTTTCTAGAACGCGCAGCGAATTTGAGGATTGGAGAGAGACTAGTCTTGGATTTCTTAATCGAGGATTACTAGTAGTCTGCGGGATGAGTGGAGTTAATTGAGTGGGATTGAGGAGAGCGAAGTCCGTCCTGACTTGGTAATTTAATGGGCTATTTATATTCTCGCTTTTGAAGGAATTTTTCTCTCTGATACATCTCCGCACCCCCTACGCAGGTCCCTTTCTAGAACGCGCAGCGAATTTGAGGATTGGAGAGAGACTAGTCTTGGATTTCTTAATCGAGGATTACTAGTAGTCTGCGGGATGAGTGGAGTTAATTGAGTGGGATTGAGGAGAGCGAACGAAGCCTTGTCTCTTAATCAATGAGTAATAATAGCATCTCCTTCCAGAATCTCCTGAAGTTCCCGCAGCACCTTTTCTTAATCTCTAGTAGTCGAGCAGGTGCAGTTGTAACGAAGATCAGAAGATTGTTCTGCCTTTTGAAGGTCACCAGTTATATGGGGGAGGGGAGAATTTTTCATGTATTTATCTGTATCATACTTCATCTTGGGATTTCTATATACGAATCTATTTATTTATTTCTTGACTGAAGTTGCCCCTTGAAACAATGACTTCCAGTAATCTGACTCTTAGTATTCTTGTAGGCTGAGATAACTTCTTTAAGTTGGCTGGGTTAATTCTTGATCTTGGTAATTTTTTCTTTTCTTGATGTATCTTCCAATTAACTTGCATTTATCTTGATGTGATGATTCCTTCCAAATTCTTGATCAAAGTGCTGTTTTTCTTCTTAATTTTTGATGACGGGATGAGTTCTTCTTGCTTCTTGATGACGTGATTATTTCTTGATGCGTTGAGGGGATGCTTCTTGACGATTTGAGATGAGTTAGCCCTTTAAGTCATTTTCCTTGAGTCCCGTTTTCTTCTGGAGGAGATCCATTTATCTTGAGTCTTCTTGAGTTGTCCTTAAAGCGTTTTTCGTGGTCTCCGTTTTCTTCGAGAATTTTTTTCGTAAAAATTGTGGACTTAGGGATCGATCGCGGGTCTTTTGAATCCAGAGGCCAGCACTCTGCCGTCACGCTACGGCCAAGTCCGTCCTGACTTGGTAATTTAATGGGCTATTTATATTCTCTCTTTTGAAGGAATTCTTTTTTCTGATAAATCTTCGCACCCCTACACATACACACCTGTGCCATAGTCCATACACACCTGGGTCATTGTCCATACACACCTATAGGCACCACCAAATGGACATAAAAACATGGAATGCTGAATGATTATTTAATTCTGTGCCTCAATAACCAAACAATAGAAAAATATTATTTTAGTCATACACAAATAATTATTTGAGCGCTCTCTCCATGTTGCTGCCCTGAAATAACAAAATGAGGTCCATTTATGTCAATATAAACTTAGTAAACTGCTACTGTTATCCATTCACGACTATAGGCACCACCAATTTGACATAAAAAACTGTTAAACCCCAGATATACGGTCTATGACACTACCTGCCTCTCATCAGGGTCTATAGACCCTGCCTCTCATAACATACGAGCAAAAGTATGTAAACAAAGTCTTACCACAAATCAAACACTTGAGCATATTATGTCTTAGTCACACCAAATTTCCTACAAACCCTTATCAGTTAATCTAAAATACCTTATAAACATCATCAACATATATATAAGACCAAAAAATAACACTTAAGAGGTTAAAAATAAATTGTTTATTTCTATTAAAATTTATTTTTGGTGGGAGGCCCCCTCTTAGTGGGTGGCCCAAGGCCCCGGTTCCTTGGGCCCCTTCCTTAATCCAGCTCTGGTCGGTAGCTTTTGATGTGTCCTTTGGGTTTTCAGGGTTTTGGGAGGAATATTATATTCGCTGTCTTCAACGCGGCAGGAAAATGCCCGGTGTTTAGGCATGCGTTGAAGATTTTGAGTAATGATGATGGTATATTGTCGGGCGCGGTTGTTATGGGTTGTTTAGTGATTCCACTAATACCTGGGTTTCTTTGTTTAAATGATGATATGAAAGCTTTGAGTTCTTGTATAGTAAAGGCCAATTATTTATATGTGTTATCTAGGTCAACAATATAATAAACAGTACACATAACGACCAATCACTCAGATGTAGGTCACTTTGATGCTCGCGTCCTTCTACACACTTCAAAACTTTGGAACAATTTACCTTCTTATGTTTTTCTTCATCACCATGATCTGTCAGGTTTCAAACATAAGGTCTATCACTTCCTCTTAAATCCCTAAATATTGTTCCATGTTTCTGTTTTCCTGTTTTCTAAATCTATGTACATTTCATCTTCGGCCAGGTTTTGATGTAAACATTGGCTCGTGTCAGGTGCATTCAACATAAAAAAGACACCCACGATGCGCTAAAACCTGTTACAGAACCAACAACTGAGTTGGAACTGGCCTGCAAACACTAATAGAAAGGCGGATAGTAGAGCGACTGGGACCGAACTTCCCGACCTATATTACAAACAGTGCCGCGAAAAGATCAGATCTATGCCTTTCAAATTGCAAAATACATTTTAAATATTATATGGAACCAATAAATGTACTCTGCAGTGACCACATAATAACTTTATTCACCGTTAACCAATAAACCATCCAGATCCCAACGGAAAAATGGAATGCATATCACAGAGACGAATGGGAGAAATACAAACAAGACCAAAGAATCTACGCACCAAACGGACTCAACGAAGCAATACTAGAAAAGATCGACGAAGAGCTAGACAAAATAAGGACTACCATCTTAACATCAGATAATGAAGTTATTCCGAGTTAGGGTCTTTTCTGTTTGGCGGCAAGCGGATCTTTTGTACCAAATTTTCACCACTAATGCAGTTTTGAGTGTTGAATACGAATATAACATTTCTTTTGGGGAGAATTGAAAGGAAGTATCTAAATAAAAGAAATTTCAAACTGTAAATTTTGGTTTGTCCGATACATTTTGAAAACAAAAGAAATGGAAATGAAACGCACTTAGACTGCCATATGATTTTCCTATATTATTGTTCACTCCCTTTATTATTTCCTCAAACATTCATTTGTATTTAGATATAAGTATCCCATAATACTTTTTTAAACAAATTTTCATTTTTATTGCGTTTTCGCCACATAAATTCACATATGTAGGAATCGAGCATCTCACGGTGGGTACCACCGTGTTCCAATATGTTTCACCTTTGTGAAGTAAATTTAAGGAGACTGCTCGTGAGGGTTTAGCACTGCGAGGGGGACCCCCCTACAATGATCCTGAGTTTCAATCAATTGGGGAGTCTGGGGGGCACAGCCCCCAGTATACAATCATAATTGTTTATAGAATAATGTTCTAAACTAGTGCGCATTAAATTTTGTTTTTTTAATACCTCTTTTCATTTCTCCAAAAAATAAATATTATATTCGTATTCAGCACTCAAAACTGCATCATTGGTGAAAATTTGGTACAAAAGATCCGCCTGCCGCCAAACAAAAAAGATCCCCAGAGTAGCTTAAAAAAAACCCCAATAAAATGGACCCCAGAAATGAAACAGAAAAGACTGAAAATAAGAGTATTGAATGAGAATATCCAAAAGAACGGACTAACTCAGAAAATATATTTAAACCTTAAAATGAAAAGGAGAGTATTAATGACGGATATTTGCTGATTAACAAAAGAAACTACAGATACGAATCTATTCAAAATATCGGTAAGAATTAGCGACCAGAGAATTTTCCAAAATAAAACGAATGAGAACCACACAAAGCAAGGAAAATTAAAGAAAAGGACAGATAATCGAAGATGAATGTGAAATAAAAAAATATTCAAAGAAGACTGAAAATGAGTGTTCAACATAAGCGAGGAAGAAAATGACTTATTTTTATATAGCTTTTGAAAACCAAATATCGAAACATTAAACGATTAAATTGAAAGAACATACCCCTATCACTACATCGAATAGGGAAGAGACAAACGAGTGAATTGATGCAAAAATCACCACCGAAGGGCTGAGAGATATCATCCGAAACTTCCACCAAAACACCAGGAAAGTCTGGTCTCACTATGTAGAACTACATTCATAGAGGCCCCAAACAATATACTCGAGGAGCTAATGAATGTTTAATGTCTGCCTAAAACGCAAGATATTACCCTAATAAACTAAAGATTGGAAACATGTGTAGATAGAGGGGAGTAGGAAAGGGGGCAAAGAAAAAATAATAGCATAGGCGAGTTGCGAACAGCTTCCCGCGTCGCTGGACCACTGTTAGCCAGCGGTGAATCCACTCGGCCATCCTGAGTCTCAAAAAAGACTCATTCAAGCAAAGCTTTTAAGCCACTCGTCTGCACTTCTCGTACGCTACACATGATATTTATTCCAAAACCTGGGTTGGCTAAGACCACTCTTCAAACTAAGATCCTTTAGCTAGAAAAACAAGAATAGAATACACCAGGCCATCACTACGGTACCCAACGATTGCAATGTTCAATGTCTCGAAGTAACCTTTTTTAGAATGCAATGTATACAGAATAAGTCCTATCAATAATTACGGATACCAGACGAGCAGAAAGATCTGCATATGGATGTAAATATAGAACCCTTGAATAAAATTATATATAAAAGGACAAATAGATTTATAGAAAAGTCATCGGGAGAAATTGATTGAAGGACTTGTCAACCATAAAGCACGAAGGTGGAGACAACACAGACTGTTCCCAAGTTCCACAACAAAATGGTCCAAAAGGAAGAAGAGCATATTTATTTTTGAAACTAAATACGACTATCCGAATCAGACATTAAGATAACCAAAATGCTAATTAAAACTACTGAAACAGGACCTATAAAAGATATTGAAAAGTCGCCCTAATCAGGACATACGAACCTCAAACAAATATAGAGACAAGAATTAATAGATAAAAAGCAACATATAAAACAAAAATAAAGAAAGAATCAATGAGTAAAAAAACATGAACTGAAAGATACAAGCATATGTAAATAGAATTCAAATAACAGCAATGCAAAATAGAGAAAATGCGAGAACGACTGTTACTAGCAATAACAGTGAAAAATGCTAACAATGTTTTGAACGCTTAAATACGTCGCGCATGAAGCACAAAAACAAACAACTCTCTCTCTCGGAGCCTAGAAGGCCTCTGTCGGGGAAGGAGTTTTGAAGGACAAATGGTGCTACTTATTCTTTTACACATCTCTTCCTCTTTTGAATTACTCTTAACCTCTAACTTACTTTACTACTTGAACTACCGTCATGGACAGGAGTTTTGAGACTAATAATTTTTTTTATTTGTTCAATTCTTTTAATAAATTATTATTATGTAATTAATTATTGTTTTATTTAGCATAGATACCGAACAAAAATTATCATATTATAATATTTTGAGATGAAAATTGAATAATGAATGTAGAGGTTCTAACTATTGCATGAATGATTTGGGCCTTAGATAGCAAATGCAATAGTCAATACTTATATAAATTTTATTCTTTGGGGTTTGACTGATCGTACCGTAAAGATAACGTGGATTTGAACCTTTCTAGCTATCATGAGAATGTAATGATTCAAGTTAACAAAAATAGGATATATTGTAATCTTACAATAATCTATGATTTGAAGTTATTATTATACAAAATAAAATTGAATGACGGAGAGGATATTTAAGGGATACAAATTGAATGCTATAGAAAATATTGAAAGTTACATAGATGATTTAAGTTGAAATGGAATACAAGTTATGTGTTTGGAAAGTTAATATCTGAAATTACGTGACGAGAATGGTGTTCACAGGTGTATATGAATATGTAAGTTTATGACTAATGATGGAATGTGAATTGAGGTCTGTAAATGAGAGAAGGAATAGGGATTAGGACCTACTCGCTTGTGTGGATTGTTTGCCGAGAATAAGTGGAAGAGGAATTTGGACTGGCCTTTCTTTGAAGCGACGCTGGGCACAAGTGGACCTTGAACAGCGATTCAATGTAGATGTCGAAAGGCGTGTTCGTATGTGTTTGAGTAAGGGAAAATCTTATATAAACAGAATTTTGTAGTATTGGTGGTGATGTTACATAGAAATAATTAATTCTCGTCACAGAGTAATTGATTGATGATTATATTTGATGCTTGTTTTACACACACACACACACATATATATATATATATATATATATATATATATATATATATATATATATATATATATATATATATATATATATATATATATATATGGTTAAGGTACATTGACGATGTATTTTCTGTATGGCCTAATGGCCATGATTTTGATAACTTTTTTAATAATTTGAATAATTTGCATGTCTCCATCAAATTTAAATATGAATGGGAATATGATAATAGATTACCCTTTTTAGATGTCCTCATTAATAAAGATCACCATGAATTAAAACTTGACGTTTATAGGAAACCAACCCACTCGAATGCCTATATACATTATTTTTCGTTTCACGATAATACTGTTAAAAAATCGGTAATTTCTAACCTTTTCCTTAGAGCATATAAAATATGTCATCCTTCCTATTTAGATGAAGAAATTGTCATTATCAAGACCATTTTTTTCTAATTTGTATTACCCCGATTGGTTCATATCGTCTGCCCATTTTGCAGCTAGGAAAACATTCTATGGCAATAAGCCTTCCCGCAAAAATGACCTCAACAAATGTATAACATTGCCATTTAATAATAAATTAAATAGTTTAAAGGACATATTTGGAAAAGCGGGTATTAATCTAGCCTTTAAATATAATAATTCCTTAAGCCAATTGATGATGGCCAGGAAACCCAAAGAACATCATAACATAGGAGTATATGCAATACCATGCAACGATTGTCACAAAGTTTATATAGGGGAAACGGGGAGAAATCTAGGCAAGAGATTGTATGAACACAAAAGAGATATTAGAGTGGGCAGCGAAAGCAGTGGAAAATTTTGCCATGTTAGAGACAAGAATCATACGATCGATTTCAATGGAAGTAAAATGGTATTCAAATCGGCTAACTATGTTAAGAGAAGAATCGTAGAATCGAGCTTGATATCGTCAGTTCCTAATTTAAATCTATCTGAGGGTCAATTTTCGTTTAATCCTGTAATACGAAAGGAAATAAACAAAATAGCGAAATGTCAGCCCTTCAATATGTTTAGGCCTACCCCCCCCCCCCCCTGATTAGCCACAAGTAGGGGATTAGGGGTAAAAAAGAGGGGATCTTTCACGACCTGACTGTGTTATGTATGTAAGCATTTTCAAATATTTTCCCTCCAGTGTCAGTTGAAAAAGGGTGTGAGATACACCGAAACTGTTCTGAATTAAATTGTCTTCGGAGAATGTGGTTTAATTCCTCATCTTTTCTTGCGATATTGCATTAATTTTCATCATATATATATATATATATATATATATATATATATATATATATATATATATATATATATATATATATATATATATATATATATATATATAATGGAATGGAAGATATCACATTGGCGTGATGTATATCAGTGAAAGATAATGGTCAAGATCTTATTTATAACTATCGGATGTTTCGGCAAGATGCCATTTTCAATTAATAATGAAGAAACTAGGCAAGGAGCCCAGTATATATAAGGTAAGACACATTCTAAACAAAATGAAATGGAAACAATCTGGAAAGTTACTAATCTCCGAGACTCATTGCTTCTGGTCGTTTATAAATACGATTGGCGACTTTATTCGATATATTTATTAAATTTGTATTGCCCTTCAGATAAATTGAAATTATCAACTTTTTGATGATGATGGATTCCGCAATTCTCCTCCCAATATAAGTGTTTGATTTAGAAATCATTTTTGCTTGATTAATTTCAATTCTATGGTCGTGCTTTTGCATGTGCGTAAAGAGTTCGTACACCTTCTTATATCAGCTAAATATTCTGTCACCCTCTTATTAAAGGGCTCCGACTCTCCGATGTATGTTAATTTGCAATTAAGCATGGTATGTTGTATACTCCAGCATCGAGATCGATTGGATGCAGTCTAGTCAAGGATTTTCGAATGGCATTAGAATATTTAAATGTAATATTTATGTTATTTCAGTTCGCATATGATTTTAGGGGGGCAGGGCTGGAGCATATGGGGAAACTAATACTTTTTTTTTTTAAATCGTCCCTTCGCGGTGTGGAGATGGCATAGAAGTTTTTTCGCGCTTTCGAATGGCATCTATTTATGAGGTGAATGGGGTATTTTAGTTCAATGAAAGTGCAGATAAGGTAGTTATTTCATCCTGAAGGAAGATTGAGTCGCACGTTCTATAGGCTCGAAGAAAGAGGGAAGAAATAACGGATTTGTCATGTAATGGGGAAAAAAAAATGTATGTAAGCATTTGACTTTTTAGGCTTTCGATAGACTGAGCACTGAATATGATTATTTAAACGGTGGATATTTACGTCTAGAAACGGTAGAGAATTGTTATGTTACCATTCTTCATTATTAGTTGAAAATGACATCTTGCCGAAACTAGTCCGATAGTTATAAATGAAATCTTGATTCAAATATTGTGGTTTACCCTTATCATATATATATATATATAAATATATATATATATATATATATATATATATATATATATATATATATATATATATATATATATATATATATATATATATATATGAACATAATTTCTCCAGGATTATTATTTATAGGAAGCGCCAGAGGGCATTGCTATAATGAACTTAGGCCTAACGACGGAGGATCGACTGCTAACGAGTTGGGAAATTAGAAGGAATGGAAGAATGAGCGTTAACGAAAATAAAATGTATTTAAGAATTAACAAATGTAAACAGGATGGATTCAATATAACTTTAGACAAATTGGTATACAGGAGTGATAGTTTAATGTCTATTTATAGGACGTTGAATAGAAAGTCAAATATGATGTTAAATAAAATAGAATCACAATACGATATTAAATTGTATGCAAACAGTAGTGTTAATAATAGTGGAATAAATAATAATGGATCACAATGATATGTAAATTAGGATGTGCGATAATAGTATGTTAGCGATCACAATGGTAATAGTAAATTGGGATCTGAAATTAATTAAAAATTTCTATTAATACGCACTCACGCTTGAGATGATTTATTTTATTAGCCAGATTGGAAAACTCTTTTGCCCAAGCCTTGCGAGTCTGGAGAAGAGGGCACAATGAGGCAGATTTAAGACGATTGGGATTTATTTTAAACAATGCGGCACTCGAGTAATTTGTTATATAGGGGAATTCTTATTTGTTTTATAAATGTATATATATTGGATTTACAGATACAGATACCAGTTACATTGAAGTACCCGGAATAACAAATTATTTAAATTACTTTTGGAGCAGTGCAGATTTACACGATAACAATATATTTTCAGTAATACAATATCATTGTACGAGGGGTGGTCAATAAGTTTGGCAATTCGGATATAAGAAACAAGATATGAGGAAAAGTGTTTTATTATTTTTCAATATAACTACCCTCGACTTCAATGCACGTGCGCCATTTGTCCCTGAGGCTTCGAATTCCTGACAACCATAAATCTCCCGACTGCTGTTCAATCCACTCCTAGACGGCGAGTTGGACATCTTCATCGTCCCCAAACCGGCGTCCACGCAGTGCAGCTTTGAGCAGTAGTCGCTAGGGGCCAGATCTGGACTGTAGGGGGGATGGTTGAGCTCCTCGAATCCGCACTCGCGCAGGGCAGCTTGTGCAACTCTGGCCTTTCGGCTGGCAATTCGGT
Organism: Ceratothoa steindachneri; assembly: GCA_963969495.1. Classification (NCBI taxonomy): domain Eukaryota; kingdom Metazoa; phylum Arthropoda; class Malacostraca; order Isopoda; family Cymothoidae; genus Ceratothoa; species Ceratothoa steindachneri. The sequence continues at coordinate 8,982,152 of OZ018324.1, forward strand.
TTTCAACTGAGAGTGTGACTCAGTTTAGTTGACCCCATGGTTAAACATATCGAAGCCGCGTGATTTTCGGTAGTCGGGGACAGGGTCAATTCAAAGGAATTTGAGAGGTCTAGGAAGTTAAATGACATTAAGTCATAGGGTGACGCCACAGACATGGATATCACACGCCATCCCCTTCAATACCATACTTTTCTGCAATCACTTTTAGATCCCTCCTCTCACTCACCTTTCAAAGGCTAGAACCAACATGTCCCCATATATCCCTCTCTCTCAGCCATCAACACCAGGCCATTTGCATATACCAACAATAAAACCCTTCTCTCAACAATCTCACATCCCTTTTCCTCTTTCCCATAAACATGTTTTATCAGTACTCCATCGTTAGAGACATTAAACAGTCATGCCGACATCACACAACCTTGTCTAACACCCTAAGTCATAACGTATGTCGCATCACTCAGCCCGGCTCTTTCACCCTCGGATGCGTTACTACATAAATAATTTTTACACCATCCAATAAATAGTTTAACGTTCACTCCATATATCCTTTTTAGCATCTCAGCGAATATATCATCTACTCCAGCTGCCTTCACATTTTCCGACCTCTGAGAGAACTAACAACCTATTGCATCCTCCTCTTCGATACCAGGAGAAAACATCCAATTCACGCCCACGAAGCTAACCATATTTATAGTTGTATCATCCTTTCACAAATTATACAACTCAAAGTATTCTTGCGATCTACTTTTGACCTCATACCTCACAAATACGCTGACATTCTTGTCGATATTCACACAGCTATTCTTACTTCCTTCCAAAATAGGTTCCTTTTCCCATTCATCTTCCCTCCAAATACTTCATTTCCTGCTTCTATGCGCATCCCGCTAAGCACTAGGTGAAAGGAAATGAAGAGCTTCCGCTGGCGATTTGGATTTCGGTTTAATCACTTTTCTTTCCATATCCTTGTGTATTCATACAACCAAAGCACAGTCTTTCTCATTTCCATGTACGCCATCTTTTGGTTTTCCATTATACTCTTCACATCGTCAAACAATATTTTACTTCCTCTTTCCAGTTCTAGTATACCCACAGCCCTTGCACTACCTACTACAACTTAAACATGCTCCAAATTTGCCCTATCTCCGTGGTCAGAGACATTTCCTCTTCTACTCTCCCCTTTATATGAGGAGCATTTTACCTCTTGTCCTTTCTTCCTCATATTACGTCACTCAAGCACCAACTAAATTAACCTTAAACAGCATAATCATTTTATCAGAAAGCCCCATACTCATACCTCTTTCACATCAAATACGTCCCACAGCTTATTCTTTGCTACAATACTAAAACTTAAATTATCACCCTCTCCTTTGACAACGTTTATTTATGCACATCCTTGTGCTCAACCCGTTCTAAAAGAAATTATATTTTTCAGTGGTGGCAGGATGAATGAGATGGGTGTTCATCATTTGAATTATATAATAGTAAAAAGTCTTGTTTGTTCTTGATCCTCTAGGCTTCAGACTTACCCAAAGCCATCTCGTTTCGGCTGGCACTCGAATCAGCCCTTGCTGCCGTTTTTGTGGTGGGGGATCAATCGGTGGCCCATCTTCTACTAGAATGCCCTCATTTCGCCATCGCCAGTGGTCCTATTTCGCGACCTTTTCAACTATCCATTGCTCGTCCCGCCTTCATTTCCTTCTGGCAGAGGAATCTCTTAAACCGTCATTTTTATCTCATAAGTGTTCGTCTCCCTCTTTTATAATTAATTTGCACCTATTTGTTTGTGCTGTCATTTAGAATCCACTGGGATTGGGCAGCAACTCAACTTGTTTCTTCTTTAAATCCTTGTGCTCAAAGAATGTTTGTTACTTTTCAGCACAGAATTTTACCACCATCGCCGGGAGGACTAAAAGCTCGTTATCCACTCTCAAATCATCACCTATTCTTCAAATCTTAACTCCTACAACCGTCAACTCATACCCATTGTCACCTATCACTGGTCCAGTGATTCCAAAACCTTTCTCAACTTCACTTAAATCTTTACAGAATCCATATCTTGACCCCAAAATTCTCGAGCTTATAGATTCTTCAACCATTGCATCGTGTCATTCACCACTCCACAGCACTACTACACCCTCCTTATTCCTACCGCCCTGATCGTACTAGATCCCACAAAAATTCTCTATTCCTTTTCATGTCTGTCTCACATAAGAGCAAGCATCACATTCTATGCTACTCTGTATGGAGTGGCAGCCACGCCCATTGCCATGAATGCGTGTCGCGCTCCTACGATAAAGCCTTAGGGGGCGCGATTCCATATTCTGGGCTGGAGGACGGTATGGGTATTTTTCCTGCCTTACATACAAGCAAAAAGGAGGGATATAGAAAAAGGGGCAATAGAAGAGATAAGGAAGGGAGGATGGACTGAAATCATGCTACCACCACCCTCCAACAAGAAGCAAGAGGCAAATGATTAGAACGCCGTCTGTGTTACAACTTTTACAGTACCTGGCGCAACGGACTCTTAACTCATAAGACCAGGAATCTAGTGCCCCCAAGATTTTGCAAAGAGCCAGACCAGACGAGCATCACTGACCAGGATAAACAAAAAGGAAGTCGCAGGCTGGAGCTAGAATACAATAAAAGTCATCTTAGTGACAGGCAAACCTGCTGCTACCCAGCCCCAACGTCAAGATGTGAGCCCGCCAACTGCTCTGATATTCAAATATAGGAAAAAATACCTCAAATATTCCAAACTTGTATTTTAACTAAAATAGTCACTCATTCTTAGCTTGATCTAATGAAAAACATTTCAGGTCCCCAGGTTTTTCAGTCCAGTTTTTTAACCCCGCCCTTCGTAGTTCGTCCCACATGTTTTGATAAGGAACTGAGAGTGCTTTAACATCACAATAACGTATCGGATCTGAAAGAGACGAAAATTGACAAGTCATGTCACTTTGCTGCACAATGCAATTCATCAAGTCTAATGTTTTCCTCAAGAGTTCAATCCTACAGATTGAAACTCTACTTTTATACGAATAAAGGTTTTTTTTTGTTGTTCCTAAACGTTTTCCATCAACAGATACTTCAGCTCTCTCTCTATGCACCGGGGTACAGCTCCAAATAATAGACGTTGCTGAGGGGTTTAGGACAGAGATCTCTGAATCTTTATAAGTTTTAACAGGTTTAGCAAATTCAAAATGTACGTCCGATTGCATGATGCGAGGCGTCTGCACCGAAAATGGAGAAAACAATACTATACATTTCAGCATTTCTTCAAATCTTGAATATAAACTTCTATAAAAAGCGTTTGCATCAAAATGATGAGAGCCTATGATCACCGTTCGGATATAGATCGGATCCCTTATGAAGAGCATTAAGATAGCACCTTGGATACCTAAAACGGTCCATTTAAACATTTTATCACTACAGCTATGCGACAAAGTTTGATCACCTCGACCAGGTTTGGTTCGCAGAACTCCCGTTACGTGGTAATTGGTGCCTGGCATTTTGGGATCACAAATCTCATTCGTCGCACATTTGGCCCCAGTTCTGTGAATGTCCAGTGCTTTAATAGAAGTAGATTCTATGTTTTCAGAAGCAATATCAATTAGCCCGGTATGTATACTTTTTAAAGATAAATCCTTCTCAACATTATCACATTCTGGTATGTTCACACTTTCATGGGAGGACACATCATTTAGAAATATAGAAGCATCCCCGCAAGGCATATTGGTGCAGAACAAATGAAAGGAAACGTTTTGCTTTAAAGTGAATTCATTTCCTTTACAAAACACTGATTTTCTACCTTCTAAACTATTCTTTAATTGGTCCAGAAGATATAATTTGAATGCTCTCCTTGCAATAACCTCAGCGTGACTATCATGAAGTTTGTCTCCATTCACAGGAAGTACAGATCTACCCAGGCACTTTGATCCTGTTCCAAGGGCGACAACTTCGAGATGGCACCCTTCACTCTCTTTAAAATCACATTTTACAATGCAACAAAGAACAGTCCATTCATTACAGCTTGGTTTTCCACTTTGACCAAGTTTATTAAATGCTTTTATACACAGTTTTGAAACATCTTCTGGAAAGCTCTGATGGAACTCGTCACACAAGTTTACTGAATTCATTTTATAAAACACCTTCGAAGTTCTAAGATTAATTCTTTAAAAAATTTTAAATTTGTTTATAAAAAGGACAAATTTATTTGTACATTATTTTAGCTAAAAATGAAAAGCGCAATAATTGACTTCACTCGATAATAATAGGATCAGGGTATTCTTCATTCATCTCTGAATCCTCCTCCTCCTCTTCATCATCGTTGTCATCATCATCATCATAATCATCATCATTTCCATCTTCCTCATCTTCACTCGTTTGCTCACTGGAGTTGTTACCAATAGGGGTGATGTCCTTTCCTTTTGAGGAAATGATGTCCAACTGAGAATGATATCCCAACTCCTGATTCTGAAACAAGAAAATTTCACTTGGAATCTAATCAGGTAAAGCTCTTAGTCGAGCTACTATTATTCGTGCTTGGAGCCTTGTATTCATTATTTACCCTGAGTACCATTTTTTTTTTAAATTTAAAAAAGAAAGCTCATCTGGCGACTGCCTACTTTAAAAGAGGATGCTAAAAAAACAAATAAAAATAAAACAAAGAAACAAGGTAATAAGCAGGAAGCAAGTTCGGGCGTCTGGGGCAGATCCGCCTTCCCCCGGCGCAGGAACATGCGACCTACTAAAAAAAACAAAATGGGAACAGTGGCAGCGCAATGGCACGCAACTTTACGTTCCATTCGACCGTCTCCCATCTTCTTTGGCAAACAGCTCGAAGAGCTGCGCGTATTCCTGCCATGTAGTCGGTGTGAGGAAGAGCGAAACGCTGGTCCGGTCGCAGAGTCCTCGCGGACTCTTAGGCGCCCTCATTCCCCGCAATTCCTACATGTCCAGGAACCTGGCAGAAAATAAACTCGACATCAGCCCGGCTTGCCAAAACCGTGGCATCACGGATATCGCGAACCAGAGGGATCCGGAGATTCCAATGCCCCGAGAGCACTCAGGGCGCTTTGTGAGTCGCTATAGATCACAATCCGGTCTCCGAACCAGGCACGTCACGTAATCTCCCGTACCGAGTGGTGTATTGCCATCAGCTCGGCCGTGAAGACAGACGCAGCGCCTGGCAGAGCCCCGCTGACTTCAAAAAGAGGGGCGCCACCAGCCCGAGAGCTATACCTAGCTCTCGAAGGAGTTTCCTGGCCCATAACCCAAAGGGCTTCGGGTATGACTCGCGTTTCTCGGCGGCATAGGCACCGTCGCAATCAGCTGAGCTATTGGCGATTGAGGGAAGCGCCGGGCTCGCGCGTACAGGCGAATAATGCACCGTACACGGCGTAGAGCGAGTGGCATCTCCCCAGCATCGACTAGTAGGCTCTCAATGGGGGAAGTGCGGAAGGCACTGGTCACCAGACGAAGGCCGGTATGGTGGATCGAGTCCACCCTCGGCTGCGGATGCATAAAACTCGCATCCGTAGTCGAGCTTCGAACGAACAAAGGATCGATAAAAAAGTTATGCAGTAGCCCTATCAGCACCCCAAGCGCTGAACGTCATGGAACGGAGAATATCCATGGCGCGGGTACAAGAGACCCTAAGGCTGCGAATATGAGCTTCCCGGGTGAGGCATCGGTCGAATACAAGACCAAGGAAACGGTGTGACTCAACCACATCCAGGCGCACCCCATTAAGAAACAAATCTGGGTCGGGGTGGAGCCGTGGATGGCGGCAGGAGTGCACCACCTTAGTCTTGGCCAAAGAAAACCGAAACCTGTGCGCTTCGGCATAGCGAGAGACGCGGTTCAATGCCTGTTGGAGTCGACGCTCCAGAGTTGGCATCTGGGTCGCGCCAAAGGAGATCGAAAGGTCGTCCACGCAGAGCGTAGCGAGAACATCTTCCGGCAGCACCGAGGTGATGCCCCTGATTCTCAGGGCAAAGAGTGTAACACTGAGGACACTTTCCTGTGGGACACCCTCTTCCTGCTCCAATGGGCCGGAGAAGGCTCCCCCCACCCGTACGCGGAAACGACGATCTCGCCAAAATTCAGATATAAACATTAGGAGGCGTCACCTCGCCACCATCGTGTGGAGAGTCTCCATGATACCGTATCACCATGCTGTACCATAGGCCTTCTCCAGATCGAAAAACACCGTGGAGTAGTGCTGTCTACGAAGGAAGGCCTCGCAGATGGCATTTTCCAGTCGGAGCAGAGCATCCGACGTGGAGTGGAACTTGCGGAAGCCGCACTCTGTGCAGAAGATATATGGCCTCCGCTGTCCATAAAAAAGGCTAATTTAACATTTACCAATTTCTCCATCAACTTGCACACACAAGATGTTAGAGAGATTGGGCGGAAACCGGCCGGAGTATAGTGATCTCTCCCCGGTTTGTGAAAGGCGAGCAAAGTAGCGATTCGCCAGGAATCTGGGAGGATACCCTCCACCGAGATCCTGTTGAACACATCAAAGAGAAAAGCCATGCATCACTCACCCAGGTGTCGAAGCATGGCGTACGGGACCATGGGCGGTGTCAGCGCACGAACCAAGAGCGGAACGCAACTCACTCAGAGTAAACCTGTCATTGAAAGGTTCTCCGCCTCTGGAGGTAAAGTCCAGTCGGCGGCCTTCCGCGACATCATGACGTGCATTAAATGCTGGCGGAGCTGAGAGAAGTGAGCACAGTAGCGATTCGCCATGAATCGGGAGGATACCTTCTACCCCGAGCAGCATCCCGGCTAGAGAATGCGGAGAAAGCGGGCGCGAAGGATTCCGCCACGGATGTGGGGTCCGAGATTGCGGCCCCATTCTCCTGGAGAACGGCAGCTGGGTCCTGCGAGAACTTGCCCCGAATCCTTTTGACTCGCTTCCACACCTCTGCTGGAGGGGTCTTTCCGTTAAGTGAAGACAGGTATGCCCGCCAAGAAGAGCGGCGGGCGTGTTTCGAAATATACCGGAACCTAGCCCTAGCCCAACGAAATTCACCAACAGTGAAATCGTTCAGGCGGCGCTTATAGCGCATGTAGACGTAACGCTTGTTTGAGGGCAGTCTCACAGTCGGCCGAGCACCACGGGAGTGGTCGGCGTGCAAAATGGCCAGACATTCTGGAAATAGTAGTCAGGCCCGCGGCGATGGGGTTGCCGGAGAAGAACTCAACGGCCTCATCTACCGACCTAACTCCTTGACTGAGATAGAGAATTCAGTCATTTCCTGAAATGCAGGCCAGCACGCCCATGCCAAGCACCACCGAAGTGAGCTCTCTAGCGGCAGCAGCCCAGAAAATGATATTTGAATGGGAAAATGATCACTACCATGGAGGTCATCGAACATCCCCCACCCAAAATCAGGCTGTGCATCCGGAGAGCACAGAGATAGATCAAGGCAAGAAAATGAAGCGGTTCTCGGGCAGTGATGCATAAACTCATCCACATTTAGGACACCTATCTCAAGCTCTTCAATCAGATTGGCAAGGACTTGTCCCCTGGGATTTATTGAGTAGTCTCCCCAGAGAGGATGTCTACCATTCACATCTCCAAGCAAGAGAAAGGGCCTCGGCAACAGTGCCACGACACAGCAGAAGTCCTGGGGGTCAAGGTCAGCTGATGGTGGAATATACACAGAAATAAAAGTATAGCTCCTACCCAGGTGAAGCTGCACAGCCACTGCCTGAAAGGAGGTATCTAAAGTGAAAAGAAGAACGGAGACAATCATGCTGGGTGTAAATGCGCATCACCCATCCCGTGGTGGTGGGGTCCCAAAACCCAGATACCCCAGGAGGGTGGGAAGGAAGCACTCAACTAGCATGATCTCCTGAAGAAGGAATATGCCCTCCAGGCCTAGCTCGGAGGAGACGCATAGGAGGGGCTCTCTTCGAAAAGAAGACCCTCACTGGAATGGCCGTACGCTTCCCGGAGGCAGAACCCCGGGGACTGTCACCTTCAAGGATTTATTGGGGACGGTTGGGGTCACTATGCGAGTCTTTTCCTCCCTCCGCCTCGAAACCTTAGGCGGTCGTTGCGGCTTCGGAGGCAAGGGGCACTCTTTTTGAGGATCCACCCTCACCAAGCCACCCAGCCCACCACTAAGCATGGTTGAAGGAGCCGAAGCTCCTTTCTTGCTGTCCTTTTGGGGGTCAGCTTTAGGAACCCCGGAAGATGGCCTGGCGACCAACTTCAGGGGTGTTGCCTCCTGTGAGTATAACGACTCGGTGGAGGAGTGTGGCCATTTCGCCTTAAGGGAAACAGTCATGCTGGGAAAAGGGGGGTAGAGCCCTGGTTTTAGTCAGGGCTGGGTGTGATCCCTTTATGCCACCAGTTTTACCAGGGGAGTGCCCAGGTTGAGTAGAACCCACAGAAGGGCTCCGAATGGGTGCAAAAACAACCATGCTCATTGGCCTGAGTGGGCCAGGAGCAGAGGGTGTCTTTTTTTAAGCATTGAGGCATAAGATGTCCCAGGCAGAGCCCGATGCGCCAGGACCAAGTACTTAGCCTCGCTGAATGAGAGAATATCCTGGGCCTAAAAGGCCATGATTTCTTTCTCAAAGAGATATGAACCACATTGCTTCGAAGAAGCGGGGTGCGTCTCTCCGCAATTGACACACTTGGCTACACACGATTTGGACTTATCATGCGCGGCCTTGGAGCAATTTACACAAGACTTCAGGTGACCCTGACTTTGCACATCTACATGAGCGATTTGTATGGCCGAAGCGGTAACAGAAATAGCACCTTTGCAGCAGTGGCACGAATGCCTTCACATGGTAGCAATACCAACTTGCACGCACCGACTCTGGGAGCTTCTCACAGTCAAACATGATGAAGAGTGTAGGGGTCAGTCTCGAGTCCCCTCCCTGTTTTCTCATCACACGCTCAACCTTGACCGCCCCATGGTCAGTCAGCTCTAGACTGATATCTTCTATAGAGTAGACCAATCCAAGAGTTCCCTGGCATAAACTACTCCTTTCACAAAGTTCATGGTAGAGTGCAGCATCACACTCACTGGGGTGCCATCAAATGTCTGAAGAAGCGTTTGAAGCTAGCGGGCTCAGAAATGCCAGGTAACCTATGAATGAGGGGCCCCGACATAATCGAGGCTCCGCTCTGCATACTTTTGCCCAGGCAAGCACCAGGGCCGGATGTGCCGATCTTGGCTTGGTCGTGTTCAAGGATGGTAATGGCCTCGGCGTCCCTGCGGCCCCCGTGTAGGAAGAGCCCCTAGTCTTTTGTGTCTTTTTTATTAGATCTTTTCTTTTTAGGAGAGAAGGGCGGGAAATGGACCCGCTTCTCCCCTCCCCTAGCAGGAGCCGCCAGGCCAGATGGGCAGCTTCTGCAAGGTCCTTTGCTGAGATGGTGAAGGTCCCACCAGTTGTGGGGGCACTGGCCCGAGGAGGAGATCCCTCCCCTCCTTATGCTGTCTTAGCAGACCGACCCTCCTGGCGAGGGCCATGCACAGGAGCAGACTCGGGCTCAGTGTTTGATGTTGAGCCCAAATCTGCCTCCATGGAAGGTGCAACCTTCTGAGGCTGGGCTGCATCAGGGAGCATGTCGATCTCAGGGGGGGCCTCCATTTGGCCATCTCCCCCCATGACATCACAGGTTAAGTTAGTCTCACCCATGTTCTTTTCGGGGGCATAGGCCTTCACCCCCGCTAGATTCAATATTTGGCCAGCAGGTCTTTAGAGGGAATCGGCAGATGGGTCCTTTCTTCCCTCTCCCCCCTAAGGGGGTTTGCTCTACTGCCGCTTCAACGGGAAGCGGCCTGTTATGGGCTGCCTGCTGGATTTCCTTGCAGTCCCCTGTGAAAGCAAAGGCGAGACTGCTAGATTTGAGCCGGAGTCACATGGTGACTCCAAGGAAGGGGGTGAGGGGGAGCCCCCTGCGCCCGTAGGCACTGGAGAGGAGTAAGCCGCCTCTCTGGTTGAAGAGTTATGGAGGGTACCTTGGGAAACCACAGGGGGGCGGAGCCTCCATTTTTTCTGTGGAGCTGCCTGAAGGCATCTCCATCGTTCTTAAAGGGAAAATGGGGAGAGATTTTGTTTTTTGTAAGTTATCATCATTGGGCATGGTGACTTTTTTTTACGGGATGCAAACGCTAATCACCCCCCACAAAGGGTGAGTACAGGCCTGGCAGAGCCAGGTGCCGCCATTTTGGACCACTGCTCCCCCCTGGTGGCTTGGCAGTCCCTCAGCATGGTGGACCCACCTTGGACATGGTGTAAAATGGATAGTGTTTGAAAATAGAAAGGAAGAGGAGGTGAGGATGACGTGGGTGGGGATAAAGCAGATTATTAAAAAACCCACCATCCCATGGAGCTCAGGGGTGAAGGATAATTGTCCCCCTCCCACAGCCCCAATCCAGGATAGTTGGCTGAGAAGAAGGTCAGCATCTACCCTGTGATATTAGAGGCTGACCAGAGAAAGTTGTGGGAGAGGTTGTATGAAAAACAAGGAAACAGGGAGGAAACACAAGTCTTCTGAAGGAAGGAGAAGAGGATAAGCTGGGGTCAGATGGGGTGCTGAATCCAGTCAGCACAGCAGCCAGGATGGCAAATTGCCACGCCCCTTGCAGGGTGGGGTAACCACAGCACATCCACCAATCAAGGCCAGATCTCTACAGGCACTGACCACCCACACTCTGGATCAAACCCAGTACCATACGATGACACTAGAAAAACAATGTATCCACTAGATCTCTAGTGTAATTGTACTCAGAGTTCGAAGATTAAACCTTTTGTTTCTTTTTTTTTGGGGGGGGGGGCAGGAGTGAATGGTACAAAACAGACGGGTGCTTCGTAAGTCCAAGTGGGCAAGCTCACAGCCATTTTCAGAAAGAGAGGATTCATTAAAATTACAAATGTTCTTTAAAAACATAGACTATGGTTAACAATCTAAAGATGTTCCTGAGAACCTGCTGAGTACTACACATCCCTTGCCAAATAAAAGGAAACGTAGGCATTCAGCAAATACGTGGAGAACAGACATTGGTACTCCACAGTGAGTGCACATTGGAGGCTGCTGAAGGCCTTCCATCATAAAGCTATGTGTCAGATGACAATGCCCAATTCTCAGATATCATACAATAACATCCTGAGTAAGGATCCTAGTTGCATGTGGCCAGGGGCAGACTGACTGTTTGATGGCATGCAGTTTAGTTGGGGAGAGTTCATCCCAAGTCCTTTGCCACTGGCCGACCATGTACTGATGGATGTATGGCACGATATCACGGAAAGGAAGAGGAGCAGAGGTGGAGGTTCCTAGAGATGCAGCTGCCTTGGCAACAGCATCTGCTCTCTCATTTCCTTTTATACCTATGTGGCTAGGTACCCAATGGAATAAAACTTCATGGAATGAGGATAAATAAAAAAGCCACTGTTGTATCTTTGAAACCAGCGTGTGATCTGGAAATAAAAAGACTAAATTCTCCAAAGAGCTGAGCGACTCTGAAAATATTGTATAAGATCCTGGTGATGAAAAAATGATGGTATACAGTGCAGCCAGTATCGCGACAAGCTCAGCCATGAAGATAGAGGCTGTATGGGGCAGACACACAGACACATGATGTGAGGGGAAGAGAGCAGAAGCTCCTACCCCATCAGAGAATTTAGATCCATCTGTGTAGATAAAAGTGCTTGATTTGTGGTACAAAGAGTGTTCATAAAAGAGGCTTCATAGAACCGAAGGCAAGAACTTGGTCTTCGGTTAGCCTGCCAGCACCTTGCAAACCCTCACGGGTGGCAATAGCCATGTGGGTACTTTAGGGATCTGATATGGAATAACTAATAATTCCCTCAGTTGACCTGTATCTCCAGTCATACACACAGGACAAAGGGGCGAGTCAGCAAATGAAACCTATCATATGTGGCCACCGAGTGAATATTATAGGTGCACTCATATACAGGTGAGTGGGGGAGCTGTTGCAGCCTGAAAAGGTACTGCAGGTTAAAATTAAGGTGGTGAAAGGATAATGGAAGGACCCAACTCTCTGCATGGAGACTGGGGAGGACTTTGATGCTCCCAAAGCTAGATGCAATCCCTGGTTCCTAATAGAATTGAGTTTATCTAGGTTTGAGGATGAGGCTGAAGAGTATACCTGTGACCCATAATCCAGCTTAGAGTGGATCACGGTTATATACAAAAGCGACAGGGTACGGCGATCACTTCCCCACGAAACATGTGATAGAAGTTTTAAGATATCCATTCTCTTCAAGCAGGATTTTTTCAAGGCAGTTATATGGGGTGTCCAGGAGAGCTTGGAGTCAAAGATAACACCAAGAAATTTACAATGAGGCTCAAACGAGATGGGGAAGCCATACAAAGATAAGGTTGGCTGTTCCCAGTCAACTTGCTTGAAATTGTAGAAATAAACTGCCTTTGTTTTTGAGGGTGACAGTCAGTAGCCTTTTGCAAGGCATTCTTGGCAATGATGTTAATGCCAGTTGCAATTTACGGATGACAAATGGCAGCCGAGGCAATGCTGATAAAATTGCCAAGTCATCCACATAAAGAGTTTTCATTACCTCTGCAGGAAGATCAGTAATAATGCTGTTGATAGCCACCAAGAAGCAGGTGATGCTTAAAATGCTTCCCTGTGGCACACCCTCTATCTGATCAACAGGCTCCGATATGACATTTCCTACCCTAACACAGATCGTGCATCCAGCAAGAAATTGCTGGAAAATGGCCTTTGATACCCCGAGTCATATAGTTGCTTTAGGATACCATACCTCCAGATGGTTATCATATGTTTTTTCTAAATCGAAAAAGACAGCAATGAAGTGCTGACTCTTTGAGAAAGCTTGTTGAATGCAATCTTCCATCCTGACCAGCAGGTCTGTGGTGCATTGTTTCTTTCTAAAGCCCAACTGTGAGGGAGAAATAAGCTTGTGTTTCTCCAGAAAGCATACCAATTTGGCATTCACCATCCTTTCAAAAAGCTTGCATGGGGAACATATAAGAGCAATTGGACGATAGTGGGTCGGAATTGTCCCTTCCTTTCCTGGTTTACGAAGGGGAAGTATGATTGCTTCCCTCCAATTGGAAGGAAAACAGCCCCTAAGGAATAATTCTTAGGTCTGGAATTGTCAGCAAAATGTCTTTGCTAGGACATTTGAAATTCTGGACAAGTCTCCCAAAAGCTCGCCTGCTTCAACTATATTGGGGGCAGAGAAACCACTTGCTCTGCCCATGAGCTTTTTCACTCATTTTCCAGACTTTGTCTGGTTGAGTTTGGTGGTTGATAGAGTTGATGTAGCCTTTTAAGGAAATTTAGCGAGACTGGCAGAGGGTACGCTGTCATATTGCCCTGGCTCAGCTACGAGCATACTTATTGATGGCAGCAATGACAAGCTCGCTTACACTTTGTCACCACTTTGCTGTATTCCTCAGACCAAAAAGGGAGATGGGTTTTGTGGGAAGCAGTTTTGGAGAGGGGCATGGAAGAATTTGCCGCCTGATTGACATGATCATGGAAGTTCTCCAGGACCATGTCCATGTCACCCTGAGGAAAGTGTCCGGAATGGTGAGAAAGGTATTTAAACTTTGGCCAATTGGCTTTCCTGGTGTTCCACCTATTGCCGGGTGAGGAAGGAGGGTCACCCAAGCATGAGGTCAGAAAAACTGGGAAGTGATCGCTTCCGCTCAGATCAGGATTCACCAACCAGCTGTAATCTGCTCTTCAGTCTGAGGAACAAAGTGACAAATCTACACAGGTAGAGCTGTTGGTCTGGACATGGAAGGATGTTGGAGTGCCATCATTAATGAATGAATAGTGCCAAAAATAAATGCTGCAAAGCCCAAACGGACTAGCCTGCAGCCAAATTCAAGGACGGGTAATTTGCATGAAAATTCTCAATAAAAATATAGACATCTAGAGAATATACAAAAATATAGCTATGAAATTAAAATCAATAGAATGTAAGTACAGGAATTTAAAACCATCAAAGGGTGTAAAAGGATATTAAAAATAAACTATTGAGGACTCGACAAAGGATAAAAACAGACTATAGCTGGATCAACAATAGATACAAGAACAGAGAATATAAAATCATGAAACAATATATTAAATTTTGGCTAAAAGATTAGATTCTTCTAAAAATTTAAAAATTCTATTCACACTAAAAGAGACACGAGTCTCAGACAAGATGCCCCGCAGAACCTGCTGGGGGGCCATCTGCCCAGTAATGAAAGGGAAGACCCTCCTCCCAAGATTTCTCAAAAGGGGACACTCAAAGATGTGAAGGATGGACAGCTGCACCCCGCACAGAATGCACAAAGGTGGGAGCTGCCCCTTCATCAAGTGCCCATGAGTGAGGCGGCAATAGCCTATCCTCAGTTGGCACAAAATAACCTCCAGTCTATGGGGTCTCATGGTACGTGGCCATAGGAGGACTGAAGGTTTTATGGAATGGAGCTTAGTGGGAGGAAGCTAATCCCACATCTTCTGCCATAAGCTGACTGCATATTTGGTGATGAGAGGATAGACATCACGAAGTGGGACTGGGGCTGATAGGGGTGTCCCCAATAATGCCGCCTCCTTGGCTGCGGCATCCGCCCTTTCATTACCTAGGATGCCCAAGTGACAAGGCACTCAGCACAAAGAAATCTTGTGAATAAAGATAAAAAAGCCACCGTACCATCATTAAATAATGACACATCCAAGGTCTCCATAAGTCTCACAATCAGATTTCCTTTGGGGTTGTCATCATAGTCTCCCCAAAGGTGGTGTCTTGCATTAAGGTCTCCAACTAGTAGGAATGGGGTCAGGAGTTGGGGGGAGATGAGAATGGGTAATTTGTTAGCCAAATCTGAAGCAACTACTCCTTCACCAGGAGGGAGGTACGGTGTATAAACGATAGGTATACACATGAATCGCCACTGCTTGAAGGTCTGTTCTTAATGGGATTGCTAAGTGAGAACAGTCTTCACAGACAAAAATAGCCAAACCATGAATGGGTTCTGGTGGATTCTTAAAATATCCCACATGGTGGGGGATATTGGGTAATCAACGAATACCCAATTGGGTCTCCTGTAATGCTATACAGCAAGGGTTGTAATCATTGAGCAGGAGTTTGAATTCTTCCCATTTGGAGATCCCTTGTAGATGCCAATGAACAATTGGAAACATATTCATTGTTTAAGGGCAATTAAATTCTTCTTTGCACCTGGTGGTGACTGGGGTTTTGAACCTTTTTGATTTTTAGGTGTAATAACACTTGAGGAATAGGTAGTTTGAATGTTTTGGGGATGGCTTTTTTATTAGAGGGCAAAGAACCATCTGTCAGTTGTGAATATGACAGGGTGGTTTTTGCAGGCAAAGATGCCTCTGAAAATATTGGGTCCTATGTACTGGTAGGTAGCAATGTTGAGAGAGATGGTACTGAGTCATTCTGAGATGTGGTTGGTGGGTCAGCTAGGGTGGGTGAAGAAACCCCAGAAGGCTGTTTCACCTCTTCCAAAAGGGCCACAGCCAAAGCTGAATCAGAAAAAAATCCGTTCAGCTTTTTCTGATGCTGTGGATATAATACGCTGGCTAGTTGTGACTAATGGACTCAAGTCAGATTCAGTGGGAGGAGGGTGGATGTCCAAAGGTGAAACGAACACTACACAAACATCCTCCCTGTCTTCAGGAGATGTCAATGGTTGGTTGGATGCTGATGGAGGGGAATCTGAGGAACGGCGAGTCCTCTTGCGCCTTGGTTTAGGAGAAGCAGGAACCTCCCTAATGATTCGAGAGGGAGGAGGAGCATTATCCTGAGGCAGAGATTCTATTGGGGTTTCTTGATGGATGCCCTGCGCCTGTAAAAGTGGAGGTCTGAATGGTATCTGCTATCTGTTACAGACTGGTCTGGTCGCTCTAAGAGCGTCTGCAAAACTCACTCCTGGTTGTATGTATAATTCTTTAGCTCTCCTTCTAGCATCTTTCATGCTAATTCGGAATTTATTCAAAAGAGCAACAACCTCTCTCTCATACAAGAAAAAGGTGCACTGCTTAGAGGTGGCGAGGTGATCGCCATGACAGTTGGCACAACAAGGGAGGCGAGGGCACGGTGTTCCATGGAAATCAGAGGAACAATTGGCACATACCCTCTCCTGTCTGCAGTGCTTACTGACATGTCCAAAACGTTGACAATGGAGGCACCTACGGGGATTCTCCGCGTAGGGCTTCACGGGAATACACAGATAACCAGCCTTGATATTCTTAGGGAGTTCCAACCTATTGAAAGTTAATATGATAGTAGTGCAAGGAACTCTGGTGCCATTGGCACCAGAGTTCCAGGAATAGGAAGAGAAGAGGAGGGGTTATTATTTATATTAAAGATAATCTCCAGTGTTGTGTAAACAGTACAATTAAATTAGATGATAACACAGTCATTATGGCTAAATGTACAGGAAGTTAAAAACAAGCTTGTCAAAGGATTATTATACAGACCACCAAATCTTCTGTGGCAGGAGATAGAACGGGCATGTAGCAGTAAGCATGTGTGTATAATGGGCGATTTTAATTACAGAAATATAGACTGGCAAGCTCTTGTGGGTGATCAGGAGGCTGAGGAATTTTTTAATGTTGTCCAAGATAATTTTCTGAGGCAGATTATTAACGAACCCACTCGAGGTAATAATATACTGGATTTAGTTCTGACAAATAGGGAAGAAGTTATTAAGGATACTGAGATTGGAGGAAATTTGGGTAATAGTGACCATTGTGAAATTAGATTCAAGATGAAATAGAATGGTATTGATAGTAGCATGAACAATGTTAAAATTCCTGACTTTAGAAGAGCAAATTATAATGGGCTAAGGACTTACCTGGAGGCAGTTGTACAGAAACCAGGAAATGAAATCAAATCAGGAATAGATTCAATGATCTCAGTTAGTGGAGACAATAATCACCAGGAGGAAGAGATTACAATTGAAGAGGAAAATGAAAGAATAATTGAGCAATTAATTACAGGTCAGATGATTAACATTCCATATAAGGAGATTAGGACTAAAAATAATGACCCAAAATGGATGACAGATAAAATTAAGCATTATATTGGCATTAAAAAGGGCATTTATAGGAAAATAAAAAATGGAGAGGGTCACTTAAAGGAGAGATATAATGAACTAGCAAGAGATGTTAAAAAGTTAATTAGAGTAGCAAGGAGAAATTATGAAATTAAAGTGGCAAATAGGGCAAAGGAAGAGCCTAAAAGTTTTTATCAATTATACAAAACTAAGGTTAGAGATAAAATAGGCCCCCTTATAGATTCCAATGGAGATTAGTGAGTGATAGGGACTCAATGGCTGGAATGCTAAATGACTTTTTTCTCTCAGTATTTACACAGGAGGATACTCTAAATATACCCAAGGTGTCAATGATCTTTCGGGGTAGTGATGAAGAGAAATTAAAGGATATCTTGATCACAAAGGAGATAGTGACAAAGGAAATTTATAAAATCAAAAGTAGTAAAGCACCCGGTCCTGATGAGGTCTTTCCTAGGATTTTGAAAGAATGTAAGGATGTGTTAAGTCAGCCCCTAGCATGCATCTTTAGAAAATCATTAGAGAGTGGCATTGTGCCAGTGGCATGGAAGAAAGCCAATGTGATACCTATATTTAAGAAAGGGGATAAAACAAATATGTCTAATTACAGACCAGTAAGTTTGACATCAGTGGTAGGGAAAATGATGGAATCTATTATAGCAAGGAATATTAGAGATCACTTGGATAAGCATAAGTTGATAAAAGAATCACAGCATGGCTTTAGTAAGGGTAAATCCTGTCTGACTAATTTGCTATCTTTTTATAGTAAGGTGTATGAAGCAGCAGATAATGATGAAAACTATGATATTTTATACTTGGACTTTAGTAAGGCTTTTGATTGAGTGCCACACTTACGGCTTCTGAGCAAAGTTAAAGCACACAGGATCGATGGCAGTATATTTAGGTGGATACACTCATGGCTTGGTGACAGACAGCAAAGAGTTAGTATAGATGGAGTTAAATCTGAGTGGGGGTGTATTAGCAGTGGAGTTCCGAAAGGATCTGTTTTGGGTCCCTTGCTATTCTTAATTTATATTAATGATCTTGACATAGGTATAAGTAGTGACCTGAGTAAATTTACTGATGATACTAAGCTAGGTAGGGCCATTAGGGCTGATTCTCATGCTGTTGTAATGCAGGAGGAATTGACCATTCTGTCCAATTGGGTCGAGAAATGGTAAATGAAGTTTAACATAGACAAATGTAGTGTACTTAGTATAGGTAGAAATAATCCATTGAATAGTTATAAATTAAATGGGAGAATTTTAGGGAGGACCGATTGTGAGAGGGACTTGGGTATTTTGGTAAGTTCAGACCTTCGTCCTAGAAAGCAATGCCTAAATGCTAAGAATAAAGCTAATAGGATATTGGGATTCATTAGGAGGAGTGTAAGCAATAAGAGTGCTGAAGTCATTCTAAAACTGTATCTGGCACTAGTTAGGCCTCATCTAGACTATGCAGTACAATTTTGGTCACCATATTATAGGAAGGATATTGATTTGCTTGAGTCTGTGCAGAGAAGGATGACAAAGATGATTGGTGGGCTAAGGAACTTACCTTATGGTGAAAGGCTCAGAAAACTAAATCTACATACATTGGAAAGGAGAAGAGTCAGAGGGGAATTGATTGAAGTCTTCAAATGGGTAAAAGGATATAATAAAGGGGATCTGGGTAAGGTTCTTATACTTAGTGAACATGACAGGACACATAGCAATGGGTTTAAGCTTGATAAGTATAGGTTTAGGAAGGAGATTGGGAGGAATTGGTTTACAAATCGTGTGGTAGATGAATGGAATAGGCTCACTAGACATGTGATAGAAGCCTCCTCTCTGGGTAGTTTTAAGAATAGATTAGATAAATATATGGATGAAGCTGCTAGATGGTACTGACTTTTTTTATGCACATATGTATATATTTTTCTAAGGAATGGGGAGATTATATTTTGCGGTTGCATGAATGGACATAATCCTCTGGATGCATTTTATGTATATTGTAGATTAGATCTGACGAACTCCTGTAAAGGGTGACAATGTTTATGACTTTTCTCTGGTAAGAAATCTTTTGTGTGTTGACTGGAACAGGAGCTGCCAAGTGTAGGGCATGAATGGTCTTTTGCAGTCTCCTTTTTTTCTTATGTTCTTATGTTAACATTATGAGTAACGCGGTATGCACCAACTACCTTCTGAGAAGTCAGTTTAGCAACAAGAGTCCACAACATATCCAATAAGCTCCCCGACCTGATAACCCTCTTGCAGGTGTTAAAAGGTAGAATGGGTGGAAGACGAGATATTGAGGGAAGCAAGAGAATCTAATGCTTTGCTTTTTTGATGCTGATCGAATGAAGAGGACTCCACAACAAGGTAGCCAGCATTCCTAGGCCACATTTGGCAACAAAGTCTTCAGACATTGAAAATGACTGATTTTAAAACTACAAATCTATCATAATCAAAATCATCATCGACCTCGGAACAAAAAGAATCGAGTCTACGAAGATCACGGTCATTGGTGGCACGTGGACCAGAAGTCTGGGGCCTCTGGTAAAATTTTTATTATTTTTACCCATAAATATTTGTATTAAAAGAACAGGTACCACTGGGGAAGTGGAGTCATGTTACTGTAGCTGCCCCCAGACTAGACGCTTTACACCATCTTGAGGGTAGCCCTCCCCCCCGCTATAGCTTGCGTTTTAAAAACAGTGCAACGTCATGAATGGAAGTTTGATGAAAGCTAGACTAAGACCCACATTGTGAACTGCTATCAACCCCAGAACAAGTGCAGCTTTCAAGGCAATACTTCCGGTGAACATGATTGGCAACCCGTACAGTGGTACTCAACACACAGGTATGAGGATCCTTAGTCTGACTCCTCCACAGTGGCCTGTTCAGCAAGGTAGGACTCCTGAAGACAGACTGATGGACAATAATGTCCATCACAGTCTTCACTGACATAGCCCACTGTGTCATTGAAGTAGGCAAGCCTCTCCACCATGACACGGTGATCCTCAGGAAGATGAGGGGAAGTGAAATGGAGCTTCTATATTATAAACATCCCTCTATGCCAGGATCAAGTTACAAGAACCTAGAGAAAATTACATGGTTCATCTTACCTTCAATTCCTGATGTAAATCCATTGGCTTATCAATATCAATCCAAGCTGAATCAAGGAGGAGGAGAGGGAGACTTGGAAATAGTGGCGGAAGAGCCATTGCTGATATTTTAAAGGTTGCCTGAAATAAGTTTGAATAAATGTACGAAAAGTGTAACTGACATTAACTATTTTAGCCACTTTCTTTAAACACAATAATAAAATTGACATTGTGTATCAATTAGTAGTTTGAAAATTGATAGGATTTATTATTTCAATGATCATGTGAACATTAACTTCTCCAGCAAGCTTTTTTTCCATCTTTATATGGGATTTTTGTTTCTAGTCAGCCACTTCCACACCCTCCAATACTTTGTTAGACTATCCTTCCACCTTAATCTTGGCCTTTTTCTCCCATCCACTTCTATATTTCATCATTCTTCGGCATCTCTTCTCATAACATGCCCATTCCAGTGCAATCGCTTCTGTAATTTATGATACAACTACCTTTTTACTGTCCATCTTATTCCTTTGTTCTCAATTTTATCCATAACATTTTCATTTCATTAACCTCCACTTTCCTTTCCTGCTCTCTTTTCCACATAGGTCACTGCGGACTTAACACCATTTTTATACCCTACTTTTTACTTTCATACAAATTTTCTTGCCATGACTGCATGCTAATTGAATTGTCTGGTTTATTTCTGCATTCAATTCTTCTTCATCCATCACATGCAAATCCAAGCATTTAAATCCTATCAATCTCTTTTTAACTTATCTCGTCTCTTACTTCACCTATCTAAACTTTTCCACAGAAACACAAGTAGACAGTTTTCTTTCTACTAGCCAAAAAACAATGGCCATAAACAAGATATGGATGACATGTATGGTAAGAACTCAGAGGGAAGGGGGTCAAGAAAATGGTATTTACCAAATTGAAAATACAAACTAAGCTTCAAAACCTTTATTATTTTAATGTTCTTATATATTGAGATATATATTTATGGGAATGTAGCAGTTTTTCATCTATTTTAAATATCAAAAACAAGAAGCTTTTGCCAGAAAATTTTGAAAAAAAAAGGGTGAAATTAAGGAAATAAAGTACCCTAGTTAATAGAGGAAATGAATTGGGACTAGGGTGTGTGAGGATGAGCAGACTCCTGATTGCTATTATTATTTTAATGGTTTGTTCTTGGTAGGTGTTTTAGTTTACTTTTATCACACTTGACTGAAACCTCCCCAAAATAAAAAGGAAACAAACTACTTCATGATAAAAATAACATGATTGGTGATACCCTTGTTTCTGGACACAATCCTCTGGATGTAGTTTTCCTGGGAGTTTGGGTGCCTTAAAAAAAGAGGCCGTTTGACTTGGATGACCTATGATGAGCCCTTGTGGCTTTTGTCATCTGTTATATTATATTGTGGGGGACTTTGATTTTGTCTTTCCCTGGTGATAGTGCTTTTTGTGGGTGGGTTTTGACGGAAGCGGATGACCTTTGATAGGCCCTTGTGGCTTTTGTCATCCGTGTAATTATGTTATGTTATGTTATGTCCTAGAAGATACCCACCTCACTAAGGGAGCCAAGTATGCAGTCAACAAATAAAAAAAAATTCAAATAAAGGAAACTGCTTCTCCAAAACCAGAAGCATTGGAGCCCATCCCTACCACTAGGATCAAGGGATAAAGATCCAACTCATCCCAATACTACACATGAAACTCCCTCAGACTAGGACATTCAACCAGACTGGGCTACCAACCAATTTTTGCAGAAAGGTTCAGCAGAGCATTACACTTGACAGCATTCAGGGGTTGCAGGAAATTGTTCAATAAAGTCAAGGCATTGGGGGGGATCAGTCCACAAAAATAGTCAGGATACAATGGCATGCCACTTTAAATTTGTGGACACCATAAAAAAAAAACAATTTCAAGGATGACAAAAGCCACAAGGGCCTATCAAAGGTCATCCGCATCTGTCAAAACCCACCCACAAAATGCATCCATAGGATTGTGTCAGATCATGCATCTACAATATGCAATTAGAACAATCCACAGGAATGTGTCAAAAACAAAAAGCATCATCAAGACTCATCAAAATCCAAATCAATCATAATATACCCTGACTTAAATCGGGAGATTGATACACCCGCTCTACCGAGCGTCTTAAAATTAAGCCATGAGGGTTCATTCGCTTTGCCGTCTCGCATCAATGAACGAGACCCATTCAACTCTGTTATAATCTATTTAACAATTATCCAATCTATTTAACAATTACTATTTACAAATTACTTACGAGTATAATACAATCTATTTAACAATTATCAAATTATCAATTATAATCTAATTATCAATCATCAATTGTTATACTCAATTATCCAATTACCAATTATAATCCAATTATTAATCATCATCTGTTATACTCTAATTACCAAACCATATTTATCAATTATAAATCCATTCCCGTTAACTCACTCAAATTTAATCCACGCGTAATTCTCAATGCAATCATACACTGTTACTATATAAATTCACTCTGAAATAATCAAACTGTTTATTCAATAATATGTATTTTTCATAACTCTTTGTTTTAATTTACGTATTTCCCCAACCTCGCACAGATTAGGCCTAAGGAATTCGTCTGCAAAATTTAGACTCGTGATCATTTAAGAATTCATTCCCTCGAATAACGAAATATAGGTTTTTATGTTTATTGTGATATCTAGGAGCAATCTAGGATATTGCTGCAATATTCAATTAAAAACCTATAAATGGTGCCCAGACTAGTTTAATTATCTCCCACTCATTCATTCGTAAAATTAAATTAATTTTCACTGTCACGTGTGTTGTATAATTCGGAGGTCTCATTCCGCCGCACTTGGTTCCATTTTTTTCTCGCATGGACTTTTATTTTTCACGAGTGACTCGACACATGCTCGTTTTCAATCCTTAGTTAACCTTAACATCCTTAAGTGATCCCTTAGTAATTTCATAAAATTAATTATATTATACTGCAATAAATACAAAGAGTAAATAATTTTCACTAATTTTGTATTCATTTTTTTTTACGTTTAAGCGCGTGAATTGAATTTGTGCATAAACACACAAACATTTTTATTTGGGGGGTAAATTGATTATAACGGAGCCCCAAGCTACGCCCCAAATTCGGGCACAATAACAACGACCCTAGCATCCTCCCCCGCAACAAATACGACTTATTCATCCACCTACGCCCCCCCTTCCCCCCAGCCTCCGCAAGCATCCTCCCTCATTCGCTTACCACCCAAAAACGCCCCTTCCCGACCTCTCTCTTGGGTTCAGCTTCCACCATTCGACCGACAAAATCTCATTGGCTGGTGGGAAATGGTGGAGCTCATCCTCCTACACCAGGCAGTTCCTGAGGATCAAAGGACAATCGTCGTAGGCCAGAGATTACCTCTAAGTATTTTTTCAACTTTTAAGAGTATTCAGCTTGATGGGTGTATTTATGGTTCTTGCGGAAGGTTCAAAAGGGCGTTCATGGAGGAATTTGGGAGGTCACAAATTGAGGACCTGCCTATCCTTCTTGATACGCAGAAGATAAGGGACAGGTACCCCACGCACTTTCTGGACCATCTCAAGGCCCTGGCATATGTAAAGGGAGCACAGCTCGACCAACTCGAGTCACTCATAACAGAGATATTCATGCGTGGGATGCCGGACCGAATTAAGCCCCTTATACTAATGTCCTCTCCTGAGAACGTGGAGAAGATGGAAGAGGCGGCTGACGCCTTGTATAATAATCCATTCTTCAGCTGGGGAAATGCAGATACCAGGACGTTTACCGATGTAAATAGGGGGCATAGCACATCATACAACTCTAATGTTAAACACCACTCACATGTATCCATTTCACAGGTTGGTCACCGGCCGAGACTCCTTACAACCGGCGAAGACTCCCTCGGGATGAATCATCCCAGGCTTCGGGTCTTTTATCCGTTCTGGAGAGGATAGAGATGGATATTCGTGCCTTAAAGGTGCGAACGGGTCTTCACCAAGAGAAAAATCCTGAGCAGGACGGAGGAGTCAGACGTCATTCCTCCTCCCGAAAAAGGCAACACCAACGAGGAAACAGCAGCACAAGAGGTGAAGCCTTGCAGCTTTTACCGTGCATCAATTCATGCCCACAACTTTAACCCTCATTCTGGTCGTGCTGCTCATACTGCTATCTTTCAGGCTTTTGTTGGTATCACCTCAAATTTGGCTCCAGAGCAAAAAAAAAAAAAAAGGGCTCTGAGCCATGTAACTACCAGCAAAATGCTCAACTTGCACCTCAATCTCAACATACCCTTACCTCACCACCTCTGATTTTACAAAACTCTACGGGTTCCATTGCCCAACTTTCACCGTCAGCACAGGGAACTTTAAACTGAATTCGCAAGTGATACGTGGGTCTGTCACCTCTGCAACATCATCTCTTCAGGCCGATCCTCCTTTTAGTGTTCATGACCCATTCTCTGGTTTCTCCTTCCTGGTTGACACTGGGGCTCAATGCAGTATCATTCAAGCCTCTTCAGCACTTCTTTTCATCTTGTCCTTAAGGACTTATGGGAGGCATATACTCGATCGCTCTCTCGGGTTACGTCCTGTTTTCCCATGGACGTTCATCATTGCCGACATCGACATGCCAATTTTAGGCCTAGATTATCTTTCTGCGCACGACATTCTCGTCGATTCTCGTCACCGCAAGCTTATCGATAGAACCACGACATAACAGTTGCTGGTTCATTCTTTCCTTCCACCAGCTCTCTCTCTCCTCTCTGTTCATCTCCCTGCAACTGCTCCCTACTTCGAGCAACTTTTGCGGGAGTTCCCAAGCCTCTGTCTTCCTACTTCTAAGGACAGACCTATTAAGCACAATGTGATGCACAGAATAGAGACGACAAGATGACCAGTTTTCTCACGTCCCCGTCGACTGGCCCCAGATAGACTTGCCATAATGAAGCATGAATTTAAATAAATAATGAAGGACGGGATCTCTTCCCCATCCGTCTCGCCATGGGCTTCACCGCTTCATGTAGTACCTAAGTCTACTCCGGCAGAATTCAGAGCTGTTGGTGACTACAGGCGAATCAATGCCTGTACAGTTCCGGATAGGTATCCTCTGCATTTCTTATTGGATTTTAACTCCGCTCTCTTTGGTTGCTCCATTTTATCTCGGCTCGATTTGGTTTGCGCTTTCAACCAAATCCCGAATCACCCTAATAATATCCTTAAGTCGGCTATTACCACTCCATTCGGTTCCTTCGGCATAAACCGAATGCCTTACGGGCTTCGTAACAGTGGTCAGACCTACCAACGCTTCATGGATCAGGTTCTGAGAGGTCTTCCCTTCGTATTTTGTTATATAGACGACCTCCTGATAGCATTTTCGTCTTTAGAGGAGCATTTTTCTCACCTTCGCCAGGTTTTTGCACGTTTAGATGGTTATGGTACCGTACTCAACAATTCTAAATGTATTTTTGGTGTCACACAGCTCTCCTTCGTATTTTGTTATATAGACGACCTCCTGATAGCATTTTCGTCTTTAGAGGAGCATTTTTTTCACCTTCGCCAGGTTTTTGCACCTTTAGATGAGTATGGTATCGTACTCAACACTTCTAAGTGTATTTTTGGTGTCACACAGCTCTCTTTTTGGGCACACCACATCGATAAAGCAACTTCGTAGAATCTGTGGGATGATAAACTTTTACCACAGGTTCATTTCGAACATTTCCTAAATTATGCAACCTTTCTACGAATTGCTTTCCAAGTACAAGAAGAACCTTCCTCTTTCCTGGTCCCCCGAAGCTTGCGAGGCTTTCTCTCGCACCAAAGAGGCTATGGCTTCCGCTGTCGCCATGGCCCATCCTTGCCTAGGAGTTCGCATAAACGTTGCTTCAGACGCGTCCGCTACTCATGTTGGTGCGACGCTACAGCAGAAGGTTGGTGACTCTTGGCAACCCCTTGCCTTCTTCTCTAAGGCTCTTCTTCCTTCCCAACAGAAGTAAAGTACGTTTTCCCGCGAATTACTGAGCATATACCTCGCCCTCCGTAACTTCCAGCAATACTTGGAAGGGCGTGAGTTCACTGTCTTTACCGACCACAAGCCATTGGTTGGTGCACTCGCCTCTAGTAGCACCTCCTCTGTGTACTCTGCAGTTGATACTCGCCACCTTCACTTCATCCTGCAGATGACAAACGATATTCGCTACGTTCCTGGTTCTTCAAACGTCGTACCAGATGCGCTCTCTTGCATTTCATCGATTTCGGGCACGTAACTCTCTCAAACTGCTCCTATCCATCAAGCGACAATAGCGCTTGCCCAGGAACAGGATGAAGACACGCAAACACTGCGTCAATCTTCTCAGCTCATAGTTCGCGAAATCGACTTGCCAGAAGTCCCTTCAGGCGTATCCTGGTTTACTATTCATTGCCTGAATGTCCTCCTCCACTCATTCCTTTCGCTTACCGTCGGAACATTTTTAACCAGACTCACAGTCTCTCTGATACTGGCATTCGAGCAACTCGCAAGCTCATCACACAACGTTATGTGTGGCCAGGTATGAACCCCGACGTGGTCAAATGGACCCGCGTATGTCTGCCTTGTCAACGCGCAAAGGTTCAACGCCACACAAAGTCCCCTCTGGCTGTTTTTCTACTTCCATCAGCACGTTTTGACGCCGTTCACCTCGATCTGGTTGGTCCTGTGCCCTTTTCGCGTGGTTGCGCCTACGTTCTCACCATGATCGATCGTTTTACCTCTTGGCCAGAGGCAGTTCCTATCCCGGACACCAGAGCTTCCACTATAACTCAAGCCTTCGTCTCAGCATAGGTTGCTCGTTTTAGGGGCCCATCAACGATCATGACTGATCGAGGAAGCCAATTTGAATCCCACCAATGGGATGCACTCATGTCAGTGCTTGGCTCCTTTCGTCTCCGTACCACGAGCTACCATCTCCAGAGTAAATCTAAGGTGGAACGTTTTCACAGGACTCTCAAGGGAAGCTTACGCTCCACTGACCCCAATTACACTTTGGTGGACAAGCTATCGTAAATTATTCTGGGAATTCGTGCCTCCTTGAAAGAGGATTTAAATTGCTCTGCTGCGGAACTTGTCTATGGTACGCAACTTCGCCTTCCAGGTGAATTCTTTTCCTCCACTGACTGTCCTCTTTCTTCCGACATACATCTTGCTGCATACGTACACAATTTAGTACGGGCAATGTCTGAGGTAAAGCCAACCGCCACAAGAGTGCCTGCTAAGCAGGGCAACTTGCTCTCATGTGTTTGTTTGTCGCGATTACACTCGCCCATCCCTGCATCTTGTCTATGACGGATCCTTTCTCGTCGTCCCCAGGAAGCCGAAATTCTTTGTATTGCAGCTTGGCTTGGAACCAAGCAGGATAGGGTTTCCATCGATCGGCTTAAACCCGCTTTCAAAGAAGCCGTTCATCTGGAACAGCCACTACCTTTCTATTCCACTAATATAGGTCCAGTGGTCATCCCCGCCTACCTTCTGCACCCAAGTATTCCTTCAACACTTCCCAACCAACTTACCCAACTTCCGAACCCTTCTTCGGCTCTTACAAATCAAACTGCACCTCTTCCTCCCACCTCTTTACACGCAAACCCTCCAACAACCATCTCTACGCCCCCCTACCCCAAATTCTTCTTCCCAACTGCTGCTGCCTCCTTGATGTTGCAGGAAAACTCGACTGAAGCTGGAGAACACCAAGCGACAGTCGACAGTCGCCTTTTCGAGAGGTCCAGAACAATCGTCACCCGACGCTCCGGTCCTTGCTCGCGACAATCTCCCGCATCAATCGAGTGGCACTAATAATCGCCACCTGACCCGCAATCCAAGTCAGCCAATTAACACCATAACCCGTTCTGGACGCGTTGTAAGGAGGCATCGCCGCTATATAGACTAAAATTTATGTAAATACCTTGTGTTGTGCGAGCTTTCCCTCGGCGAGGCAGTATTGTAGCGGTCTACACCCCTACAAAATCTAAATATTTATTCCTTACTGTATATATATATATATATATATATATATATATATATATATATATATATATATATATATATATATATATATATATAATTTCAAGAAGGGTTGGTAACCCTGACTTAATTCGGGAGATTGCTACACCCGCTCTACCAAGCGTCTAAAAATTAAGCCATGAGGGTTCATTTGCTTTGCCGTCCCGCGTTGGTGAAACAGACCCATTCAACTCTGTTATAATCTATTTAACAATTACTATTTACAAATTACTCATAATGTAATCTATTTAACAATTACTATTTACAAATTACTTATAATACAATCTATTTAACAATTATCGATTTACCAATTGTAAACAAATTATCAATCATCAATTGTTATACTCAATTATCCAATTACCAATTTTAATCCAATTATCAATCATCATTTGATATACTCTAATTACCAAACCATATTTATCAATTGTAAATCCATTCCCGTTAACTCACTCAAATTTAATTCACGCGTAATTCTCAATACAATCATAAACTGTTACTATATAAATTCACCCTGAAATAATCAAACTGTTTATTCAATAATATGTATTTTTCCTAACTCTTTGTTTTTAATTTACGTATTCCCCCAACCTCACACAGATTAGGCCTAAAAAATTCGTCTGCAAAATTTAGACTCGTGATCATTTAAGAATTCATTCCCTAGAATAACGAAATATAGGTTTTTATGTTTATTGTGATCTAGGAGCTATCTAGGATATTGCCGCAATATTCATTTAAAACCTATATAATTACTGAGTTTTTTTTAGATTTTTTCAGATTTTCAGATTAATACATACTTATTTGTGATCACTTTTATGCTACTGGTAACTGGTAAAGAAGAAAACACGTTTATCAAAATTTAGCTCTGATAAGAACCTTATGATAAGGATTTCACATTGTGTATCGTTTGATTGCTCAAGTTAGTATTTGAAATCTTGTCATGGTGTAGATAGCTTAAAGTAGGAAAGGGGCGCAAAGAAAAATAAATAAAGAAAAGTGGCGAAACAAGTTTCGAACGCACTTCCCGTGTCGCGAGACAGCCGTTAGCGAGAGTCCTAAATCACTCGGCCATCCTGAGTCCCAAGAAAGACTCATTCAAGCAAAGCATTTAAACCGCTCGCCTGAACTTCTGGCACGCTACTTAGAAGCGGAGCGTATTTTTAGGATTGGGGAGAACGGCGTCTGGAAGTATTATTAGAGAACTAAAGTTCTCCCTCCCCGGCTTGGTTAAATGGGAAGAGGAAGGCAATGCCATTTGCTGTTCCCATGATATGGTGTGAGCGCTCAAATCGCTATAAAAAGCGAGAATGGCCAGCCAGAGAAGATAAAAAAAAATATCCATCTTCCACCTCTACACATTAAATTAGGGTTAATGAAAGATTTTGTAAAGTGTAGGGATCAAAGAAGTGAAGGCTTTCAATATTTGAAAAACAAATTAAAAGGATCATTAACTGATGCAAAAATAGAGTTTTTACTGGACCACAAATTCGCAGAGCTGTTTCTGATGATTCCTTCACTTTGTGTCTCAATGAAAAGGAACGTAAAACATGGACATCCTTAGTGGAATCACTTAAAACTTTCTCGGCAATTTTAAATCTCCAAATTACCGAGAAATAGTAAACAATATGCTGGAAGCCGATGAAAAGATGGGATGTAGAATGTCACTTAAAATGCATTTTCTGCATTCTCATCTCGATTTTTTCCTGAAAATCTGGGAGTGAACGGTTAGTGATGAACATGGTGAACGTTTTCATCAACAAATTTTGGTTATGGAGACGAGGTACCAAGGGAAATGTAATGGGGGATTATTGGTGGTCTTTACAAAAACAAATTTTGATGTCTCACAAAAGAAAATCGAGAAGGATACAGCAAAGTTTCTTTAAACTTTAAGGGTATAACAAACTTAATCAATACAATAAAATCTTCATAACTTGGGAGGGAAGGGGGAGGGATAACTTCGCCAGTGATGTACACTGTCTGTCCTAAGCCAAAATAAAGAAGGAAGGTCCCCCACTTTTAAAATATGTTTGTTAAAAATTAAAAAAATAAGAAGATTGTTTTATTTATTAATTGGAACAAATGGCGAAAGGGGGAGGGGGAGGCATTACACAAAATCTAGACATGATAGAGAATTTTGGTTTTCAAATTCGGATTCAGCGCCCTCGAACAAATTAGAAACACTTATTCACATTTCTGTAACAAACAAAACTTAAAATTTGTTGCCTAGTGTTATTAATTAATTTAACTCATTGAAAAGTTTATAATTTCACTCTCTTATTATAATGATCCTAGCGTGTATGTGTGTTTGTATCCGTCTGTGCATTTGAAAAAAATGCTAAATGATATTTTTTCTTACACACCAATTTTGAATGTGTTGTGAAATAAACAAGGTCAACAGATCTAAGTCGTGTGCTATCAATTATTTCAATCATTTTGAGAAGAACAAACAAACAAATCATCTGACCTTATGACCTTCAAAACTTTCAAAAACTCATTGAAAAGTAAAATGGTTACAATCCGACCGACTCGCCTAGCAACTTATAGAGTCGCGTGCACGCAACTAAAAACTTTTGAGTAGACTAAGGACCCCCTCCTTGGTCTACTCAAAAGTTTCGAAAAATTCCATATATAAATTTGACAATAAGGGAGATGAGGGATTACCATAGCCATACCAAACACTTGTTCATAGAATTTGCCGTTGAAACTAAATTTACATTTTTTAATACATAAACAAATAAGCTCAATGATCGTATGGTTGGTAAAGGGAGGTCATAAGCATTTATTCTAAAGGCTCATGACCTCCCTTTACCAACCAATACGATCATTGAGCTTATTTGTTTATGTATTAAAAAATGTAAATTTAGTTTCAACGGCAAATTCTATGGAATTTTTCGAAACTAGGAGAGGGTCCTTGGTCTACTTAAATTGTTTGGTTCTGGTATGTTGATGATATCCTGGTAATTTTAAACAACAGTTTTGACATCGATAGTTTTTTTTAATTATCAACTCATTGGTTCCGTCAATTAAATCCACCGTAGAAAAGGAAGTAAATAAGAGCCTTCCATTTTTGGATGTCCTAATAATTAGAGAACCACATAGATTGAAACTTACTGTTTATAGGAAACCGACAAATAATTTATCTTATGTCCATTTTTATTCAAGTCATGCCCAAAATATAAAATCTGCTGTTTTTTTTTCTCCATGTATCTTAGGGCTCTTCGAATATGTAGTCCCGACTATATAGATAAAGAATACACAAAAATTGAAGATATTGCTACCCATTTATGATACCCAAAGTACTTTCTAGAAAAATGTATGAATATCGCCAAAAAAACATTTTATAATTGTAAATTAGAGACAATAGAACCTCGTAAAAACCTATTCATTTTACCCAATCATGATAATTTTATGTATGTAGTGCCCATTCTAAAACAACTTAATATTAAGGTAGCCTTTAAATACAATCATTCATTAAAAAATTTCTTAATAAAGCATAGCCCCAATAATGATAATAATTTAACTTACCGAATTCCGTGTTTAGATTGTAATTTATTCTATGTAGGCCAAATTTCCAAAAATGTTTCCATAAGGACCCGACAACTCAAAAATGCAGTAATTAAGAGTTATCTGAATAATGCCTTAGCTGTCCACAATTCCAAGATGGGACACAGAATTAACTGGTCAAAAACTGATACTATAATCCATAGTAATGATTAAAGAGAAATATCCTTGAATCATTTTTAATCTCCCACGCAAAGGAGAGTCATCTCAACATTAGCCCAGGCCTGTTTTTTCTAGATCCAATTTTATAACTTTTTCTAAAATCCGACTTATCTGATAGCATTAAAATATTTACCTCATAGGAAAAGGGGCTTTGTATAAATACTGGGTGTCTTATTTTTCTTACCATTGAGTTTGAAAATGACGAATAGACGAAAGTACTAACTCCAATCTGCTTTTTATTCAGTTTCCTTCCGTGGTACATGTATATATATATATATATATATATATATATATATATATATATATATATATATATATATATATATATATATATATATATATATATAAGGATGGTACAGAGGAGAGGGAACACCCACAAGAAAGCAAAAAAAAAAAACAATAAACAGAATGAATTAATATAAAATGGAAACATTAGGAGGAGCGAAGAGTGACAGAAAAAAGGGGAAGATAAATACAAACTAAAGCGAAGGATCAGGTCAATTCTAAAGAGTAAAGGTTGACAAGAGGATTAAAATACCGCCTAGGCATTTCGGGAGTGAGAAAATCTGAGCAAGAGATTAACAATAGAGGTTAGGATTGAAAAGCAAGTTAGAATAAGTACAAATGTTCTAAAGACTTGACTCAAACAAAAATAAATACACATACCTAAACATAAGGCTACATAGATGTAAAAATAAAAATAAATAGTTTATTAAGATTAATATAAATATTTAGTCTCAAATTAAAAGTTTCGACAGTGCATTGTGAATATAATTTCAAAAAATATCCATCGAGTTTATATAAGCCAGGACTTAAATTCAAATTGGGGAATTTACGAATAAAGTTCGATTCAATGCTATTTCGTGAAATTGTATCGTTATTATGACAGATAATTTTAGCAGAATTCCAATCAATATTGTGATTAAGATATGAGATATGATCATAAAATGAGTTGCTTTCTTCACCACGACGGACATTAAATTTATGCTGAGAAATTCGTTTTTTTAAACATTTACCTGGTTGGCCAAAGTAATATTTAGAGCAATCGATACATTTTACACAATATACATTATCAATAGGGTAAGGGGCGTTCTTGACTAATAGTTTAGAGATAGTATTATTATAGTTAAATACTACACAAATGTCTAGAGATTTTTTTTATATGAGGTAGAGAAGCAAAGGATGGAATAAAAGGAAGTACAAGAGTATTCTTGTTATTAAAAGGCGCGCGAGGTTCAAAAGGATAAAAAGACTTTTTAGCTAACTAAAGGTATTTATCAAGGAAATAAAAAGGATAGCACAGTTTATGGCCGATGTAAAAATTTTTGGAAACTTCAGAGTCAAAGAATAATGAACTCGAAATAAAGTACGAAAGTACTTGGAATCCTCGTATTAATTTTCCTTGTGGGCTTTGTTGCATATATATATATATATATATATATATATATATATATATATATATATATATATATATATATATATATATATATATATATATATATATATATATATATATATATATATATATATATATATATATATATATATATATATATATATATATATATATATATATATATATATATATATATATATATATATATATATATATATATATATATATATATATATATATATATATATATATATATATATATATATATATATATATATATATATATATATATATATATATATATATATATATATATATATATATATATATATATATATATATATATATATATATATATATATATATATACATATATATATATATATATATATATATATATATATATATATATATATATATATATATATATATATATATATATATACAGGAAAGAAACCACAGTGTTAGGATCGATTTATTTGCGAAACCAAGTTTCGACGGAGACCTCCGTCTTCAACAATCGCTGAATACCGAGCGATGCTTAGCCTAGGAACACACAAATTTATAATTCAGAATGTAATTAGGGGTGGTGGTGGTATGGAGAAACAACGGCACTTTTAAGCAGAGCAAGGACGAATCTTCTCCTTATCAATGGATTAGTGTTTCTAAAGGAAAGCATCCGAAACTCAACAATCGCGCAAATTATTTAACTATCGTCCAAATTCGACTCGTCTCACTCTCAGACAGCCAACCACCACCTCGCACACGTCCATTGGCAGCACGGCACCTAGACGACCCGAAATCAGGCAAACCTTAAGTCCAAACTTTTACTCTAGTTTCGGAAACATCAACATAAAGGTGCGTTGGCTTTCCATTGTGTGTGTCCCGTTTTCCTAAAGTTTTTCGCCGTAAAGGGCGCGGCGATTTGCTATCATGGTCGCAGTGCTGACGGGATTCAGCACCCCTTCCGACCCCAGCCTAGCCTCTTCTCCTTCCTTGAAAACACTTGTGTTTCCCCCCCCCCCCGGTTCCGTCGCTTTTCATACAACCTCTGCCACAACTTTCTATGGGCAGCCTCTAATTTCACAGGGTAGATGCTGAACTTCGTCTCAGCCAACCGTCCCGAATCGGGGCTTAGGAGGAAGAGGACAACGTTCCCTGAGCCCTGAGATCCGGTTCGGGATGGTGATTTTTTAACAACCTGCTTCATACCTTCCTCACATCTCTTTTCCTTTTCTCTTCACACACTATCAATTTTACGTGGTGCCCAAGGTGGAGCCACCATGCTGAAGGGCTGCAGGTCACCAGGCGGGAGGGGAGACCTTAAATGGCAGTACCTGGCTCGGCAGGGCCCGTAAACACCCCTTGCAGAGCGGGCTGCTGCAATGGGTGATGAGCTATTGCATCCCGTAAGAAAAAGAGGGTCACCATGCCCAATGATGAGTCTAATAGAAAAATCCCCTTAATTTCCCCCACATCCACCGTCGGAGCCGCGCTCGGGCAGCTCCACATAAAAGATAGAGGTCCCACACCCACTGTGCTTGCGCAGGGGACCCTCCAAATTTCTCTAACTGGAGAGGAGGCTTACTCTTCTCCTTCCGCTAAGGGTGTAGGGGACTCCACCTCACCCCCTTCTCTGGAGGTGCTTTCGGGCACCTCCCTTTTTCCAGCGGCAGTCGTCTTTTCTTTCCAAGGGGACTGCTAAGAAAGCCAGCAGGCAGCTCATAGCCGACCGCTTCCCAGTGAAGCAGCTCGGTAGATAAAATCCCCTTAGGGAGGAGAGGGAAGCCAGGCCCCTTCAGTCACTAACATCAAAAGACCTGCTGACAAGAATATTGAACCTTGCCGGGGTCAAGGCCTGTGCTTCCCCACACGTGACTTGTGACAAGACTGCCAACGAGACCTACAATGTCCTGGGGGGGGGGGCAACTGGAGGTCCTCCCTGAGATAGACATAGCCCTTGAGGCAACCCAGCGTCAGAAGGTAGGGCCTTCCACGGGAGCAAGTACGGGCTCGGCACCAAGCACCGAACCCGCCCCTATGCAAGCGGGTTCATTACCCGCCCTTCTCTCCTAAAAAAACAAACAAAAAAAACAAATCAAAAGATACTCGGGGCTCCTATACATCAGCGGGGCCTGCGGGAACAGATGGATCTGCTGCTTCGGTAAGCGACCAAGCCGAGATCGGCACATCCGGCCCATTTGCGCCCCGGGTGGGGAGCCCCCAACTAAGTCCAAAAGTGCTAGTGCGCAGAGCGAAGCCTCAATTACATCGAGGCCATTCATTTGGAGACTACTCGGCGTTTTCGAGCCCGCTGGCTTCAAACGCTTCCTTGTTATTCGCTCTACTGGTGGCAGCATGTTGGCTAAGGGCAACATGATCCAACAGAGGAGAGCTTTGGATAGTGTGATTGGTAGAGAGGCGAAAGTGACCCGTTTCTCAAGCGGGAGCCTTTTGGGTGAATACGGTGAATCCCTCCGAGGCGGCCATGATTAGTGCCCATTGGACACTTGATGGCAGGCTTGTGAGTGTAACGCCGCACTCTACCATGAACTTTGTAAAAGGAGTAGTTTATGCGAGGGAACTCGTTGACTACTCCATTGAGGACATCACTCTAAAGCTGGCCGACCACGGGGCGGTCAAGGTCGAGCGAGTGATGAGAAAACAGGAAAACAGGGAGGAGACTCGAGACCCACTCCTACACTCTTCGCCACGTTCGACTGTGACAAGCTCCATGAGTCAGTGCGTGCCGGTTGGAATCGCTACCGCGTGAAGGCATTCGTGCCACTTCCGCGGCGGTGCTATTACTGTCACTGCTTCGGCCATACGAATTGCTCATGTAGACGTGCATAGTCGGGTCACCCGAAGTATGTGTAAATTGCCTAAAGGCCGCACACGATAAGTCCAAATCGTGAGTGGCCAAGTGTGTCAATTGCGGAGAGCCGCACCCCGTTTCTTCGAAGTAATGTGGTTCATATCTCTTTGAGAAAGAAATCGTGGCCATTCAGAAACGGGATCTTCTCTCATTCCGCGAGGCTACGGACTTGGTCCTGGCGCGCCTGGCTCTGCCTGGGACGTCTTATGCCTCAATGGGTAGAAAAAACACCCTCTGCTCCACCCTCTTGTTTCCATGCCCATTCAGAGCCCTTCTGCGGGTTCTACTCAACCCATACGCTTCCCAGATAAAGCTAGCGGCACAAAGCGTTCACACCCAGCCCCGGCTAAAACCAGGGCTCCCCCCTTCCCCTTCCCCCAGCGTAACCGTTTCCCGTAAGGCGAAACGGCCACTCACCTCCACCGAGTGGTTAGAGACACAGGAAGGGACACCTCTGAAGTTAATTGCCAGCCTATCTTCCGGGGTTCCTAAAGCTGTCCCTGGAAAAGAGGGCAGCAAGAAATGAGCTTCAGGCTACTTCGCCCATGCCTAGAGGTAGACTGAGTGGCTCGGAGACGGTGAATCCTAGAAAAGAGGGTCCCCCGCCTCCGCAGCTGCAACGCCCGCCTAAGGATTCGAGGCAGAGGGAGGAAAAGACTCGCATGGAGAGCCCAACCTCCCCCAATAAGTCATCGAAGGCAACAGCGCCTTCATCGCTTTGTCCGGCCCACAGCGCCCGGGGTTTTGCCTCCGGGAAGCGTTCGGCCATTCCCGTGACAGGCTTCTGTTCGAAGACGGCCCCCGCGTCTCCTCCGAGCTAGGCTTGGAGGGCATATTCTTTCAATGGGATTTCCGTGGACTCCAGGGCAACTGGGAGGAGCTGCGGAGGCTTGTCTCGTCCCGTTCCCCGTTAGCTATTTTTCTCAGGAGTCCATGCTAGGCGCGTGCCCCCTGGCCAGCCTCCCGGGGTATAAGTGTTTTGCGACCCTGCCACCACGAGATGGCCGGGCTGGGGAATGCGCGGTTTACACCCGGCATGATGTCTCCGTTCTTGCTTTCACTTTAAATACCTCCTTTCAGGCAGTGGCTGTGCAGCTGCACCTGGATAGGAGGTATACTATCATTTCTGCGTACATTCCACCGTCAGCTGACTTCGACGTGGGGAACTTTCGCGCAGTCGTAGCACGGTTGCCGAGGCCCTTTCTCTTGCTTGGAGATGTGAACGGTAGACATCCTCTCTGGGGAGATTACTCAATAAATCCCAGGGGACAAGTCCTTGCCAATCTGATCGAAGAGCTTGAGATAGGTGTCCTAAATGTGGATGAGTTTACGCATCACTGCCCGAGAACCGCTTCATTTTCTTGCCTTGATCTATCTTTGTGCTTTTCGGATGCACAGCCTGATTTTGCTTGGGGGGGTGGTCGATGACCTCCATGGTAGCGATCACTTTCCCTTTCAAATATCATTCTCAGGGCACCTGCCACCTGAGAGCCCACCTCGGTGGTGCTTGGCACGGGCGCGGTGGACTGCATTTCAGGAAATGCACGCCAACCACTCCCGTGGTGGTCGCTCGAGTGTGAGACGGCCCTCAAACAGAAGCGTTATTCCTACATGCGCTATAAGCTCTGCCCAAACGATTTCACTATCGCTGAATTTCGTTGGGCTAGGGCTAGGTTCCGGTATATTTCAAAGCACGCCCGCCGTTCTTCTTGGGGGCGGGCATACGTGTCTTCCCTTAACGGGAAGACCCCTCTGGCAGAGCTGTGGAAGCGAGTCTAAAGAATTCAGGCCAAGTTCTCGAAGGACCCCCGTCCCGTTCTCAAGGAAAATTGGACCATAATCTCGGACCCCGCGTCCGTTGCACAATCTTTCGCGACCGTTTTCTCCGCATTCTCTAGCCGGGATGCTGCTCCGCCAGCATTTAATGCACGTCCTGATGTCGCGGAAGGTCGCCTACTTGACTTTACCTCCAGAGATGGAGAACCTTTCAATAACAGGTTTAATCTGAGTGAGTTGCTTTCCGCTCTTGCTTCGTGCCCGGACACCACCCATGGTCCAGATGATGTCCTGTACGCCATGCTTCGACACCTGGATGAGGGAGGCATGGCATTTTTGTTAGATTTGTTCAACAGGGTCTGGGTGTAGGGTCTTTTTCTGGATTCCTGGCGAATCTCTTCTGTGCTCGCCTTTCACAAACAGGTGGGAGATCACTCTACTCCGGCTGGTTTCGGCCCAATCTCTCTAACCTCTTGCGTGTGCAAAATAATGGAGATTTTGGTAAATATTAGATTAGTTTTTTTCCTGGAATGCGGAGGCCATCCGTCTTATGCACAGTGCGGCTTCCGCAAATTCCACTCTACGTCGGATGCTCTGCTCCGACTGGAAAATGCCATCTGCGTGGCCTTCCTTCGTAGACAGCAATACGCTAAAGTGTTTTTCGATCTGTAGAGGGCCTATGATACCGCTTGGCGATACGGTATCATGGAGACTCTGCACGATATGGGGCGAGGGGACGTCTCCCAATGTTTATATCTGAATTTTTGAGAGATCATCGATGCCGCGTAAGGGTAGGGGGAGCCCACTCCGGCCCAATGGAGCAGGAAGAGGGTGTCCCGCAGGGAAGTGTCCTCAGTGTCACACTCTTTGCCCTGAGCATCAACGGCATCACCTCGGTGCTGCCGGAAGATTTTCCCGCTACGGTCTACGTGAACGACCTTTCGATCTCTTTTGGCGCGGCCCAGATGCCAACTCTGGAGCGTCGACTCTAACAGACATTGAACCACGTCTCTCGCTATGCCGAGGCGCACAGGTTTCAGTTTTCTTTGGCAAAGACTAAGGTGGTGCACTTCTGCCGCCATCCACGGCTCCAGCCCGACCCAGATTTGTTTCTTAATGGGGTGCGCTTGGTCTTTTATTTGACCGACGCCTCACATGGGAGGCTCATATTCTCGGCTTTATCGTCTCTTGTACCCGTGCCATGGACATTCTCTGTTCCGTGATGTTAAGCGCTTGGGGCGTTGATAGGGCTACCGTGTTCATTGCCGAAGGTGGACTCGATTCACCAGACCAGCCTTCGCCTGGCAACCGGTGCTTTCCGCACTTCTCCCATTGAGAGCCTGTTGGTCGATATGTGGGACGTGCTAATCACTCTACGCCGCGTGCAGTGCATCACTCGCCTGTACGCACGAGCCTGGCGCCCCCCTCAGTCGCCAACAGCTTTCACTGCATCCGCAGCCGATTTGCACTATGTCTATGCCGCCGATGGACGCCAGCCATACCCTAAGCCCTTTGGGTTTTAGGCCAGGAACTTCCTTCAAAAGCTAGGTATAGCTCTCTGGCCGGTGGTGCCCCTGGTTCTGCCCAGGACGCGACCCTAGAGGGTACCACATTTGGCTATTTGTTGCCACACCTCTGCTCCCAAAGCTTGTAGAGCGCCGGGAGTATTGCGTTTGAACTTTTTGGAGCACACCTCGTGTCACGCGGTAACCGTGCCAGTGTATGCGGATGGCTTCAAGTCCCAAGAGGGGGTCGGCTTCCACGCCGTATCCCCTCTGTTTGAATTCAGCGGGGCTCTGCCAGGAGCTGCGTCTGTCTTTACAGCCGAGCTGGTGGCAATACACCGCTTGGTACGAGAGATTACGCGACGTTCCCGGTTCGGAGACCGGATTGTGATCTGTTGCGTCTCACAAAGCGCCCTGAGTGCTTTGAGGCATTGGAATCTCCGCATCTCCTGGTTCGCGATATCCGTGACTCCACGGTTTTGGCAAGCCGGGCGGATGCCGAGATTATCTTCTGCTGGGTTCCTGGACATGTAGGAATTGCAAGGAATGAGCGCTTCGATGAGGGCACTAAAGAGTCCGCTAGGACCCGGCGACCACCCCAGTGTTTCCCTCTTCCTCACACCGGCTACATGGCAGGAATACGGGCAGCTCTTCGGACTGCTTGGCAAAGAAGATGGAAGACGGTTCAGCGGAGCTTAAAGTTGAGTGTCATTGCGTTGTGACTGTTCCCATGGACCAATCCCCCAATGCCGTGGCGGCTTAAGGACGCTTTCTGCCGTCTCCGAATCGGTACACTCGTGTCACGCATCGCTAGTTGATGGAGTGCTCGCCCGCGCGGATTGTGACAACTGCGTCATCACCGAGTCTGTTATGCACATTCTTTTCGAATGTCCCAGTCTGGGTGTTCTTCGCGCACGTTACCTGTCCCAGTACTGGAATAAGCGGGGTCGCTACCGCCTGTCCCTTGTACTCGGGACGAGTGCGTGCACCTTGAAGGGTGGACTTGTAGACTTGGGGGGGAGGCTTCTCGCTTTTATTTAACCTTTTTTTGTTTTGTTTTGTGTTTTTTTCCTCCCCTTATAGATCGCACATTCCTGCGCCGGGGAGACCTCCCACCGACACAGGAGCTTGCTTCCTAATTGTTATCTTCCTTCTTTATCGTTGTTTTGTTTTCATATTTTTATTTTTAAGTAGCCTACACTAGGCTGTGGGATTGCAGCGACCTATGCCCAAGTGGGAAGTCGCCAGCTAGCCTTCTAAAAAAAATAATTCCTAAAGTTTCTTTGTCTGTATATTTATCAATTTTGACTTGTGCATATTTTTTTAATATTTTTGTGCCCCTTAAAAGTGTTTTGGGTATAACTTTACCTTTTAAGGTAATTTCATGTGTATTTTTAAGTCCCTACCTGAAAGGGCTATTGCTTTCTTTAATTAGTTCGAGATTATTATTCCTAATCTTTTTTTTAAGGCAATTCATCTTCATGATTAACTGAACTCTAACTCAAGAAATTCGGCTCAAAAAGCAGTCGAAAACCTATAAATATGAGTCAAGCGTAGAACTACGCCAAATCATCTCCTCGGTCGTTCACCGTCAGGGAAATTTGTTACTTTCTTCGGAGCTTAGCCTCGGTTTAATTTTCGCATTATTTTTGGTTTATTACTCTTTTGTGTATTTACTGTTAGCAAATTACTTTTTTTACTTTATTGAATATTTCCCATTTTTTTCTTATGTATGTAACTTAGTTTGCTTATTTATATTGTAAACTACTTAAATTAATATAGTTTAATTTTTGTCCTCACGATCCAAAAGTGGATGGTGATAGCTCACTTACAGTGTTGAATTGTCGGAACGAAATTGATGTTCGATTTTCTTGAATAAAATTTTAGATAGTGTTTATTAAAAATGTACATCTTGTTATTGTTTAGGAATGCTACAATGCGTAATGAAAACGTTTTTCTTTCAGGTAATAACAATATTGTTCCTAATATTCTTCGGTATTAACTCTAAGGCCCTCTCACCTCAAGATCACATTAGACATGAATTTTCCCAAAGGTGTCTATACGAGTACAGCTGAAAAATCCATTCAGAGTACTTATGTAGATGATGCAGGAAATAAAATAAGTTTAAGGAGGTGGTTTTATGGTTTCCGAAAGAAGGGATTCCATTCTAAAATAAGAAACAAAAGAAGGCGTCCAAAACAACTTAATTTTGAAGAGTTGAATCTGTGTCAGCGCAAATCCTGCTACAACTTCTAGGTAACTCCCAGAACAAATTAACGTACCCCATACGACTGCCCTACGCTATCT
Organism: Ceratothoa steindachneri; assembly: GCA_963969495.1. Classification (NCBI taxonomy): domain Eukaryota; kingdom Metazoa; phylum Arthropoda; class Malacostraca; order Isopoda; family Cymothoidae; genus Ceratothoa; species Ceratothoa steindachneri. Next base: position 9,023,958 of record OZ018324.1, read on the forward strand.
ATTAACCATATATATATATATATATATATATATATATATATATATATATATATATATATATATATATATATATATATATATAAAGAAATAGCAACTACAGGTTTTGCAGGTGATCATACAACCACCACAGGGCTTTGCCATTTTTATTTTCTGCCTTTCAAAGAAATTTGAAGCAGAAAGAAAGATGCAGAAGCCTTGTATAGCTGACTATAAATACATATAGTACAAGATAGTATAATTCTTCTTTCCCTTGTACTATATATATATATATATATATATATATATATATATATATATATATATATATATATATATATATATATATATATATATATATATGTTATGTAATGTAACACAATGGCGAGTTATGGTATATGATAGTGAAACCACTGTACAGGAGCTAAAAGTTTATATATACTAGTATATATATTATAGCAATGCTTCTGGGCATTCCTATAATAAAAACCTCCTGGGAAACTTAAATATATATATCATCATTTATTATGTATAAAATTCATTCAATTATTTTACTTTAACTTTGTTAATTTATTCATTCAATTATTTTACTTGAACTTTGTCAATTTAATCTTTCAATTAAATTTACTTCAACTTTTTTAAATTAAATCATTTTATGTTAAACTTAATAATTAATTAATTCATTTATTTTACTTGTCAATTCAATTACCGTATATTGTTCCAAACAACTCTTAAATTTCACACACAAACAAACAAACACACGTTCCCTGCTGAATCAAAATAGCACGCTATTCTGCCACTCGAATTGCAACTTTCTTCGTATAAAGGTCGGTAATCATTCCTTCTACAATTATTCATTTACCTCCAAACAAATCATACTTAGTTAATTCCATTTTCTCTCACAATTCTTTGCAAACGACTATACGAGAGCAGATCCTAATTATATGTACTTCTCATTGCAGCCCTAGTTCAGTCCATCATAGATACTCTATATTACTACACTATATTTTTTATATTATTCACCTTATTGTTTCACCATACTATTCCACCATATTAATTTCACATACTTCAATTCTCTTCGCATTCTTTTACTATAAATCATATGTTAAAATATCTTACATTGTATACCTAACCTACTTATCTCATTGTACATTCGTTGATTTTATGAATATATTTATATTTGTGTAATTGTCTTTCTTAAAGCCCAAGTCATTCTTCCAAAATTTATTTCGCTGTCGTCTTAGGCCTAAAAACTAACGGCAGACAACCTCGATCAAACAAATTTATGGTTATGGTTTTCGAAACGCTATTTAGGCTGATTTATTAACAGAAGATAAATGACATAGATAACCATACACTACAATATCTTACTTTTTCTTTGAATTCCCACATAATCTTAATCAAGAATGATGACTACGGGTATCTCACTATATGACACACTTTTGCACCAATGTGGTCCCATGTCATGCAGTAGGTGCCATTTTTCCTTTTTTTTCTCCTGTAGCAGCTAACATCTTTGCAAGCTCCTACAAAGTTCGTAAAGAAGCAGTTAGCAATTTTCCGTCTGAGAAAATTATGTATCTCGCGCCAAAATATTACGCTAATCCAGATATCTCCGAGGCCTTCTGACAATGCGACGAGACCGTGTCATGCTATTGCCAGACGCCAGCTCGAAGAGGTCACCCAAACGGATCACCATCAATCCGTCCACTCTTGCTAGTCACAGTGACTCGCCTGCATTTTGTGCCATTCCCAGCAATCGTAGCCAGCCCACCGGCGTCATCGCACGGTCTGGTCGCATTGTTAGAAGGCCTCTATGATATCTCGATTAACGTAATATTTTTCTTGTAACAGGTTGGGTAACTATATTGGGAGGGAGTATTGTAGCAGTTGACATCTTTGCAAGCTCCTACAAAGTTCGTAAAGAGGCAGTTGACAATTTCCCGCCTGAGAAAATTATGCATCTCGCCCAAAAGTTCATGTTTGTACGACCTTTGATACCAATACGGTTACCTGAAAATCAAAGTAAGACTCCTCCCAAACACCAACCGATCGAAACGTTTGTACAACCCAATTCGAAATTAACCAATCAGAATAGACTTTCCCATTTCCCGAGTCCGGGGCGCATTTTAACGAACACTTTCATTGAATCGGTGCACCAGACAAGGTAAGTAAGAATTAGCTCTCCAATTAATCATCAGTGTATACAAAGGTCTAAAAATATTTAAAGTGTAATTCCTTCCTTTAAATTACAGTTCCCCTGATTTATAACTTCAAAAACGTCGGGGCAGAAATATATTTTATATAATTCCCTCATATTTTATATCTTATTGACTATAATATCCTCTTTATTTAACTTATTCCTCTTAACATTATAATCATCGGCCATTTGCCTATATATATATATATATATATATATATATATATATATATATATATATATATATATATATATATATATATATATATATATATATATATACCCATTATATTCATTAACCGTATTATCAAATTCAAATTAGTCATATTCCATTATTTATTGTTCGATAAATCTTGTTAAATTTATGCCTCAGTGATTTTGAAACCTTTCTGGTCGAATTAGTTATCCTCCATCATGTGCTCTCTTTCAAGTCATTTTTATCTTTAAATTCACATAGCAAGGTTTAATGGCTGCTATCTAGGCAAGTTTGTCATTAAGCCAATCTCAATAGCTATACCCCTCTCCTTAAAATTCCTGTGCCCGCCACTAAAAAAATGGCAATATATATATATATATATATATATATATATATATATATATATATATATATATATATATATATATATATATATATATATATATATATACAGTACATGCAAATTGATTCCTCAAAATACGCCCTAGTTCCTTCAATATATCTTTTGTTCTGAGTGATAAAGCAATGTTATTTAATATAAAAATCTATTTAAACTGTAGCAGGATTGTCAAAGCAGTTATGATGTATATTTCAATATGATTGTTGGGGTGTAGGTGTAGTGCCCCATTGAAACGTGTATTAGGATCAACAATGAAGCCTCACAAATGAGTAGTGGTGTTCAGTCCATCAATCTGTCACTGATGGACTCTCGTTTCACTGACGACTGACGGAAACATTATTTGCCGAAGGTCGTCTTTGCTTTTCGGGGTAGTGGCGGTTCGGGTGACGGCCAAAAATCGCTTTTGTTGACGCTTATTACGTCAGTGTTTCTAAGTTTCCGTCAGTCGTCAGTCCGCCAGCGAAACGGGAGTCCCTCGGTGACGGACTGACGGACCTTCCGTCATCAGACTGACGGACTGCCCACCATTGCAAATGAGTGTCATGAGAATCTTATGAAGTCTTGAAATAGGCACGCACATAATTATGCATATGCAATTAATCTACTTAAAGTGTATAACATTTTGTCATCTAAATAATAATATTTTTTTTCATGTTAAATATTAGATATAACATTTTATTATGTAAATTATAATATATACCGTATTCTTGTAAGGGCTTCATAGGCAAAAATGAATTCGAGACGCTTTCACAACCATACACACTCACATACATACATACACACGGTCACACGACCAAAAGACGCTTCTCGCGCTATCTTTGCTAACCATTTGGGCCGCGCCAAGATTCTGGGAGACTTCGAAACAGCGTTGCGGACAAACTTATCAAAATGCACCAAGCTGATAAACAGGGGAGATGTTTTCTTTTGTGTACTCTCACAGAGCCGGGAAATACGAAACCTTATTTCCTAGAATTATCTCTGTCCCCAAGATAAAATTATCTAGCAGGGGCCTGGATCAAAACTCCCTGCTCACCTTCTCTCTCTCCCCTTGTACACACGAATAAACTTCGATTCGAGTAAGCTCCGCCCAAACCACACGATTGGGTAACAGTGGGCTACGACTACACTTTCTGACACATTAAATACCATCTGAAGTAGAGCCCCAAGGAGAGTAAGAGAATAAGATAAGAAAGAGCAGGAAGATCAGTAAGAAGAGTAAGCAGTTTTAAGGAAGCGTAGGCCAAAGTAGTCCCAAACGTTCGTAGACTAGCCACAAATACCCGCATACGCATAAACGAATTTATTGTTGCACATAAGCCTATCGAGTCTCCGTCTAATAACGAGTCATTGAATCCACCTTCCGGTATTTCCTTCTCCTACGGGTTATCAACCATTTCTCTTATCCAGCCTACAACGCAAAAATCAAACAAAAGGATAATCTTCCCCAATTAGAGTCAGCCCAAGTTAGCGTTCAGTAACTAATTATCGCAAAACGCGCAACATTCCATCGAATAAGCTTGCACTGCGTAACTGGACCTTCAATCACCTATAAGTGGGAACCCCAATCACCCACAACTGGTAACTTACGGAGTACGGTACACCCCTTAAAAAGGATTCTCGTGGAGCCAAAGATCTAGAAAGGAGCAAACACGATTATTTATGGCTGATTGGTGTCGTTGTAATGGCATGTGTTATAAAGTGTTGATATTTCTAATGACAGTTGATCACCTAGAATGCGTAATGATTGCCATGAACTAATTGAGCACGGAAATTTTTTTTTGTTTCTTAGCTTAGTGCGTTTTGCATGGCAAGCAGAGTGGATGTGAGAGTGTGTAACTTCTTGCCAGGAGAGATGATCGTATCATTCTTTGTTGTCTTTCAAGAACAGCATTTCCACCCACATTAGCACGCAAAGTAAAAATGTGTTATGTCATTGAATTTTGATAACCACTGAAACAGCACGTAATGAAATTGCAATTCATAATCTCAGATTATGTTAACATGAGCACCAAAACATGATGTGGAGTCGGCGATGAGTGCTCCACCCACATATTCTATTATATCCAATGGCGGATCCAGGAATAAAATTTTGGGGGGCCTACTAGATTTTTTTTCGAACTACAATAAAAGATGTATATGCTTATTATTTTGATGAGCAGTTTTATTGAATATTAACCTTCCAACAGCTGTAAAAAACAATAAATGTAATTACAACTGTTGTACTGGAAAAGTATTTGGCAAATGAAAAATATTTAATAAAACATACATTTGAGTGCACTATTACAACAACATCTAAAACAGATGAATGAGTCACCGCGATCTAGCAAAACCACCCCATCTAACACAGATAAATAGAAGAAGAACGTGGTGCTCACAAAAACATCATTTCCGATTTTTATGGGCGAATGCATCGATCACGCTGTTTGTTGCAATGTCATTTTCGTTGTGAACACCAAGCAGCGCTAGACCGTTAAGGCGCTGTTGACCCATAGTGTTCCTCAAATAAGTTTTCAGTCGCTTTAAGGTTGAGAATGACCGTTCCGCTCCCACATTCGAAACGGGAAGCGTGATCAAAACTTGGATAAGCCTGGACAAGTTTTGATACATTCGAGTCTTGGCATGAGCTAGAGAATCTCCAACAGAGTCAAACTTTGTTGTTGTTGAAAACCAGCGCTCTGCTTCCGCTTTGACAAGGCTCAAGCTCTCTATGTCAGCCTCGTAAACCTGTGCTGCCTTTAGTAAAGCCCCAACATCTCCTTCAGCGCCGTTGATGCTTGGTGTTAAAGACAGTCATAACGGTGTCCTTCTGGAACCGACGCCGTAATTCAGTCAAGTCCTGATCAAGAACGGTATGTATACAGGTCGGCAGAAATACTCTTCTGCTGTTTGAAAAGGTACATTATCACGTTGCGTCTGTCCTTTGCAAACTCGGGGCATGGGACTGGTATCGTGCGTTTAGCCGATCTCGTGCAGGAGCAACTCTGCTTTCGTGAAGATGTCGTGAAATCTGGTATTGGCATTTTCCCTGACTCTGTCGAGATGCGTCACTACTTCACTGATCGTAGCATATGCAGATAAGAGATCAACCGTAGGAGATTGTAGGGCTCGGCTTGGTTCCACAGTGTGAACTAGCACGGACTCAGCGACGACGAGGCCAATCAAAAAGCGCGGCTCTTGGATGGCGATCAGCAGTGGTCCCGCTGTCGCATCCAAATTGCTCTCATCTTCAAGGAAGATGGCTACAACTGGTAGCAGTTTGATGAAAACAACGACGGAATCGTGTCGCTCAACCCATCTAGTTGCACAGAGGCCGAGTAATTTCTGCTGCTTCGAGGATGTGTGGTGTTTCACCAGCTGAGCAAACCTCATAGTCTTGCTAATCAGAGTACAATTTTTGTTGGATGTCATTAGGAGTTCGCTAATTCAGCATCGCCGCCATTGGAGCGATACCGCAACAGCGCTCGAAAAACTCCTTCTCCAGTATCACTTGGAGCGGACAAATCCAAGGGACTGTCGTCACAGTGTCCTCTAAGAGGAAGCATATTGCGGTTACAAAACAGTACAGTGTCAACAACCCGCATCCCCTGGTTCACGATATCCGTGACACCACGGTTTTGGCGATCCAGGCGGATGTCGAGATTATCTTCTGATGTGTTCCTAGACATGTAGGAATTACGGGGAATGGGCGTGCCGATGAGGGCGCCAAAGAGTCCGCGAGGACTCTGCGCCTGGACCAGCGTTTCGCTCTTCCTCACACCGACTACATGGCAGGAATACGGGCAGCTCTTCGGGCTGCTTGGCAAAGAAGATGGGAGACGGTTCAGCAGAACTTAAAGTTGCGTGTTATTGCGCCGTGACTGTTTTCATGGACCTACCCCACAATGCCGCGAAGGCTTCAGGTTGCTTTCTGTTGTCTTTTAATTGGGCAAACTCGCGGGACGCACCTCCATTTGATGGAGCGCTCGCCAGCACCCTAATGTGAAGACTGCGTTATCCCCCAGACTGTTCTGGCACACTCTTGTTGAATGTCCCAGTCTGGGCGATCTTCGCGCACGTTGCCTGTCCCGGTACTGGGATGGGCGGGGTCGCTACCGCCTGTCCCTTGTACTCGGGATGAGTTCGTGCACATTGAGTGGTGGACTTGTAGACTTTGGGGGTAGGGGAGAGGCCGGCCTTCTCCCTTTTATTTAACCAGTTTTTTTGTTTTGTTTTGTTTTGTGGGGGTTTTTTTCCTTATAGGTCGCACGTTCCTGCGCCAGGGGGACCTCCCCCCGACCCAGGAGCCGGCTTCCTGCTCGTTGCCTTTCCCCCTTTTTCTTAATTTTTAGTGTTGGGTTTTTTTTTTGTTTTTTTTTTGTTTTTTAATCTGATTTTAAACTAGCCTAGTACTAGGCTGGTTTTTAATACGGCGACTAATGCCCAAGTAGGGAGTCACCAGATGAGCTCTTAACCTCCCCCCCCCCAAAAAAAACAGTCTTAATAACTGGGACAAGCAGACGACGGTTGCTATCAATTTGCTCCTTCTTTTTCCCAGTCATCGCATCAATAACCCTCGTTGGATGGCGGGCAGTGTCCAGAAACTGTTGCATCCTAACCATACTGGTTGTATGATAGCTGTTGCCATTATGGCTACTGAGCATCTCAGTAGTTTTTTTTTATATTTTTGCATTGGCTGCAAAACTAGTGTTCACAGCTTCGTCTGTCCGCCAGTTATAGCTTGGTAACCAGCAAACAAAACACAAGCGACGCAATAGCCGCCGTTTCTTTGACGCCGAGTATTTAAGCCAATGGTACGTGGAACACCATCCAGGTTGAAAGCGTCTCTTATGACCACCTTCATTTGTATACGGAAGTGTCTCTAAAGATAGCGGTTTTCGATGAATCACAGCAAGTTTATTGGCGTCCGTTGCTTGCGTATTCAAAACAAAATTGGAGATGTCAACTGGAGTAGGCTGTTTCTCACTCAAAACGATCGAAACATCGGTTGCCTCTTCGGTAACTGGATCATGTTTACTACAGGAAGTCTCTGTTGAAGTGCTTGTCTTAGGCTCCATCTCGTTGTCTTCATGGCACCTGGCCGATTTCGATTTGAAAAAACTAGTTATTTTTGTTTGCTTCATCGTGATCACCTGATAAATTTATCACAGTTCTAGCTTTTATAAAGAAAGAAGGAAGGAATATAGGAGGAGGATAAGAGAAGGAGAGACGAAAGGAACTAGGAGAGGCGTAACAGAATAAGATTCGGGAGGGGCCTAACCTAGACAGAGATATCAGTGGAGGACTTAGATAGGGCCTAAAAAAGGGACACAGGGGCAATGGCATAACACCATATATTACACTAATATCAGTAAAGGTATAGCCTAATATTGATAATTTAGTAAATTATTAAAAATGCAAGACATCAAGAGCTAAATGTAAATTAGCAAGGGGTGTGCAAAAGGTCACAATTATAGCATAATTAATTGGTACCAGGTACGAGTATCAGGTGAGAAAATAGCCAAGCTTTGGTATCAAAATAGGTTTTCTGTCATATATATATATATATATATATATATATATATATATATATATATATATATATATATATATAATAGTTATAAAGTTTTAAAATTACTATGTTGAAAACAATCCTTATACAAAACATATTTTATATATATATATATATATATATATATATATATATATATATATATATATATATATATATATATATATATATTTATATATATATATATAATGGGACATAAACCAGAAACCAGGTTAGGCCTAGGATGAATGTGAAAGTATACTGTTTATACTTAACCAATATAAAATAAGTATGCAGCATTCAAACCACTAAACATACATAAAAGGTAAAGGGAGCTACTAGATTAGGCTATCGTAATTTCCCCAACTAATAAGTGATCCGCATGAAGCCTACTAGGCTACCAACATAAGGCTAATAGCGAAATATTTACTCCAGATGTCAACCATAGATATAAATGAGAATGCATAAAATAGTACTCACACAATATTTCCAAAATAATTAATGAACTATAAAAGGAAATGAGATTACGTTAAAACACGGGGCTTGCAAAAGAGCGTCGGTTGGCGCACTATCGCCGTACTATTTAACCTATGGTTTAACTAAATACCTACCAAAATGCAAAATAAGCCCCTAAAAAGGGAAAAACTTAACAAAATATAGCGTGAGTGCTTATCTTAAGCGGGGAAGATCAGGTAAAACCAAGAAATATGAATATTTTAACAGCGCTGAACAACCAAAAGCGGTTGTCTTGAACTGAAAGAAGGGAATGGTGTTTTTTTTCTTGCGAAGAAGTGGCAGGAGTTTTTTAACTGCCGATCTTGGGGAAGATATGATAAAAGGGCTTGTAATTGACCAGCAATTCTCTTTTGTTCCGTGTTCATACTGGATTTAATTATCCCGCTGACAATCAGAAGAGCGTACTGATGTTGATAACTCCCTTAAATTCACATTTCTATTGGATTAGTTTCAGTTCAAATATGGTTGGGGAACCAATTTCTTAGGAACAGCATTAGCCTGACCAAAAATTATGGGATAGAAAACACTAATATTTTAACATAGGCTTTTCCGGGCGAATAGAAAAAGTGCCGGAAAAAAATATCACATTTTTTTAATGACTGTATAGCGTACGAGAAGTGCAGGCGAGCGGCTTAAAAGCTACCTTTAAATGAGTCTTTTTTTGAGACTCAGGATGACCGAAGAGGGTTCCTGCAACAAAGGAGGGGGAGGCAGCGAAATGGAAGGTGGAGTTGGAGAGGCAGAGGTGGTTAGTCAGGAGCAAATCTCTACCCCACTGGTCACTCCGTCAGCAGACAACGGGACTCAACTCTCACATCCCGCTTGACGTCATCTCGGGAAAAAACAACAAGCGGATCACCTTTGCTCCATCAACCTTCTCTCATGCCAGTGCCTCGTCCAACGCTACTGGCACTGCCACAGCAAATATGTGTCCCCGTACCCGCAGCCAAACCAATGGCACTGTTATACGCTCCGGTCGCGTCGTCAGGAGGCCTCGTCGGTACTCGGACTTGTAATCTCAAAATAGAAAAGGTGGGGGGGGATGTAACCTTCTTAGTGGGGGAGTATTATAGTAATGGCCTCTATAACTGTGAATATTTTTGTCTGAAATATGAAAGTAATTGAATATTAAACATATTTACTATAGAATTTTGATGGTAAATCAGAGGAAATGATATATATTGGTTTGTTTTAGAAAAGTTTTTCCCACCATGGCCTCCTGGGATAATTTTCAAGGGTTGGTTTCCATTATCTGAGGGTGGACCATGGCCCAATGCCCCTCCCTAAATACGCCATTGTATCTACATGATGTAGACTGACATAGGCTCATAGGATTCTTATGGTCCTAGGGGCGCCAACATAGCTTCTTAGTTCTTATGGGCACCGGCATGGCCCCACTGCCCCCCTCAGTTGCGCCTATGTCCGAATGCGCAAACAACTAGAAAAATATGAAGATGCAATAATGATGAGAAAAAATCTCAATATTTTAACATATTCCTTCACTCGATTTTTTTGCTTACAAAGACCATAAAAAGAGTGAGTTAACTTGAAAAGTGGGGAGTAGAGACACTACAATCAGAATCGTACATATGTTTCCTATATAACTTAGTGTAGTGCAATCGCAAAAATATAATAACCAATAAAATATTGCATAAATGCTACTTGAAAATTAATGTAAACACAAGTGTATGCACATGCCACTTTATGTACGTGACCAGGATTTAATAAAAAGGGAGGTCACATTTGGAACGAGGCGTCAATTTTTCGTTAGTTTACATTTTCTATTTTACACACGTACCTTACCGTACTACCAGCCTTGTTCCTATGTGATGAAAAAAAGGTTGATTAGTTTAATTAATATACACTGTGTTTGATGCACCTTTCTTTTCGCGTATTTAACAAGCTTGCATTACTATAAAATAATATATTATTGCGTAGTATTTTACGAAATTTCCACTGGGCGACATTTCTCGTACTTGGCCCAATAAATATATACAAAATCGATAGGGAACCAGCGATGCCGAAACGTTTTCGCCATTTAGTGATTTATTTATCACTGAGAATGTGTTGAGTAGACCAATTGTAGTATATATTGCACATTTTTTAAATTATTACTGCTACGTAAAATTGTAAATGTTTAATTCGATGTCGCCAAATATTTTGAAATTGCCTTCACTGGGCGAGAAATTATCATCACTAGGCGACGCTCAAATGTTTTTTCGCCTTTATACTGAGAAAAGAATTTGCTTCGCTCTTAATAAGTTTTTGAAAACTTTTTGGGAGTGGACGTCCGGGCCTCCTTGCCCTCCCCCCCTGTATCCGCGCCTGATTATATCCTTAATTGGATATGCCTCCAGCCAGTAGAGAAAAAGAGGTAGCTTTAACTGCCCCGTCTTTTATAGTGTTAAAGGAAATTCTGCACGCTATTTCCATTTGAATATAGATTTTTCGCGACATTTCTTTGAGTTTTTCTAACAATCTCGTGATAGGAATGAGAGCTGTGGCAGCTTTTTAAAAATAAATATTTGAACGAAATAACTAAACCCAGGAATCTTATCATTTTGTGGTAATATACCTTAAGAGTTAACTTTATATCATAAAAAATAAAAAGATTTTACTAAGCCGATTTACTTACCCTAATCGGATACGCTTTTAACAAAGCCTGATAGTTTTTTTTTTCGAGATAAACACCGTGCCCCTTCCGCAACAGACGCTTTATATGGTATATAACGCTACATTATGTATGTGAAACAAATCGAACACATAAAACAGCCGGTCTCCTAAGCAGTTTGGAATGGAACGTGAACAAGTTCAGGTGTGTGGCTTGGTTGTCGTGATCCCCCTTAACTTACTAGGTTTAGCAGTCTACACATAACATAAAAACATAATTTCACGGGTGACAAAAGCCACAAGGGCCGATCAAAGGTCATCCTCATCTGTCAAAACCCACCCACAAAATGCATCCATAGGATTGTGTCAGATCATGCGTTTACCAGACACAATTTAAAAATCTAGAGGACTGTGTCAGATCATGCATCTACCATTTACAATTAGAACCATACAATACCCCCCCCCCCAAAGTTAACCCTCCCTCCCCATGTAATCTGCGTGTGAAAACATTCAAGTTTGAACTGTCTCCTGTTTCAGATTACAAACTATTTATGTAATCTACCACTCTATTGGTGAAAAAATATTTTCTAACTTCCAACCTGCATCTCTGTTTTTTTATTTTTTAAGTGGTGACCCCTAGTCCTATTGCTACCTTCCAACTCAAATAACTTGCTAAAATCTAACTTATCCTCTGCGGTGTATAAAATTAAAATAAAATTTGTTTAGGAGCACTATTTGGTCTAATATTTTTCTTGCTTGGATTGTGTTGAGATCCATAATCGGGCTAATATTGATTTGATATATATATACTTTTTATCCTTAATTCATAAAACCCTTGCTGATGCAAAGGCTATACTTCCACACAGCATAAACAAAAAACAAACAAACATGAGTAAATATAAGGTTTTTTTGAGTTCGAGTTGGTCGGGTATCGACCTTCGCCCTAGACTACGCTTGTGCTGCCTCATCAAGTCGACAATATCTTCATCGGACTACCACTGAATACCAAGTTCAACTCCGTTGCCAATCAGCCCTAGCCTCGGAAGTTCTAGGCCTCCTCTCGGAAGACCTAGGCCCAGCCTCGGTCACCGCGAGGCCAAGATGGAGATGTTAACCCCCAGGGGGAAGCGTGGCCCAAGCCCATCGTCTCCAGTAGACCACCGTCCTCGTTTTGGAAACAAATCTGCCAAGAAGGCCACTGCCAGACCTCTTCCATCCCGCCCTCAGGCCACACCCCATCAGGATGACTCCAACCCCCGCAACGTAGTCCTTATCAAGTCTGCAGAGGACAAGTCCATATTTATCCATCCTCTTAAAGTTACCTCTGCCCTCAATGCCTCTCCTTTCCACAAACTCATCCTAGAAGGCTCGTGCAGGATTCTTGGCAAGGGTACTGCCATGAGGATAGAGCTATGTGACATAAAAAAACTGGAAGTGGACTTAGAGGATGTGACCACATTGGGGAACTGGCCAGTAAAATGCTGGCATCCTAAGGACGCCTCCATGGGAAAGTACAAATTCGGCAGAATTTCTGGCCTTCCAGCCTCCTTAGTAGAGCAGGATCTAAAAGAAAATCTGCGAATCCTGGACCAAAATAGCTCTGCCAGTCTTGTAGAAATCTCCCGCTTGTCGACCCACCCTGAAGCCTCCACTTATACTGCTCGTCTCAAATTCGCTGGTGATCTCCCTGAAAGAATGGCGCTTGGCTTTACCTCGTATAAAGTTAGCCCTTACCACCTCCCTCCCCTAAGATGCTACACCTGCCAACGCTTTGGTCATGGGACTCTAACGTGCAAGTCTACCCAGAGATGCAACAGGTGCAGTGGTCACCATGAAGGCCAAGACTGTACCAATTCCCCACACTGCTACTTCTGTAATAAGGATCATCGACCTTCTTCCAACAGCTGCCTCTATACTGAGAAAGCAAGAGAGATTCAACAAAAAGCAGTGGAGGAAGGTACTCCAAATTATACCACCCATGCATTACTCCGCTCATTGTACTTAGAAAAGGCTACCACAGCCAGCTCCATCCAAGAAGCCACACCAAAGCCTCCATCAAATCCCCACCCTCTCCCAATTGCCTCAAATAGAAACAAGCGCCATCCTACGATCACCTATGCTGAGATTGCTGCTGCCCCCCCCCATACCCCACCAAAGGCAATCCACTACAAGACCGCTTCCCAACTACCCGCCGCCACGCCAAAGAAAGCTAACTCCAAACTTTACTATCACCCTGGACATCAACCCTCTCCAACCCCTCCGCGTTATCCACTCTCTCCAATCATTCAGAATGTCCCACAGTTCCATTGCAAAGAACCACCTCCCACACAGCCATTCATAGCTAAGCTCCTAAATCTACTAAAAGAATTCATCTCCCTTCTACAATCGGGCTCCTCTCTTCAACAGGTCCTCATCACTCTCCTCCCAAGTGCCATCCAAATGATATCATCTTTCATGGCATAATGGCACCAACAAGCCCGATAATCTTTTGGAATGCCCGTTCATTACGCCACAAAATGAAAGACCTCTCCTTACTTCTCAACTCCCTCTCTCCCACCATAGTTGGAATCTGCGAAACCTGGCTTCACCCCAGCTTTTCTCCGAAAGCAAAAGGCTACTCCATTCTGCGCAGAGACAGGCCAAATAGGGGAGGTGGTGGCCTTCTCCTTCTCATCAAAGAGGGACTCAGCTTCCGCCCCCGCTCTCTTATTCCATACCCCCGCGGTCTTCTAGAACTCCTGGCTGTTCAGATAGCCATCCGCGGAACCTGGTGCGATGTCCTTGTCTGCTATAATCCATGCCTCCCAGTCACAGAGGATGAATTCAACCACTACTTCGACCAACTCTCCCCCACAAGCCTCATCATGGGAGACTTCAATGCCCCCCACCCCCATTGGGATCCGACGGCCACCATCAGCCGCCCAGGTGCTGCCCTCTTTCAATCCCTCCTCTCCTCAACTCGCCTCTCCCTTCTCACTCCCCCAGGCCTCTGCACCAGGGTGGACCCAGCAAGGGCCCTGTCATCCACACTGGACCTGTGCATTGGCAGTGGATCCTTTACCACTTCAACAGTCTCCACTGGCCAGTACATGGGAAGCGACCATCTCCCAGTGATCATCTCCTCAAGTGGCCTCACAAACCCTCCCCCCAGGTCAATCCGTCCACATTGGAGAATAAATAAAGAAGAATGGCCCAAATTCCAATCCTCGCTTGCACATCCCCCCCCAAATCTCGCCTCAGTTGAAGCAAAAGCTAGTTGGCTTTCTGACTCCCTCATGGCGGCTGGGAAACAGACTTTTCCCCTGACCACCTGCCGCTATAACGGCCGCCCACGCACACCATGGTGGACGGAAGAATGCGCTTCAGCAATTCGCCTCAGACGACTGGCTTTTGCAAAATGGAGACGCCAGCCCTCCCAAACAAATAAAATTGACTTCCGAAGACAGGATGCCATTTGCAAAAGGACCATTCTGCAGTCAAAAAGAAACTCCTGGCACAAGTTCTGCAGCTCGCTCTCCTTTTCAACCCCATCCACCAAAGCCTGGACCTTCTTCAGGAATATGACCTCACCTTCAAACCCCACTTCCTACCCTCTCTGCTCAGGGGGCCTCCCCCTAATGAACGAACAGGATAAAGCTGAAGCATTTGCCGCAGAATACAGCAAACTATACAGCTGCAAACCAAACACTCTCCTAACTAGACCCCAATTGAGGCTCCTGACAGAGAGTATTTCCAATACCACTGATGACCCACTGGCTTCCCCTTTCCATCTCAAGGAATTGCTTGGGGCACTCTCCTCCATGTCAAAAGGTAAGGCCCCAGGCTCTGACATGATCCCCTCTGACTTTCTAAACAATCTGCCAGAAAACCACCTAATATTCCTGCTGGACCTACTAAATGAGAGCTGGACACAAGGCCAATTTCCCTCCCCCTGGAAACTCTCACTCATCCTCCCCATCCCTAAAACAGGAAAAGATCCTTCCTTGCCGGCCTCATACAGACCTATTAGTCTGCTCTCCTCCTCCAGCAAACTACTCGAGAAGATGGTCCAAAAGCGTCTATCTTGGTGGCTGGAATCCCACCATCGATACCACCCAAACCAATATGGTTTTCGCCAAGGCCGCAGCACATTAGATGCCCTCTCCCATATAGACCACCTGCTGCAATCTGCCTTTAAGGAACACCTAGTGGCAGAGGTTGTCTCCTTTGACCTGTCAAATGCTTTTGACACTGTTAACCATGAGGCCTTACTGTTTAAGCTAGCCAACCTGGGAATTCATGGTGCCCCTCTCTCATGGATCAAAAACTTCCTCTCAAGCCGCTCCTATACAGTCATGATAGGGTCAACACAGGCCGCCCCCCGCAAGATCAACCAAGGAGTACCACAAGGTTCCCCATTGAGCCCCCTCCTATTTATAATATATATAGCCGATATACCTGACAGTGTGCACACAACATCCCTACTATATGCAGATGACATCTCTATCATCTGCACGGCTGAAACGCCCCAACTGGTCCACGACAGTCTCCAAGTTGCAGTAAATGACCTCACGGCATGGGCTAAAACTTGGAACCTGCACCTAAACACTGCAAAATCAAAATCCCTCTGGTTCACTCGCCGCCGTCTAGGACCACCCCCTCCCCCGCACATCTCAGGCACACCTATCGAACGGGTCTCTTCACACCAACTACTCGGACTATGGCTAGATAGCCCAACTCTAAGCTGGAACGCTCAAATCAATCATCTACGAGAAAGCTGCCTGAACCGTCTTGCCTTGATGCGTCGCATAGCTGGTGTGAAGTGGGGTGCTTCCCGGGAAACACTCCTTCAATTCTACACATCTTATATTCAATCCAAACTGGACTATGGGGCAATTCTCTACTCTGCAGCAAATAAGACCCTACTGTCTAAACTAAACTCAATCCACCACAGTGCCATAAGAACTGCCTTAGGAGCCTTCAGATCCTCACCAACCTCTGCACTCTATGCAGAAAGTGGCCTCCTCCCCCTTGAATATAGGAGAAAGATCCTCTTAGGAAAATGGCTCTACCGGACAACCCATCTACCAGAAGACCACCCCCTTGCTACATTTGTAGCACCCCACATATCACTCCAACCATGGCCAACCACTTCTCATCGTCCAGTTGCAGTTCGTGCAGCACAGACCCTCTCGCAACTAGCCTTTCCTCTCCCACGGCAGACTCCACTCCCAACAATACCTCCTATCCCCCCCTGGTTCTCTCTCTCTCCAGTGATATCACTCTCCCTCCCATGCAAATGGACTAAGTATGATCCACCCCACAAACTGAGAGCAATCTACAGCCTCCTTGAAAATGTCACCTACAAGGACTACCTGGCCTTATTCACAGATGGCTCCCACTACATGGATCCCCCCTCAACCACTGCAGCAGTCATCTGTTTAGAACACCCACTGGAACAAACATGGCACATAGACCCCTTACACAATATTGTGGTGGCTGAACTCTATGCCCTGTATCAAGCCCTCAAAATTGCCCAGTCATTTGTCTCCACCAGAAAAGTCATCATTTACACGGACTCAATGTCCTCACTCCAGCTTCTCCTCGCCTCCTCACCCCACACCCATCCACAACTCTGCTATGACATTCAGGAATTGCTCCTCGAGTTTACCAGCCACCCTTTATGGGACGTGAAGCTGCAATGGATTCCGGCCCACTCGGGTATCACTGGAAATGAAGAAGCGGACGGCGCAGCAAACCAAGCCCATTCCACCCCAATATCCAGAACACTTCCCATTTCCCCAGCCACACGATCCTCCCTTTGGAAGGCGCAGACCAGAGCCGCATGGGAAGATGAACTCCGGCAACAGTTCCAGGGATCATCCAGATCCATCTTATATGAGGAATTCGGTCCAATGCCCTGGTCTAGATCAACAAATCGTCGCCTTGACTCAGCCCTTGTCCGACTGAGAATCGGACATTCCGGGCTCTCTGCGCATCTTTTCCGCCTGGGTCTCTCTCCTTCCCCAGACTGCCCCTGGTGCCCCAACCATCCTGAAACCATACAGCACTTCCTACTAGAATGCCCGCATCACCACTCCCACCGGGTTCTACTCCATGAAAAACTTAGAGAAATTGGAGTAATGCAGCTAACAATCCCAGTCATCCTCAATGGAATTGGTCACCCTATCCCTATCCGCCAAGCCATTTCAAACAGATTCCAGTACTTTCTGACCAAAATAGGACAGTTGCACAGAATATAATCCACCCCCTCCAGCCTGTGCCAACAAGGCCCATTTCTTTGCAGACTGCTGAGTTGGCCAGCAATTAAGAACTCTACTCCTTTCCTAAGCCCTAGCGCACAGAAACTTCCAGGCTTTGACCATCTCCAGGGCCCATAGTGCTCACCCTGGCACTCTCTGGCCCTCAATTTACCAAATTACCAATAAATATAAGGTTTTCTTTTATCTTTTCTGTTTGTTGTATTTAAAAGTTAAAGTTTGTGGTTTTAGTCCTCATATCAAGCTATGTAGCATCTCAAGCGGACTTCACCCAGGGCAAGTCCCAACTCCCCACCGTGATGCCCGCTCACGCTGGTAACCTCCCTTAGTAATTAGTCAGATCATATGAAGGTGTCCGGTATAGCTTTTTCTACAGCATCGGACTATACATTTTTCTTGATCTTATTTCAGGCTACTCAGGCTCTCCCAACACTTGTTTTCTTCACTTCCAAAGACAGTATATGAGTTTCTTATATTTTTTAGCTTTCTCACTTCTTGTATATAATAACACTTCACTTAGTTGCATATCCTCTATTTCAAACTGTGCCCTTATCTCTGCCAACACATTCAGTTCAGTTCAGTTGATTGTTTGAGGTATTGCCTTTATTTCAGCACCTCTAAAACATATCTTTTTCTTTTATCTATCAATCTACTCTTAGGATGAGAGAGTATAATACATTTCAATTAAAGTATCTTACATATATACATACATAGGTTTACCAATACATCATTGGTTGTCACAACTTATTTAGCAGCAGAATTTGGTAACACCTCAGTTTTGGGGCGCACGGTAGGTGGCGCTGTTTATAGGCTACAATATATGTCTTATGACGTCAGATGTGAACAATTACGGCGTTATATTTTTTTGTATATGAGTATATACTGGGGGACTGTGCCCCCAGTTGATTGAAACTCAGGATCATCGCAGGGTGGTTCCCTGCAATGATATCTTCCTCACTAACCGAAAATAAAATAAAATATGACAGGCTACACAACAAGGTTTCTTTAGGAGGAGTATAAGCAATAAGAGTGCTGAAGTCATTCTAAAACTGTATCTGGCGCTAGTTAGGCCTCATTTAGACTATGCAGTACAATTTTGGTCACCATATTATATGGGTAAAAGGATATAATAAAGGGGATCTGAGTAAGGTTCTTATACTTAGTGAACATGACAGAACACATAGCAATGGGTTTAAGCTTGATAAGTATAGGTTTAGGAAGGAAATTGGGAGGAATTGGTTTACAAATCGTGTGGTAGATGAATGGAATAGGCTCACTAGACACGTGATAGAAGCCTCCTCTCTGGGTAGTTTTAAGAATAGATTAGATAAATATATGGATGAAGCTGCTAGATGGGACTGACTTTTTTTTATGTACATATGTATATATTTTTCTAAGGAGTGGGGAGACTATATTTTGCGGTTGCATGAATGGACATAATCCTCTGGATGCATTTTATGTATATTGTAGATTAGATCTGACGAACTCCTCTAAAGGGTGACAATGTTGATGACTTTTCTCTGGTAAGAAATCTTTTGTGTGTTGATTGAACAGGAGCTGCCAAGTGTAGGCCATGAATGGTCTTTTGCAGTCTCCTTCTTTTCTTATGTAACAAAACAAAAACAACATCCGAATGAGAAGGGGCACGGACTATCACTTGAAGGCTGGGGAGGGTTGTCGTAGTTGTCCAATAAGAAAGGGGACAGGCTCGTCAGCCAATGAAGGGAGGCAGTGGAGGTAACGCCCTCCGTTTCAGGGCTGGGCTGGGCAGAGCACTCGCTTCAAGGATTTCTCTCATAGTGCTGAAGCTTCACTCTTTGAAGACACAGGATGCAATACTAAGAAAGAGCCAGAGAAATTTTGGTATATAGCGTTTCCAAAGAAGAATCTGGTGATGGACTTTGCTATCCCTCACTGTTAAAATTAATGTTGAGCCTATTAGTATTTTATTAAAGAGCCAATCTTACCTAGGGTAATATCCCAATGCGCTGGACAAATATATTTACAATTTAACTCTCTAAATATTTAGAAAATTATATCTCTGAAAAGAGAGTACAATCAATTATTATTTGTATTCATAATAAAAAATTGGAAGGCAAATTATACCCACACACTCACACAGGGGTAGGGAAAGATATTTGTAAAAGGGGGTGGGAGAATGGCCCTACAGACACACATACACACAAACACACTGCTCCCCCACAATGAGCAGTCCCCTTGAATTTACTGTTTTTTTTCCCCAACAGCTTTTTACTGGCAGAAAAACCTAACCTAATGACAAACAATACTTACTTTTATAGGTTTCTTGATTAGTTTATGCGCCTCTAAATAATCTAAAAGTTTTTCATGAATTCGAATAACGAAGAAGCACAACTAGAGAATGAAAGAGAGAAAATTGCTAAGTTGGTTCTATTTATAGCTACGACATTGCCAGTAAGAAGCTGTTATCATTTACTGTGAAACAAAAAATATGAAAACAAAAAAAAACAATAAAAAACATCAAGAAACCTTACCTAACTTAGAAAAAACTCTAAACGAGTAGAGGTGCAGATATTTAGTAAATAATACAGACTAAAAGTTACAAATCCCCAAAACAACAAAAAAATAACATAACATAACATAACATAATTTAACGGATGACAAAAGCCACAAGGGCCTATCAAAGGTCATCCGTATCCATCAAATCCCACCCATATAATGCATCCATAGGATTTTGTCAGATCATGCAGCTACAATATACAATTTAACAATCCATAGGAATGTCCAACCATGCATCTACAATATATAATTTAAAGCCTCCATAGGAGTCTGTCAAAAACAAAATCAAAATCCCCCAAAATATACAATAAAAAGAAACTGCATCCACAGGAATGAGTCAAGAAACATATCCACATACCAAAAAGTAAGAAATTAACCCTCCATCCCCATATAATCATCCAATCTGCGCTTGAAAACATTCAAGTTTGGGCTGTCTACAGTCTCAGGTGGCAAACTATTCCAATAATCCACCACTCTGTTAGTGAAAAAATATTTTCTAACATCCAGTCTGCACCTCTGTTTTTTAATCTTTAAGTGGTGGCCTCTAGTTCTATTACTACCTTCTAACTCAAATAACTTGCTGAAATCTAATTTATCCATCCCAGAAAAGATTTTAAAAAGCTCAATCATATCTCCCCTCACACACCTTCTTTCAAATGAAAACATATTTAATACCCTCAGTCTATCTTCATATTGAAGGTGCTTCAGGGATGGTATTATTTTTGTTGCCCTCCTTTGTACTGACTCTAATAAGTTTATATCATGTCTAAAATGTGGTGACCATGCCTGTATACAGTACTCTAAATGTGGCCTGACATAAGAGTTGTATAGTTTAAGGATGACCTCCTTACTCTTGTAGCTAACGTTTCTTTTAATGTAACCTAGCACCCTATTTGCTCTATTTTTTGCCTCAATACACTGCTTTGAAAATTTCAGTGACCTATCTACTACCACTCCTAAGTCTTTCTCATCTTCAACTGAATTAAGCCAATATCCATCCATCTCATAGCTAAATTCCCTATTATCTCTCCCCATGTTAATAACTTTGCATTTATTAAGGTTAAAAGTCATCTGCCACTTCTGAGCCCAAGCTAACAGCTTATCTAAGTCACCCTGCACTTTAAAGCTACCCTCAACCTCTTTGACTACAGCTGCCAATTTAGTGTCATCAGCAAAAATTGACACTTTGCTATTTACACCTTGCCCAAGATCATTTACATAGATTATAAATAATAAAGGGCCTAAAACTGATCCCTGAGGTACGCCACTAATAACATTCCTCCACTCTGACCTCACTCCATTCAGTACAACTCTCTGTTTCCTATTTTTCAGCCATTCAGTTATCCAATTTAAAACGTTCCCACATATCCCATGCAGCTTTAATTTATGAACTAGTCTTCTATGTGGAACCTTATCAAAAGCTTTGCTGAAATCTAAGTAGATCACATCAACTTTCTCACCCCTATCTAATTCTTTAGTTACATAATCCATAAAATCCAGTAAATTAGTTAAACACGATCTATCTTTTCTAAAACCATGCTGAGCATCATTAATTAACCTGCTGCTCTCTAGATGATCAGAAATTCCCTTCTTAACCATCTTCTCAAGAATTTTACAGACTATAGAAGTTAAGCTTACTGGTCTAAAGTTATTTGGGTCCTCTTTGCTTCCCTTTTTAAAAATTGGCACTACATTTGCCAATTTCCAATCATTTGGTATTTCTCCAGACTCTAGTGATCTAATAAATATCTTCTCGAGAGCTACTGCAATACTTTCTACACCTTCTTTGAGTATCCTAGAATGAATGTTGTCAGGGCCAGATGCCTTACTAGTATTTAACTGAATTATAAGCCCTTTAATTTCTTCTCTGTCTATATTAATAGAATTTATCACTACTTCCCTTGACCTAGAATTATCATCAATTAATCTAACTGGTTTCTCTTCTGTGAATACTGAAGCAAAATGATCATTAAGGACCTCTACTATTTCCTCATCAGATTCTTTCAAAACCCCTTCATATTTAATAGGCCCTATTTTATCACTGTTAGATTGATTATTGATTCTATAATAGCTAAAGAATTTTTTAGGATCTTTATTATTATTTTTAGCTAAATTAATTTCTGCTGTCCTTTTGGTCTTCTTAATAATCTTATTTAGTTCATTTCTGGTTGACCTATAATGGTTTAAATTATCTAAACTACTCTCACTTTGTAATCTCTGGTATGCCCTTTTTTTCTCTGAAACTTTATTAGCTATTTCTTGGTTCCACCATAATGGTTTCCTACATTTCTTCCTAATAGACTTCATCGGAATACACTGTTCCTGAACCATGTTTAATATAGTCTTAAAAATATCCCACATCTCATAAGTATTCTTTCCATGGAATTCTATATCCCACCTAATCTGATTTAGCATGCTGCGTAATTTATCGTAATCTCCTCTATAAAAATTTGGAATTTTCGTGGAGTTTGTCGTTGTTCTACCCTTAACTATTTGCAAATTAAACCGAACCATCTGATGATCACTGTTTCCCAATGATTCCCCTACACTCAATCCTTGAACTAAGTGATCATCATTTGAAAGAATTAGATCTAATATATTGGCACCCCCTTGTTGGCTTATTAACAAATTGGATCAAAAAGTTATCCTCAAAACACTCCATAAACTTACAACTTGCTCTATCTCTTCCTATCATATTTTCCCAGTCTACAGAAGTTAAATTAAAGTCACCAAGAATAACTGTATCTTCTTTGCATCCTTTACTTATTTCCCTAATCATTAACTCATCGATACAATCAGTCTGTCCTGGTGGTCTATAAAAAGCTCCCAAGTGTATTTTCCTATTTTTACCAACCTTAATATCTATCCATAATGATTCACCTTCTCCTTGCTTTATAGAGTTATTTAGATTTGAAGAAATGCTATTTCTGATATAAATAATCAACCCACCACCAGTCCTATCTCTCCTTTGACTAATGTACATAGTATAACCCTCTAGTTCAAATTCACTGACATTATCATTAAATATATTTTCATTAACCCATGATTCAACTATACATATTATATCTATATCTTCATGAATGATATAACTAAATAATTCATCCTTCTTATTTCTAAGACTACGAGCATTTGTGTAAAGACAACTCAGCCCACCTATCCCTGAAGCACCTGAGGGCCTATCTCCTCTGCATCTCCTTTCTCTCTTTCCCCGACCCTGTACTCTTGTATTTCCCTGACCACTTTCACTACTCAAGTAGTTTAACCCTAAAGCACTTCCATTAGCCTGCCTACCTTCTACAAATCTGTGTTTGCTTCCTTTCCCTGCCTCACTTTGAGCCATTAAATTTCCCTGACCACTATCAAAACCTAGTTTCCCGCCTCTAAAGACCTAATAACACTATCTAATTCCCGCCACAAAACCTCAACCCCATCTCGGCTCAGATGGAGTCCATCCATCGCATACAAACCCTTATTCCCATAAAACCCACTCCAAACATCTACAAATACCAATCCTGACTCCTCGCACAAACCTTTCACATATTCATTCAACCCCATTGCACGAGACAACCATTCCATCCCCACATCCATTCTGGGAAGCACACCTGAAACAACGCCTTTTACTCTACTTTCACACATCCTTTCAATCAGCCTTTTATACCGCTGTCGTAACTCACAAGTACCCACCTTCTTTACATCGTTTACTCCGACATGTGTAATCACAACTGGATCCCTCTCACACCCAGACACCAACCTATCATACCTCTCACACACATCATTTACACCAGCACCCGGCAGACAAACTCTCACTCCCTTCCATTTACTTTCATTCAACTTCCTATCTAAATACCTAATCTGAGAGTCACCCATCACAATCACCTCAGTCATTCTCCTATTCTCTCTAGGCCTAGTATTACCCTCCCTCCTGCTCTCACTCATTCGACCTCCTATTCTACTTTCAGGCACGGCCACACCAGGCAAATCTCTTTCAAATTCTTTCTCTCTCAGGGCATCAAATCTGTTAATTAGCCTAACAGGTTCCATGTCCCTCTCATTCACACACCTAACCTGTCCTAACTTATCTATTCTGTTCACTTTCACCCACCACTCATCATCACTTACTTCACTTACTGCTTTCTCTCCAGTCCCTGTTCTAGGCCTAACTTCCTCCCTCCTGGTCCCAATCTGACTCTTCAAACGTACACTTGCATCTCTTCTCACTTCAGACACTAAATCGTTCAGTCTCAAGCATTCCGCACGTAATCGACTCACCTCCTCAGTCAAAGCACATACACGGCACTCAGACACATTCACTCTCCTCTCTACACCACAGACATCGCACACTACATACACACTACTTTCAAAAGGCATACTCTCTACATCCAAACAGTCAGCCATACTTAAACAAGAACAATAATAGAAACAAAAACTTACAAACAACAAGAATTTGATCCCAATTTGTGCGCGCAAGTTTAAAACCTGCTAATCAAGATGGCCCCGAAGTAAACAAAAGTCACTTTCTCACCAAAACAAAATAACCACAATTTATACAAAATAACCACAATTTAACTTTGTTATATTAACCAAATATATGATTTTATAACTTAATATTTATGTTTATGTCACACACCAAAGTAAATCAAATAATCAAAATATTCTGAGAGCTCTACGAAACACGTGCTACCTGTTCGAAGGTCAGTCAGGTTTATTTCTTTTATGGAAAATCCTACATTTATTTTTTCTTTATTAATATTCAATCCAAAGTCCATATAACGCTGTGATTGGTCACATCTGAAGCTACCGTCTGATGTCATAAGAGATATATTGTAGCCCAAAATTGTAGCCTACTAACAGCGCCACATACCATGCGCCCCAAATCTGAAGTATTACCCAGAATTTATCTTTTATCTTTGTCATTAATGTATATTTATATTTTTATCATCATTAGTATTTTTGTATATATTTATTTACAATACTGTTGAAATGACACTAAGTTGCGTTTATGTTTCATTCACCTGCGCATGAATATTCATGCCCGTTTGGTTAAATAAAAACATTAAAAAAGTTAGAATATTTTATAAACAATTAGGATTATATACTGGAGGCTGTCCTCCCCCCCAATTGATTGAAACTCAGGATCATCGTAGGGAGGGGGGTCCCTCTGCAGTGATATCTCCTGATATCTCCCCCATGAGCTTTCCCCTTGAATTTACTCAAAAAAGGTGAAACATATTGGAACAGGGACCAAATATTTTGCGTCCCATCGGTCGTGCCACCAATCTTCAGGTTTACCCTATACCATCCTGTTAACACACAAGGCAGAACTACTGACTTCCAAAAAGTTTTTCCAATTAATAATTTATTACAGGACCTGGATATGACTGAGCAAGTCATATTTGCCATATTTCTGCATAAATTAATTTTCTCCTTCTTTTACTCTTTAAAACAATCTACTTGATCATTTATAGTTACTCCCAGATATTTTATGCTTTCCACAACCTTAATATCACTTATTTTTTCAGGTTTATTTCTTTTATGGAAAATCCTACATTTATTTTTTCTTTATTAATATTCAATCCAAAGTCCATTGCCACTCTCACCAAGAAGACCTCTAGCAACTACTCCATCTCCCGGATTGTACTTGTCATCAGCAATCCATCGTCAGCATAAAAAAATGCGGGCAGATATACCGCCTCATTTTTGTAACCAATCCATGTTTCACATATCTTTTTTATGATTAAATTTGTCACAAGTACAAATAGCTGTGGGGAACCTGTACAGCCCTGACATATGCCACTAGTAATTGGTATTTGATAGATCTTATTGTTATTTAAATATAGAGATGTTTCATTACCGCTATATAATTTTGATATGCTGGTTATTACATTTAGTTCACATTTATATTTTATTAGTGCTTGTACGAGTTTCCTCCTATTAACCAAATCAAAAGCCTTTGTGAAGTCAATAGCTATCAACAATAACTCAACTTTTTTTCTTTTAGTATCTTTGATACAGTAATTTAGCAAAAATAAATTATCTTCGTCTTCTTTCTTTTGTAAATCCTGCTTGTAATTCATTTACTTCTTTATTGATTATTAAAGGTTCAATAATTTTTTCTTTTAATAGACTTGTGTATAGTTTATAACCCATGTTTGTTAGGGCAATGGGTCTAAAATCATTTATTTTTGGTTTATTTGTTTTGGGTATTAACACCGTTTTAGATTCTTTCCAATTTTGCAGTGGTTTTCCATCCAAGAGAATTTTATTCATGCTCTATATTAGCACTCTTACTATTTTGTCACTTTATAAACCATTTTATTATTTCAGTTTTTATGCCATTCGGTCCAGGTTGTTTTCATTTTCTTTATGCTCCTCTCTTCGATTTCTCCTTGTGTCATGTTGTAGTGGGCCAAAATTCTAGACTAACCCCAATCGATCCAATCTGCTTCCTACACTAATTTGGACGTGAGAAATCGAGGGAGAAATAAAACAGATTGTATGTACAGTCCTTTACTTACAAAAATATATGGGGTAAATATTTACAATAATATTTGAGATCTCGAGTATAGATATATGTACAAAAAAAATCCAGACAATCCTATCACCAACCAATAATTTATATATAAACTAGAGAGAATAAATAAATGATAGTAAAGAGGCCTAATAAACCCACTGGTTGCAAAATTCAACAACAATCCAAATCGTACAAGGAGGCCTAATAACCACACTTGTACTTAAAAAACAATACAAAAAAAGGCCTCACATGGTACCACACAATCTTCATTGTAAGATTGGGATATAATACTGATTTGGGTGTGTAGTTTTTCTTGTATTTATTTAATACACCAATCACTGTAATAAATACATTAGTGATTAATACTTTTGGGGAAGATAACTGGCAGCAATCCTGAGCAAGAATTTTTTTTGGTGAGTGTTAACTTTTTCCTTAGTAAATTTCTGAGAGTATGGCTTTTTGTATAGATGGTGAGAGCATGCCGTTTGAAAGTAGTGTGTATGTGGTGTGTGATGCATGTGGAGTTGAAAGGAGAGTGAATGTAACTGAATGCCGTGTGTGTTTTCTGGAAGTGGAGGTTAGGAGGTTGAGTGGGGAATGTAAGAGGTTGAATGATTTGGTGTTTGAGGTGAGAAGAGATGCAAGTGTGCGATTGAAGGGTGAGATTAGTGCTAAGAGGGTGGAAGAGAGGGCTAGGACTGAGAACAGTGTGGAAGTTGTGAGTGATGATGAATGGTGGGTGAAAATGGATAGGATAGATAAGTTAGGACAGATTAGGTGTTTGAAAAGGAAGGACATAGAACCTGTTAGGTTGACTAACAGATTCAATGTCCTGAGAGAGGAAGAGTGTGAAAGTGATTTGCCTGGTGTGATTGTGGATGAAAGCAGGACGGGTGGTAGTGTGACTGAGAGCAGGAGGGAGGGTAATGTTAGGCCAAGACAGAATAGGAGAATGACTGAGGTGCTAGTGATGGGTGACTCTCAGATTAGGTATTTAGATAGGAAGTTGAGTGATAGCAAGTGGAAGGGAATGAGAGTTTGTCTGCCGGGTGCTGGTGTAAGTGATGTTTGTGAGAGGTATGATAGGCTGGTTTCTGGGTGTGAGAGGGATGCAGTTGTGATTACGCATGTGGGGGTGAATGATGTAAAGAAGGTGGGTACATGTGAGTTACGTGAGCAGTATAAAAGGTTTGTTGAAAGGATGAGTAAAAGCAGGGTAAAAGGTGTTGTTTCTGGTGTGCTTCCGAGATTGGATGTGGGGGTAGAATGGTTAAATGAATTTGTGAAAGGACTGTGTGAGGAGTTAGGATTGGTGTTTGTAGATGTCTGGGGAGGGTTTTAAGGGAATAGGAGTTTGTATGCGATGGATGGGCTCCATCTTAGTCGGGCAGGTGTTGAGGTTCTATGGGGGGAGCTGGATTGTATGATTAGGTCCTTACGGGTGGGAAACTAGAAGCTGTTAGAGGTAAGGGAATAACAGGAATAGAGGGCAGGTGTAGGAAATGGAAGGGATGCAGAGATAGAGGAATAGCTAGGGGAGAGGGCATACTGATGCGTTATAGGGGGACTAATGCACAAGTGAATGAGCAGATAACTAGGAATAAAAAAGCACAATGCAATGAAGATGGGAATAATAAAAAAAACTTAAAAATATACTACACAAATGGTCGGAGTATAAGGAATAAGATAGATCTCTTACGAGCGTTAGCGAGTGAAGAGAATTTTGATATAATTGTGATTACAGAGTCATGGCTTGATTTGGCAGGTAATCACTTTAAACCTGAGGTTGAGATTGAGGGCTTTAACATGTTCCATACAGATAGGAATAGGAAGAGAGGAGGAGGGGTTATTATTTATATTAAAGATAATCTCCAGTGTTGTGTAAACAGTACAATTAAATTAGATAATAACACAGAGTCATTATGGCTAAATGTAAAGGAAGGTAAAAACAAGCTTGTCATAGGATTATTATACAGACCACCAAATCTTAGTAAGGAAACTTCAAATCTTCTGTGGCAGGAGATAGAACGGGCATGTAGAAGTAAGCATGTGTCTATAATGGGCGATTTTAATTATAGAAATATAGACTGGGAAGCTCTTGTGGGTGATCAGGAGGCTGAGGAATTTTTTAATGTTGTCCAAGATAATTTTCTGAGGCAGATTATTAACGAACCCACTAGAGGGAATAATATACTGGATTTAGTTCTGACAAATAGGGAAGAAGTAATTAAGGATACTGAGATTGGAGGAAATTTGGGTAATAGTGACCATTGTGAAATTAGATTCAAGATGAAATGGAATGGTATTGATAGTAGCATGAACAATGTTAAAATTCCTGACTTTAGAAGAGCAAATTATAATGGGCTAAGGACTTACCTGGAGGCAGTTGTACAGAAACCAGGCAATGAAATCAAATCAGGAATAGATTCAATGATATCAGTTAGTGGAGACAATAATCACCAGGAGGAAGAGATTACAATTGAATAGGAGTATGAAAGAATAATTGAGCAATTAATTACAGGTCAGATGATTAACATTCCATATAAGGAGATTAGGACTAAAAATAATGACCCAAAATGGATGACAGATAAAATTAAGCATTATATTGGCATTAAAAAGGGCATTTATAGGAAAATAAAAAATGGAGATGATCACTTAAGGCAGAGATATAATGAACTAGCAAGAGATGTTAAAAAGTTAGTTAGAGTAGCAAGGAGAAATTATGAAATTAAAGTGGCAAATAGGGCAAAGGAAGATCCTAAAAGTTTTTATCAATTATACAAAACTAAGGTTAGAGATAAAATAGGCCCACTTATAGATTCCAATGGACAATTAGTGAGTGATAGGGACTCAATGGCTGGAATGCTAAATGACTTTTTTCTCTCAGTATTTACACAGGAGGATACTCTAAATATACCTGAGGTGTCAATGATCTTTCGGGGTAATGATGAAGAGAAATTAAAGGATATCTTGATCACAAAGGAAATTGATAAAATCAAAAGTAGTAAAGCACCCGGTCCTGATGAGCTCTTTCCTAGAATTTTGAAAGAATGTAAGGATGTGTTAAGTGAGCCCCTAGCATACATCTTTAGAAAATCATTGGAGAGTGGCATTGTGCCAGTGGCATGGAAGAAAGCCAATGTGATACCTATATTTAAGAAAGGGGATAAAACAAATATGTCTAATTACAGACCAGTAAGTTTGACATCAGTGGTAGGAAAAATGATGGAATCTATTATAGCAAGGAATATTAGAGATCACTTGGATAAGCATAAGTTGATAAAAGAATCACAGCATGGCTTTAGTAAGGGTAAATCCTGTCTGACTAATTTGCTGTCTTTTTATAGTAAGGTGTATGAAGCAGCAGATAATGATGAAAACTATGATATTTTATACTTGGACTTTAGTAAGGCTTTTGATCGAGTGCCACACTTACGTTTCTGAGCAAAGTTAAAGCACACAGGATCGATGGCAGTATATTTAGGTGGATTCAGTCATGGCTTGGTGACAGACAGCAAAGAGTTAGTATAGATGGAGTTAAATCTGAGTGGGGGTGTGTTAGCAGTGGAGTTCCGCAAGGATCTGTTTTGGGTCCCTTGCTATTCTTAATTTATATTAATGATCTTGACATAGGTATAAGTAGTGACCTGAGTAAATTTGCTGATGATACTAAGCTAGGTAGGGCCATTAGGGCTTATTCTGATGCTGTTGTAATGCAGGAGGAATTGACCATTCTGTCCAATTGGGCCGAGAAATGGCAAATGAAGTTTAACATAGACAAATGTAGTGTACTTAGTATAGGTAGAAATAATCCATTGAATAGTTATAAATTAAATGGGAGAATTTTAGGGAGGACCGATTGTGAGAGGGACTTGGGTATTTTGGTAAGTTTAGACCTTCGTCCTAGAAAGCAATGCCTAAATACTAAGAATAAAGCTAATAGGATATTGGGATTCATTAGGAGGAGTGTAAGCAATAAGAGTGCTGAAGTCATTCTAAAACTGTATCTGGCGCTAGTTAGGCCTAATCTAGACTATGCAGTACAATTTTGGTCACCATATTATAGGAAGGATATTGATTTGCTTGAGTCTGTGCAGAGAAGGATGGCAAAGATAATTGGTGGGCTAAGGAACTTACCTTATGGTGAAAGGCTCAGAAAACTAAATCTACATACATTGGAAAGGAGAAGAGTCAGAGGGGAATTGATTGAAGTCTTTAAATGGGTAAAAGGATATAATAAAGGGGATCTGGTTAAGGTTCTTATACTTAGTGAACATGACAGGACACGTAGCAATGGGTTTAAGCTTGATAAGTATAGGTTTAGGAAGGAGATTGGGAGGAATTGGTTTACAAATCGTGTGGTAGATGAATGGAAGCCTCCTCTCTGGGTAGTTTTAAGAATAGATTAGGTAAATATATGGATGAAGCTGCTAGATGGGACTGACTTTTTTTATGTACATATGTATATATTTTTCTAAGGAGTGGGGAGATTATATTTTGCGGTTGCATGAATGGACATAATCCTCTGGATGCTTTTTATGTATATTGTAGATTAGATCTGACGAACTCCTGTAAAGGGTGACAATGTTGATGACTTTTCTCTGATAAGAAAGCTTTTGTGTGTTGACTGGAACAGGAGCTGCCAAGTGTAGGCCATGAATGGTCTTTTGCAGTCTCCTTCTTTTCTTATGTTCTTATAAAAAAACAAACGGGCCCCTCCAAGCTCAGTATTAGATAAGCAACCTTGTCATGCTTGCGTGACTATTATAAACCCTCCTTCATTAAATGCAAAACTATTTTATACTTAGCAAAGTCAGACACTCTTTACAAGAGGAACATGGCCTGGAAATTTTGTAAAATACTAGTGGCCTTTCTAAGTTAACAAATAGTAAATAGTTTGCTTCTAATACAGAGGTAATATACAATTAGGTCAGTCAATCTTTCCAGATTATGGTGCCTGGAAAGAAAGAAAACATTTTATAATACAACATGAAATCAATTTATATTATATATATAAAAAATAAATAAATAAACATTCCCACTCATACACACATTCCTACAGAGGGAGGGAGAGGGTATTGGGAAAAGGGGTGGGAGAATGGCCCTTCACACACACACACACACACATTCGCTCCACCACAATGTCATAATGTTCCCTTAAAACTTCTGCAATTCTTTGGGTACTTGTATTTTGATCCGCCTATGTGAGAGTTGTTCCATGTTACCTTTAACAGCAGCATAATGCTCCTCTAACATTTCTGGGAATACCATTGGATGGAGTTTATCAAAGTATATATTTATTTGAATAGTTTCATTATTCAATAGATTTGTTTCGTATAGTCTTCTTACATTCTCATTCCATATTTTATTTAAGTATTTTTGATAAATTTCTTCCCAGAATCTTCTTATTTCTTGCATTAACCTTTCTTCCTCTAATTCTTAATTATACTCATCATAGACTTTAATATTATTATTTTTCAGATCTTTTCCTCTTAACTTTTTATATTTTTCCAAAAATTCCTTCCAGTGTTCCTCTTGTCTTTTATTTTTGATGTTAATTTAACTTCATACTTAGTTATCGCTTCCTTTACTTTTTCCTGAGTTACTCTTTTCTGAACTTTGTACAGAGATTTATAATGTTCCCCTTCTACTTTATCCTTTGCATTCCTCCTTTTCCTATATTTCAGTGACCATGAAATATATAAAAATGTTTTTATTCGACCGGACCTAACCAAAAAACAGCAGACCAAGTAAAAAAAACTTAATACTATCTCTCAAAGAGCTAAAGAAATCTCAGCCAGAAAAAAAAGTGGACAATCAGCCAATGTAAAATAATAGAAACCAAAGAGCAACAAGGAGCAAATCCCCAGTAAATAACCACAACATGCACCTAGGCCAATCCGTTCACCCAAAGATCTAAGAGTTTATTACACTAATGAGGACAACTCAGTGATGAGCAAGTACAATGCCTTAGTTACTTTAAATTTCAGTAATAATTCTGATATAATGGCATTAACAGAAATTAAGCCTAAGATGGTGGAAATTCCTGACCAGTTAACAATGTCAATCCCAGGGTAGGATTTATTTGTAAGTGATCTCATAGCTTTCAACACCAGAGGAGTGAGTATTTATATCAAAAGTATATACCATGCAAGACAAATCTTCCCAAGCATCCCAGAAGCTTACGCCTACAGTGTGTGGGTTACAGTAAATGGGCATGATAACAATAACTTGATAATTGGTGCAATTTATAGAAAAGGTACTACAGCTCAAGCTATCCTACATGACAATAGTTTACATAACTTTAATATGGGCAGCCACAAGTAGCTACACTCACAAGAAAATCATGGGAGGTTTCAACCATCCAAGCATAGCATGGGACCCTACACCACTCCTTCCATCAAATATCAGCCCAAACAGTTCACACACTAAATTTGTAGAATGTTTAAGGGACACCTACCTACACCAGCATATTACACAACCCACCAAGATGACCTAGTATTCACTAAATGAACCCCGTAAGGGGCGCGGCGATTTGCCATCCTGGCCGCCGTGCTGACGGGACTCAGCACTCCATCCGGCCCCAGCTTAGCCTCTCTTCCTTCCTTCAAAACACTTGTTTCCTCTCTTTTCACACAACCTCTCCCACAACTTTCTCTGGTCAGCCTCTAATTTCACAGGGTAGATGCTGACCTTCCTTTCAGCCAACCGTCCCGCATCGGGGCTGAGGGGGTGGGGGACAATGTTCCCTAACCCCTGAGCTCCGGTCTGGGGTGGCTGGTTTTTAACTACCTGCTTCATCCCCACCCATACCTTCCTCACATCCCTTTTCCTCTCCTCTTCACAACCCCGTAAGGGGCGCGGCGATTTGCCATCCTGGCCGCCGTGCTGACGGGATCCAGCGCTCCGTCCGGCCCCAGCTTAGCCTCTCTTCCTTCCTTCAGATAGCCCGATTTCTTCCCTACCTCGTCGCTTTTCATACAACCTCTCCCACAACTTTCTCTGGTCAGCCTCTAATTTCACAGGGTAGATGCTGACCTTCTTCTCAAGCCAAACACCCCGGATCGGGGCTGGGGGGGGAGGGGACATTGTTCCCTAACCCCTGAGCTCCGGTTCGGGATGGGTTTTTTTTAACAACCTGCTTCATCCCCACCCATACCTTCCTCACATCCCTTTTCCTCTCCTCTTCAAAATCTATCTTTTTTACGCCGTGTCCAAGGTGGAGCCGCCATGCCGATGGACTGCCAGGCCACCAGGCGGGAGGGGTGGTCCCGAATGGCGGCGCCTGGCTCTGCCGGGCTTGTAAGCACCTCTCGCAGTGCGGGCTACTGCGAGGGGTGATGAGCTATTGCGTCCCGTGGCAAAAATAGGGTCACCATGCCCATAGATGAACAACCAAAAAAAACCCAAACCCCTTTAACTCCCCCTTGCTCATCGACGGAGCCGCCCTTGGGCAGCTCCACCGAAAAAATGGAGGTCCCCCCCCCCCTGTGCTTGCACAGGGGACCCTCCATATTTCTCTAACCGGAGAGGAGGCTTACTCCTCTCCTTCGCCTACGGGTGCAGGGGACTCCCCCTCACCCCCTTCTCTGGAGGTGCTTTCGGGCACCTCCCTTTTCCCAGCGGCAGTCCCATCTTTTCTTTTCAAGGGGACTGCCAAGAAAGCCAGCAGGCAGCCCTTAGCCAGCCGCTCCCCATCAAAGCGGCTCGGTAGGGCAAACCCCCTTAGGGGGGAGAGGGAAGCCAGGCCCCTTCAGTCGCTTCCCTCAAAAGACCTGCTGGCAAGAATTCTAAACCTTGCCGGGGTCAAGGCCTGTGCCTCCCCATACAAGACTGGCGACACTGCCAAGGGGACCTGCGATGTCCTGGGAGGGGATGGCCAACTGGAGGCCCCTCCTGTGATAGACATCCTTTGAGGAGACCCAGCCCCAGACGGTAGGGCCTTCCATGGGGGGGAATTCGGGCTCGGCGCCAAGCACCGAACCCGAATCCGCCCCTATGCAAGGTCCTCCTCAAATGGCTGAGGGCTCCGAGGCAGTAGAAGGAGGGGAGGGATCTCCTCCGACAGGTGCCCCTACGACAACCAGGACCTTCTCCATTTCGGAGAGGGACCTGGCTGAGGCTGGTCCATCTGGCCTGGGGACTTCTGCCGGCGGAGGTGAAAAGCGGGTTCATTCCCCGCCCTCCTCTCCGGAAAAGAAAAAGAAAAAGACAAAAAAGACTCGGGGCTCCTCTCCATCCGCGGGGGCTGCGGGGACGGATGGGTCTGCTGCCACTCTGGCAAGCGACCAAGCCAAGATCGGCACATCCGCCCCCTCTGCCCCCCCGGTTGCGGAGCCCCTGACAAAGAAGACTAATAGCAAGAGTGCACAGGGCGGAGCCTCGATGACATCGGGGCCCCTGATTCAGAGGTTACCTGGCATTTTCGAGCCCGCTGGCTTCAAACGCTTCCTCGTTATTCGCTCCACTGATGGCACCATGTTGTCCAAGGGCAACATGATCCATCAGAGGAGAGGATTAGCTAGTGCAATTGGTAGAGAGCTGAAGGTAACCCGTTTCTCGGACGGGAGCCTTCTGGCGAATGCGGCGAATCCCGCCGAGGCGGCTAAGATTAGTGCTCTTCGGACACTTCATGGCACCCCGGTGAGTGTGAGGCCGCACTCTACCATAAACTTTGTGAAAGGAGTAGTTTATGTGAGGGAACTCGTTGACTACTCCATTGAGGACATCACCTTAGAGCTGGCCGACCATGGGGCGGTCAAGGTCGAACGTGTGATGAGAAAACAGGGAGGGGCCTCGAGACCCACCCCTACACTCTTCATCACGTTCGACTGTGACAAGCTCCCTGAGTCGGTGCGTGCCGGTTGGTACCGCTACCGCGTGAAGGCATTCGTGCCACTTCCGCGGCGGTGCTATTACTGTCACCGCTTCGGCCATACGAATCGCTCATGTAGACGTGCAAAGTCGGGGTCACCCGAAGTCTGTGTAAATTGCTCCAAGGTCGCACACGATAAGTCCAAATCATGTGTGGCCAAGTGTGTCAATTGCGGAGAGCCGCACCCTGCTTCTTCGAAGCAATGTGGTGCATATCTCCTTGAGAAAGAAATCCTGGCCGTTCAGGCCCAGGATCGACTCTCATTCCGCGAGGCAAAGGACTTGGTCCTGGCGCGCCCGGCTCTGCCTGGGACGTCATATGCCTCAATAGTTAGAAGGCACCCTCTGCTCGCGGCCCATCCAGGCCAACGAGCACGGTTGTTTCCGCGCCCATTCGGAGCCCTTCTGCGGGCTCTACCCAACCCGGGCGCTCCCCTGGTAAAGCTGGCGGCAAAAAGGGCTCATACCCTGCGCCGGCTAAAACCAGGGCTCCCCCCTCTTCCCCCAGCGTGACCGTTTCCCGTAAGGCGAAATGGCCACGCGCCTCCACCGAGTCGTTAGACTCACAGGAGGCAACAGGGTTCCTAAAGCTGCCTCCCGAAAGGAGGACAGCAACAAAGGAGCTTCGGCTCCTTCGCCCACGCCCCGAGGTGGAGCGAGTGGCTCGGAGACGGTGGTTCCTCGAAAAGAGGGCCCCCTGCCTCTGAAGCCGCAACGCCCGCCTAAGGTTTCGAGGCGGAGGGAGGAAAAGACTCGCATGGCGAGCCCAACCTCCCCCAATAAGTCCTCGAAGGCGACAGCGCCTTCAGCGCTTTGTCCGGCCAACAGTGCCCGGGGTTCTGCCCCCGGGAAGCATACGGCCATTCCCGTGAGGGTCTTCAATTCGAGGAGGGACCCCGCGTCTCCTCCGAGCTAGGCCTGGAGGGCATATTCCTTCAATGGAATTGCCGTGGACTCCGGGCCAACTGGGAGGAGCTGCGGAGGCTCGTCTCGTCCCGTTCCCCGTTAGCTATTTTTTTGCAGGAGACCATGCTAGGTGCGTGCCCCCTCCCTGCCCTCCCGGGGTATAAGGGTCTTGCGACCCCACCACCGCGGGATGGCCGGGCTGGGGGATGCGCAGTTTACACCCGGCATGATGTCTCCGTTCTTCCTTTCTCTTTAGATACCTCCTTTCAGGCAGTGGCTGTGCAGCTGCACCTGGATAGGAGGTATACTATCATTTCTGCGTACATTCCACCGTCAGCTGACTTCGACGCGGGGGACTTCCGCCGCGTCGTTGCACGGTTGCCGAGGCCCTATCTCTTGCTTGGAGATCTGAACGGCAGGCATCCTCTCTGGGGAGATTACTCCATAAATCCCAGGGGACAAGTCCTTGCCGATCTGATCGAAGAGCTTGAGATGGGTGTCCTAAACGTGGATGAGTTTACGCATCACTGTCCGAGAACCGCTTCATTTTCTTGCCTTGACCTATCTTTGTGCTCTTCGGATGCACAGCCTGATTTTGATTGGGGGGTGGTCGATGACCTCCATGGTAGTGATCACTTTCCCATTCAAATATCATTTTCAGGGCAACTGCCGCCTGAGAGACCACCTCGGTGGTGCTTGGTGCGGGCGCGGTGGCCTGCATTTCAGGAAATGACTGAATTCTCTATCTCAGTCGAGGAGCTTAGGTCGGTAGATGAGGCCGTTGAGTTCTCCGGCAACCTCATCGCCGTGGGCCTGACTACTATTCCTAGGACGTCTGGCCGTTTTGCACGCCGACCACTCCCATGGTGGTCGGCCGAGTGTGAGACGGCCCTCAAACAGAAGCGTTATGCCTACATGCGCTATAAGCGCCGCCCGAACGATTTCACTGTCGCTGAATTTCGTCGGGCTAGGGCTAGGTTCCGGTATATTTCGAAGCACGCCCGCCGCTCTTCTTGGCGGGCATACGTGTCTTCACTTAACGGGAAGACCCCTTTAGCTGAGGTGTGGAAGCGAGTCAAAAGGATTCGGGGCAAGTTCTCGCAGGACCCCCCTCCCGTTCTCCAGGAGAATGGGACCGCAATCTCAGACCCCGCGTCCGTGGCGGAATCCTTAGCGACCGCTTTTTCCGCATTCTCTAGGCGTGATGCTGCTCCGCCAGCATTCAATGCACGTCGTGATGTCGCGGAAGGCCGCCGGCTGGACTTTACCTCCAGTGGCGGAGAACCCTTCAACGACAAGTTTACTGTGAGTGAGTTGCGTTCCGCTCTCGCTTCGTGCGCTGACACCGCCCATGGTCCGGACGATGTCCCGTACGCCATGCTTCGACACCTGGGTGAGCGAGGCATGGCCTTTCTGTTAGATCTGTTCAACAGGATCTGGGTGGAAGGTCTTCTCCCAGACTCCTGGCGAATCGCTACTGTGCTCGCCTTTCGCAAACCGGGGAGAGATCACTCTACTCCGACCGGTTTCCGCCCAATCTCTCTAACCTCTTGCGTGTGCAAGCTGATGGAGAAATTGGTAAACGTTAGATTAGCTTTTTTCCTGTACAGCGGAGGCCATCTGTCTTCCGCACAGTGCGGCTTCCGCAAGTTCCACTCCACGTCGGATGCTCTGCTCCGACTGGAAAATGCCGTCTGCGAGGCTTTCCTTCGTAGACACCACTACGCCACGGTGTTTTTCGATCTGGAGAAGGCCTATGATACCGCATGGCGATATGGTATCATGGAGACTCTCTACACGATGGGGGCGAGGGGACGCCTCCCAATGTTTATATCTGAATTTTTGCGAGATCGTCGATTCCGCGTACGGGTGGGGGGAGCTCTCTCCGGCCCAAAGGAGCAGGGAAGTGTCCTCAGTGTCACACTCTTTGCCCTGAGCATCAACGGCATCACCTCGGTGCTGCCGGAAGATGTTCTCGCTACGCTCTACGTGGACGACCTTTCGATCTCTTTTGGCGCGGCCCAGATGCCAACTCTGGAGCGTCGACTCCAACAGGCATTGAACCGCGTCTCTCGCTATGCCGAAGCGCACAGGTTTCGGTTTTCTTTGGCCAAGACTAAGGTGGTGCACTTCTGCCGCCATCTACGGCTTCACCCCGACCCAGATTTGTTTCTTAATGGGGTGCGCCTGGATGTGGTTGAGTCGCACCGTTTCCTTGGTCTTGTATTCCATAGACGCCTCACCTGGGAGGCTCATATTCGCAGCCTTAGGGTCTCTTGTACCCGCGCCATGGACATTCTCCGTTCCGTGACGTTCAGCGCTTGGGGCGCTGATAGGGCTACCGCCTTACTTTTTTATCGATCCTTTGTTCGCTCGAAGCTCGACTACGGATGCGAGTTTTATGCATCCGCAGCCGAGCGTTTATTGCGGAAGGTGGATTCGATCCACCACACCGGCCTTCGCCTTGCGACCGGTGCCTTCCGCACTTCCCCCATTGAGAGCCTGTTGGTCGATGCTGGGGAGATGCCACTCGCTCTGCGCCGCGTGCAGTGCATCACTCGCCTGTACGCGCGATCCCGGCGCCTCCCTCAGTCGCCAACAGCTCTCACTGCATCCGCAGCTGATCTCGATGGTGCCTATGCCGCCGAGAGACGCCAGTCATACCCTAAGCCCTTTGGGTTTAGGGCCAGGAAACTCCTTCGAGAGGTAGATATAGCTCTCGGGCCGGTGGCGCCCCTGGTTCTGCCCAGGACGCCACCCTGGAGGGTACCACATTTGGCTATTTGTCGCCACGCCTCTGCTCCCAAAGCTTGTACTGCGCCGGGAGTATTGCGTTCGACCTTTTTGGAGCACACATCGTGTCACGCTGGAACTGTGCCAGTGTATACGGATGGCTCCAAGTCCCAAGAGGGGGTCGGCTTCCACGCCGTATCCCCTCTGTTTGAAGTCAGCGGGGCTCTACCAGGCGCTGCGTCTGTCTTCACGGCCGAGCTGGTGGCAATACACCACTCGGTACGGGAGATTACGCGACGTGCCCGGTTCGGAGACCGGATTGTGATCTATAGCGACTCACAAAGCGCCCTGAGTGCTCTCGGGGCATTGGAATCTCCGCATCCCCTGGTTCGCGATATCCGTGACGCCACGGTTTTGGCGAGCCGGGCAGATGTCGAGATTATCTTCTGCTGGGTTCCTGGACATGTAGGAATTGCGGGGAATGAGGGCGCCAAAGAGTCCGCGAGGACTCGGCGACCGGACCAGCGTTTCGCTCTTCTTCACACCGACTACATGGCAGGAATACGGGCAGCTCTTCGGACTGCTTGGCAAAGAAGATGGGAGACGGTCGAAGGGAACTTAAAGTTGCGTGCCATTGCACCGCGACTGTTCCCATGGACATATCCCCCAATGCCGCGGCGGCTTCAGGTTGCTTTCTGTCGTCTCCGAATCGGACACACTCGTGTGACGCATCGCTATCTGGTGGAGCGCTCGCCTGCGCCCTATTGCAACGACTGCATCGTCCCCCAGACTGTTCGGCACATTCTTGTTGAATGTCCCAGTCTGGGTGATCTTCGCGCACGACACCTGTCCCGGTACCCGGATGGGCGGGGTCGCTACCGCCTGTCCCTTGTACTCGGGACGAGTGTGTGCACTTTGACTGGTGGACTTGCTGACTTTTTGGGGGAGGCCGGCCTTCTCCCTATTATTTAAGCAAGGTTTGTGTTTTGTTTTGTTTTGTTTTTTGTTTGTTTTTTTCCTTTAGTTGCACGCTCCTGCGCCGGGGGGACCTCTCCCCGACGCACCAGCTTGCTTCCTTTCCCCATTTTGGGGTGTTTTGTTTTGTTTTTTTCTTTAATTTTATTTTAAAGTAGCCTAGAACTAGGCCAGTTTTAATACGGCGACTAATGCCCAAGTAGGCAGTCGCCAGATGAGCCCTTAAAAAAAAAAAAAAAAAAAAAATTCACTAAATGAAGTAGAAATGATTGAACAACTTGAGATGTTGGACCCTTTGGGAGCTAGTGATCATGTAGGAATACATTTCAGGATGATTTATAACTCAGATTCACCTGTAATATCAAAAACTACATATAACTATAATAAGGAAAACTATGTAGCCATGAAGGAAACCCTCAACTTTGACTGGAAGGAAGCATTGAGAGGTTGGACGACTCAGGAAATGGAAGACTAAATTGACCAAGCCATCCTACAAGTAGTAGCCAAATGGGTCCCCACCAAGACAAAACATCTTTAACAAGCTAAGGAAAAAACCTCTTTGGATGAACCGAACAGCATTGAAAAGAGTCAAGAAGAAGCATCATACATGGATACGATACCTGAATACTAAAGATGGGCAAGACTATCTGATGTACATCAAAACCTGCAACTCGGCAACACACACGCTACGGAAGGTTAGGAAAGAATTTTAAAATAGACTAGCTAGAGAAGCACGCATAAACAACATGGTTTTTTTGAATTATGTAAATAGTCGCTGTAAAACAAGAGTCACCTCGGCTTACTTGAGAAATGAAGGAGTCTTTGTAAGTGAGTACAAAGACAAGGTAGATGTGCTAAATAAACAATATTCAAGTGTCCTTACAAGAGAAGACATATCAGCTTTTCCAAGTTTTACAAATAAAGAACTGCAATCAGAACTAAATATAACCATCACCAAAGAGAGAGAGTGCTCAAGACACTTGAAAAATTAAGAACATACAAATCACCGGGACCTGACTAGATCCAACCTCAAATAGTGAATGAAATGGCAGAGATATTAGCCACTCCCCTTACAATCTTGTTTGAAAAAAGCCTGGAGAGAGGAGAGGTGCCAAAGCAGTGGAAGGTTGCCACAGTGACCCCAATCTACAAAAAAGGAGACAAGTCTAACCCTGCTAATTACAGACCTGTGTCACTTACCACGGTTGTTTGCAAAATCCTGGAGAGCATTCTTGCAGATGACATTATAAGCTACCTAAGAGCGAACAATCTTCTCTGCAATCAACAACATGGATTTACCTCCGGAAAGC
Organism: Ceratothoa steindachneri; assembly: GCA_963969495.1. Lineage (NCBI taxonomy): Eukaryota > Metazoa > Arthropoda > Malacostraca > Isopoda > Cymothoidae > Ceratothoa > Ceratothoa steindachneri. The sequence continues at coordinate 9,065,490 of OZ018324.1, forward strand.
TACTACAACTAACCTGTTAGAGTCCTTGGAGATTTGGACTGAAGGCGATAAGTCACAATAATATGATACAAAGATCTATCAAATAATAGAGCAACAAGACCTGCAGCACTCTTTACAAGGTGACATAGATAAACTCCAGAACTGGGCTTACAAGATGCAGATGCTTTTCCACCCAGAAAAATGTAAAGTAATGCACTTAGGCTCCAATAATCCTCTGAGAAACTATACAATGTCATCAGACATTGATACACCTCCCTGCTGGTAGCTGAAGAGGAAAAAAACCTTGGTGTCATTATAGACAACAAGTTAAGATTTTCCTAACATATCCAAGCACAGGTCAGCAAAGCTAACAGAGTCCTGGGAGACCTCAAACACACCTTTTTAGCATTGGATAAGACCACCTTCACTTACCTATATAAGAGCTTAATCAGACCTCACCTGGAATATGCTTCTGTGATATGGAGCCCATCACTGAAAAGGGACATGGATAACTTGGAGCAGGTCCAGCGCAGAACAACGCGCTTGGTGCAGGGACTGTCCCATCTCTCCTACTCTGATCAACTAGCAAGCCTTTAACTTCCGACCCTACAATTCTGCAGACTACAAGCAGATGTTATCCAAACTTTCAAGATCCTCAAGAATATTGATAATCAACTACAGTAAAGAATGTTTAACATGTGGGAAGGCAATGTTCCAACCAACAAGAAGTAACACCACCAGGGGACATGACTTGAAAGTTAAAATTCAACACCAACCCGGACCAAGAAAAGGCTGTCTTCTTGCTTGAGTCTTAGAAGTTTGGAACAATATAACGCAACACACTGTGAATGCTACCTCACTGGAGACATTCCAGATGAGACTTGCCAAGGAGTGGGAGAACAGGCCAGACTTGGACCAGTAGGGTATCAAATGACCTCTACTGAAGGTCTTTTTCCTTAAGTGTTTGTCAGCATTTATACATATTAAGTTCTCTAATATTTCTATATCCAAAGTATTTTCAGCATATCTTTCTATTTCTTCTTTAGATTCTTCTGTTTTTAATCTTCTCCATTTCTTCTCTTTCCGTCTCCTGAGTTTTTTAGCATTCCTGATTTCAGAATTATACCAAGGAATAAATTTTCTTTCAATTATATCTTTCTCTATATACAGACACATTTCATTATATTTACTTTCCATATTATTCTTAAAAGAGTTCAAAAGATAACTGAGACAGTCAATTACCATTCTATCAGATGCTGCTAGGTCACATGTACAGAGAGCATTATCAAATTCACGCATGGATGACAACACTGCATCAACCAACACATTTGGATTAAAATTTGTCTTACTTCTTATTTTGTTACTTTTCTAGCATATTCAATTTGATACTATCAGTTTATAAAATGGTGATAAAGAAAAATCAGACTCTACTTTAATATCATATATAAATAAGAACTTATCACATATTACTAAATCCAAAATATGTCCAGACCTAGATGTCACTTCATTTACCTTGTTCGCAAAGTGTAATCTATCCAGCATTTCAATAAACCCTTTAGAAAATGTATAACATAACATAATTTCATGGATGACAAAAGCCATAAGGGCCTATCAAAGGTCATCCGTATCCATCAAATCCCACCCACATAATGCATCCATAGGATTTTGTCAGATCATGCATCTACAATTACAACTTAAACAATCCATAGGATTAGGTCAGACCATGCATCTACAATATATAATTTAAAGCCTCCATAGGAGTTTGTCAAAAACAAAATCAAAGTCCCCCAAAATATGCAATAAAAAGAAACTGCATCCACAGGAATTAGTCCAGAATATCCCCCCGCCAAAAAAGTTAACCCTCCATCCCCATATAATCATCCAATCTGCACTTGAAAACATTCAAGTTTGGGCTGTCTAAAGTCTCAGGTGGTTATCGGAACCAGGAGATTGTACTGTGCCTGTACAACTCACTTGTCCGACCGCACCTGGAGTATGCCGTACAATTTTGGAGTCCTTCATTGCGAAAGGACATCGCGAGATTGGAACGCGTACAAGCCAGGGCAACCAAGCTGATTCCCTCTATCCGACATAGAAGTTATGAGGATAGACTAAGGGAATTAGATCTGTTCTCGCTGGAATCCCGTAGACAGCGTGGTCAGCTCATCGAAGTTTTCAAAATACTTCGAGGGTTCGACAATGTTGACTACCGGGATATTTTCACACTGAGTGAGAATAGAACGCGCAATCACGGCTTCAAACTTGAACTGAAGCGGTACAACCGCAATCTGTGTGGAAATTTTTTCACTTACAGTATCTGCGGTATGTGGAACGCACTTCCAGTGGAAGTTGTCAACAGTGAATCTGTTGACCAGTTCAAGTCAAGACTAGACAAAGTCTTGAAAAGTGGCCGTTTATGGACGCAAAACAATTGAGCAGCCATGCGCCCGCTCAATTGCTAGTCCAAAGGTACCCTCTTTGAATGGACCGTAAGGTCTCCTAGGGTACTTACTTTCCTTGTTACTCCTTGTTACTCTGTTAGTGAAAAAATATTTTCTAACATCCAGTCTGCACCTCTGTTTTTTAATCTTTAAGTGGTGGCCTCTAGTTCTATTACTACCTTCTAACTCAAATAACTTGCTGAAATCCAATTTATCCATCCCAGAAAAGATTTTAAAAAGCTCAATCATATCTCCCCTCACACACCTTCTTTCAAATGAAAACATATTTAATACCCTCAGTCTATCTTCATATTCAAGGTGCTTCAGGGATAGTATTATTTTTGTTGCCCTCCTTTGTACTGATTCTAACAAGTTTATATCATGTCTAAAATGTGGTGACCATGCTTGTATACATTACTCTAAATGTGGCCTGACATAAGAGTTATATGGTTTAAGGATAACCTCCTTACTCTTGTAGCTAAATTCCTTTTAATGTAACCTAACACCCTATTTGCTTTATTTTTTGCCTCAATACACTGCTTTGAAAACTTCAGTGACCTATCTACTACTACTCCTAAGTCCTTCTCATCTTCAACTGAATTAAGCCAATACCCATCCATCTCATAGCTAAATTCCCTATTATCTCTCCCCATGTTAATAACTGCATTTATTAAGGTTAAAAGTCATCTGCCACTTCTGAGCCCAAGCTAACAACTTATTTAAGTCATCTTTCAGCCATTCAGTTATCCAATTTAAAACTTTCCCACATATCCCATGCAGCTTTAATTTATGAACTAGTCTTCTATGTGGAACCTTATCAAAAGCTTTCCTGAAATCTAAGTAGATCACATCAACTTTCTCTCCCCTATCTAATTCTTTAGTTACATAATCCATAAAATCCAGTAAATTAGTTAAACACGATCTACCTTCTCTAAAACCATGCTGAGCATCATTAATTAATCTGCTACTCTCTAGATGATCAGAAATTCCCTTCTTAACTATCTTCTCAAGAATTTTAGAGACTATTCAAGTTAAGCTTACTGGTCTAAAGTTATTTGGGTCCTCTTTGCTTCCCTTTTTAAAAATTGGCACTACATTTGCCAATTTCCAATCATTAGGTATTTCTCCAGACTCTAGTGATCTAATAAATATCTTCTCAAGAGCTACCGCAATACTTTCTACACCTTCTTTGAGTATCCTAGAATGAATGAATGTTCTTCTCTGTCTACATTAATAGAATTTATCACTACTTCCCTTGACCTAGAATTATCATCAATTAATCTAACTGGTTTCTCTTCTGTGAATACTGAAGCAAAATGATCATTAAGGACCTCTACTATTTCCTCATCAGATTCTTTCAAAACCCCTTCATATTTAATAGGCCCTATTTTATCACTGTTAGATTAATTATTGATTCTATAATAGCTAAAGAATATTTTTGGATCTTATTTATTATATTTAGCTAAATTAATTTCTGCTGTCCTTTTTAGTCTTCTTAATAATCTTATTTAATTTATTTCTGGTTGACCTATAATGGTTTAAATTATCTAAACTACTCTCACTTTGTAATCTCTGGTATGCCCTTTTTTCTCTGAAACTTTATTAGCTATCTCTTGATTCCACCATAATGGTTTCCTACATTTCTTCCTAATAGACTTCATTGGAATACACTGTTCGTTAACCATGTTTAATATAGTCTTAAAAATATCTCACATCTCATAAGTATTCTTTCCATGGAATTCTATATCCCACCTAATCTGATTTAGCATGTTGCATAATTTATCGTAATCTTCCCTATAAAAATTTGGAATTTTCGTGGAGTTTGTCCTTGTTCTACCCTTAACTATTTGCAAATTAAACCAAACCATCTGATGATCACTGTTTCCCAATGATTTCCCAACACTCAATCCTTGAACCAAGTGATCATCATTTGAAAGAATTAGATCTAAGATATTGGCTTATTAACAAATTGGGTCAAAAAGTTATCTTCAAAACACTCCATAAACTTACAACTTGCTCTATCTCTTCCTATCATATTTTCTCAGTCTACTGAAGTTAAATTAAAGTCACCAAGAATAACTGTATCTTCTTTGCATCCTTTACTTATTTCCCTAATCATTAACTCATCGATGCAATCAGTCTGCCCTGGTGGTCTATAAAAAGCTCCCAAGTGTATTTTCCTATTTTTACCAACCTTAATATATATCCATAATGATTCACCTTCTCCTTGCTTTATAGAGTTATTTAGATTTGAAGAAATGCTATTTCTGATCTAAATAATCAACCCACCACCAGTCCTATCTCTCCTTTGACTAATGTACATAGTATAACCTTCTAGTTCAAATTCACTGACATTATCATTAAATATATTTTCATTAACCCATGATTCAACTATACATATTATATCTATATCTTCATGAATGATATAACTAAATAATTCATCCCTCTTATTTCCTAGACTACGAGCATTTGTGTAAAGATAACTCAGCCCACCTATCCCTGAAGCATCTGAGGGCCTATCTCCTCTGCATCTCTTTTCTCTACTTCCTCGACCCTGTACTCTTGTATTTTCCTGACCACTATCACTACTCAAGTAATTTAACCCTAAAGCACTTCCATTAGCCTGCCTACCTTCTACAAATTAAAAATCACAAATTAAAATCACCCAAAACATAAACATTCTTTAAATCACCTTCCATAATCTCTAAATATAATTTAAGCTCATCAATGAAAACAAGTTTACTTGTTTCTGGTTGTCTGCAACTTACCACAAAGCTAATCAAATGATTTTGGCATACCAAGATTATTTCTATATATTCAAATGTACTAAATTTTCTTTTTTTTTTTCAGTGATTTTAGAACACCTTTTTAATACAAATATGCCAAACAAACATAACATAAATATACGGATGACAGAAGCCACAAGGGCCTATCAAAGGTTATCTGCATCTGTCAAAACCCACCCACAAAATGCATTCATAGGATTGTGTCAGATCATGCATCTACAATATACAATTAGAACCATCCACAGGAATGTGTCAAAAAAAAAAAAGCATCATCATCATGACTCATTTAAAATCCAGATCAATCATAATACAATAATAAAAAACTGCATCCACAGGAATGAGTCCAGAATACTCCCCCCCCCCGCCAAAAAAATGTAACCCTCCCTCCCAATATAATCATCTAATCTGCCCTTGAAAACATTCAAGTTTGGACTGTCTACTCTCTCAAATGGCAAACTATACTAGGGTGAATAAATATTTTCTGAAATTAAACCTGCATCTCTATTTTTTAATTTTTTAAGTCGTGACCCCTAGTCCTATTACTATCTTCCAACTCAAATAACTCCATCTTCCCTCACACATCTTCTTTCAAAAGAGAACATATTTAATACCCTCAGTCTATCTTCATATTCAAGGTGCTTCAGGGAAGGTATTATTTAGTGTTGCCCTCCTTTGTACTGACTCTAGCAGGTTGATGTCATGTCTAAAATGTGGTAACCATTCTTGTATACATTACTCTAAATGTGGCCTAACATATGAGTTGTAGAGTTTAAATATAACCTCTTTAATCTTGTAGCTAACATTCCTCATGTATCCTAGCACCTTATTTGCTCTATTTTTTGCCTCAATACACTGCTTTGAAAATTTCAGTGACCTATCTACTACTACTCCTAAGTCCTTCTCATCTTCAACTGAATTAGGCCAATGCCCATCCATTTCATAGCTAAATTCATATTATCCCTTCCTATTTTAAGAACTTTGCATTTTTTAAGGTTAAAAGTCATTTGCCACTTCTTAGCCCAAGCTAACAACTTATTTAATTCACCCTCTTTACTTCCCTTTTTAAAAATTGGCACTATATTCACTAATTTCCAATTATTAGGAATTTCTCCAAACTCTAGTGATCTAGTATATATCTAATCAAGAGCTACCTCAATACTATCTACACCACCTTTGAGTAACCTAGAATGAATGTTGTCTGGACCAGATGACTTACTCTTATTTAACTCCAATACAAGCCCTTTATTATTTCCTTGTTCACATTAATGGTATTCAACACAACTTCCCTTGACCTAGAATTATCACCAATTAATCTATCTTGATTCTCTTGTGTAAATACTTAAGAAAAATTATCATTAAGAACCTCTACTATTTCCTCATCAGATTTTTTCAAAACCCCTTCATACTCGTATCTAATAGGCCCAATTTTATCACTGTTAGATTTGTTATTAATTCTATAATAGCTAAAGAATTTTCTTGGATCTTTATTATTATTTTGAGGTAAATTAATTTCTGCCGCCCTTTTGCTCTTCTTAATAATCTTATTTAGCTCATTTCTGGTTGACCTATAATGATCTAAGTTGTCAAAAGTACTTTCTCTCTGTAATCTATGGTATGCCCTTTTCCTAGCTATCTCCTGATTCCACCACAATGGCTTCGTACATTTCTTCCTAATAGCCTTCATTGGAATACACTGCTCCTGGACTATGTTTAGTATAGTCTTAAAAGTGTCCCACATCTCATAAATATTCTTCCCCCTGAATTCTATATCCCACCTAATCTGATTTAGCAAGATTCGTAATTTATTGTAATCTCCCCTATAAAAATTTGGAGTTTTTGTGGAGTTTGTTGATGTTCTACCTTTCACTATTCCCAAGTTAAAATGAATCATCTTATCATCAGTATTTCCCAATGCTTTCCCGACAGTCAATTCATAAACCAAGTGATCATCATTTGAAAGAACCAGATCTAATATACTGGTACCCTTTGTTATCTTATTAACAAATTGAGTCAAAAAATTATCCTCAAAACATTCTATAAACTTACAACTTGCTCTCTCTTCCTATCATATTTTCCCAGTCCACATAATTTAAATTAAAGTCACCAAGAATATCTCTATCTACTATATCTTTTCTTTATTTCCCTGATCATTAGCTCATCAATACAGTCAGTCTGTCTGGGTGGTCTGTAAAAGGCTCCCAAGTGTATTATTCTATTTTTACTGATCCTAATATCTATCCACAGTGACTCAACTTCTTGCTTTAAAGAATTATTTAGATTTGAAGAAATGCTATTTCTGCTATAAATAATCAACCCACCACCAGTCCTATCTCTCCTTTGACTAATGTACATATTATAACTCTGTAGTTCAAATTCACTCACATTGTCATTAAATTCATTTTCATTAAACCATGATTCTATTACACATATTATATCTATATCTTCATCAATAATATAACTAAATAACTCATCTTTCTTATTTCTAAGACTACGAGCATTGGTATAAAGACAACTCAGCCCCCCTATCCCTGAAGCACCTCTTTTAGAATGAATTCCTTCCACTCTACCTCCTCTGCATCTCTTTCCTTTCCCTGCCCCACCCTGTACTCTTATATTTCCCTGACCACTATCAGTAAATAGTTTCCTGCCTGCAAAGACCCAACGACACTATCTAACTCCTGCTACAACACATCAACCCCAGCCTGGCTTAGATGGAGTCCATCCAATGCCTTATTCCCATAAAACCCATCCCAAACTTTTACAAACACTAATCCCAACTCCTCACACAGGCCTTTCACATAGTCGTTCAGTCCAATTGCACGAGACAACCATTCCATTCCCACATCCAATCTCAGAAGCACCTTAAACAATGCCTTTCACTCTACTTTCACTATTCCTTTCAACTAACTTTTTGTACCTCTCTTGTAACTCACATGAACCCACCTTCTTTACATCATTTACTCCCACATGCGTAATCACAACTGCATCCCTCTCACACCCAGACACCAGACAATCATACCTCTCAGATACATCATTTACACCAGCACCCGGCAAACAAACTCTCACTCCCTTCCATTTGCTTGCACTCAACTTTCTATCTAAATATCTAATCTGAAAGTCACCCATCACAAGCACCTCAGTCATCCTCCTAGTCCCGCTAGGCCTAGCATTACCCTCCCTCCTGTTCTCATTCATACTACCACTTATTTCACTTTCTGCTACAATGACATCAGACAAATCACTTTCAACCTCTTCCTCTCCCACCCCGTAAGGGGTGCGGCGATTTGCCATCCTGGACGCCATGCTAACGGGATCCAGCGCTCCGTCCGGACCCAGCTTAGCCTCTCTTCCTTCCTTCAGATAGCCTGTATTTCTTCCCTACCTCATCGCTTTTCATACAACCTCTCCCACAACTTTCTCTGGTCAGCCTCTAATTTCACAGGGTAGATGCTGACCTTCTTCTCAAACCAACTGTCCTGGATCGGGGCTGAGGGGGAAGGGAACAATGTTCCCTAACCCCTGAGCTCCAGATCGGGATGGGTTTTTTTAAAAATCTGCTTCATCCCCACCCATACCTTCCTCACATCCCCTTTTCCTCTCCTCTTCACAATTTATCTTTTTACACCGTGTTCAAGGTGGAGCCGCCATGCCGATGGACTGCCAGGCCACCAGGCGGGAGGGGTGGTCCCAAATGGTGGTGCCTGGCTCTGCCAGGCCTGTAAGCACCTCTTGCAGTGCGGGCAACTGTGAGAGGTGATGAGCTATTGTGTCCCGCAAAAAATTTAGGGTCACCATGCCCAATGATGCACAACCTAAAAAAACAACCAACCCTCAACTTCCCCTTGCTCATCAACGGAGCCGCCCTTGGGCAGCTCCACCGAAAAAAATGGAGGTCCCACCCCCTCTTCTGTGCTTGCGCAGGGGACCCTCCATATTTCTTTAACTGGAGAGGAGGCTTACTCCTCTCCTACGCCTACGGGTGAAGTGGACTCCCCCTCACCCCCTTCTCTGGAGGTGCTTTCGGGCACCTCCCTATTTCCAGCCACAGTCCCTCCTTTTCTTTGAAGGTGACTGCCAAGAAAGCCAGCAGGCAGCCCATTGCTGACTGCCCCTCGTGTAAGCGCCTCAGTAGGGCAAGCCCCCTTAGAGGGGAGAGGGAAGCCAGGCCCCTTCGGTCGCTTCGCTCAAAAGACCTGCTGGCAAGAATTCTAAACCTTGCCGGGGTCAAGGACTGTGCCTCCCCACACAAGACTGGCGTCACTGCCAAGGGGACCTGCGATGTCCTGAGAGGGGATGGCCAACTGGAGGCCCCTCCTGTGATAGATATGGTCCTTAAGGAAACCCAGCCTCAGACGGTAGGGCCTTCCATGGGGGGGAATCCGGGCTCGGCGCCAAACACCGAACCCGAATCCACCCCTATGCAAGGTCCTCCTCAAACGGCTATTGTTTCTGAGGCAGTACAAGGAGGGGAAGGATCTCCTCCAGATGGTGCCCCTGCGACCACCAGGACCTTTTCCATTTCGGAGAAGGACCTGGCTGTGGCCGGTCCATCTGGCCTAGGGGCTTCTGCCTGCGGAGGTGAGAATGGGATCATTCCCCGCCCTCCTCTCCTAAAAAGAAGAAAAAGACAAGAAAGACTAAAAAGACTCATGGCTCCTCTCCATCTGCAGGGGCTACGGGGACGGATGGGTCTGCTGCCACTTTGGCAAGCAACTAAGCCAAGATCGGCACATCCGGCCCCTCTGCCCCCCCCATGTGCGGAACTCCTGACTATGACAAAGACGAAAAGTGCACCGGGCGGAGCCTTAATGACATCGGGGCCCCTAATTCAGAGGTTACCTGGCGTTTTCGAGCCCGCTGGCTTCAAACTCTTCCTCGTTATTCACTCCACTGATGGCACCATGTTGGCCAAGGGCAACATAATCCATTAGAGGAGAGGATTAACTAGTGCGATTGGTAGAGAGCCGAAGGTGACCCGTTTCTCGGACGGGAGCCTTCTGGCAAATGTGGCGAATCCCGCCGAGGCGACCAAGATAAGTGCTCTTCGGACACTCGATGGCACCCCGGTAAGTGTGACACTGCACTCTACCATGAACTTTGTGAAAGGAGTAGTTTATGCGAGGGAACTCATTGACTACTCCATTGAGGACATCACCTTAGAGCTGGCCGACCATGGGGCAGTCAAGGTCGAACGTGTGATGAGAAAACAGGGAGGGGCCTCAAGACCCACCCCTACACTCTTCGTCACATTCGACTGTGACAAGCTCCCTGAGTTGGTGCGCGGTAGTTGGTACCGGTACCGCGTGAAGGCATTCGAGCCTCTGCCGTGGCGGTGCTATTACTGTCACCGCTTTGGCCATACAAATCGTTCTTGTAGACGTGCAAAGTTGGGGTCACCCGAAGTTGTTTAAATTGTTCCAAGCCAAGGCCACACACAATAAGTCCAAATCGTGTGTGGCCAAGTGTGTCAATTGCGGAGAGCCGCACCCCGCTTCTTCAAAGCAATGTGGTGCATATCTCCTTGAGAAAGAAATCCTGGCCGTTCAGGCCCAGGATCGACTCTCATTCGGCGAGGCTAAGGACTTAGTCCTGGTGCGCCCGGCTCTGCCTGGGACGTCATATGCCTCAATAGTTAGAAAGGCACCCTCTGCTCCTGGCCCATCCAGGCCAACGAGCACGGTTGTTTCCGCACCCATTCGGAGCCCTTCTGCAGGAGACCATGCTAGGCGCGTGCTACCTGCTTGCCCTCCCAGAAAATAAGGGTCTTTCGACCCCACCACCGCGGGATGGCCGGGCTGGGGGATGCACGGTTTACACCTGGCATGATTTCTTCATTCCTCCTTTCTCTTTAGATATCTCCTTTCAGGCAGTGGCTGTGCAGCTGCACCCGGATAGGAGGTATACTATAATTTCTGCGTACATTCCACCGTCAGCTGACTTCGACGCGGGGGACTTCCGCCGCTTCGTGGCACGGTTGCCGAGGCCCTATCTCTTGCTTGGAGATCTGAATGGCAGGCATCCTCTCTTGGAAGATTAATCCATAAATCCCAGGGGACAAGTCCTTGCCGATCTGATTGAAGAGCTTGAGATAGGTGTCCTAAACATGGATGAGCTTACACATCACTGTCTGAGAACCGCTTCATTTTCTTGCCCTATCTTTGTGTTCTTCGGATGCACAGCCTGAATTTGATTGGAGTGTGGTCGATGACCTCCATGGTAGTGATCACTTTCCCGTTCAAATATCATTTTCAGGGCAACTGCCACCTGAGAGCCCACCTCGATGGTGCTTGGCGCGGGCACGGTGGCCTGCATTTCAGGAAATGACTGAATTTTCGATCTCAGTCGAGGAGGTTCGGTCGGTAGATGAGGCCGTTGAGTTCTTCTCCGGCAACCTCATCGCCGCGGGCCTGACTACTATTCCTAGGACCTCTGGCCGTTTAGCACGCCGACCACTCCCATGGTGGTCGGCCAAGTTTGAGACAGCCCTCAAACAGAAGCATTATGCCTACATGCGCTATAAGCGCCGCCCGAACGATTTCACTGTCGCTGAATTTCGTCGGGCTAGGGCTAGGTTCTGGTATATTTCGAAGCACGCCCGCCGCTTTTCTTGGCGGGCATACGTTTCTTCACTTAACAGGAAGACCCCTTTAGCAGAGGTGTGGAGGTGAGTCAAAAGGATTCAGGGCAAGTTCTCGCAGGACCCCCCTCCCATTCTCCGGGAGAATGGGACCGCAATCTCGGACCCCGTGTCCGTGGCGGAATCCTTCGCGACCGCTTTTTCTGCATTCTCTAGCCGGGATGCTGCTCCGCCAGCATTCAATGCACGTCATCATGTCACGGAAGGCCGCCGGCTTGACTTTACCTCCAGAGGTGGAGAACCCTTCAACGACAGGTTTACTGTGTGAGTTGCGCTCTGCTCTCGTACGCCATGCTTCGATACCTGGGTAGGCGAGGCTTGGCCTTTCTGTTAGATTTGTTCAACAGGATCTGGGTGGAAGGTCTTCTCCCAGACTCCTGGCGAATCACTACTCTCTTCACCTTTCGCAAACTGGGGAGAGATCACTCTACTCCGACCGGTTTTCGCCCAATCTCTCTAACCTCTTGCGTGTGCAAGTTGATGGAGAAATTGGTAAATGTCAGATTAGCCTTTTTCCTGGACAGCGGAGGCCATCTGTGTTCTGCACAGTGCGGCTTCCGCAAGTTCCACTCCACATCGATGCTCTGCTCCGACTGGATAATGCCGTCTGCGAGGCTTTCCTTCGTAGACAGCATTACGCCACGGTGTTTTTCGATCTGGAGAAGGCCTATGATACCGCATTGCGAAACGGTATCATGGAGACTCTCCACACGATGGGGGCGAAGGGACACCTCCCAATGTTTATATCTGAATTTTTGCGAGATCGTCGATTCCGCATATGGGTGGGGGGAGCCCTCTCCGGCCCAAAGGAGCAGGAAAAGGGTGTCCCGCAGGGAAGTGTCCTCAGTGTCACACTCTTTGCCCTGATCATCAACGGCATCACCTCGGTGCTGCCGAAAGATGTTCTCGCTACGCTCTAAGTCGACGACCTTTCGATCTCTTTTGGCGCGGCCCATATGCCAACTCTGGAGCGTCGACTCCAACAGGCATAGAACCGCGTCTCTCGCTATGCCGAAGCGCACAGATTTCGGTTTTCTTTGGCCAAGACTAAGGTGTTGCACTTCTGCCGCCATCCACGGCTTCACCCTGACCCAGATTTGTTTCTTAATGGGGTGCGCTTGATGTGGTGGAATCGCACCGTTTCCTCGGTCTTGTATTCGACCGATGCCTCACCTGGGAGGCTCATATTCGCAGCCTTAGGGTCTCTTGTACCCGCGCCATGGACATTCTCCGTTCCGTGATGTTCAGCGCTTGGGGCGCTGATAGGGCTACTGCCTTACTTTTTTATCGATCCTTTGTTCGCTCGAAGCTCGACTACGGATGCGAGTTTTATGCATCCGCAGCCGAGCGTTTATTTCGGATGGTGGATTCGATCCACCACACCGGCCTCCGCCTTCCGCACCTTCCCCATTGCGAGCCTGTTGGTCGATGCAAGGGAGATGCCACTCGCTCTGCGCCGCGTGCAGTGCATCACTCGCCTGTACGCGTGAGCCCGGCGCCTCCCTAAGTCGTCAACAGCTCTCACTGCATCGGCAGCTGATCTCGATGGTGCCTATGCCGCCGAGAAACGCCAGTCATACCCGAAGCCCTTTGGGTTTAGGGCCAGGAAACTCCTTTGAGAGCTAGATATAGCTCTCGGGCCGGTAGCTCACCTGGTTCTGCCCAGGACGCCACCCTAGAGGGTTCCACATTTGGCTATTTGTCGCCACGCCTCTTCTCCCAAAGCTTGTACGGCGCCGGGAGTATTGCATTCGACCTTTCTGGAGCACACCTCGTGTCACGCTGGAACCGTGCCAGTGTATACGGATGGCTCCAAGTCCCAAGAGGGGGTCGGCTTCCACGCTGTATCCCCTCTGTTTGAAGTCAGCGGGGCTCTCCCAGGCGATGCGTCTGTCTTCACGGCCAAGCCGGTTGCAATACACCACTCGGTACGGGAGATTACGCGACGTGCCCGGTTCGGAGACCGGATTGTGATCTATAGCGACTCACAAAGCGCCCCGAGTGCTCTTGGAGCATTGGAATCTCCGCATCCCCTGGTTCGCGATATCCGTGATGCCACGGTTATGGCGAGCCGGGCAGATGTCGAGATTTTCTTCTGCTGGGTTCCTGGACATGTAGGAATTGCGGGGAATGAGGGCGCCAAAGAGTCCGCGAGGACTCTGCGACTGGACCAGCGTTTCGCTCTTCCTCACACCGACTACATAGCATGAATACGGGCATCTCTTCGGACTGCTGGCAAAGAAGATGGGAGACGGTCGAAGGGAACTTAAAGTTGCGTGCCATTGCGCCGCGACTGTTCCCATGGACCTATCCCCCAATGCCACAACAGCTTCAGGTCGCTTTCTGTCGTCTCCGAAATGGACACACTTGTGTGACGCATCACTATTTGATGGAGCGCTTGCCTGTGCCCTATTGCGACGACTACGGCGTCCCCCAGACTGTTTGGCACATTCTTGTTGAATGTCCCAGTCTGGGTGCTCTTCTCGCACGTTACCTGTCCCGGTACTGGGATGGGCGGGGTCGCTACCGCCTTTTCCTTGTACTCAGGTCGAGTGCGTGCACCATGACTGTTGGACTGATAGACTTTTGGGGGGAGGCTGTCCTTCTCCCTTGTATTTAACTTGTTTTTGTTATTGTTGTTTGTTTTTGTTTTTTTGTAGGTCGCAGGCTCCTTTGCCGGGGGGAGGGGAACCTCCCCTCGATGCCGGAGCTTGCTCCCTGATTGTTATCCCCTTTTTATTGTTATTTCTGTTAAATTTTTTATTTTAAAGTAGCCTAGAACTGGGCTGTTTGTTTGCGGCGACTTATGCCCAAGTGAGCAATTGCCAGATAGCGCCTTGAAAAAAAATATATTTTCCTCTCCCAGGGCATCGAAATTTGTTAGTCAACTTAACAGGTTCCATGTCCCTCTTACTTACAGACCTACCTGTCATAACCTATCTATTCTATCCATATTCACCTACCATTCATCTTCACTCACATCAGGCACTTCTTTCTCTCTACTCCCTACTCTAGGCCTATCTTCCACCCTCCTGGTCCCAGCCCCATTCACCAACTCACTTAATCTCTAGCACTCATCACACAACCGACTCACCTCCTCTACCAAAGCCACATTTGCACTAGTCAAACTACATAAGGGGCATTCAGATACATTTGCTCTTCTTTCAACACCATAAAAATCACAAACTACATACACACTACTCACATCAACAGGCATACTCACTTCATCCAAAGCAACAGCCATACTGAGAAACTTTTCAAAATATAATTAAAAATTTCCTTATTATTATGTCTAATACTCACAGTTAACTATCTTCCCAAACTTAAATATATTATACCGAAAAATCCAAAATGAAAAATGTCACTGAATAGAGAGCTCGCCGAGAACACGTCCGATCGCTATAAAGAGTGACACTGGTCCTACAGACCAGAAAGTGTATTGTTCACCCGAATATAGAAACTTCTATTTTCAAGATACAACTTCAAATATTCTAGAGCATCGTCAATCACGCATATAAATCCCAAGTCTTCCAATAACAGGATATGAACAACAGTGTCAAAGGCTGCACTTAAATCTAGGAGAATCAATATACCATACTCTCCATTGTCCATCATCTCCAAGAGATCACTAATAAGCAGATTGACTATCAGGCAAAATATTTATCCTATTTAAATGATCCAATATTTGAAGTTGTACCTTGAAAATAGAAGTTTCTGTATTCAGGTGAACAATACACTTTCTGATGCTGACTGAACCTCTTGTTAGAGGAGTGCCCCTGGGAAATGTATTGGGTCTCATTCTTTTTTGTATTTATACAATAGAATTGTCATATATTTTAGAGAACCATGGTGTTAGTTTTAAGCTCTTTGCTGATGATATACAATTTTATTTTTCTATATGTAATATTTTGAACACTGAGGAAAAACAGGGAAGGATCATGACAGACATTAAGAAGTGGATGAGGTCTAAGCGGTTAAAGTTAAATGAAGATAAGACACAGTGTATAATTATTGGTTCAAAGACAAATATTTGGAAACTTGGGGTTGTCCAAAATATGAAATAAACAGTATTGAGGTGAAAATAACTGACAGTGTGAAAGCCTTAGGGTTAATCATTGATAGACATTTAACATTTGAAAATCATATTAATAAAGTTTCTAAAATTGCTAATTATCACTTAAGAAACATTGGTTTTGTAAAGAAGTACCTAGATCAAAATTCTGTGAAAATGTTAATGCATAATGTTGTCATAAAGAGAGTTAATTACTGTAATTCAATTTTTTTTTAGAATCTACCTAAATATCAATTAAGAACATTACAAAATATTATTAATAGAGCTGCTAGACTAATTAAAGGTATCTCTCCATATGATAGGATTACTCCAGTACTGATCAATCCTCATTGGCTCCCTATTAGGGCTAGAATTATATTTTAAGATATGTACACTGACCTATCTTGCCATAAATGAGGGTAGGCCAATGTATCTAAGGGATTTACTTAAGGATTATGTGACAGATTCTAATATGGTTGTAAGACATGCAACAGATAGACACAGGTTAGTAGAACCTAGATTTAATGCTGGTATTGGCTCAAGGGCTTTTAAATTTTCTGCTCCAAGACTGTACAACAAGTTATCTGAACATGTGAAAATTAGTGAAAGTGTAAACATTTCTATTTTAAGATTGCTATGACTGGGAGGAAAAAACTATTAGGGAAGAGTATGCTATAAATTGAACTTTTAAGCTGTTATTTTACTGTAGCAACTAACTAACAGCTGATTGTATGTGATGATGTAAACAGTGGAGGCCCCTCTGAGTAACGTTATATGCGATGGATTTTTGGGCCTGATATAAATATACCCAAATGTAATTAATGTAAATTTGCCTCTCATATCTTACCTTATACTCCCACAGATAATTTTTTCAGAGGGAATGTATGACTCAGATGTTCAATAACAACAGAGGAAAAAGATCTGGGAGTAAATGTAAGTTCCAGCCTTAAAGTGGCAGATCATGTTATTGAAATAATGAAAAAAGCAAGTCAAATGCTGCGAATAATTAGACACTCATTTTCTAACCTGAATGCACAAAAATTTTAGATATTATATAAAAGTTATGTGCAACACCATCTTGAGTATGCAGTGCAAGCTTGGTCACTGTATTTAAGGAAAGATATTGAGGCAATAGAAAGGGTTCAACGTAGAGCTACAAAGATTCCAAGGGAATTAACCCTTTTAGCGCCCACCTTATTTTCTTGTAATTGCCCTAGTGAAATTAGCCTTGTTACAGCATTTTGGAAAATAATAATAAAAAAAAATTTAAATCTTTCATTATAAATCAAATAATATATCATATTAATTGCTAAGAATTATTCTATTGATTTAACCTAAAAATTATTAATAGATTTCTACATATTTAGAATTATGATTGGAAATATTTGCTTGTTGCTCAAAGTTATTTCTTGTTGACTGAAGAAATTAATTGTTACATTTTAGTTACTACTTCTAAACCAATGCCATTTTATAGTAAACGTTGCTTATATCTTATGGATAACATTTTTATATGAAAGGATTTTTAAAATTCGTGAAAAAATAGAATTTTCTTTGTTTTTTTCACCTATATTTTGGCTGAATAGGCTTTCTTCCCTGAGTCTACTTTTAATAACATGCTGATTTTAATTGGATGAAAAATGAAAAACAAGTGTATTGAATAAAAAAGAGAGGAAGTCCTCAAAAAATGGCTGTTTAGATGTGTATGAACCATAAATCAGCCCCCTTTTCTGTGGTTGCTTTATGGTATGGCCTTGAACTGAGTCAAGTTACTCTCATTCATAAATCTCTGTTTACAAACAAAGAAGGACTGACCTAATCCATTTTAATTAGATGATTACTCACTACTATAAGAGTTTGACACAAAAAGGAAGATGAATTATCATAATAATCAGGGTGAATACAAGTCTAAAAGTGAAAGGCCACAAAAGGCCCTCAGGCGATTACATAGCACTGAATCGATCTTGTATAAAGGCCCTCAGGTGTCTAATGGATTAAGAAACCTATTGTATGAAGGGAGATGTAAGAAACTAGGAATCACATCATTAGAAAGAAGAATAATAGGAGATATGATGGAAGTATTCAAGATAATGAAAGGTTTTGAGAACATAGATGTAAATACCATATTCCAGCAAATTGAGAATGTTAGAAGAGGACACAATTATACAATCTATAAAAAACAATGCTCAAAAGATATCATCAGAAAATACTTTTTCTCTTAAAAAGTAGTAAATTTATGGAATAAACTACCCAGTCAAGTTGTGAATGCTAAATCAGTAAATGACTTTAAGGTTAAATATTATAAATATAAGGTGAATGAATAGAACAGTTTGATGTGTGGAAGTGAGCAAAAAGCACTTAGAGTGCATTGTAAATCTCACAAAATTTCAACTAGTAAGTTTATTGCAGGACTCAGTAATTTAGTAAGATCCATTGATATGAGGTTTTCTGATAAATCTAAGAATGGTATTCATACGAAAGAGGCTAGTATTACTGATGACTCTGATATGCAAACTTGATTAGAAAAGAAGTTAAGGAGCTTCATGAAAAGTGCAAGAATAGTGTCATGATTAGAGGTTTGCCTTATGGGGAAGATTTTCAAGATTGATTAAATTCTGTTGTGTCTTTCTTGTATCCTGATAATACTGTTCTCATAACCTTAACAGATATAGTGCCTATCTCCCCTTCGTTAGTGAGAGCTAAGATCTCAAACTTGGGTGTAAAGCAGGACCTGTTGTATAGGAGTAACAACCTGTCCAATAGTCAATTCTCTAATATATTTATTTCAAGAGATCTGACATACTCGGAGCGTGAGGAACTCCGAATTAAACAAGTTTCTAAACTGTCCACTTGTAATTCTACTTTAATGTCCCAAACTCCCTCAGCATCCAGTGCTTCTCAACCAGCTGATAATAATCCTATTGCCACTGTTAGGCCTAAGATTGATCATCAGGGAAAACAAGACATAGTTTCGCCCTATTCAAAGGTTTCTTCTGTTCAAAGGTTCTTTCTTACTTTCACCTTGATGAATCCTAACTGTTTGGTTAACAAGGTTAACTTTTTATTTAACTTGGTTTCTAGTTCAAAAGTTGGGCTATGTTGTGTGTGTGAAACTTGGTTGAATTCAGATATTCCTGATGCTGTAGTTAGTTGTTCAGGAATGATTCTCTGTCTGACATGAGGATTCATGGTGTTGGGTTATATATTCGGGATGATATTAAGGTTGGTCAATCTTTCTGTGATCATCCTAACACTGTTGGAGTGTATTTTCCTGATTTTAGTATAAGTTGTTTGATAACCTTTCTCTCATCACATATCTTCATTCATTTTGCATTGGCAGAGAGCTTATTTTGGTTTGTGATTTCAACTTGGTTTCTAGTTCAAAAGTTGGGCTATGTTGTGTGTGTGAAACTTGGTTGAATTCAGATATTTCTGATGCTGTAGTTAGTTTTTCAGGAATGATTCTCTGTCTGACATGAGGATTCATGGTGTTGGGTTATATATTCAGGATGATATTAAGGTTGGTCAATCTTTCTGTGATCATCCTAACCCTGTTATAGTGTATTTTCCTGATTTTGGTATAAGTTGTTTGATAACCTTTCTCTCATCACATATCTTCATTCATTTTGCATTGGCAGAGAGCTTATTTTGGTTGGTGATTTCAACTTACCATCTATTAACTGGTCTTCTGAGGTTCCTTGTGCCAGTTCTCTCTTTGATGGTAGATCTCTTGACCTATTTACTTCTTTAAGTCTTACACAATGGGTAAAAATGTCTACCTTTCTCCACTCTAATAACATTCTCGATTTAATTTTTACTACGAAAAATGATAGAATATCTAATTTGTCAATATTTGACCCCTTTCCTGGTTGCAACCATTTTCCTCTTATCTTTGATTATTTATTTTGTTTTTATTCTGGTTCTAATAGTAGTCCTCGTAGTAATCTTAATTTAAATTTTCAAAGGAAATTATAACAATAAATTTGCATCTTACACATATTGATTGGCATTTTTTTTTTCTGGACTGAGTATTGAGGAAGCCTATACATGTTTCATATCTGTACTTCAAGAAACAAAACTTTCCAGAAATTCTTTCCTTTGAAGAAGCCATTTATTCCTAAGAAACATCCCTGGACCAGATTTATCCATAATGCAATCAAGCAGAGTAAAAGGCAGGCCTGGCTTAAGTACAAGGATGCACGATCTAGGTTTGGCAGATTATCTCCTTTACCATTGATCTTGTGGCATGCATTTAGAAGCTTGTCAGTCAAGTTTGGTAATATTGTTCAGCAGTGTGCCATTAATTACAAAGAGTCGTTGATACAGGAGCTGCCAAGTGTAGGCCATGAATGATCTTTTGCAGTCTCCTTCTTTTCTTATGTTCTTATTTCTTCTGATAATTCAAATGTCAAGCGCTTTCATTCTTACCTCTGTAGTAAGAAGGTTCAGAGGCCTACTATAGGACCATTGCTTAGTGATGCTGGGTGGGCTGTGGAGCCAGCAAGTATGGCTAACCATTTTGTGACTCCTTTCTCAGCGTTCTTTACTAGTATGAACCTGCCAAACCCCTTTCCTATGCAATACTGTAATATAGAAACGGGACGATTAATTGGAATTGGGAATCGTAAGCATCATTCATTTTGGGGAAATCGGCATCGGAATTGCTAAAAATAATCCCAGTTTTCCAATTCCAAAAAAGATTCCTTCAAAATTTCAGTACAGACTCTTTCAACACTTTTTTAAAGTTTTTAACTTTCTTTCCTACTTGCCAAATAGCTGAATCAAAATTTTAAACATTGTTTATTTCCCATTGGTGTCAATTAGGTTATGTATCTACTCATCTGTCCTATTATTCAGTGAAATTATAACGTTAATAAGTTATTTACTAATAGATTTAGATTAGTCAACAAGAATGCATCACTATTTAATATCAATTCCTATTAAAGATCTGACTGTACAAGAAAAGTATTTTATGTTTAATTGTTTATATGCGTGAAATGAAGGCCAGCTCAGGCATCATTTAGAACAGCTGATGCAATTCTAAGATTTTAGAGCTTTGTTCACTGAACAAAGATGAGCAGCCCTGAGCAGGCCTTCATTTCACGCATATAAACAATTAAACATAAAATACAAGGAGGATTACTCCTCGTACGTCTATGGGTGTGGGGTTATCCCCCTTACTCGATTCCCTGGATTTGCCATGGATGACTCCATCTTTCCACAAACTGCAGTCCCCCTATTCTCTCATCTGCTCATGGTGGGAGTGTCTCACTAAAGCCAACCCTCTTAGGGGGGTAAGGGAAAGTGGGACACATTGGGCTGTGCCCCCTGCAATCATGCATCTTGACATTGCAGGGGAGAGGAAGTGCTGTGACTGGTCCCCTCACTTTCCCATTTTAGGTTAGTTCTCCAGCCAGAGGCTTGACTGCAACGTAAGATACCTCAAATGGTTTCTGTGATACCTCGATGGGGGATGGCCTGATGGAGGCCTTCCCTGAGATGGACATGGTCCCGAATGTGACCCAGCCCCAGATGGCAGTGTAGCGGGCCAAAAATATATCTCTGATCCCAATCGATCCAACCCGCTTCCTACACTGTCCGGACGTGAGAAATCGAGGGAGAATGAAACGGATTGTATATACAGTCCCTTTACTTACAAAAAAAAAGTACAATGATAATTACAGTAATTTATATTTACAAGGGAAGTGTGCATACTTCAAAATGAGGCCAAATTCCACAATCCAAATAAGATACCAAAAGAGAATTCTATAACAGGCGAATACAACAAATTTACTTAAATATATCTACACAAAATAAAAAACACAACAACAACCGAACGAAAAGGGGCACGCGCTATCACTTGTGTGCTGGAGGTGGGTGGTAGTAGGCTAACATAAAAGGAGGCAGGCTTGTCAGCCAATGCGGGTGTGGTGGTCCAGGTGTCTAGCGAGGTATGAAAGCCCTCCGTCTCAGGGCTGGGCGGAGCACTCGTCTAGAGAACCCTTCTTGCTGTCCGTCCAAGCTTCCACTCTCTGTAGAAGAGATATATCCTCCGTTTATGACCCATTTACTTATACATGGAAGGGAAACTAATAAGTGGGCATTACCCGAGTAAATTTATCGACTAGCTTACCTCTAAATGTATATTCAAACAATCCTCAGCATCAACAATTCTCCAAATATTTAACTCTAAAAACTATTGTTTCAAAATATAATCTTTTGATAAAAGATTATTTTAAACAAAGTATAATTTTGATAAAAGATTATTTTAAGCAAAGTACAATCTGAGAAAGAAAGTTTTAATACATGAAATCAAATACATATATATACAAAGAGAAAATATAAAAAAAAACTCATTCCCACTCACACACACATTCTTACAGAGGGAGGGAGAGGGTACAGAGAAAAGGGGTGGGAGAATGGCCCCTTTTACACACACACTCACGTTCGCTCCACCACAGCAGGAGCTTCCATGGGGCCAAACCTGGGTTTGGTGACAAACACCGAACCTGAGTCTCCCTGTGCAAGCTTCTCCTCAGATTGCTTGGTCCCCAGACAACTGACAAGGAGAGGAGAGACCTCCTCCCCCACCTGGTGCCCTTCTGAGAGTTAAGAGCACAGTGTGACTTCTGCAACTTCCACTCCATGTCAGATGCTCTGTTCCAACTGGAAAATGCTGTCTGCAAGGCCTTCCTTTGTAGGCAGCACTATGCCATGTTTTTTTTCGATCTGGAGAAGGCCTATGATACTGCATGGCTATGCGGTATCATAGAAACTCTGCACGATGATGGCAAGGGGACACCACTCAATCTTTATCTGAGAGTTTTTGCAAGATTGTCAATTCCATCTACAGGGAGGGGGGCGGTTGCCCTCTCTGGCCCAATTGAGCAGGAAGAGGGTATCTAGCAAGGAAGTGTCCTCAGTCTCACACTCTTTGCCCCGAGCATCAACAATATTACCTTGGTGCTGCTTGAACGTGTTCTTGCTACATTCTACATAAATGACCTTTCAATCTCTTTTGATGTAGCCCAGATGCCAACTTTATTGCGATACACTGTTCGCCACAGGAGATAATGTGTCATACCTAGTTTGTAAATCAGATTGTGATCCAAAGCATCTTGGGTGGTCTCTGGCCATTGGAACCTCTACGTTCCCTGGTTTGCGGTATCCGTGACACTACAGTTGCCGTGTCACCAGATTGGCTCCTAAATTAAAAAAATAAAATGGTTGCCACAAGCTGGGTGGAAATCAAGATTATCTTCTGTTGGGTTCCTGGACTTGTGGGGAATGAGGGTACCAAAGAGTCAGTGAGGACTGGGTGACCAGACCAGCATTTCACTCTTCCTCACACTAATTACATGGCAAGAATCCGGGTTGTTTGGCAAGGAAGATAGGAGACAGCTGAGGGGAACTTAAAGTTGTATGCTATTGCACCATGACTGTTCCCATGGACCTACCCCATAATCCTGTGATCGTTTCAGGTCAATTTCTGTCATCTTCAAATTGCACACTCTCAGGATGCACTTCCATTTGATGGAGCACTCACCTACGCCTTATTGTGATGACTGCCTTGTCCCCCAGACTCTTTGGAACTTTCTTGTTGATTGTTCCAATCTGGCTAATCTTCGCACACTTTACCTATCCCATTATTAGGATGAGCGGGGTCTCTAACCACTAGTCTCTTGTACTCAGATGGGTTTATGTAGACTATCTGACCTTTTGGAAAAGACTGGCATCCATTTTACTTCGGCTCTCTTTTTTTGTAGACTGTATATTCTAAGCCGCCCCCCTCCCCTTCCAATGCCAGAGTGTGCTTAATTCTTCTTCTTGCTTTTTTACATATTGTATTGTTTTTTACTTGTTTATTTGATTTTATTTTTGTATTTTTGCTATTTAGTTTTTCTCCTAGGAGGCAGTTGCCAGATAGGCTCTCTCTCTAAAAAAAAAAAATCTTTAGCTATGAGGTAATTTTTTATATCCTATATTGATCTTTTGCTGTCCACAGTCATTTTATTTTATCATAATCTTTACGTAAGATTTCTCTATTCTTTGCAGAATGCTCCTGGAGTAAATGACGCTTCTTGCAGCCCTTTCTTCCAGGATAAGATTTAAATTGGGCTATTTCCTCACCATTTGAGGTCTGTCATGGTTCTTTGAGGAATATCCATATCTTCCAGGACAGATAGCCTTCAGGGGTGGGGGGGTTACCCTATGTAAATTGATAGCAATTTTAACTACTGCAACAAATGAGTAGAAATCACTGCTTAAACATATCCTTTACCCAATGAGGCTCACAGAAACACTACCTGGCCATTAAGAGCAAGTGCAGCGCACAAGATAAGCATAATACATGGAACAAAATTTTCTTCCAAATTTTATGGCCAGAAGTTATCTACCTGCCTGCAAATAGGAAAATTGTAAGCGGTGTCCTTATTCTACAGGTAAGATTTAGGAAGCTGGTAATATAGATTTCAAGTTAGAGCTTATTCTTTAAGCAACTTTTAGTTATATATATTTCTACCCTGGTGAGGGTAGGAATGCTACCACTGTAGTGAAAGGTATACATCATAAATGTCCTAATGTGACTGCGCATCCATTCATTAAAGGAACCTTAGATTGGATTGGGTCTCACCCACCCTGATAGCTTTGTGGTCTCTTCCATCACTCATTTTTTTTATCATATCTTTATTTTCTCTAGCATTGGTGGTAGATTTAGCATGCCCCCTGCCCCTGATGCTAGAGCATGCTTCCTTCTTCTACATGCCCTTTTGTTTTTTTTGCTTGTTTCTTTGCCTTTGGTTTTTTTTTGTATTTTGGTTATATGGTTTTAACGTTTTGTTTTTTTTTAATCTAACCTAGTATTAGTCTGTAGTGTGATTACAGCAACTTTTTTCCTAGTAGGCAGTCTCAGATAAGCTCTTAAGAAAAAAAAAAAATGGTGGTGGATTGCTGCATTGATTTGATCTTAAAATTCTCCCGCTTTGTGATGTAATGAAGGATGATTTACACTTTTATTGAAACCTTTTGAAGGACTCTTCTTTTGCTTTTGTTTATGCCATTTATTTGCATATTTTAATGCCTATCTTAGTAGGTAGTTACATTATAGTATTTAAACCATGTGTTACTATGCCATATGGCAATTGCAAAATTATGCACTGGTTATACATACCCACCATGCCTTAACTTTTTTATGTAGAATTGACTCTTTTACACTCAACCTCCTCACAAGGGAGGAGCAGTACACCTTTCCAGCCCCAAGTTCTTGTGACTGCCTGAAGCTAGATTGTTGTAAAAAAATATAATAATAAATGAGGCTAGATTGCTGTAAAAAAATTAAATGAGGCTAGATTGAGACTACCTAGGCTTTATTCCTTCTAGACATTTACATTATATGCTTTTTTCCTGCCACTTTCTTTACAAATCTTTTCTCTCTTATGTCTTGGTTGGCAGCTAATTTTGCAGGCTTGTCACTTTTTAGGTTTTATCTATTCATCAATGGTTGGGCTGGGAGAAAGGGAGTTCACCCCTTAGCTCTTGGCTCTAGTTGGGGGTGGTGGTTTTAAGATACCTACATTCTTCCTACCTTTTTCCTAATCTACTGCATCCACCTTTCTCTTTGTTGTAACGTCGGTAGCAATTGGACATATTCTAGTGAGCTCTCTATTCAATGACCTTTTTGTTTTGTTTTTCAGTGTAATATATTTTAGTTTGGGAGGAAAGTTAACTTTGAGTATTGGACAAAATATTCAAGGAATTTTTAATTATATTTTCAATTAAATTGTGAAAAAGCTTCCGTTTGTTTACATTTCAGAGCGGCCTAATTTTCTCCCCCCTTTTTGTCTACTCTTTTCTTGATTGCTTAATTAAAGGGTTTTGAAAAGTTTTCTCAGTATGGCTGTCGCTTTGGATGAAGTGAGTATGCCTGTTGATGTGAGTAGTGTGCATGTAGTTTGTGATTTTTGTGATGTTGAGAGAAGAGCAAATGTGCCTGAATGCCCCTTATGTAGTGTGACTCGTGTAAATGTGGCTTTGGTAGAGGAGGTGAGTCAGTTGCGTGATGAGTGCAAGAGTTAAGTGAGTTGGTGCATGAAGTGAGAAGGGATGCAAGTGTACGCATGAAGAATGGAGCTGGGACCAGGAGGGTGGAAGATAGGCCTAGAGTAGGGACTGGAGGGAGAGAAAGAAGTGACTGATGTAAGTGAAGATGAATGGTAGGTGAATATGGATAGAATAGATAGGTTAGGATAGGTTAGATGTGTGAGTAAGAGGGACATGGAACCTGTTAGGTTGAATGAGAACAGGAGAGAGGGTGAAGCTAGGCCTAGGGGGACTAGGAGGATGACTCTCAGATTAGATATTTAAATAGAAAGTTGAGTGCAAGCAAATGAAAGGGAGTGAGAATTTGTTTGCCGGGTGCTGGTGTAAATGATGTGTCTGAGAGGTATGATAGTCTGGTGTCTGGGTGTGAGAGGGATGCAGTTGTGATTATGCATGTGGGAGTAAATGATGTAAAGAAGGTGGGTTCATGTGAGTTACAAAAGAAGTACAAAAAGTTAGTTGAAAGGATGAGTGAAAGTAGAGTGAAAGGCGTTGTTTCAGGTGTGCTTCTGAGATTGGATGTGGGGATGGAATGGTTGCCTCGTGCAATTGGACTGAGTAAGTATGTGAAAGGCCTGTGTGAGGAGTTGGGATTAGTGTTTGTTGATGTTTGGGATGGGTTTTATGGGAATAAGGCATTGGATGGACTCCATCTAAGCCAGGCTGGGGTTGACGTGTTGTAGCAGGAGTTAGATAGTGTCATTGGGTCTTTGCAGGCAGGAAACTATTTACTGATAGTGGTCAGGGAAATATAAGAGCACAGGGTGGGGCAGGGAAAGGAAAGAGATGCAGAGGAGGTAGAGTGGAAGGTATTCATTCTAAAGGAGGTGCTTCAGGGATAGGAGGGCTGAGTTGTCTTTATACCAATGCTCATAGTCTTAGAAATAAGAAAGATGAGTTATTTAGTTATATTATTGATGAAGATATAGATATAATATGTGTAATAGAATCATGGTTTAATGAAAATGAATTTAATGACAATGTGAGTGAATTTGAACTACAGAGTTATAATATGTACATTAGTCAAAGGAGAGATAGGACTGGTGGTGGGTTGATTATTTATAGCAGAAATAGCATTTCTTCAAATCTAAATAATTCTTTAAAGCAAGAAGTTGAGTCACTGTGGATAGATATTAGGATCAGTAAAAATAGAATAATACACTTGGGAGCCTTTTACAGACCACCCAGACAGACTGACTGTATTGATGAGCTAATGATCAGGGAAATAAAGAAAAGATATAGTAGATAGAGTTATTCTTGGTGACTTTAATTTAAATTATGTGGACTGGGAAAATATGATAGGAAGAGAGAGCAAGTTGTAAGTTTATAGAATGTTTTGATAATTTTTTTACTCAGTTTGTTAATAAGCCAACAAGGGGTGCCAATATCTTAGATCTGATTCTTTCAAATGATGATCACTTGTTCAGGAATTGATTGTTGGGGATGCATTGGGAAATACTGATGATAAGATGATTCATTTTAACTTGGGAATAGAGAAAGGTAGAACATCAACAAACTCCACAAAAACTCCAAATTTTTATAGGGGAGATTACAATAAATTACGAATCTTGCTAAATCAGATTAGGTGGGATATAGAATTCAGGGGGAAGAATATTTATGAGATGTGGGACACTTTTAAGACTATACTAAACATAGTCCAGGAGCAGTGATGTATTCCAATGAAGGCTATTAGGAAGAAATGTACGAAGCCATTGTGGTGGAATCAGGAGATAGCTAGGAAAATTTCTGAGAAGAAAAGGGCATACCAGAGATTACAGAGAGAAAGTACTTTTGAGAATTTAAATCATTATAGGTCAACCAGAAATGAGCTAAATAAGATTATTAAGAAGAGCAAAAGGGCGGCAGAAATTAATTTACCTCAAAATAATAATAAAGATCCAAGAAAATTCTTTAGCTATTATAGAATTAATAACAAATCTAACAGTGATAAATTGGGCCTATTAGATACGAGTAGGAAGGGGTTTTGAAAAAATCTGATGAGGAAATAGTAGAGGTTCTTAATAATCATTTTTCTTAAGTATTTACACAAGAGAATCAAGATAGATTAATTGGTGATAATTCTAGGTCAAGGGAAGTTGTGATGAATACCATTAATGTGAACAAGGAAATAATAAAGGGCTTGTATTGGAGTTAAATAAGAGTAAGTCATCTGGTCCAGACAACATTCATTCTAGGTTACTCAAAGGTGGTGTAGATAGTATTGAGGTAGCTCTTGATTAGATATATACTAGATCACTAGAGTTTGGAGAAATTCCTAATAATTGGAAATTAGTGAATATAGTGCCAATTTTTAAAAAGGGAAGTAAAGAGGGTGAATTAAATAAGTTGTTAGCTTGGGCTAAGAAGTGGCAAATGACTTTTAACCTTAAAAAATGCAAAGTTCTTAAAATAGGAAGGGATAATATGAATTTAGCTATGAAATGGATGGGCATTGGCCTAATTCAGTTGAAGATGAGAAGGACTTAGGAGTAGTAGTAGATAGGTCACTGAAATTTTCAAAGCAGTGTATTGAGGCAAAAAATAGAGCAAATAAGGTGCTAGGATACATGAGGAATGTTAGCTACAAGATTAAAGAGGTTATATTTAAACTCTACAACTCATATGTTAGGCCACATTTAGAGTAATGTATACAAGAATGGTTACCACATTTTAGACATGACATCAACCTGCTAGAGTCAGTACAAAGGAGGGCAACAAAAATAATACCTTCCCTGATGCACCTTGAATATGAAGATAGACTGAGGGTATTAAATATGTTCTCTTTTGAAAGAAGATGTGTGAGGGGAGATATGATTGAACTTTTCAAAATCTGTTCTGGGATGGATGAGTTTGAATTTAGCAAGTTATTTGAGTTGGAAGGTAGTAATAGGACTAGGGGTCACCACTTAAAAACTAAAAAACAGATGTGCAGGTTGTATGTTAGAAAATATTTTTTCACCAATAGAGTGGTAGATTACTAGAATAGTTTTTTATCTGAGACAGTAGACAGTCCAATCTTGAATGTTTTCAAATGCAGATTAGATGATTATATGGGGAGGGAGGGTTAACTTTTGTGGGGGGGGGTTATTCTGGACTCTTTCCTTTGGATGCATTTTTCTAATATTGTATATTTTGATCGATTTTGATTTTGACTAGTCTTGATGATGATGCTTTTTGTTTTTGACACATTCCTGTGGATGGTTCTAATTGTATATTGTAGATGCATGATCTGATATAATCCTATGGATTGTTTAAATTGTATATTGTAGATGCATGATCTGACACAATCCTATGGATGTATTCTGTAGGTGGGTTTTGACAGATGCGGATGACCTTTGATAGGCCATTGTAGCTTTTGTCATCAGTGAAATTATGTTATGTAACACTATCCTTTTACGCCCAAGTTCTGCTGGTGTGCCCTGCTTTGTAATGTTTTCACACCAAGTCAGAATGAGGTGGACAAACCAGCCAATTGGCACCCTATATACCTGCTCCACATCCAGCAACCTAGGCAGGTATTTAACATTTGTGTCCTGAAATATAACTGGGTCTCCACCAAAAAAAATAATTAAACAAAAAGTACATATAAAGTGGATTTCCCTTTGCTCTCTTGGTTCAGGGGGCTGCCCCAAGCAGTTACCTCTATAGTACATAGGTAGCCACTTAAACTTTCTCAGAGGTACCTCCATAAGACCAAAGAGAGCTTGAGCCATGGTGATGAATGTAAGGATAATGGGAGCAGGTGCCCCTCTGTAGCCTGATACACTTGATATCTGGAGGAGTTGCACTTTCTCCTGGCCTGAGTGCAAATTAGGGTCAACATGAACTATCTGATGGGGCCTGGGAAAGTTGTTGCTGCACTTCCCCCTCACTCTCTCTTAGTGCTACTTTTTTATTTATCTATTATTACTTTACACCTCCTCAACCTTTTGTCTACACCCACTTGGTAACAGGGTGAACTCTTTTCACCAAGAGAGTTTGGTTTGCTAGACATGCTGTCTGGATGGGCTGCACACCATCCTGGGATCACCTAGCACCAGGGGATGATAATAATTGGCGATCACCCACCCTACTCGTTAGTGGACCCCCTTATCTCTACTTCTCTTTATTACATACCCTCCTACCCCTTTCCACACTTGCTCTGCTATCCACAGAGGTTCGGGCTGCTTGGCACACTTAGTCAACTGGCAGTGTATGCTGTGAGGTCCCTACTTGCTGCGATGGCTGAAAGCCCACTGACTGAGGGCAGTATTAGGCACAGGGTCTGTTGGGCAGTTGACTCTGCTTAGTGCCTTCCAGTACAGATATAAGGTGGTTACATTGGCACCATCCTCTATGGTCAAAGCTCGAGGAAATTATATGTGAATGATCGCATTCTAGAATTTTATGATCCAATGGAGACTTTTCTCTTAACCTTCCAAGGTATAGGAAGGGCATGTATATACTTTCCATGTATTTTTCCATTTTTACTCAAATCATGGTAACAACTGTACAAAATAGTCATTGACTGGGAGTGCTGCCTCACCATCCCTATGTGTCGGAGATGATGAAGTAACACCAGACACCCCTTTGACCAGTGAAGGGGGGCTTCCCTCCTACAATCCCCATATGGTAAAGAGGCTTCCCCATTGCCATCTTCTTGGAGTCACCCTCAAGCAGCTCCACCTCAGAAAAAGAGCTGCTTCCCCTTTATGCTTTCTCAGGGGGCCCTCCAACCTAATTCTAGCAGAAAAGAGGTTTACTCCTCCCCTATGCCTATAAGTGAGGTGGCTTTTCCCTCACCCACTTCCTTTGAGTCACCCATGGAAACTCCATTGCTGCACCATCAGCGGTTCCCCCCTTTCTTTCCTTTCACAGGGGACTTCCAATAAAAGAGGCAGGTAGCCCAGAATTGACTAATAGGACCAACCCCCTTAGAGGAGCAGAGGCCATCGGGCTCTTCACCCTGCAGTCATGCGCCATAAGTTTGCAGGGGTTTGGCATGCTTGTCCACCCCTCTCTTTCCCAATGGAGGTCAGCATGCCAGTCAAAATGACAGATCATTGCATGACTGAAGAGTCCTCATTTGAGATCTGTAATATCTTGGGGATGAGGGGGGAGGGGGGGTATAGCCACATGTAGACCCTCTTAAATGGACATGGTCCCATATGTAACCATGCCCCAGATGGTAGGATCTTCAATGGGAGTGAATCTCGGCTCAATGCCAAACACTGAACCTCAGTCTGCCTCTATGCAAGCTTCTCCTCTGTTGGCTCAGGACCCTGAGGACTCACTAAGAGAGGGGGACCTTCTCTCTCGACTGGTGCCCCTTTGACAGACAAGCCCTTCTCTATCTTAGAGAAGGATCTTGCTGAGGTTGGTCCTTCCAGCCTGGTGGTGCCTTTCTCTTGTCAGCCTCTAATTTGACAGGTTAGACACTGACCAGCTTCCTCTCACCTAACCATCCTGGATCAGGGCTGAGGGAAAGAAAGGACAATGTTCCCCTCACCCCTGAGCTCCATTTTTTTTGGGGGGGGTGAGTTAACAACCTGCTTCACCCCCACCCACACCTTCCTCACATACTCTTTCTCTCTCCTTTTAAGATTTAGCAATTTTACGCCCTGCCCAAGGTGGAACTGCCTGGCCACTGGTCGGGAGGATGGTCCCAAATGGCAACAGCTGGCTTTGCCGGACCCGTATTCACCCCTCGCAGAGTGGGCTACTGCGTGGTGAGATTAGCATTTGCGTCCTGTGATACTAATAGGGATACCATGCCCAATGATGACAATTTAAAAAACACCCTCTCTACTTCCCCTGTAACATTGTCGGAGCCACCCTCAGGTAGCTCCACAGTAGAAAAGGAGCCCCCTTCCCCACTCCTGTGCTTTTTCAGTGTAACTTCCAAACTTCTGTGACTGGAGAGGAGGCTTTCTCCTCTCCCAGGCCTACGTGTGCAGGGGACTGGGAGCAGCTCAATAGGGCCAACCCACTTAGGAGTGGCAAGGGATGACATGGGCCATAGGCCCATTCCCTCTAAGGTCCTGCTAGCATGCTTATATAATTTACAGGGGGTCACTGTACATGCCCCGCTCTCTTTCCTGATGGATGCTGGTTTGATGGCCCAAATTGAGACAAAAGGTAGGTATCTCGAATGGGATCTGTGATGTCTCAGGAGGAGGGGGGGGGGGCACATAGAGGCTTCCCCTGAGATGGACATGGTCACTGAGGTGACCCAGCTTCAGATGGTAGAATCTTGCATGGGGTCGAACCCAAACTCGGTGCCAACCACAGAACCTGAGTCCATCCCTGTGCTGCAAGCTTCTCAGATGGCTATGGACCCCTAGGGCTCACAAGGAGAGATCCCCTCCCCCGGTTGGTCCATTTGGCTTAGAGGCTGCTTCCGGGGGAGGGGTGAGAAGCGCGGGTTCATTCCCTATCCTCCTCTTATAAAAAGAAATAAAACTGTAAGACAAAAAAAGACTAAGGGCTCCTCTCCCTCGGTGAGAGCCACAGGAATGAACAGTTCCACAGCCATTTCGGTTAGTGACCAAGCCAAGTTCAGCATGTCTGGCACCAGTGCTCTCCTGGTTCAAACACTTTTTGTTATTTGCTCCACTGATGGCAGCATGTTGGCCAAGGGCAACATGAGCCATCAAAGGACAGCACTAGCTAGCATGATTTGTAGAGAGTCGAAGGTTACCCTTTTCTCAGAAGGGAGCCTTCTGGCCAATGCCTCAAATCCCTGTGAGGCAGCCATGATTAGTCCCCTTCGGACACTTGATGGCACACTGGTGAGTGTGATGCCACACTCTACCATTAACTTCATGAAAGGAGTGGTTTATGTGAGGGAACTTGTGGACTACTCCATAAATGAAATCACCTTAGAGTTAGTCGATCATGTAGTGGTCAAGTTCGAATGTGTGATGAGAAAACAGGGATGGGCCTCATGACTCACCCCTACACTCTTCATTATGTTTGACTGTGACAAGCTCCCTGAGTTGGTGTGTGCCGGTTGGCATCACTATTGCATGAAGGCATTGAAGCCCCTCCTGCAGAGGTGTTACTACTACCACTGCTTCAACCATCTGAAAAGCAAGGTAGTGCATAACTCCTTGAGAAGGAAATCCAGGCTATTCATGACCAGGATTGTCTCTCAATTTGCTAGGCTAAAGACTTGGTCCTGGCTCACCCTGGGATGTCTTATGGCCTAATATTAAAAAAAAAGCCTGTGTTCCTGGCACCCCCAGGCTTACAAGCACTCCCCTGGTAGAGCTGGTGGCACAAAGGGTTCACATCCCAAAGCATGACTGTTTCCTCTAAGGCGAAAGGGCTATGCGCCTCCACCAAGTTGTTAGATCACAGGAGGCAACACCCCTCAAGTTGCTAATGAGGCCATCTTCCAGGGTTCCTAAAGCTGCCCCTGAAAGGAGGCTAGCACTAGAGGAGCTTCAACTCCTACACACACACTGAGTGCTAGGCTGGGGGACTCGAAGGTGGTGGATACTCCAAAGGAGGGCCCCCTTTCCCTGAAGTCTAAGGTTTTGAGGTGGAGGGAGGAAAAGACTCAGAAGGTGAGCCCAACCTCCCCTAATAAATCCTTGAAGGTGACAGCGGCTTTAGCGCATTGTCAGGCCAACAATGCCCGGAGATCTGCCTCAGGAAGCATACAGCCATTCCTGTGAGGCTCTCCTCTTTGAAGAGGGCCCCTGCATGTCCTCTGAGCTAGTCTGGACAGCATATTCCTTCAAGGGAATTGCTGCTGACTCTGAGCCAACTGGGAGGATCTGGGAGGCTTGTCTCCTCCCATTTTCCCATAGATATCTTTCTGCAAGAAACCATGATGGGCGTGTGCCCCCTGCCCACCCAACCAGGATATAAGGGTTTTGCGAGCCCACCACAACGGGATGGGGGCCGATGTCTACGTCCTTATCTTTTCTTTGGATACTTCCCTTCAGGCAGTAGCTATACAGCTGCACTTGGATAGGAAGTATCTTGTTATTTTTTGCGTAGATTCTACCATCAGCCAACTTCAATCCGGGAGACTTCCCCTGCATCATAGAACGACTGCCGAGGCCCTTTCTCTTACTCAGGGATCTGAATGGTAGACACCTCCTCTGCATCACTGCATGATAACCGCTTCATTTTCCTGTCTCAATCTATCTTTGTACTCTCCGGATGCACAGCCCGATTTTTTTTTTTTGGGGGGGGGGGGGGGCGATGACCTCCATGGTAGTGATCACTTTCCCAGTCAAATATCATTTTGGGGCTGCAGCCGCCTGAGAGCCTGCCATGGTGGTGCTTGTCACTGGCACCGTGGTCCGCATTTCAAGAAATGACTGATTTCTCTGTCTCAGTCAAGGAGTTTAGGTCAGTTGATGATGCCATTGAGTTGTTCTCCGGTAACCTCATTGCCGTGGGCCTAACTACTATTGCCAGAATGTCTGGCCACTTTGCACTGACTGCTCACTCCCTGGTGGTCAGCCAAGTGTGAGACGACCCTCATACTGAAGCATTATGCCTACATCTGCTATAAGTGTGACCCGAATGATTTCACTGTCGGTGAATTTCATCGGGCTAGGGCTATGTTCTGGTATATTTTGAAGCACGCCTGCCGCTCTTCTTAGCAGATGTGTGGAAGCGAGTCAAAAGGATTCAGGGCAGGTTCTCGCAGGACCCCCCTCCCATTCTCCAGGATAATGGGACCACAATCTCGGACCCTGTGTCCATGACGGAATACTTTATGACCACTTTCTCCACATTCTCTAGCCAGGATGCTGCTCTATCAGCATTCAATGCGCATTGTGAATGCTGGTATTTACCTCCAGAGGTGGAAAACCCTTCAACAACAGGTTTACTCCGAGTAAGTTGTGTTCCACTCTCGCTTCATGCTCGGATACCGTTGCTGGTCCGGACAATGTCCCATACCCCATGCTTTGACACCTGGGTGAGTGAAGCATGACCTTTCTGTTAGATTTGTTCAACAGGATCTGGGTAGAGTGTACCCCTCAGACTCCTGGTGAATTGCTAGTGTGCTTGCTTTTCGCAAACTGGGGCAAGATCACTCTACCCTGGCTGGTTTCCACCCAATCTCTCTATCTTCCTGCATGTGCAAGTTGAGGGAGAAATTGATAAGTGTTAGATTAGCATTTTTTCTCAACAGTTGAGGCGGAGAACCCTTCAATGACAGGTTTACATTGAGTGAGTTATGTTCTGCTCTTGCTTTGTGCGCGGATACCGCCCCTTCCTCGGACAATGTCCCGTATCCCATGTTTTGACACCTGAGTGAGCGAGGCATGGCCTTTCTGATAAATTTGTTCAAAAGAATCTGGGTGCAGGGTATCCTCCCAGGCTCCTGGTGAATTGCTACTGTGCTCTCTTTTCTCAAACCAGGGAAAGATCACTCTACCCCAGTCAGTTTCTGCCCAATCTCTCTAACCTCATGCATGTGCAAATTAATGGATAAATTTGTAAATGTTAGATTAACCTTTTTTCTGGACAGCAGAGGCAACCTGTCTTCTGCACGGTGCGGCTTCCGCAAGTTCCAATCCACGTCGGATGCTCTGCTCCGACTGGAAAATGCTGTCTGCAAGGCCTTCTTTCATCGACAGCACTACACCAGTGTTTTTCGATCTGGAGAAGGCCTATGATACCACATGGCGATACGGTATCATGGAGACTCTCCACACGATGGGGGCAAGGGGACAACTCCCACTGTTTATATCTTAATTTTTGTGAGATCGTTGATTCCGCTTATGGGTGGGGGTGTGCCCTCTCCAGCCCACTGGAGCAGGAAGAGGGTGTCCTACAGGGAAGTGTCCTTAGTGTCACACTCTTTGCCCAGAGCATCAACGGCATTACCTTGGTGCTGCCAGAAGATGTTCTCACTATGGTTTACGTGGACGACCTTTCGATCTCTTTTAGCACAGCCCAGATGCCAACTCCGGAGTGTTGACTCCAACAGGCATTGAATCGCGTCTCTTGCTATGCCGAAGCGCACAGGTTTCGGTTTTCCTTGTCCAAGACTAAGGTGATGCACTTCTCCCGCCATCTATGGCTCCACCCAGACCCAGACTTGTTTCTTAATGGGGTACGCCTGGAAGTGGTTGAATGGCACTGTTTCCTTGGTCTTGTATTTGACCGACGCCTCACCTGGAGGCTCATATTCGCAGCCTTAGGGTCTCTTGTACCCGCACCATGGATATTCTCCATCTCGTGACGTTCAGCGCTTGGGGTACTGATAGGGCTACTGCCTTACTTTTTTATTGATCCTTTGTTCTTAGCAACGGAAGAACTCGAAATGGTAGCCATAACAGAATCGTGGATAAAAACCTCAAACCAAGACTTTGAAGGCGAATTCACGGTTCCTGGCTACCAACTCTTCCACAAAAATAGGCCAGACAGAGAGGGTGGCGGTGTAATGTTGTATGTCAAGGATACAATCAAATCTACGAACTCCAACGTTATATCCGACCACGAGCTCCTAGGCTTTGACCTAGAGATCGGTCCTGTCAGATACAGGACCCTGCTGCTTTACAGACCCCCTTCCCAACCCGTTGAGAAGGACAGGGAACTGTACCAGCTGCTGGGTAAGCTGGTTCAAGGCAGATTGTGCATCGTTATGGGCGATTTCAACAGCCAAGTTGACTGGGAAACCAGAGCACCCTGTGGCGAGAGCGGGCTACTCTTGGAATTCGCCAACAACGAGTTCCTCACTCAATGGGTCAGGGAACCGACAAGAGGAGACAATATCCTCGACTTAGTCTTCACTTCTGAGGAGGATATCGTTGAGGATCTCTCTGTAGGCGAAGAGCTCGGTGGCAGTGATCACCAGCTAGTTAGATTTAGCGTCAAGATCCCGAAGGTAAGGTCTGTTGCCAGTCAATCAAGGAAACTTGACTTGAGAAGAGCAGACTTTGCAAGCCTTCGTGCTGGACTGACTGATGTGAGGCTAGAAGTGTGCGATGCTGTTGAAGAGTCGTGGAATAGTTTCAAAACCACATTCATGAGTCTTCAATCGCGTTTCATCCCTCTGAAATGCCTCCGTTGGTCTTCTGTTCAACCAAAGTGGTTTAATCGAGAAAACGGCCAACTGCTTAGGGAGAAGAGAACTGTGTACCGGCAATCGAAGATCTCGGGTGACTTTGACGAATACCGCAGGCTAGCCAGGAGAGTGAAGTCCATCATAAGGGCGGCTAAGCAGTCTGAGGAACTCTGAGTGGCGAGACTCTGTAAAGAGAATCCCAAGGAGTTCTTTGAATATGTAAACAGCCATAAACCAATCCGTCAAACGATTGGCCCTTTGAGGAATGAGGAGGGGACATTAAAGCATTCAGATGCAGAAAATGCTAACCTCCTCAATGACTACTTCTCTTCAGTGTTTACTGAAGAGTGTGGTCCCATCCCCCAGCCGACGGATTCCTACTCGGGGGGGAAAAGCTGGAGGCAATGGACTTCACAGAAGTTGAAATTAAAAAGAAGATCAGTGACCTAATGACGAATAAGTCACCTGGCCCGGATGGGTTTCTACCTAAAGTGTTGAAAGAAGTGCGCAATCAAGTGTCACGACACCTGAGCGCAATCTTCAACATGTCAATCCGGACCAAATGCGTTCCTAGAGACTGGCGTGAGGCGGAGGTGACTCCTATCTTCAAGAAAGGAGACCGTAACCAACCGTCGAACTACCGACCTATCAGTCTGACTTTGATAGTTGGTAAACTCATGGAAAGCATCATGGTGGACAAAGTGACATCGTATTTAGAGTCAAACCTGCTACTGAAGAGTTCCCAGCACGGCTTCCGAAGGCAACGGTCATGCCTGACGAACCTTGTGGAATTCTTTCACTTCGTTTTCAGTGAGCACGATCGGGACAAGGTGGTGGATGTTGGCTACCTAGACTTTCAGAAAGACTTTGATAAGGTACCACACCGCCGCCTTCTCCGGAAAGTGCGAGCGCTGGGCATAGACGGAAAGGTAGCCGGCTGGATCGAGAACTGGCTAAGTGGCAGACGGCAATGGGTGGTGGTGAATGGACAGTCTTCTGATTGGGTGCCCGTTACTAGCGGGGTGCCTCAAGGTTCTGTCCTGGGACCACTACTATTCATCATCTACGTCAATGACATGGACGGTGACATGGTTGCCAAGATTTCCAAATTTGCCGACGATACCAAGCTTGGTATGAACGTTGCAAAGGATGGAAATACTGCCCGCCTGCAGGAAGATCTTGGGAAGATTGGGGAGTGGTTGGACACGTGGCAAATGTCTTTTAACGTTGGGAAATGCAAAGTGATGCATATCGGCCACAGAAACCCCCAATCTCAGTATATCCTTAAGGGCACTGCTATTGAATCCACCAACATTGAGAAGGACTTGGGTGTAACAATCACTAGTGACCTCAAGTTCTCGAAACAGTGCATTGAGGCTGAGAAAAAGGCCCAAAGGATGCTAGGCTATATTAAGCGCTAGTTTGGTTATCGGAACCAGGAGATTGTACTGTGCCTGTACAACTCACTTGTCCGACCGCACCTGGAGTATGCCGTACAATTTTGGAGCCCTTCATTGCGAAAGGACATCGCGAGATTGGAATGCGTACAAGCCAGGGCAACCAAGCTGATTTCCTCTATCCGACATAAAAGTTATGAGGATAGACTAAGGGAATTAGATCTGTTCTCGCTGGAAACCTGTAGACTGCGTGGTCAGCTCATCGAAGTTTTGAAAATACTTCGAGGGTTCGACAATGTTGACTACCGGAATATTTTCACACTGAGTGAGAACAGAACGCGCAATCATGGCTTCAAACTTGAACTGAAGCGTTACAACAGCAATCTGTGTGTGGAAATTTTTTCACTTACAGTGTCTGCGGTATGTGGAACGCACTTCCAGTGGAAGTTGTCAACAGTGAATCTGTTGACCAGTTCAAGTCAAGACTAGACAAGGTCTTGAAAAGTGGCCGTTTAGGGACGCAAAACAATTGAGCAGCCATGTGCCCGCTCGATTGCTAGTCCAAAGGTACCCTCCTTGAATGGACCGTAAGGTCTCTTAGGGTACCTTCTTTCCTTGTTGTTACTTGGGAACATTGCGCCGCAACTGTTCCCATGGACCTACCCCCCAATGTCACGAAGGCTTTAGGTTGCTTTCTGTCGTCTCCGAATTGGGCACACTCGCAGGACGCACCGCCATTTGATGGAGCGCTCGCCAGTGCCCTACTGTGAAGACTGTGTTGTACCCCAGACTGCTCAGCACATTCTTATTTAATGTCCCAGTCTGGGTGATCTCCACGCACATTACCTGTCCCGGTACCGGGATGGGCAGGGTCGCTACCGCCTCTCCCTTGTACTCGGGACGAGTCGTGCACATTGACTGGTTGACTTATAGACTTTTGGGGGGTGGCTGTCCTTCTCCCCTTTATTTAACTATGTTTTGTTTTTGTTTTTTTGTTTTTTCTTTGTAGGTCGCACACTCCTGCACCAGGGGGAGAGAGAACTCCCCCTCCAATGCAGGAGCTTGCTTCCTAATTGTTGCCATTTTCCCTTTTTATTGTTGTGTTTTCATATTCTTATTTTAAAGTAGCCTATTTGTAGGCTGTCATGATTGCAGTGACTTATGCCCAAGTGGGCAGTGGCCAGATAGGCTCCTAAAATTAAAAAAACAAACAACCCCGCCTTGTCTAAAGCCAGGGCCCCCCTTCCTTCCCCAGTGGGACCATTTGCCCTAAACAGAAATGGCTGCATGCTTCCACCAAGTTACTAGATTCACTCATGGCTGAACTGTACTGTTAAGAGATGGTGGCTCCTCAAAAAGAATGCCACCCAAAGGAGAGAGAAAAAGACTTGCATACCGAGCCCAACCTGCCCTGATATATCCTTGAATGTGACAGCGCATTGTTCAGCCAACAGCACCTGCAGTTATGAGTCAGGGAAGGATATGGCCATTCAAAAAGGGATGCAATCTTGCTGCACTCAATTTATGTCCCCAAAACTCAACCTCATTGGCAAGATTTAGACAACTTCACTTTCATAACAACCTCTTCCAACTTTCTCAGAACATCATCTACTGTGTGCCTATCTTGTTTTAGGGGTCTTTGATTGAGAAGATTTTTGGTTTCAGTGAATGGAGGTGGTGTTGGGAGTATTCTTTTTGTGTATGCAACCACTTGCAAAGAAGAGGGTGTTATTTTGGACCTTGTATGTGTTTGTTGAATATGGTTGGTGCCCAAGCTGGGGATGCATAGCTCAGTGTCATTTGGATAATCTCTGTATACCTAGTATTGTCAGTTTCTTTGTCTACTGTTGATCTAGAAGGAGAGTAGGAAATAAATAAACTAGACTAGCTTACATCAGGAAATAAATCGACTAGACTAGCTTACATCAGGAAATAAATAAACTAGACTAGCTTACATCAGGAAATAAATAGACTAGACTAGCTTACATCAGGAAATAAATAGACTAGACTAGCTTACATCAGGAAATAAATAGACTAGACTAGCTTAGATCAGGAAATAAATAGACTAGACTAGCTTACTAGCTTACATCAGGAAATAAATAAACTAGACTAGCTTACATCAGGAGAGGAGCAAATAAGTTAACTATGTCTGATATCTTTTTCTCAAATGCTTTCATGGATAATTATTATACAGGACTGAGTTTTCAGCCCTGTTATCTGTCCATTTAATGAATGGTATCTTCAGATGTAGTTAATTTTACACCAGAATAGTAATATTCATACTCGCCCTCACAGGTTGGGAATATATGTTATATCTCACTAAGTATTTGGATTTTTTTTTTAGTCTGTAATTGTAGGAAAAGGCTTCACAAATCTTATTTGAAGGTTAATAAAGGAGTAATAATGTGCTGATGGTTAATTTGTTTCTTCTCAGATGGCATCATGACGACGTCTTCTGAGAAAGATAGTAACAGGGAAGAAAAGGACTCAACCTCTCTTAATTCTTCCTCATCTATGTCTTCCTCATCAGGCAATGGAAATGTGATACCTCCAAGTGGAGCGATTGTTCCAGGAGGACCAAATGGACCTGATGGCACTATCATAGAGGAGGTAATATAGTTTTTGAATTTATAAGTAGCCAAGCATGGTTGTGAAAGAATTGAGGTGATGGAAAGGTAACAGCATTAAAATTCAAATATTATACTTCATAGTTCTTACTGACAA
Organism: Ceratothoa steindachneri; assembly: GCA_963969495.1. NCBI lineage: Eukaryota > Metazoa > Arthropoda > Malacostraca > Isopoda > Cymothoidae > Ceratothoa > Ceratothoa steindachneri. Next base: position 9,106,620 of record OZ018324.1, read on the forward strand.
AAGAAGATGCAGTTCTTTGAGGAAAGTAAATAATTATATCTTATAAAAACATCCTTTCTATAATACTTCATCGTCCTTCACATTTTAAAGCTTGATACTGAGTTATTTATTTATAGTTCCTACTCTTATTTATCAAGCATAACCTATTACAATAGTTATGGATGATAGAACATAGTTTCGAGCATACCAGAACTTGATTCTTATAAAGACCTAAGTATGGAAGAGTTGTAAGTTATTTATGTTACAATGACGACCATTTTAACTTCCACATCACAAAAATAACTCACTCTGGCCACCTCTTTCGCTCTCCCCCATTGCATAACTCATTGGAAATCCAGACATTCAAACATTCCAACAAAATGGAATACTTTGCCATCCACTTCATTCCACTCCCCCCTGACTCCCCTGCAAGTAGGTCCACATGTAGACCCTTACAGCTAGGAGTGCTGCATTCTTTCTCACAACTACCTTCTAGATGTCACATACTACACTTTTATTTCCACTTTTTATACAACTTCACACCCATTTTTCTCGGTTAGCAGCTAAATTTGCAAACTAGTCACCAATCCGCTTCTATCCATTCATCCCTGGTTATGGCCAGGAGGTGGGGGGGGGAGTTTCCCCACCCTAAGCTCCAGTTGGGTGGAGGTTAGCTTAGCTATATTCTTCCCACCTTTTTACCTTTTTCGTCTTCATCTGCCATTTTTATACTCCTTATTGGATGTTAGGTGTAGCATGAGCGACCATGCAGCTGATTTTAGTGGTCGATTGTGTGCTCTTCCAGCACTAATGCCCTCCAGTCCCCAATTCCTTAAGGAGGATCTGCTGCTATATTTGTTCAACCCATTTTTCACTTCCTCTACCTTCACTTTCTTTAGAGATATTTCCTCTAAATTTTGCGCCAAAGAAACGCTCATTGCCTGGATAATCTCACAGCCTGGCATACCAAAGCCACCTCTGAACAGGAGAAACCAACCAACAAGAACAGCCCTAAATCACAATCAACCCCCATTTACCCAGACATATCCCTCTGCTCCCTTCACTTCCACATCTGATCCACTTGTAAACCTTCCACATACTCCACTCTAACCACCTCCCAATCCTCATCACAGAACAACTAACCCAACCTATCCACAGCTTAAACAAAAAAAATACCCCCCAAATAACATTACCAAAGGACCAAGTGCAGTGAATTCACATTTAACATAGAAAACACCCTATCCAATTTCACACTGGGTAAATTCCATTCTTTTCCCACTTCTATACAATCCACCAGGTAAAAACAAAATATATCTCCCAAGGACACCAAACACGCTTCAACCCCAATTTCTATCCTAAATTGACAACTCATAAAAGAAAGAGACTAAGACAAAACAGAGCTCCCACTACCCTACAACAAAAGATAAATCAAGACTCTCATCTCCATCAAACAACAAAAGACTTGAAGAACTATACTTTCAAGCCACCATCTTCTTCTGTGGTGGTCAGTTGAATATGAAGCAGCCCTCAAAAAGAAGCATTATGCCAACATGTGCTATAAGCATCCCCGAATGATTTCACTGTTGGTAATTTCGCTGAGATAGGGATAGGTTCCAGTATATTTCGAAACATGCCAGCTTCTCTTCCTGGTAGGCATACATGTCTTCACTTAATGGGGCTGGGAGCATTACGTTCAATCTTTTTGGAGCACACATCGTGTCACGCTGTAACTGTGCCAGTGTATACGGATGGCTCCAAGTCCCAAGAGGGGGTCGGCTTCCACACCATATCCCCTCTGTTTGAAGTCTGTAGGGCTCTGCCAGGCACTGTGTCTGTCTTCACAGCCAAGCTGGTGGCAATACACCACTCGGTACAGGAGATTACGCGGCGTGCCCAGTTCGGAGACCGGATTGTGATCTATAGTGACTCACAAAGCGCCCTGAGTGCTCTCGGGGCATTGGAATCTCTGCATCCCCTGGTTCACGATATCCGTGACACCATGGTTTTGGCAAGCCGGGCGGATGGCAAGATTATCTTTTGCTGGGTTCCTGGACATGTAGGAACTGCGGGGAATGAGGGTGCCAAAGAGTCTGTGAGGACTCTGTGACTGGACCAGCGTTTTGCTCTTCTTCACACCGACTACATGGCAGGAATACGGGCAGCTCTTTGGGCTGCTTGGCAAAGAAGATTGGAGACGTTCAAAGGGAACTTAAAGTTGCATGCTATTGCGCATGCTTGCTTTCTGTCATCTCCGAATTGGACGCACCGCCATTTGATGGAGCGCTCGCCAGCGCCCTACTGTGAATACTGCATTGTCTCCCAGACTGTTCAGCACATTCTTGTTGAATGTCCCAGTCTGGGCGATCTCCACACATGTTACCTGTCCCAGTACCAGGATGGGTGGGGTCGCTACCGCCTGTCCCTTGTACTCAGGATGAGTTCGTGCACATTGACTGGTGGACTTATAGACTTTAGGGGGAGACTGGCCTTTTCCCCTTTATTTAATTGTTTTGTTTTTGTTTTTTTGTTGTTTTCTTTGTAGGTCACACGCTCCTGCCCCGGGGGAGAGGCGGACCTCCCCCCAATGCCCGAGCTTGCTTCCTAATTTTTGCCATTTTTCCTTTTTATTGTTGTTGTTTTTTCATATTTTTATTTTAAAGTAGCTTAGTGCTAGGCTGTCATGATTGCGGTGACTTATGCCCAACTAGGTACTCGCCAGATAGGCTCCTAAATTAAAAAAAAAAAAATCACTTAATGAGAAGACCCCTCTTGCAGAGGTGTGAATGTGAGTCAAAATGATTCAGGGTACATTCTCTCAGCACCCCTCCCATTTCTCATTCTCCGGGAGAATAGGACCACAATCTCTGACCCTGTGTCTGTGGTGGAGTCTTTTGCAACTGCTTTCTCTAGCTGGGATTCTGTTCTGTCAGCATTTAATGCACATTGTGATGTTGCTGAAGACCGCTGACTGGACTTTGCCTACAGAGGCAAAGAACCCTTCAATGACAGGTTTACATTGAGTGATTGCATTCCACTCTCGCTTCATGCACCGACACTCTCCTTGGTCCAGATGGTGTCCTAGGGATAGAATATATTAAATAACATTATTTAATATATCGCAACCCTCTCTCCTAGCTAAACACACACTCCTCTATCATAAACAAAGAAAGGTAGGGTAAAAGGAAAAGTGGTGAAAATCCATAGTGGACAAAATGGGGTGGATGGCTCTCGCACAAACATCCACCACACACAGTCACCATTCACCACACCCCTCCCTTAAACCATTTGTTAGTTGACTAAACACACTCACCATTCAGAGCAAACTAAATGGCTCCACGATGCACCATTCAGAGGTTGTCTCGCAGGCTGTGATGGCATGCACAATCTTGTATGCGATTGGCTAATCATAAGCAAAGGACAGTCGTGGAAGGATACACAGCCAGGTCAACACCATTTTTATTTTATTCACTATCTACAATGCCACACTTATTCTTCTATCATACTCACCCTTTTTTTCTTATTACTTTCAATACTCTAGCACATAATTCTGAACCCATTCACACTCCTTCACAGGTACATATCAGTTTGTCAGATCTGTCGCCTTGTCTTGGTCAGTCTTCTCATCAGATATAGTTTCCCTGTTTTCTTTACTTTCTACTCTCTCACTTATCATTCAAGCAATCATACTACTGACTCAGCACACCATTTCTCTTGCTTCATTCACAACCTCCTTGTAAGAGGCACAGCAATTTTCTTTCCTGCTCGCCATGCTGATGAGACTCAGCGCCCTGTCTGGCCCCAGCCTAGCCTCTTCTCCTTTCTACATCCTGTCTTTTTACCCTCCTTCCTCACTTTCCATACGACTTCTCCCACAACTTCCAGTGGTCGGTCTCTAATTTCACATGGTAGACTCTGACCAGCTTCCTCTCACCCAACCATCCAGGTTCGGGGCTGAGGGGGTAGGTGACAATGTCCCCCTCACCCCTGAGCTCTGGTTTGGGGTGGTGTTTCTTTTAACAACCTGCCTCACCTCCACCCTCACATACCTTTTCTCCTTTCACTATCTATCTTTTTTTACACCCAGCCCTAGGTGGAGCTGCCATGCTAAAGGGTTGCCTGGCCACTGGGTGGGAGGAGTGGTCTTGAATGGTGTTAGGTGGCCTTTCCAGCCCTATATTCACCCTTTGCAGAATGGGCTACTGTGCAGGGTGATTAGCGTTTGCATCCCCTGTCACTAATAGGGTCACGATGCCCAATGAGGGAAACCTAAAAAAATCTTCTCCTTTCCCTTTACCACCACTCTGGGGCAGCTCCACTACAGAAAAGGAAGCCCCCCATCCACCCTGTGCTTATGCAGGAAACCCTCCAAACCTCTTTGACCAGAGAGGAGGCTTAATCCTCTCCTAGGCCTATGGGTACAGCAGACTCCCCATCACCATCTTTTTGCGACTCCCCATTTACACTGGCGGTCCCTCCTTTTCTTTCATACAGGAATGCCATGAAAGCATGCAAGTCACCCAATATTGAACGCTCCCAGTTGGAGTGGCTGGCTTGATAGGGCCAACCACCCCCTGCCAGGGGCAAGGGATTGCATGGCCCATTGGTCCGTGCCCCCAAATGTATTGCACTTGTGCATTCTGAGTTTACAGGAGTCACTGTACCTGACCCCCTATCATTCCCGATGGAAGCCAGTTTGCAGGCCAAAGACGAGACAAAAGGATATTTGAATGATGGAATCAGTGATGTCAGGAGGGGGGGGGGTACATGGAGCGCCGCTCCCCCCTGAGATGCACATGGTCCCTGAGGTGACCTAGCCTCAGACGGTTGGATCTTCATCGAGGTTAAACCCAGGCTCAGTGCCAAGCACAAGCTCCTCATCAGACAGCTCCAGTCCCTGTGGCCTCACAAGGAGCGGAGGTATCTCCTCCCATGGCTGGTGCCCCTGTGACAGCCAAGACCATTTCAGACAAGGATCTTGTTGAGGCCGGTCCATCCGGCCTAAGGGCTCTTTCTGGCGTAGGAGAGAAGTGGTTTCATTCCCCTTCCTTCTCTCCTAAAAAGAAAAAGACCAAAAAGATTGGGGGATCCTCTCACTCCATGAGAGCAACAGGGATGGACGGGTTTGCTGCCATTTCGGTAAGCGACCAAACCAAGATCAGCACATTCGCCCCTGGTGCTCCCCCAGGTGGGGAGTCCCAGACAAAGACCAAAATTGCATTCCGCAGAGCAAATCCTCAATTAGGTCAGGGTCCCTCATTCAGAGGGTACATTGCTTCCTCATTATTCACTCTACCAAATGGAAACATGTTGACCAAGGGCAACATGATCCATCAAAGGATAGCACTAGCTAGCGTGATTGGTAGAGAGCCAAAGGTGACCCGCTTCTTGGAGAGGAGCCTTCTGGCGAATGCGCCAAATCCCTCTGAGGTGGGACATTTAATGGCACGCCATTGAGTGTGATGCGGCACTCTACCATGAACTTCATGAAAGGAGTGGCTTATGTGAGGGAACTCCTGGACTACTTGATAGATGACATCACCTTAGAGCTGGCCGACCATGGAGCAGTCAAGGTCAAATGTGTGATGAGAAAATAGCGCGGGGCAAGCTCGCTGGGTCGGTGTGTGATGGTTGGTATTGCTACCACCTGAAGGCATTCGGGCCACTGCCGCAGAGGTGCTACTACTGCCACTGCTTCGGCCCCACAAATCGCTCCTGTATATATATATATTTTTTAATTTAAAGAGCCCATCTGGCGAGTGCCTACTTGGGCATTAGTCGCCGTATTAAAAACTGCCTAGAACTAGGCTCGCTCCTGTAGATGTGCAAAGTCAGCGTTACCTGAAGTCTGTGTAAGTTGCTCCAAGGTCATACGTGATAAATCCAAATTGTGTGTTGCCTAGTGTGTCATTTGCCGGGAGTCACATCCCGCTTTTTCAAAGGAAGTCCTGGCCATCTCTCATTTTGCAAGGCCAAGGATTTGGTCCTGGTGCACCCAGCATTACCTGGGATGTCTTATGCTTCAATGTTAAAAAAGATACCCTCTGCTCCTGGCCCCTCCAGGCTTACGAGTACAGTCATTTCTGCACCCATTCATAACCCTTCTGCAGGTTTTACCTACCCCGAGTGCTTCCCTTATATGACTGGCGGCACAAATGGTCCACCTCCAGCCCTGACTAAAACCAGAGTTTTACCTACCCCGAGTGCTCCCCTTATATGACTGGCGGCACAAATGGTCCACCTCCAGCCCTGACTAAAACCAGAGTCCTCCCCCAACTTCCCCCAGCATAACTATTTCCTGTAAAACGTGCCTACACAGTTGTTAGACTCTCAGGAGGCAACACCCCTTTAAGTTTGTCATAAGGCCATCTTCCGGCTCTTATGCAAACACCCAGTTGTATGCTGTGTGGCTTGAAGATGGTGGATCCTCCAAAAGATGGACCCCCACCTGCCTAAGGTTTCAAAGCAGAGAGAGGAAGACTTGTATAGCGAGCCCAACCTCCCCTGATAAGTCCTCGAAGGAGACAGAACCTTCAGCTCATTGTCCAGCCACAGTGGTGAGTCTTCTCTTTTAAGAGGGTCCTCGCATCTCTCCCGAGCTAGGGCTGGAGGGCATATTCATTCACTGGAATTGCTGGGACTCTGGTCCAAGTGGGAGGAGCTGCGAGGGCTCATTTCCTCCTGTTTTCTCTTAGCCATGTTGTCTGTGTGCCCGCTGCCCACCCTCGCGGGGTATAAGGGTTGGCGACCCCACCACCACCACCACGAGATGGGGATTGCTTCATGTTCCTGCCTCGATCTATCTTTTTGCTCTCCAAATGCACAGCCTGATTTTGGGTGGGGGATAGTCGATGACTCCCATTTACATATCATTTTCTGGGTCACTGCTGCCCGAGAGCTCGCTTGGTGGTGCTTAGCGTGGGTGCAGTTGTCCACATTTCATGAATGACTGATTCTATCCCTACAATGTCTGGCAATTTTGAATGCCAACTGCTTCTGTGTTTGTCAGCCGAGTGTGAGGTGGCCCTCAAACAGAAGCATTATGCCTACATGCGCTATAAGCGCCGTCTGAACAATTTTACTGTCGGTAAATTTCATCAAGCCTGGGCTAGGTTATGGTATGTTTCAAAGCATGCCTGCTGCTCTTTCTGGCGGGCATACATGTCTTTATTTAGCAGGAAAACCCCTCTAGTAGAGGTGGGGAAGCAAGTCAAAAGGATTCGGGGCAAGTTCTCGCAGGACCCCCCTCCCGTTCTCCAGCAGAATGGGGCAACAATCTCAGACCCTGCATCCATGACAGAGTCCTTTGCGACCGCTTTCTCTGCATTATCTAGCCAGGTTGCTGCTCCGCAGCATTCAATGTGCACTGTAATGTCGCAGAAGGCTGCCAACTGCACTTTTCCTCCAGAAACGAAGAACCCTTCAATGACAGGTTTACATTGCATTTTGTTCCACTCTTGTTTCGTGCGTGGACACTGCCCCTGGTCCGGATGATGTCCTGTATGCCATGCAGCAACACTTGGGTGAGCAAGGCACGGCCTTTGTTAGTTTTGTTCAACAGGTAGCTTCCCAGACGCATGGTGAATCGCTACTGTGCTCACTTTTGCAAACCATGGTGAGATAACTCTACCCTGCCAGTTTCTGTCCAATATTTCTAACCTTCTGCATGTGCAAGTTGAAGGAGAAATTGATAAATGTTAGATTAGCCTTTTTGAGGGGGAGGGGGGGCAGCGAAGGCCACCTGTCTTCTGCAAGTTCCACTCCATGTCAGATGCTCTGCTCCGACTGGAAAATGCCATCTGCTAGGTCTTCCTTCATAGACAGCACTATGCCACAGTGTTTTTCGATCTGGAGAAGGCCTATGATACCTCATGGCGATATGTTATCATGGAGACTCCACACCTTGGGGGTGAGTGGATGCCTCCCAATCTTTATATCAATTTTTGCGAGATCGTCGATTCTGCCTCTGTGTGGGGGGAGCCTTCTTCCACCTAATGGAGCAGGAGGAGGGTGTCCTCAATGTCACACTCTTTGCTCTGAGCACCAACGTCATCACCTCGCTGCTGCTGGAAGATGTTCTTGCTATGCTCTACATGGATGACCTTTCAATCTCTTTTGGCATAACACAGATGCCAACTCTTAAGTCTTGACTCCAACAGGCATTGAACCACATCTTTCACTATGTTGAAATGCACAAGCTTCAGTTGTGCACTTCTGCCATCATCCATAGCTCCACACTGACCCAGACTTGTTTCTAAATGGAGTTTGCCTGGAAGTGTTGGACTTGCACTATTTCCTTTAACAAATGCCCCACCTGGCAGGCTCCTTCAGAGCCTTAGGGTCTCTTGTACCTGCGTCCTGGATATTCTTTGTTCTGTGATGTTCAGCACCTGAGGTCTTGATAGGGCTACTGCCTTAATTTTGTACCGAGTGTGTATTGTGGAAGGTGGACTCAATCCACCACACCGACCTTTGTCTGGTGCCCAGTTCCTTCTGCACGCCCTCCATTGAGTGCCTACTTGTTGATGCTGGGGAGATGCCACTCACTCTACTTCGTGCACGGTGCAACTCCATCAGTCGCCAACAGCTCTCACTGCATCTGCTGCTGATCTCAATGCTGCCTATGCCGCTGAGAGACACCAGTCATACCCTAAGCCCTTTGGGTTTAGGCCTAGGAAACTCTTTGAGAGCTTAGTAGTATAGCTCTTGGGCCAGTGGCACCCCTGGTTTTACCACTCCGGAAGGTACCACCTTTGACTATTTGTTGCCAAACATGCTCCCAAAGTTTCTACAGTGCCTTCAACTCCCAAGAGGCAGTCAGTTTCAACACTGTATCCCCTCTTTGAAGTCATCAGGACTCAACCAGCAGCTGCATCTGTCTGCACAACCAAGTTGGTTGCAATTCACCACTCTGTACAGGAGATAATACATTGTGGCCAATTTGGAGACCAGATTGTGATCCACAGTGAATCACAAAGCCCCCTGAGTACTCTCATGATATTTGAATCTCAACATCCCCCTGGTTCATGGTATCTAGTATGCCACGGTTTCAGTGAGCCATCAGGATGTCGAGATTATCTTCTGCTGGGTTTGTGGACATGTGGGAATTATTTTGAATGAGCGTGCTGTGGCGGGATACTATGTACCTTCCACACTTTTCACTAGGGTTAAGTACTCAAATGATTTGGACATCAGAGTCTATTTTTGGAAGCAAAGGAGATAGATATACAACCTCAACCTTATATAGTTTTATTTCCCCAAGTAAATTTACAATATATATGATATGTACATACCCCCAAAATAAGTGTATAGATACTGAAAATGTCAATAACTGCTAAAAAAATATATATAGCACAGCGCTGTCTTACAATAAAACGTATAATACAGCACAGATGATTCATACAAAAAACCTCTTCACTCAAGGAAGGAAGTGGGGGAAAGGGAGGGAATTTGGAGGGTAGGATGTTTTTCGAACCAAACTGGCTCTGGCTTCCACTTGAGTGTCTCAGGGCTTGGTCTCAAATTTATTAAATATCTCTTTGTTAAGAATTTTAATGACAAAATATATTTCCTCCAACAAAGAAAAAATATAAACAACATAAAAAAAATATATAAAACAACCAATCTACACTACCAATATTTATCTACCCTAATATATCCTGCCCCAGTTCCTAGCGAAACACACACACTTCTATCATAAACAATGAAAAGTAGATTAAAAGGACAGACTAAAGGCAAAGTGGTGAAAAAATCCATTGTAGCCAAAATGAGGAGAATGGCTCCCAAAATCTACTCTCCATTCACACCGCAGCTATCCACCACATCCTTCATTCCTTAAGCCATTCAATCTATTTTGTGTATCCACTCATTTTGCAATCATAGTCCATGAGGATTGGGTAACCAGACCAGCGTTTTTCTCTTCTTTAGAATCTCCACACACCATTTGTTTCCTGTATCTGTGATACCATGTTTGCCATAAGCCAGTTGCATGTCCGAATTATTTTCTACTGGGTTCCTGGAGATGTGGGAATTGCTAGGGACAAAGGTGCCAAAGACTTTGTGAGAACTTGGCAACCAGACCAGCCCTCTGGGCTGCCTGGCAAAGAAAATGGCAGAGGGGAAGTTAATGTTGCATGATATTGTGCTGCTGTGTGGGATACTATGTATCTTCCTCACCTTTTTCACTAGGTTCAGGACTCAAACTGTTGGGTAAGCAAAAGTCCACTTCTGGCAGCAAAGGAGACAGATCTACAACCTCTTACTTTATCTAAATCTATTTCTCCAATAAATTACACTGAACACAATGTCAATATGTACACACAAAAAAATGAGTATAGTGACTGCAGTCTTACAAAAAAATATAGGACAAAGAAGGAAGGGATAGGACATCTTCAACTGGCTCTGGTTTCCACTGAAGTGTCTTGGGATGTCCACCTTTTACACAAATGGCTTAGAAAGAGCTAAGAATGGGCCTCGACATCTTCAACTGGCTCTGGTTTCCACTGAAGTGTCTTGGGATGTCCACCTTTTACACAAATGGCTTAGAAAGAGCTAAGAATGGGCCTCGAATAAGCCAATTGTCAAGTGGTGGTGGGCTCCAGGGCACTTCCAAAAATGAGCCAATGAGTTGGACAGTGGGACTGCTTGTCTGAAGGATTTTCTGGAAGTGGTACAAAATGAAATGCTCCAACTGTACTTCTGAGCTGCCCAGGGCAAATGCTTTTTTTAATATGGTGATAGTTTTTCCACTTCTAGGCTTTTTGGGGATATTAAACTATGAGTGCTTCTCCTTTTATATCAGGAAGAGATCTTTGTTATTAGATCAATCTAAACACAGAAGTAGTTAGTTGTCTGTCGATTTCAGCGATGACATCACTTCATGACCTTAAAAAGAATAAGTTGGGCATAGAGAGAATCTTGCACAAAAGATGCTTAGAGTGGGAAGGGGGTGTGCATTCCTCAGCCCACCATCTTGCACTCCATAGGTGGGCTGGTGGCAAGGTGGTCCAGCCATTGTGGAGCGTTGCAAGAGACTGCTGAGTCGTCGGTCTAATAACGCTCACATAGTGCGGGTTGCCACACCAGATTTTGCATTAGGGGTTGACTTGCATAGTCTTTGTCCAGTCAAGGACATCCACAAGACATTGGGTCAGGAGTTGGCGAGGGACCAGGGTGTGTCCACACATTGAATTTGGATGAGATATTCCTATTGCTCAAATACAGTATAAGAGAATTTTTCCATGCCTCTGGTTACTGTTTGTTTTGAAAAAGTAACTTCAGCCACCTTATTAATAATTTTTGTGACAAAAAATTTTCTTGCAAATATTTAACCAACAATAAATCAATATCATAGGAGATTTCAGTTACTCATAGGCTTTTATTTCTTCTAAAAACCACATTCCGCTCTCATTTCAATTAGTTTTTTCTTGAGTACACAAAAGTAGCGGCTCGCCACTGTTTATTCATCAAGTTGAAGCTTGCTTATTTCACAGCTACCCATCATATCCTATAAGGAGGATGGTGAAACTGCTCTTCTTGTCTACTAATAATTTATTCTAATAATAATACTCTTTGTCAAAAGCTTAATACAAAGTAGTATCTTATGTAATAAGAAAAGTATTTTAAAACATAATTTTTATACCAAAAAGGTAAAATCAAGCTAGTCTATGCCCCCCGCCCCCTTCCTAGGGAAACGTTTCACACTCTTTATCATAAACAAAGAAAAGTAGGGTAAAATGATAGACTAAAGCAAAGTGGTGAAAAATCCATAGTGGACAAAATGAGGAGAATGGCTCCCACATATACTCCCCATTCATTACACTAGCCATCCATCACATCCTTCTTTTCTTTACCATTCAATCCATTTTATGATGACACACTCATTCTATAATCATACTCATGATACACTTTTATTTTCACCACTTTTGATACTCTAATACATCACTGAACCCATTCACAGTGCCTCACAGGTTCTCCACCATGCAGAACAGGTCAGTTCATTGACTGTTCCCATGGACCTACTCTCCATGTTATGTTCTCTTATCTTTGAATTGAGCTCACTCGTGCAATGCACTGCCCTTTGATGGACCGCTTGCCCCCACTTTATTGCAATAACTGCGTTGTCCCCCAGACTGTTCAGCACATTCTTATTGAATGTCCCATGTTCTTCACACACTTGACCTGTCCAGCTATGGGGATGAGCTGGGTTGCAACCGTTTGTCCCTTGTCCTTGGGACTGGTTAGTGTCCACAGATTTGTGGATTATCTGACATTTGGAAGGAGTCTGGCCTCCTCCACACCTCCTCCATTTTATTTGACACTCTTTTTTGTAGGTCGCATGTTCTTGCATCAGAGAAGGAGGGCCTCTCCCTAACCCTGGAATGTGCTTCTTTCTTCTTTTGTTTCTGATTTTTAGAACACCCTAGTACTAGGCTCAAATTTTAATTATGCTAACTGATCCTTTGAAGGCAGTTGCCAATCAGTGAATTTAAAATAAAAAAAATAAAGCCTGTGGGAGACTGCTCAAACCCTGGTTGCAGATGTGTGTTGCTGGGAGGCCGTATCTCTTTAAGAAATGTCTACTATCCTCACAACCTTTTGTATAGGTTTAAGAACCTAACCAGCTACCTCAACCCATGTCAGAAGAGAGACTTTAGAACCTTTATAAACAATGCCTGCAGGTTGCAAGAGACCAGGACTTGAAGGGTCCTGGGCATTTTGGTGTGATCAATGGGTAAGATCAGTTTTGCCCCAATAACCCCTTCCCTGACCATCTCCCAGCACCCAGCAGCTGTTCTCAGGTTCATAAAGCTTTACTGGTAACATTTGAGACTAAGTTTTCAAAGGTTCTGGTAACATTTGAGACTAAGTTTTCAAAGGTTCTGGTAACATTTGGGACTAAGTTTTCAAAGGTTCTGATAACATTTGGGACTAAGTTTTCAAAGGTTCTGGTAACATTTGGGACTAAGTTTTCAAAGGTTCTGGTAACATTTGGGACTAAGTTTGCAAAGGTTCTGGTAACATTTGGGACTAAGTTTGCAAAGGTTCTGGTAACATTTGGGACTAAGTTTGCAAAGGTTCTGGTAACATTTGGGACTAAGTTTGCAAAGGTTCTGGTAACATTTGGGACTAAGTTTGCAAAGGTTCTGGTAACATTTGGGACTAAGTTTGCAAAGGTTCTGGTAACATTTGGGACTAAGTTTTCAAAGGTTCTGGTAACATTTGGGACTAAGTTTTCAAAGGTTCTGGTAACATTTGGGACTATTTGCCTATTTCCAAATCCTTGCCCAACTTTGGTGTTAGGGCAGATAAGAGATTTTGTGACAGAACAACTAGGCAGTCAAGGGGCTGCCCCCAACCATTTAACTCTGGTAAAGGGTTTTCCTCTTTGTCATCTTCATAGCTACCCCTAAGATGCTCCACCTCTGTGATGGAGATACCCCACCTCTGTGATGGAGATGCCCAACCTCTGTGGTTTCTTAGGGGCTCCTACCCAAATCTTTTAGTGGAGAGGGAGTTTCTCCCTCTCCATTACCAATGGGTTTGGAGGTATTCCCCTTACCTCATTTTGTTATTGTCTCTAGGCAAATCTCCATTTGTTGAGGAGCTTTGCTTTCTCAGGGGCCTACCAAGAAAACAGCAAAACAGAATGTGCCACCTCGGTTCCTGCCATTCCCATCAGGGTTAGGCAAACTACCCTAACCCTCTTAGAGGTGCAAGAGATATTGTTGTCTCCTGTCTTGCTACAACACCACATTATCCCAAGGTTTATTACTTTGAGGGAGTGGAGTACTCCCTGTGCTCCTCTCCCCCCCAAAAATTAAGAACAAATCAAAGGCAACTAGAGGTTCCTCTCCCTCTGTGGGAGCTCTGGTATTGGACTGGTCCACTGCTATTTTGTCAGTTGACCAGGATAAGACTGGCACGTCCAGCCTCAAGGCAAAAGAATTCTTGGACTGCTCCTTGGAAGACAGCCAGAACTGCCTGTCAAGAAGTGATCAGGGTTGAGCTGGGATGAGAAAATATGGGGGGGAGGGGGAGACCCCCAACAGGGCCTCTTTCAAACTTCCTCTCATTTCTTGAAGGTTTTGGGGGGGTTTCCTCTTAGCTCCTTCTTTGGGGAGAAATATACTGCGCAGGAGCAACAAACAACAACAGTGTACAGAGGCTGGTAGTTGAATAAGTAAGGCTAACCTAACCTAATGTATTTGAATGAGTAAGGCTAACCTAACCTAATGTATTTGAATGAGTAAGGCTAACCTAACCTAATGTAGTCAAATGATTAAGGCTAACCTAACCTAATGTAGTCAAATGATTAAGGCTAACCTAACCTAATGTAGTCAAATAAGTAAAGCTAACCTAACTTAATGTAGTCAAATGATTAAGGCTAACCTAACCTAATGTAGTTGAATGAGTAAGGCTAACCTAACCTAATGTAGTCAAATGAGTAAGGCTAACCTAAACTAGTGTTGATGTTGCTCCATAAAATTTTGTTGTTTTGTCTCTGCTTCCTAAGTGAATCAGGACTTTCTGGCCAACCATATATTTTTATTTTCTCATATGTATCTTGAAAAGCGAATTGTCTCAAAATGGTTCATTAAATCTTCTTCAGGTAATGACAACTGTTGTGGGAAAAAAACAGCCTGTTAGGGGACAAGCTTTCAGAGCTCCAAATGGAGAATATGTCTCTTACCTTTGTACTGATGATGATATACTGTACAGACCTGGAGGTAAGAGTAATATTAAAAGAGAGAAAAATTGCTTTGATTTGACAGATTGAAACTATAAATAATTATGTTTTGTAAAAAAAGTTATCATGGGCGTTTGCTCTCCAAATTTCATTCAAAAATTTCTAAATACTAATATTCTTTTGCATTTCATCTTTGACTTAGGCCTTTGCATATTCAAAACACTTAACCGCCATTCCCTTATGAATCATATTTTCATAATAGTGACAAAATTTCATTACAGCATGCTTCTTTATTTTAGCTATCAGGGGCATGGCAATTTGGTTTTTATAGCCGCTGTACTGATGAACATCATAGCCCTGTCTGGCCCCAGCTTAGCCTCTTCTTTCTGACACCTTGTCTTCTTAGCCTGCTTCCTCACTTTCCATACAACCTCTCCCACAACTTTCTCTGGTTGGCATTTAATTTCACAGGGTAGACACCAACCAGCTTCTTCTTACCCAACCATCCCAGATCGGCGCTAGAGAGTGAGGGGACAATGATCTCTTCCTTCTGAGCTCCAGTTTGGGGTACTGAGTTTTAACAACATCCCTCACCTTCCTTGCATACCCTCTCTCGTGCATTTCACGGTCTATCAATTTTATCTCGAGCCTAAGGTGGAGCCACCATGCTGATGGGCTGCCTGGCCACAAGGCAGGTGGGGTGGCCTTTAATGTCAGTGGCTGGCCTTGCCAGAACAGGCTACTGCACTTTGTGATTAATGTTTGCATCCTGTGATAATAATAGGGTACCCCTGCCCATCGATGGAAAATTTAAAAAAAAAACTTGATCACCCGACCCTTGCTCCCCCACTGGATACGAATATGGACTTCTCTTTGGACCAAACCTCTTCTACCGGAGAGGAGGCATACTTCTCTCCTAGGCATACAGGTACAGCGGACTCTCCCTCACCCCTTCTCTGGAGGTGCCCTTGGGTGACTCCATCTTATTTCCAGTGGCAGTCCCTCCATTACTTTCACAAGGGAGTGCCAAGAAAGCACGCCGGTGGCCCAAGATTGACCGCTTCTGGTAGGAGTGGCTCAATAAGGCCAACTGCCTTAGGGGGGGGCAAAGGATAGCATGGCATGTTGGTCCATGCCCCCTAATGTCCTGCAGTTGTGCATTCTCAATATACAGGGGCCCAGCATACCTCCCTATTCCCCAATGGATGCTAGTTACTTAGCCAGAGACGAGACAAAAGATACTTCAAATGTGATCTCTGATGGGGTTTTTTTTGGGGATGGCCACATGGATGTTAGCCAGCTCCAGATGGCAGGAACTTACATTGGGTTGAACCCGGCCTCAGTGCCAAGCACAAGGAGCGGAGGGACCTCCTTCCCTGGCTGGTGCCCCTTTGACAACCAAGACCTTCTCCATTTCAGAGAAGGATCTTTCTGACCCTAAGGGCTCCTTCAGGCGGTGGAGAGAAGCGGGTTCTTTCCCTCCCCCCCAACCTCCTCTCCTCCAAAGGAAAAAATTAGGAAACGACTACGAGGTCTGAGCGTTAATCTCTCTCCATGGTAGCTCCAGAGATGGATGGATCCACTGCCGTTCCAGCAAGCAATGAGGCCAAGATTAGCACTTCAGGTCCCGATGTATCCCTGTGTAGAGGGCCCCAGACCAAGACACAAGTGTGCTGAGCAGAGCCTCGATTATGTCATTGCCGATCATTTATAGACTACTTGGCATTTTTTAGCCTGGTGGCTTCAAACGCTTTCTGGTTATTTGCTCCACTGAGTGCAGCATGTTGGCCAAGAGCAACATGTTCCATTAGAGGAAAGCATTAGCTAGCCAGATTTTGGTAGAGAGTCGAAGGTCACACATTTCTCAGAAGGGAACCTTCTGGCGAATGCATTGGATCCCGGCGAGGCAGCCAAGATGCATGCCCTTCAGACACTAGCTAGCACTGTGGTAAGTGTGATTCTGCCCTCTACCATGGACTTCGTGAGAGGAGTGGTTTATGCCAGGGAACTCGTAGACTACTCCATAGACGACTTCACCTTAGAGCTGGCCGACCATGGAATGGTCAAGGTGGAACTTGTAATGAGAAAACATGGAGGTACCTCGAGACCCACCCCTATACTATTCATCACATTTGACTCTGACAAGCTTCCTGAGTCAGTGCATGCCGGTTAGTATTGCTGCTGCTTGAATGCATTTGTGCTACTGCAGCAGAGGTGCTACTACTGCCACCGCCATGGTCATACAAATCGTTCCTGTAGACATGCAAATTCAGGGTTATCTGAAGTCTGTGTAAGTTGCTCCAAAGCTGCACAGGATAAATTCAAATGGTGTGTGGCCAAGTGTGCCAATTGCGGAGAGCTGCGCTCTTCTTCGAAGCAATGTGGTGTGTATCTCCTGAAGAAAGAAATCCTGGCTGTTCAGGCTACGGATGTCTCATTTCATGAGGTTAAGGACTTGATCCTGGCGCACCTGCCACTGCCTGGGATGTTTTATGCCTCAATGGAGTATGCTCATGGCCTACTCCAGGCTTATGAGCACGTTCATTTACATACCCATTTGGAGCCCTTTGATGGGTTCTACCCACCCTGGTGCTCCCCTGGTACAACTGGAGAAAAGGGTTCACACCCAGTCCTGGCTAAAACCAGGGCTACCCCCCCTTCCCCCAGTGTGGCTGGTTTCTGTAAGGCGAAGCAGCCGCACATCTACACAGTCATTAGCCTCACAGGAGGCAACGCCCCTGAATTTGGTCATAAGGCTGTCTTCCGGGGTTCCTGACTCTGCTCCCCGAAAGGAGTACAGAACTAAAGGAGCTTCGGCTCCTTCGATCGCACCCAGTGGTAGGCTGGGTGGCTCAGAGACGGTTGATCCTCGAAAAGAGGGATCCCCGCCTCTGAAGCCTGCCTAAGTTTTTGAGGTGGAGGGAGGAAAAGACTCACATGGCAAGCCCAACCTTCCCTGATAAGTCCTCGAATGCGACAGTGCCAACAGTGGCCTGAGTTCTGCCTCCGGCAAGCATGTGACCATTCCCGTGAGGGTCTTCTCTTCAAAAAGTGGCCCCGTATCTCCCCTAAGCTAGGCCTAGAGGGCATTTTCTTTCAATTGAATTGCTGCAGACTCTGGGCCAACTGGGAGGAGCTACAGAGGCTCGTCTCCTCCTGTTTTCCCATTGCTATCTTTTTGCAGGACACCATGCTGGGTGTGTGCCCCCTGCCCACCCTCCCAGGGTATAAGGGTTTTGTGACCCCACCATCACGAGATGGGAGCTTGGCAGGTGGATGCATTATTACACGCGGATGTCCTCCCCCTGAGATGGACATGGTCCCAGGGGTGACCAAGCCCCAGACAGCAGGATCTTGCACTGGGTAGAACCCGGGCTCAGTACCAAGCACTGAACCTGAGTCCACCCCTGTGTAAGCTTTCCCACAGATGCCTTGGGCCCTGAAAGACTCACAAGGAGAGGAGGAATCTCATCTCCTGGCTGGTGCCCCTCTGACAGCCAAGACCTTTTCCATTTCAGAGAAGAATCTGGCTGAGGCTGTTCTATCTGGCCTAAAGGCTCCTTCCGGCAGAGGAAAGAAGCGGGTTCATTCGCCACCCTCCTCTCCTATCAAGAAAAGACTTAGGGTTGCTCTCTTTCTGTGGGAGCCCCGGAGATGAATGGGTCTGCTGCCGTTTCATTAGGTGACCAAGTCAAGATTGACACCTCCAGCCTTGGTTCCTTCCTGGTTGGGGAGTCCCAGAAAAAAACTAAAATCACAAGTGCGGTCTACTCCATATATGACATCACCTTAGAACTGGCTGACCAAGGAGTGGTCAAGATCCAATGTGTGATGAGAAAACAGTTGGGGGGGGGGGCGAACTCTAGACCCACACCTACACTATTCATCACACTCAACTGTGACAAGTTTCCTGAATCAGTGCATGCCAGTTGTTATCATTATCGCATAAAGAGTGAAGACATTCATGCTACTGCCATGAAGATGCTATTACTGACACTGCTTTGACCATCTGAATGGCTCCTGTATATGTGCAAAGTTGGGGTTACCTGAAGTCTGTGTAAGTTGTGCCAAGGCCGCACATGATAAGTCCAAATTGTGTATGGCCAATTGTGGAGAGTCGCACCCCGCTTCTTCGGAACAATGTGGTGCGTATCTTCTTGAGAAGGAAATCCTGTCCATTCAGGCCCAGGATCGACTCTCATTTCGTAAAGCTAAGGAATTGGTCCTGGCATGCCTAGTGCAGCCTGGGATGTCTTATGCCTCAATATTAAAAAGAAACCTTCCACTCATGGCCCTTCAGGCCTACAAGCACAGTTGTTTCCACACCTATTTAGAACCCTTCTATGGGTTTCTACCTACCCCAGGCACTCTTCTGTTAGAGCTGTCATCACAATGGGTTCACATCAGCCCAGCCATAAGGGGCACAGCGATTTGCTCTCTTGGCCGCCATTCGGACAGGACTCAGCTCCCCGCCTGGCCCCAGCTTAGTCTCATCATCTTTCTGACATCCTGTCTTCTTACCCTGCTTGCTCACTTTCCATACAACCTCTCCCACAACTTCCTCTGGTCAGCCTCTAATTTCACAGGGTAGACACCGACCAGCTTCTTCTCAGCCAACCATCCCGGATCAGGGCTGAGGGGGGAGGAGACCAATGCCACCTCACCCTTGAGCTTTGGTTTGGGGGGGTTGACAACTTGCTTCACCCCCATCCTCACCTTCCTCACAGCCCCTTTCTTTCTCCTTTCACTGTCATTGATTTTATGTTGAGCATAAGATGGAACTGCCTGGCCACTAGGTGGGAGGATGGCCTCAAATGGCAGCAGCCTGTTTTGCCAGCCCTGTGTTCACCCATCATAGCGTGTGCTACTGTGTGGAGTGATTAGCATTTGTGTCCCATGAAAATACCAGGGTAACCATGCCCATGAATGATAAAAACCCAACAAATAAAATCCCCCCCTTCACCAGCAATGGAGACGCCTTCAGG
This sequence comes from Ceratothoa steindachneri, assembly GCA_963969495.1. Classification (NCBI taxonomy): domain Eukaryota; kingdom Metazoa; phylum Arthropoda; class Malacostraca; order Isopoda; family Cymothoidae; genus Ceratothoa; species Ceratothoa steindachneri. The sequence goes on from OZ018324.1 coordinate 9,126,270, forward strand.
CAGCTCCATAAAAAAAAAGGAAGTTCTCCCTCCACCCTGTGGTTTTGCAGGGGTCCCTCCAAAGTTCTTCTGGCAAGGAGGCTTAATCCTCTCTTATGCCTACAGGTGCAGGGGATTCCCCCTCACCCCCTTCTCCTGGGCAACTCACTTTTTCCAGCGGCAGTTCCCCCTTTATTTTCTCAGTGGACTACCAAGAAAGCACACCAGTGGCCCATAATTAACTGTTCGATAGGGCCAGCCCCCTTACAGGGGTGAGGAATGACAGAGCCCATTGGCCCGCAGCACTCAAAGTCCTGCTGGCATGCATATCAAGCCCTAGAGGTGGTCATTGTATATGCCCACTTCTCTTCTACGAAGGATGCTGGTTCGCCAGCCCAGGATAGGATGAATGGTATCTCAAAGGGACACATGATGTCTTAGGGTGGGTGGGGGGGGGCACATGGACATCCCCCTCCCCGAGATGGACATGGTCCCATGGTCCCTGAGGTGACCCAGCCCCAGGCGGTAAAATCTTTCATGGGGTCAAACAAGGGCTCGGGGCAAACAGAGAACCTGAGTCAGCCCCTGTGAAGGCTTCTCCTCAGACAGCGTGTCCAAAGCCTTACAAGGAGAGGAGGGATCTCCTCCTCCAGCTGGTTCCCCTGTGACAGCCAAGACCTCCATTTCAGTGAAGGATCTTTCTGATGCTGGCCCATCTAGCCTAGGGGCTCCTGCTGGCAGAGCGGAGAAGCGGGTTCCTTTCCCGCCATCCTCTACTAAAAAGAAAGAAAAATCAGAACAAATATTCGGAGCTCCTCTCCCTTGCGTGATCCGTGGGGACGGACGGCTATGCTGTCATTTTGGTAAGCGACCAAGCCAAGATTGGCACGTCCGGCCCCGTTGCTCCCCCGGTTGAGGAATGGGGAGTCCCAGACTAAGAGCAAAAGTGTGCAGAGCGGAAACTCATTTACATTGAGGCCCCTCATTCAGAAGTTACCTTGCCATTTTCGAGCCCACTGGCTTGAAACATTTCCTCGTTATTCGCTCCACTGATGGCAGCATCTTGGCTAAGGGCAACATGATCCATTAGAGGAGAGTTCTAGCTAGCATGATTGGTAGAGAGCTGAAGGTGACATGTTTCTTGGATGGGAACCTTCTGGTGAATGCGTCAAATCCTTCCAAGGCAGCCATGATTAGTGCTCTTCAGACACTTGCTGGCACACTGGTGAGTGTGATGCTGCACTCTCCCATGAGCTTCATAAAAAGAGTGGTTTATGCTAGGGAACTCATTGACTTTCCCATAGATGACATCACCTTAGAGCTGGCCGACCATGGATCAGTCAAGGTCGAACGTGTGATGAGAAAACAGGGAGGGGCCTCGAGACTCACCCCTACACTCTTTGTAACGTTCGACTGTGACAAGCTCCCTGAGTCGGTGTGGGATAGTTGGTACCTCTACTGTGTAAAGGCAATTGTGCCACTATCGTGAAGGTGCTACTACTACCACCGCTTCGGCCATATGAATCACTCCTGTAAACATGCAAAGTTGGGGTTAGCCAAAGTCTTTGTAAGTTGCTCCAAGGTCGCACACGATAAGTCCAAATTGCGTGTGGCCAAGTGTGTCAATTGTGGACATATGCATCCCACTTCTTCGAAGCACTATGGTGCGTATCTCCTTGAGAAGGAAATCCTGGCTGTTCAGCAATAAAGGAGTTTCAGCCCCTATGCCCACACCGAGTATTAGGCTGGGTGACTCGAATGCGGTGGATCCTCCAAATGAGGCACCCCCAGCTCCGAAGCTGCCCAGCCTGCCCAAGGTTTTGAGGCAGAGGGAGGAAAAGACTTGCATGGCAAACCTAGCCACCCCCTATAAGTCCACAAAGGTGACAGCTCCTTGTGTGGCCAACAGCACCTGTAGTTATGCCCCGGGGAAATGTACATCCATTTCCGTGAGGCTCTCCTCTTCGAAGAGGGTCCCCGCATTTCATGCGAGCTAGGACTAGAGGGCCTAGCTCCCGGCATGATATCTCCATTCTTCTCTTCGCATTGGACACCTTTCTGGATGTAGCTGTGCACCTACACCTTGATAGTATTAGGTTGAGGAATAAGTTCTTGCATTTTTTTTTAATGTTGTGTTGATTTAAGTTTTGTTTATGTGATTTGTGCACATATTAAGAAACAATAATAAATAATGAGAACAAAAGTTGCAAAGATTAGGCTACGTCTCTTAACAGCATAGACTATTAGGCTTTTGCTTAGGCTACATCTTGAATTTGAGTAATAAGTCATTGCGGTTTATTTAAAAGTTGAAAGAAAGGCTCATTTTTGACACTTATTGTTATTCATTTTCAATCGAGATGGGAACAATGCAAACGCAGCCAAAGCTCGTTGCGATATTTGTGCTGTGTATGGAGAAAATGCTTTATCAGAAAGGACAGCTCAATAGTGGTTTTCACGTTTCAAAAACAGTCATTTCAATTTTAATGACGAAGAACATTCTGGTCACCCCATTAAGTTGGATGAAGATCGATTGAATGACCTTCTTCATGAAAATCCTCATCAATCGACTAGAGAATTGGCTGTACAATTGGCGTGTGATCAGAAAACTGTAATGAATCACCTTCATTCGCTGGGGAAAGTTAAAAAACTCGGTGCATGGGTTCCACACGCTTTGAGTGAAGGCAACAAACTTCAACGCTCCACATTGCCGCAAGTTTGCTTGCTTGTCACAAGGCTACTCGTGGATATAAGGACAGATTTCTTCAACGCATCATCACTGACGACGAAAAGTGGTGTGTTTATGTCAACATGAACCATCCAAAACAATGGCTTAGCCCCAATAAAAAAACACTTCCGCAATTAAAGCAAGGACTTCATCCACGAAAGACGATGCTTTGTGTGTGGCGGGATTGTGAAGGCATCATTCTTTATGAGCTCCTTGTGAACAATGAGATTGTCAATGCAGAACACTACATTCAACAAATGTATCGACTCGCTGAAGCTATTCGTGAAAAGCGACCTCATCGACGTTATGGAGTCCTTCTGCAACACGACAATGCTCATCCTCACATTGCCAATATGACAAAAGACGCCCACCAAATGCTTAATGGGGAAATCCTCCCGCATCCTCCATATTTGCCAGACTTGGCTCGATCGGATTTCCATCTGTTCCGATCGCTCTCCAACAATTTGCGCGGCGTTTCGTTCAATACTGATGTGGAATTAAGAACCTGGTTAGACAAATTCTTCAAGTCAAAATCCAGAGATTTTTATTGCAGAGGAATCGAAAAACTAGTTGAAAGTTGGGAAGAACTCGTAAATAACAACGGAGAATACATTATTAGTTAAATTGCATATTGTTATTAATTAAAAATGAAGTTTTTCAAAAATTGTCAATGGATAATGAATAAATTTGATAAAACCGCAAGAACTTATTCCTCAACCCAATAGGTATACTGTTATTTCTGCGTACATTCCACCGTCAGCCGACCTTTGCCGCAGTGACTTCCGCCGCTTCGTGGCACAGTTGCCGAGGCCCTTTCACTTCCTTGGTGATCTGAGCTGGGGAGAATACTTGTTCAATCCCAGGGTCAGGTCCTTGCTGACCTGATCGATGAGGTGGAGATAGGTGTCATAAATGTGGATCAGTTTACGCATCACTGCCTGAGAATTGCTTCATTTTCCTGTCTCGATCTATCTGGGTTTTCTTTGGATGCACAGTCTGATTTGGGGTGGGGGTAGTTGATTACCTCCATGGTAGTGATCACTTTCCCATTCAAATTATCATTTTCTGGGCCGCTTCCGCCCGAGAGCCCGTCCCGGTGGTGCTTGGCGCGGTCGCCGTGGTCTTCATTTAGGGAAATGACTGATTTCTCTGTCACAGTCGAGGAGTTTAGGTCGGTAGATGAGGCCGTTGAGTTCCCATACGGCAACCTCACCGCCCTGGTTCTAACTACCACTCCTAGAACGTCTGGCCATATGTCACCCTGACCACTCTCGTGGTAGTTAGCCGAGTGTCAGACGGCCCTCAAACAGAAGCGTTATGCGCACATGCGATATAAGCGCCGCCCGTACGATTTCACTCTCGGTAAATTTCGTCGAGCTAGGGCTAGTTTCCGGTATATTTCGAAGCACGCCCGCCGCTCTTCTTCGCCGGCATGCGTGTCTTCACTTAACGGGAAGCCCCCTCTAGCAGAGGTGTGGAAGCGATTCAAAAGGATTCGAGGCAAGTTCTCCAGGAGAATTGGACCTCAATCTCGGACCCATCATCCTTGGCAGAATCCTTCACGACCGCTTTTTTTTAATTCTCTAGCCGGGTAGAGGGTATCCTCCCGATTCATAGTGAATTGCTACTGTGCTCACTTCTCGCAAACCGAGAAGAGATCACTCTCCCCCGGCCGGTTTCTGCCCAATCTCTCTAACTTCCTGCATGTGCAAGTGGATGGAGAAATTGGTAAATGTTAGATTACCCTGTTTCTGGACAGTAGAAGCCATCTGTTTTCTGCACAGTGCGGCTTCCTTAAATTCCACTCCACGTCGGATGCTCTGCCCCGACTGGAAAATGCCGTTTGCGAAGCCTCCCTTCGAAGACAGCACTACTCTACGGGGGTTTTCTATCTGGAGAAGTCCTATGATACTGCATGGCGATACGGTATCATCGAGACTTTCCACACGATGGGGGTGAGGGGACGCCCCCCAATGTTTATATCTGAATTTTTGTGAGATCGTCGAATTCGCGTACGGGTGGGGGGAGCCCTCTCCGGCCCAATGGAGCAGGAAAAGGGTGTCCTGCAGAGAAGTGTCCTCAGTGTCACACTCTTTGCCCTGAACATCAATGGCATCACCTAGCTGCTGCCGGAAGATGTTCTCACTACACTTCGTGAACGACCTTTCGATCTCTTTTGGTTTGGCCCAGATGCCAACTCTGTGGAGCGTCGACTCCAACATGCATTGAACTGTGTCTCTTACTATGCCGAAGCGCAGAGGTTCGGTTTTATTTAGCTAAGACTAAGGTGGTGCACTTATTCCGCCATCTACACCTCCATCCTGAGTAGACTTATTTATCAATGCTATGCGCCTGGAAATGGGGGACTTGCACCATTTCCTTGCTCTTGTATTTGACCGACGCCTCACTTGGGAGGCTCATATTCGTAGCCTAATGGTCTCTTGTACCCTCGCCATGGATATTCTTCGTTTCATGATGCTCAGCACTTGAGGTTCGTTCGAACCTCGACCCTGGATGCGAGTTTTATGCATCCGCAGCCAAGTGTTTATTGCTTAAGGTGGGCTCGATCCACCACAACGTCCTTTCCCTGGCAACTGGTGCCTTCCGCACTTTTCCCATTGATAGCATACTTGTCGATGCTGAGGAGCTGCCACTCGCTCTGCGCCGTGCACAGTGCATTATTCGCCTGTAAGCGCGAGCCCGGCGCCTCCCTCAATCGCCAACAGCTCTCACTGCTAGGTATAGCTAGATATAGCTCTCGGGCCGGTGGCGCCCCTGGTTCTGCCCAGAACGCTTCTGCTCCCAAAGCCTCTACAGCGCCGGGAGTATTGCATTCGACTTTTTTTACTACACTTCGTGTCACGCTGGAACTGTGCCAGTGTATTAGGATGGCTTCAAGTCCCAAAAGGGGATCGGTTTCCACGTCGTATCCCGTCTTTTTGAAGTCCGTGGGGCTCTGGCAGGCGCTGTGTCTGTCTTAAGGCCAAGCTGGTTGCAATTCACTACTCAGTACAGGAGATAACTCGACGTGCCGGGTTCGGAGGCCGGATTGTGATTTATAGCGACTCACAAAGCGCCCAGTGCTCTCGGGGCAATGGAATCTTCGCATCCCCTGTTTCGCGATACCTGTGACTCCATGGTTTTGGTGAGCCGGGCGGATGTCCAGATTATCTTCTCCTGGGTTCCTGGACATGTAGGAATTGTGGGAAAGGAGGGCGCCAAAGAGTCCGCGAGGACTGGGCTACCAAACCAGCGTTTCGCTCTTCCTCGCACCGATTACATGGCAGGAATACGGGCAGCTCTTCGGACTGCTTGGCAAAGAAGATGGGAGACGGTCGAGGGGAACATAAAAGTTGTGTGCCATTGTGCCATTACTGTTCCTATGGACCTATCCCCAATGCCACGATGGCTTCAGGTTGCTTTATGTCATCTTCGAATTGGATGCACTTCCGGGACGCACCGTTATTTGTCTGAGCGCTCGCCTGCGCCCTACTGTGAAGACTGCGTTGTCCCCCGGAATGTTCAGCACATTCTTGTTGAATGTCCCAGTCTGGGCGATCTTCGCGCTTGTCCCTTGTACCCTGGATGGGTTCGTTCACACTGACTTGTAGACTTTACGACTTTTTGGAGGAGGCCTCCTCCCATTTATTTGAATGTTGTCCTTTTGTAGGTTGCATGTTCCTGCTCTGGGGGAGGAGGCTGGCCTACCACTGACACCGGAGTGTGCCTCCTTGCTTTGTTTTCTTCTTGTTATTTTTGTTAGCCCTTGTCCTTCTTAGCGTTATTTGTTATTTACATAGTTATTTGTTTGCTCTTTTTTTTGTTACTTGTTTCTGAATATAACCTAGTAGTAGGCTGTGTCGTGTACGGCGACTTATGCACAAGCAGTCAGTCCCCAGATGGGCTCCCTCAAAAAGAAGCCCCCAAAACATGGATATCTTCGCTCCGTGATGTTAGGCACCTGAGGCGCTGATAGGGCTACTGCCTGACTTTTTTGTCATCCTTTGTTCCTTCGAGGCTCGACTACAGATGCGAGTTTTATGCCTCGGCAGCCGAGTGTGTATTGCGGAAGGTGGACTCGATCCACCACACCGGCCTTCGCCTGGCGACCGGTGCATCACATCCCCCATTGAGAGCCTATTTGTCGACGCTGGGGAGATGCCACTCGCTCTGCGTCGTGCACATTGCATTATTCTCCTGTACACGTTAGCCGGTTCCTCCCTCACTTGCCAACAGCTTTCACTGCATCCGCAGTCGATATCGACGGTGCGCATGCATTCAGAGACGCCTGTCATACCACTATCCTTTGGGTTTGAGTGTCGGTCTACTAAACTCCTCGACTGCTCAGTGTAGCTCTCGGCCCGGTGTCGCCACACCTCTGTTCCCAAAGCTTCTACGGCGCCGAGAGTATTGTGTTCGGCCTTTTTGGCACACCCCTTCTCACGCTGGTACCGTGCTAGTGTTTACAGATATCCCCCAGTCCCAAGAGGGGGTTGGTTTCCACACTGCCTTCCCTCTGTTTGAAGTCAGCGGACCGCTGCTAGGTGCTGCATCTGTCTTCATGGCTGAGCTGGTTGCAGTACACCGCTCGGTACGTGATATAACGCGTCGTGACCGGTTCGGAGACCCAATAGTGAACTAGAGTGATTTAGAAAGCACCCTCAGTGCTTTTGGGGCAATGGAATCTCCGCATCCCCTGGTTTGCGATATCCTTAATGCCACGGTTTTGGCAAGCTGGGCTGATGTCGGAGATTATCTTTTGCTGGGTTCCTGGACATGTGGGACTTGCAGGGAATGAAGGTGCCAAAGTGTCTGTGAGGACTGGGCTACCAGACCAGCATTTCTTTTTTTCTTCACACTGATTACATGGCAAGAATACAGGCACCCCTCTGCGTTGCTTGGCAAAGAAGATGGGAGACAGCCCGGGGGAACTTAAAGTTGCATGCCATTGCGCCGCGACTGTTCCCATGGACCTATCCCCCAATCCCACTATAGCTTCAGGTTGCTTTCTGTCATCTTTGAATTGGACACACTCACGAGACGCACCGCCATTTGATGGTGCACTTGTCGGAACTTTATTGTGGGACTGCGTTGTCTCCCAGACTGTTCAGCTCATTCTTGTTGAGTGTCCTAGTTTGGTTAATCTTTGCGAACTATATGGCTCTTTGGAGGAGGCTGTCCTCCTCCACTTTATTTGACTCTCTTATAGGTTGCATCTTCCTGCACCGGTAGGGAGGTGGGCATATCCCCAACGCTGTAGTACGCTTCCTTCCTTCTGGTTGCCGTTTTGCTAATCTTTTATCTATTTTACAATTTTGTGTCTTCCTCTTTGTTCCATTTTATCTTGTTTTTTAATCTAGCTTACTATTAGGCTGTAGTGTGAGTACTGCCACCTTTGCCCTAGTAGTTAGTCAGCAGATGGGCTCATAAAATTATAAAAAATTATGTCTTTTGCTTCTTGCATAAAGCTACATCATGGGCTGGATCTCTCATCATAGCCACCATACTCTCCGTAAATTTCTCTAGTTGAAAATTGTTTAGTGATTCAAAGGCTGTCAAAAACCACCTGGATAACTTACTTTCATCCAAGACAGCCCAGTTCTACATTGATGGAATTATCTTTTTCCTCTCAGCTTTTCCTTATCCAGGGTCGCCATTCTTGATGAGTTGTTTCCAAAGATTTCTGTTTAGTGTACTTCTATTTAGTCCTTTCTCTCTCTTTGGCTGCACCCCCCCCCCCTTTCCTGTCCACAGAGTTGGATGATGTGTCTGTGGCTCGCTTACGGGTGACATCCTAGCCTTACTCTCATTCGGTTAAAGACCGATCCATTAAGGTTTGGGTAGAGACTTTATGAACGGGTTCCTTTCCTGACTACAACCCTCCCTATTTATCTAGGATTGGGACCTGTGTGAGTTGGGCTGGCTTGTCCCTCTAGTATCTAGGTTACATTGATGGAATTGTGAAGCTGCCAAATAGATAGACTGAAGTCAATAAAAAAATTAGAGTATATTTTGATGAATAAAAATGATTGTAATATAAATAAATTTCTTTTATTTCTATCCTTTAGTAAAGCTGAGGACTTCCAGATGACCTGATATTTAATTATTTAAATTGTTGGTTGCCCCTGAACTTCCCTTCTAGATTTTTTATATAGTTGTTGTGGTTGTTACCGTTGTTTTTTATTGTTACTGTTACCTTTTTTCTGGTTTAGATTTTTGTTTTTAGTGATCATTTGGCATTTCAGCAGCTCTGCCTTTGCTAGGACCAGACCAGTTTGTTTTGTTGATTTTTTAATGTGGATTGTAACCCTGACTTTATACAATGGCTTAAATTTTTTTTTTAAAGTTATAATTCTGTTGGTCATTGAGACCTTAGAGTAAGCAATGACTTTTAATTTAAGAATAAAAATTTATAATTTTAATGTTTGACTGATTTACTTAAAAAAAAAAATTTCTTTTCTTGCTCCATCTACTAAGAAAAACCTTTCCACTTTGCAACTATTTCTTCATTAACATTGATTTAATTTATAAAAGTAAAAAATTTAATCCAAAAAAACAGGTGTTAACTCCCCCTTTGGCATATTAGTATTAGTATATCTAATAACTTATTCTTTCCCATAGATTTGTCAAGTTTGAGATTAATCTATTACCCCCCCCCCCCCTTAATATTTCAGTAATGGAGTCTCAATTTCAGATGCTGTTTACATTGAGAGTCAGCGAGCAGATCAGCCCTTTTTTATTTGTTCTATTCAAGAATTTCGAAGGGTATGTGATCTGCTGTTTATCTTTCACTGCGAGGGGTGGAATGACACTACAGTAGGGTGTGCAATGCATTATGGAATGTGACTGCATCCTTGCGTAAATTGGGTAGTGATGCAGGGCTGACAATCTGCTCTTGGAGAATGTGACTCATCCTTATCCAAACCACGCAGGGTGTGGTACCCTGTGTACTATGTAGCCTAATACACTTGGTACCTGGAAGAGCTGCACATCATCCTTGCCTGAGTGCTAATTAGAGAATCCCCTTCACGTAATTGACTTGAACTCTGATGGGGCCAGGGAAAGTTGTGGGTGTGCTTTCCCCTCACTCCTCAGCACTCCTTTACTTTTTTTTATTATTATTTGTTAGTAAAATTATTATTATCATTCTTCTTATTTATTATTATTCCATAAGGGGCACGGTGAGTTGCTTTCCTCACCGCTGTGCTGACGGGACTCAGCGCCCCGTCCAGGCTCACCTTAGCCTCTTCTTCTTTCAGACAGCCTGTGTTTTTACCCTACCTCCTCACTTTCTCTACAACCTCTCCCACAACTTTCTCTGGCTGGCCTCTAATTTCACAGGGTACACGCCGACCAGCTTCCTCTCACTCAACTATCCTGGATTGGGGTGAGGGGCAGGGACATCATTCCCTCACCCCTGAGCTCAGGTCTGGGGTGGTGGGCTTTTATCAACCTGCTTCATCCCAACCCACACCTTCCTCACATCCCCTTTCTTTCTCCTTTCAATCTCTATCAATTTCATGCCGATGGGCTGCCAGGCCAGTAGGTGGGAGGATTGGCCTAAAATGGCGGCCGCTGGTTCTGCCAGACCCGTATTTCCCCTTTGCTGAGCGGGCTACTGTGTGGGGTGATTAGCATTTCATTGTGCGAAAATACCAGGGTCCCCATGCCCATGTTTAAAAAAAATTCAATCTCTCCCTTCACCAGTGGCAGAGCCACTTTCGGGCAGCTCCAAGGAAAAATGGAGGTCCCATCCTCCCTGTGCTTTCGCAGGGAACCCTCGAAACTACTACTACTGGAGAGGAGGCTTACTCCTCTCCCATACCTATGAGTGCAAGGGACTCCCCCTCAGCCTATTCACTGGAGTCACCTTTGGACGACTGTCTCTTTACAGTGGCAGTCGCCCAGGGTTGGCAAATCAAAAAACCCAGCCCTAAAAAACCTAGGTTTTATTACTGGTTGTTTTTTTTATTTGCTTTTTCAAATGAAATTTGAAAAAACTCGGGTTTTATTGTGTTTTTTTTAAATTATACTTTTTTTTCAAGAAATGAATGCTACTTATCATTATTTTATTCAAAATTCATATTTATGTTTATAATTTCAACAAATATGTATCAAATTAAGGTTATTTCTCTGATACTAACTCATAATAATTCATCTCTCCTTCTACAGGTCATGGCTATCATGGGTACCCATAATTCTGGATCAGTTATCTGTTCTTACCTTAATATAATTATTAAACTAAGTAATTAACAATATTATATGAAAATAAAAATAGCTATTCTTTTTCTATGTTATTCTAATGCTTGTAGAATTTGTATTTTGAAAAAACCCACCCCGGGCTGACGGGACTCTGCACCCTATCCGGCCCCAGCTTAGCCTCTTCTCCTTCTTTCAGACAGCCTGTATTTCTCCTGTACTTCCTCACTTTCCCTATAACCTCCCCCACAACTTTCTCTGGTTGTCCTCTATTTTCTCAGGGTAGATGCTGACCTTCTCAGCCAACTATCCTAGATCGGTGCTGGGGTGGAAGGGGACAATGTTCCCTAACCCCTGAGCTCTGGTTCAGGATGGTGGGTTTTTAAAACCTGCTTTATCCCCACCCACTTCTTCCTCACCACCTGGCCCCCCGTAAGGGGCGCGGCGATTTGCCATCCTGGCCGTCGTGCTGACGGGATCCAGCGCTCCGTCCGGCCCCAGCTTAGCCTCTCTTCCTTCCTTCAGATAGCCCGATTTCTCCCCTACCTCGTCGCTTTTCATACAACCTCTCCCACAACTTTCTCTGGTCAGCCTCTAATTTCACAGGGTAGAATGCTGACCTTCTTCTCAAGCCAACCACCCCGGATGGGGGCTGAGGGGGGAGGGGACATTGTTCCCTAACCCCTCAGCTCCGGTTCGGGATGGGTTTTTTTTAACAACCTGCTTCATCCCCACCCATACCTTCCTCACATCCCTTTTCCTCTCCTCTTCACATTCTATCTGTTTTACGCCGTGTCTAAGGTGGAGCCGCCATGCCGAAGGACTGCCAGGCCACCAGGCGGGAGGGGTGGTCCCAAATGGCGGCGCCTGGCTCTGCCGGGCCTGTAAGCACCTCTTGCAGTGCGGGCTACTGCAAGAGGTGGTGAGCGATTGCGTCCCGTAAAACAAAGAGGGTCACCATGCCCAATGATGAAAAAAAAAACCATCTCCCCTTAATTCCCCCTAAAACAACGGAGCCGCCCTCGTGCAGCTCCACAGAAAAGATGGAGGTCCCCCCCCCTGTGCTTGCGCAGGGGACCCTCCATACCTCTTTAACCGGAGAGGAGGCTTACTCCTCTCCTACGCCTACGGGTGTAGGGGACTCCCCCTCACCCCCTTCTCTGGAGGTGCTTTCGGGCACCTCCCTATCTCCAGCGGCAGTCCCTCCTTTGCTTTCTAAGGGGACTGCCAAGAAAGCCAGCAGGCAGCCCATTGCCGACCGCCCCTCGTACAAGCGGCTCGGTAGGGCAAACCCCCTTAGGGGGGAGAGGGAAGCCAGGCCCCTTCGGTCGATTCCCTCAAAAGACCTGCTGGCAAAAATATTAAACCTTGCCGGGGTCAAGGCCTGTGCCTCCCCACTAAAGACTTATGACGCTGCCAAGGGGACCTGCGATGTCCTGGGAGGGGATGGCCAACTGGAGGCCCCTCCTGTGATAGACATGGTCCTTGAGGAAAACCAGCCTCAGAAGGTAGGGCCTTCCATGGGGGGGAATCCGGGCTCGGCGCCAAGCACCGAACCCGAATCCGCCCCTATGCAAGGTCCTCATCAAACGGCTGTAGATTCTCAGGCAGTACAAGGAGGGGAGGGATCTCCTCCGGATGATGCCCCTGCGACCACCAGGACCTTATCCATTTCGGAGAAGGACCTGGCTGAGGCCGGTCCATCTGGCCTGGGGGCTTCTACCGGCGGGGGTGAGAAGCGGGTTCATTCCCCGCCCTCCTCTCCAAAAAAGAAAAGGACCAAAAAGACGAAGAAGACTTGGGGCTCCTCTCAATCCGCGGGGGCTACGGGGACGGATGGGTCTGCTGCCACTTTGGCAAGCGACCAAGCCAAGATCGGCACATCCGGGCCCTCTGCTTCCCCGGGTACGGAGCTCCTGACGATGACAAAGACCAAAAGTGCACAGGGCGGAGCCTCGATGACATCGGGGCCCCTGATTCAGAGGTTACCTGGCGTTTTCGAGCCCGCTGGCTTCAAACGCTTCCTCGTTATTCGCTCCACTGATGGCAGCATGTTGTCCAAGGGCAACATGATCCATCAGAGGAGAGGATTAGCTAGTGCAATTGGTAGAGAGCCGAAGGTAACCCGTTTCTCGGACGGGAGCCTTCTGGCGAATGCGGCGAATCCCGCCGAGGCGGCCAAGATAAGTGCTCTTCGGACACTTCATGGCACCCCGGTGAGTGTGACGCCGCACTCTACCATAAACTTTGTAAAAGGAGTAGTTTATGCGAGGGAACTCGTTGACTACTCCATAGAAGACATCACCCTAGAGCTGGCCGACCATGGGGCGGTCAAGGTCGAACGTGTGATGAGAAAACAGGGAGGGGCCTCGAGACCCACCCCTACACTCTTCGTCACGTTCGACTGTGACAAGCTCCCTGAGTCGGTGCGTGCCGGTTGGTACCGCTACCGCGTGAAGGCATTCGTGCCACTGCCGCGGCGGTGCTATTACTGTCACCGCTTCGGCCACACGAATCGATCATGTAGACGTGCAAAATCGGGGTCACCTGAAGTCTGTGTAAATTGCTCCAAGGTCGCACACGATAAGTCCAAATCGTGTGTGGCCAAGTGTGTCAATTGCGGAGAGCCGCACCCTGCTTCTTCGAAGCAATGTGGTGCATATCTCCTTGAGAAAGAAATCCTGGCCGTTCAGGCCCAGGATCGACTCTCATTCCGCGAGGCAAAGGACTTGGTCCTGGCGCGCCCGGCTCTGCCTGGGACGTCATATGCCTCAATAGTTAGCAAGGCACCCTCTGCTCCTGGCCCATCCAGGCCAACGAGCACGGTTGTTTCCGCGCCCATTCGGAGCCCTTCTGCGGGCTCTACCCAACCCGGGCGCTCCCCTGGTAAAGCTGGCGGAAAAAAGGGTTCATACCCTGCCCCGGCTAAAACCAGGGCTCCCCCCTCTTCCCCCAGCGTGACCGTTTCCCGTAAGGCGAAACGGCCACGCGCCTCCACCGAGTCGTTAGACTCACAGGAGGCAACACCCCTGAAGATGGTCGCTAGGCCATCTTCAGGGGTTCCTAAAGCTGTCCCCCGAAAGGAGGACAGCAACAAAGGAGCTTCGGCTCCTTCGCCCACGCCCCGAGGTGGAGCGAGTGGCTCGGAGACGGTGGTTCCTCGAAAAGAGGCCCCCCCGCCTCCGAAGCCGCAGCGCCCGCCTAAGGTTTCGAGGCGGAGGGAGGAAAAGACTCGCATGGCGAGCCCAACCTCCCCCAATAAGTCCTCGAAGGCGACAGCGCCCGGGGTTCTGCCCCCGGGAAGCGTACGGCCATTCCCGTGAGGGTCTTCAATTCGAGGAGGGCCCCCGCGTCTCCTCCGAGCTAGGCCTGGAGGGCATATTCCTTCAATGGAATTGCCGTGGACTCCGGGCCAACTGGGAGGAGCTGCGGAGGCTCGCCTCGTCCCGTTCCCCGTTAGCTATTTTTTTGCAGGAGACCATGCTAGGCGCGTGCCCCCTGCCTGCCCTCCCGGGGTATAAGGGTCTTGCGACCCCACCACCGCGGGATGGCCGGGCTGGGGGATGCGCGGTTTACACCTGGCATGATGTCTCCGTTCTTCCTTTCTCTTTAGATACCTCCTTTCAGGCAGTGGCTGTGCAGCTGCACCTGGACAGGAGGTATACTATCATTTCTGCGTACATTCCACCGTCAGCTGACTTCGATGCAGGGGACTTCCGCCGCGTCGTGGCATGGTTGCCGAGGCCCTATCTCTTGCTTGGAGATCTGAACGTCAGGCATCCTCTCTGGGGAGATTACTCCATAAATCCCAGGGGACAAGTCCTTGCCGATCTGATCGAAGAGCTTGAGATGGGTGTCCTAAACGTGGATGAGTTTACGCATCACTGTCCGAGAACCGCTTCATTTTCTTGCCTTGACCTATCTTTGTGCTCTTCGGATGCACAGCCTGATTTTGATTGGGGGGTGGTCGATGACCTCCATGGTAGTGATCACTTTCCCATTCAAATATCATTTTCCAGATGGCTGCCACCTGAGAGCCCACCTCGGTGGTGCTTGGTGCGGGCGCAGTGGCTGCATTTCAGGAAATGCCTTGATGCTCTATCTCAGTCGAGGAGCTTAGGTCGGTAGATGAGGCCGTTGAGTTCTTCTCCGACAACCTCATCGCCGCCGGCCTGACTACTATTCGCAGAACGTCTGGCAGTTTTGCACGTCGACCACTCCCGTGGTGGTCAGCTGAGTGTGAGACGGCCCCCAAACAGAAGCGTTATGCCTAGATGCGCTATAAGCGCCGCCCGAACGATTTCAATGTCGGTGAATTTTGTCGGGCTGGGGCTAGGTTCCGGTATATTTCGAAGCACGCCCGCCGCTCTTCTTGGTGGGCATACGTGCCTTCACTTAACGGGAAGACCCCTCTAGCAGAGATGTGGAAGCGAGTCAAAAGGATTCAGGGCAAGTTCTCGCAGGACCCCCCCTCCCATTCTCCAAGAGAATGGGACCGCAATCTCGGACCCCGCGTCCGTAGCGGAATCCTTCGCGACCGCTTTCTCCGCATTCTCTAGCCGAGATGCTGCTCCGCCAGCATTCAATGCACGCCGTGATTTCGCGGAAGGCCGCCGACTGGACCTTACCTCCAGAGGCGGAGAACCCTTCAACGGCAGGTTTACTCTGAGTAAGTTGCGTTACGCTCTTGCTTCGTGCGCGGACACCGCCCATGGTCCGGACGATGTCCTGTACGCCATGCTTCGACACCTGTGTAAGCGAGGCATGGCCTTTCTGTTAGATTTGTTCAACAGGATCTGGGTTGAGGGTCTCCTCCCAGATTCCTGGTGAATCGCTACTATGCTCGCCTTTCCCAAACCGGGGAGAGATCACTCTACTCCGGCCGGTTTCCGCCCAATCTCTCCAACCTCTTGCATGTGCAAGTTGATGGAGAAATTGGTAAATGTTAGATTAGACTTTTTTCTGGACAATGGAGGCCATCTGTCTTGTGCACAGTGCGGCTTCCGCAGGTTCCACTCCACGTCGGATGCTCTGCTCCGACTGGAAAATGCCGCCTGCGAGGCCTTGCTTCGTAGGCAGCACTACGCCACGGTGTTTTTCGATCTGGAGAAGGCCTATGATACTCATGGCGATACGGTATCATGGAGACTCTCCACACGATGGGGGCGAGGGGACGCCTCCCAATGTTTATATCTGAATTTTTGCGAGATCGTGGATTCCACGTACCGGTGGGGGGAGCCCTCTCCCGCTAAATGGAGCAGTAAGAGGTTGTCTCGCAGGAAAGTATCCTCAGTGCCACACTCTTTGCCCTGAACATCAACGGCATCACCTCGGTGATGGCGGAAGATGTTCTCGCTACGCTCTACATTGACGACCTTTCAATCTCTTTTTCTGCATCCCAGATGCCACCTCTGGAACGTCGACTCCAACAGGCATTGTACCGCGTCTCTCTCTATGCCGAAGCGCATACACTTCGTTTTTCTATGGCCAAGACTAAGGTGGTGCACTTCTGCCGCCATCCACGGCTCCACCCTGACCCAGACTTGTTTCTCAAGGGGGTGCGCCTGGAAGTGGTGCACTCGCCCCGTTTCCTTGGTCTCGTATTTGTCCGACGCCTCATCTGGGCGGCTCATATTCGCAGCCTTAGTGTCTGTTGTTCCCGTGCTATGGATATTCTCCATTCCGTGACGTTCAGCACCTGGGGTGCTGATAGGGCTCCTGTCTTACTTTTGTATTAATCCTTTGTTCGTTCTAAGATCGACTACAGTTGCGAGTTTTATGCACCCACTGCCGAGCATGTATTGCGAAAGGTGGACTCGATGCACCCTACCGGCCTTCGCCCAGCGACTGGTGCCTTCTGCACTTCTCCCATGGAGAGCCTACTTATCGATGTTGGGGGGATGCCACTGGCTCTGTGCCATGCACAGTCCATTATTTACCTGTACGTGCGAGCCTGCCGCTTCTCTCAGTCACCAATAGCTGAGTTATCAAATTAAAGCGCTACTTCATTTTATTATTTTTAATAAATTAAATTATTATAAATAACCATAATCATTAGTGGTTTTTATTTTCCTAGCAATGAATTGTTGGAAATTAATTGTATTGGATTCTGAATAGTTAGAGATGAATTGTATTTGGCTACAAATTGTTGGGGATGAACTTGCCCGATTCCACTATAAATACAGTAAGTAGAAAATACTTGACAAATGGGAAAATTGAATAAAAAATACTTTTATTAGCATATATATAAATTTAGTACATTTTTTACTTCAGCTTTGTTTGTATCAAGAGAAAATTCTTTTATAAAGGGATAAACCAAATCATTTGGCTAAAAAGATTCTGAATATACAAATTAATTAGATTATCAAATTGTCAATTTAGCTAAAAATTTCTGGATTTTTGAGCGTATCCAGGACTAAAGATGAAGGGCTTTAAGGGTTAAAGAGCTTTCTGCCATGATTGATCACACCTTATTTCCTTTCTGGCTTATTTGATGGTCTAGTTAACTCTAGGTAGATTGAGATAGATTGAGGTTGTTTGGTGACATGTTTAGCTAAATAAAATCCCATGTTGTTGCAGAATAATTACTCCGATCCAGGATGACCCCACAAGGTATGCTCCAAAAAGGCTGAATGAAATACTCCAAGCACTCTGGAAGCTTTGGGTCACATGTGGTAACAAATAGTCAAAGGTGGTACCTTCCAGGGTGTCCTGGGCAGAATGGGAGGCTCCATTGGCCCAAAAGCTCCACTGAGCTCTTGAAGGAGTTTCCTAGCCCTAAACCTTAAAGCGACCAGGGTGTGACTGGCATCTCTTTGAGAGCATCATAGGCACCATGGAGATCGCTGTGGATGCAAAGAGAGCCTTTGGCGACTGAAGGTTGCGACATGTTCAGGTGTACAGGTGCATAATGCATTGTGTACAGCGCTGAACACATGGCATCTCCATAGCATCAACAAGTAGTTTCTCAATGGGGAATGTATGGAAAGCACTTGTCGCCAGGCAGAGACTGGTGAGATGTTTTGAGTTCACCTTCTGCAATACATGCTTAGCTGAAGCGGATGTGTAAAACTTGCAACCATAGTCATCTGGGTCGGGCTGGAGCCATGGATGTTGGCAGAAGTGCAGCACCCTGGTTTTGGCCAAGGAAAACAAACCTGTGTTTTGAAATATCGTGAGATGCGGTTTAATTAATGCCTCTTGGATTTGATGGACCAGAGTTGGCATCTGGGCCCCACCCAAAAAGATCAAAAGGTCATTCATGTAGAGTGAAGCGTGAACATCTTCCGGGAAACACAAAGGTGAAACTGTAGATGTTTAGGGCAAAGAGTGTGACACGGCGGACACAACCCTGCAGGCCATCTTCCTCCTCCATTGAGTCATAGGGGGCTGCCCCCACCCAAAGGCGGAATCCACAACCTTGCAACAACTTGGAAATAAAAATTGGCCCACATCTTTGAGTGTGTCCATTAGATCCTATCTCTCTCCTTGCAGTATCATAGACCTTTCTCCAGATAAAAACCACTGTGGCCTAGGGCTGTCCATGGAGTAAGGCCTAGTAGATGTCATTTTTTTAGTCGGAGCAGAGCATCCTAAGTGGAGTAGAACTCACAGAAGCAGCAGTGTGCCGAAGACAGATGGCCTCTGCTGTCCAGGTAAAAGACTAGTCTAACATTTACTAATTTCTCCATCAACTTGTACACGCAGGAGATTAGGGAGATTGGGCAGAAACTGGCCAGGGTAGGGTGAGGTCTCCCTAGTTTCCGAAAAGTAAGCACAGTAGCCATTTGCCAAGAATCTGGGAGGATGCGCTCTGTCCAGATCCTGTTGAACAAATCTAACAGAAAGGCTATGGCCCACTCACCTAGCTTTCTAAGGATGGCATAGGGGACATTGTACAGACCAGGGGTAGTGTAGTCGCACCAAGCAAGAGGAGAATGCAACTCACTCAATGTAAACCTGCCATGGAAGGGTTCTCCGCCTCTTGAGGTAAAATCCAGTCTGCTGCCTTCCGCGACCTCACAACGTGCATTGAATGCTGGTGGAGCACCATCCCAGCTAAAGAATGCGGAGAAAGCGGTCACAAAGGACTCATCCAGCTATTTAGCTTTAGGTTCTAGTATATGTTCAGTCCTCTTAGGGAGGTGGGCCTCTCTTCAGCACTTGACCATTCCTTTTTGGCTTTCTTTGTTTCTCTCGTTTGTTATTTGGTTTATTGACTCGTTTTATTTGTTTTCAAGTTGTTTCATTTTAAATTTTCTTTTAAGGTAGCCTAAAAATATGCTTGTGATTTTATTGGCTGCCAGATCCATGCAGATGAATAAAAACAATTTTTTTTATAATATAAGGAAAAGCAGGATGTACTAATTCAAAGTAGAAAAATACATTCATGCTACTGAAATGGTTAACAGATGTGGCATGATGCTGTTGGTAATGATATAATCATTTGTTGAGTGTAAGTTGCTCTGTCAATCGATAGAGCTAAAATATTTCTCATTTTTTTTTTTATTTCTCATTGAAATTTTCTCTCCCCTTTTTAGAGCAAACGTGATAATCTAATGGTGAATATTAAGTGGTTTTATCGTCCATCAGAAGTTCCTGAAACAGTTTATCAACTACTAGTCCAAGACAGGAATACAGAGAATAGTAAGTAAAGTACATCATTAATGAGCAGTTTTCCTTTACTGCCCAAACAAATAGGTTTTTTTCTCTATGTATTTATTAAATACATTTCATTCACTTCACATGTTTCTTCAACATGTAGCAGCATGCTGATCAAATGACTGAATAAAGACACTATGAGAACTAATTTCTTACTTAAAATATACATGAATGCCTTTATGTGAGGTGCGATAAATGGCATGTGATAAATGGTGATTAAGCTGCTAGTTGGGGGACCCCCCCCGCCCTAAGTTTTATCTTATGAATGCTAGCTACCATCCCTTCATAGTAGTTAATCCCTCTCATTGTGGAGCCAAGTGGGTATGTGGAATATAATTGGAAAAAAGATGTATGGTAATCACTGTTTAAAACAGTGTGTGTAAATGTTTGCTCTATTTGAGATAAACATGAAGGAGAATGAATTTGTGTGTGAAGTGTCATCAGATGTAAATCATTAGTATGAGAACAGAGCGTGACAGTACTATTAAGTGAGGAATGGCATGATGCAATAGCTTGATAGGAATGTGTGAGCTTGAGAATTATAGAGGGAAAGCTGTCTTGTTCTTGTGTATAGTCTCTGTAATGATATCAGTTAAGCTGAGAGAAGTTTTGTAATTTTATAGAATTAATGGAATCACGACTCACATCTGGTCTATGATTATTCATAGAGAAAGTAAGGTACAAAGGTATTTGGAGGACCTTTAGAGTAGAAAGCTAATAATGCATTTTTCTTAGTCTAGTATTGTGTATGCTTTAATATGGGTGTTTTAATGATTAAATAGGTGCTTATTCAGTTTATTTGAGAACATGTTGATTGATGTACTTAAACCTGTTTATCTGGAAGAGCATGCCAAGTTTAAAAAAAAAATTAAGTATAAAGTTCATAATATTTGTCTAACAGTGCTTTACAGTGCCAGCAAAAAAAGCTAATCACCCTTCATAACACATGTATTTTTTACATATTTCAGAAAACTATAAAATATGTTCTAATGTAGATATAGACTTGGGGTAAACTACGTTTTGTAGAGCAGTCATTTGGCTGCTAGCAGTGGTTGTGAGTGGATGTGTCATCAAGTTCCAGTGCATACTGTGCACTCACAAAATAACAACTCTTTTTTACTAAAAGTGCTGCAAAGAAACAACTATCAAGTGACAAAATAGGTGCTATTGTTGCATTACATAGGCTGGAAAATCACAGAGACAAATTGTAAAACATTTAGAGATATTTCAAAGTACTGTGAATTTATGGGTTTCCTGCCATGTAAGTAATGATGTTTCTGGTACTCCAGTCCGAAAAAGTGGTAGTGGGAGACCTAGAAAGATGAATTTACATACTGAGGAATTAATAAAACACACTGTGTTAATGAAACCAACAATAACAGCAAAAGAAATTAAGTCTAAGCATCATAATTTGCTTAAAGATGTATCTGAGCGAACAATTCAACATCGGCTGCAAAAGGAGCTATGGTTGCCATCTCATCATGCTGCCAAGAAACCTTTCCTGAATGTTGAAATGCACAAGAAAAGAGTTGAGTTTTGTAAAAAGCACATCAATTGTTCTGTTAATGATTGGAAAACAGTTCCATTTAGTGATTAATCCTCTTTTTTAGCATTCAGAAGCTGCCCCAAAATGGTGCGCCGCCCTCGTGGCTCAGATAGGATGGATCCTAAATACACTATCAAGACAATGAAACACCCTCCAAGTGTGATGGTTTGGGGTTGCTTTAGCTATTTTGGTAAGGGGCCTTTATTTTTTCTTCCTAAGCACGCAACTATGAATGGTGAATTATTTTTAGCCATGCTAAAGGAAAAACTTCCACCGACACTGGCATGAGAAAACAACTTTTATACATGATGGGGCACCTTGTCCTACATGACAAAAATCGTTAATAAATGGCTCAACGATAAGAAAATTGGTGTTTTAGATTGGCCTGGTAATAGTCCAGATCTCAATCCGATTGAGAATCTATGGCTTATTATAAAAAAATAAGGTCAAATGTCTCACAATACAGCCTCAATCCCCAACCTCACAGAAGCCATCAAAAAGGTTTGGTGCACTGAGATATCACAAGAAATGTGCCAAAATTTGATCAAATCGATGCCAGAACATCTCAAACAAGTCATTAAGAACAAAGAACATATGACGAAATACTAGTATAAGGTAAGAATGTACATAGATTAGTTTTAAACACTTTTAAATATTGATTGTTTATAAAAAATAGTACAATTCTCATGATGATCAGATTTTTTTGTCAGCACTGTAATTTAATGGCCATTTGTTCACACATATTCTAATAGGGAATCAAATTATATTATCATAACCAGGGGATTGTGGGATGGCATGGAAATGGTTGATTCACAGTTTCCTTGGTCTTGTTTTCAACTGGTGCCTCTCCCGTGAAGCACATACGAGTATCTGCAACCTTAGGGCCTCTTATACATGAGCCATGGACATTCTTTGTTCTGTGATGTTATCACTCAGGGTGCTGATAGGGGTACCACTTTGTTGTTTT
Source organism: Ceratothoa steindachneri (assembly GCA_963969495.1). Classification (NCBI taxonomy): domain Eukaryota; kingdom Metazoa; phylum Arthropoda; class Malacostraca; order Isopoda; family Cymothoidae; genus Ceratothoa; species Ceratothoa steindachneri. Next base: position 9,148,347 of record OZ018324.1, read on the forward strand.
ATTGTTCCTTTGTTTCCCCAAAGCTTGACTACAGATGCTAATTTTATGCATCCACACCCTAGTCTGAATTGCAGAAGGTGGACTCGATCCATCACACCAGTCTCCATAGGACCACCAGTGCCTTCCACACATCCCCTTGTTGATGCAGGAAAAATACCACTTGTTCTTCATTAGGCACTTGTACATGGATCTGGCATCTTCCTCAGTCACCAGTGCTGCATCTCATTGAATCCACACAGATCTGGACTGTGCTATGCCGCCAAGAGACACCACTTATATCCTATGCCCTTTGGGTTTAGGGCTAGGAAACTCCTTTGAGAGCTTAATGTAACACTCAAACCAGTGGTGCCTCTGGTTCTGCCTAAGACACCAATCTCCAGGGTACCACCTTTGTCTATCTATCTCTGCACTTCTGCTTTCAAAGCTCCTCTAGTTCTGGGAGTATTCTGTTTGTCCTTTTTGGAGCACACAATGTGTCAGACTGGATCTGTGGCACTGTATAAGGATGGCTCCAATTCCAAAGAGGGCGCCAGCTTTCATGACGTGTCTTCTCTGTTTGAAACAACCAGGCTCTACCAGGTGGTTTGTTTGTCTTCATGTGTGAGCTGGTTGCAATACAGAACTCTGTACAGGAGATAACACATTGTGCTTGGTTCCCAAACTGGATTGTGATTCATAGTGACTCACAAAGTACCCTGAGTGCTCTTGGTGCTTTGGAATATCTGCACTTTGTGGTTTGCACTATCCATGATGTATCAAGATTATCTTCTGCTTGCCTCCCTGACATGTAGGGGTTGTAGGGAATGACTTCATCAATGAGGGTGCCAAAGTTCTGTGATGGCTAGGTGACCCAGACCAATTTTTTGATCTTCCTCACAATGACTATATGGTAAGAAGCAGCTTGTTTCTTTGGGCTGCTTGACAAAGAAGATGGAAGACAGCCAATAGACTTAAAGTTGTGCCATTTGATAAAGCACTCACCCTGCACCTTACTGCCACGAGTTTATTGTCCCCAGTCTGTTCAGCACATTCATGTTGTGTTCCTTTTGGGGATCTTTGCACATGTTACCTGTCCTGGCACCAGGATGAGCAGGGTCACTACTGTTTGTCTCTAATATTCTGAACAAGTTTGTACACCTGACTCTGGACTGACTTTTTGGAGGTGGTTGTCATCTTCATTGTATTTTACTTTTTTTGTTTTTAAATGCATTCTTGGGGGCACTGGCAGAGGGGTAGGCCTCCCTCTGAAGCTGAAGCATGCTTTTTCTGTTTTTGTTTTGTCTTTTTCCTTGTTTTTTATTTGTTTTTTTAGGGGTTTTTTTCATGTGTTTTAATGTAACCTAATTACTAGGCTGCCCTTTTCTTTACGGTGACTTATCCCCTATGATTCACTCACCAGTTAAGTGCCTTTTTTTATGGTGACTTATCCCCTTTGATTCAGTCACCAGTTAAGTGCCTTAAAAAAATGAAGTGAGTGAGTGGCAGTTATTTAAAAATGGTTTCTGATAGTTTAAGTTGGAGAAAATGTTTATGAACTGTTGCTATTCTAAAGGTTTAATGTATATATACAAAGTGAATGAATATGAGACAATGCATACAATTTTTCCACCCCCTGATATGCTAAGATATTAAATTACCTTAATACATAAAAAATTAATTGGTGACTAGAATAAGTTGGTCAGCATATATATATATATATATATATATATATATATATATATATATATATATATATATATATATATATATCCTACTCCTTTATTTATTTTCATATAACGGTTAAAATTAGTTTTTGTTATTTTTCTCCATCTCTATATCTCACATTTTCTTTCTTAAGCTTACAATGGTCATCTTCCTTAGTGTCATGATGCCAATTTTCATTTCTTTGAGCCTTTAAAATATATATACATCTGAAGATATTTTTTTATTGGGATACAAAATGAAAATATATTGATTTATTTTACACTTGGAGAGTATGAAGTAAGGAAGGTCCACTAAGTATAAAGCCTATTTACCTGACTAAAATCTACATATTAAAGACTAAATTTGTCCCATTCCTTCTTTTCAGACAATAAATCCCTTGCTATTGATGGTCCTGTGATAAAATCGCGTGAACTCTTCATTTCGGATGCTACAGATACCTACCCTGTTTCTGTATTACGGGGATTATGCAGAGTAGATCATTATGCAGACATCCATGCTGTGAGAGATTTCACCCCGGATGAGAATTCTTTCTTCTACATTCTTGGGTAAATTTTGCATCTACAAATGTATCAATTAAATAACCTTTTCTGGGAAATATCCTATCTTACATATTTTGTGATTTCCTCACTCCCGATACAATTTATTTCCTAAATTGATTTATTTGAGAGTAATTTTATTAACTATGCTAAAATGATATATGGATACTTGCAAAAAAACTCCAACCTTTTTTGTATAATAAGGTGAAATCAACTTCATACTTGTCACTCCTGATGTAGGGTACTGCCCCTAAGCCAGCTGCTGTAGTGAACCAGATGGGGTTCTTCCAAAGATCCTACTCTCCATGTTTTGACCTGTGTCAAATAGCACTGAGTGCAGATATTGGTCTCAGCAAACCAATGTGGTCCTCATAATTTTGGATGATGACTGCATTAGAACTTGACTAGGGTGAGCTGTGTGCATCATGTGAGGGAAGTTATTTATGACTTAATGTGTGAAGGAAGAGAGTTGAAGAGATGGTTTGTGCCCAGAGATTAGTTTGTATTTATTTGTATGTGTGTCAGAGAACTAACCCCTATTGTTGCTGGATAAAAGGGGCTTCCCTTTTACCCTTTCTGATGTAGAGCTGCCCCCAAATTGCTCTCTCTGTAGTTGGGAGATGCCTTCCCCTACTATGCCATGGGGGAGGGGTTTTTTCCTTCTATGTTTGTGGGTAAATGCGATTACTCTTTACTTTCAAGGGAGTCGCACCCAAGTAGCCTCCCTCTTTAATGGGGAGACAGCTCCCGCCCTTTGGCTTTCTCAGGGACTGCTCCCTATTTCTCATGATGGAGAGGGCATTTACTCTCTTCCTTTTGGCACCTATTCTTTGGGAGCTGCTCCCAACTGGCTGCCTCTTTAGTGTAGAGGTGGCCCACTAGTTTACTTTCTCAGGGCCCCCTCCAGAGGAAAAATAAAACCTGGCCCTGATCTATCCTCTACTGCGGTTACTTTGGGGGAATGACATGCATATCTGCCATGTCTTCCTGTGTTTGACTAGCTTGTGGGTCCCTCATATGCATATGATGCCAATAGGCCAGGTGCTAGATGTGATTCCTAACACCTTGAAGGGGGAGGTCTTGATGGAGCAGCAACATCCTTTCCCAGTTGAGAGGTAGCCAAGATCGAAGGACTAAGATGGCCCGTTTCAGGAAGGACAGTCTTCCCTGGGAGTGGCCACCACCCTGGTCTCCATTTGGTGACTGGTGCCTTCCACACATCCCCTGTAGAGAGCCGCCTTGTCGATTCTGCGGAGATGCTGCTCACTTTATGGCATACACAGTGCATTGTGCTCTTGTACACGCTAGTCTGGCATCTCATTTGGTCACCAATGGCTCACATTTCATCCCGGGCTGATCTTGACAGAGCTCATGCCAATCCTGCCATAAACCTTTTTGATTTAGTGCAAGGCAACTCCTTCGATAACTCACTGTAGCTCATGAGCCAGTGATGCTGCTAGTTATATCCAGAATGCCACCCTGGATGGTACTAGCTTTGTACATTTGTTGCCAGTCCTACTACCAAAGCTTGTACAGCACCTGGAGGATGTCCTTCATATTCTTTAGAACACATTGCTTCATGCTTAAGACATGCCAGTGTACACAGATGACTACAAATCTAAAGAGGTGGGAGGGTCAGCTTCGATGCCTTCTCCCTCTTATCTGAGGCCATCGGGGCTCTTCAGGGTGCTTCATTTTTCTTCACTGCTAAGTTGGCTGCCATCCATCGCTCAGTATTGGAGATTGTGTTGTGGTCAGTTTAGATACCAAATTGTGATCTTTAATGAGTCAGTGCACTGAGTGCCATTGAGGCATTAGAATCTCCCCGCCTATTTGGTCGCTATATCCTTGATGCCACAGCTGTTGCTAGCGGGGGAATGTCAAAATTATTGTCTTCTACTGGGTTCCGTAACATGTAAGGATTGTGAGAAATGTACGACCTGATGAGGTCAGCAAACCGTATATAAGAGTGGGGCAACCAGACCAGCGCTTTGCTCTTCCTCACTGACTACATGGCAGGAATAAAATCAGTCTTTTGGGCTGCATGGCATAGAAGCTGGGAAACAACCATTAGCAATCTTAAGTTGTGTGTCATTATGTTGTGCCTTTTCCTGTGGACCTAACCCTTGACAGTTTCAGATCAATTTTTTGTGGCCTCTGAACTGGGTGCACTCACAGGATGCAGCGCCATCTTACTGCTTGTCCAGCAGTTGTAGAATGTCTTAAGTTTTGGGGGAGCTTCGGGTACACTACCTGCCATGGTACTGGGATGAGCATGGTCACTACTGCTTGTTGTTTCTACTTGGGATGGGTTCCTACCCGAATCTGGCATTATATAGTTCTTGGAGGAGGCAGGCCACATTTTAGGGGTGTTTGGGTGCATGCTGTGGCCCCTGATAGAGGCCTTGCTTCCACACTTAATTTGGCTTTTCTTTTTCCTATTTGCCTTTTTGTTTTTTTTAGCACAATCTTTTTTATAATTATTAATAATGCCTAAGAATAATCTAATCTTTATTTGTGGCAGCTCTGCCTTGATTGCAATTGCCAGTTGAGCTTTTATAAGGAAAAATCGGTGAGACTAGGTCAAGCCAGGATGTTCTGAGCATGGCCAGGAGTATCCTCACAGTCATGTACCAGAGTGAGTCTGTCCCATCTGTTGCGCTTGGTACCCAGAGGAACTGCACATCCTCCCGGCCTAAGTGTAAATTAGGGAACCCCTGTCACTGTGTTGCCTTGAACTCTGATGGGGCCTTGGAAAGTTGTTGGTATGATTTCCCCTCACTCCCTATCAGCGCTACTTTACCTTTTTTTTGTTATTGCGAATTATTATTATCATGTATTACACTGGGTTACCCCCTAAAAATATTTTTGTAAGTCATCTAAGTGTTTTCAACTGATCTAGGACAAGTTTACACTGCTGAATCTGAAAATGACATCCGTTTACTTCAATCAGGTCAGGTTTTTATGCTAAGTTGATTTCTTTAAAAACCTCTCATATAACTAAATCAATTACATTTTTGTGACATTTTCAGGTGATTTTTGTTGGTATTTCTCATCTGAAATGGGTATTTAAGATAGAAAAACATCATTTTCTAACACAATTTATTAATTAAATGTTACAAAAGTTGATTAGTATACATTGAATAGTAGACTGATAAAGGTAATTACATGAAAATTTGGATATTAGCTCGTCATTATTCAGAATTCAGGGCATGAAATTTTGTTTCTCCAAATTCCTAAAATGCTTAGCTGTAGGGATGTCTCTCTTCAGCATCCAGCAGTAATCGGCCATCATGACTGCATTTCAGCCTCTCTGATTACCTGCTCTCCATCTCTTTCATCTTCTGATGGAATCTCTCCCACTGCTCGCTACTCATTGATCTCATATTCTCAGGAAACTGATCCATATGTGAGAATGAGTAATGCATTTCGATGCACATGTTGCATCTGAGGTTTCTGAAAGCAGTCAGCAGATTGGTGAGAAGTTCTGTGTAGTTCCTGGACCTTCTCGTTACCACAAAAGTTCTTCACGACCAGAACAAAAGCCTTCCATGCTTCCAGTTCCACTTCATTCATTGCATTTCCAAACTCGAGCTCTGATTTGCTGACAGAGTTGAGGACCTTCAAAGATGCCAGCTTTCAACTTCTCTGTGGTGAATCCTGGAAAAGCGTGGCATAAGTAAGCGAAGTAGTCACCCTTCTTGTCCAGAGCTTTGGTGAACTGTTTGGTCATGACGAACTTGATTTGCAGTGATGGGAAGATTATCCTGTCTCTCTCCCCCAAAGGGTTGTTTATGACATTCCTTGCTCTGCAAGGCACCAATTCCTCCCATCCAAATCCTTCTTTGTGTAATGCTGAGCTCGGTCCCTACTGTCCCACATGCACAGAAAGCACAAGTATGTAATTCCCAAATGTGTATGGCCACGATTGCCTTGTTTGAGGCAATGTGGCGTGTATCTCCTGGAGAAGGAAATCCTGGCTGTTCAGCCTACGGATCGTCTCTCATTTCATAAGGCTAAGGACTTTGTCCTCTCTCGCCTGGCACTGCCTGGGACGTCCTATGCTTCAATTTAAAAAAAAAGGCACCCTCTCCTCATGGCCCCTCCAGGCCTACAAGCAAGGTCATTTCTGCGCCCATTCAGAACCCTTTTGTGCCTTCTACTCAGCCCAGCCATTCCCCTGGTAGAGGTGGCAGCGTAAAGGTTTCATGTGTAGCCTCTTCTAAACCCGTCTCCCTTTCCCCATCATGACCATTTCCCATAAGGCGAAACAGTTGCATGCCTTACTTAGTCGTTAGCCTCATAGGAGGCAAAAGAGGTGCGTGATTTCATCATAGGTGAATTTTGTCAAGGAGAGGATAGATTCTGGTATGTTTCGAAGACAGTCTGCCATTCTTCTTTGGGCATAATGTATTCACTTAACAGGAAGAACCCTCTTGCAGGGGGATAGCTCTCACAGGCCTCCAGGACAATGGAACCACAAATTCAGACCTCATCCATAATGAATTCATTCATGACTGCTTTATTTGCATTTTCTAGCCAGGATGCTGCTCTGCCAGCATTTCTTGCATGTTGTAGGCTGACTAAAGGCCACAGACTGGACTTTCCTTCCAGAGATAGGAAACCCTTCAATGACCTACCTGTTTGCACCAAGCGACCTACTTTTCTGGATGATGCCATGTATGCAATGCTTTGACATTTGGGTGAGCTTGGCATCGCCTTTCTGCTAGCTTTGTTCAACAGCATCTGAATGGTGGTATCCTCCTAGATTCTTTGGCAATGGCTACTGTGCTTGCTTTTCACAAACTGGAATGAGACCACTCTACCATGGCTGGTTTCTGCGCAATTTCTTTGATTTTTTACATGTGGAAGTTGATGAAGAAATTGGTGAACATTAGATTATCTTTCCTGGGCATGGTAAGCCACTTTTCTCCTTCACAGTTTGGCTTTTGCAAGTCCCATTCAATGTCAAATGCTCAGCTCTGCTTGGAAAATGCTATCTGTGAAGCCTTCCTTATTGGACAGCATTTCAAACATGTTTTTTGAGCTGGATAGGGCCTATGGTACCTCATGGTGATATAATATATCATAGATACTCGTATCTTCCAATCTTCATATGAGTTTTTTGTGAGATTGTCGATTCTGTATACAAGTGCTGGGAGCTCTCTCAGGTCCAATAGTGCAGAAAGAGGCTGTCCTGCAAGGAAGTGTCTATAATGCCACTCTCTTTGCCTTGAGCATCAATGTATCACCAGTGTTTTTGGAAGATTTCTCACTCTTCACTATGTAGACAACTTTTTATCTCTTTTGGTGTGGTTTCTGTTTTCTAGGTCCAAAACTAGTAATGCACTTCTGTTACAATTCACGACTCTGACCCAGACTTGCTCCTAAATTTAACTGACCTGAATATGATAGTCACACCATTTCTTTGCTCTTTTTTGTGACCAATGACTCATGTGGGAGACCCATATTCGCAGCCTTAGGATCTCTTGTACTTCCACCATGAAGATTTTCGTTCCATGACATTCAGCACTTGGGCTACTGAAAGGGCTACTCTTTTGACTTTTCTAGCACTCGGTTTTTCATTTGAAGCTAGCCTAGAGAGAGAATTTTACACTTTCACAGCTAAGTGTAAGGTGACTTGTGCCTTTGCACATCTTCAATAGAAAACTTCCCACTGATGCTATGGAGATGCCGCTCACTTTGCACCATAATACAGTGCATTATATGTTGTGTGCATGAGCCCAGCGTCTCAATCACACAATGGTTCTCATTTCACCCGTGGCTGATCTCAACAGTTCCTATGCCAGTGAGACACCTTAAACCTTTCGAGTTTAGGGCAAGCCTGATATAGCTCTTGGCTTTGTGGCACCTTTGGTTCTGCCTAGGATGCCACTGTGGAGGGTACCACATTTGAATATTTGTTGTCACATTTCTGCTCCCAAAGCCTCTACAGCTTTTTGGAGCACATGCTATGTCACACTGCAGCTGTGTTGGTGCACAGAGATGGCTTCAAATCCAAAGAATGGGTTAGCTTTCATGATGTCTTCCGCTTGTTTCAAATTGGCAGGGGCTCTACTGGGCACTGCTTCTGTTTTTAAAGCTGAGCTAGTTACAATACACTGCTGTATTAAAGAGATTGGTTCATGCCCCAGTCAGAGACCAGATTGTGATATATAGCTACTCACAGAATGCCCCGAGTGGACTTGAGGCATTAGAATCTCTGCACCTCCTGGTTGCCAATATCTGCAATACCATGGCTGCGGCGAGCTGGGTGAATGTAAAGATTGTCTTCTTTTACGTTTGTGGACATGTAAGGATTGCAGTAAATGATCGTGCTGTTGATGGCGCCAAAAGATCTACAAGGACTGGGTGGCCGAACCTGTATTTTGCTCTTCTCTGATTACATTGCGGGAATTGGATTAGCCCTTTGAGCTGCATGGCTAAGAGGAACCTATAGTTAGGCACCATTGCGTCCAACTTTTCGTGTAGATATACCCCCCCCCCACCCCTCCTAATCCCTTGATGGTTTGCGGTGATTTTCTGTCACCTCCGAATCGGGCACCTTGCAGTATACATTGCCATTTGATGGAGCACTTTCCTGTACCCTAATGACTGTGTGGTCTCCCAGAATGCCTAGCACATTTTTGTTGAATGTCTCAATATGGGGGAGCTTTGCATACATAACCTGTCCCGGTACTGGGATGAGCATGGCCCTTACCGCTTGTCCCTTTTATTTGGGATGGTATTGTGCACTCCATCTTATGGAATCATTGAATTTCTGGGAGAGACCGCACCTCATCTTTTGTATATAGGTTTGTTTGTTTTTTTTGCAGGATGTTTGTATTCATGCTCAGCCATCTTGCCATGTTGACTCTTTCTTCTTTCCATTTTGTTTATTCTAGTTTTTGTTTTTTAAGTTGGTTGTAGTTGTCTTTTTTTTCTTTTAAATACTTAGCCTATTTATAGGCTACTGTAATTTTGATGGATATTCCCTTGCTGGTAGTCCCCAGTATAGATCTTAATTAAAAACAAAAAACATGAAACAGTTGGAACTAGTGAATGAGAAAATTATTTTTTCAAAAAGCAGTAAATTGGTTAGCTGGAGCGCACTTCCTTCTTGCCTTTTTGCTTTGTTTTTTATTTTTAGCATTGTTATTTGTTTTTTAATATAGCCTAGTAATAGGCTGGGTCGAGTACGGCTACTTATGCCTAATAGGCAGTCGTCAGATTGGCTCCTAAAAAAAATTATAATCAGAATGACTTTGGGAAGTTTTACACCTTGTTAGTTATTGGGATGGTGAGAGGCTTCCATTAGCTATGTCAAATGAAAAGTCCCAGTTTTAGTCAAGTTGTGACCTCTCAGTCCCTAGTACTATTCCTTTTTTTTCTCTCAAGTCAAATACTTTTTTAAAAAACTTTGACTTTAATAAAGTTTAGTCTCTACTTGGAAATCTCCTATTCAAACTATGTACCCTTCACTCATCTTCTTTATTGTTTTAACTTTCTCAACCAATTCCTTTGCTTTAAAAATAAAAATACTCTTTCCGCTTCTCAGGTACAATCCAGAGACACGACGCCTGGCTTCAACTCAAGGAGAAATTCGAATTGGTCCCTCACATCAAGCAAAACTCCCAGAGTATCGGTGAGTGTTCCAAGTCATCCCAAGTTTTCCCCCGCAATTTTCCTGTTTTTTTTTTTTAATTTTACTAATTTCATTCCCCATTATGAGATCTACCTTCATTTTGGAGGTCGCTTAGTTTCCAAAAGAGTTGCATCCCCTTTCCCTCCCAAGCATACCAAGTAGTTTTCTCTTTTAGACTACTAGGGTATGTATTTTCTACACATTTTAGCAACTTTTCACAAACTTAACAAGTTATACCCTGTTTAGTGTTTACTAAAATTAATAAAAATATATAATTCTAAAGCTTTTAGTTATTAATATTTTTTCAAATTTCTTGCCACACTTCTGCTCCCAAAGCTTCTACACTGGCGGAGTATTATATTCAACATTTTCGGAGCACACTTTGTGTCATGCTGGAACCGAGCCAGTGTACACAGATGGCTCCAAATTCGAAATGGGGTCGGCTTCCGGTTGTATCCCCTCTCTTTGAACTCGGCCGGGCGCTACCCGATGATTTGCGTTATTTTCTCTGCCTAGTCGGATGCAATACCCTGCTCGATATGGGAGATTATGCGTCATACCCGGTTCAGAGATCAGGTTGTGATTTATAGCAACTCACAAAGCGTCTCCGCAGCCGTGTCCAAGCTATCCGTGATTCTACCATTGCCGCGAGCCGGCCGGATGTGAAGATTATTTTCTGCTTTGTTCATTGACATGTAGGAAATGACAGCGCCCAAAGTGTCCACGAGGACTGTGCGACCTGGAATCAGGTCAGCCCTACAGGCTGCCTGGCAAAGAAGATGGGAGACAGAAGATGGAAACCTAAAGTTACGTGCCATCGCGCTCCGACTCTTCTCGTGGACATATCCTCCTGTTTCAGATCGCTTCCTGTCATATCCGAATCGGACACACGCGTGACACGCACTCCAATTTGATGGATCACTCGCCTGCACCTTACTGCGACGATTGCATTGGGCCACAGGCTCTTTGACACATTCTTGTTCAGTGTTCCGGATTGAGCGGGATCATTAATGTTTTTCCTTAGTAGTTGAGACGGGTTCGTGCACTCAAGACTTGCAGACTTTACGATTTGGGGGGACGAGATTCTCCTCTTCCATTTTATTTCACTTTCTTTGGCGTTGGGTGCATACTCCGGGCGCTGGTGTATGTAGCCCTCCCTCTGATGCCAGTGCAAGCCTTTTTGTGATTATTGTTACCTTTGTTAATTTTCCTTTTAAATGTAGCCTAAGTTAGACTACTTTCTGTTGTTGTTTTGGGGGGGAGGGGGGAGTTTCAGGGACTCATGCCCCCAAAATATGCTTTCATTTCTTCTGTGCCCTTACTGGCCACTGCAAGTTCAGATAATGAAGGTAAGGAAATAAAATTTTGACCACCTCTGAATCTCTTTTTTCCTTCATAGGGGTAGCAACATAGGAAGTCATCAGACAGAATTGTCTGAAGAAGAGGTGAATTGGGAAGAGCGCCGCTGGACGCCAGGAGCCACTCATGATACTAACCTCCTAATGTACCTGCGGGCAGCAAGGTCAATGGCTGCTTTTGCTGGACTCTGTGATGGGGGCTCGAATGTGGATGGGTGCAATGCTGCTTCCAGGGATGACACAACCATCAGTGCCCTTGATATTGTGAGTATTATACTAGCAGGGAATATCTTGTTGATATGTCTTCTTTGAATGGTCACTGTATATACACATATTTTTCTTATGTAACAACCTTTCACATTCATTTGGGTTAAGCCTTCTTACTAGATAATGAAACCTGCATAAAGATCATAATGACAATCAGGGGCAAGCCTGAATGAACCTGGAATAGTTCTCATTAGGGGCTAAAGAACAGTAGTACAATCTATTTTGTCAGCAGCAAAGGACTATTTGGGACTCCTGTTTTAAGTTTTGTTTAATTCGAAGAAAAAAAACAATTGCATCAGCGGAAAGTTTGTGAGATCTATAAAGAAAGTGGTGAAAATATGTGGAAGATATATTAGCTGTAGATCCTCCTACATGCCATAATGCTTTGAGGGCATGCAAGATTCAAAATGTCAGCTTCACCACAATTGCTTGTGCTCTACCCGATACTCATTTGGTAGGACTTAAGTGAGAACCTTACTTGGAGAGTACATCGTTATACTGAAACACTACTTGGAGTGTATATTGTTACACTGGAACCTTATATGGAGTTTACATCATTACAGTGGAACTTTACTTGAAGTGTACATCACTACACTAGAACATTAGTTGGAATGTACATCGTTATACTGGAACATTGCATGGAGTTTACATCATTACACAGGAACCTTACTTGAAAGGTACATTGTTACACTAACCTTACTTGAAGTATACATCATTGCATTGGAACCTTACTTGAAGTGTACCATATTAAAGTGCAACCGTACATGCAGTGTACATCATTATACTAGAACCTTAACTTGAGTGTACATCATTATACTAGAACCTTAACTTGAGTGTATATCATTACACTAGAACCTTACTTGAAGTGTAAATCATTACACTTGAACCTTACTTGAAATGTACATTATTACACTGGAACCTTAGTTGGAGTGTACATCATTATACTGAAACCTTACATGTATTGTACATCATCACACTATAACTTTACTTGGAGTGTACATCATTACACTGGAACCTTACTTGGAGTGTACATCTTTAAACTGGAACCTTACTTGGAGTGTGCATTATTACACTAGAACCTTACTTGAAGTGTACATCATTACACTTGAACCTTACTTGGAGTGTACATTTTTACACTGGAGCCTTACTTGGAGTGTACATTATTATACTTGAGCCTTACTTGGAGTGTAATCATTACACTGAAATCTTACTTGTGGTGTACATGATTATACTGGAAGCTTACTCGGAGTCTACATCATTACACTAGAACCTTACTTGGAGTGTACATCATTGTATTGGAACTTATAGAAAACCAGCCAAATGGAGGAGGTACTGTTATCCTGGAAGAAGAGTTGAGGATCTTGTCGATTCATTAGAAGATTTTACAAGCTGAGATACCCAAGACACAGCTTATATAATACATATCGGTACTAATAATGTTTTATCTACAAGTTTCGAGGAACCTCTAGCAAAGTGCCGCCAACTGATGAGGAAACTGAAAGAAAGGAGTCAGAACATCGTGTTTATATGTATCCTTCGGAGAATAGGTGCGGCGAATGTTTTCTATGGAAGAGCATCCTATATTAACAACTCTCTTAATTTTCTTTGCCGGTTAAAGAGCGTGTACTGCATCGATTTTTGGGAGGATTTTTACAAACAAATGGAGTTATTCTAGAAAGACAACCTTCATCTAAATGGGGTGGGCGCGGCAAGGCTAGCAAGAATAATTAATAATTCTTTTTTAAATTTTCAGACAAGACAGCATCAGGGGGTAGAGAGCACATAGGCAAGAGTGGCTCACCATGCCGTAATAATAATTTACCCTTTCAAAAAACAAATTTACATGTCTACTGTAACACACGGAATATTCGAAATAGGCTGAACGAATTAAATGTTTAGTGCACTTACGCAGCTTGTATATTATAGCAATAATGAAATCATGAGCAGAGACATCTAGGAGAGACTATATCAGCGAATTGCAACTACCAGGTTATAAATTAATTAATAAAGACCTATGTATAAACGATGTGGGGGGGGGGGTACTACTGTACACCAAAAATCTTATAAGTTTATTGGAGGTAAGGTTAAAAATAATTGCACTTTATTAATTGGGGATTTAAATTGTAGAAATATTAACTATAAAACGTTAAATGTAGACGGGGATGAGCATAGGCTATTGGAGTTTATGGAAGAAAACTACTTAACACAATTAGTTAATGAACCAACCCGAGGTGAAAATATCCTAGATGTAATTCTAACTAAAAACATTAATCTTATCTTAAGTATTAGTATCGGAGAAGGTATAGGTTCTAGCGATCACAAATCAATAGAGTTTGATATTAATATAAATCGTAACAAGGAAAATAATATTAAAGTGTCAAATTTTAAATGTGCAGACTTTAATTTTAATGGCTTCAACCGCAAGTTTAGAGAGATCAAGTGGGATCCAATGTTAGGAAATGTTAATCAGTGCTGGTCCTCTTTCACCGAGCAGTTTAGAGAATTAGATGAGTAATTCATTCTGTGAAAAAACAAATGAAACACCTCAAGTAAACCAAAATGGTGGAATCATGATTTCAAATTGAAGGATAGGAACTGTACATACAAGCGTCACAAGTGTAACCTATGCAAAGAAAATAAGCAAATTTACATAGCCTGATGAGGGAAACATGTCAGAAGGAAATACAAAGCGCTAAAAGAAAATATGAAATTTAACTTGCCAAAGAAAGTAAACATAACCCTAAGAAGTTTTGCAATTAGGTATCCAATACAAACTTGATAAAGGAAACAATAGGAACTATCAAAAATGAGAGTAACAAAATAGTTTCCGATACAGAAAAGGTAGTCAATATATTAAATAACTTTTTTGTATCAGTATTTATAAACAAAGATGAACATAATATACCACAAACGAGCGATGTGATAAACTTTAATGAGCATAACCTTTTAACCAATATCAAATTCTTCGAAGCAGAAATAGATTTTTATATCAGTAAATTAAAATCCAGTAAATCTCCTGGTCCTGATTTAATCTATCCAGCACATTTAAAAGAAATTTGAAATGTGTTAGTGGGACTGCTAATAAAATCTTTTACCAAATATTTAGAAGTAGGTGTCGTGCCATTAAATTTTAAGTTAGTGAATATATAACTCCTATTTTTAAGAAGGAAAAAAGAAATTCTAACCAATTATCGACCCATAAGTTTAACATTCATCATAGGTAAATTAATGGAATCCATCATTTGTGATAGGGTGATTGATCATTTGGAAGCGCATAATCTCATAAATGATAGTCAACATGGCTTTAGATGGAATCTTGAATAATCTTTTAGAATTTTATGACAGCATGATTAAAAGTTATGATGAAAGTAGATCTTTGAACATAGTTTACTTAGACTTCGCTAAGGAATTCAACACCGTTCCTCATGGGTGATTACTGACTAAACTTTTCGCTCATGGAATTAGGGTAACCTACAATGGATAGAGTCGTGGTAAGTTATAATGATAATACAGAGAGTAGTTTTAAGCGGTAAATTTTCAGAGTGGAAAAATGTAACTAGTGGCATGCCCCTGGGGTCTGTGTTGGGACCATTGTTGTTCCTTATTTATGTAAATGATATGGACACTGGCCTACTTGGTAGATTATCCAAATTTGCGAATGACACAAAAATTTGGGATCAAATTTTAAATGAGAATGATAGCAAATTAATTCAGCAGGATCTAGATAAAATCTTTGAATGGTCTAATAAATGGAACATAAAATTAAATTTAGACAAGTGTAGAGTTTTGCATGTAGGTTAAAATAACCCAAGTTTTAACTATGAAAGGGTGGTAAAAATCTTATCTCCATGGACGAATTAAAACATTTAGGGGTGCGGGTTTCAAAGGATCCTAAGTTTAACAAACAGTGCAACGAAGCGTGTAAGAATGCGCACCGAATAGTTGGATTTATAACATGAAGTTTTCACTACAAACACCAAGATATAATCATACCTCTATATAAAAGGTTAGTTAGGCCACACCTAGAATATGCGATACAATTGTGGTCACTTTATACACATGTAAACATCAATAAAATGGAAAGAATTCAACCATGGGCAACTAACTAATGCCCTCTATTAGAAATAAGTTGCATATCAAAAGATTAAATATATTAAGACTACCGACTCTCGAAACTAGACGCTTGCGATGTGAGCTTATCGAAGTATTTAAAGTTTTAAGTAAATTTGAATACGTAAATTATGAAAAAAAAATTAAGTACGACCATAGATGCTATCACACGTAACAACGGTTTTAAACTCAAAGGACGGAGGTTTTAAACAAACATAGCGAAAAAAATAATGACCTTTAAAATCACCGATAAATGGAATACGCTCCTCACAAAGGTTGTAAATACTAGTAGTATGAATAGTTTTCTAAACAAAATTGGCAGTTATTTTACGAATAATGATATTGTTTAAATACGGAGCTCTGTTCTGTTGTGGATTGAATGACGCGTGAGTAAGCACCGTGGCGACAATGTCCAAAGGAGGACTACTAGCATATTAGTATTCAGTGGGACTGGTCTTTGAGTGGGCTAAGTAGTCCTTGTTGGCTCCCTGGAACTATGTGTACATCATTACACTGGAACCTTACTTGGAGTGTATATCATTACACTTGAATCTTACTTGGAGTGTAATCATCACACTGGAACCTTAGTTGAAGTGTAGAATGTTACACTGGAACCTTACTTGACATGTACATCATTACATTAGAGCCTTAATTGGAGTGTACATCATTATACTGAAACCTTACTTGTTTACATTGTTACACTGGAACCTCTCATGGAGTGTATATCATTACACTTGAATCTTACTTGTAGTGCACATAATTACACTGGAACCTTACTTGAAGTGTACTTGATTATACAGGAACCTTAGTTGGCATGTACATCTTTACACTGGAACTTTATTAAAGTGTGCATCATTACACTGGAACCTTACTTGTAATGTACATCATTACACTGGAATCTTAGTTGCAGTGTACATCATTACACTGGATCCTTAATTGGCATGTACTTCATTACACTGGAGCCTTACCTAGGATGTACATCATTACATTGGAACCTTACTTCAAGTTTACAATATTACACTAGAACCTTACTTGGAGTTTACATTATTACCTTGCAACCTTGATTGGGGTGTATATCATTACACTGCAACCTTACTTGAAGTGTATATCATTATACTGGAACATTACTTTGAGTATACATTATTACATTGGAACCTTCCTTGGAATATAAGTCATTACACTGTAACCTTACCTTGAGTATACATCATTACATGAACCTTACTTTGTGTGTAATTTATTACACCGGAAACCTACTTGGAATGTATATCATTACACAGGAAACTTACTTGAAGTTTAAATTGTTACACTGTAACCTTACTTGGAGTGTACATCATTAAACTGGAACCTTAATTGTAGTGTACATTGTAGCGGCGGGATCGCGAGTCCCTAGCCAAAAGTTCCCGCCGCCCTGAGAAGGTCCGCTCGGTGGTTCAAGAAGAGGGTATCGAGGAGAGAGAGTATTTTCTAAATTTAATTTACACACAAAAAAAGAAATCAACCACAACCCCAGAAAACAAAAATGTAAATTTACCCAATTTCCAAAATATTAACTATCTTAAACCACAACCAAAGATATTTATTTATATATATATATATATATATATATATATATATATATATATATATATATATATATATATATATATATATATATATATATATATATATATATATATATATATATATATATATATATATATATATATATATATATATATATATATATATATATATATATATATATATATATATATATATATATATATATATATATATATATATATATATATATATATATATATATATATATATATATATATATATATATATATATATATATATATATATATATATATATATATATATATATATATATATATATATATATATATATATATATATATATATATATATATATATATATATATATATATATATATATATATATATATATATATATATATATATATATATATATATATATATATATATATATATATATATATATATATATATATATATATATATATATATATATATATATATATATATATATATATATATATATATATATATATATATATATATATATATATATATATATATATATATATATATATATATATATATATATATATATATATATATATATATATATATATATATATATATATATATATATATATATATATATATATATATATATATATATATATATATATATATATATATATATATATATATATATATATATATATATATATATATATATATATATATATATATATATATATATATATATATATATATATATATATATATATATATATATATATATATATATATATATATATATATATATATATATATATATATATATATATATATATATATATATATATATATATTTTCTATATATATATATATTTTCTATATATATATATATTTTCTATATATATATATATTTTCTATATATATATATATTTTCTATATATATATATATTTTCTATATATATATATATTTTCTATATATATATATATTTTCTATATATATATATATTTTCTATATATATATATATATTTTCTATATATATATATATATTTTCTATATATATATATATATTTTCTATATATATATATATATTTTCTATATATATATATATATTTTCTATATATATATATATATTTTCTATATATATATATATTTTCTATATATATATATATTTTCTATATATATATATATTTTCTATATATATATATATTTTCTATATATATATATATTTTCTATATATATATATATTTTCTATATATATATATATTTTCTATATATATATATATTTTCTATATATATATATATTTTCTATATATATATATATTTTCTATATATATATATATTTTCTATATATATATATATTTTCTATATATATATATATTTTCTATATATATATATATTTTCTATATATATATATATTTTCTATATATATATATATTTTCTATATATATATATATTTTCTATATATATATATATTTTCTATATATATATATATTTTCTATATATATATATATTTTCTATATATATATATATTTTCTATATATATATATATTTTCTATATATATATATATTTTCTATATATATATATATTTTCTATATATATATATATTTTCTATATATATATATATTTTCTATATATATATATATTTTCTATATATATATATATTTTCTATATATATATATATTTTCTATATATATATATATTTTCTATATATATATATATTTTCTATATATATATATATTTTCTATATATATATATATTTTCTATATATATATATATTTTCTATATATATATATATTTTCTATATATATATATATTTTCTATATATATATATATTTTCTATATATATATATATTTTCTATATATATATATATTTTCTATATATATATATATTTTCTATATATATATATATTTTCTATATATATATATATATTTTCTATATATATATATATATATTTTCTATATATATATATATATTTTCTATATATATATATATATATTTTCTATATATATATATATATATTTTCTATATATATATATATATATTTTCTATATATATATATATATATTTTCTATATATATATATATATATTTTCTATATATATATATATATATTTTCTATATATATATATATATATTTTCTATATATATATATATATATTTTCTATATATATATATATATATTTTCTATATATATATATATATATTTTCTATATATATATATATATATTTTCTATATATATATATATATATTTTCTATATATATATATATATATTTTCTATATATATATATATATATTTTCTATATATATATATATATATTTTCTATATATATATATATATATTTTCTATATATATATATATATATTTTCTATATATATATATATATATTTTCTATATATATATATATATATTTTCTATATATATATATATATATTTTCTATATATATATATATATATTTTCTATATATATATATATATATTTTCTATATATATATATATATATTTTCTATATATATATATATATATTTTCTATATATATATATATATATTTTCTATATATATATATATATATTTTCTATATATATATATATATATTTTCTATATATATATATATATATTTTCTATATATATATATATATATTTTCTATATATATATATATATATTTTCTATATATATATATATATATTTTCTATATATATATATATATATTTTCTATATATATATATATATATTTTCTATATATATATATATATATTTTCTATATATATATATATATATTTTCTATATATATATATATATATTTTCTATATATATATATATATATTTTCTATATATATATATATATATTTTCTATATATATATATATATATTTTCTATATATATATATATATATTTTCTATATATATATATATATATTTTCTATATATATATATATATATTTTCTATATATATATATATATATTTTCTATATATATATATATATATTTTCTATATATATATATATATATTTTCTATATATATATATATATATTTTCTATATATATATATATATATTTTCTATATATATATATATATATTTTCTATATATATATATATATATTTTCTATATATATATATATATATTTTCTATATATATATATATATATTTTCTATATATATATATATATATTTTCTATATATATATATATATATTTTCTATATATATATATATATATTTTCTATATATATATATATATATTTTCTATATATATATATATATATTTTCTATATATATATATATATATTTTCTATATATATATATATATATTTTCTATATATATATATATATATTTTCTATATATATATATATATATTTTCTATATATATATATATATATTTTCTATATATATATATATATATTTTCTATATATATATATATATATTTTCTATATATATATATATATATTTTCTATATATATATATATATATTTTCTATATATATATATATATATTTTCTATATATATATATATATATTTTCTATATATATATATATATATTTTCTATATATATATATATATATTTTCTATATATATATATATATATTTTCTATATATATATATATATATTTTCTATATATATATATATATTGGGCCTTACAACTTTACCCTGGCCACACACACGCAAATAAGGAAATGTTTAGGGCTTCACAACCAGATTGCCAAGTGCCACCATGTGAGTCTGTTCAACTTTCTTCACCTCTGGGAGCACTATTACCGGTATGGGAAGGGGGGGGAGGGAAAGGGAGGCGGGCCCGCTTTCTTGAGGGAAGAGAGGTTCCCTTTTCTTAAGGGACTGGAAGTTCAACTTCAGCCAAGGCGAATGATTCGCACTCAAGGATGAGGAAGTGGTGGCTCCAGTCAGAGCGGAAAGTGCGAGGGCTCAGGCCCCAATCGATGTGTCCCTTTACTGCCACACGAGAGTTAAGATTGGCTTCAGCCGTCTCTGAAAGCCAGATGTCGATGACAATCGGTACCACGGAACTGGAAAAGAGAAGGCACATTCAGTCACCTATTCACTGCCACACTCAAACATCTTTACTCCTAACTCATTCAACCATATCCACTCTCACACAATCTTCACTCACCTATCTTCCGTCTAGGAGGCTCTTCCTTCCTCAGTCACAAACTTTACTTCCAAACTTTTACCTACACTTTCTAAAGAAAAATATTTGCTGAAAGAATCCGCCTAAAAAGAAAACAGGAGATGAATGGGGGAGCACGATAGAGATCCATCGAGTCCCCCCACACAAAGCAAAGACGGTGATCACAGATCCACACACACACATTCTGCAAAAGAAGAAAAAGATTAGACATAGGGAAGGTGAGGCGGACAACCAAACTACTACAACATCATTATATTGTAACCTTACTTGAAGTGTACATCATTATGCTTGAACCTTACTTGGAATGTACATTATTATACTGGAACTTTACATATATTGTACATCATTTGTAAAGATAGGCCCTCGTATTCCCATGCCTTCCCTTTCTCATCATAGTTTATGGTGTTTACTGCAGGTCAACTCGCTTCGAGGCTACCATTTTTGGCCTAAACTTCTGTAACTTACCAGCCTAATTTGTGTAGGGGAAGTGACTCATCCCCTCCCCTTGTGCACCACTTCCCTTTTCCCCCTTCAGACGGAAGGATATAAATGGGGCTGTGAGTCCTTTTAATTTATTTTGTTGCGAGGATTCTGCCTTGATTGCTCTGCTGAATTGTTTTCCATCACTTACCTTTGATGTTCATTTGTGGAGACCCGTACTGGATTCCTTCGTGCAGCGAGTATTTTTTGCCATTGATTCCTGCCAGCGTTGTCGCTGCATCGAATTGTGCTCTTCCAGTTAAGCTTGCAAGTGTTCTCCTTTGGGAAGCTGTTCACACCGGGCACATGAAAATTCTCCCCTAGTCACCTTGCCCTCTCCTCTTTGGAGAATTCTGTCATCTCGAATTCCTTCTCTCGGATCGTTGGGCTTTCTGTGTTATCGTTCCCTGTGGTCTCGACGCCTTTCGCCCCGATATCGCCGTCTGTGGGTTTCTCCTCACTGAAGACCGTCATCGGATTCACCCTTGTGGAGTTGGGTCAAATTCACTCATCATCGCCGAGCCTCTTTTGCCCGGGTTTCCGACGTGGGTTATTGTTTCAATGCTCTGGTATCAGGTATTTTGGAGTATTTCTTTCTTCTTACGTCCTTTTTAAATTAATTAAGTTTTATTCATGTAACTTTGGGCCTTCGGGTACAGGACGTAAGACAGGGAGGTTATTCCCGGAACACCTGTCACTAGAGTAGCATAGCCTATTTCATCTTCAATGGCGTGTGTTGTTTCAGCATTAAGCACATTATTCATATAACCCATTTTGTATGTGCGAATATCTATTTGGTTAGAATGACTTGTGGTTGTTAGATGGTGATAAGCATTTGTGACGTTTCTTATTATTTGATGTAACCCTGTATAATTTGTTAGCAGTCAATATATTTCATTTTGATTTTGATGTAAATAATACTGTTAATACTTTTATGTGTGTATTCATTTAACCCCTTGCGGATACCTCATAATTTAGCACCGTCCTGGTAAATTCTGGTGAATTTCTGGTAGGCCTTTAGATCCCTGGTCTTCTATAAATCTCTTGTGCGTGTTTTATTTGGGCTGTGTGAACCAGGTTCAGCGATAGCCTTCACATCATTACACTAGAACTTTACTTGGAATGTACATCATTACTCTAGAACTTTACTTGGAGTGTACATTCTTACACTGCAGCCTTACTTGGAGTGTACATCATTACACTGAAACTTTACTTGGAGTATACATCATTACCCTTAAATTTTATTTGCAGTGTACATCATTGCCCTAGAACCTTGGAGTGTACTGTGATACACTGTATCCTTCCTATTGTACACAGATTGCTCCCATTCCAAAGGATTCAACACTCTTCTTCCTTGTTTGACCCACATGGGAGTACCATGTGTAGACTTCCTCTCCTGAAGGAATGCCACATCCTCCTAGCCTGAGTATTCACAAGAAGGTGTTGCTGGCCAGAGTTGACTTCAACTCTGGCCAGGCTCGGTGAAGCTTAGGCATTTCCCTGATCCCTTTATGCACCCTCTATTCTCAGACTATCCCCTCCTTTACCTTTTCTAATATCTTTCTAAAGACCTGACCAGTTTCTTCATGCTGTCAGAAGAGAGGCTTTTGCAACCTCTATAAATAATGCCTTCAGTCTTGAGGGCTCCTGGGCATTAGGGCATGAATAATTGAAAGTGCAGTTTATGCCCCAATAAGCCCTTCCCTGCATCTAATGTACTGATCACTATCTTGCAGCCATTCTTTGATCCATAGGCTGTATTACCTATGGGCACAAGCTTTACTACTTTATTGGCTGCCTTGCCACATAGGCCACATGACATCTTGGCCAGCTGATTATATGGCAGGAATCGAACCATTCCTTTGGGCTGCTTGGCTTAGAAGCCTGGGGATGGCTATTCTAGCCTGTTTTTTCCTGTGGACCTACTTACCCAAGGCCTTTTAGATCATTCAGGCATGGGTAGCAATTTGATGGTTTTGTACAGGTGGAGGCGATGATCCTTTCTGTATTACTTTATTACTTTGTATCCTTATTTCATTACCTTTATGGATTACCTTAACACTTTATTCACTCAATTACATTAAAATTCAGTTTGTTGGAATTGCAAAGTATGGAGCTACAAACCAAACTTTACGAAGGATATTTATCACAATTAGTGTTCAATATTTATTTCTTTTACCTAAACATACACTAAGACCATAGAATTCTTGCAAATATATGCAAGCTATTGTCAAAATCATACAGAGTGGCACAAAGTATTAAACAATGAAATGTACCACAATACAATTCATATAAGTGAGCTTACTTTTCCTACAAAATAATATTTAAAATCATGTCAGTACTGAGTGCTTCCTCATTTTTTCTTTTTAGGAAGTGAGATATCATTATTATATGACTTTGTAAAATAACCAATAATATATTTGACAGATGAAATATATAAATGAAATATTATCTTTATTGAAATAGCACATGAACAAGACAGTCATATGATATAAATAATTTCTGATGATCCAATGAGCTTTACAAGAAAAACTCTTGCAATTACAACATATCAAAGTTGAAATAACTCATAAGTGCTCTTACAAATACTGAAGTCTGAAGGGCATTGAAAGCCACCTCTATATTGATAAAACAAGAAATGAGATTTCATGGTTTTAGACATCTTTAATAGGTATGTTGGCTTTTCAAAAACAAGAAGTTAAAAATGGGAAAATAATAGTAGATTGGATGTAAATGTATGGACATACTCTTAAGTATACATTGTGTTGGTGAATATAGGCCTAAGTAGATCATAGGTGAACAAAAAAGTTAAATTGTCTTGATCTTATGCCTAGCTTGTGAGCATCCCTCCTAAAGTATTCTTTAAGAATCTTTCTGTATTCTTTAATCATTGTTCCATTTATAAATTGAAGTATGAAGTGTACCAATGCTTTGCAGAGAAATTGACCCATAACATAATAGAGCCGCATATATGTTTTACAATGGCACGTGTTTTTTTAGAAGATCAGCATCGCCACTTTTATTCCATATATACCTGACATAATTTGTGCTGAACAGGTCAATCTTTATTTCATATGACCATGGCACATTGCTCCAAAAATTGACCCTGTAAGGGGCGCCGCGATTTGCCTTACTGGCCGCCGTGCTGACGGGACTTAGTGCCCTGCCCAGCCCTAGCTTAGCCTCTTCTTTCTGACAGCCTGTGTTTTTACCCTACTTCCTCACTCTCCATACAGCCTCTCCCACAACTTTCTCTGGTCAGCTTCTAATTTCATGGGGTAGAGGCTGACCAGCTTCCTTTCACCCACCTATCCCGGATCCAGCTTAGGGTTGTGTTTTTTAACAACCTGCTTCATCTCACCCACACCTTCCTCACATACCCTTTCTTCCTCCTTTCTCTGCCTATCAATTTTACTCTGTGCCCAAGGTCGGAGCCACCATGCTGATGGGCTGCCTTCCGGTACCGCCACTTAAAAAATGGAGCCCCTCTTCCCCCTCTGTGTTTTCTCAGGGGGCTCTCCAAATTTCTTCTACTGGAGAGGAGGCTTACTCCTCTCCCAGGCCTATGGGTATAGGGGTCTCACTCTCACCCCTTTCTTTGGAGGTGCCCATGGGTGCCTCCCTCTTTCCATTGGCAGTCCCTCCTTTTCTTTCACAAGGAACTAACAAGAAAGCAGGCGGCTGAAAATCAATGTGCTCTAGGTTGAAGCGGATTGATAGCGCCAACCCCCTCAGGGGGGCAAAGGATGGCAGAACCCATCGGTCCTTGCCCCCTAACATCCTGTACTTGTGCGCTAAGAGCGTACAGGTGGTCACTGTACATGCCCTCCTCTCTTCCTCGACAGATACCAGTTTGCTGGCATTAGGTGAAAAAGGAACCTTGAATGGCATCTGTGATGTCTCGGGGTGGGATGGCTACATGGAGGGAGCTGTGATATCGGGAAGGGATGTCCACATGGTCCCTGAGGCGACCCCACCTCAGATGGTAGGATCTTCCATGGGGTCGAACCTGGGCTCAGTGCCAATCAAAGAACCTATGTCCGCCCCTATGCAAGCTCCTACTGAGACAGCTCAGGTCCTTGAGGACTCACAAAGAGAGGAGGGATCTCCTTCCCTGGCTGGTGCTCCTATGGCAGGCAAGACCTTCTTCATTTCAGAGAAGGATCTTTCTGAGGCTGGCCCATCTGGCCCAAGGTCTCCTGTTGGTGGAGAGGAGAAGCGGGTTCATTACCCGCCCTCCTCTACTAAGAAGAAAAAGGACTGGGGGGAGGGGGCTCCTCTCCCTTCCTGGGAGCCGCAGGGACGGACGAGTCTGCTGCCATTTCAGTAAGCGACCAACCCAAGATTGGCACGTCCAACCCCATTCTCCCACGGGTTGAGACTCCCAGGCGAAGACCAGAACTGTGCTGAGTGGAGCCTCAATTTTGTTGGGTCCCCTCATTCAGAGGCTACCTGGCATTTTTGAGACCACTGGCTTCAAACAATTCCTTGTTATTCACTCCACTGATGGCAGCATGTTGGCTAAGAGCAACATGATCCATCAGAGGAGAGGTCTAACTAGTGTAATTGGTAGAGATCCGAAGGTGTCCCGTTTCTTGGAGGAGAGACTTTTGGCGAATGCGTCGAATTCCTCCGAAGCGGCCATGATTAGTGCCCTTCAGACACTTGATGGCACGCCTGTGAGTGTGATTCTGCACTCTACCATGAACTTCATGTTAGGAGTAGTTTATGCGAGGGAACTCGTGGACTACTCCATAGAGGACATCACCTTAGAGCTGGCCGACTATGGGGCAGTCAAGGTCGAACGTGTGATGAGAAAACAGGGAGGGACCTCGAGACCCACCCCTACACTCTTTATCACGTTCGACTGTGACAAGTTCCCTGAGTCGGTGCGTGCCGTTTGGTATCGCTACTGCGTGAAGGTATTCGTGCCACTGCCGCGGAGGTGCTACTACTGTCACCGCTTCGGCCATACTAATCGCTCCTGTAGACACGCAAAGTCGAGATTAACCAAAGTCTATGTAAATTGCTCCAAAGCCACACACGATAAGTCCAAATCGTGTGTGTCATTTGCAGAGAGTGGCATCAAGCTTCTTCAAAGCAATGTAATGTGTATCTCCTTGAGGAGGATATCCAGGGTGCCCGGCGCTCCTGGGACGTCGTATGCCTTAATTTTAAAAAGACGCCTTCTGCTCATGACCCCTCCAGGCCTACGAGCATGTTCGTATTTGCGCACATTTGAAACCCTTCTGCGAGTTCTACCCACCCCGGTGCTCCCCTGATAGAGCTGGCGGCACAAAGGCTTCAAACCCAGCCCTTGCTAAAACCAGGGCCCCCCTACCTTTCCCCAGCATGATCGATTCCCGTAAGGCGAAACCGCTGCGGGCCTCCACCGAGTCGTTAGACTCAGAGGAGCCAACACCCCTGAAGATGGTCGTGATGCCATCTTCCGTCGTTCCAAAAGCTGCCCCCTCCGAAAGGAAATGCAGAATAAAAGACATTCGGCTCCTTCGCCTACAGCGAGTGGTAGGTTGGGTGGCTCGGAGACGGTGGATCCTTTCTCTTGCTCGGAGATCTGAACGGTAGACACCAACTTCATGGAGACTACTAGATTAATCCTAGGGGTTAGGTCCTTGCTGACCTGATCGACGAGCTGGAGATGGGTGTCCTAAATCTGGCTGAGTTTACGGATCACTGCACGAGAACTGCTTCATTTTGCTGTCTCAATCTGTCTTCGTGCTCCGAATGCACAGCCTGATTTTGGATTGTGGTGGTCGATGACCTCCATGGTACTGATCACTTTCTCATTCAAATATAATTTAGTGGGCGGCTACTCCCCGAGAGCCTGCCCCGGTGGTGCTTTGCGCGAGCGCAGTGGTCCGCATTTCAGGAAATGACTGATTTCTCTGTCTCAATCGAGGAATCTAAGTCTGGAGATGAGGCCGTTGAGTTCTTCTCCGGCAACCTCATCGCCGTGGGCCTAACTACTATTCCTAGGACGTCTGGCCGTTTTGCACGCCGACCACTCCCGTGGTGGTCAGCCGCATGTGAGACGGTCCTCAAACAGAAGCGTTATGCCTAGATGCGCTATAAGCGCCCCCGAACGATTTCACTGTCGGTGAATTTCGTCGAGCTAGGCCTAAGTGCTGCTATATTTCGAAGCACGCCCGCCTCTCTTCTTGGCGGGCATAGATGTCTTCACCTAACGGGAAGACCCCTCTAGCAGAAGTGTGGAAGCGAGTCAAAAGGATTCGGAGCAAGTTCTCGCAGCTCCCCCCCGTCCCGTCCGTTTTCCAGCAGAATGGGACCTCAATCTTGGACTCTGCGTCCGTTGCGGAATCCTTCGCGACCGCATTCTCTAACCGGGATGCTGCTCCGCCAGCATTCAATTAGCGTTGTGATGTCGCGGAAGGCCGCCGACAGGATTTTACCTCTAGAGGCTGAGAACCCTTCAATGACAGCTTTACTCTGAGACAGTTGCCTTCCGCTCTCACCTCTTGCGCGGATACCGCCCCTGGTCCAGACAATGTCCCGTAGGCCATGCTTCGACACCTGGGTGAGCGAGGTCTGTCCTTTCTGTTAGATTTGTTCAACAGCATCTGGGTAGAGGGTATATCGGATGCTCTGCTCCGACTGGAAAATGCCATCTGCGAGGCCTTCCTTCGTAGACAGCACTACGCATCGGTGTTTTTCGATCTGTATAAGGCCTATGATACCGCATAGCGATACGATATTACGGAGACACTCAATATGATTCGGGCGAGGGAACGCCTCCCAATCTTCATATCAATTTTTGCGAGATCGTCAATTCCGCTTACCGATGGAGGGAGCCCTCCGGATCAATGGAGCAGGAAGTGGGTGCCGCAGGGAAAGTATCCTCAGTATCACACTCTTTGCCCTAAGCATCAACGGCATCACCTCTGTGCTGCCGGAAGATGGTCTCGCTACGCTCTGCTTGGACGATCTTTCGATCTCTTTTGGTGCGGCCCAGATGCCAACTCTGTAGCGTCGACTCTAACAGCCATTGAACCTTGTCTCTCGCTATGCTGAATAGCACAGGCCTCAGTTTTCCTTGGCCAAGACTAAGGTGGTGCACTTCTGCCGCCATCGGCGGCCCCACCCTAACTCAAAGTAGTTTCTAAACGTGGTTCGCCTGGAAGTGGTAGACTCGCACCATTTCCTTGGTCATTTATTTAAGCGACGCCTCACATGTGAGGCTCATATTCCCAGTTTAAGGTTTCTTGTACATGCGCCATTGACATTTTTCCATCCGTGACGCTCAGCGCCTGGGGCGCTGATAAGGCTATTGCCTTACTTTTTTATCGATCTTTCGTTCTTTCGAAGCTCGACTACAGATGCTAGTTTTTTTGCATCCACAGCCGAGCGTGTATTGCGGAAGGTGGGAAGGTTTTGGCGAGTCGGGCGGATGTCGAGATTATCTTCTGCTGGGTTCCTGGACATGTAGGAATTGTGGGGAATGAGAGCGCCAAAGAGTCAGTGAGGACTGGGCGACCATACCACCGTTTCGCTCTTCCTCACACCGATTACATGGCAGGATACGGGCAGTTCTCCAGGCTCCTTGGCAAAGATGATGGGAGACGGTCGCGAGGAACTTATAGTTGCGTGTCATTCCATCGCGACTCTTTCCCTGGACCTACCCCCCAATGCCGCGACGGTTTCAGGTTGCTTTCTGTCGTCTTCGAATTGGACACACTCGCGGGACGCACAGCTATTTGATGGAGTGCTTGCCTGCGCCTTATTGTGAGGACTGCGTTGGCCCCCATACTGCCAACCACATTCTTGTTGAATGTCCCAGTCTGGGCGATCTCCGCTCACGTTTGTGCCCTGTACTTGGGATGGATTCTTACTCACTGACCTGTGGACTTTACGACTTTTGGGATGAGGCTGTCCTCCTCCAATTTCTTTGACCTTTTTTGTATGTTCTTTTTGTAGGTTGCATTTTCCTGTGCTGGGGTTAGGCAAGCCTACCCCCGACACTGGAGCACACTTCCTTCCTGCCTTTTTGCTTTTCATCATTATTTTTTCATTATTTTTGTTTGTCCTTTTTATCGTTGTTAATTGTTATTTACATATTATTTGGTTTTTTTTTAATATAGCCTGTAGTAGCTGCCAGATGTGCAACCCTGGGGAAAAAAAATCTTTCTCCAATTGATCATTGGCAATAAAGGCGTTTTCCTCAGATGATTTCCATTCTTAAGCATTTCCAATTTATGCACTGTGTTCAAACTAACATTAAGGCCTTCCCCCTCCTAACTGATCATCCTTGGGTTCTTTTTAAAAGATATAAGATCCTCGATACTCTGCTGAGTGCAATTTTTGTGCATCCCCTGATTTCGGTCTGATTGAGGTTTGGGAATAGGTAGGCAGCCTCTATAGTTTTGGGGGTGCATTGTCCCTTATAATCAGGATGGTTTCTTTTATAGCATAGTCAATTATTGTATGTTTTGGAGGAGGCTGTCCTCCATTGTATTTGACTCGGGTTTGGGTGCTTGCTTGGGCATCTGGGGAAGGTGGGCCTCCCTTGATGCTGGAGCGTGTCTTCTTCTACTGCTTTTTGTTTGTCATTTGTTTTTAACATAGCCTAGTAATAGGTTTGATTAATTGCCGTCACTTATGACCTCTAGAATAAAGTTTTTTAAAACATTTTTGCGACTATCTCCTTGTTGTTGTAGCTAAAGATTAAAAAAAAAAAACATTGCTCATTTCCCAATGAAGATTAATATAATCTTTTTTCCAGCTGCACAACAGCAACTATGACCATGGGATGGCCTTGCAGACACTGGTAAAATGTCCAGTACCAGATGGTATTGAGAAAAAGTGGGCGGAAGAGGACACGGTAAGAGACTTTGATTGGTAACAAGTTAATTTGTTCTTTTGAGTCTGCATTCTCGTAAATATACCCTGAGCCAGAATATCCCTGGGAAATTTAGTCAAAGATCAGCTGTTCACATTCTATTGTTGCAATTGCATACAATCATATTTGACATTTAAAATATTTTAATATTTAGTTGGCAGCTGCTTGTGATATTTGATGTTAATTAAAGCATATTTAAAAATTACATGTATGAATATTTTTCTCTTTGGAAAATGAATTCTTATGACTAGGTTGAGCTCTCACAGGGATCAACCAAACCTTCTATCAATACTTTTTACCTAAGATGAGAAAGTATTGGTATATGTTGTGAATGTATTGAATTGTATCTTGTTATGGTAGGCAGTGTGTAGCCTTATTCCTGGCATCTGGAGGAGCAACAAGACTTCCTTGCTCCTGTAAGAGGTGCAGCGATTTGCCTTCCTGTCCGCCGTGCTGACAGGACTCAGCGCACCGTCTAGCCTCAGCTTAGCCTCCTCTCCTTCTTTCTGACAGCCTGTGTTTTCTATCCTACTTCTTCACTTTCCCTACAATCTCTCCCACAACTTTCGCTGGTCAGCCTCTAATTTCACAAGGTAGACGCCGACCAGCTTCCTCTCACCCAACTATCCCAGATCAGGGCTGAGAGGGGAGGGGACAACGTTCCCCTCACCCCTGAACTCCGGTTTGGGGGGGGTGAGTTTTTAACAACCTGCTTCATTCCCATTCACACCTTCCTCTCATCCCCTTTCTTTCTCCTTTCAATCTCTATCCATTTTACGCCGTGTCCAAGGTGGAGCCGCCATGCCGATGGGCTGCCAGGTCACTAGGGGGGAGGAGTGGCCCTAAATGGCAGCAGCTGGCTCTGCTGGCCCCCTTACTGCGTGGGGTGATTAGCGTTTGCATTCCAGTGTTTAAAACAGGGTCCCCGTGCCAAATGATGAAATTAAAAAAATACTCCCTTACCTTCCTCTCGACCATCGTCGGAACTCCCCTCGGTCAGCTCCAATGAAAAAATGGAGGTCCCCCTCCCCCGTGCTTTCACAGGAGACCCTCCAAAACTCTTCAACCTGAGAGGAGGCTTACTCCTTTCCTTTGCCTATGGGTGTAGGGGACTCCCCCTCATTCCTTTCTCTAGAGGTGCCCTCGGCTGTCTCCCTCTTTTCAGCGGCAATCCCCCTTTTACTTTATAAGGGGACTGCCAAGAAAGGGAGCAGCACGATAGAGCAAAACCCTTAGGGGGAGGAGGAAAGACAGGCCCCGTCGGCCTCTTCTCTCTAAAACCTGCGAGCACGCATATTGAGCTTAGAGGGGGTCACCACCGTACCTGCCCCCCTCTCTTCCCCGACAAAAGACACTCTGACCAATAGGACCTGTGTTGTCCTGGGGGGGCGGGGATGGCCACATGGCGACCCTCCTGAGATAGACATGGTCCCTGAGCCAACCCAGCCCCAGACGATAGGACCTTCCATGATGACGAACCTGAGCCCGCCCCTGTGCAAGGCCCTCAGACGGCTTTGGTCTCTAAGCCTGTACAAGGAGAGGAGGGATCTCCTCCTCCGGCTGGTGCCCCTGGGAAAGCCAAGACCTTTTACATCTCGGAGAAGGATCTTGCTGAGACCGGTGCATCTGGCGTGGGGGCTCCTGCCGGCGGAGGGGAGAAGCGGGCTCATTCCCCGCCCTACTCTCCTAAAAAGAAAAAAAAGACTCAGGGCCCCTCTCATTCCGCGGTGGCCGCTGCCCTTTCGGTAAACGACCAAGCCAATATTGGCACGTCCGGCCCCGTTGCTCCCCCGTGTGAGCTTTCCCAGACAAAGTCGATTACGTGCACCCTGTATATTTCGCCTGTCAGCGCGAGCCCGCCGCCTCCCTCAGTCGCCAACAACTCTCACTACATTCGCAGCTGATCTCGACGGTGCTTATGCCGCCGAGAGACACGTCATACCCTAAGCCCTTCGGCGTTAGGGCCAGAAAACTCATTCCAGAGCTAGGTATAGCTCTCGGGCCGGTGGCGCCCCTGGTTCTGCCCAGGACGCCACCCTGGAGGGTACCACCTCTGACTATTTGTCGCCACGCCTCTGCTCCCAAAGCTTGTACAGCGGCGGGAGTATTGCGTTCGAACTTTGTGGAGCACACCTCGTGCCACGCTGGAACCGTGCCAGTGTATACGGATGGCTCCAAGTCCCAAGAGGGGGTCGGCTTCCACGCCGTATACCCTCTGTTTGAAGTCAGCGGGGCTCTGCCAGGCGCTGCGTCTGTCTTCACGGCCGAGCTGGTGGCAATACACCACTCGGTACGGGAGATTACGCGACGTGCCCGGTTCGGAGACTGGATTGTGATCTATAGCGACTCACAAAGTGCCCTGAGTGCTCTCGGGGCATTGGAATCTCCGCATCCCCTGGTTCGCGAAATCCGTGACGCCACGGTTTTGGCGAGCCGGGCAGATGTCGAGATTATCTTCTGCTGGGTTCCTGGACATGTAGGAATTGCGGGGAATGAGCGCGCCGATGAGGCCGCCAAAGAGTCCGCGAGGACTCTGCGACCGGACCAGCGTTTCGCTCTTCCTCACACCGACTACATGGCAGGAATACGGGCAGCTCTTCGGACTGCTTGGCAAAGAAGATGGGAGACGGTCGAAGGGAATTTAAAGTTGCGTGCCATTGCGCTGCGTCTGTTCCCATGGACCTATCGCCCAATGCCGCGACGGCTTCAGTTCGCTTTCTGTCGTCTCCGAATCGGACACACTCGTGTGACGCATCGCTATTTGATAGAGCGCTCGCCTGCGCCCTATTGTGACGACTGCGTTGTCCCCTAGACTGTTCGGCACATTCTCGTTGGATGTCCCAGTCTGGGTGATCTTCGCGCACTTTACCTCTCCCAGTACCGGGACGAGCGGGGTCGCTAGCGCTTGTCCCTTGTACTCGGGATGAGTTCGTACACACTGACTTGTGGACTTTACGACTTTTTGGAGGAGGCTGGCCTCCTCCACTTTATTTGACCTTTTTTTGTTTCTTTTTGTAGATCGCATGTTGCTGCACCGAGGGGAGGCGGGCTTACCCCCCCCCCCCCCGACGCCGGAGCATGCTTCCTTCTTGTCCTTTTGCCTGTTATCGTTGTTAGTTACATATTATTATTTGTTGTTTTTTTAATATAGCCTAGTTGTAGGCGTGTTGTGTACGGTGACTTGTGCCCAAGTATGCAGTCGCCAGATGTGGTACCACAAGGAAAAAAAAAATCCTGACACCGTGCTGGCGGGAATCAGGCCCCAGCTTAGCTGCTTCTCCTTTGTGACACCCTGTGTTTTTACCCTACTTACTCACTTTCCCTACAACCTCTCCCACAACTTTCTTTGGTCAGCCTCTAATTTCACAGGGTAGGGGCCGACCAGCTTCCTCTCACCCACCTATCCTGGATCGGTGCTGTGGAGGGAAAGGACAATGTTCCCTCACCCTTGAGCTCCGGCAGGGGTGGTTGGTTTTTTTAAAACCTGCTTCATCCCCACTCACAACTTCCTCACATATCCTTTCTTCCTCCTTCCCCTCTCTATCAATTTTCCGCTGTACCCAAGGTGGAACCGCCATGCCGATAGGCTGCCAGGTCACTAGGCAGGAGGAGTGGTTTCAAATGGCGGCCGCTGGTTTTGTCGCCCCAGTGTTACCCCCTCGCAGAGCAGGCCACTGTGTGGGGTGAAGAGAGTTTGTGTCCCATGGCACTAATAGGGTCACCATGCCCGAAGATGAAATCAAAATAAACCTCTCTTTTCTTCCCCTTCACCATCGTCGGAGCCAATCTCGTGTAAATCCATCGAAAAAATATAGGTTCCCCCCTACCACCTGTGCTTTCACAGGGTACCCTCCAAACCTCTCCGACCGGAGAGGAGGTTTACTCCTCCTATGCATACGGGTGTAGTGGACTTCCTCTCACCCCCTTCTCTGGAGTTCTTTTTCCAGCGGCACTCTCCCCTTTGCTTTCCAAGGGGACTGCCAAGAAAGCAATCAGGAGACCCCGAATTGACCGCCGATAGCGCCAACCCCCGCAGAGGGGCGAGGGACGACAGAGCCCGTCGTCGGCCCGTGCCCTACAAAGTCCTGCGCGCACGTATATCAGGCTTACAGGGGGTCACTATACGTCACCCCTCTCTTTCCTGACGGATGCCGGTTCGCCGGCCCAGGAGAGAATGAAAGGTACCTCAAAGGGAACCTGTGATGTCTTAGGGGGGGTTGGCCACTTAGAGCCCCCCCCCTCCCCCTGAGGTGACACAGTCCCAGACGGTAGGATCTTCCATGGAGTCGAACCCGTGTCCACCCCTATGCAAGCTCCTCTTCAGACGGTTCGGGTTCCCGAGGCCTCACAAGGAGAGGAGGAATCTCCTCCCCCAGCTGGTGCTCCTATGGCAGGCAAGACCTTCTCCATTTCAAGGATCTTGCTGAGGCTGGCCCATCTTGCCTAAGGTCTCGTGTCGGAGGAGGGGAGAAGCAGCTTCACCCCCCTCCCCCTCTCCTAAAAAGAAAAAGGACCCGTGGGGACGGACGGACGGGTCTGCTGCCGTTTCGGTAAGCGACCAAGCCAAGATCGGCGCGTCCGACCCCGTTCTCCCCCGGGTGGGAGTTCCAGACGACCAGAACTGCGCAGAGCGGAGCCTTGACGCCCCTCATTCAGAGGCTACCTGGGGGATCTTCGTACACAGTACCGAGTGGACCGGGCTCTTCTCCTTTTTGGCGATGGGTTCGTGAACCCACACCTGTGGATTCACTGAATTTGTTTGGTGTTGGACGCACGATTGAGCTCCGGATGTATGATGGCTTCCATCCAACGCCAGAACATGCTTTTGATTTTGTTTTTCTATTTTTCACTTCCTTTTCCTTTATGGTGGATTACTTCTTTTGTTTGTTTTATTGTAACTTCGCCTTTAATCTAATTACGTTCAGTGACTCTTCCCTAATTGGATGTTGCCAGATGAGTGCTTCCTAAAGAAATTAAATCGCAATGAATTTTCCTGTGGACCTACCCCTTCTAATACCTCAGATGCTGCTTCCGAATAGTGCACCATAGCCCTTGGATGGAGCCCCTTCCCTTGAACCTTATTGTGACGACTGCTTTGGTCTCCCAAATTTCTCTATCGCTTTCTTGTTGTAAAATTGGGAGCTCTTTCCATGCTGTTCCCGGTATCAGCGGATTCACTACCGCTTGTCCCTTCTACTTTGGGATAGGTTCGTGCACACCCCAATTTAGGTTAACCCGGCCAAAAGACAGGCTTCTTTGTTATTTCGGCAGCCGCACCCTCGCTGGCGGCCACTTGATGAGAGCATAATTTAATAAAAAAAAAACTCCGCTGCTGTTCCCACCCACTACATGTGAGGTTGAAATTAAAATAATAGTAACTAACATTAAATTGTTGCAAAATGCATCGTTGTAAAGTTAAACCAATTATTGTCATTTGTGTCCAGAAACGCTTTGTCAAGGGTCTTCGGCTGTATGGGAAGAATTTCTTCAGAATAAAGAAAGAACTACTTCAACATAAAGAAACGGTTAGTTTCCACGGCCTTTACCATTAACAATAAATTGGTAGTTAGTTTGGTAATTTACAGGGCTATGGCCTAGGTGAGTTGAATGACTGTATTTGATTACAGTACAGTTTAGCAACATTGGTTGAAGTAAGTCGGTGGATTTTGTCTTTGATTTCTGCCGTTTTCAGAGCAACTGTCTTACTCTGCGGATACCCATAGTTTGGATCCCATTTTTAAGCTGAATGCCCCCCCCCCTCCCTCCCCATGTGATCAATCAATGTTGTGTTAAATGATTGAAGAGAGGTAGTAAAACCCCTTAGTAAATTTTCGTTTCTAGTTTTTTTGGGGGGTGGGGGGGAGTGTGTTCAAAGCTACAAAGGTCATTTCCAAGTGGGTATGATAGATCCCCACCACACCTGGATTGGGACCACCTCACTCGTATGCAATCTGCATTAGGTTAAGTTGCAATTTTACTCCCATGTCCTAACTCTTTCATGGATTGTTAGAGCAAAGGGGTGCTATAAAATTCCCACAGCATGCAACAGCCTCCCACCTCTCTAACCTTGTCCCTCAGGACAGCTTCGCAGCAGGCGCAGCTCCACTTAATTGTGGTGACATTCTCCCTACTGCAAAGGTTGTAGGATCAAAGTCTTTCTCTCTGTATCTCCCAAGGGGTTGGAGAGTGCAGATGTCATCTGTTGGGGAGCGATGCAGCAACAACATACGCAGAAAATGCTAAAATTTATAGATAAAGACAAACTGATTTTATTTTCACTATACACAGCCTTTATAATTGAAGAAAATTAAATTTTTATGGCTAGTATTTCCTCTTAAATAGTTGTAGTAGCAGAAAAGATTTTATTTGTCATGAGTGGTTTTATTCTTTAGTGTTATCATTAGTTCTAATTAGTCTTCATCCCACCCCTCCTTTTTATTACCAGAGAGAATTGGTCTCCTACTATTATCTTTGGAAAAAAACACCTGGGGCAGCTGGTCACCGGCCCCATAGAAGACATCGGAGACAGAATGTTTTACGGAGAATTCGCACCCCACGAGCCCCAAGAAACACCGGGCCTTCTGATCCTCTTGATCCCTCATCAGCATCTGAAAGGGAAGATGATTCCGATGACTCCGACTCCAAAGACAGACAAGGCTATCATTGCCGGCATTGCTATACCACCTGTAAGATTGTGTGTCCTTTTAAATCTATCATAAGGGTATCCAAAGGGGTGTCAGCCCCGTTGCCTCCGGTTGGGTAGGGTATTTTTTAAACCGGTAAGGGGCATGGCAATTTGCCTTCCTGGCCGCTATGCTGGCGGGAGTCAGCGCCCCGTCCGGCCCCATCTTAGCCTCTTCTCTTTTCTGACATCCTGTCTTCTTACCCTCCTTCCTCACTTTCCATAGAACCTCTCCCACAACTTTCTCTGGTCGGCCTCTAATTTCACAGGGTAGACGCCGACTAGCTTCCTCTCACCCAACCATCCTGGATCGGGGTGAGGTGGGGCAATCCCCTCCCCCTAAGCTCCGGTTTCTGGGGGTAACAGCTTGCCTCACCCCCACCCTCACCTTCCTCACCCCCACCCTCACCTTCCTCACATACCCTTTCTCTCGCCTTTCATGGTCTATCAATTTTACACCCACCACAAGACGGAGCCTCCATGCCAGGCCACTGAGTGGAGGAGTGGTCCCAAATGACGGTAGCTGGCTTTGCCAGCCCCGCATTCACCCCTCGCAGAGCGGGCTACTGCATGGGGTGATTAGCGTTTGCGTCCCGTGAAATAACAGGGTCACCCCATGCCCACTGATGAAATATATTTAAATCTCCATCAACTCTCCGCTTTACCATCGTCGGAGCCACCTTGCGTCAGCCGTCAGCTCCACAGAAAGAAATGGTGCCCCTCCTCCCCCGTGCTTTAACAGAGGCCCCTCCAATCTTCCTTTACCGGAGAGAAGGCGTACGGGTGCAAGGGACTCTGCCCTCACTCCATTCTATGGAGGCGTCCTCGGGTGATTCCATCTCTTCTCCAGCGGCAGTCACTCCTTTGCTTTTACAGGGGACTGCTAACAAGGCACGCAGGCGGCCCAATAGCGACCGCTTCACCAGGAGCGGCTCGATAGGGCCAACTCCCTTAGGGGGGGCAAGACATGGCAGGGCCCGTCGGTTCATGCCTCTCTAACGTCCTGCAGTCGTGTATTATGAGTTTGCAGGGAGCCAGCGTACCTGCGCCCCCCCATCCCCCCTCTTCCCCGACGGAGTCGGTTCCCCGGCATTATACGATAAAAAAAGAACCTTGAATGGGATCCGTGATGTCTTGGGGGGGGGCACATAGAGGCCCCTCCCTGAGGTGACCCAGCCCCAGACGGTAGGATTTTCCATGGGCTTCAACCCGGGTTCAATAGCAACCACAGAACCCGAGTCCATCCTGTGCAAGCTTCTCTTCAGACGGCATGTGCCCCCGAGGATTCACAAGGAGAAGAGGAACCTCGTCCCCCGGCTGATACCCTTTTGACCTCCATTTCAGAGAAGGATCTTGCTGAAGCCGGTCCATCCGGCCTAAGCCCTCCTTCTGGCAGAGGCGAGAAGCGGGTTCTTTCCCCACCCTCCTCCTAAAAAGAAAAGTAAAACTAAAAAGACTCTGGGTTCCTCTCCCTCCGCGGGACCCATGGGGACGAACTGGTCCGCAGTCATTTTGGTAAGCGACCAAGCCAAGCTCAGCACGTCCGGAACCGGTGCTCCTCCGGGTGGGGGGTCCCAGAGTAAAACCAAAACTGCAAGTGTGCAGAGCAGAGCCTCGATTACGTCGGGCCCCCTCATTCAGAGATTACCTGGCGTTTTTGAGCTCGCTGCCTTCAAACGCTTCCTCGTTATTTTCTCCACTGATGCCAGCATGTTGGCTAAGGGCAACATGATCCATCAGAGGGAAGCTCTAGCTAGTGTGATTGGTAGAGAGCCGAAAGTGACCCGAAGTCTGTGTAAGTTGCTCCGAGTCCGCGCACGGAGCAAGTGTGTCAATTGCGGAGAGCCGCACGCCGCTTCCTCGAAGCAATGCGGTGCCTATCTCCTTAAGGAAATCCTGGCCGTTTAGGCCCAGGATCGTCCCTCATTTCGCGAGGCAAATAAGACGTACTGTACCTAAATCTTAAGAAAGACACCATCTGCTCCAGGCCTACGAGCACGGTCATTTCCGCGCCTGTTCGGAACTCTTCTGCGGGTTCTACCTACCCCGTGCCCTCCCCTGTAAAGCTGGTGGCACAAAGGGTTCACACCCATCCCCGGCTTAAACCAGGGCTTACCCCAGCGTGACCGTTAGACTCGCAGGAGGCAACACCCGTCAGGCCTGTTCCTAAAGCTGTCCCCAAAAAGGAGGACAGCACTAAAAGAGCTTTGGCTCCTACGCTAACACCCATTGGTAGGCTGGGTGGCTCGGAGACTAGATCCAAAAGAAGGACCCCTGCCTCCGAAGCCGCCTCGGGTAAGAAAAGACTCACATGGCGAGCCCAACCTCCTCCGATAAGTCCTCAAAGGCGACAGCGCATTGTCCGGCCAACAACGCCCGGGGTTCTGCCCCCATGAAGGTTACGGCCATTCCCGTGAGGGTCTTCTCCGAAGAGGGCCGCTGCATCTCCTCCCAGCTAGGTCTGGAGGGCATATTCCTTCATTGGAATTGCCGCGGACTTCGGGCACACTTCGGAGGCTCGTCTCCTCCCGTTTTCCCTTGTATATCCTTTTGCAGGAGAAAATGCTAGGCGCGTGTTCCCTGCTCACCCTCCCGGGGCATAAGGGTTTTGCGACTCCACCACCACAGGATGGGGGCTGGGCAGGAGGATGCGCCATTTACACCCGTCATGATTTATCCGTCCTCTTTGCTTTGAATACTTCCGGGCAGTAGCTCCGCAGCTGCACCTGGATAAGAGATATACTGTTATTTCTGCGTACATTCCACCGTCAGCCGACATCGACGCGGGGTACTTCCGCCGCGTCGTGGCACGGTTACCCAGGCCATTTCTCTTGCTCGGAGATCTTAACGGTAGACACCACCTCTTCGGAGACTACTCAATCAATCCCAGAGTTCAACTCCTTACCGACTTGATCGAGGAGCTGGACATAGATGTCCTAAATGTGGATGAGTTTAGGCATCACTGCCCGAGAACCACTTAATTTTCCTGCCTCGATCTATCTTTGTGCTTTCCAGATGCACAGCCTGATTTGGAGTTGGGGGTAGTCGATGACCTCCATGGTAGTGATCATTTTCCCATTCAAATATTTTCTGGGACGCTGCCGCCCGAGAGCCTGCCCCGGTGGTGCTTGTCGCGTGCGTGGTTTTCCGCATTTTAAGAAATGACTGATTTCTCTTTGTCAGTTGAGGAGTTTAGGTCGGTAGATGAGGCCGTTGAGTTCTTCTCCAGCAACCTCATCGCCGTGGGCCTAGATACTATTCCTAGGACGTCTGGCCGTTTTGCACGCCGACCGCTTCCGTGGTGGTCAGCCGAGTGTGAGACGGCCCTCAAATAGAAGCGTTATGCCTAGATGCGCTATAAGCGCCGCCTGAACGACTTCACTCTCTGAATTTCGTCGATGTAGGGCTAGATTCCAGTATATTTCGAACCACACCCACCTTTTTTCTGGACAGCGGAGGCCATCTGCCCTCTTCACAGTGCGGCTTCCGCAAGTTCAACTTCACGTTGGATCTTATGCTCCGACTGGAAAATGCCGTCTGCCAGGCCTTCCTTCGTAGACATCATTACGCCACGTTGTTTTTCGATCTGAAGAAGGCCTATGATACCGCATGGCATTACGGTATCATGGAGACTCTCCACACGATGGGGGCGAGGGGACGCCTCCCAATCTTTATATGTGAATTTGTGTGAGATCTTCGATTCTGCGTACGGGTGGGGTAGCCCTCTCCGGCCCAATGGAGCAGGAAGAAGGTGTCCCGCAAGGAAGTGTCCTCAGTGTCACACTCTTTGCCCTTAGCATCAATGGCATCACCTCGGTGCTGACTGAAGATGTTCTCGCTACGCTCTACGTGGACGATCTTTCGATTTCTTCTGGCGCGGCCCAGATGCCAACCCTGGAGCGTCGACTCAGACAGGCATTGAACCGAGTCTCTCGCTATGCCGAAGCGCACAAGTTTCGGTTTTCTTTGGCCAAGACTAAAGTGGGGCACTTCTTCCGCCATCCACGGCTCCACCCTGACCGACACTTATTTCTAAATGGGGTTTGCCTGTAAGTGGTGGACTCGCACCGTTTCTTTGATCTTGTATTTAACCGACGCCTCATCTGGGAGGCTCATATTCGCAGCCTTAGGGTCTCTTATACCCGCGCCATGGATATTCTCCGTTCCGTGTCATTCAGCGAATTGAACGAGTCCTTTGTTCGTTCGATGCTCGACTGCAGTTGCCAGTTCTATGCATCTGCAGCCAAGCGTATATTGCGGAAGGTGGACTTGATCCACTTCACTGTCCTTCGCTTGGCGACTGGTGCCTTTGGCACGTCCCCCATTGAGAGCCTACTTGTCGATGCTGGGAGATGCCACTCGCTCTGCGCCGTGCACAGTGCATTATTCGCCTGCACGCGCGCGCCTGGCTCCTCCCTCAGTCGCCAAAAACTCTCAGTGCATCCGCAGCTGATCTCGACGGTGCCTATTCCGCCACGAGACACCAGTCATACCCAATGCTCTTTGGGTTTAAGGCGCCCCGGGTTCTGCCCATCACGCCACCCTCTAGGGTACCGTGTATACGAATGGCATCAATTCCTAAGAGGCGGTCCGTTTCCACGCTGTATCCCACTGTTTGAAGTTATCAGGGCTCTGCTAGGTGCTGCGTCTTTCTTCACTGCCGAGCTGGTTGCAATACATCTCTCGGTACTGGGATAACGCGACCTGCCCGGTTCGGTGACCGGCTTGTGTTTATAGCGAATTACAAAACGCCCTGAGTGCTCTCGGGTCATTGGAATCTCCGCTACCCTGGTTCGCGATATCAGTGACCCTCGGTTTTGGCGAGCCGTGCGGATGTCAAGATTATCTTCTGCTGGGTTCCTGGACATGTAGGAATTGCGATGAATGAGGGTGCCAAAGTGTCCGCGAAGCCTGGCCGACCAGACCAGTGTTTTGCTCTTCACACGGATTATATGGCAGGAATAGGGGCAGCTCTCCGGGCTGCTTGGCAAAGAAGATGGGAGACGGTCGAGTGGAACCTAAAGTTGTGTGCCATTGCGCCGCGACTGTTCCCATGGACCTCTCCCCCAATGCCGCGACGGCTTCAGGTCGCTTTCTATCATCTCCGAGTTGGACCCTCTCGCGGGACCCACGGCCATTTGATGGAACGCTCGCCTGCGCCTTATTGTGATGACTGCGTTGTCACTCAGACTGTTCAGCACATTTTTGTTGAATGTTCCAGTCTAGGTGATCTTTGCGCACGCTACCTGTCCCGGTACCGGGACAAGTGGTGTTGTTACCGCTTGTCCCTTGTACTCAGGACTGGTTTGTGCCCACAGACTTTGGACTATACGACCTTTTGGAGTAGGCTGGCCTCCACCACTTTTATTGACTGTTCTTTGTAGGTCGCATGCTCCTGCGCTGGGGGTAAGCGGGCCTACCCTCGCCCCGGACCGCGCTTCCTTCTTGCTTTCTTTGTTGTTTTTAGCCTGTGCTTTGCCTGTCTTTTTTTATTTTTGTTATTTCCATATTATTTTTTTTTTTAACCTAGCCTAGTAGTATGCTGTCATGTGAGTACGGCGACTTTTGCCCTTGTAGGTAGTAGCCAGATAGGGCCCCAATATTTTTTTTGAAATTCTATTTTTAACATTCTCTCTGCCCTTCCTTTACTCCTATACTACTCAATTTTCTTTTGTCTCCCTTAAGCTCCAAAATGGTTGGCTAGTCTTTCCTATACTGTTCTAGCGCTACGACAGTCCACCCAGCACACTTTAAGCTCAGTGAAAATCCGGCCCCGAGTTTAGCTTCTAGTGTTTGCCATCTAGTTACCATTTATTCAGGTCCAATGCTGCTCTGATCACAAAAACCTGTTTTGGCATGGGATGCCCTGTGTAGAACGTTGCACCCACCTGGCATGCCCTGATGGCACCAGTGCCCAGGGTATGTCTGAAACCTGAATGACACTAACTTCGCTGCAATCTTTTAGGCATTTTCCTTTAACCCTTTTTGTTTCACACTCTCTCACAATCCTCTTCTCACCAATCATTCTTGCCAGTGTTATTTTTTCCAGCTTGGTTGCACACTATCTTTGGTCTGTTCACCACTGGTCGGGGTTGGGAGAGGTGTTCTTTTCCCTCGCCTCTCAGATCTAGTGGTGGTGGTGGGTTATTAAATGCCCGCCTTTTTCCCACCAATCTCCTCCATCCTTCCCAGATTTATTTTTAAATGTCTTAAGATATTTATGCCCAACCCCGCGGAATGTTTGGCCATTGGGTTTGAGAGGTGTCCCTGAGTGATTTTCCAGCTGGTTTGACCAACCCTTTATGCGGGAAAATGGCGTTTAGCTTCTGTATACAAAAAAATAATAAATCCCTACATAGTAATGAATACAAAAGCATCAAAAAAGAAAACGAATCTTGTGAAAGTGATGGCTTTTCCCTTCACCTTCCCTTTTGGGGAAAGGGTCTTCCCTTTTATCCCATTCTTTCCACGCAGGGGAGCACCCCGTCTAGACTGATACCATTGGTACTTGGAGACCCTGATCCCTGGGTTGACTTGAACTCTAGAAAATCTTTCACGACCGCTTTCTCCGCATTCAGTAGCTGAGATGCTGCTCCGCCTGCATTCAATGCACGTCGTGATGTTGCTGAAGGCCTACTGACTGGACTTTATCGCCAGAGTCGGAGAACCTGTCAACTACAGGTTTATGTTGAATGAAATGCGTTCCGCTCTTTGTGTGCGCGGACACCGCCCCTAGTCCGGGCGATGTCCCGTACGCCATGCTTCCATACCTAGGTTAGCGAGGCATGGCTTTTTGGCGTGATTTATTTAACATGATCTGGACAGAGTATTCTCCCAGACTCCAGGCATCTGTGCTCGCTTGTCGCAAACCGGGGAGAGAGCACTCTACACCCACCAGTTTCCACCAAATTTCTCTTTGTAAATGCTAGATTAGCTTATTTCCTGAAGACATCGTGGGCCATTAGTCTTCTGCACAGTGTCTTCCGCAAGTTCCATTCTATCGGATGCTCTGCTCCAGCTGAATAATGCTATATGCAAGGGGACGCCTCACAATTTTTATATCTGAATTTCTACGAGATCGATGCAGCGCAGGAAGAGGGCGTCTTACATGAAAGTGTCCTCAGTCTCATAATATAACTTGAGCATCAACAGTGTCAATCTCTTTTTGTGTGGCCTATATCCAACTCTGGATCATCACCCTACAGATATTGAACCGCATCCCTTATATCCCGAAACGCGCAGGTTTCAGTTTTCTTTGACCAAGATTAAGGTATGCATTTCTGCCACCATCCACGGTTCTACCATGACCAGGACTTGTTCCTAAATGCTGTTTGCCTGGAAGTGGCTGATCTGCACCGTTTCCTTGGTCTTGTTTTCGAATTGCGCCGCTTCTGGGTGCCCCATATCCGCAGCCTTGTACTCTTTCTATGGACTTTGTTCGT
This sequence comes from Ceratothoa steindachneri, assembly GCA_963969495.1. Classification (NCBI taxonomy): domain Eukaryota; kingdom Metazoa; phylum Arthropoda; class Malacostraca; order Isopoda; family Cymothoidae; genus Ceratothoa; species Ceratothoa steindachneri. The sequence goes on from OZ018324.1 coordinate 9,193,145, forward strand.
GCTGGGACTTTCAGAACTTGGAGTGCTGATAGTGCTACCGCCTTGTTGTTTTACCGTTTCTTTTTTCATCAGATGTTAGTTTTACGCATAAGCCGAGCGTGAAGTGCATAAAGGGGATTTGATCCACCACACCGGTCTGTGATTTGCGACCGGTGTATTGCGCACAGCCTTTGTAGAGAACCATTTCTCAATGCTAGAGAGATGTTGCTCTGTATACACTTTGCATCTTGCACTTTTACGTGAGAGCCTAGTGTCTCCTTCAGTTACCATCGGCTCTCATTTCATCCGTGGCCGATCTTTTGGTGCCTGCAACTCCATGAGTCGGCAATTATACACAACCTTTTTGACTGTACACCCCTCCTGGCTGTCAGTTGTGCTCTATAAAAAAATACAAAAAGTCTGTCTTCACATACCTAACCTAACTACCATATCCATCTAACTCACATTCCCCATAATTCACCATCATTTTCACAACCTTGTATCTACATTTATCAGTTTTTTGATAATATTTTTTTTCTAGAATCATTCTTTCTCCTATACACATTGAATTCCTATCGTCTTCAGACAAAGCTACATTCATGCCTACAACCTCACATAATTTTCCCCACCCCACAATATTTACTCTCCTCCATGCCACACATATCACATTCAACAAACATCAACCTAACAGTTACAGAGGATTTCAGGTAAAGAAAAGGAAAAGAAAACAAGTTGTGTACCAAAAGAAGAAATATTTTCCCCTGAGAATTTACTTACACAATAGAACAATATATATAGTTATGAATTCAGTCAAAATAGCCACCATCCGCTTCACGACCTTCTCCAGGAGGGACCTGAACTGGTTGCATGTCATGATTGAGTACTTGTCAATGGATAACATTAGTATCACAATGGTGGCCCTCAGAGATCAAAAAGTGTTGTCAGCAGCCTTGCTGATATCCGTCTCAACAACACCCCTCATGAAATAATCTAGGGGGTCGCAGTTAGGGGAAGTGAGCAGTCACAGCCACGAGTCTGGGTCCAAGATGCGGGTCATTGTTGAACAACCAAGCCTGTCTTTTTCTGTTGTGCAGGAGCAGAGTCCTACCAGAAAATGTAATGCTTTCCTGCTCCTAATCTCCAGCACTTCTCTGTAAACGTCTGCATTGAGTCTGAGGCCCTGGGGGAAGATGTGAGTAGGTATAACGTGTCCCTTGCTACTGATCACGCCCAGAACCCTCATGAAACGGGAAATTTGTGGTGAATAACCGGAGGCACTTCGTCCTTATTCTCGGCCTTACCATTTCACTTTGTAATTGAGGCTCCTTGGATAGATAAACAAATTCACAATGTCCACGCCTTTACCGGTGCAGAGAGCCTGGATTATAGCGTGCCATTTATCGATTTCAGCTGGCATTCTCATGCTGTTACTGTCATGAAAACTAAACTCTTAAAGAGGGTGTCCAAGGTCAAGTAACTTACATTGGTGCACAGTCAGTTGCTCTTAAGCACACTTTCAACTTTGTATAGATTTATATGAAACGCACTCTATACAGGGTGGAAACATGATGTGTAGAGTAATATTTAATTATTTCAACAACATAATGCTTAAACTAAAATGAAAGAAAAACATAGGCTACAAGAAGATGTAACTAATATTCATTGTCAGCCTTTTGTGTCTTATATCACAATGTCTAAATATGACCTGAGTGCATGTTGTCTCCAGGTTTTCAGCTGATATTTCAGCCCAGCATTTTTCCAGTTTGCACTTCAGAACTTCAGCACTTTCATGAAATTTGATACATTCCTTCTGAAGCCCAAGCATCGACCACACTCCAAAGACTATGAGGTTCAAACATGGCAAACTGGGAGGCCAAAGTTCCTTTGAGCAAAATCCTTTCAAATTTGCCTGGCACTAGTCTTAAGCATTTTTTTTTGCTCTTAAGGGGTTGCTTCATCTTGTTGAGGGTTTATACTTATATTTACTATGGTGGCAACCACTTAGGGGATGACTTTCTCCTTTAACATCTCCAAATAAACATGTTGATTGATCTTTACCCCCTCCCCCCCACACACACTTAATGAAGATGAGAAGTGTGGGGGATCCATTGGTGTTACGCCCGCCCACCCATATTATCACCGTAGCTGGCTTCTGTCTCTTGAAAATATCTGCTGTTCAACCACTATCTTCATTGATATTTTGTGCCCAAACTAGATCATTCTGGGTGGCCTGGACGGTGAACAACTTCTCATCTGTCCACTGAACTAGAGCCTGAGAGTCCGGCTTGCTCTTTTGAATTTTTTTCTTCTTGTTGGGGTTGGAAAGCAGATATCCTTCAACATCTTGAATGAATGAAGTTTCAGATCATCTTTCATCAATTTTTCTGTGGTCACATGGCTCACTTTAGCTCCATAGCACTCATTCATTGGACTTTTGCCAAATTCTATTCATTATGTTTTTGATGAAGGTTGGGGTTCTCACTGATCGAGGCAGGGTGGTCCTCACTCTTGAAAGACAAGTGCCTATCTCTTTAAACAGTTTGATAGCTTAAACAAAAACCCTGCTTGCATTCGAGTTCAACATTTTTTAAATATCACCCACTCTCTTCCTGCTTCCATATGCTTTAGTTGATTTTTTGACATTATTCAGTCATATTTGTGAATGGATGTTGTTTTTTTATGAATTTACAATTTGATTCACAAAATTCAATAAATCTTAAAAGAAACTACAAGAAGTAATTAATGGTATGTGAACATATTTAAAATGATTTCTAAAAAGTAAACTACACTTCGGTGTTTCCATTTTCTACCTGCCATGTTCATCAATAAAAGTAAAAGAAAAATGTTGGGCTTTAAACTAGACTAACAGTATTAAACAAGACTTATCTCAGTAATAGCCTCTGGTACCTCCAGGTCTGTAATTGTTATACTGATCTTTCTATGAATTTCATTATGCAGTCAGGAACCTCCATCAAGAATTGGAAAAGAAATTTAGCACAATTAATTATGTTGGCTTGATCATAGTTTACCTCACCAAGGTAGCTGATACACCCTTTCGCTGAGATAAAATACAAGGGTCTCAGCTAATCTAAATACGACAAAATGAGTAAAATCAACCCAATTTATCCATTACATTTAATTAAGTGAAAGTTGTATCTTTGTGTATAAAAGAAAACCAAACAACTATGTATCTCATGTGAGGAGCTAAACTGAAAGATTCTAGTTGACTCCAGTGAGTTTCATTTATCCTATCTTTTAGCTCACCTTTTTTTAGGATAATCCATTAATGAATTTGAAAAAGTGAGAGTTTCATTTATCCTAACTTTTAGCTCACCTTTTTTTAGGATAATCCATTAATGAATTTGAAAAAGTGAGAGTTTCATTAATCCTATCTCTTAGCTCACATTTTTTTAGGATAATCCTTTAATGAAATTGAAATGAGTTAGAGTTTCTGATTCCATTGTATTAAATCAGTTGTGACATTATTTTGCTGATCGCTTTTCTTTGTACAGCTTCACGTGATTGGCACCATGCAGGCAAAGACAAACAGCTTCTTTGCTATGATTGTCGAGTATATTTCAAACGTTATGGGGACCTTCCCCCAATAACTACTCCAAGGGATCCTCCTCCAACCTCCACTACTCCAAAGTCGGCTCAGCAGGTATGAAACAAAGATTTACAGATGCTTAGTCAGCATCAGTACGCGAGATTAGGTAGTGAACAACATTAACCCCCATTAGGTAGCCCATTCTTGCTTCCATATGGTAATATATTAACTCATCTGGAAGTTCTTGCTGCTTAGAAAAAGTCAAAATATATTTTTAATTAGATTTAACAATTATAGTTATCATTTTGTTCTACAACCTTCTCCTAATGTGATACATATATATATATATTCCTTAATGATAAAAATTTTTGGGTTGTGTTATTGAAAAAAGGTGTTCCACATCATTAATATTAAAGCTCTTTCTGGGTAGTGAGTTTTTTAAGCTTCTAAATAGGTGGAGTTCCTGAGGATGTTATATCTGGGGAATATGTGTGTGTGGGGGGGGGGGGGGCATTACTGCCACTAAAAGGTAAAACGCATCAACTCCAAAATCCTTGTTTTGAGAAAATCAATATTTAAGATTTCGGTGGAGTTAATGCAACTTAACATTTGAAATCTCGGTATGATGACAAGACAGACGTAACCCGCCGTAATAGGCATGTTCGTCTCATTCTACCGATTCCATAGACATCAAATTCGCAAAAATCGCATTTTGAGAGTTAATGCGTTCTGCCTTTTGGCGGCAGATTATATCTCGATTCAAAGTAATCCAATTTTCTTGAGTAAAAACATTTCTTATTGAAAAAAAATAATTATTTTCTAATATGCCACAAACTTTCCAGATTACCTATTATATTCTTTAGGAGTAGGTATTATTATATTCTATATGAGTGGGTATGCTGATGTTTAATTAAGGTGCCCCTGAGCTATGGTCAGCCTCAACAAACTCTGCCAACAGGACAGAGTTCTTCCAGATATCCAACACATAAGGTTTTGTCTTAATTGTTCAAGTAGCCAGCATTTAAGGAATGTCATGCATCGCCCCCGCAAGGGAGAGCCCCCGCATAGGGTCGTACCCTGTCTAAACTTGCATTTGGTACCAGGAGGAGTGACACGTATTCCTGGCCCGAGCGCCCCCAGTTAAGCAACTGCCCCCCCTCCCCTCCCTGTCCAGTGACCACTATTTTTTACATTAATTACATTCACCACTTTCCTTTCACACCTCCCCTTACTCACTTCTGACCTGGAGGAAACGCAGCCCCCTCCCACTTTCCTAGTGCCAGTGCAAGGATTGGTGATCCGCCACCCTACTCTTCGGTGGATCCGCCTATCCTTATTCCTCTTTATTACTTACCCTTTTCAATCCCTTTCCATCTTTTCCTCTTACAATCCAGAGAGCCTCTGGTGGCTTCCTCCGACCGCCTCGGAGATTAAGGGAGAAAGCTTAGATCCTACAACCTTTGCAGTAGGACCCCATCAACGTTACCACAATTAAGTGGGGCTGGCTACACTTGCTGTGAGGCTGTCTTGAGGGACCAGGTCAGAGACAAGGGAGGCTGTTTCATGCTGTGGAGATTTTATAACACCCCGTGCTAGCGGTCCCTGCAACTGCTAGAAAGTCGAAGTTCTACTGCAACTTAACTGCACACAGGATACATCCAAGTAGGGTTGCCCCACTCCAGGTGTGGGGTGGTCATGTCTTATCAACATGAAAATGACCTGACCCCTTTACAGCTCTTTTTCTCTTGTCCTACGGGGTAGCTAAGAAATGCCCTCGCCTGTTTGGCAAGCTGCTTGCCAAAGCAGTACCGCCATATGCACCCGAGAAAGGCGACTGGGAGGCGCTCAAGCCCTTAGGCGCAAGGAAGCGGTTATTGGGACGACACCGGCCTTCTCAATTAATCCCTCCCATGGCCCAGGGGCGGGATACTCCGTGAGCTCCTTAACTTTATGCTCTGAGGGCCAAAAGCCCGAAGGATAAAGGAGATATTAGGTATGCTGGGTTGCCGATTCTTACAGCTCTGGTTGTACATATGAGGTGGCTACGCCGGCCCCATCCTTTATGGGTTAAAGGGCACAGACAAAGTCCCATACACAGTTTGTCGGGTTGTCAAAGCCTATCTTGCATCTGTAGGCCGAGTAAATGTAAATGATCACAATCTGAATGTTTCTCAGCCTATGGGGACTTTGTCCTTTACCTCCCAAGTTATTGAAAGGTCAGTATCTACTTTCCATGTCTTTTATTTTTTTTACAATTTAAAAGGGCTACGACGCAGATAAACAATGACCTGCGGCGTTTTGTGATAAAATGATAAATGGTTATTGCATTGATTGTTCCCCATGGTCATATGGGTCATATCATGGCTCTAAATGAGGCTTCTGCTACTAGACGGCGCCACCCGGCGCCAAATCCGATGGCAGATTGGAAATCTCCAGGGTGAATAACCATATGTCCCATGGTCATATGAGTCATTTCATAGCTCTAAACGGGTACAATTGAATTTTACTCCTTTTGAAAAAAAAAATAAGACTGCTTGACCTGGCACTTTACCGTAGGTAAAATTCCCTAGGCAAACTAATGGAGAGCCACCTCCAGGGCTCCTTAGGTGGCTGGGAAAGTTTCCCCGTTGCCATCTTTGCAACTGCTTTTGGGCTATTCAAACTCTTCCAAGAAGACCCCCATCCCGATCGAGACTTCTCCCGAGTTGGCTTGGACTTGGCAGTGCTCCTACCCTAGGTAGCATGGTCTCCCCCGGGAGCAAGCGGAGACTCAGCGAGAGACACCCCAAACCTAAATCCGCTCTTAAGCAAGATCCTCCCGGGGCAACGCATACTACAAGGATTTATAAGGGGAGGATGGACCGCCGCACTCTTATGAAACCGAGAGAGATAGATGTCTCCATATCTCATAGAAGATAGGCTGAGTCTGGCCCGTCCTGCCACAAGGGAAGGGTACACTCCTCTTGTGGTGGCAGGTTCTGTAGCCTGCAGTCACACTGCCTGCTGCTCTAGTAGAACCGCCTGGGTGTTTGAGGGGGGTAATCTAATTATGATTTTATTTATGCCTACAAAAAAACAACCAATTGCAAGTAGGATATATGTATAAATATAGAACCCAAATTATATACTTCTCAAAATATCGCCAATGTAGAAATATAGATCACACACACACTGAATATATACACGGCCTTACAATACATCCTCGTCGTCGGCTCCGGCTTGTATCCGAGCATCGGTTTCGTCGTCAGTTATCCGGTTTCTTCGGCTGATGTTTGTGTCGGATATGACTTAACAGACAAAGAAGGCCGGAAAGAAAACAGAGACGAATGCCATTCGCTGAGGAATTTGTTTCAGGCAATCGTGGCTGCGCGACGGCCACGCGTTCGCGCGCTTGGCCAGTAACGCATCCACTGCGGCTCAAAACATTGAGACATGCAGTTTCGGCGAGGCTGGTTGCATCGAACTGCCGGATTCTTGGTCTATCAAGGCCTGCCTTTGACGCGCCTGCCCACTGGGCGCTGCCCTCCTCCGCCCGAGTCAGACATAGGAATCTTATATGGCCCATGTCTTCTTGGCCCACCGTTGGGGTCTTGCTGTTGGTTGAGTTTAGTCTGGAACCTCATCCACGACCTTACCGCCATCGCAGAAATAGAATTAAGTCACACACAAAATCAAATAAATATATATATATATATATATATATATATATATATATATATATATATATATATATATATATATATATATATATGTATATAGACAAGACAGTAATGCGCAAACAAAAGGTGATAGGGAAAGGGAGGTGTGCCCGCTTTCTTCTTGGAATTCCTTAGAGTTCCGGGACTCGGTGAAGCATTCCACACTTGGGAACTGGGACGTGTGAGTTTCCAACCACTGCATTGGAGAATGGTAGGCACTCTCAATGATCCACGCTTTAGGATGGTCTTTTATCAACTATTGGGAAGGTGGGTTAAGGGCTGGTTTCCCATCTCTTTGCCACTGTCTCTCAAGGTCTGATCGTTAGATGGTACCAAGGAGCTGAAAAGGAGAAGGCATCTTCAGTCAGATTCACTGCCACACTCAAACATCCCTACCACTAACATGCATACATTTGCACACTGGCACTCACCTGCTTGTCTGCCCAGCTCCCTCTGCTTGTTTATGCCAGTTCAGACAACTTCCTCACTTCACAAATTTAACAAACTAATTTTTTTATATATAAATACGCCTGTGAGAGGAGACAGAAATTAATGGAGGGGCACGATAGAAGTCTATCGGGTCCCCCACCCGGATCGCCCTCCCGCATCATTTTCGTCCATGCCCTCTGAAAAAGAAGAAAGAGATTTGGTGTGGTGAGGGGAGGCAGACTCCCAACTAACCTCTACACCCTCTCTCCTCCCTCAAAAAGATAAAAGGCAAAAAAAAAGTAAATATAAGGGTTCCTCTCCTTCCGGGGAAGGATGGGTCTCCTGCCGATTTGGTAGGTGACCATGTCCATGATAGCCGTCCAGCCTCTGGATGCCCTCGGGTGAAGAGGGTAATCCCAAGTCCCAACAGCCAAAGCGTAAGGTGAGTGTAGCATTGATAACACCGGGGTACCTCATCGAGAGTTTACCCTTCTGGCTTCAAATGCTTCCATGTAATTTGCTCGATTCTTGTTAGCATCAAGCACTTCATAGGATTCTCTTGAGATAATCGAAAGTCGCCCGTTTCTCGGACGAAACTTCTGGAGAAGGACGCTGACCCTGCCCAGGTTACTATTGGGCGTGCTCTTCAGAAATTTGATGACTCACCTGGTCTTTGCCGAACTAATCGAACAGTTGGAGATTGGTGTCTGTAATCATAATTAACGCATCACTCCCAAAACAGCTTCATTTTCTAGTCTTAATCTGTCCATGTGCTCTCCAGATGCTGGACTCGCACCGTTTCCTTGGTCATATGTATTTGACCAGCGCCTCAATTGGTAGTCTCATTCGCACTCTTAGGCAGCACCTGGGGGGGGTGATAGGGCTACTGCCTTGCTTTTCTATCAATCCTTTGTTCGTTTGAAGCTTGACAATGGATGGGAGTTTTATGCATCCACAGCCGAGCAAGTATTGCCGAAGGTGGACTCGATCCACCACACCGGCCTCTGCCTGGTGACTGGTTCCTTCCGCACAGCCCCCATTGAAAGCCATACTTGTCGATTACTCTGAATTAGTCGGAGACATTTCCTCCACAGTAACAAGGCACTAGGTAAGGTGGGGTAGGCATAGGTTAGCAGATTACTGCTGGAACCTTTAATGAGACTGTTCAGGTTTATCTCACTCATCAAACATAAACTTCTCATCTGTTGAATGACTGATCAATTATGTATTTATTTTTGTAATTTTCAACTTATATTACTATAATATGTAGATTAAAATATATATATTCTTCCCTGTTAGCTTACATTTTGGTATATAAAGCACAAATCATGCTCCAGCTGGTCATTCTTAGTTTTGGATTTGAAACAGCAAAATTGGTGGGTCAGCCATTTCTAAAAAATGAGAGCTGATAAAGAATATAGTTAACATTTTTGGAATCGGCAATCCAAATATACCCGAGAACACAGATCTAACTTCTAAAGCAATGAAATGTGTGTTGAGCAGTGTTTTATTAATTTAAAAAACAGTTTTCTAATGCATGTAAACTGTAGCAAATGTTATACTTAAAAGAAGAAATAAATGGTAAACCTTTCACCATACATTGATTGTGACAAAGCAATATTTAAAAACTTCAGTTTTTTTGAAAAATTCTATTTTTTCTGAGGAATGGAATTTATCAAATGGTTTGTTTGGGCCTACTCAAATTTTAACTCCTGCTTCACTAACAAAGCAAAACATGCCATCTTTCCTTACCAAAGATTTTTATTAATACTTCTCACTATTTGTATCAGTAGCATTGACCCTTCCATGTTTTCACTAGGAGGAAGAAACAGGCATTCGTACCCGCACAAGAGCCAAGGAGCTTAGTACACGCCATCGAACTTCCTCCCGCCGTTCTCGAGCTAACACACCTGATATATCTGATGACTTTTCCAATTCAGAGAGGCGATCCCCTGATCGAAGGACTCCCGACAGTAGAACGCCTGATGTTAAGGCTATAAGGCATTCTACTTCTCCTGCTTCCAAAAAGGTAACTTTGAACTGATATCTATGTTAAAAGAATAATAATTCAATTGGGATCAAGTTATTTTTATAAACCTCAAGTTAATTCTGCTTTTTCAAAACTTCAAGTTCTCAATGCTCTAATATCTCTTTGTGGGCCTCCCCCTCCCCCTTGTTCTATATGCTTGTTCTTGCTAAAATTGATTTTGTATTGTTTTTTCTTTGTTTACTGTGTGTGTTGTTTCTTAATGGAGCCTATTAATAGGCTAAATTGAGTTTCATCGACTTATGGCCTCACTTGCAGTCGCCATGTAGGCTAAAAAAGATTTATTAGAATTGATTGTTTATATTATTCTTATTATGAAAATTAAAGAAGGTTTACCTAGGTATAAAAATATACCCATCTAAAAGTACACCTTTTGTGTATGCACTTTGATTTGGAATGGCCAAAGAGATACAAGACAAAAATTTAAGGCTAATGATCAACTTGACCAAACCAGGTTTCTGATTTTACTTTATCTTAGATCAGCTGTTAAATACCAGATTTGTTAAAGGTAGCAAGACAAACTCAAAATTATACTTTAGGCCTAATTAGAAAACCTATCTGCATCCTGCAGTCCTGAATTTTAAACCTGCAGGGGTCGACGAAACACAAGACAGAGTCCTTAATTGGGTTGCATTCTCGCTTAGGGGGGATAGCCGCCAAATGGAGGCCCCTCCTGACATGGTAATGGTCCCAGAGGCGACCCAGCTGAGTTATGGTAGGATCTTCCATGGGTCAAAACCGTTTTCAGTGCCAAACATCAAACCTAGATCTGCCTCTATGCAAGCTTCTCTTCGTGTGGCTTTGACCCCCATGGACTCACAAGGAGAGGAGAGACCACCTCCCAAAGCTGGTGCCTCTTTGACTGCTAAGACTCTCGATCTCGGAAAAGGATCTTGCTGAGGCTGGTCCGTCTGGCTTTGGGGCTCCTTCCGGCGATTGAGAGGAGTGGCTTCATTCCCCACCCTCTTCTCACAAAAAGAAATTGAACAAGATGACAAAGAGGAATAAAGATACCTTTTCCTCCGCGTGAGCTACAGGGAAAGACGGGTCTGCGGTCATGTCGGCAACGGACCAGACCAAGACAAAAGACGCAAATGCGCTGAGCGGATCCACGATTACGTCGGCCTTCATCCAGAAACTACCTCGCGCTTTCGAGCCCGCTGGCTTCAAACGCTTTCTGGTTATTCGCTCCACTGATGGCAGCATGTTGGCCAAGGGCAACATGATCCATCAGGGAGTTTCTCGGATGGGAGCCTGTAGGCGAATGCGTCGGATCGCTCCAAGGCGGCCATAATTAGTGACTCCGTACTTTAAAATAAACTTCATGAAACGTATGATTTATGCGAGGGAACTCGTAGACTACTCCATAGAAGACCACCTAAGAGCTGTCCAATGATGGGACGGTCGAGGTTCAGTGTATGGTGAGAAAACACGAAGGAGCCTCGAGACCCACCTCTACACTCTTCGTCACGTTCGACTGTGACAGGCTTCCTGAGTCGGTGCGTGCCGGTTGGTATGGTTACTGCGTGAAGAAATTCGTGCTACTACTACTGCTTCGTCCCTACGAAACGCTCCTGTAGATGTGCAAATTTGGGTTTACCCGAAGTCTGTGTAGATTGTTCCAAGGCCATACACAATAAGTCCCTATAGTGTATAGCAAAGCGTTTCAATTGCGGAGAGCCGCTCCCGCTTCTTCGAAGCATTGGGGTTTGTATCTTTTTAAGGAAATCCTGGCGGCTGTTCAGGCTACAGATCATGTCTCATTTTGCGAGGCTAAAAACTTGCCCTGGCACCTCGGACGCTGCCTGGGATCACTTATGCTCAATTTTCAAAAAAAGGCACCTTCTGCTTCAGGCCCCTCCAGACTTACGTGCAGGGTCCGGCCCATTCGGAACCCTTATTCGGGTTCTACTCACCCTGGATGCTCGCCTGGCAGACCTGGCGGCACAAAGGGTTCACACCAGGCCTCGGCTAAATCCAGGGCTCCGTTTACCGTAAGGCGAAACGGCCGTGCGCCTCCAACGAGTCGTTAGATTCAGAGGAGGCAACCTCCCCCCCTCCATGAAGGTAGTTGTGAGGCCGTCTTCCAGGGTTCCTAAAGCTGCCTCCCAAAAGGAGACAACACCAAAGGAGGTCCGGTTCGACCTTATATGCCCCCACCCAAAGCTGGACTGGGTAACTCGAAGACGATGGATCTTCTAAAGTAGGGACCCCCGCCTCCAAAGGTTTCGAGGCAGAGAGAGGAAAAGACTCGCATGGCGAGCCCAACCTCCCCCGATAAGTCCTCGAAAGCGACAGCGCCTTCAGCGCATTGTCTGGCCAACAGCCTCCGGAAAGCGTACGGCCATTCCCCTGAGGGTCTTCTCTTCGAAGAAGGACCCCGCATCTCCTCCGAGCTAGACCCGGTTCATATTCCTTCAATGGAATTGCCGCGGAGGCTCATCTCCTCCCGTTTTCCCTTAGCTATCTATTTGCAGGAGACCATGCTGGGCGCGTCCCCCCTGCCCACCCTTCCTGGGTATAAGAGTTTTGCGACCCCACTACCACGGGATGGGGGCCAGGCGGGATGATCCTTCATTTACACCCGGCATGATGTCTCCGTTCTTATGTTTGCTTTAAATGCCTCCTTTCAGGCAGTAGTAGTGCAGCTTCAGCTGGGTAGGAGGTAACTGTTACTTCTGCGTACATTACACCATCAGCCCACTTCGACGCGGGGGACTTCCGCCGCGTCGTGGCACGTTTGCTGAAACCCTTTCTCTTGCTCGGGGATTTGAAGGGTAGCCACTCCCTCTGAGTAGACTATTCGACCAATCCCAGAGGTCAGGTCTTTGACGAGCTCAAGATAGGTGTCCTAAATGTGGATGAGTTTTCGCACCACTGGCCAGAGAACCGCTTCACTTTCCTGATTTCTCTGACCCAATCGAGGAGTTTAGATCGCTGGATGATGCCATTGAGTCCTTCACCAGCAAACTCATCTCCATGGGCCTTAGTACTATTCCTAGAACGTCTGAACGTTTTGCACAACGACCGCTTCCGTGATGGTTTGCCGAGTGTGAGACGGCCCTCAAATAGAAGCGTTATGCCTACAATGATTTCACTGTCGGTGAATTTTGTCGAGTTAGGGATAGGTTCAGGTATGTTTGGAAGCAATCCCGCCCTCTTCCTTACTGGCATACGTATCTTCATTTAACGAGAAGACCCCTCTATCAAAAGTGTGGAAGTGAGTCAAAAGGATTCGATGCAAGTTCTCGCAGAACTCCCATCCCATTCTCCAGGTAAATTGGACCGCAATCTCGGACCCCGCGTGCGTAGTGGAGTCCTTCGCGACCGTTTTCACCACATTCTCTACCCGGGATGCTTCTCCGCCTGCATTCAATGCACACCTTTGGTGAACCCCTCAATGACAGGCTTACATTGAGTAAGTTGCGTTCCGCTTTCGCTTCGGTGCTTCATCACCTTAGTGAGCAGGGCATGGTCTTTCTCTTTGATTTGTTCGACAGGATCTGGACAAGTTTACCCTACTCGACTCATGGCGAATGGCTACTATGCTCGCTTTACCCGAACCGGAGCAGACAACTTTACCCTGGCCGGTTTCCACCCAGTCTCTCTAACCTCCTGTGTGTGCAAGTTGGAGAAATTGGTAAATGTTAGATAGCCTTTTATCTCTGGACAGCGGAGGCCACCTGTCTTCTGCACAGTGCGGCTTCCGCAAGTTCCACTCTACGTCATATGGTCTGCGAGGCCTTTCTTCGTAGACAGCACTACGCCACAGTGTTTTTCGATCTGGAGAAGACCTATGATACCGAATGTGGATACGGTATCATGGAGACTCCACACGATGGGGGCGAGGGGTCGCCTCCCAATCTTTATTTCCCGAGTTTTTGCGAGATCGTCAATTCCTGTATGGGTGTGGGCAGCGCTCTATGGCCCTATTGATCAGGTAGAGGGTGTCTCGCAGGGAAGTGTCTTCATTGTCGCACTCTTTGCCCTCGGTGCTGCCGGAAGATTTTTTCGTTACGCTCTACATGGACGACCTTTTCGATCTCTTTTGGTGCGGTCCAGATGTCGACTCCAACATGCATTGAACCGCATCACTGGCTATTCCGAAACGCCTAGGTTTCTGTTTTCTTTGGCCACGAATAAAGTGGTGCACTTCTGCCGGCGACCCGGACTTGTTCCTAAACGAGATCACCTGGAAGTGATAGATTCACACCGTTTCCTCGGTCTAGTTATCGACCGATGGCTCACATGGGAGGCTCATATTCTTTTGAACCCAGTTCATGGACATTCTTAGTTCTGTGACCTTCAGCACCTGAAATGCTGATATGGCTACTGCCTTGCTTTTCTATCGATCGTTTGTTCTTTCTAATCTTGAATACGGATGTGAGTTCCATGTATTTGCTGCCGAGTGTTGTATTGAGGACAGTGGACTTAATCCACCATACCGGTCTCCGCCTGGCGACTGGTGCCTTCCGAACGTCCCCCATTGAGAGCCTACTGCTGGGCAGATTTCACTCACTCTGCCCCGTGTTCCGATGTATTATGCGCCTATACGCCCGAGCCTGGCGCCTCCCTCCTTCGCCAACTGCTCTCACTGCATCCGTAGCCGTTCTCGACGGTTCCTATGCCGCCAAGAGACGCCAACATACCTTAAGCCCTTTGGGTTTAGGGCTAGGAAATTTCTTTGAGATCTCAGTGTAGCACTCGCGCCGGTGGCGCCTCTGGTCCTGCCCTGGACGCCAACCTGGCGGGTACTACCTTCGACTACTTATCGCTACCCTTCCGCTCCCAAAGCTTCCACAACTCCGAGAGTATTGCGTTCGCCTTTTTAGATCACACCATGTCACGGGTTCCTGGACATGTGAGAATTGCGGGAGATGAGGGCGACAGAGTCTGCGAGGATTGGGTGACCACACCAGTGTTTTCGCTCTTCCTCACACAAACTATATGGCAGGAATCATTAGGGCAAAAGAGATGACCAAGGGGAACTTAAAGTTTCATGCCCCCCTCTACGCTCGTAATGTTTCCAGAGGCTCCTCGCAGAAGTGCTACTGCCTTGTTGTTGGAGAGCGCTCAGCCCGTTCATTAGAGCGGACTGCGAAGTGGAGTTTTACTATACCCCTCTCCTCGATCTTTATTTATAGTCGTCCTCTCTTCAAGGTTGTTTCCCTACCTACCCACGATACTGGAGTGGTGTTCCTACCCATTGCCTTTTTTCCACCTATGTTTTTGCCTTTCATTTTTTGTTTGTTTACTTTGGTTTTGTGAATTTTAAACTAGCCTAGCACGAGACTCAAATTTTAATTCAGCAACTTATGCCTTTGAAGGCAGTCTCCAGAAGAGTCTGTTAAAATGAAAAAATCTTGTTCATTTTTTCCATTTTTTGTTTGTTTTTTATCTAGCCTTGCATTAGGCTATAAGTAGATTATGTTGACATGACCCAGTAAGCACGCACCAGATTGTCGCTGAAAAAAAATTTACATAAGATATCTCTAGGAATTTTTTTATGTCTACCCAGCATCTCGTAATGCTCTAATTTCTCTTCTTTGAACATTAGTTAATTCCTTTCTCTTTGACATTAAAAAGTTTTAAATCACAAAAATAGAATGAAAATTTACTTTTGTGAATTGGCCAAAGGTCAGACAGTTAACTGATTGATAAACTATGTTACCATACAAGAAATCGTTTGAGAACAAATACAAGCTTCTTAGCCTCGAACTCTTGAAATGAAAATGACTCGATTACAATTGTTTTGATGTTCCATATCATCAAACTTTTAATAAAATTATT
Source organism: Ceratothoa steindachneri (assembly GCA_963969495.1). Lineage (NCBI taxonomy): Eukaryota > Metazoa > Arthropoda > Malacostraca > Isopoda > Cymothoidae > Ceratothoa > Ceratothoa steindachneri. Next base: position 9,208,635 of record OZ018324.1, read on the forward strand.
TTTTTTAGAAAAATATACTTAGTAAATGATTAAGTTGAATTAAGCTTATGAAATAATAAGAGCAGCCAGAGTAAGGTTTTAGTGGCATTACTATTTCTGCAGTTCGTGGAAGAGAAAAATTGCAAAATAAAGTGTACAATCTCAACTCAAGATTCAGATATGATTGACTCCTCAATCTCAAGCAAAAAGAAGAGGAATGGAGCTATTGATGTAAGTTCTTTTTTTCTAACTGTTACCTACACTCTTTTATTTCCAACATGATATTAAGGACAAATGGCTGTGCATCATCTATCTATACTTTCTTTTACATTTTTCCTTCACTAACTCCCCAGGGGTGTGTTTACCCTGTGTAACCTATTACACTTGGTATCTGGAGGAGCTGCGTGTCTTCTAGGTCTGAGTGCAAATTGGGGACGCCACGTCGTCACTGGGTTCACTTGAACACTGATGAGGTCTGGGAAAGTTGTTGGTGAGCTTTTCCCTCACCCACACTCAGCACTACTTTACCTTTTATTAATATTATTATTTTTATTTTGTATGATTTTTATATTATTTATTAGTATTGATATATTATGTATTATTATCCTTTATTATAATTATTATTAGTAGTACGTTATTATCATTATTTATTATTATCATAAGGACTATCCCCGCAACCTTTGTTATTACTCTCAGGGCATCAGAATCTCCACACACCCTAGTTTGTGGTATCCTTGATTCCACAGTTGCTGCGAGCCAGGTGGATGTTGAGATTATCTTCTGCTGGGTTCCTGCACTTTGTACCAGGAGGAGTGTTTCCACCTGTACAGAGTTCAGTCTGGTAGCCATGGTGCCTTGGTCAATTACCTAGCACCAAGATATGATTGTTCAACTGGCATGGAAAGTTATGCCAATTTATGGCTGGTAACATCGTCGGTTAAGACTGGAGAAGGCACGATTCTCAGATTGTTGTCTGATACAACTGGTGAGGAAGTTTACACTAGTTAACATCGTCTGTTATTACTAGAGAATGCACGATGCTCAAAACATCGTCTGATACGACTGGTGAGGAAGGTTATGCCAATTTACGGCTAGTAACATCATTTGTTACGACTGGAGAAGGCATAATGCTCAAAACATCATCTGATAGGACTGGTGAGGAAGGTTATGCCAATTTATGGCTGGTAACATCATATTTTATGACTGGAGAAGGCACGATGCTTGAATTGTCATCTGATACAACTGGTGAGAAAGTTTACAGCTGGTAACGTCTTCTGCTATGACTGGAGAAGGCATGATGCTCGACGGAGGAGGAGAGGACCAGTCGCTTGAAGGCATAAATCAGTTATGTCAAATTACACGGGACAGAAAGACGTAATGAGACAACTTAAAGGTGGATTTATGTCTGAGACACTCTTCTCTCTCACAAGAAGTTTTATCATTTTTATATACTCATTACAAATAGGTGTGGTTACATACAACATTAAACATATTAAGAGGGATTTTATATTAATGGTCCAATTATTTTTGATTTAGTTAGTAAGATTTTATAGATTTTTACAATTGAGCCAATAGTTATATAGAGCATTGAACACAGTGAGATGGTTTTTACAATAACTATCCAGTTATCTTTATCATAAATTTAATGATAACATCAGTGAATTTGAACTACAGGGCTATGATATGTACATTAGTCAAAGGAGAGAAAGGACTAGTGGTGGGTCGATTATTTATATCAGAAATTGCATTTCTTCAAATATAAATAATTCTCTAAAGCAAGGAGAAGTTGAGTCACTCTGGATAGATATTAGGATCAGTAAAAATAGGATAATACACTTGGGAGCCTTTTACAGACCACATGAACAGACTGATTGTATTGATGAGGTAATGATAAGGAAAATAAGTAAAGGATTTGAAGTAGATACAGTTATTCTTGGTGACTTTAATTTAAATTCTGTGGACTGGGAACATATTATAGGAAGGGATAGAGCAGGTTGGAAGTTTATAGAATGCTTTGAGGATAATTTTTTTACTTAATTTGTTAATAAGCCAACAAGGGGTGCCAATATATTAGATCTGGTTCTTTCAAATGATGATCACTTGGTTCAGGAATTGACTGTCAGGGAAGCATTGAGAAATAATGATCATAAGATGGTTCATTTTAACTTGGGAATAATGCAAGGTAGAACATCAATAAACTCCACAAAAACTCCAAATTTTTATAGGGGCATTTACACTAAATTTTGCAACTTGCTAAATCAGATTAGGTGAGATATAGAATTCAGGGTAAAGAATACTTATATGTGCGACACTTTTAAGACTATATTAAACAGTCCAGGAGCAGTGTATTCCAATGAAGGAAGAAATGTAGAAAGCCATTGTGGTGGAATCAGGAGATAGCTATGAAAATTTCTGAGAAAAAAAGGGCATACCATAGATTACAGAGAAAGTACTTTTGACAATATACATCATTATAGGTCGACCAGAAATGAGCTAAATAAGATTATTAAGAAGAGCAAAAGGGCTGCAGAAATTAAATTAGCTCAAAATAATAATACAGTGGGCGCAAAGGAAATGTTAACATTAAGAATTTGGGGATAATTAAGCACAAAAGTACATTTCAAGTTTGTTTTATTGGGTCCTTATACTTACATTTCTTTACATTTAGTACTTTATCATGTTCCTACGGGTCTTCAACACCTCCTGGATCCTCTTTGGCATGGATGTTGCAAGATTCTCGAAGTAGGAGCCGTCCATTGCCACCCACAGCTTAATGATTGTCTCCTTCAGGGTGGGGATCGGGGTGGGCTAGAACTTAACAACTTCATTTTTCATTTGGTTCCAGGCATTCTCTATGGGGTTTAAGTCGGGTGAGTTGCCTGGCCAGTCCAAAACTTTGATGTTCTGCTCATTAAGGAAGTCTTTGACAGCTCGTGCCATTGTGCATAAAAAAGTCACAGCCATGGAGAGCGTAGAAATGGAGCAGATGTTCCTCCAAAACCTCAATGTAATTCTTTCCCTTCATAGTGACGTTCTTGGGGAGGAAATAGAGACCACCCCTGCCCTCCTCCCCACTGAAGCATCCCCAAACCATGACGCCATCGGGGTGCTTCACGGTCTTCACGGTGTAGCGGTGGTCATATCTGCTCATATCACTGGGCCGCCGCACCACTTTCGAGCCACCCCTGACGAGCCGAAAACTGCTCTCGTCACTCCACATAACTTTCTTCCACTGCTCTGGTGTCCAATCTTGATATTTCTTCGTGAAAGCTAGCCGTTTTTTCTTCATACCCTCTGTCAGCAGTGGTTTCTTGGCGGCACGGCGGCAGCGCAAACCCAGGTCTTTGTGTAGCCGGTGCTTGATCGTACGAATAGCGACGTTGTGGAGCTAGTCAGGATGTTTCCCCTTCAATCAGCCGCTGTTATCGAAGGGTCCTGCTTCACCTCACGTAGCAAAACCTTGTCAGTCCGAGCAGTTGTCTTCTTCTTGCCCCCAGAGCCAGGTTTGCGAGGCGGTGCGGTGCCGAGAGGGAGTGTGGTGGCTGCTTTTTTTGAGCTTAAAGAGTGACACACGGCTCACGTTCAGATCGGCAGCTATACGCTTTACTGGCACTTCCTGCTCCATTAGGGTTAGGGCACGGGTCTTCTCCTCCATTGTCAGAATGCTACGCCCCATTGGGATGGTATGGTGGTGTCTGGTAGGGCGTCAAAGTCAGCAGAAAGGTGAAAAAGATGCGGTCTGTGGGGCAGCGTAACACAGATGTACACTGTCTGAGCTCTGTGAGCACACTTAAACTGAGCCTGGCGGGAAGTTGCGAGGGAGCCCTGGCTGCAGGTACATGCATCATACCAAGCTCCTCCCACTACCTATATGGCGGGAATGCGGTAAAAAAGTTAACCCCAAAATTCGAGTTAACATTTCCATTGCGTTTAAGAGGTTAACAGTTCCTTTGTACCCACTATAAAGATCCAAGAAAATTCTTTAGCTATTATAGAATTAATAACAAATCTAACAGGATGAGATATGAAGGGGTTTTGAAAAAATCTGATGAGGAAATAGTAGAGGTTCTTAATGATCATTTTTCTTCAGTATTTACAGAAGAAAATCCAGATAGATTGATTGATGATAATTCTAGTTCAAGGGAAGTAGTGTTGAATACCATTAATGTGAACAGGGAAATAATTAAAAGGCTTATATTGGAGTTAAATACCATTAAGGCATCTGGCCCAGACAACATTCATTCTAGGTTACTCAAAGAAGGTGTAGATAGTATTGTAGTAGCTCTTGAGAAGATTTATACTAGATCATGAGTTTGGAGAAATACCTAATGATTGGAAATTAGCGAATGTAGGGCCATTTTTAAAAGGAAGTAAAGAGGACCCGAATAACTTTAGGCCAGTAAGCTTAACTTCTATAGTTTGTAAAATTCTTGAGGAGATACTTAAGAAGGGGATTTCTGACAATCTAGAGAGTGGTAGGTTAGGTTAAGAAGAGGTAGATCATGTTTAACAAATTTACTGTATTCTATGGATTATGTAACTAAGCAATTATCTAAGGGTGAAAATGTTGATGTAAGGTTCCACATAGAAGACTAGTTCACAAATTAAAAATGCATGGGATATGTGGTAAAGTTTTGAATTGGATAAATGAATGGCTAAAAGACAGGAAACAGAGAGTTGTACTGAATGGGGTGAGGTCACAGTGGAGGGCTGTTATCAGTGGCGTACCTCAGGGATCAGTTTTAGGCCCTTTATTTTTGATAGTTTATATAAATGATCTTGGGGAGGCTGTAAATTGCAGTGTCAATTTTTGCTGATGACACTAAATTGGCAGCTGTAGTAAAAGAAGTTGAGGGGAGCTTTAAAGTGCAGAGTGACTTAAATAAGTTATTAGCTTGGGCTCAGAAGTGGCAGATGAGTTTTAACCTTAAAAAATGCAAAGTTATTAACATGGGAAGGGATAATAGGGAATTTAGCTATGAAATGGATGGGCGGGCATTGGCTAAATTCAGTTGAGGATTAGAAGGACTTAGGCGTAGTAGTAGATAGGTCACTGAAGTTTTCAAAGCAGTGTGTTGAGGCAAAAAATAGAGCAAATAGGGTGCTAGGATACATTAACAGGAATGTTAGCTATAAGAGTAAAGAGGTTATCCTTAAACTCTACAACTTGTTTGTACTGAATGTACTGAATACAAGCATGTTCACCACATTTTAGACATGATATCAACCTGCTAGAGTCAGTACAAAGGAGGGCAACAAAAATAATACCTTTCCTAAAACACCTTGAATATGAAGATAGACTGAGGGTACTAAATAGGTTCTCATTCATTTGAGAGAAGATGTGTGAGGGGAGATATGATTGAGCTTTTTAAAATTTGTTTTGGGATGGATAAGTTGGAGTTTAACAAGTTATTTGAGTTGGAAGGTAGTAATAGGACTAGGGGTCATCACTTAAAAATTAAAAAACAGTGTGCAGGTTGGATGTTAGTACTTTTTCACCAATTGAATGGTAGAATACTGGAATAGTTTGCCACCTGAGACATTAGACAGTCCAAACTTGAATGTTTTCAAACGCAGAGAAGTGAGGGTTAACTTTGGGGAGGGGGAGGGGTATTCTGGACTCATTCCTGTGGATGCGTTTGTAGATGGTTCAAATTGTATATTGTAGATGCATGATCTCACACAATCCTATGGATGCATTTTGTGGATGGGTTTTGACAGATGCGGATGACCTTTGATAGGCCCTTGTGGCTTTTGTCATCCATGAAATTATGTTTATAAGGTTAATCGTGTGGAAATTTCTTACAACTGAACCAATGTGAATACTTTTTGAAGATAGAAGATACTCCTACCTTAGTATTAACCAATAGCATATAATTCAAGGTGATTAGAGGTGGAACCAGACAGGGTTTACCTAATAATCTGTCCTTTGCAAAGAAACAGTGAAACCACAGGAAATTAGTCAGCGATATTAAAGAATTTTGCTACTAAAGAGGGAAAATTGTTTGTTGATGTCATAGGAGTTAGCTGAAGCAAGGAAGCTAGGTCAGCAAGAAGGGGATTGGGAAAATAGAATACCTGTGTCAGATACTGTTTTAGCTTTGGACAGTAATGTATATTTGTGCAAATTTCTGAGATCTTATTTTATGCCTATTTGATAATCCTTTAAATATCATTTTCATTTATATATTTTATTTTTATCATTATTTTTATTCATTATTATCATTTGTATTATTATTATAATAATATAGTACAGTTGGAGTTTGATTATAGGTAAGGATATAATCCTAACACTGCTTCCCTTTTATACAAAATGAATATTTACAGTCATAAGGAAGGCTAAAAAAACTGGACCAAAAATGATAATGTTAAAATTTAACCCAAAATAGAAAATTTAAAGCATTTGAATTTATCATATTATATACAAAAGCTATAAAAATACTATATTAAAAAATGCAAACACATTGCCTGACCTGGAGTAAATATGTTGGAACAAAAAATACTATATAGGTATAATATATAATGAAATAAACTACACTTAAAAATATGAAGTATACATAATCTAGTCTAATTTTATGTAGGCTTATTTGGAAAGGTTATTATAATGTTTACTTTGTGAAAGACCTGGCTCTAAACAATGAATGTGGTTTTGCATATACAGGTGCGGCTCCATATATATTATTAGACTTCTTTCTTCTTAACCTTACACATAGGATGCCACTGGCACATATAAACATGGTACATGATGTGGCAGTGGAAAAAGTAATTGGACCTATAATTTTTGTTACATCTAATCAATCATTATGATAAGTATTTAAGTGATCATCCCAAGTTGGTGCATGTAACTTGGGAAGGATGGTTACTTGAAGGCAGATATATTCAATGGGTTTGGCTTCAAAGTTGGGGAGAGAATAGGTTTGGTTAAGAGTTATTCTATGAGGATTATGGATTTCAACAGATTCAGTATGAATGGAGCAACCACTAGGGATTAGAAATGGTGATTCAATTCTAAACACAAAATGATTTCCAAAATAGTTGTATTTGATTTGCAGTGTTCCTTCAAATGAAACCCAAATGTGTCTGTCATTGTTAAGTTGAATTATCTGATCTGATTTCACAAGGTAGTATGGAAATGTTGGTGTGAGTTGATGTGTGATTTCATGAGTAAACAGAGACGAGGTTATATTTGGAGGAAGTTCGTAATTGTTTCTGAAATTTTAACAAATTTTCTTGTGTTAAAGGGGCAGTAAAATCTAGAAGTATGTCTGCATGTCCTCTCAGTAGTTTTCCTCTATATAAATTTTCTATTAATACTCCAGGGGAGATGAAGATTTGATTTCTTTAGCTAGGGTATGGATGTTCTCAAAGTGTGCAAGCTGGTTCTCAATAATTTAGGGGGTCCTAAAGCATACAAAGCCTTTGATTTACATATATACAAATTAAATAAAAAAAATTGTGACAAAATTTAGCAAAGATCTAGCAGAGGGAAGGTTGTGTAATCCAATTGAGGAATAGAATTTGTATAATTCTTCCGAGAAAAGAGACATAAATGAAATAGTCATACATAAAAAAATTAGTGAAGCCAAATGGCAAAGCTAAAGTTTAAATGTTATATATAGAAAGTTCATTTATTAAAGATAATACAAAATAAATATGAATGTAGGAGACAAGTTTTTGCCAACTAAATTGAATTAAATCCTAAGGAGGCAGAAAATAAAGATATAAAAACAGAAATGAAAAAATTGACAAACACATTTGTTATGCAATGATGGTGGAAAATGTTATAGTAAGTAAATAAATAAAGGTAGTTCAAAGTTAACGAACGCTTTGAACTGAAAAGTCCAATAACATAAATATTACAACAAATAATGCTTAACTAAAATTTAAGAAAATCAAACAAACTTAGGAGGAATAGAATGTGTTTTGGTTGCTAAAATGCTGAGTAGAGAAAATAAATGGATTCGCGGTTAACCACAAATTGTGAGTTTGGGAGTGGAAGAGCAGACAGAATGAAATCGTAGGAATATAAATATTTTTGAATGTGATTAATAGTTTTTATCTAAGCAATAAGGTAAAGATGATTTTTTTTTTTGGGGGGGGGGGCGGGGGAAATGAATGGATGTTAAATGATATGGGAGTGAGGTAGGTATGTACATAGGCGGGCATTATTGCAATAATTTATTATGATAATGATATCTGGTTATCAGTTATCCGATATTTTCTTTCCCACATTATCGAGTCATCGGTATCACCGATACTTTTGATTCAAAACTAGCGATAATCGATAATTTCAGTTTTGGTTCCAGTTTAGCACAGGGGCGAGCCGTGTGTGCCTTGGAGGCAGAAATATGTAGGTCTGAGGTTTTTTCTAAGATTTTTTTTAAGTTTTCTAAGATAAAGATAAAAATAAAGATTTGGATTTATCGATTTTTTTTATTTAAAATATTAATATCGTTATCCCTAGTATCAGAATTTTGGATTTATCAGTTATCACATTATCAGTGATAAATTTATCGCCAGTTATCAATTATCGGTTATCGCTGATAAGGTTATAGTGATACATTTTTTCATTGATGAACTAGTTAAAGGATTTAAGCATATCAGAGGAGGAATGGGGATAGGTGATATAAATATCAGCTGTCTAGGATTTGCAGATGTTGGGATGATAATCAACAAAATTTTCTAAGATCTGCAAGAATAGCTTGATGTCACGGCAGATTATAGAATGAATCGAAGATCAAATTTATTCAGAGCAAGGGCCAAGGAATTATTTTTGGTTGAGGTATGGATGATGGATGGATCTTAGGAAATGAGGCATCAGCATTTGACAAGAATAAAAGAAGGCAGTTAGAGGCACTAAGAAAGACAAATGGATATATAATTGTAAGTGAGCTGTGTATGGGGGTGAGAGTTAAATGCATTTTTATATGTATATGAGGTACACAGGGCAAGCAAAGCTGGAATTGATAGGAATGAGAAATTCCAGAATATGGTGGCTAGAATGTGTTTGAGTCTACAAGAGTTTGGTAGGAGATGTATGGTGGAGCATATGGCACAAAAGAATTGCAAAAAATGAAAAGGCGCTGCTTAGTGTACGTGGAAAACTTGAATGGCGCAAGCTGGATATAATCGGCACATAGAATGAACATAAGAAAGACATGGAAGAGGGAAATTGAAAAATTAAGAAATAAGTATGAAATTTGGGAAGTCAGAAACCAGCCAACTTGTGATACAATAGATGGAAGAATAAATTTTAAGGGTGTGGTATAACTTGAATAGAAGAATACTTTGAAATAAGTACATAAGAGGAAAATACTAAAGAACGAATAGAGAAGCAAATCAACAAACAAAGCAGAAATGAATGGAAGATACAAAACTAAGATAACAAATTTATTTTTAACAATGAATAATCAGGGATAATGGTAATAAACAAAGACAGGAAGGGAAATTAACCCGGGTAGAAAGACATAAATTGGGATTATAGTGAAGAACAGATGGAGGCATAAATGAGTCATTGCTCATGTGGAGGCTCCTTTAACATAGAAAATGACTCAGCTGTGAAACAGAATAAACAATTGAATGAATATATATTGTTCAAGATCATGAGACACTCAGGCAAGGAATAAAACAAAGCAAAACAGAATATGCAAATAAAAACTAAAAGGGAGAATGCAGATATGAAGGGAATATTCCTCGAAGTAAGGGAATATAATTGAATTAGAAGCAATAAAGAAAATGAAGGATAAATTTATGACATAAGAAAGATTACTTAGCAAAGGCAGGGCTAATTGCTTGGATTTTGGTAAAGGTAACGTGCTTATATTTTTTATTTATACAATTACAGGAATCTCAGATTTGTTAGATTCAGCAATAGATTGGGCTAAAAGAACATTACTAGTTATGTTACTTTATCAGTAATCACATTAGGAAAGTTTACCAAAGGTTGATTATTGGAATTAGTAACTTTACAGGAAAACAAACTTTTTTCCATGGAACCTAAAGTTATATTTTCTTTAGGATAAATATACAGATGAGATGCCTGCAATTCAGCTAAAACTACATTGGTTAAGGCAGTGAGGGCAGAATCTTGTCCTATAAACTTTGCATTCCAATCTTTTGAACTGCCCTACATTTTTCTGTCTTGATCAGAATTATTAGGATTATTGGGCGTCAGAATACTGTGACTAGAGTTAAAATTAGCGAGCTTGCTTGAAAAGGATTATAGGAAGGCAGGCCACAAACATGTCTGACTTGGACATTTAAAGGATGCAACTTACAACAACATCTAACTAAATGTCTGGCGGAGCATATTTCCCATTCATTTGGAATAAAGAAATCATTACCTAACATAATGTCATCGTCAAAATTCCTCCATTGTCATCAACGATACAACAATGAGATGCGTAAATAGTCATTGGAATTCAGAAATAAATCAATCTCTCCATAAGTAGGAATATAGTTGCCTGTAATGCCACTCAAATTTATAGTAGACTAAGTTATAGTATATTTATGACTTATATGATCCTGTAAGCGCTTTACTGTTCATTGTTTAATTAAAGTGGAATGTGCGCCTGTATCTAAAATGGCTTAAAAATTGAAATCTATATGAACTTTAACAATTAAGTCTAGATCTAAGTTCCTCTCTCCTATTACTCTAATAGGGAGATGTTTTGTTTTGTCATTATGTCCTACATGACCGAGAATATGGGCTGTGTTTCAATCGGGAAACATTCCACTAAAAAAGGATCTGGAGTTCATGGTTGAATTGGGGTTCATTAGGTGTTTGGTCATACTCTGAGAGATAAGTCATGCGAGAGTTGTATTCTATATATTCCTCTTGTGCAGGTACATAAGTGTCATATGATGTGGGTCCAGAAGGGTGGTCTATATACTTATCCATCGATTATTTTGTCAAGGTGGATTTTGTTGGTGCTTCTCTTGCATATAGGGATATGTGTAGCTTGGTTGTGTTTTTTTGTTTCTTTAGTTGTTTGGCTCTTTAAGTATGCTTTATATGCAGGATATGCCTTATCTCTACAAAAGGATTTATCACCATGTTGGTGGCCATGTTCGTGAGCCCAAGAACAATAGGGAGAATATATGCCCTGAGGAAGTACATGACCATGGCTGTCAGAGTTAAAGCAAAGGCAAGGTTGTTGAGTCTGTTCTCTGGGTTGAGGTGTTTGGAATGGTGTTCAAAAGGTTTTCTGAGGTTGTGGGTAACTTGGTGGATGTGAGGATTGTGTAGTTAGTGTGTTCTTCAGAGGGTTATAGGATTGATTTCTATTACTTGTACTGGCAGAAGTGTTTGTATTGTTTTGAATCCTATTCACTGGAGTTTCTCGGACTTTCCTGGGGTGTATTGGGTCTTTATCTTATTCAGTCTCTTAAGCTTTGGTTTATGTCTAAAATCTCCTGAAATTTATTCCTTGCAATATTTGGTAAATTTTGGAAACGAGCAGTAGCCATAAGGAAATTATACTGCTGGGGTGTGAATGTAATGTTAAATTGATCATGTGCTGCCTTAAGGTCTTCTAGCATTTTATGAGACGTTTAAAAAACTCATTTAAATCCTCATTTTCTTTTTTCCATCGCACTTGGAAAAGAGCAGTCATCATAGTTAATGGTTAGGCTTGTGTTGTGTTCTTGTGTCTTAAAATCCAGTCAGGTACTAGCTTTGGCTAGTTCTGGGGAGTAAGTTACTGCATCTAGTACACTCCCTTCTTTTGAATCAATAAATCTACATGCCTCATTAAGTTGATATATTAAAAGGTGTCTTTCGTTTCAATATTCACTTTTTTTACTAAAAGTTGATTGGAATTGATTTCTTTAAAATTTCACTTGTATTACTTTATATAATTTCTATTGAATATATTGTTCTTCTTTGAGAAGTAGATTTTATTACCAAATCTCTTCTACCAGAGAGGATGCTTACTCCTCTCTTAAATTGTTATATCTCCCTCTCAATCAGGGTTCAGAAAAAAACAGAGTACCATCGACCTGTTTGTTAGAATGGAGTCTTATGTCTTATATAAGAGATGCTTTTTCAAAGAGGCAGCATTCTGTTGCTGTTTTCTTTGATATTGAGAAAGCATATGATACCACTTGGAGGCGTGGTATCCTTAAGCAACTCCATGATTGAGGCCTGCTGGGCTTTCTCCCCAGGTTTGGGGAGCAATTCCTCATGTGGTGCACACTACGTGTAAAAGTTGGAAATGCCCTATCAGAGCCCATAGAGCAAGTAGAGGGTGTGCCACAGGGAAGTGTCCTCAGTGTCACCTGCTTCTCTGTGTCCATCAATAGCATTATCGCAAATCTCCCAGCTGAGATTTCCTCAACTCTATATGTGGATGACTTAGCGCTTATCTGTTTATCGCCTAGACTACCATTTGTCATACGTAAGCTACAGCGGGTTATAAATACCGTAGCTGATAATGCTTCTTCCAAGGCTGTCCACTTTTACAATCATAGATCGGTGACATGGGACCCTCCCCATTTGTCACTCTATGGTGTCATGGCACCTTTGAGCCCCATTTCAGATTTCTAGGGGTGATCCTTGATTCAAGGCTTTCTTGGAGGCCTCATTTGGACGCTTTGAAAAGGTCTTCTCTGAAGAGAATTAGTGTCACACACTTATTGGGGAAGTGATCAACGCACCCTGTGGCTTCTGTATTTAGCATTGGTCCAGTCAAAGCTGGACTATGGGTCACAGGTGTACTCCTCTGCCTCGCTGTCCATCCTTGAAAATTTAAATACTGTGCATAACCAGGTTATGCACCTGGCTTCTGGAGCCTTCAAGTCCTTGCCTGTGTGGAGTTTCTATGCAGAGAACGGGGCTCTTCCTCTTCCTTTTCACAGGCTCAAGTCTAACCTCAAATATCTTTTCAGACTTGAGCAATTTCCATGGTCGCCAGTATATGAGTGCACATTCAATTTGCGAACAGTGGCCTCATATGATAGATTTCCATCCCTGGCTCGCCCCTTTGCTCTGCACATGGCCGAGCACACAGGATGTCTAGGGAGTTTTCTGTTATTTTATTTTCATTACCAAAGTTTCCCCCATGGTTCATACCACCTGTAGTGGTATGCAAGGGGCTTACTGGTAGGCCCAAGGATTTGTTCTTGCCTGTAACCTTGAGAATCATGTATGATCAACACTCCTCCCACCATCGGCCTAGTACCTTTGGGTTCACTGATGGGTCCAAGTTATTGGACGGAGTTAGAACTGCTGCTGTCTTGCCATCTCAGAAAACATTGCTTCGCCTACCAAGTGCAGTTTCTGTTTTCACAGCAGAACTTTTTGCTATTTTTGCTGCACTCTTTTTTATTGCTCCTATGCCATCTGGTTGTCTTACAATTTTCTCTGACTCCCTTAGTTCTCTGGAGGCACTGAGTGCTTTTGGTTCTAGCCATCCGCTCATTTCCAAGATCCAGCGGTGGCTTTGCTATCTTTCTCCTATTCATAAGATTTCTTTTTGGTGGGTGCCCAGTCACGTGGGCATCCCAGATAATGAAAGGGCGGATGTTGCAGCCAAGGAGGCAGCATCATTGGGGACACCCACATCAGCCCCAGTCCCACTTCGTGATGTCTATCCCTTCATCACCGAATATGTAGTTGGCTTATGGCAGAAGACGTGGGATGAGCTTCCTTCCACCAAGCTCCATTCCATAAAACCTTCAGTCCTCTCATGGCCACGTACCATGAGACCACGTAGACTGGAGGTTATTTTGTGCCATCTGAGGATAGGCCATTGCTGCCTCACTCATGGGCACTTGATGAATGGATAGCCTCCACCTTTGTGCATCCTGTGCAGGGGGCAGCTGTCCATCCTTCACATCTTTGATGAGTGTCCCCTTTTGAGAAATCTTGGGAGGAGGGTCTTCCCTTTAATTACTGGGCAGATGGCCCCCCCAACAGGTTCTGCGAGGCATCTTTTCTGAGACTCATGTCTATTTTAGTGTGAATAGAATTTTTTAATTTTTAGAAGAATCTAATCTTTTAGCCAAAATTTAATATATTGTTTCCTGATTTTATATTCTCTGTTCTTGTATCTATTGTTGATCCATCTATAGTCTATGTTTTTATCCCTTGTCGAGTTCTCAATAGTTTATTTTTGATATCCTTTTACACCCCTTGATGGTTTTAAATTCTCTGTAATTCCATTCTATTGATCTTAATTTCATAGCTATATTTTTGTATATTCTCCAGATGTCTATATTTTTATTGAGAACACTCATGCAAATTACCCGTCCTTGAATATGGCTGTGGGCTAGTCGATTTGGGCTTTGCATCATTTATTTTTGGCACTCTTCATTCATTCATTTTTCTCTTATCATCGGCAATCCCTCCTTTACCATTACAGTGGACTGACCAGAGAGAAAGCAGGCAGCTCAAAATTGACCACTCTCGGTGGGAGCCTGATGATAAGGCCATTCCCCATAGGAGGGCAAGGGATAGCAGGGCCCACTTGTCTGTGCCCCCTATAGTCTTCATCTATAGTTTGAGGGTGTCGGGGTGCCTGCTCCCCTCTCTTCCGCAATGTATGTCAGTTCGCCCGCCAGAGACTACACAACAAAAAAATAGCTTGAATGGAATCTGTGATGCCTTGGGGGCATGGCCACATGGAGACCCCCTCTGAGAAGGACAGACGTCACCCAGCCCCTAATTGGCAGGATCCTACATAGGTTGAACCCGGGTTCAGTAGCAAACACCGAGAGGAGGGACATCATCTCCCGGCTGGTCCCACTTTGACCTTATCTATCTCGGAGAATCATCTCGTTGAAGCTGGTCCATCCATCTTTGGAGCTCTTTTCTGTGGTGGAAAGAACCGGGTTCATTACCCACCCTCCTCTTCCCAAAAGGTTCCTCTCACTCCGTGCAGGCTCTTGGGACTGTCGGGTCCGCTGCCGCTTCGGCAACCAACCAGGCCAAGACCTACACGTCCAGCCCTGTGTGGCCTTCGGGTAAGGTGGCCCAGACTAAGACCAAAGTCGCAAGTACGCGGAGCGGAGCCTCGATTACGTCGGAGCCACTACCTGGCGTTTTCGAGCACGCTAGCTTCAAACTCCTCCTGGTTATTCGCTTCATCGATAGCAGTAGGTTGGTCAAGGGCAACATGATCCATCAGAGGAGAGCATTAGCTAGTTTAATTGGTATAGAGCCGAAGGTGACTCGTTCGGATCCCTCCAGGGCAGACATGATTAGTGCCATTCAGACGCCGCACTCTAATATGAACTTCGTGAAAGGAGTTGTTTAATCGAGGGAACTCCTGAACTACTCCATAGAAGACCATCTTAGAGCTGGCCGACAATGGGGCGGTCAAGGCCTAATGTATGATGAGAAAACAGAAAGTGGCTTCGAGACCCAGCCATACACAGTTCGTTATATTCGACCGTGACCGGCTCCCTGAGTCGGTGAAGGCATTCGTGCCACTGTCGCGGAAGTGCTACTACTGCCACCGCTTCGGCCATACTAATCGTTCCTGTCGACATGCAAATTCGGGGTTACCCTAAGTCTGTGTAAGTTGCTACAAGACTGTACACGATGAGTCCTAATCGTGTAGACTGTACACGATGAATCCTAATCGTGTATGGCTGTGTGTCAATTGCGGAAAGCCGCACCCCGCCTCTTCGAAGTAATGTGATATGTATCTCCTGGAGAAGGAAATCCTGGCAGTTGAGGCCAAGGATCGTCTCTCATTGCGCGAGACTAAGGACCTGGTCCTTATGCCTCACTTTTACAAAAGGCACCTTATCCTCATGGCCCATCTAGGCTTTCGAACACTGTTGTTTCCGCGCTCATTCGGAACTCTTCTGCGGGTTATACTCACCCCGGGCGCTCCCCTTGCCTAGCTCCGGAGGCACAAAGGGTTCACACCCAGCCTCAGCCTAAACCAGGCCTCCTTCCCTCCCCCAAGATGACCGTTACCAGTAAAGCGAAAGGGCCGCGCGCTTCCACCGAATTGTTAGACTCGCAGAAGGCAACACCCCTGAAGTTGGTCTTGAGGCCGTCTTCCCGGATTCCTAAAGCTGTCCTTTGAAAGGAGGTCAACACCAAAGATGCTTTGGCTTCTACGCCCCCCATCCTAGGCTGGAATGGTGGCTCGGAGACGGCTTATACTTCAAAGGAGGGACCCCGGCCTCCGAAGCAGCCCCGCCCGCCAAAGATTTGTAGCTAGAGGGAGGGAAAGACTAGCATAGCGAGACAAAGCTCGCGTAGTAAGTCCTCGAAGGCCACAGCGCTTTGTTCGCAAAGCAGCGGCCGGACTTATGCCTCCAGAAAGCCCTTCGAATAGGGCCCCCTGCCCCCCCTCCCGGGGTATAAGGGTTTCGCTATCCAACGGGATGGGGGATGAGCAGGATGATGCACCATTTACTCCCATCAGGATGTATCCATTCTTCTCATTGCTTTAGATACCTCATTTCAGGCAGTAGCTGTGCAGCTGCACCTGGCTTGGCGGTATTCTGACGTGGCACGGTTGCCGAGGCTCTTTCTACTGCTCGGGGATCTGAACGGTAGACACCCCCTCTGGGGAGACTACGCATTCAATCCCAGGGTTTAGTTCCTTGCCTAGCTGGAGATGTGTGTCCTAAATGTGGATGAGTTTACGCATCACTGCTCGAGAACAGCTTCATTTTCTTGTCTTGATCTATGCCTGTGCTCTCCGGATGTACGCCTGATTTTGGGTGGGAGGTGGTCGATGACCTCCATGGTAGTGATCACTTTCCTTTTCAAATATTAATTTCTGGACTGCTGCTGCCTGAGAGCGCGCCCCGGTGGTGCTTGGAGCGGTGGTCCGCATTTCAGGAAATGACTTGCGCCTCCCTCAGTCGCCAACGCCTCTCACTGCATCCGCAACCGACATCGACCATGCCTATGCCACCCTAAGCCCTTTGGGTTCAGGGCTAGGAAACCCATTCGAGAGCTCGGTGTAGTTCTCAGGCCGGAGGCGCCCCTCGTTCTGGCCAGGACGCCATCATCTTTGACTTCTTATCGCCACGCCTCTGCTCCCAATGCTTCTACATCCCCTGGAGTATTACGTTCGGCCTTTTTTTAGCAAACTTCTTGTCACGATTGATCCGTACTAGTGTATACGGATAGCTCCGAGTCTTAGGACAGGGGTCGATTTCTACTCCGTAGCCCCTCTTTTTGTAGTCAACGGTGCTATACCAGGCGCTGCGTCTGTCTTCTCGGCCGAGCCGGTTGCAATACATCTCTCGGTACGGGAAATAACTGGTCGTGGCCGGTTCGAAGACAGGGGTATGATCTTTAACGCCTCGCGATGCACCCTGAGTGTTTTCGGGGCATTGGAATCTCCGCACCACCTGCTTTGCTGTATCCGTGACGCCACAGTTGCTGCGAGTCAGGTGGTTTTCGAGATTATCTTTTGCTGGTTTCCTCAACATGGAAATTGCGGGGAATGAAGGTGCCAAAGAATCCGCGAGGACTGGGTGACCAGACCGATTCGAGACGGCCGAAGGGATCTTAAAGTTGCGTGCCATTGCGCCGCGACTGTTCCCATGGACCTACGCTCCAATGACGCGACTGCTTCATGTCGCTTTCTGTCGTCTTTGAATTGGACACACTCGCGGGACGCACCGCCATTTGATGGAGCGCTTCCCTATGACTACTGCGTTTTCCCACGTACTGTTCACCACATTCTTGTTACTTTCCCAGTCTGGATGATCTTCACGCACTTTACGGTAATGTGATTAGCGGGGTTGCTACCCTTGACCCTCGTACTCGGGACGGGTTTGTTCACACTCTTGTGGACTATCTGATATTTTATTTATATGACTCCTTAATGTTGGTCCCATTCTCCCCGGCGATGTTACTTCCATTTTGCTTTTTTGCTTCTTGTTTTGTTGTTGTTTTTTTTGCCTTTGGTCTTGTTTGCTTTTATTTATTTTCTTGTTTTTGCTCATTTTGATTTTTAATGTAGTTTAGCATTAGGTAGTAAGATAATTGCGTTGACTTGTTCCATGGTTGCCGGTCGCCAGATGGGCGCTGGGAAAAAAATACCGATCTGCACTAATTCAAGATACCTTTATTTGTGGGGTAATCTACTGATTAACGTCAGATCCGAACTCCCAGTATCTGCATCGTATAACATTCGCCAGTCACGCCACCCGAATTGGGACGCCATCTGGCGACTAAGTACACGGGATGGAATTTCTTCGCTATAATCGTAAAATCGGAATCAAGGCCTCCACTCAGCTTAGCCATGGCCCACTTGATCAATGTTAGTCTCCAGTGAGATTGTTTTAGGGCAGAGGATAATCGAAATTCTCTGCCCTAAGAGCTGGAAGACCACATAACATATGGATCGAATATTTGTGCGAGAAATAGGTAACATTTGGGGCAAATATGTGATAGGTCTGCCTCGTGGAGGTTAATGTTCACTCGCCCCTTTTTTGAGGCACTGATTTAATTTGAACATTAAATTTCACACTGAGCTTCAGTGTCATGAGATATAATCGCTAAAGTAGTATATAGAATAGGCCACTTCATGGCATCGGATTATTCTAAGTGACCTCCTGTCACCGCATACTATTTGATTTTACTCTCGTTTTAAGGGATTCCTCCTCTTACAGACTTCCGACTTGAGCTCTGAAAGTTCTTCAGAAGATGATACGAGCGAAACAGGATTGGCGTCCCCAAGAGACGCCCTCAAATTCTCTACACCTTCGTCCGGGACGACTTCCTTGGTGCCATCTCCCGCACCCACTCCACCAGCCTCCCTCGCCCATTCACCCACAGTGCCCACAGGACCTGGCAGTGACGCTATCTGCATCTCTGATGCAGATTTGCCAGCATCTGTAGTGACTGCAGCAAGCAGTTCCATTTGCGGTCAGCCTCTCTCCGGCACGGAGCCGCAGTCCCCCAATAAACCTTCGCTGTCCTCAGATAAACCGGGAGGAGTCCCGATTGTGGGTCCCCTGACCATGAGGGAGCGTCCGATTGTGTCATCTATCATGGCAGTGCGACCGCCAGTCCCTTCATCCTTCGCCATGAATTCTGAGAGCCTTCAAAGTGCACCGGCGGCCGTTCGCACCTCCTTGGCGGTAGGTCATCCCATGGGGGTTGTAAGCATGACGTCGGTCGTGGCAGTGACTTCGCTCACAATGAAAGCTCCAAAACCGGCCGTTATCCCTGCAAGCCCCGCCTCTTCCATTGCCACATCCTTGTGCCCCACTAACATCGAGATGTCCGTGGCTAGCATGCCCATCCGAATACCCTTGGCTCCAACAGCCTGCGTCCCAAACACCGACGTCTGTATCATCTCGAGTGCTCCCTGCCTCAGTGGAGGTTCCGCTCTCGCCCGGTCCTTACCCCCTGATGATCCTTCCATCCCTCCTCTTCTGTCGGTGGTATCACGACAGAGTGCCACCACTGGTACCGTGATATCGTTCAGTGCCTCCTCGATCGTGACCACGATTGGTTCCCAAGGTCATGCGCAAACAGTGCCCACATTGTCTGGTCCAATTGTGCATACTCTGCCCATCACAGCCGCTTCCCTGGCTGGCTCACAGCAGACTGCTCCTTCCTTGCAGTGTCTCCAGACCTCCCCTCACGTTGTAAGCATCCCTCACATCAACTCAGTCACCACCACCCAACATCCTCCCCCTCCCGCTCACGCTGCATCTGCGATTCCCCCCCACATACTAACTCCCGCAACTCGCGCTCACCCCATTATCCCGCCCCAGACATTCGCGCCCCCTCCTCCTGCCCACCCGATTTCACTCGCCTCTTTGTCCCCTCTTCCAGTCTCCACGGCTTCCGTATCTTCCACATCTCCCATCCCCACTGTTCCGATGCACACCCCGCTACCTGCTCCCCCTCTCGCACACTCAGCCTCTGGCTCGACGCACATTTTGATTACGTCTCCCCCATCGCATCCCCACTTTCCTTCTTCCCTCTGTCAAACTTTCCCAACGACCACCCCCGCCCCGGTCCGACCACCACTGACACTGCCTTCCCCTCAGCTCGCACCACCACTCGCCCACGCCGCATCTGTTGTTTCTCATCCCCCGGTTCTGGGAGGGCCAAATGAGCAGCCTACCCCTATCCCTGTCTATGGACATATCCCCCCGGCACACTCGGCACCCCCCCTCTCGCGCCCAGTCCCCCCCACATGTCCATACACACCTCCTCCGCCCTCTCTCCACGCATACACACTCACCTCCACCAAGCCAACACCACCCAGCCATACCATACCCATATCGAAGCCACTGGGGAGTGCTCCCACTGTACCGAGTACGAGCGCTGCTTCACATGGCCTCTCTCCGGCTCCCCCTTCCGCAGCCCCTGATCCCACCTCTCCCAAGAACGCCCAGGGCGCTCTGACTTCCATCAAAAATGACCCGGAGACCCTGTCTTTTCCCATCTCTCCCCACCTGCCTTTCCCCTACAGTAAACTGAGTACCAATTTAGATTCACCGAAACGTCCAACTTCCTCAACGGTGCCTTCGCCCGTGGCTCCCCCCTCTTTCCGAATCGGGGTCCCGCCCTCGAATCCTGAGAACTCTGTTCCTTCCCTGAAGACGAGCTACTCAACCCCCCCTGCTTTTCCTCCAAACATGATAAAAATGGAATCAATTAAACGGGACCCCGATGTGCCCCTTCGCCTCGACAAACCCAAAGGAGAGTTGGGGATAGAGTCCAAGGCGGAAGTGAAGCGTGAGCTAAAACAAGAGGTCAAACTCGAAAAGGGTGGTATGTTGAGTGACCGCCCAGAGATCATAGCCGAAGTCAAGGCCGAAACCAAACCCAGTGTCGTTTCTTCGCTGAGTGGAGCCATTCCTCCTCCTTCGCTGTTGCCTGGGTCGACAGGTACAATCAATGGTGGCTCATCCCATCCATCAATCTCTAGTTATCCTTATCAGTACTCGTACCACCCTTTGCAGAGTCCCTTCATCGCACATAGGTCATATCAGCGACCTCCGTCTCCGCCCCCTTCTACATCAATCGCGACAGTTTCCTCGGCTCCCTCCAGATCCACGCCACCTTTTCCTCCTCCCTTGTATGGAACTCTTCCTTCGACTCCGTCGCTCAGCTCCTCCGCTACTCTCGGACAGCCTCAGCCCACCCTTATGGTCCAAGCTCCTCCTGCTCATTTGGGCTCCCCCATTTTTCCGGGACGTCAAAGCGGACCCCAGCATTTGCCGACCCTTTTGAAGGTCTCAATTGCTCAGCAAATGTCGGTTTCGGCAGCACTTTCGTCCCGGTCGCCAAGTGGTTCTGGCATGGGTCTCAGACTGTCCCCTGGACTTCCATCAGCATCGACGGCTCCTCTCCCACTCCTCACCCCCCCAGCCGCTCACACAGGACCGGTGCGTCCTCCAAGCGTACCACCACCACCCACCCCTCACCAACTCGCTATTCAGACCCAGCCACCACCTTCTCCTCAGACTTCCCTGCATCCTCCGCCCTTCACCCCTATGGTTTCCCATTCACAGGCGCCCTTGTCTTCTATGCCTTCCCGCTCCTCCCCACACCCACAAACACCCACAACCCAGGCCCTTCCTCCCACCGTGCCCCCTTCCCACCAAGGCTTTCCACCCCCTGGCGGGGCCCAAGTTGTCGTCTCAAGTCACGATGGAGAAGAGCATGAGGATGAAGATGATTTGCACATCCACCGGGACCCTTCACCTGAGCCCAAAGTGGAGGATTCTGAGTGTCACCGATCACAAAGTGCCATGTAAGTATGAGATTTTGCAAGCAATACAGAACAGTGAGCTTCGCTTTCTTCATTCCAAATTAACAGGTGTTGATGGTCTATGACTAAGTCAAATTAACTCAATCAGCCATATAAAATAATAGTGGCATATTAAAGGTCATGCATTGCTTGTCTATATTGATGCTTGAACATGTGAAGGAAAAGGGTCAACTACTTGAGTTACCCTGGTTAGGGTCTATCCCTTAGGCCAACCAGGATGTTATTGAGATTGTCTTCTTGGTATCTGTTGGGAAACTCAGACTACGCCCCTGTACCGATGTTTTGCTCTTCCCTGCAATTATAAGATGTCGGATATCAAGGTAGCCCTTCATCCTGCATGGTTTCTAGGAGTATGAAGATGTATGCCATTGCGTGTTAATTATTTCCCTCAACGAATTTAGATCGTATTTTGTCCCCTCCGGATTGGACATAACCGCGGAACGATGCGCCATTGGATAGAACGTTTCCCCAAACACATCTGAAGGCTGTTTGGTACCTCAGAGTGTGCGTCACTTTTTGGTTTGGTGCTACGCATGTGGTACCTAAGCCAGTACCGAAATGACGGGAGGTCGCTACCATTTGTCCCTTCTTGGCACCGGTTCATCCCCACTAGATTGCAGAGTAATAGAGTTCTAGGACGAGGTTTTCCTCCCCTAAGATATTTGAGCTTACCTTAGAAAAAGAAATATTCCTCTGCTGAGGAATACCCTGTGTAAACTGCAGATCTGATGCCCGGCTCACTAGGTTGTTTGGGGATTTGCTTTAAATTTAATTGCCTGTCTTGGCTAAATTTTAATTTACTAAAGGGTAATTTCAGCAAATAGTCGCCAGCTGTGCCTTAAAAGAAGGAAAAGATTGACTGCTTCCAAAGTTTCTACAGCACAGGGGTAATACTTTCAAATTTCTTGGAGCATATTCTGTGTCAAGCTGGAGCCTTACCAGTGTGCGTGGATCTCCAAATCTCAAGAGGGAGTCATCTTGCATGCCTTTTTTCCCTTGTTCACAGCCGTCGGGTCTCTTCCTAGTTTTGGGTCTGCATTTACACATAAGTTGGTTATAATACACTGCTCAGTATAGGAGATAACACTGTTAGGCCAGTTATGAAACCTGATTGTGATTTTTAGTGACTCACAGAGCGCACTTGGGGCTCGGAATCACCTTAGCTCTTTTGATCATTCAAAAGGGTGAAGAAATTGTCTTTTGCTGAATTCATAAACATAGGGATTGCAGGAAATGAGAGTGCCAAACAGTGTGTGGGAATCAGGTCAGGCCTCCAGGTTGTTTCTGTTTTTGAATTGGGCACACTCACGGGACACACCACCATTTGATGGAGCAGAGCACTCCCCTGCACTCTACTGTGACAACTGCATTGTCCCATGGACTGTTCGGCACATTTTTTTGAATATCCCAGTCTGGGTGATCTTCATGCATGTGACCTGTCTTTGGTTTTTCTATGGTTTGGTTTAGAGAATTTTAAAGTACCCTAATACTAGGCTGAAATTTTAATTACAGAGGTTTATGCCCTTGAAAGCAGTTGCCAGATGGAAGGATTACAAAATATAAGTTAAAATATACATCAGAATAGCTTAATTTGTTTTAAAAATGTAAACATTCATCAAAAAGTGTTAGCATAGATACCCAAAGAAATTATGTTGAATTCCCCATTTTCCGTTAAAAACAGCGAGAGATCTAAAGTATAAGTTTACAGTTTTGAATGGATCATTTTAGGTCCGCTAGAAATGGGTGACTGAAACTTGATCTTGACTAAGGCATCCCCCAGGGTGCTATAAGAAGCAGGCGGTATCATTCATTGCTTCCCACTAACTGCACCATCTGTTATAATTTTCGACTATTGATCATATATGTACACCAATCCACTGATGGACTCTTTGATTCTATGATTGGCAGACTTCAGCAAAAATGTTTGGCAGACTTCAGCAAAAATATTTGGCATAGTGCTACAAATTTTAACTAATGTAGATTTATTATATATTTCATTTTTCAGATGATCCCATAAAAGTCAAATGGATTCCAATCTAGTAAACATAGTGGATTCTTGTTACTACCGCCCCCCTCCCTGTAAGGAGCGCAGCGATTTGCCTTCCTGGCCACCGTGCTGAGGGGACTTAGCGCCCCGTCCAGCCCCAGCTTAGCCTCTTCTCCTTCCTTCAGACAGCCTGTCTTCTTACCCTGCTTCCTCACTTTCCCTTCAACCTCTTCCACAACTTTCTCTGGTTGGCCTCTAATTTCACAGGGTAGACACCCACCAGCTTCTTTTCACCCATCCATCCTGGATCGGGGCTGATGGGGGAGGGGACAACGGTCCCTCACCCATGAGCTCCGGTTTGGGGTGGTGAGTTTTTAACAAACTGCTTCATCCCCACCCACACCTTCCTCACATAGTCTTTCACTGTCTATCAATTTTACGACGTGCCTAAGGTGGAGAGCCATGCCAATGGGTTTGCCAGGTCACTAGGCGGGAGGAGTATCCTCAAATGGTGGCAGCTGGTTCTGCCAGCCCCATATTCACCCGTCGCAGAGCGGGCTACTGCGTGGGGTGATGAGTGTGTGCATTCCGTGAAATACATAGGGTCACCATGCCCAATGATGGGTTTGTAAAAAAAAATAAAAAATCTCTCCCTTTACCTTACCTTATACCATCACCGGATTTGCCCTCGGGCAGCTCCACTGAAAAAATTTACCCCTTTTCCTCCTGTGCTCTCTCAGGAAACCTTCCAAATATCTTCAACCGGAAAGGAAACTTACTTCTCTCCTAGGCCTACGGGTGTAGGGTACTCCCCTCACCCTCTTCTCTGGAGGCACCTTTGGGTGCCTCCCTATTTCCAGCGGCAGTCCCTCTTTTTCTTTCACAAGGGACTGTCAAGAAAGCACACAGGCGGCCCAAAACTGACCGGGAGCAGTTAGATAGGGCCAACTGATTCTTCCACACTGATTTGTGGACACTATTACTTTTTGGAGGAGGCTACCCTCCTCCCACTTTATTTGACTATTGTACATAGGTTCTATGTTCCTGCGCCGGGGGAAGGCGGGCCTACCCCCAATGCCGGAGTCCGCTTCCTTGTTGCTTTTTTTTATCATTGTTATTTGTTATTTATATATCATTTGTTTTTTTTAATATAGTCTAATAGTAGGCTTTGCTGAAGTACGGCCACTTATGCTCCAAGGGGCTCCAATTTCTTTCTTTTTTAATCTTGTTGCTACCCCCATTTTCTGATCCAGTGACTATAAATTGTTTCATTAATGGAATTCCTGATGTGATGGCAATAAGGAGGAGCTCCATCTTGTTGAAAGTAAAATGGACTCATCTCTGTTAACTGTTGAATTGCAGCAAAACCTTTTCTTCCCTGGGTGTGTTGAGATAGCTATGAGTGGTAACTGTATCATTGAAAAAATGAACCAACCAAACCTTTGGAAGGAAAAACACACCCACTTATACCTGGTAAATTTCCATGTTCCACATAAACCATTGAAAAAGAATGAACCAACCAAATTTTGCAAGAAAAATCACCCACATATACTGAGTAAATTTACATGTGCCACTTATATATGTGGATTTTCATATCACCATTATATGCCATTATGATTTAATTATACCATTCAACTTAAATGCAGCTTCATCAGACCACACAATTTTTTCCAAGTTGGTCACCTTTTGATTTTTCATCGAAAGCCATTCACAAAACTGGAATTTGCAATTTAGATCATCCTCATAGAAAGTAAGCAATAATCTTGGGATGTTGATTTTGCATTCAGCATTCTTCAGAATTCTGTGGACACTTGTCCAACCTCTGCTTCATCAGCACTTTTTCTCAGATTTTCTTGGTAATTGGTTGAAAAATTGTAGCACTTGATCAGAAGCGTTAGTATCCGTTAATGTCTTTGGCTCCCCAGCTGTTTTCTTGTACAGTACCATATCCTTCAAATTTCTCACAGATACTTAAAATGGTAAGTCCTGTTGGAAGATTAGTTCCAAGCACGCACTTCCATTTTCCATGTTTACTGTAGGCACGCAAGAATATTACTAATTTCAATTTTTTATTTCTTTATGCTCAGTGAGGCTGTTAACAGTTCCATCGTTGTATCCCCTTATGGTATAAGTTATAAAAAGATATAAAAATCATCCTAATCTGTTAGTGGGTTTGCATTTTATGCACTTTTTTAAATGTATTCATGGTTTGGGGACACTTTAGAACACCAACATTGTGAACAGTGTCACATTGGATGTAAGACTAAATTTACAAAAATACAACAAACGCAAGGAACGACGCTTACACAAAATTTAATATACACCGGCCACCTACAGGAACCACATTTGGGCAAAGTATTTCCTAGTACTGGAATGAGCAGGGTTGCTATCGCTTTGTCACTTGTACTCAGGACAGATTTGGTGAACTCCTGAGTATGGCATCACTTAGTTTTTGGAGGAAGTGTCTTCCTCCACAGTATTTAGTCCTTGGGTGTTGTATGCACCCAACTTTTTGTATCTACTTCCTACAAAAGGGGAAAAACTACTAGGCCTCAGCACTGGATGCATCCTCAGTACCACAACTCACCCCCTACCCCATTCAAACCCTGTCTATAAACCTCCATGGAATACAAAACCCATGCCATTACATGTAAGATTCATTTATGAAATATTTGTAAAATTCGAAGAGTTAGACACTAAGATACTTCGAGGAAGCTTGCCACACCAAAATCAGACAGCCATCAACCTCAGGTTTTTTATAACTTGAACCTCTGGGTTCAAGTTATCTCCATTCACCCAGACATTAAACCAGAATAAACATCCATCCCAAATGACAACACCCTCACAAACACCATACCAACCTGACTGACTCAAGCATCTTGCACCCAATCCTTCCATGAACCAGACAGTTTAACACATATTCACAATATGCTAGATGCTCATTTGGCACTCTCTGTGCAATTGCTAGATCTCTATAAGAATCCTAGGTGGTCACTGTTGCTGGCCTATGAGATTGACCTTAGTCAGGGATCTCCAAAGTAAATGTTCCTGGATGATATACATTGGTAAAAAGAAAAAGTATCATGATGGATGGTTAGATGAAGGTAGTGATATGAAAAGAGACACTAACTGAATAGTTAGTGCGATTGCTTGTAAGAAATTTGTAAGGCGGATGAATATAAGCCTAGTTAGTGTCTTTCTATTAACCTTCCATCAAAGTGGAAAAGTCTAATGTGACCCCCTGCCTTTCTCTGTCTTTGATGATATGTATCTCTGACTTTCAACTATGTTTGAAATTCAAGATTTCTTCGTCACTGGAACCGTGGAGATTTCAATTCCTGTGCACGTACAGATCTCACATTCAAGCCAGTGTCTGACAGCAAACTAGCTCGCAAGAGAGAAGAAAGAGCTCGGCGACAGGCAGAAAAAGAAAAGGAAGAGAGAGAACAGGTTCAGGTACAGTTTATTTTACAGTCAATTGTTGAAGTTAATTCCACCGCACCCAAGAAACTATAAGGCATATCTCATAATTTTACCAAATCACTTAGATACAGAATTAATTTTGCAACAATGTAAAGGATTGAAACCCAAATAATTTATAATCTCTTACAGCCATCTTGGCTGTGAAATTTTTATTTTATCTCTAATCATAAGAAAAGGAGTCTGCAAAAGACTAAGCAATAGCCTATACGAGGCAGCTCCTGTTCACATTACCCAGTTCAGTCCCACCTAGCATTCTCATCCATAAATCTATCTAGAGGACACTTCCATCACATGACTAGTGAGCTTATTCCATTCATCTACCACTCAATTTGTAAATCAATTTCTACTCATCTCTTTCCTCATCCTTAACTTGTCCTATCCTGTTCACTAAAAATAAGAATCTTACCTATGTATCCCCTATTTATAACCTTTTACCCACTTAAAGACTTCAATCAAGTTCCCTCAGACTCTTCTCCTTTCTAACCTATGTAGATTTAGTCTCCTAAGCCTTTCACCATAAGGTAAGATCCTCAACTCATAAATCATCTTAGTCATCCTTCTTTGCACAGCCTCAAGCAAACCAATCACCATCCTATACTATCATGACCTATATTGCATCCCTCATTAAATTGTAAATTCCTACTGAAAATCAGTGGTAAAACCTGTACCCAAAGCAATACCACCTTACAAGGGAATTCCTTTAACCCTTTCCTCAAGACTTAAATCACCATCTCCCTTCCCCAGAAAAAGCCAAGTACTCCGGAAAAGAGAGACACTCCAAAACCTGGATTACTGGCTGAGTCGGGTCATAACCCTGGTGGCTCTGGTATATCACTCTATGACCGGATGTTACCTCGGACACCGGATCCATCATCTCTCTCAAGGTCGGTATTTATGAGTTTGCTTTTATGGTACTTTGAGCAAGCTCCATTTCATATATATCTAGGTACATGCAATATTTCACGAATAAAAGCTCTCAAAACATACTTTTAAAAACTTGGTATTTTCTTTATATGTACCATAGAGATTCTTTGTTCTCTTGCATCTTCTTCCTGGGTATTGATCAAGACGCTTATCTTCTACCTGTCCTTCATTCATTCTTAGTTAGTTTAAGGCAGCAAAGTGTATTCTTCTACTTTTGAACATCTATTGAGGCTGATAGACTTGATCCTCACATCACCTTCTAGCTGGTGACTGGTGCTTTTCTAAAGTGTGTCGAGGCTATTGGCCTGAATTAGATATAATGCATTATGCCCTTGTACATGTAGCTGCCAACATTCCCAACAGCCTTTATTATTTCACTTGGGGTTGGGCTTGACCGTGGCTATACTGCTGACATAATATAAATAAAATGAAAAAGATTCAAAATCTCTAGATCCAGATAGAATTCATTTGAGGTATAGTTCTGGAAGACCATTAGCAAATTTTACACATTTTTTAAAATGGGAAGATTGATCCCACAAATTACAAACATTAATTTTTGAGACAAAATCATAAATCACTTAAAAAAAATAATAATCATTTTAAAGATAGTAACATGGCTTCAGAAGTTTATGTTTAATGAATTTGATGGAATTTTTTCTATCACACAGAAAAAAATATGATTGTCGCAAAGTTAAACTTTGTTTGCCTTGATTTTAAAAAGGCGTTCAATTTGGTTCCCCATGGTTGATGTTTTGAAAAGCATTAGAATGCACAAAATAAAGAGGTAGCCTATTGTGTTGGATAGAGAACTGGCTTATAAACTATAGACAGTGGTGATTAATGGAGAATCATCTGATTTGGCTAACTTCACTAGCTGCATGCTTCACCACTCAGTATGTTCAGGGTTACTTGAAGTTGGTGTTGAGTCTGGATATGGCCTTTGCATTAATGTTTGTGTAGGTCTATGACTGGGTGCCCAGTCACGTGGGCATCCCAGGTAATGAAGGGTGGATGCTTCGGCCAAGGAGGCGGCATCATTGGGACCCCCATCAGCTCCAATCCCACTTTGTGATGTCTATCCCCTCATCACCGAATATGTAATCGGCCTATGGTAGAAGATGTAGGATGAGCTTCCTCCCACCAAGCTCCATTCCATAAAACCTTCAGTCCTCCCATAGCCACATACCATGAGACCACATAGACTGGAGGTTATTTTGTGCCATCTGAGGACTGACCATTGACGCCTCACTCCTGGGCACTTGATGAATGGGCAGCCCCCACTATTGTGCATCCTGTGCTGGGTGCAGCTGTCCATCCTTCACATTTTTGACGAGTGTTCCCTTTTGAGAAATCTTGGGAGGAGGGTCTTCCTTTTCATTACTGGGCAGATGGCCCCCCAACACGTTCTGCAGAGCATCTTGTCTGAGACTCATGTCTCTTTTAGTGTGAATAGAATTTTTTAATTTTTAGAAGAATCTAATCTTTTAGCCAAAATTTATATATTGTTTCCTGATTTTATATTCTCTGTTCTTGTATCTATTGTTGATCCATCTATAGTCTGTTTTTATTCCTTGTCGAGTTCTCAATAGTTTATTTTTGATATCCTTTTACACCCTTTGATGGTTTTAACTTCCTGTATTTCCATTCTATTGATCTTAACTTCATAGCTATATTTTTTTAATGAATTTGATGGAATTTTTTCTATCACACAGAAAAAAATATGATTGTCGCAAAGTTAAACTTTGTTTGCCTTGATTTTAAAAAGGCGTTCAATTTGGTTCCCCATGGTTGATGTTTTGAAAAGCATTAGAATGCACAAAATAAAGAGGTAGCCTATTGTGTTGGATAGAGAACTGGCTTATAAACTATAGACAGTGGTGATTAATGGAGAATCATCTGATTTGGCTAACTTCACTAGCTGCATGCTTCACCACTCAGTATGTTCAGGGTTACTTGAAGTTGGTGTTGAGTCTGGATATGGCCTTTGCATTAATGTTTGTGTAGGTCTATGACTGGGTGCCCAGTCACGTGGGCATCCCAGGTAATGAAGGGTGGATGCTGCGGCCAAGGAGGCGGCATCATTGGGACCCCCATCAGCTCCAATCCCACTTTGTGATGTCTATCCCCTCATCACCGAATATGTAATCGGCCTATGGTAGAAGATGTAGGATGAGCTTCCTCCCACCAAGCTCCATTCCATAAAACCTTCAGTCCTCCCATAGCCACATACCATGAGACCACATAGACTGGAGGTTATTTTGTGCCATCTGAGGACTGACCATTGACGCCTCACTCCTGGGCACTTGATGAATGGGCAGCCCCCACCATTGTGCATCCTGTGCTGGGTGCAGCTGTCCATCCTTCACATTTTTGACGAGTGTTCCCTTTTGAGAAATCTTGGGAGGAGGGTCTTCCTTTTCATTACTGGGCAGATGGCCCCCCAACACGTTCTGCAGAGCATCTTGTCTGAGACTCATGTCTCTTTTAGTGTGAATAGAATTTTTTAATTTTTAGAAGAATTTAATCTTTTAGCCAAAATTTATATATTGTTTCCTGATTTTATATTCTCTGTTCTTGTATCTATTGTTGATCCATCTATAGTCTGTTTTTATTCCTTGTCGAGTTCTCAATAGTTTATTTTTGATATCCTTTTACACCCTTTGATGGTTTTAACTTCCTGTATTTCCATTCTATTGATCTTAACTTCATAGCTATATTTTTTTAATGAATTTGATGGAATTTTTTCTATCACACAGAAAAAAATATGATTGTCGCAAAGTTAAACTTTGTTTGCCTTGATTTTAAAAAGGCGTTCAATTTGGTTCCCCATGGTTGATGTTTTGAAAAGCATTAGAATGCACAAAATAAAGAGGTAGCCTATTGTGTTGGATAGAGAACTGGCTTATAAACTATAGACAGTGGTGATTAATGGAGAATCATCTGATTTGGCTAACTTCACTAGCTGCATGCTTCACCACTCAGTATGTTCAGGGTTACTTGAAGTTGGTGTTGAGTCTGGATATGGCCTTTGCATTAATGTTTGTGTAGGTCTATGACTGGGTGCCCAGTCACGTGGGCATCCCAGGTAATGAAGGGTGGATGCTGCGGCCAAGGAGGTGGCATCATTGGGACCCCCATCAGCTCCAATCCCACTTTGTGATGTCTATCCCCTCATCACCGAATATGTAATCGGCCTATGGTAGAAGATGTAGGATGAGCTTCCTCCCACCAAGCTCCATTCCATAAAACCTTCAGTCCTCCCATAGCCACATACCATGAGACCACATAGACTGGAGGTTATTTTGTGCCATCTGAGGACTGACCATTGACGCCTCACTCCTGGGCACTTGATGAATGGGCAGCCCCCACCATTGTGCATCCTGTGCTGGGTGCAGCTGTCCATCCTTCACATTTTTGACGAGTGTTCCCTTTTGAGAAATCTTGGGAGGAGGGTCTTCCTTTTCATTACTGGGCAGATGGCCCCCCAACACGTTCTGCAGAGCATCTTGTCTGAGACTCATGTCTCTTTTAGTGTGAATAGAATTTTTTAATTTTTAGAAGAATCTAATCTTTTAGCCAAAATTTATATATTGTTTCCTGATTTTATATTCTCTGTTCTTGTATCTATTGTTGATCCATCTATAGTCTGTTTTTATTCCTTGTCGAGTTCTCAATAGTTTATTTTTGATATCCTTTTACACCCTTTGATGGTTTTAACTTCCTGTATTTCCATTCTATTGATCTTAACTTCATAGCTATATTTTTTTAATGAATTTGATGGAATTTTTTCTATCACACAGAAAAAAATATGATTGTCGCAAAGTTAAACTTTGTTTGCCTTGATTTTAAAAAGGCGTTCAATTTGGTTCCCCATGGTTGATGTTTTGAAAAGCATTAGAATGCACAAAATAAAGAGGTAGCCTATTGTGTTGGATAGAGAACTGGCTTATAAACTATAGACAGTGGTGATTAATGGAGAATCATCTGATTTGGCTAACTTCACTAGCTGCATGCTTCACCACTCAGTATGTTCAGGGTTACTTGAAGTTGGTGTTGAGTCTGGATATGGCCTTTGCATTAATGTTTGTGTAGGTCTATGATGGCACTGAGTAGTGTTGTGTTATGGTTGAGTGGGAGAGGTATGCTGTGGAGAATGATGCATGGGTTGTGGTTCGATTCGCATTATCTGAAGTAACGAGAGTTACTATTGATCTTGGATGGAGGGAAGTGGACATTATAGGTAGTGTAAACCAGTTTTGAAGGTGCAGTAAATGCATCTTTAAGCTTATGAAGCCTGTGCGCGAGAAGGGAAGATGGAGTGAGATGAATAAGTCATCTGTGCAGATAGAAGATGTTTGGTAAAGGATTTCCTGCATCTGCACTTAAGATTCCTTTTATTTTTCATTTGGGATCTACTGATTAATGTGGGATCCGAACCATGTGGATCTAAATCATGTGGCAGTCACTGTGAAGTTGACCCGAAACCGCTCTATCCAGTGACTAACTACACCCAATGTGGATTAACTTTGCTCTAATTGGAACCACGGTTGCCACTTGGCCTAGCCGTAACCCAATGGCGTAGATGGGGGGGGGGGCAAGAGGTATGTCATGCATGAAAAGGTCTAAATTTAGGTGGGGAAGAGGATGATGCCTTGTGAAACCCCATTGTGGGTTGGGGTTTCTTCTAATTAAGATGGTTTGAGATGATGCGTGCAGCCTCCTGAGGTTTGTATTTTTAAATTTTAACCAAAAACCACTTCGGGAATCATGCAGAATTTTTATAAGGAGGGAATTGTTAAGATGAGGTGAAATGTGTGTAAAATATGCAGCCAATGCCCTCGGTGGGAGATGTCAGATGGGCGCTTAAAAAAAATGGTGCTCAATGATTCTCCATAGCAACCAGCTCAGGCAGGGGTTTTTGTCCCATTGCAAAGAGTTTTTGAAATCCCCCAAACAATTAATGGAGTTTTGGGCGAAATTCAGATATATAGATAGAAATAGTTTGCTTCTATCCGTTTTCTATAGGCCCACGAAGCATGTCGTAGAAGTTGACACAAATTTAGGTGAGATTATTAATGATATAGCTTTTAGGCATAACTCATTAATATTAGGAGATTTTAACTTACCCTGCAAAAACTGGGCTAAACCGCTTTCTACAGCCTCTGGAAATCATCTCTACCAAAGCCTTCCAAGTGGTCCCCTTTCCCAAGTAGTAGACAGAGACCCGAATACTCTAGACATAGTCTTAATCTCCGACCCCAACATGCTAACCCACCCTCATGTCAGCTAATTTTTCCCAAGCAGTGACCACATACAGGTGGCATTTAAATTAAACTTCAAAGTGAATGCTAATTACTACAAAGATGCAATGCTACCCTCATATCGAATTTCGCAAATGACAATTGGGAACTAATTGTTAACAAGTTACAAAATCAGGATTGGTCAACCCTAACTACTAACGACAATCCCCAAGAATGTTGGAATGTTTTCTTGTCTATAATTAACACAAACTGCTCAAGATACATCCCACAAAAAAGGAAGCAAAAAGCTACAACTGCAAAGCCAAGATGGTTCAACAGAGAAATTCAAAAGGCTCTTGAACAAAGGAAGGTGTTATTCACTAGATTTCGGAGAACAAAATTAACTGTAAATGAAAATAACTTTAAAAAGTTAAGAAATGAAACAAAGAATCTGATAAAATCTTCCAAAAGATACTTAGAAGAATCTATCGCTCAGCAAGCAAAACCCAATCCTAAGTTATTCTTCAGCTATGTAAATAGTAAAAAAAACAACTTCCCCATTGATTGGCCCGCTCCTCTCGGAAGATAACGACATTGTGATGATAATGGGGAGATGGCCAGAATTCTCAATGAATTTTTCTCTTATGTTTACCACTGAAGATGAGACCGACATTCCAGTTCCAGTGGATTTGTTCGACAACAATAAACAACCTCCGAACGACTCTTGTATTTCTGAAAACGAAGTCAGAGAAGGCATGAAAGCAATCAACGTAAATAGTTCTCCTGGTCCAGGCGATATTCAGTCTCGCATTTTATATGAAATGCGCGAAACAATCACTGTCCCCTTGACACATATGTATATTCAAGTTTAGAAACGAATGTTGTACCAAACGATTGGAAAATAGTGAATGTTACACCAATATTCAAAAAACGAGACCGCTCCCATGCCGAAAACTACCGCCCTATTGTTTAACCTCAGTAATTGGAAAACTATTTGAAAGAATAATGAGAGACAAAATTGTTAATCACCTAGAAACAAAAAGCCTTATAAAAGATTCCCAGCATGGATTTCGTCAAAATCGATCATGTTTGACAACTTACTTGATTTCTTGCACTACATATTCAAAGTATATGGTGAAAATCGAGCTGCCGATATTATGTATTTCGATTTTTAAAAGGCATTTGACAAGGTGCCACACAAACGATTGATTGCCAAAATTAAATCTCATGGTATCGGAGGGAATTTGTTAAATGAATAAAAAACTGGCTTAGTAAAAGAAGTCAGAGTTGTAATTTGTGGCGGCTCCTCCAGCTATAATCCAGTAAGAAGCGGCGTGCCTCAAGGATCAGTGCTTGGACCAGTACTCTTCCTCATATACATTAACGACATAGACATCGGGATAATGAACAAGTTATCAATGTTTGCTGATGATAACAAAACCGTCAGCCGTGCAAAAACATCTGAAGACAGTGCACAGTTTCAAGAAGACATGAACAAACTGGTTGAGTGGGTGAACAAATGGCAAATGAATTGTAACTTCGCCAAGTGCAGCTTCCTCCACATTAGTAAAAACAACGTGGGAACCAACTATAAACTGGGCGGAACCGACATACCAAACGTCAACGTGGAAAAAGTTCCAGCGACCTTAAATCAAATAAATAATGCATGGAGGCAGTGAAAAAACAAACAAGATACTAGGTCTCATAGGTCGTACATTTCAAAACAAGTCTAAAAGGTGTATTCTAACACTTGATAATCACTTGTGAGGCCACAATTGGAATATTGCGTGCAGATTTGGCCACCACATCTCGAGTGCGACACAGAAAGATTAGCGCGATTCAAGCATCGAATGACCAATATGATTCCTCACTTGAGAACAAAGAATTACGAGGAGAGTCTTAAAGATCTAAATCTATTCTCTCTTAGACAGAGATGCACACGCGGAGACATAATACAATTATTTAAAATTGTTTATAGTTTTGAAAATATAAAGAAATCAAAATTTATAACAAATGAATCAAGGTGTGGTCACAACCATAAGCTTGAGGGAAGTCACTTTCAGGCAGACGAAGCGAAATTCCTCCTTTTCAACAGAACTCTTAATTATCTGGAATAATTTCCCAGATGCTGTGGTTAATGCAGCTAGTATAGGTTCATTTAAAGACAGACTTGATAAATGGATGATAACAAATCCTAACCCAGACTTGTTTTACGGCAGATTAAAAAAAGTGCGATGAAAAATAATAACTAATAAACTTGCAATCTGCTTTTGTAGAAAATTTCCTGCTTTCGGCTTTACTTTTTCCTTTTCTCCCCAATCCACTATTACATTATTTCATAATCCTTCTGGTAGCCTAGTAAGGACCAGTAGATCTGTTGCTATCAGCCTTTCGATGTAATCTCAATTTGTCAACACTCGGCATAATAAAAAATTTTATTTTTTGGTTCACCCTAAGATCACTCATATCTGGTATAAGTAATGTCTATTAGCGGTGAAATTTAATCATATCACCCCATAACTGGGCATTGACATGCATTAATAACATAGGGTGAGAAATCAAGCTAGCAGATTGGTAGAACTTAGAAAAAACACTAATAAATAGAACTGGTCACTGAGGTTAGGTTGTGGCTGGCAAACCCCTCAACCATTCTAAGGCACTTTAACTCATTTGTGTGCCATTATTCAGGATCATCTTTCCTTCCCAGCATTTCCATCTATTTCATGTATGATTGTGATCACATTCAGTCATCTATGATGCGCAGCTGATACTACGATAGTAATATCCTTACTCCTCTCCAGGAGCAAGAAAATTTTGAGAGTGGCAGAAAATCTTTTGCCAATCCTGTAAATTCCCCTTCCCTTCTATCCTTCCATCCGCATTTCCTTTTCTTTAAAATAAATCCTATTTCTTATCCATTCATTTAGCACTATTTCATCCTCACATCCTCAGCATGAGTGTTTCATGTAGCATCTTTCTTTTTTTAGGGGCCTGCCTCCATCTTCTCTTCGCCCTCCTAGCTTGGGCCTCCACCCTTCAATGA
Source organism: Ceratothoa steindachneri (assembly GCA_963969495.1). Classification (NCBI taxonomy): domain Eukaryota; kingdom Metazoa; phylum Arthropoda; class Malacostraca; order Isopoda; family Cymothoidae; genus Ceratothoa; species Ceratothoa steindachneri. The sequence goes on from OZ018324.1 coordinate 9,245,010, forward strand.
CTGGAGGGCCCCCATCTCTAGACCCACTGTTGCACTATAGCAGCATGGCGGGGTTGTATGGGGTGGGGGCGCGCGAGCGCCTTGAGCTGGAACGGGAGAGGGAACTACGGGAGCGAGATCTCAATGACCGCATCAAGGAGGAGATGTTTAAACAACGCTCGTCACTCGAAGCTGCCGCCGCTGCTGCTGCCCCCCCACCCCATCCACCTTATGCAGTTGGACTACCACCCCACCTTCTAGGTCCCACTGCCCGTTATTCAGGCATTCCCCATACTTCCATTCCTTCTGGCTTTCCGCCAGTCTCTCTTTACAACCCTTCATCGGCTTCTACAGCTACACTCTTGGCAGCTGAGCGCGACAGATATGAACGCTATGGTAAGTTTTGCCCAACTTCATTTTTCTTTTTTAGTCTTTAATGCGTTAATTAAAAAAAAAAGGAACCGTGTTCGCTCAGAAAGAAGGAGAGAGGGAAAGACAGATAAAAGAAAAAGAGCTAAGCAATAGAAAGAACAAAAACTGAATGAACTGCGGGGTAAGGATGACATAGATTGCAATAACTGACCATATTACTTCTTCACTATAAATAGTGGAACCTGACAGATGTATTTTATAAACCTTCAAGAACATTTCCATACTTTACATTTTACCCTCTCTGCGTCTCTTCTGTGAGGCGGGTAGACCCCACCCAGAAACGTCCCCTCATCACCAGGATGGAATGGAATGTAATGGTGATGGAATGTGTTTCGTGTTTGTGCAAGGAGAAGGTGTTTGTGTTATATGACCCCGTAAGGGGCGCGGCGATTTGCCATCCTGGCCGCCGTGCTGACGGGATTCAGCACTCCGTCCGGCCCCAGCTTAGCCTCTCTTCCTTCCTTCAAAACACTTGTTTCCTCTCTTTTCACACAACCTCTCCCACAACTTTCTCTGGTCAGCTTCTAATTTCACAAGGTAGATGCTGTCCTTCCTTTCAGCCAACCGTCCCGCATCGGGGCTGAGGGGGTGGGGGACAATGTTCCCTAACCCCTGAGCCTTCCACACATCCCTTTTCCTCTCCTCTTCACAACCTATATTTTTTTACGCCGTGTCTAAGGTGGAGCCGCCATGCCGATGGACTGCCAGGCCACCAGGCGGGAGGGGTGGTCCGAAATGGCGGCGCCAGGCTCTGCCAGGCCTGTAAGCACCTCTTGCAGTGCGGGCAACTGCAAGAGGTGATGAGCTATTGCGTCCCGTGGCAAAAATAGGGTCACCATGCCCATGGATGAATTAATAAAACTTCAAACCCCTTTAACTCCCCCTTGCTCATCGACGGAGCCGCCCTCGGGCAGCTCCACCGAAAAAATGGAGGTGTTCCCCCCTGTGCTTGCACAGGGGACCCTCCATATTTCTCTAACCGGAGAGGAGGCTTACTCCTCTCCTTCGCCTACGGGTGCAGGGCACTCCCCCTCACCCCCTTCTCTGGAGGTGCTTTCGGGCACCTCCCTTTTCCCAGCGGCAGTCCCCTCTTTTCTTTCCAAGGGGACTGCCAAGAGAGCCAGCAGGCAGCCCTTAGCCAGCCGCTCCCCATCAAAGCGGCTCGGTAGGGCAAACCCCCTTAGGGGGGAGAGGGAAGCCAGGCCCCTTCGGTCGCTTCCCTCAAAAGACCTGCTGGCAAGAATTTTAAACCTTGCTGGGGTCAAGGCCTGTGCCTCCCCACACAAGACTGACGACACTGCTAAGGGGACCTGCGATGTCCTGGGAGGGGATGGCCAACTGGAGGCCCCTCCTGTGATAGACATGGTCCTTGAGGAGACCCAGCCTCAGACGGTAGGGCCTTCCATGGGGGGGGGAAATCGGGCTCGGCGCCAAGCACCGAACCCGAATCCGCCCCTATGCAAGGTCCTCCTCAAATGGCTGAGGGCTCCGAGGCAGTAAAAGGAGGGGAGGGATCTCCTCCGACAGGTGCCCCTACGACAACCAGGACCTTCTCCATTTCGGAGAGGGACCTGGCATAGGCCGGTCCATCTGGCCTAGGGGGCTTCTGCCGGCGGAGGTGAAAAGCGGGTTCATTCCCCGGCCTCCTCTCCAAAAAAGAAAAAGACCAAAAAGACGAAAAAGACTCGGGGCTCCTCTCCATCTGCGGGGGCTGCGGGGACGGATGGGTCTGCTGCCACTTTGGTAGGCGACCAAGCCAAGATCGGCACATCCGGCCCCTCTACCCCCTCGTGTGCGGAGCCCCTGACCAAGACTAACACCAAGAGTGCACAGGGCGGAGCCTCGATGACATCGGGGCCCCTCATTCAGAGGTTACCTGGCGTTTTCGAGCCCGCTGGCTTCAAACGCTTCCTCGTTATTCGCTCCACTGATGGCACCATGTTGTCCAAGGGCAACATGATCCATCAGAGGAGAGGATTAGCTAGTGCAATTGGTAGAGAGCCGAAGGTGACCCGTTTCTCGGACGGGAGCCTTCTGGCGAATCCCGCCGAGGCGGCCAAGATAAGTGCTCTTCGGACACTTCATGGCACCCCGGTGAGTGTGACGCCGCACTCTACCATGAACTTTGTGAAAGGAGTAGTTTATGCGAGGGAACTCGTTGACTACTCCATTGAGGACATCACCCTAGAGCTGGCCGACCATGGGGCGGTCAAGGTCGAACGTGTGATGAGAAAACAGGGAGGGGCTTCGAGACCCACCCCTACACTCTTCGTCACGTTCGACTGTGACAAGCTCCCTGAGTCGGTGCGTGCTGGTTGGTACCGCTACCGCGTGAAGGCATTCGTGCCACGGCCGCGGCGGTGCTATTACTGTCACCGCTTCGGCCATACAAATCGCTCATGTAGACGTGCAAAGTCGGGGTCACCCGAAGTCTGTGTAAATTGCTCCAAGGTCGCACACAATAAGCCCAAATCGTGTGTGGCCAAGTGTGTCAATTGCGGAGAGCCGCACCCTGCTTCTTCGAAGCAATGTGGTGCATATCTCCTGGAGAAAGAAATCCTGGCCGTTCAGGCCCAGGATAGACTCTCATTCCGCGAGGCTAAGGACTTGGTCCTGGCGCGCCCAGCTCTGCCCGGGACGTCATATACTTCAGTAGTTCGAAAGGCACCCTCTGCTACTGGCCCATCCAGGCCAACGAGCACGGTTGTTTCCGCGCCCATTCGGAGCCCTTCTGCGGGCTCTACCCAACCCGGGCGCTACCCTGGTAAAGCTGGCGGCAAAAAGGGTTCATACCCAGCCCCGGCTAAAACCAGGGCTCCCCCCTCTTCCCCCAGCGTGACCGTTTCCCGCAAGGCGAAACGGCCACGCGCCTCCACCGAGTCGTTAGACTCACAGGAGGCAACACCGCTGAAGTTGGTCGCTAGGCCATCTTCAGGGGTTCCTAAAGCTGTCCCCCGAAAGGAGGACAGCAACAAAGGAGCTTCGGCTCCTTCGCCCACGCCCCGAGGTGGAGCGGGTGGCTCGGAGACGGGGGTTCCTCGAAAAGAGCCCTCCCCCCACCTCCGAAGCCGCAGCGCCCGCCTAAGGTTTCGAGGCGGAGGGAGGAAAAGACTCGCATGGCGAGCCCAACCTCCCCCAATTAGTCCTCGAAGGCGACAGCGCCTCCAGCGCTTTGTCCGGCCAACAGCGCCCGGGGTTCTGCCCCCGGGAAGCGTACGGCCATTCCCGTGAGGGTCTTCAATTCGAGGAGGGCCCCCGCGTCTCCTCCGAGCTAGGCCTGGAGGGCATATTCCTTCAATGGAATTGCCGTGGACTCCGGGCCAACTGGGAGGAGCTGCGGAGGCTCGCCTCGTCCCGTTCCCCGTTAGCTATTTTTTTGCAGGAGACCATGCTAGGCGCGTGCCCCCTGCCTGCCCTCCCGGGGTATAAGGGTCTTGCGACCCCACCACCGCGGGATGGCTGGGCTGGGGGATGCGCGGTTTACACCCGGCATGATGTCTCCGTTCTTCCTTTCTCTTTAGATACCTCCTTTCAGGCAGTGGCTGTGCAGCTGCACCTGGATAGGAGGTATACTATCATTTCTGCGTACATTCCACCGTCAGCTGACTTCGACGCGGGGGACTTCCGCCGCGTCGTGGCACGGTTGCCGAGACCCTATCTCTTGCTTGGAGATCTGAACGGCAGGCATCCTCTCTGGGGAGATTACTCCATAAATCCCAGGGGACAAGTCCTTGCCGATCTGATCGAAGAGCTTGAGATGGGTGTCCTAAACGTGGATGAGTTTACGCATCACTGTCTGAGAACCGCTTCATTTTCTTGCCTTGACCTATCTTTGTGCTCTTCGGATGCACAGCCTGATTTTGATTGGGGGGTTGGTCGATGACCTCCATGGTAGTGATTACTTTCCCATTCAAATATCATTTTCAGGGCAACCGCCGCCTGAGAGACCACCTCGGTGGTGCTTGGCGCGGGCGCGGTGGCCTGCATTTCAGGAAATGACTGAATTCTCTATCTCAGTCGAGGAGTTTAGGTCGGTAGATGAGGCCGTTGAGTTCTTCTCCGGCAACCTCATCGCCGTGGGCCTGACTACTATTCCTAGGACGTCTGGCCGTTTTGCACGCCGACCACTCCCATGGTTGTCGGCCGAGTGTGAGACGGCCCTCAAACAGAAGCGTTATGCCTACATGCGCTATAAGCGCCGCCCGAACGATTTCACTGTCGCTGAATTTCGTCGGGCTAGGGCTAGGTTCCGGTATATTTCGAAGCACGCCCGCCGCTCTTCTTGGCGGGCATACGTGTCTTCACTTAACGGGAAGACCCCTTTAGCTGAGGGGTGGAAGCGAGTCAAAAGGATTCGGGGCAAGTTCTCGCAGGAACCCCCTCCCGTTCTCCAGGAGAATGGGACCGCAATCTCGGTCCCCGCGTCCGTGGCGGAATCTTTAGCGACCGCTTTTTCCGCATTCTCTAGCCGTGATGCTGCTCCGCCAGCATTCAATGCACGTCGTGATGTAGCGGAAGGCCGCCGGCTGGACTTTACCTCCAGAGGCGGAGAACCCTTCAACGACAAGTTTACTGTGAGTGAGTTGCGTTCCGCTCTCGCTTCGTGCGCGGACACCGCCCATGGTCCGGACGATGTCCCGTACGCCATGCTTCGACACCTGGGTGAGCGAGGCATGGCCTTTCTGTTAGATTTGTTCAACAGGATCTGGGTGGAAGGTCTTCTCCCAGACTCCTGGCGAATCGCTACTGTGCTCGCCTTTCGCAAGCCGGGGAGAGATCACTCTACTCCGACCGGTTTCCGCCCAATCTCTCTAACCTCTTGCGTGTGCAAGTTGATGGAGAAATTGGTAAATGTTAGATTAGCCTATTTCCTGGACAGCGGAGGCCATCTGTCTTCTGCACAGTGCGGCTTCCGTAAGTTCCACTCCACGTCGGATGCTCTGCTCCGACTGGAAAATGCGGTCTGCGAGGCTTTCCTTCGTAGACAGCACTACGCCACGGTGTTTTTTGATCTGGAGAAGGCCTATGATACCTCATGGCGATACGGTATCATGGAGACTCTCCACACGATGGGGGCGAGGGGACGCCTCCCAATGTTTATATCTGAATTTTTGCGAGATCGTCGATTCCGCGTACGGGTGGGGGGAGCCCTCTCCGGCCCAAAGGAGCAGGAAGAGGGTGTCCCGCAGGGAAGTGTCCTCAGTGTCACACTCTTTGCCCTGAGCATCAACGGCATCACCTCGGTGCTGCCGGAAGATGTTCTCGCTACGCTCTACGTGGACGACCTTTCGATCTCTTTTGGCGCGGCCCAGATGCCAACTCTGGAGCGTCGACTCCAACAGGCATTGAACTGCGTCTCTCGCTATGCCGAAGCGCACAGGTTTCAGTTTTCTTTGGCCAAGACTAAGGTGGTGCACTTCTGCCGCCATCCACGGCTTCACCCCGACCCAGATTTGTTTCTTAATGGGGTGCGCCTGGATGTGGTTGAGTCGCACCGTTTCCTTGGTCTTGTATTCCATAGACGCCTCACCTGGGAGGCTCATATTCGCAGCCTTAGGGTCTCTTGTACCCGCGCCATGGACATTCTCCGTTCCGTGACGTTCAGCGCTTGGGGCGCTGATAGGGCTACCGCCTTACTTTTTTATCGATCCTTTGTTCGCTCGAAGCTCGACTACGGATGCGAGTTTTATGCATCCGCAGCCGAGCGTTTATTGCGGAAGGTGGATTCGATCCACCACACCGGCCTTCGCCTTGCGACCGGTGCCTTCCGCACTTCCCCCATTGAGAGCCTGTTGGTCGATGCTGGGGAGATGCCACTCGCTCTGCGCCGCGTGCAGTGCATCACTCGCCTGTACGCGCGAGCCCGGCGCCTCCCTCAGTCGCCAACAGCTCTCACTGCATCCGCAGCTGATCTCGATGGTGCCTATGCCGCCGAGAGACGCCAGTCATACCCTAAGCCCTTTGGGTTTAGGGCCAGGAAACTCCTTCGAGAGGTAGATATAGCTCTCGGGCCGGTGGCGCCCCTGGTTCTGCCCAGGACGCCACCCTGGAGGGTACCACATTTGGCTATTTGTCGCCACGCCTCTGCTCCCAAAGCTTGTACTGCGCCGGGAGTATTGCGTTCGACCTTTTTGGAGCACACATCGTGTCACGCTGGTACCGTGCCAGTGTATACGGATGGCTCCAAGTCCCAAGAGGGGGTCGGCTTCCACGCCGTATCCCCTCTGTTTGAAGTCAGCGGGGCTCTACCAGGCGCTGCGTCTGTCTTCACGGCCGAGCTGGTGGCAATACACCACTCGGTACGGGAGATTACGCGACGTGCCCGGTTCGGAGACCGGATTGTGATTTATAGCGACTCACAAAGCGCCCTGAGTGCTCTCGGGGCATTGGAATCTCCGCATCCCCTGGTTCGCGAAATCCGTGACGCCACGGTTTTGGCGAGCCGGGCAGATGTCGAGATTATCTTCTGCTGGGTTCCTGGACATGTAGGAATTGCGGGGAATGAGCGCGCCGATGAGGGCGCCAAAGAGTCCGCGAGGACTCTGCGACCGGACCAGCGTTTCGCTCTTCCTCACACTGACTACATGGCAGGAATACGGGCAGCTCTTCGGACTGCTTGGCAAAGAAGATGGGAGACGGTCGAGGGGAACTTAAAGTTGCGTGCCATTGCGCCGCGACTGTTCCCATGGACCTATCCCCCATTGCCGCGGCGGCTTCAGGTTGCTTTCTGTCGTCTTCGAATCGGACACACTCGTGTGACGCATCGCTACTTGATGGAGCGCTCGCCTGCGCCCTATTGCAACGACTGCGTCGTCCCCCAGACTGTTCGGCACATTCTTTTCGAATGTCCCAGTCTGGGTGATCTTCGCGCACGATACCTGTCCCGGTACCGGGATGGGTGGGGTCGCTACCGCCTGTCCCTTGTACTCGGGACGAGTGCGTGCACCATGACTAGTGGACTCATTGACTTTTTGGGGGAGGCTGGCCTTCTCCCTTTCATTTAACCCGGTTTAATTGTTGTTGTTGTTTTTGTTATTGCTTTTTTATTGTTATTGTTATTTCTTTTTATTGTTTCCTGTTTAATTTTTAAAGTAGCCTAGAACTAGGCTGTTTGTTTACGGCGACTAATGCCTAAGTCGGCAGTCGCCAGATAGCCCCTTAATTAAAAAAAAAAAATTGTGTTATATGAGCCTAGGTTTCATCTGATACAAGTTGGTGTTGAGGCAAGGTAGGTTTTTTTTGTGCTTGAACTTTTGGAGGATAGTTTAGTGGCCTGATCTTAGTTGGACTAAAATTATCATTTGTAGTGATTTGTCTATTTGTGGGGGTTTTTTAGAATGTTGTTGAGGGTGTAGGATATTTTACTGGAGTTTGTACTAGTGTGCTAAGGTTACCTTTTTTTAAGTCTGGGTTGGAGTGTGTTTGGTTTAGTGCTCCGCTGAAGTGTGAAGTTCTATCATGTTTAATGTAATTCAATTGGTATGATTTGGTTTTTATGGTATGTGGGTTGTTTGTGTGGAACCTATGATAATCTTTACTTTGGTCTGAACTGTTTGGAGCTTGTCTGCATTGTTTTTCGACAGGGTTGGGTGGCAAACGGGAGCTGCATGATTGATGGAAGTGTGGATGAATTGTTTTTATATTGTAATTAGTGACTCGTGTTGTACAAAAAGTGATGTTTGTTCATGCTTTTACAACATTATATCGTACCTTTATTTCTCATATTAGTTATGTGCGAATCGAGTGTGATTCTTAAGAGGCGGGAGTTTTGTTTAGAGGACTTGACCACCCTTTTCCACCCTTTTCCAAACTCAGCTGCCAGGCACACTTTCGTCCTCTTATGAGCCTTGTCAAGTGGCAGTGTATACCGTGAGGTCACTACCTGATGCGAAGGCCGAAACCCTCACTGGCTAAGGCAAGTACAGGGTGTGTTGGGCCGTCGACTCTGGTCACTTTCCCCCTTCCGTCATCCTTTATAGTTAAAGCTCCAAGACAATGTCGCTTGAATCTCGGGCCTGGTTGATAAAGCCCAGCAACCCTGGTCCGGGACCTATTATGTGTAAATGATCACATTCTGGAATTTGTTATCTTATGGAGACTTCTCTCTTAATCTTCCCTCTCATAGGGAGGTCAGAGTATCTACATTCTATGTGCCCTTTTTTCTCTTGTTCTAAATTGATGGCAATTGTAGGAAAGCGCATGGATATCCATCCACCTCCAAAGCGGCCTCACCCTCCCAAAGTGTCGGGGAGGACAAGGGAAATTGAGGCACCTCATGAGTGGTGGAGGGGTTCCTCTCTCTACATCGCCATGTGGCAAAGGGGGTTCCCCTTTGCCATCTTTGGAGCTCCTCTCGGGAAGCTCCACCTCGGAAATGGAGGTAGTTCCCCCTGTGTTTTCTCAAGGGCCCCTCCAACCTTCCTCTGCCAGAGAGGAGGTTTACTCCTCTCCTAAGCCTACGGGTGTGGTGGCTTCCTCCTCACACCCTTGTTTGTAGGCGCCCTCGGGCAACTCCATCTCCTTACCAGGGTCATTCCCAAAATTGACCGCTCCCGGTGGCAGAGGCTCGATATGGCCAACCCAGTAAAAGAGGTCAAGGAACAACAGGGCCCATCGGTCCATGACCCTAACGTCCGGCAGTCCTGCAATTTAAGCCTTCAGGGATCCGTAATGTCTCGTGAGGGAGGGATACCCGCCTCGGACATGGTCCCGGAGGAGATCCAGCTACGTATTGCAGGACCTTCCATGGAGGCGAACCTGGGCTCGGTGCCTTACAAGAACCTAGAACCGCCTCTGTGCAAGCTTGTTTTTGCTCAGGCATCCGAAAACTCATAAGGAGAGGAGGAAACTACTCTTCCGGGTGGTCCCCCTTCACAGGCAAGACATCCATCTCGGAGAAGGATCTTGCTGTGGAAAGAAGCGGGTTTATTCCCCACCTTTCTTTCCCTAAAATGAAAGTTCCTCTACCTCCGCGGGATCCTCGGGGACGGACGAGTCCGCCGCAACATGATCCATCAGAGGAGAGCATTAGCTAGCTTAATTGGGAGAGAGCCGAAGGTGACGCTTTTCTCAGACGGGAGTCATCAAATCACTCCCGTTTCCTGTAGACGTGCAAAGTAGAGTTTACCCGAAGTCTGCGTAAGTTGCTCCAAGGCCGTACATGATAAATCCCCATCGTATATGGCCATGCGTGTCAATTGTGGACAGCCGCACCCCCCTTCTTCGAAGCAATGTGGTGTGTATCTCCTTGAGAAGGAAATCCTGGTCATTCAGGTTACGGATCATCTCACATTTCTTGAGAGTAAGGACTTGGTCCTGGCGTGCCCGACGTCTTATGCTTCAATTTTAAACAAGGCACCCTCCCGTAAGGCGAAACGGCCATGCGCCTCCACCGAGTCGTTAGGTTCACAGGAGAAAGTAACCCTGAAGGTGTTCGTGATGCTGTCTACCAAAGGAGCTCCGTCTCCTACCCCCCCACCCCACCCACCCAAGGCTGGACTAGGTGGCTCGGAGACAGGGGGGATCCTCGAAAGGAACAATACGCGCTGCCGAAGGGGTTTCGAGGGAGAAGGAGGAAAAAGCTCCCATGGTGAGCCCAACCTTCCCTTGAAGTCATCGAAAGTGACAGCGCTTTATTCAGCCAACAGTATCCGAAGTTCTGCCTGTGAGAAGCGTACGGTCATTCCCGTGAGTGTCTTCTCTTCGAAAAGGGCACCCGCTTCTTCTTCGAGATAGGCCTGGAGGGCATATTTCTTCAATGGAATTGCCGCGGACTATGGGTGGGCCAACTAGGAGGACCTACGTAGGCTTGTCACCCCGTTTTCCCTTAGCTATCTTTTTGCAGGAGATCATGCTTGGCGCGTGCCCCCTGCCCTCCATCCCGGGGTAAAAGAGTTTTGTGACCCCACCACCACTCGATGGGGGTCGGGCAGAAGGATTTACCATTTACACCCGGCATGATGTCTCTGTTGTTATCTTTGCTTTGAATACCTCCTTTCAGGCAGTAGCTATGCAGCTGCACCTGGATAAGATGTATACTGTTATTTCTGCGTATATTCCACCATCGGCCGACTTAGTTCCGGGGGGACTTCCGCCACATCGTAGCACGGTTGCCGAGGACCTTTCTACTGCTCGGGGATTTGGACGGTAGACGCCCCCTCTGGGGAGAATACTCGATCAATCTCAGGGGTCAGGTCCTTGCCGACCTGATCTACGAGTTGGAGGTATGTTTCCTAAATTTGTATGAATTTACGCATCACTGCCTGAGAAGCGCTTCAATTTCCTGTCCTGATCTATCCTTGTGTTCTCCGGATGCACAGCCTGATTTGGGGTGGGAGGTAGTCATTGATTTCCTTGGTAGTGATCACTTTCCCATTCAAATATTTTCTGGACTACCACTAGCGGGTACGATGGTCCGCTTTTTCGAAAATGAGTGATTTCTTTCAGTTGATGAGTTTAGGTCAGTGAATGAAGTCGTTTAGTTCTTTTCCGGTAACCTCATTGCTGTGAGCCAAACTACTATTCCGAGAATGCCTGGCCGTTTTACATGCCGACCGCTTCCGTGCTGGTCAGCCAATTGTGAGACGGCTCTCAAATACAAGTGGTATGCCTGCATACGCTATAAGCGCCGCTCGAATGATTTTCACGAGCTAGTGGTAGGTTCCGGTATATTTCGAAGTACGCCCGCCGCTCTTCCTGGAGGCATACGTGTCTTCACTTAACCCATATTCCCCTCTCGCAGAGGTGTGGAAGCAAGTCAAAAGGATTCGGGGCAAGCTATTGCAGGACTCCCCTCCCGTTCTCCAGCAGAATGGAACTGCAATCTGCGACCCCGCGTCCGTGGCGGAGTCCTTCGCGACAGCTTTTAGTGTATTCTTTAGCCGGGATTCTTCTCCGCCAGCATTCAATGCACGTCGTGATGTCGCAGAAGGCTGCCAACTGGACTTTACCTTCAGAGGCGGAGAACCCTTCAACGACAGGTTTACTTTACTGAGTTGCGTTCCACTCTCGCTCCGTGCGCGGACAACGCCCCCGGCCTGGACGATGTCCCCCGTACGCCATGCTTCGACACCTGGGTGAGCGAGGCATGGCCTTTGTTCGATTTTTTCTTCAAAATCTGAGTAGAGGGTATCCTCCCAGACTCCTGGTGAATTGCTACGGTGCTCGCTTTTCGCAAACCGAGGAGAGATCACTCTACCCCCAACCGGTTTAAGCCAATCTCTCTAACCTCCTGTGTGTGCAAGTTGTTGGAGAAATTGGTAAATGTTAGATTAGCCTTTTTTCTGGACAGCGGATGCCACCTGTCTTCTGCATAGTATGGCTTCCGCAAGTTCCACTGCACGTCGGATGCTCTGCTCCAACTGAATAATAAGGTCTGCGATGCCTTCCTTCGTAGACAGCACTACTTGTCGATGCTGAGATGATGCCACTCGTTCTTCGTCCTGCACAGTGCATTATGCGCCTGTACGCCCGAGCCAGGCGCTTCCCTCAGTTGCTACATGCTCTCACTGTATCCGCAGTTGATCTCGACGGTGCTTATGCCACCGAGAGAGCTTGGTGTAACTCTCGGTCCCATGAAGCTTCTGATTCTGCACAGAATGCCACCCTCCTGGGCCAAGTAGGCAGTCGCCAGACGGGCTACCACAATAAAAAAAAATGCCACCCTCATGGGTACCAACTTTGACCATTTGTCGCCACGCCTCTGCTCCCAAAGCTTCTACAACGCCGGGAGTATTGCGTTCAGCTTTTTTGGAGCGCACTTCTTGTTACCCTGGATCCGTGTCAGTGTATAAGGATGGCTCCAAGTCCCAGGAACGGGTCGGATTCCACCCCGTATCCCCTCTGTTTGAAATCATTGTGGCTTTGCCATGCGCTACGTCTATCTTCCAGGCCGATATGTTTGCATTCCACCGCCCGATAAGCGTCGTGCCCCGTTCAGAGAACGGATTGTGATCTTTAGCGCCTCCAAAGCGCCTTGAGTGCTCTCAAAGAATTGGAATCTCCATACCCCCTGGTTCGCGGTATCCGTGACGCCACGGTTGCCTCGACTTAATGGATGTCGAGATTATCTTCTGCTGGGGCCCTGGACATTTGAAAATTGCGAGAAATGAGGGCGCCATTCGGTCTGCTTGGCAATGAAGATGGGCGACGGACGAGGGGATCCTAATGTTGCATGCCATTGCGCCGCGACTGTTTCAATTCCCATTCTGTCGTATTCGAATTGGACACACTCGCGGGACGCACCGCTATTTGATGGAGCGCTCCCCAGCGCCTTATTGTGACAACTGCGTTGTCCGCCAGACTGTTCGGAACGGAGGGCCTGCCCCCGACGCTGGAGCGTGCTTCTTTCTTCTTTTGTTTGTCTTTGTTTTAGTTTTTAGTGTCTTTTGCACCTTTTTTTAATCTAGCCTAATCTAGAATAATCTAGCTTATGCCCTAGTAGGATGTCGCCAGAATAGCAATAAAACAAAAATCGCGCACGTTGCCTGTCCCAGTATACTGGGACGAGGGGGATCATTTGTGCCCGGGACGAGTTCGTCCACTCTTGACTCTGGACTCTGACTTTTTTATGTTGGTGCCTTCTCGGGCGCCAGGCTGAGGGGTCCTTCCTCCGACGCTCAACCATGCATTCTACTTGGTTTGGGCTTGTTTTTTGTTCTAACATAGTTTCTTAATAGGCCAAAGGGATTACGGCAACTTATACCTTCGGTGGCATTCGCCAGATTGGCCTTTTCAGATTAAATAAAAAAATTGTGCGACGCATCGCCTTTTAATGAAGTGCTTTCCTGAACCTTACCGGACGGCTGCGTTCTCCTCCTCCAGCTTGTCCAGCACATTTTTGTGGTATGTCCCGGTTCCGGGACGAGCAGGTTCGCTACCGCTTTTGCGCTGTAATCGGGACTGGTTCGTGTCCTTGTAACCCTGGTGTCGCGGAGTATTTGGAAGAGGCTTCCTCTATTTATGGTTTTTCGGTGCCTTCTCCAGCCCCTGAGGGATCAGGGCTCCCTCCAAAACCTGATCATGCATTTTTTATTTTAGTTTGGTTTTGTTCTTTAATTTTTGTTGGTGGGTTTATTTGATTGTTGTTTTACCTTTTTAAATTATTTTTATTTCGGTGTTTATTCACTTATTTGCAGTCGCTAGTATTTAGAATCTTAATTTTTTTTTTTAAACCCTTCCTGCTCGCCGTCTAAGACTGTTCGGCATGATAAACAACTGTGTCCATCTTTCAGCACTTAACCAACTACAACCATTTTCCATCCCATCTCTTGGCAAGGACTCGGCAACAGTTATTCGAATCGTTCGATTATCTTTCAAACAACTAAATTGTCTTCGCTTTTTTAGCTGCTGCCACAGCCTTAGCTGCAAGTTATCCTCGACCATTAATGAGACCAGGAGAGCATCATCCTCACCTCCCTCCAGGCTATGGACCGCACGCTCACGCCGCTGCCCTCCTCAGCAGACCGTACGAAGAACAACTTGCTCAGGTAACTACTGTTCCCGACGTGATTACATCCATGTTGGAAGTCAAAAGTATCTTTAATTAAATTGGATTTTCTACTTTAACCTGGGAACCGACGGAAATAACTGAGATAAATCATACCTATCTTTGAACATAATTTTTGTCTGAATAATAAGAGCTGATTATCAGTGTTTGTTTGGAGACACCATACCTATATACATAAGGGTTGAGTGTTTTTTTAACTGCGGCGAAGCGAGCGGGTCTTTGGGTCATGCAAATCTCGGGTTGTGTTCATCTTCTGCCGCGACGAGTCGCTGGCTCAAAGGTAGCCAGCTAAAACCATTGCTACCGAAGGTAATTGAGGTCACTGAGTTCAAATAGGATATAAGTTGACCACCAGGTGGCGCCCCCTAGTGGCTAGAAGTGCTAAATTGGCCATTTTAAAAGATATGAAGGTCAAACCAATGTCACAAGGTGTAATTGAGGTTTCTGAGTCCAAATCTGATTGATTTTCGCTGCAGGTTCACTAGATCATATTCCTCTATTTATACCATCGATTTGCACTTGATTTTGTATGAGTACTTGTGTGGAACCGAACCACTGGTTTCTACAGCATACATATACATAGTAGTAACCACAAAGTTGTTTCCTCTCGAAGTTTAATGGGTAATTAACAAAGAACCCAAATTGAATTGTTTGTCTGGTCACCATTGTTAGTACACTATGGACAAGCATCATATTTACTCATGTCACACTAAGTTGAATTTCATTCACTGATAATGTATTATTTGCTGGGAGATGGAGTTTTGGGAGTATATTTAGTTATAAATAAATTAAAGTTAGGGAAAATTTACATTATTGTAGTTTTTTGAGTTTTACTGGTAACATTTTGAAACGCTTTTGTTTTTTAACAGTGTGCCATATTTCTCCCATTTTTTTTCTTTTTCAAGCTTAACTTTTGCATACTTTTTCACATTAAGATTTTTCATTTTATTTGTATCTCTATAATTAATTTTTAAGCCTATTTTGTTATATAAAAAAAAATTGCTTGCCAACACAGCACTGCCTAGCGGCAGTCATCCAGTGCTATTCGAAGATTTAAAAAAACAAATAATTATATCATATTTGTAAAATCAATGTAAAATATTTCCCAAAATTTAATTTATTTGTAACTAAATATACCCCAAGCACTCCATCTCCCAGCAAATAATACATTGTCAGTGAACGAAATTCAACATAGTGTGACATGAGTAAATATGATGCTTGTCCATAGTGTACTAACAATGGTGACCAGACAAACAATTACTTCAACAGGAAACATTTTGAAAAATGTGACATGAATAATTTGGGCGAGTGTAAATACACACTAGATTCAAGTGACTAGCATTATACCCCCCTCCCCCCCATTCCTGACTGTGATAGGATTCTTGGGGTTGAATTAGTTTGTGGTGGTAACATGTGTGCCTCGCATAGTCCTGTGCAATTATGACTCGCAAGATTTGTTTTGATTTCAGTTGACTGCCCAGGCTGCCCATGACCAGCTTCAGCGCCAGCTTCTCCTGGAGAGAGACCGACTGAATCATTTGAGTCAAGCATCTCATTTCCGACCTCCTTGAAAACTTTCGAGACATTAAAATTGCTTTCTTTTTCACTTAATCGATAGACCATTTATAAACTTCCCTCGACACTCCCGCGAGATTATTCAAGAAATTTGTTCATTAAAAAAAAACCCACTATTCCTCGCTATTTCTACTGCCCACCTAATTGTACAGGATTGTACACAAAATTTTGTCTTATAAATAACATTTCTTTCAACAAATCCAAACTTCACTTACTCCTTTCGTGCTAGAGTTCATATATACCTTCGCATTAAATATATCAACCCGATTTCCGTAGTCATAGAGACCTCTTAAGTTCATAAGTTAAAGAATTCTGTGTTTATTTACCGGATTGTTCTTAATTACTTAAAACTAAGATGCGAAAGCCTACGATAGGTTCGGATAAATCTTAGTATACATATATTTGGTTTCGAATAAAGTCGGAAATTAAATTCCCTCAAATCAGTTATTTTGCTTTGTAAATTTTCACAAACAACTAATGGCAGTTATTTTTTTCATAATAATGTTTACACTTCGTTTTTGATAATATATTAATTAGGTCATCTCGAAAGTTTTTGCTAAATTTTGGCTGTCTATAAAAAAAAAATCGGAAAAACTTAGGGGTCATTATCTACAATACTTCGTGAAATAGTAGTTTTAGGTAGCAAGTTGTATAAGTGTCTAGTGTATCCCCCTGGTTAAACGGTCAAAGTTAATTTTAATTCTGGCTGATAATCTGTTTCTTTATCATATTTCCAATAAGGTTTACATTCTTACTTCCATGCTTTAAAAAAGAGTGGCACAAGAGAGCTAATTTTGATCATTAAACAGAACTTTGTAGGTTTATTCTAAAAATAAAGTAATTCAAATTTTCTTTGTTTTGTTATGGCATACCCCCTTCACCTATATATATATATATATATTTATTTTTTTTTTAAGAATCAAGAGGGAGGGATCAGATGCCGTTTCGGCACGCGACCAGGCAAAGATCGGAGCGTCATGCTCATAGGCGCCATCGGGCGGGGAGGGATCTAGACAAAAGACCAGAGCAGACTGTGCTGAGCAGAGCCTCGCTTACGTCGTGGTCATACATTGAGAGACTACCCGCTGGCTTCTAACGCTTTCGGGGTATTCGCTCCACTGATGTCAGCATGTTGGCCAGGGGTAAATTGTTCCATCAGAGGAGAGCACTAGCTAGCCTGATTGATAGAGAACCGAAGGTAACCCGTTTCTCGAACGGAAGCCTTATGGTGAATGCCTCCAGATCCCTCCGAGGCCCCATGATTAGTGCCTTTCGGTCACTTGATGGCACGTCAGTGAGTGTGACGCCACACTCAACTATGAACTCCGTGAAAGGAGTAGTTTATGTGAGGCAACTCTTGGACTACTCCATAGATGACATCACTTTAGAGCTGGCCGACCAAGAAGCGGCCAAGGTCGAATTTGTGATAAGAAAACAGGAAGAGGCCTCGGGACCCGCCCCTACACAATTCGTCATGTTCCACTGTGAGAAGCTCCGTGAGTCGGTGCATGCCGGTTGTTATCGCTACCGTATGAAAGCATTGGTGCTACTACTGACACTGTTTCTACCATACTAATCGCTCTTGGCCTGCAAAGTCGTGGCTACCCGAAGTATGTGTAAGTTGCTCCAAGGCCGCACACGATAAGTCCAAATCGTCTATGGTCAATTGCAAAGAGCCGCCCTAAGCCCAGGATCGTCTCGCATTTCGTGAGACTAAGGACTTGTTTCTGGCGCACCCGGCGTTTCCTAGGACGTCTTATGCCTCAATTTCAAGGAACACACCCTTATAAAAGCATGTTTCTGTTATCGCGCTAAAGTTTACTTTGTAATTTAACGAGTAGCACCGGAGAAAAAAAGTCCTCGTCGCAACTCGCACTGGGGAGGCAAAAATAGAGTCGCACCTGAAAAAAATTAAAGTTGCGCCCAGCTATGCGAAAATCAACCACACTTCTATATTCGCCTGGTGTCTTTTTTTGCACCATATAAAGGGGTGAAGCCCATGGTGACCTTGATGGACGCATCACGCCTTTTAACACATCCTCGAATGTTGCTTTGGCAATTTGTAACTTCTCCATTGAAAGTGGCCTTGGGAGGGCGAAAGTTGGTGGAGCGCTACCAGTTTCGATGATCTGTACAACAGAGTTAGGTGGGGGAGAACTAACATTTACAAACTTTAGCTTGTATAAAGATTTGTATTTACGTAACACTGGCCTGCATTTGGTTGGGAAATGGGAGAAGTCATTAATAAATAATGATATCACGGGTGCACTTGACCGCTGAACTTTGGATAGGAGCCTAGTCTGATTATTAATGAGGATACCACGAGCACATTCAAACCAAAGAATCAAAATGAGCAAGAAAATCAGCTCCTAATAATGGTGGTGGTGTATCCACAACTACGAACATCCCAATAAATGAACGACGCAAACTAGGGATAACTATATTTAATTGCACTTCACCGTCTACTTTTATTTTTCCGCCATTAGCAGTAGCGAGATTTACACTCGAATTACGCATCTCACAAAATTGCACAAGATTGAACGGGATAATGGATTCGATCGCACCTGAATCGATTAAAAATCTACTTGAATTATTATTAAGTTTGGCAGCGATAGTGAGTAAATTTGGCACGCCGGTTATCGCATTTACTGAGACCTGACGTTTTAGTTTCCCTAGGGGGCTGGAAAAGATGGTCCGGATGATGGTTGCATTTGTATAAATAATACTGCAAAGTTATGATATAAAAAAGGTTTTTGGTAACTATAGTGAAGAACACACCTTAACACTAAGCGGTGAAATATTTCAACTGACGAATATTTGAACAATATTATTGAGTATGGTTTGATAGGTTGCGGTTTTTACATAGCATGAAAAGGAACTGACGAATTATCTGAATTAAGAGTAGGTTTTAAAAATTTAATATATATTGATTTTGAGATCCTGAGTGTGGTCGGACATTTATCGCCGGCTACTATAGGGGTGAGCACGCTTGCCCGGTAAAGGTTGTTAGGTGATTATTGCGCCAATACACTAGATAGCTCAGGTCACAATAAATCCCCAAACTTATATTTTTGTTATACAAGGGGAATGAAGTTAATTCCTAACGGGAAGTCGTGGGAATACGTGACTTAAGAACAAAGAGATACGAAAAATATTTATTGTTGAATAAACAGTTAAATTATATAAAAGTGAAATTATACAGTAGCAGTTTGATTGGATTGAATTTTACGCAGGTTAATTAACTTTGCATGATTTAATGAGAATTAGAGTAGACATATGATGATTGATAATAAGGTTGACAATTCTTAATTAGATTATAGTTGAATGTTAAATGAGTAAATATTATAAATGTATGATAACTATTTATATGGGTTGATAAATAGATTATATATTTAAATGGATTGGGTAAATATTAAAGATTGGGGTAAATATTAAAAGGATTGATATGTATAAATTGATTGTATGGATTAAATTGGATACATAAATAAATTATAATTCGGATAAATAAATAGATTATAACGGAGTTGGAACGGTCTGTAAATGACTGAAGAATCACGCATTAAAACGAAATTCTTTCGGGACATATTTAACTAAAAATTACTATTCAAATATTACAGACCTGTTTCCTGAAGCAGCCTCGGAACACGAATGAACATAATTTGTTTTATTTGAAGACGCTCGTGAGAGCGGGAGTAACAATCTCACGAATTAAGTCAGGGTTACCAACCCTTCTTGAATTAATATATATATATATATATATATATATATATATATATATATATATATATATATATATATATATATATATATATATATATATATATATATATATATATATACACAGTTATGATTAAATATTTCCACTTAGGGGTATAGACCGCTACACTGGAAATCGTTGGGAGGGCAGTTCGAATTTCCGTCCGGATTTTTTAAAAAGCTGACACTATTTACTAAGGATGTTATTTCCGTGAGTGAGCATCACGTTGGAGACGGGTAGGTGGAGCTTGTATCCATTACAGGCAGTCTATCTAAGAGAAAGATAACTGATTTCCAAACCCTGGATACACAGTCACAGGCTAACAGAATTTCACGGATGACAAAGGCCACAAGGGCCTATCAAAGGTCATCCGCATCTGTCAAAACCCAGCTATAGTATTTGGTTATTAATGGGATTTATTTTTGGTTAATAAATCAGCCTAAATAACATTTCGAAAACCATTACCATAAATTTGTTTAATGAAAGTAGTCTGCTAATGTTTAGGCCTAAGACTAAAGCGAAATAAATTTTAAACTTCTGAACTAGGTTTTAAGAAAAAAATTAAACAAATATAAATATATTCACAAAATCAACGAATGCACAATGAGATAAATTGGATTAGGTATACAATTAAGATGTGATAAAATATGATTTAAAATAATAAGATGTAATTTAAGATGTGAAGTGAAAAGAAGTAAGTGAAATACAAATCGAATAAAAGATTGCTACGATGGACTGTTAATCGGGGTCTGCAATACAAGAAGTAAATAGAATTAGGACCTACTCTCGTATGGCAGTTTGCAGAGAATTTTGAGAGGATGTGGAATTAAACTAAGTATGATTTGTTTGGAGGTAAATGACTAATTGTAGAAGGAATGATTACTGACCTTTATGCGGACAATGGCGAGCGACGAATGGACTATTCTCGTGTTCAATTTGGTTGAGCTGAAAGCGTGTGTTTGTTTGCGTGTGCGTGAAATTCTAAACGATGTTGTTTGAACCAGTAGTACATTAAATGGAATCAGTATTTCGTCACAGGATATTTGAATTATTAAAGGTTACATAAATTAAATGAATTGCAAAAAGTTATGGATAAATTAATAGAATGATTGTATTGACAAAAAAGTTAATTTAAATAAATTAATGAATGAATTAATTATTAAGTTGTACACAATTTGAATAAATTATATAATTGACAAAAGTTAAGTAAAAGAATTGAATTTTATACATAATAAATGATGATATATTTATTTAAGTTTCCCAGGAGGATTTTATTATAGGAATGCACGGAGGCATTGCTATACCACTCACAAAATGCATTCATAGATGGCTGGGTCAAGATTTGGAGCAGACATTGTAAGATGATGGTACACGTTTTTTTATAATGATGAATGATGTCGATGGTCTGAGCGATAGGAACGTTTGTAAACAGGCTTTCCACGTCAATGGATGATATTAGTCCGTGCCTATCGCTCAGACCATCGACATCATTATAAAAAACGTGTACCACCATCCTACAATTTCACCTCCAAATCCTGACCCAAACATCTTAAGGAGCATGTTACGTCCATGCAAGTCAGAGGCACCGTTTAGTAATTTATACACGCAAGTGGATGGAGTGGCTATGGGGTCACCCTTAGGGCCGACTTTCGCCAACTATCATATGTTTCAACTTAAAGAGACATTATTGGACATCATGGAAAATAAGCCACACACATATTGCCGATACGTAGACGATATCTACATCAACGTCCAAAACGAAGAACATCTGACAAACATCAAACAGCAATTTGAGGAGAACTCCATGTTAAAATTCACTTATGAATTGAGCACGGGCAATAAACTTCCCCTCTTGGACGTTGAGGCTCAAACACCAATGGTAGCTACATCACTAAAGTACATAGAAAAAGTATGGACATGGAAAGATGCCTCAATGCGGAGAGTGAATGCCATGAAAGGTATAAAATAGGCGTAATCAGCTCATACATCCGCCGAGTATATTTAATGTTGCTCTACGTGGGAACTTTTCCACCAAGAGATAGCACGAGTAAAACAAACACTCATGAATAACGGTTTCTCAAACATCATTATTGACAAATAACTCCAATAATTTTAAAATAATCATTGCAAAGATACGGATAAAACTGAAAGTAATCAGGCAGAAGTCAACAACATCAAAGTGTATTACAGAAATCAGATGTCCACGGCCTATAGAATAGATTTAAAAAACATCAATGAGATTATTAACCGTAACATCAAGGTTAAAAATCAAATGGATAAAATTCAACTCATCATTTATTATAAAACAACAAAATCTAGCAATCACCTGATGAAAAATAACAGCTGCCTGAACTCCTCGAATCTCAAGTAAACCAACGTACTTTACGAGTTCATCTGCCCCGATAAAGACTGTAAACTTTATAACAACTCAAAATATATTTGCATGGCAACTACTACACCTTCGAGACGTTTAACTATGCATCTACAAAGCAGAGGGCCTAAAAATCATATGGAGAGTGCTCATAATATTCAATTAATGAGAGATATGCTTGTTGATAACACCGTTATCAAAATAAAAGAGGTTAATAAAGATAGACTGAACATCTTAAAAGCCATATTAATAAACGAAGGTAAGCCGGCCATCAACAGTCAAGCGACAAGCTAGAATCTCACATTAAAATTGTTTTAAAATTCCACTCACCAGACTTGCCCATTTCCTCTAAAGTCATGTTTAACCAAGGTGGAATAAATACCCCTAAAAAAATCGTTTTCTTTCAAATTTACTACCTGCCAGATTCTCACTGCACTCATTACATCGGTAAAGGAGGCAAGAACATATTAGAACGCTCCGATGATGATTGAATAAGATCGAAAGCTCAGCAATTTAGTTTGTTTTTTACCTCATACATTCATTTAAAAGAGATTAATACAGGACAGATGAATCTATTAGATGCAATACAAAAGATAGTTGGAAGAAGAGAAAGTTGCTAAAGGAAATTAATAATTAATTAAGGCGAAATACACAATTGTCTTCAACCATATATATATATATATATATATATATATATATATATATATATATATATATATGTATAACTGAATCACGAAAATAAGGAACGTGAGGAATTTATGAATAACGTTACAGCCACGAGGAAAATGAAACAACGGACCATTAGTCGAAAGGCCTCGCAGTTCTCCGTTGTTTCATTTTCCTCGTGGCTTCAACGTTAACATAACATAACATAATTACACGGATGACAAAAGCCACAAGAGCCTATCAAAGGTCATCCGCCTCCGTCAAAACCCACCCACAAAAAGCACCATCACCAGGGGAAGACAAAATCAAAGTCCCCCACAATATAATATAACAGATGACAAAAGCCACAAGGGCTTATCATAGGTCATCCGATTCATATATATATATATATATATATATATATATATATATATATATATATATATATATATATATATATATATATATATATATATTCAACATAAACTTGGAAAATATAGAGGAAAGTTGAATGTTTTGGGGGAATAATTTCTTGTGACGTCATCAGGTTTAATTTTGGAATTGGATATTAGAGCGCCAAATAAAATAAAATACATGACCCACCTCAGCGATCCTGCATCATACAGCCAACCCTGGAATTCATCAAAAAGAGCGGACAGCTCTCCCGAATCTAACAAACTGCCAAGACTAGAAAAGACGCTCAACAAACCAAGAACGGTTACCCCTTCGCAATCAAATGACTTGCAATCGGGGCCCATGTGAATTTGTCCAAGTGGCCCGAACCAACAACAACACAACAAAATAAAATACGGATAGTCCGTGCTGATACACAAGTTATCCTACATTTTCTAATCTCATCTGGTCCGACTCAAATCCAAAAATAGAGCACAAAGTTCGGAAATAGACAAAGGACAATGTTTACAAATGAATTCCATATTCAGGCTGCGTTGCCCCTCTAAAAGGTTTCTTTACTCCACCTAAATTCAAAATTAGGGTTAATATCTAATGCCTGGCCACAAACCTCACAATTGATTTTAATCTTAAGTAAATTATGATCTAAAAAGGTTAACAATTTATCTCTATCTGAAAATAGAGCACAAAGTTTGGAAATAGACAAAGGACAATGTTTACAAATGAATTCCATATTCAGGCTGTGTTGCCCGTCTAATAAAAGGTATCTTTATTCCACTTAAAGGGCTCAACAAAAAGTAGTTCCCTTAAACGATCGGTAATTGTGAAGACTATGGGCAGATCGTAGGCCTAGTTTTTGGGGCTACTTTCCGGTGTTACTTTTTAAGAGATGAAATCGAAGAATTTTATGGCTATTTTAATTTTTATACCAAAGGATTGAAACTCAGGGTCATCGCAGTGTTATCCCCGCAGCGAGCTGTACCCAACAACGAGCCGACGCTCAAAATAATCGTTAATACTTACGCCAGACAGGGGGGTAGAGTTTACTGGCAGCAAGCCAGAATTCGGTAAGATGTTCGTATCCTTCAGATGACAAATTTGAATAGGCTGCCCATCCGTCAGATACGACTGTCGTGCCTGGCAAAATCCTTTTTTTTTTTTAGCTGCGAGGAGGGTTTCTCGATTTTGATTTGCCAGCGAAACAATGAAAATTCTCTTTGTTTCACATTCGAACCCACTGCCCTTCCACTACATGGCCCATGGGCTTCGAGAAAGGCAACATATTTCTCGTCGGTTAAAATAGCACCGAAACGAATAGGTAACAAACAAACTCGACACGAAAATGAAATTTTGACAAATCAGCGGGAAACGGCGTGGGTGGTCGTTTAAATATGAGAGATGCGGACAGAAAAGTAGAGCATTGTTCCCGGGAATTTTGTGACTTTTTTTTTTTACTGAAATTGACCCTTTCTGTTTCTTGAACTACACATATATAGTAATAAAAACACTAATACTGAACGCATCCATTTGGAACAGTAATCAAAATGAAGGTCGTAAAAAACCTGTTAAAAAAATCAAAGAAGAGAAATAAATACGGAACAGAAAAAATTAAAATGTACTGTTTTCGTCAGAATTAAGACGTGAGACTTCATTAACAACACCGAAATATGGTTTAATCGAGCATTAAACAATGGGAAATTAAGTAACAAGTAAATAAAAAGACTAAATAATGCCAGGCATAGGGTAGGTAGGATATATAGAAAAGAAATAAGTGGGAAAAACATCTAAAGTATAAGAAAAACCAAGTTTTGATCAATATAAAAAGCACAAAAAGCCTTGAAACAAATACAGCTTTCTGATTGGTCATTTATGAAACTGAATCCAGATCTGTGATTGGCCAGTGCGATAGCAGAAAAACAATGAAAAGTAGCCCCCAAAATAAACTAGAGTCGCATCTGCCCAGTCTTCACAATTACCAAACGATCTAGTTAACATAAGAACATAAGAAAAGAAGGAGACTGCAAAAGACCATTCATGGCCTACACTTGGCAGCTCCTGTTCCATTCAACACACAAAAGATTTCTTACCAGAGAAAAGTCATCAACATTGTCACCCTTAACAGGAGTTCGTCAGATCTAATCTACAATATACATAAAATGCATCCAGAGGATTATGTCCATTCATGCAACCGCAAAATATAATCTTCCCACTCCTTAGAAAAATATATACATATGTACATAAAAAAAGTCAGTCCCATCTAGCAGCTTCATCCATATATTTATCTAATCTATTCTTAAAACTAACATAACATAACATAACATAATTTAACGGATGACAAAAGCCACAAGGGCCTATCAAAGGTCATCCGTATCCATCAAATCCCACCCATATAATGTATCCATAGGATTTTGTCAGATCATGCAGCTACAATATACAATTTAACAATCCATAGGAATGTCCAACCATGCATCTACAATATATAATTTAAAGCCTCCATAGGAGTCTGTCAAAAACAAAATCAAAATCCCCCAAAATATACAATAAAAAGAAACTGCATCCACAGGAATGAGTCAAGAAACATATCCACATACTAAAAAGTAAGAAATTAACCCTCCATCCCCATATAATCATCCAATCTGCGCTTGAAAACATTCAAGTTTGGGCTGTCTACAGTCTCAGGTGGCAAACTATTCCAATAATCCACCACTCTGTTAGTGAAAAAATATTTTCTAACATCCAGTCTGCACCTCTGTTTTTTAATCTTTAAGTGGTGGCCTCTAGTTCTATTACTACCTTCTAACTCAAATAACTTGCTGAAATCTAATTTATCCATCCCAGAAAAGATTTTAAAAAGCTCAATCATATCTCCCCTCACACACCTTCTTTCAAATGAAAACAAATTTAATACCCTCAGTCTATCTTCATATTCAAGGTGCTTCAGGGATGGTATTATTTTTGTTGCCCTCCTTTGTACTGACTCTAATAAGTTTATATCATGTCTAAAATGTGGTGACCATGCCTGTATACAGTACTCTAAATGTGGCCTGACATAAGAGTTGTATAGTTTAAGGATGACCTCCTTACTCTTGTAGCTAACATTTCTTTTAATGTAACCTAGCACCCTATTTGCTCTATTTTTTGCCTCAATACACTGCTTTGAAAATTTCAGTGACCTATCTACTACCACTCCTAAGTCTTTCTCATCTTCAACTGAATTAAGCCAATATCCATCCATCTCATAGCTAAATTCCCTATTATCTCTCCCCATGCCTAGTGAGCCTATTCCATTCATCTACCACATGATTTGTAAACCAATTCCTCCCAATCTCCTTCCTAAACCTATACTTATCAAGCTTAAACCCATTGCTACGTGTCCTGTCATGTTCACTAAGTATAAGAACCTTACCCAGATCCCCTTTATTATATCCTTTTACCCATTTGAAGACTTCAATCAATTCCCCTCTGACTCTTCTCCTTTCCAATGTATGTAGATTTAGTTTTCTGAGCCTTTCACCATAGGGTAAGTTCCTTAGCCCACCAATCATCTTTGTCATCCTTCTCTGCACAGACTCAAGCAAATCAATATCCTTCCTATAATATGGTGACCAAAATTGTACTGCATAGTCTAGATGAGGCCTAACTAGCGCCAGATACAGTTTTAGAATGACTTCAGCACTCTTATTGCTTACACTCCTCCTAATGAATCCCAATATCCTATTAGCTTTATTCTTAGCATTTAGACATTGCTTTCTAGGATGAAGGTCTGAACTTACCAAAATACCCAAGTCTCTCTCACAATCAGTCCTCCCTAAAATTCTCCCATTTAATTTATAACTATTCAATGGATTATTTCTACCTATACTAAGTACACTACATTTGTCTATGTTAAACTTCATTTGCCATTTCTCAGCCCAATTGGACAGAATGGTCAATTCCTCCTGCATTACAACAGCATCAGAATCAGCCCTAATGGCCCTACCTAGCTTAGTATCATCAGCAAATTTACTCAGGTCACTACTTATACCTATGTCAAGATCATTAATATAAATTAAGAATAGGAAGGGACCCAAATCAGATCCTTGCGGAACTCCACTGCTAACACACCCCCACTCAGATTTAACTCCATCTATACTAACTCTTTGCTGTCTGTCACCAAGCCATGACTGAATCCACCTAAATATACTGCCATCGATCCTGTGTGCTTTAACTTTGCTCAGAAGTCGTAAGTGTGGCACTCGATCAAAAGCCTTACTAAAGTCCAAGTATAAAATATCATAGTTTTCATCATTATCTGCTGCTTCATACACCTTACTATAAAAAGACAGCAAATTAGTGAGACAGGATTTACCCTTACTAAAGCCATGCTGTGATTCTTTTATCAACTTATGCTTATCCAAGTGATCTCTAATATTCCTTGCTATAATAGATTCCATCATTTTCCCTACCACTGATGTCAAACTTACTGGTCTGTAATTA
The DNA here is from genome assembly GCA_963969495.1 of Ceratothoa steindachneri. Classification (NCBI taxonomy): domain Eukaryota; kingdom Metazoa; phylum Arthropoda; class Malacostraca; order Isopoda; family Cymothoidae; genus Ceratothoa; species Ceratothoa steindachneri. Next base: position 9,272,163 of record OZ018324.1, read on the forward strand.
GACATATTTGTTTTATCCCCTTTCTTAAATATAGGTATCACATTGGCTTTCTTCCATGCCACTGGCACAATGCCACTCTCCAATGATTTTCTAAAGATGCATGCTAGGGGCTCACTTAACACATCCTTACATTCTTTCAAAATTCTAGGAAAGACCTCATCAGGACCGGGTGCTTTACTACTTTTGATTTTATCAATTTCCTTTGTCACTATCTCCTTTGTGATCAAGATATCCTTTAATTTCTCTTCATCATTACCCTGAAAGATCATTGACTCCTCAGGTATATTTAGAGTATCCTCCTGTGTAAATACTGAGAGAAAAAAGTCATTTAGCATTCCAGCCATTGAGTCCCTATCACTCACTAATTCTCCATTAGAATCTATAAGTGGGCCTATTTTATCTCTAACCTTAGTTTTGTATAATTGATAAAAACTTTTAGGATCTTCCTTTGCCCTATTTGCCACTTTAATTTCATAATTTCTCCTTGCTACTCTGACTAACTTTTTAACATCTCTTGCTAGTTCATTATATCTCTGCCTTAAGTGATCCTCTCCATTTTTTATTTTCCTGGAATAAATGCCCTTTTTAATGCCAATATAATGCTTAATTTTATCTGTCATCCATTTTGGGTCATTATTTTTAGTCCTAATCTCCTTATATGGAATGTTAATCATCTGACCTGTAATTAATTGCTCAATTATTCTTTCATACTCCTCTTCAATTGTAATCTCTTCCTCCTGGTGATTATTGTCTCCACTAACTGATATCATTGAATCTATTCCTGAATTGATTTCATTTCCTGGTTTCTGTACAACTGCCTCCAGGTAAGTCCTTAGCCCATTATAATTTGCTCTTCTAAAGTCAGGAATTTTAATATTGTTCATGCTACTATCAATACCATTCTATTTCATCTTTAATCTAATTTCACAATGGTCACTATTACCCAGATTTCCTCCAATCTCAGTATCCTTAATAACTTCTTCCCTATTTGTCAGAACTAAATCCAGTATATTATTCCCTCTAGTGGGTTCGTTAATAATCTGCCTCAGAAAATTATCTTGGACAACATTAAAAAATTCCTCAGCCTCCTGATCACCCACAAGAGCTTCCCAGTCTATATTTCTGTAATTAAAATCGCCCATTATACACACATGCTTACTTCTACATGCCTGTTCAATCTCCTGCCACAGAAGATTTGAAGCTTCCTTACTAAGATTTGGTGGTCTGTATAATAATCCTATGACAAGCTTGTTTTTACCTTCCTTTACATTTAGCCATAATGACTCTGTGTTATCATCTAATTTAATTGTACTGTTTACACAACACTGGAGATTATCTTTATAATATAAATAATAACCCCTCCTCCTCTCTTCCTATTCCTATCTGTATGGAACATGTTAAAGCCCTCAATCTCAACCTCAGGTTTAAAGTGATTACCTGCCAAATCAAGCCATGACTCTGTTATTCGAATTATATCAAAATTCTCTTCACTCGCTAACGCTCTTAAGAGATCTATCTTATTCCTTATACTCCGATCATTTGTGTAGTATATTTTTAAGTTTTTTTTATTATTCCCATCTTCATTGCATTGTGCTTTTTTATTCCTAGTTATCTGCTCATTCACTTGTGCATTAGTCCCCCTATAACGCATCAGTATGCCCTCTTCCCTAGCTATTCCTCTATTTCTGCATCCCTTCCATTTCTTACACCTGCCCTCTATTCCTGTTATTCCCTTACCTCTAACAGCTTCTAGTTTCCCACCCGTAAGGACCTAATCACACTATCCAGCTCCCCCCATAGAACCTCAACACCTGCCCGACTAAGATGGAGCCCACCCATCGCATACAACCTTCTATTCCCGTAAAACCCTCCCCAGACATCTACAAACACCAATTCTAACTCCTCACACAGTCCTTTCACAAATTCATTCAAACCAATTGCACGCGACAACCATTCTACCCCCACATCCAATCTCGGAAGCACACCAGAAACAACACCTTTTACCCTGCTTTTACTCATCCTTTCGACTAACCTTTTATACTGCTCACGTAACTCACATGTATCCACCTTCTTTACATCATTCACCCCCACATGCGTAATCACAACTGCATCCTTCTCACACTTAGAAACCAGCCTATCATACCTCTCACAAACATCACTTACACCAGCACCCGGCAGACAAACTCTCATTCCCTTCCACTTGCTATCACTCAACTTCCTATCTAAATACCTAATCTGAGAGTCTCCCATCACTAGCACCTCAGTCATTCTCCTATTCTGTCTTGGCCTAACATTACCCTCCCTCCTGCTCTTAGTCACACTACCACCCATCCTGCTTTCATCCACAATCACACCAGGCAAATCACTTTCACACTCTTCCTCTCTCAGGACATTGAATCTGTTAGTCAACCTAACAGGTTCTATGTCCCTCTCATTCACACACCTAACCTGTCCTAACTTGTCTATCCTATCCATTTTCATCCACCATTCATCATCACTCACAACTTCCACACTGTTCCCATTCCTAGCCCTATCTTCCACCCTCTTAGCACTAATCTCACCCTTCAATTGCACACTTGCATCTCTTCTCACCTCAAACACCAAATCATTCAACCTCTTACATTCCGTACTCAACCTCCTAACCTCCCCTTCCAGAAAACACACATGGCATTCAGTTACATTCACTCCTTTTAACTCCACATGCATCACACACCACATACACACTACTTTCAAACGGCATGCTCTCAGAAATTTACTAAGGAAAAAGTTAACACTCACCAAAAAAAAAAATTCTTGCTCAGGATTGCTGCCAGTTATCTTCCCCAAAAGTATTAATCACAAATGTATTTATTGCAGTGATTGGTGTATTAAATAAATACAAGAAAAATTACACACCCAAATCAGTATTATATTCCAATCTTACAATGAGAATCAGGAGCTTCCTGTAAGGCCTCCTTCCAAGAGTGTGGACTCATTGTACTCGGATGAAGGAGAGAGTGATGGTATGATTGATATGAGTGAGAGTGAAGGCAGCTCAATTGAAGTGAATGTGGGAGAGGGTATTTTGATAAGGGAAGTGCCAAAGATAGATAGATTTAGGTTACATGGTGGGAAAAGTGTGGAAGAATTCTTCGGGGAATTTGAGCGATATTGTAAGCTCAACTACCTGGAGAATAAGGGATATTGGATGAATGTTTAGAGGGAAAAGTTTTTCCGCGTGATTACAAGTGTGGGGGAACTGAAGTATGATGTGGTGAAGGAGAGATTGATTGGGCAGGCGAAGCGAATGAAAGAGAGTGTGAAGTATAAAAGGGTGAATGAATTTGAGAAGGCTCGAATGGGGAAGAGTGAAAGTGTGAACATGTATGCACATAGGCTTGAGAGTATGGCGAGAAAGAGGTATGGTGATGATGATGTAAATGAATGTAAACCACTGATGAGGAAGTTTTTAGACACGATCCTGTGAAAGGTGAGTGAAAAGAGAAAGGAGAGAATGAGACTGATAGGTGAACGGTTGATGTGGGAGGATGTGTTGGAGCTGTTGGAAGATGGACGGTTTGATGATGAAAGCGATCTAGAAGAGGATGGATGGTACAGTGTGAATTTTGGGGGTAAGAAGCCCAGGAGCTTTCATCCATCCCAGCAGTTTGTCAGCTACAGGGATGCCCTGAAAGCTGCGCCAGCTGGAGTGATGTTGAACTTCCTGGGCTGGCAGAATGGATGGGTAAATGGAGGGTGGTCAAATGGAAGGGTACAGATGAATTTCAAGCGTGGGAACGGATATATGAGAGACCTAGGTATGTCCCAGCAAACGAGAGACCGAATGGTGGGAGAAAGATTGTGGAATGTCGTCGGTGTGGAAGGAAAGGTCATATGTTGGCAGAATGTAGGTGGACTGCTGGTGCATGTTTTGGGTGTGGTAAGAAAGGGCATATGATAAAGGATTGCCAGGAAAGTATGAAAGAGTGCTTCGAGTGTAAAGAAATAGGCCATTTGAAGAAAGATTTTCCGAGGTTGAATGGTGGAGCAACTGGTGGGGAAAGTATGAAATATGCATGTGGTAATTGTGGAAAGGCTGGTCATTATGCGAGGATGTGTCTTGACCAGAGGAATATATGTAGCTATTGTGCGATGGAAGGACATTTGAGTGAAAAGTGTATGTAGGGAAAGATGGTAGCGTTTTGAGGAGTGTGTTTACTGGTATTGAGGTGACTGCTATGGAGAATGTAAGACTTGTGAAGGGTGAAAGGGTGTCTGTTAGAGTGAGTTGGAGTAAGGATGTTAGTTTGAATGTGGGTGAGAACACTGATATTGGATGGAAAGGATGCGTGTTATAAGGTAAGGCTTGTTTCTTGTGTGTTTGATGGCTTGATGAGAATGAATGATCCGTTTGTATGTGTGCAGGCGGACCCCAGGGTGAAATGACAGGTGAGGGGTATCCAAGTCGGAGATGTACTGGGTCACCTCTCCACTGTCAATGAGGTAGGTATGGATGATAGTGTAGCGGCGGGATCGCGAGTCCCCAGCCAAAAGTTCCCGCCGCCCTGACAAGGTCCGCTCGGTGGTTCAAGAAGAGGGTATTGAGAAGAGAGAGTATTTTCTAAATTTAATTTAGAAACCCTAATTCTAGAAAAATAATCCAATCCAAAATAATCAACCCAAAATATAACAACCCTCAACCTAAACCAAAATACATTACCTATATATATATATATATATAAATACAGTTGGCCTCACAATACTCTGGCCAACCACCACACGTATATATTTACAAAAGGGCCTTACAATAAGATCTTGGCCACGCAAACGAATATTAAAACCAAGATATCGCGACAGACGGGTGCACCCTTAACTATCTAATGGAGTGAGACGTGTTGGAGAAAGTGGGAGATGGATCACTTTCTGCGGGATTCCGAGGGGTCCAGGACTCAGCAAAGCCGAGGATTTTGGGTTGCTGGGATGCTTGTTGGTACCAACTGCTGGGTCACAGTCGGTTGGATGCTGCTTCCACCACTCCCTGGAGACTGGAAGGTGCTGGCCAAGGTCCACACCTTAGAAAATTGCCCCAAAAGGTAGGCGCACTTGCGAAGGTCAGGATTGGCTTCAGCCGTCTCTGAAAGCCAGATGTCGGCGACAATCGGTACCACGGAACTGGAAAAGAGAAGGCACATTCAGTCACCTATTCACTGCCACACTCAAACATCTTTACTCCTAACTCATTCAACCATATCCACTCTCACATAATCTTCACTCACCTATCCTCCATCCAGGCGGTTCTTCCTTCTTCAGTCACAACTAATGACTTCCAAACTTATACACTAAAAATATTTGCTGAAAGAATCCGCCTAAAAAGAAAACAGGAGATGAATGGGGGAGCACGATAGAGATCCATCGAGTCCCCCCACACAAAGCAAAGACGGTGATCACACGATCCACACACACACACATTCTGCAAAAGAAGAAAGAGATTAGACATAGGGGAGGGGAGGCGGACAACCAAACTACTACATCCCTCCCAGCTAAATTCGCCTCACCTCACCACGTCTCAATCCCCATCTTCATTCATTCACAATGCTTTCGACATCACCCAGTCATACTCTTTCACTCTGCCTCTCCTCCTAGTCACAGGTCCATCAACTGTCTCTGTCATCTGTCGTAATGTCTCCTCATGTCTGTCCATGGCCCCTTCTCTATGTACTTCATCCACACACACATCCGACATTCCCTGACCAATCCCACTCAAATCCTCAACTAACCTCTCTACTACATCCATCAAACCTTCCCATTCTTTCATAGCATTTATCGACTCTTGTTCCAATTTCGCACTTATCCCATTTATACTCTCTAGCATAGACTCAGACTCATTCAACGGAAACTTACAAATACTGTACGTTCTATCATATACTCCATCTCGATCTTGCACAAACCCAGAAAACTCTCTCACATCACTCTCGCCAAACTGTTCCATCCATTCATCCTTTCTCAACCGTTTACTCTTACGCTTCCCCCTTCGATGTTCAACTAACACTAACTGCTTCCCCTCTAAAGCACTAGCTATATCATCCACCATTTCACAGTCTTCCATTCTTTCAGACAGATATTCATTCACCGGATGTTGCACCAAATACTCAGGAGGTTCACGCCACTTTCGCAACTGACTTTGATGCGCTCTACGTTCATCCAAACTTCCATCCTCTCTTTCACGAACTATCACATAACTTACCCCATTTGTCCAAACCTTTCTTACTACAAACGGACCTTCAAATTTCTCTTTCAACTTATCCACATTCAGTCTACCTTTTGTCTCAATCTCCTTTAGTACTTTATCACCCACAGAAAAACTCAAACCTTTCATTCCCTTTTCTCCACAACTCACGATCCTTCTCACTAAGTCCCATATGTGGCCTAATCATTCGTTCAAAGTTCATCAAATACTTACATGGTGACATTCCAATCGCCTTATGCACTGTCATGTTATACGCCCAAAGCACTCTTCCCAAACATTCATCCCATTCTTTCCCATCTTTCACCATCAATCGTAACATCTCACTCAAAGTTCTTATCGTCCTTTCAGCCAAACCATTCGCACTAGGCATATACGGCGTCGTTCGCACATGATCTATTCCCCATTCACTCAACATCTCCTCAAAAGCACGTCCTACAAACTCAGGTCCATTGTCACTCAACATTCGCACAGGCTTACACATGCACATGGGCAACATTCTCTCACTCACTTCTCTAGCAACAGTCAATGAAGATTTATTTGTCACAGGTGCAGCATACGCAAATTTGTTCTTATGATCCACCATCACAATCATCCCTACATACCCTCTTGCAGTCCTCGGAAAAGACACGCAATCGATCGCTACCATTTCAAAGGGTTCATTCACACTCAACTTTAATACAGGTGGGGCGGCATACACTCTCTGATACTTTCTCTTCTGGCATACTTCACACGTAGTCGCTACATCCACGCAAATCTTTCTCAAAAAGGGACTAAATATACATCCTTTCATACATTCCCACAATTTATTCTTACCCATATGTCCAAACCTATCATGCACAATCTTCACCATTCCAATCGTGCCACACACGGAAAACACCGGAATATATACATCCTCATCATCTATACATTGCACAAAATACACTAAACCCTTGCACACTACAAACTTTCCAGCAAACCTTCTAAACTCTCTTAATATGCAACTCCATTCATTCGCAGGAACACTGGTCGTCACGCTATCTTTCAATTCACGCACCATCGGACATGACTCTTGCATGCTCTCTATATCTTCAGCAGTCAACAGCTCTTCACTCAAATCGACACCTGCCACTCCTACAAATCCAGTTGAGCCTACAAGCTCACTCTGCAACTTCCCAACTGTTACACCATCTTTCACTAAACATTCATTACATACATCCACTGAAATCCTATTCTTACGCAGAAAATCGATCCCAAACAGAAAACAATAAGGTAACTCATTCTCACTTAGCACAACAAATTCATGCAATATATCATTCAACTTCCCCACGCTTACATACAAACTCACTTCCTCCCATGCCATAATACGTCCACTTCCGAGTCCACTTATCGAAACTGTCACACCTTTTCTAGAAACACCTTTTCGCAAACGTAGTCAATCTCTCTTCTTACATAATTCTTCTTCTCAATCAGCCAATTATAATGCACACCACTCAAACATTGCAGATGCAACTCACACCCATTCACTCGGTCTACACCTTTACCACGATACATCACTGGCTTCTCCACACCATAATGCACATATACTCTCACACCAAACAGCTTACTCACTATCGCTAACACTTCCTGAAACATCATCACTCCTGGCATACACATACTTCTTAACTCTTTTCTTAACCTACTTGAATTTTCCATTCCCAATTGCTCTGGTCTCTTACACGCTTCTTCCATAACCACCTTTCGTAATGCATTCACACTTTCTGGCACCTTTTCAAGCAATCCATCTTTCACCAAGTCTCGTAAACCATATAACACACTTTCAAACATAGAATCACCTCCACCCTTACATTTTCTTCCAACAACTACACCTGCTGGCAAATACTCAGGATTTATGCTTACAGTCTCGCTCTCATTCAAACTACAAGGCAAACGTGACATCAAATCAGCAATCACATTCCTTTCACCTGGCAAATACTCAACCACAAAATCAAAATCACTCAAATCCTCTATCGTCCTTGCAAGCCTACTATCAACTAACCTCATACGCTGCAAATACACTAGTGGCTGGTGATCTGTTCTCACTACAAACCGTACTCCATACAGAAATGGTCGTAATGACTTGAGACAGAATCTTAACGCAGCCAGCTCTCTTTCAATCGTTGAATATGCACGCTCTGCCACACTAAACGCCTTGGAAACATACGCAATTACTCGCTTTCTTTCAACCCCATTCACAACTTGATCTTGCATCAAACATCCACCCATCGAATGACCACTTGCATCCGTATACACTTCAAGCATTCCTGCATTTGTTCCATATGCTGGATATGCAAGTTCCACATCTTTTGCAACTTCCGCTTTTAACTTTTCAAACGCTGCATTCATAGAGTCATTCCACTTAATCACAGTACTCTTCTTTTTCCCAGTCCATACACTCAACGGTTTCATTACACCTGAACAATCTTTCATAAACTTTCTTCCAAACTCAACTAAACCAAGAAATCCACGCAACTCTCTCACTGTGGTAGGCTTAGGAAAATTCCTAACCTTTCCCACGAACTTCTCCGATTTACGCAATCCAACCGCACTCACTTTATGTCCTAAAAACTCAACTTCACTAGCAAACCATACACATTTAGACAACTTCACTTTTACACCAACGTCTTCCAACTTTCTTAAAACATCATTCACCAAGGTCATATGTTCTTCCATGTTCTCACTCATCACCAAAATATCATCCAAAAACACTCGTACATTCTTACACGGAAAACCACTCAACTCTACATTCATAGCACGCTGAAAAGCAGCTGGGGCATTCGCCAACCCAAAGCTCAGGTTTCTAAACTGATAATGGCGCTTTGAGGTAGAGAACGCCGTAATAGGTCTACTCTCTTCAGCCACAGGCATCTGGTAGTATCCACGTACCAGATCCATCTTAGAAAACACTTTCTTTCCATACATACTGTACACACATTCAGACACAACACTCATAGGAAACTTGTCTTTCAACGTTCGTTCATTCACTCTTCTATAGTCAATACACAGTCGCAAACGTCCATCTGGCTTTCGTACAGGTACAATCGGACTATTCCAGGCACTCACACTCGGCTCAATCACGCCAATTCTCTCTAATTCCTCACACTGTTCCTCAATCTCTTGAGCCACAGGGGCAGGGAAATGACGAGGCCTTTGATATATTGGCATATCGTCGCTCAAAATTATTTTGAACTCAGGCAAGCGAGCGTTGCCAAAGTCCTCATCCCCTTGACTCAAAGCACCTCTCCTATTCCACAACATCCTGTAAACTTTTTGCTTCTCACCTTCACTCAACTTTTCTTCCAATTTCACTTGCTCAATCAAATCTTCATACTTCCAAACATTCGACGTTACACTCACGGAAAACACATTTGCGTTCACCACATGCATATCATTCTCCATATTCACCACTGTATTTAACACACCCAATTTATCTCCCACTTGCACTCCTCTAAGACTCTTCCTTCGCAGATCAGGCCAAACTTGCATGCAGACACGCGGATCTTTCATATCAATTATACCATCAAACACATGCACCACTCGCCTTAATCGATAGTTCGCAGCACTACCATCCAAGACATAAATATTCCCATCATTCTCATTTATCTCAACATCCGAATTCCATCCAATCCTTACACTCAATGTTTCATTCTGCTTGACAGGCACACTCTCAATCGCATATACCTCCAGACCTTTCATGATGTTCACTCTCACACTTCCATCTGGATTCACATACCATTGAAACTTCATACTTCCATTCTTCTTACATTCAATCATCTCTAAATCCGGGTGAATCACAATACCATTCGCTTTCAAAAACTTATAACCTAATAGCATGTCATACTTCTTGTTTACACCTTCTACAACACAAAATTCATCTTCATTCATCCGGACACCGGCAATCAAAACACTCTCTCTAAACCTTGCAACAATCGGCACATCCTGTTCACCTAATCCAGTCAAATGATATCCACGATCCTTAACTTCACTTACTTTCATTCCTACAAATGCTTCATAGTACACCACATTCACCTTACATCCTGTATCAATCAATGCACTAACTTCTCGTTCTCCACACTTAATTTTAACACACATACACCTATTCACTCTCTGACCCCAATTAACTCCACGATTTGACAATCCTTCTCTCACATTCATCACTTGCACTCTAGAGAATTCCCCAGAAGGAACCCTCTCATTCCTTAGTTTCCCTGAGTCGTATCCTCTCAATTACTTGCATCATTCCCATCCATTCTTTCATTCATGCATCTTTCTCCGGTCCTACACAACCTTGTTGCATGACCTACCATTCCGCATTTACCACAGGTAGCTCTTGGACTGGCACACATCCTGGCATAATGCCCTATCTGCCCACAATTACCACACACTCCAGGTCCACTCATATTTACTCGACCACCTTCCCTGCAATCTCGTACCAAGTGGCCCATTCTTCCACATCCATAACACGCTCTTTCCCTCGAACGACTACAATCTTTTATCATGTGCCCCATTTGTCCACAGCCAAAGCAACTTCCTTGTGACCAGCGACAGTCAACCCTCATATGCCCAACTTTCTTGCACCTCAGACACCTAGGCTCATTTACTCTAGATCTACTGTCATTCCTACCATTTGTGCGACCACTATTCCGACCATTCTGAACCCTACTCCACCCATTCCGACTCTCACTCCTACTTTTACTCCCTCTCGGTTGGCGACCAACATACACACACTGTTGTTCATTCTGCCCGTAATAATTTTCTAAAAATCTTGTCATCACATCGATCGGGTTCTCTGTCAATGCGTCCCGATATGACCGGAACTGGGGCAACTTACTGATACTTGAGTTGTGCACAGTGTGAATCGAGGCCTCCTCCCTTCCATAATCCTTAAATTCACGGTCCTCTAACATCTCCAGTACATCCTTCCATAGCAATCTTTCACCAGCCCATTTCATCTTCTCTTTCCTCTTATACGTCACATACTCACTCACTTCATTCGGAACCGTATTTAAAAACTTCTTCATCAGCTCCTTATTCCCATTTATTCCGTCATCTCCAAATCTCATTCGTGCCAAGGATTCTAAGCGATGCGCATAAGAATTCACATCCTCATTCTTCCCCATTCTCACTTCCTCAAACCCATTTGTTTTCTTATACTTCACACTTGTCTTCCTCTTACAGTGCTCTATTATTCTCTCTTTCATAACCTCCCACTTAGGCTAACCCACGCTCATAATCGTCCGGTAAAAATCCTTCATACGCCCATCCAGAAACTCGCACAACTCTTTCACCCAAAACCTATTATTCTCTCCAAATTTTTCCTTACAATAATTTTCATACTCTTTCAAAAACACTTTCACATCTTTTGCTCCTTCCACTCTAAACTTACTTAACTTTGGCACTTCTCTGATCAGTATACTCCGATGAACCTCAGTATCACTTTCACTATCACTCACTTCTCTCCCACTTTCACTCATGCCTTCATTCGAGCTGAAATATAAGGAGTCAATACTAGCCAGTCGGGTCCTTTCCTGTCGGTCTGGGCATCTAGTCTTTGGGGTCTTCTTTTTTCGGTGCCTAGTCATTTGCGGGGGTTCGTTTATGCCTGTCAATCCCTTTTTATCAGTCATGTCAATTCCAAGTGGAGTCGAGGCCACACCCCCACCAATTGCACCTGATTCTCCCATTTTCTCATTCAGCATTCGCATCAATCTTTCCTCCATTCGCACCTCACTGTCTTTAATCCTCTCTTCCATTCTCACTTCCATCTCCCTCATTTTCCTTTTCAAACTATCATTCTCTTCTCTCAAATGCGCATTTTCTCTGTCTTTCTGCCGCACTAACTCATTTAGTCTTCTCATCTCCAACTCCATGGTTCCAATCTGTTCCTCCTCCATTAGGGACAAAAGACACAGGCTCTCACTCCTCTCCTTCCTCAAACCACCGGGCAGTCCCTATTCGGGCGCCAAAAATATGTAGCGGCGGGATCGCGAGTCCCCAGCCAAAAGTTCCCGCCGCCCTGACAAGGTCCGCTCGGTGGTTCAAGAAGAGGGTATTGAGAAGAGAGAGTATTTTCTAAATTTAATTTAGAAACCCTAATTCTAATGGAGTGAGACGTGTTGGAGAAAGTGGGAGATGGATCACTTTCTGCGGGATTCCGAGGGGTCCAGGACTCAGCAAAGCCGAGGATTTTGGGTTGCTGGGACGCTTGTTGGTACCAACTGCTGGGTCACAGTCGGTTGGATGCTGCTTCCACCACTCCCTGGAGACTGGAAGGTGCTGGCCAAGGTCCACACCTTAGAAAATTGCCCCAAAAGGTAGGCGCACTTGCGAAGGTCAGGATTGGCTTCAGCCGTCTCTGAAAGCCAGATGTCGGCGACAATCGGTACCACGGAACTGGAAAAGAGAAGGCACATTCAGTCACCTATTCACTGCCACACTCAAACATCTTTACTCCTAACTCTTCAACCATATCCACTCTCACACAATCTTCACTCACCTATCCTCCGTCCAGGCGGTTCTTCCTTCTTCAGTCACAACTAATGACTTCCAAACTTATACACTAAAAATATTTGCTGAAAGAATCCGCCTAAAAAGAAAACAGGAGATGAATGGGGGAGCACGATAGAGATCCATCGAGTCCCCCCACACAAAGCAAAGACGGTGATCACACGATCCACACACACACACATTCTGCAAAAGAAGAAAGAGATTAGACATAGGGGAGGGGAGGCGGACAACCAAACTACTACATCCCTCCCAGCTAAATTCGCCTCACCTCACCACGTCTCAATCCCCATCTTCATTCATTCACAATGCTTTCGACATCACCCAGTCATACTCTTTCACTCTGCCTCTCCTCCTAGTCACAGGTCCATCAACTGTCTCTGTCATCTGTCGTAATGTCTCCTCATGTCTGTCCATGGCCCCTTCTCTATGTACTTCATCCACACACACATCCGACATTCCCTGACCAATCCCACTCAAATCCTCAACTAACCTCTCTACTACAATAGAAGGGTGGCAGGGTGAATGTTGCAGGTGAAAAGACATTTGAATGGACGTATAATGAAGTGAAGAGCATGGTGGGATTGGATGGATGTTTAACTGAGTATGAAAGGGAGGATGTGTATCGAATGATATTTGAACGAAAGGAAGCCCTCAGTAAGGGTGATCTGGATTTCGTGGTTGCAAAACTTCCGGAATTCAAGATTGTCCTGGAGGAGGACTCCCCAATCTATCAGCGGCCGAGGCATTTCCCACATCCAGTTGCTGATGAGATTGAGGGGCAGTGTGTAGAATTAGAGCAATTGGGGGTGATTGAAGAGAGCGAGAGTGCATGGAATAGTCCAATTGTGCCTGTACGTAAGCCGGCTGGAAGATTGCGTCTATGTATGGATTATCGAAAGGTGAAAGAAAGGTTTCCGATGTGTGTGGTATCTGAGTGTGTGTATAGTATGCATGGGATGGAGTGGTTTACGAAGCTGGATCTGGTACAGGGGTATTACCAGATGCCCATTGCTGAGGAGAGCCGGCCGGTAACTGCCTTCTCTTCCACAAAGAGGCATTACCAGTTCAACTGCCTTCTCTTCCACAAAGAGGCATTACCAGTTCCGGAACCTCAGCTTTGGGTTGGCTAATGCTCCCGGAGCCTTCCAGTGGGCAATGAATGTTGTGTTGAGTCTTAAGTTTGCAAGTAAGAATGTGATTGCGTTTATAGATGATATTTTGATTATGACTGAGACTTTTGAGAAGCATATGAGATTGGTAAATCATTTGTTGAGAATGTTGGAGAGTTGGTGTGAAGGTGAAAGTGGCGAAGTGTGAATGGTTTGCGAAAGAAGTGGAATTCCTTGGGCATATGGTGAGTGAGAATGGGTTGCAAAAATCACCGAAGTATGTTGAGAAGGTGCGAATGTTTCCTAAACCGGTGACTGTGAAGCAACTGAAGTCGTTTTGGGGTTTGATTGAGTTCCAGCGAAAGTTTATACGTGATTGTTCTGGTGTGAGTAAGCCTCTGACTGAGTGGATGGGCAAGAAAGGTAGTACGGTTGTCAAGTGGAATGATAAGATGAATGAGGCATATGAGAGACTGAAAGAGGCAGCGGCTGAAGATGTTGAATTGGCTTACCCAGATTATAGTGTGAATGCTAAAATGCTTGAATTGTATACAGATGCGGGTGGGTATTGTATGGGAGGTTTTCTGATGCAAGAGCAGAGTTTGAATGGAGAGAATGTCAGGCGAATAATTGGGTATGTATCCAAGGCTATGAATGTTGCAGAACGAAAGTATTTGACTGTGGAGCGAGAGTTGGCTGCGATAAGGTATTGTTTGAAAGTGTTGCACCCGTTTTTGTATGGTGTGAGGTTTGTGATCAAAACAAATCATCAACCTCTTGTGTATCTGCAGCGTATGAAGTGGGCTGATAGTAGGATTGCAAGGACTTTGACTATGTGATTGAGTATGTGCCTGGTGAACAGAATGGAGTGGCTGATTTGATGTCAAGGTATCCTGGTACGAATGATGAAAATGTGTGTGGAGTGAGTGATCCTGAGTATTTGCCGAAAGGGATTATGAATGGAAGAGAGAGTAAGGGTGGTGGTGATTCCTTGTTTGAGAGTGTATGGAATGGTTTGCAAGATTTGAAGAGTGATGGAGTAGATGTGAGAGTGCCTGATAGTGTGGATGACTTAAGGTAAGAGGTAATGAGTGAAGTATTTAAGAAGCCGGAAAGCATTGGTATGGCAAGGGTGCTGAACTTCATGAAAGAATTGAGAGCGATGTGTATGCAAGGGGTCCCGCCATTTCAGGAAGTGTTAATTGTAGTGAGCCGTGTGTATGGAGTGATTGTTTATGTGCACTTTGGTGGTGAGAGGCCGATTGTGTACAAAGATGAGAAGATGAAAGGTTTGAATCCTAATGTGCTACATCTGCAATGTTTGAGCGGTGTGCACTACAATTGGGTGATTGAAAAGTGTGCATATATGAGAGAGAAGAATGATTGTCTGGATGAAGATGAGTGTGTGGTGAGTGATGATATGCGAGTTGATGACAGTGTGGATATCAGTGTTGATGTTGGTGTGCTTGTTCCTTCTGTGTATTGTGAACATGGTGGATCTGATATGATGGAAGCAAGAGTGAAATTGGTGAAAGGTTGTTCTGTGGTTTGATTGATACTGAAGTGCAAGTGTCTTTAGTGAATGAGAGTATTCTGAGTAAGTATGATGAGTTTAGATGTTGTGAGCATAAACCTGTGAAGTTACGGATAAGTGGATTAGGGAATGGCATGGAAACAGGTTAGTCTGAAAGTAAATTTGGGTAATGGTTTGAATGTGAAGCATGACTTTATAATTCTGAAAGATGAGCAAATGCCGTGTTGTTTCTTGCTTGGTGTAGACTTTATGAGATTGAATGATTTGTCTTTGGATGCTAATAAGGATTGTCTTATGAAAGGCGAGAATGTGAGGTGATGAGGTTGATTGAGTGTGCAAAGAATGTCAAGTTTTGCGGTATGATTGAATTGGTCATGGATGAGGAGAATAAGATTTTAAGTGATGATGATATTCTTGAGATGCAAGAGATGTGTCCTTTTGTTAGTGAGTTGAAGAGGTGTGTAATGACACATGTTGATTTGAATGAATGGACTGAGTGTTTAAGTGATTTTAAAAGGTATGCTAAGGATTTTGTTGTTTGTATGGGTGTTGTATATTTTGTGAGGCATGTGAAGGGTGGTGATGATATATGTATGTACCTGTGATGTCTTTGGTTGGTATGATTGGTCTGGTGAAGGTTGTGCATGATAATTATGGGCATATGGGTAAGTTTAAACTGTGGGAGTGTATGAAGGAGCGTGTGTTCCATCCGTTTCTGAGAACTGTTGTGAATGATGTAGTGACTATGTGTGAAAGGTGCAAAGTGTGCAAGTGAAACCACCGATGTTGAAAGTTGATGTGAAAGAACCATTTGAATTGGTAGTGATTGATTGTGTGTCTTTGCTGTGCACAAGTGCTGGGAATGTTGGTATGGTTGTTATGGTTGATCATAAAAGTAAGTTTGTGTATGCAGCGCCTGTGAGAGATAAAAGGAGTATGACTGTTGCGCGTGTGGTTGAGCAGTTGTTTTTTCCTATGTGTGTATGGAAGCCTAGAAGATATCTGAGTGATAATGGGCCTGAATTTGTAGGAGAAGTGTTTGAGCAAATGTTGAGAGAGAATGGTGTGGAGCATGTGAGAACAACATATGTACCATCTTCAAATGGATTGGCTGAATGTACTATAAGAACCTTGTGTGAGATGTTGAGAATGATGAGTACGTCAGTGAATGGCTGGGAAGAGTGTTGTGGGCGTATAATTCGACTGTGCATAGTGCAACTGGAATGTCCCCATGTCAGTTTGTGATGAATTTTGAAAGGCAAGTGAAAGATAGGTTTCGTTTGAGTGAAAGTGAGCAGTGTGTATGGTGTGAGGCACATGAAAAGTTCCGTCCATTTGAATTAGGTGCGAAAGTATTGAAGGTGAAAGAAGTGAAGGGTAGGTTGAATGTGTCAAAGATGAGTGAGAAGTTTGATGGACCTTATAGAGTTGTGAGAGTTTGGGAAAATGGGGTGACGTATGTTTTGGAGAGTTTGAATGATGGTATGACTGAGAAAGTGCGGGCTCATCAGAGTCAGTTAAGGAGATGGAGAGAATCTCCTGACTACCTGGTGAGCCATCCGGTGTATGAATTGTGCAAAGAGAGAAATAGGGTGCCTGATGATGAGAAGGCGTGTGATAGTATGGATCTGTCTGGGAAAGAGCTTGTCTTGGTCTCGAGGAGTAAAAAGCGTACAAAGAAGAGTGAAAGGAAGAATGAAAGTAAGTCTGGGCAGAGTGTTTCTGGTATGGGGGATCTTGAAAGGGAGATTGAGTTTTTTCGTAAACAGGGGAGGGATTTGGTTGGTATAAGCAGACGAGTGAGTGAGCTGCCTGTGCCTGATTTTTCTGGTTTTGGGAACAGTATGAATGATAGTGTATTTGGGCAGAATGAAGGTAGTGTGGCTGATTTTTCGGGTTTTGTGAATGGTAATAGTAGGGGTGAGTTTGATGTAGTGAATGATGAAGTGGCTGATTTTTCAGGTTTCTGGTGGGAACCAGTCGAAGGGGTTTCTGGTATGCCTGTTGAGAATACAGGAGATGTGAGTGACCTGTCTGTTTCACAAGAGTGTACCTTGGGTTGGATGAGAGCTGTGAGTGAGGAGCTGATAAAAGGGGTTATGAAGAGTGAAAGGTTCTGAACGGAAGAGTATGAAAGAGTTCTGGGGGTTAGTCTAGATTTCCAACCCGCTACAGTAGTATTGAAAGTGAGTATAACAGCCTGCCTGAAGAAACAAAGAGAAGATTTTTTAACAAAATTCCTGTGGTTTTTATAAACAGGATTTATTTTACCTACTGGATAAATCCCTATTAAATAGCAATTTTGTAAAATGGTTCAGATGCCTAAATCCTGTTAACATAAAAAATAACCATTGTTTGACTAATATAAAGATTATTAGCAAACTTTACCCTATGGACTTTGAGATAGTTCGCCTTCAAGATGAGTGGAAACTTTTATAGGTTAGTGACGCCAATAATATTGATCAAGATATTGATGTCCACATTTTGGGGAATAAGATTTTTAATTAAAAAAATAGGTGTGGTGAAATGAAATACACCTTCATTTCAAAATTTGCGAAGGCATCCCTTTCCCTTTCACATGGGAATTCTGATGTAGAAAGAGGTTTCTCCATTAGTGGCAATATTTTAGATGAAACCTGAACTGGTCCCTATTACTAAAGAGCTTTTGAATATGGCTTATTCAGCTCATGCCAGATATAAGGCTCATTTAGAGGAAATAAAAAAGATAAAAATAGAAGAGGAAAGAAAAAAGAAGGAAACAGAAGAAGAAAAACAGGCTTCTGAAAAGTTGGAAAGAGAAATAGAAGAAAAAAAGCTGAGCATAAAAGACTTGGAGAAAAGGGTTTCATGCTTACAAAAAGAATCAATGCCACAATTTATAATGAAGCAAGTGAACAACTGAAAAAAGGTATTCAGAAAAATGACTTGTTGGAAATCAAGAATAGCTAATGCAATGCTAGTCATATAAGACTAAAAAAGAGGAAGCAGAGAATTCTGCAGCTGAAGAAAAAAGAATAATTTTAAAACTTGAAAAATGGAAGAATAGACTCATTAGTGACTACTTTGAGAAAAATAAAAAGAATAAGACCCAGTCATGTTATGCTATGTCAGTCAGCCTATTTATATTTTTTTGCTCATTTTAATTTTTAATCACTGATATTCAAATTGTTTAGTATGTAAGTATTATTAATAAAGGCCATTGGACTATGTCCTGAACAGGATATTTCCATAATTAAATGTGAAGGTCTGTAGAAGATTTACGTTAATATCTATTACCTAAACTTTTAATTCTTTATATAACCAATAAATATTTAATTTGTAAGAACTTTCACCATTACTGACCATTTCCTGTAAGGCAAAATGGCCATGCGCCTCCACCAAGTCATTAGACTCACAGGAGGCAACACCCCTGAAGCTGGTCGCCAGGCCATCTCCAGTGTTCCTAAAACTACCCACCACCCATGCTTAGTGGTGGGCTAGTGGCTTGGAAATGGTGGATCCTTGAAAAGAGGTATCCCCGCCTCCGAAGTGGGGTAACCTCGCATGGCAAGCCCAACCTTCCCCAATAAGTCCGCCAACAGCACCCAGGGTTCTGCCTCAGCGTACAGCCATTCCCATGAGGGTCTTTTGTTCAAAGAGGGCCCCCGTGTCTCCTACTAGCTAGGCCTGAAGGGCATATTCCTACAATGGAATTGCCGTGGACTCCGGGCCAACTGGGAGGACCTATGGAGGCTTGTCTCGTCCTGTTCCCCGTTAGCTATTTTTCTGCAGAAGACCATGCTAGGGGCATGCCCCACGCCAGCCCTCCCGGGGCATAAGGGTTTTGCAGCCCCACAACCATGAGATGGGGGCCGGGCTTGAGGATGTGCGGTTTACACCTGGCATGATGTCTCTGTTCTTCTTTTCATTTTAGATACCTCCTTTCAGGCAGTGGCTGTGCAGCTTCACCTGGATAGGAGGTATACTCTTATTTCTGCATACATTCCACCTACAGCTGACTTCGATGCAGGAGACTTCCGCTGTGTCGTGGCATGGTTGCCGATGCCCTTTCTCTTGCTTGGAGATCTGAATAGCAGACATCCTCTCTAGGGAGACTACTCAATAAATCCAAGGGGACAGGTCCTTGCCGATCTGATTGAAGAGCTTGAGATAGGTGTCCTAAATGTGGATGAGTTTACGCATCACTGCCTGAGAAACGCTTCATTTTCATGCCTTGATCTATCTCTGTGCTCTCCGGATGCACAGCCTGATTTTGATTGGTGGGTGGTCGATGACCTCCATGGTAGTGATCACTTTCCCATTCAAATGTTTCCTGGGCTGCTGCTGCTTGAGAGCCCACCACAGTTGTGCTTGGCGCGGGTGTGGTGGCCCGCATTTCAGGAAATGACTGAATTCTCTATCTCAGTCCAGGAGTTTAGGTTTGTAGATGAGGCCGTTGAGTTCTCCGGCAACCTCATCTCCGCGGGCCTGACTACTATTCCCAGAACATCTGGCCGTTTTGCACGCCGACCACTCCAGTTGTTGTTGGCTGAGTGTGAGACGGCCCTCAAACAGAAACGTTATGCCTACCTGCGCTATAAGCGCCACCCAAAAGATTTGGAAGCCTCACGCCGCTCTTTTTGGTGGCCATACATGTCTTCACTTAACGAGAAGCCCCCTCTAGCAGAGGTGTGGAAGCGATTCAAAATGATTTGGCACAAGTTCTCACAGGACACTCCCTCCCATTCTCCAGGACCCCGCATCTGTGGCGAAATCCTTCATGACTGCTTTCTCAGCATTCTATAGCCGAGATGCTGCTCCGCCAGCATTCAATTCACGTCATGATGTCGCGGAAGGCCGCCGGCTGGACTTTACCTCAATAGGCAGAGAACCCTTCAACGACAGGTTAACTCTGAGGGAGTTGCGTTCTGCTTTTGCCTCGTGCGCAGACCCTGCCCATGGTCCGGAAGATCTCCCATATGCCATGCTTCAACACCTGGGTGAGCGAGGCATGGCCTTTCTCTTAGATTTGTTCAACAGGATCTGGGTGGAGGGTCTCCTCCCAGATTCCTGGTGAATTGCTACTGTGCACGCCTTTCACAAACCAGGAAGAGATCACTCTTCTACTCTGGCTGGTATCCGCCCAATCTCTCTAACCT
Source organism: Ceratothoa steindachneri (assembly GCA_963969495.1). Taxonomy (NCBI): domain Eukaryota; kingdom Metazoa; phylum Arthropoda; class Malacostraca; order Isopoda; family Cymothoidae; genus Ceratothoa; species Ceratothoa steindachneri. The sequence goes on from OZ018324.1 coordinate 9,292,692, forward strand.
TTTGCGTGTGCAAGTTGATATAGAAATACTGGACAACGAAGGCCATCTGTCTTCTGCACAGTGTGGCTTCCGCAAGTTCCACTCCACGTCAAATGCTCTGCTCTGACTGGAAAATGCCAGCTACGAGGCCTTCCTTCGTAGAAAGCACTATGCCACGGTTTTTCAATCTGTAAAAGGCCTATGATACCGCATGGTGATACCGTATCATGGAGACTCACCACATGATGGGGGTGAGGGGACGCCTCCCAATGTTTATATCTTAATTTTTGAGGGATCATCGATTCTGCGTATGGGTGGGGGAGCCCTCTCCGGCCGAATGGAGCAGGAAGAGGGTGGCCCGCAGGGAAGTGTCCTCAGTGTCACACACTTTACCCTGAGCATAAACGGCATCACCTCGGTGCTGCCGTAAGATGTTCTCGCTACACTCTATGTGGATGACCTTTTGATCTCTTTTAGCACGCCCCAGATGCCAATTCTGGAGCGTCGACTCCAACAGACATTGAACGACGTCTCTCGCTCAGCCGAAGCGCACAGGTTTCAGTTTTTCTTGGCCAAGACTAAGGTGGGGCACTTCTGCCACCATCTATGGCTCTACCCTGACCCAGACTTGTTTCTTAATATAGTACACCTGCAAGTGGTTGAATCGCGCCATTTCCTTGGTCTTGTATTTGACCGACGCCTCACCTGGCAGGCTCATATTTGCAGCCTTAGGGTCTCTTGTACCCACACCATGGATATTCTCTATTCCGTGACATTCAGCGCTTGGGGCACTGATAGGGCTACTGCCTTACTTTTTTTTCTGATCCTTTGTTCGTTCGAAGCTCGACTACGGATGCGAGTTTTATGCATCCGCAGCCGAGCGTGTATTACGTTAAGTGGACTCGATCCACCACACTGGCCTTCGCCTGATGACCGGTGCCTTCCGCAATTCCCCCATTGAGAGCCTACTAGTCGATGCTCGGGAGATGCCACTTGCTCTGCGCCGTGTACAGTGCATTATTCACCAATACACGCAAGCCCGGCACCTCCCTCAATCGCCAACAGCTCTCACTGCAGCCACAGCTGATTTTGACGGTGTCTATGCCGCCGAGAGACGCCAGTCATACCCTAAGCCCTCTGGGTTTAGGACCATGAAACTCTTGAGAGAGCTAGGTATAACTCTCGGGCTAGTGGCGCCCCTGCTTCTGCCCAGGAGGCCACCTTGGAGGGTACCATATTTGGCTATTTGCTCCAAAAGCTTGTACAGCGCCGAGAGTATTGCGTTTGACCTTTTGGGAGCATACCTCGAGTCACGCTGGAACCGTGCCAGTTTATACTGATGGCTCCAAGTCCCAAGAGGGGGTTGCTTCCATGCTGTATCCCCTTTGTTTGAAGTCACTGGGGCTCTTCCAGGCACTGCGCCTTTCTTCATGGCCGAGGTGGTGGCAATACACCACTCGGTGCAGGAGATTACATGACATGCCCGGTTCGGAGACCGGATTGTGATCTATAGCGACTCACAAAGTGCCCTGAGTGCTCTCAGGGCATTGGAATCCCCGCATCCATCCCCTGGTTTGCGATATCCATGACATTACGGTTCTGGCAAGCCGGGTGGATGTCGAGATTATCTTCTGCTGGGTTCCTGGACATGTAGGAATTGCGGGGAATGAGGGTGCCAAAGAGTCCACGAGGACTTTGCAACTGAACCAGTGTTTCGCTCTTCCTCACACCGACTACTTGGCAGGAATACGGGTAACTCTTCAGGTTGCTTGGCAAAGAAGATGGGAGATGGTCGAAGGGAATGTAAAGTTTCGTGCCATTGTGCCGCGACTGTTCCCATGGACCTACCCTCCAATGCTGCGAAGGCTTCAGGTTACTTTCTGTCATCTCCGAATTGGACACACTCGTGGGATGTACCACCATTTGATGGAGCCTGCGCACTACTGTGAAGACTGCATTGTCCCCCAGACTGTTTGGCACATTCTTGTTGAATGTTCCAATCTGGGCAATCTCCGCACTCGTTACCTGTCCCTTGTACTCGGGTCGGATTCGTGCACACCGACCTGTGGCCTTTTAGACTTTTGGGAGGAGGCTGGCCTTCTCCCCTTGATTTAAATAGTTGGAGTTTTTTTCATATTTTAGTAGGTCGCATGTTCCTGCGCTGGGGGTAGGCGGACCTCGCCCCGACGCCTGAGCTTGCTTATTATCTTTTTCTTGGTTTATTTTATTTTTGTTTTTTTCTATTTTATTTTTTTTTTAGCATCCTCTTTTAAAGATGCCTAATTTTAGGCCCTGTTGAATACGGCGACTAATGCCCAAGTAGGCAGTCGTCAGATGAGCTCTTAAAAAAAAAATGTGATGTAAATAGCTCTAGTTTAATATCATTCAAAGCGAAGCTCTACAAGTATGTTCAGGAGGCACATATATGAAAAGCCTGATTTCTAGGCTTATATATTTATTTTCCATGCTTTAAGTCATGTATTGTAGGCTCAATATGATGAGCCTACTGGTTGATGGCTGATATTGCAATCAAATGGAAGTAGATTATATACCATGGTGGTGTCAATGTTTTTTGGTGATGCTCTAACTTGGATGACTTTGATAGGCCCTAATGGCTTTTTTCATCCTTTATTTTTGTTATGTTATCGTCTTGTCTTTTTACAGATCCCAAATATTCTTTGCAAGAATTAAAATATCCCTTATATATTTACTATGAATAAATGGTAAACCATCTAGAATAATGAAAAAGGACTTGTACAATCAAACATAGATTACAAGACTGGAACTCATCTTATACAGGTAATCAAAGGGACCAGGTTGTCATCTGCAGATTAAAACAAGTACTTACTTACCTACCTTATTAACACATGGCCAATATTTTCTGGGTGGTGATGTGGCATTTTGTAATGACTGCCACTCACTATTAAATATAAAACATACTCATTAATTGCCCAACCTTTCTGTCAGATATAGCATTATTACAAAAGTCTTGCTCTGAAAAGGTTATTAATTTTGCTAGGTCCTAGCAGTCCTGATTAAAGAGTAGGAGATCAATATTGGAAATGTGGATGAATTCCTGCTTTGCTGTCTGAGAGCCACTTCATTTTATTGCCTCAATCTCAACCTGTGCTCTCTGAGAAATATGCCTGATTTTGTTTGGCTGGGAGATGGTTGGTGACCTTCATGGTAGTGAGCACTTTCCTATCCAAATATCCTTCATCAGGCCAATGTTGCTTCAGAAACTATCTTGGTGATACTTAGAACAGGCATAGTTGCTTGCATTCAAGCAAATTAATGATTTATCTATCAGTCAAGGAGTTTAGGTTGGTTAATGAGGCTGTTGAGTTTTTCTCAAGCACCGGCATCATCTGATGTTTTATCACACTCTTCTTCCTTGGTGCCTTGCTGAGTGTAGGACAGCCCTCAGAGAAAAGTGATATGCCTATGTGCTACTCGTACAAATACTGCCTGAACAATTTTACCATGTAAATTTGATTGAGTGAGTACCAGTTTTCATTATGTTTTGAAGCACTCTCTTCCTGGCCAGCAAGTTCTCCTGGAAGACTGATTACATGGCAAGAATCAGGTCAGCTCTTCAGCTTGCATGGTAAAGAAGATGGGAATCTAAAGTTGCCTGCCATTATGACACCACTGGTTTTCGAAGGCCTCATACAGAGTATTTATTTTTCAGGCGCCTGAGGTAGTAGGCCTCTCTCTCCTTGTCTTTTGTTTCTGTTTTGTTTTGCTTTTAAAATTAAGAAATTTAGTGACTATGATCTGCAAGTAATTGCCCCCCCCCCCTCCCTTTGGGGATGAAATTATGCATTGAATTCAGTTTGTCAACAATTTTGGAATTTATAAGGACTCATAGAAAGTCCTTGATATATCCGCATCCCTTGATCCACAGTATCCAGGATACCATCCCTGGCTGCTGCAAGTTGGGAGAATATTGGAATTGGGTTCCTGAACATGTAGCATTTGTTGGGATTGAGTTCATCAATGAAAGGGTCAAGTTGTTTGCATAGACTGAGCAACTGGACCAGTATTTCACTTCCACACTCCAGATAAGATTTTGGACTTATAATGCTTAACACGTTTTCATCCGTCTTTTGTTAGTTTACTACCAGGCCCAATGCTTTATTTTTTAAATAGCTGGATCCTATTGAAATTTTTCACCGTCAATCTGTAATATATCTTTAGCAATAAAATATATGTCATAGGCCTATGGATATACTCAGTTTATTTGCTGGTCCAATGACAGAAATATCAGTTGATTAATTTATAATGGCTATACTAAAAAAAAAGACATTTCCGAAAGAATTTTTATTTTATAAAGAGGTTATAACAAAAAAGAAACTAAAAAATTTAATTTTATGAATTTTTCCTTTTTTTTGATTATTTTAAAATAAGCTGGAATCATTCTAATTATTCAGGTAATTCATCATATCGCTCCTATGCGTTAGGAGTGGAGTAAATGAGGGTTCTTCTTCTAAAAGCCTTGCACTGGACCCCCTCCCCCTCCCTCCGCCCAATTTATGTCAACTAAGAGATGCTGCCTTTGTAAGCACTGCCACATCCTCTATTATCCTATTTACCTACCTTCATTACTAAAATAATCGGAGGAAGTTTCAGAAATGTGACTCCTACCACTACTCCCACATATGTATGAAGTTCCATCAAAATCACTGAAACTGCTCAAATCATTGTCTAAAAGATTTTCTAGTTCTTGATTACATCTATGTTTTTTTGACTGAGAGTCACTCATTTTGTGTGATGGGACACTAGCCCTTGGTGTCAGCCTACTATCAGATTCCCCAAGCAAATTTGGTACTCTTAAAACTGGCAACAGAGCCAGACGTACGATAACCTCTGTAAGTCTACTCAAAGTTATCCATAAAACAAATGGAAAAATTGACGGTGATTTCAGTCATGGTCCACAAATTGCCTCCCTATAAATGATGGAAAATTCCATCATGGCCCTACAGATAGAGAAGGCAGTTGGAAATTGGGCCGCAAATGTGTTAAGTACTGGATTCAATCCCAGCAAAAGCAGATACAAATCTTCGGTGTATGGAGGGAGATTGCTGCCTAATAGTGAATGCACTAAACCATCCTTGCAGAGTCAGGTATTCCTTTCACATGTCAGCATGCACATAACCAATCACAACACTACTGTCTTTCCTTCTTCCATCTTCACAACACAACACATCTCTTTCATCCATCCTGAAGCCTGCCAAAGAACTAGTTATATCCACCCACCCTTGATATGAAATGTCTTCTTCCCCCTATCATTAAGGGATCTCTGATTGGTTCAAAATATAATACTAACTGGCATCTGGTACCCTCAGGCTTTCCAGCAATTATCATTCTGATCTTTATACAAATTTCATTATCCAATCGGAATTTAGTCCATGATTAAAAAAGGATGGATTTCATAACTTACTATTTGATTTGGTGTTAGCAGTTCATACTGATAAATTGATAGACTACCTTGCAACTAAAAATTTAGGTTTTAAAAACTAACTTAGCTTTTAAAGTTTCATACATTTATTTTAATTGTTAAGTTCATTTTTACCACTCATTATGTAAATGACTATCTAAAAAATATAAGTGCTTTCATTTATCTCCTTATGGGTCTACAAAGGGAAAAGATCAGAGTACTTTAACATTTGATAAGGTAACATTGCTATAACAACAATTGCCACCATTGCACTGCATTGGGCATGCCTGGAGGATGTTCCTCTTTTGCGGCAAGCAAGCAACTGAATCCATTAAACCAATCTAAGTTAGATTGATTACAGTCACTTGGCATGGATGAGCAGCATCTCGTAGGTATGCCCAATGTGGTTAGTGATGGTGGTTAATCATTGGTATCACTTCATACCACTGCTGCACATTAACTTAAATTTGACCAAGAAAATTGATATTTGAAATAAATTCTTCCAGCAAGATGATGAATGAAACTGATAATCCAAACATCAAAACATCAAGCTCATCTGTACAACAAGAAATTGAATTATTTACACCAAAATTATCAGATAAAGAAATAAATGAGGTAATATTAATTAGCACTTTGAGTTCTTATTATTCTTGACCTTTTTATATATAGGATGGGTTCATGCATGCTGAATTGTAGATGAGATAGGCCTACATTGTATAGGTGTTGGCTGCATCATCAGGTATTGTAGAGAACATGTTTTTTTATCTTTGTTGTTTTGAGGTTGGGTCAGGGTTGGCAAAAAAAAAAATGAAAAACCCCAATAAAACCCAGGTTTTTTCAAAAAAACAAATGCTACAAGCATTAGAATAACATATAAAAAGAATAGCTCCCTTTTTATATAATATTAATAATTATTTAGTTTAATAATTATATTATAGTAAAAACAGATCACTGATCAAGAATTGTGGGTACCCATGATAGCCATAACCTATAGAAGGAAAGAGAAATAATTATGAGTCAGTATCAGAGAAATAACCTTAATTTGATACATATTTGTTGAAATTATAAACATAAATATGCATTTTGAATAAAATAATGATAAGTAGAATTCATTTCTTGAAAAAACAAAAAAATGCGGGTTTTATTCTGGGTTTTTTCAAAAAATAAATGCTACAAGCACTAGAATAAGATAGAAAAAGAATAGCTATCTCTATTTTTATATAACAATAATTACTTAGTTTAATAATTATATTATAGTAAGAACTGATCACTGATCAAGAATTGTGGGTACCCATGATAGCCATAACCTATAGAAGGAAAGATGAATTATTATGGGTCATTATCAGAGAAATAACCTTAATTTGATACATATTTGTTGAAATTATAAACATAAATATGCATTTTGAATAAAATAATGATAAGTAGAATTTTTTTTCTTAAAAAAAAAAGTATAATTTTGAAAAACCACAAAAAAACCCGGGTTTTATTCTGTTTTTTTTTTAAATCTCAGGTTTTTCAAAAAACAAATGCTACAAGCTTTAGTAGAATAGTATAGAAAAAGAATAGCTATCTCTATTTTTATAATAATAATTAATTAGTTTAATAATTATATTAAGGTAAGAACAGATCACGGATTCACAATTATTGATACCCATGATAGCTATAACCTGTAGAAGGAGAGATGAATTATTATGAGTCATTATCGGAGAAATAACCTTAATTTGATACATATTTGTTGAAATTCTAAACAAATATGAATTTTGAATAAAATAATGATAAGTAGCATTCATTTCTTAAAAAACAAAGTAATTTTTAAAAAACCCTAAACTGAGATTTTTTCAAATTTCACTTGAAAAAGACCCCCAAACCCCAGGTTTTTTACAGTTGGGTTTTTGATTTGCCCACCCTGGGTTGGGTGGGTTGTTTACTTTTTTTTCATTTTGTTTTTCTTCTGTTTGTGTTTGTTTTTTTGTCTTTTCATGATTTAACCAAGGAATGGACAAGCTATTAATAATTTTCCCAACTATGCCCTTGGAGGCAGTTGCGTTATAGATGCTACTAAAAAAAAAAGAAGATATTCAAACTATGACACAAACAAAAAAATATGTATATCAAGAATTAATATCATCAAATCACACACGCAACATTCGTATAAAACAAAGAAGCACAATAACATTCTATAAAGGATTTATATGCTCAGTACTGGATTATACAATGCCTGCTTGGGCACCTAACCTCTCTCAAGAGTCCTCACCAAGCTCCAGACCATACAAAACAAAGCCATATAAACAATCATAGGTCACATAGCTACTACTACACTAACAGACCACCTGCATTCTAAAACCAAGGGTCACTATGACCTTGAGGAATAGTAGCCACAGCACTCACTACAGTACATGGCAGAACACCCAATCCTATATAGAAACACCTAAACAATACCTAACATACTACATTAGATATAAATTGTCATCTCACCCAACCAAAACCATCTTTCAGAAACTTGTCCAGAATGTAACACCACACCCCATGCACTCAAAAATAATGAAAGACTGCACTGCATGCAGTCCCACTCCAACAACACAGTATACACTTCTTGAGGGCTCTGTGGTGAAACCCAGACAACCCATATCCATCTTCAAGGTTTTGAGGATCAGCAACACCACATATTAATGTGACCAGCAAGGTGTTGATTATCACTTTTTAAAATATCAGCATTGATAGAAATGATGTTTTTGTAGAACATTATTCAGCTCAACAGTAGAAGATTGTTCATTTCGGAATACTCTTTCTTTGACAAACCTTGAGAGTATGAAGTCAATAAGGTACAAGTTTGGTGATCCATCAGCCATGGAAATACTGATCTCTCACTCCCATCATGGATACAGAAGAAGGATATGTCCCATTTGGGATATTACCTCACTACTTGGTAGCATGTAATCCTTTACTACTGTTTCATTGGTCATGTTGTTGAGAGAAACATTCCCTTATATCACACAGACAGATCCACCCTGGTATGGGTATCATGCCATCACCATCCAAAACTCAGCATATGCAAAGACTAATGGCTTGATCAAAAGACCCACATTTGCCCTCACTCCAACTCAGAACCAGACCCAGATCCAGTTCAACACATAACATACTCAATACTTAATACAAAACCTACATATACGTTAAGTACCATTTACACATTTTGGCCGATGCTGAGCTTTGGTAAATTTTAAAATCATTAGTCCTTTCTAATGCTCTTAAGACTGTCAAGGCTTCAAGACTATAAGGCTAATCACCTCACTTTGCAATTTGATTTCCAACCTTGCCTCTGCCTATCAGCGTGGATAATGCATCAACCAAATGATGCTCATTTAGGTTGGTCAAGCAAATTAGCCAAAAATATTCAATAATTATTATGTTTTTTACATGCTATATATATATATATATATATATATATATATATATATATATATATATATATATATATATATATATATATATATATATATATATATATATATATATATATATATATATATATATATATATATATAAATATTTTCTACTGCTTCAGGAGTGTAAAAGATGATAAAAAATCATAAATTTTACAATAATAACCTCAATGCAAAACATAGAACTGGTTCAATTTACGATGCAAATGACGCTGACCACCGTTTTTCTATTACATTTTTTTATAAAATGATTGGTAAAAAAAGTCTGTGACAACTTTTTATTTATATAAAACAAAGAAGCACAACAACATTCTATAAAGGATTGATATGCTCAGTACCGGATTATACAACCCCTGCTTGGGTCCCTAATTGTAGGAAGGGATAAACATACCCACCATTTTATGTACTTATACTCATTTTAGTGACTCAACATTTTCTGGAATGGTCACAAACTTAGGAAGTCCACTACCTTTCTTTATTCCAGTTGATCTAGTTTTCTCAAGCTTTGATCCTGATCACACTCATAACATTCACTTTAATCGCTGGAAATTCTTCTAACACTTTTTTCACCAACTATCCTATAAAATTTTTTAATAGAAATGATAGCGAGAGTTGATGAAACTTTTATAGTAATATGAAAATAAATGTTGGCAAGTAATGATAAAATCTCAACCTTAGAGTGTACCACTGTGAAGAAATTAAACTTTAAACTTCAGGGAATATTTTCTTGGGGTTTTTACCACCAAAAATATTAAGAAAAAAAATGCTAATTGGCATAAAGACTCGGTAAATCACCCAAAATATACTGATGCCGATTTATCGGTACATCACTAATATTAAGTGCTGGGTCTCTGGGAGAACACTGTCCAGGTCATGAGTTTTGAGGAAGTTTGCTTAGTGGTATAATCATGAGCCAGGGGTAGCATAAATAAGGCATTTTGAAGTATATGATATTGCATTTGAGTCATTTTTTCCTATGATAGCCATACATTTGACTTAATAATCTTTTTCAGCTTAAAATCCGGCTTTTGAAAGAATCACAAGAGAAAAAACCACTGCCGGTTGATGGAACAAAATCTACCTGTATATTGGGACCTATTATCCCTAAATGGCTTCAAAACAGACCACAGTTATCCCTTAATTATGTTGTTGGTTCTGACAAACCTCAGGATTCACTTGGTCCTTTAGGTATGACTATTGAAGGTCCAATTACTGGTCATCTTAAGTTCTTCTTTTTCTAAAAGAATTTTTTTTATAGCTAGCGCTTGCCATTATTCATTCTGGTTCATGTGACTTTGAGGTTGATACAACTACCTCATACTTAGTCCTCTTATGGACCAATATTTCAGGTTGACAAGGTGGTGTACTTTTGCAGCATTTCTCACCTTTTAACTATTTTTATTTTCTCCTCTCTCCCTTCTTCTGTTATTTTTCTAGTCAGTGAAAATGACCTCGTTGGTTCACCCCCTCAACTCCCACCACCACACTTTTTTTTATTATGAACCTTCCTTTTGTCATATCTCATGTCTCCACTCTCTCATTTTCAATTTTTAAGGACCATGTACAATACAGTTAGCAGAGTTCTTCTGTTTTTGTACCAGTGTTATTATCTATACCTTGTCATTTTGTGTCCATCCACTAATAATCTTTGCTTTCATTGAAATACCTTTGGGTTCACACCAAGTCCCTGTTGTAAGTCTAGTTAGTTTCACTTTTAATTTTCTAAATGAATCTTTTCTAAGTCTCCCCCTCCCCCCCCCTGACTAAATCCTCATGGAATTGGTTTTCAACAGTACCTTTTTTTTTGCATTGTGGTTCCTGCATTTCTAATTCTAGGTATAGATATTTATAGAAAATCCTATATAAGTGTACCTCTTCTCTAAACTACTTTCTTGAAGTGTGATGAAGGATGTTACATGCTATGAATGGGGCTTAGGTCCATTGCCAAAAGTTCATAAATAGATGTTTGGTGTGAATCAAATTACCTGCATTTCTTGAAGTGATAATGTATACAGGCAGAGTTTGTACCGAAAGTATATATTCCAGTTTGGTGCGGCCCCCTTTTCATAATTCCTTTTCAAATTATTCTCTTCAATTTGCTTCTTTAAATAGTTTTTCTTATTGCCACAAAAGACTTCTTGAAATTTCTTTTCTTAGAGAAATGGATTGTTGCCCAGTCGTATGGGTGACACTCCTGAAGAGGGTGAGGAACTCCAGGAGACTTTTCTAGCGGATTAAGTAATTCTTACTCTTTTCCTTATCTAACCACATTAACTTGAACATTAGTGTTCAATTATCGGAAATATATATATATATTTATTCATTTTCCACACATCTTTACTTGTTCATTTCCTTACAGATCTCTCCTTGCAAACTTTCTGCATGATACAGCTTCAATACTCTTGTGCTTAATATTTGAGCCAAAAAATTGTAGTAATAGTATTTTAGAGGGAGGATAGATAATAGCCTTTTCCATACTATTTAACTTTTTAAAATGATCGCACACTGGTTTCTTAGGGAGGCTTCTCTTCCCTGGGGTACCGCAGCTTGCTTTTATTCCTCTGTTGATCTTTGATTTTATTTTTCCCCCCCCATCAAATTAGTCTTATGATACTTTTCTTTATTTCACTATCCTTATTAGTAGCTTTTAAAAGGGCTCCCTAAAAAAAAAAAAAAATCTTGCGATCTGTATCATTGGGCATCTATTTCGAGGAAGAATCAAGCTTGCTCTACTTTCAGAAAGTTTCCCATTGTTTCAGAACCTTTTTCTAGGGTATCTTATTAGATCTTTACACATACCATCTTCAAAAGTTCATAGATTTCTATTAACCATGATATGCTATGCATTTTCTTACACCCTCCTGCTCAAAAATTTAACTTGCATTCAGTTACAGAAGCCTGTTATAGTCATTATGAAATATACATACATGTGCTGTATCTTGACTGCAGGTGTCCCGCAGGGAAGTGTCCTCAGCATTACACTCTTTGCCTTGAGCATCAACGGCATTACTTCCGTGCTGCCAGAAGATGTTCTTGCTATGCTCTACGTGGATGACCTTTCGATCTCTTTTGGCATGGCCCAGTTGCCAACTCTGGAGCGTCAACTCCAACAGGCATTGAACTGCATCTCTCACTATGCCAAAGCGCACAGGTTTTGGTTTTCTTTGGCCAAGACTAAGGTGGTGCACTTCTGCCGCCATCCACGTCTCCACCCTGACCCAGATTTGTTTCTTAATGGGGTGCAGACTTAGGGTCTGTTGTACCTGCGCCATGGATATTCTTTGTTCCGTGATGTTCAGCATTTAGGGCGCTGATAGGGCTACTGCCTTACTTTTTTTATCGATCTTTTGTCCGTTCTAAGCTCGACTACGGATGTGAGTTTTAGGCATCCGCAGCCGAACGTCTATTGCGGAAGGTGGACTCGATCCACCACACTGGCCTTCACTTGGCGACCGGTGCCTTCCGCACTTTCCCTATTGAGAGCCTGCTTGTCGATGCTGGAGAGATGCCATTATCTATGCGCTGTGCACAGTGCATTACTTGCCTGTACGCACGAGCGCAGTGTCTCCCTTTATCGCCAATGGCTCTCAAAGCATCTGCAGCTGATCTCCACGGTGCCTCTGTGACCGAGAGATGCAAGTCATACCCTAAGCCCTTTGGGTTTATGGCTAGGAAACTCCTTCAAGAGCTAGATATAGCTCTCAGGCCGGTGGCACCCCTGGCTCTGCCCAGAATGCCACCCTGGAGGGTACCACGGTTGGCTATTTGTCGCAACGCCTCTGCTCCCAAAGTATCTACAGCGCTGGTAGTATTGCATTCAGCATTTTTGGAGCACATCTCGTGTCATGCTGGAATTTTGCCAGTGTATACAGGAATTGAAGGTTTTTGTTACCATTGTGTAGCAACACAGCTTTGAGGCTAGCAGTGCTTGCATCGATGAATAGTCTCCATTCATCAAGTAAATGCTCGTTTTCTAGCTGATTCATGAGGCCATCAACATCAGTATAGAAACAAGCACCATTTATGGAGAGTAGATATTTTGGCACCGTCCTCTAGAAGATTCCATAGCTGTAGTCTGGAGCCCAACAGTTCTGAGTTCTCCTTTGACAATGACAAATCCCTCACAAAATCATTCAATCTTTCTTGATTTACAACTGGAGCTTCTTTTCCTTAGAATTATCTTCATACATTTCATCGCCATTGTTATCCTCCTCTTCAAGCGATTAATCATCTTTAACTGCACTAGCTGATGGAGGAACTGGGATTGGCATCTTCATATTATGTAGGACTGGTTTTATAGCTGACTTACAATCTGGATATACAATTTTTGACTTGTTCTTATTTCAGAATCCCGCACATGATTTGTTGGCTCACACCACACCATGGTACAGCAAAAGGCATACCCTTGTGTTTGCCATTTAACCACTGTGTGAGCCCCGTATAACACACAGTACAAGATTTGTCCTGGTCACCAACTTTACAACCAAAATAATAATTGTATGCAGTTTTCACTCTTTTAGCTATATTTTTGCGCTGGTTGCTTGGAGTATATCTTCCACATATAACAAAAGTTGTCTGGGCTTTTTATACATCCTCGCCGATTCATGTTTTCAACTTAGTTGTATATATCCTGTTATATACTTTTGTACAATCTTATTTCATTTACAAATTAATTGGAAGATAAATCTGAAAGAAAAATGCAATTAATCACTGTATGTAAATACCGTTTCAACCCCACTACTATAATGGCTAAATTTGACAACGTGATAAAGCAGGAGTGTAACATAGGAACCAAACACACACAACACATCCTCTCACTACGGTAGCCGAAGTAACACTGCCCATATGTGTAACTAAAGAGTATGTGTGTAACTCAGGAACCTTACGTTCTAGAATAATTCTGGTTACAGATTCGGAATCAGCATACTCGATTTAATATAAATCACAAGCTAATACCCAAGTAGCAAAATCATTGTTGACTAGTGTTATTATTCCTGCGGTCCTTAATGCTTCTTTTGAATATGTTGGGTAGTCAGTTTTTATATCATTTTCCTCTTCAAATCTTCTAGCTCAAGTCTCACTTTTATCTTCCTTTTTCTTTCCTTTTCCTTTTCTGTTATTCTCCATCTTACTGATATGACCTTTTGTCCCATGTCTTCCACCTCTTCAAATACACCTCTTTTCCGCCAATTTAAAAGCTCTTGTTCTTTCGCTTCAGCTATTTCTTAGCCCTCCCATGTTAGTAAGGATTCTTCTGTATCTGCCATCATTCTCCATCTTGCTAAAGCTTCAAAGTTCATACTCCTTTCTTCTTCTTGTCCATCTAATTTATTTACCTTGTTTATTCTTGCCAACTTTGCCTGCTCTACTCAATATTCTACCTGTTATTCTTTCTCCTCACAGGGCATATATAGCTTCAAATCTTCCACCAATTATAGGTGCTCTAATTTTGCTTTCTAATGTTGTATACATTATTTCTATATTCAATCTTTCGCACATTTCTTTCATTATTAAATTCCCCTCCATTATCACTAAAAATATATTTAGGGGTTCTGAATATAGATATCCATTCTTGTAAGTCTATTTGTATTATTGCTTTTGCTTTTTTGTTGTTTATATACTTGGCTCTGCAATATCTTGTTAAAGTATTCCTCATGACCATAATATATCCCTTCTTCCATTTCTTCAGATCCATTGCTATTACTTCATTAAATTCACTTGCTAGGTTCAAAGATACTACAGGTCTTGGGTTTGTTCTTTTATATCTTTTATAGCTCTCACATTCTTCATTTACTATATCTATTAATTTCTCTAGATCAGTACTTTTTCTTCCAGATCTCTTCAAAATCTCTTAATTTTTCCTTAGGTGGGTGTCTAAATTGTCTATTGCAGTCTTAACCCATTTATGTCGAAAAAAAATGAAGTTCATCATTGTTATGAGTGTTATATATGTTGAAATATATGCACAGAACAGCCATAATACCTATTTTATATGGTTATCTTATGTTTTAATAACATGTTATATTAAAAAAAATCATTGTTACAAAAACGCAATGAGTGATATATAGCATGATTTGTTGCAAAAAATACGTTAGGAAAAGTAGGTTCAAGAGTTTACAGATATATTTCTAATAAGAATGTTTGTTAAACTTCTCTATATTTCCATTAAGGGGCATTTACACTAGGCATGGGTGGCACGATGCTATTGGAAGCGATGGGATTGAGAATTTGTAGCACAGTGTAGTGCAAAAGTGCAGTGAAAGAGTTACTATTCTTCTATGATAGTCTTCTTTCATTAAGAAACTGGCACCGGAACACCATCTTCCGGAGGACTTTGAACAGGATATTGAGAGTGAAAAAGCACCCATATCAACGTTGGTACAATGTCTCAAAAGTCAGTCAAAAGCAGCCAGGACCATACTCCCAAAAAGTCCGACCAGCCTTTGCTGCATCACCCTGTGTCTCCAACAGTGGCAGCAGGGGTCCCAGTGGGCCCCTCACAACCGGGGCCTAGTAGGTTACAGGTCCCAGAACCAGGAAGAGGACTCCAACCAGGAATCGGTTATCCTCCTCAGCAGACCACTCACCATTCCAGGCAGATAGAGGTAAGTCAGCTCTTACCATTTGCCAGCCCAAACAACCTGATTCACCTACCCGCTAGGATAAGATTGTTGCCCAACTGACGGAAAATTTGGGATCCGTCAGGTTCAAACGCGGGGAGAGCGAGGACATTGTCACTCTACAAATACCAGAGATACTTGAAAGATGAGGAGTATGACCATCTCTTTATTTTGTCGTACTCAATTATGGCTGGGGTCCAACACTGGTGGATGACAGGGAGGGGGCAACGCTGGATACTAATCTTATATTAAGTGAAAATGTGCTTAAGGCTAGAACTGGTTTCCCGAATTACCAGTATGGGCAGCAACAACAATACCAGCAGAGAGGAAGACAATCCGCCAGGGTGGATGGCAGAGGCAAAATAGGCTGTAGGGGGTGGCCTCCTGCTAGCGGAATGTGTGCTAAGGGAGCTCGCTCATAAGCGTCAAACTACAGCGGAATTAGAAGACTTTAGTGCTACCCTTGGAAAACTTCAACTTTCCGCTCCAATGAGGGGCACTATTCCACTCTTCTCTCCGCCTAGACCTATGATCTCGCCCCTAAAACATGACCTTCCAGTTCCCCTTCGTGCCGACGATACCACCGCTTGTGAAGACCTGCAGCTTCAAAATTTTCAGTAGTTCTTCGAGGAAGCGACTGCGCAACTCAGGACCTACAACATTGAAAACCCAAACCAATATCGTGTGTTTCCATGCTCGCAAGTTTGGCCCCGAACAGACATGATAGGGGTCATACCCCTCCCTGGTATGTCTGTCTTCACAGTTCTCAATGTAGACAACCCTGAAGTCTTGCCGGCCCGAGAACTTCCTTTAGCAAGTGGTCCTCCGGCTCCTCCAGAATTGGACCACTTCTGGGAAGGCAATATTCTTCAAGATGTCCCCATCAATGAGGACCATCCATTTGAGGATGACGACCCGGCAGAGGAACAACAGCAGCAGGAATAGGACCAATGACAACAGTGGTTCTTTGAGAAGCAACTGCGCAACTTGGGGCCTACAACATTGAAAACCCCAAACCAATATCGTGTGTTTCCACGCTCACAAGTTTGACCCGGATAGGACATGATAGGGGTCATACCCCTCCCTGGTATGTCCATCCCCACAGTTCTCAATGTAGACAACCACGAAGTCTCGCTGGCCCGAGAACTCCCTATAGCAAGTGGTCCTCCGGCTCCTCCAGAATCGGACCACTTCTCGGATGGCAATATTCTTCAAGATGTCCCCATCAATGAAAACCATCCGTTTGAGGATGATGACCTGGCAGAAACCGCAGAGGAACAACAGCAGCAGGGGTAGGACCAACGACAACAGGAGGAACAATGGGATCAACAAGACCAGGCTGAGGACATCAACAAGGATAGGGAAGCTATCCGCAGGAAGGATGTGAACTTCTCACCTTCTATCGACCCTTTGGAACCCTCAGTGAAACCAATGTGTAGTAAGCTTATGTTGGGGGATCTTAGTACAGGCACACTCCATAACGTGCCTCAGGTTTCCAACCTGGTTAAAAGTGCTGCCAACATTGGCATTGAAGTGTTTGTCCATAAAGGGTATTCTTGCTGACAAAACTTATATTTGTACATATAATTCCTATTGTTGCATAAATGCAACAAGTGTGGTTCCCTATAGTGATGGTTGTTGCGTTAATGCAACATCTATTTTTTTCAAACTTTAGCTGTTGTAAAATGAACTTTATTATGGATAAAATTATTAATATAATCATCTACCATGTTCCTAAACCATTAAAGATACACATACATAGCCTTCATTAGGGTAGCACACAAGATAATTGGTACATACCTTTTAAATGATGAATACATGATATTAAAAAAAAAGTGGCCTTGTAAAAATGGAGCTGAAGCTCTCCTTTCAATTGGAGAGAGCTGAAACATATCACACCCACTTCCCCTGACTCTACTTGTGACTAATTGCTCTCTTGAGGTTACCGCATGCACCTGTTTGCATACATGTCCTAAACAGTATGGGCAGGTTTTGTGTTGCAAAAAGCAATGAGCGGTATAAATGGGTTAATATGTCTTCTTTATCGTTTAATTTTTTAGTCATAAGAGCTTCTTCTTGATCTAGTCATCTTTTCAATTTGATACATAGATGGCCACTTTTTGTTTCAATCATCTTTATCCTATCTTCTCCTGCCTTAAATATTTTCCATGACAATTAACTATTGCTTTTAATCTTCCCAGAGATGCAATAGTCATCAAAAGAGGAGCATCTTTATCTACCACATTAGCTTCTAATCTGTATCTTTATTTCATATTCATTTCAACAATTGTTTTCTTCTTTGCTATCACAATATTACAATCTCCAAATCTATAGTTTACTTCATCTACTTTCTTCCAATCCACTTCTCCACCCATCTTCTGAAAATCAGACAACCATCTCTTGCCACACACAGAACTTGTACATCCTGTGTCTATTATTGCCATTCCTTTTTTTGTATCTACTATCTTATCATTATTACATAATAACAGATTCAAATAAACCTGTATATTCTTCTTTATTATCTTGTTTGTTTCTATTCCAATAAGCTTTGGGTCAGTTTCTAGTTAGATGTTCATTATTTTTGCATATTGTACACCATCTCTCTCTCCTCTTCCCCTACCTCTACCTCTATAGCCTACATACTTTCTACCTGTTTCCTCTTTAATGGTGGTGTTATTTGAAAAAATTATGTTTATAATTTGATGCTCCAAACAGTACGTCTTTCTCTTCATCTCTTGTTTCAGTGTCCCTCTTCTCTAAACAGAATCTTTTTATTATTTTAACAATTTATTTGTAATTAACGTCATCAGCTGCTGTCAATACACTCTTTATATCTTCATCATTCAAGTTTGCTGCTTCCAACAATTTGAAAGCTTTTGTAGAATCATCTTTTATACTACACAACTCTTCTTATTCTCTATACACTGTTTCAAATCTTACTATAAAATCACTCATATATTCTTCTTTTCTTTGCATTTTATTTACTTCTCTATACTTGACAGACTTTCTTATGGGCATATCTCCTAAATACTTCTTGTCTAAGACCCTTAAAAATCTTCTTTACTCCTTCATCACATTTAATTTCACTTTGGGATAATTCTCTAAACTAAACTAAAAAATATCTAACAAGGAGTAACAAGGAAAGTAAGTACCCTAGGGGACCTTACGGTCCCCTCAAAGAGGGTACCTTTGCACTAGCAATCGCACAGGCACATGGCTGCTCAATTGTTTTGCGTCCCTGAACGGCCGCTTTTCAAGACTTTATCTAGTCTTGACTTGAACTGGTCAACAGATTCACTGTTGACAACTTCCACTGGAAGTGCGTTCCACTTACCGCAGATACTGTAGGTGAAAAAATTTCCACACAGATTGCGGTTGTAACGCTTCAGTTCAAGTTTGAAGCCGTGATTGCGTGTTCTGTTCTGACTCAGTGTGAAAATATCCCGGTAGTCAACATTGTCGAACCCTCAAAGTATTTTGAAGACTTCGATGAGCTGACCACGCAGTCTACGGGTTTCCAGCGAGAACAGATCTAGTTCCCTTAGTCTATCCTCATAACTTTTATGTCGGATAGAGGGAATCAGCTTGGTTGCCCTGGCTTGTACGCATTCCAATCTCGCGATGTCCTTTCGCAATGAAGAACTCCAAAATTGTACGGCATACTCCAGGTGCGGTCGGACAAGTGAGTTGTACAGGCACAGTACAATCTCCTGGTTCCGATAACCAAACTGGCGCTTAATATAGCCTAGCATCCTTTGGGCCTTTTTCTCCGCCTCAATGCACTGTTTCGAGAACTTGAGGTCACTAGTGATTGTTACACCCAAGTCCTTCTCAGTGTCACTCGATTCAAGAGCAGTGCCCTTAAGGATATACTGAGATTGGGGGTTTCTGTGGCCGATATGCATCACTTTGCATTTTCCCACGTTAAAAGGCAATTGCCATGTGTCTGACCACTCCCCAATCTTCCCAAGATCTTCCTGCATGCAGGCGGGCAGTATTTCCATCCTTTGCAACGTTCATACCAAGCTTGGTATCGTCAGCAAATTTGGAAATCTTGGCAACCATGTCATTGACGTAGATGATGAATAGTAGTGGTCCCAGGACAGAACCTTGAGGCACCCCGCTAGTAACGGGCACCCACTCAGAAGACTGTCCATTCACCACCACCCGTTGCCGTCTGCCACTTAGCCAGTTCTCGATCCAGCCGGCTACCTTTCCGTCTATGCCAAGCGCTCGCACTTTCCGGAGAAGGCGGCGGTGTGGTACCTTATCAAAGGCTTTCTGAAAGTCTAGGTAGACCACATCCACCGCCTTGTCCCGATCGTGCTCACTGAAAACGAAGTGGAAGAATTCCACAAGGTTCGTCAGGCATGACCGTTGCCTTCGGAAGCCGTGCTGGGAACTCCTCAGTAACAGGTTTGACTCTAAATACGACGTCACTTTGTCCACCATGATGCTTTCCATGAGCTTACCGACTATCAAAGTCAGACTGATAGGTCGGTAGTTCGACGGTTGGTTACGGTTTCCTTTCTTGAAGATAGGAGTCACCTCTGCCTCACGCTAGTCTCTAGGAACGCATTTGGTCCGGATTGACATGTTAAAGATAGCGCACAGATGTCGTGATACTTCATCGCACACTTCCTTCAACACTTTAGGTAGAAACCTGTCCAGTCCAGGGGACTTATTCGTCTTTAGGTCAGCGATCTTTTTCTTTATTTCTCCTTCGGTGAAGTCCATTGCCTCCAACTTTTCCCCCGAGTAGGAATCCTTCGGCTGGGGAATGGGACCACACTCTTCAGTAAACACTGAAGAGAAGTAGTCGTTGAGGAGGTTAGCATTTTCTGCATCTGAATGCTTTAATGTCCCATCCTCATTCCTCAAAGGGCCAATCGTTCGACAGATTGGTTTACGGCTGTTCACATATCAAAAAAACTCCTTGGGATTCTCTTTACAGAGTCTCGCCACTCGGAGTTCCTCAGACCGCTTAGCCGCCCTTATGCTGGACTTCACTCTCCTGGCTAGCCTCCAGTATTCGTCAAAGTCACCCGAGATCTTCGATTGCCGGTACACATTTCTCTTCTCCCTAAGCAGTTGCCCGATTTCAGAGGGATAAAACGCGATTGAAGACTCATGAATGTGGTTTTGAAACTGTTCCAAGAGTCTTCAACAGCATCGCACTCTTCTAGCCTCGCGTCAGTCAGTCCCGCGCATAGACCTGCAAAGTCTGCTCTTCTTAAATCCAGTTTCCTTGATTTACTAGTTGCAGGCTCTGCCTTGGGGACTTTGACTACAAATCTAATTAGTCGGTGGTCGCTGCCACCGAGCTCTTCGCCAACAGAGAGGTCCTCAACGATGTCATTCTCAGAGGTGAAAACCAAGTCGAGGATATTGTCTCCTCTCGTTGGCTCTCTCACCCATTGAGTCAGGAACTCGTTCATGAACTCCAGGAGTAGTGCGTTCTCGCCACAGGGTTCTCTGGTTTCCCAGTCAACTTGTGTGTTGAAATCCCCCATGACGATACACACTCTGTCTTCGACAAGTTCTCCTAGTAGCTGGTACAGATCTCTGTCGTTTTCAACGAGTTGGGCAGGAGGTCTATAAAGCACCAGGGTCCTGTATTTGGCAGGACCTATCTCTAGGTCAACACCTAGTAGTTCATGGTTGGATATGATGTTGCAATCCGTCGAGTTGAGAGTATCCTTGACATACATCACACCGCCACTCTCTCTGTCTGGCCTATCTTTCAGGAAGAGCTGGTAACCGGGAATCGTGAATTCACCTTCAAAATCTCGGCTTGAGGTTTTTATCCACGACTCCGTTATGGCCACCATCTCAGGTTCCTCTGTTACTACGAGGCCACGGAGCTCAAGAAACTTATTCCTGATTGACCTCGCATTGAACAGAAGAACTTTGAGGGAGTCCCCTAGTGTAGGACTCCCTACGCTCTTCCGTTTCCCGGCTTCTCTGTTTTCGTGGTCACACCCTTTTTGTCGACCTCCGAGAAGGTCGTTCCAGGAGTGACACAGGCATGCTGGTGCACGTCCACTTTCGCTGTTTCGAACGCTCCTTTGGGTGCGTTCCACAACATCTTGAGTTAGGTTGGCGAGAAAGGCCTTCCCTTTAAAGGAGAGATGTACCCCGTCCCTTTGGTAGAGGTCGTCTCTACCGATAAAGGTACGATAGGGGTCCACGAAGAAGACTCCTTCTGCCGTGCAGAGATCCGCCAACCTTCTGTTCACTGCGACGTTTCTTTCGTGAGCGGTTCGGGATGGACCTCTTCTCGGAAGCATCCCAACCACCACACGTTTGCGGGTTTTAAGCCCTATGTCGTCCACAGCTCCCATCACTGTTTGGATGGTCTTACCACTGAGGCCAACCTTACCCCCTCTGAGGTAGAGGTCGTTGCCGCTCGCCATCAGAGCAACAACTGAATTCTCAGAAATCTGAGCTTTCTCTGCCTCTACTCTGATGTTGTGGTTACCCCGTCCTGACAGGCAGCTTACCTTCACGCTAGTGCGAAGGCGGGCCGCTAGCAGCGGCTGCAGATTCCGTGTTTACGAGTCACCAATGAGGGTGACCTTCGGACACTTGGTCTCTGAAGACGGGGTCTTCCCTTGTGGAAGAGGCCTCCCCTTTTCCTCTTTACTCTCCACATTCTTATCTTTCTTTTTCTTCTTGTTTATCTGTTTTTCTTCTATTTTTGGTTCTACTTTTGTTTCAACTATCTTTTTCTTTTTTTTCTTCATTTCTCCTTTCTTCTTTTTCTCCTTTTCTCTCGCCTCAGCTAGCTTAGCCTCAGATGATGCCGGAATGTCCGCTTCATTACCAGGGGATTCCGACATGTAGATAATCTATATGTGCAGCATGTTATAAACAGCAGAACGGTATTTACCCTAGATTTATATGTTGCCTTCTGTTTTCCTTTTAATTCTTATTCTTTCCTTATTATCTTGTTCTTTATCTTCATGGGGCCCCAACTTCTTTTTATTATAATTGTTTCTCTCAATAACAATGTAGACTATTTACAGAATCTTTAAATATTTAGTATTGACAGAACTTACTTTTATTATTATATTTAATTATTAATCTTATTTAATAAAAGGAGGCTCATCTGTCCTGAAAGGGAAATAGTTATAATGAGAAAAACGTTAATTTCTTGAGCCTTTTACCTTCCTCAACAGTTAATGGTATGAGTATCTACCCAAGAAATTAATCATTTTTAAGGACAAATTACAATTGGGACATATACTGTGCAAAGTGCTATAACATCACAACAAAGCATTTAGGGTTAATACCAATACAGGAAGACCTGCTCCAGTGTTGGTTCAATAAGTGTAAGTAAGTCTGGAAACAAGGACACCATTATTGAATCTAGAGGGAGGCTCAAACTTGCCATTAAATATGAAGAATTATCTGCTGCCGTGGCCACAGTAACCCATCAATACTAATTTGAGCACTTGCCTAAAACTTAAGCAGCCGCCATATCACATCATTTCAAGGCAATAGGGAAAATGATTTGTTCCATACAAGTTGAATAATATTCATGCATTGTACTATCCTGTAGTCTGTTCATTGCATATTGTGAAACAGAATAGGGATCTATTTTTTAAGAGAATTGTGACCTTTGATGAAGAATGCATCCTATACAATAACAAGAATAGGTCTAGTGAATAGATAAACAAGGAATAGTGAAGGAATCATCCATTTTTAATATTTGGAACCAAGGGGAAGAATAACAGCCCATCATATTGTGAAGAGATTACTGAAAAGCATTGTTTGGTTATCAAATAGACTGCATTGGTCAATAGAGAGATTGATCCTTAATCCGACTGTTTCTAAGCTTAGAGAATTTCAATATGAAGTTTTGCAGCATCTTGCAGTATTTGCAAGATTATAATATTCACAATAAAAGGGTCAATAAAATGGAAGCCATAATTTGTGTTTTTAACATAAGTTTGTGACCAATATTGTACTTGGGACGAGTTTGTGCACATTGACTGGTGGACTTATAGACTTTTGGGGGGGGGGACTGGCCTTCTCCTCTTTATTTATTTATTTTATTTTTTTCTTTTAGTAGGCTGCATATTCCTGCGCCGGGGAGGGGGGGGGGCTGACCTCTCCCCGATGCCAGAGCTTGCTTCCTGCTCATTACCTTTTTCCCTTGTTTTTTTTTTAATCTTATTTTAAAGTAGCCTAGTACTAGACAGTTTTTAATACGGTGACTAATGCCTAAGTAGGCAGTTGCCGGATGAGCTCTTAAAATAAAAATTTAAAAAATTAAAATTGTAACCAATACACATAGATTTTTTTAGAAATGGGATATTATATCATTGGCAAAAGGTTATTGATGCAATTGGCTAATATTTTTTTATTAAATATTCACAATTTTTTATGACATCTTCATGTGAAACCACCTAAAAATACATGCTTTGATAAGAAAAATATGAATTATGTTTTATCTACCTAACATTTTATATATGAATAAACTAATCATGGTTTTGCAGGAGAGCTTGGAATAGGGACACAAGAATATCATCTTATTGAGGATGTTCTTAATTTGATGACTGGCTGCCATGCAACCTACATTACTGTTAATCTTTCTGATCACACTTCAGATTCTCCCACCTTCATTGTGGATCCTTCTGTTGGTAAGATTTTTTAGAGTAATAAACCCTTGTTTTGCTTATGAATTCAAATTCTGTCTATAAAAATATACAATATTAATAGTCTAATTTTATTCTATTTAATAATAGAATCATCTCTGAAAGCCTTGGTTCTGCGTATCCTACCACTTTGCCATTACTATTCCAAAGTGGTAGAATTTGTTGAAGAAAAGAGCAACTATTGTGAAGGAACAGTAAACCATGCCTTAGCAGCTGCCATCCGAAATCTTCTAAGAGATTATATGGTAATTATATGTTAAAATTATGTAAATCATTGTCAATCTCTTGCTTTTTCTCAAACTGTTAGAATTTTTCCTCCTATTTTTTCTACTTATTAATTAATGCAAATCTTTTCTCATTCTGAAAACGAGTAGCCATAAACCTCGGGAAACCGTTTTCCTTATCACTGCTCCAGTTGGCCAAATATTGGGCATGGACATTTTCACAGCTTAATGTGATATCTGATTTTATTGCCTCTCTTTCAGACTCTATCTTGTGTTTCAGGAGAGGACACTAGGGTGTGAGGAATCCCCTTGCTTCCCCCCAAAAATGCCCCAGCAGGCGGGTACCCAGTGTAGCCTGTTTACACACTAGATGAGCTGCTTGTCCTCCTGGCCTGAGTGCAAAGGTTGAACCCAGGCTCAGTACCAAAATCTCACTAGAGAGGAGGGACCTCCTCCCTAGCTGGTACCTTTTTGACAGCCAAAGTCTTCTCCATTTTGGAGAAGGATCTTACTGAGGTCGGTGCTGCCAGCTAGGAGCTCCTTCCAGCAGTGGAGAGGAGCAGGCTCATTCTCCACCCTCCTCTCCTAAAAAGAACTAAGAAAGACAAAGATGACTAAGGGTTCCTCTACCTCTGCAGGAAATCCAGGGATGGATTGTTCTGCTCCCATTTTGGCAATGGACCAGGTCAAGTTTGGCATGTCCATCCCTGAGGCACCCTTGGGTCGAGGGACCAGACCAAGACCAAAGGTGCAAGGGCACTGAGTGGAGCCTCAATTACGTCTGGCCCCTCATTGAGAAACTAACTGGCTTTTTTTTTAGCCTTCTGGCTTCAAATACTTTATGGTTATTCACTCACTGATGGCACCATGTTGGCCAAGAACAATATCATGCATTAGAGGAGAGCATTAGCTAGCTTGATTGGTAGAGAGCTGCAAGGACTAGGTGACCAGACCAGCATTTCGCTCTTCCTCACACTGATTACATGGCAGGAATCCAGGCTGTTTGGCAAAGAAGATGGGCGATGGCTGAGGGAAACTTAAAGTTGCATACCATTACGCCGTTACTGTTCCCCTGGACCTATCCCCCCCAAATGCCACACTGGCTTCAGGTTGCTTTCTGTTGTCTCCGAATTGGACACACTCGACGGATGCACCGCCATTTGATGGAGCGCTCACCTGTACCTTATTGCAATGACTGCATTATCCCCGAGACTGTTCGGCACATTCTTTTTGAATTTCTGTCTGTTTGATCTTAGCGCATGTTAACTGTCCCAGTACTGGGATGAGTGGGCTTGCTACTGCTTATCTATTGTACTCAGGATGGGGTCATGTACACAGACTTGTGAAGTATATGACCTTTTGCAGGAGGTTGGCCTCCTCCACTTTATTTGACTCTTTGTTGTAGGTCGCATGTTCTTGCATTGAGGGATGCGGGCCTACCCCCGACCCTGTGCATGCTTCCTTCTTGTTGCTTTTTTGCTTATCTTTTTTTTATTTGTTGTTTTTTTTAGCTTGTTTCTTAACCTTTGTTCCTGTTTTATCTTTGGTATTTGCTTGTTTTTACTTATTTTTTTAATCTAGCCTAGGATTAGGCTGTTGAGTGATGATGGTGATTTTGGCTGCGTAGGCAGTTTCCAGATGGGTTCCTAAAATAAAATAAAATTGGTGGTTAGCCTCCAAACACTTAAGGGATCACCAGGAACTTTATATATGAAGTGGTTTATGCAAGGGAACTCTTGGACTCTACTCCATAGAAGAAATCGCCTTAGAGCTGGCTGACCACGAGGCAGTCAAGATTGAATGTCTGATGAGAAAACATGGAGGGGTCTCGAGACGCACCCCTACACTCTTTGTCACATTGGATATTAAATGTCTTCCTGAGTCAGTGTGTGCCATTCAGTATCGCTAACATGTGAATGTATTCGTGCCACTGCTTCGGCCATATGTATCGCTTGTGTAGATGTTTAAAGTCTAAGTTTCTATCGTGTATGACCATCTGTTTCAATTGCAGAGAGCTGCACCCAGCTTCTTTGAAGCAATGTGGTCTATATTTCCTTGGGAAGGTAATCCTGGTCTTTCAAGCTGTGGATCGTCTCTCATTTTGTGAGGCCTATGACCTGTTTCTGTTGTGCCCAGCGTTGCCTGGGGCCTCTTATGTTAAAAAAGGCACCCTCTACTCCTGGTGCATCCAGGCCTACAGGCGGGGTTGTTTCTACACCCATTCAGAACCCTTTGGGGGGTTCTATCCCCACCCCCCGGGGTGTGTACTCATGGTAGACCTGGTGTTATAAAGGGTTTATAGCCAGCCTCAGTTAAAACATGTTATCCCTCCTCTCCCAGTGCGACCACTTCCCATAAGGCAAAATGGCCATAGGCTTTCTCTGAGTCTAACGACTCAGAGGAGGCAGCACCCCTGAATGTGGTCATGAGGTCATCTTTCGATATTCTTAAAGCTGCCCCCTAAAAGGAGGACAGCAGCAAAGGAGCTTTGGTTCCTACACCCCTGCCTAAGGCTGGACTAGATGTCTCAGAGATGGTGGATCCTCCAAAGGAAGGGTCCCAACTCAAAAGCTGCCCTGCCTGTCAATGGTTTTGAGGCAGAGGGAGGAAAAGACTCGCATAGCAAGCTTAATCTCCTATGATGAGTCCTTGAGGGTGACAGTGCCTGTAGTTCAGCCTCCAGGAAATGTATGGACATTCCTGTGAGGCTCTTCTCATCAGAGGATCCCTGAATCTCCTGAGTTAGTCCTGGAGGGCATATTCTTTCACCGGAATTGCTGCAGACTACGCCAACTGGGAGGAGCTGCAGATCTCCTCCTATTACCCATTAGCTCTCATTTTGCATGAGACCATGCTGGGCATTTGTTCCCCTGTACACCCTCCCTTGAGTATAAGGGTATTGTGACCTCAGAACCATGTGATGGGGCCAGGAAGGAGGATACACGATTTAAACCCAGCATGATGTGTCTAGTCTACTTTTTTGCTCCTTTCAGGCAACAGTGCATATGCACCTGAGCACTGTGGCATTGTTGCTCAGGCCCTTTCTACTGCTCGGGGATTTGAACAGTAGACGCCCCTCTGGATATTCTCCGTTCCGTGACGTTCAGCGCTTGGGGCGCTGATAGGGCTATTGCCTTACTTTTTATCGACCCTTTGTTCGTTCGAAGCTCGACTACAGATGCGAGTTTGATGCATCCGCAGCCGAGCGTTTATTGCGGAAGGTGGACTCGATCCACCACACCGGCCTTCGCCTTGCGACCAATGCCTTCCGCACTACCCCATTGAGAGCCTGTTGGTAGATTCTGGGGAGATGCCACTCGCTCTACGCCGCATGCAGTGCATCACTCGCCTGTTCGCGAGAGCCCGGTGCCTCCCTCAGTCGCCAACAGCTCTCACTGCATCCGCAACTGATCTCGACGCTGCCTATGCAGCCGAGAGACGCCAGTCATACCCTAAGCCCTTTGGGTTTAGGGCCAGGAAACTCCATCGAGAGGTAGATATAGCTCTCGGGCCGGTGGCGCCCCTGGTTCTGCCCAGGACGCCACCCTGGAGGGTACCACATTTGGCTATTTGTCGCCACGCCTCTGCTCCCAAAGCTTGTACGGCGCCGGGAGTATTGCGTTCGACCTTTTTGGAGCACACCTCGCATCACGCTGGAACCGTGCCAGTGTATACGGATGGCTCCAAGTCCCAAGAGGGGGTCGGCTTCCACGCCGTATCCTCTCTGTTTGAAGTCAGCGGGGCTCTGCCAGGCACTGCGTCCGTCTTCACGGCCGAGCTGGTGGCAATACACCACTCAGTACGGGAGATTACGTGACGTGCCCGGTTCGGAGACCGGTTTGTGATCTATAGCGACGCACAAAGCGCCCTGAGGGCTCTCGGGGCATTGGAATCTCCGCATCCCCTCGTTCGCGATATCCGTGACGCCTCGGTTTTGGCGAGCTGGGCGGATGTCGAGATTATCTTCTGCTGGGTTCCTGGACATGTAGGAATTGCGGGGAATGAGGGTGCCAAAGAGTCCGCGAGGACTCTGCGATCGGACCAGCGTTTTGCTCTTCCTCACACCGATTACTTGGCAGGAATACGGGCAGCTCTTCAGACTGCTTTGCAAAGAAGATGGGAGGCGGCCGAGGGGAACTTCCGAAAACATCTGCGTGGGAGTTTTGCTAGGGCGATACGCCTATCAAATAATAACGTTGGTGTCCTAAGGATGTCTCAACCAGAATGGAAATCTGGTGTAGAGCAGAAGGGCAAATGCCTGCTTCAATCTTACGTTCAGTACATGTAAGGTTCAAAGTTGCGTGCCATTGCACCGTGACTGTTCCCATGGACCTACCCCCCAATGCTGCAAAGGCTTCAGGTTGCTTTCTGTCGTCAACCAGAAATGAACTAAATAAGATTATTAAGAAGACCCAAAGGACTGCAGAAATTAATTTAGCTAAAAATAATAATAAAGATCCTAAAAAATTCCTTAGATATTATAAAATCAATAATAAATCTAACATAAAATAGGGCCTATTAAATATGAAGGGGGTTTGAAAGAATCTGATGAAATAGTAGAGGTCCTTAATGATCATTTTGCTTCAGTATTCACAGAAGAGAAACCAGTTAGATTAATTGATGATAATTCTAGATCAAGGGAAGTAGTGATAAATTCTATTAATATAGACAGAGAAGAAATTATAGGGCTTATAATGCAGTTAAATACTAGTAAGGCATCTGGCCCTGACAACATTCATTCTAGGATACTCAAAGAAGGTGTAGAAAGTATTGCAGTAGCTCTTGAGAAGATATTTATTAGATCACTAGAGTCTGGAGAAATACCAAATGATTGGAAATTGGCAAATGTAGTGCCAATTTTTAAAAAGGGAAGCAAAGAGGACCCAAATAACTTTAGACCAGTAAGCTTAACTTCTATAGTCTGTAAAATTCTTGTGAAGATGATTAAGAAGGGAATTTCTGATCATCTAGAGAGTGGCAGGTTAATTAATGATGCTCAGCATGGTTTTAGAAAAGGTAGATCATGTTTAACTAATTTACCGGATTTTATGGATTATGTAACTAAAGAATTAGATAGGGGTGAGAAAGTTGATGTGATCTACTTAGATTTCAGCAAAGCTTTTGATAAGGTTCCACATAGAAGACTAGTTCATAAATTAAAGCTGCATGGGATATGTGGGAAGGTTTTAAATTGGATAACTGAATGGCTGAAAAATAGGAAACAGAGAGTTGTACTGAATGGAGTGAGGTCAGAGTGGAGGAATATTATTAGTGGCATACCTCAGGGATCAGTTTTAGGCCCTTTATTATTTATAATCTATGTAAATGATCTTGGGCAAGGTGTGAATAGCAAAGTATCAATTTTTGCTGATGACACTAAATTGGCAGCTGTAGTCAAAGAGGTTGAGGGTAGCTTTAAAGTGCAGGGTGACTTAAATAAGTTGTTAGCTTGGGCTCAGAAGTGGCAGATGACTTTTAATCTTAATAAATGCAAAGTTATTAACATGGGGAGAGATAATAGGGAATTTAGCTATGAGATGGATGGGTATTGGCTTAATTCAGTTGAAGATGAGAAGGACTTAGGAGTAGTAGTAGATAGGTCGCTGAAATGTTCAAAGCAGTGTATTGAGGCAAAAAATAGAGCAAATAGGGTGCTAGGTTACATTAAAAGAAATGTTAGCTACAAGAGTAAAGAGGTCATCCTTAAACTCTACAACTCGCATGTCAGGCCACATTTAGAGTACTGTATACAGGCATGGTCACCACATTTTAGACATGATATAAACTTATTAGAGTCAGTACAAAGGAGGGCAACAAAAATAATACCATCCCTGAAGCACCTTGAATATGAAGATAGACTGAGGGTATTAAATATGTTTTCATTTGAAAGAAGGTGTGTGAGGGGAGATATGATTGAGCTTTTTAAAATCTTTTCTGGGATGGATAAATTGGATTTCAGCAAGTTATTTGAGTTAGAAGGTAGTAATTGAACTAGAGGCCACCACTTAAAGATTAAAAAACAGAGGTGCAGACTGGATGTTAGAAAATATTTTTTCACTAACAGAGTGGTGGATTATTAGAATAGTTTGCCACCTGAGACTGTAGACAGCCCAAACTTGAATGTTTTCATGCGCTGATTGGATGATTATATGGGGATGGAGGGTTAATTTCTTACTTTCGGTATGTGGATATGTTTCTTGACTCATTCCTGTGGATGCAGTTTCTTTTTATTGTATATTTTGGGGGACTTTGATTTTGTTTTTGACAGACTCCTATGGAGGCTTTAAATTATATATTGTAGATGCATGGTTGGACATTCCTATGGATTGTTAAATTGTATATTGTAGATGCATGATCTGACAAAATCCTATGGATGCTTTATGTGGTGGATTTGATTGATATGGATGACCTTTGATAGGCCCTTGTGGCTTTTTTCATCCGTGAAATTATGTTGTGTTATGTTATAGTATAAATGAAACAAATATCTGCTGCTTGTTATATTTGTGTGCCACTCGTTAAATCCCACATGTTCTTGTCAAGCAAACATTTTATTTCTTTGAGCTGAAAAACCCATTAATTCATTTTCAGTTTTAAAAATCTTTTAAAGGCTAATGATAAAATAAATTTCAATGCTGCAATTATGAAATGCAGTCAAAATAGTAATAGTTTGCCTCCTTGATTCTGAATCGGGCATGCCTTGCAGATGCTCCTTATCATAGGTGGGCGTTATCGCGATAATGATATCGGGTTATCCGATATTTTTTCCTGCATTATCGATTCATCGGTATCGCCGATACTTTTGGTTCCAAACTAGCGATAATCGATAATTTCAGTGTTTGGTTCCAGTTTAGCACAGGGGCGAGCCACATGTGCCTCAGAGGCAGAAATAGGTAGTTCCGAGCTGGGCACTGAACAGAGTGCGGGGAGGCCAGTTTTGACGTTTTCTCAAAATGTTCGCTCAGCTTCAGTCTCTCACCAGCTGTCAGACGAGAGGTTACGAGGTGTTGCTCCTACTTGCTACCGGTTTTACACGTTCTTTGATGATTTTTTACCTATGTTCCCGTGCTTCTTCCGTTCTAATTTTTTGTGCATGTGTATATAAATGCATGTAATATTCGGTGCTATTCTTTAATATCGGTTTATTAACGTTTTGAACACTTACGAAGTTATGCCTCTATTCTAAACTGGTCCTATTTTTATTGTAATTTAGTATTGCAGTGCTTTGCTATTTTATAGTATGTATTGAATTAGCGATAGCGTCGCAAGAGACTGTGCCAGCAGTATCGGAATTTTGGATTTATCGGTTATCACCTTATCGGGCGATATATTTTTTGCCAGTTATCGGTTATGGTGATACATTTTTTCATTATCGCGCCCACCACTGCTCCTTATCCACACCAAGCCAGTGTGATGCATCAAATAGACTAATCTCTTTAAAACAATTACCTGCTTGACATAAGAGTGTCTCCCAGGCATGTCTGATGCAGTCAAGGAGGAGGCAAACCATTGCTATTTTAACTGCTAATTGATAACTCAGATACAGGTTTATTTTAAACAATTGTGAACCAGCAATGAACCTAAGAGATGATTGGGATTAAGCATTAGTTACACAATTCTTATTTCTGCAATATATTTTAAAGTAATATTTATTGATTCTCTTTTTAAATATATTTAATTTAGTGCTTTATTCTAGAAAGAGGGGTTGCTACCTCTTATCCCTTGAACTCAGGACAAGTTCATACACATAG
Organism: Ceratothoa steindachneri; assembly: GCA_963969495.1. Lineage (NCBI taxonomy): Eukaryota > Metazoa > Arthropoda > Malacostraca > Isopoda > Cymothoidae > Ceratothoa > Ceratothoa steindachneri. The sequence goes on from OZ018324.1 coordinate 9,324,806, forward strand.
ATGTGTGGACTCCTGAACTTTCTAGAAGAGGCAACCTCCTCTATTTTAATTGACTTGATGTTGGGTGTGTGCTCCGGTGCCAGGGGGAGGACTGGAGTATGATTCTTCTTATTGTTTTGTTTGTTATTTGTCCTATTTACTTTTTTGTCATAACATATAACATAATTTCACGGATGACAAAAGCCACAAGGGCCTATCAAAGGTCATCCGCATCCGTCAAAACCCACCCACAAAAAGCACCATCACCAGGGAAAGACAAAATCAAAGTCCCCCACAATATAATATAACAGATGACAAAAGCCACAAGGGCTCATCATAGGTCATCCGAGTCAAACGGCCTCTTTTTTTAAGGCACCCAAACTCCCAGGAAAACTACATCCAGAGGATTGCGTCCACAAACAAGGGTATCACCAATCAAGGCTTGTCAAGAACTAAATCATGCAGCTATAGATATATACAAAACTTAGGAAGCATCACAACCTTCCCTCCCCATAAACTCATCCAACCTACTCTTAAATTCATTTAAATTTGGACTACCTACTACCCTCGGCGGCAATTTGTTCCATAAGTCTACCACTCTATTGGTGAAAAAATATTTTGTTAAATCCAACCTACACCCTTGCTTTTTAATTTTCAAGTGGTGACCTCTAGTCCGATTTCCATCATCTAACTCAAAAAACTTGCTAACATCCAATTTATCTATCCCAGAAAAATTTTTAAACAGCTCAATCATTTTCCCTCTCACACACCTCCTTTCGAACGAGAACATATTTAATACCCTCAGTCTATATATATTCAAGGTGCCTCAGGGAAGGAATAATCTTTGTTGCACTAACTCGAGAAGGTTAATATCGTGTCTAAAATGTGGGGACCATGCCTATATACAGTACTCTAGATGTGGCCTAACATAACCTCCTTACTTTTGTAACTGACATTTCTCTTAATGAAAGCCAGCACTCTATTTGCCCTATTTCTTGCTTCAATACACTGCTTATAAAACCTTAATGACTTATCTATTACTACTCCTAGATCTTTCTCATCCTCTACTGAGCTCAGCCAATGCCCATCCATTTCATAGTTAAATTCTCTATTATCTTTTCCAATGTTAATAACTTTGCACTTATCAAGGTTGAAAGTCATTTTCCGCTTATGTGCCCAGGATAACAATTTATTTAAATCCCCCTACACTTTAAAATTATCATCAATATCTTTAACTACAGCAGCTAATTTGGTATCATCCGCAAAAATTGACACTTTATTATTAACTGCCTCTCCAAGATCGTTTATATAGATGACAAATAATAATGGACCGAGAACTGATCTCTGAGGAACCCCACTGATAACATCCCTCCAATCTGACTTTACACCATTTAGCACTACCCTTTGCTTCCTGTCTTTCAGCCACTCAGCTATCCAATTTGAAACACCCCCACATATCCCAATCATTTTTAATTTATGAACTAATCTCCTATGTGGAACCTTATCAAATGCTTTACTAAAATTTAAGTAAATTATATCTACATTCTCTCCCTTATCTACTTGATCTGTTACAAACTCCAGAAAGTCTAGTAAATTAGTCAAACATGATCTACCTGATCTAAACCCATGCTGAGCATCGCTGATTAACCCCCTCCCTCTCTAGATGTTGGCAAATCCCTTTTTTAACTATTTTCTCAAGAATTTTACAGACTACAGGAGTTAGGCTAACCGGTCTAAAGTTATTTGGATCCTCTTTACTACCCTTCTTGAAAATGGGGACTACATTCGCTCTCTTCCAATCAGCGGGTATTTCTCCATATTCCAGTGACCTAGTATACAACTTGTCCAGAGCTATTGAGATACTTTCTACCCCTTCTTTAAGTATCCTAGAATGAATATTATCAGGGCTGGAGGCCTTGGTAGTATCTAATTCACCTATTGGTCCTTTTATCGTCCTCCGATCCACACTAATGGTAGTAAACATCTCTTTGCCTGATCCATGAGTACTATACATAAGACTATTTAGTTTCTCCTTTGTAAATACTGATGCAAAATGACCATTTAGTACCTAGTACCTCAACTATTTCTTCATCAGTTTCTCTCACAACCCCTTCATATTTGATAGGCCCTATTTTAACTCTGCCAGACTTGTTATTAATTTTATAGTAACTAAAGAACTTTCTAGGATCTTTGTTGCTATCCTGAGCTAATTTAATTTCTGACCCCCTTTTGTTCTTTATAATCTTATTTAACTCATTCCTAGCCATTCTATAATCACTTAAATTTTGAATATTATTTTGTACCTGTAATTTTTTGTATGCCCTTTTCTTCTCTGAAATTTTTCTAGCTATCTCCTGATTCCACCATAATGGTTTCCTACTTTTGTTCCTAATGGCCTTCATTGGGATACATTTTTCTTGGACTACATTTATTATATGCTTGAAAGTATCCTACATCCCATAAGAATTTTTACCTCTGAATTCTACATCCCAGTCTACAAAATTTAGCTAGCTTCAGAGTTTTACATAATCTTCCTTATGAAAATTTGCAACTTTTACAGCCTTCTCAGTTATTTTACCCTTCTCAATTCCCAAGTTAAAACGAACTATCTGATGGTCACTATTTCCCAATGCTTCCCCAACAGTCAATTCTTGAACTAAATGATCACCGTTAGAAAGTACTAAATCTAATATATTGTCCCCCCTCGTTGGCTCATTAACAAATTGATTCAAAAAATTATCCTCAAAGCATTCTATGAACCTGCCACTTGTTCTATCCCTACCTATCATATTTTCCCAGTCCACAGAGTTTAAGTTGTGTGTGTTTTAATGTAGCCTAGTTGTAGGCTGATTTTGAATTAAGGCAACTTATGCCCTTAATGGCAGATAGGTACCTTAAAAAAAACCCCTAGAAAATATGAGAAAATTACCCCTCTCCAAACAACAGCTTGTGGTGGCTTTGGTTATCTCAGTACTCTCAGTGTAATCACTGCACAGTCACAAAATATATTTAGGAAACCCTTTACTGTTAGAATTTGGCAACTACTTGAAGGTAATTGGTTGTCAGACTACCGGTCATCCGGTATTTAAAAAAACTCTCTTTCCCCAGCCCAATTATCTCATAGTGGTACCTACTACTTAGTGTGGGGTTGTTTATTAAGATACATTAATGTGTATTGAATGTGTGTGTGTATACATATATATATATATATATATATATATTATATACTCAAAGGTGTATATATTGTATAATGACACAGATCGCAAGTAATGCATAGCAGTCTATCCTGTAAATACAATGGGGTGAATATTGTGACATCACTGATGATGACGGCAATTTTGTCAGGAAACTCGTGGTGCACTACGTGTAGGTTTTGGAAGTTCACAGCAATAGTTTGTCTGGTCAGATATTTGGAGTGGATAACCGGTGATGTGGATAGAGCTGAATGTACTAGGAAGAATATATATATATATATATATATATATATATATATATATATATATTGTGGTAGGGTTATTTCTTTGTACTTTGTGTGTGGGTTGTGGGATATTGAGACTTAGTAAGTATTGGTCAGAATCTGGTTATCTTTCGATCAGTGATCAATTTGTTGTGGAAGAATCCTACAGCTTGTGCAGACTAACTACAGAAAAGGTAACTGTAGTTTCCCCTATTCATTATTATTATTATAATTTGTGTGTATAGCATGGACAGGTAAAATAATATTAACATTTACATCTAAAAAATTCAAAGGGTAAAGAGTTGCCATTCAACCCAATAAACAAAATGAGACAACAAATTTTTACTAAATACTCACCACACCAATTCACAGTTACAAACCCCAATAAATGGTACAAGCCATGAATAAATGTCATAAGAAAAATGCGCTAAACTTTCTTTCACCTGTCCAATCATACATGAAACAATTTATCCACATAACTCAGAATAAGATGTACATAATTATCAAGCTATTAAGCACACAAGACAAAATATTTCTTACCAAAAAGTAATTTTTAAAAGAGCATTTTGGAATATAACTTTTTATTAATCCACCAGGTCAGGTAATGACCATATATATTTGAAATTAGGATATAATGTGTAAAATGGAAGATACAAGATCCTTTAACTCACCTAATTCTTCATATGCGCACTTTTTGCAGGTTACTCATATATGTTATTTAAATTCATTTACCTTATTGATAATTGTATGAGAATTCTGGTATTTTCAGTTATTAGTGACACAACTTGAGAGTCAACAGATGATGGGGACATTAACTCTGCATCGACTTTGGTTCTATGTAGAAAAGACAATTGGACTTATGGAAATGCTTGCCTGCCTTGCCTCATCCATCAAAAAGGTAAAAAATGAAAAATATCATTATTTTGAATAAAAAGTTGATTGACTTTAACAAGTTTTCACAGGTATGATTAAATAGCAAACATCAAATAGCTGTGAAAGAAATTTATGAGAAATTATAGCCATTTAGACCAGTGGGCAGGCAATACAGCAAAATTTCAAATTCAACATCAGCTTTTAGCATTTGCAATTACTGTATTTTTAGGGCTATTAATTTCATATTTAACCAAGTCACAAGCTAAGTCTTTAAAAAAAATTTAAAAAGTTGTTTGGAGCACTAGACAATATTCATCTACTAAATACAAAACCAAATGAGTAAATTAATCAGATTTAATGTAAAAGAAAATGTTAATTTGGAAGGTTCCAATAACACTTAGCCCTATGTCATAATATCCAATGCAAATTTATATGATAATTACATTGCAAAATCGGTTCTATTATGCAGCCTTGTCCTTATAATTGATGGTCTTTTTCAATGGAAATACCATATATATTTGAAGGCAAAAGACCAACGGTTAATTCAAGGTCATTTTTTGTAAATTTGAATTTCTTCCTAATCTCCATGCTTTAAGGAAAATTAAAAATAAGTGTAAGTAATTTTACACCAACACTTGGACTGGTAGGGTTTCTCCCTCATGGCATGTTCTTTTCCTCCTTTCGTGTCCTCCATGTCACTAACCAGGGGTACAGTGTAGCTAAGTGGGAACACTGCTTCTAATCACAGCAAATGTGTAAGCCACTTTGGGTACAGTAAATCACTGAATGGAGTCTTGATTCAGGTAAGCTTTTCAGCAGCAGCCATACCCTGTAGGTCCCATGCTTCGGATTCCACATTAAACTGTAGGCCCCTCTCTGAAAAAGTAAATTTACAGGTCAGATTGGTGGTAAAACTTCCAATTTATTCTTTTTTATGTCTCTAACAATATAACTATGATTATTTCCACCTCCATATTCCAACTATGATTTCCTCTGAAAAGACAAAATTTTGATTTGTAAGGGTCATACAAAGGAGCAAAAACCTTATACTGTGTAGAGATAAAGACAAGGGAACTCTTGTACTTCCGTAAAGCACCTTTCAAACACTGAAACTTCCCACATCCTTTAGTTTGTCACATATAATACAAATATTCTTCTGCATTGCCCTTTTTTTCTCAAAATTTACCCCCATACATTTTAAAGTACCCCATTATATAAGCTTAATAAGGGATAATAATATCAGGCTTCCTAAATGATAAAAAAAAAGTAATTTCCAGCTTTTTCCAAAGGCAGGTTTTCTTTATTGCTTTAAAATGAGATTTGTTCTTTCAGGCATCTAAGTCTCATGGTGGAGCAGTACTGACTATTTTGTATGAACGCACTTTGAGTCTTACTGGCTGTGGTCAGTTACAGGATGTGCTCATGTACTTAACTGAAGCAGCAGCAGCCCCTTATATGAAAATGCTAAGCCTCTGGATCTATAGAGGGGTCATTGTTGATACCTACAAAGAGGTGAGTTATTCCATCTTCCCTCAATATTAAGATGGTGTAATGCATCAGTATGGAAGACATTTCATAAATGTTATTTTATAAATTAGCATATGTTTGCTCAAAACCATTTTGCCATATTGTAATAGCAGTGTTGTATTATTGGGGAAAAATCCTATATGTATAACATCAATCAAATAATGATCTCAGCTGTGCACTGCGACATGTTTAAATGTAAAAGGAATAGTTCCCATCCTTAATGACTAATAAAAGTACATTTTATTCATTACTAACATAATCACCATTATTTGCAATAAGAGTAACTCAATATAAAGTCCTTTGTACTCAAATGAATGGACCCTAATAATTTTAATGGAGAGTCAGCTGAGTCCTGAATTGACTTTTATACTAAAATCAAAGATACGTACTAGCAAGGAAGGCTTGATGAATAGGGAGGGAGAGACGAAACTTTCCAGGCAAAACATTTTTTTTCTGCTTAATGAAGCCTTGGATTATCATCTGAAGAATAAACACCCTATTGGTATACCAATGCACAATTTTTGTATTATACAAACTTTAGTATTTTATAGTTTACATTTTACTATAGCAAGCTAATTTTTTCTTATGCTGATTGCATTTAAAAAAATAATTCTTACCACCTTATTCTTTGCATACCCCCAATACTCCTCTCCTAAGAACACAATCATATGTAAATTATCTCACAATTACACCCAAGCACACAAAATAAATGCAGCTGAGAAAAACACAACATATGAGAAGCTCAGAACAACAACAACGTAAGTGACAAAAAGTATATTTTGAGAAAATGAAGGTTAAAGTTCACAATAGCACTTCAAGAATGAAGATGTACACTAGTTTGGAACTTATTTTACACGGTTATAAGTTCGATTTTCTTTTCCCATGACACTGAGCAAAGAGATAAAGGATAGCTCTAAAGTTTTCAATGAAAAAAGCGAAATTGGCTACTCTGTTGCTTACATTGTTGTGGTTCTGAGCTCCTCATATATCATACAATTAGAACAATAGCTCAAAAACAACATTTTCCCACAAAAATCTACACTGATATTATTCACCTCACACAGGCACAAATCATACCCACCCTAACATCACAGTACAAAATCACTACATTCCACTAAGTAAAATGCTTGCCCATCTTAGTTGGACCCGGACCAAATATGTGTAAATGATGACATTCTGGAATTTTCTGATCCTATGGGAGACTTTTCTCTTAACCTCCCAAATCATTGGGAGGTCATACTATCTACTTTCCATGTATTTTTCCTATTTTACTATTATTATGATTGGCCTCCTCCATTTTATCTGACTTTTGGGTATTGATTGCATGCCTCAACCCTGGAGGCCGGCCGGCCTTTCCCTGATGATGGAGTGTGCTTACTTCTTGATTTAGTTGGGTTTTTTCTTAGCGGGAGGGGGGTACTTTTTTTTTAATGTATCATAGTATAGTGCTTGAGATTGAGTATGGTGACCTATGCCCTTGTAGGCTTTTGCCAGATAGGCGCTATTATTTTTTTACATTTTTTAATCGTTATTGGGTGTGTGGAAATACCTAATGCCTTCGCCTCAAACCCATAAAAACCACAAACTCAACTCACAAACACACAACAAATGTTGACCAGCTCTACAGCACAACTTATTTAATGAAACACTGTCTCACATCACCACAACTCTTCTTCCAGTACTGTCTCATGTTTTCCAGATTCCCCTAATATGGCTTTCTTCTATGTATAATATTTTGTGTGCTGAAACTTGGAAGGTGAGAGCATTTTTACATTCCTTTGCCACCCAGAGACGATGTGGTTCTTCAACTTCAACTCCTCTAATTTCTTTACTCCCCCACAAAATTTCTTGAGTTGACTACTTTCATTCATCTTCTATTTCTTTCCATTAATGTCTCATTACCTAACACATTGTTTCTTCCTTTCAAACAAAGCTATCTGAACTAGCATTCAAAGGTAGAGGTGACACTAACCTTGGGTTCTTCGATGTCTACCCACTAAAAGGAAGGAAGCTTTGGCTCCTCCACCCCTGCCTGAGGCTGGAAGGGGGGGAAAGTCAAATTCCCCCAAAGGACTAGGGAACCCTGGCAACAGAAGGATTTGAGGCAGAAAAGGCATGTTCACTGTGCCAGCTTCATCTTCCATGTCCCTATAGCAGTCTTCCTTCAGGAGATTATTTTGGGTGCATTGCCCCTCCCCACTCTCCCAGGTTACAAGGGTTTTGTGACCTATGTCCCTAGATATGGTCCAGGCTTCTGTGTATGCTTTATGTACCTGATATGTCTTTTATTACTACCTCTAAATACTTCCTTACAGGCAGTAGCTGTGCAACTGCACTGGGACAGAAGGTACTCGGTCATCTATATCAGTATTTCCAGTGGTGTGATTAAAAAAAATTTAAAAACAGGTTCTCTTACTGCAGATCTCACTAACAACAGGTTCTCTCACTACAGATCTCACTAACAACAGGTTTCCTCACTCTCAGTCTCTAGCAGCAAACCATGCTGGCTGGCTCGGTATATGTGCAAAGTTTGATCTTTGGGTTGTTACATGCTATAGTCTAGCAAGTGAAATTATTAATTTGAGTTATTATCCCAACCTCAAAAAAGATTGAGAACCCCCCTCATTTAAGCTAACAACTGGTTCTAGAGAATAATGAAATACCGGCTGAATTCCATTACTGAGTATTTCCCATTACATTTCCAACTGCAAAACCTTATTCAATCTTGGTTTTGTATTGGGTGAGGAAAACCTTGATGACAGTCCTTTGACTGGTGGAGGGACTCCCTTCTCACCACACCACTTTTAGAGCTGCCTCCAATTCTGAAGAAAAGATGGCACAACAATCTGCTTTATCAGGAGCCGCTCCAACTCTCTTCTAGGTTTTCCCTCTCCTATGTCTATAGGTGAGGTGGTTTTTCCTTCACTATCTTTCATGAAGTTGCTCTTGGCCAACTTTACCCTGGTACAACAGCAGCCCCTCTTTTGCTTCTGCTAGGGCCCAGCAAGTGGGCAGGTGGTTAGTGGCCTAAAATTGACTGTTCCTGATGGGAGTGGATCAATGTAGTAAACCCCTTTAGAGGGGCAAAGCGTGGAAGTATCAACCATACCATTCCACCACCATTTGGTGACATGCTTCTGGTGATGCTCTCAACTTGTATCTCAGCTCCGGACCACAGGTCTGGTAAGTCTCCAATCATGATCCCACAACCCATGAGGGAGATGGCTGAAACAAGCCTGAAACCCATGGTGCCCTCACCTCAGACAGCAGGTTCTTTCCCTGGAGAGATCACTGACTCATTGAGAACCAGCCCTGAGCTAGAGTTCACTTGCAGGCAAGGTTCTCCCAAGGGGACACGAGCCCCTAAAAAGAAAGAAAGCTAAAAAGTATAGAAAAGGTAGAAGTTCCTCTCTTTCTGTGGACAAATGGGTCCCCAACAGTTGGAAAGTAAACTGAGAAAGCCCTGATGATGTTGAAGCCCTTCATCTAGAGGCTGCGCAGTTTCAAGCATTTCCTGATTATCCATTCTACTGATAGGAGCATTTTGTCCAAAGGACATGCGTTAAATCTGCTCCAGGCATTAGGCAGGGTTCTAGATAGATAGATAATGAAAAGTCACCTGATTCTTTGACAGGACCCTTTTGGTGAAAGCAGTAGACCCTGCCTAGGCTGCCAGAGTGAGCGTTCTTCAGATACTCCATGGCTCACCTAGGCAGGTGACATCAAACTCTACCATGAACTTCATGTTAGGAATATGCAAGGGAAATCAATGACTATTCTGTCCTGTTACCAGAATGATCGGGATTGCTACTGCTTGTCACCTGTACCCGGGATCAGGTTCATGTCTTCCCTACCCTGGACTCCCTTTTTGGAGGAATCTCCACTCTTCCATTATATTTAATTTTTGGTTTTGTGTGAATGGTCATGTACCAGGGAGAATTAGGCCTCTTTCTGATGTTGGAGTGGGCCTTTTTTAATTGGGGGGGGGAGTTGCTAGTTTTATGTTCTTTGTTGTTTCTTATGTGTTGATGTAATCTGATACTAGGCGACCTTCTGTTTATTTGGGGGGACTTATGCCATTAGAAGCAATCGCCAAATAGGCGCTATTTAAAGGTAAAAATTCCCTTTTTCAGCTGATGATACAAGATTATGAGGAGATTTGGGAGGATCGCCATTGGAAGGATCAGAATAGCATCTTTTTTGATGTTGATGAATATGATGATTATTGGGAGAAACGATATATCATTGATGTTGATAACATACCCATCTTTCTGGAGCCTTATGCAGATATCATCCTCAGAACTGGCAAATATTTGAATGTTATCCGAGATTCAGGTATGTCTTTTACACATTTGCTTAAGTATGTATAAGCAAGAAAATTTACCCAGAAATGCCTCCCCCTCACCTCCCGCCTGAATTGTAAGGATTTGTAGATTTTTTTAGGGTATACAGTATTTCATAAGATTGTGATGTTGGTCAAAGACCATTTCTCTAATCATAACCCATAAGTCCTTGTAAAGGGTTAAAAAATGTCTTTGTTTTCTGGCACAATGAAACCAGGTAAATATTATGTTACTCCTAGATCAGCCCTTTTTGAGTCTTTAGTTATGCTATATTTTCATAGCTTTTTTAAATAGTCCTACTAGGGACCCAGCTTGCAGTAGAGATTACAGCAGACCCATAGTTAGGTGCCCTTCATTACTTCCTTTACCCAAGCAGTTTTCTTGTTGGGGGGGTCCCATTAGGGGCATAGGGATGCATTCTCTTGGCTGCCATGCTAACAGGACTCCGCACCCCATCCAGCCCTAGCTTAGCCTTTCTCTCTTCCTTCTACTAACTTCTACTTTCTGTACCAACTCTCCTCATCTTTCTCACTGCAGGGAAGTACCCTGGCTAGCTTGTTACACTTGGTAACTGGAGTAGCCGCACGTCCTCGTGGCCTGAGTGCAAGTTAGGGAACCCATGTGACTGGGTTGACTTTGCCTATGGTTGGGCTGCGGAAGGTTGTTGTGTTCCCCATTCCCTTTTAGCATTCCTTTTTTTTTTTTCTATGACTATCCCCTCAACCCTTTGTCCAGCTGCTACTTCATACCATGTCAAACAACTCTATAAACAACAACTCCCTTTAATGCCTGGCGCCTGCAGGTCACAAGAGACCAGGCTGTGAGTGTTCCTGGGCATTAGGGTATGATAAATAGGAAGATCGGTTTTGTCCCAATAACTGCTTCCCTGCATTTAATGGGCTGACCACCTCCTTGACGCCGTTCTCGGGTGCAAGAGGCACGTTCTGTATGCCATGCTTCAACACCTAGGTGAGCGAGGCATGGCTTTTTTTCTAGATTTGTTCAACAGGGTATCCTCCCAGACTCCTGGCAAATAGCTATTGTACTCACTTTTCGCAACCCCGCAAGGGGCGCGGCGATTTGCCATCCTGGCCGCCGTGCTGACGGGACTTAGCACCCCGTCCGACCCCAGCTTAGCCTCTTCTTCCTTCAGACACTTGTGTTTCCCCCGTTTCCTCGTTTTTCGTACAACCTCTCCCACAACTTTCTCTGGTCAGCCTCTAATTTCACAGGGTAGATGCTGACCTTTTTCTCAGCCAACTATCCGGGATCTGGGTTGAAGGGAGAGGGGATAATGATCCCTCACCCCTGAGCTCCATTTTGGGATGGTGGGTTTTTAATAACCTGCTTTATCCCCACCCACATCTTCCTCACCTCCTCTTCCTTTTTATTTTCAAACTATCCATTTTACGCCGTATCCAAGGTAGAGCCGCCATGCTGAGGGACTGCCAGGCCACCAGGCGGGAGGGGTGGTCCGAAATGGCGGCACCTAGCTCTGCCAGGCCCTTACTCACCCTTCACAGAGCGTGCCACTGCTGGGGGGTGATTAGCGTTTGCATCCCGTAAAAATAAGGGTCACCGTGCCCAATGGTGAAAACTTTGAAAAAACAAAATCTCTCCCCCATTTCCCCTTTAAGAACGACGGAAGGTCCTCAGGCAGCTCCACAGAAAAAATGGAGGTCCCTTCCCCATGGTTTCCCAAGGGACCCTCCATAACTCTTCAACCGGAGAGGAGGCTTACTCCTCTCTCCAGTGCCTGCAGGTGCAGGGGGCACTTCCTTCCCTGGAGTCACCACGTGACTCCATCCAGCTCAAACCTGGCAGTCCCGCCTTTGCTTTCACAAGGGACTGCCAGGAAAGCGAGCAGGCAGCCCATAACCGGCCGCTCCCCGTTGAAGCGGCTCGGTAGGGCAAACCCCCTTAGGAGGGGAGAGGGAAGAAAGGCCCCATCGGCCGCTTCCCTCTAAAGACCTGCTGGCCTGGATATTAAACCTAGCGGGGGGGAAGGCCTATGCCCCCCCCAAAGAACATGGACGAGACTGACATGACCTGTGATGTCCTGGACGGGGGGGGGGGGGAATGGAGGCCCTCACTGAGATAGACATGCTCCCTGGCGCAGCCCAGCCCCAGAAGGTGGGGCCTTCCATGGGGGCAGATTCGGGCTTGGCATCAAACACCGATCCCGAGTCTGCCCCTGTGCGGCGCCCTCGCCAGAAGGGTCGGACTGCTAAGACACCACAAGGATGGGAGGGATCTGCTCCTCCGGCCGGTGCCCCCACGACTGCTGGGACCTTCACGATCTCAGAGAAGGACCTTGCAGAGGCCGACCCATCTGGCTGGGGGAGGGGAGAAGCGGGTCCATTCCACGCCCTCCTCTCCTAAAAAGAAAAAAGAAAAAGACTCGGGGCTCTTCTCCCTCCACGGGGGCCGCGGCGGGGATGAACGAGGCCGCTATCATCCTTGAATGCGACCAAGCCAAGATCGGCACGTCCGGCCCCGGTGCTCCTGGTCGATGACCTCCATGGTCGGGATCACTTTCCCATTCAAATATCATTTTCAGGGCAACTGCCGCCTGAGAGACCACCTCGGTGGTGCTTGGCGCGGGCGCAATGGTCCGCATTTCAGGAAATGACTGAATTCTCTATCTCAGTCGAGGAGTTTAGGTCGGTAGATGAGGCCGTTGAGTTCTTCTCCGGCAACCTCATCGCCGCGGGTCTGGCCGTTTTGCAAGCCGACCACTCGCGGGGTCGTCAGCCAAGTGTGAGATGGCCCTCAAACAGAAGCGTTATGCCTACATGCGCAATAAGCGTCGCCCGAACGATTTCACTGTCGGTAAATTTCGTCGGGTAGAGACATATTCCGGTATGTTTCGAAGCACTCCCGCCGCTCTTCCTGGCGGGCATACGTGTCTTCACGTAACGGGAAGACATCCTCTAGCAGAGGTGTGGAAGGGAGTCAAAAGGATTCTGGGCAAGTTCTCGCAGGACCCCCCCTCCCGTTCTCCAGGAGAATGGGACGTCAATCTCGGATGCCGCGACCGCTTTCTCCGCATTCTCTAAACGGGATGCTGCTCCGCCAGCATTCAATGCACCTTGTGATGTCGCGAAAGGCCGCCGATTTGATTTTACCTCCAGCGGTGGAGAACCCTTCAACAACAGGTTTACTGGGAGCGAGTTGCGTTCCGCTCTAGCTTCGTGCGCTGACACCGCCCCTGGTCCAGACGATTTCCCGTACGCCATGCTTCGACACTTGGGTGAGCGAGGCATGGCCTTTCTGTTAGCTTTGTTCAACAGGATCTGGGTAGAGGGTAACTTCCCAGATTCCTGGCGAATCGCTACTCTGCTAGCTTTTCGCAAACCGGGGAGAGATAATTCTACCCCAGCCGGTTTCAGCCCAATTTCTCTAACCACCTGCGTGTCCAGGTTGATGGAGAAATTGCTAAATGTTACATTAGCATTTTTTCTGGACAGCTGAGGCCATTTGTTTTCTGCGCAGTGCGGCTTCCGCAAGTTCCATTCCACGTCGGATGCTCTGCTTCGACTGGAAAATGCTGTCTGCGAGGCCTTCCGTCGTAGACAGCACTTCGCCACGGTATTTCTTGATCTGAAGAAGGCTTATGATACCGCATGGCGATATGGTATTATGGAGACCCTCCACACGACGAGGGCGAGGGGACGTCTCCTGGTCTTTATATCTGAATTTGTTGGAGATCGCCTTGAGCATCAACGGCATTACCTCGGTACTGCCAGAAGGTGTTCTTGCTATGCTCTACGTGGACGACCTTTCGATCTCTTTTGTCGCGGCCCAGATGCCAACTCTGGAGCGTCGACTCCAACGGGCATTGAACCGCGTCTCTCGCTATGCTGAAGCGCACAGATTTCGGTTTTCTCTTGCCAAGACTAAGGTGGTGCACTTGTGCCGCCATCCACGGCTTCAACCCGACCCAGATTTTTTTCTTAATGGGATGCGTCTGGAAGTGGTTGAATCACACCGTTCCCTGGTCTTGTATTTGACCGACGGGTGTACCCGTGCCATGGATATTCTTCGTTCCGTGACGTTCATCGCATAGGGCGCTGATAGGGCTACTTACTGCCTTACTGTTTTATCGATCCTTTGTCAGTTCGAAGCTCGACTACGGATATGAGTTTTATGCACCCGCAGGCGAACGCCTATTGCGGAAGGTGGAATTGATCCACTACACCGGCCTTCGCTCGGCGACCGGTGCCTTCCGCCCTTCCCTATTGAGAGCCTGCTTGTAGATGCTGGAGAGATGCCACTCTTTATGCACAGTGCATTACTCGCCTGTACGCACGAGCGCAGCGTCTCTCTTCGTCGCCAACGGCTCTCAAAGCATCCGCAGCTGATCTCAACGGTGCCTATGCCGCCAAGAGACGCCAGTCATACCTTAAGCCCTTTGGGTTTAGGGCCAGGAAACTCCTTCGAGAGCCAGGTATAGCTCTTTGGCCGGTGGTGCCCCTGGTTCTGCCCCGGACGCCACCCTGGACGGTACCACACTTGGCTATTTGTCGCCACGCCTCTGCTCCCAAAGCTTGTACAGCGCCGGGAGTATTGCGTTCTGCCTTTTTGGAGCACATCTCGTGTCACGCTGGAACCGTGACAGTGTATACGGATGGCTCCAATTCCCAAGAGGGGGTCGGCTTCTACGCTGTATCCCCTCTGTTTGAAGTCAGCGGGGCTCTGCCAGGCGCTACGTCTATCTTCACGGCCGAACTGGTGGCAATACACCACTTGCTACGGGAGATTACGCGACGTGCCCAGTTCGGAGACCGGATTGTGATCTATAGCGACTCTCAAAGCGCCCTGAGTGCTCTCGGGGCATTGGAATCTCCGTATCCCCTGGTTCGCGATATCCGTGACGCTACAGTTTTGGCGAGCCGTGCGGATGTCGAGATTATCTTCTGCTGGGTTCCTGGACATGTAGGAATTGCGGGGAATGAGGGCGCCAAAGAGTCCGCGAGGACTCTGCGACCGGACCAGCGTTTCGCTCTTCCTCACACCGACTACATGGCAGGAATACGGGCAGCTCTTCGGACTGCTTGGCAAAGAAGATAGGAGACGATCGAAAGGAACTTAAAGTTGCGTGCCATTGCGCCGCGACTGTTCCCATGGACCTATCCCCCAATGCCGCGATGGCTTCATGTCGCTTTCGTTCGTCTCCGAATCGGGCACACTCGTGTGACTCATTGCCATTTGATTGAGCGCTCGCCTGCGCCCTATTGTGACGAATGCGTCGTCCCCCAGACTGTTCGGCATATTCTTGTCGAATGTTCCAGTCTGGGTGATCTTCGCCTACGTTACCTGTCCCGGTACCGGGATGGGCTGGGTTGCTACCGCCTGACCCTTGTACTCTGACGGATTCGTGCACACCAACCTGTGGACTTTTAGACTTTTGGGGATGAGACCGGCCTTCTCCCCCTTATTTAATATTTGACTATGGATCGCGTGCTTCTTCGCCATGGGAGGGTGGGCCTTTCCCCATCGATGGAGCTCACTTTATATTTTTTTGTTTGTTTTGTTGTTTTTTAATTTTTTTTTGCTTTTAATATAGCCTAGATTTAGGCTAGGATGAGTACGGCAACTTATGCCTTAGAAGGCAGTCGCTAGATGAGATATTAAAAAAAAAAATCACTTCACAAACCAGGGAGAGATCATTCTACCCCAGCTGGTTGCTGGAGTAGAAATCGGAGCCCACATTCTTCTGCACAGCGCAGTTTCCACAAGTTCCACCCTATGTCGGATGCTCTGCTCCAACTAGAATGTCTTCTGCTAGGCCTTCCTTTGTAGACAGTACTACGATCTGGAGAAGGACGATGATACCGCATTGCAATATGCTATCATGGAGAGCCTCAACACAATTCGGGCAAGGGGACGCAATCCAATTTTCATTGTTGATTTTCTGCAAGACATCTATTCCGTGTAGGGGTTGGGGCAGTTCTTTCCAACCCAATGGGATATGAAGCTGGCGCCCCGCAGGGAAATATCCTACATGTAACGCTCTTTGCCCTGAGCATGAACAGTATCGCCTTGTTGCTTCCGTCAGTGTACCTTTTGATCTCTTTTGGTGCAGTCCAGATACCAACTCTGGAGCATTGACTCCAGCAGGCATTGAACCCCATCTCGCTATGCCAGAGCACGCAAGTTTGTTTTCTTTAGCCAAGACCCGGACTTATTCCTAAATTTGGCTCACCTAAAAGTGGTGGATTTGCACAGTTTCCTTTGGTCTTGTTTTCAACCGACACCTCACCTGGGAGGCTCATATTCGTACCTTAGTGTTTTGTACCCGTGCCATGGATATTGTTCAGTCTGTGACTTTCAGCACATGGTGTGCTGAGAGGGCTAATGCTTTACTTTTCTACCGATCCTTCGTTCGTTTGGAGCTTGTCTACAGCGGGGAGTTTTACACACCCGCAGCCGAGCATGTACTGCAAAAGATGGACGCGATCCACCACATAGGTCTCTATTTGGAGACCGATACATTCCTCATGTCCTCCAATGAAAGCCTACTAGTCTTTGCTGGGGAGATACGGCTTGTCTGCCCTCTAAAAAGTTCATTATGGCATCTCCCTCAGTCGACAATAGCTCTCAATGCATCCGCGGGCGATCTCAATGGTTCCTATGTCGCCGAGAGACGCCAGTCATACCCTAAGCCCTTTGGGTTTAGGAAACTCCTTTGAGAACTCATTGTAGCTTTGGCCGGTGGCGTCTTTGGATCTGCCCAGGATGCCAGCCTGGATGGTGCCACTATTTGTCTCCATGCCTTTGCTACCGATCCGTGCTAATGTCTCCAAGTCCAAAGAGGAGGGGGGGGGCTTCAATGCCATATCCCATTCTGTTTAAGTCAGGTACTATCTCTATCTTCACAGCCGAGCTGGTTGCATTACCACGCCGTACCGGAGGTAACACCTTGTGCTCAGTTTTTACATCAGATTTCAGATCTATAGCGACTCATAAAGTGCCATGAGTGCTCATGAGGCATTGGAATCTCCACGCTCCTTGTATGTGGTATCTGTCATGATGCAGATTTCTATATCATCTGTTGGGTTCCTGGAAATGTAGGGATTGCATAAAATGAAGGTGCCATAGAGTCTGTGCCAACTGGGCAACTAGAACAGTTTTGTTCTTCCTGTCTTTGACTACATGGCAAGAATCAGGCTGCCTGGCAAACAAGATAGAGTGGGGGGGGAGGGCGGCTCCTCCCAGATGGATGCCACTGCAGATTTAGGTCTCTTTCAGTCTTGTTGGTTTGGGCACACTAGCAATGCCATTTGATGGAGTGCTCCCTTCCAGCTTATTGCGATGCCTGCGTTGTCTCCCAAACTTCTGCACATTTTGTTAAATGTCGTAATCTCAGTGATCTTCACGCATGTTACGAATCCGTCCCAAGTACAAGGGACAAGCAATAGCAACCACGCTCGTCCCTTGTACTCAGGATGGATTCGTGCACACAGACTTGTGGACACTGACTTCTTGGAGGAGCCTCGCCTCCCCCCATTTTTTTTTTAACTATTTAGGGTTCAGCTTATGCCCCTGTGCCACTTATCCTCTTTGTGGCAGTTGCCAGATAGGCACTATAGAAAATTTGTTGGCCCATTCAATCAATATACTTCCCACTATTTTATGAACCACCTTTTAGTCTTTCTGGCAAATGCACTCATTACTCGGTTACTTTTTCTCCTTGGTTTACTGAAGCAGCAGCAGTTGCAGAATGGGTGTCTAGTTTTGGTCACTTTTGTGGTAGCTACCTATTGTTCATGAAACTGAATTAAAGTCTCTTCCACCTGAGTTGTCCTAGATATTCCGATGCAAATCACTGGTAAAAACATTAAACTCACATCAGAACCTCTTTCCATATTACTTGTATAACGTACCTTTAGAAGTGGCCTTCTGTTGTGGCATGCTACCATAGGGCTGCTAAGTTTGAATAAAGAGAACCTGGAGCCAACAAAGTAAGAAGTAGAGAAGTCGATAACATCTAGTTTCTTCCTTGTTGCTTTTTTATTTATTTAAACAGTCTTTCCTGTCTTGCATATTTCCTTTATGACCTATGCTTAGTATGTGTTCATTTATCATTATTGCATAAGTAGCAGAAAATAGTAGGTATAAGTTTGCGGAGTTTATTTTTAATGTTTCACCATTATGTATGTAATAGTGAAATAATTTTTTCAGTGTCAGTAAACAGAAAATTCTCGATGTAAAATTATCAATATCATCTTGATATTATTAGAAAAGAGGTGAGAAAAGAGTTTGCCCCAATGTTATCTTTAGTAATGAAAAATTGAATGAGGAGTGACAAAACTGTGTGCTAACTTTTACTTCGCTGCACCCTGGGTGCTCTCAGGAAGGTTGCGACAGTGTGCTCTTTTCCAGAGGTTCTTAGATGGTAGAGACAAGCAGGATAGGATTAGATGGGAGAATGCAGCGTGGCAGTCCGGTAATGGCGTATTTCTAGATCTAATATTCATGTAGATAAAGGGGGGATGTGAAACTCTGGTTCTGCAATTTAGGGCTGCCTCAGGTTTGTAGATATCAGGGTGGATGCTTTGGAGCAGGGTTTTGTGGCTGGTTTTGAAGTGGTATATCTGTGTGTGTATTTTATAGTGTTCTGGTTCGGTAAGCATAGCAGCTTACTGAAGAACTGTGTGCCTATCATGTTTAAGTGATCTTCGATTGGGAGGCTTTTTGTTTTGGCATGAAGGTGGTGTATTGGGATGTCTTTTTCTGTAGCCAGTTGCAGTATTTTCCCTTTCGTTATTGTGTAGGTGTCTATTTTTTAGGGTTTGTGTCCAGGCTGGGTATGTGTAGTTCAGTGTCATGGGGAAGAACTGTTTGTACAGGATTGTCTGGGTTTTGTCTAAAGTTGGTGTTTGTTAGTGTTCTGAGTGTGTTGGGTTTGGACATGGCTTTCAAGGTGATTTTTTGTGTGTTAAGCAAAGGTGATGTGTGTGCTTAGGATGACATCCAGAAGCGTGGCATTATGGTTGAGTGTCATGCACAGAGACTTGTGCACTATTTAACTTCTTGGAAGAGGTTGGCCTTCTCCATTTTATTTGACTCTTTAGTGTTGGTTGTATGCTCCCTCGCTGGAGCGTTATTCCTTCTTGTTTTTTGTCTTGTTTTGTTTGCTTAAGATCTGGGTTTGTTTTTTGTTCTTGTTTGGGTTTTAATCTAGCTTAGCATTGGGCTATAAGATGATTACAGCGACCTCTGCCCTAGTAGGCAATCGCCATATATAGTTGTGTGAGCCAGAGCCAGATTTTGGGGTGATAGTTGATTGGTTTAGGTCAGGTAAAGAGGGAAGGGGATCCAAAAAGGACAATACCTCCTAAAGGAAGTTGAGTGATGTTAGGGCTCATGGTTGAGTCAGTGCCCATTCAAATTATTCAACAGCCCTAAGTCAAACAGCTTACAATTGTGCAAAAGAAGCTTTCTGCCGAATGTGGCAGACCTTTTGCATATTGAGAAATTAAGATCCTGGTAGGTACTTTATGAAACACTAGGTAATGTCACAAAGGACTCACTGAATCGCTCGTCTTCTGCAAGGTGCTTGAGGTATATAATACAAAGCTTCACTGATCGGCTATTGTCATCCCCAAATTTGCTTCACTTGTTCCAAGGTAGTGCATAAAGTCCTGGATTGGCTGAGATGGCATCCTGCTTCGATGAAGCATTGTATGTACCTTGTATTTAAAAAAAAAGACAACCTTTCAAGACCATGTTTATTATAGAAATAATGCAGGATAAAGTCCTGTTGCAGGCTCTATGGTCAAAGCATAACATTTTAAGTAGTCATAATTCTCATTTTATTGGCAGATCCAAGTGTTGTTTGTCCTGATAAAGAAGAAATCTGTTACAAAGTACAAGATAAAAGCTACATTCAAATTATTGAAAAAACGTACAGTTTTGCATCAAAACGTCTTCTACAATTGCTGTTGAAGGAGAAAGATCTCCTAGGGCATCTGAGGTGATATTTTATGAGGGGGGTTGTATGATTCTTGCATTTTTTGCCCCGCAGAGGGTAAACTGTGTAGATTGTTACACCTGGTTTGCGGAGGAAGGGCACGTTATCCAGGACGAGTGTGAATAAGGAAGGCCTGGCTCACTGGATGATTTGAGCTCTCTTACAGGTCCTAGGAAAGCTAGTTTACTAAACACGCTATTTAGAGTGATTGCACATTCCCCTGGGTCGACCCAATGTCAGTGTGACGATCATAGGTGATCACCCACCCTACTGGTTAGTGGACCCTCTTATCTCTACTTCTCTTTATTACTTACCCTTGTCTACCCCTTTACGAATTTTGCTCTTACTATCCAAAGATGTTCTGGTGGCTGCTTCATCCTCTTACCATAACCTAGCCCAGTTGCAGGATATACTCTGAGGACCGAAAGCTCACTAGCTGGGGGAGGTATTAGGTACGGAGTGTGCATGGTCATTGACTCTGTTCACCGTTTCCAATGCACATATAAGATGTCTAAGCCAGCACCATCCTTTATGGTTCACTGCTCTAAGATAGAGTCGCCATTACGGCGAGTCAAATTGTCAAGGCCCATCTTAGCTCGAATCTGCATCCCGAGTATGTGTAAATGGAATTTCCGACGGGGACTTTTCCCTTAGCCTCCCTAATCCTTGATAGGTCATAGTATCTAACTTCCATGCAACTTTTATCTTTTTAAAACTATCTCGTAACGGGCACGGTGATGTATTTTCCTAACCGCCGTGCTGACGGGACTCAAACATCGTATGCACTCAGCTTAGTCTCTTTTCATCCTTACAATAACATCCACATTCTGTACCAACTCTGCTCATCTCCTTCACCTCAAGACACACGGCAACTTATTTTTCCGCCCACTATGTTGACCTGCCTCAGCTCTCCTCCATCCCCAGCTTAGCCTTCCCTTTCTTCCGCGAACATCTACTTTCTGTGCCATCTCTCTTCATCTCCTTCACAGCCTAAATAAAAATTAGGGAAGCCCCATGATTGGGTTGACTTGAACTCTGACGGGGCCGTGGTTAGTTATTGTGCTTCCACCTCATTCCTTCTCAGCATTCCTTTTCTTCTACGACCTTCTCCTCAACCCTCTGCCTAGGCTTAACTTACTTTACGGCCCCCTGGTTCTCTTCAGTCAAACTTGCCAGCGCTCAGGGATATCACCACGGTGAGTAATCTTTTCCAGACGTCTCCAAGTGAGGTGACATGATTGTCAACTCTGAGGTGTTTGAGGGAGGATCAGATGAGTGATGTTGTCTGTCAGTTGGCAGTTGCAGCGGGGAGTGTCAGGAATCTAGTCTGTTTTTGTATTTGTGTAGTGAGGGGTAGTGTACTGATCGCAGGTGAGCCAGAGTGGATGTCGGGTGGGACGCGTTGAATTAGGGCGTTGTTTTCCCGCTGTCCGAGTCCTATGCAAATGAAGTGGGTGTCTAGGTGTTGTATTGTGTTCTGGTTTGGTGGGGTGGGGAGGGACTCTTCCGAGTAGTTGGGAGGTATGGGTAGTTCTAAGGTCTCTGGTGGTGAGCGCAAGAATGGTGTTTAATGTGTGAGTGGGGTGGCGCAACTTGCTGAAGAATTGTGTACCTACCATGATTTGGCGGTCACTGATGAGTAGTATTTTAGTTTTTGCGTGGTTGTAGGTTATTGGGATGTTTTTGTCTTTTCTCCAAGTTGTAGTTGGATAACCTGGGTGCCCAGGCTGAGGGGATGCGTAATTTAAGGTGGTGCGGATGAATTGTTTGTATAGTATGTTGTTTCTTTCTGTTGCCGAAATTAGAGTTTGTAAGTGTCCTGAGTGCATTTAGTTTTAATGTGGCCCTGGTAGTGATGTTGTGCGAGTCTGCAGCAAAGGTCATACCTGGATCCAGGATAATACCCAATAGGGTGGGGTTAAGGTTGAATGGAAGGGGTTGACCTCGGAGCGTGATATGAGGGCGGCTGATGTATTCAGTCTGGTAGGAAGTGAAGAGGGTGACTTGATTTTGAGGGGAAAGGTGGACATTCTGTTAAGTGTTAGCCAGTTTTGGGGTTGTCGGAGCTATATGTTTAGTTGTCTGGAGGCTCTGCGTGTGGTGGTGGCTTAGGATCTGATGGTTAGGTTTTCAGCATGTATGTTCAGGCGGACAGATTGAGTTATGGGGAGAGGACATCATGCATGAAGAGGGAGGGGGAGAGGATGGCTCCCTGTGGAACCCCATTGTGGAGTCTTTGGGTCCTGGACTGTGAGCCCTGCCTTAATATTTGGCTATGTCTGTTGTAGAAGAGATTGGCTATCCATTTCTTATCATTTGTGTTGTACAGTGTCAAGTATTTTTTGTATGAGAATGTGGTGGTTTACTGTGTCGAAGGCTTTGCTGCCACCACTGTGCATAGTGGGATATGGTTTTGGTTGAAGCCTTCCATGATGTTCTCTGAAGCTGTGTTGGGTGTGAGAGAGTGGTGAAATTGACTTGATTCTGTTAAAGATTAGTTTTTCGATTGTTTTTGAGAGGAGTGAGATGGGTCTGTATGAATTGTGGAGGTTTGGTGACTTCTTTGGTTTGAGAAGCGGGATGGAATAATGTTGTGCAGCCAGAATTGGATGAAGAAGTTTGTGAGTGCAGATATGGCTATGGGTCCGAGGTGTTTTAGGTGACTGTTTTGAGATCGGTCTAGGACTTTGACTCGTGAGTTTTTGTGGGATTTGATGGCAACTGTAGTGTCTGGGGGGGGGGGTATATGTCAGTGTAGTTTGTGTAAGTTTTTGATTGTTCTGTTGTTGCATCAGTTGGTAGTAGTGGGTCATGAGCAGCTTGCTTCATTCTTTTGGTCTGGGTATTTTGTTGTCTCAAGGGAACTGTCTTGGTAAAGTGTGAGAGGACCCGGTAGAAGGATGGGAATTGCTTGCTTGTAAAGTTAGAAAGTGCATTTCAATTCGGGTGTGATTTCGGACAATACAGCCTGTTTATAATTTCTCTCTTTTTGTTAGAGCTGTGAATGGGTGGGTTAATTGGAATGAGATCAGAATTGTTAGATGGTCATTGTAGTGCATGCAAAATTTGCCAAGCTGTTCTAGTGTGAAGCTGTGGGTAGTAAAAGTTTATGTTGCGTGAGATGGGGTTCTGGTTGTGTTGGCTGGTTTCTCTTGTTGAGGATGGTGTTGGTGCCTCTTGTTGTTGAAGGTAAAAACTTACCAAGACGGGTGGTATACATTAAAATCTCTTCTTAAGAAGAGGTCGGAGAGTTGTGATAGTGGGGTGAGGTTTGGTGAGATGCCTGCTGGACATCGTTAGGATGAAGTGGGAGGGATGTATGTTTATGATGTTATACAGTAGTGGAAAAATTATATGGATTTTAGCAATTTTTGGTCTTTTTATATATAAAGGTCAAATAAACTGAATTTATTTATTGACATATGATTTATTTCCTATTATATATACAGAACTAGTATTTCAGTACAGTTTGCCCCCCTTTTAGCAGGTTTCTAGTGACATCTGGCAATAATGAGGCATCGTTATGTGGCAATATTAAATTCTACCATGCAGTCAAACTGCTGCAGCCCATGTTTCCTTCAGTTATAATCCAGTAGAGGTCGATGTAGAGGGCTTGTTTGTGTTCTAATGCCCTTTTTAGCCACTCTGTGTTGTATAAATTACAAATTCATGTAATAAATTTCACTTAAAGTGTAAGTAATGTGTTATTTCATTTCCAGGTTGAGCTTGGTAAAAATAGTGATATTAGTTAGTCCCCATAAAATTGAAAAAATAGAAGTGTATTTGACTGAAACCACATTTAAACAGGTAGAAATTGCAAAGAAACTAAATGTTTCAACTCAGACAATTTGTGCAATTAACCCACTCCCCGGCAGAAACGTGTATACACGTTTTCACAAAATGTTCTTTTTTCAGTCATCGACGAGTATACTCGTCTAAAACTTTACCTTCAAAAACCAGCTACATACGTATATACTCGTCAATTTTAAGCCTTTGTAAGCCATTCTATGTGTGAAATGAGTATTCTCGTCAAATTGTATGCCTGGCAGAGGCGATGGGGTAGAGCTGTGGGATTTCAAGGACATTGTTACTAGACTTGCTCCAACAGCCATTGTCGTCGGATGGGTGTTGTTTGCATCCACATTTGCATTCATTTTTTTGTAGCATTTTCAAGTGTTACACCCCAAATGTCTAGTTCAACGGAAGATAGTGAATATGAACCTTCCCTCAGAAGCTTGAATACTTCTGATAACTCTGCCAGTTCATCAGACAATGACTATTTCTCGACAAGTGAGGAGGAGGGGGGTGAGGGGAGAGCTTGGAGAAGCCTCGAGTTGTCAGAGGAGCGTATGAATACACCACCACCACGTTTTCCTTTCACAGGAAATCGTGGAATAAAGATTGATGAAAACCCAGCAGAACTGAGTCCATTTGAATTCTTCAGTCTTTTTATTGATAAAAGGATTATTGACTCTGTACTGGTAGAGACTAATCGTTTTGCTGAACAAACGGGCAAGATGATTCTTTGTGGCACCCTGTAACAGAGGCTGAACTTTTTGTATTTTTTGCCATGAAAATGCTTGGGGGTATTGTGAAAATGCCAGAAGAAGAAATGAACTGCTTGAAAGACCAATTTTTCGGCAGCTAATGACTATGAAACGGTACAGTAAGATAAAGCAATATCTTCATTTTGTAGATAATGAAACTCATGATGCACAAACTCACCCCAACCCAAAATTGTATAAGATTTATGATGTATTCATGACATTGTGTGAGAACTTTGGGAAGTGTTACACCCCTAGGCAAGATGTATGTATAGATGAGAGCCTTATGTTGTTCAAAGGAACGTTAGGATGGGTACAGTACATTCCACTGAAAAGGAGGAGGTTTGGAGTGAAATATTTCATGTTGTGTGAGTCAAAGACTGGATATGTGTACAAAATGACCATTTATGTTGGCAAAGGAACACAGTTTGATCCAGAGTATGATGCATATCCTGTGAGTTCGCGTGTTGTTTTATCTTTGATGAAGCCCTTATTTGGGAAAGGTTATTGTGTTACTGTGGATAACAATTACACTAGTCCACAATTAGCTGATGCTCTAGTTATGAACCAGGCTGATACTTATGGAACTCTACGTATGAATCGAAAAGAAGTGCCAGAAGAACTGAAGAAAGGAGAAGTTGCAGCATTTCAGAAGGGCAAGGTAATGACTCTTCGTTGGAAAGACAAAAATGATGTTGCAATGCTATCAACCATTCACAACCCAGCCATGCATGACATTGAGACAAGACAAGGGCCTGTGAAGGAACCCAAAGTTGTATGTGAATACAATCATACAATGGGAGGAGTTGACAAGGTGGACCAGCAACTGGTAGATTATCCCATTCCAAGGAAACGGGGTAAGAAATATTACAAGACAGTTTTCTTCCATTTGATAGATATTGGAGTATGGAATGCTTTCATCCTGCATCAAGAAGCATTCACTCAGTCAGGAAAAAAAGCCTAACACACCTGAAGTTTTGTTTGGAAATTATACAATACATATTTGGCAAGTATGGACCTGCTTTACCACCAAGAAGATCACCAGGTAGACCCTCATCATCACCCAAGAAGTTTGCGGCATACGCCAGGAGGACATTTTCCAATGGAAGTTCCACCAACAGAAAAAAAAGAAAAATCCAACAAAAAAATGTGTTGTATGCAGTCTGAAGCGTGACCATAGAGGGAAACCAGCCAGGAAAGAGACGCTACATGTGTAAAGTTTGCCAAGTCGCTCTATGTGTTGTGCCATGCTTTGAAAAATACCATTCTAAATAATTTCATCTAGAAACTTTCTGAGGAAATACTATTCTTTTATATGTGGAAATAAAATTCATTTGTTTTATTTTTTTGCTAACAACTTACAGTTTTCAATTGATTTTGTTCATAATAAAATGCCGGAAAAAGGAATTTCATTTTTTATGCATATTATAATTACTGCTAGATATTTGGTAACAATTGTAATAAAAATTAAAAATAAAATAGGTTTTCATTTCTCTTTACATTTGGTAATAAAATTTTGAGAAAAATTAAGAAAATATGGTAAAAAAATATGGTTTATAAGAAGACGAGTTCACTCGTTTTTGCCGACAAAGGTATTTTCAAAATAAAAAGTTAACCACAAAAATGGGAAGGAAAAATAATTAAAAACTGTTTTCATAACCAGCATCAAAAATACTATATAGAACCAAAATAAAAAAATTAGTCTGAAAAAGAAACGTTTTTAACAAAAAAAAGTGTTGGGGAAGGGGTTAAGAGAAAATTTGAAAATAACAAGGATGTATTGCCAAGAAGTGTTGGGAACTGTGGTTGTAAGTGAGTAACAACCCCTAGGATTGATAGAAAAATCAAAAGAATGTCTCCCAACAATAGGAGAGCATCTTGTAGTAAGATTTCTTGTGAATTAATTGAAGAGAACATTACTGTGCATCTTAGAACAATTAACAACAGACTTTTAGAAAGTGGATTACACCCATATTGTCCAAGGAAAAAAAAAACCTGGGCTTACCCCTACGATGGTGGGCTAAAAATCATATTGCATGGACTTGTGAGCAATAGAACCAGGTAAGACCATCTAAATTAGTGGATTAGGGTCTTTATGTATTGTGTGGTTGATAAAATATGACATTTATTGATAAAATAACATGTTATGATTGATTTCAATTATCAAATTAGCTTTATGAAGAATTATTTAAAAATGACTTTTAATTTCTGATTGCCATAGACTAAGTCACTTATTCTGGATGTCCTATTAGTCAAATATGGTTGTCAATTGTTGCAGGTGTGGTTTTCTGATGAATCCACGATAGCAGTGCTTGATGATTGGGTGCAAAGCGTGAGAAGGTGGCTTGGTGAGAAATTTCTACTAGATTGTCTTCTAAAAATGGTAAAAATTTCCACAAAAGGTGATTTGGGAAGCAATTTGCATCCATTTCAACTAATTGCCTGAAGATAATTGAAGGGACTATGAACCAAGAGAGGCACTAGAAGGCTGTCTAATACCACCAGTAAACGAATGGTATGAAGATACCCCTTGGATTTTTTAACCTGACCTGACCCCATGCAATCAACAAAATCGGTAAAGAAGTGATGCGACCAAAATGGTGTTACCATGGCCAGAAAATTCACCTGACATGAACCTCATCAAGAGTTTATGGTTTGTTGAAATATGAAATGCATCAATTTTTAATTACAATAAAAAAACATCTTTTTAAGCGCCCCATAAAAGTTTGGTTCCATTCGGATAACCTCAAGGATCTTTGCAAAACACTGATTCGTGGCATACCTCGTCGTGTACAAGCCCTTAATGCTGCCAAAGGAGGGCAAACTGACTACTAAAATACTAGTTCTGTATACATAATAGGAAATTAATCATGTCAATAAATAAGTTCAGTTTATTCAACTTTTATATACAGAAATTGCAAAAATCCATAATAATTTTCCCAGTACTGTTGGTGGTTTTATTGATTGTCCCCCAAATGGTTTCTCAGGGGCCCCTCCAACTTTCAGCGGAGAGGGCGCTTCTCCCTCTTCTTTCTTGAAGGTTAAGGGGTTTTCCTGTTACTCCCTTCTTTGTTGCTGCCCTTGAGTGACTCCTTAGTACAGCGGCAGTCCTCCTTTTCTTATGACAGGGGACTACTGAAAGAGCAGGAGTGGCCAAAATCAACCGTAGCTCGATAAAGCCAACCCCCTTATAAGGGCAAATGATAATGGGCCCCATCATCTTGCCCCCGGCAGCCCTGTATATTAAGATTACGGGAAGTCGGCGTGCCTTCCCCCCTCACTTTTCTAATGGAGGTTGGCCCGCTGGACCAAGACAAGACTGGAGAGTCCCCGCCCTCGCCCGCTGGACCAAGACAAGACTGGAGAGTCCCCGCCCTCGCCCGCTGGCTTCAAACGCTTCCTCGTTATTCGCTCCACTGATGGCAGCATGTTGGCCAAGGGCAACATGATCCATCAGAGGAGAGCTTTAGCTAGTGTGATTGTTAGAGAGCTGAAGGTGACCCGTTGCTCGAATGGAAGCCTTCTGACAAATGCCTTGAATCACTCCGAGGCAGCCATGATTCCTGCCCTTCTGGCACACTTGTGAGTGTGACGCTGCATTGTTCCATGGACTTCGTGAAAGGAGTGGTTTATGCAAGGGAGCTCGTGGACTACTATTTGCCGTTCAGGCCCAGGATCGTCTCTCATTTTGCAAGGCTAAGGACTTGGTCATGGTGCTCCCAGCGGTGCCCGGCACGTCTTTGTCACTGCTAAACAAAAGGAAAAGTCCCTCCAATGACCTGCGACGTTTTGTGATAAGAGGATAAATGGTTATTTCATTGATGGTTTTCCATGGTTCAAATCAAGGGCCTTTGAATGGCTAATTGAGGATTCTGCCACTAGATGGTGCCACTCAGCGCCAAATCCGATGCCAGATTTGAAATCTCAACGGTGAATAACCATATGTCCCAAGGTCATATGAGTAATTTCATGGCTCTAAATGGGTACGATTGAACTTTACTCCTTTTGAAAAAAAAGCGACGCCTAGACCTGGCGCTTCACCGCAGTTAAAAAGACACCATCTGCTCCTGGCCCATCTAGCCTATGAGCACGGTCGTTTCCACACCCACTTGGAACCCTTATGTAGCTTCTACCGACCACAGGCGCTCCCCAGGGAAAAGCTGTCAGCATAAAGGGTTCACACCTCAGTCCTGGCTAAAACCAGGCCGCCCCCTCCTCCCCCCAGCTTGACTGTTTCCCGTAAAATGAAACGGCTGTGCGCCTCCACCGAGTTGTTAGATTCACAGGAGGCAACACCCCTGAAGTTGGTCGCGAGGCCATCTTCCGGGGTTTCTAAAGGTATCTCCCGAAAGGAGGACGGCACCAAAGGAGCTTCGGCTCCTATGCCCACACCGAGGGGTGAGCTTTGTGACTCAAGATGGTGGATCCTCCAAA
This sequence comes from Ceratothoa steindachneri, assembly GCA_963969495.1. Classification (NCBI taxonomy): domain Eukaryota; kingdom Metazoa; phylum Arthropoda; class Malacostraca; order Isopoda; family Cymothoidae; genus Ceratothoa; species Ceratothoa steindachneri. Next base: position 9,353,942 of record OZ018324.1, read on the forward strand.
GGAGGGACCCCCGCCTCAGAAGCTGCCCCACCTGCCTAAGGTTTCGAGGCGGAGAGAGGAAAGACTTGCATGGTGAACCCAATCTCCACCGATAAGTCTTCGAAGGCGACAGCGCTTTGTCCGGCCAACAGCACCCAGAGTTCTGCCTCCGAGAAGCGTATGGCCATTCCCGTGAGGATCTTTTCTTCAAAGAGGACCTCCGCATCACCTCCGAGCTAGGCGTAGAGGGCATATTCCTCAATGGAATTGCCGTGGACTCCAGGCCAACTGTGAGGAGCTACGGAGGCTCATCTCCTGCTGTTTTTCCTTAGCTATCTTTTTGCTGGAAACTGCCGGGGGGCGTGCCCCCTGCCTACCCTCCCTGGATATAAGGGTTTTTGATCCCACCACTAGGGGATAAGGATGCGCGATTTACACTCGGCATGATGTCTCTGTTCTTCTCTTCGCTTTAGATACCTCCTCTCAGGTAGTAGCTGCACCTGGATAGGAGGTATACTGTTATTTCTGCGTACATTCCACCGTCATCGGACTTCGACTCAGGGGACTTCCCCGGCGTCGTGACACGAGTGCCAAGGCCCTTTCTCTTGCTCAGGGACCTGAATAGGAGAAACACCCTCATGGGAGACTACTCGATTAATCCCAGGGGTTAGGTCCTTGACGAACTGGAGATAGGTGTCCTAAATGTGGATGAGTTTACGCATCGCTGCCCGAGAACTGCTTCATTTTCCTGTCTTGATATATCTCTGTGCTCTCCGGATGCACAGCCTGATTTTGGGTAGGGGGTAGTCGATGACCTCCATAGTATTGGATCACTTTCCCATTCAAATATCATTTTCTGGGCTGCTGCCGCCTGAGAGCCTGCGTCGGCGTGGTGATCCGCATATTACGAAATAACAAATGTCTCAGTCAATGAGTTTAGGTCGGTAGATGAGGCCGTTGAGTTCTTCTCCGGCAACCTCATCGCCGTGGGACTTACTAGTATTCCCTGAACTACTCGCCATTTTGCACGCTGACTGCTTCCTTGGTGGTCAGACAAAAGTGTTATGCCTACATGCGCCACCCGAACGATTTCACTGCCAGTGAATCTCGTCGAGCTAGGGCTTGGTTCCGGTATTTTTCGAAGCACGCCCCCGCTTTTCCTGGCTGGCATATGTGTCTTCACAACCAGAAGACCCCTCTACCAGCGTTGTGGAAGCGAGTCAAAAGGATTCTGGGGCAAGTTTTCACAAGATCTCCGCAATCTTGGACCCCGCATCTGTGGCGGAGTCCTTCGCCACCACATTCTCTAGCCGGGATGCTGCTCCGCCAGTATTCAATGCGCTTTGTGATTTCGCCGAAGGCCGCCAACTGGACTTTACTTCCATAGGCGGAGAAACCATCAACAACAGGTTTACATTGAGTGCATTGCCATCCGCTTTCTCTTCGTACGCGGACACCGCCCCTGGGCTAGACGATTTCCCGTAAGCCATTCTTCGACACCTGGGTGAGCGTGGCCTTTCCTTTCCCATAGATTTGTCTAACAGGATCTGGGTAGAGGGTATCCTCCCAGACTTCTAGCGAATCGCTACTGTGCTCGCACACCGGGGAGAGATCACTCTACCCTGGCTGGTTTCCGCCCAATCTCTCTAACCTGTGTGTTCAAGTTGATTGAGAAATTGGTAAATGTCAGACGCCCTTTTTCTGTAAAGCGGAGGTTACCTGTCTTCTCTGGAGAGTGCGGCTTCTCTTAAGTTCTGCTCCACATCAGATGCTCTGCTCTGACTGGAAAAGGCCATCTGCGAGACCTTCCTTTGTAGATAGCACTATGCTACGGTGTTTTTTGATCTGGAGAAGGCCTATGATACCGCATGCTGATCCAGTATCATGGAGACTATCCACACAATGGCGAGGGGACCCCTCCCAATCGTTATTTCTGAGTTTTTGCGATATCGTCAATTCTGCTTATTGGTGGGGGAGCCCTCTGTAGCCCAATTGAACAGGAAGAGGGTGTGCCGCAAGGAAGTGTTCTCAGTGTCGCAATCTTTTACGTGACATCAACAGCATCATTTCGGTGGTGTAGGAAGATGTTCTCTCTACGCACTACGAAGGCGACCTTTCTATGTCTCTTAGTGCGGCCATGTGCCAACTCATGAGTATTAACTCTAACGTGTCTTGAAACAAATCTCTCGCTAAGTCGAAACGCACGCGGTTACATTAACTAAAGGTAGTGAAATTATGTCGTCCATCGCTCCACCCCGACCTGGACTTTTCCTAAATGGCTCTCGCCTGGATGTGGTAGAGTCACACCGTATCCTTAGTCCTGTTGTCGACCGACGCCTCTCCTGGGAGTTTCATATTCTGAGCCTTCTGGCCTCTTGTTCCCGCGCCATGAACTTCCTTCCGTGATGCTGAGCACCTGTGTTGATGATAGGGCTACTGTATTGCTCTTCTACCGTTTCCCTATTCGCTCGAAGCTCGAGTATGGACTCGATCCACCGCCTCTGTCTACGTTGGCGACTGGTTTTTGAATGGGACGCGCCGCCACTTAATGCAGCGCTCCCGTGCGACGACTGCGTAGTCTTCTAGATTGTCCGGCACATTTTTGTTGAATGTTCCAGTTTGGGGGTTCTTGGCGTACTTTACCTAAGGATCGGGGTCGCTACCGCTTGTCTCTTGTACTTTGCACAGGTTGGTTCACTTGAGTGCACTATTTTTTAAATTTTTGGAGGAGGTTGACCTCCACCGTATATAATTTTTTGGGTGGGGAGGGGGAGCTGCATGTTCAGATGCTGGCCAGGAGGTAGACGGGCTTGCCTCTTGCTCTTGGACATTCATTTGTTCTTTGTGTGTGATTTGTTGTTTTCCTTTTTTCTTAGTATTTTGTTTTTCTTTTTGGAATATAAGAATAGGTTGTGATTAATGCGACTATGCCCTCGCTGACAGTCGCCAGATGAGTGCCTTAAAAAGATATCACAGGGTTCACTATGAAAACAAAACACAATCACTTGTTCAATCTGATCAATACAGACATTGTCACCTTCTACCATCAGAGATCAGAAACGAGCTTAACACACGACCATAAACCAGAGGCAACATAAGGGTTGTGTCAGCCTCTCTTTTGATTCCATTGAAATTCAAATAGCAATTATAGGCCTTTACTCTGTTGTTGGCATACCTTTACAGGTCCATGAAGCACTACTTCCTCCTCGATCAAGGCGATTTTGTTGTTCAACTGCTAACCCTGTGTGAGAGTGAGCTCAGTAAAAACATTGATGACGTTCTTCCTACTCGCCTCGAATCCCTCCTTGAGCTTGCACTGCGCACATCTTCTGCCTCGTCACACACACACAAGGATAATGTCCATTGTACACTCCTGCCATATTCGCTGATGAGTCAGATGCTACAGATTCTCAGGTAAGTTCTCTAACCCTTCTCCAATGAAGTTATTTATTATTCCCGTCTTTCGAAACTTAATAAAGACAACTAAAGTGTTGCTGATGAGTAGCCCTCTTCACTGTAAAAGGATGGCTCCTCTTAACCTTCGTGCCTTCCTACGCAGTTTCCTTTTCTAATTCTTAAAAATCGGTGCCTCACCTTTGACTGACAACTCTCGCTCTCGCTTGAGCCCGCCCTTACAATCTTCAGCCCCTTCAACTGGTTTAAAAGAAGAATGAATCCTGTGTTTTTCTTCTCCGATGAGAACGTTTCTCGTGTGCTCTCGCCCCCCTCCCCTATCTTGGTTCCTGTTGAGTATGGTGGTTTTTAATGTCCATGCATTCTTCCCATCTATTGCCCGCTTAAGTGGACGCTCTATGTAGACGACTGTTACACCTGGTACGTCCAGGAGCGTATGTCCTTTCGGCGGTAGTGTCTCGAGCAGCCTCAGACTAGGTGAGCTTTAGCTCTCTTTCCCCCACTTTATCAAGCACCTTCTCACTTCTCGCCGGTTATTTTTTGCATGCTCGTCGCCAACCAGCTTTCGTCTATTCATCCCTGGTTTAAGCCTCCCAGAGTGGCATAAAATCATACAATTTGGCAACAAGCATAAAAAAGGGATGAATGATCAATTTCATAACATTTTCTTGCAAACAATGCAAATTCTCAAAAATATTTACAGGGTAATAAACTCTGCAAAGATCATTATGTCCTGAGATGCCATGTTTTGACTTTGTCATTGTATACTACTAAGTCATTACTACTTTAAGTTTGTGTAGGTGACATTATTAGTATTATAATACAAGGTTTTTCTAAAAACTTGGTAGCCAAATGAAACTGAACCGGCTTAAAGTTGAGCAATGATTTATTCCTCAAAATATGAATGAGAAATTCAAAGTATGTGGATTCCATAAACGATTTCACAAATTTTCAATATGTGTGGCGCCTGAGATACCACACACGTCAAGTCGGTAGTCAAGCTCCTGCCAAACATGCTACACCATGTCGTTGGTAACAGTCTCCAGTGTGTACTTGAGGGGTACTGGGCATTGGATTGGAATAATGGGAAGATCATTTATGCCCCAATAACCACCTCCCTGCGGCCGTTCTTGGATGCTTAAGGTTGTGCTATTTATGGCAGGCGGGCTTTACTACCCTGTTGGCTGCCAGGCCAACAAAGGGGGTCTCGGGGTCCCATCTCCGGGTCTGCCTCAACAGATCTTTAGATCCTGGCCACCCTATCGAGGATTAGTATGTGTCCCTGCCTCTTTGGGCACCCAGTGTGGAGCTGAGACCTTTGGCAACGACTGACGACCAGTGCCTTCCGCACGTCCCCCAGAGTCGATATTGTGTAGATTCCACTCCGCTCTGCGCATCCACAGTGCATTATACGCCTGTAAGATGGAACCCGGCGCCTCCCTTAGTCGCCAGCGGCACTCACTGCTTCCGCAGCAGATCTCGCCGCTGCCTATGCCGCCGAGAGCTACTAGTCATAACCTAAGCCCTTTGGGTATATGGCTAAGAAACTCCTTCATGGAACCTCTGTTTCTACCCAGGACGCCACCCTTTAGGGTACCACCTCTGCCTATTTGTCGCCACGCCTCTGATTCCAGAGCGCCGGGAATATTTCGTTCGGCCATTTTGGAGCACACAGGATCAATATCAGTGTATATTGATGGCTCAAAGTGACAGGGGGGGGGGCGTCTTCGACGCCGTATCCCCTCTGTTTGAAGTCAGTGGTGCTCTACTAGGTGCTGCGTCTATCTTCACGGCCGAGCTGATTGCAATACACCGTTCTGTACGAGAGATAATCCGTCCTGCCCGGTTTTTATGATCTCTAAGGGCTCATAAAGTGCTCTGAGTGCTATCGTGGCATTGGAATCTCTACACCCTCTGGTTCCAGATATCCGTGACGCCATGGTTACCGCGAGCCATGTTGATGTCGAGATTATCTTCTGTTCGGTTCCTGGACACGTGGGAATGAGTGCGCCAAAACGTCCGCAAGTACTGGGCGATCAGACAAGTGATGCAGCAGGTATCGGCTGTCTGGCAAATGACTTCCCATGGACCTACCCCTCATTGCCGCCACGGCGTAATGTTGCTTTCTGTCGTCCTCGAATTGGATGCACCGCCATTGGATGGAGCGCTCGCCTGCCTTATTGTGACGACTGCGTTGTCACCCAGACTGTTCGGCACATTCCTATTTAATGTTCCGGTCTGGTTCATCTTCGCTCGCACGTTATCTGTCCCGGTACCGGGTTGAGCGGGGTCCCTACCGCTTGTCCCTCATACTTGGGACGAGTTCGTGCTTACAGATCTGTTGATTATCTGACTTTTTGGAGGAGGCTGGCCTCCATTTTATTTGACTCTGTTGTTGGTCGCATGATCCTGCGCCAGAAAAGAGGCGGGCCTGTCCCCGACACCCGAGCATGCTTCCCTCTTGCTTTTTTGCTTCTTTTGCTTTACTTACGAGACTGGTTTACCATGACTTTCATCTTCAGTCTAAGAACAATGTTTACAAAGGTTAAGGGTTTGACTTTAGATCTGGCCCTCTATAAGGCCGAGCCATTTGTCCTTTGTTACCATTGTTCGTGGACTGAAGATAGAAACAAGTCGCTTCCGAAATTAGTCTCATCAATAAAGTTTTCCATAAGTCTCATTCTTTTTCTAAGGACCAGAATTATTTGCATATTTCCAACTCCCTCATTTTCATCCCATCTTCCGATAATACAAAATTTCGTGGTGGTTTAAAATATCCCTTCTTCCAGCATTGAAACTGATGATGAACGTGAATATCGAAATCCGCCAGAGCGTCTCCACTTAACAGGCCTACAGGGCTTCTCCCTCACATATGATGTCCAGTGGCCTCTTTTGCTCATTCTTGACCACAAGTCTCACTTCTGCTACCAAATGATATTCCGGCATCTCTTCTACTGCAAACATGTTGAGAGGCTATTGTGCAGGTAAGCACACTTATTTCACTCCATCACTAACTGTCTGGTTTATACAGGTTCCCCCCCCCCACCAACAAAAAATAATCAAATGAGCCCCAACTTGAAATAGGCTTCATTTCTTAATTAAAAAATTAAGCCAATTGACTATCTGCATGGTCATTGATGATCATCATTTCACAGGTGTCCATACTGATATTCTAAAAAATATTGGCCCGCAGAAGGATACCACGTGTATACTGGTATACCTTGTACCTAGAAGACGGTCTCGTCCGACCCTGCCTGTGTTATTACGGATTGAACTCTTTAGGAGGGCTTGGCGAAACTGGTGTGTTCCCCCTGTCCTATGCTCCCACCTTTTCTGTGCCAAATCGTGCTTCGTCAAAGCAATGTGATTCGTATCTTCTCGAGAAAGAAGTCCCCCCCTTCCTAAGTGACCTTGGCCTTTGTACACATCTCAGGTTAAAAAGGCCCCACTATGCGTGTAAGCATGCCGATTACCTTTATAAATATGGCAGCAACATGAACGCGCATCCCGCCGTGGCTAAGTCCAACCTCCCCACCCCGACGCGACACCGCTAAAAACGAAGCGGCAACGTGCCTCCAACGAGTCATTGGGCTCACAAGCCACAAACCACAGTAGGTGCTCGTGAGACCATCCCTGAGACTTTATTAGTATGTCCTCTCAGGAAAGAGGAGCAGCAAAGGAGTTTCCGCTTTATCGCCCCTATCTAAGGCTGGATGGGGGTGCCTTGATAAGTTGGGGTTCTTAAAAGTATGTAGAACCCTCGACATCCAAGCCGCCCAACCCACCACTTTCCAGACAGGAGAGGAAGGCTAGTACAAAGATCCAAGCCTCCTCCAGTTAGCCCTCGAAGGCAATAGTGCCTTCGGCATCTTCTACAGCTAATAGCTCCTGGAGTTCTCTCTACAGGAAGGCTGCGGCCACTCCCATGAGGGTCTTCACTTCAACAACTTCGAGCTTGGCATGGAGATGATTGTCCTTCAATGGAATTGGTGTGGACCCCTAGCTAACTGGAAGTAGCTCCGGAGACTTCTCTTTCCAATCTCCTTGGGTATAATGGTTTTGCAATTCCACCACCATGGGCAGGTAGGTGTGCAATTTACACTCAACAGGATGTCTCTGTTCTCTTTCTGGCTTTAAATACCTTTCAGAATGTGGCAGTGCACTTACACCATCGTTAGCTGACCTCGATTTGGCGCACTTCCGCCTGGTCGTTGTAACTTTGCTGAGTCCGTATCTTTTCATCTGGGAATTGAATGGTAGGCACCCCCTTTCCAGGAACTACATGATAATTCCCATGTCTAGGTCCTGGCAGACTACTGATACGAGCTCTACGTGTTTGCAGAAAGTGGACTCGCTTCACGAAACTGGTCTCCGTTTGACGGCCTGTAGCTTCCGCAAATCCCCTGAGATCCTCCTTGTTGATGCTGGGGAGATATCACCCTGGAGGGTACCACTTCTGAATGTTTGTTGCCACGCCTCTGTTCCCAGAGCTTCTTGGATCACACGCTAGAGACATTCCATTGTCCAGGGATGGCTCAAAGTTCCAAGAGGGAGTCGGGATTCCACGCCGTATCCCCTCGGTTTGAAATCAGCTGTGTTGTCTTCACGGCTGAGCTGGTTGCAATACACCGCTCGGTACTAGAGATTGTGTGTCGGGAGGGTTCGGAGCCTCGATTGTGATCTTCAGCTGCTCACCTCACTGATCACACTCAAGGATTTGAAATCTCGTACCTCCTGTTTCACAGTATCCATGATGCTACGGCTGTTGAGACCTGGGTGCATGTCGATATTCTCTTCTGCTTGGTTCCTGCACATGTAAAAATGTGTGAAATGAGAGCTTTGTTAAGGTCGTTGAACAGTTTGCACAGACTGCGTGAACGGACCAGCATTTTTTTGCTCTTCTCCACCCTGAGTACATAGTAGGAATTAGGTCAGCACTTTATGTTGCATGGCAAAGAATATGGGAGATGGCAGACGGGAATCTAAAGCTGCGATCCATTGTGCCGTAACTTTTCCTGTGAACCTACACCCAATCCTTTGAGGATTTCAAATCATTTTCTGTTGAATCTGAATCTGGCACATTCGAAAGACACGCCGCCCTTTGATGGAGTGCTACCTTAAGCCTTACAGTGACGACTACTTGGTACCACATACTGCCGCTACTGCTTGTCTCGTACTCAGGCCAGGTTCATGCACACCAACTGTGGAATAATAATAATTTCAGAGGAACTAAACTTCCTCCATGGTATTTAGTTTAGAGGTATTGTATGCAAGCTCAAGCCCTTGAGGGAGCGAGCCTCCCTCCATGACCTGAGCCTACCTTTTTATTAGTCTGTTGGATTTTGTTTTGTGGGGGGGCGGAGCTTTATTGCCTTTTCTTTTTAGTTTTTATTTTCTAGTTTATTTATTTATTTATTTATTATTAGTTTATTTATTTTCTAGGTTAGGCTAGTTTTATGTCCTTAATGGCAGTTGCCAGTTGAAGCCTTAAAAAAAACTCTCAGGAACCCCTTTCCGCTTGTGGGAAGATCGGACCTCCTTTTCAGACACTGTCTCTGCCTGAATATTTCTTGACCTTCTTCTCTAAGTATTGTCACTCAGGCGCTGAAAGCGACTGACTGGAAATTTCCCCCAGAGGCAGGAAACCATTCCTCTGTTTTTGTTGATCGAGTTGTGTGTTGCTCTTGCTTCTTGTCCAGATACTGCCCCTGGTTTGGATTATATCCCATACTTTCAATGCCTAGGTGAATGTAGTTTGGCCACTGTTAGTTTTGTTCAACATGATCTGGTCAGACAGTATCTTCCCAGATTCCTGGTGAACAGCTAATATCCTTCCTTTTAACAAACCCTGGAGCGAGGACTCCACTGGCTGTTTTCCACCCAAATTCTCAAATATCTTGCATATGCAAGTTGCTCAAGAAATTAGTGAATGTTAGGTTAGTTTATTCTCTGAACTGAGGTGGTTACCTTTCTTCTGCGCATTGTGCTTCTCTACGTTTTACTCCATATCACATGCTTTGCTCCTGCTGGAGAGTGCTATGTACTGTGAAGTTTTTCCACCATAGGTATCATTTCACCACTATTTTTATGGAGACCCTCTGTTCTATGGGAACAAGAGAACTCATCCTAAGCTCATGGGACAGTTTCCCACACGAAAGTCTGGAGTGTCACTCTCTTTGCTATGAGCATCAACTGTATCATCTCTGTGCTGCCAGCCAGCAGCACAGCATCACGCTCTACATAATTGACTGTTCAATCTCTCTTGGCTGGGCTCAAATTCCTACTCTGGAATGCCAGCTCCAACATGCACTGAATCGCGTCTCACATTATTCCGACCCCTCAGTGAAGTACATTGTTACACTTTTACACTTGTTACCTAAGGGAGCTACACATCCTCCCAGCTTAAGTGCAAATTAGGGACACCCCATCACTGAATTGACTTGAATTCTCTGTCAGGGCATGGGAACTTTTTGTTCACTTCCTCCTCACTCCCTCGCAGTACTACTTTTTTAAAACTAGGACTATCCCCTCAAACTTTTGTCTATCTGCACTTGGTACTGGGAGGAGCTGTTCTCTCCCCAACTAAGTGCAAATTAGGGAGGCCCCAACACTGTGTTGAATTGAACTCTGACAGGGCTTAGGGAAGTTTTTGGTTTGCTTCCTTCTCGCTCCCTCTCTGCACTACCTTTTTGCCAAAGACTATCCCTTTTGTTAGGACCTGATCAGCTATTCATGCTGCGTCAGAAGAGAGGCTTTAAAACCTTTATAAACAACGCCCTTTTAACACCTGCAGGTTGCAAGACACTAAGACTTGAGGGGTCCTGGACATTGGGGTGCGATTAATGGGAAGATCATTTATGCCCCCCAAAACCTCTTCCCTGAGGCTGTACTGCTTATGGCGAGCGTGCTTTACTGGCTTGTTGGCTGCCAGGCCAATGAAAAGTCTGTGGGTCTCCCACAACAAGTCTTGTCAACAATCAGTATGACCTAGTAAGGAAATCCACGCTGCCTCTGGCTGCTCATTTAGGAGCTACAGCCCTTGATGACTGACTGTCCCACTGGGCAACTTCTAGTCAGTGTGCATAGCTGCAGAAGTGAGAACACCAACTTTCTCGCACCTAGGGTGAAGACCTCAAGAACACTTTCAGAATACATTCAAAACCACCTCGCCCAACCTTGATGTTGGGTCAGTTGAGATATTCCATGACAACACCACTTCTACCAGTGGAGTGGCTTCCCTACAACCATCTTTATATGGCAAAGGGGTTTCCTATTTGCCATCTTTGACACCCCCCCTCCCCGTGCTGTCTCAGGGGTTATCCAAGATTCTCCTAGTGAAGGTCTTTTGCCTGTCTCCAATAGCTACAGGTTAGGGGAGTTTCCCCATTACCCCCTTGCGAAGTTGCCTTTGGGCGACTGTTCTGGTGGCAGGCCCATCAAGGCAGGACGCGCCGCTTCGGCCCAACCCTCCCATTGCAGTCAGGCAAACCACGATAACGCCCTTAGAAGTGTAAGAAGCGGCGTCGACCTGTGGTTTGTCATTTTGATAGGAGCTGGCATGCCCACTCACCCCCTCTTTTTCCCTATCAATCGCCCTGTTTGGATATCTCACATCTTAGGGGAGATGGCCACTTGTAGGCCCTTCCTGAAGTGGAGATGATCCTGTAGGAGCCCCCGCCCCAAATGCTAGGGTCTTCCTTGGGATGAACCTGGGCTCAGTGCCATTTCCCGAACCTGAATCTCTGGCTATTTTCAGTGACTTCACACCATATGAGGTCATATATTAATAAAAAAGTAGTTGTCTCGATTCCTTTCATGATGGTTTGTGGCTTGTAGTTGACTACCATGTTTTCTCCCAGTATTTGTAGTTGACTACCCTGTTTTCTCGTAGTATGCGTAGTTGACTACCTTGTTTTCTCCTAGGGTTTGGCTGAGCAATAAAGTTGCTAAGGGCTTTCTTCTCTCATCAGCTGCTACATACAAAAAGGCATTTACCCTTCGCCAACGTATGCTCTGTTTTATTCAGAATCTGGAGTATTACATGCATTTTGAGGTGATTGAGAGAAATTGGCAAAATTTCCTTACCAAAGTTCAAAAGGTGAGAACAGTCTCGTGACAATGATACACTACTGCGCAATTTTACTTACACCATTAAAGGCTTTCTATTGGATACATACAAGTGGCATACTTGAAACTAGCAATGTGTACTTCTTGATAATTTGACTTTTATTCATTCCCACCAGGTAGAAACAGTGGATGCTGTAATTGCCTGCCATTCAGACTTTCTTAATGGGTGTATGAAGGACTGCATGTTGACTTCTCCTGAATTACTCCGAATAGTGTCAAAAGTCTCAAAGATTTGTGTTAACTTCGCCAACTTTATTTTGGTAAGATTGTTATAAGTGAATGAGAGAATTGAATGTATGGATGTTAATTTTATGTTTTCCTTGAATGAATTAGAAGCAGCTTCAAATTATTGAAATTGATTTATTTGTTCATGGAAACTTTATTCTCAGGAGGAAAATGGAGAAGGATATTTATTTAGATCCATCAGATATTTTGTTCCTTATCTTTGAACATACTCAGCAGTCAATATAAAGGTCACAGAAATTAAGCTGAAGCTGATCAAGTTAAAATTAATACTGCCCTAAAAATTCATTCATTCTGTAAAAATTGCAAGAGATAAAAAAATAATAAACTTGACAAAGCATAAAACCCATAAATCCTGAAATTTCCAGTGGCACCTACATGTACTACGCTTCAAGGTCTTGTAAAAGTTTGAATAGATTCTTATTCTCTGACATTTTTTTTTTCAGTTCTCATTTCATTTCACCACTGAGAGAAACATCTAAATTTTAATTGTTTGTAAATAAAAGTTACTTGAACATAACCATTTTTATGTTAAGTCATGCAAGCTCAGTGGTGTACAAAAAAATGGCTAGAAATAACAGTAACATTTCATTTGGTTAACACGTTTGTGGCCCATGACGGATATATCTGTCATCTGGTAGTTTCCTACCAGGCCCAATGCTTTATTTCTTAAATAGTTTTATCCTATTGAAATTTGTCAATGTCATTCTGTAATATATCCTAAGCAATGCTGATTTAAGCAATAAAATATGCATGCGGAAATATACGTCATGGGCCTATGGATATACTCAGTTTATTTGCTGGTCTATTGAAGGAAATATCCGCCGATCAATTTATAATGGCTATACTAAAAAAAAAAGACCTTTCAGAAAGAAGTTTTATTTTATAAAGAAGTGATGACAAAAAAGAAACTAAAAAATTTAATTTTATGAATTTTTCCTTTTTTATTATTTTAAAATCAAGCTGGAATCATTCTAATTATTCAGGTAATTCATCATATCGCTCCTATGCGTTAGGAGTGGAGTAAATGAGGGTTACAAGGAGTTACAAGGAAAGAAAGTACCCTGGGAGACCTTACGTTCCATTCAAAGAGGGTACCTGGTTTCCATCTGTTTAATATCCTTATTGAATATCTCCCCCCCCCCCCTACTCATTGCTCATTGATTCTGGATTTTCAGGGCACTCGCCAGATGGGCTCCTAATTTTTTATTTTTTTATCCAGATTCTCAGGAAATGTATCCATATGTGAGAATAAGTAATGCATTTCTGAAAGCAGTCAGCATATTGGTGACAAGTTCTGTGTAGTCCCTGGCTTTCTAGTTGCGAAGAAAGTTCTTCACAACCAGAACAAAAGCCTTATACATCCACTTCATTCATTGAATTTTCAAACTCTGGAGCTCTGATGAGCTGACAGAGTTGAGGACCGTCAAAGATGCCAGCTTTCAACTTCTCCGTGGTCAATACTAGAAAAGCATGGCACAATTAAGTGAATCAGCCACCATCCTTGTCCAGAGCTTTGGTGAACTGTTTGATAATGGCCAGCTTGATGGGCAATGGTGGGAAGAGTATCCTCTCTCGCTGTAGCCAGCCGAAAATCTAGACTAACCCCAATCAATCCAACCCACTTCCTACACTAATTCAGACATGAGAAATCGAAGGAGAATGAAACGGATTGTATATACAGTCCCTTTACTTACAAAAAAAAAATACAATAATAATTGCAAAATATGGGGTAAATATGCACACAACGAGCCTATTTGTATATAAATAAAACAATCCTATCTTGGAATCCTACCAATCGGAAATATATATACAAATACTAAAGAACAATCCTATCTTAAAATCCTACCAGTCGAAAATACAAAAGGTGAGACAACAAATACAAAAAGAAGAAACAACAAAAGGAGGAGTTATCTTACGTGGTACCACGGTTTACAATTTGCCAGCCCCCCCTAGGGGAAAAATCTTGCCTGCAGTCACTCTTGTGACAAAAATTGGGTGTGCGCGTCTTATGGGGCCTGGCGCCTCTGAGCTCAATTTTCTTCATGATCCAGTCACTTCTTTAGGCTATTAAAACCCTCCGCAATGAACTACTATTAGAAGAATTATCAAATTTTATTTAAATTTGTTCAAAATGTTTCTACTCCAGTCACTCTCTCTTACAAAATGCAGGCAATGTTTATTTATTTCTTTACTTTAGTGCTGTTTCAGAAAAATATTTTACATTTAGTAGCTGAGAAAGAAAAAAAACAACATTTTAATACAACATGAAATCAAATACATATGTACAAAAAGAAAATATAATAAAAAAAACCCATTCCCACTCACACACACATTCTTACAGAGGGAGGGAGAAGGTATTGGAAAAAGGGGTGGGAGAATGGCCCTTCATACACACTCACATTCGCTCCACCACATCGCTCCATTGTTAACCTGTATTAATCACTATGCGCAACGGTGTGCATCTGTACTATTGTACATGTCACCTGCATATGTGATGTCATCAGCGTTGGCCTGCAGTCTACTTGGAGTGGTTCTCATTTGTCATCCACTGGAGGGTTGTTTAAGATGATTCTTGCTCTCTAAGACACCAATTCCTCCCATATAGGCCAATTGGGCTGGGTTGTTAAAGCACATCTTAGCTTGTACCGGTGGGCCAAGTACGTGCAAATGATCACATTCTGGAAATTCTGATCCTATGGGGACTTTTCTCTTAACCTCCCAAGGCATTGGAAGGTCATAGTATCTACTTTCCATGCATTCTGTTCCTTTTTTACTTACCATGGCTACAATAGAGAGGAAAATTGGGCAACTGGAGGTGCAATGAGATCTGTCTCCAAGCATAGTCTCATCCTCCCTAGGTGTTGGGGAGGGTGAGGTCAAACTTGGCACAACTTCAACTGTTGGAGGGGTTCCCCTCTCAACATCCCCATTAGGCAAAGGTTCTTTTCCCCCTTTGCCATCTTTGAACCCGCCCTCAGCCAGCTACATCTCTGAAAAGGATGTAGCCCTCCCAATGCTTTCTCTTGGGCCCCACCAAACTTCTTCCAGCAGAGAGAGCAGTTTTCCCTCTCCTTCGTTCAAGGTTTCAGTGGTTTTCTCCTTACCTACTTATTTGGAGTTGCCCTTGGATGACTCCGTTTAGTAACAGCGGCAGTCCCCCTTTTCTATCAGGGGGGACTGCCAAGAGAGCAGACAGGAGGCTCAAAATTGACTGCTCCCACTGGTCGCAGTTCAATAGGGGCAACCGGCTTAGAGGAGCAAGAGAGAGCAAGGTCCATCAGCCATGCTCCTTACCATCCTGCAGGCATGCATATGACTTGCAGGGGGTGGGTTGGGGGTGCATGCCCCCCTCTCTTCCTTGATGTAGTTCAGGTTGCCGGCCCAATGGACTAAAGGCGATAGGAGGGAAGAGCCTTTGATAGGGATCTGTGATTCGTTGTGGGGGAATGGCCACATGGAGGTCTTCCTGAGATGGCCATGAGCCCAGAGGTGACACTTAGCCACAGATGGCAGGATCTTTCATGTGGATGAACATGGGCTTGGTGCCTACCACCAAACCTGAATCCACCCCTTTGCAGGTTTTTCATGTGCTTGTGCCCATGAAGATTAAGAGGGGAGGGACATCATCCTGCAGCTAGCCCCCTTTGACAGTTAAGACCCATTTCAGAGAAGGATCTTGCTGGGGCCGGTCCATCAAGCCTAGGGGTCCCTTCCAGGCGTGGAGAGAAATTGGTTCATTCCCCGCCCTCCTCTCCTAAAAAGAACGGGGGACACCCACCGCATCGTGGCACGGGTGCCGAGGCCCTTTCTACTGCTCCGAGATATGAACAGTAAACACCCTCTCTGGGGAGACTACTCGATTAATCCCAGGGATCAACTCCTTACCCACTTGATCGAGGAGCTGGAGATGGGTGTCCTAAATGTGGATAAGTATACGCATCACTGCCCGAGAACCGCTTCATTTTCCTGCCTTTGATCTATCTTTGTGCTCTCACCCTGATTTTAGGTGGGGGTTGGTCAATGATTTCCATGATAGTGATAACTCTCCCATTCAAATATTTGCTCAATTGGTGCCACCTGAGAGACCTGCAACGTGGTCTTTGGCCCGCGCATTGTGGTGTGTCTTTCAGGAAAATGAATGATTTCACTATCCCAATTGATGACTTTAGTCGGTGGACATTGCCGTTAAGTTCTCGAGACCCACCCTTACACTCTTTGTCACGTTTGAACGTGACATGCTCCTTGAGTCAGTGCGTGCTAGTTGGTATTGTTATGCCTACATGCGCTATAAACGCCACCCGAACGATTTCACTTTGGGTAAATTTCGTCGAGCTAGGGCCTGATTCATGTATGTTTCGAAGCACGCCCGCCGCTCTACATGGAGGGCATACGTGTCTTCACTTAACGGGAAGACCTCTCTAGCAAAACTGTAGAAGCGAGTCAAAAGAATTCGGGGCAAGTTCTTGCCCCGAATTCTTTTGACTCAGCGTCCGTGGCGGAATCCTTCGCGACCGCTTTATCCGCATTCTCTAGCCGGCATGCTCCTCCGTCCTCTGTCAGCATTCAATGCGCGTCGTGATGTCGCGGAAGGCCGCCGGCTGGACTTTACCTCCAGAGGTGGAGAAACCTTCAACGACAGGTTTACTCTGAGTGAGTTGCGTTCCGCCCTCGCTTCGTGCGTGGACACCACTCCTGGCCCGGACCATGTCGCGTACTCCATGCTTCGACACCTGGTTGAGCGAGACATGGCTTTTCTGTTAGATTTGTTCAACAGGATCTGGGTAGAGGGTAACCTCCCAGACTCCTTGCGAATGGCTATTGTGCTCTCTTTTCACAAACCAGCGAGAGATCACTCTACCCTGAGCTTTTTTCGACCAATCTTGTGCAAGTTGATGGAGAAATTGGTAAATGTTTGACTAGCCTTTTTCTTAGAATGCATAGTTCACCTTTCTTCTCGGTGCTTCTTCCTCAAGTTCCATTCCACATCCGACTGGAAAATGCCGTTTGCGAGGCCTCTCTGTCATACTTTTCTACCGATCTTTTGTTCATTCGAAGCTTGACTACTGATGCGAGTTTTATGCATCCGCAGCCCAGCGTGTATTGGGGAAGGTGGACTCAATCCACCACACCGGCCTTCGCCTGGCGACTGGTCCCTTCCGCACGTCCCTCATTGAGAACCTATTGGTCGATGCTGGGGACATGCCACTCGCTCTGCGCCGTTTATAGTGCACTTTTCGCCTGTACGCGCGAGCCCATCGCCTACCTCAATTGCTTAATGCTCTCACTGCGTCCGCAGTCGATCTCGACGGTGCCTATGCCGCCGAGAGACGCCAATTTTACCCTAAGCCATTTGGGTTTAGGGATAGAAAACTCTTTAGAGAGCTCGCTGTAGCTCGCCGGCCGGTAGCGCCTCTGGTTCTGCCCAGGACGCCACCTTTGACTATTTGGCACCACGCCTCTGCTACCATGTCATGAGCCAGTGGATGTCGAAATTATCTTCTGGGGTTCCTGTACATGACTGGGAGTGACTAGACCAGTTCCGCTCTTTTTCACTGGCTAATGGCAGGAGTCAGGGCTAGCTGGCAAAGATGGGAGATAGCTGAGGGGAACTTAAAGTTGCGTACCATTGCGCCTTGACTGTTCCCACGGACCTACCCCCCAATGCTGTAGCAGCTTCAGGTTGTTTTCTGTCATCTTTGAATTGGGTGCACTCATGGGATGCACCACCATTTGATGGAGGACTCCCCTGTAATGGCTGTGTTGTCCCCCGAAATGTTTGGCATATTCTTGTTGAATGTCCCAGTCTGGGTGATCTTCATGCATGTTATCGGCCCCACTACTGGAACGAGCAGGGTCGCTTCTGCTTGTCCCTTATACTCAGGATTGGTTTATCTACATCGGCTTGTGTACGATCTCACTACTTGGACGATGCTGGACTCTATTTTATTTGACTCTCTTTAGTGTTGCTCGCATCTGTTTTTGACTCTTAGATTTTAATGTAGCCTACTATTAGGCTTGTAATTAATTACAGCAACTTATGTGCGCTACAATATAAATGCTTTTTGTTTTGGTGGTTTTATACCTTTGGTTTTGTTTGTTTATATTTTATTCTAGTTGCATTAAGCTTTAAACTAAATATGCCGACTTTGTGCTCCTGTGGGCACTCACCAAATGAGTGCTTAAAAAAATCTGTTACAAGGGGAAGGTGGGGCCTCCCACTGATGCCGGAGCATACCTCCTTGCTTTTGTCTCTTGTTGTTTTTTTAGTGTAGCTTCGTGTGAGTGAGAATTTTGAATAGCCTAGTAATAGGTTGAAGTTTCAAATTCCATGACTTATGCCTTTCATGGCATTAGCCAGATGGGCACCTCTTGAAAAAAAAAGTCCAAGGGACCTTTGCATATGCTACCTCTTGCAATACATGGACAAGTCAAGTATCTATTGCTTGTCTTTTGTCCTCAGGAAAGGTTCATGCATCTGTGGAATAGTTTTTGTAGGAGGCTATATTTGTTAGCATTGTTCCATTTTATTTACCATATTTGTAGGTTTAAAAAAAAGAAGGTAAAAATAAGTTTGTAATTCTGCTGACTGAGCTCTTGTTGGTAGCCTCCATTAGAAAAACTAATATATATAGATTTTTTAATAAAAGCAACTCTCCTCTTCTTTCCTTACCTCATACTCTATCTGATCTCTCTCTTGCAACAGCAAATCTCCAAACATGATGCGTCTTTGCCTCTATTCCTCAAATCTGGGATATTATGAGGATAGCTATCCCAGCCATCCGATGTTTATTATATCTAACATAAGTGATAAAGATAATGCTTGATCCCTTATCTCCAGCAATAAAGTTTATCAACAATAGTATATTCATTTTTCTTTTACAAATTTCTCTTCAAAATTCAATCAATAAATTAATGAGTGATTTGAAGCAAACTTTGGCTCAAAAATTAGTTTCATGATTAATTTCTTGATCTGCCAAAAACAATTTATTAAAAAAAAAGGGTTTTTTTTTCTTTTTGATTGTTTATTGATCATTTTTTCTGTTTTGTTTTGTTTTGTTTTTTTCTCACTCCCATTCCCCTCCCTTCAGCGAATGAGGAAATACTGTCTTGAGGCTGAATCTGACTTTGATAGAATCACACTTGGAGAAAGGGAAGTTGAGGTAAAAACATGTGTAGCCGCTCCCTTCCATTTCCTTCGCATCTCTCTAAAATAACACCCTTGTCTGCTTCTTCAATTGATTTCTTGTGTTATAGAAATTTGATTTAGTAAATTTGAAGTGTTTCCCATATGTTTTGTGGATTTTTGAAAGCTTTATTTTTTTGCTTGTCTTACCCTTGTCATGGTTTGAGTTTGTAAGATATATTTATAACTGACCAATGTGGAATGAAGTTAATCAGAATTTTACTTAATTAATCCTTATGCTCTTTATTATCCACTAGTCATGGATAATGTTGCCCCCACATCTTGGTTCTCCATGGAGCTTATGCATTCAGGAGCCAGATTAACAAAGTCAACAGACCTAAGTCACGTCCTCTCAATTATTCTGACTTATGACCTTCAAACTTTGAATAATTCGCGGACTAACTTTGGAGGACTTTGGCAATCATATCATTTGAAAGAGAATGTAAAACAACATAAGGGTTTCAAATTTTTTTAAAATCGGCTAAATAGTTACGATGTTATTGCCAAAAAACTCTTGAAAAGTAAATTGTTTATTATCTAACCGACCAACCTATGGACCTACATAGTAACTTATAGTCACATGCATGCAACTAAAAATCTCAATGGTTACCATTTTCTTAGATCCTTACACTTTTTAAAGCTCTTCTGAAGAGGATTACTTGTTTTTTATTACAAGTACAGAATTAGCTTTTGAGCATCACAGACCATCTTTCAACCGAGGCTTGGAAACTAATTATGTACTAAATAAAAATATTCTCCTTTGGTTCTGAGCCTTGTCATCACAATCTCTTATTTCATCATTAATGCTGATTTCCTTTTCAAATGTTTTGAGGCATGGGGTTCCTCTACAAAAGCATTCATGTGTCAACTTGTGATTGTTAATGGGCCTTTGCACAAATTATTCCCTAAGGTGTTTTTTATTTTATTAAGAGAGTGATAATTGCTGCCCAAAGATTTATAATTTGCTCCTCTTACCCACTCTACTAGGGATAGTTTCTTATAGCCTCCCTGAAATGGGAGCTTTCTTCATTTGGGTTACAAGGGCTGGAAAGCTTCATGCCCCCCTACTCTTTAGTGTCAAGTAAAATACTTGACTGTACTTTTTGCAAATCCTGTTATTCGGGGCCAAATGTAGCATGTGTTACTATGTTGCATCTGACACCTGGAGAATAGTAATACTCACCACTACAGCCAGTACTTAGAGTATTTCCTCTCTCAGGTCCTCATTTGCTCCTCAACCTTCAATTCTGACTTCTTCCTCTATTAATATTCAAGACTTTACTAGCTACTTCCTTCTTGTCTCAGAATAGGGTATTATACCTCCATAAGCAAGTCCTTTTACCACTCACAGTTATCAAAAGACCAGTCTTGTGGTCCTAGGTATTGGGGCACAATTAATGGAGTTTCTATCCAAGTAAACCCTTTTCTAATGTTTCATGGGCTGACATTCTTTGGTGCCTAAGGTTTTACTACTTACAGTAGGTGTGCTAACTGCCTTGTTTGCTAAAAGGCCAACTGGGTCCATTGATTGGCCCCATTTAAATGTGAGGTCATTAGATCCTGGCTGTCCTGTCAACACCTAATAATGCTCATTAAGGAAAATCTCTTGCTACACAAGTAGGATCCCCATAGGAGGGTACACTGTGTAGACCTGGTACCTCGATGGGTGGCAGAGAAGACTGGGAACTTTTTGTTCAGGCCTATTGAGGCTTGCGTGTTTCCCCATTCTCTGTCTGCATCCTTTTGAGTAAAAGTGCTATTCTCTGCCCTTTCAATGGCGCCTTCTGCTGCCTCCTGCATGGGGTGTCAGCAGTCACCGAGAGGAATTGTTTATGGTTTACTGAGTAGATTTTCAACACTGCCTAAGCCTGGGAAAACATGCATTCTTCACAATGGGGTGCCGCTATACGTAGTAACTGGAAGCCAGATACACCCTTCCCCAGTGCTCCCAGGGTATGGTAATAGATCACCTACCCTACTTCTTAGTGTACCTGCCTATCCCCTTGTGACTGAAGGAACTATGAGGTGAGAAGTGTGCTTGGTTGCCTACTCACCTACTTCCAGTGCACCTATATTAGGGTGATGCAAAGTTCTCTCTAACAGTAACTTATTGCCCCAACTGACCCCAGCTTAGCTGCTCCTTCTTTCGCTAACATCCAATTTCGGTACCAACTCTCCTCCACTTCTTCAGTCCAGGGAGATACCCTATGTAGCCTGTTAAACTTGGTAACTGGGTGCAGATTAGGGAAACCCTATTCTTGGGTTGAGTTGACCTCTTTAACAGGGTTGGAGAAAGTTTTTCTGCTTCCTCATTCCCTCTCAGCATTCCTATTTTCTCTGATTATCCCTTCAACCCGAGAGGGTGTGAAGACCATCAAGACACCATGTTCAGTTAGCTAAACATGTACCTTGGTGGATTGCATGCCATGCACTTCTGCCGCCATCCACGGCTTCACCCCGACCCAGATTTGTTTCTTAATGGGGTGCGCCTGGATGTGGTTGAGTCGCACCGTTTCCTTGGTCTTGTATTCGACCGACGCCTCACCTGGGAGGCTCATATTCGCAGCCTTAGGGTCTCTTGTACCCGCGCCATGGACATTCTCCGTTCCGTGACGTTCAGCGCTTGGGGCGCTGATAGGGCTACCGCCTTACTTTTTTATCGATCCTTTGTTCGCTCGAAGCTCGACTACGGTTGCGAGTTTTATGCATCCGCAGCCGAGCGTTTATTGCGCAAGGTGGATTCGATCCACCACACCGGCCTTCGCCTTGCGACCGGTGCCTTCCGCACTTCCCCCATTGAGAGCCTGTTGGTCGATGCTGGGGAGATGCCACTCGCTCTGCGCCGCGTGCAGTGCATCACTCGCCTGTACGCGCGAGCCCGGCGCCTCCCTCAGTCGCCAACAGCTCTCACTGCATCCGCAGCTGATCTCGATGGTGCCTATGCCGCCGAGAGACGCCAGTCATACCCTAAGCCCTTTGGGTTTAGGGCCAGGAAACTCCTTCGAGAGGTAGATATAGCTCTCGGGCCGGTGGCGCCCCTGGTTCTGCCCAGGACGCCACCCTGGAGGGTACCACATTTGGCTATTTGTCGCCACGCCTCTGCTCCCAAAGCTTGTACTGCGCCGGGAGTATTGCGTTCGACCTTTTTGGAGCACACATCGTGTCACGCTGGTACCGTGCCAGTGTATACGGATGGCTCCAAGTCCCAAGAGGGGGTCGGCTTCCACGCCGTATCCCCTCTGTTTGAAGTCAGCGGGGCTCTACCAGGCGCTGCGTCTGTCTTCACGGCCGAGCTGGTGGCAATACACCACTCGGTACGGGAGATTACGCGACGTGCCCGGTTCGGAGACCGGATTGTGATCTATAGCGACTCACAAAGCGCCCTGAGTGCTCTCGGGGCATTGGAATCTCCGCATCCCCTGGTTCGCGATATCCGTGACGCCACGGTTTTGGCGAGCCGGGCAGATGTCGAGATTATCTTCTGCTGGGTTCCTGGACATGTAGGAATTGCGGGGAATGAGCGCGCCGATGAGGGCGCCAAAGAGTCCGCGAGGACTCTGCGACCGGACCAGCGTTTCGCTCTTCCTCACACCGACTACATGGCAGGAATACGGGCAGCTCTTCGGACTGCTTGGCAAAGAAGATGGGAGACGGTCGAAGGGAACTTAAAGTTGCGTGCCATTGCGCCGCGACTGTTCCCATGGACCTATCCCCCAATGCCGCGGCGGCTTCAGGTTGCTTTCTGTCGTCTCCGAATCGGACACACTCGTGTGACGCATCGCTATCTGATGGAGCGCTCGCCTGCGCCCTATTGCAACGACTGCGTTGTCCCCCAGACTGTTCGGCACATTCTTGTCGAATGTCCCAGTCTGGGTGATCTTCGCGCACGACACCTGTCCCGGTACCGGGATGGGCGGGGTCGCTACCGCCTGTCCCTTGTTCTCGGGATGAGTGCGTGTACTTTGACTGGTGGACTTATTGACTTTTTGGGGGAGGCCGGCCTTCTCCCTTTTATTTAACTCGATTTAATTGTTGTTGTTGTTTTTGTAATTGTTTTGTTATTGCTTTGTTATTGTTATTGTTATTCCTTTTTATTGTTTTCTGTTTAATTTTTTAAAGTAGCCTAAATTAGGCTGTTTGTTTACGGCAACTTATGCCTTAGTCGGCAGTCGCCAGATAGCCCCTTAATTAAAAAAAAAAAAAAAAAAAGATTGCATGCCATTCCAGGATACCTTAGTGCCAGGGTATGATAATAATAGATGATCACCCACTCTACTCATTAGTGGACCCAGCTATTTCGAGTTCTCTTTATTACATACCCTCCTACCCATTCCATCCTTGCTCCTCTATCCAGAGAAGTTCTGGTTGCCCATCTTAAGCTCGATGGGAGAGGTGTTCCTGCCCAACCCCTCTTTCTCAATGGAGGTCGGGTTGTGGCACAAATTACTACAGACCACATTGCTGAAGAGTCCTCCAGAGGTAGAGAACATTTCAACGATAGGTTTACATTCAGTGAGTTGCGTTCCACGTTCGCTTCATGCGCAGGCACCGCCCCTTGGCCTCATGATATCCCGTACGTCATACTTCGACACCTGAGTGAGCGAGGCATGGTCTTTCTGTTAGATTTGTTCAACAAAATCTGGGTAGAGGGTATCCTTCCAGACCACGGGCGAATCACTACTGTGCTTGCTTTACGCAAACCAGGGAGAGATCACTCTACCCTGGCCGGTTTCCTCTCTAACTTCCTGCATGTGGAAGTTGATGGAGAAATTGGTAAATGTTAGATTAGCATTTTTTCTGGACAGCGGAAGCCACCTATCTTCCGCAAGTTCCACTCACTAGAAAACGCCATCTGCCAGGCTTTCCTTCATAGACAGCACTATGCCACCAGTGTTTTTCGATCTGGAGGAGCCCTATGATAACACATGGTAATACGGTAGCATGGAAACTCTCTACACAATGGGGGCAAGGGGACACCTCGCAATCTTTATTTTAGAGGGGTTTTTGCGAGTTCATCAACTCTAACAAGTTCAAATGTAGTAGTTCCAGAGTGAGAGAAATTTAGGAGCAGAGGTGTGGGGGAAAATGTTTAAGCATGGTACCCTCCAGAGTGGCATCCTGGGCAAAGCCAAAGGCTCTACAGGCTCAAGAGTTACATTAATTTAAAATTAAAAATTTAAGAGCTCCTCTGGTGTCTGCCTACTTGGGCAAAATTCGCTGTAATTCATGCAAAGTCTAATACTAGGCTAGATTAAAAAACAAGCAAATAACAAAGATAAAAAGGAACAAAAATAAAATAAGCAAAAAAGCAACGAGAAGGAAGCATGCTCCTCCGGCGTCGGGGTTAGGCCCCCGCCGCAGGAACATACGACCTACAACAAAGCCAAATGAATTGGAGGAGACCAGCCTTCTCCAAACATACAGTCCGTGAGTCTGTGTACACGAATTCGTCCCGAGTACAAGGGACAAGCGGTAGCAACCCCGCTCGTCCCGGTACCGGGACAGATAACGTGCGCAAAGGTCACCCAGACTGCGACATTCAACAAGAATAGGCCGAACAGTCTGGGGGACAACGCAGTCGTCGCAATAAGGTATCGACGAGCGCTATATCAAATAGCGGTGCCTCCCAAAAAGCGTGTCCAGTTCGGACACGACGGAAAGTAACCTGAAGCCGTCACGGCAATGGGGGTGAGGACAGACGCAACGATTGGCAGAGCCCCGTTGACTTTAAACAGAGGAGTTACGGCGTAAAAACCGGCCCACTCTTGGGACTTGAAGCCATCGGTATACACTCTCACGGTTCGAGGTGACACGAAGTGTGCTCCAAAGAGGCAGAACCAAGAGTGCCACCGGCCCGAAAGGTACACCGAGCTCTCGACGACATAGGCACTCTCGAGATCGACTGTGGATGCAGTGAGAGCTATTGGCGACTGCGGGATGCGCCGGGCTCGCGCGTACAGGCGAATAGTGCACTGTGTACGGCGCAGAGCAAGTGGCATCTCCCCTCATCGACAAGTACACCTCAATGGGGAACGTGCGGAAGGCACCGGTCGCTAGGGAGGAGGCAGATGTGGTGGATTGAGTCCACCTGCAATACACGCTCGGCTGCGGATGCATAAAACTAGCATCCGTAGTGGAGCGTCTAACGAATAAAAAAAGTAAGGCAGTAGCCCCATCAACACCCCAAGTGCTAAACTTCACGGAACGAAGAATGTCCATAGCGTGGCTACAAGGGATCCTAAGGCTGCGAATATGAGCATCCCAGATGAGGCGTCGGCCAAAAACAAGACCAAGGAAACGGTGCTAATCCACCACTTCCTGGCAAATCCCATTTAGAAACAAGTCTGAGTCAGGGTGGAGATGTGGATGGCCGAAGAAATACTCCACCTTAGTCTTGGTCATGGAAAACCTAAACCTGTACGGTTTGGCAAAGCGAAAGATGCGGTTCAATGCCTATTGGAGTCGATCGACGCTCCAGAGTTGGTATCTGGGACACGTCGAAAGAGATAGAAAGGTCGTCCACGTAGAGCGTAGGGAAAACATCTTCAGGTAGCACCAAGGTGACAACATTGATGCTCCGGGCAAAGAGTGTGACACTGAGGACACTTCCCTGTGGGACACCTTCTCCTACTCAATCGGGTCCTCTCTTTCCCAATTGAGCAAGAATTTTACTCTGTTGTAGGTTGTATGTTCCTGTGCCGGGGCAGGGTGGTACCCCAGATACCGGAGCGTGCTTCTTTCTTGAGCCTTTGTTCCTTTTTATCTTTGTTATTTACTTGTTTTTTAATCTATCCTAGTATTAGGCTTTGCATGAATTACAGCGAATTTTGCCAAGTAGGCAGTTACCAGAGGAGCTCTTAAATTTTTATTCGTAAATCGATGTAACTCTTGAGCCTGTAGAGCCTTTGGCTTTGCCCAGGATGTCACTCTGGAGGGTACCATGCTTAAACATTTTTCCCCACACCTCTGCTCCTAAATTTCTCTCACTCTGGGACTACTACACTTGTTAGAGCACACCCTGGTGTCATGCCAATGTACACCTTTCTCTGAATACAAACGATGTCGGCTTTCACAATTTGTCCCTTTTGTATGAAGCTGGCTGGACTCTACTGGGGTCTGCATCTATCCTCATGACCGAACTGGTTGCAATATACCGCTCAGTGTGTGAAATTACATGATGTGCCCCGATTGCCCTCAAGGCTATGGAATCTCCGCACCCCCTTGTTCACAGTATTCCTGTTGCGAGCTGGATGTCAAGATTGGCTTATGCTGGGTTCCTGACTTGTAGGGATTGCAGGAAATGATGCCAAACAGTCCCCACTCTGACTACATGCCAGGAATCAGGTCAGCCCTTTAGGGTACCCTGCAAAGAAAATGAGATATGGCTATGCCATCATGCTGCAACTTTTCCCGTGGACTTACCCCCCCCCCCCCATCCCAATGCCTCGTTGGCTTCATGTCACTTTATCTCCCTCGTATATTGGACATACTGTTGCAGTTCCATCTGATGGAGACCTGAACCTTATTACAGTAACTGCTTGCTCTCCCAGACTGTCCTGCGCATTCTTGTTGATTGCTCCAGTCTGGAGATCTTCACACCTTACCTTTCCTGGTTCCAGTCACAAGCTGGTTTTCTACTGCATGTTCCTTGTAACTAGAACACATTCATGCCCCTTCATTTGTGGACTCTTTGGAGTTCTTGAAGAAAACTGGACTCCTCCATTGTATGCAGTTCTTTTGAGGTTTCGTGTTCATGCTCTGGCCCCTGAGTGAGAGAGCCTCCTTCCAGCACCTGATCATGTTTTTCATTTTTTGTTTCCCCTAGTCGTAATTGTGTTTTTCTTTTGCATGGGTTTTTGTTTTGTTTAGTTTATGTTTTTGTTTTTTTAAATAACCTTCCTTAGATTAGCGCATCCCCCTCCCTTAAAAAAATTCCTTCAGGAACCTGCCAATGCTCAAGATACATTCACAAAGTTAGAAAAAAGTCAGCAGATGTAGATGTTGCAGTATTGGTGTATCTCTGCAAGAACTCTGTCTGGTTATTGGAGTTCATCAAGACATGGCATAGGGGCAGGTCCATAAGCTTGTCACTTTAAACTACTACTCATCAAAATTAATGATACTAAGGGAAATAGATGAAATAATATTAATCTTGCATAATAAA
Organism: Ceratothoa steindachneri; assembly: GCA_963969495.1. Classification (NCBI taxonomy): domain Eukaryota; kingdom Metazoa; phylum Arthropoda; class Malacostraca; order Isopoda; family Cymothoidae; genus Ceratothoa; species Ceratothoa steindachneri. Next base: position 9,381,055 of record OZ018324.1, read on the forward strand.
AAATATTTTGGCATCATTCAATTACTAATAATAAAGGGCAACTTCTGGTTTTCTCATCACTCTTGAGTAGATGAGGATCTTTTGTCTTAAACTCTTACTATGATTTACTTTACTCACCAGTCACCTGAGCCAGAGTCATCCACAAAACCTGAATTGAGTGAGAGTTTTGAACAGACAGTGGCACGACTAGACCTACAGTTCACAGCAATGCTCATCACACTCGTCAACAAAATTGCAGACATGGGACGGGAGAACTACAATGATGCACTCATCCACGTCCTATACAGGTTAGTGCATTGTAATAAATTTTGTGGTAGTGACACAAACTGCTTGTCCAAGCATAAAGAGATGATCAAATGCACCCAACTAGACCTTTTTTTTCAATTATTATTATAATACAGTTGTAGAGAAATGGCTACATTAAGCATCCTGGAGGAGTATAGGTACATTAAAGCCCCTCCCCCTCCCTCATGAGGAGAAGCGTGGAAAAGGTAGCCCGCGAATAACCATAACTGCTTACCCTGTTTGATCTCCCCGCCGCTTTGGGCAGTTGGAGCTAACATCTGTTTTAAGGCGACCACATAAGGTCCTTAAACGACGCTCTAACGATCCAATTACCTACGAGACCCATAAACCCATGGTTATGAAAAAAAAGCGGTGCGGTCACGAGCCTCTAATTAGCGAGCCGACTTGGGCACCCCAGTGCCACCCTCGGCAATTCTCGCTCTTCCCAGATGCGAACTCACCCTTCGCCTCCCCTTCCCCTGCCTCTGTGGTCTGGTCACTTCCCCCTTTAGATGGGGCGGTATTCCGCCTATAAATAAGCCCCGCAAAGAAAGAGAGAAGATTAGAAGTCGATAGGCAACGAGGAGGATCAGTTCGTGAAAGATCGATCCTTCAGCCCGACAAGAAAATGAGAAATCGATACGCCAGAAGAAGGATTAGTTCGTGAAGATCGATCCTTCAGCCAGACAAGAGGATTAGAAGTCGATACGCCAGAAGAAGGATTAGTTCGTGAAGATCGATCCTTCAGCCAGACAAGAAGATTAGAAGTCGATACGCCAGAAGAAGGATTAGTTCGTGAAGATCGATCCTTCAGCCATACAAGACTATTTCCGTGAGAAACAATAGGATCAGATTGAGAAAATCGATCCCCCCTTTTCGGGCCGTATTAACCTAAATAGTCAAGCTTTTTTTCGGTGCCATACCGAAGAATCCTTTACAGACTGTGAAGAAGTCTGACTGAAGAAAAGCAAAGCCGCTCACACTCGAGTGACTCTCACATCTCAAGCTCCATAAGTGAGAGGAGAAGAACCCAGCCCCAACGAGCTCCCGTTCTTTAATTACGTTGAAGAATCAGCCCCCTCCTCGACGAAATTTCAACCATCGGCCACAACACTTTAAAGCGAGAGATAAGTCCTCCAGCGACATCCGGCATTTCCTAATACCTCCTGTCATGTAAGTTAGAAAGAAGAAGTTTAGTACGTCTCACGTTTTAAAGGGGAGTAGAAACCATTGTTCGTGAACCTAAGTCATATTTGCTTGTAGACGAGAGTACGTTAATTTAATGTTTAACGCTAATCAAATAGAGTCGCGATCAAAATACTAATCGGCAATTGGTATGTTTATGGGTAGCCTATTTGTTTAGTTTTGTCATCGTATCCGTGCGAAAGGTCTAGATGCCAAAGATAGAAATATGTTAACTGTTGGTTTGTTAGAGTTAAGTGTTTCATTTAAAATACATGTTTATTTTGGTATATAGCTGGTGTTTTCTCTTATCCTTATGTGTTTAAATAGCTCTTCCTTAAGAACAAAACTACAGAATTAGCACTCTTAGAACAAAGCCTACTTCATCATAGAAGTAACTCACGCACCACAAAGCATACCGCTACAAAAAGGGTGTCAAAGAGTATAGTGATCAAAAACAGAGGGCCATTCTACGACAACAGTTATACACTCCTGTATATCCCACCTCAGATCCCACTCCCATCTCAGGGGAAGATTAGTAGAAATAGCATTCATAGCTGATGTTTTTAATTTGGACCAGATGTTAATGTGAATCCAATAAAGCTGCCTTTAATTAATGTGGTAAACTGAACTCTGCTTCTTTTAACCAGAGTGATTCATGCTTGAAAAAGAAGGGCTCACCATCCAGGCTGCAGGCTCAATTTTGTTTAGAGAGGATGAGGAGATAATATACTGCCGCAGTCTCCCAACAGGGGGGGACGGGGGCCCTATGTATCCCCTCCTTGCCTGTCATTGAGTTGACTTGAAGTCTATGATGGGGCCTGGAAAGTTGTTGGTTTGCTTTTCCCTCACCTTCTCTCAGCACTACTTTACCTTTTTTTTATTATTATTAGCATTATTTATTTTTTATCATTATTTATTATTATTATCATTTTGTAGTATTTATTATTATATCTATCCCCTCAACATCTTCTACCCGCACTTTGTACTAGGATGACTTTTTTTTCACCTGGACATAGCTTAGCCTGGTAGTTATGGTTACTTAATAGAATGCATGCCATCCTGGGATCATCTAGCACCAGAGTATGATGATAATAGGTGATCATCTACCCTATTTTTAAGTGGACCCGCCTACCCCCTTCGAAACTTGCTCTTCTATCCACAGAGTTTCTGGTTGCCTGGTACACTTCTTATGAGCTTTAATCAAGTATTAGTGTATACCATGAGCTTCCTACCTTCTGGGAGGGCCGAAAGCCTGCTTGCTGGCTCGGGCTAGTATTAGATACAGTGTGTATTGGGCCTTCGATTCTGCTCACCTTCTTTCAATACACAAAGAAGGTGGCTACGCCCCCAACATCCTTTATGGTTAAAGCTGAGTTAGCAAATCCCATCAACACTCGACCTGTGGACTGAGTCTCTGTAAAAATGATCACATTCTGGAATTTTATCATCTTATGGAGACTTTTCTCTTAACCTTCCAAGTCGTTAGAAAGTAAGAATGGTACTGCACATGGGATCCACATCCAAGCTCGGCCTCGTCTTCCCTAGGTGTCAGGGAGGAGGAGGAGGTGACATGAGACACCCTTTGGACTGTTGGAGAGGCTTCCTTCTCAGCATCTGCATGCCGCAAAGGGGCTTCCCACTTTGTCATCTTTGAAGATGCTCTCGGGCAGCTCTACCTTTTAAAAGGAGGTGGCCTTCCCTGGTGTTTTCTCATGGGCCCCCCCTCCAACCCTCTTCAACCAGAGAGGAGACTTATTTCTCTCCTAGGCCTATGGGGGCAGGCGTTTCCCCCTCACCCCCTTTTTTGTGGAGTCGCACATGGACGACTCCATCTTATGCCCAATGTAGTTCTCTCTTTTCTATGACAGGTGACTACTTCCAGTTGGAGCGACTCTATAGAAGACCTGCACATCTTTCCGGCCTGAGTGCAAATTAGGGAACCACGTCACTGGGTTGATTTCAAGTGTCTGATGGGGTTTGGGAAAATTGTTGGGGCACTTTCCCCTCTCCCCCTCTCAGCACTATTTTTCCTTTTTATTACTACTAATTATCATTCTCATTATTATTTAATAGTAGTATTTATTTATTATTATTATAATTATCCATTATTAGTATTTATTATAATTATTACACTGGGTTACAAAAAAAAAGATTTTGTAAGTTTTTTCAAATGGTTTAGGAGAATTTTGCACTACTGAATCCCTAAATGACATCCATTTCTCCAATCTGGTCAGGTTTGGGGGCTAAATTGACCTTTAAAAAATCTGATATAAAACATTTTCTCACACAATTTATTAATTAAATGTTACAAAAAATGATTAGTGTACATTGATAAAGGTAAGTACATTTTAAATTGGATATTGGGTATCATTGTTCATAATTCAGATCGTGAACTTCCATTTCTTCAAACTCCTAGAATGCTCAAAAAAGGCATCACTACCATGGCTTGTCGAAAACTAAATCATGCAGCTACTACTTATAAAGGAATCACCATCATGGCTTTTCAGAAACTAAATCATGCAGCTACTGCTTGAAAAAGCATCATTGTCAAAAAACTCAACCATGAAATATGCACATCAATAATATAATATTTACACAAATGACATTACAATAAATAATTTGCCCCACTACCTCATAAAAAACCATGACAACCCACTCTTCCTATATCCAACCTGCCCTTGAAAACATTTAAATTTGGACAGCTTATTGTCTCCTGTAGTAAACCATTCCAGTAATCTACCACTCTTTTGGGAAAAAATTACTTTATCACTTCCAACCTATACCTCTGTTTTTTAATTTTCAAGTTGTAGCCCCTCGTCCCCACTGAGCACTAATTTATCTATTTTATTATGATTATTATAATTCTTATTTATTTTTATTGTCATTATTATTATTAAGAGTATTATTTATTATCATGGGCTTCCCCTCAACCTTTTGTCTAACTTCCCTTTGTACCAAGAGGACTGTTATCAGAAATATTTCTACATTAAAAAAGAAGAGTGTAAAGGGACTTGATTGAAGTCTTCAAGTGGGTAAAAGTTTATAATAAGGGAAACATATGTAGGTAAAGTTCTTGTTTTTGCAAACAGGATAGGACATGTAGCAATGGGTTTAAGCTGGATAAGTTTAGATTTAGGAGAGAGATTGCTAGAAATTGGCAAAGGTGGGCATTCCGCAATTTAAGTCTGCCAATCTCTAATCCGCTACTAGTGGACTAACATCAAATTTGCGGATTAGTGTTAGTGAGAAATTTGAAATATTAGCGGATTTGTAGTTAGCAGAATGCCAAAATTATAGTCCGCTAATGCAAACTTTCAAAAAAGGACAACAATGAAATTTCCGGGAAATTCAAAAATATTATTGAAAGTGTGAAGAAATTTCTACATTAGGGTGACCAGACGTCTCGGATTTCTCTTCAGGAAATCTGCCCGCCTTATTCTAGATCTGCTTGATGCGTAACCAGTCTACGCAGGTGGCAGGCTTCATGGGCGGAATATTCAAGAACTGTCTGTTGTGCAGTCGGCCAGTCCCGGCAGCCTGCAAATGAGACAGTTTACATTAACTCGAGTCTTAAAGACGTAGTGAGGATGAGGAGGCCCCCCGCCCAGCTTGGGCTCTGACATCCTCAAGTTCAAGCGGTCATCCCTGACTGATAACTTTGAGAAGCTGGTGTTTGTTAAGAATGGACTAAAAATTGATTAGTGGAATAGCGAACTAACAAAAAATTAGCGGGTGCCCACCAGTGGAAATTGGTTTACAATTTAAGTGGTAGATGAATAGAATAGGCTTACTAGTCATGTGATAGAAGCGTCCCCCCTCTGGATTTTTAAGAATGGACTGGATAGATTTATGGATGAGGATACGAAGTGGCACTGAACTGGTTGATAGGAACAGGAGCTGCTTTGTAAAGACTTGATTAACCTTTTGCTGACTCCTTCTTTTCTTATGTTCTTAGGGCAGAGCTCTGTCCGCAAGTCATGTTACCTTGGTGAACTGCATGCTATCTAAGATCACCTAGCACCGGGCTATGATAATAATTAGTCATCAGCCACCCTACTCGTTACTGGACCCGCCTACCTCCTTCCAAACTCGCTCTTCTATCCACAGAGGTTCTGGCTGATCGGTGCACTTACGTCCTTTTATCGGTCCTTAGTCGAGTCGAGTATGGGTCCCTGTGAGATTGCTACCTACTACGAGTGCCGAGAGCCCGTTAGCTAAGGCAAGTATTAAGTACGGGGTGTGTTAGGGCGTCGACTCTGCTCCCCTTCTTCCAATACACACATAAAGCGACTGCGCCAGGACCTTTCCTTATGGTTAAGGTTCGAGGACAATTTCGCCTGAATGGCGGGTTGAGTTTTCAAAGCCCAGCCCATCTTAGTTGGATCCCTGGACCGAGTATGTGTAAATGATCACATTCTGGAATTCTCTGATCCTATAGAGACGTTTCTCTTAACCTCCCAAGACATTGGGAGGTCATAGTATCTACTTTGGTGACAAAGTAGATACAATAGTGGAAAAGTGCATGGAAATCCACCTCCAAGCGCGATCTCGCCCTCCCTAGGTGTCAGAGAGGACGAAGGAAATCGAGACACCCCTTCAACCGGTGGAGGGTCTTCCCTTTTCCCATCTTTAGAGCCGCCCGCTGGCAGCTCCACCACAGGAAAGGATGTGACCCCCACGTGCTTTCTCAGCGGCCCCTCTAACCCTCTTCTACCGGAGATGAGGTCTACTACGCCTATGGGTGCTTTCCCCCTCATCCCCTTCTTTGGAGTCTCCTCCGAATTGGCGATTGTCAGACGAGACTCCTAGATTAAAGAAATAACTAATTACACGCAGACTGTTCGTATTCATATTTGTCTCATTTAGTGTAAGCATCTGCAACCAACTCCTTTAAATGCATTTACTCCATCATTTCCTGCACACCCACTCTATTCACACACCCCCTCCCTCTCTGGGATCTTTTCTTCAGGGGTTGTTCCCAGAGAGGCTCTGGCCTTCTCGTGGTGAGGGGGTCAGCCCTGGGCCCCTTAGGAGACCCATGGAGCTGTCAACAAGACTTTTAACATGCCCCTCTTTCTTTCCTCCTCTATTACGCTCTTCCACTGCCCTTTATTTCCCCCTCTTCCTTCACCTATCTAGTGGTCCTTATCGATACCCGACCTCTGCTCGTTTAATGGATTGATTCCGAATTGTTCTTTCATGAAGGTAAAGAGGCTGGGCATCTCCACCGCCATCGTCTACCGCATGCCCAAGGAGAAGCCCATCGTTGGCCCCTTTGCTCCGTGCGTAGGAGAACTCGAGCAGCCTCTTAGGTTTCAAAAGATGGTGTGGTGGATCCGTATCCATTCTCCAAGAGGACATACCGGACGTAACTTATTGTATAATTGCAGTAGTGCCGGGCCCTTGTAGGCCTCCATGGTGGGGAGCCCCGAGTGAGAATGCGAAGTTTCTTTCTTTTTGCAATGGCTAACCATAAACCAAAAACCTCCCCTTCTCGTAAGGGTTTTCGTGCCGAACGTTCCTTAGCTCCCCTTTCAGCCTTCCCTCGCTCGTTGGACCCCTATTCCAACGAAGTAGACCCAAATCTAGATTATCCTCGCTTTCTTGTCATGAATTCATCATCCGACATCCCACTTGCAAAAGTCGATGCGTTTGACGTCAATGAGTCCCGCTGTGGTGAACCCCGCCGGATGTGGTCAAGAGGAAGTGGTGATGTTGTAGTCGAGGTGTCATCCCTCTCAACACAACCTTGTGCGAAATTTATCTTCGATAGCTGAAATTCCAATAACTGTCTCGCCCCATCCGCGTCTGAATTTTGTCAAAGGTGTGGTCCGTTCAAACAAACAAACAAACCCGCCTTCAGAGTAAGCTCAGTACCCAACGTGTCACACACGTACACAGGGTAACTAAAACATTAGGCTCCACTAAAGTCCCAGCATATTAAAGCTGGGTACCTTCGTGTCCCGGTAAGTCCCTACATCGAACTACCCAGACGCTGCTTCAATTGCAATCAATTTGGACATGTTGGCCGTGCCTGTCGGCACCCTCGCTCCTGCGTGAATTGTAGCTCTGACTATCATGGCCCCGAATGCATGAAAAAACACCGCTGTGCCAACTGCGGAGGTACCCACAGTGCTGCGTCAAAACTCTGCTCTATACTTTTATATGAAAAGGAAGTGCTCTCTTTGCGCGACTCCCTACGTCTAGATATAAGAGAGGCCAGCCAGCGTGCCCGAGCACAAACCTCGCCACTCGGCCGACTCTTCTCTGACGTTTTACGTGACGCTGGACGAAACCTACCATCACGCGCGAGTTCCGACCAGCCTGAAGCACTTCACCCTAGATCTACTCGCAGCGTCGAAAACATTCAGAATATGCAGTCGAAGCATCGCTCTCACACCGAGATAACCAATGTAGCCCCCCTCTCTCCATCAGCTCTAGCTGGGAGAGACGCTCAGGGTGAGACACTTGAAGACATCAGACGCTATTTGAAAGAATCCTCAAAATCGACTAGTGAAGGTTCATCCACCTGGCCCCGAGACCCAAAGCCCAGGGGTAAGAGGAAGGATTCCTCGCCTGGGTCATCGACCACCAATAAGCGGGCAGCCTCTGGAGCTGACTCGGCCGAACCCCGAGAATCTTCAATGGACTCCTCTCCTATGGTTGAACATTCTATGCCCTTAAGTCCCTCCCGCCCTTCACAAGACTTAGGCCCCATCCTGATCCAAACGATGGCAGATATACACCCAGCTCCACACACCTCGCTCAGATCACCTGTTCGTTCCGCTTACCCTTCAACCCAAGATCCGATGAAAGCAGTTGATACTCCAACATCACCAATCGCGGCGGTTGGACCATCTCCTCAGACACCGAAAATACCCTCGACCCATGAATCCGGATCTACCGGCCGAAAATCCCTTCTTGATCTTCCTTTTCCGCCAGGTTGTGAGCCCGAATTACAATCAAGGGCCTCGGTCGGTTCTCCAAAACGCATGAAAAAAAGCCCCAGTTACTGCTCCATCTAGGATCTCTTCCCCTGCAAAAGCAGGCTCCTCAAAATCAGCTCTCTGTCTCCCAAGCTCTTTGGGACGAACCTCAAATCCAATATCGGCCTCAAAAGAGAAAAAGATATCCACAGTGGTATCTAATCGTCACACATAATATCTTCCATTTTACAATGGAATTGTCAAGGCGTTCTTCCAAAGTGGGAAAAACTCAAAATTCTTTTGACGACTATCCAACCCGCTGTTATTTGTCTTGAGGGGAATAAACTGGGTATACGGCCCTTTCCGCCGGTACCCGGCTTTCTCACTTTCAACTCTATTGCTCCTGCTGGAAGCCCCTCTCATGGTGGGGTGTCAATCATGGTATCTTCATCCCACCATGCTTCTCCCATCTCCCTACATACTACCCTCCAAGCTGTTCCCGTTAGGGTTTTTCTTACTAAGCTTTTTACCGTTTGTTCTATTTACCTACCCCCTTGTTTATCATTGTCAAGACCCGACCTTTTAGAACTTATAGACCAGTTGCCCTCCCCATTCTTATTACTAGGAGATTTTAACTCCCGTCACCCATACTGGGGTGACATCACTCGAAATGCCAAAGGCAGTGTTTTAGAGTCTCTTTTATTATCTGACTTTCTTTGTGTCTTAAATACTGGCGATTTTACCTCTTATCATGTCCAGACGGACTCTTTTAGCTGTGTTGACCTGTCTCTTTGTTCCCCTGATTGCTTCACTGAATTTCGATGGTCAATTCTTGACGATCTCCATGGGAGTGACCACTTCCCTATTGTCTTGTCGGCCCTTCAAGTTAGCCCTCTTACAACCATGCCCCTTAAGTGGGACTTAGACAATGCAGATTGGGAAGGTTTCCAAGAGGCGTCTTTCACAAATGCATCCTTGGGGACCTTCAATGGAGTGGACGCGGCAGTAGAATACTTTACATCGACTATCTACAATGCAGCAACACAGACCATCCCACGGAGGCGACCTGCCACGGGCCGCTCAACTGTGCCCTGGTGGACCTCGACGTGTAAAACAGCTATCAAAAATTACAAGTTAGCCCATGCCCGATTCCGAAATAACCCAACTTTGTGCAACAAGGTCGACCGAAACCGAGCTCCTGCGCTTCGCCAATGAACCCTTCGTCAGGCTCGCCGAAATTCATGGCGCCGTTACGTTTCATCAATGGGCTCTATGACACCTACTGCTAAGATCTGGAAGAGGATTAATAAGATCAGGGGTCGTTATGCTAATTATCATACCCCCACACTCAACTTAGACGGTTCCTTGGAGAATGACGACCTGGCGGTCAGCAATGCTTTTGCTGGCCATTTCCGCGCAGTCATCAGTGTCAGCCGTTACGATAAGGCTTTTCAATCCTACAAATCAAAGGAAGAATCTCATTCTCTCAACTTCACAACAAAATCTAACCTTCCGTATAACGCTCTATTCAGCATCCATGAGCTGCATAGCGCTTTGTCCCTTTGCAGATCTACTTCCCCTGGCCTTGATGAGATCCATTTCGATAGGATTCGGCACCTACATCCACACTCTACTCTCTTCTTACTTGATTTGTACAACCTTATATGGGTGAAGGGTTTTTGCCCGTCATCATGGCGCATTGGGATCATCCTTCCCTTTGTCAAACCGGGCAGGGACGAGTTGGATGCAGATCATTACCGCCCTATAGCTCTCACCAGCTGTTTGAGTAAGTTGCTGGAAAAAATGATATTGGAGCGCCTAAACTGGTTCCTAGAAACCAATCACCTTCTCTCTCCATTTCAATGTGGCTTCCGCAAAGGTCATAGTACCCTTGACCTACTAGTAAGTTTCGAGGGATCGATCCGGAAAGTTTTCTCATTAAAGCACCGAGTCCTGGCCATATTTTTCGATATTGAGAAAGCCTACGACACAACATGGAGATACGGCATCTTGAAGGAGCTATACGTCTGGGGGATGAGAGGCCTTTTACCTTCACTTATTCAAAGTTTTTTAGCATCTCGATCATTCAAGGTACATGTTGGAGACGCATACTCTGACCTGCAACCCCAAGAGGAGGGAGTTCCTCAGGGCAGTGTTTTAAGTGTCTTATGTTTTATAATTGCCATCAATGATATTATTTCGTCTCTCGCAGAGGGTGTATCGGCAACTCTGTTTGTCGATGATTTAGCACTATACTGTTCCTTACCTCGCCTTCCATCAGCAGCGCGTCGGCTACAACTGGCGGTCGATGCTGTATCCAAAAGAGCACAACTTAAAGGATTCCGCTTTTCCACGAACAAAACCAAAGCAATGTATTTCCACCGAGGCAGAGGGGTTCTTGTTCCGCCATCTATCTCCCTACAAGGCGAAGATATAGAGTTTGTCTCCGAGTTTCGGTTCCTTGGCGTAACTCTCGATCCAAAGTTATCCTGGTTACCACACCTACGCTGACTTCGAACAGGCTGTCTGCGGGCTCTAGACATTTTGAAAGTCCTCTCACACACTTCGTGGGGCAGTGACCGACAAACATTGTGGACATTATACACAGCCCTCGTCCAATCCAAATTGGATTATGGCTGTCAAATTTACTCATCGGCTTTCCCTTCAGCCCTCAAAATACTGAATCCCATTCGAAACCTCGGAGTTCGCCTTTCTAGTGGAGCCTTCCGTACTTCTGTCAACAGCCTTTACTGCGAGAGTGGGGGTACTCCCTTTGCCCTACCATAGACTTCAAATCTGCATGCGATACCTCTGCCGAGTACAGTAAGCCCCTGTATCAGAGGTCTACAGATGCCTGTATGCTGCCGAATCAACGGCGGCATATGATAAGTTGCCATCTTTACCCCGCCCTTTGAACCTTCGCATAGGAGATCATCTCTCTAACCTGGGTGCTCCACGGGTCCTTACCCTTCCATCCTTACTGACCCCTAGTTGGCGTGCTCCTCTCCACACAGTATGTACCAACATGTGGAGCCTGGAGAAGTCCTCTATGGACCCTCGCATCATTAAGAGCATGTTCTTAGAGTATTCGATCTCACACAAACAATGCTGCCCACTATACACGGATGGCTCTAAGTCGGACGGTGGCGTGGATGCCACAACCACCTACCCAAGAGGAGAATTCCTAACTCTATCTTTGCCGCCAGCAGCATCCATTTTTACCGCTGAACTTTCAGCAATCCTTCTAGCCTTTAGACTCATCCAAATTTTACCTTTTAGTGATTTTGTCATTTTTTCCGACTCAAGGAGTGTCTTACAGTCAATTAGATCTTTTAATGTGCCCCATCCTTTAGTCACAGAAATTTGCAACTGGCTGATCCAAAATGCGTCCTGATATAGAATTATTTTTTGCTGGGTCCCTGGGCATGTGGGGGTCCTGGGCAACGAGAAGGCTGATCGGCTGGCCCGCTCAGCACATTCTGTGTCCCCTGAGAACTCGGCTCGTCCTTTTAGGGACTACTTTCCTTCAATAAGAAAATATTTTTTTCAACTGTGGCAGAATGAATGGGATGACTGTTCATCATCCAAACTATACAAAATTAAAAATTCTATTCGCTCTTGGCCCTCGAGTCGTCATAGAATGCGGTCGTTGGGACCAATCGGTTGCCCACCTTTTATTGGATTGTAGCCATTTTGCCATTTTCCAGTTGTCCTGTTTCCCGACCTTTTTAACTATTCCTTAACACACCCGTCTTCGATTCATATTGGCGGAGGAATCTTTTAACCCGTCGTTTTTTAAATTTTTTGTCACAAAGTGGTCTCCTCCACCTTTTATAGATGATTTGTCTCGTTTCACCCAACTGCCATATAGAATGCACTTGGATTGGGCAGCAACCCACTGGTAACTTACCTTCAACCTTAAACCTCTATTCATACCTTGTTACGGTTTACTCATGAATTAACTAGAGCAAAACATTCGGGTGAGTGGTTTGCTGGCTCAGGGTTACTTATCTGGCCAGAGTCGCCTTCAGCGCTTTTTAGCTCACGCATCAGAAAACGTTATTGGAATCTTCCGGCTCAACATATAGCTTACTGGCGATGTTACACGGAACGAACGCTATTAAGACTAGACTGAGCCAAAATTATACCAGTAACAACATAATTTCACGGATGACAAAAGCCGCAAGTGCTTTTGTCAGCCACATCCGTCAAAACCCTCCCACAAACTGCATCCATAGGATTGTGCCAAATAAGCGAGTCTTAATCAAATCTAATAGAAAAATTAGCATATGTGCTTCACTTTTAATTTTTATGGCTACTGAGGGAAATTTTAGCCGTCATAAAGTAGATTTGCTTTATTAAATGTGAACCTCAGTACCCGTGTTACATTACAAGAGTTCATCGCATTCTATTATTAAGAAAAACAATTGCAATTGAGTGTTTTAGGGAGTTGTCCAATGACTCAGATACCTCCGGCCTATATAAAGTTCTGCATTCATTTCTTCTTTTTTTCAGGCTTGATTTCAATAGCTATTATTCAAATCAGACTGGAATGCTGCACACGTGTTCTTCGCCAGACAATTCCCTAGAGTAACACTCAAACCAAGTTGAGATCTTCATTAAATTTTTATTGGGTGAAAATCAACATCTATCGTATTGGATTTTGCGGTTAATCCATGATTAATAATAATACCCGACCTCGTGTACGACTCTATATAAAGTTGAAAATATATTTATGAAGTTAATCAGGTTTATGTATCCTCATTTTTGGAACTAACTGTGCTGTAGACCCATGTCTGAAATGGGCACTGATACTCAGCTGGGAATCCTATCATATAATAATCTCCCATGAATGTATTGCATGCCCGCGAATCGGGTAGAAGATCCCACTGGACCTATCCTCACACAATACATCTTAATATTATTCATCTCATTATGGTGTGCACAATCTGAGAGTATGGAGATGGACAATATTTAGAAAACTGCCCTAGGGTAGAGGCGGCCTCTTTTGTTTGATTTTTAAATATTTATCAACCGTATTATGCCACCTGACATAGGGCTGCTAATATGGGGAAAATAGAGATTTGAAGAACATGTAAGATAGAACAGCATTTAAGTAGGATATGTCAGGATGAGTAAGTTCTCCGGCCCAATCCAAGGGAATGCATCCATGCCATTATTATACAAGAGAGCGAGTTTACGGCGCCTCTAATTGTCTGCACAGCAGCAGTCGCATTTAGTTGCCTTCTGCCTTGCTCCGCCGGGAGATTAAATTCAAAAGTCCTCGTGCATTTCCTGTTCTAATGTCCGAAACATTCTTTTTCCTCTAGGACCTTCTAATGGAAAAACACCAATGGAAATTCATTGTCTGGTAAATGTTCAGTGTCAAGAGTATTAGAATCATTGAAGAACCATTTTCGGTCCTGATGACCATTTGTGAGTGCCATTTCCAACCTACCTTGACCCTCGTTTCTCGCCATCCCATATCGTACTGGTTTCGGGTTTCTCGATCGAAGACCAAGGTGGTGCCTTTTAGGCACCGTCGTGGACATGAACCTATTGCAGATAATTCTTGAATGGGGTTCGTCTGCAGGTGGTAGATTTGTACTCTTTATTTGGCCTTTTTCATTGCCCCCCTTCCCCCGTAGCATTGTCATTCTGTCTTGTACAAGCGGCATAGAAATTTTTCGTTCCGGGTTTTCAGTGCGTGGTGTACTTTTGGGTCCCTCCAGGGGGTGTAGAATGCTGCGCCTAGTACCTGGAAAGCCAGTATGTAGTTTTGATCTCGGTGCCGCAGGTGTGCAACCTCGACCTCAACTCCTGCAAGAAGACCTGCGGCTTTATATCTTCAACTATTTTCACATTGTCTACTTTTACTACTTTTTTTTTACAGATCTTTTACCAACTTTCTATTTGCAAAAGGGTGGATGGTGTAGCAGTTGTAACGAACCTGCTACAACTGAAACCTGGAACTTCCTCCCAGTCCTACTGCCAGGTTTTTACAATAGGTGTGGGATCACTCAACCTACTTCTTAGTGGATCCGCCTATCCCTATTTTTATTTATTACATACCCGACTCTACACCTCTCAACCTTTTCTCTGAGTATGTAAATGTTCTGGTAGCTGCTCGGTGAACTTCCAACCTCTTATCGGAACTTGATCGAATGGCAGGATATAGCGTGAGGTCCCTACCTGTTGTGAGGGATGTATTAGGTGGGGAGAGTGTAATAGACTGCTGATGCTGACTCTAATCATGGTTTCCAGTGCACATATGAGGTGGCGACGCCGGCCACATCCTTTAATGGATAAAGCGCAAGGACAAACTTACAGAGTATGACGAGTGGGATTGTCAAGCTCCGCCCCCTTCTCTAGTCACTGTGTTTCGTGATTCGCTGTTGAGAAGCTCCTACCTTCTAGCAGCCAGAGTGATCCACCCTCCCCCTACTAGAGGTGGTAGATTGTACTTTTAGCACGTCACATTCCCTCTTTCTCTATATTTTATTTATCAGGTGTATTTATCTTCAAAGGAGATTGTTACACCTGGTAGCTGGAGGGTCGGCACTTCCTCTCGGCCTTAGTGTCCTTAAGGAAGTCTTAGCTCACTGAGTTTACTTCAACTCTGACGGGGCCTGGGAAGTTTGGTGATTTCCCTCTATGTACCCCTTCCTTATTCCTTCCTTAATTCTCTCTAGGTTGAAAGGCCTGACCAGCTATTTCATCCCGCGTCAGAAGAGAGATTTTGAAATCCCAATAAACAACGCCGCAGGTTGCAAGAGACCAAGCTAGAGTGGTCCTGGACGATGGGCAGCGAATAATGAGAAAATCCATTTTGCCCCCATCACCCCTTCCCAGCTCCTTATGAGTTGGCCTCATACCTGTTGCTCTTCTCGGCTGAATAAAGCTCGACTGATTATCAGAGCAGGTTTTACTACCTAGTTGGTTTCCAGGCCAAATAAGAGTCTCGAATCATGTCTATGGGTTCGCCACCTAACAGATCCTGATCGTCTTGTCCACTACTAGTAAGAGCTTCCACTCTTCCACCTACCTTTCTGTATGATCAGTTGGGAGCTCTTCTCTTTGAAGTTCGCAAGGAGCACGGCTATGTGTATTCCTGGCCGCCATTCTGACGAGTCTTGCTCACCTTCCGCCCCCAGCCCGCAAGTTACCGCTTGTCCCTTGTATTCGCGACGGGTTCGTATACATTACCTCCCTAGAAATGAAGAGTCGCCAAACCTTGGTGTTTGGGGTGGGTGAGGAATTCGACAGCATCACTATGACTTGTGGAGGGTCTCCCATCCTACCATTTCAGCTCGGCAAAGGGTCTTCCTCTGCCATCTTTGGAGTCGCCCTCGGGCAGCTCGACGTCTGAAGATGAGATTCCCCCTCCCCCTCTCCCTTGCGCTTTCTCACTGGCCCCTCCAATCTTCAAGTTGAGAGTGGGGTGGGGTGATCCTCTCCTATGTCTACGGTTGCGGTGGCTTTCCCCTAACCGCCTTCTTCGGAGTCGCCCTCGAACGACTCCACTTTACTACCAGCGGCAGCCATTTTCTCAGGAGCAATCAAGTGGCACAGAATCTATCGGCTCGAGAAGGGCAATGATTGGCGGGGCCCGCCATGCCGTGCCCTATAGTAGACAAGGTGCCTGCACCTTTTTTCCTGATGAAGGTCAGCTCCCCGGCCAATGACCTTTTTTGCAGGCTCTAGGTCTGGAGAATCCCCGGGAACTTTTATGCCCCCGAAGGTGGAAATGGATCCCGAGGTGCCCCCACCCCATAAGTTAGTCTTTCAAAGGGGCTGACAAAGACAGTGGTAGACAACCCCAAACTTGTTCAACATGCTCCTGAGACGGGCACCCGAGAACTCACGAGGAGAGGAGGGACCTCCTGGGGCTGGTTCCCGCTTGCCGTCCAAGACCCCCGTTTTGGCAAGGACTTTGTTGAAGCAGGCACGTCCAGCCTTTGGGCCCCTTCCGGTAGTATAAAAAAGAGAGCTCACTCTCAGCCTTCTCCTAAAAAGTAGAACAAAGCAAGAAGACCCTGGGTTCCTTCCCGCTCGGGAACGGACCCCAAATCGAAGGTTGCAGTTGCACCGCGCCCTAGTATTGCCTCCGTGGTAAGGAGTCCCAAAGGAGAATGTGAAGTCAATTTTGTTTGCGAAGGCTTATCTTAAACCTAGAACTTCCCCTTCTCGTGCCATAAGTTCTTCAGCTTTCTGTCGCTCGTTGGATCCCTTTGCTAACGATGCTGACCCACATTTAGATAATCCTCGCTTTCTGCTCTTTAGTTCCTCATCTGAAACCCCACTTGCATAAGTGGACGTGCTTGACGTCATTGAATCATTTGAGCCCTGTGTTGAACCCCGCCGGATGTGGTCAAGAGGTAGTGGTGATATTGGGGTTGAAGTGTCATCTCACTCTCAACATAATCTTGTGCGAAATCTATCTTCGATTGCCGAAGTTCCTATTAATGTTTTGTTCTGCCCTCGTCTGAATTTTGTCAAAGGTTTAGTCCGTTTGAAACGAATTAAGGGAGTACAATCTCCCCCGTCTTCAGAGTAAGTTTGGTGCCCAACGCGTCACACATGTAAATAGGGTGACTAAACCTTTGGGCTCTGATAGAGTCCCAACTGCCACATTGATTTTAACGTTCGATTGTCAGGAACTGCCCCAGTTTATTAAAATGGATACCTACGTGTCCCGCTAACCCCTTCCGTCGAGCTACCAAGACGTTGCTTCACTTGCAACCAATTTTGACATGGCCGGGCCTGTCGGCACCCCCGTTCCTGTGTGAATTGTAGATCTCATTACCATAGCCCATGAATGCGCCAGAACACCTCGCTGTGCCAACTGCGATGTTGTTTATAGCGTTGCGTCAAAAACCTGCCCAATCGTCTTATACGAAAAGGAGGTGCTTCCTTTGCGCGACTCTCTGCCTCTGAACGTGAGAGAGGCTCGCTAGTGCTCGAGCACAAACTTCACTATTTGGCCGTCATTTCTCAGATGTTTTGCGTGACACTGGACGAAACCGACACACCCGTATCATCTCATCGCCCATCTACTGCTGTCCATATATTCTCGATATACTTTAGAAGCATCGCTCTCACACAGAGATACCTAACGTTGTTTTCCTCTCTCCGGCTCCGCGTAAGGGGCATGGAGATGTTTCTCTGTCCTCCGTATTGACGGGCTCAGTGCCCTGTCCGGCCCAAGTTTAGCCTCTCTTCCTTACTTTGCTAGCCACAAGTCTCCGTCTCCTGTACCAACTCTCAAAAATCACCTTTTCTCCACCCTTTTGTTGGCGACATGGAGAGGCATCCTGAGATGGACATTGTCGCGGAGCTGCAAGCATCTCCTCAGACCTGTCTGGCCCCCGAAGCCTCACAGGGAGAGGAGGAACCTCCTTCCCCGGCTGGTGCTCCTTTGACAGCCAAGACCTTCTCGATCTTGCTGAGGCCGGTCCAACCGGCCTTGCGGTTCCTTCCGGCCGTGGAGAGAAGCGGGTTAATCCCCTGCCCAAAAGACTAGGGGTTCCTCTGCCTCCGCAGGTGGTCCGAGACGGACGTATCCGCTGTCGTTTCGGCATGCGACCAGGTCAATATTGGGACGTCCAGACCCGATGCCCTCCCTGGTCGGGAGACCCAGACCAAAGTCGCAAGTGCGCCGATCAGAGCCTCGATTACGTCGAGGCCCCTCATTAAGTGACTACTTGGCGTTTTCGAGCCCGCTGGCTTCAAATACACTGGTGATTCGCCCCTTTCCTCTGGGAACTTTTCCTTCTTCAGGGGTTGGTCCGAGAGAGGCTCTGGACTCGTGGCGAGGGGCGTGAGCCTGGGGCCCCTTATGGGTCCCCTGGTGCTGCAAACCAGACTTTTAATATGTCCTACCCCCCCACCATATTACTTTATTGCACTGCCCTCTATATCCCCCTCTTCTTTCTCCTATCTAGTAGCCGTGAAGGTTACCTGACCTTGCTTGTTTTTTCGGACTTATTCTTAATTATTCTTTTATGAAGGTCGGAGGAGGTTAGCCATCTCCACCACCTTCGTCTGCCGATGCCCAAGGAGAAAACCATTATTGTCCCTTTTCTCTTCGCGTAGGAGAACTCGGGAAGCCCCTCCGGCCTATATAAAGGGTGTAGTGGATCCGTATCCATTCTCCAAGAGGACATACCGGGTGCAACCGAATCGAGAATGTGATTTTTTTTTTCTTTTTGCAATGGCTAGCCATAAAGCTAAAACTTGCCCTTCTCGTAAGGGTTATCGGGCCAAACGTTCTTCAGCTTCCCTTTCAGCCTTCCCTCACTCGTTGGATCCCTATGACAACGATGTGAACCAAAATTTAGATTATCCCTGCTTTCTGGTCATGAGTTTGTCATCTGACACTCCACTTGCAAAAGTAGGTGTGTTTTACGTTAATGAATTATTTGTCCCGCTCTGATGAACCACGTGGGGTGTGGTCAAGAGGTAGTGGTGATATCGTAGTAGAGGTATCCTCACTCTCACCATGATCCTGGGCGAAATCTGTCTTCGATAGCCGAGGTTCCAGTACCGTTTCGCCCCATCCACATCCTAATTTTGTCAAAGGTGTCGTCCGTTCAAACGAATTAAGGGATTACAACCTCACCCGTCTTCAGAGCAACCTTAGTACCCAACGCGTTACACGATTCCCAACTGCTACATTGATTTTTAACGTTCGAACATCAAGAACTGCCCGTTTAAAGGTGGGTACCTTTGTGTCCTGGTAAGCCCCTACGTCCAATTACCTAGACCTTGCTTCAATTATAATCAATTTGGTGGCTCCTGTCGGCACCCCCGTTCTTGTGTGAATTGTAGTGATGATTATCTTGGCCCTGAATGCACCAAAAGGCCGTGCTGTGCTAACTGCGGTAGTGCTGACAGTGCTGGGTCGAAAATCTGCCCAATATTCTTATATGAAAAGGAGGTCCTCGCTATGCGCTCAAACACAAACCTCACATCTCGACCGCCTCTTCTCAGACGTTTTGCGTTACGCTGGACGAAACCAACCATCCCGTGCAAGTTCCGACATGCCTGAAGCATCTCATCGCTCATCTATTGTTAGTGTCAGAAGTATTCACGATATGCCGTCGAAGCATCGCTCTCATACCGAGATACCTAAGCCCTTCACAGGACTTAGGCCCCTTACCCGTCCAAACGGTAACAGAAATCCACCCAGTTCCTTGTACTTTGCCCTGATCGCCTGCTCCACCCACTCACCCTCCTACTCATGATCCGCTGGAAGCAGATGATATTCCAACATCACCAGTTGTTGAACCAACCACTCAGACATCGAAAGTGCCATCGGCCCATGATTTCGGATATACGGTCCGAAAATCTCTTCTCCACCTTCCGTTTCTGCCTGGCTGTGCGCTCCAGTTACAGGCAGGGGCCTCGACCGGTTCTTCGAAACCATCGGAGATACCTCCCGTCACTGCTCCTTTCAGGAACTCTTTCCCTGGTATACCAGGCTCAAAAAATCTGCTCTTTAGGATGCACTACAAACTTAACCTCAGCCACAAAGGAGAAAAAAGATATATACTGTGGTATTTAGCCGTCTCACATAATATTCTCCATTTTACAGAAGAATTGTCAAGCCGTTCTTCCCAAGGGGAAAGAATTCAAAGTTCTTTTGAGGATTCACCACCCCGCTATTATTTATCTTCAGGAGAACAAACTGGGTACGCGAAAGAATTGATGAAGTGTTGCCAGAGCACTATGTGAGTGCGAGAACTGATGACGTGTTGTCATAGCTATGCGTGAGTGACATAATGGCATGTTTCAAGCGGTTTGATGGCGTGTTGCCTGATCACTATGTAAGTGCGAGAGAATTGACAACGTAGCACTGTATGAGTGCTGAATGAAATGATGGCGATATGAAGTGAGGATTGAGTGTGGGTCAGTGCAAGGGAGGACCTACCTGAATAAGTGAAGTGAGGTGCAAGTGGTAGATGTTGACCCCGTTTATCGTTTATTGTTGTTCCCTTGAGATGTTTAAATGATGTGAGGTGTTTGTCGTGTGTTAATCCCTTGAGATGTTAGTTTAAGGGATGTGCTTGAGAGGAATGCAAGAATTTGAAGATTGGGAAATTGAAATTTGAGGATTTGGAGAAAGTGGTTGTTGCGTGAAGTGAGAAAACTGGAGGGTTGAGATTTGAAGAAGGTACTGGGTCCAAATATGTGCACGGTTGCGAGCATTTTAGAGCTTGTGCACCATATTTGTTGTGGTACCAGCACCATTGAGTTGAATAAGAGGAAAACGAAACGTTATGCTTCGGGAGACTACTTGGCGCAGTATGTGAAGAAGCATAACTGTGGCTACAAGGCTGTGTACAGCGTTGTGCCCGTACCTTTGATGATACCAGCATAGGCCCTGATGGCGTGGAAGATGGTGAGAAAAGTTGGAAGGAAGGGTAAAAAATTTTCTCTCACTTCTTGCCCTCGTTGGTTTCTCTTTCGTGAACCAGAGCGGGACCTGCGTCTTCGGTCGCCAAACCTGTGTCCGTGCTCGCTCTGTGATTCCCGCAGCAGCTTTAACCGCTGGATGTCGGCTTCCATCCTCCATATTGAAGCCTCAAGGTCCATCGATAGAGAAGATGGAACCCTTGAACGCTCGGCTCGTTCGTCAGAGAATCTCGACGTGCCTCGAACCTGAGAAATTGAAGGATTGTTAAATGGACTATGAGTTTGGCCGTTGCCCCAATTCACGTAAGGACTCTTATATAATTTGTCTGCGGCTGCAGCAACCTCATCAATGCTCGTGGGGTTCGAGCTTAAGATTAGTGGCCTGATTCCCTCGGGGACTCCTCATGAAAATCTCAGTGAGGAGAGGGCTAAAAAGTTCGATTTGAGCACTTTTTACCCTGATAAGGTCCTTCAGATGTTTAAAAAGAAGTAGGACTCTTATCTCCCATTTCCTGAGTATTCAGGAGCTCTTTCAGGTCGTCTATTTGGGACCTACCGTATTTATTGAGGAAAGCCTCCTTCAGGCGGTCTAGAACACCAGCCTGTTCCCCGTTAATTAGCACTTCCCTGAATTGAATAAAGGTACTTATGGGCAACCGCTAGATTATTGCTGCTACTTTCTCTTCCTCGGTGATGTTCTGAGGTTTAAGGAGGAGGGACGAGACTTCCAACCATGCAATTGCGTTTGCAGGATCATAAACGGGAAGCGAGAGGTACGCATGTAGTTGCCTGTGCGCGGACTGTGGGTCATGATGATCGGGTTGGCCACTAGCTGATGTCCTTACTTGGTGTGTTTTGTCCATCATAGTCACTGTTTTATGTGTACTTGTGCTGGTTAAATGAATGTGTTGACGTGAGTGAAGTGGCTGTGTGCACGTGTTTGTGTGTGTAAATTATTCACGAGCAAAGGAATTTGAAGAAATGAAAAATAATTATGAGAAATAACGGGAATTGTCCACTCGTATATAGGGGATAGTATTAAATTAAAATGACATGAATTATGATAATTGGAAGAAGGATGTTAAAGATAACACGCGATGTCAAAAAAAAATGAACACGTGAATCGAAAATGCTCTTCAAGTGCTGATGGCAGAGAATGACGCGCGTGGAGTTCAAGAATTATTTTAAAGTTTAAACTTATTTATTGATTGACGGGTGATTATTAAACTTTGGGCACCACTTTATAGTATATGGTTATTAATGGGATTTATTTTTGATTAATAAATCAGCCTTAATAGCGTTTCGAAAACCATTACCATAAATTTGTTTGATGAAAGTTAGTCGTCTGCTAGTTTTTAGGCCTACGACTGAAGTGAAGTAAATTTTGAGTTTAGATGTAAATTCTGAACTAGGTTTTAAGAAAAACAATTAAACAAATATAAATATATTCACAGAATCAACGAATGAACAATGAGATAAATTGGATTAGGTATACAATGTAAGATATGGTAAAATATGATTTAAAGTAACAAGTTGTGAAGTGAAATAAATATGAAATAAAAGATGACTACGATGGACTGTGAATTGGGAGCTGCAATACGGGAAGTAAATAAAATTATGACCTACTCTCGTATGGCCGTTTGCAGAGAATTGTGAGAGGATGTGGAATTAAACTCAGTATGATTTGTTTGGAGTTAAATGACTAATTGTAGAAGGAATGATTACCGACCTTTATGCGGAGAATGGTGAGAGTCGAATGGGAAAGAATAGTGTTCAATTTGATTGAGCTGAAAGCGTGTGTTTGTGTGTGCGTGAAATTTTAATAGATGTTGTTTGAATCAATAGTACGTTAAATGAATTCAGTTTTTCGTCACAGGATATTTGAATTATTGAAGGTTACATAAAATAATTGAATTGCAAAAAGTTATGGATAAATTAATTGAATGATTGAATTGGCAAGTTAAGTAAGATAAATGAATGAATTAATTGACAAAGTTAAGTAAAAGAATTGCATAATATGAATTTTATACATAATAATTGATGATATATATATATATATATATATATATATATATATATATATATATATATATATATATATATATTTATTTAAGTTTCCCAGGAGGTTTTTATTATAGGAATGCCCAGAGGGCATTGCTATAGTACCACCGTTGACTATTTCTCGCCACGCCTCTGCTCCAAAAGCTTCAGAGGACCAGAAGTATTGCGTTTGGCCTTTATGGAGCAAACCTCTTGTCACTCTAGAACCGTGCCAGTATATACGGGCGGCTCTAAGTCTCAAGAGGGTGGTGTTTCCACGCCGTACCTCCTTTGTTTGAAGTCAGCGGGGCTCTGCCAGGTGTTGCGTCTGTCTTCGCGGCCGAGCTGGTTGCAATACATCGCTCAGTCCTGGTGATAACGGGTTATGATCTATATTGACTCATAAAGCGCCATCAGAGCTCTCCGTGGAGTGGAATCTCCACATCTCTTGGTGTGCGGTAAGCCTGTCGCTACTGTTTCGGCGAGTCGTGAAGATATCGATATTATCTTCTAGAATCCTGGATATGTGGGAAGTGAGAGAGCCAAAAAGTCTGCGAGGACTGGGCGACCATACCAACCTTTTGCTTATCCTCATACCGATTACATGACAGGAATACGGGCAGTTCTCCGGGCTGCTTGGCAAAGAAGATGGGAGACATGCGTCGCGACTGTTCCCATGGACCTTTCCCCAATGCCGCGACGGCTTCAGGTTGCTTTCTGTCGTCTCGGAATTGGACACACTTGCCATTTGATGGAGCCCCGGTGAGTACCATATTGTCCCAGTCTATGTGATCTTCGTGCACGTTAACTTTCCCAGTACTGGGACAAGCTGGGTCACTACTGGTATATTGTCCCTTGTGCTCGCAACTGATTCGTGCTCACAGACACCCAGACTATACGACTTTTTGAAGAAGGTTGGCTTCCTCCACTTTATTTGTCCGATTTTTTTAGGTCGCATGTTCTTGCCCCTGTGGGAGGTGTGCCTATCCCCGGTTACGCAGCTTGCTTCCTTTTTTATTTTATGTTATTTATTTTAGCCCGTCTTAGCCATTATCCTTTTTTTCCTATATTTTTGTTTATTGACATGTTTTCTGATATAGCCTATTAGTAGGCTGTTTTGGGTAGTAGGTAGTCGCCAGATGGGTTCTAAATATATATTTTTAAATAGTCCCTCAGCTCTTTGCGCCTCAATTCAAACAACCGTCCCACATAATATGCTCCATTTTACAATGGAATTGCCAATGTGGGAAGAACTCAAAGTCGTTTGACGACTCTCCCCCCGACTGTTGTTTGCCTTCACAACAAACTGGGTACCCAATCTTTTGCGGCAGTACCCGGTTTTCCTATTTTAAAACTATTGCTCATGTCAGGCTTATCTCAAGGTTAGGTCTCGGTTATGGTTAGTTATCCCACCGTGTATTCCACTCCCCACCAAGTTATTTCCAGAGGGTCTTTATTGCAAGGCTTTTTTTTACTATTTGCTCTATTTACCTCCCTCTTTTAGCTTTGTTAAGACCAGACCCTTTAGAACTTGTAAATCATTTGCCCTCCCCGTTTTTATTACTCGGGATTGAAATGCCAGTCATTCGAAGGTAGTTCTATCGTCCCTTTTATTATGATTTTCTCTGCGTTTTAAACACTAGTAACTTGACCTCTTACCATGCACAGACGGATTCTTTTAGTTGTGTGGACTTGTCTCACTGATTTTCAGTGGTCTTCTTTTGATGACCTCCATGGGAGTAAACACTCCCCTATTTTCTTGTCGGCCGTTCATCCTATCCCTACATAATTTCACGGATGACAAAAGCCACAAGGGCCTATCAAAGGTCATCCGTATCCATAAAATCCCACCCACATAATGCATCCATAGGATTTTGTCAGATCATGCATCTACAATATACAATTTAACAATCCATAGGAATGTCCAACGATTATCTATAATGCGGTCACACGGAGGCGACCCGTAACGGTTTGCAAAACTGTCCCCTGGTGGACCTTAGAGTACCAGACAGCCGTAAGAACTATAAGTTAATTGCTACCCAGTTCAGGCGGAACTCAGCCTCGCCTAACTTCAAACTGCCGCTACGTTTCATCGATTTCCTCTATGATCCCTACGCAAAAACTTGCAAGAGGATAAAAAGGATCCGGGGTCGTTATGCCGATCATAATCCCGCCACCCTCAATCTGAATGGCAGCCTGGTGGTCAGCAATGCCTTCCGTATAATACCGTATATTACATCCTGGCCTTGACAGGATCCATTTTGATATGATTCGGCACCTTCATCCACACTGTCATTTTCTTAATTGACTTGTACAACCTTAAATGGGATTGTTGTCCCCATTGTCAAACGGGGATTGGACACTATCGTTATATAGCTCTTACAAGTGTGAGTAAGTTGGTAGAGAAGATGTACTGGTGCGCTCCTGAACTCTTAGTATGTTTTGGAGGATCGGTCCGTAAAGCTTTCTCGTTGAAGCAGTCTTGGCGATATTTTACGACATTGAGATACACGCTTAGGGTATGAGGTCTTTTATTCAAAGTTTCTTAGCATCCTGATCCTTTACGGTGCGTTTTGGAGACACCTACTCTGACATGCAGCTCTAAGAGGGTGGGGTGAGGGAGAGAGTTCCTCAAGGTAGCATTTTAAGTTGTGATTGATGATATCATTTCCTCTCTCCCTGAGGGTGTATCAGCGACCCTGTTCGTCGATGAGTTGGCATTCACCTGTTCCTCACTCCGTCTTTCCTCAGTGCGGCGCGTCATCTGCAACTACCACATACCAAAGGTTATGTATTTCCACCAGGGTAGAGGGGCTCTTGTTCCTTCACATATTTCATGATCCCAAGCTATTACACTTAGGCCGTCTTCGAACGGGCTGTTAAAAGCTCTAGAAATTTTAAATGTCCTCTCCCACACGTCGTGGGCCAGTGATTGTCGAACACTAGTCACTAAATTTGGCCCCCATAGTCCAATTTGGATTGGCACAGGTCAGTGTAATCTTCGGTTTCACTCTCAGCGCCGAAAATGCTGAACCACATTCTCAACTTAGGAGCCTTCTGCGCGTCCACGTGGTCTTGATTGTGAGAGTTAGGCAGTACCCTTACCCTATCATCTACCCCAGATCTCTCTGCGATACCTGTCGTGTACGGCATGGCCTGCGTCAGATGTTTACAGTCTTGACCCCGACCCTCTAACCTTCAGATAGGCTGGTCTAAGGGTCTTTGCCCTTTCGTCATCGCAGACCCATAGTTGTCGTGCTCCACCTCCCAAAGTTTGCACCAGAATGTGGAGCCTGGACAAGTCGTCCGTGGTCCGTTAAGAGCATGCTACCTCACATATACATCATAGCAGATATACAGATTGTTGCCAAGTCAGACAGGCGTGGGTGCTGTAGCCATTTACTCGCGAGTTCTTAGCAGCCTTTGTCGCTGGCGGAGTTTTATTTTTACCCCTGAACTTTCTGCTATTATTTTACCTTTAAGACCGGTTCGCTCCGAGAGAACAACAACGAACCAAAGATTAGTGGACAAGTATATGAGCGAAAGTATCTTAATAACACACTAGTATTTAAGAATAGAAGATTGTTGAACCTAAGAAAAATGGCTGAGAAAAAGTTTAAATGAAATGAAGGTGCATGAGCTGAGGGTACTATGCGAGGAGAGCTAAGGCAGTACTAGTGGAAAGACTAAAGAATGTGCACGTGGCAAGAGAGGTGACTGCGGATTGCGACACTGCATTGGAGAGAGGAATTAGATAGGGGAGGAAAGGTACGAAGGATCACAGTCGAGAAAATGTACAGTTAGGTTAAGGATAGGAAGATCGTGATAGTGCACGAACCGGGAGAGAGGTCTATAATGTGTACGAATTGTGAAATCTGGGTCTACAGCAAGGATAAAGTTAGAATGAAGGAACTAGAGGAAAGCATATTCACATGCAGGAGGTGCAAGAAATACAAGAAACTAGAAGAAGTAGTAATATAACCTAAGGAAAACTATGGGAAAACATAGAAGAAAACCAGTTAGATGAGAGTGAAAGGATGCTGGTGGAGCGACAAAAAGCAGATAGAGGAGGAGCATGCATATGTGAAAGCACATGGAGAGAGAAGAATAGACTGAAACAAGGGAGCCAGGCAAAGGTGAAAAAAATAGGAATACAGCGAGCGATCAGGGAATGGAACAGGACAAGAGGAGGAAAGAAAGAAGGACGAGAAGAACAAGTGAAGGGAAGAACAAAGAAAGGGGACAAAAGAAATGAGCGAGAAGTGGAACGTAAGAGAGCAGAACAAGAGGCGGTAGCAACTGAAGGGTTAAGGGACAAAGAAAGGCCAGATGTTATGGCTGAAGAGGAGAGGATAAGTCGCCAAGAACAAACAGGAGGGAGGTAATAGAAAGCAAGATAGGTCGAACAGTAGCAAGTTGCGGATATTTGGAGACAGTATAGTGAAGAACCTATACACATGGTTTGAGGGGTTCTCTATAAAGGTATATAATGTTGCTATGCCAAGAAATGACAGTGGATATAACGAAAAAACTGAAATGTCATGCAGTGAAATGGCAGAATGAGATTGGATGATGATACAAGCAAGTGGGAATGGGCCAATGAAAGGAGCGCTACAGGATACATGAAAGCTATCGAGGGACTCATAAGAGAAGTAAAGGCTAAGCACCCTGGAGTAAAGGTAGCTGTGGTCCCAATAACGCCAAGGTGGTACAAAGGATATAGCTATGAAAAGAGGAGGAGAGAGTTAAACAAAAGAATGAGGATGATGGCAATTGAGGAAGGAGGAAATGCTATTAAAATGGGAGTACTGTTTAAGGAGAGATGGAGTCCACCTCCAAGGTACGGGGACCAGTGAACTAGTGAGAGAAATAAAGAGGTGGACTTGGGCACTGTGGCAAGTGGAGCAGGTCAAGTGTACAATTAAATTAGATGATAACACAGAGTCATTATGGCTAAATGTAAAGGAAGGTAAAAACAAGCTTGTCATAGCATTATTATACAGATCACCAAATCTTAGTAAGGAAGCTTCAAATCTTCTGTGGCAGGAGATTGAACGGGCATGTAGAAGTAAGCATGTGTGTATAATGGGCGATTTTAATTACAGAAATATAGACTGGGAAGCTCTTGTGGGTGATCAGGAGGCTGAGGAATTTTTGAATGTTGTCCAAGATAATTTTCTGAGGCAGATTATTAACGAACCCACTAGAGGTAATAATATACTGGATTTAGTTCTGACAAATAGGGAAGAAGTTATTAAGGATACTGAGATTGGAGGAAATTTGGGTAATAGTGACCATTGTGAAATTAGATTCAAGATGAAATGGAATGGTATTGATAGTAGCATGAACAATGTTAAAATTCCTGACTTTAGAAGAGCAAATTATAATGGGCTAAGGACTTACCTGGAGGCAGTTGTACAGAAACCAGGCAATGAAATCAATTCAGGAATAGATTCAATGATATCAGTTAGTGGAGACAATAATCACCAGGAGGAAGAGATTACAATTGAAGAGGAGTATGAAAGAATAATTGAGCAATTAATTACAGGTCAGATGATTAACATTCCTTATAAGGAGATTAGGACTAAAAATAATGACCCAAAATGGATGACAGATAAAATTAAGCATTATATTGGCATTAAAAAGGGCATTTATAGGAAAATAAAAAATGGAGAGGATCGCTTAAGGCAGAGATATAATGAACTAGCAAGAGATGTTAAAAAGTTAGTTAGAGTAGCAAGGAGAAATTACGAAATTAAAGTGGCAAATAGGGCAAAGGAAGATCCTAAAAGTTTTTATCAATTATACAAAACTAAGGTTAGAGATAAAATAGGCCCACTTATAGATTCCAATGGAGAATTAGTGAGTGATAGGGACTCAATGGCTGGAATGCTAAATGACTTTTTTCTCTCAGTATTTACACAGGAGGATACTCTAAATATACCCGAGGTGTCAATGATCTTTAGGGGTAATGATGAAGAGAAATTAAAGGATATCTTGATCCCAAAGGAGATAGTGACAAAGGAAATTGATAAAATCAAAAGTAGTAAAGCACCCGGTCCTGATGAGGTCTTTCCTAGAATTTTGAAAGAATGTAAGGATGTGTTAAGTGAGCCCCTAGCATGCATCTTTAGAAAATCATTGGAGAGTGGCATTGTGCCAGTGGCATGGAAGAAAGCCAATGTGATACCTATATTTAAGAAAGGGGATAAAACAAATATTTTCTAATTACAGACCAGTAAGTTAGACATCAGTGGTAGGGAAAATGATGGAATCTATTATAGCAAGGAATATTAGGGATCACTTGGATAAGCATAAGTTGATAAAAGAATCACAGCATGGCTTTAGTAAGGGTAAATCCTGCCTGACTAATTTGCTGTCTTTTTATAGTAAGGTGTATGAAGCAGCAGATAAGGATGAAAACTATGATATTTTATACTTGGAATTTAGTAAGGCTTTTGATCGAGTGCCACACTTACGGCTTCTGAGCAAAGTTAAAGCACACGGGATCGATGGCAGTATATTTAGGTGGATTCAGTCATGGCTTGGTGACAGACAGCAAAGAGTTAGTATAGATGGAGTTAAATCTGAGTATGGGGGTGTTAGCAGTGGAGTTCCGCAAGGATCTGTTTTGGGTCCCTTGCTATTTTTAATTTATATTAATGATCTTGACATAGGTATAAGTAGTGACCTGAGTAAATTTGCTGATGATACTAAGCTAGGTAGGGCCATTAGGGCTGATTCTAATGCTGTTGTAATGCAGGAGGAATTGACCATTCTGTCCAATTGGGCTGAGAAATGGCAAATGAAGTTTAACATAGACAAATGTAGTGTACTTAGTATAGGTAGAAATAATCCACTGAATAGTTATAAATTAAATGGGAGAAATTTAGGGAGGACCGATTGTGAGAGGGACTTGGGTATTTTGGTAAGTTCAGACCTTCGTCCTAGAAAGCAATGCCTAAATGCTAAGAATAAAGCTAATAGGATATTGGGATTCATTAGGAGGAGTGTAAGCAATAAGAGTGCTGAAGTCATTCTAAAACTGTATCTGGCGCTAGTTAGGCCTCATCTAGACTATGCAGTACAATTTTGGTCACCATATTATAGGAAGGATATTGATTTGCTTGAGTCTGTGCAGAGAAGGATGACAAAGATGATTGGTGGGCTAAGGAACTTACCTTATGGTGAAAGGCTCAGAAAACTAAATCTACATACATTGGAAAGGAGAAGAGTCAGAGGGAAATTAATTGAAGTCTTCAAATGGGTAAAAGGATATAATAAAGGGGATCTGGGTAAGGTTCTTATACTTAGTGAACATGACAGGACACGTAGCAATGGGTTTAAGCTTGATAAGTATAGGTTTAGGAAGGAGATTGGGAGGAATTGGTTTACAAATCGTGTGGTAGATGAATGGAATAGGCTCACTAGACATGTGATAGAAGCCTCCTCTCTGGGTAGTTTTAAGAATAGATTAGATAAATATATGAATGAAGCTGCTAGATGGGACTGACTTTTTTATGTACATATGTATATATTTTTCTAAGGAGTGGGGAGATTATTTTGCGGTTGTATGAATGGACATAATCCTCTGGATGCATTTTATGTATATTGTAGATTAGATCTGACGAACTCCTGTAAAGGGTGACAATGTTGATGACTTTTCTCTGGTAAGAAATCTTTTGCGTGTAGGCCATGAATGGTCTTTTGCAGTCTCCTTCTTTTCTTATGTTCTTATAGAGAGGATAGAGGGCAAATGCAAGGAAGAAAGAGGAAAGCGGATAAAAGAGAGTGAAGGTAAGATTTTTGAACTGCCAAGGAATGGTCCTAGGCAAGAGAAAAGCGATTGTAAGGGAGTGCAAAGGGGCAGGGATAGAGATAATGGCACTAGCAGATATGAGGGGGATTGAAGAACAAATGGAAATTGGTGGCTATCATCTGAGAGGGAAAGGTAAGACTCAGGAGGAGGATTGATAGAATGGATTAGGTATACTAGTTAAAGAGGGCTAGATGGTGTCAGAGGAGGTGGGGCTGAATAAAAGAGCAATACAGAGAGGATTGCAAGGAAGGCTACAGAAGGGTGTATCAATCGATAATTGAAAGCGATGTAATTTTGAAGAATCTAAAAATACAAGGAATCCCAACCTGGCAACAAGGAGAGAGGAGTGCAATAGATTTTGCTATGAACAGAAAGTGTGGCGAGATAGATGAAGGCATATATATTGATGTGGATCAGAAGAAATAGGGATACAAACAGACAATAAAGCTATAATAGTGAAAGTAAAATGGGAACCGGTATGGGAAATTAAAAAGGGAAAGCGGAGAAATATATGGAAGAGAAAAGGGGCGGATTGGGGAGCATATGAAAATGAAATGGAAGAAGCATTGGCAGGTCTCTGAGGATATGAGGGTAAATTATACGCAGTTAGAAGGGAAAATAAAAGAGGCAACGATGCTATAGCAATGCCTCTGGGCATTCCTATAATAAAAACCTGGGAAACTTTAAATATGTATATACATCCATTATTATGTAAAATTCATTATACATTCCTTTAACTTGTCAATTTAATCATTTTACTTTAAAACTTTATTAATTTAATCATCCAATTATTTTACTCTAACTTTGTCAATTTAATCTTTCAATTAATTTACTTCAACTTTTGTAATTTAAATCATTTCATGTTAAACTTAATAATTAATTAATTCATTTATTTTCTTTGTCAATTCAATTAACGTATACTGTTCCAAATAACATCTCTTAAATTTCACACACACAAACAAACAAACAAACACACGTTCCCAGCGCCATCAAAAGAGCACGCTATTCCGCCCACTCGAGTCGCTGCTTCCTTCGTATAAAGGTCGGTAACCATTCCTTCTACAATTATTCATTTACCTCCAAACAAATCATACTGAGTTAATTCCATTCTCACATTCTTTGCAAACGACCATACGAGAGTAAGTCCTAATTATATTTACTTCTGATTGCAGCCCTAATTAAGTCCATTATAGATACTCTAAAATACTAAATTATAGATACTCAAAGATTCTCTACATTACTACACTATATTATAGATTATTCACCTTATTGTTTCACCATATTATTCCACCATATTAATTTCACATACTTCAATTCTCTTCGCATCTTTTTTACTGTGAATCATATGTTAAAATAACTTACACGTATACATAACCTACTTATCTCATTGTACATTCGTTGATTTTATGAATATATTTATATTTGTGTAATTGTCTTTCTTAAAGCCCAAGTCATTATTCCAAAATTTATTTCGCTGTCGCTTTTAGACCTAAAGCTAACGGCAGACATCTTCGATCAAACAAAATTTATGGGTATGGTTTTCGAAACGCTATCTAGGCTGATTTATTTACCGAAGATAAATCACATGATAACCATACACTATGATGCAAAAGATTGGAAAAATGGATCCGAACAGGAGGGAAAAGGTCGAGCAAGGGGTGGTGGAACAAGGAAGTGGAGAAAGAGTAATTAACTAAGAGAAAGATGAAGAATCAACTTAGGATACTAAAGAAAAGTAGATAGAGAGGGTTGAGGCAGAATAAGTGAAAATGATGTAATTAGAATATAGGAAGCAAAAGCAAAAAGTTACACAAGTAATCTGGAATGGAAAGATCAAGGAGGTAGAAGAAAAAATAAGACTGGAGCAAGTTGGGTATAAATGACCGAGAAAGAGAGCAGTGGAGATATCTGAGGAGGGCCTTGGAGGGAAATAAAAGTTAGGAGAAAGTAATAATGAAGACAACAGAAGGATGATGAAAAAATAAAGATGCAAATTGAAGAATATTGGGGAAGAATCAGAGCTAATGAGGAACTTCAGTATGCAGTACAGGAATTAGAGGATGAACTTATAAGAATCAACAGGAATGACATAAAGTATGGGTTGAAAAGGTTAAAAAACCATAAGGCAATGGATAAAGAAAGGATAGTTGGGTGAATTTCTGAGATATGGAGGAGCAAGGATGAAGGAGTTACTGACAACCTTATTTAATGATATGCTAGTGAACGGATGGGTGCCTGAGACTTGGCAAAACAGTAAGATAAATTTGATGCACAAAGGTGGTAAAGACAGAAAACTGGTAGATAGCTACAGGCCTGTAGCCATAATGAGTGATAGAAAAGTTGTTTGGTAGCATCGTGACAAAGAAACAAGGAGTGGGACGAACGTGAAGGGATACTTGGAGATGAGCAAAATGGATTTCGTATACAGAGGCAAAACGGAGCTTTACATTGATAATATGTATGATGGGAGTTTCGCAAGCAAAGCACGGACTGGATTCTTGGAGGTGAAGGGGCGGACATACAGATGGAATGGAGGAGAGGATGCGAATGGTGCCTATAGGGGCAGAGAGAATCTATAGAACATTTGATTGGAGTGAGAGGGAGAAATTGAAAGAATTTGTGATAGAGCTGGGAAGAGAAAGGTGGGAGGATTATGGACTTAGTGTAAAAAAAAATATATAAATGATAAGAGAATAAGAATAGTAAGAGCAACAAAGAAATTTTTGCAGTGTGAGTGGAAGAAGAGAAATGAACAAGGTTAATAAATTATTTCTCCTCTCCACAGAAAATAAATGTCATATCTCGATACAAAGGGTGGCTCAACAACCTGAACCCCGAACCAAATTTTCCCTTTAAGGATCACTATAATGTATTTTACCATCGATTCGCTCTTTTAATGCTGATCCAGAATGACTTCTGTTATAGTTCTATTTTTATTGACGAGAGACCCGATAAGCTTGCCCGTTGAGCCTATCCTGGATGACTGGATAACTGCATTGCCTTTGAGATATATTTCCCTTATAAAACTTTTTGGTGTGGACCAATCGGTAGCCCATCTTCTATTGGGGTTTAAGATAATGAACCAGTTGGGTTGCTGCCCAATCCAAGTGGATTCTAACTGGCAGCGAAAATTAGTTATAAAAGAGGGAGGTTTAAAAGATTTCTCTGCCAGGAGGGACAGGCGATTGATTGTTAAGAGCGTCGGGAAACAGGAAGACCTGAGTGGCGAAATGAGGGCATGCTAGTAGAAGATGGGCGACCGATTGGTCCCAACCACAAAAACAGGAGCAAGGGCTGATTTGAGGGCCAAGAGCGAACATAGTTTGATTTTATGTAATTTGAATAATGAACACCCATCCCATTCTTCCTGACAACTGATAAATATTTTCTCTTATAAGGGAAAGAAATCTCGAAAAGGCAATAGGTTGAACGAGCCAGTTTATCAGCCTTCTCGTTGCCCAGGAACCAAACACAATAGAACTCAAATCGGGACCAGCCAGTTGCAGATTTCTGTGAATCATTAAAAATAGATGAGTAAAAGAATGGCTGAAAGTTCAGCGGGTTGGACGCAGATTACTACTGCACTATAGCTCTCACCAGCTGTTTGACTAAGTTCCTGGAAAAAATGGATTTGGAGCGCCTAAACTGGTTCTTAGAAACCAATCACCATCTCTCTCCATTTCAATGTGGCTTCTGCAAAGGTCATAGTACCCTTGACCTACTAGTACGTTTCGAGGGATTGGTCCTGAAAGCTTTCTCATTAAAGCACCAAGTCCTGGCCATATTTTTACATATTAAGAAAGCCTACGACACATGGATATACGGCATCTTGAAGCAACTATACGTCTGGGTGATGAGAGGCTTTTTACCGTTACTTAGATTTTTTTAGCATCTCGATCCTTCAAGGTACGTGTTGGAGACGCATACTCTGACCTGCAACCCCAAGAGGAGTGTTATAATTGCCAGAGGGTGTATCGGCAACTCTGTCGAAGATTTAGCACTACACTGTTCCTCACCACGCCTTCCATCAGCGACGCGTCGGCTACAACTGGTGGTCGATCATGTCTCCAAAGGAGCACAAGTTAAAGGATTCCGCTTTTCTAAGAACAAAACCAAATCACTGTATTTCCACCGGGGTTCTTGTTCCGCCATCCATGTCCCTACAAGGCGAAGATATAGTTTGTCTCAGTTTCTTGGCCGACAAACATTGTGGACATTATACACAGCCCTCGTCTAATCCAAATTGAATTATGGGTGTCAAATTTACTCTTTGGCTTTCCCTTCAGCCCTAAAAATGCTGAACACCATTCGAAACCTCGGAGTTCGCCTTTCTAGTGGAGCCTTCCGTACTTCAAATCTGCATGCGATACGTCTGCCGAGTACAGCAAGCCCATGTGTCAGAAGTCTACAGATGCCTGTATACTGCCGAATCAACAGCAGCATTTGATACGTGGCGATCTTTACCCCGCCCCTTGAACCTTGGAATAGGATAATCTCTCTAAACTGGGTGCTCCAAGGATCCTTACCCTTCCATCCTTAATGACCCCTAGTTGGCGTGGTCCTCCCCCGACAGTATGTACCAACATGTGGAGCCTGAAGTCTTCCATGGACCCTCGCTCTATTAAGAAGAGCCTGTTCTTAGAGCATTCGACCTCACAAACAATGCTGTCAATTGTACACGGATGGCCAAGTCGGATGGTGGAGTGAGCGCCGGAGCCCTCTACCCAGGAACAGAATTCCTAAGCGATGTTCAAATAAGCCCTTGCTGTGATTTTGGCGGTGGGGAACAATCGGTTGCCCACCTTTTATTGGATTGCACGCATTTCGCCAGTCTCGGGTTGCCCCGTTTCCCGACCATTTTAACTATCCCTGAACACGTCTTGATTCATATTGGCAGAGGAATCTTTTAACCAGTTTTTTTTTTTTCAATTTTTGTCACAAAGTGATGATTTGTCTAGTTTTATCCTAGCTGCCATATAGAATCCACTTGGACTGGGGAGCAACCCACTCGTTCCTTAATTAAAAACAACGTGGAAACATTTTTATATTTATTTTATAAAAACGAGTTTCATAGGATATGGAGTATTTTAGCGGCGAAAAAAAGCATAAAAAAAAAGAGTTCACGATACAAGTATGATTGAGATTCGTAAAAATATAAGAAATTAAATGAATTAACAAGGCGAGGTGGACAATTTGTCCCTGCTTAAAACTGATTCGCGCAACCGAGGTGTATGGCGTCGGTTCTTCTTTCTATGATGGTAGACTGGTTGTTCCTCTGAGTAGGGACAATACATGATGAATTCAATTCTCCCTGGAAAATGGAAAAGGCAGTGTGTTTGTTGCTTGGTATTGACAAAGGAGGGGGGGGGATAGATCAGTGCAATCGGAGGACGGTGATTATAAGGGTACAAGTCACACTACATAAAGCATGGATGAATTAACAACAATTTTGACCTTACCATTAAGAGGCACAATCAAAATGGATTTTGGCCAATAGGAGTTTGCACCCTACTTAACAAGCTGCTTCCCTCAACACCAGGGGGCTTAGTGTTTCCGTAATTTTTGCATTCAAGACCTTGAATTACCAGTTTTGAGATCCATTAGCAGAGACTGGACCAACATCACTGAAATGGCAAAATGACCAATTTTAATAAGTCACACTTTACACAAAAATGTAAATTCAAGCCAAACTTATCAGACTCAATATATCAATATTCTTTTAACATGAGATTTCTGCAAGGAATTGTCATCACATTTATTATAAGTAACTTTACAATCATTGACAGACTTACCCCTCCCACAGAAATGATTCAGTGATGGAGCATCATGATCTTGGAAAGGCCAGTAATTCTGTGAAACAAAGTACAAATTACTAAACCTGTAGTTATATAATACAAAAAGTGTACAAATAAAATATTCGCAAATCAATAATATGGAGTTGACTAAATCGAATTAACAAACTTTTGTATCATCCCTTTGAAGCTCAACTTCAATTGGACATTAAGAAAGAGGTCCTGAAGGAACTTGTTAGGAACGATCATTTCTCTCCTTCCCTTGCACCATCCATTGCCAAACAGAACAGATGAGTCAGCGATACCAACCAAATATTCTAGACAAGGACGCATTTGTGCAGGAAGAAAAAAATCTTAATTTAATTGGAAGTTATTACATAAAAAACAAAATATAATTTAATAATAAACTTGCAACGAATAAAGGAAATATATAGTTAATTAGTAATTCTAATATATAGTTAATTCTAAGAGGGCAAAAGCACTACTAGTATTAAATCAGTGATCTGTGAAATGGCAGTGTAGTACCATTTTTGTAATTAATTATGTAACATTTCTACAAGGAATTATAATCACTTATTATAAGGAACTTTATGTTCAGTGACAACCTCATGGCAGTTCCACCTCAGGCACATCGTAAAATTGATAGGCTGTGAGTAAAAAGCGATTAAAAGGGTATGTGTGAGGGAGCAGGTTGTTATAAAACAACCACCCCAAATGGGAGCTGAGGGGAGAAAGAACATTACCCCTTCTCCCCTAGACTTAGTCGCTTGTCAGCAAATACCCTGTGAAATTAGAGGCCGACCAGGAAAGCAAATCGCCGGCTATGCAGAGCAAGTAGAATCTTGTCCCTAACAGACAAGTAGGCTCTCAATGAGAGACGTGCATAAGGCACCGATCGCCAGGAGAAGGCTGGTGTGGTAGATTCAGTCCACATTCTGCAATACAAGCTCGGCGGCGGATGCATAAAACATGCATTTGTAGTAGAGCTTCAAATGAACTAAGGATTGATAAAAAGGTGAGGTAGTAGTCCTATCATGCTTTAGGTGCTGAACGTAGCAGAGCGAATAATATCCATGGCACGGGTACTAAAGACCTCATGGCTGCGAATATGAGCCTCACAAATGAGAAACAAAGGGCACTCTAGCACTTCTTGAAGTCTTAAGAGCCACTTGAATGTTTGACGAGAATATGTGTGGGAATAATGTCCAGATACCCTGTGTAGAATTCATAGTAATATCATTTAGCTGGTACAAGCACGGGAAATGCCACTAGATATTTACAAAATATTTTACTATTGTATCATCCCTTTGTAGCTCAACTTCAATTGGACATTAAGAAAGAGGTCCTGAAGGAACTTGTTAGGAACGATCATTTCTCTCCTTCCCTTGCACCATCCATTGCCACACAAAACAGATGAGTCAGTGATACCAACCAAGTATTCTAGACAAGGACGCATTTGTGCAGGAAGAAAAACAATGCTAGAGGTTATTACATCAAAAAAAAAACAAAATTCTAAGTCAACTATAGCATTTAACAATCAACTTAAGGAATAAAGGAAATGTATTGAGATTAATTAGTAAGCAAGCTTAACGGATCCAATTCTAAGAGGGGAATAGCATGACCAGTATTAAATGAAAGTTTGATCTGTGAAATGGCAGTGTAGTACCATTTTTGTAATCTATTATGGCAACATATCTACAAGGAATTATTATCAATTAAAGTAACTTTATCACTAGTGATATACTTAAACTTATGCATCAGACAAGATCAGTAATGGGGCATGCTCTAGGAAAGGCCAGTCATTCTGAGACAGGAAACTACAATTACTAGACCAGCAAGGATAAATGAAAAAAGTAGCAAAGTAAAATCAAGCAACCACTAAATACAAGGGACTGCCAAGAAATTAATTAAAAACCTCAATTAATATTAGTTATTTTTGTATCATCCCTTTGAAGCTCAACTTCAATTGGACATTAAGAAAGAGGTCCTGAAGGAACTTGTTAGGAACGATCATTTCTCTCCTTCCCTTGCACCATCCATTGCCACACAAAACAGATGAGTCAGTGATACCAACCAAGTATTCTAGACAAGGACGCATTTGTGCAGGAAGAAAAACAATGCTAGAGGTTATTACATAAAAAAAAAAAAATTCTAAGTCAACTATAGCATTTAACAATCAACTTAAGGAATAAAGGAAATGTATTGAGATTAATTAGTAAGCAAGCTTAACGGATCCAATTCTAAGAGGGGAATAGCATGACCAGTATTAAATGAAAGTTTGATCTGTGAAATGGCAGTGTAGTACCATTTTTGTAATCTATTATGGCAACATATCTACAAGGAATTATTATCAATTAAAGTAACTTTATCACTAGTGATATACTTAAACTTATGCATCAGACAAGATCAGTAATGGGGCATGCCAAGTGTAGGCCATGAATGGTCTTTTGCAGTCTCCTTCTTTTCTTATGTTCTTATGTCATTCTGAGACAGGAAACTACAATTACTAGACCAGCAAGGATAAATGAAAAAAGTAGCAAAGTAAAATCAAGCAACCACTAAATACAAGGGACTGCCAAGAAATTAATTAAAAACCTCAATTAATATTAGTTATTTTTGTATCATCCCTTTGAAGCTCAACTTCAATTGGACATTAAGAAAGAGGTCCTGAAGGAACTTGTTAGGAACGATCATTTCTCTCCTTCCCTTGCACCATCCATTGCCACACAAAACAGATGAGTCAGCGATACCAACCAAGTATTCTAGACAAGGACGCATTTGTGCAGGAAGAAAAACAATTCTAATTTAAATGCTAGAGGTTATTACATCAAAAAAACAAGATTCTAAGTCAAATATAACATTTAACAATCAACTTAAGAAGGAATAAAGGAAATTTATTGAGATTAATTAGTAAGCAAGCTTAATGGTTTCAATTCTAGAAGGGGAAAAGCATGACCAGTATTAAATGAGTTTGATCTGTGAAATGGCAGTGTAGTACCATTTTTGTAATTAATTATGTCAACATTTTGACAAGGAATTATAAGGAACTTTATGATCAGTGACAACCCCATGGCAGTTCCACCTCAGGTACATTGTAAAATAGATAGGCTGTTAGTAAAAAGCGAGTGAAAGGGATGTGAGGGAGCAGGTTGTTAAAAAACAACCACCCCAAATGGGAGCTGAGGGGAGAAAGAACATTACCCCTTCTCCCCTAGGCTTAGTCGCTTGTCAGCAAATACCCTGTGAAATTAGAGGCCGACCAGGAAAGCAAATCGCCGGCTATGCAGAGCAAGTAGAATCTTGTCCCTAGCAGACAAGTAGGCTCTCAATGAGAGACGTGCATAAGGCACCGATCGCCAGGAGAAGGCTGGTGTGGTAGATTCAGTCCACATTCTGCAATACAAGCTCGGCGGCGGATGCATAAAACGTGCATCTGTAGTAGAGCTTCAAATGAACTAAGGATTGATAAAAAAAAGGGGGTTTATGGTTTTTTTTTTATTAGAGCTCATCTGGCGACTGCCTACATGGGCATTAGTGGCCGTATTAAAACTGACCTAGTTCTAGGCTACTTTAAAATAAAATTAAACAAAGAAAAAAACAACCTAAATGAGGGAAAGGAAAAAAACAAATGCAAAACAAAAATGCAAAAAAACAAAAAACAAACCGTGCTAAAATAATAGGGAGAAGAGCACAAGGGACAGGCGGTAGCGACCCCGCCCATCCCGGGCCCGGGACAGGTAAGGTGAGCGAAGATCACCCAGACTGGGACAAGAATGTGCTGAACAGTCTGGGGGACGACACAGTCGTCTCAATAGAGCGCAGGCGAGCGCTCCATCAAATAGCGATGCGTCACACGAGTGTGTCCGATTCGGAGACGACAGAAAGCAACCTGAAGC
Organism: Ceratothoa steindachneri; assembly: GCA_963969495.1. NCBI lineage: Eukaryota > Metazoa > Arthropoda > Malacostraca > Isopoda > Cymothoidae > Ceratothoa > Ceratothoa steindachneri. The sequence goes on from OZ018324.1 coordinate 9,421,415, forward strand.
CGCCGCGGCATTGGGGGATAGGTCCATGGGAACAGTCGCGGCGCAATGGGACGCAACTTTTATTTCCCTTCGACCGTCTCCCATCTTCTTTGCCAAGCAGTCCGAAGAGCTGCCCGTATTCCTGCCATGTAGTCGGTGTGAGGAAGAGCGAAACGCTGGTTCCTACATGTGCAGGAACCCAGCAGAAGATAATCTCGACATCCTCCCGGTTCGCCAAACCGTGGCGTCACGAATATCGCGAACCAGGGGATGCGGAGATTCCAATGCCACGAGAGCATCCAGGGTGCTTTGAGTCGCTATAGATCACAATCCGGTCTCCGAACCGGGCACGTCGCGTAATCTCCCGTACCGAGTGGTGTATTGCCACCAGCTCGGCCGTGAAGACAGACGCAGCGCCTGGTAGAGCCCCGCTGACTTCAAACAGAGGGGATACGGCGTGGAAGCCGACCCCCTCTTGGGACTTTGAGACATCCGTATAGACTGGCACGGTACCAGCGTGACACTATGTGCGCTCCAAAAAGGTCGAACGCAATACTCCCGGCGCAGTACAAGATTTGGGAGCAGAGGCGTGGCTACAAATATCCAAATGTGGTACCCTCCAGGGTGGCGTCCTGGGCAGAACCAGGGGCGCCACCGGCCCGAGAGCTATATCTACCTCTCGAAGGAGTTTCCTGGCCCTAGACCCAAAGGGCATAGGCACCATCGAGATCAGCTGCGGATGCAGTGAGAGCTGTTGGCGACTGAGGGAGGCGCCGGGCTCGCGCGTACAGGCGAGTGATGCACTGCACGCGGCATCTCCCCAGCATCGACCAACAGGCTCTCAATGGGGAAAGTGCGGAAGGCACCGGTCGCAAGGCAAAGGCCGGTGCGGTGGATCGAATCATTTTTTTTTTTTTTTAAGAGCTCATCTGTCGACTGCCTACTTGGGCATTAGTCGCCGTATTAAAACTGGCCTAGTTCTAGGCTACTTTAAAATAAAATTAAAGAGAGAACAAAAAAAAACACCCCAAAAGGACGAAAGGGAGCAAGCTGGTGCGTCGGGGAGAGGTCCCCCCGGCGCAGGAGCGTGCAACTAAAGGAAAAAAACAAACAAAAAAAACAACAAAACAAAACAAACAAACCTTGCTTAAATAATAGGGAGAAGGCCGGCCTCCCCCAAGAAGTCAACAAGTCAATGTGCACGAATCTGTCCCGAGCACAAGGGACAGGCGGTAGCGACCCCGCCCATCCCGGTACTGGGACAGGTATCGTGCGCGAAGATCACCCAGACTGGGACATTCGACAAGAATGTGCCGAACAGTCTGGGGGACGACGCAGTCGTTGCAATAGGGCGCAGGCGAGCGCCCAATCAGATAGCGATGCGTCACGCGAGTGTGTCCGATTCGGAGACGACAGAAAGCAACCTGAAGCCGCTGCGGCATTGGGGGATAGGTCCATGGGAACAGTCGCGGCGCAATGGCAGGCAACTTTAAGTTCCCTTCGACCGTCTCCTATCTTCTTTGCCAAGCAGTCCGAAGAGCTGCCCGTATTCCTGCAATGTAGTCGGTGTGAGGAAGAGCGAAACGCTGGTCCGGTCGCAGAGTCCTCGCGGACTCTTTGGCGCCCTCATCGGCACGCTCATTCCCCGCAATTCCTACATGTCCAGGAACCCAGCAGAAGATAATCTCGACATCTGCCCGGCTCGCCAAAACCGTGGCGTCACGGATATCGCCAACCAGGGGATGCGGAGATTCCAATGCCCCGAGAGCACTCAGGGCGCTTTGTGAGTCGCTATAGATCACAATCCGGTCTCCGAACCGGGCACGTCGCGTAATCTCCCGTACCGAGTGGTGTATTGCCACCAGCTCGGCCGTGAAGACAGACGCAGCGCCTGGTAGAGCCCCGCTGACTTCAAACAGAGGGGATACGGCGTGGAAGCCGACCCCCTCTTGGGACTTGGAGCCATCCGTATACACTGGCACGGTACCAGCGTGACACGATGTGTGCTCCAAAAAGGTCGAACGCAATACTCCCGGCGCAGTACAAGCTTTGGGAGCAGAGGCGTGGAGACAAATAGCCAAATGTGGTACCCTCCAGGGTGGCGTCCTGGGCAGAACCAGGGGCGCCACCGGCCCGAGAGCTATATCTACCTCTCGAAGGAGTTTCCTGGCCCTAAACCCAAAGGGCTTAGGGTATGACTGGCGTCTCTCGGCGGCATAGGCACCATCGAGATCAGCTGCGGATGCAGTGAGAGCTGTTGGCGACTGAGGGAGGGGCCGGGCTCGCGCGTACAGGCGAGTGAAGCACTGCATGAGGCGCAGAGCGAGTGACCTTTCCCCAGCATCGACCAACAGGCTCTCAATGGGGGAAGTGCGGAAGGCACCGGTCGCAAGGCGAAGGCCGGTGTGGTGGATCGAATCCACCTTCCGCAATAAACGCTCGGCTGCGGATGCATAAAACTCGCATCCGTAGTCGAGCTTCGAACGAACAAAGGATCGATAAAAAAGTAAGGCAGTAGCCCTATCAGCGCCCCAAGCGCTGAACGTCACGGAACGGAGAATGTCCATGGCGCGGGTACAAGAGACCCTAAGGCTGCGAATATGAGCCTCCCAGGTGAGGCGTCAGTCGAATACAAGACCAAGGAAACGGTGCGACTCAACCACATCCAGGCGCACCCCATTAAGAAACAAATCTGGGTCGGGGTGAAGCCGTGGATGGCGGCAGAAGTGCACCACCTTAGTTTTGGCCAAAGAAAACCGAAACCTGTGCGCTTCGGCATGGATCGAATCAACCTTCCGCAATAAACGCTCGGCTGCGGATGCATAAAACTCGCATCCGCAGTAGAGCTTCGAGCGAACAAAGGATCGATAAAAAAGTAAGGCGGTAGCCCTATCAGCGCCCCAAGCGCTGAACGTCATGGAATGGAGAATGTCCATGGCATGGGTACAAGAGACCCTAAGGCTGCGAATATGAGCCTCCCAGGTGAGGCGTTGGTCGAATACAAGACCAAGGAAACTCAACCACATCCAGGCGTACCCCATTAAGAAACAAATCTGGGTTGGGGTGAAGCCGTGGATGGTGGCAGAAGTGCACCACCTTAGTCTTGGCCAAAGAAAACCGAAAACTGTGCGCTTTGGCATAGCGAGAGACGCGGTTCAATGCCTGTTGGAGTCGACGCTCCAGAGTTGGCATCTGGGCCGCGCCAAAAGAGAGCGAAAGGTAGTCCACGTAGAGCGTAGCGAGAACATCTTCCGGCAGCACCGAGGTGAGCCGTTGATGCTCAGGGCAAAGTGTGACACTGAGGACACTTTCCTGCTCCTTTGGGGCAGAGAGGGCTCCCCCCACCCGTACGCGGAATCGACGATCTCGCAAAAATTCAGATATAAACATTGGGAGGCGTCCCCTCGCCCCCATCGTGTGGAGAGTCTCCATGATACCATATCGCCATGCGGTATCATAGGCCGTCTCCAGATCAAAAAACACCGTGGCGTAGTTCTGTCTACGAAAGAAAGCCTCGCAGACGGCATTTTCCAGTCGGAGCAGAGCATCCGACGTGGAGTGGAACTTACGGAAGCCGCACTGTGCAGAAGACAGATGGCCTCTGCTGTCCAGGAAATAGGCTAATCCAACGTTTACCAATTTCTCCATCAACTTGCACACGACAGAGGTTAGAGAGATTGGGCGGAAAACGGTCGGAGTAGAGTGATCTCTCCCCGGCTTGCGAAAGGCGAGCACAGTAGAGATTCGCCAGGAGTCTGGGAGAAGACCTTCCACCCAGATCTGTTGAACAAATCTAACAGAAAGGCCATGCCTCGCTCACCCATGTGTCGAAGCATGGCGTAAGGGACATCGTCCGGACCATGGGCGGTGTCCGCGCACGAAGCGAGAGCGGAACGCAACTCACTCACAGTAAACTTGTCGTTGAAGGGTTCTCCGCCTCTGGAGGTAAAGTCCAGCCGGCGGCCTTCCGCAACATCACGACGTGCATTGAATGCTGGCGGAGCAGCATTCCAGCTAGAGAATGCGGAAAAAGCGGTGGCTAAGGATTCCGCCACGGACGCGGGGTCCGAGATTGCGGTCACATTCTCCTAGAGAACGGGAGGGGGGGGGTCCTTCGAAAACTTGCCCCGAATCCTTTTGACTCGCTTCCATACCTTAGCTAAAGGGGTCTTCCAGTTAAGTGAAGACACGTATTCCCACCAAGAAGAGCGGCGGGCGTGCTTCGAAATATACCGGAACCTAGCCCTAGCCCGACGAAATTCAGTGAAATCGTTCGGGCGGCGCTTATAGCGCATTTAGGCATAACGATTCTGTTTGAGGGCCGTCTCACACTCGGCCGACCACCATGGGAGTGGTCGGCGTGCAAAACGGCCAGACGTCCTAGGAATAGTAGTCAGGCCCACGGCGATGAGGTTGCCGGAGAACAACTCAACGGCCTCATCTACAGACCTAAACTCCTCGACTGAGATAGAGAATTCAGTCATTTCCTGAAATGCAGGCCACCACGCCCGCGCCAAGCACCACCGAGGTGGTCTCTCAGTCGGCAGTTGCTCTGAAAATGATATTTGAATGGGAAAGTGATCACTACCATGGAGGTCATCGACCACCCCCCAATCAAAATCAGGCGGTGCACCCGAAGCACAAGGATAGGTCAAGGCAAGAAAATGAAGCGGTTCTCGGACAGTGAAGCGTAAACTCATCCACGTTTAGGACACCCATCTCAAGCTCTTTGATCAGATCTGCAAAGACTTGTCCCCTGGGATTTATCGAGTAATCTCCCCAGAGAGGATGCCTGCCATTCAGATCTCCAAGCAAGAGAGAGGGCCTCGGCAACCGTGCCACGAGGCGGCGGAAGTCCCCCGCGTCGAAGTCAGCTGACGGTGGAATGTACGCAGAAATGATAGTATACCTCCTATCCAGGTGCAGCTGCACAGCCACTGCCTGAAAGGAGGTATCTAAAGAGAAAGGAAGAACAGAGACATCATGCTGGGTGTAAACCGCGCATCCCCCAGCACAGCCATCCCGCGGTGGTGGGGTCGCAAGACCCTTATACCCCAGGAGGGCAGGAAGGAGGCATGCGCCTAGCATGGTCTCCTGCAAAAAAAAAGTTAATGGGGAACGGGACGAGCCCCCGCAACTCCTCCCAGTTGGCCCGGAGTCCACGGCAATTCCATTGAAGGAATATGCCCTCCAGGCCTAGCTCGGAGACGCGGGGGCCCTCCTCGAATTGAGGACCCTCACGGGAGTGGCCGTACGCTTCCCGAGGGCAGAACCCCGGGCACTGTTGGCCGGACAAAGCGCTGGAGGCGCTGTCGCCTTCGAGGACTTATTGGGGGAGGTTGGGAGGTTCCTCCCTCCGCCTCGAAACCTTAGGCGGGCGTTGCAGCTTCGGAGGCGGGCGTTGCAGCTTCGGAGGCGGGGGGGGGGGCTCTTTTAGAGGAACCACCGTCTCCGAGTCACTCGCTCCACCTCGGGGCGTGAGCAAAAGAGCTGAAGCTCCTTTGTTGCTGTCCTCCTTTCGGGGGGCAGCTTTAGGAACCCCGGAAGATGACCTAGCGACCATCTTCAGGGTTGTTGCCTCCTGTGAGTCTAACGACTCGGTGGAGGCGCGTGGCCGCTTCGCCTTGTGGGAAACGGTCACGCTGGGGGAAGAGGGGGAGTCCTGGTTTTAGCCTGGGCTGGGTATGAACCCTTTTTGCCTCCAGCTTTACCAGGGGAGGGCCTGAGTGGGGTAGAGCCTGCAGAAGGGCTCAGAATGGGCGCGGAAACAACTGTGCTCGTTGGCCTGGATAAGCCAGAAGCAGAGGGTGTCTTTTGAACTACTGAGGCACATGACGTCCCAGGCAGAGCCGGACATGCCAGGACCAAGTCCTAAGCCTCGCGGAATGAGAGTCTATCCTGGGCCTGAATGGCCAGGATTTCTTTCTCAAGGAGATATGCACCACATTGCTTCGAAGAAGCAGGGTGCAGCTCTCCACAATTGACCACACACAATTTGGACTTATCATGTACGACAATAGAGCAATTTACACAGACTTCGGGTGACCCCGACTTTGCACGTCTACATGAGGCATTCGTGCCACTGCCGCAGCGGTGCTATTACTGTCACCGCTTCGGCAGTGGCACGAATGCCTTCACGCGGTAGCGGTACCAACCGGCACGCACCGACTCGGAGCTTGTCACAATCAAACGTGACGAAGAGTGTAGGGGTGGGTCTCGAGGCCCCTCCCTGTTTTCTCATCACACATTCGACCTTGACTGCCCCATGGTCAGCCAGCTCTAGGGTGATGTCCTCAATGGAGTAGTCAATGAGTTCCCTCGCATAAACTACTCCTTTCACAAAGTTCATGGTAGAGTGCGGCGTCACACTCACCGGGGTGCCATCAAGTGTCCGAAGAGCACTTATCTTGGCCGCCTCGGCGGGATTCGCTGCATTCGCCAGAAGGCTCCCGTCCAAGAAACGGGTCACCTTCGGCTCTCTACCAATTGCACTAGCTAATCCTCTCCTCTGATGGATCATGTTGCCCTTGGACAACATGGTGCCATCAGTGGAGCGAATAATGAGGAAGCATTTGAAGCCAGCGGGCTAAAAAATGCAGGGTAACCTCTGAATGAGGGGCCCCGATGTCATCGAAGCTCCGCCCTGTGCATTCTTGGTGTTAGTCTTGGTCAGGGGCTCCACACACGGGGGGTAGAGGGGCCGGATGTGCCGATCTTGGCTTGGTCGCCTACCAAAGTGGTAGCAGACCCATCTGGCCCAGTGGATGGAGGGAGCCCGAGTCTTCTTTGTCTTTCTAGTCTTTTTCTTTTTTGGAGAGGAGGGCAGGGAATGAACCCGCTTCGTAAAAGGGAGGTGCCCGTAAGCACCTCCAGAGAAGGGGGTGAGGGGGAGTCCCCTTCACCCGTAGGCGTACGAGAGGAGTAAGCCTCCTCTCCGGTTGAAGAGATATGGAGGGTCCCCTGCCCAAGCACAGAGGAGGGGAAACCTCCATTTTTTTGCTGGAGCTGCCCGAGGGCGGCTCCGTCGCTGTTATAGGGGAAGTTGGTTTTTTATTTGTTTTACATACATGGGCATGGTGACCCTCTTTTTACTACGGGACGCAATAGCTCATCACCTCTTGCAGTTGCCCGCACTGAGAGGTGCTTACAAGCCCGGCGCCACCCTCCCGCCTGGTGGCCTGGCAGTCCATCGACATGGCGGCTCCACCTTGGACACGGCGTAAAATTGATAGAATGTGAAGAGGAGAGGAAAGGGGATGTGAGAAAGGTATGGGTGGGGATGAAGCAGGTTGTTAAAAAAAAAAAAACATCCCAAACCGGAGCTCAGTGGGTTAGGGAACAATGTCCCTTCCCCCCTCAGCCCCGATCTGGGGTGGTTGGCTTAAGAAGAAGGTCAGCATCTGCCCTGTGAAATTAGAGGCTGACCAGAGAAAGTTGTGTGAGAGGTATGAAAAGCGACGAGGTAGGGGAGAAATCGGGCTATCTGAAGGAAGGAAGAGAGGCTAAGCTGGGGCCGGACGGAGCGCTGGATCCAGTCAGCATGGCAAATCACTGCACCCCTTACATAACATAATTACACGGATGACAAAAGCCACAAGGGCCTATCAAAGGTCATCCGCATCTGTCAAAACCCACCCACAAAAAGCCCCATCACAAGGGGAAGACAAAATCAAAGTCCCCCACAATATAATATAACAGATGACAAAAGCCACAAGGGCTCATCATAGGTCATCCAAGTCAAACCGCCTCTTTTTTTTAAGGTGAGGTAGTAGTACTATCATGCTTTAGGTGCTGAACCTAACAGAGCAAATAATATCCATGGCACGGGTACTAAAGACCTCATGGCTGCAAATGAGCCTCACAAATGAGAAACAAAGGGCACTAGTACTTCTTGCAGTCTTAAGAGCCACTTGAATGTTTGACGGGAATATGTGTGGGAATAATGTCCAGATACCTTGTGTAGAATTCATAGTAATATCATTTAGCTGGTACAAGCACGGGAAATGCCACTAGATATTTACAAAATATTTTACTATTGTATCATCCCTTTGAAGCTCAACTTCAATTGGACATTAAGAAAGAGGTCCTGAAGGAACTTGTTAGGAACGATCATTTCTCTCCTTCCCTTACACCATACATTGCCACACAGAACAGATGAGTCAGTGATACCAACCAAGTATTCTAGACAAGGACGCATTTGTGCAGGAAGAAAAAAATCTTAATTTAATTGGAAGTTATTACATCAAAAAACAAAATATAATTTAATAATAAACTTGCAACGAATAAAGGAAATATATAGTTAATTAGTAAGCAGGCTTAACGGCTTCAATTCTAAGAGGGCAAAAGCACGACTAGTATTAAATCAGTGATCTGTGAAATGGCAGTGTAGTACCATTTTGTAATTAATTATGTCAACATTTCTACAAGGAATTATAATCACTTATCATAAGGAACTTTATGTTCAGTGACAACCTCATGTCAGTTCCACCTCAGGCACATCGTAAAATTGATAGGCTGTGAGTAAAAAGTGATTAAAAGGGTATGTGTGAGGGAGCAGGTTGTTATAAAACAACCACCCCAAATGGGAGCTGAGGGGAGAAAGAACATTACCCCTTCTCCCCTAGGCTTAGTCGCTTGTCAGCAAATACCCTGTGAAATTAGAGGCCGACCAGGAAAGCAAATCGCCGGCTATGCAGAGCAAGTAGAATCTTGTCCCTAGCAGACAAGTAGGCTCTCAATGAGACGTGCATAAGGCACCGATCGCCAGGAGAAGGCTGGTGTGGTAGATTCAGTCCACATTCTGCAATACAAGCTCGGCGGCGGATGCATAAAACGTGCACTTGTAGTAGAGCTTCAAATGAACTAAGGATTGATAAAAAGGTGAGGTAGTAGTCCTATCATGCTTTAGGTGCTGAACGTAACAGAGAGAATAATATCCAAGGCACGGGTACTAAAGACCTCATGGCTGCGAATATGAGCCTCACAAATGAGAAACAAAGGGCACTCTAGCACTTCTTGAAGTCTTAAGAGCCACTTGAATGTTTGACGAGAATATGTGTGGGAATAATGTCCAGATACCTTGTGTAGAATTCATAGTAATATCATTTAGCTGGTACAAGCACGGGAAATGCCACTAGATATTTACAAAATATTTTACTATTGTATCATCCCTTTGTAGCTCAACTTCAATTGGACATTAAGAAAGAGGTCCTGAAGGAACTTGTTAGGAACGATCATTTCTCTCCTTCCCTTGCACCATCCATTGCCACACAAAACAGATGAGTCAGTGATACCAACCAAGTATTCTAGACAAGGACGCATTTGTGCAGGAAGAAAAACAATGCTAGAGGTTATTACATCAAAAAAAAAACAAAATTCTAAGTCAACTATAGCATTTAACAATCAACTTAAGGAATAAAGGAAATGTATTGAGATTAATTAGTAAGCAAGCTTAACGGATCCAATTCTAAGAGGGGAATAGCATGACCAGTATTAAATGAAAGTTTGATCTGTGAAATGGCAGTGTAGTACCATTTTTGTAATCTATTATGGCAACATATCTACAAGGAATTATTATCAATTAAAGTAACTTTATCACTAGTGATATACTTAAACTTATGCATCAGACAAGATCAGTAATGGGGTATGCTCTAGGAAAGGCCAGTCATTCTGAGACAGGAAACTACAATTACTAGACCAGCAAGGATAACATAACAACATAACATAACATAATTACACGGATGACAAAAGCCACAAGGGCCTATCAAAGGTCATCCGCCTCCGTCAAAACCCACCCACAAAAAGCACCATCACCAGGGGAAGACAAAATCAAAGTCCCCCACAATATAATATAACGGATGAAAAAAGCCACAAGGGCTCATCATAGGTCATCCGAGTCAAGCGGCCTCTTTTTCAAGGCACCCAAACTCCAAGGAAAACTACATCCAGAGGATTGCATCCAGAAACAAGGGTATCACCAATCAAGGCTTGTCAAGAACTAAATCATGCAGCTATAGATATATACAAACAATATTAATATATACAAAACTTAGGAACCATCACAACCTTCCCTTCCCATAAACTCATCCAACCTACTCTTAAATACATTTAGATTTGGACTACCTACTACCCTCTGCGGCAATTTGTTCCAGAAGTCTACCACTCTATTGGTGAAAAAATATTTTCTTAAATCCAACCTACACCCTTGCTTTTTAATTTTCAAGTGGTGACCTCTAGTCCGATTTCCATCATCTAACTCAAAAAACTTGCTAACATCCAATTTATCTATCCCGGAAAAAATTTTAAACAGCTCAATCATATCCCCTCTCACACACCTCCTTTCGAACGAGAACATATTTAATACCCTCAGTCTATCTTCATATTCAAGGTGCCTCAGGGAAGGAATAATCTTTGTTGCCCTCCGTTGCACTGACTCAAGAAGGTTAATATCGTGTCTAAAATGTGGGGACCATGCCTGTATACAGTACTCTAGATGTGGCCTAACATAAGAGTTATAGAGTTTAAGAATAACCTCCTTACTTTTTTAACTGACATTTCTCTTAATAAAACCCAGCACTCTATTTGCTCTATTTCTTGCTTCAATACACTGCTTAGAAAACCTTAATGACTTATCTATTACTACTCCTAGATCTTTCTCATCCTCTACTGAGCTAAATGAAAAAAGTAGCAAAGTAAAATCAAGCAACCACTAAATACAAGGGACTGCCAAGAAATTAATTAAAAACCTCAATTAATATTAGTTATTTTTGTATCATCCCTTTGAAGCTCAACTTCAATTGGACATTAAGAAAGAGGTCCTGAAGGAACTTGTTAGGAACGATCATTTCTCTCCTTCCCTTGCACCATCCATTGCCACACAAAACAGATGAGTCAGTGATACCAACCAAGTATTCTAGACAAGGACGCATTTGTGCAGGAAGAAAAACAATGCTAGAGGTTATTACATAAAAAAAAAAAAATTCTAAGTCAACTATAGCATTTAACAATCAACTTAAGGAATAAAGGAAATGTATTGAGATTAATTAGTAAGCAAGCTTAACGGATCCAATTCTAAGAGGGGAATAGCATGACCAGTATTAAATGAAAGTTTGATCTGTGAAATGGCAGTGTAGTACCATTTTTGTAATCTATTATGGCAACATATCTACAAGGAATTATTATCAATTAAAGTAACTTTATCACTAGTGATATACTTAAACTTATGCATCAGACAAGATCAGTAATGGGGCATGCCAAGTGTAGGCCATGAATGGTCTTTTGCAGTCTCCTTCTTTTCTTATGTTCTTATGTCATTCTGAGACAGGAAACTACAATTACTAGACCAGCAAGGATAAATGAAAAAAGTAGCAAAGTAAAATCAAGCAACCACTAAATACAAGGGACTGCCAAGAAATTAATTAAAAACCTCAATTAATATTAGTTATTTTTGTATCATCCCTTTGAAGCTCAACTTCAATTGGACATTAAGAAAGAGGTCCTGAAGGAACTTGTTAGGAACGATCATTTCTCTCCTTCCCTTGCACCATCCATTGCCACACAAAACAGATGAGTCAGCGATACCAACCAAGTATTCTAGACAAGGACGCATTTGTGCAGGAAGAAAAACAATTCTAATTTAAATGCTAGAGGTTATTACATCAAAAAAACAAGATTCTAAGTCAAATATAACATTTAACAATCAACTTAAGAAGGAATAAAGGAAATTTATTGAGATTAATTAGTAAGCAAGCTTAATGGTTTCAATTCTAGAAGGGGAAAAGCATGACCAGTATTAAATGAGTTTGATCTGTGAAATGGCAGTGTAGTACCATTTTTGTAATTAATTATGTCAACATTTTGACAAGGAATTATAAGGAACTTTATGATCAGTGACAACCCCATGGCAGTTCCACCTCAGGTACATTGTAAAATAGATAGGCTGTTAGTAAAAAGCGAGTGAAAGGGTTGTGAGGGAGCAGGTTGTTAAAAAACAACCACCCCAAATGGGAGCTGAGGGGTGAGGGAACATTGCCCCTCTCCCCTAGGCCCAAATCTGGGATACAGAAGTTAAATTAAAGTCACCCAGAATAACTATCTTCATTTGCATCCTTTACTAATTTCCCTAATAATTAACTCATCGATGCAATCAGTCGGTCCCAGTGGTCTATAAAAAGCTCCCAGGTGTATTTTCCTATTTTTACCAACCTTAATATCTATCCATAATGATTCACCTTCTCCTTGCTTTATAGAGTTATTTAGATTTGAAGAAATGCTATTTCTGATATAAATAATCAACGAGGGGTCGACCCTCGGTTTTTCCTCTGGGTAAAACAAACCAGGAGATTGTACTTTGCAAGCAGTGCAAGATAGGACCATCCTGGCTAAGGCCAAGATTGGTTTAATATAAATATTTGTGAAACATTTGTGAAGTGTTAAGTTGAAAAATAAGGTAATGGCTCTAACAAGATGGCAACGAATCAGGACGTAAACGGGGACAATAGCAACTCAGGATGTAAACAAACCAAGCATGGAGAGGAAACCGCATGTGGAAAGTGTGCTAAGGCTGTTTTGGAGACTCATCTAGCCCTATGTTGTGAGTTATGTGATTATTGGTATCATATCAGGTGTGAGGGAGTGCCAAAGGCGGTTTATGATTTCATGGTGGAAAATCCTGCTGGAAAACAGCTCACCTGGCATTGCAGCTTCTGCCAACGAGGTATGGTGAAAGTTAATGCTAAGATTGAGAAAATAGGAGTCCAGGTGAAGGAAATTGGCACAAAGCAGCAAATTTGGAAGGAACAGTAGGTGAAATGAGGGAGTGTCTGACGGAGGACAGAGATAAATGTAAGCAACTTGAGGACCGTTTGGGGTTTGTTGAAGCCAGGATGGTGAGCCTAGAAGATCAGCTGGTACCTCAGGTCAACGATAAAGTGAAAGCGGTAGAGGATAACCTTGCAGAGCTGAAAAATAAGGTTAAAGATGAGGTCACGGTGCAAATCCAGCAAGTCGGCTCTAATTACAAGGATGCTCTGATGGCGGAAGCAAAGAGAGTAGCTTTGTCAGGAACTGAAGAACGAAAGGAATTTTCAAGATGGCTGCGCCCAGCAAAAATGTAAACAACAATAATAAAGCATCCTTGGTAAACCAAAATCAAGTTGTAAACAATGTAATTCGGACCACCGTAACTGAATCAGAAGGTATTCCTAATGACTTTTGCGGAAATTGTAAGGTAAAAGAAAATTTAATAAATATAAATGGTAACGCTGATGTAGAGAGAATAAATGCTGGTAGTAATGATATACCGAATTGTCATAGTCTTAATGATAGTGATAAATGTGCGTGGTGTCAAAGTGTATGTGATATTGGAATAAAATGCAATGGCCCTTGCAGAAGATGGTTCCACTATTCATGCACAAGACTGCCGACATACTTTATTATTCTACTTGAACACTCAAAACGACATTACACATGCGAGAACTGTGTCAAAAATATGGTTCCAATCTTTGATAGTGAACATGTGCGAGTCGATGGAGTGATAGCTAAAGAAGAACAAGATGATGAGAAGACCATACAAAAACGACAAACAAAGAAAATTGAAGAGAAACCCTTGGCAATTCAACAAACGGTAGCAAAAATAGTTGACTATACTAGTAGCACAGTCAAAAATAAAAATAGAACAGAGATACCCAAGGAAAACAAAACTGATAGTAATGGTGACAAGAAAAAATCTCAAAAGAAAGTCAGCCCTGTTTGCTATTACTATAAATACAGTGACTGCAAAAAGGGGAAAAACTGTACATACAGACACCCTCCGCTCTGCAAATTTTTCATGAGAGATGGGTATGGCCTAAATGGATGTGCGGAAAAAAAATACTGTGAATTTACACATCCGCATATATGTCCAAATTCGTGGTATAATGGAGAATGTAATGAATTAGGCTGCAAAAACAAGCATATTACTGGCACATACAGTCCTAAAGGATTTATGGGAAAAAAAGAAAAAAAACACGAAGATGAGAGCTCTATTAATAATAAAAAACCTCTTTATTCAAGCATTGTAAAAAGTGAAAACAAAACTGGTGAAACTAAAATCAATGAGAATGAAAATTTTTTAGGCCAAATTATGCAGCAAATACAGCAAAATCAAAGCCAAATTGCTGCCATAATGTCAATGATTCAAAGAAATTATACAACTCAAAATCAGATTCCTACATACCAACTTATACAGAAACAAATTCCAATGCAATTTTAGACAATTATAATATAGTTTATTTCAATATTAATGGCTTATATAGCCAATCAAATAACACAAAAATACCTTTTTTACAAGATATGTCTAGCAGCAATACCCTGATGATAGCCATTACAGAAACCCATCTGAGGCCTGAAATAAAAGACTCAGAAATTCAAATTGATAAATTCAATATATACAGATGCGATCGAGATAAAAGAATTCATGGGGGAGTTGCTATATATGTAAAAAATGACATACCTAGTGAAGAGATCTTAAAATATTCAAATGGAGAATGTGAGATATTAATTATTAAAATAATGATAAAATCTGATATCTACTATGCAATTAACATATATCGACCACCTAGTGCAACACCTGAAAGCTTCTCAAAGGTTATTGAAAAAGTTAATGAATGCAAAGAGATAAAAAATTGCAGCAGTAACTTAATAATCTTGGGGGACTTTAATTTTCCGAATGCAAAGTGGAATGAAAATGGACTTCTGGAGTCGGGTATAGAAAAAGGAAATCATAGCATAGTACAATATCTCATGTCTGATTTCTATTTAACTCAATTAATATTAAAGCCTACAAGAAAAGATAATATTCTTGATCTGGTATTTACTAATAATAATGAATTAATAGATGAAATCCAAATCTCTGAAACAATTCACTCAGATCACAGCATCATTAACTTAGAGACAAATATTCCTATAGAACCTATCAAGATAAACAGCTCTGGTATAAAAGTCCCCTTTGGGGATCTTAACCTTTACAAAAGTGACTGGAAATCAATCAATGAAAAATTGAGCCTTATAGATTGGATTAGTGAACTAGAAGGATTGGATGTTGATCAGACCTGGAAAAAAATACAGCAATACATGACTGATATTATTTATGCTAATACTCCAAAAAGACAAACAAAATCTAATAAAATTACCAAAGAACATAGAAAGAGAAAAAGTCTCATGAAAAAAAGAATTAAGATCACAAAAAATCTAAATAAAACATTGGATGTAGAGAAAAGAAATAAATTGAAAAACAATATACTGGAAATAGAAAAAGAAATAAAATTATCCCACTCAAGGGAGAATACTGATGAAGAAAATAAAGCTATACAACGAATAAAGGAAAGTAGTAAATATTTATTTAAATTTGCAAAAAAGAAAAACTTAGCTAGAACTAATATTGGACCACTTTTATCATCTGATAACAACTTAACCTCAGACCCTAAAACAATTGCCGATATATTACAAAAACAATACGAATCAGTATGGAGCACTCCAGTCAAAAGTACATTAGAAGATTCTGCGAACAGGAATACAGTTGAAACAATTAGTGATATACAGTTTCATGAAGCAGATATATCAAAAGCTATTGATCTAATACCTGAAAACTCAGCACCAGGACCTGATGGGATAGGGCCTATCATCCTAAAAAACTGCAAAATATCATTAGCAGCTCCAATATATATGCTGTGGAGAAGATCACTAGACAGCAGCAAAATTCCAAACTGTATGAAAATTGCAAAAGTAAAACCAATCTTTAAACAAGGATCAAAAAAATTACCAGAGAATTATAGACCAGTATCTCTCACATCTCATGTGATTAAAATCCTTGAGAGAATTGTTAAAATAAATGTAGTAAACTTCTTGGAGAGCAATAAATTATTAAAAACGTTTCAGCATGGTTTTAGGCAAAAAAGATCCTGCCTCACTGAACTTATCGACTACCGCAATGAAATATTGCAAGCAGTATTAGACAATAAAAACATGGACGTCATTTACCTTGATTTTTCTAAAGCTTTCGACAAAGTGGACCACAACATCGTACTGAAAAAAGCCCAAAAATTAGGAATTGTGGGGAAAATATCAAAGTGGCTAAAAGAATTCTTAATGAATCGTAAGCAAGTGACTATAGTAGATGGCCATGAATCATATGTCTCTGAAGTAGTAAGTGGTGTTCCACAAGGAACCGTACTGGGCCCCTTATTGTTTTTAATAATGCTGAATGATATAACTGAAACCATAAGAAACAGCTCTTTATATTCATTTGCTGATGACACAAGAATTTTAAAAACTATAGAAAATATATTTGACAGTGAGAAATTGCAGGAAGACTTAAATGCAACATATGAATTTGCCAAACAGAATAATTTAAAATTTAATGAAACAAAATTTGAGCTTATTAAATTTGGATTACAAGATAACTTAAAAAAAATTACTAACTACAAGACCCCCAGTGGAAAGCTAATTGTAGAAAAATCAGATATTAAGGACTTAGGTGTGTACATATCTAATGACTTATCATTTAAGGTACATATTGATGATGTTGTTAACAAGTGCAGGCGAATGAGTGCTTTTGTGTTAAGAACATTCAAAACCAGGGAAAAGTCAGCCATGTTGATATTGTTCAAAGCATGCATCCAACCCCATCTAGACTATTGTGTCCAATTATGGTATCCCTATGAGGTAAAAAACATGCAAAAGTTAGAAGGTATCCAACGGACTTTCACAGACAAAATAAGAGGGATGGAAGGACTAAATTACTGGCAAAGACTGGAAAAATTGAATTTATACTCAGTTCAAAGAAGATATGAGAGATACATCATAATATATATTTGGAAGGTCATTGAAAACCTCGTAATTCCACCTGAATCAGAAGAAATAGTTCCAGTATACTCTCAGAGATATGGAAGAACTTGTCAAAAATTCCATCTGTCAAGCTCAAATAGATATAAAATCCATCAGTACAACTCATTATCAAGATTTGGAACTAGACTGTTTAATGTGCTTCCTAGAACAATAAGAGATTTTAGTGGTACTACCGACAGCTTTAAAAATAAATTAGACAAATACTTAATAGACCTTCCAGATGAACCTAATATTATAGGCTACAAAAAATTTATTGCTGCCTCTTCAAACTGTATAGTTGATCAAGCGCAGCATAAATACTTTAGCAGATAGCAACAGTACATAATAATTGGAATAGAATACAAGGGGTGTCTGCCACGCAGTGGCCCCGCTTCATGGTCTCAGCTGGATTTATGAAGCAAAAACCTTTCAAGAGAGTTCAAGAGAGTATGTTGAAGACAACAGGCAACCAAAGAGTGAGGGAATTGTTGATGCAACTACAACAAGAATTAAGGACAGGTTAAACAGGCTGAAGAAGTTAGTATTGTATAAGGCCCCAGAAGAGTGGATCACTGGAATGAACTTAAATTTTAGGGAAGAGAAAACAAAACAGGATAAGTTGATATTTATGAAGCTCTGTACTGAAATTGGAGTAGATTGTAAAAATGAGGATATAAGTGAAATTATGCGACTTGGCAAGTATGTGCCGATGTCTGAGACAAACTCTAATGTGAAGCTTAGGCCTATCCTGATAACATTAGAGAACGGACTGAAGGAGAAAGTGCTGAGGAATGTTCACAAACTGAAGAACTGTACAAATGAGGAGGTAAGGAATATTGGTGTTGCACATGACATGAACAAAGAGGAAAGGATTAGGGACAGGCTGCTGAAGCAGGAGGCAAAAAAGAAAAATCAGGGAGCAAGTGGATCATTTTTTTCATGTGGTGAGAGGTCTACCCTGGGAGAGAGAAGTTGTACGTATCAGGAGGAGAGCACCAGGAACAACGGTGGAAGAGACGGCCTCAGGAAGGGACATGACAAGAAGGAACGAGGCACAAATAGCGGTGCCAGTGGAGGAACAAACCAAGACAAACGTGGATCTAGCAATAGTGCACAGGGTCGAGGAGAACGCCTAATTTATACATCAACTAGTGATGATGATAGCCGTAATAAGTTTAGTATTTTGCTTAGTAACGTGGATATATTTAGCCCAGACAGAGTGCTTGAATTACAAACAAGAATAAGTACCATGAGGGAGGCTCCCTCTGCTTTGGTTCTACAAGAGGTTAAGCCTAAGATTTTCGGTTTGAAAGGGAACTTGTGGAGTATAATATTGATGGGTACGAGACTATTGAGAAAAATTTAGGGAAAAATGATGATGGACGTGGTCTCTTGATATATGTAAGAAAAAGTTTGCCATATAGTATTCTTAATTTTAACCAGCACTATTGTGAATATTTAGGTATAAGAATCGGGACAGCCTAATAACTTTTTCTGCAACAGAGTAGTAGAAAAATGGAATGACCTACCAGAATACGTAATATCTGCTGAAAATGTTTTGAAATTTGAAATTGCAGTTGATGGGGTATGGGGTGGCCGGCCGATAAAGTATAACTATAGGGCTAAATTGGAAAAAATAGAAACGTCCACCCAAGACACACAACTAACGAGGTCATTGATGAGGAGCCGGGTCACAGGCTGAATAGCCTCCAACCCGGGCAACGTCTGTGAGTATAACCTTCTAGTTCAAATTCACTGACATTATCATTAAATATATTTTCATTAACCCATGATTCAACTATACATATTATATCAGTAAATATGTAGATTAGCGGCCCGGCGGGAAAAAAATTTCTGTGTAAATATTATCGTTCACTTGTGTCGGAATATTTATGCGCATTTGAGTCCTTTTTGAATTATTATTCTATAAACAATTAGGATTATAGGTAAATATGTAGATTATCGGCGCGAACGATGGGACGTACTATTTCATCCGTGTTCCAAAATGTTTCACGTTTTTGGAGTACATTTAAGTTGACGGCTTGTGTGGGGGTAAACACAATGGGGAGACTACACTACGATGATCCCGAGTTTCATTAAATTGGGGGGGGGGGGTCTGGGGGGCACAGCCCCCCAGTATATAATCCTAATTGTTGATAGAATAATAATTCGAAAAGTACTCAAACCATGAATATTCCGACACGAGTGAACGATAATATTTATACACTTTTTTTCCAGCAGGGCCACTAATCTATATATTTACCGGATTATATACTGGGGGCTGTGCCCCCCAGATCATCTAGTGTAGTCCCCCCATTGTGTTTACCCCCACACGAGTCGTCAACTTAAATGTACTCCAAAAACATGAAACATTTTGGAACACAGACGAAATAATCTACATATTTACCATTATATCTATAACTTCATGAATGATATAACTAAATAATTCATCCCTCTTATTTCTAAGACTACGAGCATTTGTGTAAAGACAACTCAGCCCACCTATCCCTGAAGCACCTGAGGGCCTATCTCCTCTGCATCTCCTTTCTATCCTTCCCCAACCCTGTACTCTTGTATTTCCCTGACCACTATCACTACTCAAGTAATTTAACCTTAAAGCACTTTCATGGCCACAGACTATGTGGCCAAGTGTAGGCCATCAATGGTCTTTTGCAGTCTCCTTTTCTTATGTTCTTATGTAACCTAGGAGTCCAGATGAGTTCTGACTTGACCTTCTTGACATCACTAATGGATTGTTTACATTGTATATTGTACATTGTATATTGGGAATAATCAGAAGGACCTTTGTTACATTGGATGCAACGATATTTAAAGCTTTGTTTGTAGCTTTAGTAAGACCGCATATAGAGTATGCTAATCAGGTATGGAGTCCTCACCTGGTTAAAGACATTGAGATGGTAGAGAACGTGCAATGAAGGGCTACAAGGATGGTGCCGGAACTTAAAGGACTTAATTATGAAGAGAAACTAAGGAAGCTGAACCTACCAACACTGGCATACAGAAGAGCACGGGGAGACTTAATAGAGACCTACAAGATACTCAGTGGAATGTAGTCAAGGCATATTGAAACTTTGAGAAGAAAATATCAGCAGGGGAAATTCACTGAAGCTTTTTAAGACAAGGTCACGGCTGGATATAAGGAAGTATGCTTTCCCATGTAGGGTGATAAATAACTGGAATCAGTTGCCTGAGTGGGTGATTGCAGCAGCATCGGTCAACCAGTTTGAGGTCAGACTTGATAAATTTTGGTTTAATCAAGAATTGAAATACAATTACAAGGCAAAGATAATCCACCACACGCTACCGCAGGTTGATAATATAGATCTGGAGTCACAGGCATAAGCCTCTTCCATGAAGTCTTCTGTAAGTATGATGTGACAAAATCCTATGGATGAATTATGTTGGTGGGATTTGATGGATACGGATGACCTTTGATAGGCCCTTGTGGCTTTTGTCATCCGTGAAATTATGTTACGTTAAGTTAAGGTAAAGAAGTCTCGCTCTTAATGTTGGGTCTTATCTTCTTGTCTATGTGACCCCTGAATATCCGTAATTATATAAAAATTAATGCATTATTTTATATTTATCTCGAAGGATAGCAGATATGAGAAGTTCCTAAAAATGATCCACATTTTAGAAACGATGCAATCTGCTATCGGAAAGTATAAAATAATTATAATAGGTAAAAAAAACAAATAATTATAATAGGCAAAAAAACACGAGTAACTTACAACTATTGATCAGAATAATGCTTCGATTCGTATACGCTTTCATAAGGTGTGAATTGAGATAAAAAAAACATGCTGTAGCAAGATACTAGCATGGTGTTAAATGAGAAAATTAAATTAGAGAAAAATGTGAAAAGTTGAGAATGTTTCCAACTATATGATAAGGTCGATATGATGGAGACTTTTTGTTGGAATAGGTGAAAACTGTGCACGATTGATGAACGAAAAAAGTACATTTTATGTTCAACACCGCGTTCAACGAAGAAGTATTAAAGGATTGGGTTTCCTAAACGCGTACGCGAGGGTTATCAAAAATTACCATGAATCGTTCTAAAGTATCGAAATATGTACATTGTTGATAATCTATTGTTGATAGGGGGTAATTATTCGTAAATCATCCGATGTATGTGGTTTACTCACCTGGTAGAGCTACCTTACGGCAGCGCATGGGACCAACGACCAAGCAAAGTTATTAACATTGGAAAAGATAATAGAGAATTTAACTATGAAATGGATGGGCATTGGCTGAGCTCAGTAGAGGATAAGAAAGATCTAGGAGTAGTAATAGATAAGTCATTAAGCTGTTCTAAGCAGTGTATTGAAGCAAGAAATAGGGCAAAAAGAGGGTTTGGGTTTCATTAAGAGAAATGTCAGTTACAAAAGTAAGGAGGTTATTCTTAAACTATATAACTCTTATGTTAGGCCACATCTAGAGTACTGTATACAGGCATGGTCCCCACATTTTAGACCTGACTGACCTTCGAACAGGTAGCACGTGTTTCGTAGAGCTCTCAGAATATTTTGATTATTTGATATACTTTGGTGTGTGACATAAACATAAATATTAAGTTATAAAATCATATATTTGGTTAATATAACAAAGTTAAATTGTGGTTATTTTGTATAAATTGTGGTTATTTTGTTTTGGTGAGAAAGTGACTTTTGTTTACTTCGGGGCCATCTTGATTAGCAGGTTTTAAACTTGCGCGCACAAATTGGGGTCAAATTCTTGTTGTTTGTAAGTTTTTGTTTCTATTATTGTTCTTGTTTAAGTATGGCTGACTGTTTGGATGTAGAGAGTATGCCTTTTGAAAGTAGTGTGTATGTAGTGTGCGATGTCTGTGGTGTAGAGAGGAGAGTGAATGTGTCTGAGTGCCGTGTATGTGCTTTGACTGAGGAGGTGAGTCGATTACGTGCGGAATGCTTGAGACTGAACGATTTAGTGTCTGAAGTGAGAAGAGATGCAAGTGTACGTTTGAAGAGTCAGATTGGGACCAGGAGGGAGGAAGTTAGGCCTAGAACAGGGACTGGAGAGAAAGCAGTAAGTGAAGTAAGTGATGATGAGTGGTGGGTGAAAGTGAACAGAATAGATAAGTTAGGACAGGTTAGGTGTGTGAATGAGAGGGACATGGAACCTGTTAGGCTAACTAACAGATTTGATGCCCTGAGAGAGAAAGAATTTGAAAGAGATTTGCCTGGTGTGGCCGTGCCTGAAAGTAGAATAGGAGGTCGAATGAGTGAGAGCAGGAGGGAGGGTAATACTAGGCCTAGAGAGAATAGGAGAATGACTGAGGTGATTGTGATGGGTGACTCTCAGATTAGGTATTTAGATAGGAAGTTGAATGAAAGTAAATGGAAGGGAGTGAGAGTTTGTCTGCCGGGTGCTGGTGTAAATGATGTGTGTGAGAGGTATGATAGGTTGGTGTCTGGGTGTGAGAGGGAAGCAGTTGTGATTACACATGTCGGAGTAAACGATGTAAAGAAGGTGGGTACTTGTGAGTTACGACAGCGGTATAAAAGGCTGATTGAAAGGATGTGTGAAAGTAGAGTAAAAGGCGTTGTTTCAGGTGTGCTTCCCAGAATGGATGTGGGGATGGAATGGTTGTCTCGTGCAATGGGGTTGAATGAATATGTGAAAGGTTTGTGCGAGGAGTCAGGATTGGTATTTGTAGATGTTTGGAGTGGGTTTTATGGGAATAAGGGTTTGTATGCGATGGATGGACTCCATCTGAGCCGAGATGGGGTTGAGGTTTTGTGGCGGGAATTAGATAGTGTTATTAGGTCTTTAGAGGCGGGAAACTAGGTTTTGATAGTGGTCAGGGAAATTTAATGGCTCAAAGTGAGGCAGGGAAAGGAAGCAAACACAGATTTGTAGAAGGTAGGCAGGCTAATGGAAGTGCTTTAGGGTTAAACTACTTGAGTAGTGAAAGTGGTCAGGGAAATACAAGAGTACAGGGTCGGGGAAAGAGAGAAAGGAGATGCAGAGGAGATAGGCCCTCAGGTGCTTCAGGGATAGGTGGGCTGAGTTGTCTTTACACAAATGCTCGTAGTCTTAGAAATAAGAAGGATGAATTATTTAGTTATATCATTCATGAAGATATAGATATAATATGTATAGTTAAATCATGGGTTAATGAAAATATATTTAATGATAATGTCAGTGAATTTGAACTAGAGGGTTATACTATGTACATTAGTCAAAGGAGAGATAGGACTGGTGGTGGGTTGATTATTTATATCAGAAATAGCATTTCTTCAAATCTAAATAACTCTATAAAGCAAGGAGAAGGTGAATCATTATGGATAGATATTAAGGTTGGTAAAAATAGGAAAATACACTTGGGAGCTTTTTATAGACCACCAGGACAGACTGATTGTATCGATGAGTTAATGATTAGGGAAATAAGTGAAGGATGCAAAGAAGATACAGTTATTCTTGGTGACTTTAATTTAACTTCTGTAGACTGGGAAAATATGATAGGAAGAGATAGAGCAAGTTGTAAGTTTATGGAGTGTTTTGAGGATAACTTTTTGATCCAATTTGTTAATAAGCCAACAAGGGGTGCCAATATATTAGATTTAATTCTTTCAAATGATGATCACTTAGTTCAAGGATTGAGTGTAGGGGAATCATTGGGAAACAGTGATCATCAGATGGTTCGGTTTAATTTGCAAATAGTTAAGGGTAGAACAACGACAAACTCCACGAAAATTCCAAATTTTTATAGGGGAGATTACGATAAATTACGCAGCATGCTAAATCAGATTAGGTGGGATATAGAATTCCATGGAAAGAATACTTATGAGATGTGGGATATTTTTAAGACTATATTAAACATGGTTCAGGAACAGTGTATTCCGATGAAGTCTATTAGGAAGAAATGTAGGAAACCATTATGGTGGAACCAAGAAATAGCTAATAAAGTTTCAGAGAAAAAAAGGGCATACCAGAGATTACAAAGTGAGAGTAGTTTAGATAATTTAAACCATTATAGGTCAACCAGAAATGAACTAAATAAGATTATTAAGAAGACCAAAAGGACAGCAGAAATTAATTTAGCTAAAAATAATAATAAAGATCCTAAAAAATTCTTTAGCTATTATAGAATCAATAATCAATCTAACAGTGATAAAATAGGGCCTATTAAATATGGAGGGGTTTTGAAAGAATCTGATGAGGAAATAGTAGAGGTCCTTAATGATCATTTTGCTTCAGTATTCACAGAAGAGAAACCAGTTAGATTAATTGATGATAATTCTAGGTCAAGGGAAGTAGTGATAAATTCTATTAATATAGACAGAGAAGAAATTAAAGGGCTTATAATTCAGTTAAATACTAGTAAGGCATCTGGCCCTGACAACATTCATTCTAGGATACTCAAAGAAGGTGTAGAAAGTATTGCAGTAGCTCTCGAGAAGATATTTATTAGATCACTAGAGTCTGGAGAAATACCAAATGATTGGAAATTGGCAAATGTAGTGCCAATTTTTAAAAAGGGAAGCAAAGAGGACCCAAATAACTTTAGACCAGTAAGCTTAACTTCTATAGTCTGTAAAATTCTTGAGAAGATGGTTAAGAAGGGAATTTCTGATCATCTAGAGAGTAGCAGGTTAATTAATGATGCTCAGCATGGTTTTAGAAAAGATAGATCGTGTTTAACTAATTTACTGGATTTTATGGATTATGTAACTAAAGAATTAGATAGGGGTGAGAAAGTTGATGTGATCTACTTAGATTTCAGCAAAGCTTTTGATAAGGTTCCACATAGAAGACTAGTTCATAAATTAAAGCTGCATGGGATATGTGGGAACGTTTTAAATTGGATAACTGAATGGCTGAAAAATAGGAAACAGAGAGTTGTACTGAATGGAGTGAGGTCAGAGTGGAGGAATGTTATTAGTGGCGTACCTCAGGGATCAGTTTTAGGCCCTTTATTATTTATAATCTATGTAAATGATCTTGGGCAAGGTGTAAATAGCAAAGTGTCAATTTTTGCTGATGACACTAAATTGGCAGCTGTAGTCAAAGAGGTTGAGGGTAGCTTTAAAGTGCAGGGTGACTTAGATAAGCTGTTAGCTTGGGCTCAGAAGTGGCAGATGACTTTTAACCTTAATAAATGCAAAGTTATTAACATGGGGAGAGATAATAGGGAATTTAGCTATGAGATGGATGGATATTGGCTTAATTCAGTTGAAGATGAGAAAGACTTAGGAGTGGTAGTAGATAGGTCACTGAAATTTTCAAAGCAGTGTATTGAGGCAAAAAATAGAGCAAATAGGGTGCTAGGTTACATTAAAAGAAACGTTAGCTACAAGAGTAAGGAGGTCATCCTTAAACTATACAACTCTTATGTCAGGCCACATTTAGAGTACTGTATACAGGCATGGTCACCACATTTTAGACATGATATAAACTTATTAGAGTCAGTACAAAGGAGGGCAACAAAAATAATACCATCCCTGCAGCACCTTCAATATGAAGATAGACTGAGGGTATTAAATATGTTTTCATTTGAAAGAAGGTGTGTGAGGGGAGATATGATTGAGCTTTTTAAAATCTTTTCTGGGATGGATAAATTAGATTTCAGCAAGTTATTTGAGTTAGAAGGTAGTAATAGAACTAGAGGCCACCACTTAAAGATTAAAAAACAGAGGTGCAGACTGGATGTTAGAAAATATTTTTTCACTAACAGAGTGGTGGATTATTGGAATAGTTTGCCACCTGAGACTGTAGACAGCCCAAACTTGAATGTTTTCAAGCGCAGATTGGATGATTATATGGGGATGGAGGGTTAATTTCTTACTTTTTGGTATGTGGATATGTTTCTTGACTCATTCCTGTGGATGCAGTTTCTTTTTATTGTATATTTTGGGGGATTTTGATTTTGTTTTTGACAGACTCCTATGGAGGCTTTAAATTATATATTGTAGATGCATGGTTGGACATTCCTATGGATTGTTAAATTGTATATTGTAGCTGCATGATCTGACAAAATCCTATGGATGCATTATATGGGTGGGATTTGATGGATACGGATGACCTTTGATAGGCCCTTGTGGCTTTTGTCATCCGTTAAATTATGTTATGTTATGTTAACCTTCTAGAGTCAGTGCAACGGAGGGCAACAAAGATTATTCCTTCCCTGAGGCACCTTGAATATATAGATAGACTAAGGGTATTAAATATGTTCTCGTTCGAAAGGAGGTGTGTGGGAGGGGATATAATTGAGCTCTTTAAAAAATTTTCCGGGATAGATAAATTGGATGTTAGCAAGTTTTTTGAGTTAGATGATGGAAATCGGACTAGAGGTCACCACTTGAAAATTAAAAAGCAAGGCGGGAGGTTGGATTTAACAAAATATTTTTTCACCAATAGAGTGGTAGACTTCTGGAACAAATTGACGTGGAGGGTAGTAGGTAGTCCAAATCTAAATGTATTTAAGAGTAGGTTGGATGAGTTTATGGGGAGGGAAGGTTGTGATGATTCCTAAGTTTTGTATATATTAATATTGTTTGTATATATCTATAGCTGCATAATTTAGTTTTTGACAAGCCTTGATTGGTGATACCCTTGTTTGTGGACGCAATCCTGTGGATGTAGTTTTCCTGGGAGTTTGAGTGCCTTAAAAAAGAGGCCATTTGACTCGGATGACCTATGATGAGCCCTTGTGGCTTTTGTCATCTGTTATATTATATTGTGGGGGACTTTGATTTTGTCTATCCCTGGTGATGGTGCTTTTTGTGGGTGGGTTTTGACGGAGGCGGATGACCTTCTATAGGCCTTTGTGGCTTTTGTCATCCGTGAAATTATGTTATGTTAAATTAGTTGGGTTGAATTTACAAAATGTAAACAATGGTACCACACGACGTGCCAAAATTTATCACCACAGGATTTTAAAACTATAGATAGTGTTAAAGGTATATTTTATACGTGTACAGTTTGTCAAAAGGAGAGTAAAAAAGATAATAGTATGGATATATTAAGAGCCCTTATAGATTTAAAGGAGGAAATGGGTAATCATACAAATCTTATTAGGAATGATATTCAGGAACTTAAAGAAAAGCATGAAAATTTAGAAACTAGGGTAAGTGAATTTAAGGTTAGTGTAGGGGCAGTGGAAAGTAGAGTTGTAAGTTTGGAAGAGAAAACTATCTTTAATAATAGGGATGATTTTGATAACTATTTTATGAATAAAATGAAACCAATGCAGGATGAAATCGTACAATTAAACAACAGGCTAAATGAGAGTGAAGCCAGTTTTAGTAAAACAAGTTACAAAGGCTATAGTGGAGGGTAATGCTCATGTTTTAGAAATAGCGAGAAGAAAAAAGAAAATGGTGGTAGATGGAGTCCCTGAGGGTTATGAGGCAAGCCAATTAATTGATGATAGCTGAAGATTTGGGCATTGCAGATGTGGATTGAACGAAAATTGTTAGGTCACACAAATGGAAATCTAAGAAAGGTACACCAAATGAAAAAACACTTATGAATATTGAGTTTAGATATGAGGAAGATAAAGTTAAGTTTCTTAAACATGAAACTCAAGTTAAGATTAGAGCTCTTGGAAATGATCATAGATTTTATGGAATAAAAATATTCCAAGACAGATGCGAAGCTAAGCGTAAGCAATATCAAGCTCAAAATAAGGTGTGCGAAGCAAAAAAACAAGCAGCTAGTGGATTTAGGAGTGGAAAACTATCTATGGATAGTCAGTTACGGGAGAGTGATAAAGAAAAAGAAAACTCGGCTGAAAGTGTAGCAGCGGGGGGAAAGTAGATGTATAAGCAGAATTGGTCAACTAAATAAACTTAAATGTGTATATACTAATATTGATAGAATAACAAATAAAGATGATATTTTTAGTCACTATATTAATAACGAGAAGCCACATATTATTATGGTGACTGAGACTAAAATGTTATTGACAGATCATTCTTCGGATTTTTTCCGTCTCCCAAATTATAATGTCTATAAAAAGGATAGAAGTTCTAGATTTAGGGGTGGTGGAGTGATTATTCTAGTGCATGACAGTTTGTTTTCTGAAAGTGTTGAGGAAAATGTTTTTTCATGGGATTGAAGCATTAGCTTGTAAAGTTGTGTATGGGACTAGAAAATTGCTTATAGCTTGTGTATATACACCACCTAAGGAAAGTCAGGAGGAAGCTGAGAGGGTTAACAATATAATGAGAGACATATGTTCACTCAAAGCTGATCAATTACTTATATATGGAGACTTTAATTATCCGAAGATAGATTGGATAAATTATTTGGTTGGCTATAGTTCTGCTAGTATTATCGATAGTGTAGAGCAGTGGTTCTCAACTCGTTTCAGGCCATGGACCACCAGCTCAATTAAAAGAATATTTATGGACCATTCCATATTTGAGTAAGGATAAAGTAAGCATACACAGCAAGCATTTTGGCTTCAAATATATTTCTTCAAAACAGAATTTCGATAAATTATATAAAATAATTAGCAGATAACATTTTAATCTGAAATATACTTCTTTCAAAAATAATATCTTGAAATTACATGAATGTTTATGTATCATTTTGCAATGAAATTTATGTTAAAAAAAATGAAATAATGTAAGATTGTAAGAATAAACAACGAATATTTTTTATTTCCAATTCGATTAACTCATTTTTCCTTGCAACCAGACTTTTGTTTGGATTCTCTTCTCACCGACAAGCTTTTCAATGTTAGGAGTGGTGCTTGATAGCGCACAACGAATATCACTCTCCACTGCAAGCCGATTCCTCTGTCTCGACTTAATGTCCAACAAACATGAAAATCCACTCTCGCACATGTAGGTTGATGCAAATGGTAAAAGACATTTGACTGCATGTGATGACAAATTTGGGTAACTACCAATCATAGAGGCCCAAAGTTTTTCCATGGTAGACTGCTGGTACACATCTTGAGATGCCAAATCATTCTTCAGCTCCAAGAATTCCTCCTGCAGATCATCTGGAATGCTATGAACATTTGCTGTGAATGGATTCCTGATGAAGGATAACTCATCCGTTGTCATGTTGTCCTCCGCAAAGTATCGCTGAAATTCATCCCGCAGCTTTCGTAAATGCTCGAGAATTTACATCTGAATGCCTTACTTTTCTCCGAGCATGGCATCCAAGCATGGAAACTTAACCAAATTGTTACCTTCGACTCGTGTGATCCAGAGTTATAATTTCTCAAGAAAAGCCTTGATGATGCCTTGGTGAGTGAACAGATTTGCATCTTTCCCTTGCAGTTGAAGATTCAGTTTGTTCAAGATTCCAAAAATATCAGTGAGGTATGCAAGTTCTAATTCTGACTGTTAGCATAATTCTTAAATCCTGTTTTCCTTGAGACTGGAGAAATAAAGTCAACTCTTCTCTCAGTTCAAATATTCTGTTGAACACGTTCCCTGCTGACAACCACCGTACAGAAGTGTTGAACAGCAACACCTCAAAGTCGGAACCCATGTCCTGACATAATTTTCTGAACAGCCTGGTGTTCACTGCTGACGATTTAATATAATTAACCACCTTCACCAGTCCTTTGAAAACGATGTTCAGGTGATCAGGTAATGTTTTTGATACCAATGCCTGTCTGTGAATGAAGCAGTGAACGCCAGTTGCCAATGGAGCCCGCTGCTTCACCAATGCTTGGAAGCCTGATCATGAGCCTAGCATCGCAGGTGCACCATCAGTGGTAACACCCACTAAATTTCCCCAATCCAGACCGTTTGATTAAAAAAAACTGTTGACAATTTCTAAGACATCCTGAGCCCGCTTGGTGGTGTCAAGAGTCTTACAAAAAAGAATTTCTTCTTTGAAGTCTCCCTCAACCTATATCGCGCAAACACCATTAGCTGAGAGCAGAGAGAGACATCAGTTGATTCATCCGACTGTATTGCAAACAGTGGAGATTTCTTTATTTCACCCACAACTTGTTCACTGATGTTTTGTGAGATTTTATTTATCCGTCTCGATACAGTGTCATTAGATACAGATATATCATTTAGCTTCCGTGCTGCGTCCTCGCCAACAACAAGCCTCACCAGTTCTTTTGCACAGGGTAGCACAAGCTGCTTAACAATTGTATGCGGCTTCTTGGCCTGTGCCACTTTGTATGCAACAATGTAGGAAGCACGCACTGCATTGGTGGTCTTTTCATGGATTT
Organism: Ceratothoa steindachneri; assembly: GCA_963969495.1. Taxonomy (NCBI): domain Eukaryota; kingdom Metazoa; phylum Arthropoda; class Malacostraca; order Isopoda; family Cymothoidae; genus Ceratothoa; species Ceratothoa steindachneri. The sequence goes on from OZ018324.1 coordinate 9,451,455, forward strand.
TACCTGATGCGTCAAGGCGCTGCCGCTTGAGTAACAACAACAAGGAGTAACAACAAGGAAAGAAGGTACCCTAGGAGACCTTACGGTCCATTCAAAGAGGGTACCTTTGGACTAGCAATCGAGCGGGCACAAGGCTGCTCAATTGTTTTGCGTCCCTAAACGGCCACTTTTCAAGACTTTGTCTAGTCTTGACTTGAACTGGTCAACAGATTCACTGTTGACAACTTCCACTGGAAGTGCGTTCCACATACCGCAGATACTGTAGGTGAAAAAATTTCCACACAGATTGATGTTGTAACGCTTCAGTTCAAGTTTGAAGCCGTGATTGCGCGTTCTGTTCTCACTTAGTGTGAACATATCCCGGTAGTCAACATTGTCGAACCCTCGAAGTATTTTGAAAACTTCGATGAGCTGACCACGCAGTCTACGGGTTTCCAGCGAGAACAGATCTAATTCCCTTAGTCTATCCTCATAACTTTTATGTCGGATAGAGGGAATCAGCTTGGTTGCCCTGGCTTGTACGCGTTCCAATCTCGCGATGTCCTTTCGAAATGAAGGACTCCAAAATTGTACGGCATACTCCAGGTGCGGTCGGACAAGTGAGTTGTACAGGCACAGTACAATCTCCTGGTTCCAATAATCAAACTGGCGCTTAATATAGCCTAGCATCCTTTGGGCCTTTTTCTCCGCCTCAATGTACTGTTTCGAGAACTTGAGGTCACTAGTGATTGTTACACCGAAGTCCTTCTCAGTGTCGGTGGATTCCATAGCAGTGCCCTTAAGGATATACTGAGATTGGGGGTTTCTGTGGCCGATATGCATCACTTTGCATTTGCCCACGTTAAAAGGCATTTGCCACGTGTCCGACCACTCCCCAATCTTCCCAAGATCTTCCTGCAGGCGGGCAGTATTTCCATCCTTTGCAACGTTCATACCAAGCTTGGTATCGTCGGCAAATTTGGAAATCTTGGCAACCATGTCACCGTCCATGTCGTTGACGTAGATGATGAATAGTAGTGGTCCCAGGACAGAACCTTGAGGCACCCCGCTAGTAACGGGCACCCACTCAGAAGACTGTCCATTCACCACCACCCGTTGCCGTCTGCCACTTAGCCAGTTCTCGATCCAGCCGGCTACCTTTCCGTCTATGCCAAGCGCTCGCACTTTCCGGAGAAGGCGGCGGTGTGGTACCTTATCAAAGGCTTTCTGAAAGTCTAGGTAGACCACATCCACCGCCTTGTCCCGATCGTGCTCACTGAAAACGAAGTGGAAGAATTCCACAAGGTTCGTCAGGCATGACCGTTGCCTTCGGAAGCCGTGCTGGGAACTCCTCAGTAGCAGGTTTGACTCTAAATACGACGTCACTTTGTCCACCATGATGCTTTCCATGAGTTTACCGACTATCGAAGTCAGACTGATAGGTCGGTAGTTCGACGGTTGGTTACGGTCTCCTTTCTTGAAGATAGGAGTCACCTCCGCCTCACGCCAGTCTCTAGGAACGCATTTGGTCCGGATTGACATGTTAAAGATAGCGCAACAAATTGGGATGACACTTTTCGAGATGGAGCTTAAGCTTAGCTGGCTTCATTGATTCATTCCCTAAGACTTTGTAAAAAATAACACACTGTAGTAACTCTATGTCATCTTTTTCTTGATAAGTGAAGCCAAATTCAATGTAGTTCTCTGAATACTTGCGCTTAACAATCCTTCCCGCCATTGTTATTTATTTAGATCTGTGGGCAGAGCAACGAAATATATGTTATAGGTTGAGTTTGGTAAAAATAATGATAAAACGTAAATCGTAATAATACGAGCAAATAAAGCACCATGTGTCATAAACAGCATAAACAATAAAACACATGAAGAGTGCAGCTGCCAATCAAGGAATGAAAATATCATTGAATAAATATAATTTTTACTAAATATAGTGGAAGTCCCGTGGACCACCCAGAAAGTCATCATGGACCACCAGTTGAGAACCACTGGTGTAGAGGGTAGATTTTTTGATGTGTGTCAGGATGGCTTTCTCCATCAGCATGTGAGTGAGTTTACTAGGAAGAGAGGAACTGATAACCCATCAATGTTGGACCTAGTTTTACAAAAAATAAGTTAGAAATTGAAGAGATTAGATATGATGCACCACTTGGGAGAAGTGATCATGCTGTACTTGTTTTTGATTTCACTCTGGAAGGTTCTTGTGAAGTAGAAGACAGGGATTTTCCTAGGAAAAGGTATTACAAAGGAAATCATGAGACAATTAATAGAATTCTTGCAGCACAGGGTTGGTATGGATTTCTACTAGTGGAAGTTCAGGCCAAGTAGGATATATTGTTTGAGATATATATTAGTGTAACGGACAACTGAGAGAGAACTGTGGTTAGTGGATCACAAAGGAACCAGAAGTGGATAACAAGAGAAACTTCATTAGCTAGGAGTTTAAAGGTAGAAAAGTGGGAAGATTATAGAAGAGATAAGACACAGGAGAATTATGCGATCTACGCGAGGTGTAGAAATGACTCAGTAAAGTCAAATAAGGATGCAAGAAAAGAGTTTGAAATGGAGTTGGCTAGTGATATTGAGAATGGTGATTTTCAGGCGTTTTATGCGTATATGAGTCAGACGACTGTCAAAGAAGCTGTCACGAGAGTTATAAATTCTGAAGGGCATTTAACTACGAGTCTCAAGGAAACTGCCAATGTAATGAATTTAGCATTTAAAGAAATGTTTGTCGAAGAGGAAGAAGAGGAATCAGTGCCTCAACCAAGTTTTAGATTCAGAGGCAGTTTGCTTGAGGACATAGAATTCTCGGAACAAGAAGTACATGAGATCTTAGTTGAACTTAAGGAGACATCTGCTCCAGGTCCTGATGGGATACACCCAAAAGTACTAGTCGAATGTGCTGAAAATCTATCTAGGCCATTGTTATATCTGTTTAGAGACTCTTTAGATAGTGATGCGATTCCGGATATATGGAAGATGGCTAATGTTTCTCCAATCTATAAGAAGGGTAGGAAGAGTGATCCTAAGAACTATAGGCCGGTCAGTTTGACTTCAGTAGTTTGCAAAGTTATGAAGAGGATTCTGAAGAACAGAGTAATCAAACACTTAGATGAAAATGATATATTGAGTGGACACCAACACGGTTTTAGATCGAATAGATCTTGTCTAACTCAATTATTGGAGTATTTTCAAGAAGTACATGATATGCTGGATTAGAGACCTGCAAATGGGGTAGATGCCATCTATTTGGATTGTAGAAAGGCATTTGATACTGTTCCTCACAAAAGACTTTTAGTCAAACTTGAAGCTTATGGTATTGAAGGAAAGCTGCTTAGGTGGATTAAATGTTTCCTTACTGGTCGAGAAGAACGAGTATCCATTAAAGGTGAATTGTCAGATTCCGTGAATGTAACAAGCGGGGTTCCACATGGGAGTGTGATTGGTCCATTACTATTTCTAGTGTATATCAACAATTTGCTGAAAGGTATTCAGTCTAGTGGTAAGTTATTTGCAGATGATGCTAAGATTCTTAGGAAAATTTATGATGAAAGGGATAGAGATGTTTTACAGGAAGATGTGGTTAAACTTCAGGAGTGGAGTAGAAAATGGTTGTTGCAGTTTAATGAATCTAAGTGCAAAGTCATGCATATATCGTTGAGAAATACAAATCCTAGGTATGAATACAATATGAATAATACTTTGTTGGAAGAGACAAGGGTTGAAAAGGATTTGGGAGTTCTTGTCTCAGACAATTGGAAATCCTCTGCTCAAGTTGCTAAGACTGTTGCTAAAGCTAATGAGATGTTAGGGGAGGGGGTTAAACACACGTTTGCTTATATGAATAAAACTATTTTTATGAAAGTTTACCCTTCTTTGATTAGGACTCATATGGAGTATGCAGTTCAAGCTTGGTCTCCGCAATTAAAAAAGGATATTGGAGCCTTGGAAATGGTACAAAGAAGAGCCACTAAGCTTGTACCAGAATTGAGAGATTTAAGCTATGAGCAACGTTTAGCAAAGTTGGCGCTAACAACCCTAGTTGAGCGTAGACGTAGAGGAGATCTAATTGAGGTGTACAAGATTGTGCATGGCTTTGACAATGTGGATAGGGCAAGGTTCTTTACACTCAAAAGTGAGGTGCATTCATATGGTACAACGGGTCATAATTTGTGTATTGCTAGGAAGACTCACATAAATGCTGCCAGGGGAGGGTATTTTGACACTAGAATAATAAATGATTGGAATTCATTACTAGGGAAGGTGGTGAATTGCCGATCAATAACTAGATTTAAGAAAGCCTTTGATAGTCTATAAGATAAGGGGCGCATATTAGCTTCGGCTACCTAGCCCCTCAAACATAAACTCGGTGAGTATATTGATTAAGATTGGTGCGACTGGTATAGTGTGTCCAATAATGAGTTGATAGATGCACAAAGCTAGTTTTCCACTTGAGTTAGCAGACCAATTTAGGGGAGGAAAGAGTGGGGAATTGATGTAGAAAAGTCTGTGATTAGTGGTTATAGTGTGTCATGTAAGTGTTGTACAAGTTTAGCTTTGAACATTTGAAGTGAAGTTGATCGGACTACATCGTTAGGTAGGGTATTCCATGGTTTGACAACCCTACATGTGAAGAACCGTCTTCTGGCCTAGGTGGTGTGCGGGGTTCACCTGGTGGATGCTGGGGGCTATTGCTGTTGCATTGTTCTCCAGCCGCAGAGCATGGTTGTTGTACTGCCTGGGGGCTTGTGGAGCATTAATGTTAGGATTTGCCCTGGTTTGTGCATGTCGTTGTTTGAGGTTTTCCCTTTGTCGAAAGGTTAGGCCCCTGTTGATATAAACATTGGGGAAAGGTGATTGTCTGAGGTTTTTTGCTTGCAGTATCAGGTCTGTTTTTAGGGATTTATTTAGTATTTTGGCCCTAACTAGGTCTGGTTCAATGGGGACAATTTCATGGAGCGGAAGCTGTTCCCCAGGCAAGAGATGGGAGACCACCCGATCAAATTTTGACTGTAATGTGTTGACTTTTGAGCCTATTTCCCTAATAAGGATGGAGTCAGTCCTTTTCTCACGTTCCCTGGCCTCTAAGACTTCTTTGCCAATAGCTTTTTGGATTTCGGCATGGTTAAGAGAGGGAGTGTGAGTCTGTATGATTGTCGCTAATACATTTTTAAGTGTTGTGACTTCGGTTTGTAGTGTTTGTACTGTGTTGATTTGAGTCTGTAGTGGTTTATACCCCTACAAGTGTGAATATTTAATCCTAACTGTGTATATATATATATATATATATATATATATATATATATATATATATATATATATATATATATATATAATTTCAAGCAGGGTTGGTAACTATAATAATAATATAATAATAAATTTAATTTCTTTTAATACGCTCTCCAAGGCCGGAGTCCTTCACAGAGCGCACTTTTGGCTGTGGGCTAAGATCAGGTGGGTGATTGTCGCTAATACATTTTTAAGTGTTGTGACTTCGGTTTGTAGTGTTTGTACTGTGTTGATTTGAGTCTGTAGTGGTTTATACCTCTACAAGTGTGAATATTTAATCCTAACTGTGTATATATATATATATATATATATATATATATATATATATATATATATATATATATATATATATATATATATATATAATTTCAAGCAGGGTTGGTAACTATAATAATAATATAATAATAAATTTAATTTCTTTTAATACGCTCTCCAAGGCCGGAGTCCTTCACAGAGCGCACTTTTGGCTGTGGGCTAAGATCAGGTGGGTGAGTAGGCAATCCTGAACAGATGCGTTCTCAGGAGTCGCTTGAAAGTGGTAAGTGATGCAGCAGATTTAATTTCGGCTGGAAGAACATTCCAAAGCTTGGGGGCACATAGTGATAAGGAGCGGTCGCCCATTGAGCAGAGGGACGAGCAAGGAGTGTTCAGGAGAGGAGCATGAGATGACCGAAGGGCCCGATGGGTGAGACGTTGGGAAAGGGCAGCAGAAAGGTAGGTTGGGGCCTTTTGGTGAAGCACCTTGAAAGCGAAGAGAAGAATCTTGAAATGAGAACGATATCTGACAGGTAACCAGTCTAATTCCTAAAACAGGGGCTTAGAAGGGGAGAAGCGAGTGCGACAGAGGAGTAGCCGGGCAAGGTAGTTCTAGACTAGCTGAAGGGGGCGTAGAGAGGAAGATGGTAGATTTACAAGAAGAGAGTTACAGTAATGACGGCTGAAGGTAATGAAGGCGTGGACAGCAGTCTCAAGACTTTGGAGATCGAAGTAAGAGAGAATGCGGGAGAAGTTAAGGAGGAAACAAAGGGAAGATTTACTAATATTGTGGATGTGAGGCTTGAAGGAGCGATTCATCAAATACAACGCCCAGATTTCTAACAGAATCAGAGAAAGTGACAGAGTTTCCACCCAGAGGGAGGGAGGGAAAGAGTGATTTAACTTTGTATACTAGAGCGGGGCTACCAACCAGAATAACTTTAGTTTGGGAGTGGTTAAGTTTGGTAAAGATAGCCGATAGCCAGTCCGAGATAGAAGAATAGGCAGATTGAGTGTGCAGTGGTCGAGGGAGGAGAGGAAATAAAGATTTGAGTGTCATCGGCATAGAGGTGGAAGGATAGACCGAGATTATGTAGGAGGGAGCTAAGAGGGAATAAGTAGATACGAAAGAGGAGAGGGCCGAGGACAGAGCCTTGAGGGACACCAAAGCGAATGGGAGTGGGGTCAGAGGAGACATCGTTAATTACTACTAATTGTGTGCGAGACAAAAGGTAAGAGCGGAACCAGTCAAGAGCAACGCCAGAAATGCCAAGGAAAGAGTGGAGGCTATTAAGCAAGACGGAATGGTCAATAGTATCAAAGTCAGAGGAGAGGTCAAGTAGAATGAGGATGGAGGCACAACCCCGGTCAGCAGCTCTACGTAAGCAATCAGTAACATTGAGTAGAGGGGTTTCGATAGAGTGCCCAGCTACAAAACCTGATTGGTAAGTCTCATCAATATTACCGGCAACGATGTGGGAATTGATGCGCGAAACAACTACTCTCTCAAGGACTTTAGAGAGGAAGGGAAGTTGCGAGATCGGGCGATAGTTAGCTGGGTCGGAAGGGTTAAGCTTCGGCTTTTTAAGGATCGGACGAATTTGGGCATATTTGAAGGAAGAAGATACAACACCAGTATCAAGGGAGGTATTGAACAGGTGGAGGAGCATTGGGAGTATGACAGGCAATATTTTGATTAATAGCTTGGGGAGAACGAGTCACAAGGGGAGCCAGATTTTTTAGAGCGCGAGAGTAAGGCAGACTACTCAGAAGCTGTCATGGCAGGAAATACGTTGAGGGAGAATGTGAAAGGCCTGGTCAGGAAGTCGTGGGAAAGAGGAACGAAGGTTGATGACCTTATCAGCGAAGAATTTCGAGAGGATAGTGGGGTTTATGGGGGTGGGGACTTGGTGTGAGGAGGTAAGAGAAAAGAGCATGCGGAAAACTGCACGGGAGTAATTTTTATTGTGGCTAGCAATTTGCGCGAATGGGCTTCACGAGCAGATTTCAGATTTGCCAAGTAGAGAGATGTCGCAAGACGGTAAGTGAGCGAAAGAGCAGTTGTATCTTGCCCACGGAGCGAGCTTTACGAAGAGCTCATTCATGGGCACGTAAAGACTGTCTCGAGCGTAGGAGTTCCAGCGAGTACCATGGGGCGCGGTGACGGCGAGAGGACGAAGGAGTAATAATGGGGGAGTGGGCATTAAGGCAAGTCAGGAGGGATTGATCCAAGGATGAGAGGATTTGGTCAGGGCAGGCGAGAGCGTCGGGAGGGGGTAAATTAGAGGCAACATTATTAAGGAGGGATGGGATGTCAATGGAGGCTAGCCGTCGAAAAGGTTTGGGGATGAGGGGAGGCCGAGATGGCAAAAAAGTGGGGGTGGAGACGTTGAAGTTAATAAGGTAATGGTCAGAAATAGCATTAGACAGGATAGAAGTGGTCAAATTGTAAATTTGAGTCTGAAATTACAAAGTCTAAAATGTTACCATGGCAGTGTGTTGGGGAAGAAACGTGTGAGTGAGGGAGAAGAGGTCAAGGATCTCAAGGAAGGCATGTAGATTAGGGTTCGTGACTGTGAGGTTAAAGTCCCCCATGATGAGAAGATGACCCGATGGGGAGAGACTAGTGAGAAGGTTACTAAATTCGTCAAGAAAAAGATCAAGGGAGGAGTTAGGGGGCGGGGCGGTAGAGCACAATAGTTGTTAGAGAGAGAACATAATTAGAGACAGAGATAAGGGTCTCAAAGAAAGAAGAGGTGGGGATGGAAGGGTATTCAGAGAGAGAGAGAGAGAGAGAGAGAGAGGCACTATGAATCAGAGCAACCCCTCCGCCACGTTTGTTCCGAGGATTATGGGAGCAGACGTAGCCATCAGGGGTTGCTAGCGACAAGCATCCATCACTCTGATCAAGCCAAGTTTCACTGAGACCAAGGAGGGAGATACGCGAATTCGTCAGGAGATCGTGAATGAACTCCACTTAAATCGTGAGATTGGTACGCGTCTTAAAATAAACATGAGGTTCATTCGTTGTCATCGTCTCGGGGAATCAGGTCTGTAATATTGGAATTGGAATTTTTAGCTAAATATGTCCCAAAAGAATCTCGAATTAATGCGTGATTCTTTTCTCATTTACAGACCCTCCCAACTCAGATATAAATTATCATTCTATTTACCAAACTACTATATTTACAAATTACTATTTAACAATCTATTTAATAATCTATTCAACCAATTAATAATTACCAATCAAATTACCAAATTAGCCAATTATTTATCAATTATTTATTTATCAATCATCATATGTTGTATACTCTAATTACCAAATTATATTTATCAATTGTGAATCCATTCTCATTAACTCATGCAAATTTAATTCACACGCGTAATTCCATCTCATCATAACTGTTACTATATAATTTCACTTTTCAATCATAACTCTTTATTCCTTAATATATACTTTTCTTAACTATGTGTTTTTAATACGTATTCCAACGACGTCACCGAGATTTAGGCCCAACGAAATTCGTCTGCAGAAATTTAGACTTCACGTAGCATTTAACATCATTCCCTTGAATAACAAAATATAGGTTTTGGGGTTTATTGTGATCATAGCTATCCAGGTAATTGGCGCAATAATAACCTAAAACTCTATAAGGCTTTATGAGTTTTAAGTCTTCGTGTATGGTTTGGATTGAGGCGGCAAGTGTTTTTACTGTGTCAAAGAGTTTAGTGTAATTAGAGGCTGTTGGAGTGCCACAGGGTTGGGAGAGAGGGTTAGGGGGAGTGGAGGCCTGAGGTCTACACTTGTCACAAGTGAAATAAATAGCATCAGAGGTGGACAGAGCATTGAAAATGTTACGTGTGAGGTTACTGCAATTGGGAGCAGCATGGTACCATAAATGGCAACTTTCACATTGGACTGCGTCATCATCATCAACTATGTCTATCCCACACATACCACAGGGGTATGAGGCGTCAGGCTGTGAATGTGCGTTTAGCTTATTGGTCTTTGGGCGAACCATGGCGCGTACCTTGTTAGGCTTACATGCCAGGTGTTTGTTGTATGGAGATTGTATTGGGCCGAGGCAAATTTTACAGGAGCGGGTGTTTATTCTTGCCTCCCAAGCGATTTCCTTTTATTGTCAGTGGAAATTGGCTTCACTGGGTTTCTTATCTTATCGGAATAATGAATGTCAAGTTTTTTTCCAGTTCATGCTTGTTTTAATCACTCATTACAGTTCACGTTTGTTTTTTGTATTTCGTTAAATTTAATAAAAAAAAAAATTTATAAACTTTTTTAAAGCTTAATTTAACCAAAGTACTTCCAAGTTTGAAATATAATGATATATCAAAATTTGATAAAAGACTATTTTAAACAAAGTACAATTTCGTAGTATTAAGTTTCAGTAGTTTGTTTCCAGGTAGATCTGAATGGAAGAACGCGTTAAGAGCCTCTTAGCCACGATTATTTGATAAAATTTTAACGCATATAAAGTGGGGATCAAGAACAACACGCTACGTAAGAAGTCCCCAACTCACACAGAAAATAAGAGGGAGGAAACTTCATATTGCATCCTTTTTTCATTTATTTATCGTGGACAAGCTATCTAGTCAGCTTTAAATATGGTGTTAAATTTGAAAATAGCAGGCGATGGCGAGATTATAAAGTTGTTAAATAAGTTTGAATTGGTGAATAAGTTAAGAAACCTGTATAGTGTATGGTTATCAATGTGATTTATCTTCGGTTAATAAATCAGCCTAGATAGCGTTTCGAAAACCATAACCATAAATTTAGTTTGATCGACAATGTCTGCCGTTAGCTTTAGGTCTAATGCGACAGTGAAGTAAATTTTGGAATAAACACTTGGGCTTTAAGAAAGACAATTATATAAATATATTTATAAAATATAACGAGTGTACAGAGATAAGTAGGTTAAGTAAATATGGTGAATAATATGGTGAAACAATATAGATTGAATGATAGAGTAAGTAATAATATAGAGTATAATAGAGTATCTTTGATATAGTAAATAATATTGAGTTGTAAGTAATATAGTGTAGTAATTTAGAGTATTTTAAAGTATCTATAATGGACTGTAAATTGGGACTGCAAAGAGAAGTAAAAATAATTAGGACTTACTCTCGTATTGTCGTTTGCAAAGAATGTGAGAATGGAACTAACTCAGTATGATTTATTTGGAGGTAAATGAATAATTGTAAGAGGAATAGTTACACATCTTTATACGACGAAAGCGGCGAGTGAAGTGGGAAGGTTCGCGTGCTTATTTGGTCGAGCTGGGCACGTGTGTTTGTTTGTTTGTATGTGAAATTTAAGAGATGTTGTTTGGAACAGTATACGTTAATTGAATTGGCAAGAAAATAACTGATTTAATTAATTATTAAGTTTAACATAAATTGATTTACAAAAGTTGAAGTACATTAATTTGGAAGATTAAATAGGCAAAGTTAATTAAAATGATTAAATTAACAGTTAAAGTAAAATAAGTATACGATTAAATTAATAAAGTTAAAGTAAAATAATTAAATGATTAAATTGACAAGTTAAAGTAATGCATAATGAATTTTACATAATAATGGATGTATATACATATTTACGTTTCCCAGGAGGTTTTTATTATAGGAATACCCAGAGGCATTGCTATACCTGGAAAAATTGGATAGTGTTATCCCTTTATTTTTGAGAAAGAAGCGCGTTTGTAGTTTATAATGAATTAAAAAATACATAAAAGTGGGCATGGACTAGATAAAAAACAGACTAGATGGAGATTTTGCAATTAATTCGTTTCGAGTATATGTATATACAGTTTATTAAAAGAATTTGATAGGATGAGTCTGTTGATTTAATTGACATATTTGCCGAAAGTAGCGTGGTTGGCAGATGTTTCATCTGATAAATTATTGATGAAAACTTTGGTAGTCCGGCTGCTAGAGGCCGTATCTCATGAGCTGCAAGCAATGACCAAGATTGACTCTATTCCACTCTTGGGAATAATAGAAAGAGCTCGATCTGTGGTAATAGAATTAATGGAGAGGCATGTGATTACTGCGGTTCAAGAAAGCTCCAATATTGATGGTGAATTGAAAGGTGGAAACCCCCAATTTAACGTCAGGTATCGAAATTGTCGTTGCTATAGGTGCGGCGAGCGGCATATAATCAAATTTTATATGTCAAAGGCTATCTTAGTTTATGGTTGGACCTTTGTTCAGGAAGGGGATATGTTTATGACTATCCATTTTTTCCGAATCACAGTTTTATTGGTACATCTGTATAGTACGTATTGCATTATATGAATTTATTTTTGTACCTACTATGGTACTTGGTTATTAATGGGATTTATTTTTGGTTAATAAATCAGCCTAAATAGCTATTAGAAAACCATTACCATAAATTTTGAGTTTAGATAGAATCGTCATCAGCTAATGTTTAGGCCTATGACTAAGGGGAAATAAATTTTGAACTAGGTTTGTAAGAAAACAATTAAACAAATATAAATATATTCACAGAATTAACGAGTGCACAGTGCACAGTAAATATAATAAAGTAACTGACTTAAAGTAACTAATATGTAAAGTAACTAATATATGAAATGAATATGTTGTAAAGTACTATGTGGAGTGAAAGTAAAAACGAAGGAGACCATGAGGGACTGAATTGGGGTCTGCAATGCGAGAAGTAAGTAGTATTAGGACCTACTCTCGAATGGCAGTTTTCAGAGAATAAGTGTGAGAAGATTTATGACTGACCTTGATTGAAAGTAAAGTTGAACCTGAATGGATGGCGACACGAACACAAATGATAGAGAGAGATAGAGAGAATTCGTGTTATTTCAAAAGTGGTGAAATGCGTGTGTTGGTTTGTGCGTGAAATTCTAAGAGGTGCTGTTTGAACCAGTGCGTTAAATGAAATCAGTATTTCGTCACAGGATATTTGAATTATTAAAGGTTACATAAAATAAATGAATTGCAAAAAGTTATGGATAAATTAATTGAATGAATGTATTGACAAAAAGTTAATTAAAATAAATGAATGAATTACTAAGTTGTACATGATTTGCATGAATGATTTAATTGACAAAAGTTAAGTAAAAGAATTGCATGATATGAATTTTATACATAATAAATGATAATATATATATTTAAGTTTCCCATGAGGATTTTATCATAGGAATGCCCAGAGGGTATTGCTATACTACCAACTCTAGAAGTTACTTAATTTATGGATCCGGAGTGGGATGCTGAGTTGGATAGTGGCTTTCCATAGGACCAAGAGTATCACTATGCCCTCGCTTTTTTTACGAGGAGGTTCGCTAGTAGCCATAGTCCTCCTCAAACTATATATGTATAATTATATATATACCAATAAATTTATAAATATATATATATATATATATATATATATATATATATATATATATATATATATATATATATATATATATATATATATATATATATATATATTATTTTTGAATCACCAGTTGACTTCTTTCTTTGCTTCTCTTTAGAAAGCTCCAGGCTGGTATTCCTTACTAGATGTAGCAGTTTCTTTCTTTCTTCTCCCGTAAGTAAAATTCAGGCATTAAGGAATCTGTACATTCTGCCACAATGTTAGATGCTTCATAGCCAACATTATGCTCTAAAATGGCTAATGGAATATTTATATTGGTAAAATGTATTCCGTGGTATTTTGTTTTAGAAAGCTTTTGTCTATATTTTGGAATAAAGGGATTCATTCAAATTTGTGATATTGCCCTTTCTAATATAAAGGATGATGTCCTTTGTCAACTCCAAATTAACTTCTAGAACTGATCTATTTCCTGCTGGGAACAAATTAAATTTTACTTTCATATCTCTGTGCGTTGTTCGCTCAACTACTGGGATGTCAAGATCTGTCTTTTTGATAAAAAACATCATTAATCTGCTCCTTCAAGACATCCATGATTCTTGGGATTTGTATCTGTGCTTGAACAGTGATGAAAGCTTGCTAAGATATTATTTATCATTTGTTCACTCGAGAGATTGATGCTCCGTTTAATTGCAAAGTAATAATAACGCACCAATTTATCAATAACAGCGTCTGTTAGTTTATTGGCCCGCCAAGTTGGGAAACTGACTTTTTTTTCTGTAGCCGTTTGTGTGATTTTACAATAATCTGCTTTTAATTTTCTAAGTTTTGTTCCTACTCTTTTAGCAACATGATTGATACATTCTTTTTTCACAAATGGGTAGTTATCGTAGGGACCATTTCCGTTGTTTATTTCGCAAACGAATTTATGGGCGCTAGCATCTCGATCTCCAATATAAGCTGTATATCAAAAGCCCTTATTTTCCGATCGGGATCATATTCTTCTAGCAGCTTCTGGCTCCATAGAACCCGATTTACCATCAAAATGTTTTTCACATACGAGGGGCGGTCAATAAGTTTTGCAATTCGGATATAAGGAAACGAGATATGAGGAAAGGTATTTTATTATTTTTCAATATTTCTACCTTCGACTTCAATGCACTTGCGCCACTTGTCCCTGAGGCTTCGAATTCCCGACAACCAGAAATCTCCCGACTGCTGTTCAATCCACTCCTGGACGGAGAGCTGGACATGTTCATCGTCCCAAAACTTGCGTCCACGCAGTGCAACCTTTAGCTGGCGGAATAAAAAGTAGTCGCTAGGGGCCATATCTGGACTGTAGGGGGGATGGTTGAGCTCCTCGAATCCGCACTCGCGCAGGGCAACTTGTGCAACTCTGGCCTTGCGGACAGGGGCATTGTCGTGGAGGAGCAGGACTCCGCGTGTCAACTTGCCGCCCCGATTCTGACGGATGCACTTCTTCAACCCAGCCAGTTCCTCGGCGTAGTATTGGCCTGTGATGGTCCTTCCACGAGGCGCATAGTCCACCATCAACACTCCCTCAGAATCCCAGAAGATGGTGGCCATGATCTTCCCGGCTGAGGGTTGGGTCCGGAACTTGATGTGCTTCCAGGCTTTGCTTTCAAGCTGGGTTTCGGGATCCCAGTGATGGACCCACGTTTCATCACCTGTCACTATGCGTGACTCGAATCCCACCGGGTCTTGGTTATACAGGAGCAGCAGCTCCTCCGAACTTTGACGACGTTGAAGTCGATCATGGGGCGTGAGGTTTCTAGGGACCCAACGGGCAGAGACCTTGGTTATGGTCAAATTGTCGTGGATGATGTTGATAACACTTCCATGTGATATTCCAAGTTCTCGCTCGATTTCTTCGACCTTCACTCGTCGATTTTCGAGGATCATCCTCTCCACACGGGCCACATTGTCCTCGTTGGTCACGTCTGACGGGCGTCCTGGACGGGGGTCATCTTCAAGGGATTCACGACCATGGCGGAACTTCCTATTCCAGCGAGCAATGGTTGCATAGGAAGGGGCGGTGTCGGTGTGCACTGCAACCATGCGTTCATGGATCTCTTTTGCATTCTTGCCTTCCTTGGTTAAAAATTTGATCACCGCGCGGTGCTTAACCTTCTCCATTGTTGACAAATTTGTGACTGACCATCTGCGATCAGCTACTGCATCTTAAATAGAGGAGGCAGGAGCGTGCGGCTGCAGGTCCTGACTTGTCATAACTTGTTCTAACACCCCCACAAACAGCTATCCCCCTTCCTCTGTTTTGCCCTACCGATTCGCAAAACTTATTGACCGCCCCTCGTATATTAGCATGTGTGGCTTGTAAAGTTTCATATTTTTCGGTGGTAGTCTTCTGAGAATCTAGCTTCTTTTTTCACATGCTACAAATTCTACAATAATTGCACAATATTTCATAATCTACGCAGAGTCTCGCATGTAGTCCTACGACACATCCTACTCCTATGTGGGATTGATGTCCTCTTGTCATCCAGAACCAGTTATAGGACACATCGATATTCAAAATTCCGTCTGTATCAGGCAAGATATTTAAATTTTCACTTTATTATTTACAAAATCGAATTTTTAATAATATCTTTTCACTCATCTACTTTTTATCCACTAATGATTTTTACAGATTTTTTTAGTTTTTATCAATTTTCGTTTACTCATTGGCTTATTTCTTTGCGCCTCTGTTAGCTCTTCGTAGCCTGTATAGCTAAGATCTTTGGTAATGCAATAATAGGATGTCCTTAATTCTTGTTTGGGTTTTCTTTTTATTATCTACATGCTTTTCTTCTATTTTTTTAACATAAGAGCAGGAATAAAATATTATCAATAAAATATTATCATCGCAGCTGCTTCAAATTTTATCGAAGAATTATCAGTGCATTTGCAAGCGGGGCAATGCCGATTTTTGTTTATAAATTGGAATTAAGCGGACAGACTATTTGAAAAAAATATCATTATTGGAATTTTTTTTAATATTTTCTACAATATTATTTCTGTATTTTTGCATATATTTTTCTCTTTCTGCATCGATTTATTTTTTTACTTCTTTTGTAGGATTTTCAGCAGAGCCTGAAGCCTCAAGTATAACGCCCTGGAGGGGGTTTGAGACCCCACTAGGACACGGAATGAGTTCATGTTCTTCTATTTGCTCTAGTTGAGCTTTTTTCCTTTCATTCCCTTTTCTAGGCGAGTTTTCGACATTCTGCATTTTACTTTGTTTGCCCAGTTCTCCGAATCAAAATTTTCACCTATGCGCGCTACAAAAGGCTTAATAACTTCGCACAAAACAACTATTTATCACAACCAGCGTCTTCAACGACTCGTAAGAGAATGGGGAATAAAACTTAATGTCCGAAATTATAAATTTTTGCATTGAGTGGGTGTAGTCAGAGGCGGAGCAAAATTTCTATTGGGCTAAAATTATGACGTCATAACACAACATAACATAATTTCAGGGATGACAAAAGCCACAAGGGCCTATCAAAGGTCATCCCTAACCATCAAAACCCACCCACAAAAAGCACCATCACCAGGGGAAGATAAAATCAAAGTCCCCCACAATATAATATAACAGATGACAAAAGCCACAAGGGCTCATCATAGGTCATCCGAGTCAAACGGCCTCTTTTTTAAGGCACCCAAACTCCCAGGAAAACTACATCCAGAGGATTGCGTCCAGAAACAAGGGTATCACCAATCAAGGCTTGTCAAGAATTAAATCATGCAGCTATAGATATATACAAACAATATTAATATATACAAAGCTAGGAACCATCACAACCTTCCCTCCCCATAAACTCATCCAACTTACTCTTAAATACATTTAAATTTGGACTACCTACTACCCTCCGCGGCAATTTGTTCCAGAAGTCTACCACTCTATTGTTAAAAAAATATTTACTTAAATCCAACCTTCACCCTTGCTTTTTAATTTTCAAGTGGTGACCTCTAGTCCGATTTCCATCATCTAACTCAAAAAACTTGCTAACATCCAATTTATCTATCCCAGAAAATAATTTAAAGAGCTCAATCATTTTCCCTCTCACACACCTCCTTTCGAACGAGAACATATTTAATACCCTCAGTCTATCTATATATTCAAGGTGCCTCAGGGAAGGAATAATCTTTGTTGCCCTCCGTTGCACTGACTCGAGAAGGTTAATATCGTGTCTAAAATGTGAGGACCATGCCTGTATACAGTACTCTAGATGTAGCCTAACATAAGAGTTATAGAGTTTAAGAATAACCTCTAACTCCACCCATCCACGCATTTTGAAATATCTCGATTTAGCAGAGGATTACAATGCTTTATGAATAATCTCCTGCTGTTGAGACATTCGTGGGATTATTATTTGGGTTATAATTAGGGGTTAAAAAGTACTTATCCCAAATTTTAGATTATAGGAACTAATAGACCTTGAAAGATGATTTTAAAGCCATAGGCAAGGCCATAAAACACAGTTTAAGCACACGTTCGTACCATCTTTCTATCTTAATTTTCTGAATTTTGGCGAATATTTTAGTGAAAAACGGACCTTGCCACTTAACTTAGGTGTGGGTATCACTAACACGTTTGGTGTAACTATTTGTGGAGGTCGTTTCGAGCTTATTGAGTAGTCCAATAAATTGAACCACAAAGAAAAAAACTTTGGTACGTGATCAATTAGAAGTAGTTTCATCGGCTAATGAATTGTCTAATGATGATACGGATTTCACAGCACTAGTTGATGGTTCTTCTTGGACTGTGTTCTGGCGGTGAAAAGAGGCTAGTCCATCTGAGTTAAGGAACAGTATGGGGTGCTATAAAAGTGTCAAGCTACCACACTCTATGATAAATTTGATAAAACGATAGAAGGCTGAATAACGGAATGGTGGTCGTAAGCATATATGGAAAATTCAGGAGAAGTACAAGTAATTATTTCTCTTGTGGCTGTGGATCAGTCTAACATGATTAAAGTGACATCTACCGCTGCAGACAAAAGTTTTCGGAAACTTCGAAAATTTGAGGAAATTAGATAAATACAAGATCGTGTGTTTTTTTTTATCTGCATATCAACACTGGTGAGGATTTGAGACCCCACCAGGACTCGCTATTTTTTGTTAGTCCGCAATTCGCTATTCCGCTAACTTTGTTAGGCATTCCACAAATAACTAATCTGCAAATTTCCAGTGTTTGCCGGTCCATTATCGCATATCCGCTAATGTTAATTCTAATTGTTTGTTTTGGTACACTAATGAAGTTGGCAACAGTCCGCTTACCTTTTAGGGGTAGTTAAAAGTAATTTCCAATAAAAATAGCTTATAATTTATATATTTATTTTTATATATTTTTTGATCCATACACCTGATTTTATAAGTTGGTATGTCGTTCCGTAGGTCGGTCAGTCGGATGGTAACCATTTTACTTTTCAATGAGTTTTTTGGCAATAACATCGTAACTATTCGCCCGATTCTAACGAAATTTTAAACACTTATGTTGTTTTACATTCCCTTTCGAATGATATAATTCCTAAGGTCCCCCTAGTATGGTCTGGGAATTATTAAAAGTTTTGAAGGTCGTAAGACCAGAACTCAGAATATTTCTGTGCACGCGATTTAGGTCTGTTGACCTTTTAATATACCACTTTTATAACAGCAAAATACAGAATCCTTATTAGACTTATTCATCTTACTTGTCTTTTTATCCTTCTGGTACACTCCTTTCCCCTTCAAGAGGTGCATGTTTCCATTAACAAACACCAGCTTCTCAAATTTATCATCAGTCATGGATGACCTCTTGAGCTTGATGACGTCAGAGCTCAAGCCTAGCTGGAGGCCTCATAACATAACATAACATAACATAATTACACGGATGACAAAAGCCACAAGGGCCTATCAAAGGTCATCCGCCTCCGTCAAAACCCACCCACAAAAAGCACCATCACCAGGGGAAGACAAAATCAAAGTCCCCCACAATATAATATAACGGATGACAAAAGCCACAAGGGCTCATCATAGGTCATCCGAGTCAAGCGGCCTCTTTTTCAAGGCACCCAAACTCCCAGGAAAACTACATCCAGAGGATTGCATCCAGAAACAAGGGTATCACCAATCAAGGCTTGTCAAGAACTAAATCATGCAGCTATAGATATATACAAACAATATTAATATATACAAAACTTAGGAACCATCACAACCTTCCCTTCCCATAAACTCATCCAACCTACTCTTAAATACATTTAGATTTGGACTACCTACTACCCTCTGCGGCAATTTGTTCCAGAAGTCTACCACTCTATTGGTGAAAAAATATTTTCTTAAATCCAACCTACACCCTTGCTTTTTAATTTTCAAGTGGTGACCTCTAGTCCGATTTCCATCATCTAACTCAAAAAACTTGCTAACATCCAATTTATCTATCCCTGAAAAAATTTTAAAAAGCTCAATCATATCCCCTCTCACACACCTCCTTTCGAACGAGAACATATTTAATACCCTCAGTCTATCTTCATATTCAAGGTGCCTCAGGGAAGGAATAATCTTTGTTGCCCTCCGTTGCACTGACTCAAGAAGGTTAATATCGTGTCTAAAATGTGGGGACCATGCCTGTATACAGTACTCTAGATGTGGCCTAACATAAGAGTTATAGAGTTTAAGAATAACCTCCTTACTTTTGTAACTGACATTTCTCTTAATAAAACCCAGCACTCTATTTGCCCTATTTCTTGCTTCAATACACTGCTTAGAAAACCTTAATGACTTATCTATTACTACTCCTAGATCTTTCTCATCCTCTACTGAGCTCAGCCAATGCCCATCCATTTCATAGTTAAATTCTCTATTATCTTTTCCCATGTTAATAACTTTGCACTTATCAAGGTTGAAAGTCATTTGCCACTTATGTGCCCAGGATAACAATTTATTTAAGTCCCCCTGCACTTTAAAATTATCATCAATATCTTTAACTACAGCTGCTAATTTGGTATCATCCGCAAAAATTGACACTTTATTATTAACTGCCTCCCCAAGATCGTTTATATAGATGACAAATAATAATGGACCGAGAACTGATCCCTGAGGAACCCCACTGATAACATCCCTCCACTCTGACTTTACACCATTTAGCACTACCCTTTGCTTCCTGTCTTTCAGCCACTCAGCTATCCAATTTGAAACACCCCCACATATCCCAATCATTTTTAATTTATGAACTAGTCTCCTGTGTGGTACCTTATCAAATGCTTTACTAAAATCTAAGTAAATTATATCTACATTCTCTCCCTTATCTACTTGATCTGTTACAAACTCCAGAAAGTCTAGTAAGTTAGTCAAACATGATCTACCTGATCTAAACCCATGCTGAGCATCGCTGATTAACCCCTCCCTCTCTAGATGTTGGCAAATCCCTTTTTTAACTATTTTCTCAAGAATTTTACAGACTACAGGAGTTAGGCTAACCGGTCTAAAGTTATTTGGATCCTCTTTACTACCCTTCTTGAAAATGGGGACTACATTCGCTCTCTTCCAATCATCGGGTATTTCTCCATATTCCAATGACCTAGTATATAACTTGTCCAGAGCTATTGAGATACTTTCTACCCCTTCTTTAAGTATCCTAGAATGAATATTATCAGGGCCGGAGGCCTTGGTAGTATCTAAATCACCTATTAGTCCTTTTATCATCCTCCGATCCACACAAATGTTAGTAAACACCTCTTTTCCTGACCTATGAGTACTATACATAGGACTATTTAGTTTCTCTTTTGTAAATACTGATGCAAAATGACCATTTAGTACCTCAACTATTTCCTCATCAGTTTCTCTCACAAACCCTTCATATTTGATAGGTCCTATTTTAACTCTGCCACACTTGTTATTAATTTTATAGTAACTAAAGAACTTTCTAGGATCTTTGTTGCTATCCTGAGCTAATTTAATTTCTGACACCCTTTTGTTCTTCTTTATAATCTTATTTAACTCATTCCTAGCCATTCTATAATCACTTAAATTTTGAATATTATTTTGTACCTGTAATTTTTTGTATGCCTTTTTCTTCTCTGAAATTTTTCTAGCTATCTCCTGATTCCACCATAATGGTTTCCTACTTTTGTTCCTAATGGCCTTCATTGGGATACATTGTTCTTGGACTACATTTATTATATGCTTGAAAGTATCCCACATCCCATAAGCATTTTTACCTCTGAATTCTATATCCCAGTCTACCAAATTTAGCAAGCTTCGAAGTTTTACATAATCTCCCTTATGAAAATTTGGAACTTTTTCAGCATTCTCAGTTATTTTACCCTTCTCAATTCCCAAGTTAAAACGAACTATCTGATGGTCACTATTTCCCAATGCTTCCCCAACAGTCAATTCTTGAACTAAATGATCACTGTTAGAAAGTACTAAATCTAATATATTGTCCCCCCTCGTTGAATCGTTAACAAATTGATTCAAAAAATTATCCTCAAAGCATTCTATGAACCTGCCACTTGTTCTATCCCTACCTATCATATTTTCCCAGTCCACAGAGTTTAAGTTGAAGTCCCCAATAATAACTGCATCTGTTTCACATCCCTTACTTATTTCCCTTATCATTAGTTCATCTATATCATCAGTCTGCCCAGGTGGCCTGTAAAAAGCTCCCAAATGCACCATTCTATTTTTACTGAACCTAATATCTATCCAAAGTGACTCAACTCCATCCTGCTTTATTGAAGTATTTAAACTTGAAACAATGTTGTTTTTTATATAGATAATTATTCCTCCACCAATCCTACCTGTCCTTTGACTAATGTACATATTATAGCCCTGAAAATCAAATTCACTTATAGTGTCACTAAATTCTATTTCATTAACCCATGATTCAGTAACGCATAATATATCTATATCCTCATTGCTAATATAACTAAATAGCTCATCCTTCTTGTTTCTAAGACTACGAGCATTTGTATAGAAACAATTTAACCCCCCTATCCCTGAAGCACCTCTTGAAACTTGAATGACCTCACCTCTATCGCCTTGGAACCTATTTCTGTTATCTGCCAAGTCCATTCTACTTTCAGTACTATAATGTCCTCTCATAATTCCCTGACCACTATTAGTATCTAGTTTCCCGCCCGCAAAGACCTAATAACACGATCATACTCCTCCCACAACACATCTACCCCCCTCCTACTCAAATGCAGTCCATCCATCGCATACATTTCTTTCATTCCAACAAACCTATCCCACACATCCACAAACATGACACCTTCCATCTCACACATCCTCCTCACATAATCATTCAGCCCAATTGCACGAGACATCCATTCTACCCCAACATCCATTCTTGGAAGCACACCTGTCACAACACCTTTCATTCTACTTTCTTTCACCTTTTCAATCAACCTCATGTACCTCTCACGTAACTCACATGCACCCACTTTCTTCACATCATTCACTCCTACATGTGTGATCACAACAGCATCCCTTGCACAGCCAGACACCAGTTCCTCATACCTATCAGACAGATCTCTCACTCCAGCACCCGGCAAACACACCCTCAAACCATTCAATCTACTTGCATTCAACTTCCTATCTAAATATCTAACTCGCGAATCACCCATCACAAGCACTTCAGTCAGACTCCTATTCCTAACCCCCACAGACCTAACTCCATCCCCACTCCTATTCTCATTCAAACTACCAGTCACTCGAACTCCACCCCCACCCCCATCAGTCATATCACTTCCAGTTACTTCCTCTCTTAGGGCACTGAATCTATTAGTCAAGCTAATAGGATCTGTGTCCCTCTGACTCACACACCTATTCTCCCCCTGGCTACCCACTTCAACAGAGGCAACCCTATTCTCACAAAGAACAGGAGAAGCCTCCCTAGCTTCATGTTTCCTAACCACTCTCCACTGTCCCCCATCCTCACTAGGCCTATTTCTAACTAATCTAAGGGGGCTAACTTCACTATCACTAGAACTATCACATCCTACCTCCTCCACTGGCCCTCTACCTTCACCTGAAACATCTAACTGGCCTACCTCACCACCTAACCTATTCCCAGCTCTAGGCCTAACACTAAGTTCCCTCCTGAGCTCAGCAACTAACCCCTCCAGCCTACATATCCTGTCTAAATCCTGCCTTCTCATCCCCTCTAAATCTACAATGCATTCACGCAGCCCACATACAACACATGTATACCCCTCACCTAATACACCACAACCAATGCATACATTCCGACACTCATGCTCACTTTCATCCCCAAACTCCATCACTTATTCAAACAAAGAAAGAATTTAAGTAGCAATAAGAAATAAAAAAAGAAGAGCAACTTAGCTTTCGCTGATTGTGGTGAGAAAAAAAAACAAAAAAAAAAACAAACAAACTATAGAAAAATCTGAAAAATAGATCAACAGACTGAGAGCTCTATAAAACACGTGCTACCTGTTCGAAGGTCAGTCGAAGACTGACTCTGGTTCATGGTGCTGCAAGGGAGGCTTGAGCAAGCATCAAAAATCACTCCATTTTAAAATGTAAACCACTGTGAAAATATCAAAATAAATCAAATAGGAATACTGCAAGGAATACCTCTTTAAGAATCGGTGACTTAATGTAAACTGCCTCCCACGCAGGCTGCTGGAACAGGCCGCTTGCGAAATAGACAGTTTTAGAATATTCCCGCTCAAGCAGCCTGGACAACTTGCTGGCTGCGCATCAGATAGATCTAGACTAGGGTGGCCAGATTTTCGGAAGTAAATTCCGGGACGTCTGGTTACCTTAATCTAGAAGTTTCTCCACACTTTCAGGAATATTCTTGAATTTGCCGGAGATTTCCTTGTTGGCGGTTTTTAAAAGTTTGCGTTAGGGGACTATAATTTTGGCATTCAGCAAATCTTTGTTAGTCCACTATTGGCGAATTAACAATTTGTCGACTTAAATTGCAGAATGTACACCTTTGCATATCAATATGAATATAACAGTGAAATGAGGAGAAATAAATAACAATAAGTTCTATACTATATGCTCCAAGAGACTATCTCAATTTAAATAAGTCCCTTTTGTCTATTATTATTCTTCTTTTAATCTTTGTAAATAAAATTATACTTTTTTTGTTTCATCTTTAACTATCCTTGAACGATACTCTCGGCCTATTCAAGTAAATTTCGCCAACGATTAATGCACTCTGTTTGATTATCAAGGATTTAAAACCCAACGCCTCAAGTGTGACCTCCTAGTCGGTCGTTAATCTCTGCAAACAGTCCTTTAACAGTTCGCGTTGCAGTAGGTAATTAAGCCACCCTCCACATAATATAGGAGTAGTGTATGGTATAGAGTGGTTGTACCAAGACAATATAGTAATATCGATATTGCAGTTGAATTCTTTAGTACTTTGCAACATAACATAACATAACATAATTTCATGGATGACAAAAGCCACAAAGGCCTATCAAGTTTATCCGCATCTGTCAAAACTCACCCACAAAATGCATCCATAGGATTGTGTCAGATCATGCATCTACAATATACAATTTAAACAACGAGCACCTGTGTGACGCCCTTTATGATGATTTGGATGTTTTTTTAGCCTGGTCCTGTACATGGCAGCCTCAATTTAATTTTTCTAAGTGTAAGATGATGCACCTTTGTATGGAAGCCCCAAACATTACTACACCATGGGAGACGGTCATCTAACCCAGACTGATTCAGAGAAGGCTCTTGGAGTGACATTTCAGATTGATTTTGCTTGCTTTTAGATGTTATTGAATCCATACTTCAGAGACAATCCTATGGATGCACTTATAACATAAGAAGTAAAAATCTTACATATGTATCCCCTATTTTAGCCCGTTACCCACTTGAACACCCCAATCAACTCCCTCCGAACTCTCCTCCCTTCTAACCTATGTAGATTTAGTCTTTCAGCCTTTCACCACATACTAGCATCCCGGCTTTTATAGTGGTTAGCATGCTTGACCGGCAATCGCTGGGTCGGTAGTTCGAATCTCTGCCCGGATTCTTTTTAAGCTGACACTATTTACTAAGGGAAGTTACCAGAGTGACCGGGCATCATGTTGGGGACATAACATAACATAACATAATTTCAAGGATGACAACAGCCACAAAGGCCTATCAAAGGTCACCCGCATCCGTCAAAACCCACCCACAAAAAGCACCATCATTAGGGGAAGACAAAATCAGAGTTGGAGCTTGCCCTGGCTAACGTCCGCTTGAGAAGCTACATAGCTTGATATGCGGAATAAAAGTAGCAAACTTTAACTTTAACCCATTAATCATCTTATTCATCCTTCTTTGCACAGTCAATGTATAGTGTTGGCTGATTCCTATAGTAGCTCCCTGATGACTCGGATAGTCCTTTGTGGCTTCTGTCATTCGTTGAATTATGTTGTTATGAACTTTGCATGTGATATACCACATGCTTTACAGATAATATCTCCTAAACGATAGATTTCAGTCTGTTGCATATGACTCTATATTTCCCGGATATTAAACAGAAAAACAAAAAGATTCCTGCTGCTTTCAAAACTTCTCCATAATTTCTAACCTACATCAAATATTTTCGCAATACTTTCTATCTTAGCATAGAGTTGGAAACATTTGTTACTTCTATTACATTTTCTTCGTGAATTCTTCACCGTGTTTACCGCATGGTATAAAAACACTTATATCGACACATTTTTCTCACCAGCGTTGTAAGTTTGTTTTATTATTATCTGCTCGTTTATGTTCTAACGTAAGGAATAAGATTCTTATATATGTTTCCATAATTTCACGGATGATATAAGACAAGGGCCTATCAAGGCCATCATAACATATTTCACGGATGGCAAAAGCCACTAGGTCCTATCAAAGGTCATCCGCATCTGTCAAAACTCACCCCCAAAATGCATTCATAGGATTGTGTCAGATCATGCGTCTTCAATATACAATTCGAACCATATGTACACAGTAATGAGTCAAAAGCAAAATGCATCTATCATCAAGACTCGTTAAAATCCAAATCAATTGTAATATGCAATAATAAAAAAATGCATTCACAGGGATGAGTCAAAAATACCCCCCAAAGTTAACCCTCCCTCCCCATATAATCATCTAATGTGCGTTTTAAAACATTCAAGTTTGGACTGTCTACCGTCTCAGATGGCAAACTATTCCAGTAATCTACCATTATTGGTGAAAAAATACTTTTTCTCATCTAACTACCTGTTTTTTAATTTTTAAGTTGTGACCCCTAGTCCTATTACTACTACCTTCCACCTCAAATAACGTTAAACATTAGGATCCTCCGTGCCAACGATTGGATGCAAAATATTTTGTCCGTGTTCCAATATGTTTCACCTTTTGAGACTGCTCGTTGGGGGTTTATCACTGCGGGGCACTTCCCCCTATGATGATCTTGAGTTGAAATCAATTTGGGGGTCTGGGTGATTGCAGCCCCCCAGTATATAATCATAATTTATAGAATGTTTAACATTGCTTGGGGGATTTGATCAACCTTCCTAACCTTATTTTATGTGGAGACTTCAATTACTGGGTGGATTATCCTGAAGGCAAACCGTATTCCAACAAGTTTATTGAAATCTTAGACTCAAATAATTGCTCTAATGTTGTGAAAAGTCCTACTTATATTGGTGGTCATGTGCTGGATCTTGTAATACGGCATACTTCTAGTAAAATTTTAGATACTTCGGTGCATCCTATAAATTCACTTTTTACTGATCATGCTCTGATTACATTTTGTCTCTCATTCCCTCCTAAGGTTAAATCAAAAGTAAAAAGCATTAAATTTAGATCATATAATTTTATTCATCTTAATCAACTACAGGAGGACCTCTCTCATATAGCCTTGCCTCAGCACTCTAACCATGGTGTTGATGACTTAGTTTCTGAGTTCAAAAAGTCTCTTTCAGACACATTTAATAAGTATTGCCCATTGGTCAGTAAAGTCATACGTGTAAAAGATGAGTGCCCCTGGTTTAATTCTTCAATTGCTCATCTAAGAAAAAGGCGTCGTCAAGCTGAACGTAAATGGCGTAGATTAAAGACTCCAGAGGCTCGTTTGGACTATATCAATGCAAATAGTTCTTATCCTAAAAATTAAGCAAGATAAAAAAGCATATTTCAAAAATAAAATATTATCTTGCAATTCCAATAAATCTAAACTTTGGCTAGTTTTAAATAGACTACTGGGTTATAATCAACCGGTTCCATACTCCTGATACTCACTCAGCCAATAGTATTAATGAATTTTTCATACAAAAAGTCCAAAATATTTGTGATGGAATTGATAACACACTCCCAACCAACAATTATTTTGATATTTACCTTAATCATATATCCAGCAACCCCAATTGTCTTGCTGAGATCAAAGAGTTCTCTGCAATCTCTAGTTCCATATTAAACTCTATTAATAAAACTTTCTGTGGAGTTGATATATTCAATTTCTCAAGGCTCCTATGTGCCATTGAGCATCTTGTACCCATTTTTGCTGCAATAGTAAATAAATCTTTTTCTTCTGGCATTTCCCACAGTGAAAAAAATGCTGTGGTCAAGCCCATATTAAAAAAAAGCATCATTAGATAAAGATGTATTAATAAATTATCGTCCAATATCACATTTATCATTTCTATCAAAAGTCATTAAAAAGGCAATTGTACTTGAGTTAACTCCACACTTGACTAAAAACAAACATCAATTTTTCAATCTGCTTATAGGCAACAAACATCAATTTTTCACCCCGTAAGGGGCGCGGCGATTTGCCATCCTGGCCGCCGTGCTGACGGGATTCAGCACTCCGTCCGGCCCCAGCTTAGCCTCTCTTCCTTCCTTCAAAACACTTGTTTCCTCTCTTTTCACACAACCTCTCCCACAACTTTCTCTGGTCAGCCTCTAATTTCACAGGGTAGATGCTGACCTTCCTTTCAGCCAACCGTCCCGCATCGGGGCTGAGGGGGTGGGGGACAATGTTCCCTAACCCCTGAGCTCCGGTCTGGGGTGGCTGGTTTTTAACAACCTGCTTCACCCCCACCCATACCTTCCACACATCCCTTTTCCTCTCCTCTAAGGTGGAGCCGCCATGCCGATGGACTGCCAGGCCACCAGGCGGGAGGGGTGGTCCCAAATGGCGGCGCCTGGCTCTGCCAGGCCTGTAAGCACCTCTTGCAGTGCGGGCAAGAGGTGCCCAATGATGAAAAAAAAAACCATCTCCCCTTAATTCCCCCTAAAACAACGGAGCCGCCCTCGTGCAGCTCCACAGAAAAGATGGAGGTCCTCCCCCCCTGTGCTTGCGCAGGGGACCCTCCATACCTCTTTAACCAGAGAGGAGGCTTACTCCTCTCCTAAGCCTACGGGTGTAGGGGACTCCCCCTCACCCCCTTCTCTTCAGGTGCTTTTGGGCACCTCCCTATCTCCAGCGGCAGTCCCTCCTTTGCTTTCTAAGGGGACTGCCAAGAAAGCCAGCAGGCAGCCCATTGCCGACCGCTCCTCGTGTAAGCGGCTCGGTAGGGCAAACCCCCTTAGGGGGGAGAGGGAAGCCAGGCCCCTTCGGTCGCTTCCCTCAAAACGCCTGCTGGCAAAAATATTAAACCTTGCTGGGGTCAAGGCCTGTGCCTCCCCACTAAAGACTTATGACGCTGCCAAGGGGACCTGCGATGTCCTGGGAGGGGATGGCCAACTAGAGGCCCCTCCTGTGACACACAGGGTCCTTGAGGAAAACCAGCCTCAGAAGGTAGGGCCTTCCATGGGGGGGAATCCGGGCTCGGCGCCAAGCACCGAACCCGAATCCGCCCCTATGCAAGGTCCTCATCAAAAGGCTGTGGATTCTCAGGCAGTACAAAGAGGGGAGGGATCTCCTCCGGATGATGCCCCTGCGACCACCAGGACCTTAGACCATTTCGGAGAAGGACCTGGCTGAGGCCGGTCCATCTGGCCTAGGGGCTTCTACCCGCGGGGGTGAGAAGCGGGTTCATTCCCCGCCCTCCTCCAAAAAAGAAAAGGACGAAAAAGATGAAGAAGACTCGGGGCTCCTCTCAATCCGCGGGGGCTACGGGGACGGATGGGTCTGCTGCCACTTTGGCAAGCGACCAAGCCAAGATCGGCACATCCGGGCCCTCTGCTTCCCTGGGTACGGAGCTCCTGACAATGACAAAGACCAAAAGTGCACAGGGCGGAGCCTCGATGACATCGGGGCCCCTCATTCAGAGGTTACCTGGCATTTTCGAGCCCGCTGGCTTCAAACGCTTCCTCGTTATTCGCTCCACTGATGGCACCATGTTGTCCAAGGGCAACATGATCCATCAGAGGAGAGGATTAGCTAGTGCAATTGGTAGAGAGCCCAAGGTGACCCGTTTCTCGGACGGGAGCCTTCTGGTGAATGCGGCGAATCCCGCCGAGGCGGCCAAGATAAGTGCTCTTCGGACACTTCATGGCACCCCGGTGAGTGTGACGCCGCACTCTACTATGAACTTTGTGAAAGGAGTAGTTTATGCGAGGGAACTCGTTGACTACTCCATTGAGGACATCACTCTAGAGCTGGCCGACCATGGGGCGGTCAAGGTCGAACGTGTGATGAGAAAACAGGGAGGGGCCTCGAGACCCACCCCTACACTCTTCGTCACGTTCGACTGTGACAAGCTCCCTGAGTCGGTGCGTGCTGGTTGGTACCGCTACCGCGTGAAGGCATTCGTGCCACTGCCACGGCGGTGCTATTACTGTCACCGCTTCGGCCATACGAATCGCTCATGTAGACGTGCAAAGTCGGGGTCACCCGAAGTCTGTGTAAATTGCTCCAAGGTCGCACACGATAAGTCCAAATCGTGTGTGGCGAAGTGTGTCAATTGCGGAGAGCCGCACCCTGTTCTTCGAAGCAATGTGGTGCATATCTCCTGGAGAAAGAAATCCTGGCCGTTCAGGCCCAGGATAGACTCTCATTCCGCGAGGCTAAGGACTTGGTCCTGGCGTGCCCAGCTCTGCCTGGGACGTCATATGCCTCAGTAGTTCGAAAGGCACCCTCTGCTCCTGGCCCATCCAGGCAAACGAGCACGGTTGTTTCCGCACCCATTCGGAGCCCTTCTGCGGGCTCTACCCAACCCGGGCGCTCCCCTGGTAAAGCTGGCGGCAAAAAGGGTTCATACCCAGCCCCGGCTAAAACCAGGGCTCCCCCCTCTTCCCCCAGCGTGACCATTTCCCGCAAGGCGAAACGGCCACGCGCCTCCACCGAGTCGTTAGACTCACAGGAGGCAACACCCCTGAAGATGGTCGCTAGGCCATCTTCGGGGGTTCCTAAAGCTGTCCCCTGAAAGGAGGACAGCAACAAAGGAGCTTCGGCTCCTTCGCCCAAGCCCCGAGGTGGAGCGAGTGGCTCGGAGACGGTGGTTCCTCGAAAAGAGGGCCCCCCCGCCTCCGAAGCCGCAGCGCCCGCCTAAGGTTTCGAGGCGGAGGGAGGAAAAGACTTGCATGGCGAGCCCAACCTCCCCCAATAAGTCCTCGAAGGCGACAGCGCCTCCAGCGCTTTGTCCGGCCAACAGCGCCCGGGGTTCTGCCCCCGGGAAGCGTACGGCCATTCCCGTGAGGGTCTTCAATTCGAGGAGGGCCCCCGCGTCTCCTCCGAGCTAGGCCTGGATGGCATATTCCTTCAATGGAATTGCCGTGGACTCTGGGCCAACTGGGAGGAGCTGCGGAGGCTCGCCTCGTCCCGTTCCCCGTTAGCTATATTTTTGCAGGAGACCATGCTAGGCGCGTGCCCCTTGCCCGCCCTCCCGGGGTATAAGGGTCTTGCGACCCCACCACCGCGGGACGGCCAGGCTGGGGGATGCGCGGTTTACACCCGGCATGATGTCTCCGTTCTTCCTTTCTCTTTAGATACCTCCTTTCAGGCAGTGGCTGTGCAGCTGCACCTGGATAGGAGGTATACTATCATTTCTGAGTACATTCCACCGTCAGCTGACTTCGACGCTGGGGACTTCCGCCGCGTCGTGGCACGGTTGCCGAGGCCCTATCTCTTGCTTGGAGATCTGAACGACAGGCATCCTCTCTGGGGAGATTACACCATAAACCCCAGGGGACAAGTCCTTGCCGATCTGTTCGAAGAGCTTGAGATAGGTGTCCTAAACATGGATGATTTTACGCATCACTGTCCGAGAACCGTTTCATTTTCTTGCCTTGACCTATCTTTGTGCTCTTCGGATGCACAGCCTGATTTTGATTGGGGGGTGGTCGATGACCTCCATGGTAGTGATCACTTTCCCATTCAAATATCATTTTCAGGGCAACTGCCGCCTGAGAGACCACCTCGGTGGTGCTTGGCGCGGGCGCGGTGGCCTGCATTTCAGGAAATGACTGAATTCTCTATCTCAGTCGAGGAGTTTAGGTCGGTAGATGAGGCCGTTGAGTTCTTCTCAGGCAACCTCATCGCCGTGGGCCTGACTACTATTCCTAGGACGTCTGGCCGTTTTGCACGCCGACCACTCCCATGGTGGTCGGCCGAGTGTGAGACGGCCCTTAAACAGAAGCGTTATGCCTACATGCGCTATAAGCGCCGCCCGAACGATTTCACTGTCACTGAATTTCGTCGGGCTAGGGCTAGGTTCCGGTATATTTCGAAGCACGCCCGCCCCTCTTCTTGGCGGGCATACGTGTCTTCACTTAACGGGAAGACCCCTTTAGCTGAGGTGTGGAAGCGAGTCAAAAGGATTCGGGGCAAGTTCTCGCAGGACCCCCCCTCCCGTTCTCCAGGAGAATGGGAACGCAATCTCGGACCCCGCGTCCGTGGCGGAATCCTTAGCGACCGCTTTTTCCGCATTCTCTAGCCGTGATGCTGCTCCGCCAGCATTCAATGCACCTCGTGATGTCGCGGAAGGCCGCCCGCTGGACTTTACCTACAGAGGCGGAGAACCCTTCAACGACAAGTTTACTGTGAGTGAGTTGCGTTCCGCTCTCGCTTCGTGCGCGGACACCGCCCATGGTCCGGACGATGTCCCGTACGCCATGCTTCAACACCTGGGTGAGCGAGGCATGGCCTTTCTGTTAGATTTGTTCAACAGGATCTGGGTGGAAGGTCTCCTCCCAGACTCCTGGCGAATTGCTACTGTGCTCGCCTTTCGCAAGCCGGGGAGAGATCACTCTACTCCGACCGGTTTCCGCCCAATATCTGTAATTTTTGCGTTTGCAAGTTGATGGAGAAATTGGTAAATGTTAGATTGGCCTATTTCCTGGACAGCGGAGGCCATCTGTCTTCTGCACAGTGCGGCTTCCGTAAGTTCCACTCCACGTCGGATGCTCTGCTCCGACTGGAAAATGCCGTCTGCGAGGCTTTCCTTCGTAGACAGCACTACGCCAAGGTGTTTTTTGATCTGGAGAAGGCCTATGATACCGCATGGCGATACGGTATCATGGAGACTCTCCACACGATGGGGGCGAGGGGACGCCTCCCAATGTTTATATCTGAATTTTTGCGAGATCGACGATTCCGCGTACGGGTGGGGGAAGCCCTCTCCGGCCCAAAGGAGCAGGAAGAGGGTGTCCCGCAGGGAAGTGTCCTCAGTGTCATACTCTTTGCCCTGAACATCAACGGCATCACCTCGGTGCTGCCGGAAGATGTTCTCGCTACACTCTACGTGGACGACCTTTCGATCTCTTTTGGCGCGGCCCAGATGCCAACTCTGGAGCGTCGACTCTAACAGGCATTGAACCGCGTCTCTCGCTATGCCGAAGCGCACAGGTTTCGGTTTTCTTTGGCCAAGACTAAGGTGGTGCACTTCTGCCGCCATCCACGGCTTCACCCCGACCCAGATTTGTTTCTTGATGGGGTGCGCCTGGATGTGGTTGAGTCGCACCGTTTCCTTGGTCTTGTATTCGACCGACGCCTCACCTGGGAGGCTCATATTCGCAGCCTTAGGGTCTCTTGTACCCGCGCCATGGACATTCTCCGTTCCTTGACGTTCAGCGCTTGGGGCGCTGATAGAGCTACCGCCTTACTTTTTTATCGATCCTTTGTTCGCTCGAAGCTCGACTACGGATGCGAGTTTTATGCATCCGCAGCCGAGCGTTTATTGCGGAAGGTGGATTCGATCCACCACACCGGCCTTCGCCTTGCGACCGGTGCCTTCCGCACTTCCCCCATTGAGAGCCTGTTGGTCGATGCTGGGGAGATGCCACTCGCTCTGCGCCGCGTGCAGTGCATCACTCGCCTGTACGCGCGAGCCCGGCGCCTCCCTCAGTCGCCAACAGCTCTCACTGCATCCGCAGCTGATCTCGATGGTGCCTATGCCGCCGAGAGACGCCAGTCATACCCTAAGCCCTTTGGGTTTAGGGCCAGGAAACTCCTTCGAGAGGTAGATATAGCTCTCGGGCCGGTTGCGCCCCTGGTTCTCCCCAGGACGCCACCCTGGAGGGTACCACATTTGGCTATTTGTCGCCACGCCTCTGCTCCCAAAGCTTGTACTGCGCCGGGAGTATTGCGTTCGACCTTTTTGGAGCACACATCGTGTCACGCTGGAACCGTGCCAGTGTATACGGATGGCTCCAAGTCCCAAGAGGGGGTCGGCTTCCACGCCGTATCCCCTCTGTTTGAAGTCAGCGGGGCTCTACCAGGCGCTGCGTCTGTCTTCACGGCCGAGCTGGTGGCAATACACCACTCTGTACGGGAGATTACGCGACGTGCCCGGTTCGGAGACCGGATTGTGATCTATAGCGACTCACAAAGCGCCCTGAGTGCTCTCGGGGCATTGGAATCTCCGCATCCCCTGGTTGGCGATATCCGTGACGCCACGGTTTTGGCGAGCCGGGCAGATGTCGAGATTATCTTCTGCTGGGTTCCTGGACATGTAGGAATTGCGGGGAATGAGGGCGCCAAAGAGTCCGCGAGGACTCTGCGACCAGACCAGCGTTTCGCTCTTCCTCACACCGACTACATGGCAGGAATACGGGCAGCTCTTCGGACTGCTTGGCAAAGAAGATGGGAGACGGTCGAAGGGAACTTAAAGTTGCGTGCCATTGCTCCGCGACTGTTCCCATGGACCTATCCCCCAATGCCGCGGCGGCTTCAGGTTGCTTTCTGTCGTCTCCGAATCGGACACACTCGTGTGACGCATCGCTATCTGATGGAGCGCTCGCCTACGCCCTATTGCAACGACTGCGTCGTCCCCCAGACTGTTCGGCACATTCTTGTCGAATGTCCCAGTCTGGTTGATCTTCGCGCACGATACCTGTCCCAGTACCGGGATGGGCGGGGTCGCTACCGCCTGTCCCTCCCTTGTGCTCGGGACAGATTCGTGCACATTGACTTGTTGACTTCTTGGGGGAGGCCGGCCTTCTCCCTATTATTTAAGCAAGGTTTGTGTTGTTTTTTTCGTTTTGTTTTTTGTTTGTTTTTCTCCTTTAGTTGCACGCTCCTGCGCCGGGGGGACCTCTCCCCGACGCACCAGCTTGCTTCCTTTCCCCACTTTTGGGGTGTTTTTTTTTTTTTCTCTCTTTAATTTTATTTTAAAGTAGCCTAGAACTAGGCCAGTTTTAATACGGCGACTAATGCCCAAGTAGGCAGTCGCCAGATCAGCTCTTAAAAAAAACAAAACAAACATCAATTTTTCAATCTGCTTATAGGCAGAATCACTCAACAGAAACTGCATTATGCCGTATTTATAATGATCTTCTGTATAGCTTTCAAAATCACAACTCATCTATGCTCGTTCTTCTCGATTTGACTGCTGCATTTGATACCATCGATCATGCACTCCTGATGAACCTGGCTAAAGCTGGAATCAAAGGAAAGGCACTAAGTCTATTCAAATCATATCTGGTGGGACATTCACAAGTGGTCTCTCTAGGCAACTCATTGTCTTTTCCACTGGAATTAAAATATGGTGTTCCACAGGGCTCAGTGTTGGGTCCGATACTTTTCTCCTTATATATATATCTGGCCTTGTTGATATCATGAATGCATATAGTCAACTATCACCTTTATGCTGATGATGTACAAATCTATATTCCCATCACCAATCTTCCTTCTTGCTTATCAAAAGTGAATGCACTCCTAACTGACCTAAAATTGTGGATGCATGGTAGAAAACTGAAACTTAATGAAGGTAAAACTGAAATTATAATTTTTACAAAGGATAAGTTCCTCTCCCTTTTGAGATCAACTTAATATAGAGTAAGCTAACCTCATTACTCACACTCAAGTATCTTGGTATTATCTTTAATACCAAACTGTCTTTCACTGACCACTTTAATTCTATAATAAAAACCTTAAAAATATAGAACACAAATGGTCGGAGTATAAGGAATAAGATAAATCTCTTGAGAGCGTTAGCGAGTGAAGAGAATTTTGATATAATTGCAAAGGAAGATCCTAAAAGTTTTTATCAATTATACAAAACTAAGGTTAGAGATAAAATAGGCCCACTTATAGATTCCAATGGAGAATTAGTGAGTGATAGGGACTCACTCAATGGCTGGAATGCTAAATGGCTTTTTTCTCTCAGTATTTACACAGGAGGATACTCTAAATATACCTGACGTGTCAATGATCTTTCGGGGTAATGATGAAGAGAAATTAAAGGATATCTTGATCACAAAGGAGATAGTGACAAAGGAAATTGATAAAATCAAAAGTAGTAAAGCACCCGGTCCTGATGAGGTCTTTCCTAGAATTTTGAAAGAATGTAAGGATGTGTTAAGTGAGCACCTAGCATGCATCTTTAGAAAATCATTGGAGAGTGGCATTGTGCCAGTGGCATGGAAGAAAGCCAATGTGATACCTATATTTAAGAAAGGGGATAAAACAAATATGTCTAATTACAGACCAGTAAGTTTGACATCAGTGGTAGGAAAAATGATGGAATCTATTATAGCAAGGAATATTAGGGATCACTTGGATAAGCATAAGTTGATAAAAGAATCACAGCATGGCTTTAGTAAGGGTAAATCCTGCCTGACTAATTTGCTGTCTTTTTATAGTAAGGTGTATGAAGCAGCAGATAATGATGAAAACTATGATATTTTATACTTGGACTTTAGTAAGGCTTTTGATCGAGTGCCACACTTACGGCTTCTGAGCAAAGTTAAAGCACACGGGATCGATGGCAGTATATTTAGGTGGATTCAGTCATGGCTTGGTGACAGACAGCAAAGAGTTACTATAGATGGAGTTAAATCTGAGTGGGGGTGTGTTAGCAGTGGAGTTCCGCAAGGATCTGTTTTGGGTCCCTTGCTATTCTTAATTTATATTAATGATCTTGACATAGGTATAAGTAGTGACCTGAGTAAATTTGCTGATGATACTAAGCTAGGTAGGGCCATTAGGGCTGATTCTGATGCTGTTGTAATGCAGGAGGAATTGACCATTCTGTCCAATTGGGCTGAGAAATGGCAAATGAAGTTTAACATAGACAAATGTAGTGTACTTAGTATAGGTAGAAATAATCCACTGAATAGTTATAAATTAAATGGGAGAAATTTCGGGAGGACCGATTGTGAGAGGGACTTGGGTACTTTGGTAAGTTCAGACCTTCGTCCTAGAAAGCAATGCCTAAATGCTAAGAATAAAGCTAATAGGATATTGGGATTCATTAGGAGGAGTGTAAGCAATAAGAGTGCTGAAGTCATTCTAAAACTGTATCTGGCGCTAGTTAGGCCTCATCTAGACTGCAGTACAATTTTGGTCACCATATTATAGGAAGGATATTGATTTGCTTGAGTCTGTGCAGAGAAGGATGACAAAGATGATTGGTGGGCTAAGGAACTTACCTTATGGTGAAAGGCTCATAAAACTAAATCTACATACATTGGAAAGGAGAAGTCAGAGGTGAATTGATTGAAGTCTTCAAATGGGTAAAAGGATATAATAAAGGGGATCTGGGTAAGGTTCTTATACTTAGTGAACATGACAGGACACGTAGCAATGGGTTTAAGCTTGATAAGTATAGGTTTAGGAAGGAGATTGGGAGGAATTGGTTTACAAATCGTGTGGTAGATGAATGGAATAGGCTCACTAGACATGTGATAGAAGCCTCCTCTCTGGGTAGTTTTAAGAATAGATTAGATAAATATATGGATGAAGCTGCTAGATGGGACTGACTTTTTTTATATTTTGTGGTAGCATGAATGGACATAATCCTCTGGATGCATTTTATGTATATTGTAGATTAGATCTGACAAACTCCTGTAAAGGGTGATAATGTTGATGACTTTTCTCTGGTAAGAAATCTTTTGTGTGTTGACTGGAACAGGAGCTGCCAAGTGTAGGCCATGAATGGTCTTTTGCAGTCTCCTTCTTTTCTTATGTTAAGATCTGTAATTACCACCTTAGAAGGATCTCCTTGCTTACTAAATATCTAGATCGGAAAACTATTGTGATCCTGATACATGCCTTTGTGATCTCAAATTGACTATTGCAATTCCTTATTTGTTAATCTGCCTAAGAGAGAATTGAAAAGATTGCAATCACTACTAAATCGATCTGCTCGATTGGTATTCAATCTGCCTCCTGGTACCAGTACTTCTTATCTGTTTGATTTGCATTGGTTACCTATAATAGCACGCATTAAGTTTAAAATTTGTTTGCTGACATTTAAGGCACTTAAATTTGGAGAGCCATACTATATTCGTGAGATGATCACTCACTATTCCTCGAACTGTAATGTTGCTCTTCGGACGTTGGACGACCCTACTCGTCTGACTGTACCATTTGTAGAGAGAGGGAACTCCTACTCTTGCAGAGCTTTTTCATATATTGCCCCTAAATATTACAACGAATTGCCAATGGACATAAAGTGTGCTTCATCAGTTGATATATTCAAGAAAAGGTTGAAAACGCACCTGTTTCTCTCAGCTTATGACCCTGATTCAAAGACTGTCATTGGATTATAAGTTATAATATGTGTGTATGCATGTATATATACATATATGTATGCATATGTGTATTTTTGGACACAGTAGGTTCCAATGAACTCTATTAATAGCCAAATTGTTGACTGTGGTATGTATACCATAAATTATTTATTAGCCAAACTGTATATGTGTATTTTAAACACACTAGCTTCTATTGAATGCTCCTAATTACTGACGGTGGTATGTATACCATAATTTATTTAATCGCTTAACCATAGATGTAT
The DNA here is from genome assembly GCA_963969495.1 of Ceratothoa steindachneri. NCBI lineage: Eukaryota > Metazoa > Arthropoda > Malacostraca > Isopoda > Cymothoidae > Ceratothoa > Ceratothoa steindachneri. Next base: position 9,489,504 of record OZ018324.1, read on the forward strand.
GGTATTTCTAAACTGACATTGTGGTTTGCCCACAATTTCTGGGTTGAATCAGACTCTTTGTGCAGTCACTCAGACCCTAATTTACCATCCAGCGCCTTTGAAACTTGGCCAGATTGTCGAATAGTGATAAACGCGCTATATAAATATTATTATTAATGTTTTAACCAAACGTGCATGAGTATACATCACCGGTGAACGAAACATACATGCAAAAAACACTTTTGGGTGCGCCGCCGATCTTGATGTTTACCCAAATAACTTGCTAAACTTCCACTTATCTACCCCAGAGCTATATAAATATTATTATTATTAATGTTTTAACCAAACGTGCATGAGTATACATCATCGGTGAACGAAACATATATGCAAAAAACACTTTCGAGTGTGCCGCCGATCTTAATGTTTACCCAAATAACTTGCTAAACTCCCACTTATCTACCCCAGAGCAGATTTTAAAAAGCTCAATCATATCTCCCCTCACATCTCTCAAATGAGAACATATTTAGTACCCTCAGTCTATCTTCATATTTAAGGTGCTTCAAAGAAGCTATTATTTTTGTTGCCCTCCTGTATTGACTAGCAGGTTGATCATGTCTAAAATATGGTCACTATGCTTGTATATAGTACTTTGTAGCCTGACATACTTGTAGTTTTTAAGGATAACTTCTCTACTCTTGTAATTAACATTCTTCTTAATTTATTCTAGCACCCTATTTGCTCTATTTTTTGCCTCAATACACTGCTTCAAAAATTTGTTGCTAAATTCCCTATTATCCCTTCTCATGTTAATAACTGAATTTTTTAAGGTCGTCTCCTACTGCTGAGCCTATGCTAATAATTTGAGTCGCTGTACTTTAAATTTAAAGCTTCCTTGAACTTCTTTGAATACACCTGCCAATTTAGTGACGTAAGCCAAAATTCATACTTCTAGTTACAGCCTCCCCAAGATCATTTATATAAACTATGATTTATAAAAGGCCTACAACTGATTCTTGAGATACGCTACTTAATCTCCCTCCACTGTGAACTCCCCCCATTTTGTACAACTGTTTCCTATCTTCCAGTAACCAAACACATATGAGTAATCTATAAATATATATTAGCCAAGTATCTTCAACTTTGCTGAAACTAAATAAACACTTTTTAAAGGGTAAAGTTGAAGATAATTTAACCCTAAAGCACTTCCATTAGCCTGCCTACCTTCTACAAATCTGTGTTTGCTTCCTTTCCCTGCCTCACTTTGAGCCATTAAATGTCGAAATTGCTGAATAGACTGGCTTTGCTAACATTACCATCACCTGGAACACGAGCTGCCAAGTGTAGGCCATGAATGGTCTTTTGGAGTCTCCTTCTTTTCTTATGAATCAATAATAAATCTAACAGTGATAAAATAGGGCCTATTAAATATGAAGGGGTTTTGAAAGAATCTGATGAGGTCTTTAATGATCATTTTTGCTTCAGTATTCACAGAAGATAAACCAGTTACATTAATTGATGATAATTCTAGGTCAAGGGAAGTAGTGATAAATTCTATTAATATAGACAGAGAAGAAATTAAAGGGCTTATAATGCAGTTAAATACTAGTAAGGCATCTGGCCTTGACAACATTCATTCTAGGATAACATAACATAACATAATAAGCTTGAGCAAGTGTCCTACGAGGAGAGGATAGTATGTGGTGACATAATTCAGACCAAGATACTCCACAGAATTGACACAGTTAAAGATGGTAACTTCCTGCAACTAGCATCTTCGCACAACCAACTGAATACCAGAGGACACAGCCTGAAGCTCTGGCTAAACCCAGGCACAGAACTACTTGGAGGACAATGCAAGGATAGTGAATCATTGGAATCGTCTCCTGGATGAAGTAGTCATGAGCCAGTGTAAATTCCTTAAAAAATTCACATGACAGGTATAATGAGACTAAAACGGAAGTCACTTTTTATGAGCTTTGACTCCCATGCCTCTTGAATATCAAATGTTCCTTCCCTTGTATAAGGCACTGATCAGGCCATGGCTCGAATATTGCATCCAGGTCTAGTCACCATACTAGAGGGACATGAAGAAGCTAGAGCAGGTCCAGCGGCGTGCTACCAAACTATTGCCAGAATTGGCAGACTTGCCCTATGAGGAGAGGTTGGCCCACCTTGGACTTACCACACTGGAGAAATAGACGGTCCGAGGTGACATGATTGAGGACTTCAAAATACTCAAAGGTCTGGTCAAGGTGGGTTCTGGAACTTTCTCCAACTTGCTCCAAGAGGTGATCACCCGGAGACCAGAGGTCACAGGCTGAAGTTGAAGAAGCTACAGTACAAAACCACCAAGAGAAATAAATTCTTCAATGCGAGGATTACAAAAAAGGGGAATAGTCTCACTGAATATATAGTTAGTGGCTCTAGTGTTGACACCTTTAAAAATAGGTATGACCAGTATGAGACTCAAAACCAGAGAAGAGGCACTTTATACAAGCACTGACTCCCTTGCCTCTTAATTTTCACTAAGGTAAGGCACTATTTCTGGGCTATAATTAATGAAATTGGCTCTTGCATTTATCAAAATAAATGATCTTCAAGATAAAAGCTAAACCAATAGGTGATGGTAATGTTAGCAAGGCCAGTCTATTCAGCAATTTCAACATACATAAAGCAATTTATTACCCCCTCCCCCCAAAGAAAATGCTAGTGAAAGGAGAACCTTTGAAAAGTGTGCCCCTATGCGCTGATTTAATTAAATTGGGCACTGTTACCTTTATTGTTTTCATTTACTAATGATTTATCACAACGAAACATTAAATCATTAGAGAAAGTTTAATCTCCTACATTTTTTATACTTTGACTTCTTTCTTAATTTATCTTCATCTAATATCTTAGTTTTTCATGGTTGTGTAAAATGAAGGCAAATTTGAATAGTGATACAGCACAACTGTTGCACAGTTCTGTCAGGTAGAAGCTGTTGACTTTTGTATTCAAATGAAACATAAAAATTACTAAATATAACAAGTAGAAGTGCGGGCATTTACTAAAGAATAAAGAACAGAAACAAAATAAAACTATGATTGGCCAATTCTATATTAGGCTACTGTCTGACAATAAGGTCTAGAAATAGTACCACCTATCATGCACCCTAAACTTTATTACCCTCTTGACCAGATGCTCTCTCTCCATATCATTCCATTGGCTGCCTGGACACTCATACATCCAGGAAAATGAAACGGCTACCCTCTATACTGCACTGCCCATACTTGAATCACCCATCTTCCACTGGGACTATATCCTTCTCATCCGTAAATTGATTAGAGAAGGATGTGAGCGATATTTGAACTCGTATGGACACCCTCACCTACTCCCGTACCCATCATTCTACTTCCCGACCAGACAGCAAGTTATGCTGTGCTGCCTGTGAATATGCCCCTGTTTCCTCGCTGGACACTTAATGGCTAGCAAGGAACCACTATCTTGCTAGATATGTCATTCTCACATCTGAGTGCAATATATCTTACTTACCTTCCTGCCATACTCTGCCCATCGGAAGTATTTCTCTCCTCACCTCACTTTTTCTTCTCTTGGAGATTATTCCCATGTTATGCCCAACTTAGTAAGTACGATTCCTGAAAGATGCTGGCTTTTCCTCCAAAGTCTAATACCCTCCTTAACTGCCTTATATTTTAATAATATTTTACTCCTTAGTTTGATCAGCCTTGTCCATTCCTATTTTTACTTGAAGGACTTTACCTAATTGCATGTTGATGCTCTTTTATTCTGCTTTTAATCTTTGAATCACTACTTTGTTGCTGGCAGTACGTACTTTTATCTCTTGTTTTTAATACAACTTATGCCAGATGAGCCTATAGGGAAAAAAAGGCTATAAATCCTTAAAATTAAAATAAAAATAAATAGAATTCTTTTTAAAAAGTATACACATAAAAAATTAAAAACATGTATAAATCCCGGCACTTGCCATCTCAGAAAAACACTGAACACTGAGGGCATTTTTATTCAGGAACATTTTCTCTGGTCAAGTTGTCCAGTCACTTAGGCGACTGCTCCATGGTACTTTTCATTATGAACCAGTTGCACTTAGCATTGAGGCACAGGTGGACCTTGCAGACCCTGTGAGATGTTTCCCTTCTTACTGCAGGTCTGGTGGGTTGTGTAGACAGGGGCATGAAACAGGGACAGGTCAAACTGCATTGAATCATTTGGGATGTGACTGTGGTGTCCCATGACAGGCTTGGGCACATCAACGGAGGTACTAACGAATGGAAGTGATAACCTCCTTCTGGAGCCAGACATGACTGACTGAGCTGCTAGCACTTCTGAACACCCGAATCCTGAACTGCTTCAGTGATGGGGCTGAAGCAGTTCTGTTGTTAAGTGACCCATGCATTTGAGAGGCTGACATCAATTGCATATGCAAATATGCGTATGTACCACCTCTCGGATCTCAGTGGGATACATTAGAGGTGGACAGGCATGTCACTTGTCAATGCCCCCAATGTTTGTATTGTAACTTTTGATGGCTGCTCCTTCCTTTTTGTGTTGCCTTCATATCTTGACAACAGTGTCAACTTTCTTTCTACATGACCAGGATCCCATCATCACTGCTCCTGTAGTTAAATGTATCCTGAAGTACAGCCTTCTACATCTCCTTGGACTTGAGTGGAGGCTTGCCTATTGGCAGTTCTTGAGGTACTGCTCAATCTCTAAGCTGGTGAAGTAATTGTCCAAAAATGGCTGTGGTGGAAGAGGACATGTGCTGGCCAGAACTAAGCCTATCCAGTTGGCGACATCCATGGCTTTTTGTTCAGGTGTCATGATGATACCTTGGGCCTCAAGTTTAGTATGACCCTGTCCCTATTTCTGGTTTGTTTTTGATGTACTACCTCAGCTTCCCCACTCTTGCCTTTGTAGGCAACCATGATGTCAACTACAGACTGTTGGGGGCGGGGGTTTGTGCCACACTCCTGAAAGCAGCAGGCAGAGGCTAAAGAGTGGACAGATCTTGATTAGCTTGGACCTCTTAGATGACATGACATTTGCAACTTCAGGGGCTGGTCTCCATTGCCCAGTAGTCATCAACAGAGGGCAGCTCAGCAATGCCCATATAGATCATGATGGCCAGAAAGTTCATTATCATCTTGAGTGGTAGTGAAGGTGGTGTTGATGTCCTTCTGGGTTGCATATCTGGTGTGTCATGTTCTTAATGACTGGGGAGCTTAAGTACTCAAATGGAGTGGCATCAAAGTCAGGGGGAGTGTGTTGTACTTGGGCATGGCTCAGTTGTCCAGGTCAACCTTCCATGTGGTTGGTCTGTCTGCTGGCTTTCCCATCTTGGTGGGTCCTTTGTGGTGCTGGCTGGTCTTCATGATCCTCTTAACCTCCACTGCATGCCACTCTTGCTCTTGGCAGAGAAGCCCATGTCACTCGGGCCTTGAGCTTTTAGATTGTGGGTGGGTGAGATGAAGTTGGGGTCTGCCACATTGTCATCTTCCTCTTCTAGTTATGTATAGTGCGGTGCCCTGGCACAACAGCAGCTCCCTGTTATAAAAGAGCTGATCAGACAGCCACTTTTTTGAAAAAAAGTAGCAATTTTTGTTCATTGGCATACTTTTGTCTGGAAGACAATGGAGATTGCGCCATGGCACACGCCTGGGTGAAGTGTATAGAGATACTGGGTTGCCCAGTCATCAAGATCCCTCTCTCTGCCTCAGCTGTGTCGTTGGAAGTAATGCAGACCACTACATTTTGCTGCAGGAGCTGCCAGTCTGTGAGCACAGCGCACTGGTCCGCCTTCCAGGCTCTATTCCTGACTTGGAAGGTTTACTCCCCTTTACTTGGCCGTTGGATTAGTCAAGAACCTGGCTACCCTTTTGCTGACAGGCAGCTCCTCCAGCTAGCTTGGTGGTGCAGTGTAAACACTTCCCTCATGTGTGTTTGAAACACTTAAAAAGGTAAAAATAGCTAAAGTCAGCTCCCCCTCCCCCCCAACTGCTGAATTATCCTGCTGCACTTTGAAAATTACCAAAACCATTTAAATTTGGGTCATTTTCAAGGAGGGCACTGCACTTTTTTCCTAGCGTTTTTCTTTCTTTGCTACTTCAAGCCAGTGATAGGGTCATTGGAGAGTACCACACTTTTTCCCTAGCTCTTCTTTGGCTATTTCTAGCCAGTGATTGCTTATTGGATAAGTTGAAAAAAAAGAAGCTAAAATATCGTGCAATGCTCTGCTTGAAAATTACTTAAATTTGGACTGCAATAAACCATTGCAGTAATTGCTAAATTTTAAGGAGTGTTGCACACTATTTTAGCTGGTATTTTTGCTTTTTAAAGTTTCTAGATTAAGTTAGTTTATATAAGTTTAATATAATTACTCAAGTTGAAAAAAAGCTAAAAACTGCTAAAATTCCCTAGTAGTAATCTATCTCAACTCGTGGCCCTTATTTCTACCTTCCAATTCAAAGAACTTGCAGAATCAAATTTATAGGCCCCAGAACAAATTTTAAAACCTAGACCATACCTTCTTTCAAATGAGAACACATTTCGCACCCCTAACCTATCGACATATTCAAGAATATTAAGGATAACCTCTTGCATTTATAACTAACTTTCCTTTTAATGAATCCCAGCGTTCCATTTGCTATTCTCCTTTTTTTACATCTACATGAATGCCACAGGAGAAATGAAGCTTCCTTGTTAAGATTTTGTGGTCTATATAATAATCCTATGACAAGTTTATCCTTTCCCTCCTTGAGATCTAGCCATAACAACTTATTGTATTTATAAATTGTAGTCTTTTGGTAAATTGAGACAAGGATAGCGTTCCTTACGTCAGGCTATTTCCCAACAAAAAATATTTTAAAGGTAATTTTGAAATGGGGGGCTTTGCACCCCCACTATTTTTAAATAAATTCATAGTATTCATAATTCAAAAGTCTAGCATTAGATTCAAATTCATAGGAAAACCCTGGGTATTGACCACGCTATTGTTGTGTCATATTACTGCCTTTTCACAACACTGGAGATCTCATAAATAATTATCACCCCTTTGTTCCTAAATTTTGTATTAACACAGCCAATTGGCTAATGGTAATTTTCTGTTTCTCATACTGGTACCGACTCTATTCTCACAATTAACAAAAGTTCACCAAATTTGTGGTGAACTTTCCCCTTGTAATTTCATCACAGGATGTATTGCCAAGGTTCTTTTGTATTTACCTTTCCATTTCTTTCCAGGAGGACATCCCATCACTGAATCATGTCTGATGTGGAAGGGTAAGTTTGCCAATGATCCTCAAGTTCCTTGTAATAATTTTGATGACAATTCCTTGCAGAAATCTCCATGTTAAAAGAATATTGATATATTGAGTCTGATAAGGTTTGGCTTGAATTTGGATTTTTGTGTAAAATGTGACTTATTAAAATGAGTCATTTTGCCCCTTTCAGAGACGTTGGGGCAGCCGCCATTGCCACAGGAGGTACAATGGACCTCAACACCGCAATTCAAGAGGTCCTAAAGAATGCTGCTATTGTGGATGGATTAGCACGGGGTATTAGAGAAGCAGTTAAAGAACTTGACAAGTATGGTGCAAATTCTTAGTCCTTTGTCTATTATATGCCTTTGGTTTCCCTAGTTTTGTATAAAAGGGCAAATGCGACTGTATTGATATTGGGCAAAATCCAATTAAATTGATGTCTTAATGGTTGTCAATTGTTTAGGTCTAATTTGTAGTTTGACATTTTGTTTCCCCTTAGTCAGTGCTGGGGCCCCATCCGGCTCCAGCTTAGCCTCTTTCTGACACCCTGTCCTCTTGTCTTACTTCCTCACTTTGCATACAATCTCTACTACAACTTTCTAATCGGCCAAGGACTGGCCTTAAATGGTGGCAGCTAGCTTTTCCAGCCGTGTGTTCACCCCTTGCATAGTGGACTACTGTATGATGCGATGATTGGAGGCGCCCTTGGGTGCCTTCCCTCTTTCCTGCCCCAGTTCCTTTTCTTTCACAAGGTGACTGCCAATAAAACAGGCAGCTGGCTGAAATTTGACCGCTTGAGGTTTGAGTGTGTCAATAGGGCCAACCCCCTTAGGGTGGGGCAAGGGATGGCAGAGCCCGTCGGTCTTGCCCCTTAACATCCTGCGCTTGTGCGCTAAGAGCCTACAGGGGGTCACTGTACATGCTCCCCTCCCTTTCTCAACAAATCTCTCTCTACCTCTCTTTAGGTAACAAAAGGTACTTAGAACCGGCATATGTGATGTCATGGTCCCTGAGGTGACCCCGCCTCAGATGTAGGATCTTGCATGGAGTCGAACCCGGGCTCAGTGCCAAGCACAGAAGCCATGTCTGCCCCTATTCAAGCTCCTCCTATGATGAAAAGATTTTGCCCAGGCTGGCAGATTGACCTAGGGTCTCCTGCTAGCGGAGTAGAGAAGGGGTTCATTTCCCCCCCATCAAGATCGGCACGTCCGGCCCCCTTGCTCCCCCCGGGTGGAGATTCCCAGATGGACAGTTCTGTGGAGAGTGGAGCCTCGATTACATTGGGCCCCCTTATTCAGAGGCTACCTGGCATTTTCTCTAGCCTGCTGGCTTCAAATGCTTCCTTGTAATTCCATCAACTGATGGCAGCATGTTGGCTATGGGCAACATGATCTATCAGAGAGCTCTAGCTAGTGTGATTGGTAGTGAGCCGAAGGTGACCCCTTTTCTCCAAGGGGAGCCTTCTGGCGAATGCGTTGAATACCTCTGAGCTGGCCATGATTAGTGCCCTTGGACACTAGATGGCACGCCTGAGTGTGTGATGATGCACTCTACCATTAACTTCATGAAAGGGGTAGTTTATGTGAGATAACTCCTGGCCTACTCCATAGATGACATCCCCTTAGAGCTGGCTCACCATGGGGCGGTCAAGGTGGAGCGTGTGATGAGCAAACAGGGAGGGGCCTTGAGACCCACCCCTACCTACACACTTCGTCACGTTCGACTGACTAGCTCACTGAGTAAGTGCTTGCCGGTTGGTATCGCTACCTCGTAAAGGCATTTGTTCCACTGCCGCCGACTTGCTATTAGTGTCACCGCTTCGACCATGTTAATCGCTCGTGTAGACGCAGAAAGTCTGTCTTAAGTTGCTCCAAGGCCGCGCACGATAAGTCCAAATCGTGTTTGGCCAACTGTGTCAGTTGCTTTTTCGAAGCAATGTGGTGCATATCTATCTCAATGTTAATAAAGACACCGTCTGCTCCTGGCCCATCTAGGCCTACCATCACGGTTGTTTCCGCGCTTATTGGGAACCTTTCTGTGGGTTCTACCCACCCTGGGTGCTTCCCTGGTAAAGTTGACGGCACAAAGGGTTCACACCCAGCATGACCGTTTCCCATAAGGCGAAGTGGCCACGCGCCTCCACCGAGTGGTTAGACTCGCAAGAGGCAACACGCCTGAAGTTGGTCGTGAGGTTATCTTCCGGGGTTCCTAAAGCTGCCCCCCCCCCCCGAAAGGAGGACAACACTAAATGAGCCTCGGCTACTTCGCCCACACCCACTTGTAGGCTGGGTGACTCGGAGACGGTGGATCCTCCAAAAGAGGTGACCCCCCCCCCCGCCTCCGAATCTTTAGTTTTTGAGGCGGAAGGAGGAAAAAAACTCGGGCGAGCCCAACCGGTTTCCCGTCGATTATTCCTCGAAGGCGACGAGAGATTGTACGGCCAACAGCGGCCGTAGTTCTGCCCCCGTGAAGCGTACGGCCATTCCCGTGAGTGTCTTCTCTTCGAAGAGGGCTCCCGCGTCTCTTCTTAGCTAATCCTGGAGGACATTCCTTCAATGTAATTTCGGCAAACTCCGACCTAACTGAGGGGAGGTGAGCGAGTCTTGGCCTTTGTGTTAGGTTTGTTCAACAGGATCTGGGTAAAAGGTATCTTCATAGACACGTGGCGAATCGCTACTGTGCTCGCTTTTCACAAACCGGGAGAGATCACTACCCCGCCCTTTTCCTGCCCATCTCTACCCTGCGTGTGTAACCTGATGGAGAAATTTGTAAATGTTAAATTATCCTTTCTGGACAGCGGAGGCCGTCTGTCTTCTGCACAGTGCGGCTTCCGCAAGTTCCACTCCACGTCGGATGCTCTGCTGCGACTGGAAAATGCCGTCTGCGACAGCTTCTTTCGTAGACAGCACTGCGCCACGGTGTTTTTCGACCTAGAGAAGGCCTTTGTTACTGAATGGCGATACGGTATCATGGAGACTCTCCACACGGTGCGGGCGATGGGACGTCTCCCAATCTTTATATCGGCTTCCACGATATAAAGATGTTCTCGCTACGCTCTGCGTTGACGACCTTTCGATCTCTTGGCGCGGCCAAGATGCCAACCCCGTCTCTCGCTATGCCGAAGCGCACAGGTTTCAGTTTTCCTTGGCTAAGACTAAGGTGGTGCACTATTGCCGTCATCCACGGCTCCACCCTGACGCAAAATTGTTTATTAATGGGGTACGCCTGGAAGTGGTTGGATCGCAGTTTTCTTGGTCCTTTATTTCGCCGATGCCTCATGAGAGGCTAATATGCGCAGCTTTAGGGTCTCTTGTACCCGCGTCATGGATATTCTCCGTTCCGTAACGTTCAGCACTGATAGGGCTACTGCCTTACCTTTTTATCTATCCTTTCTTCGTTCGAAGCACGACTACAGATGCGAGTTTTATGCATCCGCAGCTGAGCGTGTACTGGGGAAGGTGGACTAGATCCACCAATCCACCACACCGGCCTTCGCTTGGCGATCGGTGCCTTCCGCACTTCCCACATTGAGAGCCTACTATACTAGTCGATGCTGGGGAGATACAACTCGCTCTACGCCGTGCACAGTGCATCATTCGCCTGTATGCGTGAGCTCGGCGCCTCCCTCATTCGCCAACAGCTCTCACTGCATCCGCTGCTGATTTTAACGGTGCCTATGCCGCCGACAGACGCCAGTCATACCCTAACCCCTTTGGGTTTAGGGCTAGGAAACTCCTTCGAGAGCTAGGTATAGCTCTCGGGCCGGTGGCGTCCCTGGTTCTGCCCAGGACGCCACCCTGGAGGGTACCTACCATCTTTGGCTATTTTTCGCCACGCTGCTCCCAAAGCTTGTACATCGCCGGGAATATTGCGTTCGACCTTTTTGGAGCAAACTTTGTGTCACGCTGGAACCGTGCCAGTGTATACGGATGGCTCCACTCCGAAGAGGGGGTCGGCTTCCACGCCGTATCCCCTCTTTTAAAGTCAGCGGGGCTCTGCCAGGCACTGCGTCTGTCTTCACGGCCGAGTTGGTGTAAAAATACCACTCGGTACGGGAGAGTACGCGACGTGCCCCATTCGGAGACCAAATTGTGATCTATAGCGACTCACAAAGCGCCTTGAGTGCTCTCGGGGCATTAGAATCTCCGCATCTTGTGGTGCGATATCCGTGACGCAACGGTTTTGACAAGCCGTGCCGATGTCTAGATTATCTTCTGGGTCCCTGGACATTTAGGGAATGAGGGCGCCAAAAGACTCCGCGAGGACTGCGACCGGACCAGCGTTTCGCTCTTCCTCACACCGACTACATGGCAGGAATACGGGCAGCTCTTCTGACTGCTTGGCAAACAAGATGGGAGACGGTCGAAGGGAACGTAAAGTTGCGTGCCATTCCGCCGCGACCGTTCCCATGGACCTACCCTACCCCCCAATGCCGCGAGGGCTTCAGGTTGCCTTCTCCGAATTGGACACACTCACGCGACCCACCCCTATTCGATGGAGCGCCCGACTGTCAAGACTGTTGTCCCCCATACTGTTCGGCACATTCTTGTTGAATGTCCCAGTCTGGGTGATCTCCGCGCACGTTACTTGTCCTGGTACTGGGATTGGCTTGGTCGCTACCGCCTGTCCCTTGTACTCGGGACGAGCTCGTGTACATTGACTGGTTGACTTTTTGGGGGAGGCCGGCCTTCCCTCCTTTATTTAACTAGTCGGGTTTTTTTTTTGTTATTTTAGTAGGTCGCACGTTCCTGCGCCGGCGGTAGACGTACCTCCCCTCCTACGCCTGAGCTTGTTTCCTGATTATTGCCTTATTTTTTTCTTTTTGTTTTTTTCATCTTATTTTAAAGATGCCTACTATTAGGCAGTGTTGAATACGGCCAGATGTTCTCTTAAAATTTAAAAAGAAAAGAAAAAAAAGGTATCCCCTCTGTTTGAAGTTAGTGAGGCTCTGCCAGACTTTTCGTCTGTCTTCACGGCCGAGCTGGTTCCAATACACTGTTGGGTACGGGAGATAACGCGACGTGCCCGGTTCGGAGACCGGATTGTGATTTATAGCGACTCACAAAGCGCCCTGAGTGCTCTCGTGGCATTTGAATCTCCGCATCCCCTTGTTTGCGATATCCGTGACGCAACGGTTATGGCGAGCCGGGCAGATGTCGAGATTATCTTTTGCTTGGTTCCTGGGCATAGGAATTGCGTGGAATGAGGGCGCCAAAAACTCTGCGAGGACTTACTTTGCCGATTACATGGCAGGAAAATGGGCAGCTAGCTCTCCGTGTTGCTTGTTAAAGAAGATGGTCGAGGGGAACTTTAAGTTTCTGGCCATTGCGCTGCAAATCTTCCCATGGACCTACCCCCCCTCCCCATGCCGCGACGGCTTCAGGTTGCTTTCTGTCGTCTCCGAATTGGGTACGCGCGCGGGACGCACCCCCATTTGATGCAGCGCTCGCTTGCGCCATACTGTGAAGACTACATTGTTCCCCGGATATTTCGGCACATAGTTGAATGTCCCATTTTGGGTCATTCCGGGCCGAGCGGAGTCGCTCTCGCTTGTCCCCTTTACTCAGACGAGTTCGTGCACACAGACTTGTGGACTTTACGGCTTTTTAGAAGAGTCTGGCCTCCTTCATTCTATTTGATTGTTTTTGTAGGTCGCCTTTTCCTACGCTGGGCGAAGGCGGGCCTACCCCCGACGCCGGAGCCCGCTTCCTTGTAGTTTTTCTTTGCTTCCCTTTCCTTTTGTTTTTTATCGTTATTCATATCTTTATTTATTTTTTAATATAGCCTAGTAGTATGCTCTGGTGAGTACGGCGACTTATGCCCCAAGTATTCAGTCATGGTCGCTCTCTTTCTCTCCGTCTCTCCAACTGGATTGAGATGTCGATAAGCCGCTTTTCTCTCCTTGTTACCAGGCGGTTATTTTGGCACTGATCAGACCAGCTCGTCTGCTTTTGGGCGATTTCTTTTCTTTTAACCCGCCTGTATTATTTCCCCATTTCCCTGCAAGGTGATATTCCCCAGTTTAACTAGACCCACCACATGTCTGACAGAGTGGGGGCAATAACGAGTCAATCAGCCTCCATAATCCTCTCCCAATAACGATGGTCAACAAAACAAAAGCTTTTCTGGCAGCGGAAGTTGAGCCGTTATAGACGAATTTTGAGGTGCTGAATTCAAATCTGATCTCAGATTTGCGCTATCCCTATACCATAAATATTAACTTTTCGTTTCTCATAATTTCATGTTACTGCATTGCTGAATTTTATTACTATTTATATTTATTGTGTATTACTTTAATTACTATTTTCTGATGACATCTGCGTCGTTTATTTACAGCAGGGGCGGGCAACCTCCGGATCTCGAATGACTAGTGTCTGGCCCGCCACCTTGCTCCGCATTAATATTGCACCCCCGCCCTTCCCAATAAATTAATTCTGCCAAAAGGAGAGGGAAATAGTTCCGCTTTCCTTCCGCGACCTCCTCCTCCCTTGTAGCAATTTTCCCAAAATACATTGCGCATTTTTAACGTATCGTGGCCATGTGTGGCAGCACCTACTGTTGCGAACAGCTCTTTTCCAAAAATGAAGTAGAGGTAGACAATGTCTGTTGTCTACCTCATCCATCGAGCCGGAAATGGAAACGCTTCATGCCAAGTAGCACCAGCCGTCTCACTGATTTGTATGTTTTTCAATAAAATTCTTGTATAATGTATTCTAGTATATATAGATGGTCACTTTGGGGATTTCGTTCGTCCCTCCGGTCCGCGGCCTACTCCCAAAAGTCTCATCTGGCCCTCACTGAAAAGGTTGCCCGCCCCGGATTTACAGCATGCAAATACAATTTCAGGCAGTTAAAGATTGACGTGTATTGTGGGAGAAGTAGCGAGTGCTTTTTTGCGGGTAGGCATTGTTTTATTGTTGGTAACGGCAGCTATGGCTACATAATCCCAAATAAGGACATGCTGTAATGAACCAAACATATTTTGCTACATCTGTGGCGACTTCATTTTGAAGGTTCAAAGGCGCAACATAAGTAACTCTCACGAAAACATATCTTGCCTACTTCAAAATACCACTTGGGCTCCTCACATAGTATGCAAAACCAGCGTTGAAACGTTGCGATCATGGTCTCGAGGAAAGAATGCCAAGCTCAAGTGTGGTGTGCGAATGGTTTGGAGAGAACCAACCAACCATTTTGATAACTGCTGCTCCTGCCTTGTCAATGTGAAAGGTTTCAACAAGGAAAACAAACCACTTGCAATACCCAAATATCCCTTCTGTCATTCCATCAGTTGCACACCTTGATGAAATACCTGTACCAGTATTTACTTACTACCAGAGATTGCAGACTAAGCTATCAGTACATCAACTGGTACTACAGATGAAGATAACTAGATTGATATTTTTGAGCCAACTGATCTAGTCAAGAGATTTGTATTTGCCAAAGATGTCTGCTGAATTGTTGGCCTCTAGGTTTCAAGAAAAAAAAAAACCCCTGCCGAAACATGGCACTAGTGTTTCCTTTTAATGTAACAGAAGTAGAGCTGCGTAAGTACTTCTATTCTGATGGTAAACTTGTTTATTGTAGTGATGTTGAAGGAATTCTGCTCACTATGGGACTGCCTGCATACGATTCAAGTGAGTGGAGACTTTTTATTGAAATGCGTTTTACTTCACCACGGAAAAATTCAATCCCAATATGGCACTAAAGATGAAAGAATAATGACATCAGAATTGTGGAGAGGTGAGATATCATTTACATGGATGGGCCAGCAAGCATGTTACACAAAATATCCTTTTCTTGTGCTATTGGGACAATAGGGCTACAACAGACCACTGGTTGAACAAAGAATGGCCACCAAGAACCAGTTTGATGCCTGGTGACAAGAACATCATTAATGATCCTTTGGTTGATGGAGAAAAATCGTCTTTCCCCCACTGCACATAAAATTTGGTATGATGAAACAATTTGTCAAAGACCTTAATCACAGTGGCGACTGCTTCCTCCACACACGTTTAGCCTTTCCAAGCCTGAGTGACGAGAAGAAAAAGGCAGGAATATTTGATGGACCTCCGATAAGAACACCATAGATATGCCCCATTTGTTACAAAAAGGAATGCGGCAGAGGCTAGAGCTTGGAACGCTTTCTCTAATGCGGTGTAAAATTTCCTTGGCAACAAGAAAGCTGCAAACTACTACAGAGATTGTCGAGGACCTGCTCTTGAGTTTTCAATTACTTGGATGTAGAATGAGTATCGAGTTGCATTATTTACATAGTCACTTAGGCGAATTTCCAAAGAACCTGGGTAATGTTAGCGACGAGCAAGGTGAACGCTTTCATAGAGATATTAAAGTAATGGAAGAACGCTATCAAGGCCGATGGGACTCTAATATGAGAGCAGAATACTGCTGGATCTTGATGCGACATGTTCCAAATGCTGTGGCATCACAGAATGTAACTAGGTTTGTGCCGCTGTAGCTCTACGACGAGTAATAAACTTTGTCTATTTGATATTGTTGTAGCTCGAGAAACTTATAGTATATTTGGAATCAGCACTCGAAATTACCTATAAATCCACTGGAAGATAGAGAAATTGTTGTCCCGTGTAATATATAAAATATCGATTCTGGGCCCCATTACCCTTTGACCTTTAATAAGGTTTGCATCTATTAGAGAGTTGAGGAATGTTAATTTTAAACCTTACCCTGAGTTTCTTTTTCATCTATGAATTTTTTGGGTTTGGAGTTTGGAGAGTGATAACTAAAATACTGTTTTCCCCCACAGGCGCCAGGCTCTTCTTTGCCTCCTGGCCAATAACTGCGATGAGCCTGGGTATACAAAACTGATTGAGGCACTTTGCCAGGAGCATCAAATTCGCCTTCTGAAGGTGGACTCTAATAAGAAGCTCGGCGAATGGGCCGGACTGTGCAAGATCGATAGAGAAGGGAAAGCTAGGAAGGTCGTCGGTGCATCCTGCGTCGTTGTCACAGTTAGTATCGCTTTATAATATGTGACGGTTTTTGTTATGCATTGCAATTTCATTAGCCTTTCCACCCTTCCACTGACTCTTGTCTTTTCTTGCCCGCCGTGATGACCGGACTCGGACCCCCGTCTGGCCCCTTTTCATCTTTTCTGTAGCAACTGTATCATCTTTACCGCAGGGGGGTATTCTGTTTAGGTAGCTCATCATTGTATCTGGATGTGGCTGGCTGCACGTCCTCCCTGCCCAATTTCCCGCAACGTACTTCTAGGGCACCGAGAGCGCCTTTACTATAATATTTGCACTTTCACTTCGTTTTTTTTTTTTTTTTTAGTTCCCTCCCTATTTGTCATTTTTAGGTTTGGATATCTCCATTGGGTAAACGAGTTTTTACCAGCATAGTACTGCCCCCTAACAACCAGTTTTACTACCCGCCCAACTTGAATGCAACCTCCCCCCCCCCCTCCCCCTGACTGCCTCCCCAGCTACTTGAAGAGTTCTCCCATCTCATCCTTACCCTTTTCTCGACAACCTCCTAACCACTCGATGTAACCTAGGATACCCCTCGTTAAGACCACATGCTGCTTTGGCAACCTTTGTGAGTCCTCTTGGCATGAAGATTCTCTTCCTCAGGATTACGGCGGCAAAGAAACTCAGGCCCACGATATCATCAATGAGTACTTCAACAGCAGAAAGCAGTGACCGGTCTCCCACAATAAATGACGGTGCCACGTTTGTGGAGTTTTATTTAATTACCTCATCTTATCTCAAGGGGTTTGCCACCTCGGCCCCATACTCTCGGGATTGCAATTGCGGGAGGTAAAACATTCGGGTGCCATTGTTCATCGGCGTACTCTACTTTTATGGCACCCCACTTTATAAGATGTTTTCCGCCGTCTGGTATTCGGGCACACTCCCGGGACTCCACTTGATAAGGCGCTCATCTTTTATGAATCGTGGTCCTCCAGGCTTAGCGGCGCGTTGTTGTTCAATGTCTTTGGGATCATAGCGCGCGCTACCTATACTGGTCAATATCGCTAGTACAATCTTGGGCAAAAGTTCTTTTTATACTACAGGGTGACCACAATAACTACTTAATCTCAAGTATATATTAGCATAAGTTAATGAAGGTTTTCGATGGCCTATTGAATCATGCAATTTGGTGCCAGTACCCTTCCTATGACAATCCGATCACTACAGTACTCCTGCCAATAATGGAGGTGAGAAAATAGTCTAACATTAAATATGTAGATACGTATGAAGTACTTAATTTTTTGGCACACTTAATATCAGCATTTACAACATGGGCAGGGCATCGACACGCATAATGGGCATGTCTGTACTAAAACATATTTATGCCCCTCCATATACAATTTATCCATAATTTTGTCCGAATCCTTTAGATTTCTACATAATCATAACTACGACAAAGATAATAGGTACATATGTAACAGCTATGGAAACCTTTTTGCCGTTCCTGTAGATGTGTCCGGTTGACTTATAGCATCGTCTTCCGTGCCATCCACTCTACGAGGTGAAATGCGCCTGAGTCCATGGCCGTTGCTGATCCCCCGCCCACGTTACCATTATGTGAGAGCTAATCTCGCCAGTTTTAATCGGTCCTTCCATCAGGGGATTATAAAGTGCAAACATTGCCGCGCTCGATTACTGGGAAAGGGCCAGTATATGGCTCTTCTAGTAGTTTGCGCACGCGGTCTATCCGAACCTACACCGAGAGCAGGTGCCCTATGCATGCCTGCGCGAAGTAGACTTTTTCGATGACTAAACTAAAGGCTTTGGGCACAAGAGCGTGGTTGCCGTGACTGCCATAAAAGGTCAGTCAGTCGGCGAAGAACGAATGCCTAAAAGGCCTGTCGGTTACTACGTACGTAGAGCAGAACTGCGAATCCATATGCACAGTTTGGAACCTTGATGGAATATCAATGGGCAGGTTCGGGGATTTCATGTCTATTAATCTTGGTAGATAGACAAGGGAAGCACCCCCTGGTCCAGGAGCGAATATTCCTGTCCAGATCAGGCCAGATAGAGATTTGATGCGACTAAGTTGAGCCTTGATTTCAGGGTGTGACAGATTATGTAATTGATAGTTTAGATCAAAATGACGTTCCTTGAAAGGCAGTCGGTGACTAAGTTGTCCTGACCACGCACGTAAACGGTATCAGTACTTAGTCTAGAAGGGCTTTCCAATGGCTTTTTATCTGTCTTGGCATTAATGGCGATGCAAAAGCTGATACTAAAGGCTTGTGATCAGTGTACATGGTAACGTAGCTACCTTCAATCGGGTACCTGATGTGCTTGCCCGCAAGATACGCCGCTAGGAGCTCTCTGTCGTAGGTGGAGTATGCTTGCTGCGTACGCTCAGCTTGCTCGAAAAGAATGCCACCGCTTTTGCAGATCCATCTCCAATTTGGTGCAGGGAAGCACCTACCGCGTATTGGGAGCAATCCGTTACCAGCTAGTATGGCGATTTGGTATTTTCAAATGCTCCCCGTGCCTCATAATTCCACAAGAGCTCCATCTCACCCCCCGACCCTTTGGTTGCAGGCGTACAAGATCGGTCATTGGAGCTGCAATCACGGCAGAGTTAGGAATCCTTTTTCGGTAGTACCTTAACATGCCTAAATATCTTAGAAGCTCCTTGTAAATTGCATGTCTCCAATTTCCTTCATTTTTTTTCATGCGGTGGGCAGATTTCTTCTATCGAAATGTGATGCCCTAAAAAAAACTATTCCCTCCTTCACTACCTCGCACTTCTCCAAGGATATTCTCAGACCGTTTTAAACCAGGATTTTAATGACTTGCTCCATATGCTTTAAGTGGTCGTCTATATTGTCTGAATATTTCAGGATGTCCTCTATACACACACAAACGAACCCTAATCCTCGAAACAGGTTGTCCATGTGCCGTTGGAACGTGTAGCTTGCAGTTGGGAGACCGAATGGGAGAGTAACCCATTTGCTTTGTGGGAGTACGTTGTGGCCGCAGTTTTCTCTGTTCCTGGTTCTTAGGGATTTGAGGATATACACTAACCAGGTCCAACCCTGAAAAGATCCTTTTGCCATGGAGGTAGTTCGTAACACTGAATTGGCGGCAGCAGATATCTGTCGGGCTTTGTGATCGCATTGAGCGATCGGGAATCGCCTCGCGAATGTCGGTAGAGCACTACCAGTTTCAATCGTATGCGTCACTGAGTTCAGCGATGACGGAGAGGGCTGAGTGGGTGCGGGTGCGGGTTCATACAGAGCCTCATATTTTTCCAATATGGCTATGCAATGGAGCGGTAAGTACTGAAGGTCATTGGTAATTGAGGCTACCTCAGGTTCTCCAGATAATATCACTTCCGACACAAGTTTGGTTTGTTTGTCTATTAGTATGTCGTGCGCACAATCTACTAAAGTAATATAATGCTATAAAAAGTTTGTTTTTTTTTCTTTTTTTTTAAGGGGCTATCCGGCGACTGCCCACTTGGGCATAAGTCGCCGCAAACAAACAGCCTAGTTCTAGGCTACTTTTAAAGTAAAATTAGAAAACAAAACAACGATAAAAAGGGAAGATGACAATTAGAGAGCAAGCTCCAGGGGCGGGAGGAGGTCCCCAGTCTCCGGCGGCATAGGCACCGTCTAAATCAGCTGCGGAAGCAGTGAGAGCTGTTAGCGCCTGAGGGAGGCGCCGGGCTCGCGCGTACAGGCGAGTGATGCACTGTACGCGGCGTAGAGCGAGTGGCATCTTCCCAGCATCGACCAACAGGCTCTCAATGGGGGAAGTGCGGAAGGTACCGGTGGCAAGGCGAAGGCAAATGTGGTGGATCGAGTCCACCTTCCGCAATAAACGCTTGGCTGCGGATGCATAAAACTGGCATCCATAGTCGAGCTTGGAACGAACAAAGGATCGACAAAAAAGTAAGGCAGCAGCCCTATCAGCGCCCCAAGCGCTGAACGTCACGGAACGGAGAATATCCATGGCGCGGGTAAAAGAGACCCTAAGACTGCGAATATGAGCCTCCCAGGTGAGGTGTCGGTCAATTAAAAGACCAAGGAAACGCTGAGATTCAACCACTTCCAGGCGGACCCCATTAAGAAACGAATCTGGGTCGGGGTGGAGCCGTGGATGGCGGCAGAAGTGCACCACCTTAGTCTTGGCCAAAGAAAACCGAAACCTTTGCGCTTCGGCATAGCGAGAGATGCGCTTCATGCCCTGTTGGAAGCGACGCTCCAGAGTTGCCATCTGGGCCGCGCCAAAAGAGATCGAAAGGTCGTCCACGTTGAGCGTAGCGAGAACATCTTCCGGCAGCACCGAGGTGATGCCTTTGATGCTCAGGGCAATGAGTGTGACCTTGAGGACACTTTCCTGCGGGACACCCTCTTCCTGCTCCTTTGGGCCGGAGAGGGCTTCCCCCACCCGTACGTGGAATCGACGATCTTGCAAAAATTCAGATATAAACATTGGGAGGCGTCCCTTCGCCCCCATCGTGTAGAGAGTCTCCATGATACCGTATCGCCATGCGTTGTCATAGGCCTTCTCTAGATCGAAAAACACCGTGACGTAGTGTTGTCTACGAAGGAAAGCCTCGCAGACGGCATTTTCCTCTCGGAGCAGAGCATCCGACGTGGAGTAGAACTTGCGGAAGCCGCACTGTGCGGAAGAAAGATGGCCTCTGCTGTCCAGGAAAAAGGCTAATCTAACATTGACCAATTTCTCCATCAACTTGCACACGCAAGAGGTTAGAGAGATTGGGCGGAAACCGGTCGGAGTAGAGTGATCTCTTCCCGGTTTGCGAAAGGCGAGCACAGTAGCGATTCACCAGGAGTCTGGGAGAAGACGTTCCATCCAGATCTTGTTGAACAAATAAAACAGAAAGGGCATGCTTTGCTCACCTAGGTGTCGAAGCATATCGTACGGGACATCGTCCGGACCATGGGCGGTGTCCGCGCACGAAGCGAGAGCGGAACGCAACTCACTCACAGTAAACTTGTCGTTGAAGGGTTTTCCACCTATGGAGATAAAGTCCAGCCGGCGGCCTTCTGCGACATGACGACGTGCATTGAATGCTGGTGGAGCAGCATCACGGCTAGAGAATGCGGAAAACCGGTCGCTAAGGATTCCGCCACGGACGCGGGGTCCGAGATTGCGGTCTCATTTTCCTGGAGAACGGGAGGGGGGTCCAGCGAGAACTTGCCCCGAATCCTTTTGACTCGCTTCCACACCTCACCTAAAGGGGTCTTCCCGTTAAATGAAGACACGTATGCCCGCCAAGAAGAGCGGTGGGCGTGCTTCGAAATATACCGGAACCTAGCCCGACGAAATTCAGCGACAGTGAAATCGTTCGGGCGGCGCTTATAGGCATAACGCTTCTGTTTGAGGGCCGTCTCACACTCGGCCGACCACCATGGGAGTGTTCGGCGTCCAAAACGGCCAGACGTCCTAGGAATAGTAGTCAGGCCCACGGCGGTGAGGTTGCCGGAGGAGAACTCAACGGCCTCATCTACCGACCTAAACTCCTCGACTGAGATAGAAAATTCAGTCATTTCCTGAAATGAAGCCACCGCGCCCCCTTGTCGCGGGAAGAGAGCTTGTGTGGACCTTGTACTTTTCGAGCTATGTCGGCGGGGGTACCTCTTCTGGGTACCCCTGGTAGGGCTTCCCTTGTCGATTTGATCGGAAACGAGGTTCCAGGATAGTGCGTCATTCCTTCCTTTTTCTACTCTATCCCTCCCCTTTTTTACTTTTATCCTATCTCCCACTCATACAAAAAGAAGAAGAAAAAAAAAAGCCTACTCCTATCGTGTCACTCTTTCCCTTTCTTCCTCTATCTACTTATAAGGACCTGCCAGCTACCTCATGCGTCAGAAGAGAGGCTTTGGAACCTCTATAAACAACGCCAATCGACGCTCACTGGTTGCGAGAGACTAGGGCTAGTTGTGTCCTAGGCGTTTTTTAATTTTTTTATTAGAGCTCATCTGGCGACTGCCTACATGGGCATTAGTCGCCGTATTAAAACTGGCCTA
Source organism: Ceratothoa steindachneri (assembly GCA_963969495.1). NCBI lineage: Eukaryota > Metazoa > Arthropoda > Malacostraca > Isopoda > Cymothoidae > Ceratothoa > Ceratothoa steindachneri. Next base: position 9,511,770 of record OZ018324.1, read on the forward strand.
GTTCTAAGCTACTTTAAAATAAAATTAAATTAAAAAAACCCACCCTAAATGGGGGAAAGGAAAAAAAAACAAAAAAAACAAACCCTGCTTAAATAATAGGGAGAAGGCCGACCTCCCCCAAAGAGTCAATAAGTCCACCAGTCGATGTGCACGTACTCATCCCGAGTACAAGGGACAGGTGTCGTGCGCGAAGATCACCCAGACTGGGACATTCGACAAGAATGTGGCGAACAGTCTTGGGGACTACGCAGTCGTCGCAATAGAGAACTGGCGAGCGCTCCATCAGATAGCGATGCGTCACACGAGTATGTCCGATTCGGAGACGACAGAAAGCGACCTGAAGCCGTCGCGGCATTGGGGAATAGGTCCATGGAAACAGTCGCGGCGCAATGGCACGCAACTTTAAGTTCCCTTTGACTGTCTTCCATCTTCTTTGCTAAGCAGTCCGAATAGCTTCCCGTATTCCTGCCATGTAGTCGGTGTGAGGAAGAGCGAAACGCTGGTCCGGTCGCAGAGTCCTTGCGGACTCTTTGGCGCCCTCATCGGCGCGCTCTGTCCTAGGCGTTGGGGCACGATGAATGGGATGAGGTTAGTGCCCCGTTAACAGCTCCCTGGCGCGTAATTATTGACCGTTCCCAGTGCCCATTGACGGGTGCTTATGGTAGCATTGGTCCGAGGTGACGGTTCTTTGTTCCCATGTTGGTTGCCAGGCCAATAAAAAGCCTTGGGTGGAGTCCCTTGGTGTGGCGGGATATCCATTGAACGCTACTCCGAGATCCTGGCCGTTTTGAAGGGAACTAGTAGGAGTTTAGTTAGGGGCGTGCGTCGTTGTTGTTCACCTGGTGACAAATCGATGGCCCCTTCGGGGACCGTCAGTGCTGCTTGGTTGGGAGCCACGGCACGCCGAGGTTTGACGACTCGGTCGGATGGAGCGTGCCTTCTGAAAGATCCGAAACCTCTCCGATCGATAGGCGGGAGCGACTCACGTGGGGAGAACTCACCAAACCCCCTTTTTTATCATTGCTGGTCACGAGTTTTCAGAGAGAGAGAGAGAGAGAGAGAAAGTGCTCAAAATGACAGGCAAAAAAGATCCCGTTCGTCTCAAACACAACTGTGCAATATGCCAGTTAGAAAAGTGGTGCGTTGACTTTCCGGAGGGCTGCTACTCAAAATGCAGCCCTGAAAGTATCTGCACTACTTGCATATTGGCGCGAGAGGTGGAGAAATTAAAAGACCTCTATAGAGCCTCAGAGGAGAGAGCTAAGGTCCTTGAGGGAAAGTTGGAGAAGCTCGAAGCCCTTAACGCAGTTCAGGTTCGATGCCTAGAAGAGGCTTCGCCCACTGACGTGTCGAAATCCCTTGGAAACCAAGCGGATATTCCGGCATCATCTGAGGCTAAGCTAGCTGAGGCGAGAGAAAAAGAGAAAAAGCAGAAAGGAGAAACGAAGAAAAAAAAGAAAAAGAATAAAGTTGAAACAAAAGTAGTACCAAAAATAGAAGAAAAACAGATAAAGAAGAAGAAAAAGAAAGATAAGAATGTGGAGAGTAAAGAGGAAAAGGGGAGGCCTCTTCCACCAGGGAAGACCCCGTCTTCAGAGACCAAGTGTTCGAAGGTCACCCTCATTGGTGACTCGCAAACACGGGATCTGCAGCCGCTGCTAGCGGCCCGCCTTCGCACTAGCGTGAAGGTAAGCTGCCCGTCAGGACGGGATAACCACAACATCAGAGTAGAGGCAGAGAAAGCTCAGATTTCTGAGAATTCAGTTGTTGCTCTGATGGTGAGCGGCAACGACCTCTACCTCAGAGGGGGTAAGGTTGGCCTCAGTGGTAAGACCATCCAAACGGTGATGGGAGCCGTGGATGACATAGGGCTTAAAACCCGCAAACGTGTGGTGGTTGGGATGCTTCCAAGAAGAGGTCCATCCCGAACCGCTCACGAAAGAAACATCGCAGTGAACAGAAGGTTGGCGGATCTCTGCACGGCAGAAGGAGTCTTCTTCGTGGACCCCTATCGTACCTTTATCGGTAGAGACGACCTCTACCAAAGGGACGGGGTACATCTCTCCTTTAAAGGGAAGGCCTTTCTCGCCAACCTAATTCAAGATGTCGTGGGGCACACCCAAAGGAGCGTTCGAAACAGAGCGAAAGCGGACGTGCGCCAGCATGCCCATGTCACTCCTGGAACGACCTTCTCGGAGGTTGTCAAAAAGGGTGTGACCACGAAAACAGAGAAGCCGGGAAACGGAAGAGCGTAGGGAGTCCTACACTAGGGGACTCCCTCAAAGTTCTTCTGTTCAATGCGAGGTCAATCAGGAATAAGTTTCTTGAGCTCCGTGGCCTCGTAGTAACAGAGGAACCTGAGATGGTGGCCATAACGGAGTCGTGGATAAAAACCTCAAGCCGAGATTTTGAAGGTGAATTCACGATTCCCGGTTACCAGCTCTTCCTAAAAGATAGGCCAGACAGAGAGGGTGGCGGTGTGATGTTGTATGTTAAGGATACTCTCAACTCGACGGATTGCAACATCGTATCCGACCATGAACTACTAGGTGTTGACCTAAAGATAGGTCCTGCTAAATACAGGACCCTGGTGCTTTATAGACCTCCTGCCCAACTCGTTGAAAAGGACAGAGATCTGTACCAGCTACTAGGAAAACTTGTCGAAGACAGAGTGTGTATCGTCATGGGTGATTTCAACACACAAGTGACTGGGAAACCAGAGAACCCTGTGGCGAGAACGCACTACTCCTGGAGTTCGTGAACAACAAGTTCCTCACTCAATGGGTGAGAGAGCCAACGAGAGGAAACAATATCCTCGACTTGGTTTTCACCTCTGAGGATGACATCGTTGAGGACCTCTCTGTTGGCGAAGAGCTCGGTGGCAGTGACCACCGACTAATTAGATTTGTAGTCAAAGCTCCGAAGGCAGGGCATGCAACTAGTAGTAAATCGAAGAAACTCGATTTGAAAAGAGCAGACTTTGCAGGTCTTCGTGCTGGACTGACTGACGCGAGGCTAGAAGTGTGTGATGTTGTTGAAAACTCGTGGAACAGTTTCAAAACCACATTCATGAGTCTTCAATCGCGTTTCATCCCTCTGAAATGTCCCGGTCCGTCTTCTGTTCATTTTTTTTTTTTTTTTTTAAGAGCTCATCTGGCGACTGCCTACTTGGGCATTAGTCGCCGTATTAAAACTGGCCTAGTTCTAGGCTACTTTAAAATAAAATTAAAGAAAAAAAAAACAAAACACCCCAAAATGGGGAAAGGAAGCAAGCTGGTGCGTCGGGGAGAGGTCCCCCCGGCGCAGGAGTGTGCAACTAAAGGAAAAAAAACAAACAAAAAACAAAACAAAACAAAACACAAACCTTGCTTAAATAATAGGGAGAAGGCCGGCCTCCCCCAAAAAGTCAGCAAGTCCACCAGTCAAAGTGCACGCACTCGTCCCGAGTACAAGGGACAGGCGGTAGCGACCCCGCCCATCCCGGTACCGGGACAGGTGTCGTGCGCGAAGATCACCCAGACTGGGACATTCGACAAGAATGTGCCGAACAGTCTGGGGGACGACGCAGTCGTTGCAATAGGGCGCAGGCGAGCGCTCCACCAGATAGCGATGCGTCACACGAGTGTGTCCGATTCGGAGACGACAGAAAGCAACCTGAAGCCGCCGCGGCATTGGGGGATAGGTCCATGGGAACAGTCGCGGCGCAATAGCACGCAACTTCAAGTTCCCTTCGACCGTCTCCCATCTTCTTTGCCAAGCAGTCCGAAGAGCTGCCCGTATTCCTGCCATGTAGTCGGTGTGAGGAAGAGCGAAACGCTGGTCCGGGCGCAGAGTCCTCGCGGACTCTTTGGCGCCCTCATCGGCGCGCTCATTCCCCGCAATTCCTACATGTCCAGGAACCCAGCAGAAGATAATCTCGACATCTGCCCGGCTCGCCAAAACCGTGGCGTCACGGATATCGCGAACCAGGGGATGCGGAGATTCCAATGCCCCGAGAGCACTCAGGGCGCTTTGTGAGTCGCTATAGATCACAATCCGGTCTCCGAACCGGAAACGTCGCGTAATCTCCCGTACCGAGTGGTGTATTGCCACCAGCTCGGCCGTGAAGACAGACGCAGTGCCTGGTAGAGCCCCGCTGACTTCAAACAGAGGGGAAACGGCGTGGAAGCCGACCCCCTCTTGGGACTTGGAGCCATCCGTATACACTGGCACGGTACCAGCGTGACGCGATGTGTGCTCCAAAAAGGTCGAACGCAATACTCCCGGCGCAGTACAAGCTTTGGGAGCAGAGGCGTGGCGACAAATAGCCAAATGTGGTACCCTCCAGGGTGGCGTCCTGGGCAGAACCAGGGGCGCCACCGGCCCGAGAGCTATATCTACCTCTCGAAGGAGTTTCCTGGCCCTAAACCCAAAGGGCTTAGGGTATGACTGGCGTCTCTCGGCGGCATAGGCACCATCGAGATCAGCTGCGGATGCAGTGAGAGCTGTTGGCGACTGAGGGAGGCGCCGGGCTCGCGCGTACAGGCGAGTGATGCACTGCACGAGGCGCAGAGCGAGTGGCATCTCCCCAGCATCGACCAACAGGCTCTCAATGGGGGAAGTGCGGAAGGCACCGGTCGCAAGGCGAAGGCCGGTGTGGTGGATCGAATCCACCTTCCGCAATAAACGCTCGGCTGCGGATGCATAAAACTCGCATCCGTAGTCGAGCTTCAAGCGAACAAAGGATCGATAAAAAAGTAAGGCGGTAGCCCTATCAGCGCCCCAAGCGCTGAACGTCACGGAACGGAGAATGTCCATGGCGCGGGTACAAGAGACCCTAAGGCTGCGAATATGAGCCTCCCAGGTGAGGCGTCGGTCGAATACAAGACCAAGGAAACGGTGCGACTCAACCACATCCAGGCGCACCCCATTAAGAAACAAATATGGGTCGGGGTGAAGCCGTGGATGGCGGCAGAAGTGCACCACCTTAGTCTTGGCCAAAGAAAACCGAAACCTGTGCGCTTCGGCATAGCGAGAGACGCGGTTCAATGCCTGTTGGAGTCGACGCTCCAGAGTTGGCATCTGGGCCGCGCCAAAAGAGATCGAAAGGTCATCCACGTAGAGCGTAGCGAGAGCATCTTCCGGCAGCACCGAGGTGATGCCGTTGATGCTCAGGGCAAAGAGTGTGACACTGAGGACACTTCCCTGCGGGACACCCTCTTCTTGCTCCTTTGGGCCGGAGAGGGCTCCCCCCACCCGTACGCGGAATCGACGATCTCGCAAAAATTCAGATATAAACATTGGGAGGCGTCCCCTCGCCCCCATCATGTGGAGAGTCTCCATGATACCGTATCGCCATGCGGTATCATAGGCCTTCTCCAGATCGAAAAACACCGTGGCGTAGTGCTGTCTACGAAGGAAAGCCTCGCAGACGGCGTTTTCCAGTCGGAGCAGAGCATCCGACGTGGAGTGGAACTTACGGAAGCCGCACTGCGCAGAAGACAGATGGCCTCCGATGTCCAGGAAATAGGCTAATCTAACATTTACCAATTTCTCCATCAACTTGCACACGCAAGAGGTTAGAGAGATTGGGCGGAAACCGGTCGGAGTAGAGTGATCTCTCCCCGGCTTGCGAAAGGCGAGCACAGTAGCGATTCGCCAGGAGTCTGGGAGAAGACCTTCCACCCAGATCCTGTTGAACAAATCTAAGAGAAAGGCCATGCCTCGCTCACCCAGGTGTCGAAGCATGGCGTACGGGACATCGTCCGGACCATGGGCGGTGTCCGCGCACGAAGCGAGAGCGGAACGCAACTCACTCACAGTAAACTTGTCGTTGAAGGGTTCTCCGCCTCTGGAGGTAAAGTCCAGCCGGCGGCCTTCCGCGACATCACGACGTGCATTAAATGCTGGCGGAGCAGCATCACGGCTAGAGAATGCCTAAAAAGCGGTCGCTAAGGATTCCGCCACGGACGCGGGGTCCGAGATTGCGACCCATTCTCCTGGAGAACGGGAGGGGGGTCCTGCGAGAACTTGCCCCGAATCCTTTTGACTCGCTTCCACACCTCAGCTAAAGGGGTCTTCCCGTTAAGTGAAGACACGTATGCCCGCCAAGAAGAGCGGCGGGCGTGCTTCGAAATATACCGGAACCTAGCCCTAGCCCGACGAAATTCAGCGACAGTGAAATCGTTCGGGCGGCGCTTATAGCGCATGTAGGCATAACGCTTCTGTTTGAGGGCCGTCTCACACTCGACCGACCACCATGGGAGTGGTCGGCGTGCAAAACGGCCAGACGTCCTAGGAATAGTAGTCAGGCCTACGGCGATGAGGTTGCCGGAGAAGAACTCAACGGCCTCATCTACCGACCTAAACTCCTCGACTGAGATAGAGAATTCAGTCATTTCCTGAAATGCAGGCCACCGCGCCCGCGCCAAGCACCACCGAGGTGATCTCTCAGGCGGCAGTTGCCCTGAAAATGATATTTGAATGGGAAAGTGATCACTACCATGGAGGTCATCGACCACCCCCCAATCAAAATCAGGCTGTGCATCCGAAGAGCACAAAGATAGGTCAAGGCAAGAAAATGAAGCGGTTCTCGGACAGTGATGCGTAAACTCATCCACGTTTAGGACACCCATCTCCAGCTCTTCGATCAGATCGGCAAGGACTTGTTCCCTGGGATTTATGGAGTAATCTGCCCAGAGAGGATGCCTGCCGTTCAGATCTCCAAGCAAGAGATAGGGCCTCGGCAACCGTGCCACGACGCGGCGGAAGTCCCCCGCGTCGAAGTCAGCTGACGGTGGAATGTACGCAGAAATGATAGTATACCTCCTATCCAGGTGCAGCTGCACAGCCACTGCCTGAAAAGAGGTATCTAAAGAGAAAGGAAGAACGGAGACATCATGCCGGGTGTAAACCGCGCATCCCCCAGCCCGGCCATCCCGCGGTGGTGGGGTCGCAAGACCCTTATACCCCGGGAGGGCAGGCAGGGGGCACGCGCCTAGCATGGTCTCCTGCAGAAAAATAGCTAACGGGGAACGGAAGGAGGCGAGCCTCCGCAGCTCCTCCCAGTTGGCCCGGAGTCCACGGCAATTCCATTGAAGGAATATGCCCTCTAGGCCTAGCTCGGAGGAGACGCGGGGGCCCTCCTCGAATTGAAGACCCTCACGGGAATGGCCGTACGCTTGCCGGGGGCAGACCCCCAGGCGCTGTTGGCCGGATAAAGCGCTGTCGCCTTCGAGGACTTATTGGGGGAGGTTGGGCTCGCCATGCGAGTCTTTTCCTCCCTCTGCCTCGAAACCTTAGGCGGGCGCTGCGGCTTCGGAGGCGGGGGGGCCTCTTTTCGAGGAACCACCGTCTCCGAGCCACTCGCTCCACCTCTGGGCGTGGGCGAAGGAGCCGAAGCTCCTTTGTTGCTGTCCTCCTTTTGGGAGAAAGCTTTAGGAACCCCGGAAGATGGCCTAGCGACAATCTTCAGGGGTGTTGCCTCCTGTGAGTCTAACGACTCGGTGGAGGCGCGTGGCCGCTTCGCCTTGCGGGAAACGGTCACGCTGGGGGAAGAGGGGGGAGCCCTGGTTTTAGCCGGGGCTGGGTATGAACCCTTTTTGCCGCCAGCTTTACCAGGGGAGCGCCCGGGTTGGGTAGAGCCCGCAGAAGGGCTCCGAATGGGCGCGGAAATAACCGTGCTCGTTGGCCTGGATGGGCCAGGAGCAGAGGGTGCCTTTCGAACTACTGAGGCATATGACGTCCCAGGCAGAGCTGGGCGCGCCAGGACCAAGTCCTTAGCCTCGCGGAATGAGAGTCTATCCTGGGCCTGAACGGCCAGGATTTCTTTCTCAAGGAGATATGCACCACATTGCTTCGAAGAAGCAGGGTGCGGCTCTCCGCAATTGACACACTTGGCCACACACGATTTGGACTTATCGTGTGCGACCTTGGAGCAATTTACACAGACTTCGGGTGACCCCGATTTTGCACGTCTACATGATCGATTCGTGTGGCCGCCCCATGGTCGGCCAGCTCTAGGGTGATGTCCTCAATGGAGTAGTCAACGAGTTCCCTCGCATAAACTACTCCTTTTACAAAGTTCTTAGTAGAGTGCGGCGTCACACTCACCTGGGTGCCATGATATCTCCGAAGAGCACTTATCTTGGCCGCCTCGGCGGGATTCGCCGCATTGGCCAGAAGGCTGACGTCCGAGAAACGGGTCACCTTCGGCTCTCTACGAATTGCACTAGCTAATCCTCTCCTCTGATGGATCATGTTGCCCTTGGACAACATGGTGCCATCAGTGGAGCGAATAACGAGGAAGCGTTTGAAGCCAGCGGGCTCGAAAACGCCAGGTAACCTCTGAATCAGGGGCCCCGATGTCATCGAGGCTCCGCCCTGTGCACTCTTGGTCTTAGTCAGGGGCTCCGCACACGAGGGGGTAGAGGGGCCGGATGTGCCGATCTTGGCTTGGTCGCCTACCAAAGTGGCAGCAGACCCATCCGTCCCCGCAGCCCCCGCGGATGGAGAGGAGCCACGAGTCTTTTTCGTCCTTTTAGTCTTTTTCTTTTTTGGAGAGGAGGGCGGGGAATGAATCCGCTTTTCACCTCCGCCGGCAGAAGCCCCTAGGCCAGATGGACCGGCCTTAGCCAGGTCCCTCTCCGAAATGGAGAAGGTCCTGGTTGTCGTAGGGGCACCTGTCGGAGGAGATCCCTCCCCTCCTTCTACTGCCTCGGAGCCCTCAGCCATTTGAGGAGGACCTTGCATTGGGGCGGACTCGGGTTCGGTGCTTGGCGCCGAGCCTGAATTCCCCCCCATGGAACGCCCTACCGTCTGAGGCTGGGTCTCCTCAAGGACCATGTCTATCACGGGAGGGGCCTCCAATTGGCCATCCCCTCCCAGGACATTGCAGGTCCCCTTGGCAGTGTCGCCAGTCTTGTTTGGGGAGGCACAGGCCTTGACCCAGGCAAGGTTTAATATTTTTGCCAGCAGGTCTTTTGAGGGAAGCGACCGAAGGGGCCTGGCTTGCCTCTTCCCCTTAAGGGGGTTTGCCCTACCGAGCCGCTTTGATGGGGAGCGGCTGGCTAAGGGCTGCCTGCTGGCTTTCTTGGCAGTCCCCTTGGAAAGAAAAGAGGGGACTGCCGCTGGGAAAAGGGAGGTGCCCGAAAGCACCTCCAGAGAAGGGGGTGAGGGGGAGTCCCCTGCACCCGTAGGCGAAGGAGAGGAGTAAGCCTCCTCTCCGGTTGGAGAAATATGGAGGGTCCCCTGTGCAAGCACAGGGGGGGGACCTCCATTTTTTTGCTGGAGCTGCCCGAGGGCGGCTCCGTTGTTCTTGGGGAAGTTGGGGGTTGGGTTTTTTTGGTGTGATTTTCATCATTGGGCATTGTGACCCTTCTTTTAATACGGGATGCAATAGCGCACACCTCTCGCAGTAGCCCGCACTGCGAGAGGTGCTTACAGGCCCAGCAGAGCCAGGCGCCGCCATTTGGGACCACCCCTCCCGCCTGGTGGCCTGGCAGTCCATCGGCATGGCGGCTCCACCTTGGACACGGCGTATAAATGATAGATTTTGAAGACGAGAGGAAAAGGGATGTGAGGAAGGTATGGGTGGGGATGAAGCAGGTAGTTTAAAACCCGCCACCCCAGACCGGAGCTCAGGGGTTAGGGAACATTGTCCCCCACCCCCTCAGCCCCGATGCGGGACGGTTGGCTGAAAGGAAGGTCAGCATCTACCCTGTGAAATTAGAGGCTGACCAGAGAAAGTTGTGGGAGAGGTTCTGTGAAAAGAGAGGAAACAAGTGTTTTGAAGGAAGGAAGAGAGGCTAGGCTGGGGCCGGACGGGGTGCTGAGTCCCGTCAGCACGGCGGCCAGAATGGCAAATCTGTTCAACCAAAATGGTTTAATCGAGAAATCGGCCAACGGCTTAGGAAGAAGAGAACTGTGTACCGACAATCGAAGATCTCGGGTGACTTTGACGAATACCGGAGGGTAGCCAGGAGAGTGAAGTTTAGCATAAGGGCGGCTAAGCAGTCTGAGGAACTCCGAGTGGCGAGACTCTGTAAAGAGAATCCCAAGGAGTTTTTTGGATATGTGAACAGCCGTAAACCAATCCGTCGAACGATTGGCCCTTTGAGAAATGAGGAGGGGACATTGAAGCACTTAGAAGCAGAAAATGCTAACCTCCTCAACGACTACTTCTCTTCAGTGTTCACTGAAGAGTGTGGTCCCACCCCCCAGCCAATGGATTGCTACTCGGGGGAAAAGCTGGAGGATATGGACTTCACCGAAGGAGAAATAAAGAAAAAGATCACTGACCTAGACACGAATAAGTCCCCTGGACCGGACGGGTTTCTACCTAAAGTGTTGAAAGAAGTGCGCGATCGAGTGTCACGACACCTGAGCGCAATCTTTAACATGTCAACCGGACCGAATGCGTTCCTAGAGACTGGCGTGAAGCGGAGGTGACTCCTATCTTCAAGAAAGGAGACCGAAGCCAACCGTCGAACTACCGACCTATCAGTCTGACTTCGATAGTCGGTAAACTCATGGAAAGCATGATGGTAGACAAAATGACGTCGTATTTAGAGTCAAACCTGCTACTGAAGAGTTCCCAGCACGGCTTCCGAAGGCAACGGTCATGCCTGACGAACCTTGTGGAATTCTTCCACTTCGTCTTCAGTGAGCACGATCGGGACAAGGCGGTGGATGTGGTCTACTTAGACTTTCAGAAAGCCTTTGATAAGGTACCACACCACCGCCTTCTCCGGAAAGTACGAGCGCTGGGCATAGACGGAAAAGTAGCAGGCTGGATCGAGAACTGGCTAAGTGACAGACGGCAACGGGTGCTGGTGAATGGAGAGGCTTCTGAGTGGGTGCCCGTTACTAGCGGGGTGCCTCAAGGTTCTGTCCTGGGACCACTACTATTCATCATCTACGTCAACGACATGGACGGTGACATGGTTGCCAAGATTTCCAAATTGCCGACGATACCAAGCTTGCTATGAACGTTGCAAAGGATGGAAATACTGCCCGCCTGCAGGAAGATCTTGGGAAGATTGGGGAGTGGTCGGACACGTGGCAAATGCCTTTTAACGTGAACAAATTCAAAGTAATGCATATCGGCCACAGAAACCCCCAATCTCAGTATATCCTTAAGGGCACTGCTCTTGAATCGAGTGACACTGAGAAGGACTTGGGTATAACTATCACTAGCGACCTCAAGTTCTCGAAACAGTGCATTAAGGCAGAGAAGAAAGCCCAAAGGATGTTAGGCTACATAAAGCGCCAGTTTGGATACCGTAACAAGGAGATAGTACTTTGTCTGTACAACTCCCTGGTTCGGCCGCACCTGGAGTATGCCGTACAATTTTGAAAATCCTTCGTTTCGAAAGGATATCGTAAGGTTGGAACGCGTACAAGCCAGGGCAACCAAACTGATTCCCTCTATCCGACATAAAAGTTATGAGGATAGACTAAGGGAATTAAATCTGTTCTCGCTGGAAACCCGTAGACTGCGTGGTCAGTTCATCGAAGTTTTCAAAATACTTCGAGGGTTCGACAATGTTGACTACCAGAATATTTTCACACTGAGTGAGAACAGAAGGCGCAATCACGGCTTCAAACTTGAACTGAGCGTTACAACCGCAATCTGTGTGGAAACTTTTTCAACTACAGTATCTGCGGTAAGTGGAACGCACTTCCAGTGGAAGTTGTCAACAGTGAATCTGTTGACCAGTTCAAGTCAAGACTAGACAAAGTCTTGAAAAGTAGCCGTTTAGAGACACAAAACAATTGAGCAGCCATGTGCCTGCTCGACTGCTAGTCCAAAGGTACCCTCTTTGAATGGACCGTAAGGTCTCCTAGGGTAATTACTTTCCTTGTTACTCTCAGGCGGCAGTTGCTCTGAAAATGATATTTGAATGGGAAAGTGATCACTACCATGGAGGTCATCGACCACCCCCAATCAAAATCAGGCTGTGCATCCGAAGAGCACAAAGATAGGTCAAGGCAAGAAAATGAAGTGATGCGTAAACTCATCCATGTTTAGGACACCCATCTCCAGCTCTTCGATCAGATCGGCAAGGACTTGTCCCCTGGGATTTATGGAAAAATCTCCCCAGAGAGGATGCCTGCCGTTCAGATCTCCAAGCAAGAGATAGGGCCTCGGCAACCGTGCCACGACGCGGCGGAAGTCCCCCGCGTCGAAGTCAGCTGACGGTGGAATGTACGCAGAAATGATAGTATACCTCCTATCCAGGTGCAGCTGCACAGCCACTGCCTGAAAGGAGGTATCTAAAGAGAAAGGAAGAACGGAGACATCATGCCGGGTGTAAACCGCGCATCCCACAGCCCGGCCATCCCGCGGTGGTGGGGTCGCAAGGCCCTTATACCCCGGGAATGCGGACAGAAGGCACGCGCCTAGCATGGTCTCCTGCAAAAAGATAGCTAACGGGGAACGGGTTTAGACGAGCCTCCGCAGTTCCTCCCAGTTGGCCCGGAGTCCACGGCAATTCCATTAAAGGAATATGCCCTCGAGGCCTAGCTCAGAGGAGACGCGGGGGCCCTCCTCGAACTGAAGACCCTCACGGGAATGGCCGTACGCTTCTCGGGGGCAGAATCCCGGGCGCTGTTGGCCGGACAAAGCGCTGAAGGCGCTGTCGCCTTCAGGGACTTATTGGGGAAGGTTGGGCTCGCCATGCGAGTCTTTTCCTCCTTCCGCCTCGAAACCTTAGGCGGGCGTTGCGGCTTCGGAGGCCCTCTTTTCGAGTAACCACCGTATCCGAGCCGCTCGCTCCACCTCGGGGCGTGGGCGAAGGAGCCGAAGCTCCTTTGTTGCTGTCCTCCTTTCGAGGGGCATCTTTAGGAACCCCGGAAGATGGCCTAGCGACCATCTTCAGGGGTGTTGCCTCCTGTGAGTCTAACGACTCGGTGGAGGCGCGTGGCCGTTTCGCCTTACGGGGAACGGTCACGCTGGGGGAAGAGCCCTGGTTTTAGCAAGGGCTGGGCATAAACCCTTTTTGCCGCCAGCTTTACCAGGGGAGCGCCCGGGTTGGGTAGAGCCCGCAGAAGGGCTCCGAATGTGCGCGAAAACAAAGGTGCTCGTTGGCCTTGATGGGCCAAGAGCAGAGGGTGCCTTTCTAACTATTGAGGCATATGACTTCGCAATCAGAGCCGGGCGCGCCAGGACCAAGTCCTTAGCCTCGCGGAATGAGAGTCGATCCTGGGCCTGAACGGCCACGATTTCTTTCTCAAGGAGATATGCACCACATTGCTTCGAAGAAGCAGGGTGCGGCTCTCCGCAATTGACACACTTGGCCACACACGATTTAAACTTATCGTGTGCGACCTTGGAGCAATTTACACAGACTTCGGGTGACCCCGACTTTGCACGTCTACATGAGCGATTCGTATGGCCGAAGCGGTGACAGTAATAGCACCGCCGCGGCAGTGGCACGAATGCCTTCACGCGGTAGCGGTACCAACCGGCACGCACAGACTCAGGGATATATTTTTTTAATTAAGATGCTATCTGGCGACTGCCGACTTAGGCATAAGTTGCCGTAAACAAACAGCCTAGTTCTAGGCTACTTTAAAAAATTGAACAGGAATTTTTTTTTTTTTTTTAATTTGGGGGCTATCTGGCGACTGCCAACTTAGGCATTAGTCGCCGTAAACAAACAACCTAGTTCTAGGCTACTTTAAAAATTAAACAGAAAACAATAAAAAGAAATAACAATAACAATAACAAAGCAATAACAAAAGCAATAACAAAAACAATAACAAAAACAATTACAAAAACAACAATTAAACAGGGTTAAATGAAAGGGAGAAGGCCAGCCTCCCCCCAAAAGTCAATAAGTCCACTAGTCATGGTGCACGCACTCGTCCCGAGTACAAGGGACAGGCGGTAGCGACCCCGCCCATCCCGGTACCGGGACAGGTATCGTGCGCGAAGATCACCCAGACTGGGACATTTGACAAGAATGTGCCGAACAGTCTGGGGGACTACGCAGTCGTTGCAATAGGGCGCAGGCGAGCGCTCCATCAAATAGCGATGCGTCACACGAGTGTGTCCGATTCGAAGACGACAGAAAGCAACCTGAAGCCGCCGTGGCATTGGGGGATAGGTCCATGGGAACAGTCGCGGCGAAATGGCACGCAACTTTAAGTTACCCTCGACCGTCTCCCATCTTCTTTGCCAAGCAGTCCGAAGAGCTGCCCGTATTCCTGCCATGTAGTCAGTGTGAGGAAGAGCGAAACGCTGGTCCGGGCGCAGAGTCCTCGCGGACTCTTTGACGCCCTCATCGGCGCGCTCATTCCCCGCAATTCCTACATGTCCAGGAACCCAGCAGAAGATAATCTCGACATCTGCCCGGCTCGCCAAAACCGTGGCGTCACGGATTTCGCGAACCAGGGGATGCGGAGATTCCAATGCCCCGAGAGCACTCAGGGCGCTTTGTGAGTCGCTATAGATCACAATCCGGTCTCCGAACCGGGCACGTCGCGTAATCTCCCGTACCGAGTGGTGTATTGCCACCAGCTCGGCCGTGAAGACAGACGCAGCGCCTGGTAGAGCCCCGCTGACTTCAAACAGAGGGGATACGGCGTGGAAGCCGACCCCCTCTTGGGACTTGGAGCCATCCGTATACACTGGCACGGTACCAGCGTGACACGATGTGTGCTTCAAAAAGGTCGAACGCAATACTCCCGGCGCAGTACAAGCTTTGGGAGCAGAGGCGTGGCTACAAATAGCCAAATGTGGTACCCTCCAGGGTGGCGTCCTGGACAGAACCAGGGGCGCCACCGGCCCGAGAGCTATATCTACCTCTCGAAGGAGTTTCCTGGCCCTAAACCCAAAGGGCTTAGGGTATGACTGGCGTCTCTCGGCGGCATAGGCACCATCGAGATCAGCTGCGGATGCAGTGAGAGCTGTTGGCGACTGAGGGAGGCGCCGGGCTCGCGCGTACAGGCGAGTGATGCACTGCACGCGGCGCAGAGCGAGTGGCATCTCCCCAGCATCGACCAACAGGCTCTCAATGGGGGAAGTGCGGAAGGCACCGGTCGCAAGGCGAAGGCCGGTGTGGTGGATCGAATCCACCTTCCGCAATAAACGCTCGGCTGCGGATGCATAAAACTCGCATCCGTAGTCGAGCTTCGAGCGAACAAAGGATCGATAAAAAAGTAAGGCGGTAACCCTATCTGCGCCCCAAGCGCTGAACGTCACGGAACGGAGAATGTCCATGGCGCGGGTACAAGAGACCCTAAGGCTGCGAATATGAGCCTCCAAGGTGAGGCGTCGGTCGAATCCAAGAACAAGGAAACGGTGCGACTCAACCACATCCAGGCGCACCCCATTAAGAAACAAATCTGGGTCGGGGTGAAGCCGTGGATGGCGGCAGAAGTGCACCACCTTAGTCTTGGCCAAAGATAACCGTAACCTGTGCGCTTCGGCATAGCGAGAGACGCGGTTCAATGCCTGTTGGAGTCGACGCTCCAGAGTTGGCATCTGGGCCGCGCCAAAAGAGATCGAAAGGTCGTCCACGTAGATCGTAGCGAGAACATCTTCTGGCAGCACCGAGGTGATGCCCTTGATGCTCAGGGCAAAGAGTGTGACACTGAGGACACTTCCCTGCGGGACACCCTCTTCCTGCTCCTTTGGGCCGGAGAGGGCTCCCCCCACCCGTACGCGGAATCGACGATCTCGCAAAAATTCAGATATAAACAATGGGAGGCGTCCCCTCGCCCCCATCGTGTGGAGAGTCTCCATGATACCGTATCGCCATGCGGTATCATAGGCCTTCTCCAGATCAAAAAACACCGTGGCGTAGTGCTGTCTACGAAGGAAAGCCTCGCAGACGGCATTTTCCAGTCGGAGCAGAGCATCCGACGTGGAGTGGAACTTACGGAAGCCGCACTGTGCATAAGACAGATGGCCTCCGCTGTCCAGGAAATAGGCTAATCTAACATTTACCAATTTCTCCATCAACTTGCACACGCAAGAGGTTAGAGAGATTGGGCGGAAACCAGTCGGAGTAGAGTGATCTCTCCCCGGCTTGCCAAAGGCGAGCACAGTAGCGATTCGCCAGGAGTCTGGGAGAAGACCTTCCACCCAGATCCTGTTGAACAAATCTAACAGAAAGGCCATGCCTCGCTCACCCAGGTGTCGAAGCATGGCGTACGGGACATCGTCCGGACCATGGGCGGTGTCCGCGCACGAAGCGAGAGCGGAACGCAACTCACTCACAGTAAACTTGTCGTTGAAGGGTTCTCCGCCTCTGGAGGTAAAGTCCAGCCGGCGGCCTTCCGCGACATCACGACGTGCATTGAATGCTGGCAGAGCAGCATCACGGCTAGAGAATGCTTGAACAGGAAACAATAAAAAGAAATAACAATAACAAAGCAATAACAAAAACAATAACAAAAACAACAACAATTAAACCGGGCTAAATGAAAGGGAGAAGGCTAGCCTCCACCAGTCAAAGTACACGCACTCGTCCCGAGTACAAGGGACAGGCAGGAGCGACCCCGCCCATCCCGGTCCCGGGACAGGTGTCGTGCGCGAAGATCACCCAGACTGGGACATTTGACAAGAATGTGCCGAACAATCTGGGGGACGACGCAGTCGTTGCAATAGGGCGCAGGCGAGCGCTCCATCAAATAGCGATGCGTCACACGAGTGTGTCCGATTCGAAGACGACAGAAAGCAACCTGAAGCCGCCGCGGCAATGGGGGATAGGTCTAGGGGAACAGTCGCGGCGCAATGGCACGCAACTTTAAGTTCCCTTCGACCATCTCCCATCTTCTTTGCCAAGCAGTAGAAGAGCTGCCCGTATTCTTGCCATGTAGTCAGTGTGAGGAAGAGCGAAACGCTGGTCCGGTCGCAGAGTCCTCGCGGACTCTTTGGCGCGCTCATTCCCCGCAATTCCTACATGTCCAGGAACCCAGCAGAAGATAATCTCGACATCTGCCCGGCTCGCCCAAACCATGGCGTCACGGATTTCGTCAACCAGGGGATGCGGAGATTCCAATGCCCCGAGAGCACTCAGGGCGCTTTGTGAGTCGCTATAGATGACGATCCGGTCTCCTAACCGGGCACGTCGCGTAATCTCCCGTACCGAGTGGTGTATTGCCACCAGCTCGGCCGTGAAGACAGACGCAGCGCCTGGTAGAGCCCCGCTGACTTCAAACAGAGGGGATACGGCGTGGAAGCCGACCCCCTCTTGGGACTTGGAGCCATCCGTATACACTGGCACGGTACCAGCGTGACACGATGTGTGCTCCAAAAAGGTCGAACGCAATACTCCCGGCGTAGTACAAGCTTTGGGAGCAGAGGCGTGGCGACAAATAGCCAAATGTGGTACCTTCCAGGGTGGCGTCCTGGGCAGAACCAGGGGCGCTACCAGCCCGAGAGCTATATCTATCTCTCGAAGGAGTTTCCTGGCCCTAAACCCAAAGGGCTTAGGGTATGACTGGCGTCTCTCGGCGGCATAGGCACCATCGAGATCAGCTGCGGATGCAGTGAGAGCTGTTGGCAACTGAGGGAGGCGCCGGGCTCGCGCGTGCAGGCGAGTGATGCACTGAACGCGGCGCAGAGCGAGTGGCATCTCCCCAGCATCGACCAACAGGCTCTCAATGGGGGAAGTGCGGAAGGCACCGGTCGCAAGGCGAAGGCCGGTGTGGTGGATCGAATCCACCTTCCGCAATAAACGCTCGGCTGCGGATGCATAAAACTCGCATCCGTAGTCGAGCTTCGAACGAACAAAGGATCGATAAAAAAGTAAGGCAGTAGCCCTATCAGCGCCCCAAGCGATGAACGTCACGGAACGGAGAATGTGCATGGCGCGGGTACAAGAGACCCTAAGGCTGCGAATATGAGCCTCCAAGGTGAGGCGTCGGTCGAATCCAAGACCAAGGAAACGGTGCGACTCAACCACATCCAGGCGCAACCCATTAAGAAACAAATCTGGGTCGGGGTGAAGCCGTGGATGGCGGCAGAAGTGCACCACCTTAGTCTTGGCCAAAGATAACCGTAACCTGTGCGCTTCGGCATAGCGAGAGACGCGGTTCAATGCCTGTTGGAGTCGACGCTCCAGAGTTGGCATCTGGGCCGCGCCAAAAGAGATCGAAAGGTCGTCCACGTAGATCGTAGCGAGAACATCTTCTGGCAGCAACGAGGTGATGCCCTTGATGCTCAGGGCAAAGAGTGTGACACTGAGGACACTTCCCTGCGGGACACCCTCTTCCTGCTCCTTTGGGCCGGAGAGGGCTCCCCCCACCCGTACGCGGAATCGACGATCTCGCAAAAATTCAGATATAAACAATGGGAGGCGTCCCCTCGCCCCCATCGTGTGGAGAGTCTCCATGATACCGTATCGCCATGCGGTATCATAGGCCTTCTCCAGATCAAAAAACACCGTGGCGTAGTGCTGTCTACGAAGGAAAGCCTCGCAGACGGCATTTTCCAGTCGGAGCAGAGCATCCGACGTGGAGTGGAACTTACGGAAGCCGCACTGTGCAGAAGACAGATGGCCTCCGCTGTCCAGGAAATAGGCTAATCTAACATTTACCAATTTCTCCATCAACTTGCACACGCAAGAGGTTAGAGAGATTGGGCGGAAACCAGTCGGAGTAGAGTGATCTCTCCCCGGCTTGCCAAAGGCGAGCACAGTAGCGATTCGCCAGGAGTCTGGGAGAAGACCTTCCACCCAGATCCTGTTGAACAAATCTAACAGAAAGGCCATGCCTCGCTCACCCAGGTGTCGAAGCATGGCGTACGGGACATCGTCCGGACCATGGGCGGTGTCCGCGCACGAAGCGAGAGCGGAACGCAACTCACTCACAGTAAACTTGTCGTTGAAGGGTTCTCCGCCTCTGGAGGTAAAGTCCAGCCGGCGGCCTTCCGCGACATCACGACGTGCATTGAATGCTGGCGGAGCAGCATCACGGCTAGAGAATGCTTGAACAGGAAACAATAAAAAGAAATAACAATAACAAAGCAATAACAAAAACAATAACAAAAACAACAACAATTAAACCGGGCTAAATGAAAGGGAGAAGGCTAGCCTCCACCAGTCAAAGTACACGCACTCGTCCCGAGTACAAGGGACAGGCAGGAGCGACCCCGCCCATCCCGGTCCCGGGACAGGTGTCGTGCGCGAAGATCACCCAGACTGGGACATTTGACAAGAATGTGCCGAACAATCTGGGGGACGACGCAGTCGTTGCAATAGGGCGCAGGCGAGCGCTCCATCAAATAGCGATGCGTCACACGAGTGTGTCCGATTCGAAGACGACAGAAAGCAACCTGAAGCCACCGCGGCAATGGGGGATAGGTCTAGGGGAACAGTCGCGGCGCAATGGCACGCAACTTTAAGTTCCCTTCGACCATCTCCCATCTTCTTTGCCAAGCAGTAGAAGAGCTGCCCGTATTCTTGCCATGGAGTCAGTGTGAGGAAGAGCGAAACGCTGGTCCGGTCGCAGAGTCCTCGCGGACTCTTTGGCGCGCTCATTCCCCGCAATTCCTACATGTCCAGGAACCCAGCAAAAGATAATCTCGACATCTGGCCGGCTCGCCCAAACCATGGCGTCACGGATTTCGTCAACCAGGGGATGCGGAGATTCCAATGCCCCGAGAGCACTCAGGGCGCTTTGTGAGTCGCTATAGATGACGATCCGGTCTCCTAACCGGGCACGTCGCGTAATCTCCCGTACCGAGTGGTGTATTGCCACCAGCTCGGCCGTGAAGACAGACGCAGCGCCTGGTAGAGCCCCGCTGACTTCAAACAGAGGGGATACGGCGTGGAAGCCGACCCCCTCTTGGGACTTGGAGCCATCCGTATACACTGGCACGGTACCAGCGTGACACGATGTGTGCTCCAAAAAGGTCGAACGCAATACTCCCGGCGTAGTACAAGCTTTGGGAGCAGAGGCGTGGCGACAAATAGCCAAATGTGGTACCTTCCAGGGTGGCGTCCTGGGCAGAACCAGGGGCGCTACCAGCCCGAGAGCTATATCTATCTCTCGAAGGAGTTTCCTGGCCCTAAACCCAAAGGGCTTAGGGTATGACTGGCGTCTCTCGGCGGCATAGGCACCATCGAGATCAGCTGCGGATGCAGTGAGAGCTGTTGGCAACTGAGGGAGGCGCCGGGCTCGCGCGTGCAGGCGAGTGATGCACTGAACGCGGCGCAGAGCGAGTGGCATCTCCCCAGCATCGACCAACAGGCCCTCAATGGGGGAAGTGCGGAAGGCACCGGTCGCAAGGCGAAGGCCGGTGTGGTGGATCGAATCCACCTTCCGCAATAAACGCTCGGCTGCGGATGCATAAAACTCGCATCCGTAGTCGAGCTTCGAACGAACAAAGGATCGATAAAAAAGTAAGGCAGTAGCCCTATCAGCGCCCCAAGCGATGAACGTCACGGAACGGAGAATGTGCATGGCGCGGGTACATGAGACCCTAAGGCTGCGAATATGAGCCTCCAAGGTGAGGCGTCGGTCGAATACAAGACCAAGGAAACGGTGCGACTCAACCACATCCAGGCGCACCCCATTAAGAAACAAATCTGGGTCGGGGTGAAGCCGTGGATGGCGGCAGAAGTGCACCACCTTAGTCTTGGCCAAAGATAACCGTAACCTGTGCGCTTCGGCATAGCGAGAGACGCGGTTCAATGCCTGTTGGAGTCGACGCTCCAGAGTTGGCATCTGGGCCGCGCCAAAAGAGATCGAAAGGTCGTCCACGTAGATCGTAGCGAGAACATCTTCTGGCAGCACCGAGGTGATGCCCTTGATGCTCAGGGCAAAGAGTGTGACACTGAGGACACTTCCCTGCGGGACACCCTCTTCCTGCTCCTTTGGGCCGGAGAGGGCTCCCCCCACCCGTACGCGGAATCGACGATCTCGCAAAAATTCAGATATAAACAATGGGAGGCGTCCCCTCGCCCCCATCGTGTGGAGAGTCTCCATGATACCGTATCGCCATGCGGTATCATAGGCCTTCTCCAGATCAAAAAACACCGTGGCGTAGTGCTGTCTACGAAGGAAAGCCTCGCAGACGGCATTTTCCAGTCGGAGCAGAGCATCCGACGTGGAGTGGAACTTACGGAAGCCGCACTGTGCATAAGACAGATGGCCTCCGCTGTCCAGGAAATAGGCTAATCTAACATTTACCAATTTCTCCATCAACTTGCACACGCAAGAGGTTAGAGAGATTGGGCGGAAACCAGTCGGAGTAGAGTGATCTCTCCCCGGCTTGCCAAAGGCGAGCACAGTAGCGATTCGCCAGGAGTCTGGGAGAAGACCTTCCACCCAGATCCTGTTGAACAAATCTAACAGAAAGGCCATGCCTCGCTCACCCAGGTGTCGAAGCATGGCGTACGGGACATCGTCCGGACCATGGGCGGTGTCCGCGCACGAAGCGAGAGCGGAACGCAACTCACTCACAGTAAACTTGTCGTTGAAGGGTTCTCCGCCTCTGGAGGTAAAGTCCAGCCGGCGGCCTTCCGCGACATCACGACGTGCATTGAATGCTGGCAGAGCAGCATCACGGCTAGAGAATGCTTGAACAGGAAACAATAAAAAGAAATAACAATAACAAAGCAATAACAAAAACAATAACAAAAACAACAACAATTAAACCGGGCTAAATGAAAGGGAGAAGGCTAGCCTCCACCAGTCAAAGTACACGCACTCGTCCCGAGTACAAGGGACAGGCAGGAGCGACCCCGCCCATCCCGGTCCCGGGACAGGTGTCGTGCGCGAAGATCACCCAGACTGGGACATTTGACAAGAATGTGCCGAACAATCTGGGGGACGACGCAGTCGTTGCAATAGGGCGCAGGCGAGCGCTCCATCAAATAGCGATGCGTCACACGAGTGTGTCCGATTCGAAGACGACAGAAAGCAACCTGAAGCCGCCGCGGCAATGGGGGATAGGTCTAGGGGAACAGTCGCGGCGCAATGGCACGCAACTTTAAGTTCCCTTCGACCATCTCCCATCTTCTTTGCCAAGCAGTAGAAGAGCTGCCCGTATTCTTGCCATGTAGTCAGTGTGAGGAAGAGCGAAACGCTGGTCCGGTCGCAGAGTCCTCGCGGACTCTTTGGCGCGCTCATTCCCCGCAATTCCTACATGTCCAGGAACCCAGCAGAAGATAATCTCGACATCTGCCCGGCTCGCCCAAACCATGGCGTCACGGATTTCGTCAACCAGGGGATGCGGAGATTCCAATGCCCCGAGAGCACTCAGGGCGCTTTGTGAGTCGCTATAGATGACGATCCGGTCTCCTAACCGGGCACGTCGCGTAATCTCCCGTACCGAGTGGTGTATTGCCACCAGCTCGGCCGTGAAGACAGACGCAGCGCCTGGTAGAGCCCCGCTGACTTCAAACAGAGGGGATACGGCGTGGAAGCCGACCCCCTCTTGGGACTTGGAGCCATCCGTATACACTGGCACGGTACCAGCGTGACACGATGTGTGCTCCAAAAAGGTCGAACGCAATACTCCCGGCGTAGTACAAGCTTTGGGAGCAGAGGCGTGGCGACAAATAGCCAAATGTGGTACCTTCCAGGGTGGCGTCCTGGGCAGAACCAGGGGCGCTACCAGCCCGAGAGCTATATCTATCTCTCGAAGGAGTTTCCTGGCCCTAAACCCAAAGGGCTTAGGGTATGACTGGCGTCTCTCGGCGGCATAGGCACCATCGAGATCAGCTGCGGATGCAGTGAGAGCTGTTGGCAACTGAGGGAGGCGCCGGGCTCGCGCGTGCAGGCGAGTGATGCACTGAACGCGGCGCAGAGCGAGTGGCATCTCCCCAGCATCGACCAACAGGCTCTCAATGGGGGAAGTGCGGAAGGCACCGGTCGCAAGGCGAAGGCCGGTGTGGTGGATCGAATCCACCTTCCGCAATAAACGCTCGGCTGCGGATGCATAAAACTCGCATCCGTAGTCGAGCTTCGAACGAACAAAGGATCGATAAAAAAGTAAGGCAGTAGCCCTATCAGCGCCCCAAGCGATGAACGTCACGGAACGGAGAATGTGCATGGCGCGGGTACAAGAGACCCTAAGGCTGCGAATATGAGCCTCCAAGGTGAGGCGTCGGTCGAATCCAAGACCAAGGAAACGGTGCGACTCAACCACATCCAGGCGCACCCCATTAAGAAACAAATCTGGGTCGGGGTGAAGCCGTGGATGGCGGCAGAAGTGCACCACCTTAGTCTTGGCCAAAGATAACCGTAACCTGTGCGCTTCGGCATAGCGAGAGACGCGGTTCAATGCCTGTTGGAGTCGACGCTCCAGAGTTGGCATCTGGGCCGCGCCAAAAGAGATCGAAAGGTCGTCCACGTAGATCGTAGCGAGAACATCTTCTGGCAGCAACGAGGTGATGCCCTTGATGCTCAGGGCAAAGAGTGTGACACTGAGGACACTTCCCTGCGGGACACCCTCTTCCTGCTCCTTTGGGCCGGAGAGGGCTCCCCCCACCCGTACGCGGAATCGACGATCTCGCAAAAATTCAGATATAAACAATGGGAGGCGTCCCCTCGCCCCCATCGTGTGGAGAGTCTCCATGATACCGTATCGCCATGCGGTATCATAGGCCTTCTCCAGATCAAAAAACACCGTGGCGTAGTGCTGTCTACGAAGGAAAGCCTCGCAGACGGCATTTTCCAGTCGGAGCAGAGCATCCGACGTGGAGTGGAACTTACGGAAGCCGCACTGTGCAGAAGACAGATGGCCTCCGCTGTCCAGGAAATAGGCTAATCTAACATTTACCAATTTCTCCATCAACTTGCACACGCAAGAGGTTAGAGAGATTGGGCGGAAACCAGTCGGAGTAGAGTGATCTCTCCCCGGCTTGCCAAAGGCGAGCACAGTAGCGATTCGCCAGGAGTCTGGGAGAAGACCTTCCACCCAGATCCTGTTGAACAAATCTAACAGAAAGGCCATGCCTCGCTCACCCAGGTGTCGAAGCATGGCGTACGGGACATCGTCCGGACCATGGGCGGTGTCCGCGCACGAAGCGAGAGCGGAACGCAACTCACTCACAGTAAACTTGTCGTTGAAGGGTTCTCCGCCTCTGGAGGTAAAGTCCAGCCGGCGGCCTTCCGCGACATCACGACGTGCATTGAATGCTGGCGGAGCAGCATCACGGCTAGAGAATGCTTGAACAGGAAACAATAAAAAGAAATAACAATAACAAAGCAATAACAAAAACAATAACAAAAACAACAACAATTAAACCGGGCTAAATGAAAGGGAGAAGGCTAGCCTCCACCAGTCAAAGTACACGCACTCGTCCCGAGTACAAGGGACAGGCAGGAGCGACCCCGCCCATCCCGGTCCCGGGACAGGTGTCGTGCGCGAAGATCACCCAGACTGGGACATTTGACAAGAATGTGCCGAACAATCTGGGGGACGACGCAGTCGTTGCAATAGGGCGCAGGCGAGCGCTCCATCAAATAGCGATGCGTCACACGAGTGTGTCCGATTCGAAGACGACAGAAAGCAACCTGAAGCCACCGCGGCAATGGGGGATAGGTCTAGGGGAACAGTCGCGGCGCAATGGCACGCAACTTTAAGTTCCCTTCGACCATCTCCCATCTTCTTTGCCAAGCAGTAGAAGAGCTGCCCGTATTCTTGCCATGGAGTCAGTGTGAGGAAGAGCGAAACGCTGGTCCGGTCGCAGAGTCCTCGCGGACTCTTTGGCGCGCTCATTCCCCGCAATTCCTACATGTCCAGGAACCCAGCAAAAGATAATCTCGACATCTGGCCGGCTCGCCCAAACCATGGCGTCACGGATTTCGTCAACCAGGGGATGCGGAGATTCCAATGCCCCGAGAGCACTCAGGGCGCTTTGTGAGTCGCTATAGATGACGATCCGGTCTCCTAACCGGGCACGTCGCGTAATCTCCCGTACCGAGTGGTGTATTGCCACCAGCTCGGCCGTGAAGACAGACGCAGCGCCTGGTAGAGCCCCGCTGACTTCAAACAGAGGGGATACGGCGTGGAAGCCGACCCCCTCTTGGGACTTGGAGCCATCCGTATACACTGGCACGGTACCAGCGTGACACGATGTGTGCTCCAAAAAGGTCGAACGCAATACTCCCGGCGTAGTACAAGCTTTGGGAGCAGAGGCGTGGCGACAAATAGCCAAATGTGGTACCTTCCAGGGTGGCGTCCTGGGCAGAACCAGGGGCGCTACCAGCCCGAGAGCTATATCTATCTCTCGAAGGAGTTTCCTGGCCCTAAACCCAAAGGGCTTAGGGTATGACTGGCGTCTCTCGGCGGCATAGGCACCATCGAGATCAGCTGCGGATGCAGTGAGAGCTGTTGGCAACTGAGGGAGGCGCCGGGCTCGCGCGTGCAGGCGAGTGATGCACTGAACGCGGCGCAGAGCGAGTGGCATCTCCCCAGCATCGACCAACAGGCCCTCAATGGGGGAAGTGCGGAAGGCACCGGTCGCAAGGCGAAGGCCGGTGTGGTGGATCGAATCCACCTTCCGCAATAAACGCTCGGCTGCGGATGCATAAAACTCGCATCCGTAGTCGAGCTTCGAACGAACAAAGGATCGATAAAAAAGTAAGGCAGTAGCCCTATCAGCGCCCCAAGCGATGAACGTCACGGAACGGAGAATGTGCATGGCGCGGGTACATGAGACCCTAAGGCTGCGAATATGAGCCTCCAAGGTGAGGCGTCGGTCGAATACAAGACCAAGGAAACGGTGCGACTCAACCACATCCAGGCGCACCCCATTAAGAAACAAATTTGGGTCGGGGTGAAGCCGTGGATGGCGGCAGAAGTGCACCACCTTAGTCTTGGCCAAAGAAAACCGAAATCTGTGCGCTTCGGCATAGCGAGAGACGCGTTTCAATGCCTGTTGGAGTCGACGCACCAGAGTTGGCATCTGGGCCGCGCCAAAAGAGATCGAAAGGTCGTCCACGTAGAGCGTTTCAGGAACATTTTCCGGCAGCACCGAGGTGATGCCGTTGATGCTCAGGGCAAAGAGTGTGACACTGAGGACACTTCCCTGCGGGACACCCTCTTCCTGCTCCTTTGGGCCGGAGAGGGCTCCACCCACCCGTACGCGGAATCGACGATCTCGCAAAAATTCAGATATAAACATTGGGAGGCGTCCCCTCGCCCCCATCGTGTGGAGAGTCTCCATGATACCGTATCGCCGTTCGGTATCATAGGCTTCTCCAGATCAAAAAACACCGTGGCGTAGTGCTGTCTACGAAGGAAAGCCTCGCAAACGGCATTTTCCAGTCGGAGCAGAGCCCCGACATGGAGTGAAACGTACGGAAGCCGCACTGTGCAAAAGACAGATGGCCTCCGCTGTCCAGGAAAAAGGCTAATCTAACATTTACCAATTTCTCCATCAACTTGCACACGCAAGAGTTTAGAGAGATTCGGCGGAAACCGGTCGGAGTAGAGTGATCTCTTCTTGGCTTGCGAAAGGCGAGCACAGTAGCGATTCGCCAGGAGTCTGGGAGAAGTCCTGCCACCCAGATCCTGTTGAACAAATCTAACAGAAAGGCCATGCATCGCTCACCCAGGTGTCGAAGCACGGCGTACGAGACATCGTCCGGACCATGGGCGGTGTCCGCGCACGAAGCGAGAGCGGAACGCAACTCACTCACAGTAAACTTGTCGTTGAAGGGTTCTCCGCCTCTAGAGGTAAAGTCCAGCCAGCGGCCTTCCGCGACATCACGACGTGCATTGAATGCTGGCGAAGCAGCATCACGGCTAGAGAATGCGGAAAAAGCGGTCGCTAAGGATTCCGCCACGAATGCGGGGTCCGGGATTGCGGTCCCATTCTCCTGTAGAACGGGAGGGGGGTCCTGCGAGAACTTGCCCCGAATCCTTTTGACTCGCTTCCACACCTCAGCTAAAGGGGTCTTCCCGTTAAGTGAAGACACGTATGCCCGCCAAGAAGAGCGGCGGGCGTGCTTCGAAATATACCGGAACCTAGCCCTATCCCGACGAAATTCAGCGACAGTGAAATCGTTCGAACGGAGCTTATAGCGCATGTAGGCATAACGCTTCTGTTTGAGGGCCGTCTCACACTCGGCCGACCACCATGGGAGTGGTCGGCGTGCAAAACGGCCAGACGTCCTAGGAATAGTAGTCAGGCCTACGGCGATGAGGTTGCCGGAGAACTCAACGGCCTCATCTACCGACCTAAACTCCTCGACTGAGATAGAGAATTCAGTCATTTCCTGAAATGCAGGCCACCGCGCCCGCGCCAAGCACCACCGAGGTGGTCTCTCAGGCGGCAGTTGCCCTGAAAATGATATTTGAATGGGAAAGTGATCACTACCATGGAGGTCATCGACCACCCCCCAATCAAAATCAGGCTGTGCATCCGAAGAGCACAAAGATAGGTCAAGGCAAGAAAATGAAGCGGTTCTCGGACAGTGATGCGTAAACTCATCCACGTTTAGGACACCCATCTCAAGCTCTTCGATCAGATCGGCAAGGACTTGTCCCCTGAGATTTATGGAGTAATCTCCCCAGAGAGGATGCCTGCCGTTCAGATCTCCAAGCAAGAGATAGGGCCTCGGCAACCGTGCCACGACGCGGCGGAAGTCCCCCGCGTCGAAGTCAGCTGACGGTGGAATGTACGCAGAAATGATAGTATACCTCCTATCCAGGTGCAGCTGCACAGCCACTGCCTGAAAGGAGGTATCTAAAGAGAAAGGAAGAACGGAGACATCATGCCGGGTGTAAACCGCGCATCCCCCAGCCAAGCCATCCCGCGGTGGTGGGGTCGCAAGACCCTTATACTCCGGGAGGGCAGTCAGCGGGCACGCGCCTAGCATGGTCTCCTGCAAAAATATAGTTAACGGGGAACGGGACGAGACGAGCCTCCGCAGCTCCTCCCAGTTGGCCCGGAGTCCACGGCAATTCCATTGAAGGAATATGCCCTCGAGGCCTAGCTCGGAGGAGACGCGGGGGCCCTCCTCGAATTGAAGACCCACACGGGAATGGCCGTACGCTTCCCGGGGGCAGAACCCCGGGCGCTGTTGGCCGGACAAAGCGCTGAAGGCGCTGTCGCCTTCGAGGACTTATTGGGGGAGGTTGGGCTCGCCATGCGAGTCTTTTCCTCCCTCCGCCTCGAAACCTTAGGCGGGCGTTGCGGCTTCGGAGGCGGGGGGCCCTCTTTTCGAGGAACCACCGTCTCCAAGCCACTCGCTCCACCTCGGGGCTTGGGCGAAGGAGCCGAAGCTCCTTTCGGGGGACAGCTTTAGGAACCCCGGAAGATAGCCTAGCGACCATCTTCAGGGGTGTTGCCTCCTGTGAGTCTAACGACTCGGTGGAGGCACGTGGCCGTTTCGCCTTACGGGAAACGGTCACGCTGGGGGAAGAGGGGGGAGCCCTGGTTTTAGCCGGGGCAGGGTATGAACCCTTTTTGCCGCCAGCTTTACCAGGGGAGCGCCCGGGTTGGGTAGAGCCCGCAGAATGGGCTCCGAATGGGCGCGGAAACAACCGTGCTCGTTGGCCTGGATGGGCCAGGAGCAGAGGGTGCCTTTCTAACTATTGAGGCATATGACGTCCCAGGCAGAGCCGGGCGCGCCAGGACCAAGTCCTTAGCCTCGCGGAATGAGAGTCGATCCTGGGCCTGAACGGCCAGGATTTCTTTCTCAAGGAGATATGCACCACATTGCTTCGAAGAAGCAGGGTGCGGCTCTCCGCAATTGACACACTTGGCCACACACGATTTGGACTTATCGTGTGCGACCTTGGAGCAATTTACACAGACTTCGGGTGACCCCGACTTTGCACGTCTACATGAGCGATTCGTATGGCCGAAGCGGTGACAGTAATAGCACCGCCGCGGCAGTGGCACGAATGCCTTCACGCGGTAGCGGTACCAACCGGCACGCACCGACTCAGGGAGCTTGTCACAGTCGAACGTGACGAAGAGTGTAGGGGTGGGTCTCGAAGCCCCTCCTTGTTTTCTCATCACACGTTCGACCATGACCGCCCCATGGTCGGCCAGCTCTAGGGTGATGTCCTCAATGGAGTAGTCAACGAGTTCCCTCGCATAAACTACTCCTTTCACAAAGTTCATGGTAGAGTGCGGCGTCACACTCACCGGGGTGCCATGAAGTGTCCGAAGAGCACTAATCTTGGCCGCCTCGGCGGGATTCGCCAGAAGGCTCCCGTCCGAGAAACGGGTTACCTTCGGCTCTCTACCAATTGCACTAGCTAATCCTCTCCGCTGATGGATCATGTTGCCCTTGGACAACATGGTGCCATCAGTGGAGCGAATAACGAGGAAGCGTTTGAAGCCAGCGGGCTCGAAAACGCCAGGTAACCTCTGAATCAGGGGCCCCGATGTCATCGAGGCTCCGCCCTGTGCACTCTTGGTAGTAGTCTTCTTTGTCAGGGGCTCCGCAACCGGGGGGGCAGAGGGGGCGGATGTGCCGATCTTGGCTTGGTCGCTTGCCAGAGTGGCAGCAGACCCATCCGTCCCCGCAGCCCCCGCGGATGGAGAGGAGCCCCGAGTCTTTTTTGTCTTTTTCTTTTTCGGAGAGGAGGGCGGGGAATGAACCCGCTTTTCACCTCAGCCGGCAGAAGTCCCCAGGCCAGATGGACCAGCCTCAGCCAGGTCCCTCTCCGAAATGGAGAAGGTCCTGGTTGTCGTAGGGGCACCTGTCGGAGGAGATCCCTCCCCTCCTTTTGCCTCGGAGCCCTCAGCCATTTGAGGAGGACCTTGCATAGGGGCGGATTCGGGTTCGGTGCTTGGCGCCGAGCCCGAATTCCCTCCCATGGAAGGCCCTACCGTCTGAGACTGGGTCTCCTCAAGGACCATGTCTATCACAGGAGGGGCCTCCAGTTGGCCATCCCCTCCCAGGACATCGCAGGTCCCCTTGGCAGTGTCGCCAGTCTTGTATGGGGAGGCACAGGCCTTGACCCCAGCAAGGTTTAAAATTCTTGCCAGCAGGTCTTTTGAGGGAAGCGACCGAAGGGGCCTGGCTTCCCTCTCCCCCCTAAGGGGGTTTGCCCTACCGAGCCGCTTGCACGAGGGGCGGTCGGCAATGGGCTGCCTGCTGGCTTTCTTGGCAGTCCCCTTAGAAAGCAAAGGAGGGACTGCCGCTGGAGATAGGGAGGTGCCTGAAAGCACCTCCAGAGAAGGGGGTGAGGGGGAGTCCCCTACAACCGTAGGCGTAGGAGAGGAGTAAGCCTCCTCTCCGGTTAAAGAGTTATGGAGGGTCCCTTGCGCAAGCACAAGGGGGGGGGGGACCTCAATTTTCTCGGTGGAGCTGCCCGAGGGCGGCTCCGTCGATTTTCTTGGGGAAGTTGGGGGTTGGGTTTTTTGGTTTTTTTTTTCATTCATGGGCATGGTGACCCTCTTTTTATTAAGGGACGCAATAGCTCATCACCTCTCGCAGTTGCCCGCACTGCGAGAGGTGCTTACAAGCCCGGCAGAGCCAGGCGCCGCCATTCGGGACCACCCCTCCCGCCTGGTGGCCTGGCAGTCCTTCGGCATGGCGGCTCCACCTTGAACACGGCGTAAAAAATATAGGTTGTGAAGAGGAGAGGAAAAGGGATGTGAGGAAGGTATGGGTGGGGATGAAGCAGGTTGTTAAAAAAAACCCATCCCGAACCGGAGCTGAGGGGTTAGGGAACAATGTCCCCTTCCCCCTCAGCCCCGATCCGGGGTGGTTGGCTTGAGAAGAAGGTCAGCATTCTACCCTGTGAAATTAGAGGCTGACCAGAGAAAGTTGTGGGAGAGGTTGTATGAAAAGCGACGAGGTAGGGGAGAAATCGGGCTATCTGAAGGAAGGAAGAGAGGCTAAGCTGGGGCCGGACGGAGTGCTGAATCCGGTCAGCACGGCGGCCAGGATGGCAAATCGCCGCGCCCCTTACGGGGTCTTTTCGAGGAACCACCGTCTCCGAGCCGCTCGCTCCACCTCGGGGCGTGGGCGAAGGAGCCGAAGCTCCTTTGTTGCTGTCCTCCTTTCGGGGGACAGCTTTAGGAACCCCCGAAGATGGCCTAGCGACCATCTTCAGGGGTGTTGCCTCCTGTGAGTCTAACGACTCGGTGGAGGCGCGTGGCCGCTTCACCTTGCGGGAAACGGTCACGCTGGAGGAAGAGGGGGAAGCCCTGGTATTAGCCGGGGCTGGGTATGAACCCTTTTTGCCGCCAGCTTTACCAGGGGAGCGCCCGGGTTGGGTAGAGCCCGCAGAAGGGCTCCGAATGGGGGCGGAAACAACCGTGCTCGTTGGCCTGGATGGGCCAGGAGCAGAGGGTGCCTTTCTAGCTACTGAGGCATATGACGTCCCAGGCAGAGCTGGGCGCGCCAGGACCAAGTCCTTAGCCTCACGGAATGAGAGTCTATCCTGGGCCTGAACGGCCACGATTTCTTTCTCAAGGATATATGCACCACATTGCTTCGAAGAAGCAGGGTGCGGCTCTCCGCAATTGACACACTTGGCCACACACGATTTGGACTTATCGTGTGCGACCTTGGACAATTTACACATACTTCGGGTGACCCCGACTTTGCACGTCTACATGAGCGATTCGTATGGCCGAAGCGGTGACAGTAATAGCACCGCCGCGGCAGTGGCACGAATGCCTTCACGCGGTAGCGGTACCAACCGGCACGCACCGACTCAGGGAGCTTGTCACAGTCGAACGTGACGAAGAGTGTAGGGGTGGGTCTCGAGGCCCCTCCCTGTTTTCTCATCACACGTTCGACCTTGACCGCCCCATGGTCGGCCAGCTCTAAGGTGATGTCTTCAATGGAGTAGTCAACGAGTTCCCTCGCATAAACTACTCCTTTCACAAAGTTCATGGTAGAGTGCGGCGTCACACTCACCGGGGTGCCATGAAGTGTCCGAAGAGCACTAATCCTGGCCGCCTCGGCGGGATTCGCCGCATTCGCCAGAAGGCTCCCGTCCGAGAAACGGGTTACCTTCGGCTCTCTACCAATTGCACTAGCTAATCCTCTCCGCTGATGGATCATGTTGCCCTTGGACAACATGGTGCCATCAGTGGAGCGAATAACGAGGAAGCGTTTGAAGCCAGCGGGCTCGAAAACGCCAGGTAACCTCTGAATCAGGGGCCCCGATGTCATCGAGGCTCCGCCCTGTGCACTCTTGGTAGTAGTCTTCTTTGTCAGGGGCTCCGCAACCGGGGGGGCAGAGGGGGCGGATGTGCCGATCTTGGCTTGGTCGCTTGCCAGAGTGGCAGCAGACCCATCCGTCCCCGCAGCCCCCGCGGATGGAGAGGAGCCCCGAGTCTTTTTTGTCTTTTTAGTCTTTTTCTTTTTCGGAGAGGAGGGCGGGGAATGAACCCGCTTTTCACCTCCGCCGGCAGAAGTCCCCAGGCCAGATGGACCAGCCTCAGCCAGGTCCCTCTCCGAAATGGAGAAGGTCCTGGTTGTCGTAGGGGCACCTGTCGGAGGAGATCCCTCCCCTCCTTCTACTGCCTCGGAGCCCTCAGCCATTTGAGGAGGACCTTGCATAGGGGCGGATTCGGGTTCGGTGCTTGGCGCCGAGCCCGAATTCCCCCCCATGGAAGGCCCTACCGTCTGGGGCTGGGTCTCCTCAAGGACGATGTCTATCACAGGAGGGGCCTCCAATTGGCCTTTCCCTCCCAGGACATCGCAGGTCCCCTTGGCAGTGTCGCCAGTCTTGTATGGGGAGGCACAGGACTTGACCCCGGCAAGGTTTAAAATTCTTGCCAGCAGGTCTTTTGAGGGAAGCGACCGAAGGGGCCTGGCTTCCCTCTCCCCCCTAAGGGGGTTTGCCCTACCGAGCCGCTTGCACGAGGGGCGGTCGGCAATGGGCTGCCTGCTGGCTTTCTTGGCAGTCCCCTTAGAAAGCAAAGGAGGGACTGCCGCTGGAGATAGGGAGGTGCCTGAAAGCACCTCCAGAGAAGGGGGTGAGGGGGAGTCCCCTACAACCGTAGGCGTAGGAGAGGAGTAAGCCTCCTCTCCGGTTAAAGAGTTATGGAGGGTCCCTTGCGCAAGCACAAGGGGGGGGGGACCTCCATTTTCTCGGTGGAGCTGCCCGAGGGCGGCTCCGTCGATTTTCTTGGGGAAGTTGGGGGTTGGGTTTTTTGGGTTTTTTTTCATTCATGGGCATGGTGACCCTCTTTTTATTAAGGGACGCAATAGCTCATCACCTCTCGCAGTTGCCCGCACTGCGAGAGGTGCTTACAAGCCCGGCAGAGCCAGGCGCCGCCATTCGGGACCACCCCTCCCGCCTGGTGGCCTGGCAGTCCTTCGGCATGGCGGCTCCACCTTGAACACGGCGTAAAAAATATAGGTTGTGAAGAGGAGAGGAAAAGGGATGTGAGGAAGGTATGGGTGGGGATGAAGCAGGTTGTTAAAAAAAACCCATCCCGAACCGGAGCTGAGGGGTTAGGGAACAATGTCCCCTTCCCCCTCAGCCCCGATCCGGGGTGGTTGGCTTGAGAAGAAGGTCAGCATTCTACCCTGTGAAATTAGAGGCTGACCAGAGAAAGTTGTGGGAGAGGTTGTATGAAAAGCGACGAGGTAGGGGAGAAATCGGGCTATCTGAAGGAAGGAAGAGAGGCTAAGCTGGGGCCGGACGGAGTGCTGAATCCGGTCAGCACGGCGGCCAGGATGGCAAATCGCCGCGCCCCTTACGGGGTCTTTTCGAGGAACCACCGTCTCCGAGCCGCTCGCTCCACCTCGGGGCGTGGGCGAAGGAGCCGAAGCTCCTTTGTTGCTGTCCTCCTTTCGGGGGACAGCTTTAGGAACCCCCGAAGATGGCCTAGCGACCATCTTCAGGGGTGTTGCCTCCTGTGAGTCTAACGACTCGGTGGAGGCGCGTGGCCGCTTCACCTTGCGGGAAACGGTCACGCTGGAGGAAGAGGGGGAAGCCCTGGTATTAGCCGGGGCTGGGTATGAACCCTTTTTGCCGCCAGCTTTACCAGGGGAGCGCCCGGGTTGGGTAGAGCCCGCAGAAGGGCTCCGAATGGGGGCGGAAACAACCGTGCTCGTTGGCCTGGATGGGCCAGGAGCAGAGGGTGCCTTTCTAGCTACTGAGGCATATGACGTCCCAGGCAGAGCTGGGCGCGCCAGGACCAAGTCCTTAGCCTCACGGAATGAGAGTCTATCCTGGGCCTGAACGGCCACGATTTCTTTCTCAAGGATATATGCACCACATTGCTTCGAAGAAGCAGGGTGCGGCTCTCCGCAATTGACACACTTGGCCACACACGATTTGGACTTATCGTGTGCGACCTTGGACAATTTACACATACTTCGGGTGACCCCGACTTTGCACGTCTACATGAGCGATTCGTATGGCCGAAGCGGTGACAGTAATAGCACCGCCGCGGCAGTGGCACGAATGCCTTCACGCGGTAGTGGTACCAACCGGCACGCACCGACTCAGGGAGCTTGTCACAGTCGAACGTGACGAAGAGTGTAGGGGTGGGTCTCGAGGCCCCTCCCTGTTTTCTCATCACACGTTCGACCTTGACCGCCCCATGGTCGGCCAGCTCTAAGGTGATGTCTTCAATGGAGTAGTCAACGAGTTCCCTCGCATAAACTACTCCTTTCACAAAGTTCATGGTAGAGTGCGGCGTCACACTCACCGGGGTGCCATGAAGTGTCCGAAGAGCACTAATCCTGGCCGCCTCGGCGGGATTCGCCGCATTCGCCAGAAGGCTCCCGTCCGAGAAACGGGTTACCTTCGGCTCTCTACCAATTGCACTAGCTAATCCTCTCCGCTGATGGATCATGTTGCCCTTGGACAACATGGTGCCATCAGTGGAGCGAATAACGAGGAAGCGTTTGAAGCCAGCGGGCTCGAAAACGCCAGGTAACCTCTGAATCAGGGGCCCCGATGTCATCGAGGCTCCGCCCTGTGCACTCTTGGTAGTAGTCTTCTTTGTCAGGGGCTCCGCAACCGGGGGGGCAGAGGGGGCGGATGTGCCGATCTTGGCTTGGTCGCTTGCCAGAGTGGCAGCAGACCCATCCGTCCCCGCAGCCCCCGCGGATGGAGAGGAGCCCCGAGTCTTTTTTGTCTTTTTAGTCTTTTTCTTTTTCGGAGAGGAGGGCGGGGAATGAACCCGCTTTTCACCTCCGCCGGCAGAAGTCCCCAGGCCAGATGGACCAGCCTCAGCCAGGTCCCTCTCCGAAATGGAGAAGGTCCTGGTTGTCGTAGGGGCACCTGTCGGAGGAGATCCCTCCCCTCCTTCTACTGCCTCGGAGCCCTCAGCCATTTGAGGAGGACCTTGCATAGGGGCGGATTCGGGTTCGGTGCTTGGCGCCGAGCCCGAATTCCCCCCCATGGAAGGCCCTACCGTCTGGGGCTGGGTCTCCTCAAGGACGATGTCTATCACAGGAGGGGCCTCCAATTGGCCTTTCCCTCCCAGGACATCGCAGGTCCCCTTGGCAGTGTCGCCAGTCTTGTATGGGGAGGCACAGGACTTGACCCCGGCAAGGTTTAAAATTCTTGCCAGCAGGTCTTTTGAGGGAAGCGACCGAAGGGGCCTGGCTTCCCTCTCCCCCCTAAGGGGGTTTGCCCTACTGAGCCGCTTGCACGAGGGGCGGTCGGCAATGGGCTGCCTGCTGGCTTTCTTGGCAGTCCCCTTAGAAAGCAAAGGAGGGACTGCCGCTGGAGATAGGGAGGTGCCTGAAAGCACCTCCAGAGAAGGGGGTGAGGGGGAGTCCCCTACAACCGTAGGCGTAGGAGAGGAGTAAGCCTCCTCTCCGGTTAAAGAGTTATGGAGGGTCCCTTGCGCAAGCACAAGGGGGGGGGGACCTCCATTTTCTCGGTGGAGCTGCCCGAGGGCGGCTCCGTCGATTTTCTTGGGGAAGTTGGGGGTTGGGTTTTTTGGTTTTTTTTTTCATTCATGGGCATGGTGACCCTCTTTTTATTAAGGGACGCAATAGCTCCCCCCCTTTGCAGTTGCCCGCACTGCGAGAGGTGCTTACAAGCCCGGCAGAGCCAGGCGCCGCCATTCGGGACCACCCCTCCCGCCTGGTGGCCTGGCAGTCCTTCGGCATGGCGGCTCCACCTTGAACACGGCGTAAAAAATATAGGTTGTGAAGAGGAGAGGAAAAGGGATGTGAGGAAGGTATGGGTGGGGATGAAGCAGGTTGTTAAAAAAAACCCATCCCGAACCGGAGCTGAGGGGTTAGGGAACAATGTCCCCTTCCCCCTCAGCCCCGATCCGGGGTGGTTGGCTTGAGAAGAAGGTCAGCATTCTACCCTGTGAAATTAGAGGCTGACCAGAGAAAGTTGTGGGAGAGGTTGTATGAAAAGCGACGAGGTAGGGGAGAAATCGGGCTATCTGAAGGAAGGAAGAGAGGCTAAGCTGGGGCCGGACGGAGTGCTGAATCCGGTCAGCACGGCGGCCAGGATGGCAAATCGCCGCGCCCCTTACGGGGTCTTTTCGAGGAACCACCGTCTCCGAGCCGCTCGCTCCACCTCGGGGCGTGGGCGAAGGAGCCGAAGCTCCTTTGTTGCTGTCCTCCTTTCGGGGGACAGCTTTAGGAACCCCCGAAGATGGCCTAGCGACCATCTTCAGGGGTGTTGCCTCCTGTGAGTCTAACGACTCGGTGGAGGCGCGTGGCCGCTTCACCTTGCGGGAAACGGTCACGCTGGAGGAAGAGGGGGAAGCCCTGGTATTAGCCGGGGCTGGGTATGAACCCTTTTTGCCGCCAGCTTTACCAGGGGAGCGCCCGGGTTGGGTAGAGCCCGCAGAAGGGCTCCGAATGGGGGCGGAAACAACCGTGCTCGTTGGCCTGGATGGGCCAGGAGCAGAGGGTGCCTTTCTAGCTACTGAGGCATATGACGTCCCAGGCA
The DNA here is from genome assembly GCA_963969495.1 of Ceratothoa steindachneri. Classification (NCBI taxonomy): domain Eukaryota; kingdom Metazoa; phylum Arthropoda; class Malacostraca; order Isopoda; family Cymothoidae; genus Ceratothoa; species Ceratothoa steindachneri. The sequence goes on from OZ018324.1 coordinate 9,548,524, forward strand.
GAGCTGGGCGCGCCAGGACCAAGTCCTTAGCCTCACGGAATGAGAGTCTATCCTGGGCCTGAACGGCCACGATTTCTTTCTCAAGGATATATGCACCACATTGCTTCGAAGAAGCAGGGTGCGGCTCTCCGCAATTGACACACTTGGCCACACACGATTTGGACTTATCGTGTGCGACCTTGGACAATTTACACATACTTCGGGTGACCCCGACTTTGCACGTCTACATGAGCGATTCGTATGGCCGAAGCGGTGACAGTAATAGCACCGCCGCGGCAGTGGCACGAATGCCTTCACGCGGTAGCGGTACCAACCGGCACGCACCGACTCAGGGAGCTTGTCACAGTCGAACGTGACGAAGAGTGTAGGGGTGGGTCTCGAGGCCCCTCCCTGTTTTCTCATCACACGTTCGACCTTGACCGCCCCATGGTCGGCCAGCTCTAAGGTGATGTCTTCAATGGAGTAGTCAACGAGTTCCCTCGCATAAACTACTCCTTTCACAAAGTTCATGGTAGAGTGCGGCGTCACACTCACCGGGGTGCCATGAAGTGTCCGAAGAGCACTAATCCTGGCCGCCTCGGCGGGATTCGCCAGAAGGCTCCCGTCCGAGAAACGGGTTACCTTCGGCTCTCTACCAATTGCACTAGCTAATCCTCTCCGCTGATGGATCATGTTGCCCTTGGACAACATGGTGCCATCAGTGGAGCGAATAACGAGGAAGCGTTTGAAGCCAGCGGGCTCGAAAACGCCAGGTAACCTCTGAATCAGGGGCCCCGATGTCATCGAGGCTCCGCCCTGTGCACTCTTGGTAGTAGTCTTCTTTGTCAGGGGCTCCGCAACCGGGGGGGCAGAGGGGGCGGATGTGCCGATCTTGGCTTGGTCGCTTGCCAGAGTGGCAGCAGACCCATCCGTCCCCGCAGCCCCCGCGGATGGAGAGGAGCCCCGAGTCTTTTTTGTCTTTTTAGTCTTTTTCTTTTTCGGAGAGGAGGGCGGGGAATGAACCCGCTTTTCACCTCCGCCGGCAGAAGTCCCCAGGCCAGATGGACCAGCCTCAGCCAGGTCCCTCTCCGAAATGGAGAAGGTCCTGGTTGTCGTAGGGGCACCTGTCGGAGGAGATCCCTCCCCTCCTTCTACTGCCTCGGAGCCCTCAGCCATTTGAGGAGGACCTTGCATAGGGGCGGATTCGGGTTCGGTGCTTGGCGCCGAGCCCGAATTCCCCCCCATGGAAGGCCCTACCGTCTGGGGCTGGGTCTCCTCAAGGACGATGTCTATCACAGGAGGGGCCTCCAATTGGCCTTTCCCTCCCAGGACATCGCAGGTCCCCTTGGCAGTGTCGCCAGTCTTGTATGGGGAGGCACAGGACTTGACCCCGGCAAGGTTTAAAATTCTTGCCAGCAGGTCTTTTGAGGGAAGCGACCGAAGGGGCCTGGCTTCCCTCTCCCCCCTAAGGGGGTTTGCCCTACCGAGCCGCTTGCACGAGGGGCGGTCGGCAATGGGCTGCCTGCTGGCTTTCTTGGCAGTCCCCTTAGAAAGCAAAGGAGGGACTGCCGCTGGAGATAGGGAGGTGCCTGAAAGCACCTCCAGAGAAGGGGGTGAGGGGGAGTCCCCTACAACCGTAGGCGTAGGAGAGGAGTAAGCCTCCTCTCCGGTTAAAGAGTTATGGAGGGTCCCTTGCGCAAGCACAAGGGGGGGGGGGACCTCCATTTTCTCGGTGGAGCTGCCCGAGGGCGGCTCCGTCGATTTTCTTGGGGAAGTTGGGGGTTGGGTTTTTTGGGTTTTTTTTCATTCATGGGCATGGTGACCCTCTTTTTATTAAGGGACGCAATAGCTCATCACCTCTCGCAGTTGCCCGCACTGCGAGAGGTGCTTACAAGCCCGGCAGAGCCAGGCGCCGCCATTCGGGACCACCCCTCCCGCCTGGTGGCCTGGCAGTCCTTCGGCATGGCGGCTCCACCTTGAACACGGCGTAAAAAATATAGGTTGTGAAGAGGAGAGGAAAAGGGATGTGAGGAAGGTATGGGTGGGGATGAAGCAGGTTGTTAAAAAAAACCCATCCCGAACCGGAGCTGAGGGGTTAGGGAACAATGTCCCCTTCCCCCTCAGCCCCGATCCGGGGTGGTTGGCTTGAGAAGAAGGTCAGCATTCTACCCTGTGAAATTAGAGGCTGACCAGAGAAAGTTGTGGGAGAGGTTGTATGAAAAGCGACGAGGTAGGGGAGAAATCGGGCTATCTGAAGGAAGGAAGAGAGGCTAAGCTGGGGCCGGACGGAGTGCTGAATCCGGTCAGCACGGCGGCCAGGATGGCAAATCGCCGCGCCCCTTACGGGGTCTTTTCGAGGAACCACCGTCTCCGAGCCGCTCGCTCCACCTCGGGGCGTGGGCGAAGGAGCCGAAGCTCCTTTGTTGCTGTCCTCCTTTCGGGGGACAGCTTTAGGAACCCCCGAAGATGGCCTAGCGACCATCTTCAGGGGTGTTGCCTCCTGTGAGTCTAACGACTCGGTGGAGGCGCGTGGCCGCTTCACCTTGCGGGAAACGGTCACGCTGGAGGAAGAGGGGGAAGCCCTGGTATTAGCCGGGGCTGGGTATGAACCCTTTTTGCCGCCAGCTTTACCAGGGGAGCGCCCGGGTTGGGTAGAGCCCGCAGAAGGGCTCCGAATGGGGGCGGAAACAACCGTGCTCGTTGGCCTGGATGGGCCAGGAGCAGAGGGTGCCTTTCTAGCTACTGAGGCATATGACGTCCCAGGCAGAGCTGGGCGCGCCAGGACCAAGTCCTTAGCCTCACGGAATGAGAGTCTATCCTGGGCCTGAACGGCCACGATTTCTTTCTCAAGGATATATGCACCACATTGCTTCGAAGAAGCAGGGTGCGGCTCTCCGCAATTGACACACTTGGCCACACACGATTTGGACTTATCGTGTGCGACCTTGGACAATTTACACATACTTCGGGTGACCCCGACTTTGCACGTCTACATGAGCGATTCGTATGGCCGAAGCGGTGACAGTAATAGCACCGCCGCGGCAGTGGCACGAATGCCTTCACGCGGTAGCGGTACCAACCGGCACGCACCGACTCAGGGAGCTTGTCACAGTCGAACGTGACGAAGAGTGTAGGGGTGGGTCTCGAGGCCCCTCCCTGTTTTCTCATCACACGTTCGACCTTGACCGCCCCATGGTCGGCCAGCTCTAAGGTGATGTCTTCAATGGAGTAGTCAACGAGTTCCCTCGCATAAACTACTCCTTTCACAAAGTTCATGGTAGAGTGCGGCGTCACACTCACCGGGGTGCCATGAAGTGTCCGAAGAGCACTAATCCTGGCCGCCTCGGCGGGATTCGCCGCATTCGCCAGAAGGCTCCCGTCCGAGAAACGGGTTACCTTCGGCTCTCTACCAATTGCACTAGCTAATCCTCTCCGCTGATGGATCATGCTGCCCTTGGACAACATGGTGCCATCAGTGGAGCGAATAACGAGGAAGCGTTTGAAGCCAGCGGGCTCGAAAACGCCAGGTAACCTCTGAATCAGGGGCCCCGATGTCATCGAGGCTCCGCCCTGTGCACTCTTGGTAGTAGTCTTCTTTGTCAGGGGCTCCGCAACCGGGGGGGCAGAGGGGGCTGATGTGCCGATCTTGGCTTGGTCGCTTGCCAGAGTGGCAGCAGACCCATCCGTCCCCGCAGCCCCCGCGGATGGAGAGGAGCCCCGAGTCTTTTTTGTCTTTTTCTTTTTCGGAGAGGAGGGCGGGGAATGAACCCGCTTTTCACCTCCGCCGGCAGAAGTCCCCAGGCCAGATGGACCAGCCTCAGCCAGGTCCCTCTCCGAAATGGAGAAGGTCCTGGTTGTCGTAGGGGCACCTGTCGGAGGAGATCCCTCCCCTCCTTCTACTGCCTCGGAGCCCTCAGCCATTTGAGGAGGACCTTGCATAGGGGCGGATTCGGGTTCGGTGCTTGGCGCCGAGCCCGAATTCCCCCCCATGGAAGGCCCTACCGTCTGGGGCTGGGTCTCCTCAAGGACGATGTCTATCACAGGAGGGGCCTCCAATTGGCCTTTCCCTCCCAGGACATCGCAGGTCCCCTTGGCAGTGTCGCCAGTCTTGTATGGGGAGGCACAGGACTTGACCCCGGCAAGGTTTAAAATTCTTGCCAGCAGGTCTTTTGAGGGAAGCGACCGAAGGGGCCTGGCTTCCCTCTCCCCCCTAAGGGGGTTTGCCCTACCGAGCCGCTTGCACGAGGGGCGGTCGGCAATGGGCTGCCTGCTGGCTTTCTTGGCAGTCCCCTTAGAAAGCAAAGGAGGGACTGCCGCTGGAGATAGGGAGGTGCCTGAAAGCACCTCCAGAGAAGGGGGTGAGGGGGAGTCCCCTACAACCGTAGGCGTAGGAGAGGAGTAAGCCTCCTCTCCGGTTAAAGAGTTATGGAGGGTCCCTTGCGCAAGCACAAGGGGGGAGGGGGACCTCCATTTTCTCGGTGGAGCTGCCCGAGGGCGGCTCCGTCGATTTTCTTGGGGAAGTTGGGGGTTGGGTTTTTTGGTTTTTTTTTCATTCATGGGCATGGTGACCCTCTTTTTATTAAGGGACGCAATAGCTCATCACCTCTCGCAGTTGCCCGCACTGCGAGAGGTGCTTACAAGCCCGGCAGAGCCAGGCGCCGCCATTCGGGACCACCCCTCCCGCCTGGTGGCCTGGCAGTCCATCGGCATGGCGGCTCCACCTTGGACACGGCGTAAAAAATATAGGTTGTGAAGAGGAGAGGAAAAGGGATGTGAGGAAGGTATGGGTGGGGATGAAGCAGGTTGTTAAAAAAACCCATCCCGAACCGGAGCTGAGGGGTTAGGGAACAATGTCCCCTCCCCCCTCAGCCCCGATCCGGGGTGGTTGGCTTGAGAAGAAGGTCAGCATTCTACCCTTTGAAATTAGAGGCTGACCAGAGAAAGTTGTGGGAGAGGTTGTATGAAAAGCGACAAGGTAGGGGAGAAATCGGGCTATCTGAAGGAAGGAAGAGAGGCTAAGCTGGGGCCGGACGGAGCGCTGGATCCCGTCAGCACGGCGGCCAGGATGGCAAATCGCCGCGCCCCTTACGGGGTGTGAAATTAGAGGCTGACCAGAGAAAGTTGTGGGAGAGGTTGTGTGAAAAGAGAGGAAACAAGTGTTTTGAAGGAAGGAGAAGAGGCTAAGCTGGGGTCGGACAGGGTGCTGTGTCCCGTCAGCACTTCAGCCAGGATGGTAAATCGCCGCGCCCCTTACGGGGTGCTCGGGTTAGAAAGCTGGATATCACAAGCCCCCTGACATAGAGGTTTGTGTGTCCTAACGCTTGCAGTTTGCCCTCCCGGCCGCAATGCCTGCTGCGGGATCTGCGGCTATTTATCTCACGCACATTTTCATTTTCTTTTCACCACTTTTTTACACACATCTCCTCCCAAACATTCTGCGGGATACGGACTCGTTGGTATTTCGCTTTGCACTTGAAAACAAATAGAGCCTGTTTTTTTCTGAGTTGAAGATGTTCGTCTCTCTCTTCCACTTCCTTTGAGAATAACTTCGGTTCTCCCTATTTATAAGATCTTAAACACCGCAACCTCACCCTACATGTCTTCCTCAATGAAGGCGTCCTCGATATTTGCTACTGGAATGAGGAATGATCGGGCCACTGCTATACTCCTCTCCTCCTCCTCATTGCCTCTAAGAGCGTCTTGAAAACGCAGACTGAAAGCGCGACTCCCTGAAGGCCGACTCACATGGAAGCATATTGATTGAGGATCAAAGGTGGGCAGCTTCAAGTCTGTGTCCATTACCTTGACTTAGTCCCCTTGTACGGCAAGCGCAGGACGACGATAGGAGTATTCTTCCTGACCCATTCGTGGACAAGAAGATAAACCAACTTTAGTCTTAAAAAGAGGGGGAAATAGTCGTTAGGCGGAAACTTCGCATCATAACTGCGGGTCGAGGGTATCTTCAAAGGGGAAGATTTTTTTTTTTTTTTTTTTTTTATAGAGCCCATCTGGCAACTACCCACTTGGGCACAAGTCGCCGAAAAACACGACAGCCTAGAATTAGGCTACTTTAAAGTTAAAACATGAAAACTTAACAATCAATATAAATTGGAAAAACTTAACAATCGAAGCAATCTCCGGCAGCGGGGGGAGGTCCCCCTCACCCCGGTGCAGGAGAGTGCAACCTAAAACAAAACAATAACAAAAAAAAGGAACCTTAAATAAAGGGGAGAAGGCCGGCCTCCCCCAAAAAGTCAATAAGTCCACCAGTCATGGTGCACGCACTCGTCCCGAGTACAAGGGACAGGCGGTAGCGACCCCGCCCATCCCGGTACCGAGACAGGTATCGTGCGCGAAGATCACCCAGACTGGGACATTCGACAAGAATATGCCGAACAGTCTGGGGGACGACGCAGTCGTTGCAATAGGGCACATGCGAGCGCTCCACCAAGTAACGATGGCCACACGAGTGTGTCCGATTCGAAGACGACAGGAAGCAACCTGAAGCCGCCGCGGCATTGGGGGATAGGTCCATGGGAACAGTCGCGGCGCAATGGCACGCAACTTTAAGTTCCCCTCGACCGTCTCCCATCTTCTTTGCCAAGCAGTCCGAAGAGCTGCCCGTATTCCTGCCATGTAGTCAGTGTGAGGAAGAGCGAAACGCTGGTCCGGTCGCAGAGTCCTCGCGGACTCTTTGGCGCCCTCATTCCCCGCAATTCCTACATGTCCAGGAACCCAGCAGAAGATAATCTCGACATCTGCCCGGCTCGCCAAAACCGTGGCGTCACGGATTTCGCGAACCAGGGGATGCGGAGATTCCAATGCCCCGAGAGCACTCAGGGCGCTTTGTGAGTCGCTATAAATCACAATCCGGTCTCCGAACCGGGCACGTCGCGTAATCTCCCGTACCGAGTGGTGTATTGCCACCAGCTCGGCCGTGAAGACAGACGCAGCGCCTGGTAGAGCCCCGCTGACTTCAAACAGAGGGGATACGGCGTGGAAGCCGACCCCCTCTTGGGACTTGGAGCCATCCGTATACACTGGCACGGTACCAGCGTGACACGATGTGTGCTCCAAAAAGTCGAACGCAATACTCCCGGCGCAGTACAAGCTTTGGGAGCAGAGGCGTGGCGACAAATAGCCAAATGTGGTACCCTCCAGGGTGGCGTCCTGAGCAGAACCAGGGGCGCCACCGGCCCGAGAGCTATATCTACCTCTCGAAGGAGTTTCCTGGCCCTAAACCCAAAGGGCTTAGGGTATGACTGGCGTCTCTCGGCGGCATAGGCACCATTGAGATCAGCTGCGGATGCAGTGAGAGCTGTTGGCGACTGAGGGAGGCGCCGGGCTCGCGCGTACAGGCGAGTGATGCACTGCACGCGGCGCAGAGCGAGTGGCATCTCCCCAGCATCGACCAACAGGCTCTCAATGAGGGAAGTGCGGAAGGCACCGGTCGCAAGGCGAAGGCCGGTGTGGTGGATCGAATCCACCTTCCGCAATAAACGCTCGGCTGCGGATGCATAAAACTCGCATCCGTAGTCGAGCTTCGAGCGAACAAAGGATCGATAAAAAAGTAAGGCGGTAGCCCTATCAGCGCCCCAAGCGCTGAACGTCACGGAACGAAGAATGTCCATGGCGCGGGTACAAGAGACCCTAAGGCTGCGAATGTGAGCCTCCCAGGTGAGGCGTCGGTCGAATACAAGACCAAGGAAACGGTGCGACTCAACCACATCCAGGCGCACCCCATTAAGAAACAAATCTGGGTCGGGGTGAAGCCGTGGATGGCGGCAAAAGTGCACCACCTTAGTCTTGGCCAAAGAAAACCGAAACCTGTGCGCTTCGGCATAGCGAGAGACGCGGTTCAATGCCTGTTGGAGTCGGCGCTCCAGAGTTGGCATCTGGGCCGCGCCAAAAGAGATCGAAAGGTCGTCCACGTAGAGCGTAGCGAGAACATCTTCCGGCAGCACCGAGGTGATGCCGTTGATGCTCAGGGCAAAGAGTGTGACACTGAGGACACTTCCCTGCGGGACACCCTCTTCCTGCTCCTTTGGGCCGGAGAGGGCTCCCCCCACCCGTACGCGGAATCGACGATCTCGCAAAAATTCAGATATAAACATTGGGAGGCGTCCCCTCGCCCACATCGTGTGGAGAGTCTCCATGATACCGTATCGCCATGCGGTATCATAGGCCTTCTCCAGATCAAAAAACACCGTGGCGTATTGCGGTCTACGAAGGAAAGCCTCGCAGACGGCATTTTCCAGTCGGAGCAGAGCATCCGACGTGGACTGGAACTTACGGAAGCCGCACTGTGCAGAAGACAGATGGCCTCCGCTGTCCAGGAAATAGGCTAATCTAACATTTACCAATTTCTCCATCAACTTGCACACGCAAGAGGTTAGAGAGATTGGGCGGAATCCGGTCGGAGTAGAGTGATCTCTCCCCGGCTTGCGAAAGGCGAGCACAGTAGCGATTCGCCAGGAGTCTGGGAGAAGACCTTCCACCCAGATCCTGTTGAACAAATCTAACAGAAAGGCCATGCCTCGCTCACCCAGGTGTCGAAGCATGGCGTACGGGACATCGTCTGGACCATGGGCGGTGTCCGCGCACGAAGCGAGAGCGGAGCGCAACTCACTCACAGTAAACTTGTCGTTGAAGGGTTCTCCGCCTCTGGAGGTAAAGTCCAGCCGGCGGCCTTCCGCGACATCACGACGTGCATTGAATGCTGGCGGAGCAGCATCACGGCTAGAGAATGCGGAAAAAGCGGTCGCTAAGGATTCCGCCACGGACGCGGGGTCCGAGATTGCGGTCCCATTCTCCTGGAGAACGGGAGGGGGGTCCTGCGAGAACTTGCCCCGAATCCTTTTGACTCGCTTCCACACCTCAGCTAAAGGAGTCTTCCCGTTAAGTGAAGACACGTATGCCCGCCAAGAAGAGCGGCGGGCGTGCTTCGAAATATACCGGAACCTAGCCCGACGAAATTCAGCGACAGTGAAATCGTTCGGGCGGCGCTTATAGCGCATGTAGGCATAACGCTTCTGTTTGAGGGCCGTCTCACACTCGGCCGACCACCATGGGAGTGGTCGGCGTGCAAAACGGCCAGACGTCCTAGGAATAGTAGTCAGGCCCACGGCGATGAGGTTGCCGGAGAAGAACTCAACGGCCTCATCTACCGACCTAAACTCCTCGACTGAGATAGAGAATTCAGTCATTTCCTGAAATGCAGGCCACCGCGCCCGCGCCAAGCACCACCGAGGTGGTCTCTCAGGCGGCAGTTGCCCTGAAAATGATATTTGAATGGGAAAGTGATCACTACCATGGAGGTCATCGACCACCCCCCAATCAAAATCAGGCTGTGCATCCGAAGAGCACAAAGATAGGTCAAGGCAAGAAAATGAAGCGGTTCTCGGACAGTGATGCGTAAACTCATCCACGTTTAGGACACCCATCTCAAGCTCTTCGATCAGATCGGCAAGGACTTGTCCCCTGGGATTTATGGAGTAATCTCCCCAGAGAGGATGCCTGCCGTTCAGATCTCCAAGCAAGAGATAGGGCCTCGGCAACCGTGCCACGACGCGGCGGAAGTCCCCCGCGTCGAAGTCAGCTGACGGTGGAATGTACGCAGAAATGATAGTATACCTCCTATCCAGGTGCAGCTGCACAGCCACTGCCTGAAAGGAGGTATCTAAAGAGAAAGGAAGAACGGAGACATCATGCCGGGTGTAAACTGCGCACCCCCCAGCCCGGCCATCCCGCGGTGGTGGGGTCGCAAGACCCTTATACCCCGGGAGGGCAGGGAGGGGGCACGCACCTAGCATGGTCTCCTGCAAAAAAATAGCTAACGGGGAACGGGACGAGCCTCCGCAGCTCCTCCCAGTTGGCCCGGAGTCCACGGCAATTCCATTGAAGGAATATGCCCTCCAGGCCTAGCTCGGAGGAGACGCGGGGGCCCTCCTCGAATGGCCGTACGCTTCCAGGGGGCAGAATCCCGGGCGCTGTTGGCCGGACAAAGCGCTGTCGCCTTCGAGGACTTATTGGGGGAGGTTGGGCTCGCCATGCGAGTCTTTTCCTCCCTCCGCCTCGAAACCTTAGGCGGGCGTTGCGGCTTCGGAGGCGGGGGGCCCTCTTTTCGAGGAACCACCGTCTCCGAGCAACTCGCTCCACCTCGGGGCGTGGGCGAAGGAGCCGAAGCTCCTTTGTTGCTGTCCTCCTTTCGGGGGACAGCTTTAGGAACCCCGGAAGATGGCCTAGCGACCATCTTCAGGGGTGTTGCCTCCTGTGAGTCTAACGACTCGGTGGAGGCGCGTGGCCGTTTCGCCTTACGGGAAACGGTCACGCTGGGGGAAGAGGGGGGAGCCCTGGTTTTAGCCGGGGCAGGGTATGAACCCTTTTTTCCGCCAGCTTTACCAGGGGAGCGCCCGGGTTGGGTAGAGCCCGCAGAAGGGCTCCGAATGGGCGCGGAAACAACCGTGCTCGTTGGCCTGGATGGGCCAGGAGCAGAGGGTGCCTTCCTAACTATTGAGGCATACGACGTCCCAGGCAGAGCCGGGCGCGCCAGGACCAAGTCCTTTGCCTCGCGGAATGAGAGTCGATCCTGGGCCTGAACGGCCAGGATTTCTTTCTCAAGGAGATATGCACCACATTGCTTCGAAGAAGAAGGGTGCGGCTCTCCGCAATTGACACACTTGGCCACACACGATTTGGACTTATCGTGTGCGACCTTGGAGCAATTTACACAGACTTCGGGTGACCCCGACTTTGCACGTCTACATGAGCGATTCGTATGGCCGAAGCGGTGACAGTAATAGCACCGCCGCGGCAGTGGCACGAATGCCTTCACGCGGTAGCGGTACCAACCGGCACGCACCGACTCAGGGAGCTTGTCACAGTCGAACGTGACGAAGAGTGTAGGGGTGGGTCTCGAGGCCCCTCCCTGTTTTCTCATCACACGTTCGACCTTGACCGCCCCATGGTCGGCCAGCTCTAAGGTGATGTCTTCAATGGAGTAGTCAACGAGTTCCCTCGCATAAACTACTCCTTTCACAAAGTTCATGGTAGAGTGCGGCGTCACACTCACCGGGGTGCCATGAAGTGTCCGAAGAGCACTAATCTTGGCCGCCTCGGCGGGATTCGCCAGAAGGCTCCCGTCCGAGAAACGGGTTACCTTCGGCTCTCTACCAATTGCACTAGCTAATCCTCTCCGCTGATGGATCATGTTGCCCTTGGACAACATGGTGCCATCAGTGGAGCAAATAACGAGGAAGCGTTTGAAGCCAGCGGGCTCGAAAACGCCAGGTAACCTCTGAATCAGGGGCCCCGATGTCATCGAGGCTCCGCCCTGTGCACTCTTGGTAGTAGTCTTCTTTGTCAGGGGCTCCGCAACCGGGGGGGCAGAGGGGGCGGATGTGCCGATCTTGGCTTGGTCGCTTGCCAGAGTGGCAGCAGACCCATCCGTCCCCGCAGCCCCCGCGGATGGAGAGGAGCCCCGAGTCTTTTTCTTTTTCGGAGAGGAGGGCGGGGAATGAACCCGCTTTTCACCTCCGCCGGCAGAAGTCCCCAGGCCAGATGGAACAGCCTCAGCCAGGTCCCTCTCCGAAATGGAGAAGGTCCTGGTTGTCGTAGGGGCACCTGTCGGAGGAGATCCCTCCCCTCCTTTTGCCTCGGAGCCCTCAGCCATTTGAGGAGGACCTTGCATAGGGGCGGATTCGGGTTCGGTGCTTGGCGCCGAGCCCGAATTCCCCCCCATGGAAGGCCCTACCGTCTGAGACTGGGTCTCTTCAAGGACCATGTCTATCACAGGAGGGGCCTCCAGTTGGCCATCCCCTCCCAGGACATCGCAGGTCCCCTTGGCAGTATTGTCACTAGTCAGGTGGTGTGGGGAGGCACAGGCCTTGACCCCAGCAAGGTTTAAAATTCTTGCCAGCAGGTCTTTTGAGGGAAGCGACCGAAGGGGCCTGGCTTCCCTCTCCCCCCTAAGGGGGTTTGCCCTACCGAGCCGCTTGCACGAGGGGCGGTCGGCAATGGGCTGCCTGCTGGCTTTCTTGGCAGTCCCCTTAGAAAGCAAAGGAGGGACTGCCGCTGGAGATAGGGAGGTGCCCGAAAGCACCTCCAGAGAAGGGGGTGAGGGGGAGTCCCCTACACCCGTAGGCGTAGGAGAGGAGTAAGCCTCCTCTCCGGTTAAAGAATTATGGAGGGTCCCTTGCGCAAGCACAAGGGGGATGACCTCCATTTTCTCGGTGGAGCTGCCCGAGGGCGGCTCCGTCGATTTTCTTGGGGAAGTTGGGGGTTGGGTTTTTTGTTGTTTTTTTTCATTCATGGGCATGGTGACCCTCTTTTGATTACGGGACGCAATAGCTCATCACCTCACGCAGTTGCCCGCACTGCGAGAGGTGCTTACAAGCCCGGCAGAGCCAGGCGCCGCCATTCGGGACCACCCCTCCCGCCTGGTGGCCTGGCAGTCCTTCGGCATGGCGGCTCCACCTTGGACACGGCGTAAAAAATATAGGTTGTGAAGAGGAGAGGAAAAGGGATGTGAGGAAGATGTGGGTGGGGATGAAGCAGGTTGTTAAAAAAACCCCATCCCGAACCGGAGCTGAGGGGTTAGGGAACAATGTCCCCTCCCCCCTCAGCCCCGATCCGGGGTGGTTGGCTTGAGAAGAAGGTCAGCATTCTACCCTGTGAAATTAGAGGCTGACCAGAGAAAGTTGTGGGAGAGGTTGTATGAAAAGGCGACGAGGTAGGGGAGAAATCGAGCTATCTGAAGGAAGGAAGAGAGGCTAAGCTGGGGCCGGACGGAGTGCTGGATCCCGTCAGCACGGCGGCCAGGATGGCAAATCGCCGCGCCCCTTACGGGGTCAAAAGGGAAGACGAATTTTGAAAAAACAGTTATCTTCATTCTTATTTTCATTAATTAATTTCATTTTTTCATCGATACCAATTTCTTAATGTATGTTAGTACCGTGTGGCAACCACCACCCATACATACTCTTTGGTTCACTCAAGATGAAGGTCTGCTTTGCGCCAAAAGGTCAATTAAAGTCGTCCTAATTTCCATTTTGGATTTGGGCAGAGCTAAAGACTAGTTAAGTGATTCACATTTCAAATTAACCGGTCAAAAATAGTTATTGGAATCGAGTTCATCCTGAATTTTTCTTCGGTTACATGATAGTCTCCTACTAAAGATAGAAATATATATGTATATATTTAAGCAGTAACATTATTGTGCTCTTAATCTCGAGCTAGTGTCGAACTAATTTAATTATAATATTTACACAAGATTAATACTTTATTTTAGGAGAGATACTGAATTAAGTGATTCTAATACATTTGATGACGTGTGTAGTAAGATCCTAATATGTCGTTACTCCACTGTTCAACAGTTTAAAGTTCTAGACTACATTTAAACATTTAATATTACTTCCATAATCGTTGTTCTTTAGGGAGTACTAAGATATTCGGACCATCCTATACATTTTCTTATCAACATTCACGAAGCATTTTACGCGTAGTGTCAACACGAGCAAGTAAATGATGAGGGGAAGATATAGCCTTTTTTTTCCCCTCAGCTATGTGGAATAAGGAAGGAAACTATTGACAATTGTTCTTCACAGCTCGAAGATTTAGCTAGCCACTTAGCTGTTGAAATAACAAATAAGTAACAGTTTGATCTTTGTAGTTCTATGGGACGAACGAGAGGATAATGGTGAAGTTAAAAATGGATGGAGATATTAGCTACATCTTTTAATGATATCAGTGACCTGGACCTGCTATCTACTTATTTGGTAGACTCGTCGTGGCGTGTCACGTTTGTCTAAATGCCCAGCGGAACAATTCAAAGAACTAATTTCTATCAAACGATCACTCGAGTTGGAGACAAGACCTGGTTAAGTAATAACACTTGATTTTAATGCTATAACTAATGATAATTATGAATAGTAGTGTCTATTACAATATTTACGAATACTTTGTTAAAGTTTGAGGTTAGGGACATATTTATTTTTTTCCCTAACCTCTTACAAATGAATTACAATATTTACATAAGTTTTGGCAACGTAGAGATTTTACCACCGTTTTGTAAATTTGTGCAAACGGAGACAAATGCAATTTGCCAAAATAGGATTTAACGCGTTTTCAAATTTGACCTGTCCTTTATAAAATTTGGGGCTTTGGGGTCAGATTGTGTCCACACAAACTTGGTTGCAGATTTTTTCCCAGATTGTTAAATTTTAAGCCTAAGGTTAACAAACTACAGTGAACTACCTTGTCACGGTAATACTCGAAAGGATTGACATTTGTGATTGGGAGAATGTAATTAGATTCTCTAGTGCGTGGAGGTTTCCTCAAATTGGTGGTTGCTTAATTTTAAAATGGTGTGGCATTTGTATGTTGGCAGGATAGATGTTATAACAATGCGAGAGAAGCTTGGGCGATGTGCGTGAAACAAATGGGATACAAGATTTAAATTGAGCGAGTTAATTACTTAAATTTCTAAAATGGAGAATTCTTGTGAATAAACATAGCTAACCTCATTGAGTAGATAACATTTCAATTGTAATTTTTCAGTAATTCATTCCAAAGAATCCTTGTTTACCACACACAAAGAAAACTTGAGTTTACAGCTAACAATTAGATGGACATTTGTCTTGGAATGTACACAGCGATATAATGTTCTATTCTATAGTTTCTTTACACAACGAGATAAAACAAAGGTTTTATGTGCGTACGAATGTAAGTTGTTGTTTACTGTGTTCAAAAGAGGCCCTTTGGAGTTGGGCGACCATAACCTCCCTCCCTGAATTCAGACAGCAGACGGGAAGAGGCCGATGTTCTGCTGCTAACTTCTCTTCCGACGGTGATCTAAGGGAATCGCTTCAAGGTCCTTCTACGGGTAGCAGGAGTTGGATGATCCGTAGTAAATGGGGTTTCTGACGGGCGGTGGGGGAGGAGGTGGGGCCGGTGGCCTCTGAAGACAAGGCGATTCCTGCATGTGATCCCGCCAGGACCTCAGAGTTGATACATCAAAGGGGCAAGGGGTCTTCAAGGTGACGTCACTGTGGCAAGAGGACCTTATTGTCATGTCGCTCAGGGGATAAGAGGGTTTGTAGGGTGAGTCGCAGAAGGGGGGAGGGGGGCGAAGAGGGTGGGGTGGGAGGTCTAATTGGGTGAAGATGGTGGACAGGGAGGTTGGTGCGCCCGACAGGCGTTTATGTCTGTCGAAGAAAAGGAAGCGAGATGTTTTGGGTTAATGGCATGTAACCGGTTCATGGCTTTGAGGAATTTCAGGAAGAACAAATGTCGAATCGGTTAATTTTTAGGACCCTAAATAGTCATGTGTATATGCCCTTAAAACTAGAATTACCACCAAATAAATTAACAATATAAATAATGTTGCCAACGAAGTCTTGTTTCACGTTCCCATAGTTGGCAAGAGACTGGTATCGTCGCTCAGAATGGAGAGAAACCTTTCCCCCAATTACCACCATAACCTAACCTTTACCAAACTTCGTCTCTTAGACTACACAACAAAATTAAAATTGTTGAGAATAATAAGCAGATGTGAGTCCCCTTTCCCCCTACACAAAACAAATGCTCAAAAACCCATAAGTATGACTCGACCTTAAATTTCTTCTAATTTAACGACCCAAGGACTTTTTATCAAATGCGAATCCATGAAATCTAACAATTAAAGAAATGTGTTTATTTTCCTATACAAAAATCCGCCGTCTGACCTTGAGGGCACAAAAGCGAGGAAACCAAGGCATCAACATCTACGAGTTTCACAACTAAGTGAGGTCTGCAAACATCAACGCCCGTCGAAGCGACTCGCCCTACCAGCCCTCTTAAACAAGGCCGTCCCTCACCTTTCCAACGCCAAAATAGCTCTTCGTAGCCATAGGGAGCCATGTACTGGGGCATCCGACTTATCAGGCTCAACCCGAAGGAGATCCGTCGCCCCCATAATGAATCCACTTACAAAGGAAAAGATGCGCCAACCTCTGGATACCTACTACTCAAAATAACCAATGTACCTGCCGAATAACCTGGTTTTGAACGCTATATATATTTATACTTGGAAACTATTATTTTATTATAGTGAATATGGGTTAGGTTAGGTTATGCTTAGATAACTTTCTCCGAATTGATTGAAACTATCTCAAATAATAGTTTATATCTGTATATAGAAACAGGAGTACAAACAAGCCCCATATCGCCCCCAAAAGAGGGAGAGCACAAACAAGGTCATAACAAAAAGAGAGAATACGATCAAGGACCCCCAAAGAGAGAGTACAAACAGGGACACCACAAAAAGGAAGAGTACAAACAGGGACACCACAAAAAGGAAGAGTACAAACAGGGACACCACAAAAAGGAAGAATGCAAACAAGGACCCCCAAAAGAGAGAGTACACACAAGGACCACCTCTTCAAAGGGATAGCACAAATGTGCTACTAAAAGGTCGAACGTGATATTCCCGGCACTGTGGAAGCTTTGGTAGCAAAGGCGTGGCTACAAATAGGCAAAGGTTATACCTTCAAGGGTGTCATCCTGTGAAAAACCGAGGGCGCCACCAACACGAGAGCTACACCGAGCTCTCGAAGGAGTTTCTTGGGCCTAAATCAGAAGGGCCACGGGTATAATTGGCCTCTCTGGGCGGCTCTTTTGAGATCGGTCGTGGATGCAGTGAGTCATTGGCCACTGAGCGATACGCCGGGCCCACGGGTACAAGCAGATAACAATGTTCTGTGTACTGCGTAGAGCAAGTGGCATCGACGAGTAGGGTCTCAATGAGAGGCGTGAGGAAGGCACCAGTCTTCAGACGGAGATCCGAGTGGTAAATATAGTCCCCTTCTGCAATACTCGCTCGGCTGCAGATGAAAATCTCTCATCCGTAGTCAAGCTTTGATTGATGAAAGGAACGATAACACAATAAAGTGATAGCCCTATTAGCGTCCCAAGTGCTGGACGTCAGGGAACGAAGAATGTCCTCAGCGCAGGTACAAGAGAGCCTAGGCTAGGAAAATGGGTCTCCCATTTGAGTCGTTGGTCGAAAGCAAGATCAGACGGTGTGAATGGATTTCTGGTTTTGGCCAAAGAAAACCAAAACTTGTGCACTTTAGTATAGCAAGCTATGCAGTTCAATCTCTGTTGGACTAAAGGATCCGCTCCAGAGTTGGCATCTGGGCCGCCCCCCAAAGAGATCGAAAGGTTGCCTACGAAGAACGTAGCAAGAACATCTCCCGACAGCACCGAGGGGATGCAGTTGATGGTCAGGTAAAATATTGTGATTTTGAGGACACTTTCCTGCGTGGTGACCTCATCCTCCCTATTGGGAGGCTTCTCCTCGCCTTCAGCGTGTGTAGAGTCGCCGTGATACCGTATCGCCATACGGTATCACAGGCCTTTTCCAGATCGAAAAACACCGTAGAGTAGTGTTTACGAAGCTAGTCATCGCAGAGAGCAGACAATTCAACGTGGAATTGAACTTGCGGAAACCGCAATCAGCAGAAGACAGTTGACTTCCACTGCAAAGGATAAAAAAGCGAATATAAACTTTACCAATGTCTCCATCAACTTGTACATGTAGCAAATTGTATAGATTGGTCGGAAACCGGCCATTGATAGATTGATTTCTTCGTGGTTTGCGAAAAATGAGTACAGTAGCCATTGGCGAGGATTCTCTGAGGATACCATCTACACAGATCCTATTAAAAAATTCTAGAGAAAAAGGTCATGCCTCGCTCTCATAGGTGTCGAAGTATGGCATCCGGGACATCGTCTGAATCAGGAGCGGTGTCCGCGTACAAAGCGACAGCGGAACGCAACTCACTCAGCGTAAATTTGTCGTTGAAGAGTTCGCATCTGTATCTAAATTTCAGTCAGCGGCCTTCAGCGACATAAACTCCTAGACTGTGATAGATAAATGAGCCATTTCATGAAATGTAGACAACCGAGCCCCGCACCAAGCACCACAAAGGCTATTTCTCCGGTGGTTGCTGCCCAGAAAATGATAACAACGTGGAAAGTGGTCACTGCCATAAAGATCATCGACCATTTCGCGCCCATAATCACGCAGCGCATCCGGAGAGTAGAGGGACGGATCGAGACAATAAAAGGAAGCGATTCTTGGGCAGTGATCCGTAAACTCATCCGAAATTTATGACACCTATCTCCAGGTCTTTGATAAAGTCGGCAAGGACCTGACCCATGAGATTGATAATGGAGTTCCCCTAGAGGGGTGTGACTACCGTTATAACACCAAAACCGTGCCGCGAAGCAGCATAAGTGCTCTGCGCGCGCCAAGTCGGCTGACTGTGGAATGTACGCAGAAATAACTATACATCCAGTCCAGATGCAGCTGCACTGCCACTGCCTGAAAGGAGGTAATTATAGCGAATAGAAGAACGGATAGATCATGCCGCGTATAAATCGCGGAGCCTCCTGTTTGACCCCCATCTTGCGGTGGTGGGGTCGTAAAGCCCTTATACTCGGGGAGTGTGGGCAGGAAGCATGCGCCTAGTATGATCATCGGCACAAATATAGGTAACAGGGAACGGGAGGAGAAGAGTCTCTGCAGCTCCTCCCAGTTGGCCCAGAGTCCGAGGATTTTGGCTGCCAGGCTGAGTTCGGAGGAGATGCGGGGACCTCTTCGAAGAGAAGACCCTCACGGGAATGGCAGTACGCTTCCCGGGGGCTATTGGTTGTACAAGGGTCTAAAGGCGCTGTCGCCTTCGAGCACTTATTGAGCAGGTGAGGCTCGCCATGCGAGTTTTGGGCTCCGTCCTCAACGAAACCTTTGGTGGGAATGCACAGGGGGGCTTCGGAGGCATGGGTCTCTCTTTTGGAAGCAGCGTTAGGAGTCCCCGAGTACGATATCACGACCACCTTCTGGGGAGGGAGGGTTCCTGTGAGTCTAACGACTCAATGGAGGCGCGCGTACGCTTCGGTGTATGGGAAACAATCACGCAGGGAGGTGGATGGGGGGGGAGCCCTGGTTTTAGCCGAGGCGATGTGCGAGCCTTTGAATGGTAGGCTCTATTAGGGAGGCGCTCGGAGGGGGAGAAGGGTAGAACCCACAGTAAGGTTCCGAATGGGTGCAAAAACTACTGCGATCGTAGGCCTCGAACATTCTAGTTTGAATAGAGTCGTCAACAAGGACTTGAAAGCTCTAATTTGCATAAAGAAGCACAAGGATTTAAGTCAGGACTTGAAGGCTCTAATTCGCACAAAGAGCACACGGACTTAAGTCAGGACCTGAAAGATCTAATTTGCACAAAGAGGCACAAGGATTTAAGTCAGGACCTGAAAGATCTAATTTGCACAAAGAAGCACAAGGATTTAAGTCAGGACTTGAAAGCTCTAATTTGCACAAAGAGGCACAAGGATTTAAGTCAAGACTTGAAAGCTCTAATTTGCACAAAGAGACACAAGGATTTAAGTCAGGACTTGAAAGCTCTAATTAGCACAAAGCGGCACAAGGATTTAAGTCAGGACTTAAAAGCTCTAATTCGCACAAAGCAGCACAAAAATTTAAGTCAGGCCTTGAAAGCTCTAATTCACACAAAGAGTCACAAGGATTTAACGCGGGACTTGAAAGGTAATGCGCACCAACCCCCAGTGTGTGAAAAACGCTTGATATGAAAAGTTGTGCTTCGCATCCGGATTTAATTGTGTAAGGGGAAGCACGATGCTTTTGCTATTTGTTCCGATTAATAAATTAAAAAATCTTTATTTCGTATTTTTTAAATTTAAGCAAAATATTTTAAAAGTGGGGCACCTTCCTTCTTTATTCTGGCCTAGAACAGACAGTGTACATTACTGGCGAAGTTACTCCCCCCTCCCTCCCAAGTGATGAACATTTTATTGTATTGATTAAGTTTGTTATGCACTTAAAGTTTAAAGAAACTTTGCTGTAACCTTCTCGTTTTTCTTTGGTGAGACATCAAAGTTTGTTTTTGTAAAGACCAGTAATAATCCCCCATCATATTTGGATTAAAATTCCTTGGTACCCCGTCTCCATAATCAAAGTTGTTGATGAAAACGTTCACCATGTTCATCACTAACCGCTCCTAGATTTTCAGGAAAAAAATGGATATGAGAATGCAGAAAATGCATTTTAAGTGACATTATACATCTTTTCATAGGCTTCCAGCATATTGTTTACTTTTTCTCAGTAATTTGGAAATTTAAAATTGCCGAGAAAGATTTCATTGACTTCCACAAAAGATGTCCATGCATTGCGTTCCTTTTTCATTGAGACACAAAGTGAAGGAATATTCAGAAACAACTCTGCGAATTTGTGGTCCAGTGAAAACTCGAGCTTCTATTTTTGCACCAGTTAATGATCCTTTGGATTTGTTTTTCCGATATTGAAAACCTTGACTTCTTTGATCCATAGCCTTTACAGAATTTTTCATTAACCCTAATTTAATGTGAAGAGGTGGAAGATTAACTTTCTATGGATCTACTAGAGCATCATGCAGAACATTGTTTGCCAACAAGGTGTTCTTCTGTGGCTGGCCATTCTCGCTTTTTATAGTGATTTGAGCGCTCTCACTATATCATGGGAAAAGCAAATGGCATTGCCTTCCTCTTTCCATTTAACCAAGCTGTCAACATTGTGTTACACTGCGTGCAGCAAATATGCGGGGCCCGATCTTTATCCTGGTCCCCTTCTTTGCATCCAAAAAAGTATCTGTAGGCTTGCTTCATCGTTACTGCCGTTTGTATTTTTCTCCGTTGTGCTACTGGTGTGAATTGCCCACAAACATAACAAAATATGTTGGAGCTGTTTACACATCCGAATCTAGAACTTTAAGCCAAGACAAAATTTCAAATGCTAACTTGAGAAAGAAAACGATACACAATGTGAGATCCTTATCATAAGGTTTTTATCCCAGCAAAATTTTGATAAACGTGTTATCTTCTTTACCAGTTATCAGTATCAGTAGCAGAAAAGTTATCACAAATAAGCATGTATTAATCTGAAAATCTGAATAAATCTGACCTCCCCCCCCCCCCCCCCCCCCCCGAGTAATTAGAATTCAGTGATATTTGAGCTTTAATATAATCTACTTTATAAATATATATATATGTTTTGCAATTTTTTAATTTTTTTTTTTAAGAGCTCATCTGGCGACTGCCTACTTGGGCAGTAGTCGCCGTATTAAAACTAGCCTAGTTCTAGGCTACTTTAAAATAAAATTAGAGAGAAAAAAGAAACACCCCAAAAAGGGGGAAAGGAAGCAAGCTGGTGCGTCAGGAAGAGGTCCCCCCCCCGGAGCAGGAGCGTGAAACTAAAGGGAAAAAAAAAAAAAAACAAATGCAAAAAACAAAACAAAAAAAAACAAAAACAAACCTTGCTTAAATAATAGGGAGAAGGCCGGCCTCCCGCAAGAAGTCAACAAGTCCACCAGTCATTGAGCACGAATCTGTCCCGAGTACAAGGGACAGGCGGTAGCGACCCCGCCCATCACGGTACCGGGACAAGTATCGTGCGCGAAGATCACCCAGACTGGGACATTCGACAAGAATGTGCCGAACAGTCGTTGCAATAGGGCGCAGGCGAGCGCTCCATCAAATAGCGATGCGTCACACGAGTGTGTCCGATTCGGAGACGACAGAAAGCAACCTGAAGCCGCCGCGGCATTGGGGGATAGGTCCATGGGAACAGTCGCGGCGCAATGGCACGCAACTTTAAGTTCCCTTCGACCGTCTCCCATCTTCTTTGCCAAGCAGTCCGAAGAGCTGCCCGTATTCCTGCCATGTAGTCGGTGTGAGGAAGAGCGAAACGCTGGTCCGGTCTCAGAGTCCTCGCGGAGTCTTTAGCGCCCTCATTCCCCGCAATTCCTACATGTCCAGGAACCCAGCAGAAGATAATCTCGACATCCCCCGGCTCGCCAAAACCGTGGCGTCACGGATATCGCGAACCAGGGGATGCGGAGATTCCAATGCCACGAGAGCACTCAGGGCGCTTTGTGAGTCGCTATAGATCACAATCCGGTCTCCAAACCTAGCACGTCGCGCAATCTCCCGTACCGAGTGGTGTATTGCCACCAGCTCGGCCGTGAAGAAAGACGCAGCGCCTGGTAGAGCCCCGCTGACTTCAAACAGAGGGGATACGGCGTGGAAGCAGACCCCCTCTTGGGACTTGGAACCATCCGTATACACTGGCACGGTACCAGCGTGACACGATGTGTGCTCCAAAAAGGTCGAACGCAACACTCCCGGCGCAGTACAAGCTTTGGGAGAGGAGGCGTGGCGACAAATAGCCAAATGTGGTACCCTCCAGGGTGGCGTCCTGGGCAGAATCAGGGGCGCCACCGGCCCGAGAGCTATATCTACCTCTCGAAGGAGTTTCCTGGCCATAAACCCAAAGGGCTTAGGGTATGACTGGCGTCTCTCGGCGGCATAGGCACCATCGAGATCAGCTGCGGATGCAGTGAGAGCTGTTGGCAACTGAGGGAGACGCCGGGCTCGCGTGTACAGGCGAGCGATGCACTGCACGCGGCGCAGAGCCAGTGGCATCTCCCCAGCATCGACCAACAGGCTCTCAATGGGGGAAGTGCGGAAGGCACCGGTCGCAAGGCGAAGGCCGGTGTGGTGGATCGAATACACCTACCGCAATAAACGCTCGGCTGCGGATGCATAAAACTCGCATCCGTAGTCGAGCTTCGAACGAACAAAGGATCGATAAAAAAGTAAGGCAGTAGCCCTATCAGCGCCCCAAGCGCTGAACGTCACGGAACGTAGAATGTCCATGGCGCGGGTACAAGAGACCCTAAGGCTGCGAATATGAGCCTCCCAGGTGAGGCGTCGGTCGAATACAAGACCAAGGAAGCGGTGCGACTCAACCACATCCAGGCGCACCCCATTAAGAAACAAATCTGGGTCAGGGTGAAGCCGTGGATGGCGGCAGAAGTGCACCACCTTAGTCTTGGCCAAAGAAAACCGAATCCTGTGCGCTTCTGCATAGCGAGAGACACGGTTCAATGCCTGTTGGAGTCGACGCTCAAGAGTTGGCATCTGGGCCGCGCCAAAAGAGATCGAAAGGTCGTCCACGTAGAGCGTAGCGAGAACATCTTCCGGCAGCACCGAGGTGATGCCGTTGATTCTCAGGGCAAAGAGTGTGACATTGAGGACACCTTTCTGCTCCTTTGGGCCGGAGAGGGCTCCCCCCGCCCGTACGCGGAATCGACTATCTCGCAAAAATTCAGATATAAACATCGGGAGGCGTCCATTCGCCCCCATCGTGTGGAGAGTCTCCATGATACCGTATCGCCATGCGGTATCATAGGCCTTCTCCAGATCGAAAAAGACCGTGGCGTAGTGCTGTCTACGAAGGAAAGCCTCGCAGACGGCATTTTCCAGTCGGAACAGAGCATCCGACGTGGAGTGGAACTTGCGGAAGCCGCACTGTGCGGAAGAAAGATGGGCTCCGCTGTCCAGAAAAAGGCTAATCTAACATTTACAAATTTCTCCATCAACTTGCACACGCAAGAGGTTAGAGAGATTGGGTGGAAACCGGTCGGAGTAGAGTGATCTCTCCCCGGTTTGCGAAAGGCGAGCACAGTAGCGATTCGCCAAGAGTCTGGGAGAAGACCTTCCACCCAGATCCTGTTGAACAAATCTAAGAGAAAGGCCATGCATCGCTCACCTAGGTGTCGAAGCATGGCGTACGGGACATCGTCCGGACCATGGGCGGTGTCCGCGCAAGAAGCGAGAGCGGAACGCAACTCACTCACAGTAAACTTGTCGTTCAAGGGTTCTCCGCCTCTGGAGGTAAAGTCCAGCCGGCGGCCTTCCGCGACATCACGACGTGCATTGAATGCTGGCGGAGCAGCATCCCGGCTAGAGAATGCGGAAAAAGCGGTCGCTAAGGATTCCGCCACGGACGCGGGGTCCGAGATTGCGGTCCTATTCTCCTAGAGAACGGGAGGGGGGTCCTGCGAGAACTTGCCCCGAATCCTTTTGACTCGCTTCCACACCTCAGCTAAAGGGGTCTTACCGTTAAGTGAAGACACGTATGCCCGCCAAGAAGAGCGGCGGGCGTGCTTCGAAATATACCGGAACCTAGCCCTAGCCCGACGAAATTCAGCGACAGTGAAATCGTTCGGGCGGCGCTTATAGGCATAACGCTTCTGTTTGAGGGCCGTCTCACACTCAGCCGACCACCATGGTAGTGGTCGGCGTGCAAAACGGCCAGACGTTCTAGGAATAGTAGTCAGGCCCACGGCGATGAGGTTGCCAGAGAACTCAACGGCCTCATCTACCGACCTAAACTCCTCGACTGAGATAGAGAATTCAGTCATTTCCTGAAATGCAGGCCACCGCGCCCGCGCCAAGCACCATCGAGGTGGTCTCTCAAGCGGCAGTTGCCCTGAAAATGCTATTTGAATGGGAAAGTGATCACTACCATGGAGGTCATCGACCACCCCCCAATCAAAATCAGGCTGTGCATCCGAAGAGCACAAAGATAGGTCAAGGCAAGAAAATGAAGCGGTTCTCGGACAGTGATGCGTAAACTCATCCACGTTTAGGACACTCATCTCAAGCTCTTCGATCAGATCGGCAAAGACTTGTCCCCTGGGATTTATGGAGTAATCTCCCCAGAGAGGATGCCCACCGTTCAGATCTCCAAGCAAGAGATAGGGCCTCGGCAACCGTGCCACGACGCGGCGGAAGTCCCCCGCGTCAAGTCAGCTGACGGTGGAATGTAGACAGAAATGATAGTATACCTCCTATCCAGGTGCAGCTGCACAGCCACTGCCTGAAAGGAGGTATCTAAAGAGAAAGGAAGAACGGAGACATCATGCCGGGTGTAAACCGCGCATCCCCCAGCCCGGCCATCCCGCGGTGGTGGGGTCACAAGACCCTTATACCCCGGGAGGGCAGGCAGGGGGCACGCGCCTAGCATGGTCTCCTGCAAAAAGATAGCTAACGGAGAATGGGACGAGACGAGCCTCCGCAGCTCCTCCCAGTTGGCCCGGAGTCCACGGCAATTCCATTGAAGGAATATGCCCTCCAGGCCTAGCTCGGAGGAGACGCGGGGGCCCTCCTCGAACTTAAGACCCTCACGGGAAAGGCCGTACGCTTCCCGGGGAAGAACCCCCGGGAGCAGTTGGCCGGACAAAGCGCTGAAGGCACTGTCGCCTTCGAGGACTTATTGGGGGAGGTTGGGCTCGCCATGCGAGTCTTTTCCTCCCTCCGCCACAAAACCTTAAGCGGGCGTTGCGGCTTCGGAGGCGGGGGGCCCTCTTTTCGAGGAACCACCGTCTCCGAGCCACTCGCTCCACCTCGGGGCGTGGGCGAAGGAGCCGAAGCTCCTTTATTGCTGTCCTCCTTTGGGGGGACAGCTTTAGGAACCACCGAAGATGGCCTAGCGACCATCTTCAGGGGTGTTGCCTCCTGTGAGTCTAACGAATCGGTGGAGGCACGTGGCCGTTTCGCCTTGCGGGAAACGGTCACGCTAGGGGAAGAAGGGGGGAGCCCTGGTTTTAGCCGGGGCTGGGTATGAACTCTTTTTCCCGCCAGCTTTACCAGGGGAGCGCCCGGGATGGGTAGAGCCCGCAGAAGGGCTCCGAATGGGCGCGGAAACAACCGTGCTCGTTGGCATGGATGGGCCAGGACCAGAGAATGCCTTTCTAACTACTGAGGCATATGACGTCCCAGGCAGAGCCGGGCGCGCCAGGACCAAGTCCTTTGCCTCGCGGAATGAGAGTCTATTTTGGGCCTGAACGGCCACGATTTCTTTCTCAAGGAGATATGCACCACATTGCTAAGGAGATATGCACCACATTGCTTCGAAGAAGCAGGGTGCGGCTCTCCGCAATTGACACACTTGGCAACACACGATTTGGACTTATCATGTGCGACCTTCGAGCAATTTACACAGACTTCGGGTGACCCCGACTTTGCACGTCTACATGAGCGATTCGTATGGCCGAAGCGGTGACAGTAATAGCACCACCGCGGCAGTGGCACGAATGCCTTCACGCGGTAGCGGTACCAACCGGCACGCACCGACTCAGGGAGCTTGTCACAGTCGAACGTGACGAAGAGTGTAGGGGTGGGTCTCGAGGCCCCTCCCTGTTTTCTCATCACACGTTCGACCTTGACCGACCCATGGTCGGCCAGCTCTAGGGTGATGTCCTTAATGGAGTAGTCAACGAGTTCCCTCGCATAAACTACTCCTTTCACAAAGTTCATGGTAGAGTGCGGCGTCACACTCACCGGGGTGCCATAAAGTGTCCGAAGAGCACTTATCTTGGCCGCCTCGGCGGGAGTCGCCAGAAGGCTCCCATCCGAGAAACGGGTCACCTTCGGCTCTCTACCAATTGCACTAGCTAATCCTCTCCTCTGATGGATCATGTTGCCCTTGGACAACATGGTGCCATCAGTGGAGCGAATAACGAGGAAGCGTTTGAAGCCAGCGGGCTCGAAAACGCCGGGTAACCTCTGAATGAGGGGCCCCGATGTCATCGAGGCTCCGCCCTGTGCACTCTTGGTATTAGTCTTAGTCAGGGGCTCCGCAAGCGGGGGGGCAGAGGAGGCGGATGTGCCGATCTTGGCTTGGTCACTTGCCAGAGTGGCAGCAGACCCATCCGTTCCCGCAGCCCCCGCGGATGGAGAGGAGCCCCGAGTCTTCTTCGTCTTTTTAGTCTTTTTCTTTCTTGGAGAGGAGGGCGGGGAATGAACCCGCTTCTCACCTCCGCCGGCAGAAGCCCCCATGCTAGATAGGCCGGCCTCAGCCAGGTCCCTCTCCGAAATGGAGAAGGTCCTGGTAGTCGTAGGGGCACCTGTCGGAGGAGATCCCTCCCCTCCTTTTACTGCCTCGGAGCCCTCGGCCGTTTGAGGGGGACCTTGCATAGGGGCGGATTCGGGTTTGGTGCTTGGCGCCGAGCCCGGATTCCCCCCCATGGAAGGCCCTACCGTCTAAGGCTGGGTCTCCTCAAGGACCATGTCTATCACAGGAGGGGCCTCCAGTTAGCCATCTCCTCCCAGGACATCGCAGGTCCCCTTGGCAGTGTCGCCAGTCTTGTGTCTGGGAGGCACAAGCCTTGACCCCGGCAAGGTTTAAAATTCTTGCCAGCAGGTCTTTTGAGGGAAGCGACCGAAGGGGCCTGGCTTCCCTCTCCCTCCTAAGGGTGTTTGGCCTACCGAGCCGCTTTGATGGGGAATGGCTGGCTAAGGGCTGCCTGCTGGCTTTCTTGGCAGTCCCCTTGGAAAGAAAAGAGGGGCCTGCCCTCGAAAAGGGAGGTGCCCGAAAGCACCTCCAGAGAAGGGGTTGAGGGGGAGTCCCCTGCACCCGTAGGCCAGGGAGAGGAGTAGGCCTCCTCTCCGGTTAGAGAAATATGGAGGGTCCCCTGCGCAAGCACAGGAAGGGGGACCCTATTGTGCTACGGGACGCAATAGCTCATCACCTCTCGCAGTTGCCCGCACTGCGAGAGGTGCTTACAAGCCCGGCAGAGCCAGGCGCCGCCATTCAGGACCACCCCTCCCGCCTGGTGGCCTGGCAGTCCATCGACATGGCGGCTCCACCTTGGACACGGCGTAAAATTGATAGAATGTGAAGAGGAGAGGGAAAGGGATGTGAAGAAGGTATGGGTGGGGATGAAGCAGGTTGTTAAAAAACCTCCATCCCGAACCGGAGCTCAGGGATTAGGGAACAATGTCTCCTCCTCCCCCAGCCCCGATCCGGGGTGGTTGGCTTGAGAAGAAGGGCAACATCTACCCTGTGAAATTAGAGGCTGACCAGAGAAAGTTGTGGGAGAGGTTGTATGAAAAGCGACGAGGTAGGGGAGAAATCGGGCTATCTGAAGGAAGGAAGAGAGGCTAAGCTGGGGCCGGACGGAGCGCTGGATCCCGTCAGCACGGCGGCCAGGATGGCAAATCGCCGCGCCCCTTAAGGGGTTTGCAATTTGGATATAAGGAAACGAGATATGAGAAAAGTGTTTTATTATTGTACAATATAACTACCTTCGCCTTCAATGCATTTGCGCCACTTCTCCCTGAGGCTTCAAATTCCTCACAACCAGAAATCTCCCGACTGATGTTCAATCCACTCCTGGACGGCGAGCTGGACATGTTCATCGTCCCCAAACCGGCATCCACGCAGTGCAGCTTTGAGCTGGCGGAATAAAATGTAGTCGCTAGTGGCCAGATCTGGACTGTAGGGGGAATGGTTGAGCTCCTCGAATCCGCACTTGCACAGGGCAGCTTGTACAACTCTGGCCTTGTGAACTTTGGCGACGTTGAAGTCGATCATGGGGCGTGAGGTTTCTAGGGACCCAACCGGCAGAGACCTTGGTCATGGCCAAATTATCCTGGATGATGTTGATAACACTTCCATGTGATATTCCAAGTTCTCGCTCGATTTATTCGACCTTCACCCATCGATTTTCGAAGATCATCCACTCCACACGAGCCACATTGTCCTCGTTGGTCACGACTGACGGGCATCCTGGACAGGGGTCATCTTCAAGGGACTCGCAACCATGGTGGAACTCCCTATTCCAGCGAGAAATAGTTGCATAGGAAGGGGCGGTGTCGGTGTACACTGCAACCATGCGTACATGGATCTCTTTTGCATTTTTACCTTCCTTGGTCAAAAATTTGATCACTGCGCGGTGCTCAACCTTGTCTATTGTTGAAAAATTTGTGAGCGACTATCTGCGATCAGCTACTGCTGCTTAAATCGACGAGGCAGGAGCGTGTGACTGCAGGTCCTGACTTAACATAACATAACATAACAATTTCACGAATGACAAAAGCTACAAGGGCCTATCAAAGGTCATCCGCATCCGTCAAAACCCACCCACAAAAAGCACCATCACCAGGGGAAGACAAAATCAAAGTCCCCCACAATATAATATAAGAGATGACAAAAGCCACAAGGGCTCATCATAGGTCATCCGAGTCAAACGGCCTCTTTTTTTAAGGCACTCAAACTCCCAGGAAAACTACATCCAGAGGATTGCGTCCAGAAACAAGGGTATCACCAATCAAGGCTTGTCAAGAACTAAATCATGCAGCTATAGATATATACAAATAATATTAATATATACAAAACTCAGGAACCATCACAACCTTCCCTCCCCATAAACTCATCCAACCTACACTTAAATACATTTAAATTTGGACTACCTACTACCCTCCGCGGCAATTTGTTCCAGAAGTCTACCACTCTATTGGTGAAAAAATATTTTCTTAAATCCAACCTACACCCTTGCTTTTTAATTTTCAAGTGGTGACCTCTAGTCCGATTTCCATCATCTAACTCAAAAAACTTGCTAACATCCAATTTATCTATCCCAGAAAAATTTTAAAGAGCTCAATCATATCCCCTCTCACACACCTCCTTTCGAACGAGAACATATTTAATACCCTCAGTCTATCTATATATTCAAGGTGCCTCATGAGAGGAATAATCTTTGTTGCCATCTGTTGCACTGACTCGAGAAGGTTAATATCATGTCTAAAATGTGGGGACCATGCCTGTATACAGTACTCTAAATTCGGCCTAACATAAGAGTTATAGAGTTTAAGAATAACTTCCTTACTTTTGTAACTGACATTTCTCTTAATGAAACCCAGCACTCTATTTGCCCTATTTCTTGCTTCAATACACTGCTTAGAAAACCTTAATGACTTATCTATTACTACTCTTAGATCTTTCTCATCCTCTGCTGAGCTCAGCCAATGCCCATCCATTTCATAGTTAAATTCTCTATTATCTTTTCCCAAGTTAATAACTTGGCAATTATCAAGGTAAAGTCATTTGCCACTTATGTGCCCAGGATAGCAATTTATTTAAATCCCCCTGCACTTTAAAATTATCATCAATATCTTTAACTACAGCTGCTAATTTGGTATAATCCGCAAAAATTGACACTTTATTATTAACTGCCTCCCCAAGATCGTTTATATAGATGACAAATAATAATGGACCGAGAACTGATCCCTGAGGAACCCCACTGATAACATCCCTCCACTCTAACTTTACACCATTTAGCACTACCCTTTGCTTTCTGTCTTTCAGCCACTCAGCTATCCAATTTGAAACACCCCCACATATCCCAATCATTTTTAATTTATGAACTAGTCTCCTATGTGGTACCTTGTTAAATGGTTTACTAAAATCTAAGTAAATTATATCTACATTCTCTCCCTTATCTACTTGATCTGTTACAAACTCCAGAAAGTCTAGTAAATTAGTCAAACATGATCTACCTGATCTAAACCCATGCTGAGCATCGCTGATTAACCCCCTCCCTCTCTAGATGTTGGCAAATCCCTTTTTTAACTATTTTCTCAAGAATTTTACAGACTACAGGAGTTAAGCTAACCGGTCTAAAGTTATTTGGATCCTCTTTACTACCCTCCTTGAAAATGGGGACTACATTCGCTCTCTTCCAATCATCGGGTATTTCTCCATAATCCAGTGACCTAGTATACAACTTCTCCAGAGCTATTGAGATACTTTCTACCCCTTCTTTAAGTATTCTACAATGAATATTATCAGGGCAGGAGGCCTTGGTAGTATCTAACTCACCTATTAGTCCTTTTATCGTCCTCCAATCCACACTAATAGTAGTAAACACCTCTTTCCCTGACCCATGAGTACTATACATAAGACTATTTAGTTTCTCCTTTGTAAATACTGATGCAAAATGACCGTTTAGTACCTCAACTATTTCCTCATCAGTTTCTCTCACAACCCCTTCATATTTGATAGGCCCTATTTTAACTGCCAGATTTATTATTAATTTTATAGTAACTAAAGAACTTTCTAGGATCTTTGTTGCTATCCTGAGCTAATTTAATTTCTGACACCCTTTTGCTCTTCTTTATAATCTTATTTAACTCATTCCTAGCCATTCTATAATCACTTAAATTTTGAATATTATTTTCTACCTGTAATTTTTTATATGCCCTTTTCTTCTCTGAAATTTTTCTAGCTATCTCCTGATTCCACCATAATGGTTTCCTACTTTTGTTCCTAATGGCCTTCATTGGGATACATTGTTCTTGGACTACATTTATTATATGCTTGAAAGTATCCCACATCCCATAAGCATTTTTACCTCTGAATTCTACATCCCAGTCTACAAAATTTAGCAAGCTTCGGAGTTTTACATAATCTCCCTTATGAAAATTTGGAACTTTTTCAGCATTCTCAGTTATTTTACCTTTCTCAATTCCCAAGTGAAAACGAATTATCTGATGGTCACTATTTCCCAATGCTTCCCCAACAGTCAATTCTTGAACTAAATGATCACTGTTAGAAAGTACTAAATCTAATATATTGTCTCCCCTCGTTGGCTCATTAACAAATTGATTCAAAAAATTATCCTCGAAGCATTCTATGAACCTGGCACTTGTTCTATCCCTACCTATCATATTTTCCCAGTCCACAGAGTTTAAGTTGAAGTCCCCAATAATAACTGCATCTGTTTCACATCCCTTACTTATTTCCCTTATCATTAGTTCATCCATATCATCAGTCTGCCCAGGTGGCCTGTAAAAAGCTCCCAAATGCACCATTCTATTTTTACTGAACCTAATATCCATCCAGTGACTCAACTCCATCCTGCTTTATTGAAGTATTTAAACTTGAAACAATGTTGTTTTTTATATAGATAATTATTCCTCCACCAATCCTACCTGTTCTTTGACTAATGTACATATTATAGCCCTGTAAATCAAATTCACTTATAGTGTCACTAAATTCTATTTCATTAACCCATGATTCAGTAACACATAATATATCTATATCCTCATTGCTAATATAACTAAATAGCTCATCCTTCTTGTTTCTAAGACTACGAGCATTTGTATAGAAACAATTTAACCCCCCTATCCCTGAAGCACGTCTTGAAACTTGAATGACCTCACCTCTATCGCCTTGGAACCTATTTCTGTTATCTGCCAAGTTTATTCTACTGTCAGTACTATAATGTCCTCTCATAATTCCCTGACCACTATTAGTATCTAGTTTCCCGCCCGCAAAGACCTAATAACACGATCATACTCCTCCCACAACACATCTACCCCCCTCCTACTCAAATGCAGTCCATCCATCGCATACATTTCTTTCATTCCAACAAACCTATCCCACACATCCACAAATATGACACCTTCCATCTCACACATCCTCCTCACATAATCATTCAGCCCAATCGCATGAGACATCCATTCTACCCCAACATCCATTCTTGGAAGCACACCTGTCACAACACCCTGTCATAACTTGTCCTAACACCCCCACAAACAGCCATCCCCCTTCCTCTGTGTTGCCCTACCGATTCGCAAAACTTATTGACCGCCCCTCGTATATATATATATATTAAAAATTGCATATTGGTACAATATTGAGCAAAAGTGTGAAATGGCTTGAAAAGGAAAATTCAAATTACACAAAAACTAGATGTGATATGCAAATTCTAAAGACAGATTTGTAATCAGTGCCTTAAAACTATCTAGAATCACCTATTTTCTGCTCTGTAACAAAAATCGTGTTACACAGTGTAATTTAAGAGTAAAAGTTCAAATCTTTTATTAGCCCATACCGTTATTGGGTGAACCTGCCAAATCCCAGGTAAATCGCTGCCTAATTAGCAGCGATTGCTGTAGCAAATTATCTTTGACATGTGAGCAATGGTCTACGTAAAATGGTAGCAAGGCAAATTTTACAATTTCGTGCAACATCGACAGGAAGGGAAAATTAATAGGAGCGTGCGGTAGATACAGTGGGGCATTATGTAGGGACGTATCTCATTAATGAAACGATCATTCACTCAAAGATGCGAGATTGGCACTTCTACAGTCAATCATGGAATTGATTCTAGAGAAATGCAAGAATAATCATGGATCTTAGGTGTGTCTCCCTCGGTTGTTAATACCATGACCGTCTCAGGCAGGGTATAAAACCCCCAATTGTCTGTCGGAGAATAATTATTTTACCTTTGCCTCAGTAAAATTTGATTTTAGACTGAGCCAGGCTGGCTCCGAGGAGCCTACCAGTTCATGAGTTCATTGGTCATCGCATTATACTCAGCAATTATGATGAAGCGAGTGAGAGGAAGTGTAAGGTGCAGACGTGCAACATTGCAAGCAGGTGCATCTGAAGAGAATTAAATGAAGTTCGTCTCGGGCCTCTTTCAACGGAATTGTAGACAAAAAGTTCTAACTTTTGGTTAGATTGAAGGTTCTAAATGTTTCGTACGGCGGGGGGGATGGGGGTAGAACTATTGGATATCATCTGAAAGCTAATTCCTCACAAGAGGGAATTAACTGTTCATAAACTTTAAACTGAGTGAGTTCGACAGTTCATACTCGAGTCCACGATGCCACAGAGAATTCTTTATTACTCCAGCTGTCTTTTTATTCTATCATCATCATATCTGAGCTGGTCCGCCTTTCTTCCTTTCCACACTACCCATAATAAGGCCGCTTGTGCCTGCCGTTACCGTTCCTGCTTTTATCACTGACAATAATTTAGTTATTTTATGATTGCCGTTTAGATTAACACCCCCTCAATTGTCATTTATATCTACACCCCCAATTGCTGTTTAGATTAATACCCCCTCAATTGTCATTTAGATCAACACCCCCAATTGCTGTTTAGATTAACACCCCCTCAATTGTCATTTATATCTACACCCCCAATTGCTGTTTAGATTAATACCCCCTCAATTGTCATTTAGATCAACACCCCCAATTGCTGTTTAGATTAATACCCCCTCAATTGTCATTTATATCTACACCCCCAATTGCTGTTTAGATTAATACCCCCTCAATTGTCATTTAGATCAACACCCCCAATTGCTGTTTAGATTAATACCCCCTCAATTGTCATTTATATCTACACCCCCAATTGCTGTTTAGATTAACACCCCCTCAATTGTCATTTATATCTACACCCCCAATTGCTGTTTAGATTAATACCCCCTCAATTGTCATTTAGATCAACACCCCCAATTGCTGTTTAGATTAATACCCCCTCAATTGTCATTTATATCTACACCCCCAATTGCTGTTTAGATTAATACCCCCTCAATTGTCATTTATATCTACACCCCCAATTGCTGTTTAGATTAATACCCCCTCAATTGTCAGTTATATCTACACCCCCAATTGCTGTTTAGATTAATACCCCCTCAATTGTCATTTAGATCAACACCCCCAATTGCTGTTTAGATTAATACCCCCTCAATTGTCATTTATATCTACACCCCCAATTGCTGTTTAAATTAATACCCCCTCAATTGTCATTTAGATCAACACCCCCAATTGCTGTTTAGATTAATACCCCCTCAATTGTCATTTAGATCAACACCCCCAATTGCTGTTTAGATTAATACCCCCTCAATTGTCATTTATATCTACACCCCCAATTGCTGTTTAGATTAATACCCCCTCAATTGTCATTTAGATCAACACCCCCAATTGCTGTTTAGATTAATACCCCCTCAATTGTCATTTAGATCAACACCCCCAATTGCTGTTTAGATTAATACCCCCTCAATTGTCATTTATA
Organism: Ceratothoa steindachneri; assembly: GCA_963969495.1. Lineage (NCBI taxonomy): Eukaryota > Metazoa > Arthropoda > Malacostraca > Isopoda > Cymothoidae > Ceratothoa > Ceratothoa steindachneri. Next base: position 9,583,034 of record OZ018324.1, read on the forward strand.
TCTACACCCCCAATTGCTGTTTAGATTAATACCCCCTCAATTGTCATTTAGATCAACACCCCCAATTGCTGTTTAGATTAATACCCCCTCAATTGTCATTTAGATCAACACCCCCAATTGCTGTTTAGATTAATACCCCCTCAATCGCTGTTTAGATTAACACTCCCAATTGCCGTTTGATTAACACCGCTCAATTGCTGTTTAGATCAAGACCCCCCCAATTGCTGTTTAGATTAATACCCCCTCAATTGTCATTTAGATCAACACCCCCAATTGCTGTTTAGATTAACACCCCCTCAATTGTCATTTAGATCAACACCCCCAATTGCTGTTTAGATTAATACCCCCTCAATTGTCATTTAGATCAACACCCCCAATTGCTGTTTAGATTAATACCCCCTCAATTGTCATTTATATCTACACCCCCAATTGCTGTTTAGATTAATACCCCCTCAATTGTCATTTAGATCAACACCCCCAATTGCTGTTTAGATTAATACCCCCTCAATTGTCATTTAGATCAACACCCCCAATTGCTGTTTAGATTAATACCCCCTCAATTGTCATTTAGATCAACACCCCCAATTGCTGTTTAGATTAATACCCCCTCAATTGTCATTTATATCTACACCCCCAATTGCTGTTTAGATTAATACCCCCTCAATTGTCATTTAGATCAACACCCCCAATTGCTGTTTAGATTAATACCCCCTCAATTGTCATTTAGATCAACACCCCCAATTGCTGTTTAGATTAATACCCCCTCAATTGTCATTTAGATCAACACCCCCAATTGCTGTTTAGATTAATACCCCCTCAATTGTCATTTATATCTACACCCCCAATTGCTGTTTAGATTAATACCCCCTCAATTGTCATTTAGATCAACACCCCCAATTGCTGTTTAGATTAATACCCCCTCAATTGTCATTTAGATCAACACCCCCAATTGCTGTTTAGATTAACACCTCCCCCAATTGCTTTTTAGATTAACACCTCCCCCAATGACTGTTTAGATTATTAGCCCAAATTGCAGTTTAGATTAACACCCCTCAATCGCTGTTTAGATTAACACTCCCAATTGCCGTTTGATTAACACCGCTCAATTGCTGTTTAGATCAAGACCCCCCCAATTGCTGTTTAAATTAATAACCCAAATTGCAGTTTAGATTAACACCCCTCAATCGCTGTTTAGATTAACACCCCCAATTGCTGTTTGATTAACACCTCCCCAATTGCTATGTAGATTAAAAAACCTAAATACTGTGTAAATTAAACCCCCCAATTGTATTTACATTACCCCCTTAATTGCTGTTAAGATTAACACCCCCTCAATTGACGTTTAGATTAAAACCCCCAAATTGCTGTTTAGATTAACACTGTTCAATTGCTGCTGTTTAGATTAACACCCTCAATTGCTGTTTAGATTAAAACTCCCAAATTGCTGTTTAGATTAACACTGCTCAATTGCTGCTGTTTAGATTAACACACCCAATTGCCGTTTAGATTACCCCCCCCCCCCCCCCATTCCTTTAATATCCCCAACGAACTTAAAAACAAACCCTTACTCGCTCCTAGCACCTCCACACATTCTCTCTTCCCCAAACTGCACTAATTTATGAACTGCTTCTCAAAAACTTTTAAAGAGATCCCGCGTTGGCGTTTGCCTCACCATTACCACTTTGTTACAAAGTAGGGTCGGTGTGCATCAACGCTGCCCCACATATAGAAGGACTGAAACCAAGGACACCCAAGGCGAATCTCCTGAACAGGGGTATGTAGGGGTAAACAGGTGTAACTAACGAAGGTATTTCTTAAGAAATTCAAGGATGAAGTGGGAGATAGGTGAAGGAAAATAAATGCATAAGTGCCTCCCCCCGCCTGGAAATTGATAAAGGCTAAATATGACAAAGATTGAAATATCAAAATTCATTAACACAGGATCGGGAGACCCTCTTATAAGGCTGCAGGAAAAAGTTCTTACAAAGAACGAAAGATCTTGAATGACAGAATATGCGATGAAAAAGATCCTAACAAAGATCTAGAGATCCACTCAAGGCTAGTTCAGGAAATATTGAACTCCTCTTAAGGGTCAAAAGACTTTAAATAATGGTAGTAGCTACCGTTCCGAGGCTAATGTTGTTGTTAATTGGTCCCCAGGAGCAGGTGACCTCTGCTCCCTCCCACCCCGAGGGAGAAAACCTTTGATCCTAGGGGCCTGTGTTTAGGCCCCCCCCCCCCCCCGCCCACGTTACCACGATTAAGTCGGGCCACGCCTTCTGTGAAACTGTCCTGAGGGGACAGATTAAAGTGGATGCAGGCTGTTGCATGCTGTGGGGACTTTATAGCATCCCCCCCCCCGCCCATCCTAACGGACCATGCAACAGGAAGTGGGAGTTCTCCGAGGCTAAGAGGTCCCAGAAGAACAAATGACAAGGGACAAGAAATGTGCCAGCATGGAGCCCCAAAGGAGGGGAGATTACAAACGGGGAGCCCCCGTGTTCACGTAGGACCCTTGTGCCACATGACGAGAAATTTTGCTGATTAGAGAAGGAAGACCCCAACCACTTACGACCACTACTTCAACTATGGCTCATAACCATCGATATAAATGTATCCACGTACCTCTCTCTACTTCGGAGGATGGAAGGTCTATAAAGTTCCCCAGCAAACATTTGCCTTCATGGCGACGAAAACAAGACAAGAAACCCGGTGTGAAATTGCTCCTGAGTTATCATCTTAAAGAATGATCGAGAGAACGCCTCTTAATGCTTATCTGCCTCATTGTCACCCATACCTCCTAACCCTAAGGGATTATCTCAAGAGATACCCCTTACTCGTGTACCCCGAGGTGTACCAGCAACGGACATCTGAAAACCAACTTTTAAATTCGTGTAGGGTGAGGAAGAAAGAATCACCCATGCATTCGTTTTAGCGATTGAGGGGGAGCTTTTATGTCGACATGTGGCAATGCCAATGGATGGGAAGGTGGGGTAGTAATAGGTAGATACGAATATAATCGGGAAACTCTTTACCCTCTTATATTCCTACTACATACTCCGGTTAGGTCTTTATTTAACCACTTGGAAGGTCCATTGGCGTGGCAACCAGCGCAGAGCCGTCTCACCCTGCCAGAGATTCATTCACAAGCCACGGAGCTCCAAGTACGCGCGCGACAACTCGTCTCCAAACACCTCAACCAATCGAGATTATTCTAGTCTTTTCACGGGATTCACACCTCACACTCTAGCACCTCCCAAGTAAATCTCTAGCTTCCCCTGATAAATCTAGTTCCATCGAAAGGAGACGAAATACTCTATCAAGAATACGACAAATGTTTGCCTAGGAAGAGAAATAAAGACACGGATTCCTATTAATGGAGATCAAAATGAAAATGAAAGGAATTCATGTTCTGTGATCCAAAAATTTCGGATAAGACCAAGGAATAGTTGGAAGAGAGAGAGAGAGCGCCAAAATCTCTTAGAGAAAAAAATAGAAGATTATTAAATACAGAAATTTAGATTTCTAAAGAGAGAGGATAAGTTTGACGCCACCCAATTTGTTGAAGAGAAGAGAGATAATACTGACTTTAAATTTTACTTGGATTCTAAAAACTGCAAGAGCCAGAAGTTGTCTTTCTTATTTTTGCTAAACATAATTTCTTAGGCAAGGAATTAAGTACAAAATTAAAAGATAAATAATAAGCCAAGCAAATTCATGATAACTCGGCAATTACTATCCTATATATCAATGGTTCTTAACCTGTGGCCGTCGGTAATTTCCAGGAGGTGGGGACAATCCCTTAGGGAAAAAACAGGAATCTCTCTAATTGTATCTGTTATCCTTTTAATGAAAACATGGGCTAATATTGAGAAGATTACGAATGTTATTTTGATGCAAGAGGGTGCGTGGAGCTAAGAAGCAATTTCTAGACGGGGCATAGTAGTAAAAAAAGTTAAGAATCACAGTTTTAGAGCAATTGCAATTATCAAATCTTTTGAAGCAGTAAAACAGAGTTCACAGCATTACTGCAACAAGGGTAGACAGCACCTAAAGTATGCAACAATCTTTGCAAATGCACTATGAAGGACCAACGCCGGAAGCGAGGAATAACTCTTGTAGGATATTGTCCTAAGATGAACATGGAGTACAAGCTAATTGGTGGTGCGAGGGGGGAGGGAAAATTCCAGGGACAAATGGGCTCACCTGAAATCTTTGGCTTGTGCTGCAATAACCTTCATTTTAGGGAGAAAAACTAGGGCCAAGATCAGTGTGGCGAGGATGATGCAAGCACCGCACGTTGTTGGAGGTTCCAGACAAGGGGGGGAGAAGTAGCTCACGACGGCCCACACCAACACAACGGGGAAAGAGACTCCGGAAGAAAGCAGCAACCAGCGACCCTTATAAAAGAGACAGGCGTGTGTAGCGAGTGGCACGCCAGACGAGAGGATGAGTAAACACAGGGTGCGCGAGGGGAAAATTCCATCTTCCGTCGTGACACTCAGGTGGGGGTGCGTTCGATCATCGTCAGCCTGCGACAGATCCTGATCCCTCCAACACACACCGAAAATCTTTAAGAAACCACCCCACAAATCGCCCTTCCAATGATAACATCCCCGAGGGAGGGACGCAGGGTGAACCACCACTTGGAGACTTACCTACGTTGCGGACCGTGATTAGGCTCAGGAAAGTTGCACTCTTTCCTTCTCCCTAGCGACTCAAGTAGTCTCCTCTTAAGACTACTCGAGTTATCTACCTTACACCTATTTTGACTGGGCTTAACAAAATGGAAACATCACTTACTAACTGAGCGAAGTTAATTCACATTGAGAATAGTTAGGTGTGGGATGGGTATCAGAGATGAGTCCGGCTGACACTACAACAGCTGCCATATCCTGTAGAGTTGAGGGTCGGATCCCACGTTAATCAGCAGGCACGCACGGAGATGGGTATCTAATTGTTACAATCGGTGGTAAAACGGCCAAAATGGTTGCAATCAGTGGAAACAACTAGCCAAAAAACAAACTATACATTTTCACTTTTCAAACTTCCTCATTATATTTACGAACATCTATTCCCCAAATTTATGGCCTAAATTCATCGTTGGTTACCGACTAATTAACTAGAAATCTAACACAGCAGCTCGTAATTAGAGTCGCCCCTTCAACCTTTAGATAGCCATACTTCGCCATGATTGCGGTGGATTCGCCGATTTGCAAAGCCGATAACGACGCCGAACAGGAGGAGGAGGAGGAGATAGTGTTTGGCCACGAGAGCGGCGATCTTCTCTCGTTTGCAGTGGCGCATCCCGCTCGCGTCCAGCTCCACCATGGGAGAGGAGAGTTCGAAGTATCCTTGGTGTCCAATTTGCGTCAGAGCCGCTTCCACGCCGACCATGAAGATCAGACTGATACACAGGTTCGCCTGTGCTACCTAGGGTAAGGAGGGTTGGAACCAAATGAGATTATTCTCGTAGCAAGAAAGTATGTGATTATTCTTAAGGCATTATAAATTGAGATTGCTTTGAAGACACCCAATTGTATGAGCAACAATGCTAAAGGATAAGTAGATTAAAGGCAAATTCAGACTATCTGCCAGTGTCAATGGAAACAAAAAGCCAGGAATCGTTGTAATACTTCCGCAAAGAGGAGAGTAGAAACAACTCCAAAGTAAGAGGACCAAAAGGAGTGAGAACAGACTACTTCACAAGAAACCATCTAACCTATAAAATCTAAAGGCCTCTTGTAATACTCCCCCCCAAAAACAGACACAAAAAGACATCTAACGAGGGAATCAGGATGGGAAGATACACTACTCTTGCTTCTTTACATCAAACGTTACCTCTCCTCCCAGTCCAACAAGGACGAGAGCCCTCAGCTGCATTCCCTTAACAAGCAGGACGCTGAAGCAGAGTGCCAATGCCATGTTGGGGAGCCACGTTCGGAGTCGGCAGGTGACGGAAGAGGGTGGCAAAATGTATACGATGCAGGAGGCGTACACGAAGATCACACCCAGCAGCAGAAGAGCTCCCAGGAACTGCGTCAGGAAGAAAATAATGGTTAAAATGCGGTTGTCTCAGTGTCACTCACGGAAGGTATTATATATATATATATATATATATATATATATATATATATATATATATATATATATATATATATATATATATATATATATATATATATTTTAGGAGCCTATCTGGCGATTGCCTACTTGGGCATAAGTTGCCGTACTCATCACAGCCTACTACTAGTCTATATTAAAAAACCGATAACAAGTAAATAACAATTAACAAGGATAAGAAGATCATAGACTAAAACCAAAAAGCTAACAAGAAAGCGCGCTCTAGCGTCGGGGGTAGGCCCGCATCTCCCCGGCGCAGGAGCATGCAACCCACACTAAACAGTCAAATAAAGTGGAGGAGGCTAGACTCCTCCAAAAAAGTCGTATAGTCCGGAAGTCGGTGTGCACGAACCAGTCCCGAGTACATGGGACAAGGGGGAGCGACCCCGATCGTCCCGGGACCAGGACAGGTAACGTACGCGAAGATGACCCAGGCTGTGACATTATACAAGAATGTGCCGAACAGTCTGAGGGACAACGCAGCCTCACTTTAAGGCGATGGCGAGCGACACAAAGCAACCTGAAGCCGTCAAGGCATTGGGGAGTAGGTTCATGGGAACAGTCGCGGCGCAATGGCACGCCACTTTAAGTTCCCTTCGACCGTCTCCCATCTTCTTTGCCAAGCAGTCCGAAGAGCTGCCCGTATTCCTGCCATGTAGTCGGTGTGAGGAAGAGCGAAACGCTGGTCCGGTCGCAGAGTCCTCACGGACTCTTTGGCACCCTCATCGGCGCACTTATTCCCCACAATTCCTACATGTCCAGGAACCCAGCAGAAGATAATCTCGACATCTGCCCGGCTCGCCAAACCGTGGCGTTACGGATATCGCCGGCCTCGTATTCAGCCCTCGCAGAGCGGGCTATTGCGTGGGGTGATGAGCATCTGCATCCCGTGAATTACAAAGGGTCACCCCGTGCCCAATGATGAGTCCCTCAAAAAAATTATTCTCTCCCTTCACCATCCACCCTACCATCACCGGAGCCGCCTTCGGGCAGCTCCAGTGAAAAAATGGAGGTTCTCCCCTGTGCGCTCTCAGGAGGCCCTCCAAATTTATGTTCCCGGAGAGGAGTCTTACCCTTCTCTTTTGTCCTAGGGGTGCAGGGGACTCCACCCCACCCCTTTCTCTGTCACTTTTCCAGCGGCAGGCCCCTCCTTTACTTTCCAATGGGACTGCCAAGAAAGCAGGCAGGCGGCCCATAATTGACCGCTCCCGGTTGGGGCGACTCGATAGGGCTAACCCCACTAGGAAAGCAAAGGACGCCAGAGCCCGTCGGCTCTTGCCCCTTAATGTCCTGCAGGTGTGCACGACAAGTTTGCAGGGGGGTCAGTGTACCTGCCCCCCTCCCTTTCTCGACGGATGCCGGTTCGCCGCCATTAGAAGATTAAAAAAAAAAACTCGAATGGGATATGGGATATGTCTTAGGGGGATATAGACACAGGGAGGCCCCCTTGAGATGGACTTGGTCTCTGAGGTTTCCCAGCCTGAGATGATAGGACCTTCCATGGGGTCAAACCTGGTCTAGGTACCAATCACAGAACCCTAAGTTAGCCCTTGTGCAAGGACCAGGGATCTCCTCCCCCGGCTAGTGCATCTATAACAGCCAAGACCTTCTCCATTTCAGAGAAGGATCTTGCTGATCACGTCCATCTGGCCTAGGGGCTCCTACCGGCGGAGCAGAGAAGCGGGTTCAATCCCCGCCTTCCTCCCACCCAAAATCAGGCTGTGCATCCGGAGATCACAAAAATAGATCGAGACAGGAAAATGAGGCGGTTCTCGGGCAGTGATGAGTAATCGAGTAGTCTCTTCAGAGGTGGTGTCTACCGTTCAGATCTCTGAGCAAGAGAAAGCGACTCAGCAACCGTTCCATGATGCGGCGGAAGTCACCCCGCGTCGAAGTCAGCTGACAGTGGAATGTACGCGGAAATAACAGTATACCTCCTATCCAGGTGCAGCTGCACAGCTACTGCCTGAAAGGAGGCATCTAAAGCGAAGAGAAGAACGGAGATATCATGCTGGGTGTAAATGGCGCATCCACCTGCGCGGCCCCCATCCCGTGGTGTTGGGGTCGCAAAACCCTTATAGCTCTGGAGGGTGGGCAGGGGGCACGCGCCCAGCATGGTCTCCTGCAAAAAGATAGCTAACGGGAAACGGGATGAGACGAGCATTTGCAGCTCCTCCCAGTTGGCCCGGAGTGTGGCAATTCCATTGAAGGAATATGCCCTACAAGCCTAGCTCGGAGATGCGGGGTCCCTCTTCGAAGAGAAAACCCTCACGGCAATGGCCGTACGCTTCCTGGAGGCAGAACTCCGGGCGCTGTTGGCTGGACAATGCGCCAAAGGCGCTGTCGCCTTCGTGGAATTATTGGGGGAGGTTGGGCTCGCCATGCGAGTCTTTTTGTCCTTCCGCCTCGAAACCTTAGAGGGACGTTGCGGCTTCGGAGGCGGGGCTCCCTCTTTTGGAGGATCCACCGTTTCCGAGCCACCCAACCTACAACTGAGTGTGGGCGAAGGAGCCAAAGCTCCTTTAGTGCTGTCCTCCTTTCCGGGTTCAGCTTTAGGAACCTCGGAAGATGGCATCACGACCGTCTTCAGGGGTGTTGCCTCCTGTGGAAGCGTGCGGCCGTTTCGCTTTACGGGAAACGGCCACGCTAGAAACTCGTCTATGCTAATTACGTTCTTTATTTTTTCTCCGCCCATTTTCCTAAACCCCTCTATCTACAGCCTCATTTGTGAGCGCTGTTGGATTGGTCTGAAGAATAGCAGGGACGCGACCTTGCATACTAAGTAAGCGGATAAAAACGATGAACTGACTGAGATTGCGAAAAAGTTTAAGGAGGACAAAAGTGGATAAAATGTATGCACTTATGTAGTAAAAAAAAGATTAAACGCGGACAAAAGCGGATAAAATTAAAGAACTGAAGTGATAAAGATTAAAGAGGCCGGAAGCGGATATAATGGAACTTACTTGCCGGACCCCTACACTTCTCTTCTGAGAGTTGGCGTCCCTTAGGAAGGACACCACGTTCTGTCCGTGGGACCCGGGATCCCTAAGAGATGAGATAGTGTGTGTAGTGCGTGCTTGGGTGAGGCTTGGGCGATCTATGAGTAAGTGTTTGATGTTGTATGGGCTTTGGTTGCATCTGGTGCATGATGGTGTATAGTGGAGTGGCCTAACCTGAGTGAGATAGGATTACTCTGTGTTCTGTGTAGTGATTTCTCTGATTGCTTTATTAAGGGAGGGGGGGGGATTTAAGATGTTGTGGTGATGTGTTAAAGTGTCTTTGGGTGAAAGTAGTGTTGTAGTAGTTTGGTTGTCCGCCTCCCCTCCCCTATGTCTAATCTTTTTTCTTCTTTTGCAGAATGTGTGTGTGTGTGGATCGTGTGATCACCGTCTTTGCTTTGTGTGGGGGGACTCGATGGATCTCTATCGTGCTCCCCCATTCATCTCCTGTTTTCTTTTTAGGCGGATTCTTTCAGCAAATATTGTTAGTTTAATAGTTTGGAAGTCATTAGTTGTGACTGAAGAAGGAAGAACCGCCTGGACGGAGGATAGGTGAGTGAAGATTGTGTGAGAGTGGATATGGTTGAATGAGTAAGCAGTAAAGATGTTTGAGTGTGGCAGTGAATAGGTGACTGAATGTGCCTTCTCTTTTCCAGTTCCGTGGTACCGATTGTCGCCGACATCTGGCTTTCAGAGACGGCTGAAGCCAATCCTGACCCTCGCAAGTGTGCCTACCTTTTGGGGCAATTTTCTAACGTGTGGACCTTGGCCAGCACCTTCCAGTCTCCAGGGAGTGGTTGAAGCAGCATCCAACCGACTGTGACCCAGCAGTTGGTACCAACAAGCGTCCCAGCAACCCAAAATCCTCGGCTTTGCCGAGTCCTGGACCCCTCAGAATCCCGCAGAAAGTGATCCACCTCCCACTTTCTCCAATACGTCTCACTCGATTAGATAGTTAAGGGTGCACCCATCTTTCGCGATATCTTGGTTCTAATATTCGTTGCGTGGCCAAGATCTTATTGTAAGGCCTTTTGTGTAAATATACATGTGTTTGTTGGCCAAGGTATTATTGTGAGGCCAACTATATATATTTTTTTTGTGTGTTTAGAAATTGTAAATATTTTGGTGATTGGTTGAATTTGCATTTTTATTATTTACTGGGGTTGTGGTTGATCGCCATTATTCATTGGTTTTTAATAAATTTAGAAAATACTCTCTCTCCTCAATACACTCTCCTTGAACCACCGAGCGGACCCTGTCAGGGCGGCGGGAACTTTTGGCTGGGGTCTCGCGATCCCGCCGCCACATATTTTTGGCGCCCGAATAGGGACTGCCCGGTGGTTTGAGGAAGGAGAGGAGTGAGAGCCTGTGTCTTTTGTCCCTAATGGAGGAGGAACAGATTGGGACCATGGAGTTGGAGATGAGAAGACTAAATGAGTTAGTGCGGCAGAAAGACAGAGAAAATGCGCATTTGAGAGAAGAGAATGATAGTTTGAAAAGGAAAATGAGGGAGATGGAAGTGAAAATGGAAGAGAGGATTAAAGACAGTGAGGTGCGAATGGAGGAAAGATTGATGCGAATGCTGAATGAAAAAATGGGAGAATCAGGTGCAATTGGTGGGGGTGTGGCCTCGACTCCACTTGGAATTGACATGACTGATAAAAAGGGATTGACAGGCATAAAGGAACCCCTGCAAATGACTAGGCATCGAAAAAAGAAGACCCCAAAGACTAGATGCCCAGACCGACAGGAAAGGACCCGACTGGCTAGTATTGACTCCTTATATTTCAGCTCGAATGAAGGCATGAGTGAAAGTGGAGATGGTGAAATTAGTATGCTGGAGATTCTTGTATCTGGGTGGTGGACAGGAATAGGAGAAAATCTTCCTTAAGGGTCGTTTTTCAAGAGAGAATTTTGAGGCCTCCTCTGGGGGCACGGTGGGTGCGCTTACCTGTGGCCCCGTGATGGTACCATCGCAGTACTTGACAGAAACGTACACACCGATGTAAAGGGCGGAGAATATCCCGATGCACGATATGACAAGAACTGACAGGGCCCAGGTCCTGCTGATGTAGTCCTGGAATCAAAGCAAAAGTTGGACAATGGAGGCTCTCCCCTCAACACATAGTTCTAGAGGGGAGAGGATCCTAACACAGAGCCAAATCCAAATAGGGATTGGCGTAATGGTATATTTACTTAAAACTAATACGCGAAAACCAACGAGTGTATCTCCGCCTGAAATTTTGTAAGCAGAAATGTGCAAAAATAGTGAACATAGAGGAAGTGAAAATATGTGGGAAAGAAATGGCAGCAGATTCGCCTACAGGTATTGTGGTTAGGGTATGTACAGATGTTCGAGATAAATTTGATGGTTTGTATAACCCTTGCAATAGAGCAGACAAAATTAAATGTAAAAAAGAAATCCATTAGATTATGGCTGTGATACAACAGTTTACTTAGCTCCCACCACGGCCCCAAGACTACTCCGGAACCTGACGCATGCGTTCCTTACTGCGTCCCTGGGAAGATCTTCGAACACCTTGATCTTGGCCATCAGCTCGGCCTTGGTGTTGTAGGCAGAGCGCTTAGTGTCTTTCTCAACCACCCACACATATTTGGGAATACAATCTAGGGAATTAGGGGACCAGAAAGTGGAAAAATTCTCCCACAGCACCTTCTGAGTCTTTCCAGAGGTAGGACACGGAGCCGAATCTTACTGCCACATTATCACTTTCCACTAGCAAACCCTTTCCCTTCTGAATTGAGCCTAAGACCCTGCTCAAGGATATGGGACATCATAGCGTCACCCTCACTTTAGACAAACCCACAGACCAACACAGTTTGGCGGAACTTTGTCTTCATGATACATGGAACGTCGCGTGGATTATTGGTAAACTACCAGTTGTTCTTGGTGTAGTGCAACTGGTCATGGTAGAAAGTTCTTTTCATCTGAGAAGAACCAGATCGTCCCCTGCTCAAAAATGCTTCAGATTGTTCAGGAGCTTCTGTGCCTTCGCCAAGCGCTTCTCGTTGGCCTTGGCTATCAGAATTTGTCCTTTGCGCCTCTTGTATGAGTGGTAGCGAAGGTCCTCATTCAGGGACAGCTTCATGGTGGCGACCTCAACACCCATTTCTGACGCCAAAACCCGAATTCCCTTTCTCGGGTCTTTCATGCATCATATTTTCCTGCAGTTGCTGGATAAATTCTGCCGTGTGGACGCCGTCAGAACGCCTGCTGTGATCCTTCTTGCTAGCCACGGCTTCGTAGACTCCGTTGCAGTTGCCCATGTCACGTCTTACAGCCTTTACAGTGTTCATAAGGCATCGAGCACCAGCTATGATGATACCAGGTGCGAACCATCATGACGCAGGTAACTTCTCCAATATTCAGATGAATTCCAGTCCTCCATGTGAGGTAACCTTTTCTCAGCTAAAACTTTAATCTGTATGATAGCCACACCGTTGACTGTTCACCGATATGTCAACATGTTCCAAATGACAGCTGCAGCATGGTTGCCCATTCTTCACCCGACACCCCCACCCGGGGAGGACCTAAGAACCTCTTTCACTCTTTTTTGAATCTGTAGAGATGTGGGAAAACAGTGAAGAAAGAGAAAATAATAAAAAAAACGAATGAAGAATCATTGTAGTAGTTTAGTTGTCCGCCTCCCCTCCCCTATGTCTAATCCCTTTCTTCTTTTTTCAGAATGTGTGTGTGGATCGCGTGATCACCGTCTTTGCTTTGTGTGGGGGGACTCGATAGACCTCTATCGTGCTCCCCCATTCATCTCTATTTTACTTTTAGGCGGATTTTTTCAGCTAATAATATTTTTGTTGAGTAATAGTTTGGAAGTCATTAGTTGTTACTGAAGAAGGAAGAGCCGCCTGGACGGAAAATAGGCGAGTGAAAATTGTGTGAGAGTGGGTATGATTGAATGTGTTAGGAGTAAATATGTTTGAGTGTGGCAGTGAATCAGTGACTGAATGTGCCTTCTCTTTTCCAGTTCTGTGATACCGATCGTCGGCGACGGCTGAAGCCAATCTTGAACCTCGTGTGGCAGTAAGGAGACGGTTTTCGAAGCGTGAGTCTCGAGACTGACTCCAAGTCACCTACGCATCGATTGGAGCCAGAGCCCTCCCACTTTCCGCTTTGACTGGAACCACCACTTCCCCGTCCTTGAGTGCGGATCATTTCGCCCTGGTTGGAGCTAGACTCCCAGTCCCTTAAGAAAAAGGAACCTACTTTCCCTCAAGAAAGCGGGCCCCCCCTCCCTCCCATACCGGTAATAGCGTTCCCGGATCGGATAAAAGTTGGACAGACTCACATGTTTGTGAAGCCCTAAACATTTCCTTTTGCAATTGCGATTGTTGGCCAATAAATTGTAAGGCCACGTATAGTGTGTACATAATTATATTAATTTCGAGTAGGTTATAAGGTATATTTATTTTAAAGGTTTTGGGGCTGTGATTTTGGTATAACTTGGGTTATTTATTGGTTTTTAATAAATTTAGAAAATACTCTCTCTCCTCAATACACTCTCGTTGAACAACCGAGCGGACCTTGTTGGGGCGGCGGGAAGAGTTGGTTAGGAAGATGCAAATACGCCGCCACATCGTGATTTAAGATCAAACCTCATTAACGTAGGGGTCGGGACGGGGCCCACTTGAACAAGTTTGTAGTGAGACTGCATGGCCTCAACTGTTTTAAATGGCATGAGAAAGTGGTGAAATCAGGGAAGGTAAAATGGTGGGAAGTTCCATTTTTTTTTATGTTCTCTTCTGGCGAGGGAAGAGGCCGAAATTAAAAAAAAGAAGGAATTATCGCTTTGTCAAGTCAATAGAAACCTAATCGATAAACAAACAATAATTGTAAAAAGCAAAACAAAGAAAGTAGAAAAAACAAAAAAAAATCCGGCAAAAACAAACAATATATACACATACATACACACACATACATACATACATATACATATATACATACATATACATATATATACAATATACATACATATACATATACACATACATATATATACATACATATACATACACATACATATACATACACACACACATACACATACATACATATACATATACATACTAACAATTTAAATAATTAAATACGAAGAGGGCGTGAGTGTGTCTGATTCGAAGTCGACACAAAAAGGGAACCCGCTACATCCAGGCTAGCCACAGAAGGAGACTACTTGTAGACCGAAAAACAGGCGGGGGGAAGGGGTCCCTAATTTGCCATTTTCTCGGGGTCCCGCATTTATTGGCAAGTGGGGAGGAGTGTATATTCCAAGGATTTACTGCCCCAAGTAGTTTCCTCTTTACCACTTCCTCTCTAAACCTCGATTCTAAGACTTCTGACGGAGATGGTTTTCATCCCCCTCTCCCTTCCCACCCATCCACCCCTCTCGGCTCCAGCATTTGTCTTATTTTGAGGATAGGGTGGGCAGTATGGGCAACATTGCTGCATATGACATCTGGAGATATGCGGCTATACATCTCCCACCAACTTCACCACTTTCCTTTGCCGATCTATGCCCTCGTTGATACTTTGCTGCCACATTCAGTAAAAACCTCCCCCTCCGCTATTGTACTAACTACCCCCCCCCCCGCTCATAGACTCTTCCATTATCCCCCACCCTATCATCGAGAGCCCGATTCTCCCCCCACTCCTATTGGCAAAAGTCTCCTTGTTGATTTTCGTTAACTGCTTTCCCACAAAATGGTGGTCGGTGTGCATAAATGCCACGCATAAACGTGGGTCACCCATCATCAACCCCCCCCCAACTCTCCTTCCATAGCGATGGGCTGTGGCATCCCTCCCCCTCAATAATAATAATAACCTCTATTCACAGGGGGCCGCTTCCCTTGCCTCTTCTCAGGTCTTTGAAACTCCTTTTCCTGGTCACGCCCCTCCCCCCTATTCCCGGGTCGTTTGACCCCCTTCCCCTCCATTTTGCTAACCCACTTACCCCTACCCCTTTACCTGGTGGGTCATCAGAATCTCCTTGATTATGCCCTCATCGTTAGGGTACTCTTGGATCTGGAGGTAATCGACCGCGGGGTTGCGCCCTTCCTTGGACAAATCCGACGAAGCGGAGTAGATCTTCGCACCGTCCTCATCAGGCGCCACGTACTGGAAATAGCCATCGTGGGAAGTTCGTTCGCTGCCCATGGGCATCTTCGAACCCGGAAAGGGGCGGGTCCAAATCACACCAGTATCCTCTTGGAATTTCCCCACCTGAAACAGTTGGCAACATGACCCGGAGGTACGAACGGAGGAGTCGGGAGGGGATAAAGAAAGGAAGGAGAGAGTAGAAAAAATCTGAATACCAAGACTACTAAAAAGCCACGGACCACAGCGGAAAGGTTCTTTAGGTTATAAGTAAACAGAACCGCCCCCCCCCCCATCAAAATGTAAATAACATGTAAAACAACAAGGGTATTTTTAGCACCCATCTGGCGACTGCCTACAAATAATAATAATATGTACTTATTTAATTAATTAAAAGCCTAATAATTGGCTGTTAAAATATAAAATGAGTCGCGCACCAAACTTAAAACTAAAAACACAACCAAACAAAACTTAAAAACAACAAACAAAGCACAAAGGAGCACACTTTGGCTCCTCCTCCAAAAAGTCAGATAGTCCGCAAGTCTGTGTACAAGAACCAATCCCGAGTACAAGGGACAAGGGGTAGCGACCTCATTAATCCCGGTACCAGGACATATAATGTGCACGAAGATCACCCAGACTGAGACATTTAACAAGAGTGTGCCGAACAGTCTGGGGGACAACGCAATCGTTATAATAAGGCGCAGGCGAGCGCTCCATCAGATGATGGTGCGTCCCGCGAGTGTGTCCAATTCGGAGACGATAGAAAGCAAGCTGAAACCGTGGGAACAGGGAACAGTCGCAGCGCAATGGCACGCAACTCTGTTACCCTAAGCGATCTCTCAAGCAGCCCCGACGACTACCCTGATTCCTGCCATCTAGGCGGTGAGAGGAAGAGCTAAACTCTGGTCTGGTCGCTTAGTCCTCGCGGATATTTTGGCCCGCTCATTTCACACAATTCCTAAATTACTAGGAACTTAGCACAAAATAATCTCGACACCCATCCAACTACGGCGACCTTGTCGTCACTGATACCGTGAAACAGAAGATTGGAGATTCCAATCGCTCGGGAACACTCAGGTCAGGGAGCTATGTGACTGGTTAGAGATCACAATCCCCTCCCTGAACCGAGCACAACGCGTTATCTCGCGTACTGAGCGGTGTATTGCAACCAAATCGGACGTGAAGGCATACGCAGCGGCTGGTAGAGCGCCTCAGTGACCTCAAACAGGAAATGAGGAAATACAGCTTGGAATCCGAACCCTCTTAAGACTTGAAACCATCAGTATGCAGCGTGGCACGAAGTGTGCTCCAAAAAGGCCGAACGCAATACTCAGGGCGCTGTGGAAGCTTTGGGAGCAGAGGCGTGGCGGCAAATAGCCAAACGTTGTACTCTGCAGGGTGGCGTCCTGGGCAGACCCAGAGGCACCAACGGCCAGAGATCTACACCGAGCTCTCTTAAAGAGTTTCCTCAACCTGGCGTGCGTTTCTCGGCCGCATAGGCACCATAGAGGTCGGCTGCGGATTCAGTGAGAGCCGTTGGCAACTGAGGGAATTGCAGACTCGCGCGTACAAGCGCATAATGCATTGTGCACGGCGCAGAGCGAGTGGCATCTCCTCGGTATCGACAAGTGGCAATCAATGGCGTGCGTGAGGAAGGCACCTGTCGTCAGGCGGAGACCGGTGTGTTGGGTCGAGTTCACCTTCCGCAATACACGCTCGGCTGCGGATGCATAAAACTCGCATTCTTAGTCAAGCATCGAGGGAACAAAGGATGGGGCGCAAGAAAAACTCTCATATGAGGTGGGACACTTTCGGGAGCATTTCCATCTCTGGAATTGATTCAAATGCCCCCCCCCCCTAGCCCCAAGGTGACGGGGATCAATATCTGAGATTCACTGAGCCTATGGACTGTAACAAACGTCATTGGGGCCGGCGAGCCGACCTCTATCTTGAAAGAAATGGGGCATGCACGCCGGCTCCAAGTTTAGGGCAAGTCTGTAGTACGCTTGTGGGCACGGCCTTCCTGGCTGGCGACTGTGAAAGGGAAGGATGGGCCTCCGCTGGTCCAGAAGTGGAGTCGTTCAAGGGCGGCTCCAAGCAAAAGGGTGAGAGGAAAGCACAGGGGGCCCACCTTCACTTCAGTTGGGGAGCTACCCTAGGGTGGCTCCTAAAATGGCCTCTTTACCAATGGGGCGTGATCAGAGTGGAGCCCTTCTCCCAGTCCAAGATGTGTCGTCACCATCCTGCCCAACCCAACATAATGGGTGGGAGAGGTTTTGTCAATGAGGATATAATCGCTCATTGCCGTTGTTATATTCAATACCCTTGCCTGCGGGAGCCCTAATGACCCCAAGGGATCGACTTAGTAGGGTCTCTCTTTCCCCGGCCGATTCCGCTAAGACGAGTAGTATCTGCCTTCCCCGTCACTCCTTAGGGATCCAGCTTAGGACTGGACTCTGATAGGTCTAGATTACTACGCTCGAAATCTAATAGTAGATGCAGTAAAGAGCTAATAAAAAAGCAGTATGAGAAGGGACTAATGAAAGGGGTAAAGAAAGGAATACTCGCAGTGAAAAGTGTGCATAAAGGGAACGGAAGAATGCACGATCTGCCCCGGGCATTGATCAAGGGCGGAAGTCTACTCGGTAAAACAGGCATTCGTTCGGGGGGTCGTGCAGCCCCTACCGGTTGGACCTGAAACCAACAAAGCAGTCAAGCCCACTCGCTAAGAGCTGTAGCCGTAGGGGGATAATTAGGTGCAGGGAGGGGGGGTATTAGACCCCCTCAAAATGATCTCCCCATTATTCGCGTCCCTACGCTCGGGAGCATTCAAGCATGGCCTCTCAACCTGCAGGCGTTAAAAGGCCTTATTTATAGAGGTTCCAAAGGCGGTGTCTTCTGACATGGCATGAGATCGCTGGTCAGGTCCCTAAACCTTGATAGGAGAAATAAGGAGAGGGGGAGGAGGGAGCGTAGCGATACGAACCAGCACGCACATACTCGGGGAGCTTGTCGCAGTCGAAAGTGACTAAGACTGTAGGGGTGGGTCTAGAGGCCCATCCCTGTTTTCTCTTCACACGTTCAACCTTGACAGCTCCATGGTCGGCCAGCTCTAAGGTGATGTCATCTATGGAGTAGTCCAAGAGTTCCCTCGCATAAACCAATCCTTTCACGAAGTTCATGGTAGAGTGCGGCGTAACTCTCACCGGCGTGCCATCAAGTGTCCGAAGGGCACTAATAATGGGGGCCTCGAAGGGATTCGAAGCATTTGCCTGAAGGCTCCCGTCCGAGAAACGGGTCACCTTCGGCTCTCTACAAATCACGTTAGCTAGAGCTCTCTTCTGATGGATCATGTTGCCATCAGTGGAACGAATAACGAGGAATGGTTTGAAGCCAGCGGGCTCGAAAACGCCAGGTAACCTTTGAATGAGGGGCCCGACGTAATCGAGCCTCTACTCGGCGCACTTGCACTTTTGGCCTTGGGCAGAGACTCCTCGCTCGGGAAAGCACCGGGGCTGGGGGTGTGTATCTTCGCTTGGTCGATTGCCGAAACGGCAGCGGACTCGTCCATCTCCGTGGCTGCCGCATAGGGAGAGGAGCCCTTAGTATTTTTAGTCTTGTTCCTCTTTCTTTTCTTTTTAGGAGAAGAGGGTGGGGAATGAAGCCGCTTTTCTTCTCCGCCGGGAGGAGCCCCTAGGCCAGATGGACCGGCCTCGGCCAGATCCTTTTCTGAAATGGATGACTTGGCTGTTACAGGGTCACCAGTAGGAGGCGGAAATCCCTCCTCTCCTTGTGAGGCTTCGGGGACCCGAGCCGTCTGAAGAGGAGCTTGGATTAGGGCGGACTCGGGTTCTGTGCTTGGCCTTGAGCCCAGGTTTGACCCCATGGAAGATCCTACCGTCTGGGACGGGGTCACCTCAGGGACCATGTCCATCTTAGGGGGGCATTATGTGCTTCCCCCCATAAGACTTCACGGATCCCATTCGAGGAGCATTTTGTCTTGTCATCTTGTGCCGGCGAGCCGACATCCATCGGGAAAGAGAAGGGGACGCGTACAGTGATCCCCTGTAAACTTTCTATTCGCGCTAGCAGGAGTTTAGAGGACACGGGCCGACGGGCCCGTCATCTCTCGTCCCCCTAAGGGGGTTGGCCCTATGGAGTCGCTCCCACCCGCAGCGGTCAATTATGAGCCGCTGGCGTGCTTTCTTGGCAGTCCTCTGGGAAAGTAAAGTGGGGACTGCCGCTAGTAAGAGGGAGTCACCCATGGGCGACTCCCAAGAAAGGAGTGAGGGGGGAGTCCCCTGCACCCGTAGTTATGAGAGAGGATAAGCCTTACCTCTGGTAAAAGATGGAGGGTTCCCTGAGAAAGTACAGAGGGGGAAACCTCCTTTTCTATTGTGGAGCTACCCGAGGGCGGCTCCGATGGTGGCGAAGGGGCAGGTTTTTTTTAGATTTCTATCAATGGGCATGGTGACCCTATTAGTGACAGGACATGCATACGCTAATCATCCCCCGCAGTAGCCCGCTCTGCTAGGGGTGAATACGGGGCCGGCAGAACCATCTGCCGCCATTTGAGGCCACTCTTCCCACTTAGTGGCATGGCAGCCTATCAGCATGGCGGCTCGCCCTTGGGGTCGGCGTAAAATCGATAGAGATTGAAAGGAGAAAGAGGGGATGCGAGGAAGGTGTGGGTGGGGAAGAAGCAAGTTGTTAAAAAACCACCGCCCCAAACCTAAGCTCAGGGTTGAGGGGGGCATTGTCTCCTCCCTGCACAACCCCGATCCTGGATAGGTGTGTGAAAGGAAGCTGGTCAGCATCTATCGTGTGAAATTAGAGGCTGGCCAGAGAAAGTCGTGGGAGAGGTTGTATGGAAAGTGAGGAAGAAGTGTAAGAAGACAGGGTGTTAGAAAGAGAAGAGGCTAATCTGGGGTCGGACGGAGCGCTGAGTCCCGTCAGCACGGCGGCCAGGAAAGCAAATCACCGTGCCCATTACGGGGCCGGGCATGGTTAAGAAGGTAAAAGGGCATATGACAGTGCATGTAATGGACGAAGATTGTTGGGGCATTCGCTCAAAAGGAAGATTGCAAGAAAGTGTATGCGAGAAAGGGCTATGTCACATGTCTGAGAGAATCTTATGTTATCATATGGTTTCTTATTTATTAATGCCACCGTCCCTTTCATTAGGACGGGGTCTCTCAACCAGATAGTGAAACCAACATAAAGATCAAAATGACGACCACTCATAAGCCCGAGGATAAGAAATCGGTCTTCGTAGAGAGGGACAGGAGGATCGGCGTTACTGTTTTGCCACCCACTTTGCAACCTTTCGGTGGCTCAAGGAAATTCTTTTACTCAAATAAAAAGCAAAAAGAAACGATGTCGTGGCCCGCAGACAAAAGAGATGGAGACAGTGAAATTGTGTGGGAGGTATACGGTCGCAGGTGCTCCTACAAGCATTGGAGCCTGAAGGCAACGTATATGAGGATGCTAGGGACAGTAGGGAACGCAACTTTCCAAAAAGCTGACACCCCATTGCGGCAAGCTCAAGGGAGAGAGACCCCTGTTTAACCTCGGCGGTGGGGGGGTGGGTAAATGAATTAAACCTCCATAAGGGAGCAAGAGGAGAGCACAGGAATGAGGTCGAGAATGAGAAGTGAAGTAAAATCAAATCGCTGCGGCTGAGATTTTAGCCCGCCCCCTCCCATCCCCTCACCGGTATGGGTCTGTCGATCCGGCAAATGGGTTTGAAATATGAACTTCCCCCATCTTCGAGGTTGCGACTCCTGGACCAAAGCCTTACCTGCTGGAGACCGAACGATGTCACCCTCGAGATACTGAAGCTCAAGACGAGTCGTCCGTCAGCTGTGTAGCGAATGTGATCAGAATGACCTTTCGGGGTGTAGGAAAGCTTCATCAGGCCCTCGAGCATGTCTGAAACGGGAAGGAAATGTGTGAAACGTGAACGGGAATTTCTTTCTTCGTAACCTGCGTAGGTTATCCCTCACTTGACACCTGCATGTGCCAGGTAGTGTTGTTATGTGCCGCCGAATCCTCTGTGCGTCCACTGTTCCTTAAATTTAAGTATCTTATGAGGTAAGGCATTTCCTTTGTGGCCGTTTCCTCACGGCAGCATTTTTGGCTAGAATTTAAAATGCAATAGCAACTAGTGTATCACAGGGAAAGTTTGTAAGGAAAGATGTGTAGATATAGCGAGGATAAAACAAGGGGAAATGCGTGTAAAGATATACAGTACACCCCCCAAAGATTAGAACGCCTGTATTCCAAGATTGATGTACGGTAACCTACAGGAATAGATTATGCATGAGTAAAGGTTATGAGAATTTGGATGGAAAAAACGAGTTATCAGCAGATTATTTATTATAAAAAATGATATGTTCAAAATGATCCAACACTTAGGTTTCATGTAGAGTACCGGTATTGTTTGCATAACAACTAACATAAGTTCAATCTCTTGCCAGCTGTCGTACAGGTAACATGCCTAAAAAATCAGCCACGTGTCTCTGTCTACAAGCCGATCTTAAAGCTGCGCCACCAAAATGGGCTTTCTAATGGAGCCATTGCAGAGACTGTCAAACGCTCCAAAAGTGCAGTCCATAATATTCTGTAAACCTATGATAAAACAGGAGTTCCTTGAAATGGCAAGACCGAGCCATTATCCAAATTGTGAAGAAGGACCGTTTAGAGACGGCTTCAGTAGTTTCTCGAAACTCTGAGATTTTGACCATCAATATCCTGAGGCAGACCGTGTTCGGTCGTCTGGAAGACAATCTTCACGCCCGCACACCTGCGGCCAAGCCAATGATCAGTTCGAAGAAAGGTCGTTTTGTATTCGCCACTGAGCGCGTTACATGGAGGGATGACCAATGGAGACAAGTCCACATCAGTGACGAATCTAAGTTCAATGTGTTTGGATCGAGAGGTTCCTTCGTTGCAGAGCAGTGAAATAATGTCTTTAAATTGGACTAAAAACCGTGTGAAGTTTGGCGGAGAAAGTGTCATGGTCTGGCGCGTCATTTAGGTAGCAGACACTAGGGCACTTGTGCGCTTACGAGGCAACAGTACATGCACAAGTATACAAAGAATTACTGCGACATCATGCTCTGCCCCATTTCAGGCATGATAACGCTCCCTACCACACCGCAAGACCAGTTCACTGTTATGAACTGGCCTGCGCAGAATCCGGACCTGAATCCCATTGAAAATGGTTGCAAAACGCTTGAAGAGGAGGTCTGAAACGTAGAATCTGAAAACATTTCAAGAATTCTGGGAAATTCTTCAGAAAATCAGAGCAAGATTACTACACAAGAGTGGCAACAGTTGGTTCGTTCTTGTGGCAGCGGATGCCAAATCCTTCATCGAAAATAAAGGCTTCCACATTAAATACCAGTTATTTATAGTTTGTATATTTTTTTATGCTAATAACTTTCGTTTTATTCCGCTGTTTTTCTGCTGATATCTTTCGTTTTATTCCGCTGTTTTTCTGCTGATATCTTTCGTTTTATTCTGCTGTTTTCTGCTAATATTTCGTTTTATTCCGCTGTTTTCTGCTAATATTTCGTTTTATTCCGCTGTTTTCTGCTAATATCTTTCGTTTTATCCTTCCTATTTGCATAACCTTTTACCCATACATAGTTTATACCCGTTTTAGTTATCGTCCCCCTATTTTGGAAAATTTGGATTTTCTCTGGAAAAGTTATGAAAGATATTGCGATAGAAATACCTACGGGCGTTCCGATCTTTATGGACGGCAGTGTTTAGCCGCTGACGCTCCAGCCATTGGGGGCGGAAGGGTAAACTGCGCCCTTTTGGGTTGGGAAGGCCACACGACCTTCCAGGTGTCACACCCCCTTGCGAGCCCATAAGAGTATAGATAAGAAAAGGAATGATGCAGGAAGTATAAAGGGAAGAGGACACGAAGAATGCCACCACAACCGGAGCTTAAAGGGAGGGTGAACTAGCCCCTTCCCCACCAAGCCCAGACCGGGGATGATTGGACCAAAACTAGTCAGCGACTAGCCTACAATATTAGCCACAAGTAAAAAAAAAAAAGACGAAATCAAGCTTGTAAAGAAAGTGGCGAATAAAAGGGTAAAATGGAAATGTCTAGAATGAAGCCCAGGTAGACTCACACTCGTGTGATACTGCCGGAGGGCAATGGAGCCGTGGTGGCATCCCACCCCTCCGGGGTTCTCCGCAGCAGAATTGGATGACGCAGTCACGAGCAAGCATAAATAACAGATAAATAATCTAAAATACAGACCAGGGAAATACCTGCTAGAGGAAACTGACATTAACTTAACACATTTCAACTTATACTCTTGTATAATGAAGTAACGGTCTGTGCGTTTGTGTGTAAGCAATACGCTCAACATCAACAAAATCCATTACGAACGAAGCGTTCTAAAGTTCGCTGTTTCCCCCATTACCTTTCGGTTCCAGTTAGAGAAGAGGGCTCAGTTGATACAATTTATTGCTACACTGCAATGGGACCTAATCCGATGCGCACCTTTGTTGGCGTTTTCCGTGAGCGCCTGTGGACACCAGCCTTCCGTGGGACACCTCTCGATCTGCACAAGCCGGAAGGCAGCCGCTAGGGATGACACCGCTTTCACAGCAGCAGTGGCTCGAGCCCCAGTCAAGAACTTGTCCGAAAACCGAGACTCAGCGGAAGAGGCACACAACCGCCCAGCAATATCGGGGAGTGACTGAGGGAATACAAATTAAAACGTTATAATAAATATGGGAATTACGACTCGGGGATGCGCTCATACGCGGTTCGTAAAACGATGGGGAGCTACATTCTCACTGCAATGGGCCTACCTCGGAGATACTTCTGTTGGACTTCAAGGAAGACTTTATCTAATAGGCTTAGCATGGGTGAGGACCAGTCTAGAGGCATACTCGCTTCAGCGTGAAGTTGGGTAAGCATCCCTATACCACTGCATACTACGACTGCACACAATCAAGTTTAATTGATTGGTGCCCACGTTAAAAAACCCGTCAAACCGAGTGTTTAGGGAAAGAAAGAGAGCTGGAAGAAAATTTAAGAGGGGAAATATATACAATTTATTTAATTAAGACTTAAAAGCGAAAACCAACGAGGGCACTTCCGCAGAGAGTTTGTGACGAATGTGATGATGAGATAGAAAGAGAAAATATATGCAAGAGGAGATTGGCGTATGATTTACCCCTCAAACTCCCGTCTCTCTTACTACTCCCGAAGAATGCACCGGAGAATGGTTATGGTGGAAAGAAATGACGCAATGCAACCTCGAACCAGAGGATGCGGAGATTTCAATGAACCGACAGCACTCAAGGCGCTTTGTGAGTCTCTAAAGATGACAATCCTGTTTCCGAACTGGGCAACGACGCGTTATCTCGGGTACCCAGGGGTGTATTGCAACCAGCTGGGCCGTGAAGACAGATGAAGAGCCTGGTAGAGCCTTGCTGACTTCAACAAGGTCCAACGCAATACTACCGGTGTTGTGAAAGCTTTTGGAAGCGTGGCGATAAATAATCAATGGTGGTACCTAGGAGACAACGGCCTGAAAACTACACCGAGCTTTCGAAGAGATTACCAGGGCCTAAAGCCAAACGAAAACGACTATCGAGATCGACTGCGGATGAAGTTAGAGCCGTTGATACCAAGGGAGTCGCTGGTCCGCACGTTCATTCGCATAATGCAATGTGCACGGCGCAGAACAAGTGTAATCTCCCGGGCTTAGACAATTAGGCTCTCAATGAGGAACGTGAGGAAGGCATCTGTCACCAGGTGGAGACCGGTGCGGTGGATCCACCCACGCTCGGCTACGGGTGGGTAAAACGCGGAATGTAGTTAGGTTTGGAACGAACAGAGGATTGGTAGAAAAGCGAGTGAGTAACCCTATCAGCACCCCAAGAACGTCAAGGAACGAAGAATGTTCATGGCGCGAGTACAAGTCACTCTGGTTCAGCGTATATAAGCCTCCTAGGTGAGCTTCGGTCGAAAACAAGACTAAGAAAACGGTGCGAATCCACAAATTTTAGGGACGCTCTGTTTAGAAACAAGTCCATGTCGGGGTGGAGAAGTGGAAGGCGGCAGAATTGCACAACCTTCATCTTGGCAAAGGAAAATCGAAACCTATGCGCTTCTGGATATTGATAAATGGGGTTTAGTGCCTATTGGAGCTGACGCTTCAGAGTTGGCATCTGGGGCGTATCAAGAGAGATCGAAAGGTCGTCCACGTTGAGCATAGCGATAAATCTTCCGGGCAGAACCGTCGATGCTCACTCAGGGCAAAGAGTGCGATACTGAGGACGCTTCCCTGCGGGACACACTCCCCCTGCTCCTTTGGACCGGAGAGGGCTTCCCCACCCGTACAGGGAATCTACGATCTCGCAGAAATCCAGAAATAAAGATTGAGAGGCGTCCCCTCGCCCCCATCATGTGGAGACTTACCATGATATCTTATCCTCTTGTAGTATCATTATACATTAGTGCTGTCAACGAAAGACAGAGCATCCGAAGTGGAGTGGAACTTGCAGAAAACAGCTATTGTCGGTTGTCCAGGAAAAAAAGGCTAATCTATCATTTACAAATTTCTCCATTAACTTTCACACACAGGAGATTAGAGAAATTGGGCGGAAATCAAACAGGGTAGAGCGATATATCACCGGGTTTGCGAAAAACGAACACAGTAGTCATTCACCATGAATCAGGGAGGATACCCACTGTCCAAATCCTGTTCAATAGATTAACATAAATATCATGCCTCGCTCACTTAGGTGTCGAATCACGGCATATGGCACAGGGGACATCGTGCGGTGCATGGGCGATGTCCGCGCATGAATTGTAAGCGGAACGCAACTCACTTAAGGTAAACCTGTCTCTGAAGTGTTCATGGCTTCTGGAGCTAAGTTTCAGTTAGCGGCCTTCAGCAATATCACGAAGCGCATTGAATGCTGGCGGAGCAGCATCCCGGCTAGAGAATACGGACAGAGCGGTCGCGAAAGATTCCGCCTGGGACGCGGGGTCGGAGATTGTGGTTCCCTTTTCCTAGAGAACAGGAGGGGTGTCCTGGGAAACTTACCCCAACTCATTTTTACTTGCTTCCAAAGGTGTCTTCATGTTAGCGGAAGACGCGTATGCCCCCCACTGATGAGTGACGGGCTTGCTTTGAAACCTACCGGAAGCTAGTCTTAGCTCGACGATATTCGCCGACAGTGAAATCGTTCGGTCGGCGCTTATAGCGCATGTAGGCAAACGCCTCTATTTATGGACCGCCTCAGACTCGGCTGACCACCACGGAAGCAGTCGGCACGCAAAATGGTCAGACCTTTTAGGCATATACATAGTTAGGCCCACGGTGATGTGGTTGCCGGAGAAGAACCCAACGGCCTCGTCCACCGACCTAAACTCCTCGGCTGAGAGAGAGAAATCAGCAAAGCTCCACCGGGGCGGGCTCTCAGGCAGAAGACACCCCCCCCCACAAAAAATGAAGCGGTTTTCGAGGAGTGATGTGTAAAGTCATCCATTTAGGACACCTATCTCCAGCTCGTCGATCAGGTCGGTAAGGAAATGACCCCTGGGATTGATTAAGTAGTCTCCCGAGAGGAGGTATCTACCGTTCAAATCCCCGAGCAAGATAAAGGGCTTCGGCAACCGTGCCACGACGCGGCGGAAGTCAGCTGACGGTGGAATGTAGGCAGAAATAATAGTATACCTTCTATGCAGGTGCATCTGCACAGCTACTCTCTGAAAGGAGGTATCTAAAGCAAAGAGAAGAACGGAGACCATGGCGGGTGTAAATGGCGTATTCTCCTGCCCGGCCGCCATCCCATGATGGTGGGGTAAAAAAATAAAACCTTATATCCCGGGAGAGTGGGCAGGGGGCACACGCCCAGCATGGTCTCCTGTAAAAAGATACCCAAGGAAAAACGTGAGGAGACCGAGCCTCCGCAGCTCCCAGTTGGCCTGGAGTGTGGTAATTCCATTCAAGGAATATGGCTTCCAGGCCTAGCTCCGAGTAGATGCGGGGGTCCTATTCGAAGACGGTATTGGCAAAACTGAGTGTGATTTTAGCCGGACAATGCGCTGAAGGCGCTATCGCCTTCGATGACTTATCGGAGGAGGTTGGGCTCACCATGAGTGTCTTTTCCTCCCTCCTTTAGAGGATCCACCACCTTCTAGTAATGCAGCCTAGCACTGTGTGGGCGTAGTACCGAAGCTCTTTTAAAGCTGTCCTCGTTTCGGGAGGGGGGAGGCTTTAGGAACCCCGGAAGAAGCCCTCACGACACCTTCAGGGGTGTTGCCTCATGCGAGTCTAACGATTCTGTGAAGGCGCGCGGCCGTTTCGCCTAATGGGAAACCGTTAGGCTGGGGAAAGGGGGTGGAGCCCTGGTTAGAGCCGGTGCTGGATGCGAAACTTTTGTGCCGCCAGCTCTATCAGGAAAGCGGCCGGGGTGGGTAGAACCCGCAGAATGCTTCTGAATGAGCGCGAAAACGACCGTGTTATCGGCCTGGAGGGTGCAGGAGCAGATGAGTTTTTTTTTAATACTGAGGCATAGGGCGTCTCAGGCAGTGCCGGGCGCGGCGGGACCAAGTCCTTAGCCACAAGAAATACGAGACGATCCTGGGCCTGAGCGGCCAGGATTCCTTCTCAAGGATATGCGCACCACATTGCTTCGAAGAAGCGGGATGCAGCTCTCCGGAATTGACACACTTGACCACACACGCTTTGGACTTATCGTGTGCGGCCTGGGAGTAACTTACACAGACTTTGGTTAACCCCGACTTTGCACGTCTACAAGAGCGATTCGTATGGCCGAAGCGGTGGCAGTAGTAGCAACTCCGCGGCAGTGGCAAGAATGCCTTTACGCGATAGCGATACCAACCGGCACCACTGACTCAGGGAGCTTGTCACAGTCGAACGTGACGAAGAGTCTAGGGGTGGGTATCTAGGCGCCTCCCTGTTTTCTCATCACACGTTCAACCTTGACCGCCCGATGGTCGCCCATCTCTAAGGTGATGTCATATATGGAGTAGTCAACGAGTTTCCTCGCATAAACTACTCCTTTCCTAAAGTTCATGGTGGAGTGCGGTGTCACACTCACTGGCGTGCCATCAAGTGTCTGAAGGGCACTAATCATGGCCGTCTAGGAGGGATTCGATGCATTCGCTAGAAGGCTCCCGTCCGAGAAACGGGTCACCTTCGGCTCTCTACCAACTGCACTAGCTAATCCTCTCCTCTGATGAATCATGTTGCCCTCGGTGGAGCGAATAACGAGAAAGCGTTTAAAACCAGCGGGCTCGAAAACGCCAAGTCATCTCTGAATGACGGGCCTCGACGTAATCGAGGCTCCGCTCCGCAAACTTTTGGTCTTAGTCTGAGTCTCTCCACTTGGGGGAGCACTGGGAGCGTAAGTGCCGACCTTGGCTTGTTCTTTTAACAAAACAGTATCAGACCCGTCTGCCCTCGTGGCTCCCACCGAGGGAGAGGAGCACTTCGTCTTTGTCTTACGATTTCTTTTCTTTTTAGGAGACGAGGGTGGGGAATGAACCCACTTTTCTCCTCCGCCGAAAGGAGCCCCTAAGCTAGATGGACCGGCCTCGGCAAGATCCTTCTCTGAAATGGAGGTCTTTGGTGTCGCAGGAACACCAACCGGGGAAGGAGATGTCTTCTCTCTTTGTGAGGCCTCTGGCACCCGAGCCGTCTGAAGAGGAGTTTGCACAGGGTCGACTCGGCACCGAACCCATATTCGACCCCACGGAAGATCCTACCGTCTGAGGCGGGGGCACCTCAGGGACCATGTCCATCTCGGGTAGATCTCCAAGCGGCCATCCGCCAGCCCTCCACCCCCACGACGAGACATCGCATTCGAGGTACCTTTTCTCTCGTCTTGGGCCGGCATACCAGCATCCATCGCGGAAGAGGGGGTAGTGGGGGTACGGTGGCCCCCTGTAAACTCAGAATAAATGAGTGCAGGACATTAGTGGGCAAAGACCCACGGGCCCTGCCATCCTTTGTCCCCCTAAGGGGGTTCGCCCTATCAAGGGAGCGGTCAATTTTGGGCCACCTGCGCGTTTGCTCACCACTACCTTGTGAAATAAAAGGAAGGACTGCGGCTGGTACTTGGGAGGCGGCCAAGGGCGCCTCCAGAGAAGGGGGTGAGGGAAAGTCCACTGCATCCGTAGGCCTAGGAGAGGAGTAAACCTTCTCTCCGGTAGCAGAAATTTGGTGCGTTCCCTGAGAAAGCACTGGGTACCTCCTTTTCTGCTGTGGAGCTGCCCGAAGGGGGCTCCGACGATGCTGCAGGGGAAGTAGATTGGGTGATTTTATATTTTCATCATCGGGCATGGGTTGACCCTGTTAAATTCACGGGACGCGCACGCTAATCACCCCACGCAGTAGCCCGCTCTCCGAGGGGTGAGTACCGGGTTGCAAAGCCAGCTGCCGCCATTTGACATCACTCCTCCCACACAGTGGCGGCTCCACCTTGGGCACGTCTTAAAATTGATTACCTTAGAAAGAGAAAGAAACTGTATGCGAGGAAGGTTGTTAAAAGCCCAGCCCTCCAAACCGGAGATCAGGGGTGAGGGGGCGTCGTCAGCCCCGATCCAGGATGGTTTGGTAAGAGGAAGCTAGTCGGCATCTACCCTGTGAAATTAGAGGCCGACCAGAGAAAGGTGTGAGAGAAGTTGTAAGGAAAGTGAGGAAGGAGGGCAAGAAGACAGGATGTCAGAAAGAAGAGGCTAAGCATAGCGGCCAGGAAGGCAAATCGCTTTGCCTCTTATGTGGCTGTCACGATCGAACATAACTAAGACTGTGAAGAGGTGGGTCTCTACCTTCCTCCCCCCCCCCCACGCTATTCATCATCACGTGCGCTACCTTGACCACTCTTTGGTCGGCCAGCTCTTCTGTGATATCCTCTCAAGAGTAGTCCACGATTCCCTCGAATAAATCACTCCTCTGACAAAGTTCACAGGATAGCTATTGAATTTCCGAAGAGCACAAATAATCACCGCTTGGGCAGGGTCCGCTGCATCCACAAGACTGGTGCCGTTCAGGAAATGGGTGACCTTCGCCCTCTAGCAATTATCCTAGCTAATGACACTATTTGGAGGAACATGTGGCCTTTAACCTTCATCATCCCAACAATTCAGCGGATAACCTGAAAGCATTCGAAGTCATCAGGCTCAAAGACGCCCGTATCACTTCGATGATGCAGGATGATCTTTTTGCCACACTACCTAGACGACTTTTCGATCGCCTTTGGTGCTGCCTAGTTTTTATCCTTGGAGTGCACGGGTTTCAGTTTTCTTTGGCTATGGCTAAGGTGGTGCACTTATATCATCCACAGGTTCACGTTGATCCAGAACCGTTCCTAAATAAGGCATCCCTGGATGTGATAGAATCGCCCCGTTCCTTAGTCTTGTTTTTGAGCGATGACCAACTAACGAGATGCGCATTCGCAGACATAGGGTCTCTTGTTCCTATGCCATAGATCATAGCTCTATGGGGTTGAGTACTTTGGATGCTGATAGAGCTCGCCTTTCACTTATTTACCTCTCCTTTGTTTTCTCGAAACTAGACTACTTCGCAACCGACCGTCTATTTTGGACGGCAGATTCGATTCACCAATATCTATTTGGTGAACAGTGCATACTTTACATCCCCAAACATACTCTCCTTCCAGATGGTGAGGAGATACCGTTTGCTTTATGGTGTGTCAGGGGACTATGCGCTTGAAAGCGCGAGTTCAACGTATACCTCACTCGGCAACGCCTCATAATTCGTCAGTGGCTTATCTTGACAATCCCTATGGCAATGCGAGATGCCGACCATGCGTTAAGACCTCCAGGTTTAGCAATAGGAAACTCCTTAGAGAATTTGGTTTAACTCTCAAGCAGGTGGCACCGTTTGGTTCTCCACAAGATGCTACCTTGGATGATAGCACGTATGAACGTTGGTTGCTATGCATCAACTAACATAGCTTCAACAGAAGTGGGACTATTGCATTTGGACTTCTTGGAAGACATATCGTGTCACACTGAAACCGTGCCAGTATACATTGATGGTCCCATATCGGAAGGGAGATAGGCTTCCATGCTATCTTCCCATAGTTCGAAACAATCGGAGGTGCCCTGTCTGTCTTCATGGCCGAACAGGTTGTATTAAACAGGTCGGTGCAGGAAATTGCGCACTGTGCCTGGTATAGAAACCCGGCGACTCACAGAGCACGCTAAGTGTTATTTAGGTATCGTCTTTTGAAGCGTTCCTAGACAAGTAAGGGTTGCGAGAATAAGCAGGCTGATGAATGTCCATAGACTCTCTGCACAGACTGAACGACCGGATCAGCGTTTTACTTTTCCTCACTCTGGCTACATTGCCGGAATCAGCTTAGCCTGTTCGGTTGAATGGCAAAGAAGATGGAAGTCGGCTGACAGGAATTTAAAATTATGTGCCATTGCCGAGTTTTCCCGTGGAATTAGTCCTAATGTCTCGACGGTATTAGGTCCTTTGCTGTTGCTGTCGCATCAGACACAGTTGCGGGACGTATCGCCATTTGATGGAGAGCTCCCCTGAACCCTTCTGTTAAAATTGCTTCTTATCCCAGACCGTAAGACACCTTTTAATTGAATGCATAGTATAAGAGTTCTGTGAACGCTACTTGTACCAGTAGCGCCAGAGGAAAAGTCGCTACCGACTGTACCGAATCTTTGGAAGGGACACCGGAATGTAGTTTGATTAAGTTTTGTTTTATAGTAACTTAAAGATAACTTTTTATCTGTAACTTATGTAGCTGTGTCCTAACAGGCGCTCGCCATATAAGATCGAAGGAAAAAATCCCCCTTCAATGTGTCGGAGACTCCTATAAGACTACTCTGGATGAGAGGGCTTAAAAGAGGGCACCATGCGACGGACGATTGTCAGTGGGCATTGGTATACCGGCTTCCAGAGTTCCTTTTTTGACTTTTAGAACATTTCTATGATTCATATTATTCATTTTGTGGAGGGGCCCTGAGAAATCATACGAGTGGGAGCACCTTCACAAACTGGCGATAGCGCCGCTTTGGGGTGGCTCCCAAAGAGGAAGGGGTGTTCAAAGGGAATCCCCTCCACCACAAGATTCGGGTGAATGGGGGTGACGCGCCACTTTATCACAATATTCGAATAGAGGCGAGGCATTTTACCATAAGATTCGGGTGAAAGGTACTTCACCACAAGAACTGGTAGAGTGGAAGCCACTTTACAACAAGATTCGAATGGAGGCGCCGGTTAAACTGGCTGGCCACCATTAAGGACCCGCTTTTACGGCCCTGTGGCCAAACGTTTCGTGGCATGGCGCGCTCCCGGGACATGGGGGTAAGGGGGAGGAGTAGCGGAATAAGTAGGGATGGAAAAGAAAGATAGGAGCATTAGAATGGAGGGCAATGCAAGCATTCTATATACCGGCATGCCCAAACAGAGGCAAGAGGACTGAAACTCCCTCCTCTTCCCGGCCCCGAAGAGGTATGAATGGTTGAAACCTGGCAGCTGGCGACTATCCGGTAAAATCAGCCTCCGGTTAAGAGAGAGATGGGCGATAAAAGGCTTGTAAAGAGTGACGAAAAAAGGTAATCTGGTAAAGTATAGAATAAATCTTAGGTAGTGTTAATCTATTTGGAAATTGCCGGGGAACAAGCGCGGAATGGAGTGCCCTTCTTAAGGTACCTAATCTAGCAGTCTACTCGAGTGCACACCCCACTCCCAGAGATACAAGCTACCCAAGCTGTACTTCTAGCTCCTATAATAAACCCCGCATCCTTAGGATTGCGTCCAGATTGGTACAGTCTCAACGCAGAGGCTGGTCTTGCTTACGTCGGGAGGGCACGGGCCCTTCTCTTCCTGAAGGAGAGGTAGGAGCGGAGCCACTATGGAGTGGTTGGTCTTCAAGGCGTTTTCTAGATGGTGGTTCAGCCCCGGCAGGAGTGGGGACCGCGGCTCGACCACAACTGCGCCGGGAAACACCTCGTTCATCTGCAACAATAAGGGTCAAGGTTAGAAACCGAGTTGCTACGAAGAAACTGGGATTCAGCGGTGACCAACGGGGTACTTGGTGGTCAGGGCTGACAAGGGATGAAAAGATAACCAAGGGGAAAAACAAGAGTGAAAGATCCTAAACACGAGAATTATTACAATCCTAGTGCGTTAGTACTAGAGAAAGGAACTAGAAGGACGGACCACTCTTCTAGAGATATTTAAAAGAACCTAGACTACCATTGGAAAAGGAAAAGCAAAATGGCCCACTCTTTAACCAATGAGGAAGATTACAAAAATGACCTCGTTCTAATACCAATAACCCCCCTGGGGGGCGTAAACTCAATAGTGGGAAAGGCGGGGGGGAGGAGAGAGAATGAAAATGGAGCTGAGCGAAAATGATTGCATGGAAATAGTGACAAATAGCAGTAGCAAGTCTCTTTAATGCTTAGATTCTCGGCTCAGGAGGCGACATTCAAAGCCTCCAATCGGGAGGTGAAACTCAAAGCCTTTAAAAATGAGAAGACCTTTTTTTTTATTGTGGCAGCCCATCTGGCGACTACCTACTTGGGCATAAGTCGCAGTAGACAACAGCTTACGATTGGGCTATATTTAAAAAAAATAACAAAAAAAAATAATATCTAAATAACACGATGATAAAAAAAGACAAAGGCTAAAAGAAATAGGGAGAAAAGGCAAAAAGGCAAGAAAGAGGCGTGCTCCAGCGTCGGGGTTAGGCCCGCCTCCCCCCAGCGCAGGAATATTCGACCTATAAAAAGAAACATACAGAAAAGGTTAAATAAAGTGGAGGAAGACAGCATCCTTCAAAAACACGTAAAGTCCACAAGTCGGTGTGCACGAATACGGTAGCGACCCCGCTCGTCCCGAGGTAACGTGTGCGGAGATCAGACCAGACTGGGACATTCAACAGGAATGTGCCGAAGAGTTTGGGAGACAATGCAGTCTTCACAGTATGGCGCAGGCGAGCGCTCCATCAAATAGCGTTGCGTCCCACGAGTATGTCAATTCCGGAGACGACAGAAAGCAACCCGAAACCGTCACGGAATTCGGGGATACGAGGGGCGGTCAATAAGTTTTGCAATTCGGATATAAGGAAACGAGATATGATGAAAAGTGTTTTATTATTTTTCAATATAACTACCCTCGACTTCAATGCACTTGCGCCACTTGTCCCTGAGGCTTCGAAGGGGATGGTTGAGCTCCTCGAATCCGCACTCGCGCAGGGCAGCTTGTGCAACTCTGGCCTTGTGGACTTTGACGACGTTGAAGTCGATCATGGGGCGTGAGGTTTCTAGGGACCCAACGGGCAACGAACTTGGTCATGGCCAAATTGTTGTGGATGATGTTGATAACACCTCCATGTGATATTCCAAGTTCTCGCTCGATTTCTTCGACCTCCACCCGTCGATTTTCGATCATCATCCTCTCCACACGAGCCACATTGTCCTCGTTGGTCACGTCTGACGGGCGTCCTGGACGGGGGTTATCTTCAAGGGACTCACGACAATGGCGGAACTCCCTATTCCAGTGAGCAATGGTTGCATAGGAAGGGGCAGTGTCGGTGTACACTGCAACCATGCGTTCATGGATCTCTTTTGCATTCTTGCCTTCCTTGGTCAAAAATTTGATCACTGCGCGTTGCTCAACCTTCTCCATTGTTGAAAAATTTGTGACTGACGATCTGCGATCAGCTACTGCTTTTAAATAGACGAGGCAGGAGAGTGCGGCTGCATGTCCTGACTTGTCATAACTTGTCCTAACACCCCCACAAACAGCCATCCCCTTCCTCTGTTTTGCCCTACCGATTGGCAAAACTTATTCACCGCCCTCGTAGGTCCATGGGAACAGTCGCGGCGCAATGGCACGCAACTTTAAATTCCCATCGACCGTCTCTCATCTTCTTTGTCAAGCAGCGCGGAGAGCTGCCCGTATTCCTGCCATGTGGTCGGTGTGAGGAAGAGCGAAACGATGGTCTGGTCACCCAGTCCTCGCGGAGTCTTTGGCGCCCTCATTCCCCGCAATACATACATGTCCAGGAACCAGGCAGAAGATAATCTTGACATCCGCCCGGCTCAACAAAACCGTGGCGTCACGGATATGGCGAACCAAGGGATGCGAAGATTCCAATGCTTCGAGAGCACTCAGGGCGCTTTGAGTCGCTATAAATCACAATCCAGTCTCAGAACCGGGCACGTCGCGTAATGTCCCGTACCGAGCGGTGTATTGCAACCAGCTCGGCCGTGAAGACAGACACAACGCCTGGCAGAGCCCCGTTGACTTCAAACCGAGGGGATACGGCGTGGAAACCGACCCCCTCTTGGGACTAGGAGCCAACCGTGTACACTGGCACGGCTCCAGCGTGACACGAAGTGTGCTCCAAAAAGGCCGAAAGTAATACTCCCGTGGCTGCAAAAGCTTTTGGAGCAGAGGCGTGGCGACAAATAGCCAAATGTGGTACCCTCCAGGGTAGCGTCCTGGGCAGAACCAGGGACGCCACCGGCCCGAGGGCTATACCTAGCTCTCGAAGGAGTTTCCTGACGTCAAACCAGAAGGGCTTATGGTATGACTGGCGTCTCTCGGCGGCATAGGCACAGGCACAGTCGAGATGGCTGCGAATGCGGTAGGAGCTGTTGGCGACTGAGGGAGGCTCTGGGCTCATGCGTACAGGCAAATAATGCACTGTGAACGGCCCCGAGCGAGTGGCATCGACACATAGGCTCTCAATGGGGGAAGTGCGGAAGGCACCGGTCGCAAGGCGAAGGCCGGTGTGATGGATAGAGTCTACCTTTCGCAATACACGCTCAGCTGCAGATGCATATAACTCGAATCCGTAGTCGATCTTGGAACGAATAAAGGATGGATAAAAAAATAAGGCAGTAGCCCTATCAGCGCCGCAGGCTCTGAACATCACGGAGCGAAGAATATCCATGGCGCGAGTACAAGAGACCCTAAGGCTGTGAATATGAGACTCCCACGTGAGGCGTCTTTCAAATACAAGACCAAGCAAACGGTGCGAGTCCAGCACTTTCCGGCGCACTCACTTTAGAAACAAGTCTGGGTCAGGGTGGAGCCGTGGATTACGGCAGAAGTGCGCCACTTTAGCCTCTGCCAAGGAAAAGCGAAGCCTGTGCGCTCCGGCATAGCGAGAGAAGCGGTTCAATCCCTGTTGGAGTCCACGTTCCACGGTTGGCATCTGGGCCACAGCAAAATAGAATGAAAGCTCGTCCACGTACAACGTAGCGAGAACATCTTGCGACAGCACCGAGGTGATGCCGTTGATGCTCAGAGCAAAGAGTGCGACACCGAGGACACTTCCCTGCGTGACACACTCTTCCAGCTCCATTGGGCTGGAGAGTGCTCTCCTCATCCGTACAGGGAATCGACGATCTCGCAAAGATTCAGATATAAAGATTAGGTGGCGTCCTATCGCCCACATCCTGTGGAGAGTCCCCATGATACCGTATTGCCATGCGGTATCATAGACCTTCTTCAGCTCGAAAAACACCGTGGCGTATTGCCGTCTACGAAGGAACGCCTTAGAAACGGCATTTTCCAGTCGGAGCCGAGCATCTGACGTGGATTGTAACTTGCGGAAGCCGCACTGTGAAAGACAGATGGCCTCCGCTGTTCAGAAAAAAAGGCTAATCTAATATTTAACAATTTCTCCAACTTGCACAAGCAGGAAGGTAGAGAGGTTGGGCGAAAACCAGCTGGGGTAGAGTGATCTCTGCCCGGTTTGCGAAAAGCGAGCACAGTAGCGATTCGCCAGGAATCTGGGAGTATATCCTCTACCGATCTCCTGTTTTAACAAATCTAAGAGAAAGTCCATGCCTCGCTCACCCAGGTGTCGAAGCATGATGCACGGGACATCGTCCAGAACAGGGGCGCTGTCTGCGCACGAAGCGAGAGCAGAACGCAACTCACTCAGAGTAAACCTGTCGTTGAAGGGTTTTCCGCATTTGGAGGTAATCCGCGACATCATGACGAGCAGTGAATGCTAGCGGAGAAGCATACCTGTGAGAGAAAGCGGGGCGAAGTATTCTGTCACGAACGCCGGATCCGAGATTAAGGTCCTATTTTCCTGGAGAAGGGAAGGGGGCTCTTGCGAGAACTTGCCCCGAATCCTTTTGACTCGCTTACACACCTCTCCTAGAGGGGTTTATCCCGTTAAGTTAAGAGACGTATGCCCGCCAAGAAGAGCGGGAGGGGTGCTTAGAAAAATATCGGAACCTAGCTCTAGCTCGACAAAATTCACCGACAGTGAAATCGTTCGGGCGGCGCTTATAGCTTATGTAAGCAAAAGTGTTCGGTTTGAGGGCTGTATCACACTCGGCTGAGCACCACGGGAGTGGACGGTGTGCAAAACGGCCAGACATTTAGGAATAGTAGTTAGGCCCACGGCGATGAGGTTGCTAAAGAATAACTCGACGGCCTCATCTGCCAACCTATACTCCTCGACTGAGATAGGGATTATTTTTTTTTAAATTTTAGGAGTTTATCTGGCGAATGGCCACTTAGTCACAACTCGCCGGAATAACGACAGCCTAGCACTAGGCTACCTTAAAATAAGAATATGAAAACAACAACGACAAAAATGGAAGATGGCAACAATTATAAAGCAAGCTCCGGCGTCGGGGGGGTGGGGAGGTCCCCCTCCCTCCGGCGCAGGAGCGCGGGACCTACAAAGAAAACAACAATAACAAAAAAATAAAACCTAGATAAATAAAGGGCAGAAGGCCGGCCTCCCCCCAAAAGTCTATAAGTCCACCAGTCAATGTGCACGAACTCGTCTCAAGTACAAGGGAGAGGCGGTAGCAACCCCGCCCATCCCGGTACTGGGGCAGGTAACGTGAGCGAAGATCACCCGGACTAGGACATTCGACAAGAATGTGCCGAACAGTCCGGGGGACAACGCAATCTTCACAGTAGGGCGCTGGCGAGCGCTCCATCAAATGGCAGTGCGTCCCGCGAGTGTGCCCAATTCGGAGACGACAGAAAGCAACCTGAAACTTTCGCGGCATTGGGGGGGAGGTCTATGGGAACAGTCGCGGCGCAATGGCGCGCAACTTTAAATTCCCATCGACCGTCTCCCATATTCTGTGCCAAGCAGTCCGAAGAGCTGCCCGTATTCCTACCATGTAGTCGGTGTGAGGAAGAGCGAAACGATGGTCAGGTCACCCAGTCCTCGCGGAGTCTTTGGCGCCCTCATTCCCCGCAATACATACATGTCCAGGAACCAGGCAGAAGATAATCTTGACATCCGCCCGGCTCGCCATAACCGTGGCGTCACGGATATCG
The DNA here is from genome assembly GCA_963969495.1 of Ceratothoa steindachneri. Taxonomy (NCBI): domain Eukaryota; kingdom Metazoa; phylum Arthropoda; class Malacostraca; order Isopoda; family Cymothoidae; genus Ceratothoa; species Ceratothoa steindachneri. Next base: position 9,621,628 of record OZ018324.1, read on the forward strand.
CAAACCAGGCCATGCAGAGATTCTAATGCCCCGCTTTGTAGGTCGCTATAGATCACAATCCGGTCTCCGAACCAGGCACGTCGCGTAATCTCCCGTACAGAGTGGTGTATTGCCACCAGCTTGGCCGTGAAGACAGACGCAGCGCCTGGCAGAGCCCCGTTAACTTCAAACCGAGGGATACGGCGTGGAGGCCGACCCCCTCTTGGGACATGGAGCCATCCGTATACTCTGGCACGGTTCCAGCGTGACACGAGGTGTCCTCCAAAAAGGTCGAACGCAATACTCCCGGCGCTGTACAAGCTTTGGGAGCAAAGGCGTGGCGACAAATACCCAAAGAGGTAACCTCCAAGGTTTCGCCCTGAGCAGAACCAGGGGCGCCACCAGCCCGATAGCTATACCTAGCTCTCGAAGGAGTTTCCTGGCCCTAAACCCAAAGGGCTAATGGTATGACTGGCGTCTCTCGGCGGCATAGACACCGTCGAAATCAGCTGTAGATGCAGTGAGAGCTGTTGGCACCTGAGGGAGGCGCCGGGATCGCTCGTACAGGCAAATAATGCAGTGTACACGGCGTAGAGCGAGTGGCACCTCGCCAGCATTGACTAGTAGGCTCTCAATAGGGGAAGTGCGGAAAGCACCGATCGCCAAGCGAAGGCCGATGTGGTGGGTCGAGTCCACTTTCCGCAATACACGCTCGGCTGCGGATGCATAAAGTTAGCATCCGTAGTCGAGCTTCGAACGAACAAAGGATCGATAAAAAAGTAAGGCAGTAGCCCTATCAGCGCCCCAAGCGCTGAACGTCACGGAACGGAGAATATCCATGGCGCGGCTACAAGAGACTTTAAGACTGCTAATATGAGCCTCCCTGGTGAGGCGTCGGTCAAATACAAGAGCAAGAAAACGGTGCGATTTAAACAATTCCAGGCGTACCCCATTAAGAAACAAGCCTGGGTCAGGGTGGAGCCGAGAAAGGCGGCAGAAGTTCACCACCTTAGTTTTGGCCAAGGAAAACCGAAACTTGTGCACTTCGGCATAGCGAGAGACGCGGTACCATGCCTGTTTGGGTCGACGCTCCAGAGTTGACATTTGGGTCGCTCAAAAGAGATCGAAAGGTTGTCCACGTAGAGCGTAGTGAGAACATCTTCCGAGACACCGAGGTGATGCCGTTGATGCTCAGGGCAACGAGTGCGACACTGAGGACACTTCCCTGCGGGACACCCTCTTCCTGCTCCATTGGCCCGGAGAGGGCTCCTCCACCCGTACGGGGAATCGACGATCTCGCAAAAATTCAGATATAAATATTGGGAGGCGTCCCCTCGCCCTCATCGTGTAGAGAGTCTCCATGATACCGTATCGCCATGCGGTATCATAGGCCTTCTCCAGATCAAAAAACGCCGTGGCGTCGTGCTGTCTACGAAGGAAAGCCTCGCAGACGGCACTTTCCAGTCGGAGCAGAGCATCCGACGTGGAGTGGAACTTACGGAAGCCGCACTGTGCAGAAGACAGATGGCCTCCGCTGTCCAGGAAATAGGCTAATCTAACATTTACCAATTTCTCCATCAACTTGCACACGCAAGAGGTTAGAGAGATTGGGCGGAAACCGGTCGGAGTAGAGTGATCTCTCCCCGGCTTGCGAAAGGCGAGCACAGTAGCGATTCGCCAGGAGTCTGGGAGAAGACCTTCCACCCAGATCCTGTTGAACAAATCTAAGAGAAAGGCCATGCCTCGCTCACCCAGGTGTCGAAGCATGGCGTACGGGACATCGTCCGGAACAGGGGCGGTGTCCGCGCACGAAGCGAGAGCGGAACGCAACTCACTCAGACTAAACTTGTCGTTGAAGGGTTCTCCGCGTCTGCCGGAGGTAAAGTCCAGCCGGCGGCCTTCCGCGACATCACTACGTGCATTGAATCCTGGAGAACGGGAGGAGGGTCCTGCGAGAACTCCCCACCCAGGAAAGCAGTGGGTCCGGACGTGGTGATCTTGGCTTGGTCGCTTACAGAAATGGCAGCAGACCCGTCCGTCCTCGCGGCTCCCAGTTTTTTTTCTGTTTCTTGCCTATCATATGAGCAACAGCCGGGGGAGGAGATCCCTCCTCTCTTTGTGAGGCCTCAAGAACCAGAGCCGTCTGCGGAGGAGCTTGCATAGGGGCGGACACTGGTTCTGTGCTTCGCACCGAGCCCGGGTTCGACCCCATGGATCATCCTACCGTCTGAGGCGGGGTCACCTCAGGAACCATGTCCATCTCAAGGGGAGAGGGCGAGGCGGCTTCGACGATGTTCAAGAGAAAGGTAAAAAGAGATTATTTTTTTTTAATCCATCAATGGGCATGGTGACCTCTTTCTTGCATTAAAAGCCTTCAATTAGGAGGTGACATTCAAAGCCTTTAATTAGGAGGCGTCATTCAAAGCCCTCAATCGGGAGGTGGCACTCAAAGCCTTCAACCGGGAGGAGACATTCAAAGCCTTCAATAGGGAGGTGACATTCAAAACCTTCAATTAGGAGGTAGCATTCAAAACCTTCAATCAGGTTGTGATATTTCAAGCCTTCAATCACGTAATATTCAAAGCCTTCAATCGGGAGGCGACCCTTAAAGCCTTCAATTAGGAGGTGACATTCCAAACCTTCAATCAGGAGGCGATATTTAAAAGCCTTTAAAAATGAGGAGACATTCAAAGCCTTAAATTAGGTGGTGATATTCAAAGCGTTCAAGCAGGCGACATACGAAGCCTTCCAAACAAATTTTTTTTATAAAGGGCAGAAGACAACAAAATTACCAATTCGAGTTCCCTATCTGGGGAAAAAGTCCACGAATGTCTAGACTAAATCAATTCCCTTGAAAACCCTTAATAATTAAGGTCCTGGTGTCCGCACCAGCAACTAACAAACCCAAACAGTACCTTCGCTACCACACATTTAACAGACTACGTGTGTTTGCTACTACTTCTGTCTGTAAACACGAGTCTTACCTTAGCTACATTCAACTCCCCGTCAGCCGATTCCCCGTCGAGAATCGAGAAGGTCCACCGGGTCTGAGATCTCTTCAGAACTTGTCCGAACATCCCCTTGGCAAGAGCATTGACCGACAGAACATCCAAGAGCACAACCACGGTTCCTTGAAATCCCTAGAACAAGATACTTATTATTTTGTTATTGTTAATAAGCTAAGACCGTCGCGGCGGCCATACACAGAGGCAGTGCCGGATTTACGTATAAGCTAAACAAGCTATAGCTTAGGGCCCCCGTAAAAAATTAAAGAAAAAAAGGGGGTGTGCATCCAAAATATACGATGAAAAAACCTACAGCGTGCAATAGTTTTACCGATTACGTATTTTACTTCTAATTTCTTGGGGCCCCACAAAAATGAAAGAAAAAACGGGGTGTACATTTTCTAATGTAGAAGCAATTTTGAGAATGTTCCTTAGTAAGATGATTGCAAATTGCTCTGGAGAGAGATCCTTTTATAAGCTGAAGAGGATAAAAAATTAATTTAGAACAAAAATGACTCAAGATAAATTACGTTCCCTCAGTCTTTGGTGCAGAGAAAGTGACAAACTACGCAGTTGATGATATCATCAGTGACTTTGCTCTGGCAAAGGCAGGAAAGAAAGTATTTTAGTTTAGATCATGTTTGTGTTCTGTGTGTATACACAGTATACAATAAATCTTGATAAAATTATACAATTTAATGGGTATTGGGTAGATGCATTAATGTAATTAGTCCTTATAGCAAGTTTCTAGAGTCTAGATTATAAGCCTCTGTAAATTGTGTTTCTAAAAGAACTTTTATTGTTTTACTAAAGTGTTTTCATTATTAAGTTTGTTATGAATAAAAAATGATTTTAAGTTAGGTTAATAATTATTTTACTATTAATATACCTCTTAATTGTATTTCAATTCAACAATTACTTTGATAAAATACATATTATGTCAAGTGAAAATGGCTTAGATATCTATTAGGTCAAAAAATTACCATATTAAACACAAAAAACGGCGACAATTTGTGGCCGACATAGGACATCTAAAGGGCCCAATTATCTCAAATAGCTTAGGGCCTCCTAAATCTAAATCCAGCTATGCCCAGAGGCTTTCTGTGATGAGGCAAACGAAGTAGTGAAAGTGAGTGTGGAAGGTTCCAAAAATAGAACAAAATACAAAAATCTATTTTTTTAAATACTCTTAATTTCAATGAAAATTGCGCAGAATATTCTTTGAATTTAGACTCAGATGGTGTGTAAAGCTATATTTCATAAAACAGCGGATAAATAAAAGTTTAATTATATCGGCGCTTGCGATATTGCCGTTGATTGTCTGATCTAAATTCGCATATCCGTTATGTCGACCCAAAGGAAAATGCTTTTGCCCCAAACCTCTTCGGCATTTTTGTCATCTTAGCCTTTTCACTTTTATTGTCAATGTTACCTACTAACCCAAAGGATTTTTGCTGACTGGGATATTTTGAAAAAATAATAAATTTCTAAAAATGAGAGTAAAATGAGTTGGACCCCCTCCCCCTCGAAAGTAAAGAAGAACGATATAGAAGAGGACACTTAATTTACATAAACTTCTTAATAATAGCGGGCAGAGCGATAAACAAATGACACGCTCCCACCGTGTAAATTAAAATTGTGAAATCTCTCTAAAGTAACACGCTAAAAGGGGCAAAGTAACCAGAACGCGATACAAAAGGCTTAAAAGTAACACCATAAAAGGGAAAAGTAACCAGAGCGCGATAAAAAGTGCTTAAAAGTAACACCATAAAAGGGAAAAGTAACCAGAGCGCGATAAAAAGTGCTTAAAAGTAACACCATAAAAGGGAAAAGTAACCAGAGCGCGATAAAAAGTGCTTAAAAGTAACACCATAAAAGGGAAAAGTAACCAGAGCGCGATAAAAAGTGCTTAAAAGTAACACCATAAAAGGGAAAAGTAACCAGAGCGCGATAAAAAGTGCTTAAAAGTGCGGAAGCACAAAAAATAAATTCTGCTTAAACAAAACTCGGACGAAAAGGACGTAAAGTTGAAGAAAGGTTTGGAAAGCACAAGGTACGAAGGTTCACAACGGCGGGGTAATAAATACATAGGTGAAAGAGAGAAATCACTGGACACCAGGAAGAGCAAACGGATCCTCCCTCGTCCGATACTATGGGATTGTGGGTAGGGCGGGAATGTCCAAATCGAAGGCGGTAAAGAGCCAGCTCGAAGGACCTGGATTCCTGGTATCTCGATGGCCACAGGCGACCCGATTGCTTAAATCTGCACAGCGGTATACCACATCTGTCCCTGCCCCATGACATGTGAAAGAAGTATCCTTATGGTAACACCATCGCGATTCTTCAGGATGTAGGATAGTTTGTTATTCAGATTAAATTAAAAACATCGAATAAAACTACTTCTGTAGGATAATCTAGGAGACGGATGAAATTATTATAAACCTTATTAAAGATGGAAGACGTCAATGCACATTGTTAGAGCATTTTTAGTCTCGAGCGACTCTACATCTCAATATGTCGGTCGGTCCGTTTTGCTTTTCTTTCGTTTTTATAATAAAAGTGTAACTATTCGGCCGATTCTAACGAAATTTGAATCACTTATATTGTTTTACATTCTCTTTCGAATGATAGATGTAATTGCCAAAGTCCCCCTACGTTTCGCCGAAGTCTGTATATTTGTCCCAGCTTTTACGGTCCTGACGTCACATCAGAGCCTTCAAAGAAAACGCAACCACAAGAAAAAAAAAACGAGGCTGGAAAAGGGGCAAACTATAAAATTCTTCCCTTTACCGATTTCTGCCCCCCCCCCCTCAAATTCTCTCTTTAATAGCCGGTCCGAGGTACGAAATATCACTCAAATAAATCGACTGAAACATCCATGCATCGAATTCATTAGCGAAAAGCCTGGGGAAAACGGGGAAAATAGGCCAAAAATGCGTCACGAAAGGGAAACGTGACTAAACGAAAAATAGGGAATAGCCTAAACAATAAAATACAAAGCATCTCATAGCGGTGTCCAAATAATTTTCTACATTAGTTTTTCAAATCCCTGGATTTATTTTACTAGCCCAAACCCAGGTGGAGAACGATTAAGTACCCAACTAAATACAAATACCGCAAACGTGACTAAGCAAAAAAAGGAAAGAACCTATAATAAATTAATCGTCCCTTATAGCAATTGCCAAATAATTTTAAACATTAGTCTACAAATCCCTGAAATTATTTTAACATCCCGAACCCAGCGGGAAAACGATTAAATACCCAAATAAATAAAAAAAACCACCAACGTTTGTAAGCAAAATATATGAACTAACCTTATAAAATGACAATATCCGCTCATAGTCATTTCAAAATAATTTCGAACATTACCCTACAAATCCCTGCTCTCGTTTTTATCGCCCAAACCCAGGGGAGGGGCACGCCTACATACTAAAAAAAACAAACCCAAACGAAAATGGCCGACGATCAGTTTTTCCCTTTAGCCTATTTATATAGGAATTGCTCTAGGTGCACATGATTAAAGCCATTTTAATTGTGTTTTCATTGCGGGCTTCGATATTTGTAGCTAGTTGAGGTTTAGTTATTGTACTTTTCTCCAATTGCGGGCTTCGATAGTGCCAGCTAGTTTCGGTTTAGTTCTTCAATTTTTGGCCACTTCAGGCTTAGTTCTTTGAGTTTCGACCGCTATATCGTCACTTCCAAGACTATTCCTATAGAAATTGCATTAATTTCACACGATTGAAGCTATTTTAATTGTGTTTTCGATGCTTTCTTCGATATTTTTAGCTAGGTTAGATAGATTTTTTCTAGGTTTCCCCCAAATCAGTTTAGTTCATCTTTGTTTCGCCAGATTCGGTCTATTTCTTTTAATTTTTAAGGTCATGACGTCACATCAGTCTATTTTTATATGAATTTCTCTAATTTCACACGACTACAGGCATTTTCATTGGGTTTTCGATGCGGGATTCGATATTTTCTTTTAAGGTAGTTGATATTTGTTTCTTTTATGTTTTGCCAATTAAAGTCTATCCCTCTCATGTTTCAATGTTTTGACGTCACATTTTAGCCTATTCATATAAGAATTGCTCTAATTTCACACAATTGAAGCTATTTTAATTGTGTTTTCAATGCGGGCTTCGATATTTTTAGCTAGGTTAGGTTGATTTCTTCTTATTTCAAGAAAGTAAATAGGGCTGGAAAAGGACAAGCTTTAAAATTCTTCTATCTACCGACTCCTCCAAAAGCTGTTTTATAGTCGCATGTGAGTCTAGTCGTGAGCGACTCTACATCGCACTATGCCGGTCGGTCGGTCCCCGTTTTGCTTTTTTTGTTTTGGTAATAATACTGTAACTATTCGGCCGATTCTAACGAAATTTGAAACCCTTATGTTGTTTTACATTCCCTTTCGAATGATAGAATTATTCCTAAGATTAACCCGGGAATTATTTTGTTTTGGCCATAACATCATAACTATTAGGCCGATTCTAACGACATTTGAAACAATTGTTATTGTTTCTATCATAGAATTCCAAGGTCCTCCCAAAGTTAGTTCGAAAATTAGTGAAATTTTTGAAGGTCGAAAGGTCATAGGTCAGAATAAGTGAGAGCACGCGACCTTTTAGTCAGCAGACCTTGTTTTAGAGCCATAAAGCGACAGCTTAATACTAGGCTAAATTAAAAAATAAAAAAAAATATAAATACAAAAACAAAACAAAACCAAGGTAAAACAAAACAAGAGAAAGCGAGAAGAGGACACACAGCGTCAGAAGGGGCCCGCCTCCCACCGACGCAGGAACATGTGACCAACAACAAATATAACAAAATATAATGGAGTAGCCCCTCCTCTAAAGAATCAGATAGTCCACAAGCATGTGTACAAGAACCCGTCCAGAATACAAGGGACAAGAGGTAGCGGCCACGCTCGTTCCGATACGGGGACAGGTAACGAGCCCAAAGATCACCCAGACTGGGACATTCAACGGAAATGTAGCGTAAGGTCTGGGGGACAAAGCTCATTTCCCACAATTCAAACATGTCCAGGAAACCAGCCAAAGATAATCTCGACGTCCACCCGACTAGCGGCAACCGTGGCGTCACGGATACCGCGGACCAAGGGGTGTGGAGATTCCAATACCGCGAGAGCACTCATGGGTCTTTGTAAGTCGCTAAAGATCACAACCCGGTATCCGAACCGAGCACGACGCGTTATCTCTTATACAGAGCGCTGTATTGCAACCAGCTCATCTGTGAAGGCCGACACTGCGCCTGGTAAAGGCCAGGTGACTTCAAACAGAGGGGATATGACGTGGAAACCCACCCCTTCCTGGGACTAGGAGCCATCTGTAAAAAGTAGGACGGATCCAGCGTGACACGAAGTGTGATCCATAAAAGGCCAAACGCAATTCTCCCGGCGCTGCGTAATCTTTAGGAGCAGAGGCATGACGACAAATATTAAAGGTCGTGCCCTCCAGGATGGCGTCCTAGGCAGAACCAGAGACGCCACCGGCCCGAGAGCTACACCAAGCTTTCGAAGAAGTCTCCTTGTCCTAAACTCAATGGGCTTAGGGTACGAGTAGAGTCGCTAGGCGGCATAGGCACTGTCATGATCGGCTGCGGATGCAGCGAGAGCCTTTGGCGACTGAGAGATGCACTGTACACGGCGCATAGCAAGTGGCATTTTTCAGGGGTCACCGACAAGTAGGCTCTCATTGGGGGACGTGTAAAGGCACCGGTCGCCAGTGTGAGTCCGATGCGATGGATCGAGTCCACATTCCGCAATACAAGCTCGGCTGCGGATGCATAAAACTCGCATCCGTAGTCAAGCTTTGAACGAACAAAGGATTGATAGAAAGCCAAGGCAAGTAGCCCATGAAACACCCTAGGTGCTGAACGTCATGGAAGGACGAATGTCTATGGCGCAACTGCAAGAGACTCTAAGGCTGCAATATGAGGCTGCAAGGTGAGGCGTAGGTCAAAAACAAGAAAAAGGAAACTGTGCGAATCCATCACTTCCAGGTAAACTCCGTTTGGAAAGAAGTCTTGGTAAGGATGGAGCCGTGGTTGGCGGCAGAGGGGCACCGCTTTAGTCTTGTTCAAGGAAAACTAAAATCTGTGCGCTTCGCCATAGCGAGAGATGCGGTTCAATGCTCTAGAATTGGCATCTGAGTCGCACCAAGAGAGATCGAAAGGTCGTCCACCTAGAGAGTAGTGAGAACATCTTTCGGCAGCACCGAGGTAATGTCGTTGATGCTCAAGGCACAGAGTGTGAGACTGAGGACACTTCCATGCTGGACACAGTCTTCCTGCCGAATTGGGTCACAGAGGGCTACCTCTACACTTACGCGGAATCTACGATCTCGCGAAAACTCAGAGATACAGATTGGGAGGCGTCTCCTCGCCCTCATCATGTGGTGAGGTTCCATGATACCGTATCACCATGCCTATTCATAGGCCATCTAGAGATCGTAAAACACCGTGGCGTAATCCTGTATACGAAGGAAGGCCTCACAGACTACATTTTCCAAGCGAAGCAGAGCATCCGAAGTGGAGTGGAACTTGTGGAAGCCATACTGTGAAGAAGACGGGTAGCTTCCTGTATCCAGGTAAAAGGCTAGTCTAAGATTTACTAATTCTATCAACTTGCACACGCAGGGGGTAATAGATATTCGGCGGAAACTGGACGAGGTAGATATCTCTACTAGGTTTGCGAAAAGCAAGCATAGTGGCAATTCGCTTTGAGTTTGGCAGGATATCCTCTGTCCAGATCCTATTGACCAAATCCAACAGAAAAGCCATGCCTCACTGAGCCAAATGACGAAGCATGGCATGCGGGACAGTTTTCAGAACAGGGGAGGTGTCCGCGGATGAAGCAAGAGCGGAACGCAACTCAATCAATGTAAACATATCGTTGAAGGGTTCTGCGACTGAAGGAAAAGTCCGGTCGGTGGTCTTCACGATATCACGATGTGCATTGAACGCTGGCGGAGCAGCATCCCAGGTAGAGAATGCGAAAAAAGTGGTAGCAGAGGATTCCGCCACGGACGAGGGTCCGAGATTGTGATTCCCTTCTCCTGGAAAATAGTAGGGATCCTGCGAGAACTTGCCCCGAATCCTCTTTACTCACTTCCTCAGGATCTTTATGTTACGTGAAGACACGTATGCCCCCCACAAGAGTGACGGGCTTGCTTCGAAACATACCAGAACTTATCCTGAGCCCGACGATATTCAACGACAGTGAAATCTTTCGCGTGGTGGCTATGGCGCATGTGGGCATAACGCTTATGCTCGAGTGCCGTCTCACACTCGGCTAACCATCACGGAAGCCGTCGGCGTCTAAAATGGCCAGTGGTTCTAGGAATACTCGTTAGGTCCACGGCGATGAAGATGCCTGAGAAGAACTAGTAGGACTAACCAACGACCTAAACTCCTCGACTGGGACAAAGAAACCATTCTTTTCCTGAAATGCGGACAGCCGCACCAATCACCATCGGAAGGGGGAGGCTCTTAGGCGGCAGCAGTTCATAAAATTTTTGAATGTGAAAGTGATTACTTCCATTGAGGTGGTCATCGACTACCCCGGCCCCAAATCAGATTGTGCATCTGGAGAGCACAAATATAGATCAAGACAGAAAAATGAAGCGGTTATCGAGCACTGATGCGTAAACTTATCCACATTTAGGATACCTATATCCAGGTCGTCGAATAGGTCGGCAAGGACCTCAACCGAGGGATTGATCGAGTAGTCTCCCTAGAGGGGGTGTCAATCGTTCAAATCCGGGAGCAAAAGAAAAGGCCTCGGCAACCGTGCCACGACGCGGCGGAAATACCCCGGGTCGAAGTCGGCTGACGGTGGAATGTAGGCAGAAATAACAGTATACGTCCTATCCAGGTGCAGCTGCATAGCTACTGCCTGAAAGGAGGCATCTTGTCGGATAGAGCAACAATTTTCTGTTGTGCGAGACAATGTTACTCTGAGTCATGGAAAATCGCTTCGCCGATGTTCTCGAAGGTTAGACATCCAGACGACTTCATTACATTGAATGCTGCATAAAGATCTCCATATGTATGCGTACCTAATTGAACTTATGCAGCATCTTCAGCCACCTGACCACAGGAGGTGGAAGCAATTTGTTGTCTGGGTTGCGGATCGAAGTAACCGACGAAAGTTTGCAAAGAAAATGATCTTCAGTGACGAAGCCCACTTCCACTTGAGTGGATTTGTCAATAAACAGAACTGCCAGATTTGGTGAAATGAAAATCCTCGAATAATTCCAGAGCGTGAAATGCATCCACTGAAAACGACTGTGTGGTGTGGTGTGGTTTTTGAGCAAGTGGAGGGCTCGTACCGTTCTTCTTTTCAGTTATCATTAATGGATAACGTTACTGAGACATGATATCCACTCAGTTATGGCCGAACTTGGAAGAAACGGAAATTGACAACCTCTGGTTTCAGAAGGATGGAGCGACCTGCCACACTTCGCGCCAAACGCTTGTATTACTCCAACGAAAATTTTCCGCAACGAGTAATATCCTTGTATGGTGACTAGGAATGGCCACTAAGGTCCTGCGATCTTAGCCAGTGTGATTTCCTCTTATGGGGTTATGTGAAATCACAGGTATACGCTAAAAACTACGCACAATTCATGAATTCAAGGCTGAAATCAGACCTGTGATTGGAGGCATCGAGTCACACATCTGTAGAGTTATCGGAAATTTCGAGGAGCTCATAAATGTATGTAAGCTCAGTGCAGGTGGACAGATGGCCGACATTGTGTTCCATAACTAAACCGGAGACAGAACTCATTAGGAATATGCAAAATATAACCATGTTTACAAGAAATCCTTTTAATTATTCACTTTTCAAATTCAGCGCCCTTTATGGAACACCCTTTTATTTAAGAAAAAAATCATTGTCTTACACACATTCTTTACTTATCTATGATCACGCATAAATTTTTATCACCAATTTCAAAACTTAATAAATCGCATCAACGAGAAATCAGAGTGAAAGTGAAAAAAAAAGTTTCCTATTCTTACAAAGTTTGGGCGGGAGAGTCTAGCTTCATTTTGGCGGAAATCTCTCACATTCCTATTGGTGGCAAGATTCCCGCCTCCTTTTTGGCGGGATAATTTTTTACCTCAATTTTGGCGGGGAAAACTTCCGCCGCCTACGCTTGGGAGACTCTTAATGAACCCCGAAACAGAGCCAACTTTTGAGATGGAAATAGCCTTAGGCAGCACCTTCAAAAGGACTGAAGAGCACACTTAATTATAAGAGCGTCGGGAAGAGAGAGAGGGTACTTTATTCGTAATTGGTGTCTTAATAATGGCCTCAATTTTATCATGAGTAGCAGGTTCCATATTACAAGGGAAACCCTTTATTTTCATTAATCTTTAGAGCTAATTGAAAATATATTTCTAGTGGTTTTCACCTTTGAGAAGGATGAAGGTATCGTAATTCGATTTAAAGACATCAATCTTTTGGAGTGGCTATTGTTTTAGCATATTTTATCTAATAAGTATATCAATATTACCAAGACAAAAATATTTTAACGCAAATTGACTTTTGATTATACAAAACAGTTAATAGATACTTCTCTATCTACCCACAACAGGCATTCTGATATCCTGTTTCTGACTAGACAATTAAACTTTCACTTAGTATTGTTATTTATTTTTCGCAGAAAAGAAAGGAGTGAAGCTAAGAGAAGTGAAAATGTGGGGATGGTACCGAGTATTGCAAAAGTCCTTTTACACTAGTTACGTCGCTCTCAACAAAGGACACAATTATAGTTTTGATGCAGTTAGACATTTTATTGTTTTAACATAAAATAGGCTTAAATTGTAATATTGATTAATGTGTCCGCTCTCGGAGGCGAGCAAGAGCTCCAAGCGAGACCTGAAGGCCGCGCACACGGTGCTGACTAAGCCCTTCATCATGCTGGGCCTCACCCGGTTGATGGAGGACTTCGGCTGGTCGATGTTGCTGTGGAGGACATTGCAGGCCTTGCCCTTGACATGCGCCCACACGCTGTAGTGAAGGGATCGAGGTCGAGCGAGTGCGACGGCCAAATGTCCTTCGAACAGAAGTTCAGGTTCGACCGCAACAACACTTGCACGGTCTTGGCCGTGTGCGCCGGGGCACCGTCCAGCTCAAAAACTTGGCCGCCTTCTTTGTGAACTTACTTACCCAGGGCAGGACTTTCGTGGCAAATATGTCCTTCTAATCAGCCACGATGAGTTTCTAACCGGTCCCGAACCACACCAGCGGCATCTTAGTCAATGGAAGACACAAGGCCGAGCATCATCACGGAGGCCCGGTGCTTGATCGTGGACACGTAGTGGACCTCGGAGACGTCTCGGCAGAAGCTTATCACGAGGTCGTACTGCTGCTTGCCGATGACCGGATCGACCGTGAAGGATATTTCATCAGAAAAAATGAGAATTCGATCGCCATGACTCTTCAAGTCGCCAAGAAGGCGACGACAGCGCTCCTGACGTTGTTCTCGCATACGGGCAGCGAGCAGAGGCCTTTAGACGCACATTAAGCACTTGCCGCCCTCCTCCTTGATGGCCCTGGACACTGTTGCCACCCAGATGCTCTCCTTCTTCGCGAGCCCAGTCATTTTGAGCTTCAGATGACTTTTGAAGGTCTTTTTCACAGCCCAACGGTTGAGAACTTGAGGTCGATCTTTGAGGTTTTCACCGTTTTTGACCGACTCTGCGGAAGGTCATTCGACTGACGTTCAACCGCTTGGAGATGTCAAATGACACATTCTTGAAAAGTATAACTAAGTTTGTTTGGTAGAACTATTTCCATCACAGACGTAAACCTCTCGTAAGATAAAAAAAAACCCCCGAGTGTAACAGAACTTTTGCACAACCTGATGCATAGTTCGCCATCAAAAGATTTTGTTTTTTAAATTTTAGGAGCCAATCTGGCGAAGATTACTAGAGCAGAAGTCGCCGTACTCATATCAAAGCCTACTACTAGGTTATGTTAACAAAACAAATGACTAGGTAATTAACAAACGCCATCACAAAGAGTCGAGCACAGGAGAAGGACCTGAATCACTAAACTTTCGGTCAATGTGACCAGTTACATTATAGTCACTTCTCAAATGAAAATTTCAAAATTTAATGTCTTAGTAGTATTAACTTCCCTAACCCAATTTCCCAATTCCCCCTAAATTCCTCCAAATTGCCGAAATTCAATTTTCTTTTATCTTTCCACCTTCTCATTGCGAAGCTTCAGGAAGTGGCCTCAAATCCTGCCCATCTGTAACCTTAAAAAAAAATCAACATTTGCCAACTGTAATTCATTTCATCAACCAAAACTTTTCAACACATTTACCTTTCTTCCTATCACTAAGTAATTTAGTAGCCCGAAGTACATACAAATTTACGACTTCATTTGTTTTCATTTCGCGTTTCCAATCACTTAACCGATCTGCTTGCTTTTTTTATTTTCAACTTTCATCATAACTTGGTTCATTATTTCGTGCTTCCTCATTTTAGACTTACAATATTGTCGTAACAATCAAGTTTAGATTTTGCATGGATAGTGTTACTTATGTTGAAAATATAAACAAAAATGCAAAAAATATTGTACGACGGGACGGATGGCAGTTGTCATTCTTATTTCGAAGCAGTTAACAGCAATCCCGAAAAAAGTACCTACTCCAAGAGTTACCCTGAAGACAATGAGAAGACCTAAGAAAAGTGTATTGGATATCACGAGACTTAGGACTTGACTCCTAGACAAGGACTAAACTTTCCTATCTCACATCTCTTTAGGACGTGTCGGTTAGGGAAGCTCGAGTCTCCTTAGGTGCCCGCACAAGTAGCAGCCATATCTGAACCTTGCGGCTTACTCGGCGAAGGCTGGAGCTTGGCAAGGAAGGGTTTAGAGCCTTGGGAGCAGCCGCCTCGTTAGGGTTGTTAGGGCTAGGCGGGAGAGGGGCTGGATAGGGCTACCGACACGCTAGTAGAATAAGCCAGAGATATAACTGGATTATAATCGCAATCTATAAACAATTAACTATCTCTACTTTTCTTTTCTTTATGCTATGAAGAAATTGAAGAAGAGGACTGATTAGCAATTTCATCGAGACATCGAAACGGGGTCCCTTTGCGACTACGCTACAACCTACGTTGCAATCTCTCAGAGTGAAAAAGATGTCGATAAGTTAATTACTGAAAAAGCTCCGGAGAATTTAAGATCAAAAGGACTGGAGGCAAAAGCCCCACCCCCCAACCCCAATCCAAATCGAAGAACAGGTTATACACTGCCCTCAGATCGATCCTGGATCGGCGAACCCAGTGCAATAGAAATCAAGAATGAAATTGAAAGAGGACAAAATTGGGTCAGAGTCAAATAGGTCATAAAATTCACAAACGGGAATACTAAGACAGAGTACTCTCATGTATTCAAAGCCCATATTCTGACAAAGAAGTCAACAAGGTTCTAACGGAGGGCAATCTAAATATACTAGTAGATCTACGTTATATAGTGTAGAAGGAAGAATTTAAAAATTAAAGAAGTGGCAGAACTAAATCCCCATGCGATCGAGAGAAGAAGGATAAAGCAGAGAGGAAGACAACAAAAGAAGAGTAAATACAGGGTCACTCACCCCCCAAAAAACGGTCCTGCACACACGTTTTGTGATATATCCTTCATTCATTCATTAACCACCCTTACTTTGCAGGACATGACAGAAGCAACGCCTGTGAACATAACTAGATCTCATTGGGAGCTCCAGCACAGAATATACTGCGTCAAACATTACTACAGGACAGGTTCGTTCAAGAAAGTGCAGGACACTTTCGTGCATCAGTTCGAATGTGAAAAAGCCCCCTTCAAGAGCATAATTCAGGACTGGGTGGACAACTTCGAGAACTATGGGACAGTGGAGAACCTCAATGCAGCCAGTGACAACCGTCCAAGCCATTCAGGACGCCCCAGGAAGCGTACAGCTGAGATGGTCGAAAGCATGAGAGAGTCAGTTCAGCAGAGTCCAAAACGCTCTGTGCGCAAGCGAAGTCAGTCCCTTGGTATATCCCGTGAGACTTGCAGGAGTGTGTTAGTAATGGATGTAAAGGCCTACCCATACATAATACATACTAAGCAGACGCTTACAGCCTCAGACAAGGAGCAGAGAAAGGCTATGGCAGTCAAGATACCGAAGAAGATTCAGGCGACCCCAACTTTCCTTAGTTATCCTTTGGCCCTCAAATGAAGCTCACTTCCATCTTGAAGGAAAGGTAAACTCGAAGACAAATGTCTTCTGGGGGACCTCCAGAACAAATGAGGTAGCCACCAAGGCCTTAAGTGCACGGTATGGACTGCAATCTCAGCCAGATGCATCATCGGACCATTCTTCTTCGAGGAATCTGGCGCGACAGTGATAGTCACCAAGGAGCGGTATATTGAGGTCCTCAAAACCTTCAAGAGGGAGCTGCAGAACCTGTTCCCGTCGCTTATGGGGAAGTTCTGGCTCCAGCAAGATGGAGCAAGCTCTCATACCTCAAACCTGTCCCGAGATTGGCTGAAAGAGAACTATGGTGGCCGTGTGATCAGTCTCAAAACTGATTTTGAGTGGGCACCTCACAACCCAGACCTTAGCACCCCCCCTCCCAAGATTTCTTTCCTGGGGCTAGCTCAAAGAGATAGTGTACGCAGGGAGACCAAGGACAATCACGGAACTCAAGGAAGCCTTCAGGAAGAAGATTAGAGCCATTAGTTGGTCGGTTTGTAAGGACGTCATGAACAACTTTGTGCTGCTCCTCAAGAAATGCACAGAGCTAAATGGAGGTCATCTCGAACCCGCGCTCTAGAATAAAGAAAAAAGTCTAAAGACTCATGTTTTGATATGCTGTTTTTAAATACAAACTAGCTATCGCCAGTTTCATTCAATCCTTGCAGAAAATTAAGAAATGAGGCCTATTGAAAGTTGGGGCTCGTTTTTTTTTGTGGGGGGGGAGGGGGGGAGTCACCCTGTATTTAAAATGAGTCATATGAGAAAAGTGAAAATAAGGAGACACAACGTGTACGGGTGGGATATTAAAAGGCACACTGTAAGCAGCGCCTGCATTAAATAACACCCAAAGTGATATTTCTAAACTAAATCAACATAGACCCGGATAGTAACCCCATAAAGATATTTAACTACAGAGCTATTACTAAGACCACACGAGATATTAATTTTGAAAGAGTAGCGGTAACCGTAAGAATTGATATTAGATTTAGTAGACTACAAGACCTTGAGGAAGCCTATCTGGCGATAATGAGATAAACCTATTCAGTAACTTGCCCACAAGGAGAGAGTTTCTGACACTCTTTAACTTCATGGAAATCTTTGGTCGCAGGGATCAGGTAATTTTCATGCGAGATTTGAACACCCGCAGCAGGGCTTCCGATTACACTGGTAACTTCAATATTATAGGAAGGAACCTGGACATATTCCTAGAAAGGGGAATAATGGAGAGAATCGGTCCACAATTTCCAACTTTCTTTGGACTGAAACGAGCAACAAAACCAGACATCGTATTGGCATCACCGAACTTAGATATAATTAATTAGCGGAAAAAGGACTGCCCTCCACCAGTGAATATATAGTGGCCATATTGACTGCCAATATCAATAGACCCAATTCAAGTTACTTGCCTTCTTAGGAAAAGCTACAAAAACGCTAATTGCCGCAGTTACGAGGAGGAACTGGCATAATTCCAGCGAGCTGACCTAAGCGAAGCCATTCTTGAAGAAATTGACATGGACAATATAATTAAGGGGATACTCGAAGCCGACAGAAAGTATGTACCGAGATCAACATACAGTACACTACTGAACCTACATCGCCCGGCATTAATTGTTTCGCTCGAAAGAGTATAAACAACTAAGAGAAAACATATAACGCAATGGGCCCCTTAGCAGGTCTACAGCAACTAAGAGATGAACTGATAGCAACTATTGTAATAGAGCGAAGCAAGAGATGGAATCGATAGATGAGGAACTAAACCCCACAAGATTCGGGAAAAAGATAAATATAGCAAGAAAAAAACAAAACAGCCCAAATGAAAATTTAAATCCGACACAACGAGACAGATGTGACAACCTCAGAAAATAGAAGAAGCCCTCGGGGAGCTTGGATATTTCCCCAGACAAAAATGAGGACTTTGATAAGGAACTCTAAAAAAGGAATCATTGAAGAACTAGAACTACATCGGAACAAAATAAAACCAAACCAACTCTGCCTCCCAAATAGTACTCGAATAACAAGGTGTTGAACCAGTGATACTCCAAAAACTTAAAGAAACAATAAAAGATACCCAACAAATAGCGCCTATCGAAAGGGGGATAACGAGGGAAAACCTAGAAACCCACGGAAAGTTTCCTCAGAAAAAGTGACAAGTTGGAAAATGCAACAATTAGTGTGGTATATTTCCTCGATGTGCTAAACAAAAGAAAAAACTATATTTTTGTCTTTTTAATTTTAAGGGCATATCTGGCGATTGCCTACAAAGGCAAAAGTCGCCGTACTCACACTACAGTCTGGAACTAGGCTATATTCAAACAAATGACTACATATAAATAAAAAACATAATTCAGATAAAAAAGAACAGGCAAAGACACGGTAAAAAAAACGAACAAATAAAAACGACACACAAGATCAATAAAAAACAACAAGAAAGAATCGTGCTCCGGCGTCGGAGGAGGCGACAGAGGAACATGCAACCTAAAAACAAGTCAAATAGAGTGGAGGAGGCCAGCCTCCTCCAAAAGTCATATAGTCAACAAGTTTGTGTGCACCAACCAGTCCCGAGTAGAAGCAGCAGCGGTAGCAACCCCAATCATCCCGGTACCGGAACAGGTAACGTGCACAAAGATCACCCAGACTAGGAGATTTAACAAGAATATGCGGAACATTCTGGTGGTCAACGCAGCCGTCGCAATAAGGCGCAGGCGAGCACTACATCAAATGGCGGTGCGTCCGGCGAGTGTGTCCAATTGGGAGAGGACTGAAAGCAACCTGAAGCCGTCGCGAAATTGGGGGGTATGTGCATGGGAACAGTCGCGGCGCAATGGAACGCAACTTTAGGTTCCCCTTGACCGTCTCCCATCTTCTTTGCCAAGCCGGCCGGAGGGAAGCCCGTATTCCTGTCATGTAGTCGGTGTGCGGAAGAGCGAAACGCTGGTCTGGTCACCAAGTCCTCGCGGACTCTTTGGTGCCCTCATTGGCGTGATCGTTCTCCCCAATTCCTACATCTCCAGGAACCCAGCTGAAGATAATCTCGACATCTCCCAGGCTTGCTAAAACTGTGGCGTCACGGATATCGCAAACCAGAGGATGGGGAGATTGCAATGCCCCGAGAGCACTCAGGGGGCTTTGTGAGTCGCTATAAATCACACTAAGTGTGCTCCAAAAAGGCATGAACGCAATAGTCTCGGCGCTGTATAGGTTTAGGGAGCAGAGGCCCGGCGATAAATAGTGAAAGGTGGTACCCTCCACCGTGACGTCCTGGGCAGAACCAGTGGCCCACACATAGCTCTCAAAGGAGTTCCCTCTCCCTAAACCAAAAGGTCTTAGGATAAGACTGGCGTCTATCGGCGGCATAGGCACCGTCAAGATTAGCTGCGGTGAATAAAGAGCTATTGGCGACTGAGATGGGCACATGGCTCACGCGTACAGGCGAATAATGAACTTTGTACGGCGCAGAGGGAGTGACATCTCTCCAGAATCGACAAGTAGACTCTCAATGGGGATAGTTCGGAAGGTACCGATCGCCAGACGAAGGTCAGTGTGGTGCATCGAGTCCACCTTCTGCAATGCACGCTCACCTGCGGATGCATAAAACTCACATCCGTAGTCGAGCTTCGAACGAATAAGGGATCGATAAAAAGTAAGGGCAGTAGCCCTATCAGCGCCTCAGGAGCTGAATGTCAGGGAAAGAAGAATATCTATGTCGCACGTACAAGAGAATGTGGCGCTCAGGTGAGTTGTTGGAAAAATACAAGACTGAGGAAACTGTGCAGGTCCACCACTTCCAGGGACACCCCATTGAGAAACAAGTTTGGGTCAGGGTGGAGCCGTAGATGGTGGCAGAATTGCACCAACTTAGTCTTAGTCAAGGAAAAGCGAAGTCTGTGCGCTTCAGTATAGCGAGAGACGCGGTTCAAGGCCTGTTGGAGACGACGCTCCAGAGTAGGGACCTGGGCCACGCCAAAAGAGATCGAAAGGTAGTCCACGTAGAAGGTAGCGAAAACATCTCCCAGCAGCACCGAGGTGATGCCGTTGATGTTCATGGAAAAGAGTGCGACACTCAGGACACTTCAGAGCGGGACACCCTCTTCCTACTCCTTTGGGCCGGAGAGGGCTCCTCCCACCCTTACGCGGAATCGACGATCTCGCAAAAATTCAGATATAAACATTGGGAGGCGTCCCTTCACCCCCATCGTGTGGAGAGTCTCCACGATACCGTATCACCATGCGGTATCATAGGCCTTCTCCAGATCGAAAAACACCGTGGTGTAGTGCTGTCTACGAAGGAAGGCGTCGCAGACGGCATTTTCCAGTCGGAGCAGAGCATCCGACGTTGAGTGGAACTTGAGGAAGCGGCGCTGTGTAGAAGACAACTTTAGAGTAAAAATGGAAAATCCCAAAAGTAAGCATTTCAAAAGTAAGACAAAAAAAACTTGAGAGTGTTGGTAGATGATGAAATATATCGCTACCATAACGAAGGTAAAGTTCTTGGGCTGAAATTTACTACGAACGGCTATAGAAAACATGGAGCAGAGGAAGGAATTTGACCAAAACCAACCTGATAAAAATGTTCCACCTCAATCAATGAAAAGGTAAAATAAAATAAAAGTATACAATGCCCTCTGCCGAGTAACCTTACTATACCCAGCTATATCACATAATATACCCCACAAAACTAACACCAAAAATGACTAAAGAGTCCAGAACAGTAGAGTCGCGATAATGACCTATACTAGAAGGAGAGACAACAGGAGACAAATAGACCTACATCAAGAAATAGATCTAGAAACGATAAAAACCGCATTGCATAATAGAGCTTATCAACTATTGGAAAGATTATAATTAATACTCAGCGAAGAAGAAAAAAAGGACACTGCACATACCTCAGATCTACAGAGCAGCCAACAGGGAAAATTTTAGGAGTGGGACACCACTTACACAAGAGAAAACCAGGTACCTATGTACACTTAATATAGAAAGTACCGAAGAATGTATGAAAAATGACTCAACTACCTAAAAACAAGTGCAAGATAATTAAACAATAAAGGAAGTAAATACTGAAGAATAAGAGGTGCGAGAGCCTTCACATAAAAATAAATGTGAATAAGTACATACAAACGAAGATGAAAGGCCTAAGAGATGGCTGTTCACCCAGCAAATACAACCGTAAATCAACTCTTCCATTTTATCACTTTATCTAATAACCACCATCCACTTACTATATACTTTTCTTCTAAACTTTTTCAAGACGTAATGTAGGTTGAAAGATGAAAGTGAATGCAACTCCGAAACTATCAGGTGTCTGAATAAGTTTAGAGGACCCATTTGGATAAATTCTGACCCGAGTATCTTTTACCGATGTGATGCAGAAGCAAACGAATGTTTTGCACTCAATGCTAATCACTAATGCAATCACCTGACACGAGTAAAAGGGAATGAATTCAATACAAAACTAATTCATCAGCATTAATTCTTTCCCATCTTCCTTCAAATGGGTCATTTCCATTTCAAAACATTTAACCCGATTTTGAGAGTGTAGCGCTCAATTACAGGGTGAAGTAGAGCCAACAAGGAACCTCACAAATTGAGCACCCCGCTGGCCCTATGAAAATCTTGAAATTGGCACACAAACCAAACGCTAAAATATAATGCCATTAGTTAATAATCAATTGATGCAAAGCAACCCGTGTATTTGTAAATAATGCTAGACCGCTAGTCAATAATTAATGTATCAATGCAAAGCAAACGGTATATTTGTAAATAATGCAAAAAAAAAAAAACACGAAGCAATGAATTCGTTGTGCTCCCATGGTAAACACACAAACATTCACACATTAGAAAACAGGTGCGAGCCGATCGTTTTGTATGTGCGGTGATAACGAACATAATTGGAACGGCTGTGCATACATATAATGGGTTTGATAAATAGGGAAGTCTGACCCACCAGTGTTGACATGGACCCGCGAAAGACGAAATTTATGTTACTACAAATATCGGCCTGATAGATAGAAATGAAATTTCCAAATTCGAATACTCTTGGTGTAAACGTGCCTACACTAAATACACATATACCCTCTGATCAAAGAAGCTCTGCACAGTTCTCGAATTGGAGAAACGGAGCCACGCCCCTAATATTTCGTTAGAATAAAAAGGCTTGTAATAAACACACAAAGGCAGTCTGACAGAGACAAATACAAGAAACACTGAGTTTGTTAACACCGATAGCCAGTTACAAGCACGTGACCACACTACGAACCAGGAACTCTGCGATTTCACTTGCCTGAACTGAGGTGGTTATAAGACCAAAATTAAAACCTACAAAACGGCCATTTTCTTTTAATTTCATTACCACTGCCAAGTAATAAACCGGTTACCGTTAACCCAGCCAAAAGGGATAACCAGCGGACATCTGGAACTTTCTATTGGAGTCAGATTGAATTTTATGGTATAATCAAGAGCAGCCGATAGCCCCAAGCCGAATCATACCATTCATTCCACCTACCATAAAGAGGTAGCCTACCTATAAGAGTACTGTGATCACAAACTTCCTCTCAACCAGACGATGGATCTACCCTGCAAATCATTTATACTAATTTGATTCCGAGTATAAACTCGGACTAGAGCCTCTCGCAAGTCTTGTGCAGCCATTTTCTTTTTTCTCGCTGCCGCCTTTTTATTCTTTTTTTAAAAAGAGTCCATTTGGCGACTGACTACTAGGTCGCTGCTACCATAAACACCCTTTTGTGTTAGGTTGAGAATGGGAAAGAGGGGGTTCATGTTACTGAAAATGATAACCAACTGTTGCAATTCGAAGGCTTTTAAGCATTTACTAACACTAATTAAAATATAGGAATACGCCCCGATAAATTGGTTCTAAATATCTTACATTAATTTCCCCCCTTACAAAACCTTTAGCCGGAGAAACCCTCGTTGGTTTTCGCTTCTTAGTTTTAAGTAACTAAAGGTAATCCTCTCTCGTTATTGGGATTTCTTAACTAGAACATATCCGCTTCTCAAAGTGTCATAATATGTGAGTTGCCCCTCCCAATAGCATAGGTGGGCGTTATCGCGATAACGATATCGGGTTATCGGTTATCCGATATTCCCCCCCGCGTTATCGATTCATCGGTATCGCCAATACTTTTGGTTCAAAACTAGCGATAATCGATAATTTCAGTTTTTGGTTCCAGTTTAACAGAGGGGCGAGCCGCGGGTGCCTTGAAGGCAGAAATAGGTAGGTCCGAGCTGGGAAGAGGATCCTCAAAACCTGAGGAGATGAAGGAGAGCCTCACCAGGTAAGAAACTAAGAAACTATTCAAATATTTTTGCTATTGTATTATAAAATAACGCTATATATAGTCAATAATCAATATTGTATTATAATTTTGGATTTATCGGTTATCACCTTATCGGGCGATAAATTTATCGCCAGTTATTGATTATCGTTATCGATTTATCGGTTATCGTGATACATTTTTTCGTTATCGCGCCCACCTATGCCCAATAGTGACCAACCTACCACTTGTGATTTGATGAATTCCAACGTCATCTCGGGAAGTCTCTCCTCGTCTTGTTCAGGTTCCAAGGTCAACTCAGCGTGGATCTCGATCCCAACCTTCTTCGCCTGGTCCCGCAGTCCCTGGAGAGCCTGGACACACCCAGAAATGACGCCCAGACGATGTTCTCTCTCCAGGAGGCCGATCTGTCCTCGCTGGCGGCTCACTACCG
Organism: Ceratothoa steindachneri; assembly: GCA_963969495.1. NCBI lineage: Eukaryota > Metazoa > Arthropoda > Malacostraca > Isopoda > Cymothoidae > Ceratothoa > Ceratothoa steindachneri. The sequence goes on from OZ018324.1 coordinate 9,645,599, forward strand.
ACAGGACCGCCTGGAAGGTTTAAAAAAAAACAACCCAGGATTAACAAAGGATCTCGGAGATTATCTCCATCAGGTGCAGGAGGGGATGGGGAGGGATTATTAAACTCAAGGATTTGCAGGAAAGGAATAATCCGATTGGGGATTGATCGAACTGTGGAATTTGCGGCTTTGTCGTGCGAATCTAGCGTTTATTTACAATAGATTTTTCCTGCGGGTGATATGCCTTCACTCTATGCAGAAAAGCTAAATAATCGAGACTAAGGAATGGCTTACTCGAAGGGGGGGGGGGGAGGATTACAATGCCACGCGATTTCACCTATTACTTTTTTCTAGTTTCTGCGGGTAATTTATCGCCTTTGTCTCAAGATTTTCGTGAGCTTCATATAAGGAGATGTAGAGTGCCCGCAGGAAAGAAAAATAAACCCCTAAACCCCAGCACGTTTCAACTTTGTAAAATGCCCGGAATGAAGCCTTAAGAAATAAAAATGAAAGCGTGGGGAATCTTATTCTTTTTTTTTTTGCCCCGCGGGTCATCACTCCTTCGTTGGTCTCAATAGGCGCTTCTGCCCGGAATTGATGCGAAGTGGCGACGCTCGTTCCCTATCCATCGACTTTATATTCACACAGGTACCCAGAGAAAACTTTTAACCCCTGAACGAATTCGCCCCAAAAGCTAAGTACTTGTTTTTTATTTCTCCCGCCGTTTTATTACATTTGTTGCCTTCCTCTTTGGCTCGAGCGTTACTCATGGAGTACAAAAAGGTATTGAGGGAAGTTTGTGCGCAATCAAAAGGTTGAGCTACTGAGTGGTTCAAAGATATATTCGCCGAAAGCGAACCCAACAATGAGTGAAGCAGGTAAAGAAAAACGTCCCCAACGACTTTGGAGACGCGTATCTTAACCTGGAATATTATGGGGACGTTTTTCTTAACCTAGAAGATTTGGGGGACGATAATCTTTATCTTCATAATATTGGAAAGAACTTGGTGTTTATACATTCAGAATAAACTATGTATTTAAGTAACTAACCTAACCGACTTTGGGGACGCGTATCTTAACCTGGAATTTTATAGGGACGCTTTTCTTAACTTTGAAAGTTTGGGGGACGCTTAACTGTACTTGGGTACTTTGGGGACGCTTTCCTTTACCTCCCCCACGGGGGATAGCAATAGAAAAGAAAGATGGGGGCATTAAAAGGACGTAAAGGGGAGGGGAGAGTGTTAAGCTCCCCCGGCCCACCTGGATCCAGGAGGAAAGGGAGTGAATCACTCCTCCCTCCCGATCCCAACCAGGGCTGGAGCGTATAGATTCGGGCCGCGTTCGTTTCTTCGAAGTTCCCGTGTTCGTAGCACGAACATTTGGGCGCAGCTGACATCTGGGAAGCTGTGCGCCCTCTCGGCCTTAACACCCATAGGTCGATCTGTGGCTGCATATCTTGCACACATTTTCACTTCCCTTTCGCACTTCAAATATTCCGGTGGGAATTCACCCCTTGGTTTTCTGCCCTCGTACCCCTCCCCCAGTCCACAGTCACTACCCACGGCGCCGTCTGCTTTATTATCGCTCATGACCTCCTCGATGAGGTTGTATACCCCATGAGTGGGAGGGGAAGGGAGGAGGGGAAGGGGGGAGGGGATGTGAGGTGATGGGAGGGTGTACATATGTATACGACTCTTCCACTTGGTATCAGGATGCGCTGCACGCCCCCCTTCCCCAGCGGCAATTGCCCCGGTTGTCTTGCACTAGATTGAGTCTACCTGGGCATTATTCATTCTTGACACTTACTCTTGTTTCACCTTTACGGGAATCTTGTCTCCTATTTTGCAGGACGACGACGGCGGCGGCGGCAGCGAATATCGCGCGCAGGCTAGTCGCCGACCAGCTTTAGTACATTCGTCACTAGCAAGGCCGGGAAGGGATGGGGGCGCTCGCTCCCACTTGGCTCCGGTTGGGGGAGGAGGTAAATACTAGTATTTGAAATCCCACACTTTTTTTCTTTTTCTCCCCCCCCCCTCTCCCTCTTCCTTTTTGTTTATCTATCTTTTTTACGCCCCCGCAAGAGGACGCCAGGTATAGGAGGGACAACCCTGCTGCGGCTGACATTTGAAGGGATGCGTTCCCTCCCGGCCCCGATGCTTGTAGGTGCATCAGCTCCTGTTTTCCATACTTTTCACATCCCCCAACTTCACCACTTTCTGGGCAGATCTCTCCATACTTACTCTCTGCCCTCGTTGTTATTTCCCTTGGGAAGGGGTCCTGATAATTTAACCATTTCGCCCCCTGTGGTCAGGGTTCAGCCCTGGGCTGATGGGGCGCTTTGTGTTGTAAGATCTCGTCTACCCTAGGGTCCCCCCCCCCCTGGTTTACTTTCTTTTATCCCCTTTTTATTTTTATTTTCCTTGTTCTCTTCCTGCTTTTTTTCTCTCTTTCTCTCTTTCCTCTTTCTCTCCTTCCGTTTTCTCTCTTTCCCTCTTCTTTTTCTCTCTTTCCTCTCTTTTTTTCTCTATTTTCCATTTCCCTCTTCTTTCTCTCTCTCTTTTTCTTGTTCTGTGTCTCGCTTCTTTTTCGTTTTGCCTCCTCCGCTTTGCCCTCCTTCGTTTTCGATGGGGTCGGTTGTCTTTTATTTGAGGGGGAAAAAGTCTCCCCTTTTTCTCGCTTCTTCCATTTTTGTTTTTTCTTAATACACTCGTTGGGAGCAGGTAAAGGAAAGCGTCCCCAAAGTAACCAAGTACAGTGGAGCGTCCCCCCCTTAAATCTTCAAGGTTAAGAAAAGCCCCCCATCCAAAAGATTCCAGGTTAAGATACGCGCCCCCGAAGTAGCTTGAGACGTTTTTCTTTACCTGCTCCCAGATGTAGTTATATAGTATGGAAAGCGTGCTGCAGTCGACATCTGGAGAATTACCTACCTTGCCGGTCCCACTCTCAGCAGATGCGATCCCTTCAGGTCCCAAAGCCTATAGAAGGATGGGCGGCTAGAAATCTTCCACATATTTATACTCCCCAACTTCACCGCTTTCTTTACGGATCTCTCTCTAAAAATTGCCGCGGCGTTGCTCTCGTTGGTTACCACCCGACTACGACTCGGCACCTGTCCTGACAAATGGCTTACTATAACCCCCTTCCCTCCCACACACACACACACACTCGTCTAAGGTTCCCAGGCTTGAACACAAGTGTTCCAGAAGACGCCGGACGAGAGTTGTAGAGTATTACTTCTTTCGATTTGTACTCAAATGACCTGCCGATAAGGCCAATTATTTTGTTCGCTTTTTGCTAATTTATCTGCAAGTTTTAGGTTACTGGATACTGTTACTCTTAAAATCTGTTTTATTGCATTTATCCGCGTTGAAGTGCTTTGTCAAGTTTGGGCACAACTTGTCTAAATTATATTGTATATCTTCTACATACTTTCTTGTGCGAGTTTACAGCATTGGCGATTTTTATCATCCGGATACTTTGAGAATGATGAGGGTGCAACTTATATGCATAATGTCGTTAATGTACGATTAGAAAGAGGATAGGCCCTAAAACTGAGCTCTGGGGAACCCCGCCAGTTGTCGATGTTGGGGGTATTCTGGAGAATTGGAAGCCATTTAGGTCCCGATTCTCCTACGCTGTCTCCATTTTAGACTACCTATGTAACTTTCACACATCTTAGTATCTAATCTTCATCACTTTCTTGATGCACCCATGCTCACACCCTACATAACAGAAATAGTTAAGACAATTTTCCTCAAGTAAATCAGGACCTCTGTACTACCCAATGTTTGGAAAGTGCCTAATGTGGTGCCATTTGTTTTTTTTTTTGTTTTTTAAAGGTGCTAAGGAGGAAGTGAATAACTATAAGCCGGCGAGTCGAACATCGCGAGTTTGTAAAGTACTGGAGAAGAGTCAAATGTAACATACAGAATCATCTAGATAGGTTTAGATCAGGAAAATTAAGTTTAACTACTCTTTTAGAGTTCTTACAGTACATTAACAATCAGGTTGAGTAAGGGGAAGATTTGAGTAAGGGGGAGATTTGAGTAAGGGGGAGATTTGAGTAAGGGGGAGATTTGAGTAAGGGAAAGATTGGAGTGAGGGGAAGAATTTAGTAAGGCCTTCGATAATCCGCCTCACCAGAGATAAATTTATAAACTAGAAACTTTCGAGCCCTCGGATTTAATTTTAAAGTGAATAGAAGTATGGTCGAGTGAGCGACAGGTGAAAGGGCTGCGTTGAACGGCACTTAATCAAGTTGACAATAGATATGTAGTGGAGTTGCACCTGGATCTGTGTTGGGACCATTGTTCTTCTTAAGAGATATCAATGGTGAAACATCTAAATTTGCGGATGTCAAATTTTCTGTAGTTTGGATCTAGATTACTATCTTAGGCAGATTAATAACAAATTAAATTTAACTAGGTTACAAAGAGTAAGGTATCATCTAAAAAATTACACCTGAAGTACTACACCGTAGTCCGAAAGTCAAGTCTATCCCTACAAAAAATGTAATAAGAACAATAGAGGAATAATATAATATCAAATACATGTACTGGTTTTAGTGTATTCACTTTCATGGACATTGCCTCTCTTCAAAACTGTAAGAGCATCCTGTTTGCCATCTGAAATAGGAAATTAAAACACTATTTACAGGGGTTGAAAAGACATTCAGACCCCCCTGTATATTCAGACGTGATCATCTTATTATACAGAATATATTGATATGCTAGAGGCTGTAGAAAGGAGGGTTACTGGGCTTATGTAGACCCTGTTTGAAGCATTTATATTATCAGGACAGATTGGGGGAACGAATTCATTTGAAAGGAACTGCAAGGAAGGGATGTGATCCAAATTACTTTAGACGTTTGGTAGGTTGGATGTCTGGATGGTTTTCATAAGTATAAATTATGGAAGCGAGATTGCAATTTGGATTTGAGCAAGTAGTTTTTAAGTTGCAGAGTAGTGGAGTGGAGTATTGGTATACGGTGTGGTTACCTGATAACCTTGAGTAGCTTTAAGTCTAAATTTGAAGCTTACATGAATGGAAGACGGGTTGTGTAAATGCATGCAGATATTTACATTAAGGAAGCCCGCAAGGGTTTGGAGAGGCAGTTGACATCTGGAAATAGGCCTGGGCCTATATATCACCTAACATTGCCAGATTCTTTACATATCTCACCTTAAACTTTCTGCGAGAAATGCTTTTGTTGGTTTTCGCTTTAAATTAAAAATAAAATTTTTAAGGAAAACATTTCATCTTTTTTTTCCTCCAATTATATATACACACACGTGCGGACGCACACAAATAAGCAGGTGAGACACATCACTGAGTTGTATATATCCCCCTTCACATACGCCACCTGGTAGGAAAGAACGGCGGAAAGGGGTGATTACACAGCCCACTGTACATGCACAAAAGACCGTCACCCAAGCGACGGATAGACATGAATATAAGATAAGAGGGAGTCTGTAAAAGGCTAATCAATAGCCTATATGAGGCAGCTCCTGTTCCCATTCCCCAGTTCCGTCCGTCCCACCCAGGAGATCCTCATCCACAAAACTATCCAAGCTATCCCTAAAACTTTGAAGGGGGGAAGCTTCTATCAAATAACGAGTGAGCCTATTCCATTCATCTACCACTCGATTTGTAAACCAATTTCTACCAATCTCTTTCATAATCCTTGACCTGTCCAGCTTAAATCCATTGCTACGTGTCCTATCCTGTTCACGAAAAATAATAACTTTACCCATGTCTCCCCTATAATAACCTTTTACCCACTTGAAGCCTTTAATCAAGGCCCCTGGAACTCTTCTCCCCTCTAACTAATGAAGATTTAATGTCCTAAGCCCTTAAGGTAAGCTCCTCAATCCATGAATATCTTAGTCATCCTTCTTTGCACAGAATCAAGCATAGCAATATCCATTCAGTAATAGGGTGACCCAAATTGCACTGCAGTCAAGATAAGGCCTAACTAATGCCAGGTATAGTTTCAGAATGACATCAACACTCCTATTACTTACACTGCTCCCAATAAACCCCAATACCCTATTGGCTCTATTCCTAGCACTTAGGCACTGCTTTATAGGCCGGAGGTCTGAACTTTTGAGGATATCAAGTCCTTCTCACATTCTGAGCTTCACTCTCTCATTCAATTCAGCGGAAGAGACAAATCTATGCTAAGTAATCATATGACAGGTTTTTCCTCTCCTTCCATAACGTCTAGTCATAATGAATCGGTGTTAGTATCTTTTTAAATCGTTGTTAGAGATTATCCTCAATATAAATAATTAATCAAGCCTTCTCCTTTCCTCCTGTTCCTATTTCTATGAAATATATCAACCATCAATCTGGAGTTGAAAGTCTAAAGTCCTTTCTTGTCAAATCAAGCCATCCATGACTGTTAACGCTATAACATCATAATTCTTCACACTCGGTAGCATTCCTAACAAGTCCATCTTGTTCCTACTATTTGCCGCCTATTTTCAATGTATCTTTCTTTAATGTCATTAATACACTGCCTTCCTAGCCCTCTGCTCATTTCCACACCCGTTGCTCCCTACATTTATCTGAATGCCCTCGCTCCTACCTGCCTCATCTTACTTACCCTGACAGCCTATACCTACACTTCCCTCAAGACACTCACTTAACAACTTCACACCCTTGCGACTCAAGTGCAACCCACCCACCGCATATAAATCTTCCCTCCCAAAAAACTCCCTCCATGTATCCCAAAACATTAGTCTCATACTCTCACAAAATCCTTTCACCGTCTCATTCATCCCAACTACGTGGGACATCAACTCACAACCTACTATAAGCCTAGGTAAAATTCCTGACAATACACACTTCCTATTACTAACCCGAAACTTTCCCTATATCTACACAATAGCTCACCTGACCGAGTTTTCTCCATCTCATTCACTCCCACATGCAAAACAACAACTGCATCCCTTTCATCTCCATCCGCTATCCTTTCAATTCTATCCCCCCCTCTTACGCTCACGTTCCTAAAAAGTCCTGTCTAAATACCTAACTTGTAAATCACCCACCGCAAGCACTTCAGGCACTTCATTAACTGCGGCGAAGCGAGCGGGTCTTTGGGTCATGCAAATCTCGGGTTGTGTTCATCTGTCCGCAACGAGTCGCTGACTCAAAGGTATACAGCTAAAACCAATGTTACCGAAGGTAATTGAGGTCACCGAGCTCAAATATGATATAGGTTGACCACCAGGTGGCGCCACGTAGTGGCTAGAGGGGCAAAATCAGCCATTATTAGAGATATGAAGGTCAAAACAATGTCGCAATGGATAAATGAGGTTTCTGAGTCCAAATCTGATTGATTTCCGCCCCAGGTCCACTAGATCACGCCCTTCTAGTTTGCTCAACAAGCGCCTATCACCCGCTTTTCCTAGCTCTCCCAAGACACTGAACCTATTACTAGAAGTCATATGTTCATACCTACACTCTATACCTATGTCTACTAACCCCTACATCCTTAATATTGGCAGCCCTACTTCCATCTGGAACAAGCAATACCTCACTAGCTACCTGTTTCCTACGTAAATTAGAGAGACTTATCGAGCAAGGGATTGTGAGGGGGCAACGCTCATACTTAGGGGCATAAGAAATCGGAGCAGGCGGGGGGGAGATGCGTGACAAGAAAAGTGGATGACTGAAGAATTGGGAAATGGATAAAGGTCAAGACTCCAACATGAGAGATTTGGGATGACAAGACCTAAAGGGCCACAATACGTAAGCCTTGGTGACAGTAAGGACACCACTGTCTTTCTTTTTTCTAAAGCTGTAAGATGGCTTCTGTCATCAAAAGGGCAAAAGGTCAACATACCTAAGTCGCGTGCTCTCAATTATTTCAATAATTTTGAAAGAAAAAGAAAAGATTTAATTAGCAAACGTATTAACAAACAAAGTATCTGACTTTACGACCTTCAAAACTTTCAAAAACTCGTTGAAAAGTAAAATGGTTAAATCCGACCGACATAGTAACTTATAAAAGTTGCGTGCACGCGACTAGAAACAAAAGCAACAAACACTAAAAAGCAACAACTAAAATAGAAAGAAGAAATAAAAATAATAACACGATGAGGTGCCAGAAGCAGTCCTGCTCTCTCAGGTGCCCTAATATGCAATTAACACCAAAAACTATATAAAATGGAGGAGACAAACCTCAGTAAATTAAAATGTCTACACTCGATAGGGCACGAACTCCTCCTGAGCATAAGGGAGAAACGGTAGCGCGAAGATCACCCAGAGTGGGATATTCAATAAGAATGTGCCGAACAGTCTGGGGGACAACGCAGTATTCACAATAAGGCGCAGGTGAGCGCTCCATCAAATGGTGGTGGGTCCCGCGAATGGGTCTTGTCATGTAGTCGGTGTGAGGAAGAGCGACACGCTGGTCTGGTCATCCAGTCCTCGCGAACTGTTTGGCGGCCTCGTCAGCACGTTATTATCCGCAATCTCCACATATCCAGTATTGATTTTTCTGCAAAGTCGCCTATCTGGCGATTGCCACCAAGGTGATAATTTGCCGCTATTCAATTAGACTATTACTAGGCTACTTAACACACTCAAAAAACTCCAAAGAAATCAACACAAACCGTAGACAAAAACAACAACAAAAACAGGAAAAACCAAACAAGTCAAGAGAAGAAGAAGACGGCGGCACGCTTAATCTTCATGGCGAAGCTAGATATCTTGGAAACCATCATAAGACAATCTCGACATCCACCAGACTGGGGAAAGAGGTGGCTTCACGGGTACTGCGAACCAGGGGATACTGATATTCGAATATCCCGAGAGCACTCGGAGGGCTTTGTAAGTCGCTCTGAATCAAAGTTTGCTCTGAGAACTAGGCACGAGGCATAATCTGCTGCAACTAGCGGTGTATTGCAACCAGCTCGGCGGTCAAGACAGTCAGAATGCCTGGCAGAACATCACCGATGTGAAAGCCGAGCTCCTCTTCGGCTTTGGGGTGATCTTTGTACACCTGCATGGTTCCATCGTGACATGAATGGGCTCCAAAAAGTTTGAATGCGGTACTCCTGGGACTATAGAAGCTACATCATGCTAACAAAGGAGTTGCCCTACCCTAAACTCGAAAGGATTAAGATGCGATTGGCTTCTCTAGACGGCATAGGCACCGTCGAAATTGGCCGCGGGTGCAATGAGAGTCGTTGGCGACAGATAGAGACGCCGAGTTCGCGCGATAAACTCAATGTACTGTAACTGAGCAAAGCGAACGTAAAACTGGCATCCGTAGTCTATTTGGAGCGAACAAAGAAACTGTAGAAAACGATGCGGTACCTCTATCAGCACCAAAGAACTGAATGCCCATAACGAAGGTATAAGTATCCATAATGTTGCGGATTTCGGACTTTCAGCTGATGAGCCGTCAAAAACAAGAGCAAGGCAAGGGTAGGGCTACCACTTTCGGGGGAACTAGGCTTAGGAAAAACAACTGGTCTGGCTCGAGTATCAAATAAAACTGAAACCAGTGCTATTGGCATAGCGAAAGATGGGGTTCAATGGCTGTTGGAGTCGACGTTCCAGAGTTGGCATCTGGGCATTCGCCAAATGAGATCGATTTTTTTTTTTTTTTTAGAACCCATCTGGCAACTGAGTACTAGGACAAAAGTCGCCGTGATCACGCTACAGCTTAATACTAGGCTAGATTAAAAGACAGGCAAAAACGTAAAAAAAAACAAATGACAAAGATAAAACAGAAACAAAGAATAAGAAATAAGCTAAAAAAAAAGTACAAATAAAAACAAGATAAGCAAAAAAGCAACAAGCAGGAAGAGAGTTCTGGCATCGGGGATAGCCTCCCCCCCACCTAGTGCAGGAACATGTGAAGTACAACAAAGAGTCAAGTAAAGTGGAGGAGGCCAACTTCCTCCAAAAAGTCATATTCCGAAATTCTATGTACACCAAAGCATCCCGAGTAAAAAGGACAAGCGGTAGTGACAACGTTCGTCCCGCTACTGGGACAGATAAAGTGCGCGAAGATCACTTAAACTGGGCCATTTAAAAATAATGCGACGAACAGTATGCGTGACAACGCAATAAGCTAAGGAGAGTGATCCATCAAATGGCAATAAGTCCCAGAGTGTCCAATTCGGAGACGACATAAAGCAACCTAAAGCCGATGTAGCAGTGGGGAGTAGGTCCATGGGACGAATCGCGGTACAACGGCATGCAACTTTAAGTTCCCATCGACTGGCTCCCTCTTCTTTGCTAAGCGGTCTGGAGGACTGTCATGATTCTTCTAATGTAGTCGGTATGGGGAAGAGACAAACACTGGTAGAGCCAGGCTGACTTCAACAGAAGGGAGATAGCGTTGAAATCGACTCCCTCCTGGGAATTAGAGCCATCCGTATACACTGGCACTGTTCCAGCGTGACACGAAGTGTGCTGCAAAAAGGCCGAACGCAATACTGCCGGTGGTGTAGAAGCTTTGGGAGCAGAGGCCTGGTGACAAATAAACAAGGGTGGTACTCCCCATAGTGGTGTCCTGGGTAGAACCAGAGGAGTAACAGCTCGAGACTAACACTAAAATATTGAAGGAGTTTCCTAGCATTAAAGCCAAAGGAGTTATGGTATAACTGGTGTCTCTAAGCGGCTTAGGCTCCTTCGAGATCAGCTGTAGATGCAGTGATGGCCGTTGATGACTGCGAGAAGCGCGAGCTGGCGCATACAGGCTCATAATGAAGTGTACAATGCGCAGAGTGAGTGGCATATCTCAGTCATCGATAAGTAGGCTCTCAATGGAGGACGAGCGGAAGGCATCTGTCACCAGGCGGAGACCGGCGTAATGGATAGATTTCACCTTCCGTAACACACGCTAATGCTGCGGATGCATATAACTTGCATCGGTATTCAATCTTCGAACGAACAAAATATCGATAGAAAAGTAAGGCAATAACCCTATCAGCACCAGATGTGCTGAATGTTAAGAACAAAAGATGTCCATGGCTCGGGTATAAGAGATACTAAGGCTACGTACATGAGCCTTCCAGATGAAGCGTCGATCGAAAACAAGACCATGAAAACGTTGCGAATCTACCATTCCAGGTAAATCCCGCTTAGGAACAAGGCCGGGTTTGGGTGGGGTCGTGGATGGCGGAAGAAGTACAGTAGCTTGGTCTTGGCCAAGGAAAACTGAAACCTGTGCGTTTCGGCATAGCGAGAGACGCGTTTCAATGCCTGTTGTTGTCGACGCTTCAGAGTTGGCATCTGGGCAGAGTCAAAAGATATCGAAAGGTCGTCCACGTAGAGCGTAGCGAGAACGTCTTCCGGCAGCACCGAGGTGATGTCACTGATGCTCATTGCAAAGATTGCGACAGTGAGGACACTTCCTCCTGCTCCATTGGGCAGGAAAGGGCCTTCCCCCACCCCCCACACCTGGGCGCGGAATCTACGATCTTGCAAAAATTCAAACATAATGATAGGGAGGCGGACTCTCATCCACATCGTGTGGAAAATCTCCATGATACCGTATCGCCATGCGGTATCATAGGCCTTCTCAGGATCGAAAAAATACCGTCGTGTAGTGCTGTCTATTAAGGAATGCCTCGCAGAAGACATTTTCCAGTCGGAGCAGATCATCCAACGTGGAGTGGAACTTGCGGAAGCCGCATTGTGTGGAAGACAGGTGGCCTCCCCGGTATGTGAAAAGCGAACAGAGTATAGATTCGCCAGGATTATGGTATGATACCTTTTATTCAGATCCTGTTTAAAAAATGTAACAGAAAAACTATGCCTCGCTCACCAAGGTGTCGAAGAATAGCATACGGTACATCGTCCCGAACAGGGGCGGTGTCCGCGCACAAAGCGAAACGGAACGCATCTCAGTCTAAAGCTGTCGTTGAAGGGTTCTCCGCATCTGGAAGTAAAGTCTAGGTGGGGGCCTTCCGCGATATCACAACGCGCAGTGAATGCTGGTGGAGCAGCATCCTGGCTAGAGAATGTAGAGAAAGTGGTTGCGAAGGATTCTGCCACGGACGCAGGGTCCAAGATTGCGGTCCATTCTCCTGGAGAACGGGAGGGGCATCCTGCGAGAACTTGCTCAGAATCCTTTTGACTCGCTTCTACACCTCTGGTAGAGGGGTCTTCCAGTTAAGTGAAGACACGTATGCCCGCCAAGAAGAGCAGCAGGCGTGCTTTGAAAAATACCGTAATCTAGCCGTAACTCGACGAAATTCGGCGAGAGTGAAATTGTTCGGGCGGAAACTAAAGAGCATGTATGCATAACGATTCTGTTTGAGGAGAGTCTCACACTCGGCTGACGAAAGCGATCGGCGTGCAAAACGGGCAGACGTTCAAGGCATAGTAGTTAGGCCCATGGCGATGAGGTTACCGAAGAACTCAACGGCCTCATCCACCGACCTTAACTCCTCGACTGAGACAGAGAAATCAGTCATTTCCTGAAATGCAGACCAGCGAGCCTACGCCAAGCATCACCGTGACGGGCTCTCATGCGTTAGTGACTCAGAAAATGATATTTGAATGGAAAAGTGATTACTACAATGGCGGTCATTGACTAACTCCAACCATTATCAGGCTTTGCATCCTGAGAGCACATATATAGATCAAGACAGATATTTTTTTTTTCAAGGGGCTATCTGGCGACTGCCCACTTGGGCATAAGTCGCCGCAAACAAACAGCCCAGTTCTAGGCTACTTTAAAATAAAAAATTTAACAGAAACAACAATAAAAAGGGGATAACAATCAGGGAGCAAGCTACGGCGTCGGGAGGAGGTCCCCCTCCCCCTGGCGTAGGAGCCTGCGACCTACAAAAAAAAACAAAACAAACAACAATAAGAAAAAAGATAAGTTAAATACAAGGGATAAGGCCGGCCTCCCCCCAAAAGTCAACAAGTCCACAAGTCAATGTACACGAATCTGTCCCGAGTACAAGGGACAGGCGGTAGCGACCCCGCCCATCCGGTACCGGGACAGGTATCGTGGGCGAAGATCACCCAGACTGGGACATTCGACAAGAATGTGCCGAACAGTCTGGGGGACGACACAGTCATTGCAATAGGGCGCAAGCCAGCGCTCCATAAAATAGCCATGCGTCACACGAGTGTGTCCGATTCGGAGACGACAGAAAGCAACCTGAAGCCGCCGCGGCATTGGGGGATAGGTCTAGATCAAGACAGAAAAATGAAGTAGTTCTCGGGTAATGGTGCGCAAACTCATTCACATTTAGGACACCTATCTCCAGCTCCTCAAGGACCTGACCCATGGGATTGATCGAATAGTCTCCCCAGAGGGGATGTCTATCAGTCAGATCCCCGAGCAAGAGAAACGGCCTCGGCAACTGCGCCACGACGCGACGAAATCGGCTGACGGTGGAATGTACGGAGAAATAACAGTATACCTCCTATCCTGGTGCAACTGCACAGCTACTGCCTGAAGGAAGGTTCTTAAAGCAAAGAGAATAAAGGAGACATCATTCTTGGTGTAAATGGCGCATCCTCTTTCCCGGCCCCCATCCTGTAGTGGTGGGGTCGCAAAATTCTTATATGCCGAGAGGGTTGGCAGGGAGCTCTCGTCCAGCATGGTCTCCTGCAAAAAGATAACGAAGGGAAAACGGTACCAGACGCGCCTCCGCAGCTACCCCCAGTTGGCCCAGGGTCTGCGGCAATTCCATTATAGGAATATCCCGTCCAGGCATAGCTCGGAGGAGATGCGGGGTCGTATTCGAAGAGAAGAAACTCAAAGGAATAGCTGTATGCTTTGCAGAGGCAGAACACCGGGTGCTGTTGGCCGGACAATGCGCTGAAGGTACTTTCGCCTTCGAGGCCTTATCGGGGAGGTTGGGCTCTGAGCCAAACTAATGTGGTTGGTCCTATTGAGCTACTCCCTCTGGGAGCGATTGATTCTGGGTAAGTGTCTGTTCTGAACCCAAGAGAAAGACTCATCTCCGGTAGAAGAGGGTTGGAGGGGTCGTTAAGAAAAAAAACAGTTGTAGGGGTACCTCCTTTTCAAAGGTCGAACTGCCCGAGGGAGGCTGCAATGATTGCTAGGGAAAAGTCCCTTTGCCGCATACGGATGTCGAAAGGCCGCACTTGGAGGCGGATCCCCAGGCGCAGTCCCACTATTCTTATCACTTATCAGCATAGTATCAGAAAAAAAGGAAGATGGCTTCTAGGAAGTAGATCCTATGACCTCACAATAACTCGGGAAGTTAGGCGAAAAATCTCCATAGTTTCAGAAATTCCAGAATGTGATCATTTACACATAATCAAGCCCGGTCCATCGTTGATGGGCTTTGACATCCCGGCCCAGCATTAGGCGAAAGTGTCCTGGAACTTTGCCCATAAATGATGGTGCCAGCGTAGCCACCTTCTATGTTTACTAGTGCAAGACGAGCAGAGTCGATGGTCGAGCACACCCCGCACCTAATACTCATCCTCTCCAGCGGGCTTTCGACCCTCGCAGCAAGTAGAGACCTCACGATGTAAACTGCCACTCGTCTAAGCCTGATGAGAGGACGAGAGTGCGCCGGGCAACCAGAACCTCTGTGGAGAGGAGAACAAGTGTGGAAAGGCGTAGGAAGGTATGTAAAAAGATAAATAGAGATAGGAGGCTCTACTAACAAGTAGGGTGAGGGTTCACTTGCTATTACCATACCCTGGTACTAGGTGATCCCAAGATGGTGCGCAGTCCACCAACGAACCATTGTTACCGGACTAAACTCTGTCCAGATGGAAACACCACTCCTGGTACAAAGTACGGCGAGAAAGGGTTGAGGCGATAGCCGTAATGGTAATACTAAACAGAGGTGGGCGGTCCGCTACATTAGTCCGCTACTCCACTACTTGCGGACTCTCTTAATGGTAGCGGAAACGGTTTCAATAAGCAAAAACTAGCGGAGTAGTGGGTAGCGGACTCAAAAAATTCGAAACTGCTACCTATTTTACGTTTCTTTATAATAAAACCGCTAATTTTGGATGTAATGTACAGTAATTTTCTTTGAAATTTATTAAAAACCAGTGAAAAGCGCTTTATTAGCGCTTTACAATAAAAAGTAGCGATAGCAGCGTATCGAATAGCGGTTTTGTGACTTTGAAAAAGTAGCGCTACTAGCTGTTTCAGCTAGCCAAGGTAGCGGATAACAGTTTCAAAAAATTGGTAGCGGCGCCCACCTCTGATACTAAATAATAATAATATTAATAAATAGTAGATAACCAAAATGCTAATAATAAATAGTATTAAAATAATGAGAAATAATATTAAATAATAATAATGTTCATAATAATTAATAATAATACCAATAAAAAGGTAAAGTAGTGCTGAGAGAGAGTGAGGTGGAAGTGCACTAACAACTTACAAACACCACCTCATAAGAGAACCCTCTCCTTTTGAACTTCAAGTTCGTACGTCTGAATACCCATCCTCTTTATACTAACTCGTTTCCAATGATATATAATACCACCTCCTAAACTTAGGGTTGACTGGGCCTTTTTTTCAAATGTCTCATCGTTACCATTTTCCCACAATTCCTAGTCTTTTTCTTTATTATGTCTGCCACCCCTCCTTTATCCAGGGGAAGAGGCCTCCGTTAGATTATAACGGATTCGTTTCTAGCTTAAATATGGAGTTCATTACGCACACAAACACACACGAATGATAAACAGCCGGTGGCACCCCCCCCACACCACCCTCTTAATCATTTGCTCAATGAAGACTAAAATTCTCGGGAGTCATCTTTGTGGACCGAGGTTCCCCATTATCAGAGTCACGAGCCATTTCGAGACTGCTCACAGGCACCCCCTACCCTATAAAAAGAACCCCACCCGCAGGAAGAAGAACCTCCGTACCTGAGTCTGTGCGTAGAGATGTGGAGCAGTGGTGAAGACATTGTCTGCAGTAACACTCGGGCCGGTAGGGGCGTGGGTAGTGATGAGGGGGATGTCGTAGGCGTGGAGGAATGAGACTGTAGCCTGGACGAGGGAAGCCGCGCCCACCGCGATGATCCCTGGCAAACCGACGACAAAGGCTTCAATTAGTGACGTCATTGATTGCGATTTATCTTTTTCTCACAAACTCAATATTGGCAGACACGAGATTTAGGCGGGAACGAAAGGGAAGGGGTGTGGTTCCTTGTGAAAGAGAGAAAAACAGAAAACTGGATAAACTAATCAAGCGCAATAACGAGGCCGTATCACGCAAAAAAAATTAAAAAGATATCTGTAAAGAAAATAGTGGGTGATATATAGCGGCAGGTCGTCTTGCAGGCGACATTGAGGCAGAAAGGGGGCTCAACTACGGGGTATTGAGGGCCGGAGGCTATGCAAGTGCTTAACTGCGGGCAGCGAGGCCAGAACCCCCACCCCCGTGGAAAAAATATGTGAAGAGGGCTATAAAGAAAGACGTGGAAAGTTTGGGCTTAAAAATAATGCGAAAATCAAAAGAGGCATATTCCGCAGGAAGGTTCTAAAGGGTATATCTGCATTTTTTCAAGGCTTATCCTATCTGGCGCCTGCCAAAAGAGCTTAGTCACTGAACTTTCAAAGGTTAGCCAAAGCTTAGGGTATACTACAATAAAAACAAAAGAAAAAAAGGCCAATAACACAAAAAAGACAAAAGAGCAAACAAAATAAACGAAATAAACGAAAAGCTAAAAGAGGCATGCGCTGTGGATGGAGGGAGGCCTATCTCCAACTAGCGCCGGGGCATCCAACACCATCTTCCTCCATACTGTTCGCAGGGCCGTGTGTACGAATCTGGCCCGATTATTGTGAACAAGAGGTATGATCGATCCCGCTCGTCCGGTCCCGGGGCAGGTAACGTGCGCGAAAATCACACAGACTGCGACATTCAACAAGAATGTGTCGAATAGTCTGGGGGACAAGGCAGTCGTCACAATACGGTGCAGGTGAGCGCTCTATCAAATGGAGTGCGTCCCGCGAGTGTGTCCAATTTGGAGACGACAGAAGCATCCTGAAGCCGTCGTGGCATCGAGGGGTAGGTCTGAGTGGCGAGACTCTGTAAAGAGAATCCCAAGGAGTTCTTTGGATATGTAAACAGCCGTAAACCAATCCGTCAAACGATTGGCCCTTTGAGGAATGAGGAGGGGGCATTAAAGCACTCAGCTGTAGAAAATGCTAACCTCCTCAACGACTAATTCTCTTCAGTGTTTACTGAAGAGTGTGGTCCTATCACCTAGCCAAAGAATTCCTACTCGAGGGAAAAGCTGGAGGATATGAACTTCACCGAAGGAGAAAGAGAAAAGAAGATCACTGACCTAACGACGAATAAGTCACCTGGCCGAGATGGGTTTCTACCTAGTGTTGAAAGAAGTGCGCGATCAAGTGTCACGACACCTGAGCGCAACTTCAACATGTCAATCCGGACCGAATGCGTTTCTAGAGACTGGCGTGAAGCAGATATGACTCCTATCTTCAAGAAAGGAGACCATAGCCAACCGTCGAACTACCGACCTATCAGTCTGACTTCGATAGTCGGTAAACTCATGGAGAGTATCATAGTGGACAAAATGAAGTCGTATTTAGAGTCAAACCTGCTACTGAGGAGTTCCCAGCACGGCTTTCGAAGGCAACGGTCATGCCTGACGAACTTTGTAGAATTCTTCCACTTCGTCTTCAGTGAGCACGATCGGGACAAGGCGGTGGATGTGGTCTACTTAGACTATCAGAAAACCTTTGATAAGGTACCACACCGCCGCCTTCTCCGGAAAGTACGAGCGCTGGGCATATACGGAAAAGTAGCCGGCTGGATCGAGAACTGGCTAAGTGGCAGACGGCAACGGGTGGTGGTAAATGGACAGGCTTCTGAGTGGGTGCCCGTTACTTGTGGGGTGCCTCAAGGTTCTGTCCTGGGACCACTACTATTCATCATCTACGTCAACGACATGGACGGTGACATGGTTGCCAAGATTCCTAAATTTGCCGACGATACCAAGCTTGGTATGAACGTTGCAAAGGATGGAAATACTGCCCACCTGCAGGAAGATCTTGGGAAGATTGGGGAGTGGTCAGACACGTGGCAAATGCCTTTTAACGTGAACAAATGCAAAGTGATGCAGATCGGCCACCGAAATCCCCAATCTCAGTATATCCTTAAGGGTACTGCTATTCAATCCACCGACACTGAGAAGGACATGGGTGTAACAATCACTAGTGACCTCAAGTTCTCGAAACAGTGCATTGAGGCGGAGAAAAAGGCCCAAAGGATGCTAGGCTACATAAAGTGCCAGTTTAGATATCGGAAAAAGGAGATTGTACTGTGTTTGTACAACTCACTTGTCCGACCGCACCTGGAGTATGCCGTGCAATTCTGGAGTCCTTCATTTTGAAAGGACATCGCGAGATTGGAACGCGTCCAAGCCAGGGCAACCAAACTGATTCCCTCTATCAGACATAAAAGTTATGAAGATAGATTAAGGGAATTAGATCTGTTCTCGTTGGAAACCAGTAGACTGCGTGGTCAGCTCATCGAAGTTTTCAAAATACTTCGAGGGTTCGACAATGTTGACTACAGGGATATTTTCACACTTGTTGAGAGCAGAACAAGAAATCACGGCTTTAAACTTGAGCTGAAGCGTTACAACCGCGATCTGTGTGGACAATTTTTCACTTACAGTATCTGCGTAAGCGGAGCGCACTTCCATTGGAAGTTGTCAACAGTGAATCTGTTGACCAGTTTAAGTCAAGACTAGACAAGGTCTTGAAAAGTGGCCGTTTAAGGACGTAATAAATTTGAGCAGAGATGTGCCCGCTCGACTGCTAGTCTAAAGGTACTCTCTTTGAATGGAACGTAAGGTCTTTTAGGGTACTTTCTTTCCTGGTTACTCCATGGGAACAGTCGTGGTGCAATGGCACACAAGTTTAAGTTTCCCATCTTCTTTGCCAAACAGCCTGGAGAGATGTCAGTATTCCTGCCATGTAATATGTGTGAGGAAGAGCGAAACGTTGGTCTGGTAGCCCAGTCGTCGAGGACTCTTCGGCACCTTTATCGGTGCGCTCATTTGCGTCAATTCTTACATGCACAGGAACCAAGCAGAAAATAGTCTTGACATCCGCCCGGCTCGTCAAAACCACCGCGTCACGGATATCGCGAAACAGAGGATGCGGAGAATCGAATACACCGCGAGCACTCAGGGCGCTTTGTGAGTCGCTATTAATCACAATACGGTTTCTAAACCAGGCACGTCACGTTATCTCGCGTAACGAGTGGTGTATTGCAACCAGCTCGGCCGTGACTTCAAATAGAGGGAATAAGCCGTGGAAACTAACCCTCTCTTGGGACTTGGAGCCATCCGTATATACTGGCACGGTTCCAGTATGACAGGAAGTGTGCTCCCAAAAGGCTGAACGCAATTCTTCCGCCGCAGTAAAAGCTATGGAAGCAGAGACGTGACGATAAATGGTTAAAGATGGTACCACCCATGGTGGCGTCCTGGGCAGAGCCAGAGGCACCACCGGGCACAAAGCTATACCTAGCTCTCGAAGGGGTTTCTTAGCCCTAAACCTAAAGGGCTTAGAGTATGAATGGAGTCTCTCGGCGGCATAAGCACCGTCGAGATCAGCTGCGGATGCACTGAGGGAGGCGCCGGGTTCGCGCGTACAGGCGAATAATGCACTGCACACGGCGCAGAACGAGTGTCATCTCCCCAGTATCGACAAGTCGGCTATCAATGGGGGGAGTGCGGAAGGCACCGTCCGCCAGGCGAAGGCTTGTGTGGTGGATAGAGTCCAGCTTCCGCAATACACGCTCGGCTGCGGATGCATAAAACTCGCATCCATAGTCGAGCTTCAAACGAACAAAGGATCGATAAAAAAGTAAGGCAGTAGCCCTATCAGCGCCCCAAGCGCTGAACGTCACGGAACTAAGAATATCCATGGCGTGGGTACAAGAGACCCTAAGGCTGCGAATATGAGCCTCCCAGGTGAGGCGTCGGTCAAATAAAAGACCAAGGAAACGGTACGAGTCCATCACTTACAGGGCCACCCCATTGAAAAATAAATCTGTCAGGATGGAGCCTTGGATGGCGGCAGAAGTGCACCACCTTAGTCTTGGCCAAAGAAAACCGAAGCCTGTCCGCCTCGGCATAGCAAGAGGCGCGGTTCAATGCCTGTTGGAGTTGACGCTCCAGAGTTGGCATCAGTGCCGCGCCAAAAAAAAATAGAAAGGTCGTCCACGTAGAGCGTAACCGAGAACATCCTCCGGGAGCACCGAGGTGATTCCGTTGATGCTCAAGGCAAACAGTGTAATACTGATGACACCTTCCTGCGGGATACCGGCTTTCTACTTAATTGGGCCGGACGGGGCTCCCCTCACCCGTACGTGGAATCTACAATCTTCAAAATTCAGATATAAAGATTGGGACGCGTCCCCTCGCCCCCATCGTGTAGTCTCAATGATGCCGTATCGCCATGCGGTTTGTATGTTATTGCCAAAACAAAATAATTCACGGGCTATCCTTGGGAAGATCTTGTCAATTATATAGTTTGGAAGATAATGTAAAACAACATAAGGGTTTCAAATTTAGTTAGAATTGTCCAAATAGTTACTATGTTATTACAAAACAAAAAAAAACAAAACGGGGACCGACATAGTGAGATGTAGAGTCGCCCGCGACTAAAAACACCGTGCGTAGTGCTGTCTACACATGAAGGCTTCGAGACGGCATTTGGAGTCTGAGCAGAGCATCCGACGTGGTGTGGAACTTGCGGAAGCCGCACTCGGCCGAAGGCAGATGGCCACCGCTGTTCAGGAAAAAAGCTAATCCAATATTTACCAATTTCTCTATACTTGTACACGGAGGAGGTTAGAGAGATTGGGCAGTAACCAGCAGGGTTAGAGTGATCTCTCCCCGGTTTGCGAAAAGCGAGCACAGTAGCAATTTGCCAGGAGTCTGGGAGGATACACTTTACTCTAACTGGCTTTGAAAGGTTCTCCACTCCATGAGGTACATTCTAGTCTTCCGCGACATCACGACGCGCATTAAATGCTGGCGGAGAATCATCCCGGCTAGAGAATGCGGAAAAACCGGACGCGGGGTCTGAGATTGCGGGCCCATTCTCCTGGAGAATGGGAGGGGGGGGGGGGTCATGTGAGAACTTGCCCCGAATCGTTTTGACTCACTTCCGCACATCTGGCAGAGGGTCTTCCCGTTAAATGGAGACACGTATGCCCGCTAGGAAGAGCGGCGAGCGTGCTTCGAAACATACCGGAACCTAGCCCTAGCCCGACGAAATGAGAACCTCTGGAAGATCAATGGAGACAGTTCAAGACCAGCAGCTTTCAACTGTGACGGATTTATTGACGAAAATTGAGCAAAAATGGAACAAAGTAACACTAGAATTTTACAAGAAACTGGTGAGGTCTGGCGGTCGTCATTGTGCCGAAGTCATAGAAAACAAAGTGTTTTAAGCTTCATCGTTATCAAATCTTGCTTTGTTTCTAATGTAATTGCTTCTAAGCAATAATGGGAATAATCTTTCTCTTATTGTGCAAGGATCAATATTTTATATTGTTAGTTTATTAGGTATAATTTCTCGAATATTAGATTGTATCATGAAAGCTATAAAGAAATTAGTGGACCTACACGAGAGATAATAGCTCTATTTTGGATGTAGCAAACGTAAATAATTCCTATGATTTTATTTCTATATAACGAGAACTTATGTGCATTATTGAAGTACAAATTGTTACATAATTTATATAAGAAACCCCTTTACTGACTATTCATATTTTTCAATATTTTAATAACAAAAAATCGTTCTCTTATTTTGCTCTGTAGTGTCAATGAAAGTATCTAATCACTTAGAAGAGACGCAGACGATCGATAATGCGGAAAATCGTTTCATTTTGCTGGCACGGAAGCGACCGGGTGACGCGGCGGCAAGTATAAATTGGCCACCGAGGCTAAAAAGAAATTTACGTGCGAAGCAAAGTTAACCTAAGCAAATAATGACATTTAGAAGTAAAACAAGTTTACTCATAAATAAGCGTTTAATTTGTTCCTTAGTCTCCGTAAAGTACAGAACTACGCCAGCCTTTCAACTTTCGATGTTAATTGTATATTAAAACTATTAGTAAATTAACTATTATTAAATAATGTTAAGTTTGCTTCTAATATCACTTTAACCAAACTTTAAATTAGCCGTTTATGTTTTGATAAAATAACTAAATAGCCATAGTATTAGGTCCGCTCCCTAAAGGGGGTGAGGGGTTACGAGCGGTAAATGCCTTGCAATACCTGAAACCTGGAGGAATGACGTACCCTTCCGGCCCCAGTGTATACCCTTAATGGGGGTATCAGGTGCAGCATGGGAAATAATGCGCCAGTTGACATCTGAAAGATTACTTCTCTTCCCGTCTCTGATGCACAAATAAATTGGTTTGTGGCTCGTGGTGAAGTTAGGAGAAGTTAAATTATTGGGTAGGTAGAAATATAGCCCGAATGGTCTATAGAGGACACTAAATGGTGCACTGGGTAGCGGGATTGGAACGCAACTGTCGGGAAAGTGCTCAACCCACACGAAATGCTCCAGATGTCAGCTGTAGCAAGGAATGTAAATGGGCTGAAGTTAAGGGTTCAATGGGAGTTGGTGGCATGCGGGAGGGGGTCGAAGAGGACTAGGGAGGGGTAGAAGAAGACTAGGGAGAGGTGGAAGAAGACTAGGGAGGGGTCGAGGAAGACTAGGGAGGGGTCGAAGAAGACTAGGGGGGGTCAATGAGTACTAGGGGGTCGATGAGTACTAGGGAGAGGGTCGATGAATACTAGGGGAGGGATCAATGAATACTAGGGGAGGAGGGCAATGCATACTAGGGGAGGAGGGCAATGCATACTAGAGGAGGGGTCAATGAGTACTAGGAGAAGGCTCAATGGGGACAACGAGAGGGCTCCATGGGTACTAAAGATTTTTTTTAGCCTATCAAGCGAGTGCCCACAAGGGCAAAAGTCATTGTAATCACGCTAAGGCCTAATACTAGGCTAGATTAAAAAACAAAACAAAAATATCTAAAAAAATAAAAAGAAAGAAAACGGAAGCAAAGTCCGAAATAAAAGAAGCAAAAAAGCAACAAGAAGGAAACGCGGTGGTAGACCGTCCCTCCCAACCCAGCGCAGGAAGAAGCGACTCACAACAAATCAAATAAAATAGGAGGAGGCCAGCCTCCTCCAAAAAGTAGTATAGTTCACAAGTTAGTGTGCACGAATCCGTTCCAAGTACAAGAGAGAAGCGGTAGCGACTCCACTCGCCCCGGTCCCGGGAGAGGTAACGTACGCAAAGATCCCCCAGACTGGGACATTCAACAAGAATGTGCCGAACAGTCTGAGGAACAACGCAATCGTCGCAATAAGGTGTGGGCGAGCTCTCCATCAAATGGCGGTGCGTCCTGCGAGTGTGTCCGATTCGGAGACGACAGAAAGCAACCCGAATCGTCGCGGCATTGTTGGGTAGGTCCATGGGAACAGTCGCAGCGATATGATAAAACTTTAAGTTCACCTCGACCGTCTCCCATATTCTTTGCCAAGCAGCTCGGGTTCCTGCAATGTATTCGGTGTGAGGAAGAGCGAAACGCTGGTCTGGTCGATCGGTCCTCACGGACTCTTTGGTGCCCTTATTCTCTGCAATTCCTACATGTCCAGGAACCCAGCAGAAGATAATCTCGACATCCGCCCGGCTCGCCAAAACCGTAGAATCACGGATACCGTGAACCAGGAGCTGTGGAGATTCCAATGCTCCGAGATCACTCGGGGCGCTTTGTGAGTCGCTATAAAATCACAAGCCGGTCTCTGGTCCGGGCACGACGCGATATCTCGCGTACCGAGCGGTGGATTAAGACATCCTGAAACGTGAAAACAAACGCATCAATGGTGGAAGCTCCACTGAGTTCAAAGAGTGAGGATACGGTGTGTAAACTGACGTACTATTGGGACTTTGAGCCATCCGTATACACTAGCACGTTCCAGGGTGACACGTACTGTACTTCAAAAAGGCCTAATACAATACTCAGGAAGCTGTAGGGGCTTTGGGAGCAGAGGCGTGGCGACAAATTGTCAAACGTGGTACCCTCCAGGGTGTCGTCCTGGGCAGATCCAGGGGTGCCACCGACACAAAAGCTACACCCAGCTCTCGGAGTTTCCAAGAAAAACCC
This sequence comes from Ceratothoa steindachneri, assembly GCA_963969495.1. Lineage (NCBI taxonomy): Eukaryota > Metazoa > Arthropoda > Malacostraca > Isopoda > Cymothoidae > Ceratothoa > Ceratothoa steindachneri. The sequence continues at coordinate 9,669,742 of OZ018324.1, forward strand.
CCCAAAAGGATTAGAGTATGCATGGAGGCTCTCGGCGGCGTAGGCACCGTTGAGATCGGTTACGGATGCAATGAGAGCTGTTGCCCTCCGAGAGAGGCGCCGGGTTCGCGCCTACAGGCGCATAATACACTGCGCAGATCGAGTGGCATCTCCACAGCATCGAAAAGTAGGATCTCAATGGAGGGACATGTGGAAGGTACGGGTCACCAGGCAGAGGGCGGTATGGTTGATCGAGTCTACCTTCCGCAATACACGCTGGCCTGTGTAATGGGGTAGCCCAACCAGCACCTCAGGTGATGAACGTCACGGAACGAAGAATGTCCATAGCGCGAGTACAAGAGACCCTAAGGCTGCAAATATTAGCCTACAAGGTAAGGCATCAGTCAAAAACGAGATCGAGGAAACGGTAAGAATCCACCACTTCCAGGTGAAATCCATTTAGAAACGAGACCGGGTAAGGGTGGAACCGTGAATGGAGTCATAAATGCACCAATTTAGTCTTGGACTAGGAAAACCGAAACGTGTGTACTTCAGCATAGCGAGAGACGCAGTTCAATGCCTGTTGGAGTCGACACTCCATCCAGATTGAGCATCTGGGGCGCGCCAAGAGAGATCGAAAGGTCGTCCACGTAGAGCGTAGCGAGAAAATCTCCCGACAGCACCGAGGTGATGCCGTTGATGCTCAGGGCACAGAGTGTGACACTCATCACACTTCCCTGCGGGCACACACTTCCTGCTCCATTGAGCTGGAGGGCGATCCCGTACCTGTACGCGGAAACAACGATCTCGCAAAAATTCGAATATAGATTGGGAGGAGTCCGATCGCCGCCATCGTTTGGAGAGTCTCCATGATACTGTATCGCTATGTGGTATCATAGGCCTTCTCCAGATAATATAAAACACCGTGGCGTAGCGCTGTCTACGAAGGCTGCGCTGACGGCATTTTCGAGTCGGAGCAGAACATACGACGTGGAGCGGAATTTACGGAAGCTGCACTGTGCGGAAGAAAGGTTGCATCCGCTCTCCAGGAAAAAGGCTAATCTAACATTTACTATTTTACCAAATAACTTGCACACGCAAGCTGTTAGATAGATTGGGTGGAAACCGGAAGGGGTAGATTGATCTCTCCCCGGCTTGCGAGAAGCGAAGCGCCAGGAGTCGGAGGATACCTTCTACACAGATCCTGTTTAACAAATTTAACAAAAAAGCCATGCTTCACTCACCCAGGTGTCGAAACATGGCGTACGGGACATCGTCCGGACCATGGGCGGTGTCTGCGTACGAAGCGAGAGCGGAACGCAACCCACTCAGAGTTAACCTGTCGTTGAAGGGTTCTCCGTCTCTGGAGGTAAAGTCCAGTCGGCGGCCTTCCATGACATAACGACGCGCATTTAATGCTGGCGGAGCAGCATCCCGCCTAGAGAAGGCGGTGAAAGAGGTCGCGAAGGAATCCTCTACGGTCACAGGGTTTAAAATTGCTATCAGATTCTAATAGACAATGAGATAGGGTCCTGCGAGAACCTGCCCCGAATCCTTTCCACTCGCTACCACACCTCTGCTACAGGGGTCTACCCGTTAAATGAAGACACTTATGTCAGCCAGAAAGAGTGGCAGGCGTGCTTCGAAACATACCGGAACCTAGCACTTGTTAGAAGAAATTCACTGACGGTCAAATCGTTCGGCGGCGCTTATAGCGCATGTGGCAGAACCCTTCTGTAAGAGGGCCTTCTCACACTCGGCTGACCACTACGGAAGCGGTCAGTGGGCAAAAAGGCCAGACCTGAGGCGAAAAGGCAGAACGCCTTAACTCCAAAATGCGATTTTGCAAATTTGATATCTATGGAATCGGTAGAATGAGATGAACATGCCTATTACGGCGGTGTGGGTCTGTTTTGTCATCATACCGAGATTTTAAATGGTAAGTTGCATTAACTGAAATCTTAAATATCGATTTTCTCAAAACGAGGATTTTGGAATTAAGGTGTTTTACCTTTTGGCGGCAGATACGTTTAGGATTTCTATTTTTTAAAAATTTTGGGAGCCCATCTGGCGACTTCCTACTTGGCATAAATCGCGGTAATCACTATAGCCTACGACTAAGCTACATATATTCAAAAACAAATAAAAAGGAGAAAAAGATGATAGGCTTCAAAAAAACAAAAAAAACCAACAAAATAAAGCAAAAAAGTAACACGAAGGAAGCTTCTTTTTTTTCATTGTGGTAGCCCATCTGGCGACTGCCTTTGGGTTTTCCTCGACTGTATCCCATCTTCTTTGCCATTCTGCCCGGAGAGCTGCCAGTATTCTTACCCTGTCGTCAGTGTGAGGAAGAACGAAACGCAGGTGTGGTCGCCCAGTCTCGCGGACTCTTTGGCACGATAATTCCCCGCAATTCCTACATGTCCAGGAACCCAGCAGAAGATAATCTCTTACATCTGCCTGGCTCGCCAAAACTATGGAGTCAAGGATATCGCGAACCATGGGATAGTGCAGATATTCCAATGTTCCGAGAGAACTCACGGCAGTTTGTGAGTCACTATAGATCACAATCCGGTCCCCGAAACAGGCACGTCGCGTAAATTCCCGTACCGAGTGGTGTATTGCAACCAGCTCGGCCGTGAAGACAGACGCAGTACCTGGCAGGACCCTGCTAACTTCAAACAGAGCGGATACAGCGTAGAAGCCGACCCCCTCTTCGGACTTGGAGCCATCCGTATACACTGGCACGGTTCCAGCGTAACACGATGTGTGCTCGAAAAAGGTCGAACGCAATACTCCCGGCGCCGTACAAGCTTTAGGAGCAGAGGCGTGGTGACAAATAGCCAAATGTGGTAGCCTCCAGGGTGGCGTCCTGGGCAGAACCAGGGCGCCACTGGCCCAAGAGCTATACCTAGCTTTCGAAGAAGTTTCCTAGACCTGAACCCAAAGGGCTTAGGGTATGACTGGTGTCTCTCGCCGGCATAGGCTGGGTCGCGCGTACAGGCGAATAATGCACTGTGCACAGCGTAGAGAGAATGGCATCCCCCAGGCATCGACCAACAGGCTCTCAATGGAAGAAGTGCGGAAGGCACCTGTCGCCAGGCGAAGTCCAGTGTGGTGGATCGAGTCCACCTTCCGCAATATACGCTCGGCTGCGGATGCATAAAACTCGCATCCGTAGTCGAGCTTCGAACGAACAAAGAATGGATAAAAAAGTAAGGCAGTAGGCATATCAGGGCGCCAAGCGCTGAACGTTACGGAACGGAGAATATCCGTAGCGCGGGTACCACAGACCCTAAGGCTGCAAATATGAGCCTCCCAGGTGAGGCGTCGGTCAAATACAATACCAAGAAAACGGTGCGATTCAACTAATTCCAGGCGTGCCCCTTTAAGAAACAAGTCTGGGGCAGGGTGGAGCAGTGGATGGCGGCAGAAGTGCACCGCCTTAGTCTTGGCCAAAGAAAACCGAAACCTGTGCACTTTGGAATAGCGAGAGACGCGGTTCAATGCCTGTTGGAGTCGACGCTCCAGAGTTGGCATGTGGGCCGCGCCAAAAGCGATCGAAAGGTGGTCCATGTAGAGCGTAGCGAGAACAGCTTCGGGCAACACTGAGGTGATGCAATTTATGCTCAGGGCAAAGAGTGTGACACTAAGGACACTTACCTGCGGGACACCCTTTTCCTGCTCCATTGGGCCGGAGAAGGCTCCCCCCACCCGTACGCGGAATCTACGATCTCGCAAAAATTTAGATATAAACATTGGGAGGCGTCCCTTCGATTCCATCGTCGGAAGAGTCTCCATGATTAAGTATCATAGGCCTTCTCCAGATCGAAAAACACCATGGCGTAGTGCTGTCTACGAAGGAAAGCCTCGCAGACGGCATTTTCCAGTAGGAGCAGGGCATCCGACGTAGAGTGGAACTTGCTGAAGCAGCACTGTGCAAAAGACAGATGGCCTCCGCTGTCCAGAAAAAGGCTAATCTAACATTTACCTATTTCTCTATCAACTTACACACGCAAGAGATTAAAAAGATTAGGCGGAAACCAGCCGGAGTAGAGTGATCTCTCCCTGGTTTGCGAAAGGCGAGCACAGTAGAGATTCGCCAGGAATCCGGGAGGAGAACCTCCAACCAGATCTTGTTGAACAAATCTAATAGAAAGGCCATGCTTCGCTAACTCAGGTGTCTGAAGTATGGCGTACGGGACATCGTCCGAAACATTGGCGGATTCGGGCACGAAGCAAGAGCGAAACGCAATTCACTCAGAGTTAACCTGCCGTTGAAGGGTTTTCCGCCTTTGGAGGTAAAGTCCAGCCAGCGGCCTCCTGCGACAGCACGACGTGCATCGAATGCTGGAGGAGCAGCATCCCGGCTACAGAATGCGGAGAAATCGGTCGCGAAGGATTCTGCCACGGACGCGGGGTCCGAGGTTACGGTCCCATTCTCCTAGAGAATGGTAGGGGGTTCCGCCGAGAACTTGAATCACTTTCACAACTCTGCTAGAGAGGCTCTTCTCGTTAAGTGAAGACACGTATGCCCAATAAGAGCGGCGAGCGTGCTTCGAAATATACCGGAACCTAGCCCGACGAAATTCAGCGACAGTGAAATCGTTCGGGCGGCGCTTATAGCGCATGTAGGCGTAGCGCTTCTGCTTGAGGCCAATCTCTCACTCAACTGACCACTAAGGGAGTGGCCGGCGTGCAAAACAGCCAGATGTTCTAGTAATAGGAGTTAGGCCCGCGGCGATGAGGTTGCCGGAGAACTCAACGGCATCATCTACCGTCCTAAACTCATCGACTGAGATAGAGAATTTAGTCCTTTCCTGAAATGCAGACCACCGCACCCGCGCTAAGTACTACCATGCCAGGCTCTCGGGCGAAGGCGGCCCAGAAAATGATATTTGAATCGGAAAGTGATCACTACCATGGAGGTCATCGACCATCCCCCAATCAAAATCAGGCTGTGCATCCAGAGATCACAAAGATAGATAGAGGCAGGAAAATAAAGCTGTTCTCGGGGCAGTGATGCGTAAACTGATCCACATTTAGGACACCCATCTCAAGCTCGTCGATCAGGTTGGCAAGGATTTGACCACGGAGATTGATATCGTAGTCTTCCCATAGGGAGCATTTACCGTTTAGATCTCCGAGCAATAGAAAGGCCCTCGGCAACCGTGCCACGATGCGGCGGAGATTGATATCGTAGTCTTCCCATAGGGAGCATTTACCGTTTAGATCTCCTAGCAATAGAAAGGCCCTCGGCAACCGTGCCACGATGCGGCGGAAATCCGCGCTTCGAGGTCGGCTGACGGTGGAATGTACGCAGAAATAACAGTATATCTCTTATCCATGGGCAGCTGCACAGCTACTGCTTGAAAGGAGGTATCTAAAGCGAAGAGAAGAATGGAGACATCATGCCGGGTGTAAATCGCACATCCTCCCGCCCGGCCCCAATCCCGTGGTGGTGGGGTCACAGAACCCTTTATACCCCGGGAGGGTGGGCAGGGGGCATGCGCCCAGCATGGTCTCCTGCAAAAAGATAGCTAACGGGGAACGGGACGATACGAGCCTCCGCAGCTCCTCCCAGTTGGCCCTGAGCCCGTGGCAATTCCATTGAAGGAATATGCCCTCCAGGCCTAGCTCGGAGGAGACGCGGGGGCCCTCTTCGAGCAGAATACCCTCACGGATATGGCCGTACGCTTCCCGGAGGCAGAATTCCGGGCGCTGTTGGCCGGACAATGCACTGAAGGCGCTGTCATAGGACGGGGCTGGCAGAACCGGCTGCCACCATTTGAAGCCACTCCCCCTGCCTCATGACCTGGCAGCCAATCGGCATGGCGGCTCTACCTTAGGCACAGCGTAAAAATGGATAGGCGGTGAAAGGAGAAAGAAGTGGTATGTAAGGTGTGGTTGGGTATAAAACAGGTTGTTAAAAACCCACCACTTCAAACCGGAGTTTAGTGGTGAGGGAAGGTTGTTCCTTCTCTCTCAGCCCCGAACGTGGTGTTGGGTAAAAGAAAGCTGTTCGGTATATACCCTGTGAAATTAGAGGCTGACCAAGTTGTGGGAAAGATTGTGGGGAAACTAAGGAAGCAAGGCAAAAAAACAATGTCAGAAAGAAAAAGAGACTAAGCTAGGGCCGGATGGGGTGCTTAGTCTCGTCAGCAAGGCGGTCATTAAGGCAAATCGCCGTTCCCCTTATAGAGTAAGATTCTAGGAATAGTAGTTAGGCCCAGGGCGATGAGGTTGCTGGAGAAGTATTCAACGGCCTCATCCACTGACCTAAATCTCTCGTATGACAAAAATAAGTAATTTGCTGAAATGCAGACTATGACAACAGTGCCAAGCATCACAGGGCCGGGATATCAGGCGGCAGCACCCATAAATGATATTTGAAATGGGAAAGTGATCACTACCATGGAGGTCATCGACCACCCCCTAATCAAAATCATGTTGTGCATCCGGAGAGCTCAGATATAGAGCAAGAGAGGAAAAATGAAGCGGATCTCGGGCAGTGATGCGTAAACTGATCTACATTTAGGACACCTTTCTCCATCTCGTCGATCAAGTGGGCAATACCTCAACCCTGGGATTGATTGAGTAGTCTCCCCAGACTAGTGTATACTGTTCAGATCCCCGAGCAAGAGAAAGGGCCTCGTCAACCGTGTCAGGACGCGGCAGAAGTCCCCAAATCGAAATCGGTTGACGGTATATCTACAATCTAGGTGCAGCTGCAGTGCTGCAACCTGAAAGGATGTATTTAAAGATAAGAGACGAAAGGAAACGTCATACCGGGTGTAAATGAGGTATCCTCTTGCCCGACCCCATTTTGTGGTGGTGGGGTCACGAAACCCTTATACCTCGAGAGGGTGGGTAGGGAGAATTTGCCAAGCATGTTCTACTGCACAAAGATAACCAAGAGAAAACGTGAGTAGACGAGCCTCCGTAGCAACTCCCAGTTGGCCCAGACTCCGCGGCAATTTAATTGAAGGAATATGCCCTCCAGGACTAGCTCGGATTTGCGGAGCCCTGTTCGAAGAGAAGACCCTCACGGAGTCTTCTCTGGAAGTTGCTACGGAGGCTCGTCTCGAAGGCAGAATTCCGGGCGCTGTTGGCCGAATAATGCACTATAGGCGGTGTCGCTTTTATACACTTACCGGAGGAGGTTGGGCTCGCTATGAGAGTATTTTCCTCCCTCCACCTCGAAATCTTAGGCAGGCGGGGTGGTTTCGGAGGAGGGGGCCCCTCATTTGGAGGATCCACCGTCTTCGAGTCACTCAACCTAGCACTGGGTCTGGGCGTAGGAGCCGAAGCTACTACGCATTCTCCAGAAAGCTCCCGTCCGACAAATGGGTCAGCTTTGACTCTACTAATCAACTATCTCGTGGTCCCCTCTGATGGATCATTTTGCCTTTGGCCAACATGTTGCAATCTATGGAGCGAATAACCAGAAAACGTTTGAAGCCCGAGAGCTTAAAAACACCAGGTAGTCTCTGAATTAGGGGATCCGATCTGCACAATTACGACTTTGGTCTTGGTCCGGGCCTCTCCACCTGGGTGAGCATCAGGTTCAGACGTTCCGATCTTGGCCTAGTTGCTTGCCGAGACAGCAGCAGACTCGTCCACCTTCGAGGTCCTGCGTACGCGGATCGGAGAGTAAACCTTAGTCCTCTTAATTTCAGAAAGATTTTTCTCCGAAATGGATTATGTCTTGGTTATCAAAGGGCCACTAGCAGGGGGAGGGGGTCCCTCTCCTTGTGAGTCCTCGGAAGCTTGAGCCATCTAAGAAGCTTACACAGTGGTAGAATCAGGTTCATTGCTCCACGCCAAGACCGGGTTTGATTGCATGGAAGATCTGGCTGTCTGGCTTGGGTCACCTCCGGGGCCATGTACATCTCAGGGGCGGGGAAAGAAGTGGGCTCCATGTAGCCATCCGCCAACGAACTGGCATCCACCTGGGAATAGAGGGGGTCAGGTAGGCTGGTCCCTGTATTCTGAGAATGCACGACTGCAGGGCATTAGGGGGTACGGACCGACGAGCCATGCTATTCTTTGTCTCTCTAAGGGGGGTTGGCCCCTTTGAACCGCTCCCACCGAGAGCGGTCAATTTTGGGTGGCCTGCGTGCTTTCCTGGTAATCCCCCCCTGAAGGTAAGGGAGGGACGCGCTGGAAATAAGATGGTCGCCCAAAAGCGACTCCAGAGATGTGGGTGAGGGGGAGTACAGCAGGGAGAGGAGTAAGTCTTCTCTCCGGTCTAAGAGGTTTGGAGGGGCCCCTGAGAAAGAACAAGGGGCGAGGACCTTTTCTGGTGTGGAGCTGCCCGAGAGCGGTTGCGATGATTGTAAAGGAGATAAACACGATTTCGCCACCCCTGCCTGTGACGGCCAACACTAACCTCAACAAGGATACGGCAAAAACCGGGCGCCTTTCATTGGCCCGGGCCGCCATCATTGGGCGGCATGGTGTATGCCTTCTCCGCAATCCTTGGAACAA